>BSBN01000014.1:0-2773185 GCA_027924645.1 Cunninghamia lanceolata | reverse complement strand
GTTGCATAATTCTGCTTAGTATTATGTTTTTATAATTTCTGTTATGTTATTTCGGGTGTGAACCCATAGACTTTCTGGAACATTATGGGCTATGCCTATATGACAGTCTTTTAGAGGTGTGCCTTTATACCACCCAAACTATTTTTTGTGAAAGTATTTTTTATCTTTTCATTAATAAATAATTTGACATTTTCATTTTAAAAAAAAAAAAAAACTAGGGAATTTTAATATTAACCTTCTCGTGTAGATTTTAAAATGTCTAAAGGAAAAGTTTGAAAAACCTTTCTCATCACATATTGTAACTTAGAATAATCTGTATCTTTGAAAGCTTGCAATGGACACAATGTATGTGATGGAAAATGGATAAAATCGCTTTGCAAGGTAAACAATAAACAAAAAATTATTAAACTGTCCATTTTCTTCCCATCGTACATTATGAGTGGATGGAACATTTTAAATTAGAGCTCACAATGGTGCCATTCCATCCAATGGAAAAAAAAAAAGATGACTTTATTAATGTTTAATATCATCAAAGTTTGAAACAAATAAAAGAGGCACCAAATTGGGAGAATAGTTTTATTCAAGATTTTTTTTAAAGCATTTAAATCTGCAAGTCATAATCTAGAAAAGGAGGTGTCTTAATGGGATTTTAGTCCATTTAAACATACATAAAATAGAGGATGATGTAGAAATGTTTCTTTTATTGAGTGTAGCAAATAGGAAAAGATTGAGTACCATTCCTAGATCATTATCTGAGGTACTTGTAGCAGAAAAAATTATTTGAATATTTAGGAGCATTTACCTGATAGGGGTGCCGCATTTTACAGTAATGGAGGGTATTATGGCATGTGAAAATACCCTGCAAAGTGTGGTGCCGTATACCAGTAAAGTGCAACAATAAAACATATTATAAATGCATACTTTAGAACAAGAAAGAAGGCGCTTAGGGTTTTATATCTTGTGTTGCATTCACTAGGCAAAGATTATAGTAAAAGAGTGTTGTCATTCATAGCCATATCTTGGTTTTCATAACAACGGTATAGCAATAAAATGTAGCTCCAGATTTGGGGAGATGTTAGAATAAAAATGTAGAAGAACAATGCAAGCCTATTGTTTGACATAATGCCTCTGTATGGTGTATGTTTAAAAAGTCCCACAGTTGCTCGGTGTGCATAAAGGAGATTTGTTAGAAGGGATGCTTTACAAATATTTATATTGGAAATGCTTTGGTAATTATGGGTGCAGAAATTGGGAGCATGTGAAAGAATTTTAAATATTTGCAAGAGGGAGGAATGCAAATAAAACATGAAGGTGAATGGCTACCCGCCAAGTGTTTGACAAAATATTTGGTTATATAAAGAGTGAAAAGGGGGAGTTTAGGGGGTGGAATTAGTTCCCCTGTAAGTGATAGGATAGAGGCTGGAGGGTAAAAATTTTCACCTATAGGGTGAAAATTGAGCTTAAAAATCACTTTTACCATAGGGGTAAAAGTTTGGACATAAATGCTTTAAATTTAGGGAAAAAAATTTCTAGTTGCTAGATGAGGATAGAAAAGGAGTAAGGAGTAAGGGTGATATGACATATTCTTTTATGCCTAATTCAATTGTTAGTCATAGGTCCATCTTGTGACATGTGTCACCTTCCTCTTCCATCTTCTTTCTTCTTTTCCTCATAAATTGATATTTCTAGGTCTTTTAGTTGGGTTGAAATATTGAGAACTAAGGGAGATATTGAACTTGTATATAATGTAGGAGACGTTATCAAGGAATAAAGATCTTATTTCTATGTCTCAATTTGTTGTGTTGATAAATTTACTCTATTATTTTATATGAACATGAGGATTTGACAACTTGATTGTCTCCTTTGTTGTATTGTTTCTTCTTGGAGAGAAGTATACTTTCAAGGAAGGTTAAAATATCTATTTATGCACTTGCTATAAGATTTGTTGTTTTGGTTAGGGTATTTTCAAGGAAAGTAAGAATTTTTTCTAGGAAACAAGTGGGATTGACAATATTCCTAAAGGATCACTAAGTATGATTTTGTAATCAACTTATATTTGTAGGTTTAATTTGTTGCAAAGCGATAACAATCATTGTAAGAAGTAACATTGAACTTGAGATTCAATCTTGTTAGCATAGGTTTGTGTGATAGTTTTAATACTTTGCATTCCCAAGGAACTGGCACCAATCTACCCTTACTTCCCCAACCAAACTTTTACTTCAAAATGGAAAATACCTAAATGCATAATTTATTCCATAATTTATATTATTTAGGAATGAACATTAGGGGTAAAAGGGATGCCTATGAATTAGTAATACTTAAGAACCCTTACTATATTTTCATAAACACTTTATTTGCTTGCAATTGTGATAAACCCATTACATTTTATACAGAATTGAGTGAGTATAGGTAGGGATACTGGCCCTATATTTTGTAAAGCCTAAAGTGTAGAATATGTTCTTTATACCTCTTGTTTGGTGGCCTTTTCTAGCCCTTGAATTTGACCATAATTTTTTTCCTTCTATCTAGATTAAATTTGTCCCTTTGTTTTGATATTGTGGCAAATGCCTTAGAATTAGGGGATTGCAAGAAAAAAGCACCAACAAATTGACATAATATACTATAATTTTAATTCTCATTCTCACAATACAGTATTAAAAGGCAAGACAAATTCTACTGTTATAATATTTCAAAGAAAAATAATATACGACTACATGCCACTTGTTTACATTCATTTTTTACTATTATTTCATGTGTTTAATTGAATATCATTTAGCATATAGTTTGATAGAGTCTCACCAATATTTTGTCTTTTATTATTTAGTTTTAGCACTTTCAAAATTTAAATGATTTTTATGTGTTTTTAAAATTTTTGGATTGAATAATAAGTACCATTTTATTTTCTAGATAAAATTGTATATGAATTGCATGCATGTTATTTAAACTTAACTTTCATCTCTCTTGAGTTATCATATTTTTGCTCATCTAACTATGAAATGAAAAATATCAGAATTAGATACTTAGAATATCATATTTAAAGAAAAATTTTAGATGATCCAAACTAAACATTTAATTATTGATAGAGAGCATCATTTGAGCATCTTATAGATCATAAAATGGCATAGTACATTTTGCACTCACACTAGTAGATATTGCACTATCTAACATATTGCAACTTGTATGTTTTCAATATTTTCAAACTCTTCTACAAATAATAAATAGGGCTCTAAGGCATAAGGAAGCCAAAAATTTTAATCTTTGCACAACAAACTTGTAAATGTGTTCACCAACATCGCCTTATTGACATATCAACCATCACAATGGGAGTGTAAATTTTGGGGTTAGTTTATTGTTGTAGATAGTGTGGAAAGTAGGACATAATTACACAAGATCTTATTTGGAAAATTATGGGCAAACCATAGAAGCACAAACTACATGACTCATCCTTTAGATCTAATTTTTAAACTTTAGAATTGGTCACTAAACAATATTATGTAGTGAAAATCAATAACATCAATTTCTATCATTATCAAGTTCTAAGCAATCCCAACCCTCTATTTACTTTGTTGATTTATAAACTTAACTCTTCTATTTATTTAGGTTTAATTTATGGGTAAGTGCACAAAGATGAGGTCCCAAAAGGGGGTCTTAAGATGCCACTATTTTTTTTCTAAAATCAAGAAATATTGATGTTGGATGAGAAATTGAAGATAGTTACACTCAAAATTTAAAGATACAACAAAAACAAGAGTCATAGTGCTTCGAATCTAGTTTCTAAAATACTATTTTTTTTCAAAATTGGTTGAGATTAAGGGGTTAAAAAAGGGGGAGCACACAAATTAGTCCTCTTTTTCTCAAAAAAACATAACATAGCATCTGGTCTGCTTCCCCTAAAATGTTAACTTTTTTTAGTATTTCAAAAATTGCTTTGGTGAGAAATTAGCTAACATCATGTAGTTTATCCCTGATTTTTCTAATAATTTTTTCATGAATAATTAATTTTTTACTTATTTCAAAAGTGGACACATCTTGAAAAATAGAAAATTGAGGATGCTCCCCCCTAAAATTTTCAAAAACTAATAAAAAATGAAATATATTTTAAATACCTATAGAATGGAGTCTAGTTTCTAAAAATGTAACTTATTTGAAATTTCAATGAACGGTTACAAAAAAGTCAAAAATACCAGAGACTAGTTTGTGACAAAAAATGGATACACTAAAAAAGGAAATTAAAGATGAAATCCTTAACATACTAAAAATGTGAACAAACTTATATGGTTAGATTCCTAATAGAGAGTTTAAGATTATGGTGGTATTTTTTTTGACTTTTCATTGAAAAAAGTGCAATCTTGATGGGGAGCACACTCCAGATTATGTGAATTTTGTCCTAGAATTTGGAAAAACACATCCTTGGATGACCTAAACACAGTCCAAGCCTTTAGGTTGGAAGCCCAAGGCAAATCGAAGCCTAAGGCTTGGAAATTACCAAGGCAAGGAATAACACGAGCACATTATAACATGCTTGTGTTATGCTAAAATAAAACATCTCACTCCCTCCCCTCCTCTCTCCCTCCCCTCCTCTCTCTTTCTCACCTCTACTTCCCTCCTCTCTCTCATTCTCTACTTCCCTCACCTCTCTACATACTACCCTCTCTCAGTCTATACTTCTCTCCCCTCTCTACCTCCTACCCTCTTTCTCAGTCTCTAATTCCCTCCCCTCTCTACCTCCTACCCTCTCTCTTAGTCTCTACTTCTCTCCCATCTCTATCTCCTACCCTCTCTCTCACTCTCTTCTTCCTTCCCCTCTCTACCTCCTACCTTGTCTCTCACTCTCTACTTCTCTCCCCTCTCTACCTCCTGCCCTCTCTCTCACTCTCTACTTCCCTTCCCTCTCTACCTCCTACCCTCTCTCACTCTCTACTTCCCTTCCCTCTCTACCTCCTACCCTCTCTCTCACTCTCTGCTTCCCTCCCGTCTCTACCTCCTACTCTCTCTCTCACTCTCTTCTTCCCTCCCCTCTCTACCTCCTACCCTCTATCTCACTCTCTACTTCCCTCCCCTCTCTACCTCATACCCTATCTATCACTCTCTTCTTCCCTCCCCTCTCTACCTCCTACCCTTTCTCTCACTCTCTACTTCACTCCCCTCTCTAACTCCTACCCTATCTCTCACTCTCTACTTCCCTCCCCTCTCTACCTCCTCCCCTCTCTCTCACTCTCTACTTCCCTCTCCTCTCTACCTCCTACCCTCTCACTCACTCTCTACTTCCCTCCCCTCTCTACCTCTTACCCTCTCTCTCACTCATTACTTCCCTCCCTTCTCTACCTCCTAGTTTTCCTTTTCCTAGCTTTCCTAGTTTTCTCTTTCCTTTCCAATTTCCTTTAGATCCCACAAAATTTTCCCTATTTTACTATTTTCCACCTCTCCTCATCATTCTTCCCATCCAATGAACTTTAATTTTATCTTTCTTCCATTTCATCCTCCCAATTTATATCGTCATCCCTCTTTGCATGTCCTAATTTTCTTGTTTCCATGTTCTTTGTCGATAAGGGAGAGGGAGAGAGAGGAAGTGGGAGAGAGGGTGGAGATGGAGGGGAGAGAGAGGGGAGAGATAAGGTGATTGGGGGAGAGAGAGAGAGAGAGAGGTTTAGGGTTGCTTAGGTTTAGGGGCATTATTTAGGGTTTATGAGTTTAGGGTTGCTCAAGTTTAGGGTTTAGGGGTTAGGGTTAAAGGGGAATTATTTATGGTTTAGGGTTTTAGTCTAGTTTATTGGGTTTAGGGTTTAGGGGTCAGGGGCGTTATTTGAGGTTAATGAGTTTAGTGTTGCTTAAGTTTAGGGTTTAGGGTATAGGGGAATTATTTAGTGTTTAGGGGTTTAGGGTTGCTTAGGTTTAGGGTTTAGGGTTTAGGTGTTAGGGTTTAGGGTTGCTCGAGTTTAGGGTTTAGGGGTTTAGGGTTTAGAGAGAGATAGAGAGAAGGGATTGATAGAGATTGGGAGAGATAGGGAGATAAAGGTTTAGGGTTGCTTGGGTTTATGGTTTAGGGGTTTGTGGTTCAGGGGTTTAGGGTTGCTCAGTTTTAGGGTTTAGGGGTTAGGAGTTAGGGGTTAGGGGTTAGGGGCATTATTTAGGGTTTAGGGTTTATGGTTTAGGGGTTAGGGGTTAGGGTTTAGAGGTTTAAGTTAGGGTTTAGATAGAGAGGACTGATAGGGAGATATAGAGAAGATCGAGGGGAGAGATAGGGAGATAGAGGGTGAGGGACATGGCTAGAGACATAGGCAGAGAGATTGATAGCTAGACAAATGATAGAAATAGGTAGATAGGGGTTTAGGGTTGATCGGGTTTAGGGTTTATGGTTAGGAGTTAAGGTTTAGGGGAATTATTTAGATTTTATGGCTTAGGAGTTAGGGTTAAGGTCTAGAGGTTTAGGGTTTAGTGTTTAGAGAGGGAGAGATAGGTAGATAGAGGTTTAGGGTTTAGGGTTTAGGGGCATTATTTAGGGTTTAGGGGTTTAGAGAGAGAGAGAGGGAGATAAAGAGGTAGAGGGATGATATAGATATGGAGGTAGAGATAGGGAAATAGAGGTTTAGGGTTGCTCGAGTTTAGGGTTTAGGGTTGCATGTCAAAAGCAGTCTCTCTATTTTGATCTCTCTCCCTCCCCTCTTTAAACACTTAAAACACTTATAATTATTTCCATGCATGAAAGAACAAAGTTTCCATGCTTTTCAAAATGCACTTATGTTATAACGCGAGCATGTTATAATGCTAGCACATTTTTGGAAGAAAAAAATGGGAAAAAAGCATGTGGGATCCGTGATTTAGACCCCACATGTCTGTTATTCCCTACTTTTCATGTGTGCTATCGAACAAGAAAACTCTTTTTCATGGTGCTTGACATTTTAAGAATCATTGTTTGATCAATCCACCACCTTTTTTTGGTTTTTTCAATGTAGAAGAACTAGTTTTGCATGTTTTTGGACAAAATTTGTTTATTTAAATTGAAATTTTCATGTATTTAGAGTGAATTTGATGATATATGTTTGTTTTTTCATAAATATCACTAATCCTATTCTAGAGTTATATAGAATTCAATATTGAATAAGAAGGAACTTGCCAAAAAGATCAAGATTTTGAGGATTTTGAAGCCAAGTTTTGGAGGATTGGTCAACTCGAATCTTGAATTCTAAGGTATGTTCTTTATGTGTTCATTTACTTCACTTTATGTTCTTTAGAACACTCACAATCACTAAAAGTGGAACTATCTAAGTTAAAAAAAGTCATCATTATATGCATTAATAGAATTAGAATCATTAAAATATGATATATACATCAATTTGTTGTATCTTAAATCATTAATAGAATTTGTTGTATTTTATTTTTAACTATGTCATCAGTACCTCCATATAACAAAGTATAATAATCATTATCTCTAATGTAACCAGTTGTATCAACATTTAAAATATAGTGCTATTGATGCTACAAATCTGAAATATTTGGTTCTCATATAGTAATGAGTTGTCACGATCATCCTCTTGGCCATTTACCTCTTAAAAATTTGTTTGAGTTTCATTTATTAGACCTATATTAGATAAGTTGATTGTTGTTTTCAAGTACTCTAAATATTTTGGACTGCCATCTCTAGGTTTCTCCAATAAATCAGACCAGTTAGGCTACAATAAACTCTATATTTTAGTCTTTTTGTTATCATAAAACTTAGTCAAAAGATCACCAACAACTTTGTCATCATAATTAGCCTTAAAATCACCCCTTGGCTATCTTGGATAACTAATTCAAACTATAATTGATGTTATTTACATGTTCATGATTTTCTTCAAGTCTTGCATCATAAAGCTAGTTTCTAATGTTAGTATTTTGTCTCTTAACATTTCAAACATATCTATTGAAGGCAAGGAGTCTTAATTAGTGTCTTACCACTTAGACCAATTGCCACATCATTGCTAGTCAAACCAAGGACATTCTCCTAACTTTTGAAGATTGCACGAGCTGACACTTTAAGAGTTTGATCATGGTAGACTATGAGATCAAAAATCAACATGTTCTCATCTATGTCATCAAGAACATCTAGGTCTAGAATGTCATTACACCTTTGACTTCTAATCTAATCATGTCAATCAACAAGTTTGGAATCATTTATTAGACAAACATAATCATAAAATCCCTCTTCAATTCCACTCTCAATAGTGAGATATAAACCATTCAACTCATGCTCATCATTGGGACTAGGTGTGCCATCATACTTATTGTCTTCTTTATTGCCAATTGATTGATTTATATTTATTGATTGTGATAATTCAACACTTTCAGTCCTTACAATGGTACACCATACTTAGTTTGTTTGTCATAACAATCATCACGTTGATTATTGATTATGCTTCTAACATCATCATTGTGTTCCTTGTCATGAAATCCATTGGTTTTTTTTGAATTACCTTTGTGATCATTACTCCCATGACCTTGATTGACAATAGATTGCTGATTTGAGATGACTTCATACTTGTCTTGACCTATTCTAACTAATTCACAACAACAATATAAGAATTTGGGATGTCCTTTAACATGTAGGTAGGTCTAGTTTTACCTTGTGAGTCTCCATTTGGAATGGTTGGTCCATCACAATGTGATTTTCATAACTTTCCTTAGTGCTACTGACTTCTTGTATCTTGTCTTGAGTAGCTATATCCATGGGAGGTTAAGAAAGCATGTTTGAGAAGATATGTTAAGAAAAATGTGAAATTAACCTAGAGATAGTGAAAAGTGCATTTGAGAAGATATGTTAAGAAAATGTGAAATTCACTTTAATTATATATGATTATATATTTTGAGATTTGTGTATGAGATTACTTTACTATATTGTACCAAGATGGACTAATTTATCCATGTCTTATTCATGATGCATATAGAAATCATCATGCAAAGGAAATAGGCAAAGACTCTAATATCAGAAGAGTGTGAAGCTGAGAATGAGTGGAAAAGAGAAAGAATGAGGCAAATTTGTGAAAGTAGAAAATTGTCAACCATACAAGAAGATGTGCCACCATTGCCAATTGAAGAGGAACATGACACACATAATCAACCTAAGAGAGATGGAATTAGCAACACAAAGGGAATGAATGCAAAACCTCAATTCAACAAGGAAATTGAATCTTGAAGTTGGAGGCACTCCATCATTCACAGGTCAAGTTGAAGGAACACCATCATTCTCTTCTCAAATTGGAGGCACTCCATCTTTCATAGGTGAAGTTGAAGGTACATCTTCATTCTCTTCTCAAGTTGGAGGTATGCCATCATTCACATGTCAAGTTGAAGGTACACCATATCCTCCATCTCAACTTCAAGCCTTTTCATCTTTTGTATCTCCAATTGAAGGTACGCCATCCATCCAATCTCAAGTAAATATTGAATAAATTCCTAATGTTGAGTCAACTTTACCAATGAAAATGCCTGCAAGAATTTTACATAGAAAGCCTAAGTTTCTAATTGATATCGATGAGAATGTTTTGAATCCCATGCAAGATAAGATTCCCAAGCATACTTGCCAAACATATGCCAATAAGATATAGAAATATTTCTTTGAGAACTTAAATGAAACCAAAAGATGTCAACTATTTGTTGAATTGATGAGAAATCTAAAATTTAGGCCCATTATGAAGATTCTTGGCCTAAGAACATCAAATGCCTTAAGTGAAAAATCAATTTTAAAGAATCTAATTAGTGCATATGAGAGTGTGAGTTCCACCTCATGCTCCAAGGATGATAAGGCTACACGATGTGTCATTACATCGACAATAGTAAGCCAACAAACAAATAAAGCCCACCTCATTAGAAAGACAAGTCAAGCATTGAAAATAAGCAGAAAAACTCTAATGAGAGCTATTGGAAGACGTGAAAGGGTTGAGGACCCAAACACCAATGAATTATGGGCATCCTCTAGGAGACTCCCATGGAAAGACAAATTTTTTGTTGAAGCCTTGAGATCCCTCATCAAAGAATTTTGGAAAAATAACACAAGAGTATCTCCTAATGCAAGAGATGTTGTAAGAAGGAGAATTGGTTGTCGAAACTGTGAGGTACATTCAAAGAATTTTTTGGATGTGACTCAAACACAATTTTCTAATAAATTTTAAGAGATGTATCCTAAAGTCAAAATTAGTCAAAGGTATTTTGAAATGGTAAAGCCTTTTTATGTCAAAATAAATCACACACGATATTGAGTTTTCTAATCATTACAATATCTATAGATATATATATGTAGATTTGCATACTAACAATGTTTTGCAGGAGTGTAATATAAATTGTCCACCTAGATCTTCAAGAGATTTGATATCAAGCATCTTATGCCAGAGAGTGGATGGTCAATTATTTAACAATAGCTTATGTGTGGATGATATGTGTGATCATTGTGGTGGGTTGCAATATTTGCCAATTTGTCAATATATAAATACATGTATCAATGCAAAGCATGTTTATGCAGCTATTGCAGATGAAGACACTGAAGAAGGAATGGATTATTATTTGTGTTGTTGTGTTGAGGAAAAAAATAAATTAGATTACCTTGTTATAGATGGAGAAAACAAAGAGTACCCTACCGGATAAGTGGTTATTACTGGAACATGGCTTAGAAGGTAACCACTGAAGAAGTCTAATGTGTGGTTGTTCGAGTACCTTGACACACATAGGAAGATTATTCATTATTCTAACCTTGTTGTGGCATCAAACATTCGTTTGATCAAATATGGGGGTAGACCATTGAACAGGATCTTGTGGAAGGTTCGTGAGTCTAACCACGAGGCAATACTCTATACAATAAAGAGTAGAGTAGACCCTGATGGTTCATTGGATTGAATCGGTGGAATGATAGAAATGTATGTTATTTTCCTTTTTTATCCTCATTCACCTTCTATATTTTAGCTACTCATTTTAGCTAAACAATGCAATTACATTTGCATGCAGGATTTTAGAATTATGGAGGTAGGCATAATCCTAATGAAGATGCCTTTGGAAGGAAAGTAAGGTAGGTTTTCATGATTATTTCTTGATGATATGTCCCATACATACTATTTCATAATGATTTTTATGATGTTACTATGAGCTTTAATGTGTTTTAATGAGTTTTAATGGTGTTACTATGAGTTTTAACTCGTTTTAATGATGTTACTATTTCATAATGAGTCTTAATCAGTTTTAATGACAAACCCTCATTTTTTTCTTCACATTTGGTGCTAACAATTGATAGCAATGGTAAGGGCAGCCTCAATTGATGCCCTACAAGACATTGGATCAAGTGAGAACACCTTTATAGTACTGAATTTTCATCTACTAGAAAGGTATTATGACTTAATTTTTACATTCGACATCTCCTTGGGCCAAACGAATGGTGCCAACACATCGAGGTGGGCGGGTAAATGCTAGGGGATATGTCTTTTCAGTGGCAAAGCCTCATGGTCATTCACAACTATATTGAATGTAGACAATCTCTCAAGAGCCCTAAGACAAAAAAGGTGTCAAACTTTGGACCAATTGTTCCATCAAACTGTGATACCTAGGAACATCTTCTTTGCATGTAAAGGTGGATTTTAAATCCACCTACAAACACCTACCTCAATTCTATTTAAACCAATTTTGTTTGCCTATGGTGGTAAGGAACACATTGTTCCAAAATGCTTCAGTTTCATGTAGTGGAAAGGTGCTAGAAGTGATATTTTGCATTCCATAGCTCTTGGGGTTGAACTGACTATGCTAACGCATCAGGGTGGGTGGGTAAATGTTAGGGGAGGTCAATTTTTGTGCACCAAGCATCTCAGTCATTCAGGGGCGGCAGGCTACCGACAAAGTCTGTTAAGATCCTTAAGAGCAAAAAACTTCCAAACTATGATGGAGCAGTTCTCAAAATTTGTGGTAGTTGGGAATATTTTGTTTAGATCTATAGGTGCATGTGGGGTCTGTCCACAAGAACCTATCTTAGTTTTGATCAACTCTTGTCCACTTGACTGTGCCAAAATCAAATGTATTCTAGCAAAATGCTTCAGTTTCATGCAATGGAAAGGTGCTAGCAGTGATATTTTACATTCCACAGCTCGTGGGGCTAAACCAACTGCACCAACACATCGGGGTACATGGTTAAATGCTAAGGGAGGTCTCATTTCATGTGCCAAGTGTTCCAGTCATTTGAAGTAGCAAGCTATTGGCAAAGTCACTTAAGATCTTAAGAGCAAAAACTACCAAAATATGATAGAGCAATTCTCATAATTTTGGCATCTGGGAATGTTCCATTTGGACCTACAGGTGCATGTGGGGTCCATCCACAATAACCTCTCTCAATTTTAGTCAAAACAAATTTGTTTGATCGTGTCGAAATCAAATGCATTCTTGCAAAATGCTTCAGTTTCATGCAGTAAAACCTTGGTAGGTGCCATATCTTTTGTTATTCTTGTCATGGATTGAACCAACAATGCTAACGCATTAGGGTGGGTGAGAAAATTCTAGGTGAGGTCATGTTTCATGCGCCAAGTGTCCCAGTCATTCAAGGCAGCAGGCTACTGTCAAAGTCCCTTAAGATCCTTAAGAGCAAAAAACTACCAAACTATGACGGAGTAGTTCTTAGAAGTTGTGGTAGCTGGGAATGTTCCATTTTGACTTATAGGTGCATATGGGGTCTATCCAAAATAACCTCTGTCAGTTTTGGTCAACTCAAGTCCATTTGACCATGTCAAAATCAAATGCATTCTTGCAAAATGCTTCAGTTTCATGTATGGAAAGGTCAAGGTGGGATGGTAAATGCTATGGAAGGTCTCGTTTCATGTGCCAAGTGTTCTAGTCATTCGAGGCTATAGGCTACTGGCAAAGTCACTTAACATCTTAAGAGCAAAAACTACCAAATTTTGACAGAGCAATTCTCAGAATTTGTAGTAGTTGGGAATGTTCTGTTTGGACCTACAGGTGCATGTGGGGTCCATCCACAATAATCTCTTAGTTTTGGTCAAGTCAAATCCAATTGATCATGCTAAAATGAAATGCATTCTTGCAAAATGCTTTAGTTTCATGCAGCACACTCCTCATCATGGGGCCAAACTGACTATGCCAATGTGTTAGGGTGGGTAGTTAAATGCTAGGGGAGGTCTCATTTCATGTGCCAAGCATCCCCATCATTTAGGGTAGTAGGCTACCAGTAAAGTCCCTGAAGATCCCTAAGAGCAAAAAACTACCAAACTATGACGGAGCAGTTCTCAAAATTCGTGGAAGCTGGGAACATTTCGTTTGGACCTATAGGTGCATGTGGGGTCCATCCATAAAAACCTCTCTCAATTTTGGTCAACTCCAACATGTTTGACCATGTCAAAATTAAATTCATTCTTGCAAAATGCTTTAGTTTAATATAGTGGAAAGGTGCTAGGAGTGAGATTTTGCATTCCATAGCTTGTGGGGCTGAATTGATTGTGCTAACATGTCAGGGTGGGTGAGTAAATGCTAGGGGAGGTCTCATTTCATGTGTCAAGAATCCCAATCATTCCGAGTTGTAAGCTACCAACAAAGTCGAAAGGTACTAGGATTAAAATTTTGCATTCCAGAGGTTGTGTGATTGAACCAATTGTGCCAACACATCTAAGTGGGTGGGTAAATACTAGGGGAGGTCTCATTTCGTGCGCCAATTATCTTGGTGGTTTCAGGCTGTAAGCTACCGGTAAAGTCGAAAGGTGCTATGAGTGAGATTTTGCATTCCACAACTCGTTTGGCTGACTGACTACACCAACGCATCAGGTTGCATGAGTAAATGCTAGGGGAGGTCTTATTTCATGTGCCAAGCATCCCAGTTGTTTGAACTATAACCTACCAGCAAAGTTGAAAGGTGTTGGGAATGAAATTTTGCATTCCATAGCTCGTGGGACCAAATTGACTGTGCCAATGCATTAGGGTGGGCAGGTAAATGCTAGGGGAGGTCTCATTTCATGTGCCAAGCATCCAGTCATTACGAAATATAAGCTATCGGTAAAGTGACTTTACCGGTAGCTTGCATCTCGTAATGACTAGGATGCTTGGCACATGAAATGAGACCTCCAGCATTTGCCTGCCCACCCCAATGCATTGGTGTAGTTGGTTTGACCCCATGATGAGAAGAACAAAAAATATGGCACCTGGCAAAGTTGTGCTACATGAAATTGAAGCATTTTGCAAGAATGCATTTGATTTCGGCATGGTCAAACAAATTTGGTTTGACAAAAACTGAGAGAGGTTATTGTGGATAGACCCCACATGCACCTATAGGTCCAAATGGAACATTCCCAGCAGCCATGAATTCTAAGAAATGCTCTATCATAGTTTGGCAATTTTTTGCTCTTCGGGATCTTAAGGGACTTTACCAGTAGCCTGTTGTCTCCAATGACTGTGACACTTGGTGCATGAAATGATACCTCCTCTAGCATTTGCCTACCCACCCCAATGCATTGGCACAATCAATTTGGCACCACAAGCATTGGAATGCAAAATCTCACTCCTAGCACCTTTCTATTGCATGAAACTGAAGCATTTTGCAAGAATGCATTTGATATCAGCACAGTCAAACGCATTGGAGTTGACCAAAATTGAGAGATATTATTTTGGATGGATCCCATGTGTACCTGTAGGTCTAAACATAACATTCCTAGCTACTACGAAGTCTGAGAATTGCTCTGTCATAGTTTGGCAGTTTTTGCTCTTAGGGATATTAAGGGAGTTTTCTGGTAGCCCGCTGCCCTGAATGGCTGGGACACTTGCCACATGAAATGAGACCTCCCCTAACATTTTACCTACCCACCCCAACATGTTGGCATAGTCAGTTCAGCCCCATGAGTTGTGGAATGCAAAATCTCACTCCTAGCACCTTTTGACTTTGCTAGTAGCTTGTAGCCCAGAATGACTGAAACACTTTGCACATGAAATGAGACCACGCCTAGTATTTACCTGCCCACCTGGATGTGTTGGTGTAGTCGACTTGACCCCACAACTTGTGAAATGCAAAATTTCAGTCCTAGCACCTTTCAACTTTGCTAGTAGCCTGCTACCCCCAACAACTAGGATTCTTGGCACACAACTGTGATGCTTGGAATGCATTTTATTTAAGCACAGTCAAATGAATGGGAGTTGATAAAAACTAAGAGAGGTTATTGTGCATGAACCCCACATGCACCTGTAGGTCTAAACAAAATGTTCCCAACTTTGACAAATTCTTAGAACTGCTTTGTCATAGTTTGGTAGTTTTTTGCTCTTAGGGATCTTAAGAGACTTTGTTGGTAGCTTGTAGCACAGAATGACTTGGATGCTTGATACACAAAACAAGGCCTCCCCTAGAATTTACTTTCTGACCCTAATGCATTGGCATAGTCCGTTCAGCTCCATGATGTTGGGAATTAAGGTGTCTCAACCTTTGAAAATTCCTAATGTTGTATTTATTTATCCTATGTTGAGTTGGCATAGTCAGCACCTTGTGTATATGCAAGAGGATAAATTTTGGTGACTTTGGCAATCATGGTTTCCCCCTTGAATAATTAACAGGGGTTTGGGGGTAGCGCCCCCAAGACAAGGTCCAGGGGCAGGGCTGTTATCTGAAGAGATGTAGAGAAAGTCTTCTGAGGTAGCCAAAGAAGCCCTTGCAGTTCATGGAAGACCCAAGGAGAAAGGGAAGAAGAAGGACAAGAAAGCTGAGAAGGGTAGATCCAAATCCCATGGGGCTGAAATGACTTTTAATTAATGACAAGTGTTAGTGAGTATCTTTGCACGAGAGAAAGGCATCTTTGGGCAGTCAAGGGAGGTTATGACATGTAAGAGGAATATGATATTTTTTAGTCAGTGTATGACGGATTCTCTGACAGCTGTAAGGTGTGTAAGAGCATCTGTCGTAACCTATCTTAGGACCAGGCACCCACTTTGGATTGGGATGTTGGACAAGTGTCCTTAGGCGTGGGTTTTGGGGCATGAGTACAAGATGGACACCCATCTCTAGAAGGTTCCATATTTGCCTTGTAAACTCTATATAAATAGGTGCTTGGATGGGAGATAGATAACTTTGGTACAAGTACTGTTATGCTGTCAGAATATCTCTAGATTTGACATTTAAAGACTCTTGAAAGAGCATTGGCTTTGAAACTATATTTTAATATGTTATTGTTTACTGTAATACATTTGAGATGTGTTTTGGAGTGTGGGGTTTTTCACCCGTAAGGGTTTTCCCCACGTATATCTTGTCTCTCTTCTTCTGTCTTCTTTCTATTTCTTGTGTTTTGCTACAATATCTCATGTTAATGGTTTAACATTGCTATAATAGTTAGGATAAAGTTGAATTTGCATAGCCCTCTCCTCATTAGATTACTGTAGGAAGCATTTTTCCACACACCTAGCTTCCTTTCAGTTGGTATTAGAGCTTGATCACCTTTGGTCCTAGTTGTAGGGTAGGGGTTTTTTGAGCTAATCTTAGGTTGAGTGGGAGTCTGTGTAGAGAAATATGTATCTTATTGCAACAAGGAGATGGCAAGCACATCAGGAAGGTTTGAAGTAGAGAAGTTTAACAGCAGTAATTTCGAGCTATGGAAGCTCAAGATGGAAGACATGTTAGTTGACCAAGACCTTTGGGAAAGTGTGAACAGAACTAAACTAGCTGCAATGTCACAAGCTGACTGGGATCTCAAGGATCGGAAGGCTAAGGGTCTCATAAGACTTAGTCTTGCCGATTCTGTGTTGTTAAATGTCCATGAGGAGGCTACTGCAACACTCCTTTGGAAGAAGTTGGGGGATGTGTATCAAGCCAAATCCCTTGTCAATAAACTTTTCCTGAGAAAGAAGTTGTATTCTCTTCGAATGGAGGATGGAGGATCTGTGGCTGAGCATATGAATGCCTTTAACATGTTGGTTGCATAATTGACATCTATTGGTGTAAAGATGGAGGAGGAGGATCGGTGTATGACCCTACTTTGTTCTCTGCCGGACTCATGGGATCATCTTATCATGGCAATCGAAAGCACCACATCCACTTTCAAAATGGAAGAGGTGGTTTCTTCACTGTTATCTGAAGAGATGCGGAGAAAGTCTTCGGAGGCAGCCAAAGAAGCCCTTGCAGTTCGTGGAAGACCCAAGGAGAAAGGGAAGAAGAAGGACAAGAAAGCTGAGAAGGGTAGATCCAAATCCCATGGGAGATCTAAATCTCCTGGAAAGTCCAAGGCTCTTTGTTGGAACTATGGCAAGACTAGACATTTCTGAAAGGAATGCAAAGAGGAGAAGAAGAAAAAGAAGAAAGCTCCTGATTCAGATTCTGACAAATCACAAGATGATGGTGATTCCTTCATTGCAGCCCTAGTAACCCATGCATCTGATGATGTGTGGCTAATCGACTCTGGTGCATCATTCCACATGACCTCGCATCGAGACTGGTTCACTAAGTATGAGGAACTCGATGGTGCAAAGGTGTATCTGGGTGACGATTCTCATCTGAAAATTGTTGGTCATGGAAGAGTCTCTGTCCAATTCCCTGATGGTCAAGTGAAGGGGATCTTTGGGGTTATGTACATCCCAGGCTTAGCACATAACCTACTTTCTATAAGTAGTTTGAATGATGCAGGTGTGTAGGTTGTCTTTTCAAAAGACAGATGCAAGATGACTAGAGGATCTATGGTGCTTGCTAAGGGTACTTGGAGAGGTACTCTGTTTCAACTGGAAGCATGCATTGCACAATGCAATAGTTCTTCTGACTCAAGGAAGAGGGCAACAGTCACTTCATCCCCACCATCTGAATGAGCAGTGAAGAAATCTGTTGTTTCTAGTCTTGATGGTTGTAATCGTGCATTGGAAGTTAAGTTTTCTGCAGAAAAGACAATGTTATGGCATAAGAGATTTGGCCACATTGGTGAGAAGGGTCTACATACCCTGAAAAATAAGAACCTCATTAAGGGGTTAGATGATTGTAATCTTGAGTTCAACTTTTGTGAACATTGCATTTATGAAAAACAAAACTGTGTTCAGTTTTACTCGAGTTATCATAAGTCTTCTAGTGTGTTGGACCTTATTCATTCTGATGTGTTTGGTCCTGTTAATGTTCCTTCATTATCAAAATCTATATATTTTGTATCTTTTATAGATGATTACAGTAGAAGGACATGGATTTATTTTCTCAGAAGCAAATCTGAAGTCTATAGCAAGTTTAAGGAGTTTAAATCCTTTGCTGAAAATCAGACTGGTAAAAAGATTAAATGTTTGAGAACTGACAACGGTGGTGAGTTTTGTTCTACAGAATTCGATAAGTATTGCAAGGAACTTGGGATTGAAAGACATTAGACAACTCCATACACACCGTAGAAAAATGGAGTTGCAGAGAGGATGAACAGGACACTGATGGAGAAGGCTAGGAGTATGCTTAGTGGAGCTGGTCTAGAACAAAAGTTTTGGGCTGAAGTTGTTGCCACTGCTTGCTATCTAGTAAACAGATCTCCTACATTAGCTCTTGTTGGAAAGACACCCATGGAGGTGTGGTCTGGTAGAAAGCCTTCAGTAAGGCATCTTCATGTTTTTAGTTGTGAGGCATATGCACATGTGCCTAAGGAGAAGCGGTCAAAGTTGGAGAACAAAGCTATTAAGTGTATCTTCATCGGCTATTCTGTTGGTGTGAAAGGATACAAGCTTTGGGATCCCATGGCTGAAAAAGTGTTGTATAGTAGAAGTGTCATCTTCAGAGAGCTTACACCTTCTTCCACTGTTTTGCAGCCAAAAGAGAAAGAAAAGAAAGAGGATGTTGTTCAGTTTCCTCTCACCCTTGAGAAGACTGAACAAAAAAACAATGTTGGACCTGATGATGAGGAGAGCTCTAGCAGCTCTGAAAGCTCAGAAGAAGAAGCTGAACCTCAACCTCAGCTCTTGAGGAGGTCTACATGGATAAGGAAGCAACCTGAAAGGTTTGGTTTTACATTGTTTGATTCTAGTTGTGCTTATGCTTTGCTCACTAATAGTGATGAACCTAGAACTGGATCAGAGGCTTTAGATATGAAGGATGCAGGTTCCTAGAATGAGGCCATGGAGGAAGAAATGGCTTCTTTGGAAAAGAATCAAACTTGGGACTTGGTGCCTTTGCCTCCTGGACGGAAACCTGTTGGATGTAAATGGGTGTTCAAGAAGAAGATTGGTGTAGATGGCAGTATTGAGAAGTATAAGGCCAGATTGGTTGCAAAGGGGTATTCACAAGTGGAGGGTATAGATTATGGTGAGATCTTCTCTCCCGTTGCAAAGCTGACATTCATTCGATTCCTGTTCTCACTAGTAGCAGCTTATGACTTGGAGGTAGAACAGATGGATGTGAAGACAACTTTCCTTCATGGTGACTTGGAGGAAGAGATCTACATGTCACAGCCAGAGCATTACATGGTGAAAGGTAAAGAAAATTTGGTTTGCAAACTTAAGAAGTCTTTGTATGGTTTGAAGCAATCCCAAAGGAGATGGTACTTGAAGTTTGATGCCTTTGTGTTGTCAATTGGATTTGTGAGATCGAAATCAGATCATTATGTGTATTATAAATTTGATGGTGATCATATTTTCATTGTTGCACTATATGTTGATGATATGTTGCTCATTGGGAAGGGTAAAAATATGATTTCTAATTTTAAATCTCAGTTGTCAGCTCAGTTTGAAATGAAAGATTTATGGGCAGCCAGGTACATTCTAGGAATGGAAATCAGAAGAGACAGAACCAACAGAAAACTTTGGTTAAGCCAGAGTAAGTATGTGAAGTCCATGTTGGACAGATTCAGCATGGGAGATTGTAGACCATTGTGTGTTCCCGTTTCCTTGGGGACAAAGTTGTTTATTGAGGATTGTCCAAAATCTCCTAGTGAGATGGAGGACATGAGCAGAGTACCTTTATGCTAGTGCTGTTGGCAGTTTGATGTATGCTATGGTCTGCACAAGACCAGACATTGCCCAAGCAATGGGAGTCTTTAGTTGATTTTTGGCTAATCCTGGATGGGTTCATTGGGATGTAATTAAACAAGTGTTCAGATATCTGAGGGGTACTTCTGAGTATTCCATTTGTTATCATGGTAATGTTTCAGGACCTTCGCATTCTGTTGATATTCATGGATTTGTGGATTCAGATTGGGCAGGTGACATTGACAGCAGGAGATCCACCAGTGCTTATGTTTTTACATTATTTGGTGGTGCTATTAGTTGGATGAGTAAGCGACAACCTATTGTTGCTTTGTCCATGATAGAAGCTGAGTATATGGCAGCAACTCATGCTTGTAAGGAAGCCATTTGGCTTAAGAGATTGTGTTTCGATATTGGTGTTGATGCAGGTTAGATCATGATCAGTTGTGACAGTTAGAGTACAATTTGCTTTGTAAAGAATCCAACTTTCCATGCTAGAACAAAGCATGTTGATGTTCAGTTTCACTTCATGTGAGACATGGTTGAGGATGGAAAGGTAAATTTGGAGAAGGTAGATACTTTAAAGAATGTTGTAGATGCATTGACGAAACCAGTGGGCATCGAAAAGTTCAGATGGTGTTTGGAGTCTATGGGCCTCTTGGCCCCTAGCAATTAAATCTTGTCATTGCTTTTGGCCCTTACAAGGTGTTCGACAAGTGGGAGAATGTTGGGAATTAAGGTGTCTCAACCTTTGCAAATTCTTAATGTTGTATTTATTTATCCTATGTTGAGTTGGCATAGTCAGCACCTTGTGTATATGTAGGAGGATAAATTTTGGTGACTTTGGCAACCACAGTTTCCCCCTTGAATAATTAACGGGGGTTTAGGGGCAGCACCCCCAAGACGGGGTCTAAGGGCAGTGCCCCTGGCATGCTCCTTGTTGTGGTACAAGGCGGGGTCGAGGGGCAGTGCCCTCATGGGGGCTCGGGGGCAACACCCCTGAAACCTCAAATGACTTTTAATTAATGACAAGTGTCAGTGAGTATCTTTGCACGAGAGAAAGGCATCTTTGGCCAGTCAAGGGAGGTTATGACATGTAAGAGGAATATGATATTTTTTAGTCAGTGTATGATGGATTCTCTGACAGCTGTAAGGTGCGTAAGAGCATTTGTCGTAACCTATCTTGGGACCAAGCGCCCACTTTGGGATGGGATGTTGGACAAGTGTCCTTAGGCGTGGGTTTTGGGGCATGAGTCCAAGATGGACGCCCATCTCTAGAAGATTCCATATTTGCCTTGTAAACTCTATATAAATAGGTGCTTGGATGGGAGATGGATAACTTTGGTACAAGTACTGTTATGCTGCCAGAATATCTCTAGATTTGACATTCGAAGACTCCTGAAAGAGCATTGGCTCTGAAACTGTATTATAATCTGCTATTGTTTACTGTAATACATTTGAGCTATGTTTTGAAGTGTGGGGTTTTTCACTCATAAGGGTTTTCCCCACGTATATCTTGTCTCTCTTCTTCTGTCTTCTTTCTATTTCTTGTGTTTTGCTGCAATAGCTCATGTTAATGGTTTAGCATTGCTGTAATAGTTAGGATAAAGTTGAATTTGCATAGCCCTCTCCTCATTAGATTAGTGTAGGAAGCATTTTTCCGCACACCTAGCTTCCTACACTATCAACTTTATCGGTAGCTTGCTGCCTAGTACCTTTCAACTTTATCGGTAGCTTGCTGCCTTAAACGAATAGGATGCTTTGCACACAAAATGAGACCTCTTCTAGCATTTACCCACCCACCCCAATGTGTTGGAGTAGTCAGTTTGGCCCCATGATGAGCAAAACAAAAAATATGGCACCTTGCAAGGTTGTGCTGCATGAAACTGAAGCATTTTGCAAGAATACATTTGATATTGACACAGTCAAATGGATTTGAGTTGACCAAAATCAAGAGAGGTTATTGTGGACAGATCCCATGTGCACCTATAGGTCTAAACAAAACATTCCCAGCTACCATGAATTCTAAGAACTTCTCCATCATTATTTGGTTATTTTTGCTTTTAATATCTTAAGTGACTTTGCCAATAGCCTACTACCTCGAATGACTAGGACACTTGATGTATGAAATGAGACCTCCCCTAGTATTTTCCCACCCACCTTGATGTGTTGGCATAGTTAATTCAGCCCCATGAGATGTGGAATGCAAGATCTCACTCCTAGCACCTTTCCATCGCATGAAACTGAAGCATTTTGCAATAATGCATTTTATTTCGGCATAGTTAAATGGACTGGAGTTGACCAAAACTAAGAGAGGTTATTGTGGATGGACCCCACGTGCACCTATAGGTCTAAACAAAACATTCCTAGCTTCCACAAATTTAAAGTACTGCTCTATCATAGTTTGGCAGTTTTTTGTTGTTAGGGATCATAAGGGACTTTGCCCGTAGCCTACGACCCCAAACGATTGGGATGCTTTGAACTAGCAGTTGTGCACTAAGTCATTTTTTTAGTGCAATGATGTGGCATTAGATGATTGGTTGCTTTTTAGATCTAAAGAGCACATTTCAGTCAATTGTAAGTATTTATAGTCAATACTAACAACCTTAAAGTCACAACTAGAAGTGTTAAACTTTTAGAAATATTAAACCTTAAATCTAATGTTAGAATCTATAAAACAGATTATAACCCAGAATCAATTGAAAGAGTTAGAAACATAAACTATAAATGTAAAAGCAATTGAAACAGCATAACAATGATACCAAGAGATTGATGTGAAATACTCAAAAGGTAAAATAATATCAGATAACTATCTCCAATATCGAATATATAAAATACAAGCTAAGTAGCATGCTTATATAGACCAGTGAGAGGGAGGAGGTGGCAACACCGACCAATGAAGAGTAACCATCTATTGGACTGAAGATAGCAAAGTATCTTCCCAAGATAGCTAATGGATGCTCACATGTAGGAAGGTGACACCTCATAATCCTCTCACCTAATAAAACATACTTTATTAACCTAAGCAAGATTAATAAAAGTGTAGGAAAAACCTAGGAATATAGGGAAAAATAAATAACCCATCTAGGAAATAAAAACCTACACTATCACCCCACTTAAGTGAAGCTTGGGTGGATGTAGAAATGGGTCCTGGCAAATCAAGCCTTTTGAGGTACCCATGTATAATGAATTCCCCCCAAAAAGAGAAGTAGCCCTCTCCAGAAGAGAGAAAAGCCCCCCATATATAGAGAGAAGAGAGTGAAAGAGACTATGAAACCCTCCCACAATGAAGTAGCTCTAGTGTTAAAAGAGGATGCCCATATATGAATGTTGAAGATGATTCATTTGTGGCAAATGACATTTCTCCCTTTAGTAAGAAACAACTCCAATGGTGAATACCGAAGTAACTCCTACTCAAAGAAGAAAGGTGAGGAAGGAGGCCTCATGATGTATCATTTCTCAGAACTTTGCTCAAGTGTCCCCATATGAATATCAAAATATGCCTCAATGCATGAAGGTAGAAGCAATCCAATCCCATGTGTAGAACTAGGAGGTACAAGATCCAAAGACAAGGAAGATGGGATGACAGTGATGAAATGACTATCATCAAAGAGGAGTTGAATGTCCTCAAGAGTGTCATATAGATCTGAAATGTGAGATTCTATAAACAAACAAGAGATTTCTAGTAGAAATTTGTCCCAATGAAGTGAATCCAGAAGATGTATATGATCCTATTGCAAAGAATCACTAGAAGCCCTTGAACAAGCAACTTTGAACTCTGAAGTAGTAACAGGTACAATAGGAATGTCCTTAACTATAGATGGGGCATCAATGTATGTCAACCAAATAGACTGATCATCCCATGAGGATGTGTGCACATAAGAAGGGGCAATAAAAATCTCAGTATCATCCACAAGAGCCTGGTTATCGAAGGAAACATCACTATCAGATGAAGATCCAAAGTCTCCATACAAATGTTGGATGATGGTCCAGGTAGTTAAAGGACACTAAGTGTGCTCTATGTGATGTAGAATATCCTCAGAAATAGTAATACATATTAGTCCATAGACCATGTCATTATTGTTAAACCATGCAGTCTTTTGTTCATAGTCACTTGGCTCATGAATGAGTCCATGGAGATGGGGCAATAGATCCTACGCAAGGAATTGATTCTTTATCCCTTGTTTTCAAGACAAATAGTTCTTTGAGGTTAACTTAAACAACAAAAGGATGGAAATAATTGAAATCCATGTTGAACCCCCAAAATGATTACAATAACCTCATAAAGTGATGTAACTCAAAGGGAGCACATAAGACACCCTCTTTTTACTCAATCAAAGAACCCCCCCAAGAAAATATGATTTGGCACTTTACATTTAGTGCGATTACAATTTCCACCAGCAAGAAATATTGAGTGGACTTGATCTCAATGCTATTACAAATTTTCAAAAAGAGCATATGCTAAAAATACACCTTTGGCACAATACCAAGGGAAATAAACAACACCACTACAAGGCACACAAATAAAATTCACTTTCAAAAAATAATCACCTCAATCCAATGTTTTATCCAAAATTTATGCTTCTTCGAAGTTGAGAACTGTGTAGTGTCACAGGTGAGAATTTTTAATTTCTAGAAATTTGCTGCATCAAACTCAAAAAACGTCCACACTAGTGCATAGAGCACAAAAAAAAACCAAAATAAAAAATAGAGGTGTTTTGATGAAAACTATTTACTTTTGCACCTAGATCGTGAGAGGAATTCTCATTCATTTACTATATGTAAAGAGAGTTTTCACCTTTCACTATTCATTCTTATCTGTCATTGTGTAGAGGAGAGAAGGAGAAGGAGGAAGAGACTGAGAATGCCAACCCTATGTCGATACTAGAATCTAAGCCTAGAGATGCTCCAAGCCTGAGTGGCAGAGAGATGCTTCGAGGCTAAGGTAGGGCCCTAATCCTTGCTTTTTTCATCATTCTTTCTATAATCTTTAGATTTTTGTCATTTTTCATGCCGCATAGGTCTTTCTAGATGAGGGTCCCCAACAAGGGCACCCAAGTCCACTGAGAGTACCTGTGTCTCACCAAGGCGCCCTAGTCCACCTGGGGCACCCAAGTCTAACTTGGGTGCCCAAGTCCTCCTGGGGCACCCATGTCTAGAAAGGACAAGGCCCCCAGGGGTAGGGCATTGATTGTTGTTGTAGATACTAAATGATGATTTTATGTTGTATAATGATTCAATTTATCACTATTTGTTGTGTAGGTCATTCCCCGAGATGTGAGAGCATACAGGCGGTCACCTAATGTTGTTTCTTCGAGATCACATCGGTACCATGGTCGACGTAGAGAGAAGTCACCTATAGGAAGTAGGGCTTTGGCAGGTTTTTGATATGCCCAAGATTAGATTTTATTGCAGTATGCTTATGGCTTTGATGGAGAGGTGGAATGCAGATACTTCTACATTCTGTCTACCCACAGGGGAGATGACTATCACACTAGAGGATGTCTATCAGATCTTGTGACTGCCCATTCGTAGAGAGATAGTGAGGATCATAGAGCGTTGCTCAGGGGAGTACACACAAGGGAGCTAGATGTACTGTCTAGGCCACACAGTCGCTCAGGTGGAGTGAGGGAACATTCAGCGCTAATTACTAGAGTAGGGATGTACTGATATCCCTCTGATTTAGAGGATTATGATTGTTACAGTTGCATTAATAGTCACAATGGATGGATGACGTACTCACCTTCATGGGGGCCTTGTTCTTACTATTAGGGTGATGGAGGAGTAGGGGAAAGTCATGCGTGGGGGTACAGTATTTTTGCACACCTCTACCGCGGGTTGGGACGATATGTCCATTATGAGATACAAAGCCTGATGTGTTGCATTTTACTATAGATTTGGGTATTTGAGCACATCAGATGTACATGACCTATAGGTTTTCCCATAGATCCAATGTTTGCTTATCCACATGTCCATGCATATCTTCTTATTAGATGCTAGAGACATGGTGATCTGCTATATTGGAGAGTTGTATTTGACAGATTGCAGCCCAACGACATTGTCTGGAGACCATATCATGACTTCATAGCATGGCCAGGTCAGTGCAAGTAGCTGGCTAGGATGTGGAGGGATCATCTGATGGCTATTCACCTTAATCACATAGTCATATGATTTTACTTTGATAAAGTGGCATGATAGTTCAGATGCTGACAGGATGTCCCTATGATTTGTCAAAGTTCACACACTCTGTGCCTAGTGTAGTCGGAGTGAACAACACCTAATGGTCAATGGTAAGAGATGTAGATGTTAGTGATGATGATGGTATAGAGGATACATAGATAATATTTGATGCAGACGATGTCAGAGTTACCTGATATATGAGATCTGGTGGCAGACAATGTAGCCCTCTCCTATCTATCCTCCCTGTCACCCCACAGGCGATCCTCGACCATGGACTGGTCATGCTAGTGATTTTGTTGGACATTATGATCTAGACAAGGATGATGATGACGATGATGAGGAGGAGGAGACCCCATCATGGTACATCTTTAGAGTAATACCGTGGTGGCATCAATAGGACGTAGACAGTGGCAAGGAGGCCAAGTTGCAACCATAGTTGAGAGCTCAGAGTCCAGCTCTTATGGATGTTAGGAGATCGAGCCGACAAGAGCAAGCGAAGACCAGTAGTCGTATGTACCCTTCTATAGATTTGACTGCAAAGATTGATCCCACAAAGATTCAGGAGCACTAGGGTGGTATTTCTATAGGCAACTATGTTTTCGGTTTATTTTCATAATTTTTTCAGAATTGTCTACATCTTAGTAAATGGCATTTTTGGAGGCCTTCAGAGTGGAATTTGGGGTCAAGAATTTCATTAGTTTTATTGAACAATAGCCATAGGTAGGGTTCAATGTAACTCAGTCTAACCCTCTTGGATATCTTTCCAATGAATCTAAGAAGTTTGGATTTCAACTAGCTAGCTAAGAGTTATGGCCTTGCCAAGTGGGGTTTTGAATTTAGTAGTTTTTTTGAAATTTTGAAAATTTGAAAGTTAGTTGTTGTTTTTGACACCTTCCAACTATCCATTTCAAATTCTATGGGTAAAATGACTCTTCATATTCTTGTTTCATTGTATATACACTTTTTGATGCAACTAAAGTCCTCTTTGGTTACCTACAATTCTCTACGAGTTCCATTGAGCTCTTGTTTATTTTTACAATACTACAGGTTTAGCGCTAGGTGTTGTTATCTAAATTCTCTGTTAAAATTTAGATTAGAGATAGTTACACCATCAACTATCTGAGATCCATCTTGGTGAGATGGAGATCTAGGTAGGATGCTTTTATATAGATGCATGTGTTTATGGTTATTTGGATGATTATTTATGATGCCTATATGAGATATTGATATCTATTTTGTTTCTTTTTATAGTTGGGAGAGACACATGGAACAAATTTGTGAGTCGCGTTATAGTAGAGATAGTTATTAGTGATGCAGCTGAGTAGTGAGTGTAGACAGGATACTCACGAAATCTGTGAGATATAGAGTGCTATAGAGGCTATCCTAGATCACTCTACGTGGGTGAGAGAGGATTTACTTCAAAGAGTTGACCACACTGATGCCAAGCTCCAAGCCTAGTGAGATTAGGTTGTAGTAGTACCTGCACCTAAGAGAGATCCTATCACAAGTGAGATCTTACTTCCTGAGTTACGCTAGGTGAGAGCTGATAGGGACAAGATTCAGGTAGAGCTAGAGAGAGTCATATTTGAGAGAGATCAATATCAATAGATGTACTAGGAGTCACATGATGATGCAAGAGCATCCCTGGTTCAAGAGCAATCTTGCATCAACCAAAAACATTTGCATTTTAGTTTGTTTGTAGTTTAGTTTGTTTCTTTTTATTTTCCAGTTTAGTCAGTAGCAGTTTCTATATTTTAGTCTGCATTCTACCACAGTTACATTTCAGATCTTGTCGAGCTAGACTTAACATCTCAATTCATTCATCTACATCATATCCAAATATCAGAGATTTTGGATCAGTTACCAAAAAGTTATCACTATCAGAAGACTGATTGTTTTCTCATAATAGAGCGTCCTGACAATCTTGGACAATCAGCTAAAGGAGAAGTCTTGCAGAGCATTCCTTGACTTGTGGAGCTTAATGACACATCATTTAATGATCTATGGTTCATGGCCAACCTTCCCTAAGATCTGTACTTCATTCCATCCATTTGCAGAGGTGTTCTATGCATTTAGGTCCAACCTACCCATGTACACACGTTACAGCTCTTCATTGGAGTTTGTGATCTTCCTTGGCCAACACAGAGGAATCTTTTGTACCAAAGATGATATATATTGATGTAATAGATCCCTAGGAAGGCAGTTGGTGATTGATTCTTAATCCTTAGTTTAGATTTTGGAGCCAAGGGACTTCAAAGCTATATCTTGTGCCTATTCTGATATTTTGTAATCAGGCCTGTGAGCCCCAATTGTAAGCCTACATGGTGCCGGCTGATCTGTGTTTGAATTCTATGATATATTGAATGACTAGATCTGCATTTGTTTCATTTCTTTGATTTGTTTCCATTGCGTTTACTCTTGTTGTACGGTCTAGATAGTTCATTCTGTGAACCCTCCTACCATGACTACACCAAGTGGTATTAGAGTGAAAGTTCAAATCTTTGGGAGCAAATTGAGTGAAGTTGGCAAAAGAATTCCATAAGATCTTGTTGTGGATAGATAACCAAATTGAGGTAGGTTACTTGTGTTGCGACTAATTGCCGATTGTGAGGCAATTGTCACCTTGTATCCTGATCGCTGAACTTGAGGCAGTTTGCACTTGATCTTAGGAAGAATGCCCTCAAGGAGAGCTGTTGTTGTTGGAACAATGGGTGGTAGAATGGATGAGATGATGGAAATGATGAAAATAATGAGAATTCGATTGGATGCTATTGAGTAAGATAGGCGAAGAAGATTGACACTGAGACCTAATGTTGAAAGTGATGATGAAGAAGAATTTTAATTTTTTGAACAAGTTGGCAAAACCCTAGGAGGTGATGAAGAAGAAGAATCAGATGAAGTCAAGATATTACGAGCTATTTCAAAGATTAGAAAGAGACCTAGAGTGGATGTACCTAATTATATTGGTAATTTGAACCATGAAGAACTGATTGTCTAGATAAATGACATGGAAGAAACTTTGAGCATGAAGAAGTTGAAGATCCAGAGAAGGTGAAATTTACAAAGACAAAGTTCAAAGGACATGCTACTATATGGTGGAAAGAAGTTCAGTTGGATAGAAACCAAAAAGGAAAAGAAAAGATTATGAAATGGGATAGGATGGTGACAAAATTGAAGAATTAGTTCTTACCTACTAACTATGAGTTGGATTTGTTGAAGAGATTACAGAACCTGAGACAAAAAGGAGAAATATGTGAAGGAGTATACTAAAGAATTTCATAAGATGATCATAAGGACAGGACATAGTGAAGCAAGCAAGGAGAAAGTGGCTAGATACATCAATGGATTGAGATTGAACATTCAAGAATGTTGGGAATTAAGGTGTCTCAACCTTGGTAATTCCTTGTATTTTTATATTGTATTTATTTATTACTTGCCTATTATATTAATTGGATGCAAATCCTATGTTGTCATATTGTGGGATTTGGTACAGTGTGTTAGATTCAAGACAAAAAACTGAGAGGGGCGGTGAATCAGTTATCCCAAAACTTTCTTCCTATTAATCACTTAAATCCTCTTTGTAATTCAACAACATAATTATAAATCAATCATGGAAACATAATGCAACAATTCAAGAGCAGAAACACATCAACACATATGACACTAAGATTTTGATGTGGAAAACTTGGTTAAGGGAAAAACCATGGGGTGACTAACCTAACATTGTATTCTCTGCTAAAAGAATAAGAAGAACAAAATGGTACATGCCAATTAGGGCTCACTACCTGAGCACACTGCTCACAAGAGGCCCACTACCTACAGGAGACACACTGTCTATAGAATGATAAATATTACATACTTGAACTAAAGAATAGCATCTTCACCATGTTTGAGTCAATTCCATTTAAGCCCAATACTTCTGCTCTGTCTTTCACTCTGCTCCTCTCTAGCATACTCTCATTTCCACCAAGATACCTTTGAAATGACTTCACAACTTCTTATTTATACAAGACATCGACTTAGGGATAATCATCCAAGTCAGAACACTTTATATAGCAAATACAACTTGACTAATTACAAAAGACTTCATGTGGATCATCACACTATCGGCCACACAGATTTGGGACTTCAATCTTCTTTTAGGAACATGCCATTCTTCACAGAACATCTTCAAGATCATCCGTAGGATGTGTAACTCATCCGGTCGGCCAGACTTAGGAAGAACATCATCATCCAGAAATAATTCTTCAATTATGAGCTCAATCTTCAATGCAGACCACCAACACGAATTGGACATAATCCAAACACCTCCACAAGCTCGCCTAAATCACCAAGAACAACCACACTACTTCTACTTACTGAAATCTTTCTCTCCTTCATCCAAAACCTCAAGAACATAGTCTGTCACCACTATCATATTGGAATAGATGCTTGCGAACTTCTAGACTATGAACCAATTGAGTTGTCAATTCACATTAACTTCCTAAACACTCCACCAAATCCGTAGAATAAGATATTGCATTTCCAAATCTCACCAGACCTATCTGTGTCACTTTGTCACCTCTGAACATCTACTAGAACCAGTTTTACTCAAGTGGCCATAACTTCTTGAGATCTTCATGCAGACCTCTCAAATCTTTACTGGATCATCTTAAGACACATATCTACAAATCGTTTGATGTACATCCTCTAATCTTCATCTTAGCTGGGATCCTTACCTTACTGTATTTGCTTCTCTTCTCTGTTCTAGATAGGACTCATTTTCTCAATATCCTTAGCATACAACTCATCCAATCCTTATCATCAATGCAACAGGAGTATGTTGACATCAATAACAACACTGGTGAGGCCCATACTTACAAAAATCTCCCCTTTGTCATTGATGGCAACATATGATGTGAAAAACTATTTTAAGCATCAAGACAAGAACTTCTCCTCACTGACGTAACTCCCCCTATCAACAAAAACCATTCACATGTCTTCTCTTCCTTTACTTCTCCCCCTTTGATCAACAACCACTTTTTATTTTTCACATGTCTTCTCTCCCCCTTTGACATCAATGGCAAAGGGCACATACTTGCATCACTCGGAATCATAGCAATTGCTCCCCCTAAGTAGTAGCTTCCCATCATCAATCTGGACCACAAGATATGATTGTGAGATCCATTGGACTGATGGACATCAGTGCACCTTAATTCAAAACCAAAGGGGTAATAACCCCTAACTTCTCCTTGAGATCTCAAAAGAGTCCTTAGGTAGAAGTTTAGTAAAAATGTCTACAATCTGATCCTTGGAGGGCACAAACTCCAATCTGACTTCATTCTTGTTCACTTGCTTTCTCAAAAAATGAAAATTGATGGATATATGTTTTGTCTTTGAATGCAATACAAAATTTTTTGATATGTTTATTGCACTTGAATTATCACAGAAGATTGTGATTGGTTCCTCATACTCCACTTTGATGTCTCTTAGCATTTGCTTCATCCATAATACTTGAATGCAACCACCTATTGCTGCAATATATTATGCTTCTGCAGTGGACATAGATATTGCCTCTTATTTCTTGCTCAGCCAAGAAACCAATCTTTTCCCCAAAAGGAATGCTCCACCACTGGTACTCTTCCGGTCATCCACATCTCCTGCCCAATCCGCATCTATATATGCATGAAGAGAGAAATCATGATCTCTAGGATACCATAAACCATACTCAACTGTCCCTTTTAGATATCTAAGAATCCTCTTGATTGCTATGACATGAGATTCTCTAGGATCATCTTGGAATCTAGCAACAAGACCAACAATATTCATAATGTCAGGTCTAGTTTGAGTAAGATACAATAATCCTCCAATCATTGACATGTACTTTTTCTAATCAGCCTTAGGAGATTTATCATCTTTTCTTAATTTACATCCGGTTGCCATGGGAGTACTCATTGGTTTTGAGTCTTCCATCCCAAATTTCTTCAACAATTCTTTCATATATTTGGTCTATGAAATGAAGATTCCTTTCTTTGTTTGAATGATTTGTAGACCCAAGAAGAAATTTATTTCCCCAAACATAGACATCTCAAATTCACTTTTCATTTGATTTGCAAAAGTTTTGCACATACTATCTCTTCCTCCAAAAATGATATCATGAACAAACACTTCAACAATTAGGATATTTTCATGATCAATTTTGATGTACAAATTACTATTAGCAGTATCTTTGTTGAAACCAATCTTCAAAAGATGCTTATCTAGTCTTTCATACCAAGCTCTTGGGGCTTGTTTGAGTCCATACAGTACTTTCTTCAACTTGCAGACCATATCACGATGATTAGACAATTGAAATCCATCTAGTTGCTCAATGTATACTTCTTCTTCCAAGTCACCATTTAGGAAGGCAAACTTGACATCCATCTGATATACTTTGAAGTCCTTGAAGGTAGTAAAGGCAAGAAATAATTTGACTGCTTCAATTCTTGCCACCGAAGCAAAAGTTTCTTTAAAATCAACTCCTTCTACTTGAGAGTAACCCTTGTAGACCAATTTGGCTTTGTTTCTGACTACTTCACCATCTTCATTCAGTTTATTCTGGAAGACCCATTTGGTTCCAATCACATTCTTGTTTCTAGGTCTGGGAACAAGATCCCAAGTGTGATTTTTGTCAATTTGCATCAGCTCTTCCTCCATTGCTTTAGTCCAGCTTTCATCATTGCATGCTTCATTCACTATCTTTGGTTCAATCTTTGAAATCAAACAATACTCTTCTGATTCTTGAGCAATATTTCTTCTTGTTTGAACACCTTTTCTTTTATCACCTATGATCTGATCTTCATAGTGATTCAGTCTTACATACCTGGGAATTTTGGGACTTTCTTGTAGTTCTATTTCTTGAACAGGCTCATTCAAACTTATCTCTTCTTCCTGATTCTCTGGATCAGTCTAGCTCTGAATTTTAGAAGGGGCTTGGACTTCTTGGATCAAAACATCATTTTGATCATCTTCATCATATTCATAAAACCTTGAGGGTTTTTCAATACCTTCATCATCCTTCACATTTGTACTTTCTATAATCTTTCTCAATCTCTTGTTATAACACCAGTATGCTTTACTTTGAGTAGAATAACCCAAGAATATTCCTTCATCACTTCTAGCATCAAATTTGCCAAGGTCTTCATCTCTTTTAATATAATATTTGGTATCGAAGACTCTAAAATACTTCACAGTTGGAGTGATGCCAGACCAGAGTTCATAAGGGGTCTTACCAGTATTGCTTCTGATTTATACTTGATTAAGAGTATAGACAACAGTGCTTATAGCTTCTCTCCAGTAGATCTAAGGAACATTGGCTTCCATCATCATGGTTCTAGATGTTTCCTGGATGGTCCAGTTCTTTCTCTCCACTACTCCATTCTACTGTGGAGTCCTTGGAGCAGACAACTATCTTTTTATCCCATGTTTCTCATAGAATTCTATGAACTCACCAGATGTGAATTCTCCACCGGATGTGAATTCTCCACCTCTATTAGACCTTAGACATTTTATGTTCAATCCAGTTTCATTCTCTACCATAGCCTTGAATATTTTGAATTTCTCAAGAGCCTCAGATTTCTCTTTTAGAAAAGTCACCCACATCATCAGGGAGTGGTCATCAATTAATAACATGAAGTATCTATCACCTTGCAGACTCTTGATTCTTGCCGAACCACATAGATCAGTATGTACCAAGTCCAACAATCTGGTAGAAGATTTTTCCTTACTTTTGAATGTGACTCTGGTCTGCTTACGCAACTGACATTCTTTGCACAAACTATTAGTAGGTTTCACCAGTCTTGGAAGATCTCTTACAGCCTGAGTGTTGCTTATCTTGATGATATTATCAAAATACATATGACACATTCTCATATGCCACAACCAACTCTGATCAATTTGAACAAATAAATAACTTTTACGAGTACCAACCAAGTGGAAGATATTACCTTTTGTTTGAGTACCAGATGCAATCTCTATTTTAGAACTTTCAAAGATTTTACATATTGCATTTTTGAATCAGATATCATAGCCTTTGTCCACCAACTATCCAACATTGAGAAGATTGTGCTTTAGACCTTCAACATATAGTACATTACTAGTTTTGTTCTTTCCATCAAAAGAAATAGTTCTTCTACCTCTAATCCTGCCAACAGAGTTATCACCAAATTTTATAACTCCTCCTTCATATCTTTCCAAATCTATGAACTTATTTTTGTCACCTGTCATATGATGGGAGCATCCACTATGAATGACCCAATCATCCTTTTCTTCAACTTGGGCAGCCAGAGCTCTTTCTACCATTTTATGATTGACAGGTTCAGAGGGCATTGGATCTTCTTCCTTGATGGCAATAAACACCCAGTGACTTCCGGATTTGTTTCATGTCTTTGATTCATCATTTGTTACTCCATCATCATCATCATCATCATCATCTTCATGAACATAGTAACATTTCTTTTGGAATCTTGATCTATTTGGATTTTTTCTTGAAAATCTTTCCAGACACCTTGAGGTAAAATGACCAATCTTATTGCAGTTGAAACATTTGAAAGGCAATTTTCCTTCATACTTACCATATCCTCTTGGCAGTCTTTTTGCAATAAGGGCTTCCAGTTGAGTAGCTTTTGCTTCATCTTCTTCCAGATCTTTTCTTACTTTTTCATGCCATGATAGTTTCTTTGAAGAGTTCTCTCCTAGATCAAAATTTTGTTTTCCTTTTATAGAGACACTAGCTTTGAATGCAGATTCAGACTTGTGGGGTGCATCTCCAAACTTGGCCAATTCAAATGCAGCTAATTTACCAACCAATTGATCTCTTGTGATATTTGAAAAAGATCTAAATTCTTCAATAGCAACAACCTTGTATTTGTAAGAATCAGGAAGGGATTTGAGAACCTTGGCAACAATCTCATCTTCATCCAAGATTTCTCTAGCACATCTAATGCCACAAACAAGCTCATTTACTCTTGGCATAAATGTAGTGATATTTTTATCTTCTCTCATCTTCAGGTTTTCAAATTTTCTTTTTAGACTCTGTAGCTTGGCACATCTAACATACTTGTCTCCTTCATGCAGAATTTCCATTTTTTCCTGAATCTCATGTGCAGTTTTTAGATCAATAACATTTGTCAGCTCTGAATCAGATAAGGCACTTAGTAGAGCTTCTTTAGCTTGAAGATTGTTTTTAGCATCTCTAATTTCATCTACAGTTCTTGGACCATTCTATGGAGGAACATACTTCTTTGAAGTTATGATCCAATATTGCATTCCCATACATTACAAGTGACATTCCATGCATCTTTTCCAAAGAGTGAAATTGGTTCCATCAAACCTCAGACTATCCTTCTTGTAGGAAGACATCCTAGATCTCCTTAAGCAGTTAAGCTCTTTTTAGAGGAACTTAGCTCTGATACCAATTGTTAGATTCAAGACAGACAACTGAGAGGGGGGGGTTGAATCATTTGTCCCAAAAATTTCTTCCTATTAATCACTTAAATCCTCTTTGTAATTCAACAGCATAATAATAAATCAATCATGGAAACATAATGCAACAATTCAAGAGCAGAAACACATTAACACATATGACACCAAGATTTTGATGTGGAAAACCTAGTTAAGGGAAAAACCATGGGGTGACTAACCCAAGATTGTATTCTTTACTAAAATAATAAGAAGAACAAAATGGCACATGCCAATTAGGGCTCACTACCCAAGCACACTGCTCATAAGAGGCCCACTACCTGTTGGTTTTTCTTCTAAATTAGCATTAGGGTTTGCCACTTCTAATGCACAGGCAGATTCAGCCAACTAATACAGGAGGTTGCGTGAGCTCCTCCCCTTCACTTCTGGTTTTGCCGCACCAAGGGGGGTATCCCTATAACTCAAGATGTAACCTTGACTAGCTCAAAGATAGAAAGATCTAACTTGACAACAACAGGCAGAATACTCTCATGTATGGACCAAGATCTATATGATAGATCACAAGGTGGGCAACGTTCTTGGACATATATGTCTGGTTAGGGATGAGAGCATGCAAGGGTTTCCTACTCCTAATCCTACAACTAACAGATGGAAGGGAGAGATGGTTTGAAATGGTGTTTGGATGCAAAGCTGGACATGGTGTATAACCTCAACACAGAGCTAGATTGGTGCCTATCCAGGGCTTGGAGTCGGTAGACATACACCTGTGAATGATCAGCATGAATAGCTAAAACTGGATTTCAGGGGGATACACATGATACCTGCCTTACAGATATCTCCCAATACAGAGTGTTAAGCTGTCGATACTTATGGCATCCCTATTGTAGGAAGAAAGATACATGCAAAACTGGAGACAGAATCAGCATAACACATGCAAACATAGCATTATTCATATAAGATTAACCATGAAATCAGTGGATTCATGCCAAAACGTACAACAGGAGATACATAAACTCACAAGTTTTGCTGCACAGAGCAACCAAAACTAGTTGTATCTTATTACAGAGCCAAAATGTCCAGTTTTCAACAACCTGAAAAATGGTAACACAGTCTGCTTATAACAGCTAGAAAGTGTACCACAGCAATTAATTACATGGTTGACCAAAAATCCTGCCAGATACACAGTATCAGAAAAATGGCGCTCAACGCATTACCAGATTGGCGCCCAAACATGAATGCAGTAGGTAGGGGAGGAGACAGGAAGAAACCTCGAGCCCCGCGCCACTGTCCGTTGATGTACACCTTCAAATGGGTACCAGATCCGTCCATACCTCTGCAACCTTCACCATTAATGGCGCACCAACCCGCAGCCTTGGGAAATGCAGAAAACTGTGCATCACAACCGTTTCCCGCCAAGATACATCATCGTGATATTTGAAAATATGCAGGATAGAATTATCCCACATGCACCCTGTAGCAAACATTTCAACACTTTATATACTAGGCCACGAGCATATATGATGTCGATGCTTTTGCTCCCGATGACACTAGTATAAGCCTTCATCATCATCCTCCAACAGCATGATATCCTGTTGCTTGAAATATCACCCTGACGTCAGCATCATCATCGCAATATCACCTACATGATAATCGCCTTCATCGGCACAACCTGATGCATCGGAGGAAGATCCTCCTGCTTAGCCGATACCAAATGTCTGGCCGATGAACATCCTGATGACATCACCGTCATATCCTGCTGATGTCATCAACATATCTGCCTATCGCGCACCTCCTCATATCTGAATGACATCATCGTCATGTTTGCAAATATCGGGGGATCTCCACAAGATGATCAGTGTTAGAAATATGACCCCCCCGGACCTTGATGATGTCACCATACATCAGCATCAGGATGATATTCGGAAGATAACTAGATATTTGGAAATATCATCCTGATGCACACATATCATGCTGCACTGTAGCTCCACTATAAGATCGGGGTGATATATGAATATGTGATTGATATTTGAAATGATCACCCCCATTGGACAATGCATGAAGCCGACAGGCGAATATCTCCCTTCAGAAATATCATGATGCAGGCAGGTAGAAAAACGGATATCACCCTGACATAAGAATGACGTCAGCATCATCAGGGTGATAAAACAACGAACATGAAGTGATAAAACAACATCAGGATGATCTTGACTAAGATCACCCGATGTTCAAATATGATGACCCCGATGAAGATCGGATCATACTTAGGACTTTGCAGCAACATCATCAGGATGATCTTAAGTAAGATCACCCGATGTTAGAATATCACCCCAGCGAAAGATCATGCTGACAAAAAATATGATGACCCTCGTAAGCAACATCAGGGTGATGTCTGGAAACATGATGATGATAACCTCCTCCAAATAAAATATGATGCTGATGTTAAAACATGCTGAGGAGGCCCAAAGACTTAGAACTTTTTTGGATTTTTTGGGAAGGTGCCTGCATGAAAATTGCTAAAATAACCGACAGTGAATTCAGGCACCAACACTACCTATAGGAGACACACTGTCTACAGAATGATAAATATTACATACTTGAACTGAAGAATAGCATCTTCACCATGCTTGAGTCAGTTCCATTTAAGCCCAATACTTCTTATCTACCTTTCACTCTACTCCTCTCTACCACACTCTCATTTCCACCAAGATACCTTTGAAATGACTTCACAAATTCTTATTTATACAAGACATCGACTTAGGGATAATCATCCAAGTTGGCACACTTTACAAAGAAAATACAACTTGACTAATTATAAAAGACTTCATGCGGATCATCACACTATCAGCCACATAGATTTGGGACTTCAATCTTCTTTTAGGAACACGCCATGCTTCACAGAACATCTTCAAGATCATCCGCAGGATGTGTAACTCATCCAGTCAGCCAGACTTAGGAAGAACATCATCATCCAGAAGTAATTCTTCAATTACGAGCTTAATCTTCAATGCGGACCACCAACATGAATTGGACACAGTCCAAAGACCTCCACAAGCTTTCCTAAATCACCAAGAACATCCACACTACTTCTGCTTACTAAAAGCTTTCTCTCCTTCATCCAGAACCTCAAGAACACAGTTTGTCACCACTATCATATTGGAATAGATGCTTGTAGACTTCTAGACTATTAACCAATTGAGTTGTCAATTCATATTGACTTCCTAAACACCACCAAATCTACAGAACAAGATATTGCATTTTCAGATCTCACCAGACCTATCTGTGTCACTATGTCACCTCTGAACATCTGCTAGAACCAGTTTTACTCAAACGGCCATAACTTCTTCAGATCTTTATGTCGACCTCTCAAATCTTTACTAGATCATCTTAAGACACATATCTAAGAACCCTTTGATGCGCATCCTCTAATCTTAGTCTTAGCTGGGATCTTTACCTTACTGTCTTCACTGTTCTTCTCTATTCTTGATAGGACTCATTTTCTTAATAACCTCACTATACAACTCATCCAATCCTTATCATCAATGCAACAGGAGTATGTTGACATCAATGACAACACTAGTTAGGCCCATACTTACAACACGGTGATGTGTCATCCTACATGGCATATGACTACATGTATTTTTGTCCGCACATGAGGAGATAGGAATCCCAATTATAGGTAGGAATATTTTTCCATGTGTTGGCATCTTGGATGTTGTGCAAGGGAATATTGACTGTAATGGTCATGACAGATTCCTATGATGAAGTTATGACATGTAAGAGTCAAAAATAGGAGATTTTATGACAGGTGAAGACATGTGTCAAAGAGCATCTTTGAAAAAGGCAACTTTGGGCACCCCAAGGTGGACTATGACATGTTGTAAGAGAATATGCTATTTAAAGCCTATGTATGATAGATTCTCTTACAGCTGTAAGTTATGATAGCTATGATAGATTCTATGACAGTTGTAAGAGTCGTAAGAGCATCTGTCATAGCCCATTTTGGAAATAGGTGACCTCCTTGGGATGGGGTGACTTGAAAAGTGTTAGGAGCATCCTACAAAGTTGGACAGGTGTCCATAGGCATGGGTTGTGGGCCATGAGGCCATGTTGGATGCCCATCCCTATGTGGAGCCAAATTTGCCTTGTATTATATATATAAACAAGTGCTTTTGAGAGATGTACTACAAGTTTGACAAGTACTGTTATGCTTCCAATTTGTCTCTAGCTACAAGTGTCGAAGACTCCTAAGAGCTTGCATTGAAAGTGTATTGTAAACCATTTCATTTTTGATAATACATTGTGCAGGTTTTGGAGTGTGGGGTTTTTCACCCAATAAGGCTTTTCCCCACATATATCTTGTGTCTCTCTTCTTCTGTTTCACTTTCTTGTGTATGTGTTTGCTGCAATATCTCTATTAGTGGTTTAACATTGTTGTAATAGTAAGGATAAAATTGAATTTGCACTCTCATCCCCTCATTAGATTAGTGTAGGAAGTGATTTCTGCACACTTAGCTTCCTTTCAGTTGGTATCAGAGCCTGGCCAGTTTTGGTTCTAGCTGCTGGGTAGGGGTTTTTTGAGCTAATCTTAGGTTGAATGGGAGTTTTGTGCAGAGTATTTTGTATCTTGTTGCAACAAGGAGATGGTAACCACATCCGAAAATTTAGACGTTGAGAAATTTAATGGCACTAATTTTGAGTTGTGGAAACTAGAGATAGAGGACCTACTTGTTGATCGTGACCTATGGGAAACTGTATCTGGTGTGAAACCTATAGCAATGTCACAAGATGATTGGGACCTCAAAGATCGGAAGGCTAAGTGTCTCATAAGACTCTATTTAGTTGACTCTATCTTGTTGAATGTCCATGAGGAGAAGACCATGAAAGATCTTTGGAAGAAGTTGGGTGATGTTTATCTGGCCAAGTCCTTGGTAAACAAAATTTTCCTAAAAAAGAAGTTGTTCACTCTGAAGATAGAAGATAGAGGATTTGTTACGGATCACATGAATGCTTTTAACATGATTGTTGCAAAGTTGTCATCTGTGGGTGTGAAAATGGAGGAGGAGGATCATTGCATGACCCTACTTTGTTCTTTGCTAGATTCATGGGATCATCTTCTCATGCCTATCAGAAGCACTACTACCACCTTCAAGATGGAAGATGTGGTGTCCTCACTGTTATCTGAAGAATAGCAGAGGAAGTTTTCTGAGGCAGCCAAAGAGGCTCTTACGGTTTGTGGAAGACCCAAAGAGAAAGTGAAGAAGAAGGACAAGAAAACTAATAACGGTATATCCAAATCTCGTGGGAGATCCAAATCTCCTTGAGAGTCCAAGGCTCTCTATTGGAACTATGGAAAATCTAGGCATTTCTAAAAGGAATGCAAAGAGGAGAAGAAAAAGAAGAAGAAAGCTCTTGATTCAGATTCTAACAAGTCACAAGATGATGGTGATGCCCTCGTCATAGCTCTGGCCACCCATGCATCTAATGATGTGTGGTTGATTGATCCTGGTGCATCATTTCACATGACCTCACATCAAGACTGGTTCATGAAGTATGAAGAGTTCGATGGTGGAAGAGTGTACCTGGGTGATGACTTTCATCTAAAGATTGTTGGTCGTGGAAGAGTCTCAATCCAATTCCCTGGTGGATGAGTGAAGGGGATCACTGGACTTATGCACATTCCAAGCCTTACACAGAACCTGCTTTCTATAAGTATGTTGAGTGATGCAGGTGTGCAGGTTGTCTTTTCAAAGGATGGGTGCAAGATGACTAGAGGATCTATGGTGCTTGTGAAGGGTACTCATAGAGGTACTCTATTTCATCTAGAGGCATGCACTTCATAGTACAATAGTTCTTCTGACTCAAAGAAATGAGTTGTAGTCACTTCATCCCCACCATCTGAATAAGTAGTGAAGAAATCTATTGTAACTAGTTCTGATGATAGTGCACATGCTATGGAAGCTAAGCTTCTTGCTGAAAAGACTATGTTATGGAATTTGAGATATGACCACATTGGTGAGAAGGGTCTACGTACCCTAAAAAATAAAAACCTTGTTGAGGGGTTAAATGATTGTAATCTCAAGTTTGACTTTTGAAAACATTGCATTTATGGAAAGCAAAACCATGTTTAGTTTTACTCTAGTTCTCACAAGTCTTTTGGTGTATTGGATCTTATTCATTCTGATGTGTTTGGTCCTATTGATATTCCTTTGATTTCAAAATCTATATATTTTGTATCTTTTATAGATGATTATAGTAGAAGGACATGGGTTTATTTTATCAAAAGCAAGACTGAAGTCTTTAGTCGATTTAAGGAGTTTAAAGCCTTTTTTGAAAATGAAACTAGTAAAAAGATTAAGTGTTTGAGAACTGACAATGGTGGTGAGTTTTGTTCGGTAGAGTTTAATAAGTTCTCTAAAGAGCAAGGGATTGAAAGGCATAAGACAACTCCATATACCCCACAGCAAAATGGAGTTGCAGAGAGGATGAACAGGACACTGATGGAGAAGGCTAGGAGTATGCTTAGTGGAGCAAGCCTCGAACAAAAGTTTTGGGCTGAAGTTGTAGCCATTGTTTGCTATCTGGTAAACAAATCTCCTACATCAGCTCTTGTTAGTAAGACACCTATGGAGGTGTGGTCTGGTAAGAAGCCTTTAGTTAGACATCTTCATATTTTTGGTTGTGAGGCATATGCACATGTGCTTAGGGAGAAACGGTCTAGATTGGAGAACAAGGCTGTTAAATGTATTTTCATTGGCTATGGTGTCAGTGTGAAAGGATACAAGCTTTGGGATCCTATGGATGAAAAAGTGTTGTATAGAAGAAGTGTTATCTTCAAAGAGCTAACACCTTCTTCCGTTGTTCTACAACCAGAATAGATAGAAAAGAAAGAGGATATAGTTCAGTTTCCTTCTACCCCTGAGAAAAATGAACAAATAGACCCTGTGAAACTTGATGATGAGGAGATCTGTAGCATCTCTGAAAGGTCAGAAGAAGAAGCAAAACCTCCACCTCAGCCATTGAGGATGTCTACACAAATAAGAAAGCAACCTGATAGGTTTGGTTATTCTTTACTTGATTCTAGTTGTGCTTTTGCTTTACTTACTAACACTAATGAGTGTAGAACTATGAAAGAGGCTATGGGCATGAACGATGTAGGTTCCTGGAAGGAGGCCATGGAAGATGAGATGGCTTCTTTGGAAAATGGTGTCATCACGGTAGGAGGGTTCACAGAATGAACTATCCAAACTATGCAACAAGAGTAAACACAATAGAAACAGTTCAAAGAAATGGAACACATGCAAATTTAGTCACTCAATATATTAGGGAATTCAAAATAGAGATCTGTCAGCAATGTGCGGTCTTACAATTAGGGCTCACAGGCCTGATTACATACATGCGCAAGATAAAGATTTGAAGCTCCTTCACACAAAATATAAACTATCAAATCTTGCTCATGTGAATAGCATCTTTCCTAAGGATCTATTACATCAATATATATCATTTTTGGACCAATAGATTCCTCTGTGTCAGCCAAGGAAGGTCACAAAGTCTAATGAAGAGCTATAATGTGTTCATAGATAGGTTAGACCTAAATGCATAGAACATTTCCTCAAATGAATGGAACAACATACAGACCTCTGGGGAAGGTCAGCCACAAATTAAAGATCATTGAATGATGTGTCATTAGGATCTGCAAGTCAAGGAATGATTAGCAAGCCTTCTCCTTTAGCTGATTATCTGAGACTGTCAGGGTGCTCTATTATGAGAAAACAGTCGATCTTCTGATAGTGATAACTTTCTGATAACTAATCCAAATGTTCTAAATTCTTGATATGATGTATATGAATGAATGTAGATGCTAATTCCATATCCGCAAGGTGTGAAATGCCAATACCGGATCTCAAGCTGAAAACTGCTTCTAACTGAACTGCCTGAACTAAACTAGAAAATGAAAGAACTGAAATGCAAACAAACTAAAATGCAAATGTTTTTGGTTGATGAAAGATTGCTCTTGATCCAGGGATGCTCCTACATCAGACATCTAGGTTTATTGAAAAAGTGTGTCCCTCACTTTGTTGGGGCTAGGGGAGAACCAAGACAGTCCACCTCAGCTGAGAAATCCAAGATGAATCTTCTGTCAGTCTGCCTTTCCACTTCACAATATATTCTTTGTATTTTCTTCCTCTAGTACTGCATCCAACTCTAATGTCCAAAATGTTTTCTATCTTCTCTGGTGCTTGTCATGGTAACTGCCTCTTCAAGTCTTCTTCCATGTTCCCACTAGACTCTACTTCATGATACTGATAAAGATCTACAATATTAAAAATCGGTGATATACCCAATGTCTCCGGTAACTCCACTTCATATGCATATCCTGAACCAAATTTCCTAAGTATCTTACAAGGTCCAAACTTCTTCATCTTCAACTTATTATATGTCCCAACTAGAAATCTTTCTATTCTCAAATACACCATTACTTCATCTCCAACTTCAAATTCTTTAGGTCTTCTCTTCTCATCAGCCTTCTCTTTGTAGTTACTGTTCATAGTCTCCAAATGTCTCTTCACCTCATTATGCACTATCTTCATGTGATCTACAAATTCTTCTTCTTCTACACTTCTCTTTTCCTATGTACTAATATCTCTCAATTCTGTTACTCCTCTAGGATTCACTTTGGTCACAATCTCAAAAGGTGTTCTTCCAGTACTCCTATTTACTGAATTATTATATGCAAACTCTGCTTGTGAAAGAATCAAATCCCAACTTTTGGTTTTCTCTCCAACCAACATCTCAACAAGTTTCCCAAACTCTTATTCACTACCTCTATCTATCCGTCTATCTGTGGATGAAAAGTTGGAACTAAACTTCAAATCTATCTTCATCTTCTTCCAAAGAGTCTTCCAAAAGTATCCAACAAATTTTGTGTCTCTGTCTGAAACTATACTCTTAGGTAATCCATGCAATCTCACAATCTCCTTGAAAAATAATTCAACTACATGCATTGCATCAATTGTCTTCTTGCAAGGTATGAAATGAGCCATTTTGAAAATCTGTCAACCACTACAAATATTGAATCATGTCCTCTCTATGTCTTAGGTAATTCCATTACAAAATCCATGCTTATGTCTTCCCAAGGTCTCTCTGGTACTGTCAAAGGTTTATACAATCTAGTGTTCTGACTACTCCCTTTGCAACTTGACAAACTCTACAACTTTGCACAAATCTCTAAACATTCTTATGAATCTAAGGCCAAAAGTAATTTTCACTCACTAAAGCCACTATCTTATCAATGCCAAAGTGTCCTGTCAATCCACCACTATGCTTCTCCTTGATCAAATTATCCCTCATAGAACTTCTAGGTATGCACAACTAACTTTGTTTGAATAACATATCTTCTTGAATAAAATAGTCTAACCACTTACTCCTATCTGTCACAATATGTTCCTTACATGCTTTCCAAGGTTCTGCAAAATTAGTGTCTCCCTCATACATGTTCTTTAATTCATCAAAACCCAACACTTCAACTCTCATTTTTGTCAACAAGTTTCTTCTTCTACTTAAGGCATTAGTAACTTTATTTGATTTTCCACTTCTATGTTTCAACACAAAGGTATAAATCTGTATGAACTCTACCCATCTCATATGTCTTTGATTTAACTTACCTTGACTATTCAAATATTACGAAGCTTGATGATCTGTATACAACACAAACTCTTTAGGCAACAAGTAATGTCTTCACTTCTTCAAGGCATGAATTATGGCATAGAACTCTTGGTCATAAACTGAATACCTTCTCCTTGCATCATTCAACTTCTCACTAAAATATGCTATAGGTCTACCTTCTTGACTTAACACTGCTCCACTTGCATCACAATCAACTTGAAATACCTTATTGAAATCTCGTAATGCCAAAACAAGTTGCTCTGTCACTTTCTGTTTCAATAGTTCAAAATTTTTATCTACTCTTGATGTCCACTTGAAATCTTTCCTGTCACCTCTCATTGTCTCTATCATAGGGTTACAAACTGAACTAAAATTTCTAATGAACTTCTGGTAAAAACTAGCCAATCCATGAAATGATCTAACCTCTCCAATGCTCTCCGATGTAGGTCATTCAAGAATTGCTTTCACTTTATCAGGGTCCATCTTCAATCCTTCCGCAGAAATTACAAATCCTAAATAGACCAACTCTTCTTTCATGAAACTACACTTCTTGATGTTTATCAGCAATTTCTCTTCGAGAGCAACCTTTGCAAAACTTGTCTAATATGCCACAAATGTTCTTCTTTTGTCTTACTAAAAATTAGAATATCATCCAAATACACAATCACAAAATTACCCAAGAATTTCTTTAGAACTTCATTCATCAATCTCATGAAAGTACTCAGTGTATTTGTCAATCCAAAAGGCATCACTAACCATTCATACAATCCTTCATTTGTCTTAAAAGTAGTCTTCCATTCATCTCCTCTAATTCTGATATGATGGTATCCACTCTTCAAATCTATCTTTGTGAAATATCTTGCTCCACTCAAAAAATCCATGATATCATCCATCCTAGGTAAAGGAAATCTACACTTGACTGTGATCTTGTTTATAGCTCTAGAATTAGTACACGTTCTCCATTCTCCATCCTTCTTAGGTTCCAAAACTATAGGTACTACACAAGGACTCAGACTTTCTTTGATCAAACCTTTTCTCAACAAATCTTGTATCTATCTATTCAATTCTTCATTCTCTGTCGGTGTCATCCTATGTGTTGCTTTGTTAGGCAAACTTGCTCCTAGTATAAGATCCATGTGATGACTGATACTCCTTATAGGTGGTAATCCTTCAAGCACATTATCTGATATGATGTATTCATATTTTGTCAGCAACTCTCTTATCTCTTATGGTTGTGATTCTTCAGTTTCTTTCTTCAATGCTTTAGGCTTCTTAAGAATCAAGGCATAACACATACTCTCGTGTCTCAAACCATCCAGAAATTTCCTTCTATCTATCTAATAGATTCTAGCATTTCCACATATTTCACTCTTAGGATCATCCTCCAAAGGAATCAAGGTAATTCTCTTTCCATTTATTGTTATAGTATACGTATTCTTTCTCCCATCATTCATAGCTTTTCTATCACACTGCCAAGGTCTACCCATCAAGATATGACAAACATCCATAGGCATAATATCACACAAGACTTCATCATGATAATATCCAATATTAAATTTCACCAAACATTGCTCACTCATTAGTACCTTATGATCATCCTGAATCTATGCTATCTGATAAGGCTTAGGGTGTTTCAATCTTTCCAACTTCAACTTAGTCACCATCTCCTCTAAAACTAGGTTATCTGAACTACCACTATCAATTACAACTTTACAATACTTACCTCCTGATTTGCATCTAGTTCTGAACAAAATTTTCCTCTATGATGGTTCCTCATTTGTCTCTATGTGAAATAGTGCTCTCCTTATCACCAATGATTCTCCTTTCTCTGGATTGCCAATTGAACAAGGTGATTCAATAGGTTCTTCAACATAGGTTGCTCTTCCATTGTTCTCTGTCTTCTTGCTTGTGCTACCCTAATTCCACTCAAATGCTCTATGTCCTTCACCTCCACATTTGAAACAAGTACCCCTAAATGTTCTCTTATCAAATCCTCTTCCATCTCTTCTATATCCTTCATTCCGGTATGCACTAGGTTTTCCTTTCTTGTAAAAATTTTTGTCATCTCTCTGGTAGGCAATGTTATCCCTGTCATCCTTCCTCAATGGGCTGTCAAACTTGTTCTACTCCACAAATGATCTATCATAACCAGAAAATGATCTTCCTCTCTGAAATTTACCTCATCTACCTCTTTGTCTTTGATCATGCTTCTTATTCAGCTTTTCTTCAACTTTCAAAGCAAATTGATATGGTTCTTCCAAAGATGTCATCCTTACTAAGCTTAGTTCTTCTTGAATGTTCAATCTTAATCCATTGATGTATCTAGCCACTTTCTCCTTGCTTGCTTCATTATGTGCTATCCTTATGATCATCTTTTGAAATTCTTCAGTGTACTCCTTCACAGATTTCTCCTTCTGTCTTAGGTTTTTCAATCTCTTCAACAGTTCCAACTCATAGTCAGCAGGTATAAACTAATTCTTCAAATTTGTCACCATTCGGTCCCACTTTGTAATCTTTTCTTTCCCTCTTCTATTTCTTTCCAACTGAACTTCTTTCCACCATATAGAAGCATGCCCTTTCAACTTTGTCTTTACAAATTTCACCTTCTCCAGATCTTCAATTTCTGCATATTCAAAGTATTCTTCCATGTCATCTATCAACTCAATCAACTCTTTCAGATTCAAGTTACTAGTATAGTTCGACACATCAACTCTAGGTCTCTTTCTGATCTTTGAAATAGCTCGTAACATCTTTACTTGATCAGATTCTTCTTCTTCATCACCTCCTAGGGTTTTGCTAGTGTGTTCAACAGATTGAAATTCTTCTTCATCATCACTTTCAACATTAGGTCTCAGTGTCAATCCTCTTCACCTATCTTCCTCAACAACATCCAAACAAATTCACATTGTTCTCATCAATTCCATCATCTCATCCATTCTATTAGCCATTGTACCAATAGGAGGAACTCTTTGCAGCGACATCTTCCTAGGATTAAGTGCAAACTACCTCAAATTTGGTAATTGGGTTACAAGAAACAACTGCCTCTCAATCAGCAATCAGTTGCACACAAGTAACCTGCCTCGGATCAACGATCTTCTTACAATGAGATATTATGGAATCCCCTTCGCTAATTTGCTCCAAAGAATCAAACTTTCGCTCTGATACCACTTGGTGCAGTCACGATAGGAGGGTTCACAGAATGAACTATCCAGACTGTGCAGCAAGAGTAAACACAATGGAAATATTTTAAAGAAATGGAACACATGAAAATTTAGTCATTCAATATATCAAGGAATTCAAAATAGAGATCCACTGGCAATATGCAGGCTTACAATTAGGGCTCACAGGCCTAATTACATACATGAACAAGAAAAAAGTTTTGAAGCTCCTTTGCACAAAATCTAAACTATCAGATCTTTCTCATGTGAATATCTTCTTTTCTAAGGATCTATTACATCAATATATATCATTTTTAGACCAATAGATTCCTCTGTGTTGGCCAAGGAAGGTCACAAACTCCAATGAAGAGCTATAATGTGTTCACAAATAGGTCAAACCTAAATCCATAGAACACTTCCTAAAATGAATGGAACAATGTGCGGACCTTCGAGGAAGGTTAGCCATAAACCAAGGATCATTGAATGATGTGTCATTAGGATTCGTAAGCCTTCTCCTTTAGTTGATTATTTGAGACTATCAGGGTGCTTTGTTATGAGAAAACAGTCGATCTTTTGATAGCAATAACTTTCCAGTAACTGACCCAAATGCTTTGAATTCTTGATATGATGTAGATAAATGAATGCAGATGCTAAGTCCTGTTGATGATTGTTTTGATGCAATCATAACAATAAGTTAAAATTCACATATAATGAACTGAAACTATACTTGAAAGATAAGAAGGAATCATTTGAGATTCAACTAATCCCAAGTCTACAATGGTTCGGTTGGTCAAGTTCAGTTGGTCAATGTGAAGCTGTAATGTTCAAGGGGCCTTACGTAGTTTAGGTTTGTTTGGTGGCTTACTGGACTAAGAATATGCAAAAAGGTCATGAGATATGTCAATACTTTTCATTCCTTTGCATAAAAGTGATACTGTGCTGCAAGTTTTAGATGGTTTTCTTGAATTTTTGCAGCTTTCTTCCTTATCTATTTATGAAAAACTGTCTACTTATAACTCTGTTATACATGCTTCTTCAAATTTGAGACAATTTCCTTTAGATTTCTACGTTTTCAGCTAAATATTTCAGATGGGTTGGGAAAAGTTAGAAAGATCTAATCTATACCTCATTTAATCTACCGAAGGATCTAATTGTTTCTGTTATGCACTATGTAAATACCACAGTAATTTGATCAAATCCACAGTAAAAACCCTAAATGTAAGTTCTGAGCATTTTCACAAACATACATTTAAAATTGCAAGCTCTCAAAGAAAATATTTCAAAACACAAAGAAGAGCAGGAGAACACTCAGAAGATAGATGCAGAACTCCAGATTCTATTGTATTAGAAACGAATAGTCATACACAATTTACAATGTAGGAATGACTCTTAGTTTCATTGATCATACTACAGAGAACTTACAAGCTTTACAGATACAGTAAGGTAGCCAGACATTCCACGCACACCTTACTGCAGACAAACAGGCGACCTCCTTCTTCTACTTCTAAACTATGCTAACTTGCTGTATGTTCCTAAAAGAAAATATCTGTTGTAACCCTTGTTGCTTTCCTAAAATCCCTGTTGTCCAGTATTACAGTGTAGAGAGGCACAATATAAAGACATTCTGATTGTCCTCACTACAGCAAAAACCTAACTGAACCCCTGGTTCAAACCCCTGGTTACAGCAATAAATACAGGCGAACCAGCTCTCAAAAATATCTCTGAGCAGTGTCAAATCTGGGCGAAATATTGCCCCTTCTGAGAAGTTCCGGCAGCTGGGTAATAACTTCTGTTTGTTTGTTGCAGTAATACCTTCAGCTGCAACCTTGTTCTTTACTTGAATGGCCTTGACTTTTCGCACTTCATCCTTATCTTCTTGCTTCTGAGATCAGATTTCCTTCCTCCATGAGGTCACTGTGTTGACTTTCCAGCTGCTTCCTCAACTGTAAGCCTGCAAGACAAGACGAGCAATAAGTATTTCATTTATCACATAAACAGCATGAAATTAAAATAACCGTTTAAACCCAGGTGACTGCGCAAGATTGTGGAAATCGGATCCAGAATACTCTCAAAACGTGTCCAAAATGCGTTCGGACTGCTCAAAATTCATCGGGTCAACTATCACTGACCGGGAAAATGCCACAGGGGCCAAAAAAACACTTTAAAATTCCACCACCTCATTTCCCGCCCATCGGTATGACTATCGCTATCGGCGCGTCAAAAAAACATGTTGGTCAATATTCACTTCATCAGCATGATATTCTGGAAATATGATGCTCTCCCTCCTGAAGGTCCAGATGACGTCATCATGATATTTCGCTTCTGCATATTGGAGAAAAGAACAACATCATCATCATCATCATGTTGAAGAAGAATAGGAGGATATGGAATATGATCCTGCTGTTGAGGAAAGGAAAATGATGGTGACATCATCGTCATATTCGGGCTTCATTAAAATGCAAAAAATGACGTCATCATCATGTTCAGTTAAGATCAGGGGGATAATTGTGATATCGGGTCACCTAAGGAGCATGATCAGGATGATGAATGTAATATGACCCCTTTGCAGCCAAGGCAACCCTCTCGAAAGATCAGGATGATGATGATCATCAGGATATTTGGGGCTTCTGTCGAACTTAGAATAAGACGTCATCATCATATTCGTGAACCAGATCGTGCTTTGGAAAATATCCTGCCGAAGGGAAAATGTGATGATGATGATCATGTTTTGGAAAATATCCTGTCGAAGGGAAAATGTGATGATGATGATCATGTTTTGGAAAATATCCTGCCGAAGGGAAAATGTGATGATGATGATCATCAGGATATTTGCTTCTTCGTTTATCAGATCGAGATGACGTCATCATGATATCCGGAGCTTTCGTTAAACTTAGAACATGACGTCATCATGATATTTCGCTAACCGGATCATGTTTTAGAAAATATCCTGCCGAAGGGAAATCAGGATGATGAGGATCATCAGGATATTTTCAAAAGGTCTTACTTCATCGGCAGGATGACTTTACGAAATATCAGGTGGACAAACAAGATCATGATGATCTTGGCAATATGACAGGATAAAAATATGATGATCCTCCTCATCGAATTATCATGATGACGTCATCATGATATTTTTTTCTTCGGAGCACAAGGATGAGTTGAGGTCATCATGATATTTGCGCTAGGGTGATATTGTAAAATATGATCATGCTGTTGAGGAATGGAATATCGCCTTCTTCTTCAAAAAGATAGGGTGATCATCATGATTTTGCAAAAAGGAGATAAGGAGGATATGAATATGATGATCCTCTTTATCGAATTATGATGATGATGTCTCCATCACTTAGCGAATTTCAGTGAATATGACCCTCTTGTGAAAGATCAGGATGATGATCATGATCATGCAAAAGGAGATCAGGAGGATATGAAGACGTCATCATCATCTTAGCAAAGTTCAGCAAATATCATGATGATGACCCTCCGATAGGATTTTAAACATGCGCATGCAAATATGCCGAAGGTGTATTTTCTAAGTTAGGGTGATCTTATAATATCATCATGATATTATAAGATCAGGCGATGCAAAAATATCATGATGATGCTCGCGATACAAAGACCGCTCGACGGGGAAACTTACCGTGACTTAAAGTTGACGTCATCATGATATTTGAACCTCAGGATATTATCGGGGGGGCGTTTCAAATATGATGATGATGTCCTTGATACAGCAAAACCGAGTTTATAAAATATGACCCTCCTAAAAAATCATGATGCTCACGATGCGCATAAGGCCTTTTGACGGGTAAAGGGCACTACCACCTAAGATTGACGTCCGGATATTGCGACTGCATGATTTTTATCGGGTGATAGACCAAGATCATGATGACCTTGACAACATAACAAAAATATGATGATCACTTGCGATTATCAAGTTTGACCAAAACTTTGACCGTGCATAACTTTCACATATGGACGAATTTTCAAGTGAAGTAAAAGGCAAACCTGCATGGAATTTCAAGCTCTTTTTAAATATGAGGTCACAGAAACAAAATATGAACTTTGACAAACTGACCTCATGATGATGACCAACCTCATCCAATATCATGATGATGATGCCCCTGACCTTCATTTTTACCAAACCGCCAGAAAGCAGAAAAACACAAGCAGAAGCAAAAGGCAAAACATCAACAGGGGTCCTCGTTTTGCTAAGGAGCAAAATGGGGCGTGTTGTGAACATCACAACAACTAGCAACCAAAACAAAACAATTAAATTCAAAGTATTCAAGGAAACTAGATGAAATGAACTCATAACTCCCAACTATCTTTCCTGCAAATTACTATTCAGCTTGAGACTCAAAGTATTCAATAAAGATGCATGAATTTCCATTTTCAGTTTAGTTGTGTGCATGTGATTAATTATCCTCATCTTGAAGATCGGTTGAACAAACCAGTGACTGACATTAGCCTACGTAGGTGAGGATATTCCCTCATAGCCGACCGGATAGAGCCTTGCTGCCAGCGGGCATCTATAGCCCTGGCAAGGTTATCGTTACAATTCTCCTAAGTAGAGCCCCACTGCCAGCGAGCGTCCATAGCCCCGGTAGAGTTACTTAGATGGCTTAATCTGGATTTTCAGTATAATCCGCTTTATTCATTTATTTATTTATTTTTTTTTGTTTTCTAATTTTGAAAGATTTCATAAGATATAGCAATTTGTAACTTCATGATGCAAGGAGTGGACACTTGCTGAAATTAAGCTGAGAATTGTAATGGTAGCAAGGGTGACCTCTGATTTTTCACCTAATATCTACACTGGTAGGTTCAACAAACCCAAGGATTTTAGGTGTGTCATTGTGAGAAACCTGCTTCGAATTCTCAATCACATTTATTGAATATAAAACTTCAGAAGATGAACAACTCTTTACATTCATGACAGTGACAGGTTATGTGTAAATTGCAAATGGTTAACCTGAATATCCTAAATTATATACTGTTTTGAATGGTTGCTAGTTTTGCTCCTTAATACTCTACAGTAAAATAAAGATCCCTGCTGAGGAGACAACAAACAAACCAAACAAACAGGCTGTACAAACAACACAACAAAAGAAAAACTGTACAAACAGAAAGAAACAAAAAAGCAAAAACCAATAGAAGACAAGCTATACAAACAGCCAACCCAACAACAAAAGAAGAACTGTACATTATCTACAGCACTTTACATTAAGAAAAAGGGACTGCCCCCCTTTTTACCTCAAGCCTGGAAGTAGTGTTTCAAATGCTGGCCATTAACTGGTAATGGCACATCCTCTCCAGTCAAGGTCTTAAGTCTAAAGGTGTTATCTCCTATTATTTCTGAGACTTGTAATGGACCCAGCCATAATTTATCAAATTTTCCATGGCTTCCTTTCTTTTCATGTGCTTTGTCCCAGCACAACACTAAGTCTGATATCCTAAATGTCTTGACTCTTGCCCTTTTGTCAAACCACCTCTTAACAACCGCTTGGTGTTTGGCAAACTTCTCGAGGGCTTGACCTCTTTTCTCCTCTAGTTGTAACATTTGCACTATTCTGACTTCCCTATGGTTATCAAAGCCTAGATATTCATTGGCAAACTTCCAGGTTGGTATTCTCAGATTAACTGGAAGTATGGGATCAGTCCCATAAACTAAGTGATAAGGTGTGCTACCTAAAGCTGTTTTAAACTTGGTCCTGTCTACCCATAATGCATATCTTAACAGAGTATTCCACTCTCTAGGACTTTTGGCAATTAACCTCTTGATGATGTCTAATAAGATTTTGTTTGTTGGTTCAGCCAGTCCATTACCTTGAGGGTAATAATTTGAAGAAAACCTTAGAATAATCCCATATTCAAATGCCCATTTAGAAAATTTTAAAGAAGAGAAAGCAGGGCCATTATCACATACCAATGAATAGGGTGTTCCAAACCTGGTGATAATGTTTTCTTCAAGGAACTTGATAACTACCTCAGTTGTGGAAAACTTGCAGCAGGTGGCCTCAGTCCACCTTGTACAATAGTCTGTTACCGTCAATATGAATTTGTGTCCTGCAGAAGATGGGGGATTGATGACTCCGATAAAATCCAAGCCCCATTGTGCAAACGGTCTGGATTCGATCACAGGTTGCAGTGGATTGGCCAGATTTCTTCCTTTGTCTGCTGCAGTCTGATAGGTGTGGCAGCTTCTGATGTGACTCTTAGTATCTTTGAACATAGTGGGCCAGTAATAGCCCACTCTCAGTATTTTGTGTGTTGTAGCTAAATGGGAACCATGGCCGGTTCCGTACTTGTCATGTAGTTCTGTCAACACTCTATCAGCTTCAGTTCTGTTTATGCATCTCAGATAAATTCCATCATGGTTCTTCCTGAATAGAAGACCTCCTTGCACCATATAATTCTGTGCCTTAATCTTCAAAGCTCTCCTCTGAGAAGCCTTCATCTTGCTTGGGTACCTTCCAGCTATCAGGAAGGTGCTTAAATCATCATACCAGCCTGATGCATCTTGGGAATTCAATACATATTGCTGTTTTATCAGATTTGGATCCATGTTTGCTATTGTCTGCACCAGCGCCTGCCCTCTGACCAGCTTTGCGGGAATGATCTCCATGTCGAATTCTTGCAGTGTGGTGATCCATTTGGCTCTTTTTTCTCCAGGCTCATTTTGCATCAGCAACATTTTTACTACTGCGTCTGGTACTATGGCTTTAATCTGGCTGCGCAGAATATAGTGTCTAAATTTTTTCACAGCCTTCACTAATGCGAATGCCTATCTTTCGATATCTAGATATCTCAGTTGTGCATCCTTCAGAGGCGCACTCATAAATGCTATGGGCCTCTCTTCATTATTTTCACCTTTCTGTGTCAAGGCAGCCGCGACAGAATGAGAAGATGCAAAGGAGTAGATGTAAAACGGGTTTGTGTAGTCTGGACTTGCCAATACAGGGGCATTAGAAATTGCCTCCTTGATATCTTCAAATGCGGCTTTGGCCACTGGCGTCCATTCCATCTGTGCATCTTTCTTTAACATGGCATTCAACGGCTGCACAATCTCTGCAAAACCTGTTATAAACTTCCGAACAAAGTTAATTTTACCAAAAAATGATTTCAATTCTTTCCTACTGTTTGGTATTTGCAAATTTTTTATGGATTCTATTCTATCCGGATCAATTGAAATTCCATTTTCAGAAATGACATGGCCTAATAATTTACCTTCAGTTACGCCAAATATACATTTCTTAGGATTAAGCGAAATCCCATACCTTTCACATCGCTGGAGTACTTTTCTGAGGTCTTCAGCATGGGTGGATGCATCCTTGGAATATATAGTTAAATCATCCATATACACAACAATGCATTTACCTGATAATCCACGGAAAGCAACGTCCATGGCCCTCTGAAAAGTGGCACCTGCATTAATCAGACCAAAAGGCATTCTTCTATACGCATAATTTCCCCATTTGCAAGTGAAGGTGGTTTTTAGTCTATCTTCTCTGTCAATTAAAACCTGGTTATAACCTGAAAAACCATCTAAAAAAGACATCATCTTTGTGCCATTTACTGCTTGCAGTACTTCGTCTATTGGGGGCAAAGGATAATTATCCTTTTCAGAAGCCTTGTTTAAATTTCTAAAGTCTACGCACAACCTGATGTCTCCGTTTTTCTTCCTCACTGGTACCAAGTTAGCTACCCAGACAGAATGTCTGACTGGGAAAATTATTCCAGCGGACAGTAATTTTTTAACTTCCTCAAAGATTAAAGGCTCTAGAATGGCATTTACAGGCCTCTGTTTCTGCCTAAATGGTTTGACTTCTTTTCTTAAAGGTATTACGTGAGTTATGATGGACTCATCAAATGTTTTCAAGTCTTCATAAGTCCATGCTATGACATGTTTATATTCTTTCAGAATGTCCAGAACCTCTTTTTTAATTTTCTCAGAGCAAGCTTTCCCAATTAGTACATTTTGCAGATTTAGCTCAGTCCCTAAGTTATGTAAATCACACTTACCCCCTTCTGTTTTGGGTAAGTCTTTCTGTCTTATTATTCCGTCGAAGTCAAAGATGTGTTCTAATTCAATTACTCCTTTTGGTAAGAAGTTGCTCTTTAAGTTGATCATATCTTCTTCATCCCATGTTACTTCAGGCCTTTCTTGTTCATCAATAATTTGGGTCTCAAATGCCTCATTACATGTCAGAAAATTAATAATTTGCTGATCCTCTCCAAATACCTGAAACTGTGTAACGTTGTCTGGTATACTGGGCACGTTAACTAGCTCAACAGCAAATCGTCTTAATCCTAACAGTGCCAATGGTTCTAATGTACTGGCAGCAACTGCTAACGCATCTGGCCTGTGGTTCAGCTCTCTAGGAATGTGCTCTATGTTAAAAGCATCAAATGAATCCATTAAACTCCATACTCTATGTCTGTAACTAATCATTTTCTTATAATTGCAGACATATAGTTTCCTCACTTGTCTGACTACTAATTCAGAGTCTGAAAATACTCTGATAGTTTTTACCCCTTTCTTGATGGCCATGACAAGTCCTAAAATTAGGGCCTCATATTCAGCAATATTATTAGTGCAGGAAAATTGTAATCTATATGCTGCCAAATGTGATTTACCTTGAGGATTTATGAGTTGAATACCCGCACCTGCGCCCTGTTTTGATTTGGACCCATCACATTTTAACGTCCACATGCCATCTTTACTTTTCTGATCTTTTACCTTGGCATACTTTGTCCCTTTTATTGCCTGTGGGGTGTTATCTTGTTTATTCATGGGTTTTTCCGTTTAGTTATCTTGCATATGTGTGTTTTTAGTTTGCAACTCAGAAAGATAACTACCCTCGTCCTCTATTTCTTGTCCTAAATCTGGAATCAAAGCATCTATATTATCCTGAACATATCTCTGTGTCGGATCAGGATTCTCATTTTTCTCTTGTGACTCTACCCTCCCTATGCACTTTTTGTATTCATATTCAATGATGTCTTTGCATATTTCACAATTCTCCTTAGAGTGTTGCCTATCATGGACTCTACACCTATTTCTATATAACTTACATTGTGCTGGGAGATTGTGTGTAACGCACTCTTCCACCTCTCGTCTAATGGCACGACCAAATTTGTCTATTGCATTGTTTCCCTCATCTGAAGAATTTCCATCAGACTCAATGAATAGTGCCGTTCTATTGCTGACACACTTCTTTCTAATGTTTAACATCATAATCTCTTCAATCTGCATCCCATTGTTGGTAATTCTATAGACACCTGGTTCAACAGCAGCATATAATATTTCATTAGTTCGATTATACTCTGTTATCATATGTTTCATTCTGGGTTCTGCCTCTATTCTGATCTGGTTTGGGATGCCTCTCCACGGTAACCACATGTGTGAAAAGTCAGTAGCCATATATCCGTTTAATGTCTTGGACCAATCCCTACTTAGCAACATTCCATAATTTATGGGTATATCCACTACTTGAATGTCAATGATTTGGTTTACCCTAGGGTCTGAAGCTAATTGCACTTGTATGTTCATGAGTTCTCCTATCACGCTAACCTCGGTCTTATCTAATTGCGTGACAACCTTGGCAGATTTGGTGGGAGTCAGCCCAAGAGTTTTACATATTCCTAAGGGCATTACGTTGGCTGAAGCACCAGAATCTACCATGCAATTGTGTATATTCTTCCCACACAACCTAACAGTTAACAAGAAAGGTTGAGTATCCCTCTTATCCGCATGTATTACCACATTTGTATTGGAAGGCTGCTCAACTTTCTTACCTTTCTCCCTAGGTGGTGAATCACTATTAGGAACAGTTATATCAGCAGACACCTTGTTTGTTATGGATGTATCCAGGGATTTTAAAAAAGCATTTCTGATCCCTGGGGTCTTCAATAATTCATTTAGAGGTATACTGACCTTAATTTTCTTTATTTCCTCTGATAAGTAATTCATTAGTCTTGTTGTCTCCATTGCTTCTGTCTTACTTGTTTGATCCTTTTGCACTGTTGTTTCATTATTTATGTGCTGACTAGCTTTAAGTATGGCAGGATTGTTGCTAGCATTCTGATCTGGGGGTGTATTGATGTTATTCGGGGGAGTGGAAGTGGTGAAAGGTCCTCCCAGCCTAGGGTTGTTCCTCAAATTGTAGGTGTGGCTTTTATTTGTTTGTTGAAAGGCCTGTACCTCTTCTGTTTCATTTAATATCTCATTTTCAGATTCAAAAGGAAACTGAAAAGCATTTAACACAAAGGCTGATTCAGGATAAAGACTTTCACAACAGTATGGTTCATCCTCTAGCAATTCATCCTCTTTCTCTTCTGCAGTTGCAAAGGTAAACGTTTCTAAGACTAATGCTGTGTCATATTCTGAGGGTACTACCCCATTACCCTTAGGAATGAGAAATTTAGAGGTAGGAGGCTGTACATCTATGTTGAAAATACTAGCTGCCAAGTGGAACTGTGGACAGTCGTGCTCAGCATGGGCATTGGTATTGTGAAATCTGCACCAATTTTTGGGTGCTGTATTAGCCATTTGTATGCTAGTCGTTTGTTTTGGACCATGATTATCTATATTCTCAAAAGGAGAAGCCAGAGTACCGTTATTGGGCCCCGTGTTCCATGTCTTGGGTGGCCTAGGTTGATTTTGATTTTTGTTATTATTGCCCCAGGTCCTATTATCTATCACTGGCCCCCTATTTTGCATTGGTTGCCCCTGACTGGGGCCTTGATGCTGATTGTAACTTTGGTTCTGATTGTACTACTAATTTTGGTTGAGACTATAATTCTGATTTTGGCCTTGGTTGTGATTTTGAGGTGGATTGTAGTTTTGGTTGCTTCTTCCATAGAGGTTCTCATTTCTTAGCTGTGTCACTTCGGTTGTTAATCTTTTCAAATGTGCAGTAATCTCTTTGATTTCTTCCCTATCTTCTTGTGCTTTTGCCACAGTTACATCCCTAGGAAGTTGGAAGAAAGGCTGACCATTATTTTGACTGTTATTGGAAGTACTAGCCGTGTAAGGAGTTATAGCTTGGATTGGAGTAGGATTATACACAGGTGTGTAAGAAGGAACTGGATTTACTAGTGGAGCATGCTGCACAGGGACTCCATTCCATGGGTGTGCCTGATTCTGCACCCCAAAATTTCCTCCATTGACAAATGGACTATAAGTTGTATGTCTCATTTCTTGGTTCACTGAGGCTGCCTCTTTATAGGCTTTGGATATTAAATCAATGTCAGGTTTTCTTTTGACAAACATGGCAGTTAAAGGATCTAAGGCAGTATAGTACATAGCCAACAAGGGAGCATCATCTATGGTATAAGGGGCTACCAGCCTAGAATAGGCCTTTTGAAATCTGTCATTGAAATTATCAATTAGCTCTCCCTCACCTCGTTTTATAGCAGCCAATTTATGATACAAAGCGCAAGGGTCAATGGGTCCTCTAAATCTTGACAGAAATGCTTCTTCCATAAGTGCCCAGGAAGAAATGTAACCATTGGGTAAATTTACGTACCAGCTAGAGGCCTACTCATTAAAGGTGTAAGGAAACAATCTACACACAATATCCTCGTGCTCTAACATAGCCCTAAAACATGCTTCCTTAAATATTCTAATATGATCTTCTGGGTCTTGATGCAACTGGTATTTGGGACATATCTTTTCTGGATTTTTTGGCATGTCATGATAATCATTGAAGAGTATGGGAGAATTGACATCGAAATAAGCCATTGTAGGTGGTTGAGCTTGACTTGAACTTGCAGAAATACCTGGATTGATTGGTGGATTAGGATTTAGAGGAGGATTGAGACCTCCAGGAGTGCCTGAACCAAGATTTAAAGATCTGAACAGTGATCTATCAGGACTTACAATACTACGGATGTTAAAAGGTGACCCAGGAGGTGTTCCAGATGAACTTCCTGCTTGCGATATCTTTGGATTCCAAATTAAAGGGCTTTTACTTCACCTTGTATCAGGTAGTCTGGACCTAGACCTAGTCACTCTATTACTGTCGTTAGCCAGTTTGAAATGAAACCTAACTCAGGAAGGCCCTCCTTCTAGCGCCAGAAAACTGTTGATGATTGTTTTGATGCAATCATAACAATAAGTTAAAATTCACATATAATGAACTGAAACTATACTTGAAAGATAAGAAGGAATCATTTGAGATTCAACTAATCCCAAGTCTACAATGGTTCGGTTGGTCAAGTTCAGTTGGTCAATGTGAAGCTGTAATGTTCAAGGGGCCTTACGTAGTTTAGGTTTGTTTGGTGGCTTACTGGACTAAGAATATGCAAAAAGGTCATGAGATATGTCAATACTTTTCATTCCTTTGCATAAAAGTGATACTGTGCTGCAAGTTTTAGATGGTTTTCTTGAATTTTTGTAGCTTTCTTCCTTATCTATTTATGAAAAACTGTCTACTTATAACTCTGTTATACATGCTTCTTCAAATTTGAGACAATTTCCTTTAGATTTCTACGTTTTCAGCTAAATATTTCAGATGGGTTGGGAAAAGTTAGAAAGATCTAATCTATACCTCATTTAATCTACCGAAGGATCTAATTGTTTCTGTTATGCACTATGTAAATACCACAGTAATTTGATCAAATCCACAGTAAAAACCCTAAATGTAAGTTCTGAGCATTTTCACAAACATACATTTAAAATTGCAAGCTCTCAAAGAAAATATTTCAAAACACAAAGAAGAGCAGGAGAACACTCAGAAGATAGATGCAGAACTCCAGATTCTATTGTATTAGAAACGAATAGTCATACACGATTTACAATGTAGGAATGACTCTTAGTTTCATTGATCATACTACAGAGAACTTACAAGCTTTACAGATACAGTAAGGCAGCCAGACATTCCACGCGCACCTTACTGCAGACAAACAGGCGACCTCCTTCTTCTACTTCTAAACTATGCTAACTTGCTGTATGTTCCTAAAAGAAAATATCTGTTGTAACCCTTGTTGCTTTCCTAAAATCCCTGTTGTCCAATATTACAGTGTAGAGAGGCACAATATAAAGACATTCTGATTGTCCTCACTACAGCAAAAACCTAAATGAACCCCTGGTTCAAACCCCTGGTTACAGCAATAAATACAGGTGAACCAGCTCTCAAAAATATCTCTGAGCAGTGTCAAATCTGGGCGAAATATTGCCCCTTCTGAGAAGTTCTGGCAGCTGGGTAATAACTTCTGTTTGTTTGTTGCAGTAATACCTTCAGCTGCAACCTTGTTCTTTACTTGAATGGCCTTGACTTTTCGCACTTCATCCTTATCTTCCTGCTTCTGAGATCATATTTCCTTCCTCCATGAGGTCACTGTGTTGACTTTTCAGCTGCTTCCTCAACTGCAAGCCTGCAAGACAAGACAAGCAATAAGTATTTCATTTATCACATAAACAGCATGAAATTAAAATAACCGTTTAAACCCAGGTGACTGCGCAAGATTGTGGAAATCAGATCCAGAATACTCTCAAAATGCGTCCAAAATGTGTTCAGACTGCTCAAAATTCATCGGGTCAACTATCGCTGACCGGGAAAATGCCACAGGCGCCAAAAAACACTTTAAAATTCCACCGCCTCATTTCCCGCCCATCGGCATGACTATCGCTATCGGCGCGTCAAAAAAACATGTTGGTCGATATTCACTTCATCAGCATGATATTCTGGAAATATGATGCTCTCCCTCCTGAAGGTCCAGATGACGTCATCATGATATTTCGCTTCTGCATATTGGAGAAAAGAACAACATCATCATCATCATCATGTTGAAGAAGAATAGGAGGATATGGAATATGATCCTGCTGTTGAGGAAAGGAAAATGATGGTGATGTCATCGTCATATTCGGGCTTCATTAAAATGCAAAAAATGACGTCGTCATCATGTTCAGTTAAGATCAGGGGGATAATTGTGATATCGGGTCACCTAAGGAGCATGATCAGGATGATGAATGTAATATGACCCCTTTGCAGCCAAGGCAACCCTCTCGAAAGATCAGGATGATGATGATCATCAGGATATTTGGGGCTTCTGTCGAACTTAGAATAAGACGTCATCATCATATTCGTGAACCGGATCGTGCTTTGGAAAATATCCTGCCGAAGGGAAAATGTGATGATGATGATCATGTTTTGGAAAATATCCTGCCGAAGGGAAAATGTAATGATGATGATCATGTTTTGGAAAATATCCTACCGAAGGGAAAATGTGATGATGATGATCATCAGGATATTTGCTTCTTCGTTTATCAGATCGGGATGACGTCATCATGATATCCGGAGCTTTCGTTAAACTTAGAACATGACGTCATCATGATATTTCGCTAACCGGATCATGTTTTAGAAAATATCCTGCCAAAGGGAAATCAGGATGATGAGGATCATCAGGATATTTTCAAAAGGTCTTACTTCATCGGCAGGAGGACTTTACGAAATATCAGGTGGACAAACAAGATCATGATGATCTTAGCAATATGACAGGATAAAAATATGATGATCCTCCTCATCGAATTATCATGATGACGTCATCATGATATTTTTTCTTCGGAGCACAAGGATGAGTTGAGGGCATCATGATATTTGCGCTAGGGTGATATTGTAAAATATGATCATGCTGTTGAGGAATGGAATATCGCCTTCTTCTTCAAAAAGATAGGGTGATCATCATGATTTTGCAAAAAGGAGATAAGGAGGATATGAATATGATGATCCTCTTTATCGAATTATGATGATGATGTCTCCATCACTTAGCGAATTTCAGCGAATATGACCCTCTTGTGAAAGATCAGGATGATGATCATGATCATGCAAAAGGAGATCAGGAGGATATGAAGACGTCATCATCATCTTAGCGAAGTTCAGCAAATATCATGATGATGACCCTCCGATAGGATTTTAAACATGCGCATGCAAATATGTCGAAGGTGGATTTTCTAAGTCAGGGTGATCTTATAATATCATCATGATATTATAAGATCAGGCGATGCAAAAATATCATGATGATGCTCGTGATACAAAGACCGCTCGACGGGGAAACTTACCGTGACTTAAAGTTGATGTCATCATGATATTTGAACCTCAGGATATTATCGGGGGGGCGTTTCAAATATGACGATGATGTCCTTGATACAGCAAAACCGAGTTTATAAAATATGACCCTCCTAAAAAATCATGATGCTCACGATGCGCATAAGGCCTTTTGACGGGTAAAGGGCACTACCACCTAAGATTGACGTCCGGATATTGCGACTGCATGATTTTTATCGGGTGATAGACCAAGATCATGATGACCTTGACAACATAACAAAAATATGATGATCACTTGCGATTATCAGGTTTGACCAAAACTTTGACCGTGCATAACTTTCACATATGGACGAATTTTCAAGTGAAGTAAAAGGCAAACCTGCATGGAATTTCAAGCTCTTTTTAAATATGAGGTCACAAAAACAAAATATGAACTTTGACAAACTGACCTCATGATGATGACCAACCTCATCCAATATCATGATGATGATGCACCTGACCTTCATTTTTACCAAACCGCCAGAAAGCAGAAAAACACAAGTAGAAGCAAAAGGCAAAACATCAGCAGGGGTCCTCGTTTTGCTAAGGAGCAAAATGGGGCGTGTTGTGAACATCACAACAAGTCTAGATCTACAAGGTGTGAAATGCCAATACTAGATCTCAAATTGAAAACTGCTTCTGACTGAACTGCCTGAACTAAACTGGAAAATGAAAGAACTAAAATGCAAACAATTGAAATGCAAGTGTTTTTGGTTGTTGCAAGATTACTTTTGAACCAAGGAGGCTCCTACATCAGAAAAGAATAAAACATGGGACTTGGTTCCTTTTCTTGATGAATGGAAACCCATTGGTTGCAAATGGGTGTTCAAGAAGAAATTTGGCACAAATGGCAATGTTGAAAAGTACAAGGCTAGATTGGTTGCATAGAGGTACTCTCAAGTGGAGGGAACTGATTATGGTGAAATTTTATCTCCCATTGCAAAGCTAAAATCCATTTGATTCTTGTTATCTTTTGCAGCTACTTATGACTTAGAGGTAGAATAGATGGATGTGAAGATAACTTTCCTTCATGGTGATTTGGAGGAAGAATCTACATGTCACAGCCAAAGCATTACATAGAGAAAGCTAAAGAAAATTTGGTTTGTAAGTTAAAGAAGTCTTTGTATGGTTTGAAGTAGTCTCCTAGGATGTGGTACTTAATGTTTGATGCCTTTGTGTTGTCGATTGGATATATGAGATTGAAATCAGATCATTGTGTGTATTACAAATTTGAAAATGATCACATTCTCATTATTGCATTGTATGTTTATGATATGCTTTTGATTGGGAATGGTAAGAATATGGTTTCTGATTTGAAGTCTTAGTTGTCAGCACAATTTGAGATGAAAAATCTTGGGGCAGCCAGGTACATTCTAGGAATAGAAATCAGAAGAGATAGAGCTAATAGAAAACTTTGGTTAAGCTAGAGTAAGTATATGAAGACTGTGTTGGATAGGTTTAGCATGCCAGATTGTAGACCATTGTGTGGTCCTAATTCTTTGGGGATAAAGTTGTTTGTTAATAATTGTCTAAAATCTCCTAGTGAGATGGAGGATATGAGCAGAGTATGTTATGCTAGTGTTGTTGGTAGTTTGATGTATGCTATGGTAATCCTGGACGAGTACATTGGGATGTAGTTAAGCAAGTGTTCATATACTTGAGGGGTACTTCAGAGTATTCCATTTTCTATCATGGCAATGTTACAAGACATCCACATTTAGTTTACATTCATGGATTTGTGGATTCTGATTTGGCAAGTGACATTGACAGCAGGAAATCCTCTAGTGCCTATGTGTTCACTATGTTTGGTGGTGTAATTAGTTGGATGAGTAAGTGATAACCTATGGTTGCTTTGTCCAATATAGAAGCTGAGTAAATGGTTGCAGCTCATGCTTGTAAGGAAGCCATTTGGCTTAAGAGATTGTGTTCATTTATTGGTGTTGATGCAGGACAAATTATGATCAATTGTGATAGTCAGAGTGCAATTTGCCTTGTGAAGAATCCAACTTTCCATGCTAGAACAAAGCATATTGATGTTCAGTTTCACTTCATGTGAGACATGGTAGAGGATGGGAAGGTAAATTTGGAGAAGGTAGATACTTTGAAGAATGTTGTAGAGGCAGTGACAAAACCAGTGGGCACAGATAAGTTCAGATGGTGTTTGGAGTCTATGGGCCTCTTGGCCTATAGCAATTAAATCTTGTTAATTCTATTGGCTCTTACAAGGTGTTTGACAAGTGGGAGAATGTTGGGAATTGAAGTGTCTCAACCTTGGTAATTCCTTGTATTTTACATTTTATTTATTTATTAATTGCCTATTGTATTAATTAGATACAAATCCTATGTTGTCATATTGTGGGAATTGGCACAGTGATATGTCATCCTACATGGCATATGACTACATGTATTTTTGTCCTCACATGAGGAGATAGGTGTCCCACTTAGTGGTAGGAATATTTTGCCATGTGTCAGCATCTTGGATGTTGTGTAGGGGAATATTGATTGTAACGGTCATGACAGATTCCTATGATGAAGTTATGACATGTAAGAGTCAGAAATAGGAGATTCTGTGACAAGTGAAAACATGTCTCGAAGAGAATCTTTGTAAAAGGCATCTTTGGGTGCCCCAAGGTGGACTATGACATGTTGTAAGAGAATATGTTATTTATAGCCTGTGTATGATAGATTCTCTTACTGCTGTAAGTTATGACAACTATGACAGATTCTATGATGGTTGTACAAGTCGTAATAGCATCTGTCATAGCCCATTTTGGATATAGGTGACTTCCTTGGGATGGGGTGACTTGACAAGTGTTAGGAGCATCCTACAGAGTTGGACAAGTGTCCATAGGCATGGGTTTTGGGCCATGAGACCATGTTGGATGCCCATCCCTATGTGGAGCCAAATTTGCCTTGTATTTGATATATAAACAAGTGCTTTTGAGAGGAGATGCACTCTAGGTTTGACAGGTACTGTTATGTTGCCAGTTTGTCTCTAGATACAAGTGTCGAAGACTCCTAAGAGCTTGCATTGCAAGTGTATTGTAAACCATTTTAGTTTTGATAATAGATTGTGTAGGTTTTGGAGTGTGGGGTTTTTCACTCGACAAGGGTTTTCCCCATGTATATCTTGTGTCTCTCTTCTTCTGTCTCACTTTCTTGTGTATGTGTTTGCTGCAATATCTCTGTTAGTGGTTTAACATTGCTGTAATAGTAAGGATAAAATTGAATTTGCACTCTCCTCTCCTCATTAGATTAGTGTAGGAAGTGATTTCCGCACCCGTAGCTTCCTTTCAAAGAAGAACTAAGTTTGGTAACGATGACATCACTAGAAGAAGTATACCAGTTTGCCCTGAAAGTTGAAGAGAAGTTGAATAAGAGGCATGATCAGAATTAGAGAAGGAGATGAATAGAAGACTACTTTTAAGAAAAATGAAGCATTATATCAGTGGTTAGTGATGCATTTTGGATTGACAAATGCACCTAGTGCTTTCATGAGATTGATGAATGAAGTCTTGAAGAAATTCTTGGATAAGTTTGTTATTGTGTATTTGGATGACATTCTAATTTTTAGTAAGACAAAAGAAGAACATTAGTGGCATATTAGACAAGTTTTGTAGAGGTTGAGAGAGGAGAAATTGCTGATCAACATCAAGAAGTGTAGTTTCATGAATGAAGAATTGGTATATTTGGGATTTGTGATTTCTGCAGAAGGATTGAAGATGGACCCTGATAAAGTAAGAGCAATTGTTGAATGGCCTACACTAGAGAGCATTGGAGAGGTTAGATCATTCCATGGATTGACTAGCTTCTATCAGAAATTCATTAGAAATTTTAGTTCAATTTGTAACCTTATGATAGGGACAATGACAGGTGACAGAAAAGATTTCAAGTGGACTTCAGGAGTAGATAAGAGTTTTGAATTGTTGAAGTAGAAAGTAATAGAGCAACCTATTTTGGCATTACCGGATTTCAATAAGGCATTTCAAGTTGATTGTGATGCAAGTAGAAATGCAATTGGAGTAGTGTTAAGTCAAGAAGGTAGACCCGTAGCATATTTCAGTGAGAAGTTGAATGATGCAAGGAGGAGATATTTAGTTTATGATCAGTTCTATGCTATAATTCAATCCTTGAAGAAGTGGAGACATTATTTATTTCCTAAGGAGTTTGAGTTGTTTATAGATCATCAAGCCTTGTAGTATTTAAACATTCAAGGTAAGTTTAATCAAAGACACATGAGATGGGTAGAGTTTGTGCAGAGTTATACATTTGTATTGAAGCATAGAAGTGGTAAATCAAACAAAGTTGCTGATGCATTGAGTAGGAGAAGGAACTTGTTGACAGAGATGAGAGTTGAAGTGTTAGGTTTTGATGAATTGAAGCATATGTATGAGGGAGACACTAATTTTGTAGAACCTTGGAAAGCATGTAAGGAACCTGTTGTGATAGATTGGAGTAAGTGGTTGGATTACTTCATTCAGGAAGATATGTTGTTCAAAGGAAGTCAGTTATGCATACCTAGAAGTTTAATGAGAGATAATTTGATCAAGGAGAAACATAGTGGTAGATTGGCAGGACATTTTGGCATTGATAAGACAGTAGCATTGGTAAGTGAAAATTACTTTTGGCCTTAGATACATAAGGATGTTAGGAAGTTTGTGCAGAGTTGTAGATTTTGTCAAGTTGCAAAAGGGAATAGTGAGAATACTGGATTGTATAAACCTTTGACAGTACTGGAGAGACCTTGGGAAGACATAAGCATGGATTTCATAATGAGATTGGCTAAAACACAAAGAGGACATGATTCTATATTTGTAGTGGTAGATAGATTTTCAAAGATGGCTCATTTCATACCTTGTAAGAAGACAATTGATGCACTGCAGGCAGCTGACCTATTTTTCAAGCAGATTATGAGATTGCATGGATTACCTAAGAGCATAATTTCAGACAGAGACACCATATTTCTTGGATACTTTTGGAAGACACTTTGGAAGAAGATAAAGATAGATTTGAAGTTCAGTTCAACATTTCATCCATAAACTAATGGACAGATAGAGGTAGTGAATAGGAGTTTGGGAAACTTGTTCAGATGTTTGGTTTGAGGAAAGGTAGGAAGTTGGGATTTGATTCTTTCACAAGCAGAGTTTGCATACAATAATTTAGTAAATAGGAGTAGTAGAAGAACACCTTTTGACATTGTTACAGGAGTAAACCCTAGAGGAGTTGCAAAGTTGAGAGATACCAGTATGGCAAAAAAGAGAAGTGCAGGAGCGAAAGAATTTGTAGAACATATGGAGACAATGCATAATTAGGTGAAGAAGCATTTGGAGGATATGAACAACAAATATAAGGAGCAAGCAAATGAGAAGAGAAGACATAAGGAATTTGTAGTTGGAGATGAAGTGATGTTATACTTGAGAAAAGAAAGGTTTCCAGTTGGAACATATAACAAGTTGAAGATGAAGAACTTTGGACCTTGTAGGGTACTCAGGAAATTTGATTTAGGAAATGCATATGAAGTGGAGCTACCAGAGACATTGAGCATATCACCTATTTTCAATATTGCAAACCTATACCGGTATCATGAAGCAGAGTTCAGTGACAACATGGCAGAGGACTTGAAGAAGCAATTACTGTAACAAGCACCATAGTAGATTGAAGACATTTTAGACAACAGAGTTAGACACAACTCAAGAGGAAGACAATACATAGAATACCTTATGAAGTGGAAAGGTAGAACAAAAGAAGATTCATCATGGATTTCTTAGGCTAAGGTAGACCGTCTTGGTTTTCCCCTAGCCCCAGCAAAGTGAGGGACTCACTTTTTCAATAACCCTAGATGTTTGATGCAGGAGCATCCCTGGTTCAAGAGTAATCTTGCATCAACCAAAAATATTTGAATTTTAGTTTGTTTGTAGTTTAGTTTGTTTCTTTTCATTTTCCAGTTTAGTTCAGGAAGCTCAGTTAGTAGCATTTTTTGTATTTTGGTCCACATTCTACTGCAGTTGGATTTTAGATCTTGCGGAGATGGACTTAGCATCTCAATTCATTCATCTACATCATATCTGAATATCAGAGCATTTGGATCAGTTACCGGAAAGTTATCACTATTAGAAGATTGACTGTTCAGAATAGAAGGAGAAGTCTTGCGGAGCATTCCTTGACTTGTGGATCTTAATTACACGTCATTCAATGATCTATGGTTTGTAGCCAACCTTCCCCAAGATCTGCACTTCATTCCATTCATTGACGGAGATGTTCTATGCATTTAGGTCCAACCTACCTGTGTACACACATTATAGCTCTTCATTGGAGTTTGTGATCTTCCTTGGCTGACACAGAGGAATCTTTTGTACCGGAGATGATATATATTGATGTAATAGATCCCTAGGAAGGTAGTTAATAATTGATTCATAATCCTTAGTTTAGATTTTTGAGTGAAGGGACTTTAAAGCTATATCTTGTGCCTATTCTGATATTTTGTAATCAGGCTTGTGAGCCCTAATTGTAAGCCCGCATGTTGCGGGCTGATCTGTGTTTGAATTCTATGAATACTGAATGACTGAATCTACATTTTTTTCATATCTTTGAGTTATTTCTATTGTGTTTACTCTTGCTACACAGTCTAGACAATTCATTATGTGAACCCTCCTATTGTGATTGCACCACATGATGAGGTGCTAGGACTGAGGGGAGATTAGGGGGTTACAATTGCGAAGTGTCTCTAGGATTTGTTCATGGTCTATAGCCACACGTGGTCAAGCCTCCGTCACATGCACACCATGAGGTCTTGAGGGGATAGGTGACTGAGGTTTAGCTATGTGATGTATCTTATGTACTATGACATCCCATTTTGATGTATGGGATAGTCGAGTCTGATGCATATTTAAACTAATGATTATATATATATGATGTTTTCCTATTACTGCTTCTATTGTTGTCTAATCTATCACATGTGATGTATATAAAATTCAACTAGTGGTAAATGTTAATGGCTATGTGGAAATGTGATTAATACTAATACTAAACAATTCTTTGTGGAACATATAGTAAAAAGCACAATGATTAATGAATTTCACACACAACTAACATTCTATGCTACATTCAATTAATACAAAGGTGATCTTAATAAAGCATGTTTAAACAAGATAGAACAATGATTAACCAAAAAAGATGCTATGTTAAATGAATTAAGATAAAATAATCATACCTTGTCAAAATTAAAGATAACTATCTAATAAGTGTTCTTTTTAAAAGTAACATCTAACATAAAATCTTAAGCATAAAATTTCTTGAGGTATGCAGCACTAATGGGTTCTTTAAGAAGCGTACCTTGTTCGTCTACTAGCTTATACACTCCTGATCCAAAGGCTTTAGTAACAACACACGGTTCAAGCTAATTAGGGTTGAACTTTCCTTTTAATCTAGGAGGTTCATTTACATTACGTTGATTCTCATATAGTACCAGATCTCCAACATCGAATGAACAATGTATGATACACTCCTTATATGATCATTGGATGCTCTTCTAATGGGCCTTAAGATGCTCAAGAGCATTAATACATTTCTCATCTAGGATCTCAAGTTATTGTAATCACTTTTCACGTTCCATACCCTCATCCATAACATCTCTCAAGGAAACTCTTAATGAAGGAATTTCTAACTCCAAAGGGATTACTGCATCAGTGCCATAAACAAGATTATATGAAGTAGTTCTAGTAGCCACACAAAAACTTGTTCTATAAGCCCATAATGAGTAAGATAGTTGAGGATGCCAAATCTTCTGATGTTTGTTAATATTTTGTCATAAAATTTGCCCAATAACCTTGTTTGAAGCTTCTGATTGGCCATTCGATTGAGGATAGTAAGGCATAGAGAAGCGGTGTTGAATGTGATATTTTTTGATAAATTTATTCACATCCTTGTTCTTGAATAGGGTACCATTGTCAGAGACCAAGGAGGAAGGAATACCAAATCGAGAGATTATATTATCTTGTATAAAATGATAAATTAGTTCAATAGTTGTGGATCATAAGGGAACATCCTCAACCCACTTCATGAAGTAATCAGTAGTAGTGATTATAAAGGTATTTCCTTGAGAAGAAGGTGGAGAAATTTTACCATTTAAATCCAAACCCCAAATAGAAAATGGCCAAGGTGAAACTCGGGCACGAAGTTCCTGGGCAGGTGCTCAGATTAAATGTTGATATTGTTGACATTGTGGGCACTTCTTGACATAGGTGAAGGAATCTTGTTCCATGCATTGCCAATAATACCCCATATGTATTAGTTTCTATACCAATGATTTTCCTCTAAAATGCCCTCCACAAGCATTGGAGTGAGCTTCTTCTAAAGCTATCAAGATCTCCAAATTACTAAGACATCAGAGAAGAACACCATTATAACTTCATCTGTATAAGACATTATCTAGAATGATATAGCACGCTGCAAGTTTGCATAAGTGAACTCGAGTGTTTTTAGATGTTGAATTAGGGATGGTTCCATCATGCAAATAGTTGAATATATGGGAGAACCATTAATCAAAATTCACATTACAATAGAGGTTAATGTCTGAAGATACCATTTCATCTAATGTAGGTGTCTTAAGATTATGAACAATAAAGATGTATTCATCAGGTGAATCGACATAGGATATTAGGGAAGCCATGCTTGCCATCACATCTACATACCGATTGTCTTTTCTAGGTATAGTATAAATTGAGAAAGATGTAAACTGTTGTAACAAAGGTAAGGCCAAATCATGGTATTGAGATAATTTGTGTTGTTTTGCTTGATACGATCTTGTTATCTATCACACAATCAATTGTGAATCACCATATATAGTGATGTTTTTGATATTTAAAGCCAAGGTAACACAAAGTCCTACAATGAGAGCTTCGTACTCAATGATGTTGTTTGTGCATGAGAAATTTAGACAATAGGACATAGGAATCAGCTTACCCGAAGGAGGTACTAATATAACACCACCACCAGAGCCAGTTCAACATCTTGATCCATCAAAATACAATTCCCATTTTCATCCCTATTCATATTTAATATTTGATCATCAGGAAATGTCTCCTAATTTTGTATAGCAAAGGGGGAAGGTGCTTTAGCTAAATGGTTGGTTAATGCTTGTCCTTTAATTGCTTTTTGAGATATAAATTTGAGGTCAAATTCAGTTAACAACATAACCCATTAGCAAGGTGATCTAAAAGATCCATTTTAGAAAATAAATGTTTCAAAGTATCAAATTTTACCATGATGTGTATCTCAACATTTAAAAGATAATGCCTAAGCTTTTGTGTTGCAAAGACAAGAGCTAGGCATTGTTTCTCAATGATAGCATATCACACTTCATAATCGAGCAATGTTGAACTAAGGTAATATACAACACATTCCTTGCCTTCAATATTATGTTTTACTAACAATGCTATAAGGACATTATTAAATGTTGAGGTATAAAGGATAAAAGGTTTATCAGCAGTAGCAGGTTGTAACACAGGAGGTTTAGTGAGATAACTTTTTAAGTCCTCAAAAGCTTTCTATCATTCTAAATTTCATTGAAAATTTGAGTCCTTCAATAGTTGACTAAAAGGGTGAGTCTTATCCACGAGTTGTGAGACAAATCAGCGAATGGCATGTATCTTCCCTTGCAAACTACGAAGTTGATATATGTTTTTAGGTGCTGGCATGTTAACAATAGCATCAATCTTTTTCATATCTACTTCAATACCATGATTCAAAACTATAAATCCCAACAGTTTCCCACTGTCTACACCAAAGATGCACTTATGGGGATTTAATTGCATGTTGTATTTTCTTTATTCACTCAAAGATTTTTTAGAGATTTATGGAATGATCTTGGCAATGGATAGACTTCGCCAAGATATCATCAACATAGTCCTCTAAAATATTGTGCATTTAATCATGAAAGATAAGAGTCATAGCATGTTGGTAAGTTGCTCTAGCATTCTTAAGTCCAAATAGCATGACTACCCAACAAAATATTCCCCAAGGTGTTATAAAAGTTATTTTATATTGATCTTGAGGGTTTTTAAAAATTTCATTATATCCTAAAAATCAATCCATGAAGGAAAGTAGTTCATGTCTAGCTATTGAATCAACAATCATATCAATGTTTGGAAGTGGGAAATCATCTTTTAAAGATGCAAGATTCAAATCCTAAAAGTTAGTGCACATCTGAATACAACCATTAGGTTTAGCAACAACCATGATATTTGAAATCTAGGGTGAATAGTCAATACGGAGGCTAAAGCTAGCTTGTAAAAGCTTTTCTATCTCATCCTTAATGAGTAATGCAATCTTAGGATTCATTTTATGAATCTTTTGTTTAAACAGATTAGCATCTGGTTTTAATACTATATTATGTGTCACAATCTAAGGATCAATACTAGGCATATCTGAATAATTACAAGTAAACAATTCAAAAAATTCATGTAACAGCTTGGTCATATCTTCTTTTTCTTTTGCATTTAGACAATCGCCTATAGGGATAAACTTTTTTAGTGTTATCTTTCTCCATGAAAATATCAACAGTCTTTCCATTAACTAGAGTACTATGGTCTAAGAGATTGCGTGATTGTGGTAATTCTTCAGATTCTTCCTTAGATTTTAGAGTAGAATTTATCATGTTAGTGGACTTTCCAAAATATGCAGTATTGTTCAAACAATAAGGTAATCCGTGTTTATGATGGTAATGGGGAATATTGTTGTAAGCACCCAATAATTCAATTATTGCTTCATTTGTTGAAAATATATCCAAGGGAATCTCTTCTAGAGGACAATTAGTGTCAATCATCTTAGGAAATATCAAATTAAGTGTAGATATTGTATTCACATTAAGAGTAGGACATCTACAGGCTTTAGATTCCTTGAAATGATTTTATCCAATGCCACTTGAGTAATGATGCGAAGTGGATTCTATAGGTACTCAAATTCCTTTTTGATTAATACCGCAACCATTACCTACATAGTCACAGTTCTTATAAAGGATTTGAAATCCTTGACCATAGAGAGAAGTCATTTCCTTAGACGAAGGTGGGGCCTCATAATTCTCATAATCTATAGTGTAAGTGAAAGTATTATCCATGTTCGTTACCAAAGAGACTTTCAAATTTAAATTTTTAGATGATATCGACACAACATTTGATTTTTCAAGAATAGGATTGTTAGTTTTATATTCACCTATGGAGGGAGATGTAAAATCTAATGAACCCCAATCATCACCAAGAAATGAATTTGATTAATTGGACTCTTGTACAACATTATCTATGGTAAGAGGAGTTGACAAGTCAACTTTAAGATTGTTTAAGTTCTGGTGATGAACTTGTTTTTGTGATTCAATTTATAAATAGTTATTTGATTTAGGATCAACATGAATAGTATGAAGTTTATCTTTATAAACAAACTTGATTGAACAATGAAGGGTAGAAGGAACTGCCCCCAATGCATGAATCCAAGGTCTACCAAGAATCATGTTATAAGATAAAGAACTAGGCATGACATGAATTAGGGTAGATAAAGTCACAGGCCCAACCTATACTGGTAAAGTTATAGTACCTATGGATTGTCTTCCAATATTATCAAAGCCACAGATACTAATCCTATCCTGCTTTATCAAAGATGTATCAACTTTAATTTTATGTAATAAATTGATACCACAAACATTAAGAGCTGATGCATTATCAATCATAACTCATTTAATGAGTTTATTATTTATTGTAATGAAGCTAATCAAAGGATCACACTAATTTTGAACTTTAAGAGATAGCAACTAATGTTGTTGAAACAAAATATCTATTTTTGTCGCATGCATACAATGTAATAGAGCTACTACATCATTTGGCTTGACAACAGTTGGTACAATGATATAGAGCATGGTGGGCTTAAAAGGTATCTCAAAATCATAAGGTTTGTTTTTTTCTTGTTCACACATTAGACACAAAGTTTCCTTCATAAAACACAAGGTTTTCAAAGGGCTAGAAGACACCAAAACTAAAAATCAGATTCGAAACTCTTCACCAGACCCTAGAACACTTTGATTATCATTAAAATGATAGGATTAAGCCTATAAGACTCTCTTAAAACACTATTTCCTCAATTCTTCCATAACTCATACCTAAGAGGCCTATTTGCTGAGCCCTCCTAACAGACAAAACTGAGCATAACTTTTAAACCAAGTGAGATTTTAAAAAGCCAAATATAGTTTCAAATACCCATTTTAGTATTCTTTAACATACTTCAAACTCAAATGAGGTTGTTTTGGAAAGAATGGCCTTAAAAATGACTATCCCATTTTCAAGGAGGCCTAATTAGGAAAACAAAAAGGGTTTTTTGACATAATTTCCTAACTAGAATTCAAAAACACAAAATAAAACTTGTTTTGGATAGCCATTTGGCTCTTTTACGACATATCTCAAGTGTAGATGGGGTTACTTTGGAACACAAGCCCCTAAAATTGACTGTCCCCCTGTCCTAAAGGCCTAATTCAACGAGTTTACATGAGGGTTTATTGGATCTTTAGACTCTAGGCCTCTACTCACCTCACTAACACCTCAAAAACATCAAATATGGTCTACATAAGCTTACTAAACCAATTCCCATTCTTCAACGTTGACCTTTCTTCAAACCCCAACTCTTAGCCATCAAATTAAGCATAAAAATCATGAAAAACAACTAGTGCAGCAACAAATTCATGTAACTAGCCTTCCCCTGCACCTGCAAGCATAATAAAATTGAAAAAAAAACCTAAACTAACCCATTCCACTGATTTACAAAATTTTATATCAGTGGAATGGCCTTTTATTCCCTTTTTAGACTCTCAAACCCTTAAACCAGCAGAAAAAATATTGAATCTGTAGAAAACACGATACTTTTATTCAAAATAGCTTCAAGATACAATGTTCTCTCCTTTCTCACCTTCACAAGGCTCTTTATACATATTACATCAGTTATTTTACCTACCTCTTGAGTTTCCAATGACCAAAACCCTTCCCTTTACAAAGTGACTCTTCATATTCCACTTCTTGCACTTTTGCAATTTTTGTATTTTTGACATTTGTAAGGTTTTGCATTTTTTTAATAACTTGACCCCATAATCCCCTAGAAACCTAATTACATGACTCAATTGCATTAGACAAGGTCCAAATATAACCTTATTACAATCATAACATGATGAAGACTCAAACATTACAAGTTTGCCTCATGGAGGAATGAATTTTACATGGTGCCCTACACCATACAATCACCTTTTGTAAATCTTCTTGGAGCAGTCCATGGTATGTAGGTGAAGTTTGTATAAGTTCCCAAAGAGAAATCTTAGTAGGAGTAGCACGAAGCTACTCAACAAGATCATAATCTTGACCAACTTTTTGTGTTAAATGGGGTGCTTGAGGAAGCATAGGTTGAGAAGTTGGTAAAGATGTCAGAATGTTTGATTATTGTTTGTTTTGATTGTTATTCTAAGTGTTCTATGTATAGGCAACCATAGTATGACAAGGTTGTTGTGAATTTCTATGTGTTATTTGTTTAGCATAGTTATAAATGTAATCAGGAGGTCGAGAAGAAGGCATAAGACCTCTAATAGTGAGCACTAGTTTAGATTGTGGTTGAGCCACAACTAAACACAAGTTGACCATTATCTTCAGTTTCACAAGTTCTTCTTGAGGTTTAGGAACATAAATTGCATTTACTAATCTTTGAAACAACGATGGTTTAGGAGTCATAGTGGAATGTTCAATCGGGATATAGTCGTCAAGGGCTTCATCTAACATATTGAAGTCATCACAACTAAAGGACTCATCATACACATGAAAGTCTTCTAAAAAGTATTATGACATTATAACATACTCAAATTAACCCAAGACTTAAATGTAAAAAGATATAGCATAAACTTTGTGAAAACAAAATATAACACTTATGCAAAACACAAAGTTGTAATTTCAAACTCTTTTAATGAAAGGATAAATAAATCACTAAAGATTTAATGTATGTACTTTTACAAAAGAGGGTTTGCACTCTAAATATGATTTAGGATAGAAAACTAATTCAGATATGATATTAAAAATGATACAAATTTATTTAGAGCATGGGTTCACCAAAATGTTTTGTGGTAAAAATTGGGAATCAAGATAGTTATTTCAAGTCCTACACTTTCACACACTAAAACTTTAGGGAAACAAGGAATAAGTTTAGGGATAAACTATTGATTTCCTATCTTCCTTTTTTTTCTAATTAGGTCTGTGTGGCAATTTTGATCAGGTTTTTACAAGCTAGTATCATTCACTAAGTATGAAACCCTAAATTACTAATCAGACTATAATAACTAAGTTTTTTACATAGATACAAATGAAACATATTATAGAAATGCAGAGAAAATAGTACAGGGGAAAGTTACTTGGAAATAGAGACTCTAATAGATAGGGGCGCTAGATCTAGTGCTTGAAAAGTTTCTGACTGTCAGGATCTTCTGCAATAGCTATCTAACAATCTCTAGTGACTTCCAAATATTGAAGAAAATATCCAGTTGGACTAGGGTGTGATAGGCAATGTCTTGAAAGATTTGCAATCTTGAAATCCAAATCTCTGTGATGACTATGTATGCAATATCCATCTTCTTGTCACTCCTTTCTATCAGATCTCACCAAATTCATCCTACACATGCAAAAGGAGGAGAAAGATGGTTGTGGCTATATAGGAGCTTGCCTCAGTCAAACCCCATTTTTGGTATTCCTACCTCAACAATAGCCAAGGATAAATATTTATAGATGTGTGTGCTCATCCAACAAATGTGTATGTAGAAATATAAAACCCTAGATGACTCAAGCATCAAGGAAAGATCAACACTTTGCTTAACTCAATGAAACAAATACAACTTCACCTCAAGGAGATGAAAACAGTGAAGAATTTCATGAACAAGAAGGCAAGGCAGTCGTATCCACGAAGGAATTTCAAGATTGATGTTGGAGGCTTATGTTGGAATTAGAGCTGACAATTGAGAGGGGGGAGTGAATTAGTTATTTGAAAACTTTTAAAGCTTGTTGTAGTTATGTCTTCTTTACCTCTTCTTAGTAGATTAATAACATAATTATGTAAAGCAAGAATTAATAGTACATGAGGAAAAACATAAACAACACACTTGACACCAAGATTTTGACATGGAAACTTGATTATGGGAAAAACCACAGTGGGGGTTAACCCACAAGTATTATACTCTGTTAAAAGTATTAAAAAGGGTAAGGCACATGCCTTCGACCACACTGCCTAGAGCTCACTGCTCAAGAGAGGCTCACTGCCTACAAGAATGATTACACAAGGATTATAAATTGTTTGAACTAATAAGTAGCATTTGCCAAAGCAAAAATTTAGTTCCAGTTAAGCATAGAATACTGATTTTACACAATTCATCTTTATTCTGCCCCTGTTTACTGCTCTACCATAATCCAGACCTCAGATCTCTTTCCTTTCACACTTCTATCTGCCTTTTTCACACTTACTCCATATTCACATCATTATCATATCTCACAATACTCAATTCCATTGGTTATATATATCCGCATCAACAAACTCAATCACTTATCTGTCGGCCTTATGAAGAACTTAACAAACAATACAAGTACTCTATTTTGTTAGTTGAATCCATACATCAATATTGATGCATACCAAAAATATCACTTATAGATCAATAAACATGTCAGCCACTAACATTATATCCCATACGCAACTTACCAAAATACTTCTACTAGATCCGCAAAAGAATCTAACACAGGTCAACATGTTCTTCACTAATTGTTCTGTCATATTAGTACCCGATACTCAGATGCTCATAACTTTTAACCCCTTTGTCATTAGAGGCTGAAATATTAGATTTAGATTGTCTTGACATTCCTCTACACTTTCTCATATTCATAACACACAATGATTAGCTAGAGAGGTTTGCTAACTGAAATACTAAACTCTACCATGCCATGTTCCTATCTATTCGTACTTGTCAAATCTTGAAACTAACTTCTGGTATGATCTGATACTACACTGAATATGTGTGGAATGGACTTAGTTGCCATCAATGACAACACATGACATACCTTGCAGTGTCCCTTGCCAACAATCTCCCCCTTTGGCATTGATGGCAACACTTAGTGAAAAATGACTAAGTGTCAGAGCTACTCCCCCTTACTCTGTACACTTGTGCTCTCCACTGTTTCTAAAGTTCCCCCTTTGCTAGATTCCTCATTTTTCACTACTCTTCACTCCCCATTTGACATCAATGGCAAAGGATGGAATCTGCAAACCAAAATTCACCCAAAAATTCTATATACAATGCCGCATATGCACAACCAATCCTTAAGTTATATTTACATATACTTAAGTACATCTCCAAAAAAAATCTTCAGCAGGACCAACTCTATATCCCAACTCTTCTTCATACTATTCAAAGTTAAAATGTGGAATTTGAACAAAAATGCTTGTGCTTCAGCCTTCCGGAGGTCAATAGGATCACCTGTTTGTGTAGCAGTTTTAGATTCTATCATAGCATTGAACATTGCTTCTATCTTAGGGGAAATTAGTCCCCGAAGCTCACCCATTCTCGCTTCAATGTTCTCCTTTTCTCTTGTCAACTTATTTATTTCTTCCATCAAGCTGATGGCTTAACATTTGTCATGCCCACATTTCCCATGTGGTCACAACACGCATCACACGTGTCATGTCCACATGTGTCATGTGGTCATGACATGAAATATCAAAAAATTTTCCATGCTTCCCTAGAAACCCCCTTGCACGTGTAAGCATGCTCGGTGGTGTACGCTTAAGGTGTAAACAATACAGTTGTTAGCGGGGCAATACACACACATGCGCACACCCAAACGCAAGAAGGCAAACAAGGGGGCCTTCATGATGCAATTGACGTCACTACAAGGGTTGAACTTACTATTAGACTTAGGGCACACAACTGAGAGGGGGGTGAATCAGTTGTGCAAAACTTTCTCCAATTTACACACTTAAATCCTCTTAGTGATTAGCAGTATATTAAACATAAAACATAATGCATTCAAATCAAAAGCAAAAACTCATCAACACATAAGACACCAAGATTTTGATGTGGAAAACCTAGTTAAGGGAAAAAACCATGAGGTGATTAACCCAAGAATGTATTCTCTATTAGAAGAATAGAAAGAACAAAATGGCACATGCCAATTAGGGCTCACTGCCTACAAGAGACACACTATCTACAAAGAATTAAGTATCACCTACTTGAATTGGAAAGTAGCATCTTCACCATGCTTGAATCAGTTCCATTTAAGCCCAATACTTCTGCTCTGCCTTTCGCTCTCTTTCTCTCTACCACACTTTCATCTCCACAAAGACACTTTCCAAATGACTTCGCAATCCCTTATTTATACAAGACATCAACTTAGGAATGATCATCTAAGTTGACAAACATCCACAATAACATCCGCAAGATGTATAACTCATCCGGTCAGCCTATTTTTAGAAGAACACCATTATCCAGAAGTTATTCTTCAAAAGTGAACTCCAACTTCAATGCGAACCACCAACATGAACTAGACATGATCCAAAGACCACCACAAGCTTGCCTGAAACACCAAGAACATCCATACTTCATCTGTTTACTGAAAACCATCTCTCGTTCATCCGAAACCTCAAGAACACAGTCTGTCACTACTGTCACAAAGGAATACATGCTTACGAACCTTCAAACCATGAACCAGTCTAGATAGAACTCCACAGAGACCTCCTTAACACTCCCTCAAATCTATAGAATAGGAGATTGTATTTCCAGAACTCACCGAACCTATCTGTCTCACTCTGTCACCACTGAACACCTGCCAGAACCGGTTTAATTTGTACAGCCACAACTTCTTCAGATCTTCATGCAGATCTCTAAAATCTCTACTGGACCACCTTAAGACACAGATCTATAAACCCTTTAATCCGCATCCTTTTATCCTCATCCTATCTTGGAATTTTAACTTACTGTCTTCCCTGTTCTTTACTGTTCTTGATTGAGACTAATTTTCTCAATAACCTCAGCTCACAGCTCATCCAATCCTTATCATTAATGCAACAGGAGTATGTTGACATCAATGACAACACCAGTTAGGCCCATACTTGTAACAATCTCCCCCTTTGTCATTGATGGCAACATATGATGTGAAAAACCATCAAGACAAGAACTTCTCCTTACTGTCACAACTCCCCCTATTAGCAACAACCATTCACATGTCTTCTCTTCTTTTACTACTCCCCCTTTGATCATCATCCACTTGTTTTTCACATGTCTTCTCTCCCCATTTGACATCAATGGCAAAGGGCACATACTTGCAATTACTTCAGAATCATACCTACTGCTCCCCCTGAGTAGTAGCTCCCCAACATCAATCTGGATCTCAAGCTGTGACTGTGATGCCCACCAGACTAATGCACATCAGTGCACCTTAGTTCATCACCGAATGGGCAATAACCCCTAACTACTCCCTGAGATAATCAAAAGAGTCCTTAGGTAGAGGTTTAGTAAAGATATCTACAATTTGATCCTTAGAGCACACAAACTCCAATATGATTTCATTCTTGTTCACTTGCTCTCTTAAAAAGTGAAACTTGATAGATATATGCTTAGTCTTAGAATGCAACACTGGATTCTTAGATATATTTATTGCACTTGAATTATCACAAAAGATTGTGATAGGCTCCTCATACTCTATTTTAATATCTCTTAGCATCTGCTTCATCCACAAAACTTGAGTGCAACTACCTACTGCTACTATGTATTCTGCTTCAGTTGTAGATAGGGATATTGCCTCTTGTTTCTTTCTTAGCCAAGAAACCAATCTCTTTCCTAAAAAGAATGCTCCACCACTGGTACTCTTTCGGTCATCCACATCTCCTGCCCAATTTGCATTTGTATAGGCATGAAGAGAGAAATCATGATCTCTAGGATACCACAAACCATACTCAACTGTCCCTTTTAGATATCTAAAAATCCTCTTGATTGCCATGACACGGGACTCTCTAGGATCAGTTTGGAGTCTAGCAACAAGACCAATAGCTTGCATAATATCTAGTCTAGTTTGAGTGAGATACAACAATCCTCCAATCATTGATCTGTACTTTGTCTGGTCTACCTTAGGAGAGTCATCATCTTTACTCAACTTACATTCGGTTTCCATGGGAGTATTCATTTGCTTTGAATCTTCCATCCCAAATTTCTTCAATAATTCTTTCACATATTTGGTCTGAGAAATGAAGATTCCTTTCTTTTTTTGAGCAATTTGTAGACGCAAGAAGAAATTCATTTCACCAAGCATAGACATCTCAAACTCACTTTTCATTTGATTTGCAAAAGTTTTACACATACTATCTCTTCCTCCAAAGATGATATCATCAACAAATACTTCAACAATCAAGATGTTTTCATGATCAATTTTCAAATATAAGTTATTGTCAGTAGTACCTTTGTTGAAACCAATCTTCAAAAGATGCTTATCCAATCTTTCATACTAGGATCTTGGGGCTTGCTTTAATCCATATAGTGCCTTCTTTAACTTGCAGACCATATCACCATATTCAGACAACTGAAATCCATCTGGTTGCTCTATATACACTTCTTCTTCCAAGTCACCATTTAGAAAGGCAGACTTGACATCCATCTGATATACCTTGAAATTCTTGAAGGCAGCAAAGGCAAGAAATAACCTAACTGCTTCAATTCTTGCCACCGGAACAAAAGTTTCTTCAAAATCAATTCCTTCTATTTGAGAGTAGCCCTTGCAGACCAATCTAGCTTTATTTCTGATTACTTCACCAACTTCATTTAGTTTGTTCCAGAAGACCCATTTGGTTCCAATCACATTCTTGTTTCTAGGTCTGGGAACAAGATCCCAAGTGTGATTTTTCTCAATTTGCACAACTCTTCCTCCATTGCTTTGGTCTAGTTTTCATCATTGCAGGCTTCATTTATTGTCTTAGGTTCAATCTTTGAAATTAGACAATATTCATCTAAATTTTGAGCAATTTTCCTTCTAGTTTGCACACCTTTGCTTTTGTCACCTATGATCTGATCTTCAGAGTGGTTCAGTCTTACATACCTTAGAACTTTGGGAGTTTCTTGCACTTCTGCTTCTTGATCAGGCTTATTCAGACCTATCCCTTCTTCCTGATTTACTAGCTCAGTTTGAATCTGACTTTCAAAAGAGGATTGAACTCCTTGAACCAAAACACCATTCTGATCATCTTCATCATATTCATAAAACCTTGAGGGTTTCTCTATTCCCTCATCAACCTTCACATTTGTACTTTCTATCATCTTTCTTAGTCTCTTGTTATAACACTGGTATGCTTTGCTTTGAGTAGAGTAACCCAAGAATCTTCCTTTATCACTTCTAGCATAAACTTGCCTAGATCTTCATCTCTTTTGATGTAACATTTGCTACCAAAGACTCTGAAATATCTTACAGTAGGAGTAATTCCAAACCAAAGTTCATAAGGAGTCTTACCGGTATTGCTTCATTGACCTGCAGATCAAGATGTTTTAATTTAGAATCATACCAGACCGAACTGTGAAAAACTTGCTTTTACTAGAAGACTATTAAACCAGATCAATCTGGAGGGATTAGACTCTTTAAATCTTCTTGCAGATCTTCCAAATATTTACCATGGCTTATTTAGGTGTTTCTCTGAAAACCCTTTAATCAGCAACCTTTCATGTGCCAATTTTAGGCACTAATTGACTGGCTAGGGGAATTATTTTTTCTTTTGTTATTCCCCCTAAGCCAAAGCCCATCTACTCAATTTCTGGAAGGAATATCAGCACCAGATTCTGGTGCGGATCCATTCCCAACATTCTCTGCACTTTTCTTCACCCAAATCTTGTTCATCTCACTTTGAACTTCATCTGCATTCACTTTTCTTTTTCCTTTGTCTTCATTCTGATTACAATGCACCAGACCCCTTTTGTCCTAATTCCTGCTTCTGCATAATTTGGCAATATGACTGGATCTATTGCAATTGTAGCAAACAACATTTCTTTGCATATTTGATTGATATTCTCTTGATCTACATTGATTAGCCATATGTCCCATTCTATTGCATGCAAAGCATCTACCATTGAATGAATTACTCATTTGCATATATCTGCACTTATGGGATTTGTGACCATACCTTTTGCAATTGAAACACTGTCTGAAGAAGGATGTAATAGTCTGATTCATGCTTCTTCTACACTGATTTGCTTTATGACCAAAGTTATTGCAGTTGTGGCAGTATCCATTGAAAGATGGATATTTTTGAGCATTTGGTTGCCTTACCGGAGGTCTTCTAGGCATGTTTCTTGGATTATCTGATCTGGAGTTCTTCTGACTAGATCCCAAGCTTTCACCTTTTTCATACCCCAAGCCATGCTTGTCATTTACCCTCTTTTGGCTTTCAAGAAGAACTTCAAGTTGAGCAGAGCTTATCTTGAATTTCTCTTTATATTCATTTGTTGTTTGAAGATCCCTTTTGAGAGTGTCAATCTGATTCTCAAGTTGTTCTTCTTTTTCTTTAGCTTCTTCAAGATCAGATTCTAGATGCCTGATTATTCTATCCATATTGTGGCAGTCTTCAGATTTTTCCTTGAGAGATTGTCTTAGGCTATCCTCAATTTTTCTTTTCTCTTCAATTTCTTGGGTGAATTTCATAACTCTTGATTCCATTTCATGTCTTATCATAATGATCTCTTTTGATAACTTTTCACATAGCTTGGTTTTCTCCTTCAGATCTTCATTTGTATCATTGGCTTCACCTTGTCTTGCCAATTGCTGAAGTAGATCCTTTCTCTTTTTCATAGAGAGACTCAGTTTCCCTCTTAGTTCACTTATGAAATCATCAGCCTGTTTGAGTCTTTCCTTCAATTCATTGAGTTCAGAATTAGATTGCTCAAGATCATCTAGGGTAGACTGAACTTGTTGCCTCATACCATACACATCCATTTGAATTCCCAGATCTTCCTCAAGCTATTAGGCTCTGTTTGGAGGAACTTAGCTCTGATACCAATTGTTAGACTTAGGGCACACAACTGAGAGAGGGGGTGAATCAGTTGTGCAAAACTTTCTCCAATTTACACACTTAAATCCTCTTAGTGATTAGCAGTATATTAAGCATAAAACATAATGCATTCAAATCAAAAGCAGAAACTCATCAACACATAAGACACCAAGATTTTGACGTGGAAAACCCAGTTAAGGGAAAAAACCACGAGGTGATTAACCCAAGAATGTATTCTCTATTAGAAGAATAGAAAGAACAAAATGGCACATGCCAATTAGGGCTCACTACCTGAGCACAATGCTCACAAGAGGCTCACTGCCTACAAGAGACACACTGTCTACAAAGAATTAAGTATCACCTACTTGAACTGGAAAGTAGCATCTTCACCATGCTTGAATTAGTTCTATTTAAGCCCAATACTTCTGCTCTGCCTTTCGCTCTCTTTCTCTCTACCACACTCTCATCTCCACAGACACTTTCCAAATGACTTCGCAATCCCTTATTTATATAAGACATCAACTTAGGAATGATCATCTAAGTCGACAAACATCCACAATAACATCCGCAAGAAGTATAACTCATTTGGTTGGCCTATTTTCAGAAGAACACCATTATCCGAAAGTTATTCTTTAAAAGCAAACTCCAACTTCAATGCGGACCACCAACATGAACTGGACATAATCCAAAGACCACCACAAGCTTGCCTGAAACACCAAGAACATCCATACTTCATCTGTTTACTGTAAACCATCTCTCGTTCATCCAAAACCTCAAGAACACAGTCTGTCACTACTGTCACAAAGGAATACATGCTTATGGACCTTCAAACCATGAACCAATCTAGATAGAACTCCACAAAGACCTCCTTAACACTCCCTCAAATCCGTAGAATAGGAGATTGTATTTCCAGAACTCACCGGACCTATCTGTCTCACTCTGTCACCATTGAACACCTGCTAGAACCAGTTTAATTTGTATAGCCGCAACTTCTTTAGATCTTCATGCAGACCTTTGAAATCTCTACTGGACCACCTTAAGACACATATCTATAAACCCTTTAATCTGCATCCTTTTATCCTCATCCTATCTTGGACTTTTACCTTACTGTCGGCCCTGTTCTTCACTGTTCCTGATTGAGACTAATTTTCTCAATAACCTCAACTCACAGCTCATCCAATCCTTATCATTAATGTAGCAGGAGTATGTTGACATCAATGACAACACTGGTTAGGCCCAGAAGCATAATGTCTCACAGGCGTGAGTGGGATTTATTACACTAACACAATTCTTGATTACGTGGTTTCCTGACTTAGGTTAATTTCACTAATTACATTGGTAAAATAGTTGATTAAGTTAATGGGGCATTTTTCAAAAAAGTCCGATCATCTATTTTCCTTTACGTTTTCTAAAATTTAATTTTAATTTCTCCTCCTTTTGATCTTAGCATTTTCAACAAAGCCTGTTCATTTGTCTTCTCTTCCATTTTAATTTTGATTGTATTTCTATCACATTCTCTTTCTATTTTATAAGGTTTCTTTATGTTTATCCTACTTTTCTTCACATTCTCTATCAATTAGAGTTATCACTGCATCCTTTACATTATTCCTAATTTCTTGGTAGACTAGATCACTTAAATAGGGTTTGCTAACTTCACTTGACTTAGTCTCCTAGGTTTCTGTTCTGGTTTAATTCAACGTTTGATTTAATTTTGATAATTAATTCGTCCCTAATTAGGATTAATGGTAGGTCTAACTTACTTAGTTCTCTTAGCCCATTTCGGAAATGCCGCACATTTTCTCCTCTTTGTTTTTCAAGGTTAACTTTTCTTTCTCTTTCTCTCTCATTTTTCTCAATTGGACATTTACTCCATCTACAGTCTGAGTTCACAGTGGTCGCTTATGGAATGCATATGATGACTTAATTGCATTTATAATGATACGCATATCTATATAAATGCAAATAAGCATATATATATATGCTTATTTGCATTTATATTTCTAGGTGTATTTTGTTAAAATGAAAGAACATATTTTTCTTTTTGTTTTCTTGATATAATATTTGTTTAAACTTCCGAAATACATTTTCTTTTAAATAAAATAAATATATTTTTCTAATTGTCATTAATAATCCCCTATTATGTTTTTTTTCTTTTCTTTCTTAAAAATCATAGCCTCCCTTTTAAACTCTTTAAACAAATTATATATATATAATTCAAAGTATTATAATGTTAGGTTTTCTTTTATAAAACCTAAGCATTTTATTTTTATTAAATAGGGCTAAAGCCCTAAAATCTATATGCCCTAACTCATTGGCTAAGCCCTAACACATTTTTTTTTAATTTTTGATTGGTGTTTTTTTTTTTGTTTTTGATTGGTTTTGCAGAGTCGAACGAATGGCAGTGGATTGGGTAAAGGCCATAGTGGTGGAGATGGGGCCGCGGACAGTGGAGGGCACAGAGGAGGGAGGTGCCACTGGCGGAGGGATCACAGAGGTGGAGCTCACAGGCAGCGGTGGAGATATCGACAGTGGCCATGGGGTACGCTGGATGCGGAGGTGTTATGGCCACGCATGGGATACATGCTATCGGGGGTGAGGGGAGTGAGGATAGCCTGCGGGGCTTGGAGTATACGGGGGGGTGTGGGGAGGGGGTGAAGCCCCCACCCACATCCCACTCAGTTGGGTGTGGGTGGGGGCTCCACCCCCTCCCCACACCCGTGGTCATATGTTCGGTGGGGGTTCAAACCCCCACCATTATTGTAATAAATTTCTTTTGCCTATTTTTTTTTGTTCAATATAAAAATTGTGAATATAATTCATTTTTATTTCCCATTTAAAATTTCATTTTTTAACAATTTTAATATATATATATATATATATATATATATCACACCATTACTCAAATCAATATTAACCACTGTCTCTTTAATAAATCTCTTGATTGTAAAAACACAGAATATATATATACCAATTTATTAAATAATTTTCTGACAATTAAATTATAGGGCAGAATATTGAGTTTAAATTTATAATGAGTTCTCATATAAATTTATGTTCAAATGCAACTCAATTATAAATGAAAATATAAATCTAGAGTATTACATAAGGATAATCAAGTGAAATTTTCTATCAATTTAATTTCAAATTCCAATTCAAATGATTTAATTTAACTATAGTAAGCTTTTGATTTAAAGGAAAAAGGAATTTTATTTGCATTCCTTCACAACAAATTAAATGCATGATTATAACAAAAGTTCATTTATTTTCATAATGACAAAACTACAACTTCAAGCAACTCATTAAAATTATCATTTTCACAAGTCATGTAATGAGATAAATATTAACAAGTTTATTTATAACAACAACTAATTCACAACTTTTCAAAATAGGAGTATAAGGAAATAGACAATTCTAATGTCCTTTAAAAACAATTTTCTTTTCTTAATCATTTCATAAATGGCAACAAAATGTAGTAAACACTACAAATAAAACTATAATTACAATGGAGAGAATTTCCTCTTAACTCAAAAATACCAAAATTATAACAATAGAAGGAGAAATCTCTCCTCTTGAGAATCAACAAGGATGAAGCTATTAAAAGACCAAGCTCTCCTTAAGAGTAAAAGAAAATAAAATATTTTCCCAAACAAGAAAACTCTTCAACTTCACTTTAAGCTCCATGAAAACCTGCGTAACACACAAGGGAAGAAAACACCACTCAACTTGCTCTCCTCCCTACCGTACACCTGCAAGAGGGTCACCCCTGAGCTAGGGAGATCATCCACACACCTAGGGTATTCCAAAATCCACTCCACAACAAAATAATACAGCATCCCAAAAATACAATTACTCCCATGGCTATTTACACAACATAAACTCAACCACAGTGAGTTTAACAAGGGGTAGGAGAGTGGACACACTCAACTCTAGAGTGCCACCCTTTCAACAATATTTCAACACAATTTTTCTCATAGCCTCAAGCCAACAAGTTAACCAAAATTCCAAAGGAGATCATATTTTGGCTCTCAAGCCATGTGACAAATTTACTCAAATGCCCTCAAATGCCCTCAAGGCTTTCAACATCCCAAAACAAGGCAATGACCTCGAGGAGGATCACTCCTCCCCTACCCCACACTTGATGAGCATTTCTCCCAAGTGGAAGAAGCTCTGTCAACATCCCAATAAAAATTCCCCACAATAAAAAAATTACAACACAAGCAAAAATAAACATTTTCACACATCCTTCATGTAACAAATAAATACTACAAAGGAAAGGCCTTGAAATCTAACCTTAAAAAGCCCTTTAATGGATGTAGTTGATGTAGAGCTCCACTAAAATCTCCTCCAACCTAAATCCCAAACTCCCTCTATCCTTTTCTCCAAAAACAATTTCTAATAACCAAAATTCCTCCAAAAATTCAACAACCTTTCTCCCTATCCCAAGTGGGATTAAAATAACCCATTCCATGAGTTTAGACAAAATGGGGAGGTGACACTTGTCACCCCCTCACTCTTCCTCTCAAACACTATTGTGTCCCAAGGGATGGGTGTTGACACATGTCACTCACCCATCCCCAAAGTCTTCCTTATCCCTTACCACATGTCATCTCTCTTACACATGGGAGAGAAAAGGGGAGTTGAAGAGAGAAAAAATGACACATGTCTTCCCTTCCTTCCCTCTCATGAAGGACCACAAAACTCCATGGGGACTCTCACCAATTGTGAGGGAGACTTGAAGTCAAGTCCTCCACAATTGGTGGATCTTGGAGTCATCCCTAACCTTGGGAATGGAAAAGGGATGGGCTTGAGTGTTGGTACCACTCATCCTATCCCTCCCATACCTCCAAATTCGTCACTTAACTTCACTGTGAAGTTAAGGTGACCATACGGAGGTTAACCAAGGGTTACCCAAGTCAAAAGGGATCCTAGACCCATGGAGTATAACCTAGGGTCAATTTCAACCTAGTTAGGACACCCAGGGTCAAGTTAAGACACAAGAAAAAGGGTCTTAAAAATTTAAAATTTAAAATAAAATTTAAATACAATTCTTACAATGCAATTCATAATTCAAATTTACAAAAGGGTAGACCTAACCCATTCAACCTCATGCAAGACAACATTACAACATTAAATCAAACACAGAGTTGATCTCGGTTCCTCGTGGAACTAGATCGGCTTTACAAGGGATTACAACATTAGGTGTGGAATAATCTCCTATATCTGTGGTTTTGTTAGAAATACCTACACACTTAATTTTAAAGTTAATTCCACATATAAATATCATAGCTGAAGCAAATATAATACATGCATTCCTAAAACATACCATAGTTCCCATAAACATAATGAAATCACATTATAATTTTCTTTCTAACATCTCTCAATTAGTTTTCATGTAATGTAAACATTAATCAGACATCACCCAATTAGTTTTCCTATAAAATAAACATCTATCTAACATCACCCAATTTTTTTTCTCTTAAAGCAACCATCTATCTAACATCACCCAATTAGTTTTCCTTTAACATAATAAGGATTAATAGTTCAAAAATCTAGGATCAATAGTCCCACAAATATAAAAGTATTAGCAACAGTAAGGTAAATAGTCACATGAACAGAATGAAAAAATGTAGGCCTCACAACATTCCTTATTTTCCACTGATACTGTCAACGGATCAAAAGATTGGGACATTCTTGACAATTTTTGTTTGGAGTCCTTTATTTTATCTTCTATATCCTCTATGACTTTAGGAGTAGATAAAAAACTTATATATACTACCTCCTTCTAAAAGAGCATTTTGAATACTCTTTATACTGTTATCTAGCACTAATCTGTCTATCCCAATCATGCCTTTAAGTGCATCAAATGTTTTGCTATTAAATTCATTCTGAACTTTAACTTCTGCATATTTTTCATAGGACTCAAAGTGTGTACTTATAGAATTCACAAGGCTCTTCAGGTTTCGGGAGGGAGATTCAGATGGATTCTTCTGGAATGTTGGCATTATCTTCTCCAATATACTAGATGTAAGGCCTAGCAGCTCATTGTCCTATACGTGAGATTTCAATACCTTTTCTCTTGCCTTGGCTTGTGTGAAAGATGATATCTTCATCATTTAGACCGGAGAGAAAGTATCTAGGTTGAGTGGTCCTTGAATCAATTCAGGTTCATCAAACTCTAGCATCTCTTTACTTAGAAAACTCTTCACTGCATCTGCAGTGTCTCTCACCACAAATTCTAGATCACCTTCCTTTCCTTGGGTTTTCTTAGTGACATGACTATTTTGTTTGGGTGCATCAACATTTGCACCATCTTTTTCTACTTTATCTTCCTTACTTTTGACTTCTTCTTTTTTCTCTGCTTCACTTTTCTCTGTCATTTGCAGGTGAATTATTTCCTTTGTCTTCACCATTTGCAATCTATTCTGGAGGATCTTGTGTAGTAGCAATATTTTGAACATTGTTTTCTTTTCTGGATTGATCAAGAGGAGTTAGAGTATCTCCTACATCATCAATTTTATCCACCATCTCTGTATCTTCCTTGTTTATTTTCTCCACTTTTGGAATAGAGGAGTCATCAACCTTGATATGCTACTCATCAATTTTCATTTCTTCAATATCCGAGATTGATGAATCAATCCCATCATTAGTCTCTTCCTCAACAAATGGTAGATTGTGTCTCTTCAATGTTCTTAGAAGTATTTCCTGTGTTTCTTTAACTATTTTGTCTAATTCTCCAAGCATCAGTTTGTTCATTCTCTTCTTGCTCTATAATTCATCCTTCACTTCTTTGAATATCATATTCATTTGAGCTTGGGTGATCTGAGGGCATAGTTTTATCAATACATGTTCTCTAAGCTCTAAATCCTTGCTTTTTGAATTTTCTTTCCTCAACTCCAAAATGTCTGCAAGACTTTGAGGGATCTCAAAAATTATTTCAATAGGGCCTTATTATAGATATTTAGATATCTGATAGTTGCTTCTTCTAATACCCTTTTATCTATATCACTATATTCATCATAAAATTCAATCATGGATTTCAAATTTCCATCCACAATGACTGGTTTTATTCCATCTTCCATAGAAAATGTGGGCTTCTCAACATATGTATCTGTCTTCTGCCTTTTGTTTTCATTTTGCTTCCAAAGGGCTTCTCCTTAGTCATCTTGGTAGCTTTTGTTTCAGAGGCTTTCAATACCTTTACCTCAGCATCTGAATCAGTTTCTTCTTCATTAACTTTTGTGGTTTCATAGGTTCTTGTGGCCTTTGTTTTCTTTCTTTTTTCTCCTTCACCGGATGGTGTGGCTTCTAGTGTCTTAGTGGGAATGGATTTAGATTACTTAGAGATAGTTGTTGAACTTCAGTTCTTCTCTCCATCTTTTTGATTCTTTCTATGTTCTACCTTACAACTTCTTTTGTGATGCCAATGCTTTCACAATACATTTCAACTTGCCTCTAAGCTTTTCTCTTGATCTCTGGTTGCCTGAGCTCAACATATAATTTTAAACTTTGCTCCTTATACATTCCAAACTTTCAACAGAGGTGTATTTTGATTTTCTCAGGAGATGTTGAGCATACATGTCCAAGACCTTTTCATCAACCTCATAGCCCATAGGCATAATCCATACAGTTATGGGTTCCATAGCCTCCATTAGGCACTGATTAGTGTCTACCATAAAGCATATTTCATTCTCATACTTCTCAACTATTGATTTGGGAATTATTTACCTTGAGTGCATCATACTCTAAAATTTTTTAAAGTACCCCCAAATTGCAGTTTTCTGTGCCTTAGAATCTCCAATACTATGTAGATGATCTCTTATTTGTATTGCAACTGGTCTGTTACTAGCCCATTGTACACCTTTTACTCCAGGCACTTCATTCATGAAGTAGAAGAATAAACATATGACCATAGAACCATATTTGAAAGTGTTTTTCTTGTCTTTCTTAATTTTGCTCAAGTTCTCAATCAGTTGATACTATAACATCTCACATAGGTCATAATTTGCATTTTCCTTCAACATTTGATATGCTGCATATATGGCAGTTCCAGAGATAGAATTCTCCCTGCTGGAGTTATAAATCTTGTAGCCAATCACCATGGAGGCAAACTTAACATCCAGTTCTATAATGTTATTGATGGCCATTGCCCTCTTGTCAAACTTTGCACCGGTTGCATCAGTAACGGTTTAGTTTTTCATAGAGTTCAACATGGGTAATCCACCGGTTGAATTTTACCCAGTTACATTTTTGATAACATCCTTTGTAATCTTGAAGGGTTTCAATAGCCATATGAACTCATGATGCATTCGGCTCAAGATGTAATGAACCCACTCACTCTCATCAAATGTTGGAAATTCAATGACTGGTAGCAAATGTTTGCTCTCTAGGGTTTTGAATTCTGGTTTCAAATCATGGTTATCATCCTTTAGATGGTTCACAAATAGTTCCAGTAATCTTTGATTTCCAAATTCATCCACATTGCAATGGATGCATGCCGTAATATTTTCTACATGTAGTACTCCATATGGGACACCAGAAAATGTACCTAACGGTTCGACTTCGACTGACTTGTAAGGATGCTTCTTAAATTTTGGACGAGTTCTTTCATTAGTATCAACAATAAGAGGAGTAGCCATCTCAATAGATTACAGATTCAAAGTTTCACAAAAAGTACCTTTTTCTTCTGTGGAGTTAGGGTTGATCAATTTTTGGTCGAATTCGCTCTTCTTGCCTCAATCTCTTGATTTTCAGTTTAGATGCTCTTCTTCTTGTTCTCTTTGAGTCCAAAGTGATTCAAATGCTTGAGTGAGAGACCTGTTATCCTCTGTAAAACCTAATTTGTCATTGTAATAAATGCATTGCCCTAACTTCATCCAGTTACTCTATTTCTTGATGCAGTTACTTATGAATCACTTTGCAAATCATTAAATCTTTTCTCCCATAAATTCTTTTAAATGATTTGTAGTAACCCAAATTATCTTTTCTCATCATACCAGATTCAGGCACTCACTTATTGGCTGGGGAAATTTGATTTTCAATGCAGCTCCCCCTGAGCCAGAGTTCCTAATTCAATTCCCAGAGGAATTATCAGCACCGAATTCCAATACGAACCCATTATTATTATTCACAACAATTTTCTTGACCCATGTCTTCCTCATTTCATTCTAGATCTCATTCACCTCAATTTTGCCCTTACCTTTGTCTTGTCTTTGCTCATCTGGTTTTCTGTTTACCAGACCTCTTCTTTCATTATTCCTACTTCTGCAGAATCTTGTAATATGACCAGATCTATTGCAATTAAAGTACACAACATTTCTTTTCTTATATACTTGATTTCCTCTTGATTTGCACTGATTTTCCATGTGTCCAAATCCATTGCAAGTAAAGTAGTAACCATTGAAAGAGTTGTCATTTCCTCTATTGTTGGAGTTATTCATTATCATACTTCTACATTCATTTGATCTATGACCATACCTCTTACACTTGAAGCATTGACCAAAGAAGGATGGACCATTTTGATTTACTCTGCTTTTGCACTGAGTAGCTCTATGACCAAATTTATTGCAATTAAAACAATTTCAATTGAATGAAGGTTATCTTTGAGCATTAGGTTGTCTTACCAGAGGTCTTCTAGGTCTGTTTCTCCCATTCCTTGGTTGAAAATTTCTTTGTCCGGATCAGGAGCTTTCACCCTTCTCATATCCAGGACCATGCTTGTCATTAGCCTTTTTTTGACTTTCAAGCAGTGCTTCAAGTTTAGCTGAGCTTATCTTGAACTTCTCCTTTTATTCATTTGCAACTTCTAGGTTATGTCTAAGAATGATAATTTGTCTCTCAAGTTCTCTTTCATTGTCTCTGCTTTCTTGTAGATTAGACTCTAGATGGCTAACTACTCTTTCTAATCTATAGAATTCTTTGGTTCTTTCTTTTAGAGTTTGATTTAGGTCTTCTTCAGTCTTTTTCCTTTGCTCAATTTCTTTGGTTAGCCTCATTACCCTAGATTCCATCTCATGTTTTAGAATAGAAACTTCTTTTGTCAGCTTCTCAAATTCCTTTGTCTTTTCTTCCAAGCCTCATTCATGCCATTTTCTTCAGTAAGATTAGCTAGCTGATGAAGTAGTTCCTTCCTTTTTTCCATTGATTTCTTTATTTTATCTTTTAGCAAGTCAATGCAATCATCAACATCCTTAAGGTTCAATTTCAGATCATCTATTTCTGCTTTGAACCGATCAAGATCTTCTAGAGCCAATTGAAGTTGTTCTTTGAGTGAACCCATTGAAATTCCTTCCCAGATCCTCCTCAAGCTATTAGGCTTCTTTCAAGGAACCTTGCTCTAATACCAATTGTTAGAATTAGGGTTGGCAACTAAGAGGGGGGATGAATCAGTTGTCTGAAAACTTTTAAATCTTGCTACAGTTATTCTTCTTTGCTACTTCTTACCAGATTAATAACATAATTATGAAAAGCAAGAATTAATAGTACATGAGTAGAAACACAAACAACACACTTGACACCAAGATTTTGATGTGGAAACCCAGTTAAGGGAAAAACCATAGTGGGGGTTAACCCACAAGGATTATACTCTGTTAAAAGTATTACAAAGGGGAAGGCACATGCCTTTGGGCTCACTGTCCAGGGCTTACTACTCAAGAGAGGCTCACTGCCTACGAGAATGATTACAAAAGGATTACAAATTGTTTAAACTAATAAGTAGCATCTGTCAATGCAAGAATTCAGTTCTAGTTAAGCACAGAATACTGATTTTACACACTTCATCTTTATTCTACCTTGTTTACTATTTTACCATAATTTGGACCTCAGATCTCTTTTCTTTCACACTTCTATCTACATTTTTTGCACTTACTCCATATTCGTATCATTATCATATCTCACAATAATCGAATCCATTGGTTATATATATTTGCATCAACAAACTCAATCACTTATCTGTCGGCCTTATGAAGAACTTAACAAACAATACAAGTATTATGTTCTATCGGTTGAATCCATACATCAATATTGATTCATACCAAAAATATCACTTATAGATCACCAAACATGTCGGCCACTAACATTATATCCCATATGTAACTCACCAAAATACTTCTACTAGCTCCGTAAAAGAATTTAACACAGGTTGGCCTATTCTTCACTGAAATGTTTTATCATATTAGGACCCAATACTCAGATGCTCATAACTTTTAAACCCTTTGTCACCAAAGGCTGAAATCTTACATTTAGATAGTCCTAATATTCCTCTACATTTCCTCAGATTCACAACACACAATGATTAACTAGAGAGGTTTGCTGACCAAAATATTGAACTCTGCCATGCCCTGTTCCTATCTATCTGGACTTGTGAAATCTTGAAACTGACTTCTGGTATGATCTGATACTACACTGTGGATATGTGGAATGGAACTAGTTGCCATCAATGACAACACATGACATACCTTGCAGTGTCCCTTGCCAACAGCTTCAACCCTTCTCCTGATCATACAAAAGGTTTACAAACCCTAGGAAGAGCAAGATAGTTTGAAGATCTTGATTCCTAATCTCCATAAAAGGTCTCCATGATAGCAAATTCAAATAACTTCAAGATCTTCAATAAGTTGCTGATCTTCAATGGCAATTTCGGCAGAGTTTTGGCCTAAAGCTTGCATATAGATTGTGTGTAACAAAATGATTTTCAAATGTCTTTAAATATCTAACCTTATGAATTTCAAATTTCTAAATAAGATGTCGACATTGCGTGAAAAACAAAATTTTGAAAATAGAATCCCAGAATGCACGGCGGGAGCTGACACTCGACCGAAATTCAAAACCCCAGGGAATGGGGCAGGACTAGAACATGAGTACCCAAGTCTAAGTCCTGATTTTCTGATGAGGTCTACCTTAAGGGGGTCCCAGAATCCCAAATCCAAAGTTCCTTTTTCAATTTCAATCTCCAGTTATCTCGAAACATGACATTTCTTCAGGTAGACATAGGTTAATCAGGGTTTAGGAAGGTCTGAAATAAACTAGGTTTGAAGGACACCAAAGGAGAGGAGCTAAACTATGAGAAATTATACCTTGCTATATAGGAGGAAAATTTTCAACATAATATAGAGTAAGGATTTTTCAAGATGATAGGTATTTCATGTTATTTATTGATGATTACTCTAGAATGACTTGGGTCACTTTTCTTAAGGAAAAATTAGAAGACCTAGATAAGTTTAAAGCTTTTAAAGCAATGGTTGAGAATGAATTGCATATAAAAATCAAATGTTTGAGGTCTAATAGAGGTGGAGAGTTTATTTCTAATTAGTTTAACATGTTTTGTGAGAATCATGGGATAAAGAGGCAACTATCTGCTCCTAGAACTCCTCAGCAGAAGTTGCAAGGACAATGATAAAAGAGGCAAACCTTCTAAAAGTCTATTAGAGAGAAGAAATTCATACTGTTGTCTACATATAGAATAGAGTACAGGTGAAAGCAAATGACACAAAGACTCCTTATGAACTATGGTATGGAAGGATTCCCACTACTAAATATTTCAAAGTTTTTGGAAGCAAATATTATATTAAAAGAGATCAAGAACTAGGAAAATTTGATGCATGATGTGATGAACGTATTTTCCTTGGATACTCTAACAAAAGCAAAGCTTACCAATGCTATAATAAGAGGCTAAGAAAGATTGTTGAAAGTGCTAATGTTAAGGTTGATGAAGATATATAGAAGTTTTCATAGATTAATGGATATGAATCAGATGAGTCCTCTTGTGGAGAAAAAGAAGAAACTAAAGAAAAAGAAGTATAGGTTGAAGAGCAAGAATCTCTAGGAAAAGTTCCTAAAACTCCCAAATATGTGCAGAGACATCACACTGAAGGTGAGATCATTGGTGATAAGAGCAAAGGTGTATTGACAAGAAGCAGAGCTGCTGAAGAATAGGTAAATCTATGTTTACTTTCCAAAGTTGAACCTAAATCAGTGGTTGAAGCATGCAAGGATAAGTATTGGATTAAAGCTATGGAAGAAGAATTAATGCAGATTGAGAAGAATTAGACTTGGGAACTTGTCCCAAGACTAGAGAATAAAAATGTGATTAGAACTAAGTGGGTATACAAGAACACGTTGAATGAGAATGGAGAAATAGTAAGAAACAAGGCAAAACTTGTGTGTCTACTCACAAGTGGAAGTAATAGACTATGAGAAAAATTTTGCCCTGGTGGCAAGAATGGAGGCTATTAGGTTGTTTCTGGCTTATGCAACACATAAGGATTTCAAAGTTTATCAAATGGATGTGAAGTCTACTTTTCTAAATGGTAAGTTGGAAGAGGAAGTATACATAGAGCAACCAGATGGATTTTAGTTGACAGACAAACTAGATATGGTATGCATATTGAAGTATACATTGTATGGACTGAAGTAAGCTCCTAGAGCTTGGTATGCAAGGTTAAACATGTATTTTTTGCAACAGGGATTCAGTAAAGGGTATGCAGACAGTAATCTGTACATCAAGGTAAGCAAAGATCAAATTTTGATTGTTGAGGTCTATGTTGATGACATAATCTTTGGTGGAAATGAAAGTATGTGTAAGGAATTTGCAAATGAAATGCAAAGAGAATTTGAGATGTCAATGTGTGGAGAGATGAACTTCTTCCTTGGGTTTCAAATTAATTAGACAAATAAGGGAATTTTTATTTCACAATAAGAGTATGTCAAGGAACTGTTGAAGGAGTTTTGAGTGGTAGATTCTAAACTAGTCTGTACCCCCATGACAACTGGTTGCAAGCTTTGAAAGAATGATGAATCCCCTAAGGTTGATTAGAGAAAATATAGATCAATGATTGGAGGACTACTATACCTAACTGCTACCAGACCAGATATCATGAATGCAGTCTGTCTTGTGGCAAGATTTCAAAAAGAGCCTAGAGACTCACATGTCATGGAAGTCAAAAGGATATTTAGGTATTTGAAGGGCACTCTGGATCATGGTTTGTGGTATCCTACAAACAATGACTTTACCCTAAGTGACTACATAGATGTAGATTGGACTGAATGTGTAGATGACAAGAAAAGTACAAGTGGTTGTGCATTCTTTCTTGGAGATAGATCTCTATCTTGGATAAGCAAGAAGTAGGATTCAGTGTCTTTATCTACTGCAGAGGCAGAGTATATTGATGTAGCATCTTGCTACACTTAGGTGTTGTGGATAAGACAAACTTTGAAGGATATCAAAGTTGAGTATGACGATCCAATTCCTATCTTCTGTGATAATACAAGTGCTATTAATATTTAAAATAATCTAGTGATGCATTCAAGGAAAAAGGATGTCTCAATCAGGTATCACTTTCTAAGAGAGCAGGTTGCAGAGAATGAAGTGAAGCTTAAGTATGTGCCTACAAAGGATTAGGTTGCCGACATATTCACTAAGGCTCTTCCTAAGGATACTTTTGAGTATCTCTGAGAGAAGTTAGGGGTTATTGCCCCTCCTTCTTTGAACTAGATGCAAAAGGAGATGCATCAGTCTAGTGTGCTTCAAGGGGCATTCTTTTCTAGACCAATGATTGGAGGCTACCTCTTAGGGGGAGCAGGTAGTGGCATTGTTGATTGTTGCATTCAGGGTGAGTAAGAGCTGCTACAGGTTGGTCTGTACTCCTAAGGAGGAGTATTAAAAGTAGTTGAGAATAGTGCAAGTATTTGCAATATCATAACTAGGGGGAGAGAGTTGGAAAAAGTGTATTACCGTTTGCCATTGATGTCAAAAGGGGGAGAGTTCATGTGAAAAACAAAGGGAGAGAAAGAGAGTAAGATGTATAAAAGAAATGGGGAGAGTGAGATTGGTTGGTGCAGGAGCACCTTGACTTCCATAGGAGTTTGATTAAAATGATCCAATATTGTAATGATTCATCATTGTATAAGGTTAATCAAGTCATTGTTATGTATTAGGGGTCACTAGGAAGTTCAAATATGTAAAATGTTGCAAACCATGTAAAGGTTGTCAATGTAAAGTTGGAAAAAAGATGAAGAATAAGGGAAGGTGAAGAGTCATTTTGCTCTTGGTTTGTTCCAAGTAGTTGAAAAATGAAAGGTCATTTGTAATACCTTTAAAAAGACCTTGCATACCTTTGAAAACTTGGAGGTGATTGAAGATTGAGAATGGAATGGTAAAAAATAATGTTTTCTGTATTATACTTCAGAAATTTGCTATTTTCTTGCATGGTATGGCCTAGTAAGGGTAGGAGGACATTTATTTTTGATTTCAAATGAAAGTATATTCAATCACCCTCCCTTTCCTTTTTGTCTCATTGAATTTGGTGTAATATTGAGGAAGTTATGACCGTTTTAGTGACTGCAATTTCTAGAATTCTCCTATAACAGTCCTGTTGCAGCGTTTGGTACAGTTTTGTATGGATATATACAAGGGAAAGCCATATATGGTTGGAAATATTCTTGAGCCTAATTTCCATTTCTTTTTGTTGCATCAAATTTCATTAATATTTGAATACGTTATGGCATTTTTATTGAGGGTAGGTCTGTAGAGTTTAATTTTCTGAAAATGTAGTCTAAAAATATGCATGGTACAGCCTGGTACGGCCTCACATTGATGTATATAATAGATGGATGGAAATATATGTGTTTCTAGTTTACAATTCTTTTGGTTTGGTATAATTTTATTAAGTTTTATGAGAGATATTGCAATTTTGGTGAGGGCAGGTCTGAACGCTGCCTAGGGTTTGTAGTTTTGGGAAAAGAGTCATAACTTTCTCTCCTACCATTGGATCTTCATGAAAATTGGAGGGAAAATATGTATTAATATTCTCTTGAACCTGACCAAAAAAATTGGATTAGTTCTTTGATTTGTTAATGTTATTGAGGATAGTTTTGTTCCTTCTACCTCTGCATCATTTTTGGTATCAGAGCTGGCGAAAGATTTGGGTGGTGTGTATTTTTTTTTCCTGTCACTGAGAAGGTAGGTGAAGAGTGAGAAGATCTTGATTGTGTAGATAGATCACCGAGGGAGGCAATCTACACCTTTTGGATTTTGTGTTGCTTAGTTGTTTGCTTGCAGGTGCTTGTTCCATCTAGCTGCAAGAAGGATGTTTTCTGAGGTTGTGTGTGTTGGTAGACAAGATGAGGTCTGTCATGACCATTCTCCAATAGAGATTTGGCTAGAGAAGGATGTAGAGAGAAACCATTGAGGAGAGAGTGGTAGGTGCATCACCAGTAACTGCTGTTGGGTGAGATGAATGGTTTGGTGAGTTGGTTTGTTGTGAAGTAGTGAGAGTGATGGATACCTATAGAAGCACTTGATGTTGCAGCCTGAAGAATACTCCACTGATGGGAGTAGAAGGAGCCTGAGGATGCTCTATGAAGATGGTAGTTTGTTTTGTTGGTTGGTTGGTCACCTTTCTTGATGTGAAGATTTGGAAGATTGTAGTTGAGAAGATTGAAGATTGAAGGCAAAGGAAAGAGACTTTTGTTGCAGATACATTTCCAAGGGACTTAGAAATCTTTGTTGGTTGGTTGTATGGTGCAAGAGAACCTTGACTTCCATAGGAGTTTGATTAAAATGATCCAATATTGTAATGATTCATCATTGTATAAGGTTAATCAAGTCATTGTTATGTATTAGAGGTCACTAGGAAGTTCAAATATGTAAAATATTGCAAACCATGTAAAGGTTGTCAATATAAAGTTGGAAAAAAGATGAAGAATGAGGGAAGGTGAAGAGTCATTTGGCTCTTGGTTTGTTCCAAGTAGTTGGAAACTGAAAGGTCATTTGTAATACCTTTAAAAAGGCCTTGCATATCTTTGAAAACTTGGAGGTGATTGAAGATTGAGAATGGAATGGTAAAAAACAATGTTTTCTGTATTATACTTCAGAAATTTGCTGTTTTCTTGCATGGTATGGCCTAGTAAGGGTAGGAGGACATATATTTTTGATTTCAAATAAAATTATATTCAATCACCCTCCCTTCCCTTTTTGTCACATCGAATTTGGTGCAATATTGTGGAAGTTATGACCGTTTTAGTGACTGCAATTTCTAGAATTCTCCTATAACAATCCTGTTGCAGCATTTGGTATGATTTTGTATGGACATATACAAAGGCAAGCCATATATGGTTGGAAATATTCTTGAGTCTAATTTCCATTTCTTTTTGTTGTATAAAATTTCATTAATATTTGAATAAGTTATGGCATTTTTATTGAGGGTAGGTCTACAGAGTTTAATTTTCTAAAAATGCAGTCTGAAAATATATATGGTACAGCCTGGTATGGCCTCACATTGATGTATATAATAGATGGATGGAAAGATATATGTTTCTAGTTTACAATTCTTTTGGTTTGGTATAATTTCATTAAGTGTTGTGAGAGATATTGCAATTTTGGTGAGGGCAGGTTTGAACGCTGCCTAGGGTTTGTAGTTTTGGGAAAAGAGTCATAACTTTCTCTCCTACCATTGGATCTTCATGAAAATTGGAGGGAAAATATGTATTAATGTTCTCTTCAACCTGACCAAAGCAATTGGATTAGTTCTTTGATTTGTTAATGTTATTGAGGATAGTTTTGGTCCTCCTACCTCTGCATCATTGGTGTAGAGACATGTCATGATTGTTTTTCACATCATATATTGCCATCAATGACAAAGGGGGAGATTGTTGCAAGTATGTGCTAATCGGTGTTGTCATTGATGTCAACAAGCTTTTGTTGTCATTGGTGTCAATTGTGTCTTTTGATGAAGGTGTTGTTGTTTGATTAAGTTGTCTTGCCAAAGGTGATTTGGTTGTTGTGTAGAAGTGATAAAGATGTTAAGGATATGCTCCTGATATTGAGTCTCCAAGTACTTTTGAGAAAATTTGATTAATATCAGAAATAGTGTGTTGAAGGAGTCTTCTAGCTTATAGAATATTGTTTGAGTTTTTTCTCCACATTTCTTCTATGTTGGAGATCTAAGTGTGCAGTTTGGATATGTTGTTAAGAAGTGTTTGAAGATGCTAAATCAAGAATTTGGTCCTCCGGACCATTGTGCAGTGAAAGTTGTGTTCACCAGTTTGAGAAGAATGTCTGATAGTGTTTGTAGTGTGTATGGGAGAAACTATTTTTCTCTTCATTTCTCTGCAGAATGGTTTAAGGTGTTGCAATTTTAGATGCATGCTTGTAAGGTCCATATCTTCCTTTAGTTCAAATGGTTTGTGATTTGGTGGTTTGGAAGGTCATTTCTTGCATAGCAGAGTTTGGCAGTGTTGTTTGTAAGCAGTTTGTGAACTTTCTTAAAGTGAAACTTGTTGTGGTTGAATTTGTTGGTTCTCAGGTGACTTCAAGTTGTTCATGGATGTTTCCAAATTGTTTTAAAGCCTTGTGTGTGGTCTGCATGTTATGGTTGATGTAGACACCCAAAACTATCCCAAATTTGTCCATGTCTTGTAACACCTAGTTAAAAACATTATTAAGATATCATGTAGCATTTTGTCCTAAACCCACTCCTAATCCCACTAATCCATTAGCCAATTAATTAAATAAATTTCATTTATTTAATTAAAATCCTATCTTAATCCCATCCTTATCCCACTTAGCCAATTAATTAAATAAATTTTATTTATTTAATTAATTTCACATTCATAATCCCACTTTCTAATTAATTAAATAAATTTTATTTATTTAAATAATTTCCCATTCATATCCCAGTCCTATCCTAATCATCTTCCCAATTAATTAAATAAAGTTTATTTAATTAATTAATTTCGCTCACATATCCCAACTAGTTCAAATATTTTATTTGAATTAAGTCCTCACCTTTTATCACATGCCGACACTTGTCCATTTCTTTGTTGATAACTGAGAGGGGGGGTGAATCAGTTATCCTAATTATTTCTTCTTTTGAACCTTCTTCTTAATCAAAGTAGTATTGAATCAAACAGACAAATATCATCATGAAATAAGAAACACATGACACAGTATTTTGACGTGGAAACCCGGTTAAGGGAGAAAACCACGGGGTGATTAACCCAAAGATTATTCTCTATTAGAAGAATAAAGAATTACAAAATGGCACATGCCAATTAGGGCTCACTGCCCGAGCACACTACTCACAAAGAGGCCCACTACCTACAAGGAGACACACTATCTACAAAGTGATAAGAATCACAGTCTTGAACTAGAGAATGACATCTTTACCATGTCCGGATCAGTTCCATTAAGCCCAGAAACATTTGCTCTTCCTTCTGCACTTCTCTTCGCTACTTCACCTTTTTCCACATAAGCCACACTTCAAAATGAACTCACAAATCTTTATTTATATAAGACATCAACTTAGGAACAATCATCTAAGTCGGCAATCAATCATAAGAATATCTGCAAGATGAATGACACATCCGATCGGCCACCATAAGAACATTCACAGGATGAACAACTCATCCGGTCGGCTAAACAGAGCAAAAACTTCATCCGAAAGAATATCTTCAATTCCGGGCTCTACTGTCAATGCGGACCAACAACACGACCTCAACATGATCCAGGAACCTTCACAAGCCTGCCTGAATGACCAGGTACGTCTGCATTTCCTTTACTTACTGAAATCTCTTATCCTCCTTATCTGGAACTTCAAGAATACTGTTTGTCGCCACTGTCATAATGCAAGAGGTACTTCCGGACCTCCAAATCATACACAACTCGAGATGGCACATCACAAGGACATCCCAAAGACTCCTTCCAATCCACAGATTAAGATTATATAGTTCTGGACCTCACCGGACCTTTTGTGATCCTCTGTCACCTCTGAATACTTGTCGGAACCGGTTCTACACCGACAGCCACAACTCCTTCAGATCTTCATGCAGACCTCTGAAATCTTAACTAAAGCATCTCAGGACCCATATCTACAAACCCTTTAATCCGCATCCTCCGGTTCGCATCCTATACAGTACATTTGCCTTCTTCTCATCACTGTTCTTTACTGTTCCTGACTGAGGCTAATTTTCTCAATATCCTCAGCACACTGCTCATTGAATCCTTCTTGTCAAAGCAATATGAGTATGTTGACATCAATGACAACACTGGTTTACCTTATACTTGCAACAATCTCCCCCTTTGTCATTGATGGCAACATATGATGTGAAAAACCATCAAGACAGGAAACTTCTCCTTTCTGTCACTTCTCCCCCTATTAGCAACATGTCTTCTCCTCATTTTACTACTCCTCTTTTGATCATCAGCTACTTGTTTTTCACATGTCTTCTCTCCCCCTTTGACATCAATGGCAAAGGGCTCATACTTGCAATTTTAACATATCAGAATCATACCAGCTGCTCCCCCTTAGTAGCAGCTCCCCATCATCAATCCGGATCACAAGATATGACTGTGATATCCACTGGACTGATGCACATCAGTGCATCCTAGTTTATCACCGGAGGGGCCATGACCCCTAACTTCTCCCGGAGATATTCAAAAGAGTCCTTGGGAAGAGGTTTAGTAAAGATATCTGCAATCTGATCCTTGGAGGGAACATACTCCAACCTGACTTCTTCCTTGTTCACTTGTTCTCTCAAGAAATGAAACTTGATAGATATGTGCTTAGTCTTAGAGTGTAATATTAGATTCTTGGAAATATTAATTGCACTTGAATTATCACAGAAAATTGTGATAGGCTCCGCATATTCAATTTTAATATCTCTTAGCATCTGCTTCATCCATAGGATTTGAGTGCAACTACTTGCTGCTGCAATGTATTCTGCTTCAGTTGTAGACAGAGATATTGCATCTTGTTTCTTGCTTAGCCAAGAAACCAATATCTTCCCCAAAAAGAATGCTCCACCACTGGTGCTCTTTCGATCATCTACATCTCCTGCCCAATCTGCATCTGTGTAAGCATGAAGAGAGAAATCCAGATCTCTAGGGTACCATAGACCATACTCAACTATTCCTTTCAAGTACCTAAAAATTCTTTTGATTGCCATAACATGAGATTCTCTAGGATCAGCCTGGAATCTTGCCACAAGACCAACAACTTGCATTATATCTGGTCTGGTCTGAGTGAGATACAACAATCCACCAATCATTGATCTATACATTATCTGATCTACCTTTGGAGAGTCATCATCTTTGCTCAACTTACATCTGGTTGCCATGGGAGTGTTCATTGGTTTTGAATCTTCCATACCAAATTTCCTTAACAATTCTTTCACATATTTGGTCTGAGAAATGAAGATTCCTTTCTTTGTTTGAGTAATTTGCAGACCCAAGAAGAAATTCATTTCACCAAGCATAGACATTTCAAACTCACATTTCATCTGATTTGCAAAAGTTTTGCACATACTATCTCTTCCTCCAAAAATGATATCATCTACAAACACTTCAACAATCAAAATGTTTTCATGATCAATTTTGAAATATAAGTTACTGTCAGCAGTACCTTTGTTGAATCCAATCTGCACAAGATGCTTATCCAACCTTTCATACCATGCTCTTGGAGCTTTTTTTAATCCATACAATGCTTTCTTTAACTTACAGACCATATCATCATTGTCAGATAATTGAAATCCATCCGGTTGTTCAATGTAAAATTCTTCTTCCAGATCACCATTTAGGAAGGCAGACTTGACATCCATCTGATATACCTTGAAGTCTTTGAAGGCAGCAAATGCAAGAAATAATCTGACTGCTTCAATTCTTGCCACGGGAGCAAAGGTCTCTTCATAATCAATTCCTTCTATTCGGGAGTAGCCTTTGCAGACCAATCTAGCTTTGTTTCTGATTACTTTACCAGCTTCATTTAATTTGTTCCAGAAGACGCATTTGGTTCCAATCACATTCCTGTCTCTAGGTCTGGGAACAAGATCCCAAGTATGATTTTTCTCAATTTGCATTAATTCATCTTTCATTGCTTTAGTCCAGTTTTCATCATTGCAGGCTTCATTTACTGTTTTAGGTTCAATCTTTGAAATCAGACAACATTCATCCTGATTTTGAGCAACATTCCTTCTAGTTTGCACACCTTTGCTTTTGTCCCCTATGATCTGATCTTCAGAGTGGTTTAGTGTCACATACCTTGGAATTTTGGGAGTATCCTGCACTGCTGCTTCTTGATCAGGCTCATTCAAACCTATCTCTTCTTCCTGATTTACTGGATCAGGCTGACTCTGTCTTACCGGAGAGGATTGAGTTCCTTGAACACTGTCTTGGTCATCTTCATTAGATTCATAAAATCTTGAGGGCTTCTCAATTCCTTCATCAACTTTCACATTAGTGCTTTCTATCATCTTCCTCAGTCTCTTATTGTAACACCGGTATGCTTTGCTTTGAGTGGAGTAGCCCAAGAAAATTCCTTCATCACTTCTAGCATCAAACTTTCCTAGATCTTCATCTCTTTTGATATAACACTTGCTACCAAATACTCTGAAATATTTCACAGTGGGAGTGATGCCAAACCAGAGTTCGTAGGGGCTCTTACCGGTATTGTTTCTGATTTGAACTCAATTTAGAGTGTAGATTGCAGTGCTGATAGCTTCTTTCCACAACATCTGAGGAACATTTGCTTCCAACATCATTGTCCTGGCAGCTTCCTGGATGGTCCGGTTCTTTCTTTCAACTACTCCATTCTGCTGTGGAGTCCTAGGAGCAGACAATTGTCTCCTTATACCCTGCTTCTCACAATAGTCAATGAACTCTCCAGATGTAAATTCACCACCTCTATCAGACCTTAGACACTTTAGTTTTAATCCGGTTTGATTCTCTACCAAAGCTTTGAAGATTTTGAAATTCTCAAATGCTTCAGATTTTTCTTTTAGAAAGGTAACCCACATCATCCGGGAATGATCATCAATTAACAACATGAAATATCTATCACCTTGCAGACTCTTGATTCTTGTCGGACCACAGAGATCAGTATGTACTAATTCCAACAATCCGGTAGAAGACTGATCTTTGCTTTTGAAAGAGACTCTGCTTTGTTTACCTAGCTGACATTCTTTGCACAAACTATTTGTAGGTTTCATCAATTTTGGAAGATCTCTTACAGCCTGAGTATTGCTTATCTTGATGATGTTATCAAAATTTACATGACACATTCTTCTATGCCATAACCAACTCTGATCAATTTGAACAAACAAACAACTTTTATTTGAACCAACCAGATGAAAGATATTACCTTTTGTCTGAGTACCGGATGCAATTTCAGTTCCGAAGCTTGTAAAGATTCTGCATTTTCCATTCTTAAACCGAAGATCATAGCCTTTGTCTACTAACTGACCAACACTAAGAAGATTGTGCTTCAATCCTTCAACATATAGTACATTACCTGTTTTGCTCTTTCCATCAAAGGAAATAGTTCCCCTACCTCTGATTCTGCCAGCAGAATTGTCACCAAACTTTACCATTCCTCCTTCATACCTTTCCAAATTCAAGAACTTATTCTTGTCACCAGTCATATGGTGAGAACATCCACTGTCAATAACCCAATCATCCTTTTCTTCCACTTGAGCAGCCAAATCTTTTTCAACAACTTTGTGATTGACAGATTCAGAGAGTATTGAATCTTCTTCCTTGATGGCAATAAACACCCACTCATTTCCGGATTTGCTTCCTAGTTCTGATTCATCATCTGTTACTCCTTCATTGTCATCTTCTTCATGAACATAATAGCAATTCTTTTGAAACCTTTGTTTGTTAGTATTAGACCTTGCAGATCTTTCTGGACATCTTGAAGCAAAATGACCAATCTTATTCCAGTTGAAGCACTTAAAGGGTAGTTTTCCTTCATACTTACCGGATCCTCTTGGTAGTCTTTTTGCAATGAGGGCTTCAAGTTGAGCTGTTTCTGCTTCTTCTTCTTCCATGTCTCTTCTTGCTTGATCATACCATGTCATCTTCCTTGAAGAGTTTTCTCCCGGATCAATTCTCTGTTTACCTTTCACATAGGCACTGGCTTTGAAAGCAGATTCAGTCTTGGGAAGATCATCTCCAAACTCGGTCATTTCAAATGCAGCTAGCTTGCCAGCCAATTGTTCTCTTGTGACAGTTGTGTGGGCTCTGAATTCATCAATTGCAGCAACCTTGATTTTGTAGGCAGCAGGAAGGGATCTAAGGATTTTGCAAATGATCTCATTTTCATCCAGAGTTCCACCAGCATTTCTAATTCCACACACTAGTTCATTCACTCTTGGCATAAAAGTAGTGATGTTTTCATCATCTCTCATCTTCAATCTTTCAAATTTCCCATTCAGACTTTGCAACCTTGCACTTTTGACAAACTCATCTCCTTCATACAGAAGTTCCAGTTTAGTCAGGATCTCATATGCAGTTGGTAGGTCAATAACATTTGAGAGATCTGAGTCATTCAATGCGCTTAGAAGAGCTTCCTTGGTCCGCAGATTGTTTTTAGCTTCTGTGATTTCATTCAGAGTTGTCGGACCACCTTGTGGAGGTACATATGGTTTTGAAACCATGGCCAAGTATGCTTTTCCCATACATTCCAGGTGACATTTCATGCGACCCTTCCAGAGAGTAAAATTGGTTCCATCGAACTTCGGACTATCCTTTTTGTATGACGACATCCTAGATCTCCTCAAGCGGTTAAGCTTCTTTCAGAGGAACCTCACTCTGATACCAATTGTTGATAACTGAGAGGGGGGTGAATCAGTTATCCTAATTATTTCTTCTTTTGAACCTTCTTCTTAATCAAAGCAGTATTGAATCAAACAGACAAATATCATCATGAAATAAGAAACACATGACACAGTATTTTGACATGGAAACCCGGTTAAGGGAGAAAACCACGGGGTGATTAACCCAAAGATTATTCTCTATTAGAAGAATAAGGAATTACAAAATGGCACATGCCAATTAGGGCTCACTGCCCGAGCACACTGCTCACAAAGAGGCCCACTGCCTACAAGGAGACACACTGTCTACAAAGTGATAAGAATCACAGTCTTGAACTGGAGAATGACATCTTTACCATGTTCGGATTAGTTCCATTAAGCCCAGAAACATCTGCTCTTCCTTCTGCACTTCTCTTCGCTACTTCACCTTTTTCCACATAAGCCACACTTCAAAATGAACTCACAAATCTTTATTTATACAAGACATCAACTTAGGAACAATCATCTAAGTCGGCAATCAATCATAAGAATATCTGCAAGATGAATGACACATCCGGTCGGCCACCATAAGAACATTTGCAGGATGAACAACTCATCCGGTCGGCTAAACAGAGCAAAAACTTCATCCGGAAGAATATCTTCAATTCCGGGCTCTACTGTCAATGCGGACCAACAACATGACCTCAACATGATCCAGGAACCTTCACAAGCCTGCCTGAATGACCACGTACGTCCGTATTTCCTTTACTTATGAAATCTCTTATCCTCCTTATCCGGAACTTCAAGAATACTGTCTATCGCCACTGTCATAATGCAAGAGGTACTTCCGGACCTCCAAATCATACACAACTCGAGATGGCACATCACAAGGACATCCCAAAGACTCCTTCCAATCCACAGATTAGGATTATACAGTTCCGGACCTCACCGGACCTTTTGTGATCCTCTGTCACCTCTGAATACTTGCCGGAACCGGTTCTACACCGACAGCCACAACTCCTTCAGATCTTCATGCGGACCTCTGAAATCTTAACTGAAGCATCTCAGGACCCATATCTACAAACCCTTTAATCCGTATCCTCCGGTTCGCATCCTATACAGTACATTTGCCTTCTTCTCATCACTATTCTTTACTGTTCCTGACTGAGGCTAATTTTCTCAATATCCTCAGCACACTGCTCATTGAATCCTTCTTGTCAAAGCAATATGAGTATGTTGACATCAATGACAACACTGGTTTACCTTATACTTGCAACATTCTTAATTGAATCTTGTGTGGTAGTACAACTTTCATTTAAAATTCTTCACATGTACAACAAATGGGACCTAATTTTAGTATTTGTGTACACCATCACATATAAACTTATTAAATAAAAGTATTTTTGTACACAATCACACATGAGATCTATTCTCCTCCCTCCACTTGTCACATGACTACAACTCCCTTGAAGAGTGGGAATAACTAATCAATCCTAGCCGTCCACATCAATCATTTAGCTTTTTAATCTCAACCATCCATTTGAACCAAGCCTTTCCTATAAATCAACCCCCTCACAAGCCATTTGCAAGAGGCATTGAGTTGGAGTATCCTTATGCTACTGAAATATCTTTAGAGCCTTTACACCTATCATCATCATCTTCCATCTATCATCTCAATCCTATGCAAATGTTATGCTATCGAATTGTGAGAAACCAACATATCAAATTAACTAAATAATTCATCTTGCATCTTTGATGTATTGAATGATTTGGGTTTAGGTTATGCATTTCATTGTTTGATTATTTCCATTTGCAAATCCAAATTATTTGATATACATTTTGGCATGCCTAGTGGGACTTATGTCCTTGATTAACCTCCTTGTTTGAGTTGTTTTTGTGAAGTTTAGATCTCTTGGAGCGTCAATCTTTCATTTTTGCAACTTTTGTAGAAAAAAATTGCATTTTTCTAACCCTAGCTTGTTAAGACTTTGATAAAAATGTATGTATATGATCTCTTAACTCAAATATAACCTCTCCATTGCATTCAAGGGGGTGTTTCCATAAATTTTGATTATAAATTTGCCTAGATTTCATGAAAAATAGAGTGTTTGGCGAAGAAAACAACAATCAGTCTGCAGAAATTCGCCTCTAGTAATTCAACTCGCTTTTGATCAAAAACTAGCCACCTTTGGTAAATCAGCTCGCTTTTGATAAAAAAACTAATCACTTTTGGTAAAATTTGCTTCACTTTTGAACAACAATATTTCACTTTTGGCAAAATTTGCATCACTTTTGAACGAAAACCTATCGTCTCTGGTAAACTTGGTTGCTTCTAGTTAACATTTGCATTCTGTTACCTAAAACTTTGCAGATCACTTTTGAGCTATTACCCATCACTTTTGGCCTTTTCTGAGTCACATATGAGCTATTACCTATCACTTCCAACCATTTCTATATCACTTCTGAGCTAACAGTGATCGCTTCTGCTTTAGAGTGAATCACTTTTGATCAGAAACGGCTCGCATCCAGCTATTCTAATCACTTTCAATCATCTATGGTTTTCTTTTAACATTTGATTTTGTAGGTTTCTGTGTTGGATTTTTATTGATCAATTAGGCGTTTTAAACTACATTTTTCACATCTCTAATCTTCATATTATCATTTGCCAATCAATTTGATTAGGGCTTTCATTTTAGTTGAGCCAACACCCTTGTTTTTGCAAGATCTTATCAATTTATCATTCTAGAATTTTTAGTTAATCAATTTGTGGTTGCAAGGTATCCATCTGATCATATTTCATCCACTAGATTTGCCATTTTAGGGTTTTCAATCTCTAATAGTCATTTTTTTCATAACCCTAACCCTAGATTTGTAGAAATAGGAATTTTTCATGCATCTTGCAGATTTGAATCACTTATGAGCAATTATCGGTTACCTTGATTTTTTTGTGTCACTTCTAATTGGTAACTAATCACTTCTAGTGTAATTTGGGTTTCTTATAATCAACAGTTGGTCGCTTTTGGTAACTGTAACTCACTTTTGGTTGCTGTCATTGTGCATTTTGGTGTTTCTATCATAACTTTCACATATGGAGGCCAAATCACGCAAACAAGGACTTGTTGGAAAGTTGAGAGGATGAATTACCTAGTGGAGTAGGTTTTATCAGGTGATTATTTCATTTTACCATCTTTTTTTATCAGTCAAAGTAAAAAAAAAATTTAAAAACTTTAATTGAGCATATCTTGAGCAAAATCAAGCAGATTTCAACAAATTTTCTTTTCAAATTGCTTAAAATATCTTAAATATTCAATTTATGCAATCCATTTTTCTACATCAGATAATTTTCATTATTAGATTTCATCTTTTTCATATAATCATCTTCTTTGCATGTTTACTTGTTTCTTTTTTGATTTGGTGGCTTGAAGGTGAATCAACAGGGCTGGAACAATATTAGGATCAGCATCTATAGCAACTTGGAAAGCAATATAATCAGGTGCACTCATTTTATCTTTCATCTCTTAATCTTGTTTGATCACACATTTGCACTTTGGGCATAAAACGAACAACTTATTTGCAATCACACCATTGAAATTGGGCTAAAACGAATCATTGTCTTCCATCACATTTAGATTTGGGCTTTAAAAATGAATAAGTGCTTGCATTGTCTTCCACACATTGAATTTCTAAGGTTAATGAACCCCATGCAAGTGTGACCAAATGAATGTGTAAGCTCTCTCCTCGCATCCTAACACAAACTTGGAGATCAAAAACATTTACTTGTGTTGCTTTTGTTTAGCCTTAGAGAGGCCTGCCTTGGTGGGAAAAGAGATACTCACCCCAAGGGAATGACCTCAAGTGGTACTTTCATCTGGTCTGCTATTAAAATTAGAGGATAAGGTGAAAGCCAAGTCTAACTAGTATTAGCACTCACCATATAGTGTTAACTCGAAAGGAGGTGTACCTTTGTGGATATTAAAACTCCTAGTAGGGTTAGTTAAAGTCTTAAGTGGCTTGCTGGATGCTCATGGGGTGCCGGTCCCCCAAATTTTTACTAGAACCTCCTTGTGATAGTGGCCTTACCTTGACTAGGACTTGTTGAAGTGTCTTCATGTGCTTGCTTATCCACCATCACATTCTTTCAAACTAACAACTTCCTTATGTGTCTTGTGTGAATGATTCATGTGTGTATATGCATAATCATTTGTTTGAATATTACCACATCAAGCTCTAAACACCCAAACACATAAAGACAAGTCATCCTACACATTCTTCCAATAACATTCAAACCCAATCACTTTCATCCCAAACATAGCCTAGTCATCATCCAACCCTTCATATCCAAGTCATTCAAGCCATCCTAAACTTATCCTAGTCACATCCCTATCCTAGCCAAATCACTTCCGCCACATCATCAAAATCCCTAAACAAGCACTTGCAAAAAGGACTTAAGACAAACACTTGGGTGACAACATGTTTACACCAGAGGACCGAAAAATCAAATTCTAAAGATTCCTCCAAAATATTTATCAAGGATCACAACCCCTAAACCAAGATTCCATTGAAACATTACAATTCTTCATCCAAAGAGCTCAACCCCACGCAAGCCAATCACCTCAACTGCAACACTTCGTAACCCAAGTCCAACACCTTTTAGGCACTAATCAAGCTTGACAAGTACATCAATCCTTAGCCACTCCATACCAACCTAATCTACCTCATAGCCACATGTCATATCCATCCACTTCCTATCAACCTAATCCACTTATCCACCAAGTCAATGCCACATCAACCTATGAACATCCACCTCAAGCTTATCCAATCCCTCATGCCAGCATTCCAACGTACTACCAAGCCCATTCACAAAGCAATCAAGTGATATTACAAAAACAACATCCAAGTCCCAATGGCCCTTTGTACATAAATCAAGTGAGCACAAGTCAACCTTGCCAACAAGATCAAATGCCCTCAACTTTGAGTCCACCTCAAGATCTTTTGTCTATATATCCTACCATTACACCTAGCTACCAAGACTATCAATGGCCTCCCCAACGAGCACAAGTGAGCCTAAATCCACCTTTGGAACAAGAAGCATATGCAAATCCAAGTGGCCCTTTCTATATAAACCATGCGAGCCTAATACAAAAAGACTTAATTACCTTTGACAAGGGAGATACAAATCTAGCCAATGCATCCTATGAGTGGCCTTCATCATCCAATCACCAGCCAACACATGAGCCTACTAGCCCTATCATAAGACCACCATGTGATCCTACCCCTAGTCCATTGGTCCACCAACCTTCATCACCTTCATCCTCATGTTCTACCAATCTTCTACCACAAGATCCCTTGGACATAACCATACAACAATTGGTTCAAGCAAATTTGATTGAGCTGCCACTGATAGAACCTTTTGAACCAATCTTTAAACCCCCTTGGTATAATTAAAACCATTATTATGCATTTCATAGGTATAAGGGCCATACAACAACCAATTGTCTCAAACTTAAGAGATTGATCACAAACCTCATAAATTATGGTAAGATTATCCCTTCATCTAATCCAAATCCTAATCCACCCAATCCAATTAATGCCCAACCTAATCCTAGTCCTAAGCCTACAACATCATCCACTATTATTGCTCATCCATTATATTGCCCATCCACTCATACCCATGTGAAGGATGTGATCCATTGGCTACTAGCTAGGAATAAACTACCTCCATGTCAAACACCCATTCATGAGCCTACCAAAGAACTTCCAAAGGTCATGTCCAATCCTATAATCCCATCATGTGGTCCACCTATCCTTGAGCCTATACAAGAGACATCAATTAACATTATTATCCCTTCAAGCCCATCATGTGACCTACAAGCCATCAAGTATATTCAAGGGTCTTCTATTATGAATCCAAGTCAAGAGTCATCATGTTCTCATGTTGTTGACCAAGAGCCTTCCACTTTCATTCAAGCAACCCAAGAGGTATGTCAAAGGTTTAATCCTAAGCATGTGGAAACATTAATCCCTAGTCCAACTCAAGATCCAAACACTTTCATGCAACCCATCCATAACATTTACCTTCTTTATGATCAAGATGATACCTATGAAGAAGCTATCCATGAGCATCTTGATCCTATCCATAATCCTATATCTATCCATGTGCAAGACATCCACATTACTCCTAGTCATCCTCCATCTAGCCCTATCCATAATGAGAAAACATCCACTTGTCATGATGAGACACTTGTCCCCCAAGCAAGCATATAAGATCAAATCAATAACTTGGATCTACATGCACATAGTGCTAATCAAGATCCTAATGATCCTCCTTCCATATCCACCATCGATTCCACTTCAAATCCACTATCATGTCCTAGTGGTCTTATCACCTTTGTCCATGAATGTTCTTCCTTAGGACAAAAATAACCTCTATCCACTTCTCCTTCTCCATCCAATAATGAACTCAAGTCTAGTTTTCAAACCACACCTAGTCCCATTGTCCATAGTATCCTCCGAAACATGAACTACCAAGGTAAAGGCCTAGGCCTTTATGAACAAGGTATTTTAGAACCAAACCATGTCAAAGTTCCTCCATGCTCATATGGCCATGGATACACACCCCAAGGTAAACCCTCTAAAGATGTTGGTAATTCCTCCATCCCTCCTAAGTCCACCACTTTCCATCACAAACCACATCATATACCCAAAACATATGTAGCCATTCCCCCTCCATCAACCTACAAATGTCAAAAGCATGTGACCATACACCTCCCACCATCCACTTTACCTCCATTACTTCCATCTCCTAACATCCCATTATCCACTTTACCTCCACTCCTTCCAACTCCTAATATCCCTCCATCCACTTTGCCTCCATTGTTACCAACACCTAATTATCCACTTATCCATAAGTACCCTTACATTCTTAATCATGACCAACAAATGCACACATTGCCTAAACATGAAGCTTCCACTCATTCCACCAACCCTGCTTCCACCAAACCCATGGGATTCCAAAATAAACATTTAGATGCCTTTATCTATAAAGCCAAAAATCCAACTAAAACTCCTAAGGACCCTCATGCCTTAGGGCATCAATGTGAAAAGTCTCTAAATCATCCATCTTCTAAGAAAAGAACATTCACAAATCTATCCAAGTTCATGCCTCCAAAAGAAAAGCCCAAAATAAAAATGGTTTGGGTTCCTAAGCAAATAGCTAGCAAGTCAAATGAGGCATCCTCATCCACCTCTCAAGAATCCCAACTACCTATATCCATTGAAAAGCCTACTTCCATCCAAAACTTCCATTCCCTTCAAAAATGCCACAAGCAAAGCAAAAGCACTAAAAATACTAAATCTATGTGGGTTCCTAAATCACTTCATCAACCATCCCCTAAGAAAAGATCTCCATTGCTTCCTACACTGCCATCCCATCAAAAGCTTCAATGTTTAACATGGTGTGTGCAACTGTTGGTCATAATTCCCTTCCATTTCAAAACATTCCCACATACCTCCATCTTCCCAACCTTCATCCATTACCCTACATATCTTCCCCATCACCTTCCTATGGTCCATGCTTTTACATAAGTCCTACATAAATCCACACCATAATCCACTAGCCTACCCTACCATAATTCCACATCATAATCCACTATCCCTAATTCTTACACAAACCTTTCATCCTAATCCACTATCTACCTACTCCATCTCCCATTCATGCAAACCTTTACCAACATCAATGAGCATAATGACATGGTCCATGCGATGACATCCATCTCTAGTTGGACAATATCACTTTTTATCGAACTAGACACTTGAGTCCTTCCTATCCATTACCATGGTGAAAACTTGGCAAATAGGCACCATCTATAATTGTCATCCCATCTAAAAAAAAGTAAAGAGAAATTCCTTCATCCAAGGGTGAAAATCTGGTAAACAGGTGCCTTGGATAAGTACCATGATGAAAACCTGGCAAACAGGCGTCATGTGTAGGTTGATCTTCCATGTCACTCACACTTGGGAGCACATGGTCTCATCCATCTTATCATTTTGAACCTATCATTTTCCATCTTATCATGTCCTATCATGCTACATCCTACCATCCTTATCCATTACATAGACATGCCTATTCTACTGAACCCATTTACCCATCCTTCTGCCTTTTGATTTTGATGAAGACATAGGGGCAAAATGTTCAAACATGTCTAGATATTTCTTGACATACCTTCTTTCCAAACCAAGTCCTATCCATTGACCATTCATCCATCCTATTCAAACCAATCCATCATGTCCTATCGTCATAAGTGTCATGTAAAATCCAATCTTATCTTCCCATTGTCATGAGCCTTGTCATGTAAAAATCCTAAGCATTAGCACCTAGAATGGGGCATGTTATTCCTATGCAACATAGTATTTAGAGATCACATCCTAGCTCCATTATGCGGCATACATCCATCCACCATAACATATCCTTTTTATCCACCCATTTATCATGAGCCTTCCATCCCTTGTTGCCCATCCTTTTATCTATCCAATCCCATTCATCCATCCTTTCATCTAGACTTGGTTTTCCCTTGTCATTGGTATCAAGCACAAAGGCTACTCAAATTGTAAATCCATTGGAATTTTCCAAAATATTTCGAAAAAAAATCAAAATATCCCAAAACAAAAAACAAAAAAAATCAAAATATCCCAAAAAAATCAAAATATGTCAAAAAATCCAAAAAATTAAATATCCAATGAAAAATCCAAGCAATAAAACCAATCATATCATCCAAAACAATCCAATCCATCAACATCAATTAAAATCAAAATCACCATCAGCAATTCTTCCTATCAATAACATTCATCCATCCATTTCAATCAATCACTTCTTCCAATCATATCAATCCAAAGAATCAAAGCAATAATCCAAATGCATGTCAATCATTAATCCATACCAATCAAGTTAATCAATCTTTCCACATTATCCAATCTCAATCAATAGTTTTGATCCTAATCTCGTCATAAACCAAACCAAATCAATTAGCCAACCAATTCAACAAACAACCTTGTGTTGATCTAGGGATATAGCTTTCCCTGCCATGACAACACAACTATCTATCATCATCAATCAAACAATTAATCATTGGTTTACATCTTGACAGGGGCAATATCTTGTTTGTTTTTGAATCATTTGTGCATGCTTGCTTGCTTTCTTGTGTGTGTTATCATTTTATCTTGCATTTGCATCATATTAGTATCAATCCAGTTAATATTCATATCTTGTATCCAGACACGGTTGTATTATGCTGGGGCACAAGACACATTGTCACACTGGTCCTTATGCCTTAGTGCATAATGTCTAGTGCTATATCAAACATCGTGGTTGCTCACTTTCATTGCAGCATAACACATCATCATTTCTTCTATCCATTAGCTTATCTTTCTTCCTTGACCAATCCATTTCATTTTGAGAGCCTACCCATGTTTGTCCAACCCACCTATCCTCTCGAGGGGGCATCATTCCATCATCATCCTATCTTTTCCTCATCCTATCCTATATCATCATCATCCCTATAGATTATCCATACCTTAGCTTCTTTGAAATGATGTTACTCAACATAAATCTTATCATCTCAAACATCATCTTAAAGAGGGGCAAAATGTAGCATCACATTAGTTGCAACACCTAGTTAAAAATATTATTAAGACATCATGTAGCATTTTGTCCTAAACCCACTCCTAATTTCACTAATCCATTAGCCAATTAATTAAATAAATTTTATTTATTTAATTAATTTCCCTCACATATCCCAACTAATTCAAATATTTTATTTGAATCAAGTCCTCACCTTTCATCACATGCTGACACTTGTCGATTTCTCAATTAAATCTTGTGTGGTAGTACAAATTTCATTTAAAACTCTTCACATGTACAACTAATGGGACCTAATTTTAGTATTTGTGTACACCATCACATTTAAACTTATTAAATAAAATTATTTGTGTACACAATCACACATGAGACCTATTCTCCTCCCTCCACTTGTCACATGACTACAACTCCCTTGAAGAGTGGGAATAACTAATCAATCCTAGCCATCCACATCAATCATTTAGCTTTTTATTCTCAACCATTCATTTGAGCCAAGCCTTTCCTATAAATCAACCCCCTCACAAGCCATTTGCAAGAGGCATTGAGTTGGAGTATCCTTATGCTGCTGAAATATCTTTAGAGGCTTTGCATCTATCATCATCATCTTCCATCTATCAATCTTCCATCTATCATCTCAATCCTATGCAAATGTTATGTTGCCGAATTATGAGCAACCAACATATCAAATCAACCAAACAATTCATCTTGCATCTTTGAGGTATTGAATGATTTGGGTTTAGGTTATGCATTTCATTGTTTGATCATTTCCATTTGTAAATCCAAATTTTTCATTATATAGTTGCAATCGTGTAAGCGTGTGATCAATAATTTCTTATGTTTATGTTGTTTGGCCAACCTTGGATGTTTGCATTGATTATGGAATTCATTCAATGGTTATGTGAGTGTTAATTAGAGTACCTGGATGGATTTAGGTTTGAGCTAAGGTGTAAAGTGGTTTGTCTTCATTCCTTTGTGCCATGGAATGTTTAGGTCTAGACCTATTTCATTTATTGTGTGTTTACCGACCTTGGAAATTTTTTCAAGGGTTGTAGATCATGTTGCTAACCTTAGAGAATGTTTTCAAGACTGATGGTCATATATATAAGTCTTAAGGATTCATAGATGCAACTGAGTGCAATGGATACATATGATATGATGTAAATTTAATCAGTGCAGTCAGAGCTTTCATTCGTTAGGCTACCAGATGTAGTGAGTAGAAGGTGTCTACTATTTTCAGTGTTGTTGTGAAGATGTTGTTGGTGTTGAGATGTATATTGAGCTTCATTGGAACTGAACTCCATGCATAGGTTTGATGCAATTATATCAGTTCAAATCTTAGAAGTGAGCCATCCTTCTCTTCTTTCATTCTTTCTTATTGGGCAGCGAGTCCACTTGGACAATGAGTCCACTTGGACAGTGAATCCTTAGGTAGTGAGCCCTTTGGGTGGTTAACCGTCTGGGTAGTGATCCCTATTGTAGTAAGCATTCTTTCTTTTGGGTAGTGAACCCCGTTCCATAAGCCCTTTGGCAGTGACCCTTTTGTAATTAGGTACTACTACATTATATTCTGAGCTAATCCTCACCATGGTTTTTTCCTTTTAAGGTTTTCCATGTAAAAATCTGACATTCTCTTGTGCATGGTGTTGATGTGTTTAAGTTTATGTTATCTATTCTTCATGTTTAATCTTCATAATAGACTAAGAGTTTAAGTGAGCTGATGTGAATTGGATTATGTTTAAAAGGGTTTGATGTTTTTGATACAACTATTTCACCCCCCCTCTTAGTTGTCTTATGCCTTCAACAAGTAATAGCTATATCACCTTCATTTGTTTTAATTAAATAATATGCACTCCAACATAATTATTATCCAAAATAGGAGGATTCCTCTGCAACCTAATTGCTATTTATCTTATTTATTTACATCTAAATGAGATTTAAATTTATTACCATAGAAAAAGTTACAAAAGCATACACTAACTAGTATAATGGTAAACCCCATTAAAAAAATAATAGTGATTTTTTTCCCTTCCCTCATTCAAATGAGAATAAAATACATTATTTGATAATGAAAGATAAGATTATTACCTATCTTACCCTAATGGATTTAATAGAATAAAATTATTTAACATATACTATTCTCCAAATTAGAAGGTTTCCTACATGATGACCTAATTGCTATATAATGTATATTGCTAAAAGCAAATTTCATAAACTCTTTTCCTCATCTAGTATTTTCTCTTCTACATTGTAATACATTTTTTTTGGTCACTGGTTTATTTGGCTATGCATGTGTAGGTGGAGAGTCTGAGAAAAAACTACGGGGTTGAAAATGGAGTATATATACATATATGTGTGTGTGTGTGTGTGCGTACACACACACACATAGATACATACATACATACATACATATATACATACATACATATATATACATATATAAGAATATATATATTCTCCATTTTCAACCCCATTAAAAAAATAATAGTGAATTTTGTTTTCCCTTCCCTCATTCAAATGAGAATAAAATACATTATTTGATAATGAAAGATAAGATTATTTCATGTCTTACCCTAATGGATTTAATAAAATAAAATTATTTAGCATATACTATTCTCCAAATTAGAAGGTTTCCTACATGTTGACCTAATTGCTATATAATATATATTGCTAAAAGCAAATTTCATAATCTCTTTTCCTCATCTAGTATTTTCTCTTCTACATTGTAATACATTTTTTTTGTCACTGGTTTCTCTGGCTATGCATGTGTAGGTGGAGAGTCTGAGAAAAACTACGGGGTATATATATATATATATATATATATATATATATATATATATATATATATATATATATATATATATAACTTTTTTCCTCATCTAGTATTTTCTCTTCTACATTGTAATACATTTTTTTGTCACTGGTTTCTCTGGCTATGCATGTGTAGGTGGAGGGTCTGAGAAAAAACTATGAGGGTATATATATATATATATATATATACTCAAAGCATGTATATATGCTTCTACTATGTAGCACATGCAACAACATCTGTAATAGCAAGAAATACATTTTTTTATTTATTATATTTTTTATTTGTATTAATATTATTTTAATGTAATGTTGAATCGGCTCTCTTAAAAAATAGGGTCGCACCCCTCTTGGGAGGTCCATGGCCATGGGGCCTACAGCTTCACAAAATGGGGGCCACCATGGAGGTCTTACCTCCCATGGCCCCCTCATGAGATTGCCTCTCAGTGGCTAAAATAAAACATATATCTTTTATTTGTTATTTTTTTCTCTAAAACCCCTAAAGTCCAATATTAACTTATTTTATATTTTAATTTGCTTTATCATATTTTAATGCTAATATATATATATATATATAAAGATTAATGTAACCATATATAAGTCCGATATATGTAGCCATTCATAGTAAGTTGACCATGGGATACATAAGGATTATTGTAATCCCATATCAAAAACACCCATGGCCAAAGAGGATTGATGGGTACTCTAAAGGCAACCCAGGCCCTCCAGTAGTTGGAGGTATAATAAGAAATCATTACGGTTGCATGATAGAATGCTATGCTAAATCTATTGGTAGGGTAACTTATAATCTCGCTGAGGTCCATGGCTTATGGTGGGGACTAAATAGAATACATGATGCAGGAGTATCCAGTGGTGTATGGGCAATCTTGCATCACCCAAAAAGAAGTTGATTCAAAATCATTGTAATTGTTTTCTTTTATTTCCATAATTAGTGTTTTTGGTTCCATAATCTTCTAAATAATGATGTAGGACTTTCATTTTTTTCCAAACTGCTAAAAATAGCAAACTACTAGTTTTGGGAAGTTTAACTACCATTTCATGAAAGTTTGCATTTGGGCATGAATTGAAGCAAAAATTTATAGAAAGCTTCATAACTGAAATATAAGACATTTGGCGAAGTAATCAAGCAAAGATCATTTGTGAGCTGAAAGATATTAAAGTTTTTGTTTTCTGAAAAGCCCCTAAAAATTTGTGAAATGAGATATGAGGCACTAAAACATCCCATAACATCCTAAAAAGTTGATAGAAATTTATTTACACATTTTTAGTGTGATAGTTCACATTGCGAACTTTCTGGCGCTTAAAACGGTTCATCAATCGGACACTCGGATCAAAAGTTATGCTTCCCAGAAGTTGACCTACTTTTGGAGGGAGTTGCAAATTTTAAAATTTAGCTGGAGGCCACCAAAAGTGCTATTTATGACTATTTTGGGAACCCTTGGTAGTAGTAGAATTAAGGGGGAAAGTGCAGAGTTAAGAATAGGGGGAAAATAGAAACCCTGGCTGATTTGGGGTTATAGAAGGCAGAAGATTCAAGAGCCTGGTGATGTGTAGTTGTAGTGTGTTGCAATCTATGGATGATTGATTCCTCTGATTGTAATTGAGCTTCTGTAATATAATGAGCTGTCCAAATCAATAAAGAAATATTCTATTTTCTATGTGCCATTTTTGTTGTTGTGTGTTTTATGATTTACCCCCTTCATCAATACATTATCACAAATTTTAGAATGTGGAGATAGAAGGAGATTCTAAGGTCATTTTAGATCTTATTATGAGAACCTCTAATACCCCTTGGCAATTAAGAGATTATGTGGAAGACATAAAAAATCCCCTAACTTGGAGATTAAATAACATAAAAATTCAACATATTTATCTAAGGGGGGGGAGAATTTTGCAGTGAACAAGATTGCCAATTTTGGCATTCAATTTCATGATTGGTGGTATTGTACTAAACATGATGACCTTCCTAGGGATGTCCACAACATAATTATCAATGAAGAAACTAATAAATATTTCTCATTGTCTTATGATGATGAGGTGTATGTTTAGTGTTGATAGTATGAATTTCAAGGATAAGGACAAGGATTTAAAAGGAGTTAGCAGAAGGGAGAGTTAATCTATGTAGAATTAATGATTTTGATCTTGGCTGCATTAAGGAGGATCACTTCATTATTTATTGCTTCTGGATTCTTTATTCTACCATCCTGCATTTCAAAATCTGCATTCAACATATCCTCTGCAATTTTCTTAATCTTTTGATAATGGGTGGTCAACTGCTAAGGGTCAAACCTACCTCTTATGTGGCTCTTAATAAGAATTCTCAAATCTTGTGCATTTTCAAAGAAGGGGACATTACTACCTACGTTCAGTCTATGCGAGGTCATGACTAGTCGGTGAGTGAACAATTTATGAATAATTAGAGAAACAAAGTGGTCTCTGTGAAATGGATTTCCTTCATAGTGACTAAGGACCTTATTGCAAAATGAACTGTCCCCAATTTGATTCTTATTAAAACCCTACAAAATCTGAAAGTGACTTTGCATTAACAACACAACTATGCATCACAATTTCTAGAAACTAGTGACTAGTTTGCACAATAAACCATCCAAAATATTGCAACACAACTCCAAACCAATTTTATTATTATTTTCTGATGGAAACACATATGTGTAAGTCTAATACATAATATTTACCCAGAAGCAAACTATCACAACCAATCTGTAATTTCAGCCACAACCCATTAAGTAAAATGTTGAAATATACATAAAATAACTCACTACAAAGCCTCCAAACTCTTAGATTCACACCCAGAACTGATATGGCTATAGAATGACACTGTAGATAATGTATTACAGAAGAACGCATAGTAAACCAGACCCCATACAATAGCAAATGCGAACAACAACACAAACAACTCCTAAACACACTACGAAATCACTACAAAATCCTACAACAACACAAGAACATTGTACTACGGAATCTTGTCTATACAAATGTAATCTCTAAGATAAGGTTATTGTATCAACCCAAGAATACCATCCTCAAGTTGCTGGAAACTCATGTCCACTAGCCACAAGCTTCGTCTTCAATGGTTTCCCTGTCCACTGAAGCTGCACAAGCATCTGCTCTGTAAGAAAGAGTGAGAAAATGTCAGCCTCCCGAAATGAAATGTTACATTATTTTATAATGTGAGAGTCCATCTTAGGTGTCCAAGATCTCCCATGCCTAAATCTTGGGAGTTACAACTCCCATATGCCACTTGGATGCTTCAAACAATGCCCACCGTCCACTTGTCAAAGGTGCAGTCCTTATTTTTAGCAAATTTCTTCACAAATTTGCCCCAAATCTCCATAAAATATTCCCTCTCAAATCCAAACTCCCCAAGGGAATATTTGAGCTCTAAATACATTTTATTTAATATTTATTTGTCCTTTAATATTTGAAAATGCATCGAAACAAACATAATATTAAATAATTAATTTCCCTCCAAGCTGCCATGTAAAGTGACTTACAATTTTCAGATAGGAGGGACTTACTAAAAATAGAAAATATTATTTTTGGAAAGGGGACATGACACAAAAGCTATTGGGTTGAGAAATAGTGGGAGATGGGTCAATAGGGTTGGTAATGGTGATTATAAGAGCTTTATAGAAAGCTTCTTTGAAGGAAAAGAGACCCTGGTGCAACATCAAAATGGCTACTGGTGCATAGAGCTTCCTCCTCCTTGGGGAATTGTTAGTTATTATCTAATGAAGTACTTCACCCTTGAAGGAAGGTATGAAACCATTCATGGCTGCCATTCTCTTCTATTAGACCATTTAAGGCATGGAAATTATATAAACTTTTCCGTTTTCATTTTGTCCTTGCTTCAGAAGAGTATGAACAAAGGGGATAATCCTCCTCTTCACTAGGGCCTTATGCTCATTTTATATCAATTTAATGTTCTACTTAGCACTCCTATACCCTAAAACAATATTGTTGAAAACCCTAGTATAACTAGGAAGGGAAAGGCTAAACATGGTAACAAGAGGGGTGATGAAGGGGTTACAAGTTACAATACTGGTAACTCCCAAGATAAGCTTAGGATGTTAGACATGCAAGATGTAGAAAATAAAAAATCTCATGTGGTTCCTAAAAAAGGTTCTCATAGTTAGAAAGGGAAATATGTTAGGGTCTCTGTTGATAAAAACCCTTCCCCTCATTCTCTGACCCTTAAGTCAAGAAGATCTATGTCTAGTAGGGATCTTGACACCCCTAAGAATATTTTATTCTCTCTAAAAGATATAGAGAAGGGTTGGGCCCCTTCTACCAAAGCCTTAGATAAGAAAAATAAAAATGTAAAAATCAAATCTACCTCTGCTAAAGTTAACCTCAATGCTAGGTTTTAGGAAATTGAGCCACGTGAAACTATGGCTCATATATCTACTCTCATGTTGCTACTATATCAAATAGGCTAGCTAAAGCTACTCTTCAAAATAATAATTAGACTAAGAATAACACTAAAGGTAACAAGAAGGGTGAGATCTTAATTGAGGAGATTACCTCCGATACAATTTCTAATGGTATTCCTTTGATGGTTGATGAACAAGGAAAGGAGTTAGATTTAGATCCTATTGAGGAGCTCTAGTTTGAGATGAGGGATGAAGAAGAGGAGAATTATAATAATGAAGAGCAACCACATCAAGAAGAGGATGAGTTGAGGGAGGATGGTAACATGACTTTTCAGTTTGAACAAGGGGATATAGGGGGTAACTCCTATGGTGAAAATGATTATGAAGATGTGGGGGATGATATTGGTACATTTGAAAATAAACTTCACATGAGTGATATGAAGGTTAAAGATGGAAAAGGTAATTAGATTAATGATCTAGTTAAAAGAATTGAAGAGATGGAAAAGGTCTTTCATAGGTGAATGGATTGTACTACGTGCCAAGATAGTTGGGTCAATATGTTTGAGATGATGTAGATGTATCAAAAAAGGGTGGTTAAGTTGGAACAAGGTCTCAAGGACCTGGCTTAGTATTCCAATGACATTATGAGGAAAACAGCTTCTGATGTCAAGGATATTTGAGCTCAGCTGGAGAAATGAAAGGCTCAGTAGGACAAGGTGTACATGATTCTAGTAAAAGATAGAGGAAGGAGCAACAAATGGGAGCTTCTTCTTGGGAGTAGATCATGGTTCAAATGCATAAGGATTGGGACAAAACTAGTGTCTAATCTAGTTGGTTGTCTATTTTTTGGTTTTTTTTTTTTGTTTTTTGTTGTGTCCTACTGGTTGCTATTTTCTTGTTGTGTCTTCACTAATTCCCTAGCCCAGTTAAAGTTATTATCAAGGTTTTCTGGATGTAATATGTTTTACTTGATGGACTACTAGTTCTAAAAATTTTACTCTATGGGACTGGGACCCTTTTCCCGACTAATCTTAATCAAAAACAAAAAGTTAAGAAAAATTAATGAAAACATAAAATTAGCAATGGAAATGAACATGGAGGAGAAGAAAAACAAACATACCCAAGAATATCAGGAAAGCTATTGCAAGAGGATGGAGAAGGAAGAAGATAACTAAAAGGAATGAACCATGAAGGAAGTGGTAGAAAATGAAAAAGAGGAAGTGTTTGAGCACTCCAATGAGAGTGTTGTTGAGAACACCATGGTGGGTGCATTTGAACAAGAACACACTAATTCACCGAATCTTGGGAAAACAAATGAGTGTGCCATATGTGATTCCATAGAGATGAGGTAGACATAGATATATAACACTCCAAAACCAATCAACTTACATATGGATAAAGAAAAATAAATTCCAAAAATATTAGAAGGAAGTATTACTGCATATAGGTCTTCTAGAAGAACATGGGAAGAAGCATTACTGCCACAAAACAAGAGACTAATTATTCAACCTAATCTATCTAATATTAAAATCATGAATTAATGAAAAATGGGAATCAATATTAAACCCTATGAAGAATCTCCAACCTTTAAATTTTGATGTGGAGTACTTAGAATAATTGGCAAATAGAAGTGTGAAGAAGATAAAAGAACACAAGCAATACAGGTCTGACATAATAAACTTCATTTCAAACAATACAAGTACAATAAGATAAACAAATTAAATGATACCAGTAATAAATGGAATGCCACTAACAAATAAAAAGTTATCTCTAAAGACAAAAAGGCACTATGAAGAAGTACAATCCCCAGACCAAGAGTCACCCTATGTGCCCTATAAGTCTAGAAGAATTTCAGCAAAGGATAAAAACAAAGAAGTAAACAAGAGAATAGAAAGAGAAGAGAAAATTATAAGAGATTGTGAAGCAATATTAGTAAAATAATACTTTGACATACAGTTGGAAAGAGATAAAGGGAGAGAAAATAAACCCCTCCCACTAAGAACATAAAAAATTTAGAAGGAAAACTCCACCGCAAGGAAAAAAAGAACAAACACAATCTAAAATGGATTCTCCTATCAAGTTACTAGTTTTTAGAAAAGACACCACTGAGGCTGGATAACATTTATTCATTCTAGTATCAATTTGGTAGAGAAAGAACATAAACAAAGAGCAAAATAAGTTATTTGACTTTGTGGGGACTGTGAGGAGTGACACTTTTAATTGGTATAGGAAGAATTACCCATGACATGATAAGACATGGGATGGAGTTAAAAAGGAATTCTTTGATAATTTTAAATCTCTAGAAATCCATACTGAAGGAGTTAGAAAGATGAGGGATCTTGTACAAAAAGAAGTGGAATCCATCGAGGAATTTGATAAGAGATTTAAAGAAGTCCCATAAAATTTTGAGGAACCACTAATAGAAAAATAAAGAATCGAATGGTTTGTGTTAGGATTATCTTCATAAATAAGAACATCCCTTGATGGCAAATATTTTACAACCGATTCTGAAGTAGTAACCTTAGCATGCCACATTGAAAATCAAACATGGAGAAGAACAAAAAAAGAGAAGGAAAACACAAAGATTGAAAAACTAAAACTAGAATTGGAACAACTGAAGTTGATTTACTATTAGTGTATATATTACCTTTCTTGCATTTCATGCACATGGGTAAAATACATGTGTCATAAGCCTACTTAAGTGTATTGAATAGGTGTCTTAGGTTAATTGAGTCAACCTACCACCACTAGTGGAGTGTTGGAGTCAACTCCTAATTCGAACCAACCTCCTCACCTATATGTACACTCTTATCTCATAATCTATTTAGCTCCAATTTGATACTAGCATTCGTCTTATTGATCCTTCATTCTAATATGGAGGCCAAAAGCCCCTCAAAAATAAAACCACTATAATCTTCACTCCTTGTTGATTCCAACAAGTGGTTGGAAGGCTAGGTCCACTCTCGCCACAGTGCATTTTTTTCTGCTTAGTACAAATGTATTAAAATAGGCCATTTTTATGGGAAGCTTGTTTGTAATATAATGTTTGATCGGTAGATCGAAATAGAGTCCCACTTTTTTCAAAAGATAATATTTTCACATTTCCCATCTATTAGACTTTTGTTGCATTATAAAACACACTAACTTATAAAGTGCCAAAACTAGGGGGGTCACCTAATACTAAATCGGGGGGTGTATTGAGTTGTGTCGATAGAACTTCTATTGTGTCCAGAACACTTCTATTAAGTCAAGTCAATATTACTTCCTTGTGTCATGTATATAACACTTCCACATGTCTTTTCACATTTTTAGTTAAGGGGGTAATCAAGCAAATTTGGGGGTTATCCACACAGTATAATGTTGCACATTAATTGGTTGATCATGTATCCAAACTACTGGAAAAGAACATGTCATTACTATGGAAATAAAAGGAACACTATAAAAATTACATGTTTAAACAACTTGATGATTTGACAATGCTCTATGAGCTTCATTAGTTACAAAAACTGTGCATTGCCAATGGCATTAGTCTGCCAGATTCTTCTAAACCAACAATTGCAGAAACATCTCCATTTACTCTTGGTTCATCAGATTTTAGAGCCACTTATTCAAGATCTTCTAGTACTTCCTTGCAGTAGAATAAATATATCAGTCTTCCTAGAATTATTGATTGGGAAAAATTTCTACCTGACATTGCTTGTCTGTTTGTAGAGTCTCGCATTACTGATTTGGAAGAACATATTAAGGACATCAGTCTTCTTTTTTATGATAGTTTTGATGAAGCTACATCACCATTATTCTCTTTGGATATTCATTCTCTACATTCATCTACACATGGTTTTGGACTATCATCATCTTCATCTATTATGCATGTACCTGATATCCTTATGGCATCATTCAGCATCAACATGGGTACACCTGAGTAGTCTTTGAGGACATCAAAATGGGCATCAACATCCATGGATCAACTTCAACATGATTTAGGAACATACATACATCTTCCTACACATTCTTATTTGAAATGGGGAGATGTCCTGCATCTTCAATTGGTTTCATTTCTACCCAAGGGGAGGAACATTGTTCAGCATTCCTAGATCTACATTTGCATCCTTTATCAAGCATCCAACCTCACTGTAGTGGGACATGTATTATGAGGGGTCTCATAGGCCTTCTATCATTTTCTCTCCTATGGAGGAAACATTTATTGTACTTAGTGAAAGAAGTGATACTTCTTCACTTGTATAATTTTCATGCATATTTTCTCTTTTTTGGAGGGTTCTTTTTTACCATAGGGTTTTCTATATTTCTCCACTTAATGAGAGATCAATTTGTACATGGGTAGCTCATTGGTCCTATTGGTACCTTCAAATTTTGGCTACATTTGAAGTGCCCATGATGAAAAAATCGATGGCAATACTAAAAAATGCACTTGTGAAATCTGCCCTAGTAGACTATTTTGGAGGATCATAATTGGAAGCCTACTCACTTTTATGCCAAAAACTTGGTGAGTGTATTCATTTACCATATGTAAGTATATATGTTTGATTTCATCCTTCTATGATCAGATTTGACGGGGTTTTGAAGCACAAAGTTGGAGGGTTCTGGATGAGTTTGCTTTCTCCACATTGTTACATCTACCAGAGTGGTCAACTTTAGAGGCCAATATTTACAAGATGGATCATTGTCATGAAAAAACAATTGGTGCATACAATTGTACTTATGTTAAACTTCTTCTATGTTCATTTTCAAATCCCTAGCATCTCGTTTGATATTTTTACCAAGGCAAAAGCAAATGCAGTTTATCATATTTTGACATCTGCATTTCCAGAATGTTTTAGGTGGGTCATCTCTGACCTTTAATATCTTGTGAAGAAAATGGATTGGTGAAAATCCCTTTTGCACACATGTTTAATGGACCTAAATGAACAATTTTCAGGGTGGTGACTTGGTGAGCCCTAGTTGGCTTTTTGATAGGTGCAGTTTTAGAAAAGGCTAAGTGGGCCACTTTGAATGTTAATATCTTGCAATTTTGGGGATGAAATGCAAATTCTTTTGAGGATTGTGCTCCCATATCATCAGTCAACATGTCTTTGCATTTTCATGGCTCTAGAAGAATGTTTGATTAGTTTTATAGGGTAATTTTGGAGGCTACCTGACTTATTTTGGTCATAGTGCAAAATGCCAGAAAGCAAATTCTGATGACTACCCACTTCAGTTTTTCACCCCAGGTGCATACAAGCATAGTAATGTTGATGCCAATTATAAAGTTTCAAACATCGTGCATTTTTTTGGATAAAAGCTCTCCCATATTCCTGGAAGTACATTATCTTTAAACCAAAAATAAATGTGGAACTGCGATAACTGCATGCCTTCCCCACGTTCCCACACCAGAAGAATTAAAAAACAATAAAATCATTGTGGTGGTGCAGTGGAAATATAAATAATAAAGTGAATGAAGAAATATTATAAAAATATGGTAAGAAATAAAATATGCCACATTACTGCAACAATTAGCGAAAGAGGATGCGGGCTTGCGAATTTGGAAATATATTCCAAAGTATTCACTGCATCACCACAATATCTAACAAATATATGTGCAGGGTGTCGGTGAAAAATAAATAAATGGGAAATGATTCACATCCCCACAAAGTTAAAACCATAGACTCAAAAATACCTATGGGCTTGTGGGAGTTGAAGTGCATTTCAAAAGATTTAATAGTCATAAAAGATCTCTTGCATTACCGCAAGAGTTTGTAAATCTATATGTGGGATGGTGGTTGGAGAATTAATTAAGTTAAAGTTTTCCCACTGCCCCGCAACAAATTACAAACTAAATTATGGTTGTGTAGAAGATTGAATATATAAATATAAAAATTAACCACATTACCGCAAGGGCCAGTAAGTGAATATGCAGGATGGCGGTGAGGAAGTAATTAAGTGTGAAGTGACTCCTTGCATCCCCGCTAATAAAATTTTAAACATTTGCAGTGGTGCTGGATAAAATAGTAGTGCGGTGAAAAATAAAATGGTGGTGCAGTGAAAAAATAATTAAAAATGTAGTTCCCCCCCGCAAAGATTTAATTAAAATTTATAAATTGAGTGCGGTGGTGAGGTGAAGGATAAAATATGTGTAGTATAAAATATTTTGAGGTGAATATATATTCACGGGAGAGTATATGGATATAAAAGAAATATTTTTGCTTTTAAAGTATGGTGAATATGTATTTACAGGAAGTGAACATTTATTAATTTTTATCACCTCTTGACATTATTTTGGGGAATATTGTATAATGTAAAATATTTTCGATCAAAAGTGAAATATTTCCATAGGGAGAGTTAAAGAAAATAAAAATTGTGGGGTGGGTAATTATTTTACCCAAAGGATATATTTATTTGGTGAAAATGCATACAAGTGAATATAAATTGATGGCAAGAGAAGATTAATGTATTGCAAATATTTTGTATTGGCAAAATATTTTTCATGGGGATAATCTATGTAATGAAAATTTTTGTGAAAGGGTGGGAAGTTGAAAATTCACTATGAATGTAAACAGTCTGAAGCTTGTTGCTTCCTTCAAATGTTTATAAGAAGGAAACCAAGACCAAAAAAGGGGGTAGAACAAATTGGTGCACCTGTGAAGACTTGGGAGAAGATTGTGTAGAAATGTATTTGATCTGAAAATGGCTTCAATTGTTTATTGATTTTAATGAAAATAAACTATGAGACTATCTCTATATTGTTTTCTTTGGATCATATGAATCAATTTGGAAATTTCTTTTGATTTGTCATTGCCTATTAAATGCTTCTGTGTGATATGTTTAATAGGTTCTCTCAAGTAGGGATTAAATTCTTTTGAACATCTTACTATGATTTAAAGAATTCATTTTGGATTAGAAAGGATGGTTTTCATGGTTGAATTACTTACACGTTTATGCAAGCCATAAACAAGAAAAGTGTTGAACAGTTAGAGTTTAAGGCCATTGGATGAGCAAAACTCATTAAGACTCCATAGCCCAACAAATAAGGAACAGATCAGATGTTATGCTCTAGATCAAATAAAATCATTGTAGATATTTTGATTTTCTATTTGTAGGAGTAGGAGTAGTGGATAGAGTAGTTGAATAAATCTATTTTAAGATTTCATGCCAGTTTGAATGTGGTTGAAAAAGATGCTTTAATTGGCAAAATTGTATATAATCTACTCAAACATCACCATTCAGTTTTCAAATGTTAACATTTATTGGTGATAAAAAGGTACACCCACCTAGGCAAAGCAGAGCTTGAAGTGTAGGGAAGTCCAATCATTTTGATTGATTCCATCAGTTGGCCAAATTAGTTGCTTAACCTAATCATAAAGTTTGGCATCATTTTAGGGTTTTACAATTTGCATATTTGATTGGTGACTCCGCTAGGGAGTTGAAGTGAAAATATTGAATCATACCTTGTAGTCTCTCATAAAGGTTTGCCCATTCGATTCACCAACAAATTGGTGACTCTACTCAGGAAATAGGTGATTATCATTGGAAAGAGACAATAATCAATGAGTGTAAATTTGAATTTGGATCAAGTTTTGTTGCAATGAATTGATAAGAAAATGACTCTATTGTTGGGAAGACCGAGGAAATAAAATTTGTTTCTCTTTGAAAGAGGTGGCAACTCTATCAAGAACATGATGAGAGGATGGCACAAAGTAAGAGGCAAAAATGGATAAGACAATATCAAAAATTGGAGTAGGATTTGATTTAGCTGAGGGCCTATGTTATTTCAAATGTACCACAATATATACCTAACTATAATCAGCCTATTGGAGGTGCTTATCATTTTCCCCCTGGTTAAGGAGGTGTGAAAATTTAGAATCAGGGATGTAATTAGCATGTAGGGGAATTAAACACATCAAATTTCCACAGTCCATAATAATGTGTAATCAAGATTCTAGTTTAAACTGTCATAAATTTTTGCATCAATGTTTTGAATCACACTCTGTGATTCATCATCAGGATGCAGAGAGCTGTGAGGAGAAATGGTGTATTGCAAACCAAGACAAACTAAATAGATAGGGGTGGAGGATGTACGGAGAGAAAGGAGTTTGAAAGGAGAGAGAGAACTCAACAAAAGTGAAAAGAGAGAACAAAATGTCTCAAGGAAGAGGTTAGAGAATGAAGAAAAGTATAAAAATGGACAACACAAGCCAAACAATTAAGAGAAAGAGATGGGTAAAAATCAAAAGACATAAAACTAAGCCAACACCAACTCATACCTAAACCTATACAAAGGTACCCAATAAGTAAAAGACCAGAAAGAAGGAAACTAGAAGAATACACAAAAGAAGAAAAAGGTTAAATCCTCTAAACCTATAGGGGCAAGTTCAAGCAAAAAGGAAAATAGATAGGAATAAACCACAAGGAAATGGAGAAAGAATAACAGAAACCCAAAAAATACACCATAAGGAAATGGAGAAAGAATATCAGAAACCCAGATATACCCATATCTGGGTTTGGCATTTTTTGGGTTTCTGTTGTTCTTTCTATATTTCCTTGTGGTGCATTTTTTGGGTTTTTGTTATTCTTTCTCCATTTCCTTGTGGTTTATTCCTGTCTATTTTCCTTTTTTTTTGAACTTGCCCCTATAGGATTAGAGGATTTAACCTTTTTTTTCTTTTTGTTTTCTTCTAGTTTCCTTCTTTTTGGTTTTTTGCTTATTGGGTACCTTTGTAGAGGTTTAGGTACGAGTTGGTGTTGGCTTAGTTTTATGTCTTTTGATTTTTACCCATCTCTTTTTCTTAATTGTTTGGCTTGTGTTGTCCATTTTTATACCTTTCTTGGTTCTCTAACCCCTTCCTTGAGTCATTTTGTTCTCTCTTTTCACTTTTGTTGAGTTCTCTCTCTCCTTTCAAACTCCTTGCTCTCCATGCATCCTCCACCCCTATCTATTTAGTCTGTCTTGGTTTGCAATACACCATTTCTCCTCATAGCTCTCTACATCTTGATGATAAATCACGGAGTGTGATTCAAAACATTGATGCAAAAATTTATGTCACAGTTTAAACCAAAAGCTTGATTACACATGTAGGGGAATATCAGTATCAATATCATTCTCCATTTCAAAATATACAAGGTAATATGTATTACCCTAGCAATGTTAACCAATATATGCATCAAGGTATGCATCAGAAATATCTACAATAGGATTATCAATATTAGCAATATCAGCCTCATCGAGGACAAATGCCACTTGTAGAAGAGCCATGTGCAAATGAATGTTGTAGCTGTAGTGAAGTTTTCAACAAGGATATTCTAGATTTGAATGAAGATGAAAGCATGGAAGGTCAACTCTTCACCTTGGAAGAGGACTGCAATATTGAAGATGATTTTGAGGACACATTGCAGGAGTGCATCAACAATGAAGTAATTGAAGGAGCAAGTCCACCTAGCAGCAAACAAGAAGCACATCCATTGACAAACACAATTGGTGAAGAAGAGGTATGTACATCAGAGAATGGTTTTCAAAGTTTTTCAAACCCATTGTATGATGAAATGATAGAAGAAAATCAAATGATATTTTACCAAGGTGTGTCAAAACATGATTTTCATTTGTATTCAAATCCATTCTATGATGAGGATGAAGCACTTTAGATGATTAGGATATTGCTTGTGAAGAGAATAATTATGTTGATGAAAAAAATGCATCTCATTTGTTATTTCCTAAGTGCTATTGTGATGATGAAAAAAGTAAAAAATATATCAGCAATAAGGTGAATGAATAGGCATGTTCACTTAGTAGTGAACAAATTTCAGATTTACTGACTATTGAATATCATAGATACACACATAAAAATGATTCTAAAATTTCAAGCCCAACACACATTTGCTTTAATGGTGAAGGGATGTCTGGTGGTTGTGAAGTTCATTGTGCGCAGTGCCTTAGAAATGAATTCTTCTATTGAATTGTTGGGTGTTGATGATTCAAGCATATCAAATCTACTGATTGTTGAGGAAATTGGTGATGGAGTTTTAGGTTCACAATTGTTGCGGAATAATTTGTTCTTCCTTCCAGTTTTGTTAGAGAGCCATCATTTGGTGAGTGATAGCAAGTGTGATGAAATAGGGTACCACATAGAGTCTTGGCGTAACTTGCTTAATGGTTGTGATTCCTCCTTATCATATGATAATACAAATTTTCAGAATATACCTAATTTTTAGATGGAAAATGAGGGAGAATGCACTGGCATGAAAGATATCAACATCCTCCATCAAGTAGATTTTAATGATAATTTTAGATTTGACTTGATGCAATCAGATGATGATAAAGTATATAATAGAGGAAAGTAGAGGATTTTCTTTTTATGGTGGCCTTGTGCCATCAGCTGTGATGTGATTTTTTTTAAATCATACCAGTTTAGGGCAGAGAAGTTTGACTTTATTGCCCAATGGAAAAAACACTTAGTTTGCTCCACCAAAGATTTGAATTCTTGCTATGCCTGCAAGGGGCATACATCCCAAGATAGAGCCACTATTGGCACATTCAAATTTTGGCTAAATTTCAAGTGCCCTTGATGAAAACATTGATGGCAACACTAAAAAATGCACTTGTGAAATCTACCCTAGTAGCCTACTTTGGAGGATCATAATTGGAAGCATGTTCGCTTTTATACCAAATCACTTGGTGAGTGTATTCATTTATCTTATGTAATTATATATGTTTGATTTCAGCCTTCTATGATTAGATTTGACAGGGTTTTGAAGCACTAAGTTGGAGGGTTCTAAATGAGTTTGATATCTACACATTGTTACATCTGCCAGAGTGGTCAACTTTAGAGGCCAATATTTACAAGATGGATGATTGTCATGATGAACCAATTAATGCATATAGTTGTCCTTATGTTAAAGTGCTTCTATGTTCATTTTCAAATCCCTAGCATCTCATTTGATATTTTTACTAGGGCAAAAGCAAATACAGTTTATCATATTTTGACATCTACATTTCCAAAATGTTTCAGGGGGGTCATGTCTAACCTTTAATATCTTGTGAAGAAAATGGATTAACGAAAAGCCCTTTTGTACACATGTTCAATGGACCTATATGAACCATTTTCCCAAGTGACAGTTTCCTGGGAAGAGATTTGGTATTTTTTCAGGGTGGTGACTTGGTGAGCCCAATTGGTTTTTTGATAGGTGCAGTTTCAAAAAGGCTAAGTGGACCACTTTGAATGTTAATATCTTACAATTTTGGGGATGAAATGTAAATCCTTTTAACAACTGTGCTCTCATATCATCTGTCAACATGTCTGTGCATTTTCATGGCTCTAGGAGAATGTTTGATCATTTTTTCAGGGTGATTTTGGAGGCTACCTGACATGTTTTGGTTGCAATGCAAAATGCCAGAAAGAAAATTCTGATGACTACCCACTTCAGTTTTTCATCTTGGGTGCATATAGGAGTAGTAATGTTGATGCCAATTATAAAGTTTCAAACAACATGCATTTGTTTTGGATAAAGGCTCTCCTGTATTCCCACAAGGACATTGTCTTAAAACCAAAAATAAATGCAATATTGTTGTAACTACATGCCTTCCCCATGTTCCTGCACCAGTAAAATTAAAAACAATAAAATCATTGCGGTGGTGCGGTGGAAATATACATAATAAAGTGAATGAAGAAATATTATTAAAATATGCTAAGAAATAAAATATGTTGCATTACCGCAGCAGTCAGTGAAAGAGGATGCGAGCTTGCAGGAGTTGGGAATATATTCCAAAGTATTCACTCCATCATTGCAATATCTAACAAATATATGTGTGGGGTGGTGGTGAAAATTAAATAAATGGGAAGTGATTCACATCCCTGCAAAGTTAAAACCATAGAATCAAAGATACCTGCAGGCTTGTGGGAGTTGAAGTGCATTTTCAAAGATTTAATGGTCATAAAAGTTCTCCCACATTACCTCAAGAGTTGGTAAATGCATATGCGAGATGGCTGTTGGAGAGTTAATTAAGTTAATGTTTTCCCACTACCCTGCAGCAAATTAAAAACTAAATAGCGGTTGTGTAGGAGATTGAATATATAAATATAAAAATTAACTGCATTACCGCAAGGGCCAGTAAGTGAGTATGAGGGATGGCGGTGAGGAAGTAATTAATTGTGAAGTGACTCCCTGCATCCCTGCTAATAAAATTTAAAACATTTGCGGTGGTATGGTGAGAAATAAAATGGTGTTGCAGTGAGAAAATAATTAAAAAGGTAGTTTCCCCTGCAAAGATTAAATTAAAATTTATAAATTGAGTGTGGTGGTGAGGTGAAGGATAAAATATGTGTAGTATAAAATATTTTGAGGTGAATATATATTCATGGGAGAGTATACGGATATAAAAGAAATATTTTTGCATTTAAAGTATGGTGAATATGTATTTACAGGAAGTGAACATTTATTAAATTTTATCACCTCTTGACATTATTTTAGGGAATATTGTATAATGTAAAATATTTTCACTCAAAAGTGAAATATTTCCACTAGGAGAGTTAAAGAAAATAAAATTTGTGGGGTGGGTAATTATTTTACCCAAAGGATATATTTAATGCTAAAAATGCATACAAGTGAATATAAATTGATGGTAAGAGAAGATTAATGTATTGCAAATATTTTGTATTGAAAAAATATTTTTCATGGGGATAATCTATGTAATGAAATTTTTTGTGAAGGGGTTGGAAGTTGAAAAGTCACTATGAATGTAAACGGTCTAAAGCTTGTCACTTCCTTCAAATGTTTATAACAAGGTTCAACCAAGACCAAAAAAAGGGGGTTAGATAAAGGAATATAGGAGGGGGAAGAACAAATTGGTGCACCTGTGAAGAATTGGGATAAGATTGTGCAGAAATGTATTTGATCTGAAAATGGCTTTAGCTGTTTATTGATTTTAATGAAAATAAACTGTCTTATTGCCTCCATATTATTTTCTTTGGATCATATGAATCAATTTGGCAATTTCTTATTGATTTGTCGTTGCATATTAAATGCTTCTGTGTGATATGTTTAACAGGTTCTCTCAAGTAGGGATTAAATTCTTTTGAACATGTTACTGTGATTTAAAGAATTTAATTTGGATTAGAAAGAATGGTTTTCATGGTTGAATTACTTGCACGTTTATGCAAGCCATAAACAAGAAAAGTATTGAACAGTTAGAGTTTAAGGCCATTGGATGAGCAAAACTCATTAAGACTCCATAGCCCAACAAATAAGGCACCAATCAGATGTTATGCTCTAGATCAAATAAAATCATTATACATATTTTGTTTGTAGGAGCAGGAGTAGTGGTTAGAGTAGTTGAATAAATCCATTTTTAGATTTCATGCCAATTTGAATGTGGTTGAAAAAGATGCTTTAATTGGCAAAATTGTATATAATCTGCTCAAACATCACCATTCAATTTTGAAATGTTAATATTTAGTGGTGATAAAAAGGGACACCCACCTAGGTGAAGTAGAGCTTAAAGTGCAGGGAAGTCCAATCATTTTGATTGATTATGTCAGTTGGCCAAATTAGCTTCCTAACCTAATAATAAAGTTTGGCATCCTTTTAGGGTTTTACAATTTGCAGATTTGAGTACCAACAAGTCCTAGTAGCTGGGACCCATCTTTGTTGTACCCACCTAAGCTATGCTTAAGTGGAGGGTGTTAGTGTATATATTATCTTTCTTGCATTTCATGCACATGGGTAAAATACAGATGTTGTAAGCCTACTTAGGTGTCTTCAATAGGTGTCTTAGGTTGATTGAGTCAACCTGCCACCATTAGTGGAGTGTTGGAGTCGACTTGTAATTCGACCCAACCTCCTCTCCTATATGTACATGCATATCTCATAATCTAATTCACTCCAATTTGATGCTAGCATTCATCTTATTAATCCATTGTTCTAATATAAACATTAAATGCTATCTAGAAAGGAAAATAGTCTATAGGAATAAAGACCCAACATATGGTGTACATACTGTACTAGGGAAGGACACATAAGAAATGAGTCCCCCATGATGAAGAGTGAAAAGAAGGATGCTACACTTAGGGTAGACCTTAAACAATTCCTTAAAAGGGCAAATACAATATATTACGATGTCTACAATGAGCGGGACGACCATGAAATTGAGGACAATCCATCACAATCATTTAGACTATGTGCTAAGGATGAGGACAATGAACCTTCATAGACTTCAATACCAGAACACTTCCAGTGGAACACATCCCAGTAACTACTTTGATGGCATCTTTTGTTATCATATAAGGAACATCAAGCCAAAAGAACTCATCATGAATCTTTCTCAAGACATACCTAACCTAGGCATCATCCAAGACCATAGGAAAGTCTAACCAGGTATCCAATTTCTTCTCAACCAGGGCACTATATTCTTCTTTTAACTCAAATTTGTCATTAGTCAGTTCCTTCAAATAAATATCCCCTAATTTTCTATGATCATATTCATCTAGGTTTGCATGTATATATGCCCTAATATCTTCCATATGCATGACACCATGCAGAATGTTAGAAAATACACCATCGTGATCAGTCTCTAATGATTTAAAGGAATGCTTTTTGAATTTATGGTGGGGCCTCTCTATTATCTGAACTACTTGAGGTGTAGACATCTTAACACATAAATTTTCCAAGAAAGAGATATTTGTAAATACCTTTCATCTTTGGTTAGGGTTTCTTCGCACCAATCGCTGAACACTTGGATTCACTTTAGTTCACTTTTCAAATCGCTTTAGTCACTTGTGATTTTGAATTCAAAGTGATTTTTCTTCCAAATGAATACCTTATATCCTCTTTTCATTAGATTCAATCGTCATACATGCTTATCTCAAAAAGTTGTCAAACCCTTACTTTGCAACCCACAGTTGATCTAAATTGTTTTGCCATCCACCACATTAGATTCCTTTATGCTGGAATCCTTTTCAAAAATTCAGTTATCTTGTTTTTTGGCTTATACCTTTGTGTTGAATGTCTACACAACTTTTTTGGCTGGGGGAACAATATTTTTCATTTAAGCTCCTCATGAGCCAAAGCTCCCAATTTACTTCCCAGAGTAAGTACTTACACCAAAGTTTGGTGCGGACTCATCCTTGACCTCATGTGCTTCCTTCTTAACCCAAATTTTGTTCATCTCCTTCTTGATCTCTGTCAAATCTACCTTTTGTACCAGTTTCTTCATCTCTACATGATTAACCTTCTTCATATTCTTGCTTCTGCAGAACTTTGCAATATGTCTAGGCCTATTGCAATTGAAGCATACAACATTTCTTTATCCATTGTTCCTTTCATTAATCCTTGATCTACATTGATTAGCCTTGTGTCCAAATTTATTGCATGCAAAACAATTGACATTGAAATATTGAGTATTTCTTCCATTTTTATAGTTGTTCCTTATCTGACTTCTGCATTCACTAGCTCTATGACCAAGCCTCTTGCATATAAAGTAGTTACCTTTGAAGGTTTGAAAATTCCTTCTATTGTTGTAACCATTCCTTATCTGACTTTTGTATTCATTAGTTTTATGGCATACTTTATTGCAAGTGAAACACTGACTAGAGAATGATGGAACATTTTGATTCACTCTACTCCTAAATTGATTAGACTTATGACTAAACTTATTGCATGCATTACAATAATCATTGAAAGAAGTGAGCATTTGGTTGCCTTACTATTGGTCTTCTAGGTCTATTCCTTTGATTCTAGATTTGTTTGCCTCTGCTCTTCTTGATTTTAGTATTCTTTTCTTGACCAATTTTAGAACTTTCACCTTTCTTAAATCCCAAGCCTTCTTTTTCATTAGGACTCTTCTGACTAGCAAGTATTCTATCAAGATGGGAAGAACTCACTCTGAATTTATCTTCCTGAATCCATGCCTATTTCAGATCAGCTTTTAGATCCACAATTTCTTGTTCAAGCTTTGTACAGTCTTCAGATTTATTTTTCACCAACTAATTTAGGTTTTCTTCTGCTTTTTCTCTTTCTACAACTTCTACTTTTAAATCATGCATGGTTTCATTTGTTGATATCAATTGCTCACTAACTTCCTTGTATTTTTCTTTGAACTTCTTGACTTGCTCCCTCAATTTTTTGATAAACTCATCTGCTTCCTTGACATACTCATCTGCTTCCTTAACATTACCTTTCAAATCCCTATTTTCTATTTCAGTCTTTTCAAGATCTTCAAAAGCCACTTTGAGTTGATCTTCAATGCATTCCTCTTTTGTGCCTTCAGTTGAATTAATTTCTTCAGGAGGAGTAGGATACCTTTTACCAGCCATGTGTTGAGTTTCCAAGATATTCCTCAAGCTGTTAGACTTCTTCCAAGGAACCAAACTTTGATACCAATTGTTAAACACCCAAAATACTGAGAGTGGGGGTGAATCAGTATTCTATTAAATCTTTTACTTATTAAGTCATTAATCCATTTGCCACATTTGATAACAAGAAAGTAAATTAAGCATAGAAGAAGCAACCACAAAGCATCATACATAAAAACTAATCATGTTGCATTGATGATAAGGATTGGATGAGCTATGTACTAAGGATATTGAGAAAATTAGTCATATCAGGAACATAAAAGAACAGTGAAGACAGTAAGGTAAAGGTCCAAGATAAGATGACTATCAAAGGATGTGGTTCAAAGGGTTTGTAGATATGAGTCTTAAGATGATCTAGTAAAGATTTCAGAGGTCCGCATGAAGATTTCAAGAAGTTGTGTCTGCTAAGTAAAACTAGTTCCAGTAGGTGTTTAGAGGTGACAGAGTGACACAGATAGGTCCTGTGGGATTCGGAAATGCAATATCCTATTCTGTGGATTTGGTGGAGTGTTTAGGAAGTCCATGTGAAGTGATAACTCAATTGGTTAGTGGTCTGGAGGTCTGCAAGCATCTATTCCATTATCACAGTGATGACAGACTGTGTTCTTGAGGTTCTGGGTGAAGGAGATAAGGATTTCAGTAAGCAGATGAAGTGTGGATGTTCTTGGTGATTCAAGCAAGCTTGTCAAGGTCTTTGGATCATGTCCAATTTGTGTTGGTGGTCTGCATTAGAGTTTGAGCTCACAATTGAAGAATAACCTTCAGATGATGGTGTTCTTCCTAAGTTTGGCCAACCAGATGAATTACACATCTTGCAGATGTTTTTGTAGATGTTTGCCGACTTAGATGATTATTCCTATGTCAATGTCTTGTATAAATAAATAGTTGTAAAGTCCTTTCAAAGTGTCTTGTGGAGATGAGAGTGTGGTAGCGAGGAAGAGAGTGAAAGGCTGAGCAGAAGTTTTTGGGCTTAAATGGAATTGATTCAAGCATGGTGAAGATGCTATTCTCCAGTTCAAGTATGTGATACTTATTATTTTATAGATAGTGTGTCTCTTGTAGGCAATGGGCTTCTTGTGAGTAGTGTGCTTGGGCAGTGAGCCCTAATTGGCATGTTCCATTTTGTTCTTTCTATTCTTCTAATAAAGAATACAATCTTGGGTTAATCACACCATAGTTTTTCCCTTAACCAGGTTTTCCACGTCAAAATCTTGGTGTCTTATGTGTTGATGTGTTTCTGCTCTTGATTTAAAGCATTATGTTTTCATGATTGATTTATTAATATGCTGCTAAATCACAAAGAGGATTTAAGTGTTTAATTGGAAGGAAGTTTTTGACAATTGATTCACCCCCCCTCTCTGTTGTCTGTCCTGAATCTAACAATTGGTATCAGAGCTAAGTTCCTCTAAAAAGAGCTTAACCGCTTGAAGAGATCCAAGATGTCATCCTACAAGAAGGATAGTCCAAAGTTCTATGGAACCATTTTTAATCTTTGGAAAAGTCACATGCAATGTCACTTGCAATGTATGGGAATGCAGTATTTGACCATGGCTACAACAAAGTATATGCCTCCTCAGAATGGCCCAAAATCTGCAAGTGAAATCACAGATGCTGAAAACAATCTGTGAACTAAAGAATCGCTCCTAAGCGCCTTGTCTGATTTAGAGCTTACAAATGTTGTTGATCCACAAACTACTTCTGAGATTTGGGAAAAACTGGAACTTCTGCATGAAGGAGACAAGTATGTTAAATGTGCAAGGCTACAGAGTTTGAAAGAGAAATTTGAAAATCTAAAGATGAGAGAAGATAAAAATATCACTACCTTTATGCCAAGAGTAAATGACCTTGTTTGTGGCATTAGATGTGCTGGTGGAGTCTTGGATGAAGATGAGATTGTTGGCAAAGTTCTCAGATCCCTTCCTGCTTCTTATAAAATCAAGGTTCCTACCATTGAAGAATTCAGAGCCCATTTAAGTGTCACAAGAGATCAATTGGTTGGTAAATTGGTCGCATTTGAAATGACCAAGTTTGGAGATGTCCTCCCAAGACTAAATCTGCATTCAAAGCTAGTGCTTCTATAAAAGGAAAACAAAGGTTTGATCTGGGAGAGAACTCTTCAAGGAAACTATCATGGTATGAAAAAGCAAGAAAAGACCTGGAAGAAGAAGACACTGAAACTACTCAGCTTGAAGCCCTTATTGCAAAAAGACTGCCAAGAGGATCTGGTAAGTATGAAGGGAAATTGCCTTTTAAGTGTTTTAACTGCAATAAGATTGGTCATTTTGCCTCAAAGTGTCCGGAAAGATTTTCAAGGCCAAATCCTAACAGATCAAGGTTCCAAAAGAATTGTTACTATGTTCATGAAGAGGATGGTAATGAAGGAGTAACAAATGATGAATCAGAGACAGGAAACAAATCTGGAAGTGATTGGGTGTTTATTGTCATCAAGGAAGAAGATCCAATGCCCTCTAAATCTATCAATCATAAAGTTGTAGAAAGAGCTCTAGCTACCCAAGTTGAAGAAAAGGATGATTGGGTCACTGACAGTGGATGTTCTCACCATATGACAGGTGACAAAAATAAGTTCTTAGATTTGGAAAGGTATGAAGGAGGAGTGGTAAAGTTTGGTGATAATTCTACTGGTAGAATCAGAGGTAGAGGAACTATTTCTTCTGATGGAAAGAACAAAACCGGTAATGTACTGTATGTTGAAGGATTGAAGCACAATCTTCTCAATGTTGGACAGTTGGTGGACAAAGGCTATGATCTCCAATTCAAGAATGGAAAATGCCAGATCTTTGAAAGTTCTAGAATAGAGATTGCATCCGGTACTCAGACAAAAGGTAATATCTTCCATTTAGTTGGTACTGGTAAAAGTTGTCTATTTGAGCAAATTGATCAGAGTTGGCTATGGCATAGGAGGATGTGTCATGTGAATTTTGATAATATCATCAAGATAAGCAACACTCAGGCTGTAAGAGATCTTCCAAAACTGGTGAAACCTACAAATAGCTTATGCAAAGAATGTCAGTTGGGGAAACAAAGCAGAGTCTCATTCAAAAGAAAGGAACAATCTTCTACTAGATTATTGGACTTAGTTCATACTGATCTATGTGGTCTGGCAAGAATAAGGAGTGTGCAAAGTGATAGATACTCCATGTTATTAATTGATGACCATTCCCGGATCATGTGGGTTACTTTCATGAAAGAGAAATTAGAAGCTCTTAAGAAATTCAAAATATTCAAAGCTATGGTAGAGAATGAAACTAGATTAAAATTAAAATGTCTGAGGTCTAACAGAGGTGGAGAATTCACATCCGGTGAGTTCATAGAATTCTATGAGAAACATGGAATAAAGAGATAGTTGTCTGCTCCTAGGACTCCACAATAGAATGGAGTAGTGGAGAGAAAGAACCGGACCATCCAGGAAGCATCTAGGACCATGATGATGGAAGCAAATGTTCCTCAGATCTATTGGAGAGAAGCTATCAGCACTGCAATCTATACTCTTAATCAAGTTCAAATCAGAAGCAATACTGGTAAGACTCCTTATGAACTTTGGTTTGGCATCACTCCTACTGTGAGGTATTTCAGAGTCTTTGGTAGCAAATGTTATATTAAAAGAGTTGAAGATCTAGGCAAGTTTGATGCTAGAAGTGATGAAGGAATATTCTTGGGTTACTCTACTCAAAGAAAAGCATACTAGTGTTATAACAAGAGACTGAGAAAGATTATAGAAAGTACAAATGTGAAGGTTGATGGAGGAATTAAAAAACCTTCAAGGTTTTGTGAATATGATGAAGATGATCAGAATGTTGTTCTGATTCAAGGAGCCCAAGCCCCTTCTAAAATTTAGATTCAAACTAATCTGGTAAATTAGGAAGAAGAGATGAGTTATAATGAGCCTGATCAAGAATTAGAAGTACAAGAAACTCCCAAAGTTCCCAGGTATGTAAGACTGAACCACTTTGAAGTTTAGATCATAGGTGATAAAAGAAAAGGTGTACAAACAAGAAGAAGGATTGCTTAAGATTCATATGAATATTGTCTGATTTCAAAGATTGAACCTAAGACAGTGAATGAAGCTTGCAATGATGAAAACTGGACTAAAGCAATGCAGGAAGAGCTGATGCAAATTGAGAAAAATATCACTTGGGATCTGTTTCCCAGACCTAGAAACAAGAATGTGATTGGAACAAAATGGGTCTTCTGAAACAAACTGAATGAAGTTGGTGAAGTAATCAGAAATAAAGCCAGATTGGTCTGCAAGGGTTACTCTCAAATAGGAGTTGATTTCAAAGAAACTTTTGCTCCGGTGGCAAGAATTGAAGCAGTCAGATTATTTCTTGCTTTTGCTGCCTTCAAGGATTTCAAAGTATATCAGATGGATGTCAAGTCTGCCTTTCTGAATGGTGACTTGGAAGAAGAAGTATACATTGAGCAACCAGATGGATTTCAATTGTCTGATCATGGTGATATGGTCTACAAGTTGAAGAAAGCACTGTATGGACTAAAGCAAGCCCCAAGAGCCTAGTATGCAAGATTGGATAAGCATCTTCTGAAGATTGGTTTCAACAAAGGTACTGTTGACAGTAATTTGTACTTCAAAATTGATCATGAAAATATCTTGATTGTTGAAGTGTTTGTTGATGACATCATTTTTGAAGGAAGAGATAATATGTATAAAACTTTTGCAAATCAAATGAAAAGTGAATTTGAGATGTCCATGCTTGTGGAAATGAATTTCCTCTTGGATCTAAAAATCACTCAAACAAAGAAAGGAATCTTCATTTCTCAGACTAAATATGTGAAAGAATTGTTGAAGAAATTTAGGATGGAAGAGTCAAAACCAATGAGTACTCCCATGGAAACTGGATGTAAATTGAGCAAAGATGATGACTCTCCTAAGACTAATCAGAAAAAGTATAGGTCAATGATTGGAGGATTGTTGTATCTCACCCAAACTAGACCTGATATTATGAATGTTGTTGGTCTTGTTGCTAGATTCCAAGCTGATCCTAGAGAATCTCATGTCATGGCTATCAAGAGGATTTTTAGGTGTCTAAAAGGGATAGTTGAGTATGGTTTGTGGTATCCTAGATATCATAATTTCTCTCTTCATGCATAGATAGATGCGGATTGGGAAGGAGATGTGGATGACCAGAAGAGTACCAGTGGTGGAGCATTCTTTTTGGGGAAGAGATTGGTTTCTTGGTTGAGCAAGAAACAAGAGGCAATATCTCTGTCCACTGCAGAAGCATAATATATTGTAGCAGCAAGTAGTTGCACTCAAGTTTTGTGGATGAAGCAAATGCTAAGAGACATAAGAGTAGAATATGAGGAGCCTATCACAATCTTCTGTAATAATTCAAGTGCAATAAATATATCTAAGAATCTGGTGTTGCATTCAAAGACCAAGCACATATCTATCAAGTTTCACTTTCTAAGAGAGCAAGTGAACAAGAATGAAGTCAGATTGGAGTTTGTGTCTTCCAAGGATTGGATTGTAGATATCTTTACTAAACCTCTACCTAAGGACTCTTTTGAGTATATCAGGGAGAAGTTAGGGGTTATTACCCCTCTGGTGATGAGCTAAGGTGCACTGATGTGCATTAGTCCGGTGGATATCACAGTCATATCTTGTGGTCCAAATTGATGATGGGGAGCTGCTACTCAGGGGCAGCAGCTGGTATGATTATGAAATGGTGGAATTGCAAGTATTTTCCCTTTGCCATTGATGTCAAAGGGGGAGAGAACACATGTGAAAAACAAGTGGTGGATGATCAAAGGGGGAGCAGTAAAGGTAGAGAAGACAAGTGAATGGTTGTTGGTGATACGGGGAGTTGTGTCAGTAAAGAAAAGTTCTTGTCTTAATGGTCAAAATAATTTTTCACATCATATGTTGCCATCAATGACAAAGGAGGAGATTGTTGCAAGTATGGGCCTAACCGGTGTTGTCATTGATGTCAACATACTCTTGTTGCATTGATGATAAGGATTGGATGAGCTATGTGCTGAGGATATTTAGAAAATTAGTCATATCAGGAACAGAAAAGAACAGTGAAGATAGTAAGGTAAAGGTCCAAGATAAGATGACTATCAAAGGATGTGGTTCAAAGGGTTTGTAGATATGAATCTTAAGATGATCCAGTAAAGATTTTAGAGGTCCACATGAAGATCTGAAGAAGTTGTGGCCGCTCAAGTAAAACCAGTTCCAGTAGGTGTTCAGAGGTGACAGAGTGACACAAATAGGTCCGGTGGGATCTAGAAGTGCAATATCCTATTCTACAAATTTGGAGTGTTTAGGAAGTCCATGTGAAGTGATAACTCAATTGGTTAGTGGTCTGGAGGTCCGCAAGCATCTATTCCATTATGACAGTGATGACAGATTGTGTTCTTGAGGTTCTGGGTGAGGGAGATAAGGATTTCAGTAAGCAGATGAAGTGTGGATGTTCTTGGTGATTCAGGCAAGCTTGTGGAGGTCTTTGGATCATGTCCAGTTCATGTTGGTGGTCTGCATTAGAGTTTGAGCTCGTAATTGAAGAATAACCTCCAGATGATGGTGTTCTTCCTAAGCTTGGCTGACCGGATGAATTACACATCTTATGGATGTTTTTGTAGATGTTTTCTGACTTAGATGTTTATTCCTAAGTCAATGTCTTGTATAAATAAAGAGTTATAAAGTCATTTCAAAGTGTCTTGTGGAGATGAGAGTGTGGTAGCGAGGAAGAGAGCGAAAGGCCGAGCAAAATTTTTTGGGCTTAAATGGAACTGATTCAAGAATGGTAAAGATACTATTCTCCAGTTCAAGTATGTGATACTTATTATTTTGTAGACAGTGTGTTTCTTGTAGATAGTGGGCCTCTTGTGAACAATGTGCTCAGCCAGTGAGCCCTAATTGGCATGTGCCATTTTGTTCTTTCTATTCTTCTAACAGAGAATACAATCTTGGGTTAATCACCCCATGGTTTTTCCTTTAACTAGGTTTTCCACGTCAAAATCTTGGTGTCTTATGTGTTGATGTGTTTCTGCTCTTGATTTAATGCATTATGTTTCCATGATTGATTTATTAATATGCTGCTAAATCACAAAGAGGATGTAAGTGTTTAATTGGAAGAAAGTTTTTGACAACTGATTCTCCCCCCTCTCAGTTGTCTATCCTGAATCTAATAAAACCCTAAATAGGGAAAAACCACGGTGAGTGTTAGCTCACAAGAATTATGTAATAACAATACTGAATTACAAGAAGGCTCACTGTCTTAGGGCTCAATGCCCAAAGAAATGCTCACTGCAAAAAAGGCTCACTACCAAAAATAGGCTCATTTCCTAAAGAAATGCTCATTGCAAAAAAGGGTCACTACCAAAAATAGGCTCACTGCCTAGAGAATGAAAGAAGGAAGAAGAATGGCTCACTTCCATGTTGACCTACTTAGATTACATGTACACATGCATGGTTATAGTTCCAATGAAGCTCAGAAACACTGTCTCAAAACTCTTCATCTTAATTGCTCTATTTCACTACTTTACTTTTACATTAAGCAAGATCTCTCTTCTTTAGCTCTTGTCACCTTCACTATATTTCACATTCACATTCACATTCAAGCACTCAAACACTGATTTTGATCCCATATATATAAGCAACACTTAAAATCTTCATATTAGGTTAGCCTAATAAGGTGTACTATGTAGTCATGCCTTAAATAACTTGTCAGCTAAATTCATTCACCAAAATTCAAAGCAGACCCAAACTGATGCAGGAGCATCTAGGGTGTAAGAGCAATCTTGCATCAACAAAAAAAAATGTTGTTTCTTTTCAATAAGGGCTAAATTTGGCAGGGTTACTATTTTAGTAAGTTTGCATTTGTGCACAGTTGGATACAAAATCTTACACAAACCTCCAAACCTCTAGAATGGTGAATTGAAGCTAATGGTGAAGAAATCACTTCAATATCATTTGTCATTTGTGAGATATTAAAATTTTAAATTCTAAAAATCCTATTGAAATATTCAAAGTCAAATTTGAGGCACTTAGAGGCTCCGGATGGGCCTGAAATTTGGAAGAAAAACCAAGTAGTCTACCTTTCAGTATTACTTGTGCACCATTGTCTTTTTGAGAGCTTTCCGAAAAGGTATTATAATTGAAAATCCAATCATCGGATCGAAAGTTATGGCCCCACGAAGTTGACCTATTTTTGGAGGGAGATGAAAATTTCAAAATTAAGCTGGTGGCTACCAAAAAGGGCTATATATGACCATTTTTGGGAACCCTTGGGTAGTAGAGTTAAGGGGGAAGGTGTAGAGTCAAGAAAAGGGCGGGAAAATAGAAACTCTATTTGATTTGGGGTTACAGAAGGTTGAAGATTCAAGAGTCTTGAGAGAGGGTGCTATAATGTATTGCAGCCTATAGGAGATTCATCCTCTGATTGTATTTGAGCTTCTATAATGTAATGTTTTTCCCATTTTAATAAAATATCATTCTATTTTCTATGTGCAATCTCCGTTATTATGTGTTTTATGATTTACTGTTAGAATCTGAAAAGATTAATAGCCTAGAAAACTACTGCAAAGAATATATATCTAAACTATGTATGCAAATGATACAAAATCAAAATAGTAACACAAAGTTAGTCTCCAAGAGAGTAATGCAAATGCTAGAAGCAAAATTGTATTAAGAGGATGCAAAAGCAAAAGATACAAAATACAAGCCAGGTAGCATGCTTATATAGACTAGGAAGAGGGAGGAGGTGGCAATACTGACCAATCAAGAGCAACCATCTATCAGACTAAAGATAGCAAAGTATCTTCCGAAGATAGCTAATGGATGCTCACATATAGGAAGGTGACACCTCACAACCACTCACCTCATAAGACATGCTTTATTAACCTAAGCGAGATTAATAGAAGTGTAGGAAAAACCTAGGAATATAGGGAAAAATAAATAACCTAACTAGGAAATAAAAACCTACACTAACACCCCCCCATAAGCGAAGCTTAGGTGGATGTAGAAATGGGTCCCAGCAAATCAAGCCTGATGAGGTACCCATGTACATAAAATTCCCCCCCAAAGAGAGAGAAAAGCCCCCCCAAAAAAAAAAGAGAGAGAGAAGAGAGACCCCCCGAAAAGTAGAGAGAGTCAAGAGTCCGAGTGAGAGGAACAAGCCCCCTCAGAGGATGAAGCATCCCGCACCCCCATCAAAGCTCGCAAATGAAGGAACTTGCTCTCAGTGAAGGGTTTGGGGAAGATATCAGCAACCTACTCAGAAGTTAGACAGTAGCGAAGGTCGATGACGTGGCCATGGATGAGCTCCCGGATGTAGTGCAGGTGGATCTCGATGTGTTTGGTCCACTAATGATGGACCGGATTCTGTGAGATCTAAATGGCACTCTGGTTGTCACAAAATATGACTGATGGCCATCTGATCTGGATACCAAACTCTGTGAGAAGATTTTGAAGCCAAGCAAATGGCCTCAATGGCAGCATTCACAACCCCTTGATACTCGGCTTTAGTAGAAGATAGATCAATAGCAGACTACTTCTTGCTCGACCAACAAACAGGACCTAAACCAAGTGAGAAGCTGTAACCTGAAGTAGACTTGTGATCCTGAGAATCAACCACCCAATCTAAATCTATGTAGCCCACCAAGTCAAACTCAATACCCACTGTGTAGTGAATCCCAAAACTGTGAGAACCTTGAATGTAGTGAAGGATCCGCTTGGCTGCTTTCTAGTGCAACTCATGAGGCTCCTACATGAATCGAGAGACCATGCCTACAGCATATGAAATGTCAGGTCTCGTATGAGTCAAATAAATGAGACTCCCAACAATCTATCAATACAAAGTGCCATCAACAAGTGGAGAAGAACACTGAGCCTCAAGTTTGACTCTAGAAAGAAAAGGAGTCGGAGCAGGCTTGCAGTCAGCCATATGAAACCTCGAGATCAAATCTAGAGCATACTTGGACTGGTTGATGGTGATCTTGAAAGCAGACTGGTAGATCTCAATCCCGAGAAAGTAATGCAACAAGCCCAAGTCAGTCATCAAAAACCTATAGTGAAGGGTAGTTTAGACAGCCCCAATGGTGGATGAAGAACTCCCTATGATCAACAAGTCATCAACATATAGAACCAAAAATAGGAGTGAATCATCCTACTGCAAAATGTAGACATTGGGATCAGAATGGCACTGAGTGAATCCAACTGATAGAAGGAAGGAGTCCATCTTGGCATACTAGGCCCGAGGAGCCTATTTGAGGCCATAGAGAGACTTCCAAAGACGGCACACAAGTGAAGAATCCTGAAGGAACCCCTGTAGTTGCTCCATGTAGATTTGCTCCTGAAGGTCACCATGAAGAAAAGCACTCTTCACATCCATTTGGTGTACTTCCCAAAGATTAGTTGTAGCAATGGAAAGAACAAGTCGGATGGAATTCATTCGGGCAACTAGCGCAAAAGTCTTAGAGTAGTCAATCCCAGGAACCTGGGAGAATCCTTTGGTGACCAAGCGAGCCTTATGCTTGTCAATCAACCCATCTGCTACAAATTTTGTCTGATAGATCCACTTACATTGATCAAGTTTTCTTCCCTTAGGAAGAGGGACAAGATCCCAAGTGTGGTTCCTCATCAAGGAACTATACTCCTCCTGCATAGTTGTATCCCACTCAAGAATACCAGAAGCCTCATGAAAAGATTGTGGATCTGAGGCAGTAGCAATGAAGACATGTGGAGCATCTTGAAACTATGAACGAGTCCGCCTAGTGTTTGATGGATCCCCAACCCAATCACCTATAGATGACAAGATCTAACTAGCCCAAAATAGACTGGAAGATGGAGAATCTAGATGAGAATCATCAACCTCTGAATGATGACTAGGGGAGGAAGGAGGTGAGTCATTTTAATCACTCTCTGTATCAGAAGTGGAGGTAGAAGACTGTTTAGGTGAATCTGACTCATTAGAAGATTTGTCATGTATCCCAAGTGACTCCAATGTCAAAGTAGGAGTTGGAGAAGTGATAGAAAGTGAGCTCAAGGAGCCCTCCTCAAACTAAACACTCCTCTCAATGAACAACTCATGTGTAGTAGGGTGGAGCAACCGATAACCCTTCACACCATCAGGATAACCTACAAATTTGCAAGGTCTACTCTACGGATCTAAGGCCTTGTGTTTCTCTATAGGAATGTGGGCCCATGTAGGAGAACCAAAAATTTGAAAGTGCTTAACTGATGGTTTTTGACCGCTCCAAGCTTCAAAAGGAGTGACTCCATTCAAGGCTTGGTGAGGAACACGGTTCTAGATATAACAAGCACAGTTAATGGCCTCTGCCCAATACTGTGGTGCAAGAGATCTACAGTGAATCATGCAGTTCACCATTTCCTTCAAGGACCTATTCTTCTGTTCTACAACACCATTCTGCTAAGGATTGTATGGAACTGAATGCTGCAAATCAATCCCCTCTAAAGTGCAAAACCTCTCAAACTAATGGTTGACATACTCACCACCATTGTCAGTACGCAAAACTTTGATGGCTTTCCTGGATTGCTTCTCTACAAAAGTTTTGAAGTCCTAAAAATGATCAAATACCTCTGACTTCTATTTGAGAAAGTACACCCAAGTATATCGAGAAAAAGTCATCAATGAATGTGAGAACATATCTAGCCCTGCTGAAAGAAGGATGTTGAAATGGACCAGCCAAATCACTATGAACTAACTCTAGTATATGTGAAGCTCTCCATGCCTTACCTTTGTCAAACTTTTCCTTAGGATGCTTACCAAGAATGCAACGTTGGCAAACACCACCTGAAAACTAAACTGAAGGCAACCCTGTGACCATGCTCTGCTGGTTGAGCTACTGCAAGTAGCAGAAGTTAAGATGGCCAAACTGCTCATGCCATAATCTACTCACATCATTAGAATGAGTGAGAAAAATAGTTGAAGGAGGATCAGGAACAAAGTGAGAAAATAGATAGAGCTGTGACTGATGATCTTCTCTCCCAACTGCAACTGTAGAACCATTGTGTAGCTCACGAATCTCCACTAAATTAGGAGTGAACTCAACTTGCTTGCCTAAACCTATGTGAGTGATCTGGTATACCGATAAGAGATTAGTTGATAATGAGGGCACACAAAAAACATCATGGAATGTGCCATCCCCCACATCAACAGACCCTCTCCCACACACCTCAACAGGAGTGTCATCACCCATCAAAATAGAAGGCATAGTACACGGCTCCAAAGATGCAAGTTATTCCTTAGATGAAGCCATGTGGTACGAAGCACCCAACAAAAACCCAAGTGGATGGTGAAGAAGCAACTACAACAAGGGCCTTGCCCTTTCCTTTCCCCTTGTTGTTTTCTTTTACCTTGTTAGACCCTTCCTTAGAACTCTGTTTGATAGACTCAGGAACACTGATATTATTCTTCTCAAGAATGTGTGTCAAGTGATCAATTTGTTTCTTCAAACATTTATGTTCATCATGACTGGGTCTTTTACAATAGGCACATTGGACCCTCTCTTTCTTAGGCTTGTCACTGGTGCAGGAGCACCTACCTGACAGCTAGCCTCCATGAGGCAGTTAGTTTGTTTTGAGTCTTGTTAATGTTTCCAAGAAGGTCTGATAAGACCAATGCATGTAATAAGGTCATGTTGACCATGCTTTGCTATTTTTAGATAGTTTGTTAGGACAGCTGTTATGCTGTAGGTCCGGTTGGATCTCCCAGCTGCCTGGAGAGATTTCCCCAGCTGCTTGGAGTCGAGTGGTAGTACTCGCAGGAGATCCTATTTATACATGAGGATCGGTTGGTTTTAGATATAATATAGTATTGCATTGAGCAGAGGAGTTAGATTTCAGAGAGAGAGACTGAGTATTGTACTGCATCTTTTGAAATCAATAAAGATCCTGTTTGTGTTCATTTTCTGTTTGATCTCCATTGTGAAATCGATTTGCTGGTTTGGTGGTTTCATGGATTCGCTGATCCATTCCACCGGTTGATTCGTCGAATCGGTGGAATGGCTGTGTACAGTAGTTTAGGTTATAGTTTGCATTTTCTGTGTGTTTGCATGTCTGTTTGCAGGATCGTCATCTAAAAGTGTTGAGAACCCTAGCATGGGTATGTGCTAGGTCGTGTTAGTTGTTAAAGTCTGGAAGATCACCCTGAAAGTAGATCGGGTCATCCCAGGAGGTTCGGCGGATCGAAATTCGCTAAGGTTGGAAAATCCATCGCAACGGCATCATCAGGATATTTCTGTGTATATCCTGCAGGTACTTCGGGCGTCATCCGAGTAAGCGGAGATGAGCATGATGCAGTCGATTGCATAAAGTGAATGTGCATTGGGGTGATCATCATCAGGTGTTGCCGAGGAGGAGCGTATCGGCATAAGGTAGAAGATCGGGTTGATAAAACCATCGCGGGCCGATAATGTTAAGTTTGGCCGACAGCAGGATATTGAAGGAACTATATGTGACGTCATCGTCATCAGGATAATCGTCATCAGGATATCAGGGCAGCAGGATATTGAAGGAGCTGCATGTGACATCATCGTCATTAGGATAATCATCATCAGGATATCGGGGTGACGTAAGCATCGAAGGAAGGGTGCATGAGGTTGTCATCATCAGGATATATGGGAGGAATCGGATGTTCTATATCCTGCTGATGAACATGATGTTGAACATCATGATGATGCAGATAGAGGTTGGCGGTAAGATGAACAGTGAACATCAGGAGGATGTTTGCGCTTGCCGAATGTGATGATGCTGCCGATAGCCAGATATGATGATGCTGCTGACAGACGAAGAGTCGAAGGTTTGGCTGCAGGAGGATATCGGTCGGCGAGAGAGAATATGATGATGCTGACAGTGCTAAGGGAAATATGATGATGATGATGAAGGGTTGCGGACATCCATGCTGTATGTCAAGGTTTTAGTGTGGATGCCTCTGCATCATAGTGGTATCAGAGCTTAGAAAAAGGTCTGGGCTGTTGTGTGTTGATTCTGTCACCGAAAGGGCAGAGGTAGAGTTGATTCTGTCACTGAAAGGACAGAGGTAGAGGAGTGAGAGGTTGACAAAATGCCTCCGAAAGGTACTGGTACTGCAAGGGAATTGTAGGAGATGAAGGAAAAACATGCCAGAGAGATGAGGAAGATGAAGGAGCTTGCTGAAGCACTTCAAGCCAGGCTTGTAGCCCTGGAAAAGAACAAAAAGAGGGAAGTGGAAGACAGTGAATCTGAAGAAGATGAAGATGCTGTTGAAGAGTATGAAGAAGTAGCTGAAGATCTGGATGCTGAAGACCAGAAATTTGCAAAACTGTTAAAGGTAGTGCAGAGTGATAAACCTAAGGTAAAGGTTGATGTTTCCAAGTATAATGGAAGTTTGAATGAAGATGAGTTGCTGGATTGGATTGCTGCACTTGATAATCACTTTGAATGTGAAGATGTTGCTGAGGATCAGAAGGTAAAGATTGCAAAGACCAAGTTAGGAGGTCATGCTTTTGTATGGTGGGATTATGTACAATCCGAGAGAAGGAAACAAGGGAAGTCAAAGATCACTTCATGGGATAAGATGGTAGCAAGGATCAAAGGTAAATTCTTGCCAAGGGATTATGAAATTCAGATGTTTAAGAAGCTGCAATTTTTAAGGTAGAAGGAAATGGATGTGAAGGCATATACTGAGGAGTTTTATAAGTTGAGTATGAGATCTAGTCATCATGAGAATGAGGTAGAAAAGGTGGCTAGGTACTTGGCTGGTTTGAGATTGAACATACAGGATGAGTTAGTTTTAGCTAACCCTAAGAGTGTGGAGGATTGTTATCAAATGGCAATCAGGATTGAAGAAAAGGTGAATAGAGGACAAGATAAGTCCATGAGAGGAAGAGGCAGCAATATGAGGGGAAGAGGATCAGCCCCTACACAAAGGCACACCAATGAGGGTCAAGAAGACACTGGTAAAGGATAGGGACAGTCTGATTTCAGAGGTGGATGGAAAGGTAATAAAGGCAGATTTGGAGGTGCTAGAGGTTCTACTACATTTTCAGGCAAGTGTTACACCTATGGTGAGTTTGGTCATCCATTTTTCAAATGTCCAGAGAGCAAAGGTTCATCATCCAGAAATGATAGAACAAATGACAAGAGAGTACAACTTGTGCAAGAAGAGAAAGTAGAACAAAGTGTGCAGAGTTCAAACACTTATCAAGGAGATAGATTTCCTAACAATTATGCATATCCTGAGGATGGAGAAGCATTGATGCTAAGGAGAATTAGTTTGCAGGCATCAAAGGATATGATGCAAAGAAGAGCTCTTTTCAAGACCACATGCAAGAGGAAAGGTAAGGTATGTAAGGTTGTCATTGATACTGGTTCAACAGACAACATGGTATCTCAGGAAATGGTGGATAAACTGCATTTGGAAAGGATTCCACACCAACACCCTTACAAGGCATCTTGGGTGAGTGATAGTCAATCACTTTTTGTCTATGAACAGGCATATGTGGATTTTCAGATTGGAGCATATCAGGATAGAGTTTTGTGTGACATTTTGCCCATGGAATGTTGTCACCTACTGTTGGGTAGACCATGGCAATTTGATAGAAGGGTACTGTATGATGGGTATGCTAATACCTACACCATCAAGAAAGATGGGAAAACTATTATGTTGATGCCATTGCAGGAAGCAGCTGCAGCACAGGGGGCAGCCAAAATCATTTTAGTATGAAAGAAGGAATTTGTGCAGATGCCTATAGGAGCAGGCATAAAGGCAGTTGAGGACACTGCAGGGAAAGGAGTTGTTAAGGACAACAGGTTGAAGAAAGTTTTAGTTTTGACTGACAGAGGTCAGCAGCAGGTGCAGAAACAGGTTTGCAAACAGCAACCAGTTGAGAGGAATGACAAGGATGTTGTCATAGTTGGGACTATTGTTTGTCCTATAAAAGTTGTAAGAAAGACAGAGTTGAACATTACAGAAGTTCAAGAGGCAGTTCAGATAGAGGTTCTGGTTAAACACAAGGTATGTGAGAGAAAGGCCTACATTGACAGGCATGAGGATTTACTTGCAAGCAAGCAAGTTACAGTTCAGAAGTCTTGGAGCAGCCAAGAGCCAGCAGAGGACAAAGCTGGAACAGGTCAGAACACTGACATGACAAAGTGTAAAGGTGGAGGACTTCCACAACCCAAACTCATGGGACATGAGTTCTTTTCTGTTGGGGAGTATGGTGCAGGAGCACCTACCTGATAGCTGGCCTCCATGAGGCAGTTAGTTTGTTTTGAGTCTTGTTAATGTTTCCAAGAAGGTCTGATAAGACCAATGCATGTAATAAGGTCATGTTGACCATGCTTTGCTATTTTTAGATAGTTTGTTAGGACAGCTGTTATGCTGTAGGTCCGGTTGGATCTCCCAGCCGCCTGGAGAGATTTCCCCAGCTGCTTGGAGTCGAGTGGTAGTACTCGCAGGAGATCCTATTTATACATGAGGATCGGTTGGTTTTAGATATAATATAGTATTGCATTGAGCAGAGGAGTTAGATTTCAGAGAGAGAGACTGAGTATTGTACTGCATCTTTTGAAATCAATAAAGATCCTGTTTGTGTTCATTTTCTGTTTGATCTCCATTGTGAAATCAATTTGCTGGTTTGGTGGTTTCATGGATTCGCTGATCCATTCCACCGGTTGATTCGTCGAATCGGTGGAATGGCTGTGTATAGTAGTTTAGGTTATAGTTTGCATTTTCTGTGTGTTTGCATGTCTGTTTGCAGGATCGTCGTCGAAAGGTGTTGAGAACCCTAGCATGGGTATGTGCTAGGTCATGTTAGTTGTTAAAGTCTGGAAGATCACCCTGAAAGTAGATCAGGTCATCCCAGGAGGTTCGGCGGATCAAAATTCACTAAGGTTGGAAAATCCATCGCAACGGCATCATCAGGATATTTCTGTGTATATCCTGTAGGTACTTCGGGCGTCATCTGAGTAAGCGGAGATGAGCATGATGCAGTCGATTGCATAAAGTGAATGTGCATTGGGGTGATCATCATCAGGTGTTGCCGAGGAGGAGTGTATCGGCATAAGGTAGAAGATCAAGTTGATAAAACCATCGCGGGCTGATAATGTTAAGTTTGGCTGACAGCAGGATATTGAAGGAACTGCATGTGACGTCATCGTCATCAGGATAATCGTCATCAGGATATCGGGGCAACAGGATATTGAAGGAGCTACATGTGACGTCATCGTCATCAGGATAATCGTCATCAGGATATCGGGGTGACGTAAGCATCGAAGGAAGGGTGCATGAGGTTGTCATCATCAGGATATATGGGAGGAACCGGATGTTCTATATCCTGCTGATGAACATGATGTTGAACATCATGATGATGCAGATAGAGGTTGGTGGTAAGATGAACAGTGAACATTAGGAGGATGTTTGCACTTGCCGAATGTGATGATGCTGCCGATAGCCGGATATGATGATGTTGCTGACAGACGAAGAGTCGAAGGTTTGTCTGCAGGAGGATATCGGTCGGCGAGAGAGAATATGATGATGCTAACAGTGTTAAGGGAAATATGATGATGATGATGAAGGGTTGCGGACATCCATGCTGTATGTCAAGGTTTTAGTGTGGATGCCTCTGCATCAGTCACCCTTGGAAGATTGAGTCTCATTAATTTCTTTTGAAGCAACCGATATCTGATCCTTCTTTGCCTTGCTATTCTTCTGTTTCTTATCCTTACTATTGTTGTTACTACTTTGTCCTTTCTATTCTTTTGTGCTTTGGTTGGCAGCCAAGGCATGTGACTTAGAGGACTTAAGAGTGCCCATCTAGATTAGCTTGTCTTGTTTTCAAGTGAGACTGACAACAAAATCATCTAAAGATGGCATGGTGAATTGAGTACCAAGTGCACCCTTAGTAGCATAGAAAGTAGAAACAAACACAGAATATTCTAAACTTAGCTTAGAGAGAATACTAAGAATTAGTTGTTCATCTTTCTTTTCAATTCCACATTATTTTAACTACAGCCTTAGTGATTTCAATTTAGTGAAGAAATTGCCTGGACTTAAACTAATTAGTTCATTTTCCAACATATGACCCCTCAATGAATCTTGTGTGCCAAATAGTTTTTCTAGCTTTGTCCAGATTTCATTTGGTGTATTCAAAGACTCAATGTGAAAGAGAAAATCAGGAGAAACAGACAAACACAATGTTCCATATGCTTCATCACATTTATTAAACCACTTAGGCTTATCTTCATCTTTAGTAGGTTCAGTTTGAAGTCCCATAGTTATCCTATTTAATCCAGCTTTTCTTAAGTGAATTGTCATGCGTGATTTCCACTCAAAGTAATTGTATGGAGTTAGGATGGGTAGATTTGTTTGATCCATGATGAAGAAATGTAGAGAAGAAGTGCCGAAAAGAAGAGAACCCAACCAAGACAACCGCCCCCTTTTCACTCAATCAAAGAACCGCCCCAAGAAAATATGATTTGGCACTTTATATTAGTGCATTTACAACTACCACTAGCAAGAAATACTAAGTGGTCTTGATTTTAATGCATTACAAAACCCTCATGAAGAGCATATGCTAAAAATACAACTTTGGCATAATATCCAAAGAAATAAACAGTACCACTGCGATCTACTCGAAAATCCATGCACTTTCAAAAAATGAATCACCTCGATACGAGGTCGTATGTGAAATTTATGATCCTCTGAAGCTCCCAAAATGAGAACTGTGTAATGTCACAACTGAGAATCTATAATTTCTAAAAAATCTTGGCATCAAAATCAAAAAACATCTGCACTAGTGCATAGAGCACAAAAAAATAGCCAAAATCAAAAAACATTTCATGGGAAAAGGAGTCCGTATGAGCAAGAATGGAGCATTTGAAAACTGCCTTCAAAACTACAACTACCAACGGAGAGGGGTCCTGTTGTATCTTTCTAAGCACGTTTCTACAAAATATATAGAGTGCATGCAAAAATGAAAAGATACCTAGATGGTTTTTCTTTTTTGTGAACAAAACTCAGAAGGCATTTTTCTTGCTGATGTATAGAAGATGTTGATCTAGTGTAAACAAAACGCCTTTAGCTACAAAAAATGACATGCAAAGGCTGAATCAAATACCTAAGACAAGAAATGGCTTGCTGGAACCTACAATATTGACTGAAAATGCCAAATATGCAAGCTGGTTGTCAGATTTGAGCTTGAAACCCCGGTTCCGAAACTGTGTATGACGATTTCTAATTTCAGTGAAACAAAGGCCAAATCTGACTTTCTCAAGCCTCCTGGATGCATTGGAATAGCTGGAAATGCTGCCAGTAATAAAAAATGTTGCAATCACCTAGATTTCATAAAACACATGTGCAAAGCCTAGAGATTAAAAAACTTTCTGTCAAATTTTTCTAATTCTCAAGATCATCTGAAGATGCAAGAGAAGAGCATACTTGGTTTTTCAAAAAACTGTAATAAGATTTATTAGCCCCCTCAAATCTCTCAAATATGGAAACTAAAATCTACTCTTGCATATAGAATAGCTCTGATACCATGTTAGAATCTGAAAAGATTAATAACCTAGAAAACTAGTGCAAAGAATAGATATCTAAATTATGAATGCAAATGATACAAAATCAAAATAGCAACACAGATTTAGTCTCCAAGAGAGTAATGCAAATGCTAGAAGCAAAAATAGCATTAAGAGGATGCAAAAGCAAAAGATACAAAATACAAGCCAGGTAGCATGCTTATATAGACTAGGAAGAGGGAGGAGGTGGCAACACTGACCAATCAAGAGCAACCATCTATCAGACTAAAGATAGAAAAGTATCTTCCCAAGATAGCCAATGGATGCTCACATATAGGAAGGTGACACCTGGCAACCACTCAACTAATAAGACATGGTTTATTAACCTAAGTGAAATTAATAGAAGTGTTGGAAAAACCTTGGAATATAGGGAAAAATAAATAACCCAACTAGGAAATAAAAACCTACACTAACATTTACCCCCTTTATCAAGTGGTATCAGAACAAGGGTTCCTGAGTGTGTAGACAGATCACCAATCATGAGGCAGTTTGCACCAGGACCTAAGGTTGTGGGTTTGTTGTGGAGATCAAGATGCCTCCACGAAGAAATCATATTGGGAGGAATGCTTTGACGGAAGAGGGTTTTAGAGCCCTGCAAAGACAAATCGATGCATTGCAAGAGGAGCTGAGAAGAGGGTTTGAGCCAAGAACAAGAGAAGAAAGTGAGGATGAACTAGAAGAGGAGCTATCTGAAGAAGAACAAGAAGCTACAGGAGATCCTGCATAAGTTAGGTTGTTGAGGGCCATTTCTAAGATTGGAAAGAGGGCCAGGATCGAAGTTTCTACATACTCTGGAGATTTGAATCTAGAACAGCTTATTGATTGGCTCAATGACATGGAGGAATATTTTGAGTATGAAGATGTGGAAGACCCAGATAGGGTCAAGTTTGCAAAAATAAAATTGAAGGGCCATGCCAGTATTTGGTGGAAGAAGGTCCAGTTAGAGAGGAATAGAAGAGGAAAAGGAAAGATCACCAGATGAGATCAGATGGTGGATAAATTGAAGAAGCAGTTCATTCCTATGGATTATGAGATGGAGTTGTTGAAGAAGCTGCAAGGATTGAAGCAAGGCAACAAGTCTATTAAGGAGTATACAGAAGAGTTTTATAAGATTACTATTAGAACTGGTCATGCAGAGGCCAACAAGGAGAAGGTAGCCCATTACATTAATGGGTTCAGGACAAGTATTCGAGAGGAGCTGAGCCTAGTCAGAATGACCACCATAGAAGATGCATACTAGTTTTTCCTGAAGGTGGAAGAGAAGCTGAATAAAAGATTTGACAGCAAGCAAAGGGGAAGAGGTCAAGGCAGAAGGACTAATGGAAGATCCTATGGGGGCCAAAATGAAGATTCAAAGAAAAGTGAATGTTGATAACTGATAGGGGGGGTGAATCAGTTATCCTAATTATTTCTTCTTTCTGAACTTTCTTATTAATCAAAGCAACATTAATTCAAACAAGGAAACATTACCATGAAATGAAAAACACATGACACAGTATTTTTGACATGGAAACCCTATTAAGGGAGAAAACCATGGGGTGATTAACCCAAAGATTATTCTCTGTTAGAAGAATAAGGAAATATAAAAAAATTGCACTTGCCAATTAGGGCTCATTGTCTGAGCACACTACTCACAAGGAGGCACACTGCCTACAAGAGACACACTATCTACAAAAGAGTGTTATACAATACTTGAACTGATTGGAGGCATCCACATATGCCAGAGTTCAGTTTCAGTTAGGCTCAGTACACTGATCTGCTGCACTTCATATTTCCTCTTCTCTTATGTTGCTTTCCTTTCACATACCGGACCTTCCTTACTACTTCTGCTCTACTCTGCTTTTATTCACATATCACATGTCACCACAACACTTCTCACAGCTAAATCCATCCTATATATATCTACACAAGTGATTTCTAGTCGGCACCCGGAACAATCAATCTTCTCACAAACTCTATTTTGTTGGCTGAATCCTTACACATCAAGTAATGCAGATCAAGTATATGCTTGTAGAAATCATTAATCATGTCGGCCAAATATGATTCATGCCTTCATAACCTTTACCACCATCAGTAACACATCCAAAAAGTAATCTGATTTTCTGTCAATCAGTTCATCCTCTATTCACAATGTCACTCAGGAATCTGGTACTCAACTATTCATATCTTTTTCCTTGTCCGTCACCGAAGGCTAAATCCTTGGAATCTATTACTCAAGGTAGTCCTCTTGACTTTCCCAAATCCACACTTCATCAAGATACTTCCTCTGAGAGATCTAGACCTGCCTGTCGGACCTTGCCACAAGCTCTGTTCTTGTTTACTAGACCTCAACAATCTTCATTCTAACTTCCGGTAGAGACACACCATGTCCTGCAGATGTCTAGGATGAAATTTGTTGCCATTAGTGACAACAATCATGAATCCATATAGTGTCTCTTGCCAACAATCTCCCCCTTTGGCATTAATGGCAACACTTAGTGAAAATTGACTAAGTGTTTACACTATGCTCCCCCTTGGCTGATGCTCTATCTTTATATACATTTTCTAGAGCTCCCCCTTAGTTGGATTCCTCATTTTTCACTGCTCCTCACTCCTCCTTTGACATCAATGGCAAAGGGTAGGGTCCGCATACCAAAATTTTTAAAAATTTAACTATATTTAGCCATATAAGTATATATATACAAGTTGTACTTACATATACTTAAGTATGTCTGCAAAAGTGTTCTTCAACTATACAACTTCTATCGCCCAACTCTGCTTTATCCTGTCCAGAATTGAGATATGCCCACTCAACAGGAATGGAAATGCATCTGCCCTTTTTAGATCTGTCAGATCATTGGTCTGGGCTTTAATTTGGGCTTCTGTTATGGCCTCATGCATGGCCTCTAGCTTAGGGACAATTAACCCCCTGAGCTCACTCAACCTGCTTATTCTATTTTTTCTTTCCTTCTCCAATTTCTTGATTTCACTCAAGACTATGATAGTCTGACATTCTTGATTTGTTATAGAGGAAGAGAGAGGATCAAAATTCTTTGATAGGTTTGATAGTTTATCCTTCTGTTCGTTTATTTTCTTCTCAATGTCCAGTGTTACTTTAGACCATGATAAACAAAATTTATACATTTCTCCTTCATCTTTAAGAGCATTTTCTAGGCTCTTTATTCCAATATTCATGTTTCTTCTATCATTAATAATCAAACCCTGTACCTCAGAGAATCTTTTATCCAAGAACTCCTTCCGGACCTTTGCTTCAGTTGATTTTTCTAGAGAATCAAAATGTGTACTAACACTGCTGACTAAGGTTTTGAGATTACTGGAAGAGGAGGCTATGGGATCCTTTTGAAAAGATGGCATGATTTTTTCTAGCACTCCAGATGCTACCTCCATAAGCTCACAGTCTTCCACGTGAGATTTCAATAGTTTCTCTTTGACTTTCTCATTTGCAAATGAGGCAATTTTCATTGTTTGCACCAGTGACAAAGAGTCAAAATCTAATGGTCCTTTTAGTAGGTCCAGTTCATCAATTTCTATAGTGGCTTTTGTTAAGAATTCTTGAACAGTTTGTGCAGTGTCTCTTGTCGGAGACAGATGTTTCTTCTCTTCTATAGTCTTAGGGCTATCCCTTGGAGCTTTCTCTCCTTCTACATTCTTACCACTATCAGTTGTGGTTTTCTCCGTTGGGGTCTTCTCTTTCTCTGCAGCCTTGGTACTGTCAGCTTCTTTTACCTTCATTCCTACTTCTTTCTCCTATATTGTGTCTTCTCTTTTAGATCTAGAAGCTGTAGGGGAAACCGGAGGAGAGATATTTGTTTGTCCATGAACCACTTCTTCTGGAATAGGGGATTCATAGCTCTTGTCTTTACTGGTGTCCTCTGTGATAGGAATGTTGAACTTTTTAAGAGTATTCCAGAGAATCTCTTCAGTCTCTTTTGCCACCTTATCGATTTCACCAAGCATGAGCTAATTCATCCTTGCTTTGCTCCTAAATTCATCCTTACAATCTTTGAATATCATATTCATTGTTTTGGGATCAATTGCAAGATATAGCTGAATAGCTATCTGTTCTTGGATCTCAATGTCTTTTGCCATGGCATTGTTCTTTCTTATTTCTAACTCCTTTTCTAGGCTCTTAGGAATTAGAGACATAATCTCAATGAAAGCCTTATTGTATATGTTTAGATACCTGATTATAGCTTCCTGCAGGATCTTTTAGTCAGCCTCATTGTAATCATCATAGAATTCAGCCATTGGTTGAAGGTTTCCATCCACAGTGACTAATTTGATTACACTTTCTAGAGATAGGGTGGGCTTTTCAACAAATTCCTCTGCCATTTCTTCCTTGTCTTGGCCTGTGGAGGGTTTACCGGATCCTGTCTTCTTCTACTTCTTTATTTCCTTTACCCCCTCATCTGATTTGGTTTCCTCTTCATCTCTTTGACTTGCATAAGCCCTTGTGGCTTTTGTCTTAGATCTTTTCTCTCTTTTACCGGATGCCTGGACTTCCGGTTTTGAGCTTTTGGTTGTGACAAGTGCAGATCTTTTTGATGATCTAGTCCAGGTTGAGGTTTCTACCGGAGCACTTTTCTTGCTTTTCTTTTCTGCCTCTTTCTTCTCTTCCTCAGCCCTTTCCATCCTTTTCTTGTGGGCATCAAGTGCCTCCTTTGAGATGCCAAGGCCTTGGGCAAAATTTTCTACTTCTTTTCTCGCCTTCCTCTTGATCTCTGGTTCTCTGAGTTCAACATGAATTTTTATACTCAGCTCCTCAAAGGTTCCAAACCTTTCTACTTTTGGATCCTTAGGCTGACTTAGCTTGTGTTGAACATGCAGCTCCATAATTTGTTCATCAACCTCATACCCCATGGGCATGATCCATACAGTTCTTGGTTCTACTGCCTCCATTATGCACTAATCAGTCTCTACCATAAAGTAGATTATGTCTTTGTATTTCTCAACAAGAGACTGGAGAATCCTTTCTCTTGCTTGCATCATGTTCTGAAAGTTCTTGAAATACCCCCACAGAGCTGTATTTTGTGCTTTGTTGTCACCAAGTCCATTTAAATAATCTCTGATTTGGATAGCTACCGGTCTATTATTCTCCCATACCTAGCCATTAGATTGGGGAAGCTCATTCATAAAGTAGAAGAATATGCACAACATCAATCCACCATATTTGAATGAATTCTTTTTATCTTTCTTTATTTTCTGTAGATTCTCCATGAGTTGGTTCAAGAGAAGCTGGCAAAGATCATAGTCTGTATCATTTCTTAGCATTTCATAAGTAGTATAGATGGCTATTCCAGGTATAGAATTTTCTCTGCTAGAATGATATATCTTACATCCAATGATCATAGAAGCAAACTTGACATCTGGATCAGTGATGTCATCTACTGTCATTGCTCTTTTGTCAAACTTAGATCCAGTAGCCTCACTCACAGTTTGGTTCTTTACAGATTTAAGAACAGGAATCCCACCGGATGAATGTAGTCTGGTAACTGCCCTGATGGCATCTTTAGGGATCTTGAATGGTCTATTTAACCACATTAAATTGTCATGTATTCTGCTCAAAATGTACCTAACCCATTCATCCTCCGTAAAATAGGGGAAATGTATGTATTGTGCAAAGTGCTTGTTCCGAAGGCCTATGTATTGGGGTTTGAGCTCGAATGAATCATCTAACAGTTGTTTGTGATAGATATCTCTTAGTTTAAATTTCCCAAACTCTTCAACATTTGCATGTATATAAACCCTAATATCTTCGGTGTGCAAAACACCATGCAGAACATTGGAAAATACACCTAGGGGGTCTACCTCCAAGGATTTGTATGGATTTTTCTTAAATGTAGGGCGAGGTCTATCAGAAATCTTTACAATATTCAGAGTACCCATTATCAAGAGATTTGCAGTGAGATATTTGAAAATAGAAAATACCTTTTGTGCCTATCAGTTTTACAGAGTTGGTTGGATTGATCTCTGGAAGTAATGACTTCTGCAAGTGATCTTCGATGAACTTGACGAATTTCGTCATAGAGCTCCGCTTTTTGTTTCTTCTTGAGTGCAGAATGAATGAGTGATTAATGAAAAGCCCTTATATTGCTCCGCAAGCCCTAATATCAAATTGCAATAAATGCTCGACCTACATTATTCTGGTTTGCCTTATTCAGGTGATTTGAAGAACCAAATCAACCCTGATCTTTAAACATCTTATGGATCTTCCAAATCTTAACCACAGTTTGTTTGAATATATCCCTTATGACTCCTTCAATCTGCAACTCTTCTTGTGCTAGTTCCGGCACCAATTGACTGGTTGGGGGAACAAGGTTTTCTTTGTGTCTCCCCCTGAGCCAGAGCTCACTTTTTAGTTTCTGGAAGGAATATCAGCACCAGAGTCTGGTGTGGATCCAACCTCTACATTCTCAATACTTTTCTTCACCCAAATCTTGCTTATCTCATTTTTAACTTCATCCGCATTCATCTTTTGTTTACCCTTATCTTGATTCTTATTATGATATACCGGACCTCTTTGGTCCTGATTCTTGCTTCTATAGACTTTTGAATTATGACCGGACCTATTACAGATCTGGCAAACAACATTTCTTTGCATATTTGACTGATATCCTCTTGATCTACATTGATTAGCCATATGACCTATTCTATTGCATGCAAAGCATCTACCATTGAATGATTTGTTCATTTGCATATTTCTGCATTCATGAGACTTGTGACCATACCTTTTGCAATTAAAACACTGTGTGGAGAATTGAATTAGTCTGATTCATTCTCTTTTTGCACTGATTAGCTTTGTGACCAAAGTGATTGCAGTTGTGGCAGTATCCATTGAAGGATGGATATCTTTGAGCATTGGGTTGTCTTACTGGAGGTCTTCTAGGCCTGTTCCTTGGATTTTCTGGTCTAAAATTCTGCTGACCTGATCCAGAGCTTTCTCCTTTCTCATATCCCAAACCACACTTGTCATCTGCCCTCTTCTGACTTCCAAGAAGAACCTCAAGTTGAGCAGAACTTATCTTGAATTTCTCTTTATATTCATTTGCTATGTGAAGATCCCTTTTTAGAGAGACAATTTGATCCTCAAGTTTTTCTTCATTATCTTTAGCATCTTCAAGATCAGTTTCAAGATGTCTGATAATTCTATCCATCTGGTGGCAATCTTCTAATTTCTCCTTGAGAGATTGTCTTAGATTATCTTCAATTTTTCTTTTCTCTTCAACTTCTTGGGTAAACTTCATGACTCCTGATTCCATTTCATGTCTTACCATAAGGATTTCTTTTGATAATTTTTCACACAACTCAGTTTTTTCCTTCAACTCTTCATTAGCATTATTTGCTTCACCTTGTCTTGCCAATTGTTGAAGTAGCTTCTTTCTCTTCTTCATAGAAAGACTTAATTTGTCTTTTAGTTCTCTCATGAAATCATCAGCCTATTTGAGTCTTTCCTTTAGTTCATTGACTTCAGAGTTTGACTGTTCAAGATCATCAAGGGCAGTCTTGAGTTGCTCCCTTAAACCATATGCATCCATTTGAACTCCCAGATCTTTCTCAAGTTGTTAGGCTCTATTAGGAGGAACTTAGCTCTGATACCAATTATTGATAACTAAGAGGGGGGTGAATCAGTTATCCTAATTATTTCTTCTTTCTGAACTTTCTTATTAATCAATGCAGCATTAATTCAAACAAGCAAACATTACCATGAAATGAAAAACACATGACACAGTATTTTTGACATGGAAACCCTGTTAAGGGAGAAAACCACATGGTGATTAACCCAAAGATTATTCTCTGTTAGAAGAATAAGGAAATACAAAAAATGGCACTTACCAATTAGGGCTCACTGCTCGAGCACACTGCTCACAAGGAGGCACACTGCCTACAAGAGACACACTGTCTACAAAAGAGTGTTATACAATACTTGAACTGATTGGAGGCATCCACATATGCTGGAGTTCAGTTTCGGTTAGGCTCAGTACACTGATCTGCTGCACTTCATCTTTCCTCTTCTCTTATGTTGCTTTCCTTTCACATACCGGACCTTCTTTACTGCTTCTGCTCTGCTCTGCTTTTATTCACATATCACATGTCACCACAACACTTCTCACAGCTAAATCCATCCTATATATATATCCGCACAAGTGATTTCATTATCTTTCTAGTCAGCACCTGGAACAGTCAATCTTCTCACAAACTCTGTTCTGTCGGCTAAATCCTTACACATCAAGTAATGCAGATCAAGTATATACTTGTAGAAATCATTAATCATGTCGGACAAACATGATTCATGCCTTCATAACCTTTACCACCATCAGTAACACATCCGGAAAGTAATCTGATGTTCTGTGAGTCAGTTCTTCCTCTGTTCACACTATCACTTAGGAATCCGGTACTCAACTATTCATATTTTTTTCCTTGTCCATCACTGGAGGCTAAATCCTTGGAATCTATTACTCAAGGTAGTCCTCTTGACTTTCCCAAATCTACACTTCACCAAGATACTTCCTCTGAGAGATCTAGACCTGTCTGTCGGACCTTGCCACAAGCTCTGTTCTTGTTTACAGGACCTCAACAATCTTCATTCTGACTTCCAGTAGAGACACACCATGTCCTACGGATGTGTGGGATGAACTTTGTTGCCATCAATGACAACAATCATGAATCCATATAGTGTCTCTTGCCAACAGTGAAGACGTCAGCACCAATTGAAATCAGAGAGGAGATAATACCTACCACCCTCATGACCAGAACAATGGTGAGCAAAGAAGAAGAGGAAGAGGTAGACCTAGGCAAGAACTTAGGAGAGGAGGTTTCAGAGGAACATGTTTCCAATGTGGAGAAGAAGGACATCAAGCATATGAGTGTTCGCAACATCAAGGAAGGACAAATAGAAGACCTGAAGGTAATGCTCGAGTTGCACATGTTGATGAAGATACGCAATCTGAGCACTCTGAAGATGTTGAAAGGGGAGAAACCCTAGTTTTTAGAAGAACTTTGTTGAATGAGGAGAAAGAACCCAATCAGAGGAAGAGTTTGTTCCACACAAGGTACAAATGTGAAGGTAAGTGTTGTGATATTATTATTGATAGTGGAAGCACTAATAATCTTGTTTCAGAGGAGATGGTTGACAAGTTGAAGTTGACAAGAAGAAAGCATCCGCATCCATACTAGATTGCATGGTTGCAGAAGGACCATAGAGCTGTGGTCAATGAGCAGTGTTTAGTGAAGTTCAAGATTGGTGACTACCATGATGAGGTGCTGTATGATATTATACCAATGGATGCATGTCATATGTTATTGGGGAGGCCATGGTAGTATGATAGGAGCACTGTTCGTGATGGCCGTGCAAACACATATTCCCTAACAAAGGATGGAGTTCATCATAAGTTGAAGCCCTTGAAGGAGGTGGAAGAAAAGGTATGTAATACTACAAGAATTTGTTTGGTAGATGGTAGGAAATTTTTGGAGGGTATGAAGCATGAGCGTCATTGCTTTGCATTGATTCCTAAGATTAGTCACGAGAAATGTGAAGATGTACCAGCAAAAGTCTCAGATATGTTGGAAGAATTTTAGGATATTATCTCTGATAATGTACAAGAAGGTTTACCACCAGTAAGGAAGACAAGTCATCAAATGGATTTGATACTAGGAGCTAGTTTGCCAAACAAGGCAGCCCATAGAATGACTCTAGCAGAGAGTGAAGAGTTGAACAAACAAGTTCAAGAGTCATTGAAGAAGGAATTGATAAGAGAAAGCCTAAGTCCATGTGCGATACCCACAGTACTAGCACTTAAGAAAGATGGAGAGTGGAGGATGTGTACAGATTCCTGAGCCATCAACAAGATCACAATCAAGTATAGATTTCTATTGCCCAGAATGGAAGACATAATAGATTGTTTGAGTGGAGCCAAGTACTTCATGAAGATTGATCTGAAGAGTGGGTATCACCAGATTCCAATCAGAGAAGGAGACAAGTGGAAGATAGCCTTCAAAACAAAGGAAGGTTTTTATGAGTGGTTAGTCATGCCATTTGAGCTAACCAATGCATCGAGTACATTCATGTGGCTTATGAACGAGGTATTGAAATAATTCTTGGGAAGTTTAGTTATTGTTTATTTAGATGACATTTTGATTTTTAGTAAGACTTGGGATGAGCATTTGATGCATACCAGAAGAGTTTTAGAGAAGTTGAGGGAGGAGAATTTGTTGATAAATCTCGAGAAATGTAGTTTTGCAAAGGAGTTGTTATACCTAGGATTTGTTGTCTCAGAGGAAGGTCTTAAGATGGACCCAAAAAAGGTGAGGGCTATCATTGAATGGCCTATGCCAAGGAGTGCTTTTGAGGTAAGATCTTTTCATGGTTTGGCAAGTTTTTATAAAAAGTTTATTAAGAATTTCAGTAGCATTTGTGCACCCCTAACTGAGACAATGAGAGAGGATAGAAAAGAGTTTAAATGGACTAAAGGAGCAGACAAGAGATTTGATACATTGAAGCAAAAAGTCATAGAACAACCTGTTTTGGCACTTCTCGATTTCAATAAGGTATTTCAGGTAGATTGTGATGCTAGTGGTAGTGGTATAGGAGCTATTTTGAGTCAAGAAGGTAAGCCCATTGCCTATTTTAGTGAGAAGCTTAATGATGCCAAGAAAAAGTATTATGTTTATGATTAGGAGTTTTATGCAATAGTTTAGGCTTTGAAGAAATGGAGACATTATTTGTTGCCAAAAGAGTTTGTTTTATATATTGATCATCAGGCTTTGTAGTATCTTAATAGTCAAGGAAAGCTAAATCAAAGGCACTTAAAATGGTTTGAGTTTTTGCATAGTTATACTTTTGTTTTGAAGCATAGGAGTGGGAAGTCTAACAGAGTTGTAGATGCCTTGAGCAGAAGGAAAAATTTGTTGACAGAAATGACGGTAGAGGTTGTTGTGTTTGATGAGCTCAAAAGTTTGTATCTTGAAGATCTAGATTTTGCAAAGGCCTGGAAAGCTTGTCTGGAACTTGTTAATTTGGATAGGACAAAATGGTTGGATTTCATAATCCAAGATGGCATGTTGTTTAGAGGAAGCCAGTTGTGAATTCTGAGGAGTTCCATGAGAGAGAACCTAATTAAGAAGAAGCATAGTGGAGGATTAGCTGGACACTTTGGTCAAGATAAGACCATTGCTATTGTTGGTGAACATTATTATTGGCCACAATTGCAACAAGATGTGAGAAAATTTGTGTAGAGTGTGTCAGATGGCTGAAGGAACAAGTCAGAATACAGGGCAATATTAGCCATTACCTATACTAGAGAAGCCATGGGATGATATTAGTAAGGATTTTATTCTTCGTTTACCAAGCACATGGAGGGGACATGACTCCATTTTGTGGTGGTGGACAGATTCTCAAAGATGGCCCATTTTATTCCTTGTATGAAAACTAATGATGTTGTTCATATTGTAGAGTTATTTTTTAGGGAAGTGGTGAGACTACATTGTCTACCTAAGAGTATAGTTTCAGATCGAGATACCAAGTTTGTTGGTTATCTATGGATGACATTATGGAAGAAGTTGAAAATAGATTTGAAGTTCAGTTCTGCACACCATCCAAAGACTGATGGATAGACAGAAGTGGTGAATAGGAGTTTGGGTAACCTGCTACAATGCTTAGTAGGAGATAAGCCTAAGGGATGGGATTTGATTTTACCACAGGCAGAATTCACTTACAACATTTCTGTCAATAGGAGTACTGGTAAATCACCATTCCAAGTTGTATATGTAAGTAGCCCAAGAAATGCTTTGGAGTTAAGGAAGCAAGATAGAGGACAAAAGACAAGTGCTGAGGCCGAAGACTTTGTAGAACACCTGAAGAATTTGCATGAAGAAGTGAGAAAGCACATTAATAAGATGAATACTCAGTACAAGGCTAAAGCAGATCAGAAGAGGAGATATAAAGAGTTCCAAGTAGGAGATGAAGTCATGGTTCACTTGAGAAAAGAAAGGTTCCCAATTGGAACATACAATAAGTTGAAAATGAAGAAATTTGGACTGTGTAGAATCTTGAAGAAGCATGATTCAAGAAATGCATTTGAGGTAGAGTTGCCTGATGACATCAATGTTTCACCAATGTTCAACATTTCAAATTTGACGGAGAATCATGATGATGGACTTGATAAAGGAACAAACTGGGAAATTCTAGCATCTATTTCAGAGGAGGAGGAGATAGAGGGCATTCTGGATAGGCATGTGGTTAAGAGTACAAGAAACAGGTAGTATACAGAATACTTGGTGAAATGGAAAGGAAGGCCTATTGAAGATTCATCATGGTTATCTGAGACTGAGGTTAACTGTTTTGGTTTCCCTCTAGCTCATGAGAACGGACAAAGTCACTTTTCAAATTACCCCAAGTGTCTAATGCAAGAGCATCCAGGGTGTAAGAGCAATCTTGCATCAACCAAAAAAAATGTTGTTTCTTTTCAATAAGGGCTAAATTTAGCAAGGTTACTATTTTTAGTAAGTTTGCATTTGTGTACGGTTCGATAAAAAATCTTACACAGACCTCTAGAATGGTGAATTGAAGCTAATGGTGAAGAAATCACTTCAATATCATTTGTCATTTGTGAGATATTATAATTTCAAATTCCAAAAATCCTATTGAAATATTCATAGTCAAATTTGTGGCACTTAGAGGCTCCGGATGGGCCCAAAATTTGGCAGGAAACCCAAGCAGTGTACCTTTCGATTTTGCTTGTGCACCATCATCTTTTCGAGAGATGTACCAAAAAAGGTATTATAATTGAAAATCCAACAGTCGGATCGAAAGTTATGGCCCCATGAAGTTGACCTATTTTTGGAGGGAGATCCAAATTTCAAAATTAAGCTGGTGGCTACCAAAAAGGGCTATATATGACCATTTTTGGGAACCCTTGGGTAGTAGAGTTAAGGGGGAAGGTGTAAAGTCAAGATAAGGGCGAAAAAATAGAAACCCTAGTTGATTTGGGGTTACAGAAGGCTGAAGATTCTAGAGTCCTGAGAGAGGGAGCTGTAATGTGTTGCAGCCTGTAGGGGATTCATCCTCTGATTGTATTTAAGCTTCTGTAATGTAATGTTTTTCCCATATTAATAAAATATCATTCTATTTTGTGTGTGCAATCTCTGTTATTATGTGTTTTATGATTTACCACCTTCATCAAGTGGTATCAGAGCAAGGGTTCCTGAGTGTGTAGACAGATTGCCAACTGTGAGACAGTTTGCACCAGGACCTGAGGTTGTGGGTTTGCTATGAAGATCAAGATGCCTCCACAAAGAAATCATATTGGGAGGAATGCTTTGATGGAAGAGGGTTTTAGAGCCGTGCAAAGACAAATCGATGCATTGCAAGAGGAGCTACGAAGAGGGTTTGAGCCAAGAACAAGAGAAGAAAGTGAGGATGAAGTAGAAGAGGAGCTGTCTGAGGAAGAACAAGAAGCTGTAGGAGATCTTGCAGAAGTTAGGTTGTTGACGGCCATTTCTAAGATTGGAAAGAGGCCCAGGATCGAAGTTTCTACATACTCTAGATATTTGAATCCAAAACAGCTTATTGATTGGATCAATGACATGGAGGAATATTTTGAGTATGAATATTTGGAAAACCCAAATCAGGTCAAGTTTGCAAAAACAAAATTGAAGGGACATGCTAGTATTTGGTGGAAGGATGTCCAGTTAGAGAGGAATAGAAGAGGAAAAGGAAAGATCACCAGATGGGATTGGATGGTGGAGAAACTAAAGAAGCAGTTCATTCCTGTGGATTATGAGATGGAGTTGTTGAAGAAGCTACAAGGATTGAAGCAAGGTAACAAGTCTGTTAAGGAGTATACAGAAGAGTTTTATAAGATTACTATCAGAACCAGTCATGCAAAGGCCAACAAGGACAAGGTAGCCCATTACTGATGCAGACGTGTTAGGTCTTAGAGATAATTTAACAAGAACAAAAGGTTTAAACCAAATGTGGGTTTCAATCAGCAAGACTTCACTAGTCTTCTCTTTGCCTTAATTTCCACCAAGGTGCTCAAATTTGTGTTCCAACTTCTCAAATGAAAACTTATGCCTTCTAGGGTCTCAACCTACCCCAACCAACAAGATTCAACATGTTTTACACACCATTTTTCTTGGTTCATTGACAACTCCATTTAACTAGGCCTAATCCTAGTAGCCCTGTTCAGCGACTAAACTGTACTTTTCTCCAAACTTTCCCAAAAAACTCTTGAAACAAATGACTGATTTGGATACCCTCTATCGAGTTCTAAAACATATCTCAAACTCACATACTATTGTTTTGGACAAAATGTGACTGTCCTAACACCCTGCTGCCTTCCTACAAGGCCTAAATTGACCATTTTACAATGAAACCCTATGACAAACTTGTCCCACACACTTCAAACCTAAAAATAGTCTTAGGAAAGGGTTCAAAACCAAGGATTTTCTCGGTCTTATCAGATGGTTTGTACATTTATGGTTTGAAATACAAAAACCTCATTTCTAGGCCTCAAAACCTAGGGCTTGCTAGATCTTCCACCTCCAATCACTTCAAGACCTCATTCAAAGATCTAACACCATCTTATTGACCATATTAAACAACAGCAATCATAAAAATATCACCTTGTTAAGATGGATCTCCGGCTGCTATAACCATGCCACCATTTCAATGCTCTTTCACAAGCAATCCCTGACTTCAAATGGTGATCACCTTCTAGTTTGAACTCCTCCTACCTTGCAAAGGTTAAAGAATCATAGTATACATGTTAGCAAGGACCTATCCCATGAGAACCAGGGTCTTACATTCATGGGAAGGCCCAAAGATGCATTGTAAACTCTCAAAATGTACAGAACAACCTGTTGTTCTTGGTAACAGTCAACAAGAACAGAAATAAAACTGATCTAAAAACCTTTTCAGAGCATGGTACATGATATATTATTGCTAGATGAGGTCCTAAATCATTTTCCAACACTCAAAAATCAAGAAGACCAATAGAAACAAGGAGGAAAATGCAAAAAACTGGAAATTTCTGTTATTCTCCTCTGCCGTACCAAAACAGGCCTCCAAAATGCTTTGTCCATACATCAAATGACTTGAATATGATTTTATGACCTCTGCCCCAACTTCCACAACCAATTTCCATCAGTTGGAGTGGGTAAAACTACCAAAAACTACTCAAAATGGTGTTTCCCGCCTAAATGCTCATTACAAAAATTTGAATTTTTGAACTTTGGTTTAAAGGATTTTCACCTTATTTAATGAACTCCTATCTTATTAATTCATCATGTTTGATTTTCTTAGGTTCATTAAACCTTCTTATTGATCTTAGACACCTCTATTTGACTCTAGGGGCACTATTGGCCCAACTTACATCATTTTTGGTCCTAGGGTCCTTACCAGGACCCTCAGTACATTTAAACATTACATCATCTTGACCATTACAATATGTCATTATTGGTTTTAGACTATTCCATTTGACTTGATGGACTCCATGGACTCCTCTCTTATTCACTGATGCCTCCTTGTTCCACAATGTTCTATTAGTTACTCCTGCACTAGTTACATTAATGGGTTGAGGCAAAGTATTCAAGAGGAGCTGAGCCTAGTCAGAATGACCACCATAGAAGATGCATACTAGTTTTCCCTGAAGGTGGAAGAGAAGTTGAATAAAAGATTTGACAGTAAGCAAAGGGGAAGAGGTCAAGGCGGAAGGACTGGTGGAAGACCCTATGGGGGTTGAAATGAAGATTCAAAGAAAAGTGAAGAAGTCGGCACTAGTCTAAATCATAGTGGAGATAATACCTACCGCCCTCATGACCAGAACAATGGTGAGCAAAGAGGAAGAGGAAGAGACAGACCTGGGCAAGGACCTGGGAGAGGAGTTTTCAGAGGAACATGTTTCCAATGTGGAGAAGAAGAAGATTGAGCCTACGAGTGTCTGTAACATCAAGGAAGCAAAAATAGAAGACTTGAAGGTAATGCACGAGTTACACATGTCGATGAAGATGTGCAATCTAAGTGCTCTGAAGATGTTGAAAGGGGAGAAACCCTAGTTGTCAGAAGAACTTTGTTGAATGAGGAGAAAGAACCCAATCAGAGGAAGAGCTTATTCCGCACAAGGTGCAAATATGAAGGTAAGTGTTGTGATATTATTATTGACAGTGGAAGCACTGATAATCTTGTTTTAGAGGAGATGGTTGACAAGTTGAAGTTGACAAGAAGAAAGCATCCGCATCCATACCAGATTACATAGTTGTAGAAGGACCATAGAACTTTGGTCAATGAGTAGTGTTTAGTGAAGTTCAAGATTGGTGACTACCATGATGAGGTGCTGTGTGACATCATAACAATGGATGCATGCCATATGTTATTAGGGAGGCTGTGGCAGTATGATAGGAGCATTGTCCATGATGGTCGTGCAAACACATATTCCCAAACAAAGGATGGAGTTCATCATAAGTTGAAGCCCTTGAAGGAGGTGGAAGAAAAGGTATGTAGTACTGCCAAAATTTTCTTGGTAGATGGTAGGAAATTTTTGGAGGGTATCAATCATGAGTGTCATTGCTTTGCATTGATTCCTAAGATTAGTCAAGAGAAATGTGAAGATGTACCAGCAGAAGTCTCAGATATGTTGGAAGAATTTCATGACATTATCTCTGATAATGTACCAGAAGGTTTACCACCAATTAGGAAGATAAGTCATCAAATGGATTTGATACCAGGAGCTAGTTTTCCAAACAAGGCAGCCCATAGAATGACTCCAGTAGAGAGTGAAGAGTTGAACAAACAAGTTCAAGAGTTGTTGAGGAAGCAATTGATAAGAGAAAGCCTAAGTCCATGTGCGGAACTTGTAGTACTAGCACCAAAGAAAGATGGAGAGTGGAGGATGTGTACAGATTCCTGAGCCATCAACAAGATCACAATCAAGTATAGATTTCCATTGCCCAGAATGGATGACATAATAGATTGTTTGAGTGGAGCCAAGTACTTCACGAAGATTGATCTAAAGAGTGGGTATCACCAGATTCAATTCAGAGAAGGAGACGAGTGGAAGACAGCCTTCAAAACAAAGGAAGGTTTGTACGAATGGTTAGTCATGCCATTTGGGCAAACCAATGCACCGAGCACATTCATGTGGCTTATGAATGAGGTACTGAAAGAATTTTTGGGAAGTTTTGTTATTGTTTATTTAGATGACATTTTAATTTTTAGTAAGACTTTGGATGAGCATTTGATGCATACTAGAAGAGTTTTAGAGAAGCCGAGGGAGGAGAAGTTGTTGATCAATCTTAAGAAATGTAGTTTTGCAAAGGAGTTGGTATACCTGGGATTTGTTGTCTCAGAGGAAGGTCTTTATATGGACCCAGAAAAGGTGAGGGCTATCATTGAATGGCCTACACCAAGGAGTGCTTCCGAGGTACGATCTTTTCAGGGTTTGGCAAGTTTTTACAGAAAGTTTATCAAGAATTTCAGTAGCATTTGTGCACCCCTAACTGAGACAATGAGAGGGGATAGAAAAGAGTTTAGATGGATTAAAGGAGAAGGCAAGAGTTTTGATACATTGAAGCAAAAAGTCATAGAACAACCTATTTTGGTACTTCCTAATTTCAATAAGGTATTTCAGGTAGATTATGATGTTTGTGGTAGTGGTATAGGAGCTATTTTGAGTCAAGAAGGTAAGCCCATTGCCTATTTTAGTGAGAAGCTTAATGATGCCAAGAAAAAGTATTTTATTTATGATCAGGAGTTTTATGCAATAGTTCAGGCTTTGAAGAAATGGAGACATTATTTGTTGCCAAAAGAGTTTGTTTTACATATTGATCATCAGGCTTTGTAGTATCTTAAAAGTCAAGGAAAGTTAAATCAAAGGCACTTAAAATGGGTTGAATTTTTGTAGAGTTATACTTTTGTTTTGAAGCATAGGAGTGGGAAGTCCAACAAAGTTGTAGATACCTTGAGCAGAAGGCAAAATTTGTTGACAGAAATGACGGTAGAGGTTGTTGGGTTTGATGAGCTCAAAAGTTTGTATCCTTAAGATCCAGATTTTGCAGAGGCCTAGAAAGCTTGTCTGGACCCTGTTACTTTGGATAGGACAAAATGATTGGATTTCATAATCCAAGATGGCATGTTGTTTAGAGGAAGCCAGTTGTGCATTCGAAGGAGTTCCATGAGAGACAACCTGATTAAGGAGAATCATAGTGGAGGATTAGCTGGACGCTTTGGTCGAGATAAGACGATTGCTATTGTTGGTGAACATTATTATTGGCCACAATTGCAACAAGATGTGAGGAAATTTGTGCAGAGTTGCAGAGTGTGTCAGATGGCAAAAGGAACAAGTCAAGATATAGGGCTATATCAGCCATTACCTGTACCAGAGAAGCCATGGGATGATATTAGTATGGATTTTGTTCTTGGTTTACCAAGGACACGGAGGGGACATGACTCCATTTTTGTGGTGGTGGATAGATTTTCAAAGATGGCAGATTTTATTCCTTGTAAGAAGACTAATGATTCTATTCATATTGCAGAGTTATTTTTTAGGGAAGTGGTGAGACTACATGGTCTACCTAAGGGCATAGTTTCAGATTGAGATACCAAGTTTGTTGGTTATTTCTGGGTGACATTGTGGAAGAAGTTGAAAATAGATTTGAAGTTTAGTTCTGCACACCATCCATAGACTGATGGATAGATAGAAGTGGTGAATAGGAGTTTGGGTAACCTACTACAATGCTTAGTAGGAGATAAGCCCAAGGGATGGGATTTGATTTTGCCATAGGCAGAAATTACTTACAACAATTATGTCAATATGAGTACTGGTAAATCACCATTCCAAGTTGTATATGGAAATAGCCCAAGAAATGCTTTAGAGTTAAGGAAGCTAGATAGAGCAGAAAAGACAAGTGCTGAGGCCAAAGACTGCAGAACACCTGAAGAATTTGGATGAAGAAGTTTGAAAGCACATTAATAAGATGAATATTCAGTACAAGGCTAAGGCAGATCAGAAGAGGAGATATAAAGAGTTCTAGGTAGGAGATGAAGTCATGGTTCACTTGAGAAATGAAAGGTTCCCAATTGGAACATACAATAAGTTGAAAATGAAGAAATTTGGACCGTGTAGAATCCTAAAGAAGCATGATTCAGGAAATGCATTTAAGGTAGAGTTGCCTGATGACATCAATATTTCACCAGTGTTCAACATTTCACATTTGACAGAGTATCATGATGATGGACTTGATAAAGGAACATAGTTGGACATTCCAGCATCTACTTCAGAGAAGGAGGAGAAAGAGGGCATTCTGGATAGCTGTGTGGGTAAGAATACAAGAAAAAGGCAGTATACAAAATACTTGGTGAAATAGAAAGGAATGCCTATTGAAGATTCATCATGGTTATCTGAGACTGAGGTTAACTATTTTGGTTTCCCTCTAGCTCATGAGAAGTGATAGGGTCACTTTTCAAATTACTCTGAGTGTCTGATGCAGGAGCATGTAGGGTGTAAGAGCAATCTTGCAACAACCAAAAAATAATGTTGTTTCTTTTCAATAAGGTATAAATTTGGCTGGGTTACTATTTTTAGTAAGTTTGTATTTGTGCACAGTTGGATACAAAATCTTACACAGACCTCTAGAATGGTGAATTGAAGCTAATGGTGAAGAAATCACTTAAATATCATTTGTTATTTTTGAGATATTAAAATTTCAAATTCTAAAAATCCTATTGAAATATTCAAATTCAAATTTGGGGCACTTAGAGTCTCTGGATGGGCCCAAAATTTAGCGGGAAACCAAGTAGTCTACCTTTTAGTATTGCTTGTGCACCATCGTCTTTTCGAGAGATGTACCAGAAAAGGTATTATAATTGAAAATCCAACGGTTGGATCGAAAGTTATGGCCCCACGAAGTTGACCTATTTTTGGAGGGAGATGCAAATTTTGAAATTAAGTTGGTGGCCGCCAAAAAGGGCTATATATGACCATTTTTGGGAACCCTTGGGTAGTAGAGTTAAGGGGAAAGGTGCAGAGTCAAGAAAAGGGCAGGAAAATAGAAACCCTAGTTGATTTGGGGTTACAGAAGGCTGAAGATTCTAGAGTCTTGAGAGAGGGAGTTGTAATGTGTTGCAGCCTATAGGGGATTCATCCTCTGATTGTATTTGAGCTTCTATAATGTAATATTTTTCCCATATTAATAAAATATCATTCTATTTTCTGTGTGCAATTTCTGTTATTGTGTGTTTTATGATATACCCCCTTCATCACAAACACTATTTGAAGTACCTTCTCATATGTTCGCCTCAATTATTCCACCTCTTAGGATTATGTTCTAAATAATAGAACTTACCACATACAGATCAAACTTGTCATGTCGACCTCCAACACAGATTGCCACTAGTTCACTTCCTCTTTTAGACAACTTTCACTTTGGGCCACAAGATGCTTTCAAAATCATATAAAACACTCTTCACACATCATAGATCATATCTTTAGAACTACAAAGCAAAATATCTTCTTGCGGCAAAATGTGGACCATTAGAACTTAGACTCTATCACAGTCAAACTCTATCAAGCTATGTAATGATACTCAGTCATTCACACATATCTTTCCTGTGGTCTTAAGAACCTGCAACTCTAGATTTAGACACTTCATACAAGTGTTTACAACACCTCAAAACTACATATGAAGATATACAACACTGGAGGAATGAGGACCAGATCAACTAATTATTCTGCTCTAAATGGCACTATATTCTACTCTACTGGACATAGACTTTTTGTAGATATGCTTCTGGTACTTATCAGGAGATAAAATCTTGGATATAATATCTCCTAGGAACTGCAAACAACATACCAAAACCACATGATCTGATCTTCAACTGCGGACCAATGCCAGCCAATACATTGTCTCTCTATCGCTGTGTCTTGTATGCTATCAACACTTAACCAAAATGACTAAGTCTTCTTCACCAGAACAAAATATTTGTCACAATATTATTCCTTTTCTTTTTTCCATAAATGACAATATTCTCAATCATCATGCTCAACCAAGTTGCCAACATTCTCTGTACTATATTATCTGCATTTATGTAATCATTTCATCTGTATCTGTGTCAGAAATTTAGTTATTAGAGTATGATTGGTAATTTAGGGTTTCATGCTTAGTGAGTGATACTAGTTTGTAAAAACTTGATCAAAACTGCCACATAGACCTAATTAGTAGAAAAAAGGGAACATGGGAAATCAGTAGTTTATCCCTAAACTTATTCCTTGCTTCCCTAATGTTTTAGTGTGTGAAAGTGTGGGACCTAAAATAACTATCTTGATTCCCCATTTTCACTATAAAACATTTTGGTGATCCCGACGTGAAAATTAATTATGTAGGGGTAGTAGTTCTTTTGTTTTAGGCCATTTTCCTCTAGGAATTAAAATGATCATGCAAGATGTAAAACAAGAGACCTGAGAGCTAAACTTAGGAGGCAAAAGACCTAGGGAGACATTTTATGACAAAACATTTAGCCCCAACTTTAATGTATGCATGAACACAAGGCCCATACATGCATTAAAGTATGAGAAAAAGAAGGATAAGATTGACTAGGTAGATCCTCCTTTCACTACAAACATTGAAGGACATTTCAACTGAGTTGAATCACACCTTTTGCAAGAGGATTCACCTACAAGTTGGGATGTCACTTGTAACGATGTGGAAATTTAGAGATTATCAATTAATGTATTAATTTAATGCTCACAACCCTAATTATGTAAAATCCTAAGAAAATTGATAAATTGTGACAAATTCTCACATTGTCATAAAATGTTTTATAAAACAAAGGGGCAAATGATGTGATTGATTGGCTAGATCCTCCTTTCACTATGAACATTCAAGGACATTTCAACCAAGTCGAATCACACCTTTTGCAAGAGGATTCACCTAAAAGTTGGGGTGTCACTTGTAACAATATGGAAATTTAGCGATTATCAATTAATGTATTAATTTAATGCTCAAAACCCTAATTATGCAAAATCGTAAGCAAACTGATAAATTATGACAAATGCTCGCAGACCAAGATAGTAGAAAGAGATTAGTTACTGACCATTTTTTGAAGCTCCTGATGCAAAATATTCGAGGACACTGAAGGTCATGCCCTTGTCCAATGCAATGTTTTCTTCAAGGGGTTCTAAACTCCTTACAACATTGATGGTCACTATTCTGTCTGTTTCTGTTACAAAAGATGTAGAGGACATTGGAGCTCGCACCATAGTCCAAGGTAGGATATTCCTTAGGATGTCAAGACTTCTTCTAATTCTAATTATCACTATCACAGAGATTTCTATGTTTGCAACCTTAGAGGACTTTGGTGTAAGGTGCCCAAGTACAAGTAATGCCTTTCTTTAGAGATCTAGAATCCACACACTTTGATATAGTTCCTTGCAACTTCACTCCATCAGATATGACACTTGTCACCTATAACCACAAGGAGTGTGGTTAGGGGTTGTGGTGTTTAAGAGCTTGCCTCAGTCAAGCTTCGGAAGGACATTTAAGTTTTCCAAACACAGTTGTCAGATAGAGACTGTGTATCCCTGTGGGATAGAGGCAAAAACAAATTGATAAATTATTTAAACACAAATAGATATCACCTCAGAGGTGTAGCTTGCATGTAGATGAAAATCCTTCAATACACGAGAAGATGATGCTAAATCTGCAATCACAAACACAACAATAATATTCTTCTCTGCAACAATGAATATCTTGAATACTCTAAAATCATAAGTTCACCAAAATTTCATAATCATCTTCTAGTTAGCTTCTAGTTTGCAAATGAAACCCTAAACATGCTTATATATGCATTCCCTCTTTAAATGTCATAATTCAAACTTAATATGTTGGCAATGGAACCTTCTAACGGTCACATAACTGACAAGTGACAATGAGGATCTAGCCCATCATTTTGCCTCTTTTCCTATTAAACATTTTTTCTACATTGTTACAAGTGACACCCAAACCTGTAGGAGAATCCTCTTGCAAAATGTGTGATTTGACTTAGTTGAAATGTCTTGGAATGTTTGTAGTGAAAAAAGGATCTAGCTAATCAATCCCATCATTTCCCCCTTTTTCCTATTAAACATTTTCTCTACAAAACATTTTATGTCATGTCTGGTTCACTTTCATATAATATAATTGTTGGTAGACCATGGATTCATGCCATGGGGGTAGTTTTGCCTACCCTTCATCGATCACTAAAGTTCATTTATCAAAACAAGCTCTACACTATAGACATCGATCCTGAACCAGATAGTTGTTTACATATTGAAGCACAAAAACATGTTAACAATCATAGGAGTATAAACAACTTACGAGTTGATTCATCAAAACCTCTTTCCACAAATAATGTTGTGCAAGACTCTACACCATCAAATGCACTTTTTGGTGATGATTGGGGTTCATTAGATTTAATTTCAGGTTCACCAAAATGTTTAATAGGAAAAGGGGGAAACGATAGGATTGATTAGCTAGATCCTCCATTCAATACAAACAATCAAGGACATTTCAACTGAGTTGAATCACACCTTTTGCAAGAGGATTCTCCTACAGGTTGGGATGTCCCTTGCAATGATGTGAAAATTTAGAGATTATCAATTAATGTATTAATTTAATGCTCAAATATGCTCACAACCCTAATTATGCAAAATCATAAGCAAACTAATAAATTATGATAAATGCTCGTAGACCAAGACAGTAGACAAAGATTAGTTATTGACCATTTTTCAAAGTTTGTGATGTGGAATATTCAAGGACACTGGAGCTTGTGCACTAGTCCAATGTAGTGTTTTCTTCAGGGGGCTCCAGACTCCTTATGACATTGATGATCATTGTTCTATCTATTTCTATTAGAGAAGATGCAAAGGACATTGGAGCTTCCATCGTAGTCCAAGGTAGGATATTCCTTTGATGTGGGGACTTCTTCTGATATTGATTATCACTATCATGGAGATTTTTGTGTTTGTAACCTTGGAGGACTCTGGTGTAAGGCACCCAAGTCTAAGCAATGCCTTTCTTTAGAGATCAGGAATCCACACACTTTGATATTGTTCCCTACAACTTCATTCTAGTAGATACGACATCTATCACCTGTAATCACAAAGATTGTGGTTAGGGGTTGTGGTGTTTAGGAGCTTGCATCTATCAAGCCCCAGAAGGACATTCAAGTCTTCTGAACACTATTGTTAGATAGAGAGTGCATATCCTTGCGGGATAGAGGTAAAAACAAATTGATAAATGATACAAACACAAATAGATATCACCTCAAAGGTGTAGCTTGCATATAGATGAAAATCCTTCAATACATGAGAAGATGAAGCTAAATCTACAATCACAAACACAACAATAATATTTTGCTCTACAAGAAGGAATATTTTGAATGCTCTAAAATCATAAGTTCACCAAAAGTTCATAATCATCCTCTAGTTAGCTTCTAGTTTGTAAATGAAACCCTAAACATGCTTATATATGCATTCCCACTTTAAATTTCATAATTCAAACTTAAGATGTCGGCAAAGGAACCTTGTAACGGTCACATAACTGACATTCAAATTTGGGACCTGCTTAAAATAGGGTAAGACTACGGCGCGAGCACCCAAGTCCTCAGGTCCTATTTTAGGGTAGAGTCAAATGCCACATTGTCCCTCAGGCCCCATTTGACATGGGTTTCATGCCATTTTCTTTCAGGAGTTAAAATGATCATGCAAGATACAAAACAAGGGACTTGGGAGCTAAACTTAGGAGGTAAAAGTCCTAGGGGGACATTTTATGACATAACATACATACATTTTATTTCCACAATTCACATGAACATATTCATAACATAGTCTACAAAATGAAATAAATAATATTCAAACCCATTGAGAAAGATGAAGTAGAAGTATACCAATAGAATCCTCCACCACTAAAAATTGAAGGATATGGAAATTGATAAGTGGATGGAGAAAGAAAACTAATACACTGAAAAGAGATGCTATAAAATGCAATAGGAAGAAGATGACATCCAACATAAGTTGGAGATAAAAGTCCACCAATGAGAAAGAGAACTATAATTACCAATAGAACCAAAATAAAAATACTACGATAAACCAATAAAACTAAGAGAAGAAAACATTGTAATAGAAGGCGAACCAAAATTAGCTAAGATAGGAGATTATTGGTATGAAAAAGTTGTCACACAAGAAGGAGAAATCCTATCAGAATTTGAAGATATATTTCCTCAGACATTCACTGATCTTAAAGGAGTAAAAGAAGAACTAGGGGTGATGAAAATCTAATTAAAGGAAAGAGAGAAACCACAATGAAAGAGACCATATAGGCTTAATCCAAATATGAAGAAAATACTTAAGGTAGAGCTACACAAAATGCTAGTTGTATGGATAATTAAAATGATAGAAGATGTTGATTGGATAAGCCTGATGGAAGTTCAAAATAAGAAGACAAGAGAAGTAAGAATATGTGTGGACTTTTAGGAACTAAATATATCTTGTATACATGATCCTTTTCCAACCCCTTTCACAAAAGAAGTCCTAGAATTAGTGGTAGGAAGAAACATATACTCATTCACAAATGGATTTTAAGGTTACTACCAAGTCAAGATAAGGGAAGAAGACCAACCTAAAACTAATTTTGTATCTGAGTGCTGGTCATTCATGTATACAATAATGCCACTTAGTCTTAAAAATGTGCCAGTAGTATTGAGCAAAATAATGGTCAACGCCTTTAAGTATTTCATTCATGACTTCCTATAAGTATACTGGTTGGAAATACGGTTGCTGTTGAACCAAAATATCAACTTGTTAATGCCTAATATAACCACCAATCTTAATTAATCCATGGGAGGTGGTTAAGCCTTGTCATGAACCCAAGTGTTGAGCTACACAACATAAGGAGACCAAGGGCACACACCTTGCAATAATCCCCACCTAGCACAAGTGAGGGGTTTGAACCCATGACCTAGGCTCTTATACCAATTGTTGGAAAGATGTTCTCCTTTGCACCAAAAGATGGACCTGTTAATATCCAATACAACCACCACACTTAATGAATCCACGGATGGCGGTTAAGCCTTGTCACAAACCCAAGCGCTGCACTACCTAACACAAGGAGACCAAGGGTGCACACCTTGCAACAATACCTAGATGATTAGATAGTTTATGGATTAATCAAGGACCATGTGTAAAAATTGAGAATGATGCTAAATAGATGGAGTCTATAGATTTCCCTAAATTTAAAGAACTACATGTTTGTGGTACCTTTTGGTAGCCTATTAGGAAATATAATATGTAAAGAAGGATCAATGGTGGATCCACTAAAGGTAATACTAATAATGACCTTACCACTGCCTAAATAACCAACTCAAGTAAAAATCTTCCTTGTATATATAGGGTACCACCATAAATTTATAAGAGGATATGTGACAATCACAACTCCATTGGAAGATCTTCTAAAGAAAAAATCTATAAATAACATTGAATGGAATTAACAATGCCAAACATATTTTGATACTTTGAAACAAAAAATTGTAGAGGCACAAATCCTATTTTTTCTCCATTAGACAACACCCTTTTGTTAATATATTGTCATTGATGTCAAAGGAATTTGTTGGGGTGTAAACATGCAAAAGTTTCTAAGGTAGATAAAAAAGTTTCCAAGGTAGATAAGAGACAAGAAGAAATAGTTTCTAAATTTTCAGCAAAAAGGTCATTCAACAAACTATTGAAAATGTGAACTAGTTCACCAGTTTTAGAATTCTTTGATTTGCCAATAGAGGAAAAGAGTAAGTGCTTTCAATGAAGACTTCAAAGATAGAAGTGAAGTTCAGTTTGAAAGTTAAAAAGTTTGTCAGTTCACTGATTTGGTAATTCACCGACAAAGGCATGGATAAAATTGAAGTAAAAAGTCTTATATCAACAAAGTTTTTGTTTTGAGAACTTGTTCATGTTGTCACATAGAATTGCACCCTACTTGGAGAGAGTCCAAGCATTCTATTGACACAAAGGGAATGATCTCGAAGTGTGGGAACTTGAGAATTGAGATTAGACCTCCAGAGAAGGCTGGCTTCCTCATTCTAAGCCTAATGCTTAGAGGAATATATCTAAACCTAGTGCTAATGCTTGTAGGGGAAAAGGGTTAGAACAAAACTGAAATAAAAGGGGTGATACATCAGATTTAGTGAGCAATAGTGATTCTAGAATAGAGACACAACAATGATCTCAAACATGAAGGGGGCTCACACAGACTTATAGGGCTGATTGAGGCTTCGATATGAACATCTAACCTATAGAGGAGCCATTTTACTCACAGAATAGATTATAACTTCAAGTAAAACATAGAAATTGGGACATAAGAGAGGCAAATAATCATGGATATATTGATCATGAAGCTCAAAAACCATTACATTATAGAATATTCAGTAGAAGAAGTATACCCATCATAGCTAATCACATTCATTGGTGGATAAAAGGAAGACAACAGAGGCTAGATTTAGGCATAGTGAGTCACATTCCCATACCCTGTAATCACACTAAGAGGTCTGACTACATAAAAAATAGCAGCATAATAGCTCCAAGAAAACCATACTCCCACATAAATGATGTTACATTACATCTTATAGGTCAAGTTCTTGCGTAGGAGGCAATGAAGTCATTCCACAGGATCCGAGGTCATCAATGCAGGAATAAGGGCGTAGAGATAGAGGCATGGTGAAACGACAAGAACCATGTCGCTGGCAGGTCTACAACTTGAGAAACAGTTGCCCACACACAAAAGAGGGCAAAACAAGAAGTGAAGAGCACAAAAGTCATTGCAGGCCTTGAGGATATCTACCAGTGAGCCAGAGGAACCCATGTGCATTGAAGATTTTGACCATCCACCATGAATGCACCCACAAAGCTCACCAACTAGAGTTACTATGAAAATATAAGCCTCTGCACATGCCAAAATGATTGCTGAAACATCCAGTAGATCAAGCATGCAAATCTAGATCAAAATTTGAAAGCAAGAAAATTCCCCTCAAAAGCCTGTCAGATGAAAGAGGACACAAAAATAAGCACTTTTGCCTTTTGAAGCATGTTGAAATTGGCCAGGATGAGGGAGATATAGGAGGTCAAAGTTGTGGTCAATTGCATCTTGCAACTGCACATAGCTTTGCATCTGCACTTGTATACTATTGTATCTTGTAATTGTATATACAATTGCACATGCACTTTACACTGCTAGGTTCACTTTATGCATTTACACAACCTCTTTCCTTTCGCCTTTTGCATATTCAAGATTTGCATATGTGATTGCATGTGCCTTTGTATCTGCTTTTGTATATGCCATGACACATGTCATAATCTAATTTGCCGCTATGCTAAAACTGAGACCCATCACTGAACATTTGCATGCTTTATCGGCCATCAAAAAAACCTTAAACTGAGCCGCTGATGCACTAAGTCTCGCCGAAATCCTTTGTATGTGACCTTTTGTGTATCTAATTGTATATGAGATACAATCGCATATACATACAATGCAGAACTCAAAGGAGTATCAACCAGAAAGGAAATTTGGAACAGGTCCAGCATTGTGTCTTTTCCTTGTTGCATATTGGCACATACATGCACTTCAACATACAACTGCAGATCCCAATGCTGAGTTTGCCAAATTTAATTTCCCAGTCGGGTCTGCCTTGTATATCCCTATTGTATCTAACCCTTGTATATCACATATGCAATGCAAAATATACAAACAGAACTGCACACAATCACTTGCATACAAACATTACATCTGACCTTTGTATATCACTTTGTATATGACCTTTACATCTGCAAACATACAATGCGAACATACATACAAAGATGTATACAATTGCTATTTGCCTTTATAAATCAAATTGCATACTCCTTTCGGGCCTAAGATTTTATGTCAGGATTGTATATGCCAATGTATATGTGATTGTATGTGCAAAGATACAATCACATATACATACAATTGGTGGACCCCACCCTTTGTATCTGACCCTTGCATGTTGCCTTGTATATGCAAGGATAACCCGATGTACATTCTTTTTTGTATCCTGCCTTGCATATTGTCTTTGTATCTTCCCCTTGTATATTGCCTTGTATATGTGCTTGTATATGAGATAAAATCGCCCAATAGACAAAAGCGGGCCCCACCTTTTGTATAACCCCTTGTATATTACTTTGTAAATGCAATTGTATGTGCAATATACAAATGGAGATACATACAAAGATGCATAACAAACTCGATGTACATTCACTTTTGTACATGACCAAGATACAAGGAAAAAAGTAACTGAGATACAATTTCGACCAAATGATAGAAAACCCCAAAACAAGGATGACGTCATCATCATATACATGAAAAATGGCTATGTATAAAACTAAGAAATCTCTGCGATGGAAGGCACTTGAAGACAAAAGGTTTCTGGGTTTTTCTGGGTTTTTGGCAAGGTTTCTCTAGGTGAGACTTTGAAAAATTTTGCAAGGTACAGCATGGATAATTGAAGGATTTAAACCTTGTAGGATCATTTTCTAAAGGATATTCAAGGAATATACAAGGTGAACTATTTAACTTTGGACAGAGGAAAATAGGTCAACATTTTGGCAACTTCTTAGGGATGTTTGCCTGCTAAACAAATAGACCAATGGCCTTAAACATCCATTGAGCATGGAGTCACACAGAGACTTAAAAAAAAAAAACTTAAATGATCAATCCTAACCTTAGAAATTTAGCATATCAGGAATGAGACCAAAAACAAAACAAAATGCTAGAGCAACCCATCTAACTGTGCTAGACAACACTTAGGGAAAACAAAAAGGGATCTAAACTATTGTGCAGTAGCACTTATTGAAAGCAAGAAACCTAATCTACTATTTTACAAGGCAACTCATACCTCAAAATGCCTCTTTAGGTGTATCCCATTGATTGGGATAGGCAAATTTTCTCCATCCATGTTTGATAACTAAAATGCATTGTGCTCCTTGCAATCAATAATGATAAATGAACCACTCCGGAAACTGTCAAACTTGGAGTGCCTCCCTGGCCTGCTTTTCAACTCATCCCATTTGAGTACCAAATCACCCTCCCTAAAATTTCTGGGAGTGGCTTTCTTATCAAAAGCTCTTTTTGTCTGAAGCTGATGATACTCCATAGCTTTCATAGCTTTATCTCTGATCTCTTCAAGCTCCATAAGTTGAGCATATCTGATAGCCATGGGGTCTTCTTCTTCAAACATCTCCAGTTGATTCATGATATCAAGTGCTGGCAGCTCCACAGACATAGGCAATCTTGCCTCTTTTCCATAAACTAACATATATGGGGAGTTTCCAATAGACCTCTTGGAAGTTATTCTATCTGCCCACAAAGAAGATTTCAAATTGGTGTGCCAGGTTCTCTGGTTGTCCTCCATTGATCTTTTGATAATCCTTATTAGATTCTTATTTGTGGATTCAGCTAAACCATTACCCTGTGAGTAATAATTTGATGAAGTGTTCAAATAGATTCCATTATTCATAGCCCAATCAGTTATCTTCAATCTAACAAAGGCTAAAGCATTGTCAGAGATAATTGATTCAGGTACTCCAAATCTAGATACCAAATCACAATAAAAGTTCAAAACAACATTCTCATTGGATTCCTTCAGAGCCACTGCTTCAGTCCACCTTGTGAAATAGTCTGTTGTTGTAAGTACCCACCTGTGACCTGCACTTGACGGTGCGTTAATGGGACCTATAAAATCAATGCCCCATCTCATGAAGGGCTACTCTACTTGAATTGGCTGCAGAGGTAAAGCTAGTAGCCTTTCTTTGCCTGCAAAAATGGCACATTTTACACACTTTCTGGCCCATGCATAAGCATCCTTGAATAAGTTGGGCCAGTAATATCCAGCTCTCATTTTTTTCTAAGAAGTAGTTCTTGGTGTAAAATGCCCTCCTACTGTTCCATCATGAAACTCATGTAGCACCTTGTCAGTTTGATCATTATTGATGCATCTTAACAACACACCATTAAAATCCTTTCTGAAAAGGATATCATTTATTAAAATGTATAGAATAGACTGCAGTCTAAAATATCTTCTCTTGGTTCTATCTAAAACTACTGGACATTCACCAGTTTACAAAAAATGAGTCATGTCATTAACCCAACCTATTCCAACTGCTGTTGTATCATCCTGATGTTCATCTTCAATGGTCAAAAGAACCTCTTCTTCCTTCTTTGTTTCATTTTCAGACCCAGTAGAAAGCTATTCACTGAGTCCTCTACCTCTGATGAGTTTGGTTATCTTGATATCTATGTCATATTCCATGACTTTGGTAATCCAACCAGCCCCTTTCTCATTAACATCCTTACCTAACAGAAACTCTTTCACACCAGGGTGAGCAACCATCAAATGTACTTTATTGTTAGAAATAAGATGCCTAAACTTCTTGAGACTCTTTACCACCACAAGGACATGTTTTTCAATGAAACTATACCTCTGTTCATACTCCTCTAGTCCTTGACTAAAGAAAGCAATTGGCTGCTCAAAGCCTTCACTTTGCTGCTGTACTAGAATTACAGAAATTGTATCTATACTACCATAAGCATACAAAATGAAATCTTTTGAGCAATCAGGATTTACCAGAGTTGGTGTAGTTGATAGCGCTTCTTTTATGGACTCAAAGCTAAGTTTGCCCTCTTTTGTCCAACTAAAAACTACATTTTTCTTTAGCATGGAGGTCAATGGCTTCAATAAATTTGCAATGTCAGGTATAAATCTTCGCAGAAAATGAATTCTGCCAATAAAACATTGTAGTCCCCTCTTGTGACTAGGCAAAGGCAGCTCCAAAATAGCTCTTACTCTTTTGGTATCAATGGTAACTCCCCCTTTTGACACAATGTGTCCTAAAAGCTTGCCTTCATGCACAACAAAAATGCATTTCTTGGGATTGAGAGATATCCCAAACTCTTTACATCTCTCAAATACTTGCCTCAAGTGGGATAAATCTTTAGCTGCATCTTTAGAGAAAACTGTGATGTCGTCAAGGTACATAAATACCAATTTATAAAGAAAGCCTTTAAAAGCCATATCCATAGCTCTCTGAAAAGTAGTGCTAGCATTTGACAGACCAAAAGGCATTATTTTCTAGGCCATGGTGCCCCATTTGGTAGTAAAAGTAGTTTTAAACTGATCTTCCTCCTTGACTAATAGTTGATTATAACCAGAATATCCATCAAGTAAGGAGAATCTTTTTGAACCAGCCACTACTTGTAGAATTTGCTCTATTGAGGGCAGTGGGTAGTGGTCCTTCAGGGAGGCTCTATTAAGGTCTCTAAAATCAATGCACAACCTAATCTCTCCATTCTTTTTCCTCACAGGAATAAGATTCGAGACCCAAGAAGTGTGCTTGATTAGAAAAATGATGTTTCCCTCGATCAACTTGGTTAATTATTTAATCATCAGAGGCTCAAGTTTTGGATTTAAAGGTCTTTGTTTCTGCCTCACAGGTTTCGCACCTAGCTCTAACTCTATATTATGCTGGGCAATATGAAGGTCAAACTTCTTTAAGTCTGAGTATTCCCAAGCAAACACAGCTTCAAATTCTTGACAAAGAGTAATAAAAGCTTTCCTATCCTCAGTTGAATAGATTTTACCAATTTTGTGAAGCTTACCTTTAAAAATTTCCAACTCCTCATAATGTTCCTTTTTGACCTGCATGCTAGTTTTGCTCTTTTTTAGCTAATCATCAGTACCAAAAATAGATTCTAAGGTTACCAATCCTCTGGGCAGCTTATTAGTCCTTAACTAAATGACTTGATGATCACCATATTGCTATTTGAACTAGTTCTGATTCATCACAGAAAACTCATCCTCTTCTAACAGGAATGTAGAATCTGCTCATCACTCTCAAAAACCTGCCAATGAATGTTATTGTCAGGGATAGAGGGCCTATCAACTATTTTCACATGAGACTATACCTTTTCTCTTTGAATATCACTGGGGATATCAAACTTAGCCCCAATTGCAGCTAACCTATCTGCATGATAGTTCTAATTTCTTGGAATGGAGATCATATTAAAAGCGTCAAACTCCTCAATCATATCCCATACCCTATGTTTATAGAATTTCAAAGCATCATTCTTTGTAACATGCAGTCCTCTCACTTGATTTACAATAAGTTCGCTATCTCCATACACCTGCAAACAACCAATCTTCCTCTTCCATGCCCACTGTAAACCTTGAATCAATTCTTCATATTTAGCAGTGTTATTTGTACAAGAGAAAGCAAAATAGAAAGCAGAATAATATCTGTCACCTTGTGGAGACACAAGCATTGCACCACCACCAGATCCATTCCTATTCCTAGAGCCATCAAAGTACATTTTCCATACCTCATCTTGTTGTTCTATCTGTTGTTTTGCACTCTTTACAAGGTTTGGAATTGCTATTTCAGGATCGTGCAACATGTAAACCCCCATACCAGTTTCTTGAATGTGTCCTTCAGGATCATCTACAATGTTTTCTAAGGCCCACTCTTTTAACATCACCTCTGGTATACTTTCATCTTGCAGTTCTTGAGTAGCAACAAGCTCATGATCATTAGAAATAATGTAATTTGCATTAACAACACTTGGGACATAAGGCTCTATGTGATATTTGGCAAGCAATTCAGATTTTAGGGTCACTTTTGTGCCATATCGGGTCCTAAAAAACATGTGGAACCAATTCAAGGATAAATATCCTCCTATCTTGGCTATGAACTCTCTTGACAAACACATAGCAAAATGAGGAGGTAGATCTATGATGAACACCTCTTGGGAAATGGAAACATTTGGGCAAGTATGCAAAATGAGACCTAGATCTTTTATCACATCTACAGTGTTAACAGCTGTGCCATCTAGCGAGAGTACACCCTTCATAAGGGGCTGGTATTTCAATCCTAATTGGTCTACAATATGTTTTGTCATTATAGAACTACTTGCACCACTATCCACCATGTAGTTATGTACTACCTTGTCTCCTATTATTAATGACACATAAAATGGAAGTGGTTTAGCACTCTTGTTTGGTTGTCTGATGTTATCCTGGGATGAATTGGTAAGAACGGCCCTAGCTGGGTCAACAATTACATCATTTGATACTTTTAAATCAGACAAGGTAGATTGTAACATGTCCTTTTGACCTGGGATTGCTAAGGAATCCCACATAGATATTGTCACATTCGTCTTCTTCATATTTTCAATGATATTAAAAGGTGGAGTGATGTTTACCTTCTGATATAACTTTGTGGCAGCAATATCAGCCTATAAATGAGGCTATTCCCTGGCAGTTGCTTGAGTATTCCTTTGCAAAATATGGGGAATCTGGGATGTAGAAGGATCAACAGGTCCTTTTCCTTTATTTTCTACTTGATCTATCTCATAAGCCCTCTTTTTAGCTCTCGTATTTGCTACAACTGAAGTATCATCTCTATTTATGCCACAAAACTCATCTTCCTACCAGTTTAGGAAGGCAGTATCATTCTGAGGCTATTCTTGCTGCTGTATAGTCCCATCATCAGGTGTGTTTGGTTGTGAAAATGCAACATTTTGTACCATTAGAGCTTGATTTATCACTCCATTTGAATAGGTTACCTGACTGTGTGGCTGATTGCATGGAAAACACCATTCATACTCGACTGCAAGGTTATTCTGAACAGGGACAAGGTCCCTAACTACATTAATGGGTATGGGATTGTAAAGCTGGAAAGGCCTTTGGTTCACATTCTGCTTGGCACCCTGGTAATTTCTTTGATAAGGTGGCCTATTAGCTTGGTATGGCTAGTTTTGCCCCTAATAAGGCTGATTTTGCCCTTGAATGTGGTTGATAAGGCTGTCTATTCTAGGACTGCTGCTTTTTGATGTTCACCAGCTCATTCCCAAAAGTTTGCAAGATATTCTCTATTTTCTGTTGGCTATTTTTTATCTCTCTTAACTCTTGTGATGAGCTAGAAATAGCAATCTCAGTATTGGCAGTACTTGGCAATGCTGCTATAATAGGTAAAGGGGCAAAAGATGGGATCGGCAAAGACATTAAAGCTTAAATTTCAAGAAAAATGGGCACTGGTGGTCTAGGTGCTATTTTCCTAGCTTGAATCAGGTTGTTTTCTACTCTAATAGCTATTTCATATGCATTAGGTAAACTTGTAGCTCCCAACGATTGTTTCATTATAGAAATATCACTATTTAGAGCTTTCAAAAAATACAGAAATGCATACTTTGATGGAGGCCTTACCGTGGCAGGAATTCTATCCCATTTCTTCTGAAACTAGAAATTGAAATCCATCATTTGCTCCTAGGGAGCTCTCTTTATTTTAGTCAGTTGTTCAACCAACAATAAGTTATCTAACTTATCTTGAAATCGTTTGTTCAAGTTATCACCCAGATAATCCCAAGTTCCAGTGGTTTGCACTAGTAAACTCTTGAACCACTGTAATGCTCTTCCTTTAAATGAGGTGGCCAGCAGCCTGATGGTTACATTTTCTTGGGTTACATGATGAACACCACATAGAGAAGCTATATCTCTAATGTGCTCGATTGTGGTAGTTTGATCCTCCACAGTAAAATAGGGCAGGCTCTTCAAAGATGCCATGGGTATATTATCATGCACTATCAAATTCAATGGGCTACCCCCATCAAAAGCCACAAATGGCTGATTTCTTGTCATTGGAACAGCTAGAGGTAGGTTTACTTAAACCGGTACAGGAACTACAGGTACTACTAGCCTGAAACTTGGTGGATTTGATTGTATTCTTTTGGAAACTGGTGTCCTTACCACAGCTCTACTCTGTCTTCTAGGTAGAGACAGCTACAAATAATCAAATGAACTCAAACTCTAAGTTTGAATTTTTCTGATAAAATGTGTGACAACACTGATCTACTTGTCCTTTCTCAGTATGAGTCGCTAGATATGCTCAAATGCCTCTTAAAGGCCTAAAAATGCTAGTAGCATATCATAACCAGCAATATGATTGTAATGTCCCACCAGGCATTCCAGAAACTATTGTCACATAGAATTGCACCCTGCTTAGAGAGAGTCCAAGAATTCTATTGACACAATGGGAATGATCTCGAAGTGTGGGACCTTGTGAATTGAGATTAGACCTCCGGAGAAGGCTGACTTCCTCATTCTAAGCCTAATGCTTAGAGGAATATATCTAAACCTAGTGCTAATGCTTGTAGGGGAAAAGGGTTAGAAGGAAACTAAAATAAAAGGGGTGATACACCAGATTTAGTGAGCAATAGTGATTTTGGAAGAGAGACAAAACAATGATCTCAAACATGAAGGGGGTTCACATAGACTCATAAGGCTGATTGAGGCTTCGATATGAAGATCTAATTATAGAGGAGCCATTTTACTCACATAATAGATTATAACTTCAAGTAAAACACATAAATTGGGACATAAAAGAGGCAAGAAATCATGCATATATTGATCATGAAGGTTAAAAACCATTACATTATAGAATATTCAGTAGCAGAAGTATGCCGATCATAGCTAATCACATTCATTGGTGGATAAAAGGAAGACATCAGAGGCCAGATTCAGGCATAGTGAGTCACATTCCCATACCCTACAATTACACTAAGAGGTCTGACTATAGAAAAAATGGTAGCATAACAGCTCCAAGAAAAACCATGCTCCCCCATAAATGAGGTTACATTGCATCTTATAGGTCAAGTTCTTGCGCATAAGGCAATGAAGTCGTTCCACAGGATCCAAGGTCATCAATGTAGGAATAAGGGCACAGAGATAGGGGCATGGTGAAAGGATAGGAACCATGTCGCTTGCAGGTCTACAACCTGAGAAATGGTTACCCACACACAAAGGAGGGCAAAACAAGAAGTGAGGAGTGCAAAAGTCATTGCAAGCCTTGAGGATATCTACCAGTGAGCCAGAAGAACCCATGTGCATTGAAGATTTTGACCATCCACCATGAATGCACCCACAAAGCTCACCAACCGGAGTTACTGTGAAAATATAAGCCTTTGTACATGCCAAAATGGTCGCTGAAACATCTAGTCGATCGAGCATGCAAACCTAGATCAAAATTTGAAAGTGAGAAAATTCCCCTCAAAAGCCTGCCAAATGAAAGAGGAGGCAAAAATAAGCACTTTTGCCTTTTGAAGCATGTTGAAATTTGCCAGGATGAGGGAGATATGGGCGGTCAAAGTTGTGGTCAACTACATCTTGCATCTGCACATAGCTTTGCATCTGCACTTGTATACTATTGTATCTTGCAATTGTATATACAATTGCACATGCACTTTACATTGCTAGGTTCACTTTATGCATTTATGCAACCTCTTTCCTTTCGCCTTTTGCATATTCAAGATTTGCATATGCGATTGCATGTGCCTTTGTATCTACTTTTGTATATGCCATGACACGTGTCATCATCTAATTTGCCACTCCACTAAAACTGAGACCCATCACTGAACATTTGCATGTTTTATCGACTGTCGAAAAAACCTTAAACTGAGCCACCGATGCACTAAGTCTCACCGAAATCCTTTGTATGTGACCTTTTGTATATCTGATTGTATATGAGATACAATCGCATATACATACAATGCAGGACTCAAAGGAGTATCAACCAGAAAGGAAATTTGGAATAGGTCCGGCCTTTTATCTTTTCCATTTTGCATATTGGTACATACATGCACTTCAACAAACAACTGTGGATCCTAATGCTGAGTTTGCCAAATTTAATTTCCCAGTCAGGTTCGCCTTGTATATCCCTATTGTATCTAACCATTGTATATCACATATGCAATGTGAAATATACAAACAAAACTGCACACAATCACTTGCATACAAACATTGCATCTGACCTTTGTATATCACTTTGTATATGACCTTTGCATCTGCAAACATACAATGCCAACATACATACAAAGATGCGTACAATCGCTATATGCCTTTATAAATCAAATTGCATACTCCTTTCGGGCCTGAGATTTGTATGTCAGGATTGTATATGCCAATGTATATGCGATTGTATGTGCAAAGATATAATCACATATACATACAATTGGTGGACCACACCCTTTGTATCTAACCTTTGCATGTTGCCTTGTATATACAAGGATAACCTGATGTACATTCTCTTTTGTATCCTACCTCGCATATTACCTTTGCATCTTCCCCTTGTATGTTGCCTTGTATATGCGCTTGTATATGAGATACAATCACCTGATATACAAAAGTGGACCCCACCTTTTGTATAACCTCTTGTATATTGCTTTGTATATGCAATTGTATGTGCAATATATAAAAGGAGATCCATACAAAGATGCATAATGAACCTGATGTACATTCACTTTTGTACATGACCAAGATACAAGGAAAAAAGTAACTGAGATACAATTTCAACCAAATGATAGAAAACCCCAAAACAAGGATGACATCATCATCATATAGATGAAAAATGGCTAAGTATAAAACTAAGAAATCTCTGTGCTGGAAGGCACTTGAAGACAAAAGATTTCTAGGTTTTTCTGAGTTTTTGGCAAGGATTCTCTAGGTGAGACTTTGGAAAATTTTGCAAGGCACAACATGGATAATTTAAGGATTTAAACCTTGCAGGGTTATTTTCTAAAGGATATTCAAGGAATATACAAGGTGAACTATTTAACTCTGTACAGAGGAAAATAGGTCAACAGTTCACAAGTTCAACTTTTTACCAATTTGCCAACTAGCCAATAGAGGCTTGAGAAGGCAAGCTTGTAATGACATCTTGTGAAAAGATAAGTCAAGTCTGGTTCGTAGTATTGGAATACTACTGATAATGGAAAAAGTTTAAGTCTTTGGGTAGTTCGTGAGTTCTAAAAGTGTTGATTCACCAACTAAGTGACAAAGAGCTTAAAGAGTGATTTTGCTAATAAAGGTGATAAAGGTGATGGTTTGTATAGAGCTTATTTGGTCGATAAAAGAAAAATTTGTGAATAGTAACATTTGCCAATATACTTAAAAGGTGATAAAAGGAAAGTTCGTGAAAGATAATATTTGCCACAAAGGCATAAAGGGATAAGTTTCTAAAGTAATTTTCACTGATAAAGAAGACAAACAAAAAGTTTAAAAAATGATAAAATCACCGATAAAAGGCTAAAAGCCAAAAGTTTGAAGAATGTGAAATTCACTGATAAAGGGTTGAAAACCAAGCATAAAAATAGATTTGTTGCATGGTGATGATGACGGATAAAATTGAATAAAAGCTAAGTTTTTTGCATGCATGAAGATATAAATAGAATTGTGACTGTGGTTGTTTTTAACAATGGATAAACAACAAAAAAGTATAATTATTGCATGTGCAAAGCCGCATGCAAAGTTGTTTTTTCTTCCATGCAGAGTTGATTTTCTGTACATGTAGAAAAGTGGGTGTGTTAATATGTAAATAATTGGAGTATGGACATGCAGATGTGTGAGAATATGTAGAGATAGTTATATACTTAAAACTATTGTAATAGATGATAATTTTTATGATGGTGAATACGTGAGAATAATTCTGTGTGGAGAGAGTCCAGGTAAGTAGAGTGAGAGGAGAAGTCTGTGTATAAATTTAAAAGGGACATTTGAGGTTTGTGAAGAACCAAATGGATGCATACTTGAATATGTAAAGATTCAGCGAGGTTGGTGCCTCCTGAGGACTGAGTTGGTGCTCAGATTAGGGGATTGTAGTCTCCTTAGAATTAGTGCTCTTAAATTAGGGGTTTGGTGACTCCTTAGAGTTGGTGCTCTCAAACATTGTAATCAATGGTTTCATTTGTAAGGCTGGATTAGGATGGTAGATCTTAGAAACATTTTCTCACCATGGTTTTTCCCATATTGGTTTTTCCATGTATATCTGGTGTTCATGTGTGCATGTTTTCTTGTTGATGATGTTAATGCACTGAAAGTTAATTTGATCTGCATTCTAGAGGATTGAAGTTTTAAGTTTTATTGATTTATTGATTCACCCCCCTCTCAATAGATTTATTGTGTTCTAACAATTGTTATCAGAGTAGGTTCCTTGGAAGAAGCATAACAGATAAAGGTTGATATGGGAGATTGAACACATGGCTGGTCAATAAGTATCTCACTCAAACAAAGCACCATTGTTTGATGGAATGAATTGTGCATTGTGGAGTATAAGGATGGAAAACTACCTAACTTCAATAGGGTTTGATGTATGGTAATTTGTTAAGGATGGTTATACTACTTGTACAACTCCTCCAATAGCCCAGACAGGTAAGAAGGAATGTAAGAATAATGCTAAGGCTAAAAATGCAATTCTATGTGGTTTAGCTAACTTTGAATTTGTGAAAGTGATGCAATGCAAGTCTACCAAATAAATCTGGAATAAGCTTCAGAGCACCTATGAAAGAGATACAAAGTTGAAACAAGCTAGGTTGTAGACCTTTAAAGGAAGATTTGAAAACTTGAAAATGAGAGAGGAAGAAATGATTTTTGATTACCTACTTAGAGTTGATGAAGTTGTGAATGCTATGAGAAGACTAGATAAAGAAGTAAAAGAGCCAACGACTAAAAAGAATGTACTTAGATCCTTACCTTCCAAGTATGATTCTAATGTCTCTGCTATAGAAGAAGAAAAAGATCTTGATCAGATAATTGTTGATGAGATACATGGTATTTTTACTACCTATGAAATAAGTACTGGTGTTACTAAGATTTCCAATAGAGAAGCCGCATTTAAGGCATCAAAGAAAGCAAACAATGTAGATCTTGAATTTGAGACAGATGAGAAAAAGACCAATTTTGTAAGAAGATTGAAGAGAGGATCTTGGAAGTATAAAAGTAAGTTACCTTTTAAGTGTTTTAATTGTGGAAAGGTTGGTCACTTTGCTACTAAATGGCCTTTTGAAGGAAAAGATAAAAGTGATGAATATGATAGTAAGAAAAGTAATAAGTAGTTCTTTCCAAAGAAGAAGAATTTTTAGAAGTACAAGAAGAGTCTTTACATAAAAGGTGTCAATAATTCATCTAAAGAAAGCCCCATCTTAGAAGACAACAATAGAGGTGTTTCTTAGGCTGAAGAAAATAAATTCTTGTTTATGACAATAGAGACTACTGATAAAGATCAGAACAATACTGATCTAGAAGATCCTGAAAATGAAGAAGAAGGAGAAGTAGATTTGGAAGGAGAGCTAGTATGTGCTTTACAAGAGTTTAAGAAACTTAGGAAGAAAAAATCCAAACCAAAGTTGCAACTTCAAGAAGATATGGTGTCTAAATAGCTTGTTAAATAAGAAGATTTGATTGTTGGTTTGAAGACACAAGTGGAAGAAGCCAAGAGAATAGAAGAAGTTACAAAATTTGAATTGAAAGTAAAATATAAAGAATGTCTAAAGTTGGAATATGAAATTATCTCTTAGAAAAGAATTAGAAAAGGCTAAGAATCAAATTGACATAAGTATGAAGTTTGAAAAGAATAGTAGCATGTTTGATCAAATGATTAGTAGTAAGAGATTTCCAAATAACATGGCTGGTTTAGGATTTGAAGAAGGTTAGCATTCAAAGTCTTGTGATCCTCCTAAAAACACTGAAGAGAAGAAGCAGCAGAAGGAAGATGATGGCTTCACAAAAGTTAGAGATCTGAATCAGAAGAGATACAAAGGCCCCCCTCGTGTAAGATATTCTAGTATGATTAGGTTTCCCCAATCCTTTTATGGCTATTGTTATTCATGTAATCAATATGGTCATAGGGCTGCTGGTTGTAGAATTATTCCTATGAGAAGAACTAATTTTACTAGAAAAAATTCTTTTACACTTCTAGAAGATTTCATAATAGTTTGTTACAGATGTAATAACTTTGGTCATATTGCAGAATTTTGTAGAACAAACTTTGTAAAAACTAACAAATAGGAAAGAAAGGAGAATGTTCCTCCTAAGAAGGATACTGTATCCAACTCTCTTGTGAATAAGAAGGCAAAGACTAAAAAGGTCTAGAAGGAGAAGGAGGATCAGAAGAAAGAAGATTATTTGATAGTATAGACAACATTTCATGCTAAGAGTCAGAATCCATGGGTGATAGATAGTGGTTGCTCTAGTCACATGATCAGAGATAAAAGTAAGTTTATAAGTCTACAAGAATGGAATGGAGGTTTAGTTAAGTTTGGTGACAACACATGTATGAAGATCTGTGATAAAGGAACACTAAGTGTTGATAGAAAAGCCAAGACTGACAGTGTCTATTATGTTGAAGGAATAAAGTACAACTTGCTTAGTGTAATCTAGATGTGTGATAATGGATATAATTTGACATTTAATGCAAAAGGCTATGGGATAAGGAAAGAAAGCATTGATAATCTAGTTGTTGAGGAAATTAGAACAAAAAATAATCTTTACAACCTCAAGGAGATTCAAGGAAGAAGCTGTTTGATGGGACAAGTTGATGAAAGTTGGCTATAACATAGAAGATTGGGACATATCAATTTTGACAACCTTGTGAAGATGAGTTCAAAAAGTGCAGTTAGGCACATGCCTAAAATCACCAAGCCAACAAATACAATATGTAAGGAATGTCGGTATGGGAAACAAACAAGGTCTAGTTTCAAAACATAATAATATTCTACTTCAAAACTCTTAGAGTTAGTTAATATAGACTCATGTGGTCGAACTAGTTTAGAAGGACTAAAAGGTGAGAGATATTTCATGTTATTAGTTGATGATTTCTCAAGAATGACATGGGTAACATTTCTCAAGGACAAATCAGAAGCCTTTGAGAGATTCAAGACATTTAGGTCTATGGTTTAGAAGGAGATTGGTTTGACAATCAAATACTTAAGATTAGACAGAGTTGGAGAATTCACCTCCAATGAGTATGTGGAATACTGTGAAAGACACGGCATAAAAAGACAATATTCTACACCTAGAACTCCACAACAAAATGGATTTGTGGAAAGGAAAAACAAAACTGTAAAAGAGATGGCAAGAACTATGCTAAATGAGGCAAAATTACCTAATGTTTACTGGAGAAATGCAGTACACACTGAGGTTTATGTCATGAACAGAGTGTACTTAAGGGTAAACACTAATAAGACACCTTATGAATTGTGGTATGGCAGACCTGCTTTTGCCAAATATTTCAAGGTGTTTGGTAGCAAATGCTACATCAAAAGAGATGAAGATGGCCTAGGAAGTTTTGATTCAAGGTGTGATGAAGACATATTTCTTGGATATTCTAGCAGATCCAAAGCATATAAGTGTTACCATAAGAGATTGCATAGAATTGTAGAAAGTGCTAATGTCAAGGTAGATGAGGACCAACTGCATCTAACTATAATAGAAGAAGAAGAAGATGCTACTATTGAAGAAGAATCTAAAAAGACAATAGTTAAGGCACCTTCTAAGTATGTACAAAATGATCATCCTAAACAACACATAATAGGAAACAAGAATGAAGGAGTACAAACAAGAAGAAAAATGGCAAAGTCAAATGAACAGGTGAATTTCTCATTATTATGTCAGATTGAACCTAAAACATTTACTAATGCTAGTGAAGATGAAGGATGGAGCAATGCAATGGAAGAGGAGCTTAATGAGACGGAGAAAAATTAGACTTGGGAATTGGTTCCAAAACCTATTAATAAGAATGTAATAGGCACAAAATGGGTGTTTAGAAACAAGCTGAATGAGGATGGAGAAGTTGCGAGGAACAAGGATTGATTAGTTTGTAAAGGATACACACAGGTTGAAGGCATAGATTTTGAAGAAACATTTGCACCCATAGTAACATTGGAAGTGATTAGGATGTTTTTGGCACTCTCTATTTATAAGAACTTTAAAGTTTATCAAATGGATATCAAATCTGCATTTCTGAATGGGAACCTTAATGAAGAATTTTACATTGAGCAACCCAAGGATTTCAATTGTTAGAGAAAGAAGATTATGTTTACAAATTGAAAAAGGCACTGTACAATTTGAAATAGGCCCCTAGGGCTTGGTATTCTAAGATGGATAGTTACCTCTAGCAACAAGGATTCAGAAAAGGACGTGTAGATAGAAACTTGTACTTCAAATTAGAAGGTGAGCACATGTTGATTGTTATTGTATATGTTGATGAGATCATTTTCGGTGGTAGTGATGACATGATGTGCAAGGAGTTTGCTGATTTGATGCAGAAAGAGTTTGAAATGTCCATGCTTGGAGAACTTTCTTTCTTTCTTGGTTTACAATTATCAAAATTAGACCAAGGTATATTTATATCACAAACCAAGTATGCAAAGGAAATGCTCAAGAAGTTCAAGATGGAAGACTGTAAGCCTGTTAGTACCCTCATGATGACAAGATGCAAGTTGAGAAAGAATGATGAACCACTGGATACAGATCAGACAATGTATAGATCTATAATAGATAGCCTATTGTACCTAACTCTATCTAGACTAGATATCATGCAAGCAATATGCATGGTGGCTAGATTCCAAGCTGCTCCTAAGGAATATCATGTTTAATCTATGAAGAGAATATTTAGATACCTAAAAGGTACTGCGAGTTATGGATTATGGTACCCTTGAAATAATGATTTTACTAGTGGTGGAGCTTTCTTCATTGGTGATAGCTTGGTATCATGGCTCAATAAGAAGTAAGATTCAGTTGCATTGTCTAGTTCTAAGGTAGAATATGTTACTATTGTTCCATGTTGTACACAACTTTTATGGATGAAGTAGACTCTCAAAGACATAAACATAGAGTATAATGATCCTATTTCCATTCTTGGTGATAATAAGAGTACAATCAATATCTCAAAGAATCATGTGATGTATTCAAGAACAAATCACATCTGCATTAAATATCATTTCTTGAGGGAAAAGGTTGCAGATCGGAAGTAAAGTTGGAGTATGTTCGTACACAAGATTAGATTGCATAAATTTTCACAAAGCCACTTGCCAAGGACACTTTTAAATATCTTAGGCGGAAGCTAGGAGTTATTGCTCCTTATTTTCTCAAGTAGAAGTGCAATTGTAACAACTCTCCAAGGAGAGCTACTCAAGGCATATCTTTCATCCCTATTTTGACAGTGACTACCTCTTAGGGGTAGCAGATAGATAGATGGCCCTAACTAGTTACTATCAGAAAAGAGGTTGGTTATCACCCTTTTCCATTGATGACAAAGGGGGAGAGTAAGAGTAAGGGGGAGCAAATGCAAAAACACAGTGTTTTTATAGAAGACATAGAGCATCACTGAGGATAGATTTTGCATAGGTGTTTCAATCAATGACCAAGGGGCATATTGTTAATATATTATCATTGATGTCAAAGGAATTTGTTGAAGTGTAAAGATACAAAAGTTTCTAACTTGGATAAGAGATAAGAAGAAATAGTTTCTAAGTTATCGACAAAATAATCAGTTGACAAACTGTTCAAAATGTGAATTGGTTCACCTATTTTGGAATTCTTTGATTCACTGATAGATGAAAAAGGTAAGTGCCTTAAATGAAGACTTTGAAGATAGAAAAATGTCTCAATGAATTTCCATTTGATAGTTACAAAGTTTTCTAATTCTCTGATTTGGTAATTCGTTGACAAAGGCATGGAGAAAAGTGAAGTAAAAAGTCTTATATCGACAACATTATTTTTTTGAGAACTTGTTTGCAAGTTTGACTTTTTACCGATTTGTTGACTAGCTAAAAGAGGCTTGAGAAGGCAATCTTGTAATGACATCTTGTAAAAATATAAGTCAAGTCTAGTTCGTAGAATTGGAATACTATTGATAATGGAAAATGTTTAAGTCTTTGGGTAGTTCGTGAGTTCTAAAAAGTACTGATTCGCTGAGTAGGCGACAAAGAGCTCAAAGATTGATTTATCCAATAAAGGCAATAAAGTTGATGGTTTGTATAGAGCTTGTTTGGCTAATAAAAGGAAAGTTTATGAACAATAACATTTGCCAATAGAGGTAAAAGGTGATAAAAGGAATGTTCATGAAAGATAATTTTTGCCAACAAAGGCATCAAGGGATAAGTTTCTAAAAGGTAATTTTTGTCGATAAAGAAGACAGAGAAAGTTCAAACAATGATAGAATTGCTGATAAAGGGCTAAAAGACAAAAGTCCAAAGAATGTGAAATTTGTTGATAAAGGGTTGAAAACCAAGAATAAAAATAGATTTGTTGCATGGAAATGACGATGGATAAAATTGAATAAAAGATAATCTTTTTGCATGCACAAAGATATAAATAGAATTGTGACTGTGTTTGTTTTTAAAGATGGATAAACAATAGAAAAGAGGATGTATTGCATGCACAAAGCCACATGCAAAGTTGTTTTTTTATTGCATGCAGAGTTAATTTTCTATACATGCAAAAAAGTAGAAGTGTTAACATGCAAATGACTCAAGTATGGACATGTAGAAGTACGAGAATATGCATAGACAATTGTATATTTAAAGTGATTGTAATAGATGATAATTTTTATGATGGTGGATAGGTGAGAAGAATTATGTGTAGAGAGAGTTTGGGTGAGTAGAGTGAGAGGAGAAGACTATGTCAGATGAATTTTAAAGGTGCATTTGAGGCTTGTGAAGAACCAAATGGCTGCATACTTGAATATGTAAAGATTTAGTGAGGTTGGTGTCTCCTGAGGACTGAGTTGGTACTTAGATCATGGGATTATAGTCTAATTAGAGTTGGTGTTGTTAAATTAGGGGTTTGGTTTCATTTGTGAGGCTGGATTAAGACAGTAGATCCTAGTAGCATTTTCTCACCATGGTTTTTCCCATACTAGGTTTTCCATGTATATCTGGTGTTCCTGAGTGCATGCTTTCTTGTTGTTGATGTTAATGCATTAAAAGTTAATTTGATCTGCATTCTAGAGGATTGAAGTTTTAAGTTTCATTGATCTATTGATTCACCCCCCTCTCAATAGATTGCTTGTGTTCTAACACCTTTCATGTACATGTTGGCGCATTTGGAATTGTGATAGGGCAATACTAGTAGAACCAAAAGAAAGTAAATACTATCCTATAGCTTTATCGAGCAAGAAATTATCTAAGAGAAAAACTACATGATTGTATAAAGAGGGAAGCCCTGGCAATGGTGTATGCTCTGCATAAATTTGGACATTATTTATTGTCAAATTCATTCACCTTCTTTACATATCATGAACCATTGAAGTGCTTTTTGAATAGATCTGTTACGCAGGGAAGAATATGTGAATGGCTACTTCTTTTTCAAGAGTTTGATTTTTAGATAATGGTAAGACTAGTAAATAATAATAAGGGGCTATACTATTTTTCTAGAATTGGGACATGAGAGGAACCTAACAATGATAAAGAAGAACTTCCTGGTGCACATCTATTCATGGTAAATGCAGTACTCAAAGAATTACATGACATAGCTAGCCTAATCTCTACAGGTGAATTTCCACTAGAAATATCACTGCATGTTGGGAATTAAGGTGTCTCAACCTTGGTAATTCCTTACATTTATTTATTGTAATATATTTATTTATTGCCTATTGTGTAATTAGGATGCAAATCCTATTTTATCATCTTGTGGGAGTTGGCACGGTGATGTGTCATCCTATGTGGAAGGTGACCACATGTAACTTTGTCCTCACATGAGAAGATAGGCATCCCACTTAGTGGTAGAGGTATTTTTCCATGTGTCAGTACTTTGACTACTGTGTAAGTGAATCTTGACAGAAACAGTTATGATAGAATCTATGACGCGTAAGAGTCAAAAATAGAGGATGCTATGACAGGTGAAGACGTGTGTCACAAGGCATCTTGGAAGAAGGCATATTTGGGTGCCCTAAGGAGGGTTATGACATGTTGTAAGAGAATATGCTATTTTTAGTCAGTGTATGACAGATTCTCTTACAACTATAAGATATGACAGTTATGACCAATTCTATGACAGTTGTAAGAGTCGTTAGAGCATCTGTAATTGCCCAACTTGGGAATAGGCGACCATATTGGGATGGGGTGATATGACAAGTGTCATGACCATGCTGCAGTATTGGACAAGTGTCCCCAGGTGTGGGTTTTGGGCCATGAGGCCAAGTTGGATGCCCATCTCAAGGAAAGCTCTTTTTTTGCCTTATAACTTCTATATAAATAGGTGCTTTTGAGAGGTGATGTATTATGTGATTGACAAGTATTGTTATGCTACCGGATTGTCTCCAGATATGAGTGTCAAAGACTCCTATAAAGACTTGCATTGCAAGTGTGTTGTAAACCTTGTTATTTAGATAATACATTGTGCATGTTTTGGAGTGTGGGGTTTTTCACCTGCAAGGGTTTTCCCCACGCTATATCTTTTCTCTCTCTTCTTCTATCTTACATTCTTGTGTTGTGTATTGCTACAATATCTCTATTGTTGGGTTAATAACACTATAATTGTAAAGGTTAAAAATAATTTGCACACATCTCTCCCCATTAGATTAGTATAGGAAGCGATTATTGCACACTTAGCTTCCTTTCAGTTGGTATCAGAGCTTGATCACCTTTGGTCCTAGTTATTGGGTAGGGGTTTTTTGAGCTGTTCTTAGATTGAGTGGGAGTCTGTGTAGAGTATTCTAAAATCTTTTTTCAAGAAAGAGATGGTAGGCACATCTAGAAGATTAGAGGTGGAGAAGTTCAATGGCACAAATTTTGAGTTATGGAAACTTAAGATGGAAGACATGTATGCTTGTTGATTGAGACCTATGGGAAACCGTTTTTGGTGTAAAACCAACCATAATGGCACAAGGTAATTGGGATCTCAAAGATCAGAAGGCTAAGGGTCTCATAAGACTCAGTCTAGCTGATTCTTCAGGATAAAAGCATAACACATATTTTCATGTCTCAAACCATCTAGAAATTTTCTTCCATCTACCAAACAGATTCTAGCATTTCCACATACTTCATTCTTAGGATCCCAAAGGAATCAAGGTAATTCTCTCCCATTTGATGTTATAGTTTATGTATTATTTCTCCCATCATGTATATCTTTTCTATCATACTCCCAAGGTCTACCCAACAAAATATGACAAATATCCATAGGAATAATATCACACAATACTTCATCATGATATGATCCAATATGAAATTTCACCAAACATTGTTCACTCAACAGTACCTTATGATCATCCTGAACCCATGCTATTTGATATGGCTTAGGGTATTTCAATCTTTCCAACTTCAGCTTAGTCACCATCTCTTTTGAAACTAGGTTATCAGAACTACCACTATCAATAATAACTTTACAACATTTACCTCATGATTTGCATTTGGTTCTAAACAAACTTTTCCTCTGTAGTGGTTCCTTATTTGTCTCTATTTGAAAGAGTGCTCTCCTCATCACAAGTGATTCTCCTTTCTCAGGTTTACCAACTGAACTATGTGATCCAGTAGGTTTTTCTTCCACATAAGCTACTCTTCCATTGTTCTCAGTTTTCTTGCTTGTACTCTCTTGATTACATTCAAATGCTTTATGTCCTTCACCTCCACATTTGAAACAAGTTCCTTTGAATGTTCTCCTATCAGGTCCTCTTCCTTTTCTTCTATATCCTTCACTTCGATATGGACTAGGGCTTCCTCTACGGTAGAAATTTTTGTCATCTCTCTGGTATGCACTGTTATCTTTATCTTCCTTCTTGAATGTGTTCTCTTGTCTGTTCTACTCCACAAATGATCTATCTCCTCTGGGAAATGTTCTACCTTTCTAAAATTTAACTCCTCTACCTTTCTGTCTCTAATCATGTCTCTTATTTAGCTTCACTTCAACTTTCAAGGCAAACTGGTATGCTTCTTCTACTGTTGTCATCCTTACCAGACTTAGTTCTTCTTGAATGTTCAATCTTAGTCCATTGATGTATATATCCTCTTTCTCTTTTCTTTCTTCACTATGTCCTATCCTTATGATCATCTTATGAAATTCTTCAGTATACTCCTTCACAGATTTCTCCTTTTGTCTCAGGTTTTGTAATCTCTTCAACAGTTCCAACTCATAGGACTAGCAGGTATAAACTGATTCTTCAGTTTTGTCACCATCCTGTCCCATTTTGTAATCTTTTCTTTCCCTCTTCTATTTCTATCCAACTGAACTTCTTTTCACCATATAGAAACATGTCCTTTCAACTTTGTCTTTGCAAATTTCACCTTCTCCAGATCTTCAACTTCTTCATACTCAATGTATTCTTCCATGTCATTTATCTAATCAATCAACTCTTCAGGATTCAAATTACCAGTGTAGTTTGGTACATCAATTCTACATCTCTTTCCAATATTTGAAATAGCTCACAACATCTTGACTTGATCTGATTCTTCTTATTCATCACCTCCTACGGTTTCACTAATTTGATCAACAGATTGAAATTCCTCTTCATCATCACTTTCAACATTAGGTCTAGGTGTCAATCCTCTTTGCCTATCTTCCTCGACAACATCCAATCAAATTGTCATTGTTTTATCATTTCCATCATCTATCCATCCTACCAGCCATTGCTCAAATAGCAGTGATTCTCCTTGGTGGCATCTTCCTAGGATCAAGTGCAAACTACCTCAAGTTTGGTGATCAGGCTACAAGGTGACAACTACCTCACAATCAGTGATCGGTTGCGACACAAGTAACCTACATCAGACTCAATGATCTATCCACAACAAGATTTTATGGAATTCCTTCTCCAACTTCACTCAATTATCTCCCAAATATTCAAACTTTCACTCTGATACCACTTGGTGCAGTCATAGTTAGGAAGGTCCTCAAAGAGAACTATCCAGACTATGCAGCTAGAGTAAACAAAATGGAAACAACTCAAAGATGTAAAATAAATGCAGATTCAGTCATTCAGTATATCATAGAATTCAAATACAAATTGGCTGGTAACATGTGGGCTTACAATTAGGGCTCACAAGCCTGATTCTCCAGTTACAATACATGCACAAGATATAGCTTCAAGATACTTTCAGAACAAGATCTAACTTATAACTCTTCTATCAATCGTGAACTACTTTCCTATGTAACTATTACATCAATATATATCATCTCCAAAACCAAAGATTCCTCCACATCAGCCAAGAGTCATTACAAACTCTAATGAAAAGTTGTAACGTGTGTACATGGATAGGTCAGATAAATAAATAGAACTCCTCTATGAATGAATGGAATGATGTACAGATCTCGAGGAAGGTCATCCACAAACTAATAAACATTGATTGATGTGTCTTTTAGCTCCACAAGTTGAAGAATGCTCTACAAGTCTTCTTGTAATGTGTCGTACCTGTTTGTATATTTTTAAAGATCTTTTATGTGTGATTTTTATTAATTTCTATTGTGATCTTTCAGACTAGATAGGAGAATGCAGAAGGAGTTTTCAGTTTTCCTGTAGTTGTGTTGTCGTAGCATACAATATAGAGCATATATAGAAAACCTAGAAAAAGTATAATGAATTTGCACAAACAAACAATGACCCAGATCATCAAATCCACAAATATTAATTATCGTTACATACCCATGTCAAGTTTTGCACTTTGATATTTCTGTTGTAGCCGGACCAGCAAATGGGCATAGCCAGAATCACTCCAAACTCTAAGGAATAGAAAATATCATACCTATATCAATAGCAGCAATACAGGAGGCCCTAGACGCCTCATACAATGCAAAATAGAAGCTGCTTGCAAAGAGAAATGAAGCTCAAAACTCCCAACTTCATGCCTAGATGTGTATGGCCATGGCTGGAAGTGTATATCAACAGCAAGAAAACTACCACAAACACTCTGAAATCTACCTACACAACCCTTCTTAATCAGCAAATGAAAATATCATAAAGAATATCACATTTAGCTCAGCAACTCTTCGAATATCTCCATTATCGGCACATTTGTGAATGCCGAATACATCCACCGTCAATGGCACCATTGGGTGGTATTGCACACCTGTGGGATACCGTCTCCAATAGCCTGATGCAAAATCTCCAACTCCAAAACCCTAGCAAAGCTCTCATACACAATATCAAAACATAGCATAATCCCAAATGAGCTCAAATTGACCCTTTTTATCTTCCTCCAAGATAGGCGTTGGACATTTAGGAGGGAAAATAATATTTAATTTCACTTTATGCCTCCTAGGGATGAGCGCCCAAGGTCAAGACATAAGCCTTTGTCTTTATTCCATTAATTTCACTTTTCTGGCAAAAATATAATAAAGTCCATATTAATATAAATTAATAAATCTTCGGACTTTAAAATAAGTATGAAGACGGTGTCATAATTCACTGATCCTTAGCTCGTTGGAAAGGTCTTGACGAAATGCATATGTTCCAACTTTGAAAATCCTGAACCGACATAGTACCCGAACTTACTAAAAATAGTAAGTAACGGCCAAGAGCCCACTAAACCAACCACAAGGATGCCAACTGGATCCACTAAATGCGAACCATGACTCTGTCACTGCCAAGGACCTCTAGAGCCAAACTAACCACAGTTCCCTAACCAAACTGCTATCCCATGGGAACTCCATGATGCACTAGCCATGTGTCTAGAAGGGGACATTACACTTCTCCTTCAGCTGATTGTTCTAGATTGTCAGGATGCTCTGCTCTAAGAAAACAATTGATCTTCTGATAGTGATAACTTTTCGGTACTTGATCTAAATGCTCTAAAAATTGAATATGATGTAGATGAATGAATCTAGATGCTAAGTCTAGCTCCACAAGGTCTGAAATGAAACTATGGTAGAATGTGGACCAAATTATAGAAATTGCTACTAACTGAACTACCTGAACTGAACTGGAAAATGAAAAGAAACAAACTAAAATGCAAATATTTTTGGTTGATGCAATATTTCTCTAGAACTAGGGATGCTCCTGCATCACAAAAAAAATAGGAATAGTCTCATCATACTATATCTTGATATCCTACAATGTTTATTTCATCCACAACACTTGCACACAACAAGATGCTGTAGTAATGTACTCTGCCTTTGCAATTGACAAAGATATCAAATCTTGTTTCTTACTATGCCGTGAAACCAATCTACTTCCTAAAAAGAAAGCAACACCATTTGTACTTCTTCTATCATCAACACAACCAGCCCAATCAACATCAATGTAAGAACTAAGATCAAATGTATTATCTCTTGAATACCATAAGCCATAATCTGGAGTTCCGTTCAAATATCTAAATTTTCTTTTTATTGCCTTCTCATGATTTTGCTAATGATTACCTTGATATCGAGCAACCACACATACTACATGCATAATATTAGGATTAGAAGTAGTTAAGAACAATAATCCTCAAATCATAGATCTATAAAGAGTCTGATCAACCTCAGGTGACTCATCAGCCTTTCTCAAGTGACAACCAGTAACCATAGGAGTATGTACTGGTTTGGCATCCTCCATTCCAAATTTCTTCAACATCTCTCTAACATACTTAGCCTGAGAAACAAAGATACCATCATCTAGATGAACAATTTGAAGCCCAAGGAAGAAGGACATCTCACCAATCATAGACATTTCAAAATCTTTTTGCATATCTTATGCAAACCTCTTACACATATCATTATCTCCACCAAAGATGATGTCATCAACATATACAACAACTATCAAAATCTTGTCTCCCTTTTCCTTAATGTAAATATTACTATCTAAAGTACCTTTCTTGAAACCTTGTTGAAGTAAGTACTTATCCAACTAAGCTTATCAAGCCCTAGGAGCTTTCTTGAGTCCATACAAAACTTTGTTGAGTCTTCATACCATGTCTAAATCTTCTGATAGCTGGAAACCATCTGGTTTCTCAATGTAGATCTCTTCCTCTAAATCACCATTTAAAAATGATGACTTGACATACATCTGATAGACCTTGAAGATCTTGTGAGTAGCAAAGGCAAGGAACATCTTGATTGCCTCCATCCTAGCTACTAGAGAAAAAGTCTCCTCAAAATTAATACCTTCAACTTGTGAATAATAATTACACACCAATCTTTCTTTGTTCCTTACAACTTCACCATATTCATTCAGTTTGTTTCGAAACACCCACTTTGTTCCTATAACATTATTATTAGCTGGTTTGGGAACCAATTCCCATGTTTGATTCTTCTCTGTCTAATTCAACTCTTCTTCCATTGCCTTCAACCATCCATAATCTTTTCTAGCATCATCAAAGGTTTAAGGCTCTACATTTGACAATAAGCATAGATTCACTTGCTCACTTGCTTTTGCAAGCCTTCTCATAGTTTGCATACATTCATTCTTATCCCCAATGATCTGATCTACTAAATGATTCCTCTAAACATACTTTGTTAGAGTCTTAGGGACCTGCTCTAATTCTTATTCCTTCTCTTCTTTCTCCTCTTCTTCTTGTTGTCAATTCAAGTATGCACCCTTGTTAAGTTTTACAAAAACTTAACTACTTGCTAAAACATGGAATCATTCTTGGATGTGGGTCTCCTTTCATGAGAAAGAATCTCCAGAGTGAGCTAGTTCTCTTATAATTCCTAAACTACTGACTTGAGGACAAAAGGATAGAAGGATGTAATTAAAATACAAACTAACTCTAGAATCTAAAAGTAATGAAATTCTATCACTCACAAATAGATCCTCTAACTCGAATCCTCACAATTCCACTGATAGTTTATTCCTTAGGTAATTTGCAACAAGGTTTGGGTCAAACACAAACTGCAACCAAGAAAAAAACTAAATTTTAATAGCATTGAGACATAATAAAGGATAGAAAAAGTCACAATATAACATCAGATCAAGACTACAAAATATGTGAAACAAGATGATTTACTATTAGAAGTGGAAGGAGTACAATGTATGAAAAAATAAAATGTGTGAGCTAACCACCTATATACAACTTTGCTTATGAACAAGAGAGAAGAAACTGATGCTAACTGACTCTCACTCTCTGAAAAAAGAATATCAACTATAAAGCCCTACCAAAGGATCTCCTCAAAAGAAAGCTCAAAAAGCTCCTAAAAATAGATCTACAAACCCCTTTTCAAGATTTCAAAAAAAGCTACCAAAAATAGCCTCCAACTTGATCCTCTAGGTGGTCCCCACCAAATCTGCATCCAAATCTATCCAATCTACCTCATAAAAGCAAACTTTTTGTCCTATTATGCTCAATTTTACCCAAGAAAGCAAAATTCTTTAACTACCTAAAATAGTTAAGTTTTAAAAACAATTTATAATTGATTGCTTTAAAACTATCCTTACAATGCATTGGCAGTTTGATTTTGATCTCCTATTTGATTTGAGAACAAAACAAATCTTCGTGGCTTATAATTTTGCCATTTTGCATTACAATGTTTGATTTCTTTTAATAAAAATCATAAAAATAATGATATGATTCTTACATATTTTCACAAAAATAAAATGAAGCCTTTGAGGCTTATTCTCTATGCACTCTACAAAAATATCCTTTGGGCATGTGGTCTATGATTATCCCTCAAATGTGAATTCACACTTTAAAGCATAATCGAAAGATGCCTAAAGCATATGGGCCTATAGGCTTGTATCATCAAAAGTGCCTAATGAGTTTCCAAGGTATACGATTAGGCAATAATATGCACAGTAAACCTAAGGCAGTTGATGTATATGTCCATCTACATAAGTGACTAAGCGTCCCTTGAGGCTTGATGCCTATGCATGTATATGCATCACCCTCTAAATTAAATAACTAGGTAGTCATAGGGTGGACACAAAGACCATGATGAGGCATTAGTAAGGTAGTAAAAATGAACTCCAATGTGATAAAAATCCTTACCGAAGAATTAGGGAATTTGGAACCCTAGAGCAAAAGAAAAAAAGGTCCTAACATTTCAGGCCATTTGGCATTCTCATCTTTTGAAATTTTGGCTCTCTGTGTGGCCGTCACTGCTAGGGTTTGGACCCTATAACACTTCCTCCTTCTTGCGACTTTGTATGTAGGAAAACAAAGGTAAGGTTCCACTGTATAAATTCCATCCATTTTGAAGCAAAACTTGAACTTTATGACCGCGGTCATATATATTCTTTGATGTATTTTGCTCTTTCTCTATTTCTCATCTTCTTTCTATGACTGGACTCTCTTTCCTTCGACACCCTCTGGTCATTGCAGCTCAGGCCACCACAGGTAGGGTTTTGAAGGCAAATGCAAAGCGTACAAGGTAATTTCCCCATCTGTCAGTACTTCCTTCATTTTTGAGGTATATTAAGCTCAAAACCTAGGCTTATTACAAACTCAAAATCTGAATTTTCTGATACATTTTGTTGTTTTGCATTTCCTTTTGTTACACCTATCGTCAGGCCGCCACGGGGCTAGGCTAAGCTCCATATCAAGGGCTTTTGAGTATGCTCTTCTATAGTAAATGATGGTAAGGGATTTTCTCTCCCAAGATCTGTATCATTTCTTTTATCTCTGCTAAGATAATTCTCCTTGATCCGAGCTTAGAAAATTGCAAAAGGTCACCTTTTGTCTTTCTCAAATATGTGGGGTATGAACTTGTCTGGCACAACTGAGTATCTCTCCCTTTTTAAACATCCCAAATGGCATCTTCATTATCTGTACTAAATGAATTCAAAACTCATTTCATTTTGTATCTTTTAGTTGATTTGACACTGTATCTACTATTTCTGAGCACTTGAAACCCATAATGGAGAGTGGCTTCTATCATTGGCTTTGGGGTCAAAAAGATAAGAAGGTTTTTGTATCTATGGCCATATAAAATATTTTGCTCAACATTTTTCTGTCATCATCATTGTAGATATTGCCCTATGAGAATGCAGTCATGATACTATTCTTAAACATATGCTATCCTTGTATATACTCTGACAGATTGAAACTCCTCTTTCACCTAGCATTTACATATATTTGCTATAACATATCCAAACCCATATTTTATGAACCTCTTGTAGATCAACATGGATCTTAATATTGCATTGTTTGGCCATCATAGCTGTTGTATGGCTCCTTTATTCACATATTGGAATGATAACAACTTTTTACTTCACTGAGCTGAGGTGTGGAAATTGTGTGGTACTTGTAGCTGTGTCTCTATATCTACCATTTAAATGTCCTTTAGCTGATCATAGATATTATGTGGTTGTCCTCTATATACCTGAACTGCCACTTGATGTTTTATGTCTATTGTATTGCTATCCAATATGCTGCATCTTCATTGTGTGCATCATTTGAAATTTGGCATATATTCTTGTGTAGTCTCTTGATGGCTATTGTGAGGATCTTAATTGATGTTACCTACAAATTATTCAATTCACCATACAAATGTGCAAGTTGCTTTATGATCATTTGTATCATTGATGTATTTCTCTTGAATATGCAACACAAACTCAACTCTGTTTGCCTCATCTATGAATGCTCTTTATTATGATTTCTTCTGAGGCTTCTCATTTATATAGTAGACCCATTGTATTTGATGACACAAACACTATGGCTACTCTATTCCACACTGTGTATAATACCTGCATATGTATATGGCTATTCTCGTAGGAAGACACTTGGCACAAATATCATTATCATTCTGAATAGTAGCAGTGCATTTGTACCTCTTGTCTTTTGGCTGTTATATATGCATCAACTGGATATTCCATAGTTTTTTTTTACTATTACATTGGCCTTGAATGCATGTGCATGACCACTTATGATATGCAGAGGCAAACATATGACTAAGATATGGAAAGGCAAAATGCTTACTTGGCTTTTCTTCCTATCACTCATTACCATGCATTCTCTTTGTGTCTGATAAATGAAAGACTGTCTTGGATTTGATGCATCAAAGGCTCAAATACAATACTGAGCACGTGTAACTCTGTAGCTTTGAGTTCAGATTATGTTAAGCTATAGCTTCATTAGTAGTTGTATTTAGCATAATCATTTCATTTTCTTTCATAAAAGCTCATGTAGCTACACATGATTAGCATATAGTTCTTCAATGAATATTTCAATCCTTCTCCATGAGGTATTATGGCTATGCTTTGTCTTTATTTATCTTAGCTACTCCATTGTGATCTCAATTGTGAAATGAGGAGGCATTCTTTGTGTTATTCTTGAATGCACCTGTACATGATATGTGATCATAACACTCTCGTGCTATGTCACTCATAGGTATCATTGATATTGATAGCATATACAAATTTATACAATTACAACATGACACCTTTTTGATAACATGACTTGTTCCTTTCTTCACTTGATGACCCTCTGACACTTGGAAGCATTGTAAACACATAGCTATTGTATTGTGACTGGCTGCTACATTGTATACTTTTGCATGGTGATAATGGTTTTTGACTTGCATCTCTTGTATTACTATAACATATGGCATAGCACAAAATTCTAAAGGCTTGTCATACCTAATCAAGGCACTATGGATTAAGTGGTCTCTTTATATCATCATTACTTCTTTGAAATTTTACAAAGATATAATGGGCCATCTGATCTGGTTGTCTTGTATGTAAATGGCAGTCCCTTATTATTAAAACATTGACCTTCTTTATATGAATATGTACTTATGAGTCTTTGCTGTGCCTTTCTAGGGCTGTTCAAATGTCAATGCTATGACTATCCTTGTACTCTTCTTACTACTAGATTTGTTCTTGCAAACTTATTTACGGATTTATAATGTATACTCCTCATTGGATTATTGATCATGGATGAGTAAGAAAGCTTTGAATATGCATGCATAACTTGACCCTTGTTGGAGCCCATTTTACACTACATTCTAACATCTCTCTGAAACAACAAATGACTTGTCCTATACCTGCACATGAAACAAACTGATTAGAATAAAATAATGATGCTCCATGATTGTTTCCTTCTTTGTAACATATGAATAATGTGCTTTCTGATCTTGACTATCTCATACAATCTTCTATGTATTCTATTCATACTAATATAGAGTATGGATGAGATGATGCCATGAGTGTTAAACCCCCTTTTCTCTCCTCTAATGCAGGTTATGACTCTTTCGGAGCTCAGCAACGAATGGAGCAGCTGCCATATGATCAACTGACCCTGAATTCAGGCAATGATTTGAACCCTCTCCTTCATATGCTTTGTCAGTACCTTAACAGTTGCATAACATATTTTATTAGATATTCAGATCCAACTACTTCCACAGCTTGTGTGGGACAATTAATTTGTCTTTTGTTCTTCATTCAATACATGAAACATTGTGATATTTTGTATATCTCATTTGATCAAATGAATGAAACATTGTAGTATGAAATGGGACAATTTTCTACAACATAATGAATGTTAATTGATATACAATACTTCCTGTCTCTTTACAAGCAATAAGCAAGTGATAAACTGATAAACTAAACCTTCCACTTAAATGACTTCAAACTATGCAAACTAGTATAACATTATGAATCTTTCATCCTTAAAACAAACTGAAAATAAATCAGTTCTACCAATTTTTAGCTGTGATAAAAAATGGTAACATTTCTTGCAACTTCTATTATATGCTTGCCTACTAAGAATTTGAGTAGTTGCCTTGAAAATCCATTGGGCATAGAGTCAAATCTGCTGATTCAAAACTTAGAAAACACTTCAAACCAGCTCTCCAACTAGTTCAAACAGCAACAGAAAACTAAAAACAAACTAAACTAAAAGCAATCTAACAGGCCCTGATGGCCAAAACAAAATGCTAAAAATAAATGTGCATGAGCACTTATTGACTGCAACCTAAACTAACCTACTCTAACTAGCTGAGAAAGTTGATCAAACAAAACCATTTATTGGTTCGATAAAATAACTTCCCCTCCTCCACAATCTATAATACTTCATCAGCTTGTGGCTAGACCCAAAGAGGTAAAATAAGATCAAATAGGCAGTAGATAGTTGTAACACTTGTCCGAATAGGAACATGAAAGTACTTACCCATTTCACCTATTTAGAAAACTGATTGAAAGAACAAGGAAACTAATAAGGCTCAACTTGATACCTTTCTTGCTGATGTGGATCAATATCATTATGAGGTTGTACCCTCTTGTCAGATGCCAACCCAGCTAGATACCTAATAAGACACCCCTTCTAAAGTGTCAAACCAGAGAGAAAGCAAGTTGAATGATTGGAAACAATGTTACCTTCATTCTGCATGATAGCCTGCCATGAAATTTCTTCCTCCTCTGTTAACGGGCCATCCCCCTTTGTCAGGGTTGCTAATAACTCTTCAAAATTAGGCTCAAAATACATATCATCATTCAATGAAGAACACTTTAAATCAGGAGTCCCCTCTTCTATGAATGAAGGTAAATGGTTAGACAATGAACTAACCTTTTCCATCATACCACCAATTGGCATAACATTAGCCTCAAACTCCTTCGTGCAATAGTAAGACAACCCCTCAAAATAGTCTAGATCAGACTGTTCCAGTGATTTACTCAAAAATATCATGACCTCTTCCTCTTGACCTTGTTGTCCCAGGTGACTTTCCTCTAAAGAGTCAGCTAAATGTGAGTAGAAAAGCTCAATTTCAGCTTGCAAAAGATCTTCCTCCAGCTTCTGATTATCCAAAACAGGGTTTCTTTCACCAGACTGTCCTTGAACCAGTGAGTTTTTGTTAGATTGTTTGGCTTCACTTAGCAACTCACCACTATCTCTCTGCTATTCTGAAATTGGTGTCCTTGATATGACTATGGATTCCTCATCTGGTTAAACAAAATTAGGTAGCTGATTGAATAAAAAAACTAACTCCTCCACTTCATGCTAAATTTTCTGTCCCCTACCTTCATTCCACTTTTGAACAGTGTTAGAAATTTTTTCAAATGAAACAAAATCTAGAGGGTTTGGTACCAAGTCTGAAACAACAACCTTTTCAGATGAATAATACTTATAATCAATTATAAAAACAACACTAATGGCAGCAAACTCCTACTTCTCTTTTGACTTATCTGGTTGGTCATCTTTCACAAAATAAGGAGGGTCATTAGTGAAAATACTAAAAGATTCATCAGAAGGAGTCCTTTCCTGCTCTAATCTATATTGTTTCATAGCCACCTGCAATAAATTGACATTCCTAGCTTCTTTCATGGTGAGTGAATCATTTTGAAAGGCAATAGGTCCATATTTATGAAGATGAATGGTGAAAGGACAATTAGATTCATCTGTCTAGAAAACTCAAAGATTCACAAACTAATCTTGAATGCAAATAGGCTCCTAAGTGAAATCATATTTTGGGATTTCAATTTTCTTGGGAGTCTATTTGCATTCAAAACCAATCTCTTGGTGGGAAAAAGATTCTTCAGTTGGCTGATTTTGAAGCATAATATATTCAAGTTGTACCAACCTCGGTTCTTGCAAGGGTATAGGGTTCCTGGAACTGGGAATCTTGACATTGGCAGGAATGACAGGTTCACCTTGATTAAAATTTACAAAATTATACCCACATACCTCATCCTGAAAAGGATGATTTTGACCAACTGGAAGAGCTTGAATTCACTGTCCATGTGTTTGATGAAGCAAAAACCTTATTTACTATTCTTTAGCTGCTATTTCTTGTTCAAAATGTACCTTTTGTGCCTCCAACTCTTGCTTATGAAGTTATGCCTGATAGGCTATTTCATCCTAGTGCATGTTGTACTTCTGTAGCCTATGGATCTCATCTATCTGCTCCATGATGAATGCTAAAGTATCTTTTATGCTTGCATCCTCCCTTAGTGTTGGCTGATTGGAAGATTGAGCAAGGGTGGGTGGGTGGTAAACATGTCATGCATGCTGGAATGCTATTGTTGAATGTCTGTTTGGAGTAAAACTAGCTGTGTGGTTGCTCTGACATAGCTGATAAGATGACTGATTGCTAACACCATCATGATATGGTGGATGATATGAACTGATCATCTTGAAACTAGAAGAATAACATGTAGAGTCACCAGGTGCACTAGTTGCTTGCCTCCAAAGGTTGGATTCACTGATACACACACCAAATATCAATGATAAGTGATCAAACTATGGATTGAAATAGTCCAACTATCCCACTGGGCATGCCAAAAATTGTTGTCAATTCAAGTATGCACCCTTGTCAAGTTTTGCAAAAATTTAACTACTTGTTAAAACATGGAATCATTCTCAGATGTGGGTCTCCTTCATGAGAATGAATCTCCAGAGTGAGTTGGTTCTCTTATAATTCCTAAACTATTGACTTGAGGGGAAAAAAGATAGAAGGATGTAATTAAAATGCAAACTAACTCTAGAATCTAAACTTAATGAAATTCTATCATTCACAAATAGATCCTCTAACCTGAATCCTCACAATTCCACTGACAGTTTATTCCTTAAGTAATTTGCAACAAGGTTTGGGTCAAACACAAACTGCAACTAGGAAAAAAACTAAGTTTTAATAGCATTGAGACATAATAAAGGATAGAAAAAGTCACAATATAACATCAGATCAAGACTACAAAATATGTGAAATAGGATGATTTGCTATTAGAACTGGAAGGAGTACAATGCATGAAAAAAAAAATGTGTGAGCCAAATGCCTGTATACAACTCTGCCTATGAACAAGAGAGAAGAAACTGATGCTAATTGACTCTCACTCTCATAAAAAGAATATCAACTATAAATCCTTGCCAAAATATCTCCTCAAAAGAAAGCTCAAAAATCTCCTAAAATAGATCTACAAACCCCTTTTCGAGCTTTAGAAAAAAGATGCCAAAAATAGCCTCCAACTACCTCCAAACTGCAAATAAAAGTGGCCAACTTGATCCTCTAGGTGGTCCCCAACAAATCTACATCTAAATCTATCCAATCTGCCTCATAAAAGCAATATTTTTGTCCTATTATGCTCAATTTCTCCCAAGAAAGAAAAATGCTTTAACTACCTAAAATAGTTAAGTTTGAAAAGCAATTTATAATTGATTGCTTTAAAACTAGTCTTATAATGCATTGGCAGTTTGATTTTGATCTCCTGTTTGATTTGAAAACAAAACAAATCTTTGTGGCTTATAATTTTGCCATTTTGCATTACAATGTTTGATTTCTTTCGATAAAAATCATAAAACTAATGATACAATCCTTACATATTTTTGCAAAAATAAAATGAAGCCTTTGAGGTTTATTCTCTATGCACTCTGCAAAAATATTTTTTGGGCATGTGGTCTATGATTATCCCTCAAATGTGAATTCACACTTTAAAGCATAATGGAAAGATGCCTAAATCATATGGGCCTATAGGCTTGTATCATCAAAAGTGCCTAATGAGTTTCCAAGGTATATGCTTAGGCAATAATATGCATAGTAAAACTAAGGAATTTGATGTATATGTCCATCTATATAAGTGACTAAGAGTCCTTTGAGGCTCGATGCTTAAGTTAAATGACTAGGTAGTCATAGGGTGGACACAAAGACCATGATGAGGCATTAGTAAGGTAGTAAAAATGAACTCCAATGTGATAAAAATCCTTGCCCAAGAATTAGGGCATTTGGAACCCTAGAGAAAAAGAAAAAAAGATCCTAACATTTTGGGCCATTTGGCATTCTCATCTTTTGGAATTTTGGCTCTCTGTGTGGCCGTCACTGATAGGGTTTGGACCCTGTAACACTTCCTCCTTCCTGCGACTTTGATAGAGGATTTTATGCATTGTATGCAGGAAAATAAAGGTAAGGTTCCACTGTATAATTTCCATCCATTTTGATGCAAAACCTGAGCTTTATGGCCGCGGTCATATATATTCTTTGATGTATTTTCCTCTTTCTCTATTTCTTGTCTTCTTTTTATGACTAGACTCTCTTTCCTTTGACGCCCTCTGGTCATTGCAACTCGGGCCACCACTGGTAGGGTTTTGAAGGCAAATGGAAAGTGTACAAGGTAATTTCCCCATATGTCACCTTCCTTCATTTTTGAGGTATATTAAGCTCAAAACCCAGGCTTACTACAAACTCAAAATCTAAATTTTTTGATACATTTTGTTGTTTTGAATTTCCTTTTGTTACGCCTGTGGTCGAGTATGCTCTTCTATAGTAAATGACTATAAGGGCTTTTCTCTCCCAAGCTCCATATCATTTCTTTTATCTCTGCTGAGATAATTCTCCTTGATTCAAGCTCAGAAAATTGCAAAAGGTCACCTTTTGTCTTTCTCAAATATGTGGGGTACGAACTTGTCAGGCACAACTGAGTATCTCTCCCTTTTTAAACATCCCAAACGACATCTTCATTATCTGTACTAAATGAATTCAAAACTCATTTCATTTTGTATCTTTCACTTGATTTGGCACTGTATCTACTATTTCTGAGCACTTGAAACCCATAATGGAGAGTTGCTTCTATCATTGGCTTTAGGTTCAAAAAGATAAGAAGGTTTTTGTATCTATGGCCATACAAAATATGTTACTCAATGTTTTTCTATCATCATCATTGTAGATATTGCCCTATGAGAATCTAGTCATGATACTATTCTTAAACATATGTTATCCTTGTAGATACTCTGACAGATTGAAACTCCTCTTTCACCTGGCATTTACATATATTTTCTATAACATATCCAAACCCATATTTTATGAACCCCCTGTAGATTAACATGGATCTTAATATTGCATTGTTTGGCCATCATAGCTGTTGTATGGCTCCTTTATTCACATATTGGAATGAGAATGACTTTTTACTTCACTCAGCTGAGGTGTGAAAATTGTGTGGTACTTGCAGCTGTGTCTCTATATCTACCATTTAAATGTCCTTTAGCTTATCATAGATATTATGTGGCTATCCTCTATATACCTGAACTGCCACTTGATGTTTTATGTCTATTGTATTTCTATCTAATATGCTACATCTTCATCATGTGCATCATTTGAAATGTGCCATATATTCTTGTGTAGTCTCTTGATGGCTATTGTGAGGATCTTTATTGATGTTACCTGTAGATTATTCAATTCACCATACAAATGTGCAAGCTGTTTTATGATCATTTGTATCATTGATGTATTTCTCTTGAATATGCAACAAAAACTCAACTTTGTTTGCCTCATCTGTGAATGCTCTTTATTCTGATTTCTTCTGAGGCTTCTCATTTATATAGAAAATCCATTGTATTTCATGACACACACACTATGGTTGCTCTATTCCACACTGTGTATAATACCTGCATACTTATATGGCTATTCCCACAAGAAAACACTTGGCACAAATATCATTATCATTCTGAATAGTAGTAGTTCATTTGTACCTCTTATTTTTTGGCTGTTATATATGCATCAATTGGATATTCCATAGTTTTTTTTTTACTATTACATTGGCCTTGAATGCATGTGCATGACCACTTATGATATGCAGAGGCAAACATATGACAAAGATATGGAAAGACAAAATGCTCACTTGGCTTTCCTTCCTATCACTCATTACCATGCATTCTCTTTGTGTCTAATAAATGAAAGACTATCTTGGATTTGATGCATCAAAGGCTCAAATACAATTCTGAGCATGTGTAACTCTATAGCTTTGACTTCAAATTATGTTAAGCTATAGCTTCATTATCAGTTGTATTTGGTATAATCATTTCATTTGCTTTCATAAAATCTTATGTAGCTACACATGACTAGCATATAGTTCTTCAATGAATATTTAAGTCCTTCTCCATGAGGTATTATGGCTATGCTCTATCTTTATTTATCTTAGCTGCTCCATTGTGATCTCAATTATGAAATGAGGAGGCATACTTTGTGTTATTCTTGAATGCACATGTACATGATATATGATCATAACACTCTCCCCCTATGTCACTCATAGGTATCACTGATATTGGTATCATATACAAACTTATACAATTACAACATGACACCTTTTTGATAACATCACTTGTTCCTTTCTTCACTTGATGACCCTTTGACACTTGGAATCATTGTAAACACATAGCTTTTGTATTGTGACTGGTTGCTACATTGTATACTTTTGCATGGTGATAATGGTATTTGACTTGCATCTCCTATATTACTATAACATATGGCATAGCACAAAAGCCTAAAGGCTTGTCATACCTGATCAAGGCACTATGGATTAAGTGGTCTCTTTGTATCATCATTACTTCTTTAAAATTTTACAAAGATATAATGGGCCATCTGATCTGGCTATCTTGTATGTAAATGGCAGTCCCTTGTTATTGAAACATTGACCTTCTTTATATGAATATGTACTTCTGAGTCTTTACTGTACCTTTTTGGGACTGTTCAAATGTTAATTCTATGACTGTGCGTGTACTCTTCTTACTACCAAATTTATTCTTGCAAACTTGTTTACTGATTTATAATGGATACTCCTCATTGGATTATTGATCATGGATGAGTAAGCAAGCTTTGAATATGCATGCTGAGCTCGACCCTTATGGGAGCCCATTTTAAACCACATGCTGACATCTCTCTGAAACAACAAATGACTTGTCCTATACTTGCATATGAAAGAAACCAATTAGAATAAAATAATGATACTCCATGATTGTTTCCTTGTTTGTAACTGATGAATAATGTGCTTTCTGATCTTGACTATCCGATACAATCTACTATGTATGCTTTTCGTACTGATATAGAGTATGGATGAGATGATATAATGAGTGCTAAACCCCCCTTTTCTCTCCTCTAATGTAAGTTATTACAATTTTGGAGCTCAGAAATGAATGGAGCAGCTACCATATGATCAACCGACCCCATATTCAGGCAATGATTGGCACCCTCTCCTTCATATGCTTTTTTAGTACTTTTATAGTTGCATAACATATTGTATTAGATATTCAGATCTAGCTACTCCCATGGCTTGTGTGGGACAATTAATTTATCTTTTGTTCTTTATTCAGTGCAAGAAACATTTTAATATTCCTTCTATATCATTTGATCAAATGAATGAAACATTGTAGTACAAAATGAGACAACTTTCTGCAACATAATGAATGTTAATTGATATACAATACTTCCTGTCTCTTTATAAGAAATAAGCAAGTGATAAACTGATAATCTGAATATTCCACTTAAATGACTTCAAACTATGCAAACTGGTATAACATTATGAATCTTTCATCCTTAAAACAAACTGAAAACAAATTAGTTCTGCCAATTTTTAGCTGTGATAAAAAATGGTAACACTTGTTCTTCAGTGTAGGGAGGTATATCAAATCCACAATCCTCTAGTTCTTATGAGATCTGATACAAATCTTCATCTACCTTAACATTTGTGCTTTCAATCATCTTTCTCAATCTCTTGTTGTAGCATCTATATGCTTTGCTTCTAGTTGAGTAACCAAGAAAGATCCCTTCATCACATCTTGAATCAAACTTTCCAAGGTTTTCTTCATCTATCTTGATGTAAGATTTGCTACCAAATATTTTGAAGTATATGAAAATTGGAGGTCTTCCATACCATAGCTCATAAGGGGTCTTAGTGCTACTAACCTTAATTGTACTCTATTAAGCAGGTATACAATAATGTGATCTACTTCCTTCCAATACATATCAAATAGATCTGCATCATTCAACATTACCCTAGCCATTTCTTGCATAGTCCTAGTCTTCCTCTCCACTACCCCATTCTTTTGGGGAGTCCTAGGAGAAGACAGATGTCTCCTAATAGCATGATCTTCACAAAACATTTCAAATTCATTTGAAGTAAACTCACCTCCTCTATCAGATCTTAAGCATTTGATCTTAACATCCATTTCATTCTCAACTATTTCTTTGAAAATTTTAAAATTATCAAAGGCTTGTGATTTTTTCTCTTAAAAAATTTACCCAAGTCATTCTAGAGTAATCATCAATATGCAACATGAAATACCTTTCACCTTGTTGGCTTTTTGCTCTTGTAGGGATACATAGTTTAGTTTGAATCAGATCCAATGGCATTGTAGAAGAATACTCCTTGCTTTTGAAATTTGTCTTTGTCTGCTTTCCCATTTGACAGTCCTTGCATAATGTGTTTGCAGGCTTGGTTATCTTAGGCATATCTCTAACCACATGAATATAGTTGATCTTTACCATATTATCAAAGTTGATGTGTCCCATTCACTTGTGCCATAGCCAACACTCACCAGATTGAGACAATAAATAAGTTCTTCCCTTTATCTCCTTTATATGATAGATATTTCCATATGTCTTAATACCTTCTGCAACTAGTCTTCCATACCCTATCTTCCCGATCTCACAACGCTTGGAATGAAATGTAAGATTGTATACTTTATTATACATTTGTCTGATGTTGAGGAGATTGTACTTCATCCCTTCAGCATCGAGGACATCCTTAGTCTTGTTCTTTCCATCAATGGTTATAGAACCCTTTCCACAAATTTGTGCTGACTCATCACCACCAAACTTGATAGATCCACCATTCTACTTGCTAAGGCTGATGAAATTTTCCTTGTCACCAGTCATGTGGTTAGAGAAATCACTATCAATTACCCAAGCATTTCCATCTTCTTTTACATGAAAGGTAGTCCTGATGTAGGAGCATCTAGTGGTGTAAGGGCAATCTTGCATCACCCAAAAAAAGATGTTTTTCAAAATTGCTGATGTTCTTTCCATTTCTTTTCAAAATTTGTGGTTCTAGTTCCATAATCGCTTGAATAATGATGTAGAACTTTCAGTTTTTCCAAACTACTAAAAATAGCATCCTGCCATTTTAAGATGCATTTGGGCATGGATTGAAGTGAAAATTTACAGGAAGCTTCGTAACTGAAAAATAAGACCTTTGGCGAAGGAATCACACAAAGATCATTTACGAGCTGAAAGATATTAAAGTTTTCATTTCCTAAAAAAAGCTTGAAAATTATTCAAGCTCAAGTTTGAGGCACTAAACAGCCCTGTATGGGCCCAAAAATGGTTAGAACCAACAGAGAAAGTTCTTACCATGTAGAGCTCTTTGTGAGCTTTCCCACACATAAAATAATTCATCAATCGGACACTCAGATCAAAAGTTATGGCTCTCGAAAGTTGACCTATTTTTGGAGGGAGATGCAAATTTTGAAATTAGGTTGTTGGCCACCAAAAAGGCTATTAATAACCATTTTTGGGAACCTTGGGTAGTAGTAGAGTTAAGGGGGAAATTTTAGAGTTAAGAATAGGTGGGAAAATAGAAACCCTAGTAGATTTGGGGTTGTAGATGGTAGATGATTCCAGAGTCTTGTGAGAGGAAGTTGTAATGTGTTGCATCTTGTGGAGGGTTGATTCCTCTGATTGTATTTGAGCTTCTATAATATAATAAGTTGTCCAAATCAATAAAAAAAGTTCTATTTTTTATGTACAATTTTTGTTGTTGTGTGTTTTATGATTTACCCCCTTCATTAAGTGGTATCAAAGAAAAGGTTCCTGAGTGTGTAGACAGATTGCCGACCATGAGGCAGTTTGCACTAGGACTTGAGGTTGTGGGTTTGTTGTGGAGATCAAGATGCCTCCACAAAGAAATCGTATTGGGAGGTTTGATGGAAGAAGATTTTAGAGCCTTGCAAAGATAAATTGATGTATTGCAAGAGGAACTGCGAAGAGGGTTTGAGCCAAGAACAAGAGAAGAAAGCGAGCATGAAGTGGAAGTGGAGCTATCTAAGGAAGAACAAGAAGCTATAGGAGATCGTGCAAAAGTTAGGTTGTTGAGGACCATTTCTAAGATTGGAAAGAGGCCCAGGATCGAAGTTTCTACATATTTTGGAGATTTGAATCTAGAACACCTTATTTATTAGATCAATGACATGGAGGAATATTTTGAGTATGAAGATGTGGAGGACCCAGATCAGGTCATGTTTGTAAAAGCAAAGTTGAAGGGCCATGCCAGTATTTGGTGGAAGGAGGTCCAATTAGAGAGAAACAAATGAGGAAAATGAAAGATCACTAGATGGGATTGGATGGTGGAGAAATGGAAGAAGCAGTTCATTCCTGTGGACTATGAGATGGAGCTGCTGAAGATGTTGCAAGAACTAAAGCAAGGTAACAAGTCTATTAAGGAGTATACATAAGAGTTTTATAAAATTACTATTAGGACTGGTCATGTAGAGCCCAACAAGGAGAAGGTAGCCTATTACATTAATGGGTTGAGGCTAAGTATTCAACAGGAGCTAAGCCTAGTTAGAATGACCACCATAGAAGATGCATACTAGTTTTCCCTAAAGGTGGAAGAGAAGCTGAATAAAAGATTCAATAGCAAGCAAAGGGAAAGAGGTCAAGGTAGAAGGACTAGTGGAAGACCTTATGGAGGTTGTAATGAAGACCAAAAGAAAAGTGAAGAAGTTGGCACCAGTCTAAATCAGAGAGGGGATAATGCCTACCACCCTTGTGACCAAAACAATGGTGAGCAAAGAGGAAGAGGAAGAGGAAGAGGAAGAGGTAGACCTAGGCAAGGACCCGGAAGAGGAGGTTTCAGAGGAACCTGTTTCTAATGTGGAGGAGAAGGGCATCGAGCATACCAATGTCTATAACATCAAGGAAGGACTAATAGAAGACCTGAAAGTAATGCACGAGTTGCACATGTAGATTAAGATGCACAATCTGAGCACTCTGAAGATTCTGAAAGGGGAGAAACCCTAGTTGTTAGAAGAACTTTGATTAGAGGAAGAGTTTATTCCACACAAGGTACAAATGTGAAGGTAAGTGTTGTGATATTATTACTGACAGTGGAAGCATTGATAATCTTGTTTTAGAGGAGATGGTTGACAAGTTGAAGTTGACAAGAAGAAAGCATCCACATCCATATCAGATTGCATGGTTGTAGAAGGACCATAGAGCTTTGGTCAATGAGCAATGTTTAGTGAAGTTCAAGATTGGTGACTACCATGATGAGGTGCTATGTGACATCATATCGATGGATGCATGTCATATGTTATTGGGGAGGCTATGGTAGTATGATAGGAGTGCTATCCATGATGGTTGTGCAAACACATATTCCCTAACAAAGGATGGAGTTTGTCATAAGTTGAAGCCCTTGAAGGAGGTGGAAGAAAAGATATGTAGTACTGCCAGAATTTGCTTGGTAGATGGTAGAAAATTTTTGGAGGGTATGAAGCATGAGCATTATTGCTTTGCATTGATTCCCAAGATTAGTCAAGAGAAATGTGAAGATGTACCAGTAGAAGTCTTAGATATGCTAGAATAATTTCAAGATATTATCTCTGATAATGTACCAAAAGGTTTACCACCGGTGAGGAAGATAAGTCACCAAATGGATATGATACTAGGAGCTAGTTTACAGAATAAGGCAGCCCAAAGAATGACTCTTGCAGAGAGTGAAGAGATGAATAGACAAGTTCAAGAGCTATTAAGGAAGGGATTGATAAGGGAAAGCCTAAGTCCATGTGCGGTACCTCCAGTACTAGCACCAAAGAAAGATGGAGAATGGAGAATGTGTACAGATTCTCAGGCCATCAATAAGAATAATAATCAAGTACAGGTTTCCATTGCCCAGAATGGATGACATAATGGACTATTTAAGTAGAGCCAAGTACTTCATGAAGATTGATCTGAAGAGTGGGTATCACCAGATCTAAATAAGAGAAGGAGACGAATGGATGACAACCTTCAAAACAAAGGAGTGTTTATATGAGTGGTTAGTCATGCCATTTGGGCTAACCAATGCACCGTGCACATTCATGCAGCTCATGAACGACGTATTGAAAGAATTTTTGGGAAGTTTTATTATTGTTTATTTAGATGATATTTCTATTTTCAGTAAGACTTGGGATGAGCATATGATGCATATTAGAAGAGTTTTGGAGAAGTTGAGGGAGGAGAATTTGTTGATCAATTTGAAGAAATGTAACTTTACAAAGAAGGAGTTGGTATACCTGGAATTTATTGTCTCAGAGGAAGGTCTTAAGATGGACCCAGAGAAGGTGAAGGCTATCATTGAATGGCCTATGCCAATGAGTGCTTCTGAGGTAAGATATTTTCATGGTTTGGTAAGTTTTTACAGAAAGTTTATCAGGAATTTTAGTAGCATTTGTGCACCCCTAACTGAGACAATGAGAGGGGATAGAAAAGAGTTTAGATGGACTAAAGGAGCAGATAAAAGATTTGATACATTGAAGAAGAAAGTCACAAAGCAACCTATTTTGGCACTTCCAAATTTCAATAAGTTATTTCAGGTAGATTGTGATGCTAGTGGCAGTGCTATAGGAGTTGTTTTGAGCCAATAAGGTAAGCCCATTGCATATTTTAGTGAGAAACTTAATGATGCCAAGAACAAGTATTTTGTTTGTGATCAGGAGTTTTATGCAATAGTTTAGGCTTTGAAGAAGTGGAAACATTATTTGTTGCCAAAGGAGTTTGTTTTATATACTGATCATCCAACTTTGTAGTATCTTAATAGTCAAGGAAAGTTAAATCAAAGGCACTTAAAATGGTTTGAGTTTTTACAGAGTTATCCTTTTGTTTTGAAGCACAGGAGTGGGAAGTCCAACAGAGTTATAGATGCATTGAGTAGAAGGAAGAATTTGTTGATAGAAATGAAGATAGAGGTTGTTAGGTTCGATGAGCTCAAAAGTTTGTATCCAGAAGATCCAGATTTTGCAGAGGCTTGGAAATCTTGTTTGGAACTTGTTACTTTGGACAGGACAAAATGGTTGGATTTCATAATCAAAGATGGCATGTTGTTTAGAGGAAGCTAGTTGTGCATTCCAAGGAGTTCCATGAGAGAGAACCTGATTAAGGAGAAGCATAGTGGAGGATTGACTAGACACTTTGGTCGAGATAAGACCATTTCTATTGTTGGTGAAAATTATTATTGGCCACAGTTGCAGCATGATGTGAGGAAATTTGTGTAGAGTTGCAGAGTATGTCAGATGGAAAAAGGAGCAAGTCAGAATACAGGTCTATATCAGCCACTACCTATACCAGAGAAGCCATGGGATGATATTAGTATGGATTTTGTTCTTAGTTTACCAAGGACACAGAGAGGACATGATTCCATTTTTGTGGTGGTGGATAGATTCTTGAAGATGGCACATTTTATTCCTTGCAAGAAGACTAATGATGTTGTTCATATTACAGAGTTATTTTTCAGGGAGGTGGTGAGATTACACGGTCTACCAAAGAGCATAGTTTCAGATAAAGATACCAAGTTTGTTGGTTACTTCTAGAGGACATTGTGGAAGAAGTTGAAGACAGATTTGAAGTTTAGTTCTACACACCATCCATAGACTGATGGATAGACTGTAGTGGTGAATATGAGTTTGGGTAACCTACTACGATGCTTAGTAGGAGATAAGCCCAAGGGATGGGATTTGATTTTACCACAGGAAGAATTTACTTACGATAATTCTGTCAATAGGAGTACTGGTAAATCACCATTCCAGATTATATATGGGAATAGTCCAAGAAATGCTTCAGAGTTAAGGAACCTAGACAAAGGAGAAAAGACAAGTGCCGAGGCTGAAGACTTTGCAGAACACATGTAGAATTTGTATGAAGAGGTGAAAAAGCACATTAATAAGATGAATATTTAGTACAAGGCTAAGGCAGATCAGAAGAGGGGATATAAGGAATTCCAGGTAGGAGATGAAGTCATGGTTCACTTTAGAAAAGAAAGGTTCCCAATTGGAACATACAATAAATTGAAAATGAAGAATTTTAGACCATGCAGAATTTTGAAGAAACATGATTCAGGAAATGCATATGAGGTGGAGCTGCTGAGTGAGATCAACATTTCCCCTATTTTCAACATTGCTGATTTATCAGAATATCATGAAGGTGGAACAGAGGATGGACCAACGAAAGAACATTGGAGTATTCCAGCATCTACTTCAATAGAGGAGATAGAAGAGATCTTGGATAGCCATGTGGGAAGAAGTACTTGGAACAACCAATATGAAGAATATCTATTGAAATGGAAAGGAAGGCCTATTGAAGATTCTTCTTGGTTGTCTAAGGTAGAGGTTGACCATTTGAGTTTTCCTCACACAAACACCTAAGACTTGACATGCTCACTTCTCAAATTATCTTGGGTGTCTGATACAAGAGTATCCAGTGGTGTAAGGGCAATCTTACATCACCCCAAAAAAGATGTGTTTAAAAATTGTTGATGTTCTTTGTGTTTGTATTTGGGCATGGATTGAAGTAAAAATTTATAGCAAGATTCGTAACTAAAAAATAAGACCTTTGGCGAAGGAATAACGCAAAGATCATTTGCGAGTAGAAAGATATTAAAGTTTCTATTTCCTGAAAAATGCCTAGAAAATTATTCAAACTCAGGTTTGAGGCACTAAATGGTCTCGTACAAGCCTAAAAATGGCTAGAACTAGTAGATCCAGTTCTTACTGCATAGAACACTCTAAGAGCTTTAAAAGCCATAAAATGGTTCGTCAATCAGACACTCGGATCAAAAGTTATGGCTCCCAGAAGTTGACCTATTTTTGGAGGGAGATGCAAATTTTGAAATTAGGTTGTTGGCTGCCAAAAGGGCTATTAATAACCATTTTTGGGAACCCTAGGTAGTAGTAGATTTAAGGGGGAAAGTGTAGAGCCAAGAATAGGTGGGAAAAAAGAAACCCTAGCTGATTTGGGGTTATAGAAGGCAGATGATTCTAGAGTCTTGTGAGATGAAGTTGTAATGTGTTGCAGCCTGTGGAGGGATGATTCTTCTGATTGTATTTGAGCTTCTATAATGTAATAAGTTGTCCAAATCAATAAAGAAAGTTCTATTTTCTGTCTATAAATTTTGTTCTTGTGTGTTTTATGATTTAGCCCCTTTATCAAAATCCAAGTGTTTCAGGTTTTCAAATTCATCAATGCTATAGTGGATGTATACCCTAATATCCTCAACATGCAGTATGCCATATGGAACATCAGAAAATGCACCTAATGGTTCAACTTCTATTGACTTGTATGGGTGCTTCTTAAATATTGGTTGGGGCCTTTTAGTTACATCAACAACTAGAGGTGTAGCCATTTGCAGAGATTAAAATTTTAGGAGATTTCATAGAAAATAGAAGTACCTTGTTTTGCAGGTTAGGGTTTTGGTTGGAAATCCTCTTCGCACTTCAACTCTTGAAAATTCTCAACTCAGAACTCATTCACTTTCTTTCTTTTTGATTTCTTCTAATGCAAAGTGATTTGAATCAAGAATGAGTGACCCTTTTATGCTCCACAAGACCTAATTTGTCTTTGTAATAAATACTCTTCCCTAACACATCTAGTTTCTCTCTTTTTGTACATAGTTGACTTTTAATTGCTCCACAAATCATTAAATCCACTTCTTTTCTTCTTGAAATTATTTCAAATGATTTGTAGTGACCCAAATTATCTTTTCCCTTTGTGCCAGATTTTGGCATCCACTTACTGGCTAGGGCAATTTGATTTTCAATACAGCTCCCCCTGAGCCATAACTCCTAATTCAATTCCTGGAGGAATTATTAGCACCAGATTCTTGTGTGGACCCATGATTAACGTTCACAATTGTTTTCTTGACCCATGTATTACTCATTTCATTATGGATCTCATTCACATCAATTTTTCTTTTGCCTTTGTCTTGTCTCTATTCATTTAGTTTTTTGTTTACCAGACCTCTTCTTTTGTTATTCCTACTTCTACAGAATCTTGTAATATGACCAGATCTATTACAATTAAAGCATGCAACATTTATTTGCTTATATACTTGATTTCCTCTTGATTTGCACTGATTAGCCATGTGTCCATATCCATTGCATGTAAAGCAGTAACCATTGAAAGAGTTGCCATTTTCTCTAGAGTTGTTTATTATCATACTTCTGCATTCATTTGATCTATGACCATACCTTTTACAATTGAAGCATTGTCTAGAGAAGGATGGACCATTTTGATTTACTCTACTTCTACACTGAGTAGATCTATGACCAAATTTATTGCAATTAAAATAATTTTCAATGAATGATGGATATCTTTGAGCATTAGGCTATCTTACCAGAGGTCTTCTAGGTCTGTTTTTCCCATTCCTTAGTTGAAAATTTCTTTGTCCAGATCATGAGCTTTCACCTTTCTCATATCCAAGACCGTGCTTGTCATCAACCTTTTTCTGTCCTTCAAGTAGTGCTTGAAGTTTAGCTGAGCTTATCTTCAACTTCTCCTTGTAATCATTTGCAACTTCTAGGTCATGTTTGAGAATGACAATTTGCCTTTCAAGTTCTTTTTCATTGTCTCTGCTTTCTTGTAGGTTAGACTCTAGATGGCCAGGTACTCTATCCAATCTATAGCATTCTTCATTTCTTTCCTTTAGAGTTTGATTCAAGTCTTATTCAATCTTCTTCCTTTGCTGAATTTGTTTGGTTAGCCTCATTGCCCCAGATTCCATCTCAACTTTTAGAATAGCAACTTCTTTTGACAACTTCTCACACTCCTTTGTCTTTTCTTCCAAGGCTTCATTCATGCCATTCTCTTTAGTTAAACTAGATAACTACAAAAGTAGCTCCTTTCTCTTTTCCATAGATTTCTTTAATTTATCTTTTAACATTTCAATAGTATCATCAACATCTTTAAGCTCATCTTTCAGATTAGATACTTCTACTTTGGACTGAAAAAGATCTTCTAGGGCCAATTGAAGTTGATCTTTGAGTGAACCCATTGAAACTCCTTCCAAGATCTTTCATCAAGCTGTTAGGCTTCTTCAAGGAACCTTGCTCTAATACCAATTGTTAGAATTAGGTTGGACAACTGAGAGGGGGGGTGAATCAGTTGTCCCAAAACTTTATCATTTGCATCAATATGACTTAGAACTGATTAAAACATTTAAAGCATGAATCATCAACACATGAGCAAAAACACACATGACATAATGATTTTTAATGTGAAACCCAGTTAAGGGAAAAACCATGGTGGGGGTTAACCCACAAGGATTATACTCTATTAAAAGTATTACAATTAGGAATGCACATGAATTTGAGCTCACTGCCCAGAGCTCACTGCCTACAGAAAGAGGATTACAATGAGTTGAACTGATAATTAGCATCTATCAATGCAAGGATTTAGTTCAAGTTAAGCACAGAATACTGACTTGATACACTTCATCCTCACTCTACCCCTTTTACTATTCTACCAACATTTGAACCTTAGATCTCTGCCCTTTTCGCACTTATTCCATAGTCACATCACACACACACAAATTGCTTAAATCCATTGACTATATATATCCACATCATGATATTCAATCACTTTTCAATCAGCTTCAAGAACACTTAGAACTTTGTTGAAGACTCTATTTTGTCTACTAAATTCATGCATAACTTGCAGCGTGGACCAAAACTTGCATTCACAAATAATCAATCATGTTGGTCACTATCATTGATCATCACAAATCATCCAACTAACAACTTTCATTTATCCGGAACCAAGATCAATTACAAGGTCAGCCTGTTCATCTATTGTCTGCACTGTCAAACTATAACCCCATACTTAGATGCAAATAACTTTTGAATCCTTCATCACCAGAGGTTAAAATTCTAGATTTAGATTGCCCTATCAATCTTTATGACTCTTTTAGTTCCATAGCATACTCTGATTTACCACCAGAGAGATCCAAACCAAGATACCAGACCCTCTCACATGCTCTATCTCTGGCTACTCGGACTTAGATAAATTCTAATTCTAACTTCCGATATGAACAAATTGTGTTATGCGAATGAGTGGAATAGTCTTAGTTGCCATCAATGACAACACTTGTCATGCGAAGCAGTGTCTCATGGCAACACCTTCTTTACTAGAATTTACTTGAGTCAAGTGATTATGTTTATAGTACAGAGGCGACACCATCAATTCACCTTCTAAGGATTTTTCTATTGTTGTTGTTGCTTTTGTGGTTGTTTTTGTGGTGGTCCCTTTTGTAACTTCTAACCATGCTATTTTTTTTAGATCAATGCTTTGTCTTCAAACTCAATTTACACTGATTGGATGGCTTCTTCCTACCTGAGAAAATTCACCTATTCTTCAAATGACACCACTTGATTTGTGATGTTCAATGTTACTAAAAAAGTTTGGAACTAGGAAGGAATCACTCTTAGAGTGGTCAGGACTAGCAATTTGTCCTCCACCTCCTCAAACACTACAAGTTATGATCATAGTTCTGACACCCAATGTAAGAACTCCTGTACTTTCTCACCATATTTCATACTGAGCATATGAAGCTTTGACTAGATATGGAGGATCATTGACTAGTTCTTCACCTTGTATATGGTGGATAGAGCATCCTAGACCACCTTTGATGTTGTCACATCCTGAACGTGTGGTTGAACTTCATCAAAGATGCTGAGTGTGATCAACATCAAGGCTTTGGAATCAGCCTTGTCATACTTCTTCTCCTCATTAGCATCAATTGGATGCAGCACTATACTGATAATAATCCCCCATAGCTATCTAAATTGGAGAATCATGCATATCTTCATCTTCCACACTACATAGTTGGGCCCTTCTAGGTGCTAGGCATCTGAAAGAAGCAACTTTGGTGCTGACATGATGAGACCACAAAAAATATTATTCCACAAATAGATATTTATTATTAATTTTATTTGGAAATACATCCCCTTTCATAGACAAATAAAATCTTGGAGATGAGATTGGTATGCTCATGCAGTGAGACTTGGATGTTTGTGTGGGTGTTCTACCTTGCATTTATAATCTACATTGTATCCTTCCTCGAGATTGGCATGGATCTTATTTGCTTGGCATCATACATCAAACAAGAAGTACTTTAGTAGCCGTTGCTAAAGTAATTCATCTAGTTATAGATTGTTGATGTTTTGGAGAGTGTCTAGCAGAGAAAAGTAGAAGTTGGTACTCTTTGGGGCTTTGTCTTGGCCTCTTAATGACTACTAATCTTCATGGTTTCTCACAACACTACTGGCACAAGTGACATCCACAAGATATTACAAATATGTAGCTCTTGGAGGCATGCTTCAAATCCACATGCCTTTTTAATATGTTAGTTGATGTGGCTTGTGCAAGAAGAAGGTTGTCTCTGCAAGTGTGGTTGTATATGTAATGATCTCTAGTGTTTTTATGTTGCATTCAAGATTTTCATATAATAGAGATGACTAAAACACTTTCTGCAACATCCTCTTCCAACAACACCACAAATGAATTATACACAACATATTTGGATTGCCTCAAATAGTACAAGATTTGATATCTTTTCTAGTACTAGAATGAGAAGGTAAAATGCTTGATTATTTATTTGATGAACTGAAATATCATTTATATAGGAGAATACAATTGAATACAGTTGAGATAATTGTAACTGCATCATAGCTAGATAACTATAACTCCATAACTGAAAACATAACAACTGTAAAGTGGTAGTTATTACTAAATAATGTAATATGAACTTCTATGATAACATGCAATACATTACAAAGACTAGATATGCATGCATGCATACATAGATACTATGTGCATGCATATGTAAACATACAAAAGAACAGGCTATATTAACTCTAACCTATTCTACTCACAAACATATGTAACCTCAAGATTACACTAAAGAAAGCTTAAAACATGAACGAAAACACATAATTCTCATCCAAATCCTCCTTGTTGCACACAAGAAAGTGTGATTGTATTTAAGGATTGATTGTGATGAGAAGGTGGATGTGGAGTGCTCATAGGAGTAGAGGAACTTTACATTCAAGTGAGTTATTAAAATGGCCTATGGGAGGTCCAATTTATAGATTTTTGGAGAATTGGATGGAGGGTTAGGATTGCCTTGAGGGATCGAGGGTTGAGATTTGTTAAGAGTATAGTAGGCATGAAAAGCCTCTAGGTGACACCATGTAAATGGTGGTCAAAGGGAGCTCCAAGATTCAAGGGGAATCAAGGGTGAAGATTTTTGAAGAAATGTGAAAATCTTGCCCATTCTCAAAGTACCTAGGATGTACAAATGAAGGCCATGCCTTTGACCCCATGTACACATTTGGAACTTGTGCAACATTTACCTTTATTAATCATGTTTTGGAATGTGTAAATGATTATGGAAGATTAATGATGCCATTTTGACAACTAATGAAAAGTGCACAAAATAAGAAATTAAATAAATATTTGAATTTATTTTATTTTTGGATGGGATGAGATGGGATTGCTACCAAATTGTGCCTTGAAGCCCAATTAGGTCAGGCTGTAACAATAGTTATCTTTGCTACTTTGAAGAAGTAGATAGGTTCAAGAGGAAAGGAGAAGAAAGTTCAAGTTCACAAGCCAGCCTAGAAGGCCTACTATCTTGATGGAGGACCCTTCTAGTGATCATATTACCAAGATAATGTAGCAGCTCAATTAGAGCTGGTACATGAGCCAGATAAGATGAAAGGATACTCCAACAGGGCAAGAGATATCCTAGGACTGACAAGAGAAATTAAAGCCAATCTATGCATTGTGGATTGTCTTGCAGTTGTTGGCATTGTTCATTCATTACCATTTGAGACATTTCAAAAAGGTAAATAAAATCTTTCTAATTCTAACTCATGATTATAAACACGTATACCATTTAATAATTTTTAGTTTATCTTTATGCAATTGATTTACAAAAAGGAGAAGTAATACACAAGTCATTACATGAAATAACTATTTATATTCATAAAGAAAAGTGTTTATATGATCCCACACAAGCCGTGGGAATAATTGTATATGATGTAATGCACAATAACAATTACATTTGAAGTAAAAGGAAACATATAAAAGAGAAGAGGGACCTACCATTGCCTAAATGATGAATCATGTTGACATTTGCATCATATTCATCTTATCCTAATGATATCTCCAGGAAAATCTGTAAAAGAAAAATGAAGAGAAGGTTAGAGCTCAGGGTATCTTTTCAACTTCTATATGCAAAAAAAATCAAAATGTACTTGCTATCTGACATAAACATCTGATCAAGAAGAAAAAAGAGATTAGTAACTCAAGTATGCAACCATATAGCCATGAAAGAAGTAGGAAAGAGCTATATTAGCATTAGAAAGGCTAATTAGCCTTCATATTTTCTCTAACTTGTTTGTTCACTATGTAGGTATAGGTTTCTCAAAACATCTTGTCTGATCAATGACATAGATGCATGAAGGAGCAGTCATGCCTGGACTAAGAGCGAAGCTGATGTAGGAGCATCTTGTGGTGTAAGGGCAATTTTGTATCACCCAAAAAAAGATGTGTTTCAAAATTCTTGATGTTCTTTCCATTTCTTTTCAAAATTTTAGGTTCTGGTTCCATAATCACTTGAATAATGATGTAGAACTTTTAGTTTTTCCAAACTACTAAAAATAGCAACCTGCTATTTTTAGAAAGTTTGCATTTGGGCATGGATTGAAGTGAAAATTTACAGCAAGCTTCATAACTGAAAAATAAGACATTTTTCGAAGAAATCACGCAAAGATCATTTGTGGGCTGAAAGATATTAAAGTTTTTATTTTTTGAAAAATACCTGAAAATTATTTAAACTTAGGTTTGAGGCACTAAACGGCCCCGTACGGGCCCAAAAATGGCCAGAACCAATAGAGCTGGTTCTTAGTGTGTAGAGCACTCTGTGAGCTTTTTGACGCATAAAACAATTCATCAATTAGAAACCCGAATCAAAAGTTATGGCTCCCGGAAGTTGACCTACTTTTGGAGGGAGATTAAAATTTCAAAATTAGGTTGTTGGCCACCAAAAAGGCTATTAATAACCATTTTTGGGAACCCTTGGCAGTAGGAGAGTTAAGGGGGGAAGTGTAGAGTCAAGAATAGGGAAAAAGTAGAAACCCTAGCAGATTTGGGGTCACAGATGACAGATGATTCTAGAGTCTTGTGAGAGGAAGCTGTAATGTGTTGCAGCCTATGGAGGGTTGATTCCTCTGATTGTATTTGAGCTTTTGTAATGTAATAAGTTGTCCAAATCAATAAAGAAAGTTCTTTTTTCTGTGTGTAATTTTTGTTGTTGTGTGTTCTATGATTTATCCCCTTCATCAAGTGGTATCAAAGAAAGGATCCCTGAGTGTGTAGATAGATTGCCGACCATGAGGTAGTTTGCACCAGGACCTAAGGTTGTGGGTTTTCTATGGAGATCAAGATGCCTCCATGAAGAAATTGTATTGGGAGGAATGCTTTGATAGAAGAGGGTTTTAGAGCCCTGCAAAGGCAAATATATGCATTGCAAGAGGAGCTATGAAGATGGTTTGATTCGAGAACAAGAGAAGAAAGAGAAGATGAAGTTGATGAAGAGCTATCTGAGGAAGAACAAGAAGCTGTAGGAGATCCTACAGAAGTTAGGTTGTTAAGGGCCATTTCTGAGATTGGAAAGAGGCCCAGGATCAAAGTTTCTACATATTGTGGAGATTTGAATCTAGAACAACTTATTGATTGGATCAATGACATGGAGGAGTATTTCAAGTATGAAGATGTGGAAGACCCAGATTGAGTCAAGTTTGCAAAAACAAAATTGAAGGGCCATGCTAGTATTTGGTGGAAGGAGGTCTAGTTAGAGAGGAACAGAAGAGGAAAAGGAAAGATCACCAGATGGGATCGAATGGTGGAGAAATTGAAGAAGCAGTTCATTCCTGTGGACTATGAGATGGAGTTATTGAAGAAGTTATAAGGATTGAAGCAAGGCAACAAGTCTATTAAGGAGTATACAGAAGAGTTTTATAAAATTACTATTAGAACTGGTCATGCCGAGGCTAATAAGGAGAAGGTAGCCCGTTACATTAATGGGTTGAGACCAAGTATTCAAGAGGAGCTAAGCCTAGTCAGAATGACCACCAGAGAAGATGCATACCAGTTTTCCCTAAAGGTGGAGGAGAAGCTGAATAAAAGATTTGACATCAAGTAAAAGGGAAGAGGTTAAGGCAGAAGGACTGGTGGAAGACCCTATGGGGATTGAAATAAAGATTCAAACAAAAGTGAAGAAGCCAACACCAGTCAAAATCAGAGAGGAGATAATACCTACCGCTCTCGTGACCAAACGAATGGAGAGCAAAGAGGAAGAGGAAGAGGCTGACCTAGGCAAGGACCTGGAAGAGGAGGTTTCAAAGGAAATGTTTCCAATGTGGAGAAGAAGGGCATTGAGCATACGAGTGTCCACAACATCAAGGAATGACAAATAGAAGACCTAAAGGTAATGCATGAGTTACACATGTAGATGAAGATGCATAGTCTGAGCATTCTAAAGATGCTAAAAGGGGAGAAATGCTAGTTATCAGAAGAACTTTATTGAATGAGGAGAAAGAACCCAACTAGAGGAAGAGTTTATCCTGAACAAGGTGCAAATGTGAAGGTAAGTATTGTGATATTATTATTGATAGTGGAAGCACTGATAATCTTGTTTCAGAAGAGATGGTTGACAAGTTGAAGTTGACAAGAAGAAAGCATCTGCATCCATACTGGATTGCATGGTTGTAGAAGGATTGTAGAGATTTGGTCAATGAGCAGTGTTTAGTGAAGTTCAAGATTAGGGACTACCATGATGAGGTGTTGTGTGATATCATACCAATGGATGCATGTCATATGCTATTGGGGAGGCCATGGCAGTATGATAGGAGCACTGTCCATGATGACCATACAAACACATATTCCCTAACAAAGGATGGAGTTTGTCACAAGTTGAAGCCCTTGAAGGAGGTGGAAGAAAAGGTATGTAGTACTGCTAGAATTTGCTTGGTAGATGGTAGGAAATTTTTGGAGAGTATGAAGCATGAGCATCATTGCTTTGCATTGATTCCTAAGATTAGTCAAGAGAAATGTGAAGATGTACCAGCAGAAGTTTCAAATATGTTAGAAGAATTTTAGGACATTATCTTTGATAATGTACTAGAAGGTTTACCACCAGTGAGGAAGATAAGTTATCAAATGGATTTGATACTAGGAGCCAGTTTTCTAAATAAGGTAGCCCACAGAATGACTCTAGTAGAGAATGAAGAGGTGAATAGACAAGTCCATGAGTTGTTAGGAAGGGACTGATAAGGGAGAGCCTAAGTCTATGTGTAGTACCTACAGTACTGATCAAGTATAGGTTTCTAGTGCCATGAATGGATGACATAATGGATTGTTTGAGTGGAGCCAAGTACTTCACAAAGATTGACTTAAAGAGTGGGTATCACCATATCTGAATCTGAGAAGGAGATGAATGGAAGACAACCTTCAAGACAAAGAAGGGTTTGTATGAGTGGTTAGTCATGCCATTTGGGCTAACCAACGCATCGAGCACATTCATGTAACTTATGAATGAGGTACTGAAAGAATTTTTGGGAAGTTTTGTTATTGTCTATTTAGATGATATTTTGAGTTTCAGTAAAACTTGGGATGAGCATCTGATGCATATCAGAAGAATTTTAGAGAAGCTGAGGGAGGAGAAGTTGCTAATTAATCTGAAGAAATGTAGTTTTACAAAGGAGTTAATATACCTGGGATTTGTTGTCTTAGAGGAAGGTTTTAAGATGGACCCAGAAAAAGTAAGGGCTATCATTGAATGGCCTACACCAAGGAGTGCCAGAGAGGTACAATCTTTTCATGGTTTGGCAAGTTTTTATAGAAAGTTTATGAAAAATTTTAGTAGCATTTGTGCACCCTTGACTGAGACAATGAGAGGGAATAGAAAAGAGTTTAGATGGACTAAAGGAGCACACAAAAGTTTTGACACATTGAAGCAGAAAGTTACAGAGCAACCTATTTTGGCACTTCTAGATTTCAATAAGGTATTTTAGGTAGATTGTGATGCTAGTGGCAGTGCTATAGGAGTTGTTTTGAGCCAAGAAGGTAAGCCCATTGCATATTTTAGTGAGAAGCTTAATGATGCCAAGAAAATTTATTCTATTTATGATCAGGAATTTTATGCAATAGTTCAGGCTTTGAAGAAATGGAGACATTATTTGTTGCCAAAAGAGTTTGTTTTATATACTGATCATCAGGCTTTGCAGTATCCTAATAGTCAAGGGAAGTTGAACCAAAGGCACTTAAAATGGATTAATTTTTTACAGAGCTATACTTTTGATTTGAAGCACATGAGTGGGAAGTCCAACAGAGTTGCAGATGCCTTGAGTAGAAGGCAAAATTTGTTGACAGAAATGAAGATAGAGGTTGTTGGGTTCGATGAGCTCAAAAGTTTGTATACTAAAGATCCAGATTTTGTAGAGGCTTGGAAAGCTTGTCTGGAACTTGTTACTTTGTATAGTACAAAATCTTTGGATTTCATAATCTAAGATGGCATGTTGTTTAAAGGAAGCCAGTTGTGCATTCCGAGGAGTTCCATGAGAGAGAACCTGATTAAGGAGAAGCATAGTGGAGGATTGGCTGGACACTTTGGTCGAGATAAGACCATTTCTATTGTTGGTGAAAATTATTATTAGCCACAGTTGCAACAAGATGTGAGGAAATTTTTGTAGAGTTGCAGAGTATGTCAGATGGTGAAAGGAGCAAGTAAAAATATAGGTCTATATTAGCCACTACCTATACTAGAGAAGCCATGGGATGATATTAGTATGGATTTTGTTCTTGGTTTACCAAGGACACAGAGAGGACATGATTCCATTTCTGTGGTGGTGGATAGATTCTCGAAGATGGCACATTTCATTCCTTGCAAGAAGACTAATGATGATGTTCATATTGCTAAATTATTTTTTAGAGAGGTAGTGAGATTAAACGGTGTACCAAATAGCATAGTTTTAGATCAAGATACCAAGTTTGTTAGTTATTTTTGGAGGACATTGTGGAAGAAGTTGAAGATAGATTTGAAGTTTAGTTCTATACACCATCCACAGATTGATGGACAGACCGAAGTAGTAAATAGGTGTTTGGGTAACTTGCTATGATGCTTAGTAGGATATAAGCCCAAGGGATGGGATTTAATTTTACCACAGGTAGAATTTACTTACAATAATTTTGTCAATAGGAGTACTGGTAAATCACCATTCTAGATTGTATATGAAAATATCCTAAGAAATGTTTCTGAGTTAAGGAAGCTAGATAAAGGAGAAAAGACAAGTGATGAAGCCAAAGACTTTATAGAACATCTAAAGAATTTGCACGAAGAGGTGAGAAAGCACATTAATAAGATAAATATTCAGTACAAGGCTAAGGAAGATCAAAAGAGTAGATATAAGGAGTTCCATGTAGGAGATGAAGTCATGGTTCACTTGAGAAAAGAAAGGTTCCCAATTGGAACATACAATAAATTGAAAATGAAGAAATTTGGACAGTGCAAAATCATGAAGAAGCATGATTCAGGAAATGTATATGAGGTAGAGCTACTAAGTGGGATCAATATTTCCCCTGTGTTCAACATTGCTGATTTAATAGAATATCATGAAGGTGGCACATAGGATGGACCAACAAAAGAACAGTGGAGTATTCTGGCATCTACTTCAATAGAGGAGATAGAAGAGATCTTGGATAGTCATGTGGGAACAAGCACATAGAACAGGCAATATGAAGAATACCTAGTGAAATGGAAAGGAAGGCCTATTGAAGATTCTTCTTGGTTGTCTAAGGCAGAGGTTGACCGTTTGGGTTTTCCTCACACAAACACCTGAGATGTGACAGGGTCACTTCTCGAATTACCCTGGGTGTCTGATGCAGGAGCATCCAGTGGTGTAAGGGCAATCTTGCATCACCCAAAAAAAGATGTGTTTCAAAATTGTTGATGTTCTTTCTATTTCTTTTCAAAATTTGTGGTTCTGGTTCCATAATCACTTGAATAATGATGTAGAACTTTCAGTTTTTCCAAATTGCTAAAAATAGCAACCTGTTGTTTTTAGAAAGTTTGCATTTGGGCAAGAATTGAAGGGAAAATTTATAGGAAGCTTCATAACTAAAAAATAAGACATTTGGCAAAGGAATCACACAAAGATCATTTGTGAGTTGAAAGATATTAAAGTTTTTGTTTTCTGAAAAATGCCTGAAAATTATTTAAACTTAGGTTTGAGGGACTAAATGGCCCCGTATGGGAATGAAAAATTGTCAAATTGGCAAAGCAAGTTCTTAGCACGTAGAGCACTCCACGAGCTTTTCGACACATAAAACGGTTCATCAATCAGGCACCCAGATCAAAAGTTATGGCTCCTGGAAGTTGACCTATTTTTGGAGGGAGATGTAAAATTTGAAATTAGGTTGTTGGCCGACAAAAAGGCTATTAATAATTATTTTTAGGAACCCTGGGTAGTAGGAGAGTTAAGGGGTGAAGTGTAGAGTCAGAAATAGGGAAGAAACAAAAACCCTAGCTGATTTGGGGTCACAGATGGCATATGATTCTAGAGTCTTGTGAGAGGAAGCTGTAATGTGTTGCATCCTATGGAGGGTTGATTCCTCTTATTGTATTTGAGCTTCTATAATGTAAAAAGTTGTCCAAATCAATAAAGAAAGTTTTATTTTCTGTGTCTAATTCCTATTGTTGTGTGTTTTATGATATACCCCCCTTCATCAGAAGCAATCATTTAAACTAGAAAGGGTAAAGTCTTTATGCATCAAGGACTGTAAGTGCAAGAAGTATGATACAAAGCAGTCATCATTTCTATTGACAGTGCTAAGGACAAACAACCACCTTGACTATCATGAACATACAAAGGTATGATAATGTTGTTTTGGATAGTCATAAAGAGAAAGAAAATGATTGTCATGTACCATAAGGAAAGTTTGAAGGAGCAATTTGCATAAGGAGGATTAGTCTAGATTTCTTAGAACATTTCAAAGAGAGATCACAAAGAACAACTATCAAAAAGTACTATCATCAGAGCAACATGAACAACCTTCCCAAAGCATAAGGTCTCAAGGATGCAAAAAATGAGGACAGTGGTAGATGACTATATACATCTAGAGCAACTTCCTACATTTGGAATAGTTAAGAGACTACAAAATATAGCAAATGTTAGTTGAATTGTTTTATGGATCAGTTTTGGCCTTGAATCTACCATTATACAAGAAGTAGGCTTAGGCCATTAGGAGGAACAATGTTTTCTTGTGAAATCAGTTAGGGTTTGCCAAACTCTCACAAGGATTTTCAAACTATCTAGCAGTCATGGCAGAGGTAACCAAAGGCCTTCAAGGAATAGTCATGCTTAAATACCTGTCACAGTGATGCAAAGGGACTTGAGTTTTGAAGTGATAGACAATTATAAGAGTATGGAGTTTGATCAAAGACCTGATAGGGTATGCAAGTCAGACCAAAAGACAATGAAGAACATTAAGGAGAATTCATCTTCACAATCATAAACAGTATAGTCAACAAAGACCATGAATGAGCCTTTCACCTCATTGAGAGATTACTCCAAGTATGCAGATCAAGGAAAAGTCCTATCTAGAGAGAGCCATCACCATGGGGAAGAGAATAATAACTCTTTGAGTTTTGGTATGCAAACTAAGAGTTTTCCCTTAGACTGAGACAATAAGAAGGGCTAGTCTATAATAATATCAGAAGAAGGCTGTGACTCCATAGTAGAGATAACAACATAGCAGACCTTTCAATTAAAGAGTGCAGAGTACAGTGAAGACTTGACAGTGAACTCAACTAGTCATCAAGAAGGTTCAATGGAGAGAAACCTACTACCAACTCATGGAAACCTTGTCAAGAGTACAGAACAATCATCTATCAAAAGGAGACAAGGAATAGTCAGAAATACAGTAGCCCCAATCTCATCAGTCTCCTATTGGTGACCAGCAGGAGAAGGCATATATTCACAATGACAAAAGCCATCTTGCATAATATCAAATATGATCCACTCCAACAGTCAAAAGTTAACCTGAGGAAATAATATAGAATAAATATTTACCACTTTTGTTGTGAATGAAATGTAAAATTTGCTAGTGAAGTGTTTGACCATCGCAATGGATGATACTCAAGAGGTGCAGTCATAAATCATGATGCAAATATAGTGTGTGACTATCCTTACAAGAGTAGTTTAGAGGTAATCTTTGCAAGATACAATCCTTGATAGGAGCAATCATAGGAAGTCCAACACATAAAGAAACAAAAGAGCAACTAGAAGGTATAAGTGTTACAGGACAACCAAACCTCAAGATGCAAGAGTAGTCAAGTTTGAAGGAGACAATTGTGAAGGTATAGTAATGTATGACAGACAAAGATAAGTCACAAGGTTAATGTAGCAGTGCATAAAGGAAATAACATGATTACAAGGGTCAAAGAAGATGACTGTATGGTGAACAAGGTAATTTTTATACCATTATGTCATAATAATAGAGCTACTAGCATGATTGTCATATTTGCTTAAGAAGGATGCTTTCATACTTACTTTAGATCAAGGTCAAAGTAGTTTTACAAACTAGAATAGTCATGATAGAGCCATAACAATCTTAAAACTATTCCAGAACCCATGAAAATGTATCATTTTAGAAGGTATGCCAAGGGAGGTTTGCCTGATAGGAGTATAGAGTCATAAATGCCACTCACAGACTGCAATAGTAATAGCTCTCTCCATGAGGAAGATGAGAAACCCTAGAAACCATTGAAGGTGCTCTTAGTCATATGTAGAGAAAATGAAAAGTTAATATACAAAAACAAGAGGTTACCAAATAGCAGAAGCACCATTTTGCAGAGGTACAGTCTTTTAGGAGGGAACAAAAGACTTTCAATAGCTATTCTAAAGGTACCCATGGTTTCCATGCAACCCTACTAGGGTTTTTGTTAGAGGTAAAGAAACATTATTTACAGAAGGGCAATGGTTTTTCTTAGTTGTTGTTCTTTGAGATATACACAAATAAACTAAGAATGACCTTCTACTGTCATGAAAACTATAGCATGATGAGATGTAGATTTTCCTCAAAATAAAATATTTTTTTATGAACATCCACATAAGGAAGCCCTACTATACAGGAATGAGAGTCAAACAAAAATAAATCAACAAAAGATGAAACTTATCATATGAAGAATACAACTATAAAAGGAAGCTTGAGAATGGCAAGATTCTGAGAAAATAGTATGCTATAGTGGAGACAAATCTACAGAGATATCATAGTTAAACATTTACCAATTTATTCATGAAGTAAGCAACAAAAGAGCAATTCTCAATATCATATATCAAAGATAGCAATAGGGTCTACCATTTCCTTACACTTTCATGCATTTTCAAATTAAAAGATGGAGTAACAGAGTCTAAATTGCTAACTAAGAAAAGAGTTTTCAAGTTCTCAAGGGGCATATGCCAAAAAGGTAGCAAGATGGGTGCTTACCACTGTTAAAAGTAGAATGAAATAGTAGAAACCAGTCCACATTTTCATCATTTTATCAAAAAACCATAGCAATAAAGGATGGTATATAGAAGTAGAAGGGTTTCATTATGTTTTTTCATAGAAAACAATAGATAGAGAGTGTTTCTACACCTTTTGTTGTGGAAAATATAGTTAAATACAGAAAAAAGTAGACTCACCTTCAAAATGGTGTCTAATTGTGATAAAGAGCCATCTATAGTAGTCAATGGTAGTGAAAACCCTCTAGAAACCACAAACCAAACCTTCAAACCCTTCTCATGGTGGCATAGACTGAGAGCAGTAAGAAGTGAAAGGATAACAAATGAAAAGTGTTTAGGGTTTGGATGTTTCGTCATGTGCCCTAAACGTGAGTTGGAGTTTCATTTTTGACTTTTTGATTTAAGAAAATCATTTGAAATCAAATATGGACATGGTCAAGACTCATGAATGTCATGATGCCTAGTGAAGTATGGGGCCTGTGGGAGTCATAAGGGATGATTATGTTTTTTTAAACCTTAAAGCAATCAAAAGCAAATTATAGCTAAGGTTTGAAAAGATAGGGGTCATAAGAGGATTTTTAGATTTTCTTTGACTTAGGTCAACATGAGGATAGGTATAAAATATTTTCATAAGCCAAATGGCAGAATAGGTATCATCATCTAGAGCTTTGAGAGCTTTTGTAAAGGGGTATAAATTAAGCAAAGAATTATGTAAACCTCTTTTATTTTTTGCATGAGTCAAGTAAAAATAATGTATTTAAACACTTATTAAGTGCAATATTTTTATAAATTGTCTTAATATTTGTTATATAAAGCCTAGAAGAAGAATAGACATTCACATAACACTTATTAAGGTAAGTTGCATTGGTTGCCTTTAATATTTGTTGAAATAGTTTATTCTTGTCCTCAAATCATGCAAAAAAGAGAAGAAGAGGTAGACTAAAGTTGCAAACTCATGAAGAGGGAGTATCTTTTTCTATTTTTGACTTGGAGTCAAACTAAGCTATTTTTGGCAGTTTTTTGGTCAAGCACCTTGGGAGGAGTTCTGAGCTATTTTAGCTCATCTTGGAGTAGTTATGGGCCCTAATTTTCAATCTTTTTCCTGTTGCTCGCCCAACAACTAGGAGTTGTTTTTTCATACTTTTAATGCATCAGTTGGAATGCTATTTGATAGGAGTTGACTTCCCTTTACCCTTTTTGGGATAGATTTTGTATTACAGGGAAAAAAGCTCATGCTTTTTTCTTAGTTCTTTCTTTTTCTCTTGCCTTTTCATATTGTAGAGAGATAGATTCAGTATTGTAACTCAGATATTTTTATAGGTTTTATACAGTAGCAACAGTTCATTTTCAGCAATTTCATTGTTATTTTGTAGAATTTTCCTTCTATTATCAATAAAATTAGGTGTTCTTCTATTTAGATCCAGGTGTCTTGCTATATTATGAATGATTTGATAAAGATTTATTGTGTTTTAAATCAAAACCTTTAAGTTTTTTGTCTCGTTTATTGAATGGAAGTACACAAAGTGCAATTTTACTATAGGTTACAAATTGTGCAAGTCATTTCATGCCTTTTTGTGAAACATTTATGTGGTAAGGATTGTACAATTTGAGTTGTACAAACAAAAGTGCTAAGGATAGATGTGAATTAAATTACAAATTGGAATTCAATCATTGGTGCATCACCCCTTAGGATAGATTTCATTTTTAGTTTACCTTTCTTCTATCTCTTTTCCCACAAAATACATCAGATCTAAAGGGACATTTAAAGGGAGTTAGCTCTTCCAGATGTTCATTCTCACCATAGTCAGCCCATAGTCTAAGAATGTTCCCATGTTGCATGGGATTGCCAAGCTTTTAAAGGCTTAGTAATTAGGGTGTAATCCTTTGTGACAATAGTTTTTGGCACACTCAGTGGGACTTTGAACAAAGTTTCAGGCCACTTAAACATAATTTTTCCTTGCTATTTTGGTATACACAATAGACTTTCAACCTTTTTGAAGTAAAAACAACATACTTGGCGACTCTATCTTTTGAATTTTTGTAGATCTAGTGAATATAGCACATGAGAAGGATCCAAACAAGGTGAAGTTTAACTTTGTTTGAGTATCTATAGCTGTCACCCCCACAAAGAAGAGGTAGAACAACAATAAGAGCACCCATTCCAACAGGGAGAACTAGATCTACTCCTCCAAATCTTAGGTCTGCATCGTTTAATCAAAATAATCTGGTAGTAAACCTTCAAATATAGGCTCCTCAACCTCCACCAATGGAAAGATAGTTGCCTTTTGTCACATTCAATGATGTCAACCCATTGTTGCTTGCAACACATGATGATATTTTGGCAACAGTCTTGAGATGCTTACCTTTCTTCAAAGGTGAAGGTCAAACTACTCTAGTTGAGCATATCAAGGATGTGGCTACATTATATTCAGTACATCATATTACCCAAGAGAATGTTGCACTGAGGCTTTTGACTGTATCTCTGAAAGGTAAAGCACTTCATTGGTTTAGAGGATTGGCTGTAGGATTAATCACAACATGGGATCTATTAGGTAAAGCATTGAATAAGCAATTTAAAGACAACTTAGATAACCTATCATTGGTTGAATAGCTGAGTACAATAAAGAGAGGCCCACAAGAGCACATGGTAGATTTTAACTTTTGTTTTCAAAGAACTTAGGATAGAATACCAATAGTGGTAAGGCCTACTACCAATCATGCATTTTTTTTACTTTCTTAGAGCTTTAAATAGTGATATTACAGTAATGATTCAATCAATGGGTGGTACAACATTACCAAATGCTTATGATCTTGCCATAAGAGCTAAAAACAACCTAATTCAGGCTAGTAAGATAGCCCCAAGACCACCTATGGCTATTTTTCTAGACATGCAACAACCTATCCCATTGTAAATCCCACCTATTATTGTTGTACCTACTATACCAACTCTAAACTGTCAAGTTACTACTCAAGCAAATGTTGTCCTAGCCTCATCTCAGGCATTTCAAGAACTTAAAGGGTTGTTTTAAAAAGAAATAGGGCTATTACAAGGACAATCAGAGCTGTTACAAACCATTGGCAAGGAGTTGGTGAATATAAAAGTAGCCAAATCAGATTTATAGACCTTATCAGGCCCCATATCAGAACCAACAACAAAATAACCAGCAAAATAGACCATCTTATTAGGCTAAAAACCAAGGCCAAAGAAGGAATTTTAACACAAGGCCTTATCAACCCTATAACCAACATGCTGCCAGCTCTTCTAGAGAGTTAGTTCTAGTGTAGAATAATATGGCACATGAGTACGATTGGTGTTACCCATGTAACCAGCCACATAAATAGTCAACTTGCTCAAATGGCATGATAAATTAGGCCTTAATGGCACAAAATAATGCTATTGTCCAGCAAAATATAGTACAATAAAATTTAGAACAATAGATTTCTCATCGTGAATAGGAGTAGCTTGATGCAACATTTATGAATTGGTAAGGTGAAGAGTTTTGTGGGGTTAACCATACACAAGGGGAAAATCAATTAGCTCAGTCCATAGCAGCTAACACAAGAGCCAAAAAGAGAGTTGTTGATATAAGATAGCAAGTTGGAAGAGGCCAAAATCAGGCTCAAACAAGCCAACAAGGTGTTGCTGGTCCATCACAATAGTCAAATGTTCATATTCTACCAAGAGGACAGCCTGTTCCAAACATGGATCAACCTAGAGGGCAGCCACAACAAGTACAACAACAAGTAGATCCTGCTATTTTAAGAGGACAGCCAAAGGTTGTTTCATTTTCTTTCAATATTATAAACTATATGAAGAAAGAAAATGTAAGCATGTCTATGTGGGATTCATTATCTCTTCCAAGCCAAAAAGACTTGTTACAAAAAGCCTTATCTAATGTCTCTTTGACCAATGAATCTAATGAAGACTAGCTTAGAGACTAAAATAGAGTTGCACTTGCAAATGATTCCCCAATCAAGAATGAGCAACAAAATCATAATGTCAAACCAACCCCATTTTATGTGTCTCTGATAATTGGTAATCACCTTGTGCACAATTGCATGATTGATTCAAGTTCTGATACTTCTGTTATGCCAAAACAAATAGTAGATAAGTTGGGTTTGACTTATGAACTAATATCCAATGCTGTAGTGCAGTTAGATGGTTCATCCATTAATACCATTGGAGTTATCAAAAACTTGGGCCTTACCTTGCATGATTGCCCAAATTTCTCAATCCCACAAGACATTTTTTTATAGATCTACCCCCATACTTTGCTTTATGCCTTTCCAGGGATTTCACAACAAAGTTAGGAGGTTATCTATTAGCTGATTAGTCACATATGTGTTTTAGGATGAGGTATGGTACAAGAGTAACTTTAAAATCTGAGCCTATTTCCATAGACCACATTGAGCCCTATGTTCCTAGTGCTCTCAATGCAATTTTAACCTATCATGAAGAGGAACAACCTGTTGTTCATGAAAGTAGCACTCCAATTGAGAACAACGCATATTTTGTTTTTAAATGAATGGGCATTTGAAAATCATGAAAATGACCCTTACAAGTAATCAAAAGAAGTTGGGTTAGAAATTTATATGATCCATGAGCAGAATCAGCCTATTCCTAACCTTATGAAAGGAGAAAATCATCAAGAACAATAAGAGGGACAACAAGGTAATGATTTATGGCAGTTGTACTTTGATGGTGCAAGAAGCAGAGTGGGTGTCGGTGGTGGAGCTATGCTCATTTCACCTGAAAATGAGAAATATTATGCAACATTAAGATTTACATTTAATTGTACTAACAACATAGTAGAATATGAGGCACTCATTCATGGCTTGGAATGGGCTAGGAAGAAGAATATCAAGTGTTTGCAGGTATTCTGTGACAGTGATTTAGTTGTATATCAAGTAAGGAATGTAAATGTTACCAAAAATGACTTGCTTAAGTCATATAAGCACATAATATAGAATTTAATTGAAGATTTTAATGTTTTTAACCTGTTGTTCGTGCCTAGGAACCAAAATAAATAGGCTGATATGCTTGCATCCATTGGAGCTAAGTTTGATATCCCAAAAAAATCTGAAATGTTGAACAATAGTATTTGAAGGTAGTTGTGAGACCATTAGTCCCAGATAACAACATCCATTGGTAGGTGTTCAAGAGTGATGACCAAATTGTAAACTTTCTCATTGAAGAAGCTAATTTTTCAGTTGGAAATCAATAGAAATTGTAGCAATAGTTTGAAGACTAGATTGTACAACTTAGGATGAATAAGCTACCAAAGGATCTTGTCACTTTAGAATCAATTTTTAATTTAGATGATCAGCTAAGAAGAGAAAAGGCTAGCATATTGATCAAGGAGGAGCACTATGTATCAATTAAGATTTAAAAAGCTAAGCTTCTCAAGCTAGGAAAGGTATGTACTGCAGAAGATAAACATGCATTTGTCTTGTTATGTCAATAATTTGATGATATTTTTTATTGGGAGTACAAAGACCTGAAAGGTTTTAAACTCGGGCTAGCTCAGCATACCATTGAGCTAGAACCAAGTGCAAAACTAGTAAGGCAAAAGCAAAGGTCACTTAACCCCAAGCTAGAAATTCTAATGAAAATAGAGAAGTATTATTTTTCCCATCAAACACACTTCTTGGGTGTCCATTTTAGTGCATGTGAGAAATAAAAATGGTGAAATTAGGTTATGTGTTGATTTTAGAGACTTGAACAAGGCTTCATTAAAAGATCATTATCCACTACCCTCAATGGAGCAAATTTTGCAGGTTGTATCAGGTTCTAAAAGATTTTCTTTGTTAGATGGTTTCTCAAGCTATAACCAATTTTTGGTTAAGGAGGAGGATCAGTATAAAACAACATTCATAACCAAATGGGGAATCGTGGCTTACTAGAAGATGCCATTTGGACTATCAAATGCTGGAGCAACCTTTCAAAGAGCCGTGGATATGGCCTTTCATGGTATTATGAATAATTTTGTTTTGGTTTACTTAGATGATATAACTATATTTTCAAAGGAAGAAAAAGATCACTTTTTACACTTGAGGCATGTTTTTGAAAGATGTAGGGAGTATTGTGCCTCCCTCAATTCAAAAAAGTATATTTTTCCTATCCATGAAGGTAATCTATTGGGTCACATTATTTCCAAGCATGGAATCACAATTGATCCAGAAAGAGTAAGTGCTATTTCAGCCTTACCCTTACTAGCCCACAGAAAAAGACTGCAAAGTTTCTTAGGCAGAATCAATTTTGTAAGGAGGTTTATTCCAAATATTTCATCTTTTGAAGTCTCTAAGATCTATGCTGAAAAAGAACATTGGTTTTAGCTGGACCAAAGAAGGAAAAAATAGTTTTGAGGACATCAAAGAAGCCATAGGAGCAACACCAACATTGATAAACCTAGATTTTTCAAAAGATTTCATTTTGTATGCCTATGGAGGAGCTGATACTGTCTCTGCCATGCTAACCAACAAAACAAAGACAATCAGGAGCAACCAATTGCATTTTTCAGCCAAGGGTTAGAGGGGTACAAACAAAGGTACTCATTTGTTGAAAAACATGTACTTGCATTTATTAGGAGCCTTAAAAAGTTTAGGTACATGCTCTCTAACAATAAAATTTAGTTTATGGTTGCCCATCCGAGTGTAAAAGAATTCCTGTTAAGCAAGGATTTGGGAGATAAAAGAGATCGCTAGGTTACCAAGGTGATGGAGTATGATGTTGATATCAAAGTTACTAAGCTAGTCAAGGGTAAATGACTATGTAAAAAGCTAACTGAAAGTGTCGAAAATGACTTAGAAGTGCAAAATGATGTTGTTTTGATGGCTAATAATGAGTCACAGCCTGTTGTTCCATCTAATAACACTAACTGGACACATGATATGATACATTATATTGCAAACTGATTAGTTTCTAGCAGGGCTGAAAGATGCAAAACATAGGAATTACAGGCTTCAAGACATTCCATATGTTATTTTGAATGATATCTTATTTAGAAAGGACCACAATGGAGTACTCTTAAGATGCATTGAATTAGACCAGATTGAAAGAGTTTTGTATGAGTTCCATGATGGACCAGCTAGTGGTCACTTTGCAGCTCGAACAATAGCCTTAAAGATCATGAAGGCTAGATACCATTGTCCATCTCTTTTTAAAGATGTGGATACATGGGTAAGAAAGCACGTGTGAAATGTGTTGTATTTGTAGGCAAATAGAAGTTGGAAGCCTTGCAACTACAACCCATTTTAGTTGATCAGCCTTTTACCAAGTGCGGCCTTGATTTAATTAGAGCCATTAACCCACCATCAAGTTCTAGCCACAAGTGGATATTAATAGCCACAAATTATTTTACCAAGTGGACAGAAGCAATAGCTTTGAAAGAGGCTAATGAGAGTGCTATATTAAATTTCTATGAATACTTAGTAGCCAAGTTTGGTGTACCAGATTCTATCTTTTTATATAATGCCTTAGCTTTTGTTGGCATAAAAATAACTGATTGGGCCATTAAACATGGTGTTTACCTAAGTACATATTCAAACTACTACCCTTAGGGGAATGGGCAGGATGAGTCCACTAATAAAAACCTTATTAGGATTATCAAAAGGACAATAGAAGACAATAAGGGGACCTGACATTCAAAGTTGAAATCATCCTTATGGACTGATAGAGTGACTCCTAAGAGGTCAACAGGTTAATATCCATTTATGCTTGTGTATGGAAGGGAAGCCAATCTACCTATTTTAGCTGAGTTACCAACTCTAAGCCTCATGAAGGAGCTTGAGATGATGGAGAATGGTCCTATGGAGATGCGGTTGGCTGAGCAATTAGAATTAGAGGAAACAAGGAAACAAACAACATAGCAGTTGGAGATGTATCATATACAAATGAAGAGGACATTTGACAAGAGGGTAACATTAAGATTTTTCAAGGAGCCTGAGACATTGTCCTCAAGCGGGATGAGTTAAAAAGTAGACCTAGTAAGCATAACAAGTTTGATGCTATGTGGATAGGCCCATTCATGATTGTTGAATGCAAATAGCATAATGCTTTTCAGCTGGCCATTATGGAAAGGAGAGGTGTTACCTATCCTAGTCAATGGGATTCACCTCAAACATTGTTTTTGAAGAGCAAAAGTTTGCAAATGTACCATAGTAGAATAGTTTTTTTAGTTAATAAGTGTTGGTACATAGTAGTTTCAGTTCAATTTTGTTTTCCAAAAAGTGTTGATTCACAGTTTGCTAGTACTATTTGGAGCTAGCATTGTTTTGTTTTATTGCTATTGTTTTTCTAGCAGCTGAGTTTCAATAAAGTTTTTTAAGTTGAGAAGGCCAAGAAAAGACAATATTGCCCAATGGATATACTAGGCAACTGGCCATGGGAGTTTTAGTAGGCAAAACTGGTGTAGAGGTCACTAATAATGTTACCAAATTGTGCCTTGTAGCCTAATTAGGTTAGGCTATAACAACAGTTCTCTTTGCTGCTTTGAAGAAGCAGAGAGGTTCAAGAGGAAAGGAGAAGAAAGTTCAAGTTCACAAGCCAGTCTAGAAGGCCTACTGTCTTGATGGAGGACCCTTCCAGTATTCATATTACCAAGATCACGTAGAAGCTCAATTAGAGCTACTACATGAGCTAGATAAGATAAAAGAATACTCGAGCAGGGTAGGAGATATCCTAAGATTGACAAGAGAAATTAAACCTAATATATGCATTGGAGATTGTGTTGCAATTGTTGTCATTGTTCATTCATTGCAATTTGAGACATTTCAAAAAGGTACATAAAATCTTGCTAAGTCTAACTCATGATTATAAACACCTATACCATGCAATAATGTTCAGTTTATCTTTATGCAATTGATTTACAAAAAGGAGAAGTAATACACAAGTCATTGGATGAAATAACTATTTATATTCATAAAAAAAAAGTGTTTATAAGATCCCACAAAAGCCATGGGAATAACTGTATATGATACAATGCACAATAACAAGTACATGTGATGTAAAAGGAAACATATAAAATAGAAGAGGGACTCGTCATTGCCTAAATGATGAATCCTATTGACATCTACATCATCTTCAACTTGTCCTGATGATATCTCTAGGAAGACTTGCAAGAGGAAAATGAAGAGAAGGTTAGAGCCCAAGATATCTTTTTCACTTCTATATGCAAAAAACAAATAAAAATGTACTTGCTATCTGACATAAACATCTAGTCAAGAAGATAAAATAGATCAGTAACTCAAGTATGTAGCCATAAAACCATAAAAGAAGCAGGAAAGAGCTATATCAACATTAGAAAGGCTAATTAGCCTTCATATTTTCTCTAACTTGTTTGTTCACAATGTAGGCATAGGTTTTTCAAAACATTCTATCTCATCAATGACATAGATGCATGAAGAAGCAGTCATGCCCGAACTAAGAGGGAAGCAATCATTTAAAACAGAAAGGGTACAGTCTTTATGCATCAAGGACTATAAGTGCAAGTATGATACAAAGCAATCATCATTGCTATTGACAGTGATAAGGACAAACATCCACCTTGACTATCATGAACATACAAAAGGTATGATAATGTTGTTTTGGACAGTCATAAAGAGCAAGTAAATAATCATCATATACCATAAGGAAAGCTTGAAGGAGTAGTTTGCATAAGGAGGATCAATCCAAATTTCTAGAACATTTCAAAGAGAGATAACAAAGAATAGCTATCAAAAAGTACTGTCATCAGAGCAACATGAGAAACCTTCCCAAAGCATAAGGTCTCAAGGATGCTAAAAATGAGGATAGAGGTAGATGACTATATACATATGGAGCAACTGCCTACTTTTGGAAAAGTTAAGAGACTACAAAGTATAGAAAATGCTAGTTCAATTGTTTTATGGATCAATTTTGGCCTTGAATCTACCATTATACAAGTAGGCTTAGGCCATTAGGAGGAACAGTGTTTTCTAGTAAAATTAGTTAGGGTTTGTCAAACTCTTACAAGGATTTTCAAACTATCTAATAGCCATAATAGAGGTAACCAGAGGCCTTTAAGGAATAGTCATGCTTAAATACATGTCACAGTGATGCAAAGGGACTTGAGTTTTGAAGAGCTAGATAGTGATAAGAGCATGAAGTTTGATCAGAGACCTGACAGGGTATTCATGTTAGGCCAAAAGATAGTGAAGAACATTAAGGAAAATTCATCTTCAAAACCATAAAGAGTATAGTCAACAGAGACCATGAATGAGCCTTTCACCTCATTAAGAGGTTACTCCATGTATGCAGATCAAGGAAAAGTCTTAGGTGATTTTGAAGGAACAGTCCTATCTAGAGAGAGCCATCACCATGGGGAAGATAATAAGAACTTTTTGAGTTTTGGTATGCAAACTAAGAGTTTTCCCTAAGACTAAGACAATAAGAAGACACAGTCTATAATAATATTAGAAGAAGGCTATGACTTCATAGTATAGAGAACAATATAATAGACCTTTCAATCAAAGAGTGTAGAGTACAATGAAGACTTGACAGTGAACTCGAGTACTCATCAATAAGGTTCAATGGAGAGAAACCTACTACCAACTCATGGAACCCTTGTCAAGAGTACAAAACAATCATCCATCAAAAGGAGACAAGGATCAGTCAGAAATATAGTAGGCCCCAATCTCATTAGTCTCCTGTTCGAGTGATCAGCAAGAGAAGGCATATATTCATAATGACAAAAGCCATCTTGCGTAATATCAAATATCATTGACTCCAACAGTCAAAAGTTAACCTAACAAAATAAGATAGAACAAATATTTACCACTTTTGTTTTGAATGAAATGTAAAATTTTCTAGTGAAGTGTTTAACCATTGCAATGGATGATACTCAAGAGGTGTAGTCATAAATCATTATGCCAATATAGTGTATGACTATCCGAATAGTAATACAAGAGATCTGTCAGGAGTTATAAGGGGTTGTTTAACAATGAATGAAAGGACTGAGATTATGAACAACAAATATAGAGAATTGCAAGACCAACAACAATCTATGTGGAGGATATCAAATTAACACCAATCATTAAAAATGTAAGGGACAGTCTACAAAGAATTTTAGAGGTAATCTTTACAAGATACAATCCTTGATAGGAGCAGTCATAGGAAGTCCAACACATAAAGAAAAAAAAACAACTAAAAGGTATAAGTGTTACATGACAGCCAAACCTCAAAATGCAAGAGCAGTCAAGTCTCAAGGAGACACTTGTGAAGGTACAGTAATGTATGATAGATAAAGATAAGTCACAAAGTTTAAGGTAGTAGTGCATACAAGAAATAACATGATTTCAAGGGTCAAAGAAGATGACTGTATGGTGAAAAGGGTAATTTTTATACCATTATGTCATAAGAATAGAGCTGTCAGCATGACTGTCATATTTGCAAGAGAGATGCTTTCATCCTTACTTCAAATCAAGGTCTAAGTGGTTTTACAAAATGGAACATTCATGATAGAGCCATAACAGTCTTAAAACTATGCCAGAACTCATCAAAATCTATCATTTCAGAAAGTATGCCAAGGGAGGTTTGCCTCATAGGAGTATAGAGTCATAAATTCCACACATAGACTGCAATAGTAATAGCTCTCTCCATAAGGAAGCTGAGAAACCCTAGCAACCATTGAAGGTGTTGTTAGTCCTATATAGAAAATGAAAAGCAAATATATAGAAACAAGAGGCTCCAAACAACAAAGGCACCATTTTTCATAGGTACAATCTTTCAGGAGGGCACAAAAGACTTTCAATAGCTATTCTGAAGGTACCCATGGTTTCCATGCAACCCTAATAGGGTTTTTGTCAGAGGTAAAGCAACATTATTTATAGAAGGGCAAGGGGTTTTCTTAGTTGTTCTTCTAGATATACATAGATAAACTAAGAATGACCTTCTACTTTCATGAAAAATGTAGCACAATGAGATGTAGATTTTCCTTAAAATAAAAGCATTTTTTATGAAATCCCACATAAGGAAACCCTACTATATAAGAATGAGAGTCAAACAGAAAGCAGTCAACAAAAGATGAAACTTCTTATATGAAGAATACAACTATAAAGGGAAGCTTGAGAATGGCAATATTCTGAGCTAATAGTATGCTACAGTGGAAACAAATATGTAGAGATATCATAGTTAAATATTTACCGAGTTGTTCATGAAGTAAGCAACAAAAGAGCAATTTTCAATCTCATATATCAAAGATAGCAATAGGGTCTACCATTTCGTTACACTTTCATGCATTTTCAAGTTAAAAGATGGAGTAACAGAGTCTAAAGTGCTAACTAAGTAGAGAGTTTTTGAGTTCTCAAGGGGTATACGCCAAAAAGCCAGCAAGATGGGTGCTTACCACTATTAGAAATAGAATGAAATAGTAGAAACCAATCCATCTTTTCATCATTTTATCACAAAACTAGAGCAATAAAGGATGGTATATAGAAGTAGAAGGGTTTCATCATGGTTTTTCACATAAAATAGCAGATAGAGAGTCTTTTTTAAACCTTTTCTTGTGGAAAATATAGTCAAATGTAGAAAAAAGGAGTCTCACCTTCAAAATGGAGTCTAGTTGTGATAAAGAGCCATCTATAGCAGCCAATAGTAGTGACAACCCTCCAAAAACCACAAACTAGACCTTCAAACCCTTCTCATGGTGGCACATACCAAGAGCAGCAAGAAGAAGTGAAAGAATAGAAAATGAAAAGTGTTTGGATGTTTTGTCATGTGCCCTAATTGTGAGTTGGAGTTTCATTTTTATCTTTTTGATTTAAGCAAATCATTTGAAATCAAATATGGACGTGGTCAACACTCACGAATGTCATGATGCCTAGTGAAGTATGGGGCCCATGAGAGTCATAAGGGATGATGATGTTTTTTTGTGTTTTTTGATGATTCTTTTTTAAACCTTAAAGCAATCAAAATCAAATTATATCTAAGGTTTGAACCGATAGAGGTCATAAGAGGCTTTTTATATTTTCTTTGACTTAGGTCAACATTAGGGTAGGTATAAGGGCTTTTCATAAGCCAAATGGTAGAATAGGCATCATTACGATTTTGAGAGCTTTTGTAAAGGGGTATAAATTAAGTGAAGAATTATGTAAACCCGTTTTATTTTTTGCATGAGTCAAGGAAAAAATAATGTATTTAAACGCTTATTAAGTGTAATATTTTTGTAAATTGTCTTAATATTTATTATATAAAGCCTAGAAGAAGAATAGACATTCACATAACACCTATTAAGGTAAGTCACATTGGCTACCTTTAATATTTCTTGAAATAGTTTATTCTTGTCCTCAAATCATGCAAAAAGGAGAAGAAGAGGTAGACTGAAGTTGCAAACTCATACAGAGGGAGTATCTTTTTCTATTTTTGACTTGGAGTCAAACTAAGCTATTTTTGGTAGTTTTTGGTCAAGCACCTTGGCAGGAGGAGTTCTAAGCCATTTTAGCTCATCTTGGAGCAGTTATGGGCCCTAATTTTTAGGATTTTTCCTCTTGCTCACCCAACAACTAGGAGTTGTTTTTTCAGACTTTTCATGCATTAGTTGGAGTGTAGTTTGATAGGAGTTGACTTCCCTTTGCCCTTTTTGGGATAGATTTTGTATTATAGGGAAAAATCCTCATGGTTTTTTCTTAGTTCTTGCTTTTTATCTTGCCTTTGTATATTGGAGGGCGATAAATTTAGTATTGTATCTTAGACATTTTTACAGGTTTTATACAGTAGCAGCAGTTCATTTTCAGCATTTTCATTGTTATTTTGCATAGTTTTCCTTCTATTATCAATAAAATCAGGTGTTCTTCTATTTAGATCTAGGTGTTTGCTGTCTTATGAATGATTTGATAAAGATTTACTATGTTTTAAATCAAAACCTTTAAGTTTTTTTTCCTCGTTTATTGAATGGAAGCACACAAACTGCAATTTTACTACATGTTGTTGTAACGTCAGAAATTGCCCTCCTATATGGAATGGTACAATTTCCCTCAGTTTAGCTCCTCTCTTTGGTGACCTCTCAAACCTCTTTCTTTTTGACCTTCTCGAAACCTTGATTGACTAAGTCTAGGTGCAAAATATTCATTTTTTTAGGTAACCTTTTGATGGAACCTGAAAAGGGAATTTGGATTACAGGTCCCTAGGAACCCCAAAAAGAATATCTGAGTGGAAATAGGGGGCTTGGACTTGGACACCAATGGCCTAGTCCTCCCCTCTTTCCCAGGATTTTGAATTTTGGTAGGATGTCGGCTCCCACCGAGTGCCTCAAGATTCCATTTTCAAATTCTCTGTTTTCACATGATATCGAGACGTTATTTCAAAATTTGAATTCCCTAAAGCTAGATATAAAAAGACATTTGCAAATCATTTTAACACACACAATTCTTATGCAAGCTTGACGCCAAAACTTTACCAAAATTGCTATTGAAGATTAGCGACTTGTTGAAGCTCTTGAAAGTATTCTATAATTGCTATCCTTGATACAATGAATGGAGATTAGGAATCAAGATCTTGAGACTATCTTTCTCTTCCTAGGGTTTGTACACCCTTTGCATGATCGGGAGAAGGGTTGAAGCCTCCAACATTGAGCTTGGAGATGCTCCAAAGACATTGCTGATTCACCTTCTTGTTTATGCAAGTCTTCATTTGTTTTATCTCCTTGAGGTGAAGTTGTATGTGTTTATTGATACAAAGGAAGTTGTTGATCTTCCCTTGATTAAGACATCTAGGGTTTGATATTTCTGCATACACATTGTAGGTTTTGCACACTTTTGTAAATCTTTATCTTTGGCTATTGTTGAGGTAGAAATACCAAAGACAGGGCTTGACTGAGGCAAGCTCCTATATAGCTACAACATCTTTCTTGCGCTTTTGTAGGTATAGATTGTGTTTTGTAGGTTCTAGCAGAAAGAAGCTATAGGGAGGAGGATATTGCAGGTACAGCCATCATAGACTTTTGAGTTTTTGGATTTTGACACTTACAGGACTAACGAGCAGGTGCCCTAGTCCAACAGGGGGCAATTTCTATGATCTGGAAGCCATTTGGGAGTGTCAGACAACCTGTGTAGAAGAATTCCAGTTTCAAAAACTTATGGGACTAAGAAGCGGGCACCCTAGTCTAGTCAGCCCTCAAAATCTGGGTGCACAGTCTCTGATACTCCTCTGCATTTTTGTGATCAATTTTGCCTATATTGCTATTAGTTTCTATATATGTTTGATTTAAGGCATAATTAGGGTTTTTACTTGGTTTATGAGCAAAATACTTAACAAAACCTTAGTTAGGCTCTTCAAATCAGACACCATGAGCAAAAAGGGGTAGACAAATAACTTATAGATCAAACTTACATTCAATCCTTGTCTTCCCCAATGCTTAATGGAGAAATGGTAGTGCTTGACCTAGTTTAAACAAACTATCCAATTTTCCCCTAAACATTTTGGTGAACCCGAGCTTTAAAGAATTTGCATCCTTTTAAACTTTAGATCTGAAATAATTTGCTATCCTAGAGCATATTTAGATTGAAAAGTGTCTTTGGTGAAATAGAATGCATTGCATTGAAAATCATATTCTTTATCTTTTTCACTAAAATAATTGGAAAAATCATTAATCATTGTTTTACATGGTATTCCCTTTTCATAGGCAATCATTGTGCATTTGAATCTTGGGTTAAAAAGAGCATGTTAAAATGTTGGATTACTTTTTACAATATTTTTATTCTTATGATAAGCCATTTAGTCATGATAACTTTGATATGTTAGATGAAGCCCTTGAGGACTTTATCGTGATTGAACATTCCACTACGGCCTTAAAGTCATCGTTATTTCAAAGATTTGTAAATGTGATTTATGTTCCTAAATCTAAAGAAGAGCTTGAAAAACCAAACAATTGTGGTTACTTTATTTGCAAATGTGGTGCAACCATCTTCTAAACACGTGCTTACTATTAAAGGTTGTCCATATTCTTATCAACCTCCTGATCACATTTATGATTATGCTAAACAAATAGTACAACAAAACTTACAACAAAATAATCATAATGTGGTTACTCATGCATACAATACTCAGAATAATAGACAAAGTACACAAATATCAAGTATTCTAATATCTTTACTGGCATCTCAACCTATGCTTCCTCAAGCACCTCATTTAACATATAAAGGTGGTAAAAACTATGATCTTGTAGAGCAACTTCGCACTACTCCTGCAAAGATATCACTTTGGAAACTTATACAAACTTCACCTACTTACCATTGAATGTTACAAGAAGCTTTACAAAAGGTGATTGTTTCCCATGTTGTTAAACCAAATGATGTTGCTTCCTTATTACATCGTATGCATGCAACAAAAACAAATATCCTATTTCAACAACATGAATTACCATCTCTCGAAGTTCAAAATTAGTATGATCCTTTGTTCATCTTTATTACAATAAACAAAACATTGGTTAAGAGAGTTATGATTGATAATGGATCAGCCCTTAACATTTGTGGCATTGACTTATTACATAAGGTTAAAGTTGATACATCTATAATTAAACCAGAATCATTAAGTATCTATGGTTTCGACAATGTTGGACGACAATCTGTGGGCACTATAACTTTACCTATACAAGTTGGACATATGATGGTGCCTACCTTGATTCATGTCATACCTTTCTCTCTATCTTATAACATGATTCTTGGTAGACCTTGGATACACACATTAGGAGTAGTTCCTTCTACTCTACATCGTTTAATCAAGTTTATATTCAAAGATAAGTTACATACTATTCATACTGATCTTGAACCAAATAGTTGTTTGCAAATGGAAGTTCATAAGCATGTTTGTCCTAAGACTCTAAACAATCTAAAAATGGATTTATCAACTCCTCTTGCTACCAAAAATGTTATGCAAGAGTCTAAACAATTGAATGCATTTTTAAGTGATGACTGTTGTTCATTGGATTTTACATTTTCTTCTATAGGAGAATGCAAACCTAAAAACCCTATCCCCGAAACATCACATGCTTCGATTGATAAACATAAATCTTCTTTGGTGACAAATAAGGATAATACCCTCACTTACACTATTGATTACGACACTTATGAAACTCCACCTTCCTCTAAGGAAATGGTTTCTCTTTATGGTCAAGGATTCTGAATCCTTTATAAAGATTGCGATTATATCGGTAAAGTTTGTGGTATAAATCAACAAGGAATCAAAGTCCCTATAGAATCTGCTTTGTGACATTGCTCTAGTGGCATTGGATACAATCCTTTCTACTTCCTAATATCGATATGATTGTCAATTCCATAGCTGGCCATGAATTGCTATCTTTCATGGATGGTTTTTCAGGATATAGTCAAATTCTAATAAATCCTCAAGACTAATATAAAATAGCTTTTATAACACCTTGGGGTACATTTTGTTGGGTAGTCATGTCGTTTGGACTTAAGAACACAGGAGCTACTTATCAATGTGTAATGACTCTTATATTTCATGATTATATGCACAATATTTTTAGAAGACTACGTCAATGATATTTTGCCGAAGTCTATTCATCGTAAGGATCATGCTACAAATCTTTGACAAATATTTGAGTGCATAAGGAAATATAATATGTGATTGAATCCCCGTAAATATGTTTTTAGTGTGGACAGTGGAAAGCTACTAGGATTTATTGTCTCAAATCATGGTATTGAAGTGGATACGAAAAAGATAGACACAATTGTTAATATGCTAATACCAAAGAACATATCTCAACTTCGTAGTTTGTAGGGAAAGATACAGGCCATCCACCAATTTGTTTCATAACTCATGGATATGACTTGCCCCTTTACACAACTATTGAAGAAGGATTCTAATTTTCAATGGAAATCTGAATGCCAAAAGCCTTCGATGACTTAAAGAATTATCTAGCCAATCCACCTGTTTTACAACCAGCTATCTCCAATAAACCATTCTTGTTATATGTCTCAGCATCTAACAATGCCCTAGTAGCTTTGTAAGCACAATATAATGCTAAAGGCAAAGAATGCATCATCTATTGCATTAGTCAAACTTTGCTTGATTATGAAGTGCGATACACTATTATAGAGAAGCATTGCTTAGCTTTAGTGTTTGCAATCAAAAACTTTGACTCTATCTTTTAAATTCTAAAGTGCATGTGATGGTAAAATTTGACCTTTGAAACATCTCTTTGCGAAAATAGATTTATCAGGTCATCTCACTAAATGGGTTATGTTACTAACAAAATTTGTCTCAAGTTCATTTCCAAAAAAGTGATTAAAGGGCAAGTGTTAGCTGATTAGTTTGTTGAAGCTCCTTCACCCTTTTCTACACAATATCAAGATGTATTTCCTAATGACCAAATCTTAACAATTTGTGCAGATGAAAAATAGGAATTATACTTTGATGGATCAAAATATAGAACTGGCTCTAGGGCTGGTGTTATATTAATACCCCCTGTTGGTAAGATGATTCCCCTATCTTACCATTTAGACTTCTTATGCACAAACAATATAGCTAAATATGAGGCCCTTATAGCAGAACTTCTTACAACCTTGGCTCTTAATATCAAAAACATTGCAATATATGGTGATTCTCAATTAATTGTAAAATAGATAATAGGATCATATCAAACTAAGCATGATAAGCTATCTCAGTACCATGAATTGGCCTTATCTTTCTTAAAACAATTCACATCAAATTCAATTAGCACTATTCCCAGGAAAGATAATCAACATACAGATGCAATGGCAAGCGCAACTTCCCTTACATCTCCTGACGATTCTCCTGAGGAATTTACTTTTGTTGTTCATAATCTTAAAACACTGACAATTAACTGTCCTATAGTTGTGAATACGGAACTATGTGGTAGCACATACACAAATGAATGGTTCTCCCATATATATAATTGTTTGCGTGATGGGACTATTCCTTATTTAACATCTAAGAATGCCCAAATCCATTTACGCAAATTAGCAACGCGATATATTATACTGTCAAATGTTTTATATCGACAAAGTTAGAATGATATTTTACTATGATGTTTAAGCAATTCAAAGATTCCGATAGCTTTAGAAGAAGCTCACTCTAGTGCCTGTGGAGGGCATTTTGGAGGAAAATCATTGGTGCAAAAACTGTTACATATGGGTTACTATTGGCAGCATATGGAACAAGATTCCTTTGCTTATGTCAAGAGATGCCCACAATGTCAGCAACACAAATACCTAATTCATGCTCCTGCTCAAGAACTTCGTGCCCAGGTGTCACCATGGTTGTTCTCTATTTGGGGCTTGGATCTAATTGGTAAAATCTCATCACCCTCCTCCCAAGGACATACGTTTATCATTACTACCACTGATTATTTTGCAAAGTGGGTCAAAGCAGTCCCTTTACAATCTATGACCACTGATTTAATTTGTCAATTTATACAAAACAACATTATTTCTCAATTTGGAATACCTTCCTCCCTTGTTTCGAACAATAGATTGCCATTTAAGAACAAGGATGTAAAAAAGTTCGTAAAACAATACCATATACAACATTGCTTCTCTATGCCTTAATATCCTCAGTCAAATGGCCAAGCAGAAGCTTCAAACAAAGTTATTAGACAAATTTTATGGAAAACTATTAATAAACATAAAAAAGATTGGCATACTCAATTATCCTATGCATTATGGGCTTACAGAACAAGCATTATAACACCTACTGGTAATACATCATATAATCTTGTCTATGACGTAGACACGATAATGCTGTTGGAGTTAGAAATGCCTTCCTTACAAATTTCCCTAAGAGATATCATGGATGATGACATGGAATGTGAAAAATGATTACAAGAACTTGGGATGCTTGATGAAAGGTGAATTAACACTCTTGAGCACATCAAGGCTTATCAAAAAGGTGTAAAATGATCCCATAATGCGCAAGTCATACAACATTCATTCAACATTAGAGATTGGGTTCTCTATGAAAATCAACACAATGTAAACACACTGCCTGGTGAAAAAGGTAAGTTTAGCCCTAATTGGCTTGGACCATACATGATTACTAAGATATTTGGATCTGGAGTGTATAAGTTAGCTGATGAGCAAGGTACACTGCTTAAAGAACCTATTAATGAAGCACACCTCAAAATATTTTATTCTTAAAGATCTAATGTTAACTGTTTCTAAGCTAATTTATTACATATATTAGCTTCAATTTTGACAAGAATCTATTGTTTTATCTTAATTCATTTAACATTACATCTTTTGTTCCATTGATCATTGTTGTATTCTACTTAAGTATTCTTTATTTAGACCACTTTTGTATTAACTGAATATAGCATTAAAATTTAGATTATGTGTAAAATGCTTGATCATTGTGTTTATTACTATATGTTCTTTTTAGAATTGTTAGTATATTACAATAGCATTAATTAAAGCATTTAGATATCATCACTACTTTCATTTTTATAAAAATCACATGTGATAGATCAAAAACCATTACACTATTGCAAATATGTGCCTAAACAGTGTTGTCATTGATGTCAACATATCCTTGTTCCCATTAGTGTCAACTATAACCTATTTTGTTGCCTCTTTAGAAGACTAGAATGTTGAGGATATTGAGAAAATTAATGAGTATCAATGTATGTAGACCATATGGCTGAGTAGGGACCATATGGCTGAGTAGAGGATTGTCTAAAGAAGATCTAGTTAAGATTTGAAGGGTTCACATGAAGATTTGAAGAAGCTATGGCCATCTGAGTAGAACTAGTTTGGAAATAGAGACAGTGACAGGAAAGAGGTCTGAATTGTTTCAGAAATGTAAAATGATGATCTATGGATCTAGAGGCATGTTTGGGAAGTTAGTGTGTATCATCCATTTAAGTGGTTCATGGTTTGGAGGTCTGAAAGAAATCTTTTTGGTGTGATAGTCATGGAAGATAGTGTTCTTGAGGTTCTGAATGAAGATGTAAATGATTTTGATGATTTAGAGTGCGGATGTTTTTGATGAATTCAATATGCTTATGGAGATCTCTGGATCATGTGGCTGCTGTGTTGGAGGTCCACATTGAAGTTTGAGCCCGTTACTGAAGATTTCCCTCTTGGTGTTGCTATTCTTTAGGTAGTCTTGGCCAACTAGATGATTCAAGCATGTTGTGGATGATCTAAGAGCAATTCTCTAGAGCATGGCATGTTGTTGGAGGTAGATTCAAGTCTTAGATATGTTTTGCTAACAATATTGTGATCCATGTCAAGTCAAGCCAACCTTGATGCTTATTCCAAGGTTGATAAAGCATATAAACATGTGTAGTTGAGGTGTGGAAAATCATCCTTGTGTGAAAGTTATAAAATCTGAAGAAAGGATCAGAGGCAGAGTAGAGCAGAGGAGAAGAAGAACAAGAGCTATTTAGGATGAAGAGTTAAAGAAGTATTTGTGACAGAGTAGAAGTTTTGTGAGGATTCAATTAAACTAAACCATGCATGAAGAAGATGCTATTTATTAGTTAATTCTTTCTGTGTTAAACATAAATTTTGTAGGCAGTGAGCCTCTTTTGAGCAGTGAGCTCTTAACAGTGCACCCAAAGGCATGTGTCTTCTCTTTTCTTCTAAGTACTTTTAACAGGGTATGAATCTTGTGGGTTAACCCCCACCATGGTTTTTCCTTAACCAAGTTTCCACATAAAAATTTTGGGTGTTATGTGTGCTCAATTTATTTCTTCTCATGTGTTGTTGATTCATGCTTTAATGTTTACATTATTAGTTTGATTGTAAGTTGATAAAGAAGATTAAAAGTAGAAAACGTTAAATTTGTGGTACAACTGATTCACCCCCACTATTAGTTGTCTGGACTAATTCTAACAATTGGTATCAGAGCCAAATCCTCTAAAAGAAGCTTGACCACTTGAGGAGATCCAAGATGTTGACTTATAAGAAGGAAAGTCTGAGATATGATGGAACAAATTACTCCCTTTAGAAGGTATGCATGTAGTGTCATTTGGAATGTATGGGTGATTCCTTTTGGTCAATAACAAAGAATGAGTATAAGATTCTGAAGGATGGCCCTACTACTCTAGATGAACTCGGGGAATCTAAATGCAATATTCAAGCCAAAGAAGCATTAGTGAGTTTCTTGATTGATACAGAATTAGCAAATGTCCTAGATTTGAAAACTACCCATGAAATCTAGAAAAAGTTGGAAAATCTGTATGAAGGTGACAAATATGTCAAATGTGCCAAGCTACAGAGCCTGAAAGGTAAATATGAAAGATTGGTAATGAGTGAAGATGAAAACATTACTTCCTACATGCAGAAAGTGAGTGAACTTGTGACTAGTATTAGAAATGCTGGTGGAGTATTGGAAGAATTAGAAATTGTTGCCAAAGTGCTCAGATCCTTACCTGCAGCATACAAGCATAAAGTTGCTACCATTGAAGAGATTAGGATAGTGACCATTGTTACAAGGGATCAATTAGTTGGTAAGCTCTCAGTATTTGAAATGAGTGAGTTTGGTAATTCTCTTCCTAAGTCTGAATCTACATTTAAGGCCAGTGTATATGGAAAACAAAGATATGATCCAGGTCAAAGCTCTTCAGGAAGATCAAACAGATTTGCTAAGGCAAGGAAGGATCTTGAAGATGATGAAATTGAGTCTACAAAACTTGAAGCTTTGATTTCCAAAAGAATGCCAAGAGGATACAGTAAGTATGAAGGAAAGTTACCATTCAAATGTTTTGCTTGTAATAAGATTGGTCATTTTGCCTCAAGATGTTTGGAGAAATTTTCAAAGCCAAACTCTAACAGATATAAAGGTCAAATGAAATGTTACTATGTCTAAGAAACTAGAGAGGAAGGAGTCACAGATGATGAATCTAAACATGGAGGTTCCACTAAAGATGATTGGGTGTTCATTCCTATCAAAGAAGAAGATCCAGTGTCTACTAAATTTGCTAACTGTGTAAATGTGGAAAGTGTCTTAGATTCTCAGGTTGTTGAAAAGGATGAATGGGTGATTGATAGTGGATGTTCTCATCATATGACTAGTGATAAAAGTAAGTTTATAATCTTTGAAAAATATGAAGGTGGAATTGTGAAATTTGGAGACAACTCAGCTAGTAGAATCTGTGGCAATGGATCCATCTCTTTTGATGGTAAGAATAACACCAATGATGTTCTGTATGTGGAAGGATTGAAGCATAATCATCTCAGTGTTGGACAGCTGGTTGTCAAGGGTTATGATCTCTGATTCAAGGATGGAAAATGCAGAATCTTGGAAAGCTCTGGAACTAAAATTGCATCTGGTACTCAAACTAGAGTCAACATCCTTCATTTAAGTAGTTCTAGCAAAATTTGTTTGATTTCTCAAATAGATCAAAGTTGGTTGTGGCATAGGAGAATGTGTCATGTGAATTTTGATAAAATTGTCAAGATAAGTTCTACTCAGGTTGTGAGAGATCTTCCAAAACTTGTGAAACCTGATAGCATGTGTAGAGAAGGTCAATTGGGTAAACAAAACAAAACTTCATTCAAAAGTAAAGAACATTTTTCAAGTGGATGATTGGAACTTGTGCATACTGATCTATGTGGTCCTGCTAGAATTATGAGCGTGCAAGGAGATAGATATTTTATGTTGCTAATTGATGATTACTCCTGGATGATGTGGGTAACTTTCTTAAAAGAAAAATTAGAAGCTCTTGATAAATTCAAGGTGTTCAAAGTTATGGTGGAAAATGAGATTGGCATGAAGATAAAGTGTCTAAGATCCAACAGAGGTGGAGAGTTTACCTCCTGTGAGTTTGATACATTCTATGAAAAGCATGGAATAAAAAGATAGTTATTTGCTCCTAGGACTCCTCAGTGAAATGGAGTTATGGAAAGAAAGAATCAAACCATTCAAAAAGGTGCTAGGACCATGATGATGGAAACAAATGTTCCACAAGTTTATTGGAGAGAAGCTGTGAGTACTATTGTCTACACTCTTAACCAGGTGTAGATTAAAGGCAATTGTAGTAAGACCCCTTATGAACTCTGGTTTGGTCCTCCTACTATGAGATATTTTAGAGTTTTTGGTAGTAAATGCTATATCAAAAGAGATGAGGATCTAGGCAAGTTTGGAGCAAAAAGTGATGAAGGAATATTTATGGGTTACTCTACTCAAAGAAAAGCATACCAGTGCTTTAACAAGAGGTTGAAAAAGATTGTTGAAAGTGCTAATGTCTAAATTGATGAGAGCAAAGAAGGACATTCCAAGTCTTGTAGATATGATTCAAATGATCAAGATGAAAATCTAAGTCAAGAAAGGAAAGTACAATCTCAGATTAAGATCTAGATTCATCCAAAAAATCTAGTGACTCAAGAGGATAATGCAGAAGTTAAGGAACAAGTTCAAGAAATAGAAGTTCAAGCAAATTCCAAAACTCCCAGATATGTAAGGATGAATCATCCTAAAAATCAGATCAGAGGAGATAGAAATAAAGGTGTTCAAATTAGGATAAGAATTGCTAAAGATCAAGAAGAGATTTGTTTGATTTCAAAGATTGAACCAAAATCAATAAGTGAAGCCTGCAATGATGAAAACTGGGTAAAAGCCATGGAAGAAGAATTAATGCAAATTGAAAAGAATCACACGTGGGATCTTGTTTCTAGACCTAAGGATAAAAATGTGATTGGAACTAAATGGGTCTTCTGGAACAAACTAAATGAAGATGGTGAAGTTGTAAGAAACAGAGCAAGGTTGGTATGCAAAGGATATTCTCAAGTGGAAGGAATTGATTTTGAAGAGACTTTTGATTTGGTGGCAAGAATAGAGATAGTCAGATTATTTCTTGCATTTGCTTCTTATAAAGATTTCAAGGTTTATCAAATGGATGTCAAGTTAGCATTCGTAAATGGAGAATTAGAAGAAGAAGTCTACATTGAGCAACCAGACAGGATTTTAGTTGTCTGATCAGAAAGATATGGTCTGTAGGTTGAGGAAAGCATTATATGGACTCAAACAAGCCCCAAGAGCCTGGTATGCAAGATTAGATAAGTATCTGCTAAAGCTAGGATATAACAAAGGCATTGCTAACAGTAATCTTTACTTCAAGATTGATCATCTGAATATTTTGATTGTTGAGGTATTTTTTAATGATATCATTTTTGCTAGAAATGAGAGCATGTGCAAAACATTTGCTGATCAGATGCAAAGTGAATTTGAGATGTCCATGTTTGGTGAGATGAATTTCTTCTTAGGTCTACAAATCACTCAGGTAGATAAAGGTATCTTCATATCTCAGTCTAAGTATGTGAGAGAATTGTTGAAGAAGTTTGGAAGGGAAGATTCAAAGCTAGTAGGTACACCTATGGTAACTGAATGCAAGTTGAGTAAAGATGATGACTACCCTAAGGCAAATCAGAAAAGGTATAGATCAATGATTGGAAGACTGCTCTATCTTACTCAGACTAGACCTGATATCATGAATGCAATTGGGCTTGTTGCTAGATTTCAAGCTGATCCTAAAGAATCCCATGTTGTAGCAGTCAAAAGAATCTTTAGATATCTCAAAGGAACACTTGATTATGGCTTGTAGTATCCAAAAGACAATGACTTCACTCCTCATGCATATATAGATGCTGATTGGGTAGGAGATGTGTGTTGGCAAGAGACACTACTTCACATTGATAGGTGTTGTCATTGATGGAAACTAAGATCATCCCAATCATCTATATAACACAATTTACTCATACCAGAAGTCAGAATTAGAATTTGTCTAACTCTAGACAGTTAGGAACAGAGCAGGTGACAGGGTCAGGTATCTTAGTCTGGATCTCTCCAGTGGAAAGGCATGGTTTACTGCGGATCTAAGATAGTTGAATGTATTGTCAAGACACTCTAAATATAGAGTTTTGTCCTCCGATGATGAAGAACTCAAAAGATATTAGCTTCTAAGTATTGGACTTCAGTTTAATAGAACATATAGAAGAAGAACAGACTGACTTTACAAACGATCTGAATTCTGGATTGATAGAAGTTGTTTCTTGGGCAAATGTGATGACTGCTGATAATGGTCAACTTAGTTGATGATTTGTGAGTGAAAGTTTTGGTCCACATCTCATATTTTGTATGGATCTAGCTGACAGAGAAAAATACTCAACAAAGTTCTAAATATTTTTGAAGCCGAATGGTAAAATGATTGTAAATCATGTTGCAGACATATATAGATGATGGAATTGGATGATTTGGTGTGTGTGTGTGTGCATGCGAACAAGGTATATGTGAGAAAAGCATAAATCTAAGGTGTGAATGAAGGCAAAGTAGTAAGTAGAGCAAAGAAAAGATGAAATGTGTAAGATCAATTTTTGCAATTAACTGAAACTAAAACTTTTGCATGGGTAGATGCTATTCTTTAGTTCAAAATCTTTGTTATTCTCTTGTCATATTTCTATAGGTAGTGAGCCTCCATTTGATCAGTGAGCTATGGGCAATGAGCCCGAATGCTTGTGCATCCCCATTTGTAAAATACTTTTAACAGGGTATTAATTCTTGTGGGTTAACCCCCACCATGGTTTTTCCCTTAACCAGGTTTCCATGTCAAAAATCTTATTGTCAAGTGTGCTATTGTGTTGCTTCTCTTACACTTATGATTGATTGTTTTCATGGTTAAGTTATTGAATTATTATTAAGTGACAAAAGACATAATTAACTGCAAAAAGATACAAAGTTTTGTGACAACTAATTTACCCCCCCTCTCTCAGTTGTTTGTCCTATTTCCAACAATTGGTATCAGAGCAAGGTTTGTTGGATAATTCTAACAGCTTGAGGAACATATCTTGGAAGAAGTTTTAAATGGGTTCACTCAAGGATCAACTTCAGTTGGCCCTAAACGAGCTTGTTCAGTCTAAAATAGAAATTAGTAATCTGAGAGGTGAACTTAAAGATGCTGATGATACTATTGAAATGTTAAAAGATAAATTAAAGAAATCTATGCAAAGGAAAAATGAGCTACTTCTGCAGCTATCTAGTTTACCTGAAGAAAATGGCATGAATAAAGCTATGGAAGAAAAAACAAAGGAATGTGAGAAGTTGTCAAAATAAATCACTATTCTAAAAATTGAAATGGAATCTTGGGTGATAAGGCAAACCAAAGAAAATGAAGATAGGAAGAGAATTGAAGAAGATCTGAATCAAAAACTAAAAGAAAAAACTAAAGAATGTTGCAAATTGGATGGAATAGCTGGCCATCTAGAGTCTGATCTACAAGAAAGTAGAGACAATGAGAGAGAACTTGAAAGGCAAATAGTCATTCTCAGACATGACCTAGATGTTGCAAATGAATATAAGGAGAAGTTCAAGATAAGCTTAGCAAAACTAGAAGCACTGCTTGAAGGATAAAAAAAGGCTGATGACAAGCATGGTCTTGGATATGAGAAAGGTGAAAGCTCTAGATCTGGATAGAGAAACTTTCAACCTAGGAATGGGAGAAACAGAACTAGAAAACCTCTGGTAAGATAGCCTAATATGCCCAAAGATATCCATCATTCAATGGAAATTGTTTCAACTGTAACAAATTTGGTCATAGAGCTATTCCGTGCAGAAGTAGAGTAAATCAAAATGATCCATCTTTCTTCAGTAAATGCTTCAAGTGTAAAAGGTATGGTCATAGATCAAATGAATGCAAAAGTATGATAATGAATAATAATAATAGAAGAATTAGCAATTCCTTCAATGGTTATTGCTTTGTTTGCAATGGGTTTGGACACATGGCTAATCAATGTAGATCAAGAGAAAATCAAGTTTATAAGAAAAGAAATGTTGTATGCTTTAACTGCAATAAATCTAGTCATATTGCAAGATTATGCAGAAGTAGGAACAAATGAAGAAGAGGTCTGGTAAACAGAAAACCAGATGAGCAGAGAGAAGACAAAGGCAAAGAAAAAATTGATGCAAATGAGATGTAGAATGAAACAAACAAAATATGGGTCAAGAAAATAATTATGAATGATAGTAATGGACCCACACCAGAATCCGGTGTTGAAAATTCCTCTAGGAATTGATTTGGGAGACTTGTCTCAGGGGGAGCAACATTGTAAATCAAATTCCCCCAGCCAGTAGTTGAGTGCCTAGTTCTGGCACAATGAGAAAAGGTACCTTGAAGTGACTCAGAACATTTGGAAGGAATTTCAGAAGAAAAGAAGCAATTGTGGCAAATTGCAGAATGATACATGAAAGACTATTAAAAAATAGAGCAACCAGATGTGCTAGGGTAGAGCATTTATTACAAAGGAAAATTAGGAGATGTGAAGCTTAAAAAGGTCATTCATTCCTCATTTGAAACACTTTGCATTGGGAGAAAACAAGAAGAAAGTAGTGGATGAGCTTAGAGCTAAGAATTCTCAAGATTTGGAAGTGAGAAAAGGATTTCCAAGCAAAAACCCTAATCTGCATAACAAGGTATTCTCTATTTTTTGTGAAATCTCTTAAGCTCTCAATTTCTACAAATGGGTACACCTCTAGTTGTTGATGTAACTGAAAGACCCCAACCAATAGTTAAGAAGCATCCACACAAATTAGTTGAAGTTGAACTGTTGGGCGGATTCTCTAAGGTTCCACATGGTGTATTTCATGTTGAGGATATTAGGGCATACATCCATTGTAATATGGATGAATTTGGAAACCAGAAACTCTTGGATTTGCTTAACAACTACTTAATGGATGATAGCCACAAATTGAAACTGGAACACAAAGCCCTAGAAAGCAAACATTTTCTGCAAGTCATTAGGTTTCTGATATTTGATGAAAATGAATGGGTTCGATATATCTTAAGCCAAATACATGATGAGTTCATATGGCTATTGAAACCATTCAAGATTACAAAGGATGTCATCAAGATTGTAATTGGGTTAAACTCCTTTGGTGGATTACCCATACTGAAAGGCATGAAAAACTAGATAGTGACTGATGCTACCAGTGCCAAGTTTGACAAAAGGGTAATGACCATCAATGATATTATAGAACTAGATGTCAAATTTGCCTGCATGGTGATTGGGTATAAAATCTACCACTCCAGCAGAGAAAACTCTATCTCTGGAACTATAATATATGCAACCTATCAAATGTTTTTGATAATATAAGGTGGCTAAAACAAGGGGCCAAACCCTTACAAAATAGCAAAAAGAAACCCCAGAAGCATCAGCACAAAAGAGCCTTGAAACAGTTACAGCATAACCCACTTAACCAACAAAAACAACATAGATAGCAAAACCAGTCTAAAGACAATATACATGAAGTAGCAGAGTAGCAACAACATAAAATAAACTAGACCTAAGGAGAAAGATTCTCTCCTCTTTTAGCCATGGAATCAATAAAATCATCCAACTTTTTAGAGTTCTCATCTGTGTCAACAACAATAGTAGCCCCAAGATCTGTAGCACAGAAAGATTAAGTAAAATAGCATGCCTGAGCATAGTGGAAAAGGACTACTCCAACTTCTTAATATAGTCTCTCAGGGCAGCAATGTCATTCTTGTAACCAACATCTGTCTCCGTTTCATCAGTAGCTTCCTCCATAAACATCTTTCCTGCTTCGTCAGTATTACCCTCAAAATTTCCAACAACCCCATCAGTATCCTCCAACAGTTTATTCCCATTGTTACCATCAGCATCCTTAGAAATCTCCTGTACATCCATAACCTTAGCCTCATCACCCTGAGTGGACTCTTCAGACTCACTCTTAGAATAATCAATAATCTTAGCTTTGGGTGCAGGTTTTCCCGCAATCCTCCCTGACCGCCTAACCCTTGAGGAAAAACCCTCCTTTATATCCTTAGCAAACAAATTTGATTTGTTGCCCTACCCCACAGGGGTACTGTAAAGATTTTTAGGGGTCCCCACAACAACCCCAACAATATCCTCTTTCACTTCTCTTATCTTCCTCTTTTTCCTCTTTGCGCTAACTTTAGAGACCGGGGTGTTAGTAGTGGTTGCTAGAGGAATCTCCTCAGTAGTAGAAAAAGAAACCCCTTTCGGCTTAGGAGAAATAGGGGAAGGGCACGACTCTTCAGAAACAGTAGTATCCTCTAGATTGGTAGACATTTCCCCACTATGAGACTGAATAGGCTTAGACGGCTCCAAGGTTAGGTGGAAATTATATAAGTAGAGTATGAGACCCTCGTGCAGGGGAATGAGTTTCTTGGAAGGTTTCTTGGCTAATTTAGCTCTAACCCTAAGAACCGAATGCTCAAGGGAAGACAGTAAATAAAATAGAAAACTAATATGAGCATTTCATCTAAAGTGATTCAGAAGGGGAAGATGACAATTGTAGAACCTAGGGAAGCGCCCCTCCAGAGTGAAGTACTTCATCAGGAGAAAACACACCCCATCCCACGGCTCAGGCAGCTTGGCGCATTCAAATCCTCCCTGATACGGAACGAGTTCTTCACCATCCCCAAGGAATAACTTCTAGTTAGAATGGTCCACAAATTTAGCTTTCCTCTATAGTTTGGTCCCCTGATTCGACATGCTAGTCACCATAGAAATAACATTCTTAGAAATCTCAAACCCAATTCCCCCTACAGTGACATGCCTATTTTGCCAAGACCTACCAAATTGCTCAGACAGATTTTCATCATAACCATTAAGACATTCCAAATAAGGACTGAAACCGCCTTCCTTACAGTAGTGCCAAACCATAGGATTGTCTTTAAACTCACAATAGGAAACGGGTTCCATTCAGATTCTATTACCCCCCATATTAGCCTTCTAGATAAAAGCATAGAAATCCCAATACTTCACAGAGTGAGTGTGCAAGGTAATATTAGTAGCTTGATTAGGGATAATGGTAGTGGTAATAAATCTACATTCATTATCATTAATGAGAGCCACCTTACGAACTTGACGCCTACTCTTCCCATGCTCGATCATGATTTTTTGGCATTCGCTATAATTAACAGGTAAGCAACTCACCTTTCCTGGAGGCATTAATAAGGTAGAAGTGACATTAAGTAGAGAAGTACAAAAAATCACGTACTTCAAGATACACATCAACATCTTCTGACAAATCTGACGGAAAGAGCTATCTTTCCAAGAATGTTGACTCATCAACACGTCACCTCTTTTTGAATTAAGTCCCTTATGAATAAAGGGATTTGATTAACTTGGCGCGAACAATGCCAATTTGAAAATTGTTGGCCAAGGTCAGCAAAGGCATCTGCAACCCCATTACCCTCTCTATATATGAGATATATCCACACTGGGAATCCTCTGCAGAAGGATCTGGACATCCACTATAAGATCTTTCAACTTCCATCCACAAGTCGACACATTATTAACTGCATCAATAACTAGTTTGGAATCCCCCTAAACATACAATTGCCTAATACCAAGAGAAATTGTCAACTTCACCCCCCATAGAAGAGCAGTGGCTTCAGCATAATTGTTGCTTTGATAGCCTATTCTGCCAGCATAAGCAGCAACCATCCACCCTTTATCATCCCTTATAATCTCGCCACCACTAGCCTTGCCATCTACCTTAGATGCCCCGTCAAAATTTAGTTTGAGCCAATTGGGCCTCGGGGGAATCCATCTAGTGTTTAATCTCTGCAACTGTTTGGAATTATTATGAGCTGAAATTTGGTTTAGGAGCTTCCAATTAGTCGCAATTTGCTTCTCTTCATGAGAAAGAGGTTTCTCCAAAATTTTGATGTGGGAATTAGTCACACTTTCCATGAGGATCTTAGCAAAGGAATGAAGAACCTGAGAGGTGTCCCTAGCAGCATCCCTAAATATTCGATTATTGTGTTCTTTCCATAAGGTCCAACCAAGATAGGGTAGAGTTTGGTTCTAGAGCCCAACAAGCCAGGGATGAGAGAAGGTAGGATGCCAACTGGTAATGACTTCCTTAATATTAGAATTACAAAACCACTAAATGCCAAAATTCCATAAGATCATATTCCATACTTCCCTGGCAAAATCATAGTGAATAATTAAATGAGAGACTGTTTACTCCTCTATAAGACACAAGTAGCACCTATTGACCAGAGAAAATCCCCTCCTCTTTAAGTTATCTTGGGTAAGAATTTTTTTATGAACAACATCCCACCAAAACATGTTGATTTTAGGAATAAGTTTGTAGTTCCAAACTTTCCTCCAAATCTCATTTCTATACACCTCAGGAACCAGCAAATGGCAAGCAGTCTTGACAGAAAAATGAGCAAGTTTATCTAACCACCAATACTACTCATCTTCTCTAGGGAACAGAGGAATTCTGACCCCCTGTATCAAATGTTGAACAGACCATATCCTAGGGGTGAGATCCGGGTGATGAGTACAACAATCCAATAAGTTTTTCCAGCTCCTAATACCATTATTATTATACATATAATGGTAGACTTTATCCCTAAAAAACTGAGTAGCAATGCCAGCTATAACTCCATAATCCCCTTGAGTAACAAGAGCCTTATCACTCATCCAGATATCTTTCTAGAAGTTAATAGAAGTTCCATTCCCTAGTTTCCATCTAAGCCCCTATTTGAGAAGACTTCTTGACTTCAACATTTTTTTCCAGATAACAGATCCCTGGGGGATCCCTTCCTGATGGAGAAAACTAAAGTGATCAGATCCATGAAGATACTTGGCTTGCATAATGTCCCCCCATTATTTATGGTTGTGGATCAAATTCTAGTTAATTTTGGAAAGGAGGGCTTTATTCATATTCCTGATAGATCTGATGTTAAGACTGCCATGAGATTTGGGAAGACAAACTTTCTCCCAACTAACCAAAGACATTATCTGTTTGTCCTACACCCCTGTCCATAAGATTTTTCTTTGTATTTGTTCCAATTTGTCAACAAAAAAACTAGGTATTTTGAAAAGGGACAGGAAGTAAGTGGGAATACCTTGCAAGGAAGAATGTAGAAGCTGTAATTTACCCGCACTACTGAGTAATTTCCCCTTCCATCCAACCAGCTTCTTCTGAGTTCTTTCCAAAAATCCATTCCAAAATCCTTGAGACACCTCTTTGACCGTAAGGGGGAGGCCAAGATAAATAGCTAGAAGTTCAGCTTCAGCACAGTAAATAATATCAATAATTTTTCACCGGAGATCATTTGGAGTATTAAAAAAATATACATTGCTCTTTTGAAAGTTTATGCTTTAACCAGAAGCTTTGGCATAGTCATTTAAAATATTCTTCTAACTACAAGCTTCGACCATAGAAGAGATGCCAAAGAGGATGGTATCATCCACAAACTGCTACACAGACATAGGAGGAAGGGAGGAAGCAGGTTTAATGCCCATAATTTCTTTAGAGGAAATCTTAGAGTGAACAAATCTCCCAAGGGCCTCCACCATCATGATAAACAAGTAAGGTGAGAGGGGATCCCCCTGTCTGATTCCCCTTGAAGAAGAGAAAAAACCCCTAGGGACCCCATTGACCAGAACTAAGAATTTAGTAGTAGAAATAGCCTCACGAATGAGAAGAGAAATTTTATCATTAAAACCAAATTTTTTAATGACTTCAAACAGGAATTTCCATGAAACTCTATCATAGGCTTTGGAGATATCTAATTTAAGGGCCATGCCAGGGATTCTACTCTAGTCCACGGAATGAATCGTTTCATGAGTGGAGATCACAGCATCAAGAATTTGACAACCAAGGACAAAGCCTTTCTGAGAAGGGGAAATAATTTTATCCAAAAATGGTTGAAGTCTCAGAACAATCACTTTAGTGAACAACTTATAGATGGTATTGCACAAGCTAATGGGTCTAAAGTCAGAGAGATGAGTAGGCTTCGGCTTTTTAGGGACAAGGACAATAAAAGTATTATTAATCTGCTTTAGAAGTTTACCAGTTCTGAAAAAGTCTCTAACAGCAGTAGTGAGATCAGCCCCCACGATATCCCAATATTTCTGAAAAAATATTGGAGGAAAGCCATCAGGGCCAGGAGCTTTGAAAGGGCCCATAGAAAATAAGATAGCCCGAACCTCCTCCTCAGAAATAGGCTTTAGCATTTCTGAGTTGTCTTCTTTAGTTATCAAGTAGGGGATTTTATCAATGAACTCATCCATAACTCTTCCATGCCCATCATTGCTAGCTTGGTCAGATAGTAAATTCTGAAAAAATAACACAACTTGGTCTCCAATCTTAGTATCCTCCATGATAATGTTGCCATTTTCCAAGCATAATTCTGATATGAGATTAGCCTTCCTATGTTTCATGGCTGAGATATGGAAAAAAGATGTATTCCTATCTCCCTCTTTGAGCCACTAAACCCTGGACTTTTGTTTCCAGAAAACCTCTTCTCTGCTCATAAGATTCTTCTAGTCAAAAATTAGATCGCATTCCTCCTGAATAATAGCCTCGGGAGCATCTCCTTGAGCCATTAGCTATTGAAGTTTAGCTAACCTCCTAGAGATATTTTTCTTCTGAATAAACATATTGCCAAAACTATATCTGTTTCACCCACGAACTTCCTATTTAATGTGAAGGAGCTTTTTGACCAACTTGAACATAGGAGTACCTTGAATAGGAATTTGCCACCATTGAACCACGAGGTTTCTAAAATCTCTATGTTTAATCCACATAGCTTCAAATCGGAAGGGGAAAGGACCATGTTTGGACTGATCCTTCCAATTGAAAAAAATAGGGCAATGGTCAGATATGGTTCTAGGAAGAGCCTACAGACAAATATTATGATGGTTATCCCAATTGTTAGAAATAGGAAATCTGTCAAATTTAACCTAGATCATCTGATCTCCTCTTCTTCTGTTAGACCAGGTGAAGTTTTGATTCTACAGCTCCATATCTAGTAAACCAAAAGCATTGATAAATTCTGCAAAGTCAAACATGCTATCAAAATAATCAAGAATCCCCCTAAATTTCTCAGAAGGATATAAGGGAGTATTGAAATCACTAGCCAACATCCAATGGGAGTGCAGGGAATTGGAAAGAGTGGTACTCAAATCAGTCCACAAAGTTTTCCTCAGAGCTCTAGTATTAGGGGCATAAATATTGATTAAGGGCCAATTTAAGGAAGGCAAAGAGAAGTTAACAACCAGAAAATGCTTACTAGAAACAAGTGAGCCCTAGATTTTAGCATCATTCCACATTGTGACAATCCCTCTAGAGGCTCCCGTAGCTGGGCTAATGCAGAAAGAAGCCTTGGGCCATATATAATTAGCTATCTTCTTAAAGGTCTCCTCATTCATCTTAACCTCCTGAAGTAACAAAATACCTAACTTATTATCTAGAACACAGTTTTTTACTTTAAACTGCTTAGTGGGACTATTGAAGCCCCTCAAATTCCAGGATAGAATTCTCATTTAAAAGGTTTAAGAGATTGGATCTCTAGTGTTTTTTGCTTACCACTGGCTATCTCCCAGGGAATCTCTCTTTGCCTTATTTCTCTGAGGGTCGATCTCCCTTGTTTGGAGTCAGTGCTTACATCCATAGACTTTTTAACCCTACGGTTCTTTTTCTTAGGGGTAATCCAATCCTCCTCGTCATTAGCACTGGCACTTGGTCCTATATCAACTGTCAATGATAGATTAGCTGTCTGGTCTCCCTCTTCTATGGTAAGAGGTGGATCCTGCATTGAAGGTGGTCGGGAGGTAGCCACCCCAGTATTGCCAACCATTTCTGGGGGTTGGGCCTGCTGGTCATCACCCAAGGCCTCATCTCCTTCAATAGCAGCATCCACTGACTGAGAGCGTATCTCACCGTCCTCAATCAGATTGTTCTATTGTTCCTGACAGTTATTTGTGTCTAGAACAAATTTTTGACAAACTTTCTCCATATCCTTCTTAGTATAATCTTCTAGGATAATATTTTCCTCATTACCCCCCATTCCCTGATTAACAGGGGTAACTTCTTTGGATGAGTTCTCCTCAGCCTCATTATGAGGGTCAGCATGACCTTCCATTTGATTCATCTTATAGTGGGTCATTAAATGACCCTTCTTCTTATAGATCTGATAGAAGGTAGTAGCATTCTCATAGAGAATCAGCTAAGTCCAAATCCCATATTTAGAGTTTAACTCTATGGACATGGGAAGGGTTTGGTGAATCTCAACATTAACACAAAACTGAGCATCCACACATTGGGACTTAGTGTGAGTGGTATTATCCACAGTAACATACTGCCCAAAGGTATTGCCAATAGCAGAAAATATCTTTTCGTCCCAAAACTCCAAGGGGAACCCCAACAATCTTACCCAAATAGGGGCAGACCTATTGAGATCTGTACTAGGATCAAACCTAGGTTTCCAAGGGCACAATGCAAGTGAATGGGTTCCATAGAGCCAGGGTCCTCCTGCGAGAACAACTAGCATATCCTCCCTATTTGTAAACTTGAATAAAAACAATCCTCTTGCCATAGTGATAATTGACACACTACCTTTGATCCTCCACTGAGTGGCCACCCACTTCCTTACCATCTCAATATTAGGACGAAGGGAAAAAACTTACCAACCAATGCAAGATCCATGGCTGCCACTATCTCTTCAACCAGATCATCCAAAATATCTAGAGCCATTCCTTCAACTAAATCCTTTTGGATTGGAAGCCTCAATGCTCCTTTAGGGGAACAAATCTTCTTCCTTGTTAATACCCCTTTCCATCTTTTGAAAGGATCCTCCCCCACCGAGTTCTGGTTACCAGAGGCACTGCTTGAGGCAATGGCCTCCATTATCACAGAAAAGCAGTCAGAAACCCTAAAAACCCTAAAAAGCCATGGAACGCAGAACGCTCAATCCCATTCACGTGATGATGATAATTTTGGTGTTATGTATCAAATGCTTGTTGAACTACTTTATTGTTTATCTATATAATGTTTGTTAAAAGAGAATGTTGATTATGATCTTTGTGAACTACTACACAATTAGTTGATTGAGAATTTGAGCAAGATAAAGAAAGATAAGAAAAATTCCTTTAACTATGGTTCCTTGATTATATGCTTGTTCTTCTATTTTATGAATGAAGTACCTAGAATTGAAGGTGTGCATTGGACAACTGATAGACCAGTAGCATGGCAAATAAGAGATCACCTTCTCAATCTTGGTGACTCCCAAGCCCAAAAGATTGCCATTTGGGGCTACTTGAAAAACTTCCAGAATTTAATACAAGCAAGGGAAAGAATCCCTAAAACAATTGTGGAGAAGTATGAAAGTGACATATACTTCATAGTTGACACAGATCAGTGCTTGATGGAAGCTGTAGAACCAAGGATAATTTGGATAATGCCTATGGGTTATGAGGTGGATGGAAGAGTTATGGATATGTATGCTCAACATCTTATGAGCACACCTAAAGATACCTCTGTGGAAAGGTTTGGAACCTAGAAGGAACTAAGTCTAAAATTCCATGTGGAGCTCAGACAGCCTGAGACCAAGAGGAAAGTATAGAGACAAGTTGAAAGGTATGCTGAGAGCATTGGCCTAACCAAGGAGGTAGTAAAATAGAACAAAGAAAGAATTGAAAAGATGAAGAAAAGCACTGAGCAGACTACATAAGAAAAAGAAGAAAGTGAGTTGACAGTCACTCCAGAAATCCCACCAAGCTCCTCAAGGAAGACAAGGAGTTCTGTAACTATTGGTGAGCAACTCAAGTCCACTTCCACTAAGAAGCCTGAAGCCACTCCATTTGGTGATGGAGGGAAAATAAAGAAAACCAAGGCCACAAGAACCCACAAGAGCTCAAGAGATGATGAAGAGACAGAAACAAATGAAGAAGTGAAAGAAATAAGATCCAAGAAAGCTAGAATTTCAAAGACTTCTGAAGACTAGCCTTCTGGAAGCAATAAGGCTAGTAAAAAGCTAGTCATTGGTAAGGTCACTATGACTATTGATGAAATTGTAAAAACAATCACTATTCATGGAAATTTAAATCTTGTCAGAGTTTACTATGATAATTTTGATGAAGCAAATAAGAAAATTTTGGAAGATGCCATTATCATATATTTGAATAAATTCAATAGAGCCCTATTGGAAATTTTACAAGAACTTCCTAAAAGTTTAAGCAAAGTATTGGAAATGAGGAAAGAAGCAGCTAAAGATAAAGACATAGAACTTAGAGAGTATGTTCTCTCCACTTTGTCTCATGTGATGATCAAAAGAGAAGCAGATAAAATCCTCAAAGAAGTTAAATATAAATTTAGAAGGAAGGTCCAGATGAATAAACTAATGCTTGGTGAAACTGAGGAAATTGCAAAAGAAACAAAAGAAATCTTGAGAAAGGCTTTAGACAAAGATAAATATTATATTATTTCAGAAAAACAAGTAGAAGTCAATCCTCCAGTTTGGAAACATGAAGTTCCAAAAGAACAGATTAATAGAAGAATTGATGACGAAGGTGTCAACTTAGATCCTCTGGAGCTAACCTATGAAGAGACTGATGTTGGATAAGTTTAGGAAGAGGAACAAGTCAATCAGGAGGACATAGATATGATAGACAAAATAGTTTATGCATGAGTAACTCCTTCACCTAATCATTCTGGAAAAGAAGAGAACATTACCACTACACAATGCCCTCTAGTTCAGGCAGCAAGTGGTGAACAAACAGGAAAGAGTTCCTCTATAGAGAACACAGAGAAAGGTAAAGCAAAGAAAGAGGAAGAACAAGAAAAGAAAGACAAAGCAAAAGAAGTTGTGTAAATGTTGAAGCACCTAGAGCAGTTACTGAGAAATCAGATGAACAAAAAGATGATTTAGAAAATGTTGCAAGAGACATTGCAGATGTAGTGCAAAGTCTTCTTGAGAAAGAAATAATTGAGCTAGATGAACCTGAACTACTTCAAGGACTAGCCATTCCTGATGTTCTCTCTCCAATCCAATTAATGAAAATAGCATCATTCACCCAAGTAAAGGCTAGAGAAAAGATCTTAAAGTTCCATATGGAGGACAATGAGCTACTAGGGCTTGCAACTGGGATTTTGGAAAAGTTAATGCCTTTCTACCAAAAGAGTCCATCTGATTCCCCTTCCAGACATCTGAAAAATCTTGTAAGTTCTATAAATACTCATTTTGAGTCCTTTTAGAAGTCTGTAGAGACAAAAGTCAGAAACAAGTTTTTGGACAAGAGATTTAGTGAACTTAAGAGTCTGATAGGGTATGATAGGACTATACTTTCTATCAGTATAAAAAGTATCCCAAATTCTCTTAGTGATGGAAGTGATATATATAAATTTTGTCTATCCTAGCCCAAAATAAGTGAGGATATTGAAAATAAGATAAAGGAACAATAACTAAAATTGTCAAATCTATCCAATAATTTTGATCCTCTAACCATCTCACCCATAAGTCAGGAATGTCAAGTAATTAACTTGACTGATGAGATAAAAAGACTTGTTAAAGAAAAAGGCAACATTATGAAGACAATGTGTGAGCTCCGGGGATTGAATGCCCCTAAATTAGAGACAATGCATAATGCTCTATCTGAAGCTTAGACTGCAATTCAGACTAGTGATCCATCAGATCTATCAAAGGTAGAAGCATTTTCATTTTTGTTGAGTGGGCACATCTCAATTTTGGATGGAATGAAGAGTACTTGGGCCTCTAAACTTATGCAATTGAAAAATAGTTTTGCAGACATTCTTAAGTTCATGTAAATAGAACTTAATGATTACTTGTACATATGCGGCATTATACACAAAATTTTTGGAAGATTTTGGCTTGTGGACCCCACCCTTTGCCATTGATGTCAAAGGGGGAGTGAAGAGAAGTGAAAAATGAGGAATCCAGCAAAGGGGGAGCATTGGGAAGAAGTATGAACAGCAATATGGAGTTCAAGCAAAGAGGGAGTTATTCTGACACTTAGTCATTTTTCACTAAGTGTTTCCATCAATGCCAAAGGGGGATATTGTTGGCAAGAAACAATGCTTTGCATTGATAGGTGTTGTCATTGATGGCAATTAAGATTATCCCAATCATCCACATAACACAATTTTCTCATACCAGAAGTTAGAATCAGAATTTGTCAGTCTAAACAGTTAGGAACAAAGCAGGTGACAGGGTCCGGTATCTCAGTCTAGATCTCTCCAGTGGAAAGGCATGGTTTTCTATGGATCTAAGATAGTTGAAAGAATTTTCAAGACATTCTAAATCTAGAGTTTTGTCCTCTGATGATGAAGGACTCAAAAGATATTAGCTTCTGAGTATCAGGCTTCAGTTTAATAGAACAGATAGAAGAAGAACAAACTGACTTTATGAATTATCTCAATTTTTGATCTATAGAAGTTGTTTCTTGGGAAATGTGATGACCAATGATAGTGGCCGACCTAGTTGATGATTTGTGAGTGAATGTTTTGGTCTGCATCTCATATTTTGTATGGATCTAGCTGATAGAGCAGAATACTCAACAAAGTTTTAAATGTTTTTTGAAGCTGACTGGTAAAATGATTGTAAATCATGTTACGGATATATATAGATGATGGAATTGGATGATTTGGTATGTTAGTGTGTACACGAACAAGGTATATGTGAGAAAAGAAGAAATCTAAGGTGCAAATGAAGGCAGAGTAGTAAGTAGAGCAGAGCAAAGATGAAATGTGTAAGATCATTTTTTGCACTTAACCAGAACTGAAACTCTTGCATGGGTAGATGCTATTCTTTAGTTCAAAATATTTGTTATTCTCTTGTAATATTTCTATAGGTAGTGAGCCTCCATTTGAGTAGTGAGCTCTAGGAAGTGATCCTAAATGCTTGTGCATTCCCATTTGTAAAATACTTTTAACAGTGTATTAATTCTTGTGGGTTAACCCTCATCGTGGTTTTTCCCTTAACCTGGTTTCCATGTAAAAAATCTTAGTGTCAGTTGTGTTATTTTGTTGTTGCTCTTACACTTATGATTGATTGTTTTCATGGTTAAGTTATTGAATTGTTATTAGGTGACAAAAGAAAGAATTAACTACAAAAAGATACAAAGTTTTGTGACAACTGATTCACCCCCCTCTCTCAGTTGTCTATCCTATTTCCAACAATGTGGATGACAAGAAAAGTACTAGTGGTGGTGCATTTTTCTTGGGAAGGAGATTGGTTTCTTTGATGAGAAAAAAGTAAGAGGCAATATCTATGTCTACTACAAAGGCAGAGTATATAGCAGTAGTAGGAAATTGCACTGAAGTCTTGTGGATGAAGCAAATGCTAAAGGATATTATAATTGTATTTGAAGAGCCTATTACAATTTTCTGTGATAATTCAAGTACAATAAACATCTCAAAGAATCCAATGTTGCATTCAAAGACAAAGCACATATCTATCAAGTTTCATTTCTTGAGAGAGAAGGTAAATGAGAATGAAGTCAAGTTGGAGTTTGTGTCTTCAAAGGATCAGATTGTGGATATATTCACTAAGCCTCTTCCCAAGGATACTTTTGAGTATCTCAGAGAGATGTTAGGGGTTATTATCCCTCCTGATCAGAACTAAGATGCACTAGGGTGCATCAGTCTGGTGGAATTCACAGTCACATCTTGTGATCTGGATTGATGTTAAGGAAATACTATTCAGGGGGAGTAGTCAGTATGCACTTTTGAGATCAGTCTAAAATAAAAAGGGGGAGAAAAAGATTGCAAATATGTGCCCTTTTCTATTGATGTCAAAGGGAGAGAGAAGTCATGTGAAAAACTAATTGCTGATGAAAGGAGGAGCAGTGAAGAAAGTGATTGTAGAAGTGAAAAGAGAAAGGGGGAGAAAGTCTTGTCTTGATAGTCAAATTAGTTTTTCACATCATATGTTGCCATCAATGACAAAGGGGGAGATTGTTGCAAATATGTGCCTAAATGGTGTTGTCATTGATGTCAACATATCCTTGTTGCCATGAGTGTCAACTGTAACATATTTTGTTGCCTTTTTAGAAGACTAGAATGTTGAGGATATTGAAAAAATTAATGAGTATCAATGTATGCGGACCATATGGCTGAGTATAGGATTACCTGAAGAAGCTCTAGTTAAGATTTAAAGGGTTCATATGAAGATTTGAAGAAGCTATGGCCATCTGAGTAGAACCATTTTGGAAATAGAGACAAAGTGATAGGAAAGAGCTCCGGATTGTTCTGGAAATGTAAAATGATGATTTGTGGATCTAGAGGCATGTTTAGGAAGTCATTGTGTATCATCTATTCAAGTGGTTCGTGGTTTGGAGGTCTGAAAGAAATCTTTCTGGTGTGACAGTCATGGCAGACAGTGTTCTTGAGGTTCTGGATGAAGATGTAAGTGATTATGATGATTTAGAGGAGTGCAGATGTTATTGATGAATTCAATGTGCTTGTGGAGATCTATGGATCATGTGGTTGCTGTGTTGGAGGTTTGCATTGAAGTTTGAGCTCATTATTGAAGATTTCCCTCTTGGTGTTGTTGTTCTTCCAAGTCTTGGCCAACCAGATGATTCAAGCATGTTGTGGATGATCTAAGAGCAATTCTCTAGAGCGTGGCTTCTTGTTGGAGGTAGATTCAAGTCTTAGATATGTTTGGCCAACAATATTGTGATCCACGTTAGGTCAAGCCAGCCTTGATGCTTATTCCAAGGTTGATGAAACATATAAAGGTGTGTAGTTGAGGTGTGGAAAATCATCCTTGTACACAAATTATAAAATTCGAAGAAAGGATCAGAGGTAGAGCAGAGCAGAGAAGCAAAAGAACAAGAGTTGTTTAGGATGAAGAGTTAGAGAAGAAGTATTTGGGACAGAGCATAAGTTTTGTGAGCATTCAATGAAATTGAACTAGGCATGAAGAAGATGTTATTTATTAGTTAATTCTTTTTGTGTTAAACATAAATTCTGTAGGCAATGAGCCTCTTTTGAGCAGTGAGCTCTGGGCAGTGTACCCAAAGGCATGTGCCTTCTCTTTTCTTCTAAGTGCTTTTAACAAGGTAAAAATCTTGTGGGTTAATCCCCACCATGGTTTTCCCTTAACCGGGTTTCCATGTAAAACTTTCTAGTGTTTATGTGCTCAATTTATTTCTGCTCATGTGTTGTTGATTCATGCTTTAATATTTACATTATTAATTTGATTTTAAGTTAATAAAGAAGATTAAAAGTAGAAAAGGTTAAATTTGTGGGACAACTGATTCACCCCCCCTCTCAGTTGTCTGGACTAATTCCAACATACACATAGATGAAAAGAAATAAACAGCATATATATATCCCCAGTTTTAAATATACATCCAAGTTGACTATCCCTCAAGGCAAAATGGGATGTTGTAGTGCCTAAATACATATATCACAGCTAAGCCTTGATCGCTAGTACCCTCAAGCCCTCATGGTGTGTGAGTGATAGAAGCCTGACCATGCATGGCTACGGATCACGAATGACTCCTAGAGACGCTTCATGATTGTAACCCCCTGATCTCACCTCTCATCTCTACCATCTACTCATGTGCCTCCTGGTACATCCTCTGGCACTAGTCTCTCTTGGACTAAACTCCATGTCTCTCAGCCTAAGCCATATCTCTGTCAACTCTCGCCTGATAGACCTCACATAGCAAGAACTCATTGACAGTTGGTTCTCCCTCTAATGTAAGTACCACTACCATCTACTCTCACTATGCCCTAAGCTTAGATCTTTGTCAAAATTCCTCTCTCATGCAGACTACTCTAACATAGCCTCTGTAGCAGTCCTATACTAGACAAAAGGCATGAATATCTCTCCATGTCGCCCACTGGATGATCGTGGTGAATAACCTACCTACACTCAGTGCTCTGAGACATTTATAGGTACTATGTTTTCTATGATGCGACCCACAAGGTCTCACCAAGCGTTCATGCCAACTGCAAAAAAGAGTATAAGATAGATATCAGAACCTCATATAAAATATCACAAATAATAAACTATACAATGCATCAAAATAATAAATTAAACCTAACCTAGATCTCCATCTCGCCAGGATGGATCTCATATTGCCAAAGGTGTGATGAGCTCTGCAGTCTGATCTCTAACTATGGTCATAGACCTAATGCTCTCCCCTTGCTCTTCCTGACTAGGTCTCGCATTGCCTACAGGCATAGGACCACAAGCCTTTGACCGAGGTCTCGACTCAGTCTCCTCGTCATCGTCTATCTCCTGTTCACTCTGTTGCAGTCTCTCTCTGAAGACATACTATGGTGGGACCTCCTTTGAATGATCCTCATCATCCTCCTCATCCTCATCGAGATTGTAGTATCCTACAAAATCATTGATGTCGTCCTCTACCCCTGTGTCACTAGCATGACCGGCCCAAGGTCGAGCATCGCCTATGGGGTGACCAAGTCGAAAGATAGGAGCAGGCTACACTGTATACCACTAGGTCTGATATGCTCAAGTACAACAGACATCGTCTATGTCTGACACTGGCTCTACATCCTTAGGACCCTCATCATCACTAAGTGGCACGTCTGCTGCCATTGGCTGTCAGATGGTATTAACTCTGACTGCACTATGAGCTACACATGCATAGCTCAGACAAGCCATAGGAACATCTTATATCTGTCCAAACTATCATGCCACCTTGTCAAAGTAGAACCAAGCCACGACATGATCGAGGTGACCAACCATCAACTAATCCATTTTCATCCTCTTTAACCATCTCTACTGGCCAGGCCATCCGATGTAGTCACGATATGGTCTCTAGATAATGTTGCCAGGCTATAATCTATCCAAAACTACTCTTTAGTATAGCCAATTATTGTACCTCCAACACTTGACCAGTGGATAGATGTAAACACGCAGATGAGTGAATGTTGCATCTCTGGGATAACCCATCGGTAATGTCTAGACCTATAGTAATGTGTAGATCATCAGACTATGCATCTCATAATGGACATATTGTCCCAATTCATGGTAAAGGTGCACAAGCATACTGCACCCCCATGTGTAGGTAGTCTGACGCTCCTTCATCTCTCTAATGGTGTGAACGAGACCCCATGTAAGTGAGTGCCTAGTCCATTTAGCATAATGGCTAATGCAACTGTGACTATCATAATCCTCTGTAGTAAGGGAATGTCACCACATCCTTGCTCTAGAAGTTAGAGCTGAATGTGTCCTCACTCTGCCTAAGAAATAGTGTGACCTAAGTAGTACAACTAACTCTTGTGGGTGTACCTCACTGAGTGATGTCCTACTACCTCACTATCTCTCCTTGGATGGAAAGTTGAAGGATCCTAAATACATCCTCTAGCGTAATGCTCATCTTGCTTGTCCGTAAGTGGAATGTGGATGTGTCTGCATCCCACCTCTCCATCAGTGTCATCAGCATAGTGTAGTAGAATCTGATTGTGGGCATGTCAAACACCCACCATAGGCCCACCATCTATAGGTGCTCTCTCTTTGCTGTGGACAATGAACTGGCATGATCTCGTAGAAGTGCCATCAGGCGACCGCCTATGTGTTCATGTAACTCAAGGATGTCCTGCAGACCAAAAAGCAAATAACAACATTAGAATCTCCTCAAAAAATGAAAGAAGCTATCAAAGATAGAAAAAGAGTGCATGTACTTAGGGCCCGTGTCCTCTATGGACTTGAGCACCCCAAGAAGACTAGGGCACCCCAAAGGGATAATGGCACCCTTGTGGGACTAGGGCACCTCGGAGAGACTCTGGCACCCTAAGTGGACTCGGGCGCCCCTCTTAGGGACCCCTATCCATTCCTCCCTCTTGGCACAGAAAATGATAAAAGTAAAAACAAAAGTAAACCAAAAAATGATAGAAGCATAGGATTAGGACCCTACCTCAGCCTCAAAACATCTCTCTGCTACTCGAGCTCAAAGCATCTCCAATCGTGGTGGCTGATATGGGTGTCAGCTCGGCATGGTCATTCTCCTATTCTCCTTCTCTCTCTCCTCTACTTTTCTACAATGATAAGAAACAACAATGAGTAAGTGATAAGTGACAACTCCCTTTTACACAAAGTAAATGAGTGAGAATTCCTATCCCTAACTAGGTGCAAGATTAATCTCCTTTCCTTTTGAGCCCTTTTCTTGAGCTGTCAAACTCTGATTTTAGTGTTGTTTATTGTGTTGGAATCTAGGTTCCACTCTCTTTCTTACCCAATGTGTTATGATTGAGTGTTGTTTTTCCAAATGACCCTCATAACACATTTCTCATCAAGTTTCCCCGAAATCGATGCGCGTGGATATCTCCTTGTTTCTACTCTTGAACTAAGCAAGTAGAAACAAGGGGGGGCATATATCTCCCTCAATTTCCTCCCTCATCATGTCTCATCACTCAAGCCCCTTAGTGTTTTCTGTACTGACTCATTGGTGGTAGTTGCAGGTTGATTTGGTTTTTATTTTCTGACAAGTGTTCCTTTTGTAGGTTGTGGTTCCTGACTTTTTGGTCTTGTAGGATTAGAGACTTGGGGGCTCCTTCCTTCTCGGTGACAACACTTTAGCTTCCTCTATAGTATCCTTTTGGGTATCTTTTTCATGATTGATGTATTTACTTTCCTTTAGTTGCATATGCACATAGTGTCATATGGCCACTAAAGTGGGGGCTAAATGTAATGTTGGAAATTGTCCTCCTATATGGAATGGTACAATTTCCCTTTGTTTAGCTCCTTACTTTGGTGACCTCTCAAACCTCTTTCTTTATGACCTTCTCAAAACCCTGATTGACTAAGTCTAGTTGCAAAATATTCACTTTTTGAGGTAACCTTTTGATGGAACCCGAAAAGGGAATTTGGATTATAGGTCCCTAAGACCCCCCAAAAGTAGATTTGAGTGGAAATAGGGGGCTTGGACTTGGGCGGCCACGCCCTAGTCCTCCCTTGTTTTGAGGGATTTTGAATTTCAATGAGATATCATCTCCCACCAAGTGCCTCAGGATTCCATTTTCAAATTCTTAGTTTTCGCGTGATATCAAGACATTATTTCAAAATTTGAATTCCCTAAAGCTAAATTTAAAAAGACATTTGCAAATCATTTTAACACACAATTCTTATGCAAGCTTGATGCCAAAACTCCACCAACTTTGCTATTGAAGATCAGTGACTTGTTGAATCTCTTGAAAGTATTCTATATTTACTATCTTGGAGACAATGGATGGTGATTAGGAATCAAGATCTTAAGACTATCTTGTTCTTCCTAGGGTTTGTACACCCTTTGCATGATCGGGAGAAGGGTTGAAGCCTCCAACATCGAGCTTGGAGATCCTCTGTTGATAATGTTGATTCACCTTCTTGTTCATGCAAGTCTTCATTTGTTTCATCTTCTTGAGGTGAAGTTGTATGTGTTTATTGATGCAAAGCAAGTTGTTGATATTCCCTTGATTGAGACATCTAGGGTTTAATATTTCTACATACACATTGTAGGGTTTGCACACACTTCTACAAATCTTTATCTCTAGCTATTGTTGAGGTAGAAATACCAAAGATGGGGCTTGACCGAGGCAAGCTCCTATATATCTGTAACATCTTTCTCCCTTTTAAGGTGTAGATCGTGTTTTGCAAGTTCTAGTGGAAAGAAGCTACAAGGAGGATATTGCAGGTACAGTCATCATAGACTTTTGAGTTTTTAGATTCTAACACTTGTGGGACTAAGGAGCGGGTGCCCTAGTCCAACAAGGGGTAATTTATGGGATCTGGAAGCCATTTGGGAGTGTCAGACAGCCTATGTAGAAGATTTCTAGTTTCAAGAACTTACGGGACTAAGGAGTAGGTGCCCTAGTCCAATCAACCCTCAAAATCTAGGTGCATAGTCTTTGATACTCCTCTGTATTTTTGTAATCAATTTTTCCTATATTGCTATTAGTTTTTGTATATCTCTGATTTAAGGCATAATTAGGGTTTTTACTTGGTTTATGAGAAAAATACTTAACAAAACCTTAGTTAGGCTCTTTAAATCACACACCACAAGCAAAAAGGGGTAGACAAATAAATTATAGATCAACCTTACATTCAATCCTTGTCTTCCCCAATGCTTAGTGGAGAAATGGTAGTACTTGACCTAGTTTAAACAAACTATCCAATTTCCCCCTAAACAATTACAAATTGTGCAATTCATTTCATGCCTTTTTGTGAAACATTTATGTGGTAAAGATTATATAGTTTGAGTTGTATGAATATAAGTGTTGAGGATAGCTGTGAATCAGATTGCAAATTAGAATTTAATCATTGGTGCATCACCCCTTACGATAGATTTCAGTTTCAGTTTATCATTCTTCTATCTCTTTTCCCATAAAATACATTAGATTCAATGGGGCATTTAAAGGAAGTCTGCTCTTCTAGAGGTTCATTCTCACCATAAAGAACCCATGGTCTGAGAATGTTCCCATGTTGCATGGGATTGCCAAGCTTTTAAAGGCTTTGCATTTAGGGCACAATCCTTCGTGACAACAGTGATTAGGTAAATAAATATTTGGATTTATTTATCTAAGGTTTGACTATAGAGGACAGCTAATTAGTTGAACAAATAGTTCTCTTTATTTAAATAATTGTGAGTGAATAGTGATGAACAATGGATGAATGGTGCTTTTATTCAATGGGGCATTTAAAGGAAGTTTTCTCTTCTAGAGGTTCATTCTCACCATAAAGAACCCATGGTCTGAGAATGTTCCCATGTTGCATGGGATTGCCAAGCTTTTAAAAGCTTTACATTTAGGGCACAATCCTTCGTGACAACAGTGATTAGGTAAATAAATATTTGGATTTATTTATCTAAGGTTTGACTATAGAGGACAGCTAATTAGTTGAACAAATAGTTCTCTTTATTTAAAATAATTGTGAGTGAATAGTGATGAACAATGGATGAATGGTGCTTTTATTAATTAAATAGTGAAAAAATATGTAATTAATTTTTGAAGAATAATTGGATAATTAATTAAATAAAAAAGAATTTATTCAATTAATTATCATGGAAATAGCAAGTGATGTCCTCATGATGACTAAAATGGTGATGAGATAATTTCAGGTATCTACATATACATACATACATACATACACATACATAGATAGATAGATATGTACATATATCAATTATTTTATTTATAACTCAATTATAGAGAAAACGTGTATAAATTAGATTTCTAGACATATCATTTAGTAAATAATACATATCATATGTGCAATATAATAAAGTGCATACATAAAAAAAACTACTACACACTACTTATGTACAAATATGGTTTTTTATTAAAGGGATAAAATAAGATTTGAAAGGTCTTGGAACCTTTTACAAAAGGTGGAACATTAGCCAAGATGAAAGATGACCAATAATAAAATAGTAGCCTATCTTCCTAGAGAAACAAGACTTATTTTGAAAGTTTCTAGAACCAAAAGCAAACAGTGTTGCCAAACCCCAACACACCATCAATGAAGCTACCAAACCATATAAAAGACTAAAAAGCTAAATTATGCCATATCCTATCCTAGCAATTCGCATACCCTTAACTTGAATGTGGGACTGAAAGACTAACTTTAGAATACCCTTCTTTCTACATTGCACAATAGTCCAAGAGACATTAGTGTCCAGGTCCATAGAGTGAGGGGAGGGAGGAATCCACCTCAGAATCCCTACCCATGGGAAACACACAAGAAGAGTGCCTAGCTGGGGAGGATAACCACTGAAGGACAACACAGAGAATAGGAGAACCAACACCACACTCTAGGAGAGGGGTGGGATCCAACAGAGGATCTATCGCCAAACTAGGGGCCATGGTAGCAACTATCTTTGAGACTACCTTCACAGCATGAGATAGAGGCTTGGGAGACTTTGACATAGAATCTTCAAAATCTACTATTACATGATTAGGAAGAAGATTATTCCACCATGAAAATGATCTTAGGACCTTTTGGCAAGGCCAATTTTGTTGGAATTACTCTGGACAACTGAGAGGGGGGTGAATCAGTTGTCTCTAAACTTTAAAATTGTTTCTGTACTTTTAATCTTCTTTCTTAATTTACAAACAGATTAATGACGTAAACATTTAAGCATGAATCAACACATGAGTAGAAACAACATGAACACACACACCAGAATTTTTGATGTGGAAAACCTAGTTAAGGGAAAAACCACGGTGGGGGTTAACCCACAAAAATACGTACCCTACTAAAAGTACTTAAGAAAATATAAGGCACATGCCTTTGGGCACACTACCCAGAGCTCACTGCTCAAAAGGAGGCTCACTGCCTATAAGAAATTATGATTTACATAGAGATAATGAACTGAGAAATAGCATCTACATTCATGCCTGATTCAGTCCCTTTGAAGGCTCACAAAAACTTCTGCTTCTATCTTCAAATTCTTCTTCACTGACTCTTCACTCTATACTCCTTTCACTCCTCTTCTTCTCTGCTCTGCTTTTGATCCTTTCTTTGGATTTAATTCATTTTGCACAAGGATGCTTTTCAAAAACTCTTCAACAAGTATTTATACACTTCATCAACCTTGGAATGATCAACAAGGTCGGATAAACTTAACGTGGATCATAACACTGTCGGCTAAACACCACTGAGACTTGAATTTTCCTCTACAAACATGCCACACTTCATAAAATGTTCTTAGATCATCCGCAATATGCTAGGATCATTAGGTCAGGCAAGACTGGGAAGAACAGCAACAATAAAAAGGAAAATCTTCAAAAGAGAACACAAAATTCAATGCGGACCTCCAACACAGCAACTACATCATCCAAAGATATTCACAAGTACATTGAATTCAATAGAAACATCCGCACTCCTCCAACTCATCAGAATCACTTGCATCTTTATCTGGAACCTCAAGAACACTATTTGTCATGACTGTCAAACTAGAAGGATTGCTTGTGGACCTCCAAACCAAAAACCACTTGTATTGATGATACACACTGACTTCCCAAACATTCCTCTAGATCTGTAAATCATCATTTTATGTTACTAAAGCAATTTAGACCACTTCCTTGTCACTTTGTCTCTCCTGAGAATTGTAGGAACTAGTTCTACTTAGATAGCCTAACTTCCTTAGATCTTAATGTGAACTTCTCAAATCATAACTGGAGCTTCTTCAGGTAGATCTCTCCACATCCATATGGTCCACATACATTGATTGTCATTAATTTTCTCAATATCCTCAACAATCTGGTCTTCTATACAGACAACAAAATAGGATATAGTTGACACCAATGGCAACAAAGATATGTTGACATCAATGAATATACCACTTAGGCACATATTTGCAACAATCTCCCCCTTTGTCATTGATGGCAACATATGATGTGAAAAACTAAATTCAACCATCAATACAAGAACTTCTCCTCCTTTCTCCTATCACACCTACAACCATTTTCTTCACTGCTCCCCCTTTCACTAGCAACTATCCACTTCCAAGTTTTTGACATGACTTCTCTCCCCCTTTGACATTAATGGCAAATGGCACATATTTGCTATGTTTTCTCCCTTTTTGCTTCAGACTAATCCCAAAATTGCATACTGACTACTCCTTAGAGTAGTATCTTCTCAACATCAATCTAGATCTCAAGATATGACTGAATTCCACTAGAATGATGCATTTAAGTGCATCTTAGTTATGATCAGGAGGGGTAATAACCCCTAACTTCTCTCTGAGATACTCAAAAGTATCCTTGGGAAGAGGCTTAGTGAAGATATCTGTAATTTGATCTTTGGAAGACACAAACTCCAACTTGACTTCATTCTCATTTACCTTCTCTCTCAAGAAATTAAACTTGATAGATATATGTTTTGTCTTTGAATGCAACACCGGATTCTTTGATATGCTTATTGCACTAGAATTATCACAAAATATTGTGATTGGCTCCTCAAACACAATTTTGATGTCCTTCAACATTTGCTTCATCCACAAAACCTGAGTACAATTATTTTCTATTACTATATACTCTGTCTCTGTAATAGATAGAGATATTGCCTCTTTCTTTTTGCTAATCCAAGAGACCAATCTTCTTCCCAAGAAGAATGCACCACCACCACTAGTACTTTTTCTGTCTTCCACATCTCCTGCCCAATCAACATCTGTATATGCATGAAGAGTGAAGTTATTGTCCTTTGGATACCACAATCCATGATCAATTGTCCCCTTGAGATATCTAAAAATTCTTTTGACTGCCACAACATGGGTTTCTTTTGGATCAGATTGAAATTTGGCAAAAAGTCCAACTATATTCATGATGTCAGGTTTGGTCTGAGTTAGATAGAGCAATCCTCTAATATATAAAGATAGATTGAGATATAAAGATAACTTTATCTGACTAAACAATTTGCACACCTAGAAGGAAATTCATCTCTCCAAACATTGACATCTCAAATTCACTTTTCATCTGATCAAAAAATGCTTTGCACATACATTCATTTCCACCAAAAATGATATCATCAACAAAGACCTCAGCAATTAGAATGTCCTCACGATTAATCTTGAAGTATAGATTGCTATCAGCAGTACCTTTGCTAAATCCTAGCTTAAGCAAATACTTATCCAATCTGGTATACTAGGCTCTTAGAGCTTGCTTGAGTCCATACAAGTCTTTTCTTAGTCTGCAAACCATATCTCCCTGATTAGTAAACTGAAATCCCTCTGGATGCTCAATGTAAACTTCTTCCTCCAAATCTCCATTCAGGAATGCTGATTTGACATCCATCTGATATACTTTAAAATCTCTAAAGGTAGGAAATGGAAGAAACAATCTAACTGCCTCTATCCTTGCCACTGGAGTAAAATTTTCTTCAAAATCAATTCCTTCCACTTGAGAGTAGCCTTTACATACCAACCTTGCCTTGTTTCTTACAACCTCACCATCTTCATTTAGCTTATTCAAGAAGACCCATTTGGTTCCAATCACATTTTTGTCCTTAGGTCTAGGAACAAGATCCCAAGTGTGATTCTTTTCTATTTGCATCAATTCTTCTTTCATTGTTGTAACCTAGTTTTCATCTTTGTAGGCTTCACTCACTAATTTAGGTTCAATATTTGAAAGCAAAAAAATCTCTTCTTGATCTTTAGCAATTCTTCTCCTAGTTCGAATACCTTCATTTCTATCTCCTATGATTTGATCTTTAGGATGATTCATTCTTACATACCTGGGGGTTTTAGGAATTGTTTGAACTTATGTTTCTTGAATTTGTTCCTCATCATCTACACTAACCTCTTGGGTTACTGGAGTTACCAGATCATTCTGGATCTGAGTCTAAATTTGAACTTGCCTTCCTTGACTATGAATTTTATCTTGATCATCTGAATCATATCCGCAGTACCTGGAAATTCTTTCTTTTCTTTCATCAACTTTAACATTAGCACTTTCAACAATCTTATTCAACCTCTTGTTGAAGCACCGGTAAGCCTTACTTTGAGTAGAGTATCCCAAAAATATTCCTTCATCACTTCTAGAATCAAACTTGCCTAAGTGCTCATCTTTTTTAATATAGCATTTACTACCAAAAACTCTAAAATATCTCATAGTAGGAGGCTGACCAAACCATAGTTCATAGAGAGTTTTACCAGAATTTCCTTTGATCTGTACCCAGTTAAGAGTGTAGACAATAGTACTCACAGCTTCTCTCCAATAAACATGAGGAACATTTGTTTCCATCATCATGGTCCTGGTAGCTTCTTGAATGGTCCAGTTCTTCCTTTCCATAACTCAATTTTGCTAAGGAGTCCTAGGAGAAGATAACTATTTTTTTATTCCATTCTTTTCACAGAATGTATTAAACTCACCAGAAGTAAATTCTCTACCTCTGTGAGATCTCAGACACTTCAGTTTCCCACAAATCTCATTTTCAACCATCATCTTGAACACTTTAAACTTATCAAGAGCTTCTAATTTTTCTTTTAGAAAAGTTACCCACATCATCTAAGAGTAATCGTCAATTAACAACATGAAATATCTATCTCCTTGCACTCTCCTAATTCTGGCAGTACCACATAGATCAGTATGTACCAGTTCAAATCACCCACTAGAAGTTTTTTCTTTTCTTTTGAATGAAATTTTGTTCTATTTACCCAATTGACATTCTCTACATATGCTATCAAGTTTCACAAGTCTTAGATGATCTCTTTCAGCCTAAGTGGAACTTATTTTGACAATGTTATCAAAATTCACATGACACATCCTCCTATACCATAACCAACTTTGGTCTATTTGAGCAATCAAACAACTTTTTCTAGAATTGCTTAAATGAAAGATGTTACCTCTAGTTTGAGTACTGGATGCAATTTTAGTTCTAGAGCTCTCCAAGATTCTGCATTTTCCATGCTTGAATCGAAGATCATAACCTTTGTCAACCAATTGTCCAACACTGAGAAGATTATGTTTTAGTCCTTCCACATGCATAACATCATTGGTGCAATTCTAACCATCAAAAGGGATGGATACTTTGCCATGGATTCTAACAGCTGAGTTGTCTCTAAATTTCACAAGCCCACCTTCACATTTTTCAAAAGTCACAAACTTACTCTTGTCACTAGTCATATGATGAGAACATCCACTATCAATCACCCATTCATCCTTTTCAACAACCTGAGCATTCAAGGTACTTTCCACATTTGCACAGCTAGTAGATTCAGTAGATATTGGATCTTCTTCTTTAATAGCAATGAACACCCAATCACCTTCTCCATGATCAAATTCATCATCTGTGACTCCTTCTCCAGCTTCTTGGACATAGCAGCAATTCTTCTGACTTTTGTACCTATTGGGGTTTGGTTTTGAAAACCTCTCTAGACACCTTGAGGCAAAATGACCAATCTTATTACAAGCAAAAACATTTTAATGGCAACTTCCCTTCATACTTACCAGATTCTCTTGGCATTCTTTTAGCAATAAGAGCTTCAAGATCTGCAGTCTCAATTTTATCATCTTCAAAATCCTTCCTTGTCTTCAAAAATCTGTTTGATCTTCCTGAAGCACTTTCTCCTGGATCATATCTTTTCTTTCCATATATACTGGCCTTGAATGCAGATTCAGACTTAGGGAGAGAGTCACCAAACTCATTCATTTAAAATGCCAAGAGCTTGCCAAGTCACTGATCCCTTGTGACAGTTATTACTATCCTGATTTCTTCAATGGCTGCAACTTTATGTTTGCATGCTGCAGGTAAGGATCTGAGCACTTTGGCAAATTTCTAATTCTTCTAATACTCCACCTACATTTCTAATATAGGTCACAACTTCATTTACTTTCTGCATATAGGATGTAATGTTTTCATCTTCACTCATTACCAATCTTTCATATTTACCCTTTAGGCTTTGTAGCTTGGCACATTTGACATATTTTTCACCTTCATACAGATTTTCCAACTTACTCCAGATTTCATCAACGGTTTTAAAATCAAGGACATTTGTGAATTTGGTATCAGACAGGGCACTCAACAAAGCTTCTTTGGCTCAAATGTTATGTTCAACATCTCTGAGTTTGTCTATAGTTGAAGGTCCATTCTTCAAAATCTTATACACATTCTTGGTTATTGACCAAAAGGTATCACCCATACATTCCAGATGACACTGCATGCATACCTTCCAGAGGGAATAATTTGTTCCATCAAATCTCAAAATGTCCTTCTTGTAAGACGACATATTGGATCTCCTCAAGTGATCAATCTTTTTTAGAGGAACTTGGCTCTGATACCAATTGTTGGAATTAGTCTGGACAACTGAGAGGGGAGGTGAATCAGTTGTCCCTAAACTTTAAAATATTTTTTGCACTTTTAATCTTCTTTCTTAATTTACAAACAGATTAATGATGTAAACATTTAAGCATGAATCAACACATGAGCAGAAACAACATGAACACACAACACCTGAATTTTTGACATGGAAAAATTGGTTAAGGGAAAAACCACGATGGAGGTTAACCCACAAAAATGTGTACCTTGTTAAAAGTACTTAAGAAAATAGAAGGCACATGCCTTCGGGCGCACTACCCAGAGCTCACTGCCTATAAGAAATTATGATTTACACAGAGATAATGAACTGAGAAATAGCATCCACATTCATGCCTGATTCATTTTCTTTGAAGGCTTACAAAAACTTCTGCTTCTATCTTCAAATTCTTCTTCACTGACTCTTCACTCTATACTCCTTTCACTCCTCTTCTTCTCTACTCTACTTTTGATCCTTTCTTTGGATTTAATTCATTTTGCACAAGGATGATTTTCAACAACTCTTCAACAAGTATTTATACACTTCATCAACCTTGGAATGATCAACAAGGTTGGATAAACTTAACGTAGATCATAACACTATCGGCTAAACACCACTGAGACTTGAATCTTCCTCTACAAACATGCCATGCTTCATAAAATGCTCGTAGATCATCCGCAATATTCAAGGATCATCTAGTCAACCAAGGCTGGGAAGAACACCAACAACAAAAAGGAAAATCTTTAAAAGCAAGTACAAACTTCAATGCAGACCTCCAACACAGCAGCTACATGATCCAGAGATCTTCACAAGCACATTGAATTCAACAAAAACATCCGCACTGCTCCAACTCATTAGAATCACTTGCATCTTTATCTAGAACCTCAAGAACACTATGTACAAATTACATAGTTTGTGTCTATCAAGAATTTAAATATAAAGCTCTCCATTTGCTTGGAAGATAAAATATCTTTCCTACAACATTACACAAATAAAATATTTGAGAATTCTTTAAACTGCAATGATTTTGATAATATTAAAGGGGATAAGAAGGGTCCCTGCCCTTACAAAAGACTATAAGGTAAAAAGAGATTAAACTATAATGTTAAAGTGTGCTACTAGATGTGAAAGTTGTAACTAAAATGTTGTTTCTCATATGCTTGCATATGCATATTGAATGTCAAATTAAAATGGCTAATTGCATAAAGAACATAATTGTTGTTCATTCATTTCTTAATTTAATAGACTTGTTTTGTTTTATTGTCGAGCTAATATGCCTACTACTAGAAACAACACCTATATGTATAATTGAGTGGCTTATAAACACCATTATTTAAGATTTATTGGCCTTGTGCTACACCTTTTTGTGTTTAACAATTAATCATTCCACATAGTACAATTTATAAATATTGATTTATATCACTCATTGAATAACACCTATAAATGATGTTATATCTAACAAATAATCATAAATATTTTAAATCTTATGAATTTAAATTAATTATAAATATTAACTCTTAAAATCCTTTTTAATAAAGTTTGTAGAACACAAAATCTATCTCCAAAGAAGATTAATCGAAAGCATAGATAATAGGCCATAGATCATTCATTTTCTTACTTGTTGATATATGCTACTTCTAGCTTTATAACATGACTTGACTTGAGAAAACCTTGATAAATTTGGTCTTTTGACATAGTTAACAAAATCTTAAAAGTCCCTATGATGACAAAAAAAAGGTCTATATTTGTTTTCTTCTTTGTGTAACACTAGCATTATAACCCACTCACATTATGGTTCAAGATGGATCGAAAATCTTGAGCCACGACATGAGTGCTTTATAATGTGCCTATTGCAAGTATGTGCCTAATCAGTGTTGTCATTGATGTCAACACATCCTTGTTGTCATTGGTATCAACTATATCTTATTCTATTACTTGTTTAGAAGACTTGTATTTTGAGGATATTGAGAAAATTAGCCTCTTCGAAAGAAACTAGTGAGCTACAGAGAAGTACAGTCCAGACAGTGAGTTGTATGTTGCAGAACAGTCTGGTAAATTGCTCTGCATTTACTTCTACTTGAAGATCATGGTCTGTGGATTGGAAGTAAGTTAGAGGTATGACTAAGGATGCTACATTCCAGGTTTGAAGCATCCGTATGAAGGTTTGAGTGAGTTGTGTCCACCAGAGTGAAACTTACTTTTTCTGTAAGTTCAATTGGGACAGGAAGAAAGTATTTTGCTTTGCATTCCTCTGCAATAAAGTATTTAGCTCTGTGGTTCTAGAGGAAGTCTAGGATGATTATAAGTGCCTACAGTTGCAATGGTTTATGATTTGGTTTGTTTGCAAGCTATCTTTCTTTTATGACAGTTGAACACAGTGAAGTTCATGTGTTCTGGTGAGAAGATTCCTATGGATAATGTGGTTAGGTTTTGTACGGTTGCTCCTAATGATTATAGCATACTTTTGGATGTCTCCTAATCATGTTCCTATCTAGAATTTGGTCCACGTTAAGAAATTGAGATGGTGTGTGAAGATTGTTCCCAGATAATGTAGCGTGTAACTAGTCTTGGCCGACCTAGTTGATCCCAATAATTGCAGAGATCTTTGGAAGATTGTGGAAGCATGTTCTGGCATGGAAGACCATGTTTGAGTACCAACTAAGGCATGGCATGATCTGCATTTCATTTCCTTTGCACATTGTTGTAATAGGTTAGGACCTACTTTGTAAATGTTTGTAATACTGACCTTGGAGATTGTTCCAATGGTTGATGATTGTGTGACCTTGATGATCATTCCAAGGTTGATGTATTGTATAAATACTTGTAGTTTAGTCATAGAAAAGGTGTCCTTGAGTGAAAATGAAAAGATATTAAGAAAGGTCCAAAAGGCAGAGTAGAGAAGAGACAAAGGAAAGAAGAGGAAGAGTAGAGTAGGGGAATTATTGTACTTCAGTTGCAAATATAGAAAGGTGTTGATTGTGGCAGTGAGTTTGGCAGTAAACCACTAGTAGGGTTTACCAGCCCTCAGGGTTTAACAACCCTTATTGTAATCTTACTAGGTTTAGGGTTGAGGTAGTGAGCCTACTAGACCTAGTTGTTCTTCATGGAAGTAAGCCAGTATGTTTAGGCCCGTGGAGTGACCAAGCCTGAACATCATTATTTCAAGATTGCAATATATATTAAGAGTTACTCCTCTCCATGGTTTTTCCCCGCTTTGGGGTTTTCCACGTAAATCCGGTGTCTCTTGTGTTTGATGTTGTATCTGTGGTTAAGTTTCTAATTTTATCCACTCATTGTTAAATCATAATAATTGTGGGTAAATGACGAATGTTTAAATTGGAGAAAGTGTTTAAGTTTTTGTGAGAACTGATTCACCCCCCTCCCCTCTCAGTTGTCCGGTGCATATCAACAATTGGTATTAGAGCCAAGCTCCTCTGAAGAAAGTTTAATAGCTTGAGGAAGATCCAAAATGTCTTACAAGTGTTAGGGTTAGACGACAAAAGATATCAATTAAATGAAAATCAAGATTAAACAAAGGAATGAAAATACACAGAAATAATAACATCGAGAGACAATTTTTAACATGGTTCACCCAAACTCAGGCTACATCCACCAACAGAAAGTCCAATATTATTATCCAGTAAATCAAACCGATTACAACCAGCAATCCCTACAACTCAATACTGCTACAAATGCTACAATACAATATCAACAGAAACCCTAACCCTTAGACATTTTTATCAAGCCTTATGTTGGTTACAAAAATAGGGTTTTTTATGTTGAGAAATAGAAAAATAACTCCCAATGCCTTTATAAAATAGTAAAAAAATTGTTGGAGGTTTTGGGGGCACTACCCCTGGACCCTTCAAGGGGTGCTGCCCCCAAACCCCCGCAAAGGGTGCTACCCCTTGACCCCGTTAAATAATTTGGGGGGAAACTATGCCAATAAAAGTGGGGTAAATTTAACCTCTGAGTCTGATTAGGCTCCATATAACAACAACAAGAAGGAAGTGCCACATTTTGATGGAACAAATTATGTCTCTGGAAGGCTCAGATGAAAAGCCATCTTCTTTCTCTTGGTTACAAGGTTTGGAAAGCTATAGAAATAGAATACACCATACCTTAAAATGGTCCTATGACTAAAGACAAAATCAAAGAATATGAGATAGATATCAAGGCAAAGGATGCTCTTCTAAGCTCATTAACTGACTCAATATTGATGAAAGTGGTGGATCTTGAAACTGCAAATAAGGTATGGGAAAAGTTGAAAAAATTGTATGAAGGAGATGATTCTGTGAAGGAAGCCAAGTTACAAATTTTGAAAGTGAAATATGAAAGCTTGAAGATGAATAATGATGAAAACATATAAGCTTTTATGAAAAGAGTTGATGAACTTGTTACAAGGATAAAATCCATAGGCGAAACTCTAGAAGAAAAGGAAATTTTTATGAAAATTCTTAGATCTCTACTCAAGTCCTACTATCACAAGGTAGTCACGATTGAAGAATTCATGCAAGTAAAAACCATTAATAGGGATTAGTTTCTTGGTAAGCTTACTGCTTTTGAAATGAGGGAGTGAGATGATTCTCTACTGAAAGTTGAGACGACCTTCAAAGCCAGTACTCCTGGAAATACTTCTAGATCAGAAAAGTACAAGGTAGAATATGATGATGAGTTAGATGAAGTTGAAGCCAACTTTGTGGATAGACTACAAAGAGGATCCCATAAGTATAAAGACAAATTACCTTTCAAATGTTTTTCCTATGGTAAAGTAGGTCATTTTGCTTCTAGATGTTCTGAAAGAATTGAAAGAAATAGAAGAAGATATGAGAACAGGCCTATGACCCAAAAGAAGTGTTATTATGTTGAAGAATTTGATGATGATAGAGTATCAGATAATGGTGAACTAGATAATGCTAGTTCCTTTTAAATGAATGCTTGTTCATTGCTATTAAGGAAGATCTCATGTCTACTAATTCTTCTAGTTGTGTGAAGGAAGAAAAACTAGTGGAAAGTGCTTTGGCTGCTCACGTCATTAAGGACAAGGATGAATGGGTTATTGATAGTGGTTTCTCTCACCATGTGACTGGTGACAAAAGTAAGTTTGTAAGTTTGGAAAGGTATGATGGTGGATTGGTTCGGTTTGGAGATGATACAGCTGGTAGGATTTGTTGAAAAGGATATATTTCTTTTGATGGAAAGCATAATACTAAAGATGTCTTGTATGTGAAAGGATTAAAGCACAATATTCTGAATGTGGGTCAGATGTGTGACAAGGGCTATGACTTAAGATTCAAGGACAATAGATGCAAGATGAGGGAAAGCTCTAGAATAGTCATTGCAACTGGTAAGAAGACCAAAGGTAATATCTATCACTTGAAAGGAACTGAGAACTATTGCTTGTTGACTCAGATTGATGAGAGTTGGTTATGGCATAGAAGGTTGTGTCACATAAATTTTGATAATATTATGAAGATAATTACTACACAGATTGTTACATATTGGCCTAAGCTGTGAAGCCTACTAATCCTATTTGCAAGGAGTGTAAATTTGAGAAACAAACAAGAACAAGTTTCAGAAGCAAGGACCAATCAGTTGGGGGACTACTTGAGCTAGTACATACAGCTTTGTGTAGACCTACCAGAGTAAGAAGTTTGCAAGGAGATAGGTATTTCATGCTTCTAATTAATGATTATTCTAGAATGACTTGGGTCACCTTTTTGAAAGAGAAAGCTGAAGCTCTAGATAAATTCAAGGCATTTAAGGCAATGGTTGAAAATGAGATGGATTTGAAAATCAAATGCTTGAGGTTTGATAGAGGAGGAGAGTTCACATCAAATGAATTCAATTTATTTTGTGAAAAACATGGAATAAAGAGATAGCTATCTACGCCCAGAACTCCACAACAAAATGGAGTTGTGGAAAAGAAAAATAGAACAGTTCAAGAAGTTGTTAGAACCATGATGAAGGAAGCTCATCTTCCAGAAGCATATTGGAGAGAGGCAATTCATACCACAGTATATATCCTAAACAAAGTTCAAGTAAAAGGTACCAGTTCAAAAACTCCCTATGAATTGTGGCATGGTAGAGTTCCTACTGTGAAATATTTCAAAGGTTTTGATAGCAGATGTTACATGAAAAGAAAAGAAGATTTAGGCAAGTTTGATGCTAGATGTGATGAAGGAATCTTCCTTGGTTACTCTACCAAGAGTAAGGCCTATCAATGCTATAATAAGAGGTTGAATAAGATCATTGAAAGTACAAATGTTATAGTTGATGAATGTAAGGAAAGGTCTTCAAAATCAAATGGATATGAGTCAGATGATCTAGATGTTTCAGAAGTGGTGCAACATGATGACAAAACATATGAAGAAGAACAAGCTTCGGTAAGTGCTACCAAAACTTCAAGATATGTAAGAATCAGTCATTCTGAAAATCAAATCATAGGAGATAAGAGAAAAGGAATCTTAACCAAAAGAAAAGTTACAGAGGAACAAGTAAATTTCTGTTTGATTTCCAAGATTGAACCTAAAACTATGGATTAGGCTTCCAAAAATGAGAACTGGATAAAGGCTATGGAAGAGGAATTGATGCAGATAGAGAAGAATTAGACTTGGGATCTTGTTCCCAGACTAGCAGACAAGAAGTCAATTGGTACAAAGTGGGTTTTCATAAACAAAATGAATGAGAATGGTGAAGTGGTAAGAAACAAAGTGAGGTTAGTATGTAAAGGATATGCTCAAGTTGAAGGAATAGACTTTGAAGAAACTTTTTCTTCAGTAGCAAGGATTGAAGCAATAAGGATATTCCTAGCTTTTACAACATACAAAGATTTCAAAGTTTATCAAATGGATGTGAGGTCTGCCTTCTTAAATGGAGAGTTGGAAGAGGAAGTCTATATTAAACAACCAGAAGGATTTCAGTCATCAGAAGAAGGGGAGATGCTATGTAGGTTGAAGAAAGCATTGTATGGATTAAAACAAGCTCCCTGGGCATGGTATGCACAGTTGGACAAGTACTTGATATAGATAGGGTTCAGTAAAGGTACTATAGATAGTAATCTCTACTTCAAGATCAATGATGAACAAACCATGATTGTTGCAGTTTTTGTTGATGATATTATTAGAGGCAATGAAGGTATGTGCTCAATTTTTTTTGGAGAAATGCCAAGTGAATTTGAAATGTCTATGTTTGGAGAGATGAACTTCTTTTTAGGTCTGTAAATAAGTCAGTCAGATAAGGGTGTCTTTATTTCTTAGTCTAAGTATGTGAAAGAGTTGTTAAAGAAATTTGGGATGGAAGACTCTAAACTAGTATGCACAAATATGATAACTGGTTGTAAGTTGAGCAAAGATGATAAATCACCCATGGCAGACTAGAAAAAGTATAGATCTATGATTGGAGGATTACTTTATCTAACGCAAACTAGACCTGACATAATGCATGCAATATGTCTTGTGGAAAGATTTTAGGTAGAACCCAAGGAATCACATGTGATGGTAGTCAAAAGAATTCTGATATATTTTAAAGGCATAATAGATTATGGTTTGTGGTACCCTAAGGACTGTGACTTTACTCATAGTGCATATACTGATGCAGATTAGGCTAGAGATGTGGATGATAGAAAAAGTTCAAGTGGAGGTACATTCTTCTTGGGAAAAAGATTAGTATCTTGGTTGAGCAAGAAATAGGATTTAATATCCTTGTCTACTGCAGAGGCAGAATACATTGCAACATCATGCAATTGCACTCAAGTGTTATGGATGAAGTAGACTTTGAAGGACATAAACATTGTGTATGAATATCCCATTGCAATCTTTTGTGATAACACAAGTGCCATTAACATATTAAAGAATCCAATGATGCATTCAAGAACAAAGTACATATCCATCAAGTATCATTTTCTAAGAGAAAAAGTGATAGAGAATGAATTCAATTTGGAGTATGCTTCTACCAAGGATCAGATTGTAGACATTTTTATCAAGCCTTTGCCTAAGGATACTTTTGAGTATCTCAGAGAAAAGTTAGGGGTCATCACCCCTCCTACTCTAAATTAAGATGCATAATAGTGCATCAGTTTGGAGGTGTTCAGAGGTCTAGATTGATTTTTTTAGGGCTACTTCTTAGGGGGAGTAGTCAGAGAGTTCAGAAGAGAGATTAGATCAGAACAAATGAGTGCAAGTATGCACCCTTTGCCATTGATGTCAAAGGGAGAGAGAAGTCATGTGAAAAACTTAGAGTGCAGATGAGTAAGAGAAAGGGGGAGAACTTTGGAGAAAGAAAGAGTGCAGGTGTGTAAAGAGAAAGGGGGAGAATCTTGTCTTGATGGTTGTTGCAGTTTTACACATCATATGTTGCCATCAATGACAAAGGGGGAGATTGTTGCAAGTATGTGCCTAATTGGTGTTTTCATTAATGTCAACATATCCTTGTTGTCATTGGTGTCAACTACATATTATTCTATTACTTGTTTAGAAGACTTGTATGTTGAGTATATTGAGAAAATTAGCCTCTCCAGAAGAGACTAGTAAGCTACAGAGAAGTGAGGTATAAATAGTGAGTTGTATGTTGAATTTGAATAGTCCAATAAACTACTCGACATTTACTTCTACTTGAAGATCATGATCTATGGATTGGAAGTAAGTTAAAGGTATGACTAAGGATGTTGTATTCTAGGTTTGAAGCCTCCACATCAAGATCTGAGTGACTTGTGTTCACCAGATCGAAACCTACTTTTTCTATAAGTTCAGTTGGGACAAGAAGAAAGTATTCTGCTCCACATTCCTCCACAATAAAGTATTTGGCTCTATGGTTCTAGAGGGAATTCTGGGATGATGATAAGTTCCTACAGTTGCAATGGTTTGTGATTTGGTGGTCTGCAAGCTATCTTTCTTTTATGACAGTTGAAGACAGTGAAGTTCATATGTTCTGGTGAGAAGATTCCTATGGATAAAGTGGTTAAGGTTCGTGTGGTTGCTCCTGATTATTATAGTGTGCTTGTTGATGTCTCCTAATCATGTTCTTATTTGGACTTTTGTCCACGTTAAGAAATTGATATGGTGTGTGAAGATTGTTCCCAGATAATGTAGCGTGTAACTAGTCTTGGCCGACCTAGTTGATCCCAGTGATTGCAGAGATCTATAGAAAATTGTGTAAGCATTTTGTGGCATGGAAGATTGTGTTTGAATCCCAGCTAAGGCATGGCATGAACCACATTTCATTTCCTTTGCACATTGTTGTAATAGGTTAGGACCTACTTTGTAAATGTTTGTAATACCAACCTTGGAGATTGTTCCAATGGTTGATGATTGTGATGCCGACCTTGATGATCATTCTAAGGTTGAAGTAGTGTATAAATACTTGTAGTTGAGTCATGGAAAAGGTGTCCTTGAGTGAAATGAAAACATATTAATAAAGGTCCAAAAGGCAGAGTAGAGAAGAGGCAGAGGAAAGAAGAGGAAGCGCAGAGCAAAGGAAGAGCAGAGAAGGGGAATTATTGTACTTCAATTGCAAATATAGAAAGGTGTTGATCATGGCAGTGAGTCTAGCAGTAAGCCACCAATAGCATTTAATAGGCCTCAGGGTTTAACAACCTTTATTATAACCTTGCTAGGTTTAGGGTTGAGGTAGTGAGCCTACTAGACCTAGTTGTTCTTCATGGCAGTAAGCAAGTATGTTTAGGCCCATGGAGTGACCAAGCCTAAACATCATTATTTTAAGATTGCAATATATATTGAGAGTTAATCCTCTCCGTGGTTTTTCCCCACTTTGGGGATTTCCAAGTAAATCTAGTGTCTCTTGTGTTTGATGTTGTATTTGTGGTTAAGTTTCTAATTTTATGCACTCATTGTTAAATCATAATAATTGTGGATAAATGATGAATGTTTAAATTGCAGAAAGTGTTTAAGTTTTTGTGACAACTAATTCACCCCCCCTCTTAGTTGTCCAGCGCATATCAACAGTGCTTGCATTATATTTTCCTTGGAACACATTAATTACTTTCTTTTTAAATTTATGATGCAGGCACACTATAACTCATGCATGTTATAATGTGCATGTGTTTCATTTAAATCCACTTTGGAAGCCCATCCTTAGGCTTGGATATTTGAGCCAAAGGGTTAGTCCTACATGTAAGGTGCCCATAGACATGTTTTGTATAAAACATGAAAAAATGTAAATGATGAGCATGCTCTCCATTAGCTTTGCACATTTTAGGATTTTTTTAAAAAATACCACAATAACACCAATCTCTCTCTTAGATTTCTAACAATGTATTTTTCTCTACATTTTGAATACATTAGGGGTTTAATCTTCAATTTCATTTACTAGCATCTTCATTTTTCTTTGAAAACCTATGTATAGATTTTTTCATGTCATTTTTTATCCATTCATCTTAATTTGAAAAAAAAACATTATCTTCTAGACTCCATTCTCTACACATTCAAAAAAATTGATTTTTGAATAGTTTTCAAAAAAGTTAGGGGGAGCATGCTCTATTTTTTGTTTTTAGGATGTGTCCAATTTGAAAATTTGTAAAATATCATATATTCATTAAAAAATTGGTAGAAAAATTAGGCATAAACTACATGATGCTAGCTAATTTTCCACCAAAGTGGTTCGTGAAATAATTTTAAAAAGTCAAAATTTTAGGGAGAGCACATCAAATTCTATGTTATATTTTTTTGACAAAAATAGGAGCACTTTGTGTGCTCTCCATATTTGAACCTCAATGTCCACCATTTTTTTTAAATTACTAATTTTTCAACTAGATTCTAAGCAATATAAATCTTGTTCTTGTCACATATTCAAATTTTTAGTATGCATAACTGCAGTTCACATCTAAGGTTAGTTTTTGTTGATTTTAGGAAAAAAAGTGGCTATTTTTTTACCCTGTTTTGGTCCCCCATTTCCATGAACATACCCTAATGCTTTACTAACTTGGAATGATTGTCACACTAAGTACTATGGTTTAAGAGATGTGATTATTCATGCATGTTTCTTGTCACATTGTTATGAAAGGAAAACCTACTCATAATAAGTAGTGAATTTGGTTAAATATGAATTGATGGATTTTGTGGATTTTGAACATATTATATTTATGATTAGTAATGTAAAAAATCTATGCTTCAATCTATTTTTAGACAACACTTTAAAAGAGAATTCTACAACATATTTAGTGTTAGACTTCTTTAGGCTTGCATCAGCTTGGCCATACACTAGGCTTCAAGCTTGTGAACCTTATCCATGTTTCTTAGGTTGAATCTTAGTGTTAAGGATAAAATATAATAATAGGGTTATAAAGTAGTGCTTTGACATCTTCAATGTCAAATTTGGAGTCCCCAAGAACCCTACTATTCATTTGAGGCCTTGTGCACTATTTAAAATCACTTGTCTTCGTGGCCTTGTTTGATTATAAATTGGTAATAGGGATGATTCTAAGATAGTGGATAGTTTCCAACCCTTTTTGGAAAAGCTTCTTGAATAAATGATGATCATTAGGGTCTACCGTTTACACTAATCAACTTAGTTTGATGGTTTTTCATGTTCCTTCTTAGATATTCTTCCTTTTGTGCGGTAAGTTTTCCCTTTAAGGAAATGATTAGTCTCTTGATAGACTAGGTTTAGATAAAAAGTTTCCCTATCATGAAAACTCCTAGTTAGACATTCCTCCTAGTCTAGATGTTGTTTTCACATTGTTTTAGATGTGTGGTTATGTCTTGGTTTATTTACATGGATGAAATGATGATTAGGTTTCCTTCAACTATAGGAAAGATAGGTCCATTCTCATTCTATCCTTACCCATTCATGAGAGATAAAGCTAGTGGTCAAGTTGTCTATCATTATGGTTAGAGGAAACTCTACCCTTTCACATGGTCATCCTGGTGATGTTATTAGAAGAAAAAGTTAAGTCTTCTATTTCTATAGTTGGGCTTTTTCCCACTTATGATGTGTACTATGAGCATGCCACTATATTGTTTCATGGAAACTCTTGTGTGTGAGTATGCATTGTGACATGTTTGTGTTATAATTTCATCATAAAAAATTGCTTGTTCATTAATTGACTGTTAATATCTTAGGTGAAAGCTTGGGGCATTATGCAATACCATGTCACCATATCAAGCATTGTGTACACTTTGTAGGGAAATATATAATATAAGTGTGAAATGACCCTCTTTGTGGGAATCCACCACTTGATGTTCTCATATATCAAATTCACATCCCAATTAGCAATTATAACCAAAAAAAATACCTTTTTTCACCTTTTAAATTTTTTTTGTAGAGATTAATAAATACCTTATTGAAACATTGGAACACGATAACACTAAAGAGGTTTCTTCAATTTTTGTTGGTAGATATTATATGGGTGAACAATTATGTTTCTAGTTTAAAGTAGTTTACTCTATGGACAAGTATTAATTTATTTATTTAATTTGGAAACATTTAGAGGAAGTAAAAACTGACCATGTATTCACATCAAATAGTTCCTTTTTAAATTACATTTCCTATTCCAGAGATGAATATCAAATTCTTATAGTATAATAATATCCTTAAAGTATTTTATTTTTATAATTTGTCTCAATAAAAAATTATTCATGACATTTCATTTAGAGAAAGGTTTGATAGTGGTGGAAATGAAATGTTTAGTTGCACATATGAGGGGTATAAAAATAGGGATGTAAAAAATGTCATTAAAAAATAGGTACCTAAGATATATGGTAAAAAGAGGGAATATTTAATAAGAATTGTGTACTAGGAAGGGGTGTAAAACAATTAAGATCTAGGAATAGGAAATAATTTAGGGGTATTAATTAATATTGAATGATCTTAGGTGATATAGGATAAGTTTACTAAGTAAACCCCCTAGGCACAAACCCATAAGACTTAAAATTTCTAAAATAATAGACATAAGAAGAAAGTGGAATGTTTCTAATTGATTTCATGGGTATGAGACATATAATTAGTGTGGACATAGAACAAGACCTTGCTAGACATTAAGCAATTGCTTGAATCAAATGGATACGGGTTGATTGGTTCAAAATATATGATAGTATTGGATTCTAGACCCAAGTGATTGACTAGGACACAACTTATATCTGGCTTAAGCTTTCCCAAAGTGACATTTCAAGGATTTAAAAACATGACTTACCAAATCTATGTCCCTCGATCAATTGAATTTAACAAGGACTTTGGGGCCTAAAATATAGTAGATGCCAAAATTCTCAAAAAGAAAAAATGAGATAGTACAAAAAATGATACTTTATTAACATGGGTCTAGTTTCAAACTCATGATAGAATGATAAGCTCAAGAATACATGACATAAATAAGAATGTGGGTCCAAGAGATTCAACAGATTATCATGATAAATAGGAATCCTATATAGGGATAAAAGATATAGATTTTAACATAGATTCATGATTTATAGATCAATTTTTTAATGGGGTCCATTAAAAATTTAGAAATTAGTTAATAGCAAGGGGAGAATTAGGGATCAAATGTAAATAGAAGACATGAGTTTTGCATTTTTGGGTGTAGGCCAACCTTATTCATTTTTCTATCTAAATGCCTCCTAGAATGAATCAAGATCTTTATTTGATGAGTTGATGATCAAATGAATGAAAATAAATGCATTTTATACAACCACATGAGAATAGATCTAGCAAACATGTTCATATTTAACTCTATGAAAGAAAGGCATAATGAGCTAGTTGGGAAATTTTGAATTTGTAAAATTAAATTTGGATATATTGAGTCCATGCTCTAAGGGGAAACCTTGAAACCATGGACTTGACATGGGATTAGACAGGAAGAATAAATCATGATTATAGAAAAATGTAAACTAAGGAGTAGTGTATGGATCGACATGGAAACAAAAAGATTATACATATGTATATGGGTACATGAACATAGAAGTAACATATGTTGATTTATCATATGATTGTGTATGTGTAAGAATGAATTAGAAACTATGTAATTAGGCATGACTTTCCACAATACTATGGCATTTTCCATCATGTACAAGTATCAAGACATTACATCAAAATAGGCATAAAAATAAATGTAAAAATGCATTGGGATGAGTTTTTCACCATTATAAATGTATTATATTTGTAATTGTTGATTATTTAATGTGTTGTTGAAATTCCTTTGTTTGAGACAAATATTTACATTTTTATTTGAATCAAGATATTAAATGTTATTGAATTAAATTCATATGGTGATACTTGTAACATAGAAATGTATAATAAAAATATTACCCATCCATGTCATCTAGAGTAGGATTCTTAATTTTAATTTGTTGGTTGAAGAATGGTTGTATATATTCACCAATTAATCAACTATATCAATAATATTTGAAATTGAAAAAGATGATTTCACTATGCATATATTTAGGTAAGTGAATTTGAGATTCTATAGGTGTGGCATTTATGTTTAATTTGTTTATGTTTTATAACATGCAATGAGAAGGTAAAATTCTTGATCAATTATTTGATGAACCGAAACAACATTTATATAGGAGAATACAGTTGAATACAATTGAGATAATTGTAACCACACCATAACCAGATAACTGTAACTCCATAACTAACAACATAACCATTGTAAAGAGGTAGTTTATTTATTAAACAATGCAATATGAACTCCTATTCTAACATTCCCCCCTTATTACATTGTTCTTGTAAATGTACCCCTGAAACAACTCAAATTTTACCTTGCCAAGAGACTTGGTGAGTATATCATCTACATGAGAATCTTTTGGGCAGTACTGGAGTTGGATGTGGTCGTTCAAGACTTGTTCTTGAATGTAATGACATTCAACCTCAATATGCTTTGTTCTTTCATGAAAAACTAGATTCTTCACAAGATTCAACACACCTTGATTGTCACAAAAAAGAATAGCTGGATTTTCTTTAGGAATGTCCATGTCATCCAAAATGTGATGTAACAAAATCGCTTCACACACAACTCCTCATGCAACATGATATTCAAGCTTGATGGATGAGAGAACAAAAATAGTTTTCTTCATACTAATCCTTGAGATAGGTCTAGATCCAAGATGAAAAAAAATCATGTATTTGACTTCCTATCATCAATAGATCCGACATACTCTGAGTCAATATATCCCTGCAAGAAGAATTGAGGGTTCTTCTTGTATTCTAGACCATGATCAACTATACCTTAGATATATCTCAAAACATGCTTTAATGCAACCTAATGAAATTTCTTTAGCTCCTGCATAAATCTTGAAAGATAGCTAATAGAAAAGCATAAGTTTGGTCTAGTATACATCAAGTAAATGAGACTCCCAACAAGATGCCTATAGAGAGTTGTATCTACTTGAGGCGAATCTTAGAATCAAGAGAGTTGCATACATTTATCCATTGGAGTGGACACACATTTAAAATTAAACATCCCATATTTTCTTATGCAGAGCATCCACCATTCCAACAATAATACCCTAACATACAATTATAAATGTATATCTATGCATTTCTAAATATGCATAAAAACTTTATTTTATAAAGTTCCCATTTTACTTGCCATCAGCAACACACCTCCCATTAGCACCACCTTTAAATCTTTCACCGATCTCCTTTGACACTCCGATATGTTAAGCACAAACTTCACCATTGGTCAGACTTTACCCATCGGCCTAACTCACTCCTCCTCTTCCGATGTCTAATCTTATGCCGATATGCCTTCTATCGGCAAGACTTAATACTATCGGCATTACCTAAACCCTTTGTTCCAACTGCTTTAGCCATGTCGATGTATAACTATTACTTCGTTGCCTATCAGCCACCTTGTTTGGTATCTCCCCGATGCTTCACCTCACACCGATCTCAACATCCCCATCGCCAAGACATATAACTATCGACAAAGACTTCATTCCCTCTGCCAATATCACTTGTCACCCCAAAATCCTTTACACCAACTCCTTCGTCGACCAGACCTCCACCATCGGTCCAACTTTAAGCCACTCCACTAATATACCTCCTTACGCCGATGACAAACTTCCCATTGTCAAGACAATCCTCATCGGTGAACCCCTAGAGTTTCCTGCCGATACCCTGATGAATCTATTATCGGTGTGACATCGCATGTCGATGAGACTTCCACCAATTCTTCTGATAGGTTCCCTCATGCCAATACTGTTGACCCCTGACGACTTCTCCTATCTTCAAGCCTGACGCATGGAACATTATAAAAGGATATACATAGAGAATGTATATCAACCCTAATTGCTAAAAATGCAATTTTTTAACTTGGTTTTGGCACTCAATCTGGTTAGTGATAGGTTCTTAACCTGCATCCCTTGCATCCAAATGCGATATACTCATAGTTTCTCCTTCCAATCGTTCAAAATGAACTGTGTTCGCCCTGAACCATCAAACCTCAACGATTTCTCAGATCGATCTCCTCCTCAAACATACAGTGCTCTGCACTTCAACAATCTAGCACATAGTCATGCTAGGATCCTTTAATGCATTCCTTGCCTGATCCTGTAAGCATTAACATAGACAAATAGAAAGACAAAACAAAACCCTAAACTAATATATACAACCATTCCATCAATTCAGAGAATCAACCGGTGGAATGGATAAACGAATCCATCTAATCCTAGTACAGAAAACCAATTACATAGTGAATTCAAATGCAACAGAATCTCGCTTATTATGCTTCTTCAGAAATGTTTACAGACACTTGGTTGATACTTTCACAACTGAACTAGAACTGACCACAACTCATACTCTATGTTCATTCGATCATCTAGGGGGTATTTATCTACTCACAAAGAGTAGTACTATCTTGGATTCTCGGCACCTAGGAAACACTTCCAGGTAGCTGAGAGATACAACTATCCAACAGACTCCAACTAACTCTCAACTAACAACCTAAAAATAGAATATTTCAGTCAATATAGACCTTATTACAATGCATTGGTCTTATAAGACCTTATTGGAAAAATAAACAATCTTAAAACTAACTAACTGCCTCATGTAGGCCACTGTAGGATAGGTGCTCCTGCACCATACTCCCCAACAAAAAAAGAACTCATGTCCCATGAGTTAGGTTGTGGAAGAATTCCACCTTTATTCTTTGCCATCTCAGTGTTCTGACCTATTCCAACTTTATCCTCTGCTATCTCTTGGCTGCTACAAGATTTCTGAACTATAACTTGTTGTCTTGCAAGTAAATCCTCATGCCTGTCAATGTAGGCTCTGCTCATACATACCCTGTGTTTGTCAGTTTGTGTTACCAGCACCTCTGTCTGAATACCTAGTTGAATAACCTTAGTAATTGCTTCTTGAACTTCTACAATGTTCAAATCTATCTTCCTTTCAACTTTTATAGGACAAACAATAGTCCCTACCACAATCACATCCTTGTCTTGCCAATCAATTTGTGGCTACTCATAAACCTTTTACTGAAATTGTTGCTGACCTCTGTCAGTCAAAACTGAACCTTTCTTCAAACTCTGATCTCCTTTCCTTGAGATATCATCAATTGCTGTTATGCTTGGGCCTGTAGGCATTTTCACAAATTCCTTCTTTCCCACTAAAATGATTTTTGCTGCCTTCTGTGCTGTAGTTTCTTCTTGTAAAGGTATCAACACAATAGTTTTACCATCTTTCTTGATGGTGTAGGTATTTGCATACCCATCATACAATGCTCTTTTATCAAATTGCCATGGTCTACCCAACAGTAGGTGACAACATTCCATGAGAAAAATGTCACACAAAACTCTATCATGATATTCTCCAATCTGAAAATCAACATATGCCTATTCATATACAAAAAGTGATTGACTATCACTCACCCAAGATGCCTTGTAAGGTTTTGATGTGGAATCCTTTTTAAATTCAATTTATCCACCATTTCCTGAGATACCATATTATCTGTTGAGCCAGAATCAATTACAACCTTACATATTTTACCTTTGCTCTTGCATGTGGTCTTGAAAAGAGCTCTTCTTTGCATCATATCCTTTGATGTCTTCAAGATTGTCCTTCTTAACATCAATGCTTCTCCCTCCTCTGGATACCCATAATTATCAGGATCCTCCTTCACACTTTGCTGAGTGTTTGAGCTGCTTGTACTTTGTTTATCAGCTTCTTGGATCAGATTTGCCCTCTTTTCTCCCTCTGAACTTGTTGCTTTTGTTGGACATTTGAAAAATGGATGCCCATATTCACCACAAGTGTAACACTTACCAGAAAATGTAGTAGAACCTCTACCACCTCCAAATCTACCTCTGGTACCTTTCCATCCACCTCTGAAATCAGACTGCTCTTGTCCTTTACCAGTGTCTTCTTGATCCTCATTGCTTTGCCTCATTGTAGGGGCTGATCCTCTTCCCCTCATATTGCTGCCTCTTCCTCTCAGGGACTTATCTTGTCTTCTATTCATCTTTTCTTCAATCCTGATTGCCATTTGATAACAATTCTCCACACTCCTTGGGTTAGCTAAAACTAACTCATCCTATATGTTCAATCTCAAACCAGCGAAGTACCTAGCCACCTTTTCTATCTCATTCTCATGATGACCAGATCTCATACTCAATTTATAAAACACCTTAGTGTATGCCTTCACATCCATTTCCTTTTGCCTTACAAATTGTAGCTTCTTAAACATCTAAATTTCATAATCCTTGGGTAGAAACTTACCTTTGATCCTTGCTACCATTTTATCCCATGAAGTGATCTTTGACTTTCCTTGTTTCCTTCTCTCAGATTGTACATAATCCCACCATACTAAAGCATGACCTCCTAACTTGGTCTTTGCAATCTTTACCTTCTGATCCTCAGCAACATCTTCACATTCAAAGTGATTATCCAATGCAGCAATCCAATCCAGTAACTCATCTTCATCCAAACTTCCTATGTACCTAGGAACATCAATCTTTACCTTAGGTTTGTCACTCTAAACTGCCCTTAATAGTTTTGCAAATCTCTAATCTTTAGCATTCAGGTCTTCAACTACCTCTTCATACTCTTCAGCATCATCTTCCTCTTCTTCTGATTCACTGTCTTCCACTTCCCTCTTTTTGTTCTTCTCCAAGGCTACAAGCCTGGCTTGAAGTGCTTCAGCAAGCTCCTTCATCTTCCTCATATCTCTGGCATGTTTTTCCTTCATCTCCTACAACTCCCTTGCAGTACCATTACCTTTCGGAGGTATTTTGTCAACCTCACTCCTCTACCTCTGTCTTCTCAGTGACAGAATCAACACACAAATAGCCCAAACCTTTTATTGTGCTCTGATACCAATTTGATGCAGAGCATCCACCATTCCAACAAGAACACCCTAACATACAATTATAAATGTATGTCTATGCATTTCTAAATATGCACACAAACTTTATTTTATAAAGTTCCCATTTTACTTTCCATTGGCAACACACCTCCCGTCGGCACCACATTTAAATCTTTCACCGATCTCCTTTGACACTCTGATATGTTAAGCGCAAACTTCACCATCAGCCAGACTTTACCCGTCGGCCTAACTCACTCCTCCTCTTCCGATGTCCAATCTTATGTTGATATGCCTTCTATCGACAAGACTTAATACTATCGGCATTACCTAAACCCTTTGTTCCGACCGCTTTAGTCATGCTGATGTATAACTATTACTTCGTTGCCTATCAGCAACACATTACCTATCAGCTGCCTTGTTTAGTATCTCCCCGACACTTCACCTCAAACCGACGTCAACATCCCCATCGCCAAGACATATAACTATCAGCAAAGACTTCATTCCCTCTACCAATATCATTTGTCACCCCGAAATCCTTTATGCCAACTCCTTCATCGGCCAGACCTCCACCGTCGGTCCAACTTTAAGCCACTCCGCCAATATACCTCCTTATGCCGATGACAAACTTCCCATCATCAAGACAATCCTCATCGGTGAACCCCTAGAGTTTCCTACCGATACCCCGATGAATCTATTATCGGTGTGACATCGCATGTTGATGAGACTTCTACCAATTCTTCTGATAGGTTCCCTCACGCCGATACCGTTGACCCCCGACGACTTCTCCTATCTCTGAGCCCGATGCATGGAACATACTAAAAGGATATACACATAGATTGTATATCAACCCTAATTGCTGAAAATGCAAGTTTTTAACTTGGTTTTGGCACCTGATATGGTTAGCGATAGGTTCTTAACCTACATCCCTTACATCCAAATGCAATATACTCACGCTTTCTCCTTCCAATCGTTCAAAATGAACTGTGTTCGCCCTGAACCATCAAACTTCAGTGATTGCTTAGATCGATCTCCTCCTCAAACATGCAGTGCTCTGCACTTCAAGAATCTAGCACACAGTCATGCTAGGATCCTTTAATGCATTCCTTGCCCGATCTTGTAAGTGTTAACATAGACAAATAGAAAGACAAAACAAAACCCTAAACTAATATATACAACCATTCCACCGATTCAGAGAATCAATTGGTGGAATGGATAAACGAATCCATCTGATCCCAGTACAGAAAACCAATTACACAGTGAATTCAAATGCAACAGAAGCTCACTAATTATGCTTCTTCAGAAATGTTTACAGACACTCGGTTGATACTTTCACAACTGAACTACAACTAACCACAACTCATACTCTATGTTCATTCGATCATCTGGGGGTATTTATCTACTCAGAAAGAGTAGTACTGTCTTGGATTCCCAGTGGCTGGGAAACACTTCCAAGCAGAACAGACTCCAACTAACTCTCAACTAACAACCTAAAAATAGAATGTCTCGGTCAATACAGACCTTATTATAATGCATTGGTCTTATAAGACCTTATTGGAAAAATAAACAATCTTAAAACTAACTAACTACCTCATGTAGGCCACTGTAGGATAGGTGCTCCTGCACCATTTTTATAGGAGTGTCTTGGCATATTTCATCTATGAGAAAAAAATTATTTTACCATATCTACAAGCCAAGACAATAGTGAAGTAGCCCCAAGTTTGTCATTTTGAAGGATTTCTTTAGATCATTTTTTACATCTTTGACAAGATTATCTCAGCATCCTATGATCACAAGATCATCCACATATAAAATAAGAATGACAATCTCTATGCCTACCCTCTAAATATAAAAATTTGGATTTGAGGGGATACAGGTGAAAACATGTTGCAATAGATGATCATCTATTTTAATATACCATGCCCTAGGTGCTTGCTTAAGTCCATAAAGTGACTTAATGAGATGGCATACCTTTTGAGGATGATATTCATCAGTGAAACATTCTTGTTGGGCCATCTATATTTCTTCTTATAGATTACCATTTAGGAAAGCACTCTTGACGTCCATCTACTGAAGCTTCCATTCTTTCTATGCTACCAATCCACAAACAACTCTAATTGTTTTGATCTTTGTAGTGGGTGCAAAGGTCTCTTCATAACCAATGCCCTCCTATTGAGAATATCCCTTTGCAACAAGTCATTCATTGTATTTGTCGATAGATCCATCTTCCTTGTATTTTGTTTTGAAAATCCATTTGCAGCTAATGAGTTTCTTTCGTGCAGGTAGATCAAGAAGTTCCCATCTCCAATTATATATTAGGGATCCATACTCAATATCCATGGCCTTCTTCCATTGTAGTTGAGTTAAGGCCTCTTCAATTGTATCAGGTTCAGTGTTCTTAACAACTAAACTCATCAATGCAATATTTACCTCATTTCTCATATGTCTTCTCGCTCTGACTCCTGATGAAATATCTAGTAGAGAGTTTAGGTGGCAATCCTTGATGGTGCTTTAGACCCATTTCAAACATTGATGCTACTATTGATTTGAAGAATTATTTTCCAGATGGCCAAGATCAACGAACAATTCTCCTTACAGCTCATCTTCTTTGTGAGAGGATTCTTCATGCTCATCATCTAACTATGAGAGAAATCTATGAGAGATTGTCAATTTTGAATCTCCTTTGTGTGTCAATTATTCAAATGATGAATCATCACATACCACATCTCAACTCTCATAAATCGTCTATGTCTCAGGATCCTTGAGATGATATGATTTTGAGGTAGTACTGTACCCCAAAAGATACATTGGATTGTTTTGGAATCGATGTTATTCCTCTTGTTAGCTGGGACATGCATATATGTTGTAGAACCAAATACTCTAAGATGGGAGATTGAAGGCTTATGACCACTCCATACCTCTTATAGTGTCTTGTCTTGCAAGATCTTTGTGAGTGCCCAGTTGAAAAGATACCCAACTATCTAGACTACTTCTGGCTAGCATTGATCCTCCAACTTAGCTGTGGAAAGCATGCAACGATCTATCTCCATGATGATCTAATTATGACATTCTACAATTCCATTCTAATGGTGTGTATAGGCGGAAGTCAAGTGTTTTTTAATGTCGTGATGCTTCAGGAATACCAAGAACTTCTTTGACATAAATTCTCCCTTGATTTAAGTTGAGGAGAAGAAGAGGTCATCTTGTCTACTATTCAACTCATTAGTAGAAGTTTTGAAAGTGTGTAAAGGATTCACTCTTCTTCTTGAGAAAGAACACTATGTCTTGTGAGAGATGTCATCCACCAATAACTGGGAGTACTAGAACCCTTGAAAGGAAGAAGGAAGTGGTCTGCATAAATTTGTATGCATGACTACAAGATGTTCCTTAGCATGGAAGGTACTCGACTCAAATAGATCCTAATGTTGTTTTCTTGCAAGACATCCAACATGTTGATAACTGAGAGGGGGGGTGAATTAGTTATCCTAATTATTTCTTCTTTTGAACTTTCTTATTAATCAATGCAGCATTGCATCAAACAAACAAACATTATCATGAAATGAGAAACACATGACACAGTATTTTTGACGTGGAAACCCTGTTAAGGGAGAAAACCATGGGGTGATTAACCCAAAGATTATTCTCTGTTAAAAGAATAAGGAATTACAAAATGGCACTTGCCAATTAGGGCTCATTGCCCGAGCACACTGCTCACAAAGAGGCACACTGCCTACAAGGAGACACACTATCTACAAAAGAATGTTATACAATATTTGAACTGATTGGAAGCATCCACATATGCTGGAGTTCAGTTTTGGTTAGGCTCAGTACACTGATCTGCTGCACTTCATCTTTCCTCTTCTCTTTATTCTACTTTCCTTTCACATACCAGATCTTTCTTACTATTTCTACTCTGCTCTGCACTTCTTCACATCTTTTTCACCACACTCACAACTAAATCCATCCTATATATATATCCGCACTAGTGATTTCATTATCTTTCTAGTAGGCACCCGGAATAGTCTATCTTACAAACTCTGTTCTGTTGGCTGAATCCTTGCATGTCAAGTAATGCGGATCAACCATATACTTGTAGAAATCATTAATCATGTCAGCCAAACATGATTCATGCCTTCACAACCTTTACCATCAACAATAACACATCCAAAAAATAGTCTGATGTTCTGTTAGTCAGTTCTTCCTCTATTCTTACTGTCACTCAGGAATCTGGTACTCAACTGTTCATATCTTTTTCCTTGTCCATCACTGGAGGCTAAATCCTTGGAATATACCACTCAAGGTAGTCCTCTTGATTTCCCCAAATCCACACTGCACCAAGATACTTCCCTTGAGAGATCCAGACCAGTCTGTCAGACCTTGCGACATGCTCTGTTCTTGTTCACCGGACCACAATAATCTTCATTTTGACTTCTGGTGTAGGCACACTATGACTTGCAGATATGTGGGATGACCTTTGTTGCCATCAATGACGACAACCATGAATCCATATAGTGTCTCTTGCTAACAATCTCCCCCTTTGGCATTGATGGCAACACTTAGTGAAAAATGACTAAGTGTTTACACTATGCTCCCCCTTGGCTGATGCTCTATCATTATATACATTTTTCGGAACTCCCCCTTAGTTGGATTCCTTATTTTTCATTGCTCCTCACTCCCCCTTTGACATCAATGGAAAAGGGTAGGGTCCGTACACCAAAATTTTCAAAAATTTTACTATACTTAGCCACATATTACATACTTACATAAACTGAAGAATGTCTGCAAAGGATGTCTTTAATTGGACCAGTTCTGCAGCCCAACTTTGCTTCATTCTATCCAAAATTGAAATGTGACCACTCAACAAAAATGCAAAAGCTTCTGCCCTCTTGAGATCTATCAGATCATTGGTTTGAGCGGTAGTCTGAGCATCACTTATGGCCTCATGCATAGTTTCTAACTTAGGGATTATAATCCTTCTAAGTTCTCCCATCTGGTTAATTATATTCTTCCTTTCCTTTTCAAAACTCTTGATTGCATTTGTGATTGCAATAGTTTGACATTCTTGATTTACTATGGAGGAAGAGAGAGGATCAAAACTTTGAGACAAACTCAGTAGTTTGACCTGTTCCTCTTTTATTTTCTTCTCAACTTCTACAGTTGCTTTTGACCAGGAGATACAAAATTTGTAAATGTCACCACCATCCTTAAGAGCATTTTCTAAGCTCTTTATTCCAATACTCATATTTCTCCTATCATTAGAGATTAATCCTAGTACATCTGAGAATCTCTTATCTAAGAACTCCTTCCGGACCTTTTCTTCAGCTAATTTTTCTAGGGATTCAAAATGTGTACTAACACTGCTGACTAAGGTTTTGAGATTACCGGAAGAGGAGGCTGTGGGATCTTTCTGGATTGATGGCATAATCTTCTCAAGCACTCCGGAAGCAGCCTCTATCAACTCACAGTCTTCCATATGAGACTTTAGGAGTTTTTCATTTGCCTTAGCATTAGCAAATGAAGCTATCTTCATTGTCTGCACCGGAGAGAGGGAATCAAAGTTGAATGGGCCTTGTAGCAGCTCCAGTTCATCAATCTCTATTGCTTCTTTGCTCAGAAATCTTTGGACAGTTTGTGTAGTGTCTCTTGCCGAAGATAGATGTTTCTTCTCTTCTGCAGTCTTGGAGCTATCCATTGGAATTTTCTCTTCCTCTACATTCCCACCACTGACAGTTGTGGTTTTCTCTGGTGAAGTCTTCTATCCTTCTGCAATCTTTGCACTGTCACCTTCTTTTTTTTTCACGGCTACTCCTTTCTCTTGTAGTTTCTCTTCTTTGTTGGATCTGGAGACTGTAGGGGAAGCCGGAGGAGAGATGTTAGTCTGTTCAAGGGCCACTTCTTCCGGAGCAGATGATTCCAAGTCCACAGTTATTTCTGCACCTAAGTCCTCTACAACAGGAAGATTAAACCTTTTGAAGGCCTTCCGGAGGATCTCTTTTGTATCCATGGCTACCTTGTTAGTCTCACCAAGCATGAGTTTATTTATCCTTGCTTTACTTCTGAACTCATCTTTGCAGTCTTTGAATATTATGTTCATTGTCTTGGGATCAATTTGAGGATATAGCTGAATAGCTATTTGCTCCCGGATCTCAAGATCTTTTGCTTGGGCATTGTTCTTTCTTATTTCTAATTCCTTCTCTAGGCTCTTAGGAATTTCAGAGATAATCTCAATAAAAGCTTTATTGTAAATGTTCAGGTACCTAATTGTAGCTTCCTGTAGGATCTTTTGGTCTGCCTCATTGTAGTCATCATAAAATTCGGCCACTGGTTGAAGGTTCCCATCCACAGTTACTGATTTGATTACACTGTCTAGAGACAGGGTGGGCTTTTCAACAAATTTTTCTGCCATTTCTTCCTTGTCTTGGCCCGTGGAGGGTTTACCAGATCCCTTCTTCTTCTGCTTCTTTAATTCCTTTACTCCGTCATCTGGTTCAGTATCCTCTTCATCTCTTTGACTCTCATAAGCCCTTGTGGCTTTTGTCTTGGATCTTTTGCCGGGTGCCTGGACTTCTGGTTTTGAGCTTTTGGTTGTGGGAGGTGCAGATCTTTTTGATGATCTGGTCTGGGTGGAGGTTTCAATCGGAACACTTTCTTCACTTTTCTTTTCTGCCCTCTTCTTCTCTTTCTCATTCCCTTCCTTCTTCTTCCTGTGAGCATCAAGTGCTTCCATGGAGATCCCAAGGCCTTGTGCTATGTGTTCTACTTCTTTTCTAACCTTCCTCTTGATCTCTGATTCTTTGAGTTCAACATGAATTTTTATACTCAGTTCCTCAAATGTTCCGAACCTTTCTGCCTTTGGATCTTTAGGCTGACTTAGCATGTGTTGAACATGCAGCTCCACAATCTATTCATCCACTTCATAGCCCATGGGCATGATCCACACAGTTCTTGGTTCTACTGCCTCCATTAGGCACTGATCTGTTTCTACCATAAAGCATACTATGTCTTTGTACTTTTCAACAAGAGACTGGGGTATTCTTTCTCTTGCATGCATCATGCTCTGGAAGTTCTTGAAATATCCCCACAAAGCTATTTTTCCTGCTTTAGCATCCCCAAGTCCATGCAAATAATCTCTGATTTGGATGGCAACTGGTCTGTCATTCTGCCATATCCATCCACTGGATCCGGGAAGCTCATTCATGTAATAAAAGAAGAGACAAAGGATAAAATTGCCATACTTGAAGGAGTTTTTCTTGTCCTTCTTGATCTTCTGCAGATTTTCCAAAAGTTGGTTTAGAAGAAGCTCACACAAGTCATAGTTTGCATTTTCCTTTAGCATTTGATAAGCTATGTAAATTGCAGTTCCCGGTACTGAATTTTCCCTACTGGAGTGATAGATTTTGTAACCAATTATCATAGATGCAAATTTGACATCCGGTTCAGTGATGTCTTCAATTGTCATAGCTCTCTTGTCAAATTTAGATCTGGTTGCATCACTAACTGTCTGATTTTTGACAGACTTGAGAACAGGTAATCCACCAGATGAGTGCAGACCGGTTACAGCCCTAATTGCATCTTTGGTGATCTTGAAGGGCTTGTTCAACCATAGGAAATTGTCATGCACTCTACTTAGTACATACTGGACCCATTCATCTTCTTCAAAACAGGGGAAATGAATGCACTGTGCAAAGTGCTTATCCCGGATGGCTTTGTACTGAAGTTTAATCTCAAAGGAGTCGTCTATCAACTGTTTGTGATAGATATCCATCAATTTTGATTCACCAAAGTCTTCAAAGTTTGTATGTATGTAAACCCTAATGTCCTCCGTATGCAATACACCATGCGGAACACTAGAGAAGGCTCGTAGGGGATCTACCTCCAAAGATTTGTATGGATGTTTCTTGAATGTGGGGCGAGGTCTATCAGAGATCTTAACTATATTCAGAGTAGCCATTTTTCAAAGATTTACAGTGAGATATTGAAAATGAAAAATACCTTATGTGCCTTTGGTTATACGGAGTGGTTGGATTGATTTCTGTATGTAATAACTTCTGCAAGTGATCTTCAATGACTTGATGAATTTTGTTGTAGAGCTCCACTTTTCACTTCTTCTTGAGTGTAGAATGAACAAGTGATTTATGAGAAATCCCTTATATTGTTTCACAAACCCTAATATCTGTTTGCAATAAATGCTTGACCTACATTCTTCTGATTTGCCTTATTCAAATGACTTGAAGAACCAGATCAGTCCTGATTTATGAACATCATGTAAATCTTCCAACCATGAACAAATCAAGATGTCACATCACAAGGACATCCCAAATACTCTGTCCAATCCGCAGAATAAGACAATGCACTTCTGGATCTCTCCGGACCTTTTTGTAATCCTCTGTCATTCCGGAGCATCTTCCAGAACAGGTTTTGCATGATAGATCATAACTTATTCACATCTTCATGTGGACCTCTAAAATCTTATCTGGATCATTTCAAGACTCATATCTACAAACCCTTTACTCCGCATCTCGTGCCTAATCCGGCACCACTTGATTGGCTGGGGGAACAGGATTTTCTTTGTGTCTCCCCTTGAGCCAGAGCTCACCTTTTAATTTTTGGAAGGAATATCAGCACCAGAGTCTAGTGTGGATCCAACCTCTACACTCTTTGAACTTTTCTTCACCCAAATCTTGTTCATTTGATTCCTAACTTCATCCGCATTCATCTTTTGTTTACCCTTGTCTTGATTCTGATTATACACCGGACCTCTTTTGTCCTGATTCTTGCTTCTGTAGACTTTTGCATTATGACCGGACCTATTACAGATTTGGCAAATAACATTTCCTTTCATATTTGACTGATAACCTCTTGATCTGTATTGATTAGCCTAATGACCTACCCTATTGCATGCAAAGTATCTACCATTGAATGATTTGTTTATTTGCATATTTCTGCATTCATGAGACTTGTGTCCATACCTTTTGTAGTTGAAGCACTGTCTGGAGAAGGATGAATTAGTCTGATTCATTCTCTTTCTGCACTGATTAGCTTTGTGACCAAAGTGGTTGCAGCTATGGCAATATCCATTAAGGATGGATATCTTTGAGCATTGGGCTGTCTTACCGGAGGTCTTCTAGGCCTATTCCTTGGATTTTCTAATCCAAAATTCTTTTGACCAGATTCGGAGCTTTCTCCTTTCTCATATCCCAAACCATACTTGTCATCTGCCCTCTTTTGACTTCCAAGAAGAACTTCAAGTTGAGCAAAACTTATCTTGAATTTCTCTTCATATTCATTTGCTGTTTGAAGATCTCTTTTGAGAGAGACAATTTGATCCTCAAGTTTTTCTTCATTATCTTTGGCATCTTCAAGATCAGATTCAAGATGTCTGATAATCCTGTCCATCTGGTGGCAATCTTCTGATTTCTCTTTAAGAGATTGTCTTAAATTGTCTTCAGCTTTTCTTTTCTCTTCAATCTCTTGAGTAAACTTTATAACCCCTGATTCCATTTCATGTCTTACCATAATGACTTCTTTTGATAACTTTTCACATAACTTAGTTTTCTCAGTTAATTCTTCATTTGCATTACTTTCTTTGAACTTTGTCTTGCCAATTGTTGGAGTAGCTCCTTTCTCTTTTTCATAGAGAAACTTAATTTGTCCTTTAGTTCTCTCATGAATTCATCAGTCTGTTTGAGTCTTTCGTTTAATTCATTGACTTCAGAGTTTGACTGTTCAAGATCCTCAAGGGCAGTCTTGAGTTGCTCCCTTAAACCATATGCATCCATTTGAACTCCCAGATCTTCCTCAAGCTGTTAGGCTCTATTAGGAGGAACTTGGCTCTGATACCAATTATTGATAACTGAGAGGGGGGGTGAATCAGTTATCCTAATTATTTCTTCTTTTGAACTTTCTTATTAATCAATGCAGCATTGAATCAAACAAACAAACATTATCATGAAATGAGAAACACATGACACAGTATTTTTGACGTAAAAACCCTATTAAGGGAGAAAACCACGGGGTGATTAACCCAAAGATTATTCTCTGTTAAAAGAATAAGGAATTACAAAATGGCACTTGCCAATTAGGGCTCACTGCCCGAGCACACTGCTCACAAAGAGGCACACTACCTACAAGGAGACACACTATCTACAAAAGAATTTTATACAATATTTGAACTGATTGGAAGCATCCACATATGCTGGAGTTCAGTTCTGGTTAGGCTCAGTACACTGATCTGCTGCACTTCATCTTTCCTCTTCTCTTTATTCTGCTTTCCTTTCACATATCGGATCTTTCTTACTGTTTCTACTCTACTCTGCACTTCTTCACATCTTTTTCACCACAATCACAACTAAATCCATCCTATATATATATCCGCACTAGTGATTTCATTATCTTTCTAGTCGGCACCTAGAATAGTCTATCTTCTCACAAACTCTGTTCTGTCAGCTGAATCCTTGCATGTCAAGTAATGCGGATCAACCATATACTTGTAGAAATCATTAATCATGTCGGCCAAACATGATTCATGCCTTCACAACCTTTACTATCAACAATAACACATCCGAAAAATAGTCTGATGTTCTGTTAGTCAGTTCTTCCTCTGTTCTTACTGTAACTCAGGAATCCAGTACTCAACTGTTCATATCTTTTTCCTTGTCCATCACCGGAGGCTAAATCCTTGGAATATACCACTCCAGGTAGTCCTCTTGACTTCCCCAAATCCGCACTGCACCAAGATACTTCCTCTGAGAGATCCGGACTAGTCTGTTGGACCTTGCGACATGCTCTGTTCTTGTTCACTAGACCACAATAATCTTCATTCTGACTTTCGGTGTAGGCACACTATGACTTGCGGATATGTGGGATGACCTTTGTTTCCATCAATGACAATAACCATGAATCCATATAGTGTCTCTTGCCAACACAACATATATAGGAAAAGAATGGGAAAGTTGAGGAAGTCCTCATACCATGTCCTTAGAACTAAGATGATATAGGGAGCCAATAGAAAGATTCCCATATTCATAATGCCAAAGAGTAGTAGATTCAGACATAGAGGCAGATAGAGAAACTCTAGAGGATGAGATTGCATCTAGTGCAAATAAATGATCCTTCATAAAATCTATATAAATTATCGTACCTTCTCATGAGATCAAGTAGGATTTGATGTCTTGGTAGACCTGGATCTCCATCTTAATCTTATGATTTAAAAGATGACTTATAGAGAAGAGATTCATTGTCAAACCAAGAACATAGAGCACCTTCGTGAGGGTACAACTTCTTGGCTCGAGAGGAATGGTGACATTTCTAATTCCTTTTGCAACATACTCCTTATTGTCTATGATCCAAACATGATCTCTAGTGGGTTGATTAGTTAGTGTATCAAATAGCTTGTGATCACCTGTCATATGCTTGCTGATGTTACAGTCTATTAACCAAACATTCCTTGTTGGCTATGAGGTTTGGGAGACAACAACAACATTATTATGGGTGTCACAATTGGCTATTTCTAGTGCAACCTCATCGGATGCTTCATCTTGTTGAGCTGTGACATGTCCTCTATGATTCCTTCAGTGAGCACATCATTTTGATTGTTGAGAATCATTGTGACTAGATGTGTCTTCTTTACTAGAATTTCCTTGAGTCAAGTTATGATACCAACAACTTTTTCAATGTCATGTGTGTTTGTAGTGCAGATGTGACACCATTGATTCACCTTTTGGGTCCTTTTCTACTATTGTTGTTTCTTTTGTGGTTGCTTTTGTGGTTGCTTTTGTGGTTGTACCTTTTGTAACTCTTAACCACACTGTTGTTTCGAGATGAATGTTGTCTTCAAACTCAACTTGCACTGACTAGATGGCTTCTTCCTATCAGAGAAAATTCAACAATTCTTCAAATGAAACCACCTGATTTGTGATGTTCAATGTCATGACAAAAGTTTGGAACTGGGAAGGAAATGCTCTTAGAGCAGTTAGGACTAGTGATTTTTCCTCCACCTTCTCTCCAAGGACTACAAGTTTTGCTCATCATTATGACACCTAATGCAAGAACTACTCTACTTTCTCGTAATCTTTCATACTAAGCGTATGAAGCTTTGACCATATATAGAGGATCTTTGTCTTATTATTCACCTTGTTTATGGTGGACAGAGTATCCCAGACCACCTTTGATGTTGTTGCATCTCAAACATGTGGTTGAACTTCATAAAAGATGCTGAGTGTGATCAACATCAAGGCTTTCGCATCAGCCTTGTCATACTTCCTCTACTCATTAGAATCAATTAGATGCAGTACTATACTAGTAATGATCCCCCATAGCTCTTCAAATTGGAGAATCATGCCCATATTCATCTTCCATGCTACATAGTTGGGCCCTTCTAGGTGCTAAGCATCTGAAAGAAGTAAATTTGGCGCTAACATGATGACACCATAAAAAATATATTCCACAAAAAAGATATTTATTATTAATTTTATTTGTAAATACACACCCTTTCATGAATAAATAAAAGCTTGAAGATGAGCTTGGTCTGCTCATGTAGTGAGATGTGGATGCTTGTGTGGGCGTTCTACCTCACATTCATAATCTACATCATAGCCTTCCTTGAGCTCAGCATGGATCTTCTTTCCTTGGCAATGTACATCAAACAAGAAGTACTCTCATAGTCCTTGCTGCAGTAATTCATCTAGTTGTAGATTTCTAGTGTTTTGGAGAGTGTCCAACAAAGAAAAGTAGAAGTTGGTACTCTCTGGAGCTTCATCTCGGCCTCTTAATGACTACTAATATTCATGGTTCCTCGCAACACTACTGGAACAAGTGGAATCAACCAAATATTACAAATCTATAACTCTTGCAGGAACGCTTCAAATCCACATGCCCTTTATAATATGTTAGTTGATGTGGCACATGTGCAAGAAGGTTGCTTCTACAATGATCTCTAGTATGGTTGTCTCTGTAACAATCTCTGGTGTCGCTGATGTTACATTCAAGTTTTTCATATCATAGAGATAACTGAAACACCTTCTACAACATCCTCTTCCAATAGCACCACAAATGAATTATGCACAAGATCTGATCTCTTCTCTACTACTAGAATGAGAAGGTAAGATGCTTAATTATTTATTTGATGAATTGAAACAACATTTATATAGGAGAATACAATTAAATACAGTTGAGATAATTGTAACTGCATCATATCTAGATAACTATAACTTCATAACTAAAATCATAACCACTATAAAGTGGTAGTTTATTTATTAAACAATGTAATATGAACTCCTATGCTAACATGCAATACATTACAAAGACTAGATATGCATGCATGCATACATACTTATGTATTTGCAAACTGTTGGTGTAATGCCTCTATTAATTACAGTCCAATCTTTATTATTTAGGTGTAACACTCTTGACACCACTCTTCATTTATATTCCCTCTTGATGTCATGACCTCCACTCTCTTTATTTTTTCGCATTCCCACATTAGGGTTTAAATTAGTGAAGTCTTTCAAAGGTTTTTTATTAATTAGCTATTGATAGACATTAAGAGAAGTGGAGGGGATATTGAAATAGGATGAGTATATAGTTGTGTATGTTGTAATAGAGATATTATTCTATATTTAATAGAAAAGACCTATCCCCTGCCCTATGTGGATGTAGCCATTTGGTGAACCACATTAAAAATTTTGGCTCTTCTTTCTTCCATCTATTCTATGTGTGTTTTCATTTGCTTTTAGTCTTATTGTTTTTCCTCGCTAAACAATTGGTATCAGAGCTTTAGTGAAGAAGCTTGGCAAAGAAGCTCGATGCTGAAGATGGTTGGAAATTGGTGAAGAATTTCCATAAGCATGGATGAAGTAGATAAGCGGAAAATTGAAAAGTTTTTAGGGCAAAATTTTAGACTGTGGAAGGTATAGATGGAATCATTGCTAATCAAGTAGGATCTCTCACTCGCACTAATCAAGAAAACCAAATGAAAAGGTTCAATGTCAGATAAAGAGTGGGAGATATTGGATAAGAAAGCAAGAGCCACTATTTTTCTTTCATTGTCAAGTAATGTCCTCTTCAATGTCTCAGTAGAGATTACATCTAAAGAGTTATGGGATAAACTCTCTGACATGTATGAGATAGCATTAGCATCAAATAAGGTATTCAACATGTTTAGAAGTTATAAAATTTAAAAATGAAAGAAAGTGGGATCATGTCTAATCACCTAAATGAATTTAATACTTAGGTCACTCGATTGATTTAAGTGGGTATAAAATTAGATAATGAAATCAAAGTAATTATGTTATTGTGCTCTCTACCTAACATCTGGGAATGAGTAGTGATGGCAGTTAGCACTTTTGTGGCTGCCAAGAGTACATTAAAATTTGATGATGTTGTAGCCACTCTTTTCCATGAAGACATGAGGAGAAAAAATCAAGAACCCTCATCCGGTGATGCCTTAACTGCTGTAAGTATAGACAATAGAGGAAGGGGTCCAGATAGAGGCAGAAATAATCACAGAAGAAGGTCCAAATCTACACTATGATCAAAGTTTAGGGGTAGAAATGGTGATTGTTGGTTTTGTCGCAAACTAGGTCACACAAAAAAGAATTGTTAGAATTACAAAAAGGCACAAGAAAAGGTGAGCAATATTGAAGTAAGCACTACATATGATAAAGATGCTAGTATTTTGGTTTTATCAGCAAGTGACACTACTGCAGACTCATGGGTGCTTGATTTCGGTGCCTCTTTTCATGCTACTCCATGTCGGGGTGCTTTCACAAGCTATCAAGAAGGTAAGTTTAGTAAAGTTTATCTTGGTGATAATAAAGAATGTTAAATAGTAGGAAAAGGTGATGTGATATTGTCTTTGAAAAATGGAAATAAATGGATCTTGAAAGATGTGAGACGTATTCCTATGTTAAAACAAAATTTAATATCAGTGAGCCAACTTTATGCTTAAGGGTGTGATGTCAAATTTTCTTTAGATACTTGGAAAGTAACCAAGGGTGTATTGGTGCTTGCAAAAGGCTATAAATTGGGTAGTCTTTATGTGTTAGAATGTCATGGTGAAGTGGGAGCTGCAATGGTGGTTGTGGACAATGGCTCAAACCTTTGGCATAAAAGGCTTGGACATATGAGCCAAAAGGGACTTGAAGTTATGTTAAGAAGGGATCAACTTCCAAGTTTGAAGTCCATTGATTTGGAGTTTTGTGAGCATTGTTGATGCAGAGCACACAGAGGAAACCAAACACTTATCAATTTTTAGATCCTTTTGATCCCATCAGTATGAGCTTCACGATCAGCAAGCTTGAGAGCTACTCCGCCGATACACACTAATCACTCCAATATACCTTTGGACCATATTTGTCGCTCAGACTCTTTTCATTGGTGAATGCCTATGAACTCAGGCTGATGTACTGATGGACACACTCTAGCGTCAACCTTGACTTTCTCTGTCAGTGACACAATCACTATCGGCCATGCTAGGGTTTTCTACGCCGACACTCCTATACGTCGTTGCACAATATGCCTTCATCAAACCCTAGCACATGGAGATGCTAGGTGATCTACTGTGCACCTTGCACTATTCAGATTCTCTATGCCGCAAAATGATGAAACACATAGGAAAACAAACAAATATGATAGAACAAATCCATTCCACTAATTTCGACAGAAATCTATCAGTGGAATGCTTCATATCGACATATTGCAACAATGGGAAAACAAAGAGGAACAGAAATCGACAGCTATGCAATTCGTATTTACAGAGAATGGAAAACAAATAGACAACATAGAAAATAGTTCAATTTTCCCCTTAACACAATGCACAGTTACATTCAATCTCCTCTTCGATCTAATTACAAAAAAAATGATCTCTCCATTTGGTTCAATCCTCTAGGTTTATAAACTCGCCTAGAGTAGTACCAAATTGACTCTAAGCAGCTGGGAAGTACTACTACCTATTTTTGGCATTATGCAATTACAATTGACAAATGTCCCCTGAGTCACTTGGGACTTACAAAATGAACCTAGACACAAACTGAAATGAAAATGCATTGGTGAATAGACCTTATTACAAAAGAAAACATGATTTTTTAGGTGCTCCTGCACCATACTCTCGGGGCTTAAAAGAACTCAAGTCCCTTGAGGTACCAAGTCTGAAATAGTAACCCCATGCTTGATGATGTCTTCCTCGTTCATCCAGGTAGCATCCTCATCAGGCAAACCACGCCATTTAACCAGATACTACTTGTAGGTTTTATGTCTGGTCTTCTTCTGAACTTTGGTGTCCAAAATACATTCCAGCTATACTGGCTGACTCAGTGGAAGATCAGAAATCCATTCTGCATCCCTTGCTCCTGTCACATCTGAATCTGCAACATTGTCTCCCCTAAATGGATATAGTTCTGACACATTGAAAATGGGTGATAACGCTAAACCTGGAGGAAGTTCGATTTCATATGCATTAGGCCCAAACTTGTGTACAATCTTGCATAGACATATCTTCTTCATAAGAAGCTTCATGGGTTGCCCCTTCAGAAGTCTTTCTTTCTTCAGATATGCCATTACCAGATCCCCAACTTTTTATTGGACATCCCTTTTCTTCTGATCAACTCTCTCCTTGTATTTCCCTATGTTCTTCTAGATAGTTTCCCTTACAACATCATGGATATCCTTCATGCTGATTGCAAAATCTTCTCCTTGTGTGCTCCTTTTTTCCATGTTCTGGAGATCCCTGAGCTCCAAAATTCCTTTGGGGTGAATCCCATATACAACTTCAAAAGGACTCTTTCCTGTGCTCCTATTAACAAAATCATTATATGCAAATTCTGCCTGTGGGATGATCATATCCTATGCTTCTCCATGCTACTTATTCAAACACCTCAAAAGATTACCTAGTGATCTATTCACCACCTCAGTTTGTCGATCCGTCTGAGGGTGATAGGCTAATGTGAAAGATAATTGAGTGCCCAATTGTTTCCATAATGTACGCCAAAAATGTCCCACAAACTTGGGATCTCTGTCAGTGACAATATTCGATGGTAAACCATGAATTCTTACTATCTCCTTGAAGAAAAGACTAGCAATATGTGAAGCATCGTTAGTACATTTACATGGCACAAAATGAGCCATTTTACTAAAATTGTCAACAACCACAAACACATTGTCAAATCCTCATTGAGTCCGGGGAAGACCCAAAACAAAATCCATACTAATGCACTCCCATGGCCTTTGCAAAATTGGAAGTGGTTGATAGAGACTTGCATTGGATGAAGTCCCTTTGGCTCTTTGGCAAATGTGACAACTGTCTACAAATTTCCTGACATCTATTTGCATCTTAGGCCAGAAGTAAAACCTTCTCACTTGCTCCAATGTGTTGTCCACTCCAAAATGACCTCCAAGACCACTGTAATGTTTCTCTTTTATGATGTTCTCCCTCATGGAACACCTAGGCACACACAACTAGTTGCCTTTAAACAGTAACCCCTATTGTAGCAAAAATTTAGAAAAAATAGAATGATAGGAATCTAAAAATTGTGAACAAACTACATATATCTCCTTGAAGTCTTCATCATCCTGATACATATTCTTGAGAGAATCCACTCCCACACTTTACAACTAGATTTCCTGTCTTAAAATAGACAACAACAAATTTACCAATAAAATCCTTCAATATCTCATTCATTAGACACATGAAAGTACTTAGAGCATTGGATAGTCCAAATGGCATCACCAGCCACTCATAAAGACCTTCATTATTCTTAAAGGCTGTCTTCCATCCATCCCCTTGTCTAATCCTGATCTAATGGTCTCCACTCTTGAGATCAATTTTAGGAAAATACTGAGCTCCACCCAAATAATCCAAGAGGTCCTCTATTCTGGGCATAGGAAACCTATATTTGATGGTGATCTTATTTATGGCTCTTGAATCAGTACATAACCTCCATTTTCCATCCTTCTTGGGAGTTAAAACTATGGGTACAACACATGGACTAAGACTTTTCATCACCAGGCCTTTATCGAATAGTTCTTGTACTTGTTTAGCAATCTCCTCATTCTGATTAGGTGTCATTTTATAAGCTAGTTTATTTGGCAATGTGGATCTTGGGATGAAGTCAATCTAATGACTTATGTCTCTCACAGGGGGTAGTACATTGGTCATATCCTCCACCATGATACCATTATATTTGTCTAACAATTCCTGCACTTCCTTAGTGACTTTTTCCTTGCTGTTTTCAAACAAATCAGAATTGTCTTTAGGTTTCAAAATCAGAGCATACCACTGGGTTCCCTCTTCTTTCAAAGTATGGAGAAACTCTTTCCCACTCACTAACATGACACTTGATCCTACATTCTTGTCTACACCCTCTTTTGGTAAAGGATCCATCTTATACTGTCTACCATTCTTGGTGATAACAAAGGAATTGGATTTACCATCATGCTGGGCTTGTACATCATACTGTCAAGGTCTTCCTAATAATAAATGGCATGCATCCATGGGAATTATATCACACAAAAGTTTATCCCCATATTCCCTTATCTAAAATTCTACCCAAGCTTGTTCATCAACTAAGACTTGTTGCCCTTTATTTAGCCGTGACACTTTGTATGGACTCACATGTGACAATCTTTTCAAATTCAATTTGTCTACCATTTCTACTGAAACTAAATTTTTAGTGGAGCCAGAATCAACAATTACCTTACACCTTTTGCCAGAAAATTTACACAGAGTTCTTAATAGTGTCTTCCTCTGCTGTGGTCCTTTGTTCTGTGGTACCTTCAACATCATCCTTCTCATCATGAGATTCTCTCCATCTTGTATTGGAGCTGTGCTTTCCATAGGTGAGTTCACACTCTAACAATCTTCTTCTTGAATCAGCTGGCTCCTTCTCTCTCCTCCATGAGAGCTTGAGGCTTTCTCCAAACACTTCCCTGCTATGTGCCCAATTTGGTTACAATTATAACATCTTCCCATGAAGACATTAGGACCTCTTCCTGGTCCACCAAATCTGCCTCTTCCATTGGGTCTCCTTCCTTTGAAACCCTCTCTAGAATGAGATTCTCCACTGTGTTCTTGCTAACTGGACTCCCCTTGAGTCTTTTGGAACTGATTTTTGCCACCAAAGCTATTTTTACCCCTGAAATTTCTTCCACCTCTGCCTCTATTCTGTTGTTCTCCTTTTCTTTTCTGCTTCTCTTCTACTCTCAGTGCCACTTGGAAACACTTGTCCGTAGTTTCTGGTGTCAAGATGGTAATCTCATCTTGTATACTATACTTCAGGCCATTAATATACCTGGCAACTCTTCCTTTCTCATCCTCAGCATGTCCACACCTTAGAGACAATTTGTGAAATTTCTCTGTATAGGTGGATACATCCATATCCTTCTGCCTGAGATTCTACATTTTCCTATATATCTACACCTCATAATCCGCCGGTAGGAACTGAGCCTTGATCCTCTCTACCATCTGACTCCAGGATGAGATCATGCTCTTGCCACTCTTCACCCTTTCTCCCTGGGTGTAGTTCCACCACGTGAGTGCAGGGCCCTTCAATTTCGTCTTTGCAAACTTGACTCTTCTATTCTCCGGTACCTCCTTGTACTCGAAATAATTATTCAGAGCCTCGATCCATTCAATGACTTCTTCTGTGTCCATCTTTCCACTAAACATCATAATCTCCATTTTTGCCTCAGACAACTCCTTACCAAGTGATTTTATGGCCTCTAGAAATTGTTTCTAGTCTGCAGATATACTTGTCTATTCTGGGGTTGTTTCCTCTTCCCCATCTTCTTCTTCACCATACTCCTTGTCTGATTTCCTGCCTTTTCCCAAGGTCTTCAACTAAGCCTGGAGTGCTTCCTTGACTCCAGTCTTAATCATCTCCTCCATCTCCTTGAATTTCTTGACCACTTCAGTGGTCATTCCCTTTGGAGGCATATCACTAGCCCCTTGTTCGCTTTCTCTGTTTGACATAAACATTCATAGACAACACCAACACTTCTGCAGACCTTTCACTAGCTCTGATACCAAAAATGATGCAGAGCACACAGTGGAAACCAAAGACTTCTCAATTATTAGATCCTTTTGATCCTGTTGGTATGACCTTCACAATCGGCGAGCTTGAGAGCTACTCTGTCGATACACACTGATCACTCCAATATACCTTTGGACCATATTTTTCACCTAGACTCTTTTAATCGGTGAATGCCTACGAACTCAGGCCGATGTACTGATGGACACACTCCAGTGTCAACCTTGACTTTCTCTGTCGGCGACACAATCACTATCGGCCACGCTAGGTTTTCTACGTCGACACTCCTATACGTCATTGCACAGTCTGCCTTCACCAAACTCTATCACATGGAGATGCTAGGCAATCTACTGTGCTCCTCGCACTGTCTGGATTCTCTGCACTGCAAAATGATGAAACACATAGAAAAACAAATAAATATGATACAACGAAGCCATTCCACTAATTTCGACCGAAATCTTATCAGTGGAATGCTTCATATCGACATATTGCAACAATGGGAAAACACAGGGGAATAGAAATCTACAGCTATGCAATTCATATTTATAGAGAATGGAAAACAAATAGACAGCACAGAAAATAGTTTGATTTTCTCCTTAACACAATGCACGGTTACATTCAATCTCCTCTTCGATTTGATTACAAAAAGAATGATCTCTACATTTGGTTCAATCCTATGGGTTTATAAACTTGCCTAGAGTAGTACCAAATTGACTCCAATGGGCTAGGAGATGAATCCAAGTGGCTGGGAAGTACTACTGCCTATTTTTGGCATTATTGGATTATAATTGACAAATGTCCCCTAAGTCACTTGGGACTTACAAAATGAACCTAGATACAAACTGAAATGAAAATGCGTTGGTCAATAGACCTTATTACAAAAGAAAACATGATTTTCTAGGTGCTCCTACACCAATTGTCTCCATAGAAAACAAAGGTGAATCAACTTCTTGAAGACCGGTCATGACAAGAAAATGTATCACCATTGGACCTTGTGCATTCTGACATTTTTGGACCTACGGAGGTAACATCTTTTGGAGGTGCAAATTATTTTGTCTCTTTTATTGATGATTGTACTCGTAAAGTGTGGGTATACATGATGAATAGAAACTTAGAAGTTTTTTCAAAATTCAAAATTTTCAAAGCATTGGTTGAGAATCAAAGTAGGCATAAAATTAGATGTTTACAAACTAATAATGGGGGAGAGTTTTGTTCTTTGGAGTTTGATGGTTTTTGTGTAGATAATGGCATTAGAAGGATTAAAATAGTCCCATTCACTCCTCAAGAAAATGGTAGAGCCGAAAGGATGAATAGAACCATTATTGAGAGGGTTCGATGCATGTTGCCCAATGCAGACCTAAGTAAGGAGTTTTGGGTAGAGGCAGTTAACACTGCTGTATATATAATCAACATAACCCCTCATCTAGATTAGATTTTGATATCCCCAAAGATGTTTGGTTGGGAAAATAGATTTCATATTCTCATCTATGAGTTTTCAGTTGTGAAGCCTTCACTCATGTCCCCAAGGCAAAGCGAATGAAGTTGGATTCTAGGTTATAGTGCTGCATATTTGTTGGCTATGGTGAAGAACAATATGGTTTTTATCTTTGGGATCATATTCCCAAGCTGCTTGTTCGTAGTAGGAATGTGGTGTTCAATGAAAAAGTTTTCCCTACTCTGTGAAAAATAGAGGACATCATCAAATGAATTCATACAGGTTTATATGTTTGAAAATGGCACTAATATGAGAGAATCAAATCTGGCACCAAGTAACTCATTATCTTCTACAGAGTCTTTATTTCCAATGTAGTAAGCACAAGGTACTTTGTAGACTTTGCAAATTCCTCAAAATTCCACCTTTGCTTTGCAGCTTGGCAATGTGTCAATGCAGACCTTTTTGAAATAAGCCAAGCATTGGTGCCAATGCACCCTACATTTCCTATGTTGCTTGTTGGAGAACAAATACAACCTTTACCACAAGATACACAGCCTTTATCACATGATTCACTATCCCCTTTTGAATACTCAATGCACTCTATTAAAAAATCACCACTGCCTTTCTTAGCAAGAAGTCCCACACAACCTTCATCTCAAAGGCTCCCCTTTGACAAGTCTATGCACCCTTTGGTTATTACACAATCCACACTGCCACAAAAATCACCATTTCACATCTCATCACTGCCTTCTCAATTTGTAACACAACCTCTAATGAATTATCCTATTTTACCTCCCACGTAGGCACTACAAGGATTAAATTTCTCACTGAAGTCCTTGCAAAGTCAAACACTACCTCTGTACAGTTTATCATAGCCTGGTGGAGCCCAACAAGTTTATAATCAAATGCAGCCTGTAGAAGATTCAACATCTAGGACATATTGGATAATAGGAATGTGCCAAGTTTGGCACTTAGAAATTTAAGGAGTTTGGAATAGGGCAATGAGGAATAGGGTAGTTTACTAGAATAGAGTAACTTGAGGGAGCAAGTACCTCATCTGAGGATGTCAACTAGGCAAAAAAAGGTTCCAACTAAATTTGATGACTATGAATTATTGCTCTTAGATCAGTTAGAGCTAGTGAGTTTTTGTGATGCTTGCAAAGACACAAATAATTCCCAATGGATGGAGGCTATGCAAGAATAAATGGCCTCTTTGTAGGCTAATGATACTTGGGATTTGGTGAAGCTCCTACTTAATTGGGGACCTTTGAAGAACAAGTGGGTATACCATCTGAAAGAGGAAGATGGAGGCAAACATCACTACGGGGCTAGATTAGTAGTGAAAGGTTTTGATTAGCAAAATGGCATAGACTTCAATGAAATCTTCTCACCCATCGTCAAAATCACCACCATTCATGTAATCTTGGGTATGACAGTTGTGTGGGATCTTGAGCTTTAACAACTTGAGGTCAAGATGAAATTTCTACATGGAGATGTTGAAGAAGATTTGTATATGGAGCAACCTGAAGGTTTTATAAAATAGGGGCAAGAACATTTATATTACAAACTAAAGCGCAGTTTATATGGGCTCAAGAAAGCCCCAAGGCAATGGTATCGCAAGTTTGATATCTTCATGGTTGAGAATAAATTCATTTGCTGGGAATCTGATCTGTGTCTTTACTTCAAGTGGATTGACATGTTGGTCACTGGTAGCAACATGAGGGTTGTTAGGGAATTGAAGCAACATTTAGCTTAGTGGTTTGATATGAAAGATTTAAGTGCATCCAAGAGGATTCTTGGCATGACAATAATCAGGGATAGACAGAAGAGACAAATCAGATTGACTCAAGAGAAGTATGTTGCTAAAATTTTGGACAGGTTCAATATGACGAATGCCAAGCCTGTTAGTACTTGATTGGCTGATCATTTTCATTTGTCATCAGCCATGTGTCCTCAAACTTAAGAAGATGAAGGACACATGAAGAGTTTTCCTTATTCATTTGCAGTTGGCAATCTCATGTATGGCATGGTTTGTACTTGTTCAGATATTGCCCATGCAGTGGGAGTTGTAAGTAGATTTATGAGCAATCTAGGTAAACCTCATTGGTAGGTGGTACATTGGATATACAAGTATCTCAGAGGTACTTTAGATCATGCTTTGTGTTTTGGAGGATAGGATACTCAGCTGCGGGGGTATGTTGACTCTGATATGGCCGGAGATGGACAAATGGAGGTCTACATCAGGTTATGTGTTTACATTTGTCGGGGTTGCCATTAGTTGGATTTCACATTTTCAATAGGTAGTTGCCCTCCCTTCCACTAAGGTTGAATACATTGCTCTCACCGAAGGAGCAAAGGAGATGATATGGATATAGTGGTTATTGGGTGAATTGTAGTGTACACAATCTATTTTTACTCTATTTTGTGATAGCAACAACATTATTCACTTGGAAAAGAAATCCACTTTTCATAATTGAACCAAACATATAGAGTTGAGATATCATTCTATTTAGCATGTACATGAAGAGGGTAAGTTGCAGGTAAAGAAGATTGACATGAAAGTGAATCCGATGGATGCTTTAATGAAGATTGTTCCAAGGGAGAAGTTCAAGTTCTGTAGGACTTCTCTTGGTATTGTCAAGTTGTGACAATAAGCATGGAGTGGGGGATATCTCTGTGTAGCTCTCTTGCAGACTGGATTGGACTTCAAGTGGGAGATTGTTGGTGTAACGCCGCTATTAATTGTAATCCAATCTTTATTATTTAGGTGTAACACTCATGACACCAATCTTCCTTTATATTCCTTCTTGATGTAGTGACCTCCACAATCTTTATTTTTTGGCATTCCCACATTGGGGTTAAAATTAGTGAAGTCTTTCAGAAGTTTTTTATTAATTGGCTATTGATAGACATTGAGGGAAGTGGAGTGGATATTGATGTAGGATGAGTATATAGTTGTGTATGCTGTAACAAAGATATTATTATGGATTTAATAGAAAAGAGCTATCCCCTGCTCTATGTGGATGTAGCCATTTGGAGAACCATGTTAAAAACTTTGGCTCTTCTTTCTTGCATCTATTCTTTGTGTATTTTCATTTTCTTTTAGTCTTATTATTTTTTCTTCGCTCAACACAAACATACAAAAAAACAAGCTATATTAACTCTAACCTATTCTATTCACAAACATATGCAACCTCAAGATTATACTAAAGAAATCTTAAAACATGAATTAAAACATATTTAATTCTCATCCAAATCCTCCTTGTTGCACACAAGCAAGTGGGATTGTGTTTAAGGATTGACTGTGATGAGAAGGTGGATGTTAGGTGCTCACAACAGTAGAGGAACTTTACATTCAAGTGAGTTATGAAAATGGCCTATGGGAGGTCCAATTTTTTAGATTTTTAGAGAAGTGGATGGAGGGTTAGGATTGCCTTGAGATATCAAGGGGTGAGATTTGGTAAAAGTACAGTAGGAATGAGAAGCCTCTAGGTGGCACCATGTAAATGGTGATCAAAGGGAGCTCCAAGATTCAAGGGGAATCAAGGGTGGAGATTTATCTTGGGTGAAGTAGATTGTGAGAGATAAAAAAGTAGATTTTTTAAGAAATGTGAAGATCTTGTCCATTCTAAAAGTAGCTAAGATGTACAAATGAAGGCCATGCCTTTGATCCCGTGTACACATTTGGGACTTGTGCAACATTTACCTTGATTATTAATGTTTTGGAATGTGTAAATGATTACGGAAGGTTAATGATGTAATTTTGACAAATAATAAAAAGTGGACAAAATAGGAAATTAAATAAATACTTGAATTTATTTTATTTTTGGATGGGACGAGATGCGATTAGGTAAATAACTATTTGGATTTATTTATCTAAGGTTGGACTATAGAGGAAGGCTAATTAGTTGAACAAATAGTTCTGATTTATTTTAAATAATTGCATGTGAATAGTGATGAATAATGGATGAATAGTTCTTTTATTAATTAAATACTAAAAATTTATTTAATTAGTTTTAGAAGAATAATTGGATAATTAATCAAATAAATAGAATTTTTTTCAATAATTATAATGGCAATAGCGAGTGATGTCCTAATGATGAATGAAATGGTGATGAGTCGATTTCAGGTCTCTATATATACATACATACATATGTCAATTATTTTGTTTATAACTCAATTATGGAGAAAACATGTATAAATTACATTTCTAGATATATCATTTAATAAATAATACATATGTGTACATTATAATAAAGTACATACATAAAAATAACTACTACACACTACTTATGTACAAATATGTTTTTTTATTAAAGGGGTAAAATAGGATTTGAAAAGCCTTGGAACCTTTTACAAAAGATGGAACATTTGCCAAGATGAAAGCTGACCAACAACAAAATAGTAGCCTAGCTTCCTAGAGAAACAAGCCTTATTTTAAATGTTTTTAGAACCAAAAGCAAACAGTGCTGCCAAACCCCAATGCACCATCAATGAAGCTGCCAAACCATAGAAAGGACTAACAAGCTAAAATATGCCATATCCTATCCTAGCAATTTGTATACCCTTAACTTGAATGTGGGACTAAAAGACTAACTTTAGAATACCCTTCTTTCTACATTGCACAATAGTCCAAGAGACATTATTGTCCAGGTCCATAGAGTGAGGGGAGGGAGGAATCCACCCCAGATTCCCTACCCATGGGAAACACACAAGAAGAATGCCTAGCTAGGGAGGATGACCATCGAGGAACCACACCAAGAATAGGAGAACCAACACCACACTCTAGGAGAGGGGTGGGATCCAACAGACAATCAAGCACCAAACTAGGGGCCATGGTAGCAACTAGCTTTGAGACCACCTTCATAGCACGAGATAGAGGCCTGGGGGACTTCACAAAGAATCTTCAAAATCTACTATTAGATGATTAGGAACAAGATTATTGCATCATGAAAATGATCTCAGGACCTATTGGCAAGGCCAATTTAACACCAAATGCCCCATAGTGAAGAACCTACATATGGCATTGGAAGGGGATGCCTCCATAATCAAGAGATTGGTTCGAAGGCTGATCCACTACCTACAAAATAATCTCTACAGGAAGGTGCCTAGACATTTCCTTTTCAACTAAAATATGAGCATAGGTGGTATGAGAGAATAGAGACATAGCCGAATCCACTTGTCTAAAACTATGTACAAATATAGTTTGTGTCTATCAATAATTTAAATATATAGTTTTCCATTTGCTTGGAAAATATAATATCTTTCCTACAACATTACACAAATAAAACATTTGACAATTCTTTAAACTACAATGTTTTTGATAATATTAAAGGGGATAAGTAGGGTCCCCGCCCTTACAAAAGACTAGAAGGCAAAAAAGTGATTGAACTACAATGTTAAGGTGTGCTACTAGATGTGAAAGTTGTAACCAAAATGTTCTTTCTCATATGCTTGCATATGTATATTGAATTTCAAACAAAAATTACTAATTGCATAAAGAACTTAATTCTTGAATCCATTTCTTAATTTTATATGCTTGTTTTGTTTTATTGTCAAGCTAATATGCCTACTATTAGAAGCAACACCTATATAATGTCAAGCTAATATGCCTACTACTAAAAACAACATCTATATGTACAATTGAGTGACTTATAAACACCATTATTTAGGGTTTATTGGCTTTTTGCTACACCTTTTTGTGTTTAACAATTAATCATTCCACATAGTACAATTTATAAATATTGATTTATATCACCCATTGAATAACACCTATAAATGATGTTATATCTAACAAATAATCGTAAATGTTTTAAATCTTATGACTTTATATTAATTACAAATATTAACTGTTAAAATCTTTTTTAACAAGAGATGCATTGTGTTAGGTTTCTACCGAAATAGGAGTTGAATTATGTATGGAAATAATTAATATTAATGTGCAAAATAAGTTCATGGAGCTTTAATATAGGAAGAAAAGTGTAACTTTACAAGACCTTACATAGGAAATTGAAGAAAAGCAACAAAAAGGAGTAGTTTTACTTCAAAGCCAAGAGAACACACAGGAAAATGAAGTTAAAATATATGAGATATTAGAGAAAAGTGTTCCACATTCTAAATGAGTTTCAATGTTAGTGATATTCATGGAATTACATTATTGTGTTCATATAGTGAGAAAGGAAAATGCCTAAGTATAGTTGTTTTGTTCAATGATTTAAAAAATCATTTCAATTGTGTTGTTTATGTATCTAACCTGAATAAGAGATATAGTATGTTTTGTTTGCATATACATTTTATATTGTTAAATAGTAAGTATTTTCAAGTGGTTTATTGAGTTGTATAATCTTGCATACAATTTTATTATTTAAATCATCTAAATTGGGCCAGCACAACTGAATAGGAATTGAAGACTATCATCTCTATGGTAATTTAATAATAAATGCATTGTTATTAAGTAAATCAAATAGCAGAGTAATAGAATGTGTAGCTATTTTAATGGAGTTTATTGAACTTGAGAATCACCTTTGTCTACCAAATAAATTTGTCATGACATTTGTTCATGTAAAATATATTTTTAAAGATGTATAAATAATCTTATGAAAACTGTAATGGTTTGCCCAAAGTCTGTTTTTGAGCCTTTTGCTATATCCTTGCAACAATTCATAGTTTGTAATCCTAACAAAAAAAATTGCACATTATTATAAGACAAATTTGGACTGGTGAGACTTAAAACTAGAAAGGTGGCTTATTCAAGACATGATTACCTGTAAAAGCTACCTAAATATTATCTAAGAATACTAGGGTTGTTTGATTGGGCATAACATTTGTAACATCAAATTTGTTACTCCTAAATTTTTGGGCTATATTAGTTATGTCTAAAATCTTATAGGTTATGCAAGGCATTATTGTGTGTAAAAGTTACCTAAATATTATATAAGAAAACTAGCATAAATTGATACATTGCACTTGTAGAATATTATCATTAAACATATTCTCTTATTTGGAAAGCTAGTGGTACATTATCTAAGACCTCACCTACATTCACACTTACCTTTACTTTTGGTATTAAATTTAGCAATTCAAGGTGAAATGTAAGATTAGTATACGTCCTAATTAGACTAGAATGTAATAAACATATTTAATGTAATCAAGTCTAAATTAAGTCAACTATATTTAAGATGGAATTGAATAAGAGTAAAAATAAAATAATGATAATGAAAATGTTATGTTATGAAATTTAACAAGAATAAAAATAAAACCAATTTATGAGAATAGACCTTGAGAATAAGGGGAAAAAAATAATAATGTAAAATTAAAAGGGAAAAAAATCATTTAAATGATAATGATTGGAATGGTAATATAAACGAAATGACCAATAAATTTAAAGAAATCAAACTCTAACCACCATCCATATTTTATAAGGGTTTGATAGTTATTAGTAACAATGACCTCTATAATATTCATTTTTAAATTTAAATTACTAGATAACATTAGGATTTTTATTATTATTTGTTTGATTAGAAGTCAATTTAAACTATTAGTATTTATTCTGCATTATGAATGCGAGATTTGATTTTATCAATGGGGTTTACTCGGTCCACCCCCTTAGACACGGAGAAATAAAAAACATTAAAACCAATTTCAACCATGGCTGGTAAAGCAAATCATTAACGTTGAAAATAAATGATAAAATATTAAAGTAGGTCATAAAAATATAATAAAACATTCTTATGTAAAGTGTTATTCCAGAGTGAGTGATGGAGGGTAAAGGAAAATATAATATTAAAAATAATTTATGTAAACTTTTCAAATTTTTTAATTTATTTTTTATTTCTTATTTTGAGAAAAAAATTAATTAGTTAAGTGTTAGTATAAGATGATGATGTAAAGTATAGTATTAAATTTACATTTAAATTATTAAAATTTTTGAAAAGCAATATAATTTTTTTAATGGTAATATAGGTTTCACCAAAAGATTTATGATAATTGTAGTGTATTGTATATTTTACAAAGTAAATGTCCATGTATTTATTTGGAATTAAAGTAATGTATTTCCGTTTTAAGGACTTACTTCTAATTTAAATAGTTTTAGTGGTAGTTTTTTAAAATTAGGCCATGTTAGTGAAATTAAAAAATATTTAAATATTACACGTCTAATTATTGTTTGAGATTGTTATATAATATAGATTATAAATATAAAGTTTTCTATAGGTTGATTGGTATTAAATAAGTGAGAGTGCTTCTGGATTCCGAAGCAAACTCATGAGTTATATATGAAAGTCAATAAGATTTAGGATTATTTCGTTTGAGAATGATTTTCATAAAGAACCTTAGATTATTAAAAGAATGAAATATAATGATACATGATTCTTCCATGTGTTTTCCTTCTAGTATGTAAAGTTTAATTGGTTAAATAAGGAAATGATATTATACTTATTGTTTAGTAAGATTAACCCCAACAGCTATATAAGGAAGTTTTCATTAACTACCAATACCATCCATTCTCCAAAAATTAAAAGTATAGATATCTAAAATACATCACTGAAATATTTGTCTTTATAATATTGTAACAAGGGTCAGCTCCAAACCTTATATGTTTATAAGGTTTAGGAACATTCTAAGTTCAGTTATTTTACCTTATATTCTTATGGTCTATTGGTGTTTTACAATGCACATTCTAATGACATTTTGTGTTTTAGTATATACATTGAATATATCCCTTGAGATTGTACCTTATTACTGCATTCCAAAGTATGATTTTTAGGGTTGGCCTGGAACTTATGCCTCCAAAGTCTCTGTGCATTTTAAATTTTACTGCTGTCTACAAATAAAAACAGGAAATGGCCGAGCCAAAAGACGTGGAAAAGGAACGACGGCTAGGGATGCACGCTACATAAGAACGGTTGCCCTCGAAATTAAGGGCACATAGATAATGCTTAGCGGAAGTTACCCCCTTATAATTTTTATTTACTTTTAATTTGTTTCTAATGTACAGAAATTGAGCAGCCAAACTAGTAAATATATGGTTTAAACTTTTTTTCTCCTCAACTTTTAGTTGTTAATTTTGGAATTTATTTTTTTTGGGCGTATATAAAATCTCCATGCACACACATATATATTCTTTTGGAATTGGTGATTTAGAAGATATTTATTTTCTAATGTATGGAAATGTATCTTTTACATTTGAGTAGTGGAACTAGTAAATGTAACTTATAGTTGCTAATTTTGGAATTTATCTTTTCTTGGGAGTATATATTTACTAGTTGGAATTCCAAAATTAATTAATTCCAACTAGTAAACATATACTCCCAAGAAAAGATAAATTTTAAAATTAGCAACTAAAAGTTGGACAACAATAGTTGTTGCAGAAATTACCATTATGAGATTTAGCCCAAGAAAAGATAAATTCCAAAATTAGCAACTAAAAGTTAGGCAACAATAGTTGTTGCAGAAATTAACATTATGAAAATTAGAAGAAGAAAAAAAGTTTAAACCATATGTTTATTAGTTTCAGGGCTATATATATATATTCTTTTGCAATTGGTGATTTGAAAGATATTTATTTTTTTATGATGTAGAAATGTATCTTTGCACTTGAACAATGAATCTAGTAACTCTATGGCTTTTTTTTTATCAAATCTCATACTGTTTATTTTATAAAAAACTCTGCTGCTTGACTTCTTTTAAAATTCATTACTACAATTTTTACACAATTATATAAATAAAATTCACTGTGCTCTAACATCACTGTCAAAATTGAAAAAGAAGAAGAAAGAATACTAAATTTATTATAATAAATAAAACAAAACTCAAACAAAAACTACTAAAATTGAATGTGTTACCCATAAAAAAATAATATTTACATATCTCTACAGTGGATTAGCTCTGCCTAATCTATATCAGTAAAACATTTAAAAACTTGATTATATTGGTTTTACATAGAACCATTAGCATAACAAAACAAAACAGAAATTCAACAAACGTTGCTGAAAAAATTCAGGGCCTCCTCTGACCAAATCCTCCAACTATTTTTGAAGAAAATATTTGAAGTTTTATATTTCTTATAAATACTATTTAATAGAAGAATTCTTTTAACACTTGCTGACTGCTTCTGGAATCCCACAACTGCATTTTTTTTCTTTTTGCTTAGATCTAACTGCGTCTACAAAATGCAGTGAGAAGCCCTTTTCCCAGAGTTTATTTTTTAATATACACATATTTCTTACGGCAATAGTGTAATAAAATGTTTCATTTCCATTGTCATTGGCTACTAGATTTCTTCAAACGAATTCCAATCCCAGAGAAGCCGCAACTAGGTACCAAAGATAATATTCATATTTCATCTTGGCGTTGAGGCTAGCATGACAACAAGAAAATGTAGTATTATTAATTCATTTCTAGGGTAATGTGCAATAGAAATAGCATTGATTTTGATGGACATGCAGCATGGCTCCAGGTGGGTGGTTTGGTGATGGCCATGTCTCAGTCCATGCTCGCAGATGCCACGCCTTCCACAGCCCTGACCTCGAGTGGGAGACATGTACTGTTCGACAACCCTGGCAATTTGTTCATAGATTTCCTATGGCTAGCCATATACAGGTACCTTTGTTATGCTAGGCAAATCCACCATAGTAAGATTTGAAGCATTGAACTTGCTCACATTCAGTGTAATTGGGGTGTCATTGATTTACTCCCCGGGCCCTGCAATCTAGTCTATGACCACATTTAAGGCTTTTGTTATTTGAGCGTCAGAAATACTTCTTCTCCTTGCATCCTACTGTATGTTAATCTCACAGAAGCACTCTATTTGAGTTTTATTTTACAACTAATTTGATTTTAGATCACCAATGAAGTAATATTTTCAGACTTTATGCCTTCTTGTTGGATTTTCTCAAACATTGTCTTAGAAATAGATTTATTCTTCTGTGTTCGTTAATTTTGACAAAATTTGCTACAAGACTCATATTATGTATAGATTTAAAACAAACAATCTACTTTGTCACCAACTTTGCATTGGCAAGGTGTGAAACAAATGTATTTGTTGGGTATAATAAATACAATAAGCCTTATATTTGCCAGTCAAAAAATTTGAATACAACAGAAATATAATTCAACAAATATCTACTGAAGGGAGATGCATGCAACCTTTTATTCTAAAATTCTTTTGGATTGTCAGATTTAATTCTTTCGCTTTGCCTGTTCTTTTTACATAGCTAATACTGACATCTTTTTTTGCAGTCGAAATATAGCTGGATTAATGATTCTCAGTGTTAGGGTTTGTATCTGACGAAAGACGAGGATTTGTTATTAGGGTTTGTTCTGGCTGCGGTTTTACAGAGTTATAAAGGGACTCAATTACTCCAATGGTTCCTGAGCTGCCAAACAACTATGCAGAAATTAAAATCAACCCCACACCAAAAAAGGGGAAGTAGAATTAAGGGGAAGACGCCCAATTATCTATCATCGCCATTCCCACCAGGATTTCCTGCTATGTTAACATTATTATTACCAACATTTTTTTGAATGAATTTTCATGCAAGCTGATGAAAGACCTTAGAAACTAGCAGCCTTGCAGAAGCAGCCAATGAATGTTGGGTATGTTTTTAGATATGTTTTTGTAAGCTTTTTGAATTCGCTGGTAAGGAAGCGATTTTGTTATTCAGATAGTGATGAATGGAAACTTTTCAGATTCCGTCTTTACATTTTTCTTCAGTCTGGTATTTTTTTTTAATTAGGCATATTATGAAACATTTCTTCTTACTCCTAACTTAAACTCTCAGAGAATTTAGCTGCCACTGTGTTTATACCGTAATGACATTTTGTTTTTTAGTATATACATTGAATATGTCAACATCTTGGCACTAGCTAAATTAAAGGCAGTAGCAGTATCATAGAAAACAAACCTTAGCAAAATACATACCCTGTTTCTCCACTGTTTAGATAGCGCTATCTCCACTGGTTCTATCTCTACTGGTTCTCTCCATCATTGCGGCTCAAATGCAAATATTTTTCTTCAATATATGCATTGAATCTAACCCAATATATGCATTGATTACATAGTTATTTTTTACAATATGCCAACAGAACTCTGCGATTAGGCCACACAAATTAATAAATAGCTATTAAGTACCATTTATTATTATAGAGGAATTAAATATTTATGGCTATCATTTTTTTTAAATTGATTTTCCTAATATAAACCAATTGGAAATAGGAAAAAAGAAAAATAGCATTTATAAAACTAGTTTAAATAAAAATTAAATCTGAACTATAGAACTTCTGTCCTAAAATTTTAATTCTTTGTTTTCATTGGTTGAATCAGTTAAACTAATGAATCCTGCTGATGCAATGAATCCTGCCCATGCAATAGTAACCTGCCTATTGGCAGGAACTAATAATAAATTTTGTAGAACACAAAAGCTATCACCAAAGAAGATAAATTGAAAGCGTAAATAATAGACCCTAGCTCATTCATTTTCTTACTTGTTGATATATGCTACTTCTACCTTTATAACATGACTAGACTTGAGAAAACCTTAATAAATTTGGTCTTTTGACATATTTAACAAATCTTAAAAGTTCCTATGATGACAAAAAATAAAGGTCTATATTTGTTTTCTTCTGTGTAATACTAATGTTTTTGGTGGTGTTTTCTGCTAACAATCATCGTTGCTTGGATGAGACTTCCCGTAATAAGCAAAGGTGAACTCAGAACCATCTGTTTCAACATCTTGTGTCTCTCCATGTATTTCTTCCTTCGAATCATTATTAGCATTGTGGCGAGAATGATAAGAAGCGGAGGGTGTATCTGACTCAATATTTGAAACCTTATATTCAGATTGTTCTAATGGTTTGGCACTTTCTGGGTCTGCTACACTTTTGTAATTGTGAAGAAGATGAACTGGAGAAGATCCCTCAGGTGAAGCAGTTGGTCCGCTTGATAGATTTTCTTGCCTTTCCATATTCTGCCGAAGGTTCCTCTTAGCTCTCTGGTGCCACTTCTTCAAAGAGGTGACAATTCTTTCACCAAATATGGTTGTTCTCATGTCTGTCCGCATCTGCAATCACAAATCTTATATTTCACATTTTCAATGGTACTGAAGAAACTAGAAATAAAATATGTTTGTTTATTAGGTGTCAAATACTTACCTGTGTAACAAGAGCATAGAGAGGGAGAGTTACATAGCTGCACAGTATTTGAACTGTGATTCTAATCATTGAAAAATGCAATTTAAGTTAAAAAATATTGTTCCAGATTGGGAAATAAGTGACACTGACAACAATTTTTTTGTAAACACTGTAGAATTTGTTAACATTAAAGGTTTTTTATCATTCATGATGATAATGGGTTAGTGTAATCCTGAACATTGATGTTAGACATCTTCTCTGAAAGTTTTTTTTCCAAACCTAAGGTACTGTGATAACCTTTTCTTAAGAGGAATATTCAATGTTGAAAGTGATTTAGCAGGTCAAATAAACTTACCCCAAGCTTATTCTAACTGCAATATCTTCCACACGTTTATGGAAGCAGGATTTCAGGCCATACTCATACTGCATCAATTATATAATATGAAAATATGAAGCCAAGACTTGAAATTAACTAAAAGTAGAAATGAAAATTTCTTCCTTACCCATGCCCAAAAGAAAAAAGCGAGTTGGAAAGCGCTCTGCAAAACAAACGTTTAACAATTACAATTTGTGAAATATGGGAAAGATAAAACAAAATAATGTTTTAGTAAAAACTTTTCTAACCTGAAATAGGGAAAAATGAATGAGATGGAGAATCAACCGGGGTCGACCGAACCAAAACAGTTGATCGTTGGGATTCACCACTGGAGCTCCTTGCACAACAGGATTTCTATCTTGGATATCCAATGCCATTTTCGTTATTATAGCTTGCAACTTTGTTCCCACTATTAGAAGAATCTGTCAAGCATAAATTTTTTAAGACACTTTAAATTACTCTTCATGTTTAAGATTTGATGCTTCCACGTTGCATAGTGTAAGAAATGGTGTGATATCTTTATGATGGACATATGGGAAATTAGAATATTTGTATGGTGACTAATTTCACCCAAGAACATTATCAAGTATTGTATTTTGTTAATGAGTTAAAACAGCAAAAGTTGTAATTAGAAATGTCTAGAAGAAACTAGTAAGGGTAAGTTTCTAGAAAGAATAGGTAAGGATTAATAAGTTTCTAGAGGAGTTTGGTGAAAGATTGGAAGCTTTCAGAAAGGTAAAAAGATCTCTATGAATAGAGGCATCATGTAATAAGTTTTCGTATCAAGCAATAGAAATTGCTTTGATCACAAGCAATAGATTGTTGAATAATGTAGCATTCGTATTTTGAATGTTTAGGTAACTTCTATGTATTTGATATTTTGTGTTTGTGTATATGTTGCACCACCAACAAGTCGTATCAGAACTGGTTAGATCATGGGATAAGGAGTGTCATTGGAAGAAGATTCATGATTGTGTTTATCAGAGCTAGGGTTATTACAGATATGTTGGATTGTGTTTTGTGTTTTCCAGGTTGATCAAGGGATTCAAGGTTGTCTGAACACCGAGGGTTTGCTGAAGATAAAGTTGCCATTGCAGGAATAGGTGCAGTTGAGAGAGGTGATCAAAAGCCGCAACTTTGAAAAGAAGTGCAAAAGAGCAAGTTGCTGATGTTTTTTATTAGTGAGGAGAGGCCGCAGCCAATCCTGAAGCCGTCAATCAATATACGGAGGCACAAGAAATCGAAGCAGTGTTTTAAAGCCACAGGAGGAGATATCTGCCGTCAATTGGAGTATTTTCGGAGCCGCAGCAGTATAGGGTTATCAGGTTTTCAAAGGTTGATAGTGTTTAATGGAGCCGCCAGAAATAATATGCAATTGTGTTTGAGCCTGCCACATCCAGGAAAGGCCGATCTGAAAAAAAGGGTTGCAGTATTTAGTTGAGCTGCCAATCTAGAGAGAAAAAAAAGGGGGCATAATCAAAAGGAGCCGCAACTATTTGATTGGCCGCCAGCCTTGGACGCAAGCTTTACATATTGTTGAAATGCCAGTGTGAGACGCAGCTTTTGGAGACATAATAGAGGTTATTTCAGACTGGGTGTTCTGAATAGAGGATGGCAATATGTTTTAAAAAGTTTGCAAAAAGAATGGATCGATCAGTCTGCAAAAAAAATCCGAAAGATTGTAAAACCACAGCCAGTGAAAGTCATACAAAGGAGTCGCTGTTAATATAAATAAATAAATACAATTGCAGCAGATATACCCACCGTGGAAGGGAGAAAAAGGCACTGCAGCTACCAATCTAAGAAGAAGACAAATAAAAGTCGTCATCCAGCTGAAGCTGTGAAACAAATTACAAGTGATCAAAGTAAGGATACCCAGTAAAAAGGAAGTTGTCCTGTTTGTAAATGAAATCACCCAAGGTTGAATGTTAGCCGCAGCTAGCAAGAAGAAATCGAAAGAAAGATCACAGAAGAGGTTTTATTTTGGCCCTAGCCAAAGGATATTCCAGACAAGTCTGAAAAGTCCCCAAATTGCAAAAGAGAAATCAGAGCTGCAACATCCATGGAAGAAAAATCCATTGATGTTTTCATCATCAAAGGGTTGATTTATTTTCTAAAAACAATCACCGTATCTCTGTAGCAACAACAAAGTGCACCGACATGAGGAAGAGTATGGAGTTTTGCAGATCTGCAAATCAAATGAAGAAAATAGAGTTTGATGATTGAAGATGTTGAAGCATTCAAGATCAAAATGAAGGGGGAGTATGTTGGTGATTAATTTCCCCTGAGAACATCATTAATTATTATATTTTGTTAATAAATTAAAAAAGCAAAAATTTTAATTAGAAATGTCTAGAAGAAACTAGTAAGGGTAAGTTTCTAGAAAGAATAAATAAAGATTAGTAACTTTCTAGAGGATTTTGGTTTAGGATTGGAAGCTTCCAGAAAGGTAAAAAGACCTCTATAAATAGAGGCATCATGTAATGAGTTTTCTTATCAAGCAATAGAAATTGCTTTGATAACAAACAATGGATTGTTGAATGTTATAGCATTCATATTCTGGATGTGTATTTGATATTTTGTATTTGTGCATATTTTACACCACCTACAATTTGTGTGCTTCCTTATGTTTATGAACCAGAAAAAGGTTTAGAACACCATCTTGTATAGCAGATATTTACCAAGGTAACTATTGTCTTTTAATTGTAGAAAAATTGTAATAGAGGGTGTGTTCAATCAATTGGTATGTTGTTATTAATATGTCATATTTATTCTACAACCTTCGATCCTATGTAAATAGGAGGTGTGTAGGAGGTGTGTTGATTCCTTATAAATAGCTCTTGTGTTGTGTTTAACTCTTTTATTGGCAACAGTTATAACCATTCTAATTGTTTGAACATTTCAAATGAGTTGATTATTTTATCATCAACAATGTTTATGTAATGATGTAGAGCTGAAAATTACGTATTTCATATTTTTCATTCTATGCTTTACATTATTTTAGTGTTTATCTCTATTAAACATGATTATGATTCATTTTTCTTAATTTTCAGCTTAAAAAAACTTTGATGTGATAAGCCATTCAATCTAGAATTACTTTGTAACTCTCAAAATCTTGTTCCTATGTCTACAGTGTTGTGTCCCACTAGACACTAGCAGCCCTACTCTAGTGACCTTAGACACCAGTGACCTTATGCTAGTGTCCCCTACAAGTGTGAACCTAAATATATTGGCAATGGTCAATTAAAAATCCAACTCACCTTACCTATTTTTCCTAATGACTGTCTCATCTAAAGCACTCTATAAAAGTGGCCTTTCCTAAATTATAGTCATATGTCTCTTCTTAGTTATTATTGCACTTCAACACTCTTGGCACTCTTTAGCATACTTACATAAGGCATTTCTCTACTCCTTTAATATCAAGTTTCTACAACTCATCCATTGCTAAGAACATCTATATGTCACTCTTTAAACATCCTTACATTGGCACACCTTGAGTTTCCATCATTTGTCCTCCCTTCATTGCAGTATACACACCACTAAAACCTTAACAAGCCTTTAGGGTTTTCTATTTGCATCATTTGCACACACCATTATCAAATACATAGTCTAGGGTTTCAATGCACCATATTTATAATCATAGTAAAGGCTGAAACTTGCTTACTAGGGTCTATCAGAGGTAGCCTCTTAAATATAGCACCCATTTTCTCCTCTCAAACTAGTACATTTGTATATTCTACAAGCACCATAGGGAAGTACAGAAGTTGTAGGATCATGTGAGCATGGGACATTTGTATATTCTACAAGCACCATAGGGAAGTACAAAAGTTGTAGGATCATGTGAGCATCGGACATGAATGTCTGTAGAAGATCAACAACACGGTCAAACACTAATTCCCATAAAATGTTATTAGCAACCTATTGAAACACTAGTACCTACAGATAGTCACCAATGCCACTATCACATGCTAGTACCCACAAAGGGTCTCTTGTGCCCCTGTTGGTCACAAGTAAACTTGTTAAGTCACTAAAATTTGTATATTTTCCTAAAATCGTTGTACATTTGCAAATCGTGCCTCTTTCTTTCTTGTCCAGTCCTCTACAACCATTTAAACTACATTAGACATTGAAACAAACACACTCTCTTATCTCTATTCTATTTTCTTATAGTTTTAAATTTATACTTCTAAATCAATTCATTTCTCTAGTATTTACTTTACTTATCATATGTATGAAATTTTCTAATTTTATGTTACTAAAAGGAAATCAAATTAGTTAAAGTACACATTCTTAAGCAATTTAGGATAGTGAACACTTTTATTTTTGTACATTTTGTTAATCTTTACTATGTTCACATCTTTACTTTTCTTAATCATATAAACACTTACAACATAAACAAATTAGAACATTAAAACAACCTCCTTGAATTTCTCCAATCACACCCTATACAAATCATCTCAACCTTCTAAGTCTCCCTACCCACCCTCAAAGACAATATTTATTCATCTGTTTTCTATCATGTACCATTTCATTATTCTTTCTCCTTTCCCACATACTTTCTTTACCATTCTTCCTCTATCCATGTAATATCCTTCTCTACCTTCTATCTTATCACATCCATTCTTGTATCCCTTTCTCATCTCCATGTACCCCTTTCTCTCACTTCTTACAAAACCCTATTACCTTTAGATCATATCCCTTATCCCTTTCCTATTTCATTTTCCTTCTTTGTTAATGTCATTTTCTCTTCCATCTCAAACATACATCATAGTCTTTGACTTAACACCAGCTTTTCACTCCATCCTCTCATGTGCATTGAAGAAGTTAATATACCTTTCCTACTAATGGTGACCACTTTGACACTCATTAAGAGCATATTGAACACCAAAAGTGTTAATGTATAGCTTACCACTTTAAAAAAATTCATGATGAGATAGGTACTTTAGAGGACAAGATTGACCCTTATTTTGTTGTTGATGATCTTTACACTATAGATATTTATTAGAACTCAATATCCTCTAATGTATCATCTATATATCATGTAGATGACCTCTCTTCTCCACCCTTATTACCTACTTCTTATGATAGTTTATTTTCCTCTAGGCGTATGTTTCTTCCATCACTTCTCTTCTTCATCCACTTTCCCACTCTCAACTATACCTTCTCTTTCCTAATGATTCTTCCCACACTTATTCTACCATACATACCGCCATCATTGCTTCCCCCAATCTTTCTCATCACCTCAGTAACCCCCATATTGTTGGACTTATTCTATCTACATGCTTCCCTTCACTCCTCCTCCTTTCACCCACACCTTCTCCATTCCCACCTCCTCCCAAACTTATCCTTTAGTTTTACCCTGTCTATCTTGGCATCATACTTCTTACCTCCTAAGCACCCTTGACCCCTTTATTTTATCATTTTACGTAGATAAACCTTCTATGCTTCAATCTTCACATGGTATACATATTCCTCTTACCTTTGATATAGTTTTCATCCATATTCTACACAACTTGAAAGCCATGTGCAAACCGAACTTGATTCTCTTAATTCTCACCAAGAGGTCATAATTTACTTGCATCATATTTATATTTTTGTTATGTATTATCTCTCACTCTTTGGATTTTCCACTCTTCACTTTCAAATGTAAGCCACAAAGATGATCTATGTCACCTACAAGGTGGCACAAAGTTCTATTCCACATGAAACGTGTAGTTGATCAAGTGGGAATAAACCTTCTAATCCAATGTGGTTCTCACCATAAACTCTCTTAGGTCCCATGCATCCTTGTATATATTCCTTTGATGTTATGAAGTTCTAAATAGATGGTGCAAGTTAAGTATATTGAACTATGTAAGCTTGTCATCATAGTGAAGGTTCAAGAACCAAGTTATATATGGGTGGTGCTCTAAATATTCTAAAAAGTTAATATGATGTAGATGTATCTATTAAAAAACATGTTCCAAATTATGAGGCTAGATATGCAAATGTGGTGGTATGCAGTGACATCACGTGTGATTGACTAATAACTAGAAACTTGTAAACAAACAAACAACTAAAACCACAATATTTTTGGTTGATGTAGGATTGCTCTTAAACCCTAGGATGTTCATACATCAAACACTTGAGGTACATGATTTGTGAGCATAGTTCTCACAAATAAGGTTTCTAGGATCAACTCAACATGATTTCTTCTTAAATATTCCTTTGTCTTCTACTTCACTTTTATAAAACTAATTATATCCCACCAATCTAATCTCCTAATTTTGCATCCTCCAACCTTTGTCTCTCCCAATTCAAACCATCTCACATATTCCTTAATTCTCTTCTAGTCTTTACCTTCATCTATCATTTTCTTCATCTACAATATCCAATCTTTAAATTCTTCTTCACTCTCATGCTATATATTCTCCAAGATTCACCTGTGGTTGTTACTTCCATTCTTGTGTCAAAATTCCCATCCAAAAGATACCAACTTCTATTATTTTCTAAACCTACACTACCTACTACTATCCTAATTATAGAAGCTTCTAATTGTCTACTATCATCCTTAAGAAATATTACAACAATAGTGTCTTCTTCCTTCATACATCATTCATATCCATCTTTCCTACTAGTATAGTACATTTCAACACATGTTTTCTTTACACAATCACTTGTAACACTCCTTTGATTACCTCATTTGAGAAACTTTGTTCCTACAACATTTTTCTAATTACCACATATCTTCCAATTACCTCCTCTACTACCACATTCTCATCTACTTTGTCCTTTTCCTTCATTTCTCCTACCTATCACACCCTTCCATTCATATTCTTCATTTACTTCAAGCAATTGTGGTAGCCACTTCCCATCACAAAATAAGTATTCACCTTCTTCCTCAGTCAAATATTCACATTTCTAATCCTACTCAAATCTTTGTATACTTTCTTCCCTCCAATTTCATCTTGTATTTGTATCTATTCCTACAAGTTCGTATTTTAAGTACACCAAACTCATATTTGGATTTCACTTCATTTTATCTTTGTTACCTTCATACAACCACTCCCTTCCTCTGTGATACAAACTATTGGTCCTACCTCTTCTTCTATACCTTGTTGGTAATTATCCCTTCTCAACTCAGAATGAAATATCTTATCATCCCACTAGAACCTAAAATATTCATCCTTCTAACTGTCTAACATCCTCAATACATCTAATTTTTCTATTCTACCTTCCTACCAATCCTTCAAGTATTCATTTCTCTTCACTAGCCATCCACAATCCTTCATGATAATCTCAAAACATGCTTCACCTACTCTACACCTTTCATACACTGACTCCATTCTATCATAGACTCCTAGGTTTGACCAATTCTCATCGTACCAAATCTTTCTTGTATCTCTTTCTCTCAAAACTCCATCCTTAAAAACTCTACACAATGTCTTTTGACCTATATCTGACTCATTTCTTATATTACAAGCTTCAATACCCTCCTATAAATTTATATTTCTCTACTATGTGACTATGTTCTCTTTTATCTTCAACTACCATCACTGGTACATCCTTGATCTTTTCTTCCACATCACTACATTTACTTGTTGTAACATAGAAAGTTGTAGACCCTTGTAATTTCACACTATAGTTCGGGCTTGAATTAGTGTCCATTCCCATTAGCATATTTTGTGGATCATTCTATCCTAGCCTTAGCCTTTTCCTTTACCAAATTTCTAAATTTCTTTATTAGATTCTCATTCTTTTCATATACTTGAGACCACTTGCTAAATTTTGAGCGATTCTTGTAGGACACTAGCATTATGTGATAGCATACCATGAGTTTCTAAAACTTTAAACATTAGTTTCCTACCTAGCTACTTGATACCACCTACTATAATTTTGGTCTATCAAAAAAATGCCTCCAACATCTAAATTAGCCCCTTTAGCTTCCTCATAAACTTCATGCAATAGAAAATTTTGAATCTATCAATAAGAAAACTCATGCTATCTCATTATATTCTCTTGTAATTTGAAAAACTCTCTCTTTCTCGAATAAAATCTTTCTTCCTTAGGTTCTATTGATTTTATACTACTAAAATTCCACCATTATTGAATCTCTTTCAAGGATTCACATTGCTATGTTATGGTTTACTCCTCCAAATATCTCACCTCTTCTCTCCTACATCATGTGCTAGTAATATTGTCAACCACCATTTTATCCTATCACACAATAAGGTATTCTTACCCCTAGACTAGATATTTATACTTATAGATTTATTTTAGTATTGTTGTTCTCAGTTCATAAATGCACTTAGGCCTAAGAGCATACACTATTTCCAATCTCTTTATCATTGGCTATTCATGGAGGTTGAAATACTAACATAAGGGCTTGACTATTTCTGGCAAGCTTCCATATAGCCCCAAACAATTTTCTTGTCCTTTAGCTATAGGTTTTTTTTGGAGAAACTCAACTATATGAAGGTTTGCAATTACCTTCCTCCTTTCATCATTTTGATCTCTTTTCTTGAAATATTTAAATTAAACCTTCTAATTTGATTTTTATTACTCGGAGAGCTACTCATTTTTTTCTATATCTCTATTATCTAGATTCAGCACATTTATAAGGAAAAGACATTTTCAGAGTTTATGGTGCATTATTTATAGAGATTACAACATGTTTCATAGACATCCTTGATAGTGACTTCCAAATTTTAGATTTACATTCCTTTCCTTTTTCTATTCACAATCTTGAAATCAATTCATTAATTTCGTATTCTAATTTGATGTAAATTAGTATTCTTTTAACCCAACTCATATGTAATGTAATGTAAAATTTAAGACTAGCTTAATTTATATATTACATTCTGGTGAACCTACCACTCTTACACTTAAAACCCCTTTTTTGTTCCATTTTTATGGTACCCTGACTGCTAAAGGTGTCAATTCTCAATCAAATCTTAGGTCAACAAGAGAGGAGTGAGGTTGTGTTTTTGTAAGCAACTCACACAACCCCTACAGGTGTCCCAATTAATGCTACAAGTGAAAGAATCCTATACTCCCAGTGTAGATCACTTTCTATAGGAACATAGATCTTTTGCTGTAGGTAAGAGCACAAACATATAGGCATATAAAAATACCAAAATAATCACAAATGAATAAGAATTTTAAGAAACAAAAAAAACTCATTTCATGGATAGCAAACCCACAATAAATTAGATCCTTTCCATGTAAGAGAAACATTAATTATATTATTTTCTTTCATTCACACCAGGACTATAGTCATTTACATACACACATTCACCTTTCAACACTGGACAAAAAGAACTCTCATGTTCTCTCTTCTTGTTGGTGGTGGGTCTTACACTTGTTCATTTGTTCCTCATCTCTACCTATTGTTTTCTTTTCTTCCTAGTATCTATTTTATCTTCTTCTTTTTTTACCTGAAAGGATTCCCACCAAAAATCTAGACAGCTCCTTAAATCCCACCTAAAAGGCTTAAGCATCCAAATTCCCTTCATTAATGCTTAATTGTTATGTTTTGGATTCAAGTTTCCTACTCAGATTCTTTCTCCACTATCTTTGTATGTTATTGTTTATTAATTGTGTTAGGTGGAGTAGAGAAACCAATGACCACTATTTGTAAAGCCAAATGATGTTTAAATTTAAACAAACACTAAAATGGAGGAAAAAAGATACTACTACAAAAGAAGACTTGCAATGCCCCTGCATCATACTACTAGGGTAGCAAAATTTGTGAGACCCTACTCAATACAAAAACTATAAATTGTTGCATGTTAAATCCTTGGCTACAGGTCAAGAACTTAGTTCTACAGATGAAAATCCTATTGCTACAAGTTAACATTTCTATTGCTATAGGTTGGATTGATACTTCTCAATCTCTGTCAGGCTCAGTCAAGTAGCATCCTCCACTAGTCTATTCTTCTACTTCACCAAATATCCACTATAATTTCTATGCCTCATCTTCCTAAGCACTCTTGAGTCTAAAATACTTTCAATTTCCTCTTATTCTCTCTTTAGCAGTTGTTCCATCCATTATTATGATGGTCTTTCTCCTTTTTCTTGCTACTATGATGTCTCCCCTTCATAATAGTTGTATAGATAAAAAAAATGTTGAAAATTGGAGAGATATCGAATCCTTTAGCCAACTCCAACTCATAGGCATTTAGTGAAAACTTATTGACAATTTTACATGGTCCAATCTTCTTCCACTTGAGTTTGTTATAGGTATGGCTTTGAAATCTTTCCTTTCATAGATGAGCAATCCCTAAATCTCCCACTTAAAAATTCTTCTTTTCTCTTCAAATCTACTTTATCATTGTAATGTTGACTGCTCCAACTGAGTCTTTCCCTTACTTGCTGATGTAAATCTTGTATATGTTTAGTAAACTCCTATCCTCCAGCACTTCGATCATGACTTTTAGGATTCACAAGTTCTCATAACTCTAAAATACCCCTAGCACTCTATCCATAGACAATTTGGAATGGATTCTTACCTGTACTATTGTTGATTGAATCATTGTATTCAAATTTAGCTTGAGGTAGTACCAAATCCCACTATTTAGGCTTGTCACCAACCAATCATCTTAACAAATTTCCTAGGCTTCGATTAATGACTTTAATTTGTCCATCCATTTGAGGATGATATGCAAAACTAATCTTAAAATCAATACCTAATTTCTTCCACATTGTCCTTCAAAAATCTCCTATAGACTTAGTGTCACAATTTAAAACTATACTTTTTGGTAAGCCATGCAGCCTAACAACCTCCATGCAGAACAAATTTTGAACATGTGTGGAATCATTGGTCTTTTTGCAAGTTATAAAATGAGCCATCTTCGAGAATCAATCAACAACCGCAAAAATAGAGTCATTACCTCTATGTGTTATTGGCAGTCCAAGAACAAAATAATTGCTTATATCATCCCATGTTTTCTCCAATATGGGTAATAGATTATATAGCCCTATGTTTTGACTCCCTCCTTTGGCATATTGACAAACTTGACATCCTTGAATAGATTTTCTGATTTCTACCTTCATCTTTGGCTAAAAATACCTTTCACTAAGTTGTACCATAGTCTTATCAACTCCAAAATGTCCAACCAATCCACCACAATACTTTTCCTTTATTAAATTTTGCTTCATTGATCATTGAGGTATGCATAGTTGCTATCCTTTGAATAGTAGTCCATCCTATATGAAGTAATCTATCCATGGTGTCCTATCCATAATAGTAAGATCCATAGATGTTGTCCATGCATCCTTAAAGTTTAAATCATCTTGGTATAACTCCTTCATAGAATCAAACCCAACTAATTTAACTCTCATTTCGGTCAATAATGTTGATCTTCTACTCAAAGCATCCACTACATTGTTTGAAATTCCACTTCGATGCTTGAGAACAAAAGTCTACCCTTGTAGGAATTCCACCCACTTCATGTGTCGCTAGTTAAGCTTGGTCTAACTATTAAGGAATTGTAAAGAATGATGATCTATGTAAAGCACAAACTCCTTAGGAAGTAGATAATGTTGCCACTTCTTCAAGACGTACATTATGGCATAGAACTCTTGGTCATAAACATAATACCTCCTATTGGAATAATTAATCTTTTTAGTAAAGTATGCAATAGGTCTTACCTTTTGGATGAGAATTGCTCCTATGGCTATCCTACTCACGACACAATCCACGTGAAACACTTTTGTAAATTTAAGTAATGCCAATAGTGGTTCCTCAATGAGCTTCTTCTTCAAAAGTTCAAAACTCTTATCCATTGCTACTGTCCACTAAAATTCCTTCCTATCTCCCATTATAGTTTGAATTATGGGTGTGCATATCCTACTAAAGTTTTAAATAAATATGTGATAAAAACTACCTAAACTATGGAAAGTTTGTACATCATGCACACTCCTTGGCATAGGCCATTCTAGATTATTGCATGTACCTTCTACATATCCATTTAGAGCCCCTTAGGTGAGATAACATATCCCAAATAAACTAATTTATCCTTCATAAAATTGCATTTCTCTAAGTTAACCAATAATTTCTCCTCCTTAAGCCTTTGCAGGACGTTTCTAATATGCATTAAATGTTCTTCCCTGTAGTTGCTAAAAAATTAAAATATCATTAAGGTAAACAATTATAAATTTTCCCAAAAATGGTTTCAACACTTCGTTCATCAGTTGTATATATTTACTAGGTGCACTTGCCAATCCAAAGGGCATTAGTAACAACTTATAAAGCCCCTCCTTGGTCTTAAAAGTAGTCTTCCCCTCATCACCCTATCTTATCCTAATTTGATGATATCCACTTTTTAAATCAATTTTACTAAAATATTTTTCCTTCCCCAAGTGGTCCATAAGATCATCCATTCTAGGTAAAGGGAATTGATACCTAATAGTTATTTTGTTGATGGAATTTGAGTCTGGGCACATCCTCCATTCACCATATTTTTTTGGTGTTAACACAGCTAGTACTGCACATGGGCTAAGAATTTCTCTAATCAATCCTCTTTTTAATAACTCTTGAACTTGTTTATTCATCTCCTCATTTTCTATAGGTTTCAACCTATAACAACCTTGTTGGGTAAATTTTCCCTTGGAATCAAATCAATATGATGGCTAATTCTCATCACAAGTGGTAGTCCTTCAGGAATTTCCTTGGACACTACTTCATAAAATTCTTCTAGTAATGCCCTCACATCTGAAGGCATATCACTATTGTCCACATCTATCCCCACCTGTAGCACCTTTGAAACTACAACAAAACATAGTTTTCATATCCAAAATCCTTCAAAAAATTTTTTACAATCACTAAAAATATCTTTGGACCACTTTCCACCTCTTCTTCTTTAGTTACCAATGGCATAATAGTATGTTTTCATCCATTTTTTCTCAAGTGTAAGTGTTTTGTCTCCCATCATGGATTCCCTTCCTATCAAATTGACATGGTCTCCCTAAGAGAAAATGACATACATCCATAGGCATGATTGTTGATAGAACACCAATACACTAAGAGGGCGGTGAATCAGAGTATGTTAATTTTAACCATATTAAACCAAGAGACAAGAATCAAGAGCACACATAAATCACATAACACCATATGTATGTGGAAAACCCTAAAAGGGAAAAACCACAGGGGGAATGTTGCTTGAGTATATTGCTCAAATCCAACCCCACAAAAAAGAGTTTCTACAAAAGTTTTGTAAGCACCAACTTACATGTACATTGACACCCAAGACAATGTTTTGAGGCACCAACCTTTAGGTACACCATACACCTAAGATAATGTTTTGAGGCACCAACCTTTAGGTACACCATACACCTAAGATAATGTTTTGAGGCACCAACCTATAGGTACATCATACACCTTGATTGAGCACCAACTCAATACAATGAGGCACCAATCCCAAAGAAGAACCAACCCCAATGAGGCACCAACCCCTGAATTCTTACAAATTCTGGTATGCAAACAATGGTTCTTCACTAACCTAAAATGTACCTTTTCAATTTGTATATTGTGCTCTCCTTTTATGCCTTGTGTTTTCATGTAAAACAATCTTCTCCTCTCTTAACTCACCCTACAATCTATGTTCTCATTAACATAGTCTCCCTTTTACTCAATACTCTCTGTATACGCCTTTGAACATTTATTTGTTCATGCAAACACCTCACACTATGCTTGTGTAAAAATATGTTCACTTGAGTAACTTTTTTCCAATAGAATTCATTGTGTATATATCCCCTATACATGTTGTAGAATTTTATTCTTAGCAGCTACCTACTAAATCGACAAATCCAAGAGAGTAACTCTAACTTATTCGTATTCCATCAAAACCATCACTTGCACCATTTTACAAAAATGTAGTTGAATTATCTTCCTCTCTCTAACTATCCATCAATTTTTATCTTTTAGAAATAGTTATTTGCCAACTTTAAATATTGACCGTCGATCTCTCCTTTTGCACCATCTTCAGTGGACACATGTCATCATCTTGCACCATCGTAAACAATGATTAAGAAACATGTATCTCTATGCATTGTTGTAGTATCCATTAGATCTCACCCTTCATTGTGTACCATTGATTTGAAATCACCTTTACATGATAGCCCTTTGAAAAATCTTTGGCCAATGAGAAGTTTCTATAGCATCAACTTTACCACCTCAAACATAGTCAAAAAGTCTTCATCTTCATATTTACCGCTTGAATCCGGAGCTTACCACTTGTCAGCATTAATTTTTTCACCCTTTAATCCTATCACACAATAAGGTATTCTCCCCCTAGTCTAGAGATTTATACTTATAGATTCATTTTATTGTTGTTCTTAGTTCTTAAATCCACTTAGGCCTATGAGCACACACTATTTCCAATCTCTTTATAATTGGCCATTCATGGAGGTTTAAATACTAACATAGGGGCTTGACCATTTTTGGCAAGCCCCCATATATCCCTAAACAATTTTATTGTCCTTCAGCTATAGGTATTTTTGGGAGAAACTCAATCACATGAAGGTTTGCAATTATCTTCCTCCTTTCATCATTTTCATCTCTTTTCTTGAAATATTTAAATTAAACCTTCTTATTTTATTTTTTTATTACTTGGAGAGCTACTTGTTTGTTTCTATATCTCTATTATATAGATTGAGCACATTTCTAAGAAAATATTGACAATTTTTAGAGTTTATGGTGCACTATCTATAGAGATGACAAAACATTGCATAGACATCCTTGATAGTGACTTTCAAATTTTAGATCTAGGTTACATTCCTTTTTCTATTCACAATCTTAAAATCAATTTTTCAATTTTGTATTCAAATTTCATGTAAATTAGCATTCTTTCAACCAAACTCATATGTAATGTAATGTAAAAGTTAAGAGTAGCTTAATTTATATATTAGATTTTGGTGATCCTATCACTCTTACACTTAATATACCCTTAATTTGCTCCATTGTTTATGGTAGTTTGACTGGTAAAGGTGTCAATTCTTAATAAAATCTTGGGCCAATGGGAGAGGAGTGAGGTTGTGTAGCTGTAAGCAACTCACACAACCTCTACATGTATCCCAATTCCTTCGACAAGCGAAAGAACCATATGCTACCAATACAGATCACTTGCTACAAGAACATATATCTTATGCTATAGGTAAGAGAACAAACATATAGGTGTATGGAAATACCAAACTAATCACAAATGAATCATAAATATAAGCAAGAAAAACAATCCATTTAAGTGATTGAAAACTCACAAGAAATTATCCTTTCCATGTAAGAGTACACACATAGGGAAGATCAAATTTAATAACATTACTTTATTTCATTCATGCCAAAAATATAGTCATTTACATACACTCATTCCCCTTTTAATACAGGACAAAAGAATTCCCCTGTTCTCTCTTCTTGTTGGTGGTGGGTCTTACACTTGTTCCTTTGTTCCTCCTTGATGTTCATTATCTCTACTTATTTTCTTTTCTTCCTAGTATCTATTTTCTCCTATTCCTTTTTTTAACTAAAAGAACTCCCACAAAAAATATGGAGGCTTTCTCAAATCCCACCTAAAATGTTTAGGTGTCCAAAGTCCCTTCATTAATGCTCAACCACTCTAATTTGGATTCATGTTTCTCACTCAGGTCTCTTCCTCCATCATCTTTGTATGTTGTTGTTTATTAATTGTATTAGGTGGCGTAAAAAACCAATGGAAACTATTTATATAGCCAAAAGATGTTTAAATTTAAACAAACACTAAAATTGAGGAAAAAAAGATAGTGCTACGAAAGAAGACTTTTGATGCCCCTGCATCATACTACTCAGGTAGTGAAATTTGTGAGTCACTGCTCACTAGCAAAACTATACATTTCTATAGGTTAAATCCTTTGGCTATAGGTCAAGAACTTAGTTGCTACAGATCAAAATCCTATTGCTGGATGTTAATAATTTTGTTTCTACAAGTTGGATTGATACTTCTCAATCTCTGTCAGGCTCAACCAAGTAGAATCCTCCACTAGTCTATTTGTCCATTTCACCAAATATTCATTGTATTATATGCCCCTCATCTTCCTAGCCACTCTTGAGTCTAGAGTGCTTTCAGTTTCCTCTTGTTCTCTCTTGGGTAGTTGTTCCATCCATTTTTTTTGGTGGTGTTTCCCCTTCATCTTGCTATGATGATCTCTCCCCTTCATAATAAGTGTATAGATCAAAAACATTAAAAATTGGGGAGATATCTAATCCTATAGGCAACTCCAACTCATATGCATTTGGTGAAAACTTCTTAATGATTTTACATTGTCCAATCTTCTTCCACTTGAGTTTTTAATAGGTATGGATTTGAAATATTTCCTTTCGTAGATGAGAAAGCACTAAATCTCCCACTTCAAAAGTCTTTTCTATTCTCTTCAAATCCACTTGCTCGTTGGAATGTTGGCTACTCAAACTAATTCTTTCCCTTACATGCTAATGTAAATCTTGCATATGTTTAGCAACTCATGACTTTTGGGATTTACAAGTTCTCAAGTAACTTTGAAATACCTCTAGGGCTATATCCATAGACAATTTGGAATGGAGTCTTACTTGTACCTTGTTGACTGAATCATTGTATGCAAATTTAGCTTGAGGTAGTACCAAATCCCACTGTTTAGGCTTGTCACCAACCAAGCATATTAACAAATTTCCTAGGATTCAATTAATGACTTCAATTTGTCCATCCATTTGAGGATGATATGCAAAATTGAACTTTAAATCAATACCTAATTTCTTCCACAGTGTCCTCTAAAAATGTCCTAAAAACATAGTGTCATGGTTTGAAACTATACTTTTTGGGAATCCATGCAACCTAACAACTTCCATGAAGAATAAATTTGCAACATGTGTGGCATCATTGGCCTTTTTGTAGGCTATAAAATGAGTCATCTTTGAGAATCTACCAACAACCACAAAAATAATGTCCTTACCTCTCCGCATTCATGGCAGTCCAAGCACAAAATCTTTGCTAATATCATCGCATGGTTTCTTTGGTATGGGTAATAGTTGATATAGACCTGTGTTTTGACTCCCTCCTTTGGTATATTGAAAAACTTGACATCGTTGCACAAATTTTTTTATTTCTTCCTTGATCTTTGGCTAATAATACCTTTCACTAAGTTGTGCCATAGTCTTATTAGCTCCAAAATGTCTGACCAATCTACCACAATGACTTTACTTTATTAAATTCTACCTCATTGATCCTTGAGGTATGCATAAATGTTATCCTTTGAACAATAGTCCATCCTGTATGAAGTAATCCATCCATGATGTCCTATCCATACTAGTAGGCTCCTTATATTTTGTTAATGCATCCTTAAAGTTTGAATCATCTTTGTATAACTCCTTCATAGAATCAAACCCAACTACTTCAACTCTCATTTTGGTCAATAATGTTTCTTTTCTACTCAAAGAATTTGCTACATTGTTTGAACTTCCACTTTGATGCTTGAGAACAAAAGTATAACCTTCTAGGAATTCCACCCACTACATGTGTCACTGGTTAAGCTTGGTCTAACTATTAATGAATTTCAAAGCATGATGATCCTTGAAAAGAACAAACTCCTTAAGGAGTAGATAATGTTTCCACTTCTTTAAGGCCTACACTATGGCATAGAACTCTTGATCATAAATGGAATACCTCTTCTTGGCATAATTGAGATTTTCACTAAAGTATGAAATAGGTCTTCCCTCTTGGCTAAGAACCGCTCCTATGGCTATCCCACTCGCGTGACAATACACTTGACATACTTTTGTAAAATTAAGTAACACAAACACCAGTTACTCTATGGCCTTCTTCTTCAAAAGATCAAAACTCTTACCCACTATTGTTGTCCACTTAAACTTCTTCCTATCTCCCCTTATAGTTTTAGTTATGGGTGTGCATATCCCACTAAAGTTTTAAATAAATATGTAGTAAAAGTTGGCTAACCCATTGAAACTTCATACCTCATGCACACTCCTTGGCATAGGCCACTCTATTATTGCATGTACCTTCTCTGGAACCATTTGCAACCCCAAGGTAGGTGAGATAACATATCCCAAATAAGATAATATCTCCTTCATAAAACTTCATTTATCTAAGAAAACAAATAATTTCGCCTCCTTAAGCCTATACAGGACCTTTCTACTATGCATTAAACATTCTTCCCTATAGTTGCTAAAAATCAAAATGCCATCAATGTAAAAAATTACAAATTTTCCCAAAAATGGTTTCAACATTTCGTTCATCAGTTGAATAAATGTGATAGGTACCTTTTTTAATCCAAACGGCATTCCTAAACACTCATATAGCCCCTGCTTGGTCTTAAAAGTAGTCTTCCACTATCACCCTCTCTTATCCTAATTTTTTTTTTAACTTAGGGGTGTCCCCATGACCCAGTCTAGCATCCCCACCCTCCTTACCTTAGTCGTACAAGCTACCAAGTTAGGGATGGGAGGAGGTGAGTTGGAGTGAGACTAGTCCCCTAGGGATGCACACAACCGCCCGCAAGCCACATGCATCAGGTAAGTCCGCGCCTTAGAGTCGAACCTGAGAGCTTGGGGAGCAAACCCAAGTCTCAATCCAACTCCACTACCCATGCAGGCTCTCTCTTATCCTAGTTTGATGATATCCACTTTTTAAATCAGTTTTACTAAAATATTTTTCCTTCCACAAATAGTCCATAAGATCATCCATTCTAGGTAAAGGAAATCGATACCTAAAAGTTATTTTGTCGATGGCCCTTAAGTCTATGTACATCCTCAATTCACCATATTTTTTTAGTGCTAACATAGCTATTACTGCACATGGCCTAAGACTTTCTCTAATTAGTCCTCTTTCCAATAACTCCTACACTTGTTTATTCACCTCCTCATTTTATGTAGGTTTCAACCTATAGATAGCCTTGTTGGCTAAACCCTAGAATCAAATCAATATGATGGCTAATACTCATCACATGTGGTAGTCCTTCAGGCATCTCCTTGGACACTACTTCATAGAATTCTTCTAGTAGCTCCCTCACTTCTGGAGGCATATCACTATTGTGCACATTTTCCCCCACCTGTAGCACCTTAGGAAATACAAAAAAACATAATGTTTCATGTCAAAACTCCTTCAATTTTTTTTTTTTAAATCACTAACAGCGTCTTTGGACCACTTTCCACCTTTTCTTCCTTAGTTACCAATGCTCATAAGAGTATGCTTTCATCCATTTTTCTCCAAACTATAAGTGTTTTCTCTCTCATCATGGCTTGCCTTCCTATCAAACAGCCATGGTCTCCCTAAGAGAAAATTACATATGTCCATAGGCATGATATCATACCACACTTCATCTTCATAGGTGCCTATTCAAAAATTCACCAAGTATTTCTAATCAACTAGTTTTTGGTGCCCTTTTTTCAGCCACAAGACCTTGTAAGGAGTCGGGTGAGCTATGCTTTTTAACCCCAACTTCTCTACAATTTCAGCTAAGACTAAATTTTGTGTGGTTCCACTATCTATTATGACCTTACAACATTTTCTTCTTTCTTTACATACTATTCTAAACAAGATTTTTCTTTGGATAGGTTCATCATCTCTTTTGGATGGCTTCAACAATATCCTTTTCATCATAAGTGCCTATTGAACACACCAAGATACTAAGAGGGGGGGTGGATTAGTATCTAAAATAATCTTCAATTATAACAACTTCAACTTATCTGGAGCAAATCAAAACTTAATGATTACAGCATAACCATGAACATGAAAGATTAACACAATACACATTAACACATAGCACCAGATATACATGGAAAACCCTAAAAGAGAAAAATCAAGGTGAGGATTAACTCACAATACATGAAGCTCAAATAATTTTTCTTTAGGGGCTATAACCCAAGGAAGCTGGTATTCCCTAAGTAGCATTAATGTACGATCACTCCCAAGGAAGCTTCTACTCCATGATGACTTTGTTTTAGGGTCACTCCCAAGGAAGCTACTACTCCCTGAAATGAGAACACACTTACAAAAGATTACAGTATGACAATCTTTCTACTGTCTGGAAACTGACATTGAAACTCACACTTTTGATGATTGCACTTCTGTCTCTTCAAACTTTCTTCAAAAGATCTGATCAGTTAGGTACACTCTATACTCAATCATTGCCACAACTAAATATCTTCAAGATGAATTTGGAGAGCATCAACAACTTCTGATCTTTCTCCTTCGGTCGCACATCGACAATGCATTTGTTCTGCCTTTTATCTATTTGTGATATTTTCAATCACATTGCAATCACACCTCACCTCACTCAATTTGATTACATTGCTTGTCAGTTAGATACAATATTAAAAATACATTTACAAGTCAGCCAAACAACACACAATATGAAACATGTAGAAGATAGGTCCTAATTGAAACCACACATTACACTAGCAGAGGATCCAAGCCTTGTGGACTTCAAAACTTGTTATATAGGTCCAAAACATCATTCACAGCTTCAAACACTAAGGGATTACATCTGCACATTTCACTCATTTGGAAATAGGACAACATTAAGGAAAACACATGAAGACTTGAAGTATAATGGCTAGATCAACTTGAAGACCTTGTGCGGTACTGGAAACAAGAAAGATCTTCATGAAAATTTTCCAGATGAGTCCACATGACTCATACAACATCCTCAGACACTAATTTGGTACCACATATCAAAGAATTCTACCACACAGCTTCAATCATTAACACTGAGAACAATCTATCATCCAAAACACACTGCAACATGCTATCATTTGAAAAACTAATTTGTGAACCACCAAGAACCTTGAAACTACAAGGAAGCATGTAATACGCATCCATAAACACTTCCTCAAAATCATAAAGGTAATCATTCATTTGCAGAGGAATGTGGAGCATTCCAACAGGCCTTCATCACTACCTTACTCTGCCAGAACACATGCTAGTACTCTATCATGCATAACTTTCATAGTGGAAGGACAAATGATCTAAAAACTTGGAAATATCACCTTCGCTGCACCTTGAACACAGTTCCAAAACTTCATGGCCATATCTGCAAATGCAGAGGAATGCGGAGCATTCCATTGTCATGTATAAAACATCTTCACAGAAGTGACACCGTATTCAAACAATTAATAATAGAACACTCTTCCATTAATGCAACCATCATGGAACTTGGATCATACATACTATAGGCCATTAGTAGCATCAAAAACACATTTGATGATCTTTGTGCTTCTAATTCCCATCTTAATATAAACTATATCTTCTCTCTTTTCTTGTTGGATGGGACATGACATCCAAGTATCTTCTTCTCTTGTTCTTCTCACGATATCTTCTTCTCTTACTTTTCTTCTCACTTATCTTATTCTATTGCTCTTCTTCTCTTGTTGGATGGGAAATGAAATCCAACCATGAACATCATCACACCACCATGATAGTGTTGACATCAATGACAACCTAGTGATAGTATTGACATCAATGACAACCCTATGAACCATGTGTAATAGTACCTCCCCTTTCTCAGGTTCATCTATTTGACTAACAGACCCTATAGATTTAGTATACCATTTGGTTATGTGTGCACTTGCAACCTCTTCTCTCCTTGATCCTTCTAGCTTGCATCAAGGGCATTCATAAAACCTATGGGCTGATTGTCCGCACATGAAATAGGTTCCATGAAATCCTCTACCTTTGCCTCCTCCATATCCACCTCTACCCCTCATAGAGTATGGTCTTCCTCTTGTTTCATTATTATCCTTTTGAATGTTTGAAGGGATGGCCTCCTTATCATGGCTGTATTTTTTAGTTGTTATCCTCTACCCCTATTTAATCCACCTCTACCTTTGGCTACTCCTTGCTTTCTTGCCAATTTCTCATCTACCTTTAAAGCATACTAATATGCATCTTCCAAAGTTCACATCCTCACCATGATCAACTCATCTTGAATATTTAGCCTCAATCCATAAACATATTGGGCCACCTTTTCATGGTCTAATTCATTGTGCCCTAATCTAATTGAATATTTGTAAAACTCCTCTGTATAAGCCTTCATACTTAAATCTCTTTGACATAGATTATGTAGTTTCTTGAAAAGTTCAAGTTTGTAATCACCAAGTAGGAACTTATCCCTCATATTTCTCACCATTTCATACCATTGAGTGATCTTTTACCTAGCATTTCTCCTTCTCTTAGCCTACACCTCCTTCCACAAAAGTGTTGCATGACCCTTCAATTTTTTGTGGGCAACCTTCACTCTCCTAGTGTCTTCCACTTCATCATATTTGAAATATTCCATTGTTTCTGCCAACCAATCTATTAACTCATCTGGTTCCAAACTCTGTAAGAAGCTAGGTAACTCCATCCTCACTCCTTTCCCAATATTGGAGATATACCTTATTATCTTTCTTTCTCCTGCATCTATATATGCATCTGCATTTTCACCATCATGTCCCTCCATATCTACTCCTCCATTTTCACTATCAATATCTTCATGTGCTCTACCTCTTCTCATACCACCTTCTATTTCTTCCATCTTGGCTTGCACTCCCCTTAGGGACTTCACTACCTCATCTATCCTTCTTGCAGTAGCTACTATTGCATCCTCTACCATCCTTCTCCTTAGTGGCATCCTACTGCCCTAAATCTCTCTCCTTTATTCTTTCTTCTTATTGTAGTCCTTCCGACTGTAATATACCTTGTTGTAGGGACAAACCCACATTCACTGCTTATATGATTTCTTTCAACCCTAATCCAAAGTCACTATCTTCCTTTCTAGAGTTGGAGTTGTGCTATGATACCACACTAATGGCACCCTAACTGCTACAGGTGCCAATTCTCAATAAAATCTTGGGCCAACAATTGAGTGAGGTTGTGTTGTTGTAAGAAACTCACACAACCTCTCCAAGTGTTCTAATTCATGCTACAGGTGAAAGAACCCTATGCTACAAGTGTAGATCACTTTCTATAGGAACATAGATCTTATGCTACATGTAAGAGCACAAATATACAGGTATATGGAAAAATAAAACTAATCACAAATGAATAAAAAATATAAGCAACCAAAACAACTCATTTCAGGGATAGCAAACCCACAAGTAATTATTCTTCTTAAGTAAGAGTGCACACATAGGTAAGAGTAGCTTTAATTATATTATTTTATTTCATTCACACCAGAACTACAGTCATTTATATACACTCATTCACCTTTCAACACCAGACATAAAGAATTCCCTTGTTCTCTCTTCTTGTTGGTGGTGGGTCTTACACTTGTTTCTCTATTCCTCCTAGTTGTTCCTTATCTCTACTTGCCATTTTTTCTTCCTAGTATCTATTTTCCCTTCTTCATTTTTTTAACTACAAGAACTCCCATATAAAAGGCTTAGTTGCCCATAGTTCTATGATGCAATGCAGGGGTGTCAAACAATCAATAAATTTAATTATATGTGAATCAAACAATATTCAAAACACCAAGTCTCAAACTTCACAATTTTCACCTTTCAACAGGTCTATTCTAGTAGGTCTGTTGACCCTGTTTTTGGGATTTTCCTCACAAACTTTCCAAAACACTTCAAAAAACAAATAGATATTTAGATACACATTACCTAGTTACACAACATATTTCAAAATCAACAATGACTCCTTTGGACCATGTGCATCAAAAATGACCTTCTATGATGTCTTGAATAGCCTAATTAGGCCTAAATTACAAAGGAGCATACCTTTAAACACTCAAAAACCCCCTAGACTTGATGGGGTCACATTCACCATATGTCCAAACCCTCAAAAACACAATTTGTTTTAGGAGAAACTCTCACCAACATGCCAAACCACAAAACCCTTAATCTTTGCAAATTTGAGGAGGGTTTATTGAAAATGATCATTCCAAACACCTTCTCTACAACCCAGTACCTCAGACACTTTGTAATTGACCTGCACAAACTCACAAGATCATCAAATAAATAGTTCCATTGACATTTGTCAAAACCCTTCTTTAATTCCTCATTTCCACATGGAAAACACTTCAAACAACTCTAGGGAATCACCCTAAAACCCCACAACAGATCTTCTCTACCCTTGAATCTTCAAGGCAACCTATAACATGCCTAATGGGGTCATTCGACTGAGCCACAAAGATTCACAATAGGTGTAATGCCCTAATTCATCATTTTATGCCCTGAAACCCCTATTTTTACAGTCAAATAGGCAGTTCTAGAAAATCAAAGAGTTTTCTATCAAATCTTAATGAAAAAGCCTCAAAACACGTGTAAAATAAAGTTAGTTCATTCCTCTTTCAGATGCAAGTGGTTATAGGTAATTACAGATTCGTGGTATGGTTGGGAACAACAAATTGGCAGTGAAAACAATAGAAACAGAGCTTTTATTAGAATTTTATTCTTCAAGAGCCTTCAGCAACCTCTCCTCGGTCTGTGTGAAGGCTTTTATACATGTTTGTAATAGTTACCAATGGTCCATATCTAGAAATCAAAGTGTATGGTCATTTTCTCTTCTCTACAATACATGGTTTTATTGAAATTTTAAAACACTCATAGACCCTTATACTATAGGACCTTATCAACCAAGACATGACTCAAGAGCATTCAACATGACTCCAGAACATATGAAATGGTCATCTTGACCTTATTACATGAATTAGGTGATGGAACACCTCACAAAGACTCCGAAACATTCACAAAGACTCTTGAACATCATTTTGATCAATCATCAAGACATGATTGGCTTAGGTGCTCCTGCACCATACAACCCCTCTAAAAAAGACTCATGTCACATGAGTACTGAATTGTTCTAATTCCAACTTGCCTTTCACATGCATGCTCATCTGCAAAACTCCTTCCTTGATGTAGACACTGAGATCTTATCACATAATCTGCATCCATAATTCTCTATGCTCTTGAATAAGAATTCATTTCTGTCATCAGACCTGATTGTGGTCTTTTGTCTATTCCTTGATCAAAACCTAGGGATGTTCTTGCTTTTATGCATTCAAACAAACTCTTACTAGGGGTTCCTTTATCTATCCTCTCCTTCATAGCAACTTTATTCTTGTGTTTACCCTTAATCTCTTATGCAACTTGTCCTTTTACTCTTGTCTTTAGACTCAGTATCTTATCGGCATTACTTACCACTGTACCTATAGATCCATCTCACTCCTTAGCCGTGCTCTCAACCAAGGGACACAACACTATACCTGTCATGACATTTTTGTGCCAATCAATTGTCAGTTCACTCTTCACACTTGTTTCCTTCTTAACACCTGCTACTACAACATCATTATCTTCTTTCCCAACCTTTGTAAGGCCTTTCTTCTCACACATGATCACCTTAGCCTCCTTAACCTTACCTTTGTCTCCTAACATTGAAGCACTTTTCAAATGCTTGGTCTTTGCATCCACAAACTCCTTACGAAATATTATGACTTTTACTACTTTGGACTAACCTGCTACAACCTCTTGCAATGGAAGCAAAGTAAATGAATTTCCTTCATGTTCAATCTAGTATGTATTAGTCCTTCCATCATACACAACATGTTTGTCAAATTGCCATGGCCTTCCAAGAAAAACATGAAAACACTCCATAGGTACAACATCACAAAGCACTTTATCTTTATAGCCACCAATTTTGAACTCAACCAATGCCTATTCATTTACAGAAAGAGACTGATCATTATTCAACCAAGATGCCCTATATGGAGTTTCATGAGGGACTTTTACTAACTTCAGTTTGTCTACCATTACACATGACACCATATTATTAGTAGATCCTGAATCTATGACTACATTACATACCTTATCCTTGCATTTGTATGAAGTTCTGAATAGGGCTCTCCTTTGCAATGGTTCCTTTTCTTTAGAGGTCTTAAGTAGGGTCCTTCTCACCATGAGCACATCACCAACTTCACAAGTCACATGAACACTAGATGAACCAGCACTTTCACATTCATCTTCTTGGACTATTTGAGCCCTCCTTTCACTTCTCCTCTCTCCACCACTTGATGTAGAACCTTGTTTCTCAGGACACTTGAATGTTGGGTGTCCAAACTCATTCCAATTATAACACCTACTTGAAAATATATTTGAACTTCTTCCACCACCAAATCTGCCTCTTGTGCCTCTAAAACCCCCTCTTTGATCAACAACCTGCTCTTTTCCTTTACTTGCATCTTCTTAATCATCCTGGGACTGTCTTGGATTCGAGAATGATCCCCTTCCTCTCTGATTGCTACCTCTGCCTCTAACTGATTTCTCTTGCTTTCTCTTGAGTTTCTCTTCTGCCTTAATAGCCAATTAAAAGCATTCTTCAACTATTATGGGTGTAGTCAAACTCATCTCATATTTGATGTTGTATCTCAAACCATTGAGATACCTTGCCACCTTTCTCTCTTCATCTTCCTCATTTTTTGTCCTTATACTTAGCCTATAGAATTCCTCAGTATAGGCTTGCACATCTAGGTCCTTTTGTTTTAGATTTTGCAGCCTTCTAAGCAACTGAACATTGTAATCATTAAGGAGGAACTTCCCTTTGATTTTTGTCTTCATTCTCTCCCAAGAAGAAATCTTGGTCTTTTCCTCTTTCTCCCTTTCATCTTGCACATAGTTCCACCACAGCAAAGCATGTCCTTTCAACTCGGTCTTAGCTTTCTTCACCTTGTGTGCTTCATCTATTTCTTCACTTTCAAAGTAATTCTCCATGGCTCCTATCCAGTCTAGGAGTTCTTCACCATCTAATTTGCCTCCATATATAGGCAAATCCATCTTGCTATGTCCATCACTTTTCACAGCCTTCAAAAGCTTTTCCATCCTCAAATCCTCTGGATCTAACTCTTCCTCTTCACCAGAAGTTTCTTCCTCTTGGTCACTTTCTTCCATGGTGACTCCAACATTAGACTTCAATGTAGGAATCTCCTTCCTCAAGGCTTCTAATTCTTTAGCCTTCTTATCAATCTTGCTAGCAACTGTGCTTCCTTTAGTAGGCATCTTGGTGACTTGTCTCTTCAACTTCTCCCTTATTCTTCACAAAATAGCAAAATTCAATCAAAAGTCCTACTCCCTAATGCTCTGATACCAATTGATGCAATGCAGGGGTGTCAAACAATCAACAAACTTAATTAGATGTGAATCAAACAATATTCAAAACACCAAGTCTCAATCTTCACAATTTTCACCTTTCAACTATGCCTATTCTAGAAGGTCTGTTGACCCTATTTTTGGGGTTTTCCTCACAAACTTTCCAAAACACTTCATAAATCAAATAGAGATTTAGATACCCATTATGAAGCTACACAACATACTTCAAACTCAACAATGACTCCTTTGGACCATGTGCATCAAAAATGACCTTCTATGATGTCTTGAATAGGCTAATTAGGCCTAAATTGCAAAAGAGCATACCTTTAAACACTCAAAAACCCCCTAGTCTTGATGGGGCCACATTAACCATATGTCCAAACCTTTAAAAATACAATTTGTTTTAGGAGAAACTCTCACCAACATGCCAAACCACAAAACCCTTAATCTTTGCAAATTTGAGGACGGTTTATTGAAAATGATGGTTCCAAACACCTTCTCTACAAGCCACTACTTTAGACACTTTGGAATTGACCTACACAAACTCACAAGATCATCAGATAAATAGTTCCATTGACATTTTGTCAAAACCCCTCTTTAATTCCTCATTTCCACATGGAAAACACTTCAAGCAACTTTAGGGCATCACCCTAAAACCCCACAATAGATCTTCTCTGTCCTTGAATCTTCAAGGGAACCTATAACATGCCTAATGGAGTCATTCCACCAAGTCACATAGATTCACAATAGGTGGAATGCCCTAATTCATCACTTTATGCCCCCAAACCCCTATTTTTACACCTTCAAACAGACTGTTCCAGAAAATCAGAGAGTTCTCTCTCAAATCTTAATGAAAAATCCTCAAACCACATGAAAATGAATTTAGTTCATTCCTCTTTCAGATGCAAGTGGTTACAGGTCATGACAGATCCATACAGATTTGTGGTATGGCTGGAAACAACAAATTGGCAGTGAAAACAATAGAAACAGGGCTTTTATTAGAATTTTATTCTTCAAGAACCTTCAACAACCTCTTCTCGGTCTGTGTGAAGGATTTTATACATGTTTTTAATAGTTACCAATGGTCCATAACTAGAAATTAAAGTGTATGGTTGTTTTCTCTTCTCTACAATACATGGTTTTATTGAAATTTCAAAACAAGACTCATAGACCCTTATACTATAGGACCTTATCAACCAAGACATGACTCAAGAATATACAACATGACTCCAAAATATATGAAATGGTCATCTTGACCTTATTACATGCATTAGGTGATAGAACACCTCACAAAGACTCCTGAACATTCACAAAGACTCTTGAACATCATTTTGATCAATCATCAAGCCATGATTGGCTTAGGTGCTCCTGCACCATTCCATCATTAATGCTCAACTACTTTGTTTTGGATTCAAGTTTCCCACTTAGATATCTTCCTCCTCCATCTTATATGTTGTTGTTTATTAAATGTGTTAGGTGGAGTAGAGATTTACCAAATGCTACTATTTATATAGAAAAAAAAAATATTTAAATTTAAGCAAACAATAAAATGGAGGGCAAAAAGGCAATGCTGCAAAAGAAGACTTGTGATGCCCCTGCATCAATTTTTTTCATCCAAAATTATAATAAAAAAATTAGGGCACTACCCCAAACTTTGTTCCATAGTACTAACGGAGGAAAAATATGACCTACTAAATTGTCTAAATCTTTGTTCATTAAATTTTTATTTTCAACACTTTCTCATGGATTATTCTATTTTTTTCTCTTGGGAGTCTTTACATGCATACATCATGGACTATGAGGCATTCTCTCATTTCATTAATTTTTATCCATATGTCTTGGATGATATAACCTATATCTATAACATGGATACCTCTACATGTTCCATGCATGAGATCCTTTATTCTATCTCTGATCCATCTACCTATATAGATCTTATGAATGTCTTTTCTTCTATATTATAAGACTTAACTATATTTATCTCCATGACTTATTGTGAGATAGATGATGTTGATGGTTCCTCTTCTACTTCTACTACATCATCCATAGTCTATCATGATACCATGTGTCTTCCAATTTCTCTCCCTCCTTTGGCTACATGTTTAAACTCCTTGGACATCACCAAGGATATGGAGACTTCTTTATTTTCTCTCCCTCCTTTTGTTTCATGTTCAAACTACTTGGACATTGTAAAGGATGTGGAGACCTCTTTCTCTTTTATCACTCCTTTGGTTGCATCTTCAAACTCCTTGGAAATTTCCAAGAATGTGGAGATATCTTTCTCTTCCCTCCCTCCTTTGGTTCCATTTTCAAACTTCTTAGACATCACCAAGGATGTGCAAACCTATTTCTATTCCTTCATCACCTATGAGGATCCTATCCTTACCATTGATGACAGTTCTTCACCACATGGTTCTCAAGCTTCTATTGATAACTTTTCTTCCAATGCCTTTGTTGACTCTTCTTTGAGTGATGATGAGGCTCATGCTTCTATTGATCCTTTATATTTCCAATATGGACTCTTTTCTTGTTCATAACCTCCTCTTTCTTTAGAGAATGAAATCCCTCTTCTGGACAATGTTTAGCATGCTAGTGTCATTCATCACTTCCTTAATGTCACATTGGTCAAAATTCCACCTTTGGTGGATATTGAGTATCATTTGCATGATCCCTTATCTACTATTTCCTCTTCTACATTAGAGCCATCTCTTCTATACCTTTACCCTCACCATTATAATTGTCCACATTCTTTTCAAACTATCACTTCTATATCATTTTCTTTTCCAACTGCATCACCATCAATTTATTGTGAGATACCTTTTGTTACTCCTTCCAAATTGGCATGGCTATAATATCCTTTATCTTCTAAGATTTTAGCTTACCCCTCAACTATCAGTATGGGAGGTCTTCCTTTTAACAAATACAATTACTATGGTGATCCATTGCCCCATGTGAAACACTTCTCCACCATATGCTTAACTCACACCTGTGATGAAATTATTTCCTAGCACATTGAGAGATATTTCCTTAGACGAGTTCTTCACCTTATCTACTCATTCCATACATTCATTTTTTTATGTTTCTCATGCCTTCATATCTCATTTTCAATATAACATGGATCCTAGAGTCTTTCCTACAAACTTGGAACAATGTAAACAAGGTGTTTATGAGAGTGTCTAAGGATTCACTTCTTATTTATTTTCCTTACTTATTGAATGGGGTTTCCATTCCCATGATAGCCTTCTTCTACCTCTCTTTTATGAGAACTTGTTGCCACATATCTAATAGGCTATGCTCTTTGAACAATATTGTTCTCTTTCTGACTTACTTGTTCATGCTCTTGAAATTGATCAAATCCTTTTAGAGTACCCTCACCTCAAATATTTCAATTTTGGTTGATGCACTTCTCCTTTCTTGTGATGATTCCATTGTAAATATTATTCCTATAACTTCTATATTCACTTGTGTTACATCTCTACCCATGGAGAACTCTCTTCTTCATTCTCCTTATGAGGTGGATTTGGACAAGTCATCTGATCACTTCACCTTCATCATTCATTGGTTCTACTATCACTTTTTTGTGTTGTTGACAACCTATTATATGGCACACACATATTTCCTTCTTTGCTTGTTTCCATTCATGGTAGGATAATTTCAAGTACAACCACCTTCTCTTTCCTCAGGTAGCAATACAACCTTCATCACCTTTGTTTCCCTCACCCATATTCTTGGGGGCAGTGAAAAATTGTTCTTGATACAAATGCCTTGCATGCATCCTTCTTAGAGATTTTCTTCATTCTCTATCTGCTTTATTCTAACTTAAAATCAATTGCATACACTTCTATGCAATTATTTTAAGGGGGGATTTCATCTACCATTCAAACACATTTTCGACATGCTCCCTACAATGTTAGTAACTTTTGGTCCCAATTATAGAGACTTTCTTGGATTATCCACCCTTATCAAGATTACCTAGCCATTCTAGTTTATGTAATCTCCAATATTGTATTTACATGTGAGCCCCTAGGAACACATTGCTAGACTATGTGCTCCATTTTTTAGGCTACATTTTATACCTTTTTGTGAGTAACCCATCAACATAGTTTGCTATAACTTTTGATTCAAGAAAGTAGTGTATGGCTCCTAGTAGCACAATGCTGGATCTTGAGCCATACCTAGCATCGTTTCTGGCAATGGAATACTAGAAAATGCTTATTTTTCTTAATTATCTTCTCATGACTCTTAGTGATAGACTTAGCTAAACCTTGAGCCATGCCATTCTTCTTAACATCTTTCCTTTATCTTCATTCCCCCCTCATGACCCCTAGCAATAGAGAAAGCTAGAGATAAAGTCATGTATTCTCCTTTGTATCGATTGTTTCCCTTTCTCTTTATACATGCATTACTTTATTCTCTCTCTAAAGTAATCAATTGACTCATTAAATTATTCTCACCATATAAATATTAGTATATTTCTCATCTCTTTTTATTCTATTGTATTTTGGGATTGATGCAAAGCATTGAGATAACTTTCACATCTAGGTCTCTTTCATGTTGACCCAAAAATTTTCTTTGTTTGTTTACATTGTGCCTTCTTCTGATATGTTGTTCATGTATTATTTCTTTCTTTTTGACATGTGGGATATAGGTTTAGGTGTTTTTGGTACATATATCTTGCAAGTTTTATGTTATTCATGCTTCCACATATGTTTGTGATGCTCTAGCATAGTGGTTTTGTAGGTTTTGCTTTCTAACATTGTTGTCTTGTAGGTTTTTCTTGTCTAACATACTTGTTTTGCATGTTCCTAACCTACAAGCATGGTTCCTCTACTTCAAGAGCCATCTACATCCTCTACAATGTATCCTTTTGGGGTATCCTTTATGATCTTATTTATGTTTAGTATTTTATTTCTATATAATTACATAGTTTTACCATAGCTTATAACCTAGTGTCATCAACTCACTAAAGTGGGGACAAAATGTAATGTAAAAGATTGCATATATACTTGCAATTTCATGCTATATTTTGCACTTGATTTAGTGTCCATTCCTTTAGCATGTTTTTGGGATCATTTTTGCATAGCCTTAGCCTTTTCCTTCACCAAATTGTCAAATTTCTTTATCAAGTTATGATTCTTCTCACAGACCTAAGACCATGTGCTAATTTTTTAGTGATTTATCTAAGACATTAGCATGAAACAAATAATGTCCATGAGTTTCTAAAAATATAAACATTGGTTTCCTACCTAGCTATCTACTCTCATCTATTGTAACACATATCTATTAGAAAGTTGTCTTCAACATCTACATCTAACCCTTTAGCTTGCTCATAAACTTCATGCAAAAGAAACTTTTGAATCTAACAACAAGAAAATGCATGCTATCTCATTCTATTCTCTTGCAATTTGAAAAACTCTCTCTTTCTTAGCTTGTATTAATTTTATATTATTGCAACTCCACCATTCTTGAAGCTCTCTCAAGGATTCATGTTACTACACTATGGTTGACTCCTCCAAAGAGATCACATCTTCTCTCCTACATCATATATGATAGTAATATTGTTCTTGTTTCTATTTTTAATAATATTGTTGCAATCTTTCTATTGCATTCCCATTTCTCTATTGGAGAATCTCTTCATGTCCATCACCACTCTTTTATCCTATCACACACACTAGGTTATTCTTCCCCATAGACTAGGGATTTGTACTTATAGATTCATTTTTTTTTTATTATTATTAGTTCCTAGATGCACTTTGGCATAATAGTAAAAAATATTTTGAGTCTATTTATCATTGGCTATTTGTGGAGGAGGAAATATCAACATAGGGGCTTGACCATTCTTGGCAAGCTCCTATACAACCCCAATTATTTATCTTATCCTTCAGTTATAGATTTTATTGGGAGAAACTCAACCATGTGAAGGTTTGCAAGTATCTTCCTCATTTCATCACTTTCAACTATTCTCTTTAAATATTTAGATTAAATCTTGTCATTTGATTTATGTTAATATGTAGAGAGTTGCTTGTTTGTTTCTATTTCTCTATTGTGTAGTTTGAGCACATATCATGAGAAAAAGACAAATTTTTAGAGTTTCTAGTGCACTATCCATAGAGATGACAACATGTCATATTGGGGTGCTACCACAATAATGGGTTACACTTTCTAGGACATCCTAATTTTTGCTAAAATCACATATTTTTAGAAAATATAATGATTTAAGCCTTGAAAAGTTCTATTTAAAGGATTTTAATTGAAGAGGGTTTGATCGAAGCCCCTTAGACTCAAACCCCCTTGGATAGAACCTCACTAATTTTAAACCATACCTATAATGGAGTCTCCTCTACACCTATTAAAATACTGATAAAACACCACTTTTGATTTACATTTTGGGGGATCAAATGAATTCATTTAAAATTTATGTTTTGTAAGTATGTAGTCCTTATTATAAGCTTCCCAAAAAGTATAATTTTAAATATATTTAATTTGATTATTATTGTGAGATTTTGTTTGTAGATTCTAAATATATATACTTTTAAAAAAAAATGGAGAGCTAAACTGTAAAAATTTTTGTCTCCTTTGATAACTAGTTTGCATCATCTTCAAATTCCTAATGGTTTAGCGGCTATAGGTGTTAGAAAGTGAAGATTTAGTTCAAAATGTTGATTTCAATGTCAAGTTTGGCCAAAAAGTGTAACCCATTATTGTGGGATGACCCACAGATGTCCACACATTGCATAGGCATCCTAGACAATGACTTCTAGATTTTAGATCCAAATTCCTTTCTTTCTACTATTTACAATTCTAAAATCAATTTGTTGATTCTATATTCCAATTTCCTATAAATTAACATTCTTTCAATCAATCTCATATGTAATATAATGTAAAATTTAGGAGTATCTAAATTTTTTAAATTATAGTTGTTTCCTCTTCTACTTTACCACAATTTTCCTCAATCTCACTTAGAATCATTCCTTTTTTCTTTTCTGATCCTATAGCTCCACTTATTTTATCTTGTCCAATCTTATCGTCACTTCCAATGTCATCACATTCTCTATATATTTCACTTGTTATTAACTTTGACCTTTGACAAGTGTTATTTCTCCCTTTCATTATCATCAACATCTAGATCCTTAAATATATCCTCAAAAATATTACTGATCTATTCACAGTTCATAGGTCTCACATCTTTTTCACTTATTGTGTCTCCCACATAAATGTCTTAGTTCTCCCAATAATTCAATCCTCACTTTCCTATGAGGAAACATCTTCTATGTCTTCATCCTTTGTATATTCTCCTCGGTCACCTTAACTAATCCCTATTTTTTTGTTCTCCTTCACTTTACATATTTCCATTAGTTTTCCAAGATTCTTTGCTATGTGGGATATCATTTCCAAACTTTCTACAACTTCATCCTCCCAAAACGCATCTTGATCTTCTTCTACTTCTTCAAAAACCTAAATCACTATTTCAAGATCTCTTGACACATATCTACACACTTTTATCTCTTTGTCTTCATTATCATTCACATCCAAAATAGCTTTTCTCTACTTATATCTCTACAACATTTCAAATCTACTTTCTACTTCACTTAACCTTACATCTAACAATTGAAATTTCTTTTCTAGGGGTTTTTTCTTCATATTAGAAAATTCGTATGTCAAACATGTTTCCTACATTTTTTACTCAAAATCCTTTTAAAAACTTTGTGGTCACCTTTTTTCCTAGTTGGGGTCAGGTCTTAGTTAGGGTTTGATGACCAACAAACTTTAAAAAATCTAAGCTTTCCATTTCTCTAAGTCTTTTTTTCCATTTTGTCAATAATTATAAGTTTTATAGAACTTTTTTAGTGTTTTCTCAAGTTCACAAACCCCCTGAAACCCCAACAATTCTTTATCTCAAGTATTCATTTGCATTTTCATTAGTTATCCAACTTGTTGGGATTAATTTGTCTCAACCTTAGAGTCCCCTCTGGTGTTTCCTATTTTTCAGGAGGTGAAAAAGCAATTTTGCTTTTTGCTTTTTTAGAAATTGTGTTTTTAAGCCATTCCAAAAAAAGTTGTTTTGTGCTTTTTGCTTTTTGTTGAGAAAAACAAGGAGTGCTAGCTCAGTTGACCTTGGGTCTTTTTTAGTAGGTTTCTATTGCAAGAAGTTATCATTTATGGAAAATCTTATCCTTATCTCTTTGGAGCACCCATGAAGAGGATATGCTTTATTTATTTGGAAATTTGATTGGGAAAATATTTTCAAGTTGGAAAAGATTTTCAAGTTGGAAAATATTCTTTTTTGGGAAGTGGACATGTAGGAAAGAAAGCATAAGCTTTTCTGGCTTTAAAATAGATTTGAAAGTGGACGCTTTGTATGCTTTTGCAGAGGAGTTGGTGGAGAAAGCTAAGCCATCTTTTTTAGGGCGCTTTGCTTTTGTAGCTCTTATATTATGTTGTATTTGGTGTGTTTGAATAGGTTTTTTTTTTGCAAGGTTATGCTGTCAGTTTTCCTCCCTAGAAGCAATATGTAAATCTCCATGTTAAGGCTTTGAGATTGCAAGTGTATTGTAACATTGTTGTTGCAGATTAATACATTGGTTCAATGCTTTGGAGTGTGGGGGATTTTACTTGAGAGGGTTTTCCCCATGTATATTGATGTTTCTTCTATTCTGTCTATTTTCTTCTTCTTTCAAGATCTTAAAGTGTTAATTTACATGTTGTTATGCTGTTGAAATTTTCTTAAATCTCTAAGCTACATTATCTGTCCTCTAAGGGTTAATGTGATGGGAAATTTAATGTCTATTTCCTCTTTAAGGGCATAGTAGTATGTACTTGCATCAAGTTATTGAATATCTATTTAAGTAAAATATAGGATGTTGTGAGGTGCATGTTGGGTTCTCTTTCCCTTTCAATTGGTATAAAAGCTACGATGGTTCCACGGTTGCATGAGATTGCATGTGTTGGTTCCATGTCGTTTAAGGTTTTAGGTATTTCTTCTGTTGTGATTTCTTAGCTTGGCAAGCTTGAGGGAATTTGTAGGAAGGAATTGGTCGAATATTAATCCTTGTTTGAGTGGAATTCTTGCAGTTGATCTTATTTTTAGGTTAGAGTAGTCATTTGAAGGATGGAGAAGATGGAGTATTATGGAGTTGATCATGTGGTTACATTTAATATGATATTGACCTGGAGCTCCTATTTGATAGTATGTAATAACCCTCATGCATGGTGGTTATGTTCTTTCACTCTATGGTCATTTACAACAAAGTATTCATGTTGGGTGTTTGTTCTTAGCTCACTAATCACATGGAGAAACTTGGGTTTTCATGACTATGGTTGGATGTGCTTATGTTGGGTGCTTGGTTTTAGTCCCTAGCATTGGAAGGCACTATTTTGTTAACCTCAATTGCATGTAGGCTGTGGAGTTGGCCATTTGATGATTTAAAAGCTTCTAGAACAACCTAGCTCCTCTGTATTCTTGTATGTATGGTGGTGGTTGTGGATTTGGCCTACAAGTGAGCCTTGAGTTCCTGGACCTTTTCTTCTTTTTGGTTGGTTGTACTTGCATGTCTTAGTTTCATGTTGGTTGGATTTGAGGGTTTTGTAGATTTTCCATTTAAAATCTATGGTTATGCTTATATGTGTTATTCCATTATTCTTGTTTAACTATATTTAGTGGTTTTCAAACTTGTGGGTCTTTGAGATGATAAGTGGATATGGATTTGCATGTGTGTCAGTGACATGGTGGTTTTGTAAGTTTTACATGGCTAATCAAAATGTGATTTTTATAGAAATGTAGATAAACTATTTTCTAGATTATGATTCATTTAGGTGTTTTTAGATGTAAGATAGTTGCAGAGTTACATGTATGCTTCATGCATAGTGTGATGAGGTTTGTAGCCTTCTTAGTGTGGAGATGTTGGTATGTGATTAGTCACTAATCATTTTTGTAGTGTTTGCTTGATGGGTTCCTTGAATATGGTTACTCATTGTGGATTTGTTTTGGCAAATTGGGTCTGGGCTTGATCTAATGTTTGAGTTTTGAAATCTACATGGTATCTTCTTTGTAATCTTATTTTTTAAGTTAGTAATGTGATGGTGAGTTTTCCTATTGCATTGATTTGAGATCTACGAGTTATGTAGTTTTTGGGTATGCTCAACTCATTGATTGCAGTGGGACGACTCAGATGTGGACTGTCTATATCCATGAGATTGATTCACTGTTGATGCAGCCATTGTTAGTTGGCCTTGTCTGTGGTCATTTGTGTATTGGTATGTTTCTTTGGGATGAGAGGAAGGATGTTTTTGAGTTCCTGGATAGTCATTTATTGGGACTTGTGGCATGTTTATCACAATGTCATGGATAGCTTGGATACACGATTATGTGTGAGCTTTTGACAGTGATGGTTTTATCTTCTTGTTTGGAGATCTTGGTTCTACTTTATTCTTTTGTGTTTCTGGTATTGTACAGGTTGATTATTAGATTTTTTTAGAGTCATGAATGATCTTCATTCAAAGGATGGTTATCACGATGCCTTGATAACCCTGATATCACAGTTTTAGTGGGATCTTTAGTAGTGATGTGGATCTGTCACTTGGTGGTGGATGTTCTTCTACAGTGGTTATAGGTGTCATGGTAAGGCTTTTGGATTATGATTCTTATATGCTATGAAATTATTTTGACATCTTGAGTTCCATTGTCAGGGGATGGTTATCTTCATGTGATCGGAGATGGTATTGTGCCATGATGGACTCTTATTTCTAAGATTGAAGTATTTGCATGATAGTGCCCCTTTGGAAAGATATGTTCATTAGAGTAGGAAGTGATATCCTAGGAGGAGATGTTAGATCATGATGTCATGTGTGTTCCTAGATTTTTTGCAGATGTGCAGTGGGAGCTTTGACAGTGGTATGGTTACGTTCTCTTTGATTTTGAGTATTAATCATTTGCTTGAAGCTTCATGATTTTGCAAGATGCATTTGAACTTCGCATGAATTGGTTGATGGATGCTCATGGATACTAGAGAGACTTGAGGTGAGGCTAGAGATCTCTTGTTGTGGGGATCATGTGTTGGATGATGAAATTTCAGTAGAAAGACTGAGGAGCCTTCACCTAGGTATGGACACAAGTTCATGTTTGGACTTGAGAGGAGATTGTTCTTGGAGAGAATCTATGAGGCTCAATGTATCTCATTGGATCATTCTCATTCCCCACTCTCAATTGACTTGGCAGAAAATGATCTAATAGGTATTGCCCATGTTGTTTCAGATTCATTTTGTTTTAATTTCTCATGGATATGGATCTTGAGATATAGTTTCAGGTTTTGGAGGGTTCAGTTGAGGAGTATTTGGCATGGTTATCTCCTTGGGTATATGGTTTGATTTATGAGAAGATTTGGAGATGTTATATTGGGTTGTATTCTTATTTTTGGAATGGATTTTCTAAGTTTGATCTTCCTTGGATATAGAAGCTTACATCCTTTTTTTGTTATATGAGATATATATGTTTTGTTTAATCTAATGAGATTGAACAATTGGGTGTTGTTAAGGCTTTTCAGTTGGGGTTTTGTGAAAGAGATAATACTTAGCACAACTTAGCACTTGGTGGTGTTGGCAAAAGGACATGATATGGTTTGCAATTTCTCTTTATCATCTCATGTTTCTTCCTAGAGGTTGTTATTCATCTAGTATGATCATTGGTTTTATGGTCATCTACTATTGTTGTACTTTATTATTTTTTAGTAATAGTCTATGTTCTTTTAATGTATATCATTGAGATGTGGAGGACTTGGGAGAAGTGTAGGAGATCAAAGGTGAGAGAGTGAGAAGAAAACTATTTGTGGAAGTATGCTTTATTTTGTAGTAGGTTGGTTGTAGTTTTCAGATCATTGTGATTGTTGCTTGTATTACATGATTTGATTATAAGCCACACTTTTATGTAAGCTCTGATTGGTAGACTGTGAGTTGCTTTAGTTAGCATTGCTCATGCAATATGAATCCTAGGATGTATGTATGTCTTTGGTAGATTGTTCTTCATTGGATTGCGGTATCAAGGGTCTCTAGATTTTTTGCATATCAATGGTTTTGATTTGTTTGTTATCATGGAAGATGGTATCTTTGAGTAGGATAGTGGATTATATAGGGATGAGAGCTATAGTATGGGTTGGATATGTCATGTGCAGAAGTTCTATCAATGGTGGGTATTTTAGTTGGATGTAAATAACTAGTTATGTTTGTTGTTCTAACTATTCTAGAACATTCATGCTCGATCACATCTTGGAGGTGTTTGGACTTTAGAGTTGTGTTCTGGTAATGGGTTTGAAGTTGAAACTTTGGTGAATGTTACGGATGCACTAACAAAGCCAGTTAGCATAGAGAAGTTTAGATGGTGTTCAAGTTCCATGGGCCTTGAGTCTTGATTAGCTGGATGCTATAGACTCTTGATAGGTCTTCGACAAGTGGGAGAATGTTGGGGTTAAGGTGTCTCGAACTTAGAGTCATTTCTAGTGTTTCCTACTTTTTAGGAAGTGAAAAAGTAGTTTTGTTTTTTGCCTTTTCAGAAATGTTGTTTTTAAGCCATTTGGGAAAAAGTTGTTTTGTGCTTTTGCTTGTTGCTTTTTCTAAAAAAAGATTGATTTTTTTTTCTTTTTGTTGAGAGAAACAAGGTGTGCCACCTCTATTGACCCTGGGTCTTATTTAGCAGGTTTCTATTGCAGAAAGTTATAGTTAATAGAAAATCTTATCCTTATCTCTTTAAAGCACCGATTAAGAGGATATGCTTTTTTTTTTTTGGAAAAGATTTTCAAGTTGGAAAATATTCCTTTTTGGGAAGTGCACACCTAGGAAAGAAAGCATAAGCTTTTCTATCTTTAAAACAAATTTCAAAGTGGATGCTTTGTATTCTTTTGTAGAGGAGTTTGTGGAGAAAGGTAAGCCAACTGTTTGAGGGTGCTTTTCTTTTGCAGCTCTTGTATTATGTTGTATCCAGTGTGTTTGAATGGTTTTTTTTATGCAGGGTTATGCTGTCATTTTTCCTCTAGAGAAGCAAGATGTAAATCTCCATGTTAAGGCTTTGAGCCTACAAGTGTATTGTAACATTGTTGTTCCAGATTAATACATTGGTTCGATGCTTTGGATTGTGGGGTTTTTTTACCCAAAAGGGTTTTCCCCATGTATATTGGTGTTTCTTATTTTCTATCTATTTTCTTCTTTGTTCATGATCTTAAAGTGTTAATTTACATGCCATTATGTTGCTCAAATTTTCTTAGATCTATAAGCTACATTATCTTTCCTCTAAGGGTTAATGTGATGGGAAATCAACTATGTTTGTTTCCATTTTAAGGGCATAGTAGTATGTGCTTCCTTCAAGTTATTGAATATTTTTTGAGTAAAATATAGGATGTTGTGAGGTGCATGTTGGGTTCTCTTTCCCTTTCACAACTATGTCCCTGATAGTTAGTCTTCCCTTCACTTATCTTTCTTTTAAAAAGTTTACAATAGATTTGTAAAACCTCTAATAAACAAAGGCATCAATGATTCTAAATTTTCACAAACATTGGAAATCTCTGACAAGGTTCATGAAAAACTCAAAGCATTGATCATTATTACAAATGAAACAATGTTAGTGAGTTGATAGGTTTTCAAAACTACCAAAGTGCTGACAATTTTTTAAAATAAACAAAAGAAACAAATCTAACCCAAACATTTTAAATGAGTTCAAAAGTTTGTGAAACATCTGAAATGACACCAAGACTTCATTAATAAAAAAGATAAAGCAAATATGTGTCAACAAGTTTGCAAGTTCATGAAATCACTGAAATACCAATAAAAGTTTTTAAATGTTCATAAGTTCTAACATGAAAGATTCTAAAGTTATAAATTGGTGAGTTCAAAGTTTCTTTGAATCACTAACAAAGTTTTATGGTTTCTAAAAATGTAGATAATTGTTGGGAAAGGAATCATTCACTGATCAAAATAAAAGTGGTAGCACATTTTAAAGTTTGCAAACCCTTAAAACTACTTATAAAGTTTGGTAAAGTGAAAAACACCAACAAAGGGAGGTATAATCTATAAAAGGGGTTTTCATAGCTCATTCACAACTACCAAGTATTCAAATGGTACATGAGATTTGTCGCTCAACTAAGTCCACACTATTGCTACAAATTTTTCCACAAATTATCAACCAACCTTTCTTCCAATCATCCCAACCCATGATGTGAGGTAGGTATAATGCTCTCCATATAATTTTTATGCATATTTCTGATAGATTTGCTTGGTTAATTTGAACCCCTCCATTTGCTTTATGCTGAAATTAAAGTTTTCAAAAAACTTAAACCTATGTATTCATGAATTGCAGTGATCCTAGCTGCTCCACATACCAAGATAAAATTATCTCTCTTATTATTCACCAAAACCTTTTACAAACCCTATCTCATTCTTATTTGGCAATTATTCAAACCTCACAAAATAAATTTGAAGTACTAGGGTTTTGAACATGAAACAATCTTAGATAGCTCACTTTTAGAAGTAGGATACAACAAATTAGGGGACATAAGCTTCGATGAATTTTGGGACCATATGATAAAAAATCTTAGTATTCACATGACTATGGCTAATTATAGAGTCTCTCATGTTAAAGTTGCCTAAGCCACATATGAAAGTGATATTCACAACTTTTAGGTGTCAACTGCTAAGTTGGTGGAAAGGACAAAGAAAGAAAAACAAGAAAGAGAAAAATTGGAGGAGAAGATTCATGTCCTAACCTCCTATATTAAGTCCATTTTAGACACATATGACCAACCTCTAACTATATCATTGTTATTTCCTACTACCTTAGCCATAGGAGATGTAAGCAAGGAACTATCCAAAACATTAGTAAATATCAAGCATATGGAAAATAGTTGAGTCTTGGGTAAAAGAAGTTACCCTTGACACTCTCAACTTGATTAAAGAGGTAGTTAAGTTATACCAAAAATCCAGTGACAAGAATAACATGCTAGATGTTGAGTTGAATGTAGTATGAAAAGAAGATGTCATATGGCAAGGTGTCACTAGAGACTAGAATAAATTGTTAAATATAATGTCAAAACATTAATTTCATAGAAATTTTTAGTCAAAGATAATGAATATGACAATGTGGCTTGGTTTAAAAGCATAGAATGAAAAATTATGAGTTTGAAACAATCTATTTCTCAACTGAAGTAGCTGACAAAACTATGTGATTAGATTAAGTTTGAAATTAGAGAAGAATGTTTAGCATTTGAAGTGGATATCCTTGGAGAAGATGATGCAAAATTAGAAGATGTCCATACAATTAAGAAGAATTTTAAAGACATGATTTTGGAGGGGATGTTCATTAAAGAGATTACTAATGCCAACACATTGAAGAATATTGGGTCAATGTCATCCATCCTAATTGGCTACAGCAATGACATTTCAACATTTCTTGAGTGGATGAAAGAGGTAGATGAAACCATGGTAGCCTAGAAGCTATGATTTGTCAACACCATCATCTCGGGTGCTAAGTTAATTGCACCTATAGTTAAATAGTTCAAAATTTTCAATAGCAAATTATTATTTGAATAGTCACCAAGTCAGAGGATTCAAAAGAACATGATTCAAATCTATAAAGTTGAAGACTTTGCTCTTATTTTTCTTCTATTGCTCTTTCAAAATTGTAAATTAAGTCACTTTTATACGACCTAATAAAGAAACTTTATGCTTATTACTTGAGGTTAGAAAATGTATTACTTCTCTTAATGTATTGTTAAGTTATAAACTAAAAGTAGTTGCAAGTTAGTTATTAAAGGGGAAGCCTATTTATACAAGACTTATGAGTGGAATAAAAGACTTTTTGATTCTCGCACATTGTACAAGAACAAATAGTGTTTGTGCTCTTCATTTTTATATGAATAAAGAATGACATTGCTAGTCTAGGTGTTTGTGTGTTATTTCTTTAAGCTAGAGACCCTATTTTTATGTTTAATATGTAACCTTTCCTTCAAAAAATTTCTATTTTGTGAAGAATATAAATAGTTTTAGTCAATATATATGTTTACCTTATGTAAACTTGGGATGTAATACTAGTTGTTTTCTAATCTACAAATCCAAGAATCGTAGATGAATAAACTTTTCTTATGTTAGATTATATTTTATCTTTGAAACTCTAGTTGTACATATTTATTAAAATTCTTTTTGAAAGGGGAATAAATCCTTGTGTTTGTTCCTTCCTTAATCTAAAAATATATTTTATTCTTTTCTATAAAATCTAGAGTCATGCCCTCATATCAACCATATGTAGGGTTTCCTCTTTTTCTTTCTAATATTTTCATTTATTGTGCCTTTCCTACTTTCTAGTTAAAAACGTACCCACAAAAATCAAAACTTTTCATACAAGGGAGCTACCCCTCTCAAATGTAGAGGAAGATAGTTACCCTAATAGTGACCTATCTAAGTGTTGTAAACCTTGTAGCTATCCATTGGATGGGTCAAGGCTATTTTTAGTGAATAAATGTAGTGAAAAATCTATTTACCAACATAACTCACATTTATTCCTTCCATCTTCAAAACAAGTAAAAAAATACTTACTTGTAGATTGCCTCAAATTTAGTGTTTTATGCACTCACCTAGTACATCCATTAAACTCTTTGATAGATTGCCTCTCTGGTCAGTGATCTATCCAGCTTTCTCACAACTCATCCTCATGTATCACCTTATCTTAGTGTATGCTACTACTAGAATGCCTAATTGGTGGTGCTCCATCTAAAGGGTGACTTCCTTTACTCAATTGGCTTGTACAAATTTTCTCACAGTTTGTGATCTATTTTCTCGAGCTTCTCAACTTTTATCTTTCACAAATTGGTTGCTTGCTAACTATAATTTGGTGATATTCTTACAAACCCTTGTGATTGTCTCAAAGTAATTGACTTTCTACATGTCGCCTTTGCAAGTTGCCTCACTTCAGTGATCTATCAACAATCATAAGCTTCCTCTTTTTCAAGGTTCCAATCTCCACTGTTTCACACTCAAGACTCAAAACCTTTTCTTTGATACAACTTAATACAATCATGGATGGAGGATCCAATGAAAAATTGTGCAACCATGCAACATAAATTGAACACACAACATCCACAATAGAAACTCAATGAAACAACAACATGAATTCTATTGATTTCATAATCATAAATGATTTTAATATACCACAAGGGGCTTCCTACATGTAATGCCACAACTATTTGATTACTAAACATGGAACTAAACTATTTAGATAATATTCAATAAGTTCCTACATGTCATGCTATCAACATCTTCATTATCATTATCAATATCAATATCCATTTCAAACTTTCATCCTTACACCCGCACTAGTTTTTTGGACTCCTTCAATCACTATTTTATGAATGATCTTCAAAATAAACATGAACAACATATATATAGCAATATCAAGCCACAAAAATGATTTGCACTAGCTACATGGTGGTGTAAAGTGTTGATGCACTTGAGCATCTAGCAAATAGATGATCTGCATGAACCAAAAAGATTGACATTTTGGTTTTGGTTTTATACGTTCAGTTTGGTTGTATGTCTTCATGGTTGGTGAGTAGTATGTTCTGTTGTGCCACGTTATTTTAGGGGAAGTTGAAGAAGTTCCTCCTGGCTCTCATCAGTTTCATCCTAGCTATGAGAAGTATTATTCTGGCATTAATGATATCACAAATCCAAAGCATTACATTATTTGGAGTACTCACATGAATACACACATTTTTCTAGAGTATTGCCAAAAGCATAATTTGAAAGGAAGCAAAGGTTGGGAACAATGCTTCCAACACTAATCTATGTAGGGGAGATAGTGTAAAACTCATACAAATCCTTAAACTATTACAATGAAAGAAACACATTCAAATACATACATAAAACAATATTACCATAATGCACACATTTACGTGGGTAAAACATTTCCAAGTAAAAAAACCCACACACCAAATGCATAGTACTTTGTATTATCAGTAACAAAATTACAATACAATAATAGCACTAAGCTTGTCCAGGTGTCCTCCAACTTCAACAAAAATATGGGATAATTTTGGCAACATAACAGTGCCTCAAAAATTATTAACTTCACTGTTCAATACACTAAGGCATACATTATTTAATAATAATCATCTCTAATAAAGGATGGCATCTAAAACATGCAATATTTGAAACAAAAAGCTAAGTGTAAAACTGAGTCAAAATCAATGCATGGTAACATAGACTCAACTGATTACTTAATGCATTTTTTATCTACACAGCCACCAATGGAGAAAACAACTACCACCGCACATGTAATAAGTTTGCATGCATGCAAATGCCTTGCATGTGAAAAGCCTCCATCATATGTGCTCATTAACTCATGCTGACTAACAACTTGAGAGACACGTTATTCTCAACATTCTCCCACTTGTCAAAGACCTACCATAGTCATCTATAATCAATTGCTCAAGGCCCCAAGTCCCATGGAAACAACACACCATCTGAACATCTATGTGCTCACTAGCTTTGTTAGTGCATCTGCAACATTTCTCAAAGTGTCAACCTTCTCCAATATCACCTTTCCATCTTCTACCATATCATGAACTAAATGAAATTAAACATCAATGTGCTTTGTTTTGGCATGGAAAGTGGGATTCTTTTCTAAGAAAATGGCACTCTGGTTGTCGCAACAGATAGTAATATGTCCTACATCAAAACCAATATCTGAACACTTGTAACCTCTTAAGACAAATGGCTTCCTTGCCAGCATGAGTAGCTGCCATGTACTCTTCTTCTATTGTAGACAAAGCAACTACAACCTACCGCTCACTTATCCAACTTATAGCACCACCATTCATCATGAACACATATCCATTGGTGGATCTTCTGCTGTCAATGTCACCTATCCAATCTAAATCAACATATCCATGAATACTTATAGAATGTTGAGAACCAGTAGGATAACCATGATAACATAGAGAATACTTGGAAGTACCCCGTAGATATCTAAATACCCTCTTTACTGTATCCCAATGTAGCCATATACTGACTACAAACTCCCTCTGCTTAGGCAATGTCTAGCCTTGTACAAACCATCACATACATTAGACTGCTAAGAACACTCACATATGGTACTCTGGTCATGTCCTCCATCTTAGTAGGAGATTTTGGACAATCCTCCACAGAAAGCTTCATCTCCTACATCATTGGCACAACTAAGTACCTACATGTTACCATGCTAAATCTCTCCAACACTAAATACACATAGTTGCTCTAGCTTAACCAAAGCTTTCTACTAGCTATATATCTTTTCATCTCCATCCCCAAAATATACCTTGTTGTACCTAGATCTTTCATCTCGAACTATGCTGACAACTGATACTTCAGATCTAAAATCAAACTCTTACCATTCCCAAAAAATAACATATCATCTACGTATAATGTAATTATGAGAATGCGACCATTATCAGATTTGTAATATAAACAATGGTTAGATTTAAATCTCATAAATCCTGAAGACAACACAAAGGTGTCAAATTTATGGTACCACACTCTAGGAGATTTCTTAAGACCATATAAAGACTTCTTCAACTTGTAAACAAGATTTTCTTTACCTTCTACCACAAAATGCTCTGGTTGTGACATATAGATCTCTTCCTCCAAGTCACCATAAAGGAACGTTGTCTTCACATCCATCTGTTCCACTTCTAAATCATACATTGTTACAAGTGATAACAGGAACCAAATAAATGTCATCTTCACAACATGAGAGAATATCTCACCATAGTCAATTCCCTCCACCTAAGAATACCCCTTCATGACCAATAGTGCCTTGTGCTTTTCAAAACTGCCATTAGGACCACATTTCTTCTTGAACACCCATTTACATCCAACATGTTTCCATCCTTTAGGCAAAGGTAATAGATCCCATGTATTATTTTTCTTCAAAGCAGCCATTTCTTCATCCATGGCTTCCATCCAATAATCTACATCACTTACCCATAGCCTCTCTAACAGTCCTAGGCTCATCAATGTTAGTAATCAAAGCAAAAACATAACTAGAATCCAACAATGAATAACCAAACCTTTCTGGTGAATAATCAAACATTTATGGTGGTCACCTAACATGTGTAGACCTCCTCAATTGTTGAGGTTGATGTTCTTCTTCTTCAGAGCTTTCAGAGCTACTCAAGCTCTCCTCAACATTAGGTCCAACAGGAGTACGTAGTTCACCTTTCATCAGAGTAAGTCAGTGGAATCTGAACTACATCCTTCTGCTTCTCCTCTTTCTCTCACTATAGCTCAATTGTGGAAGGTTTCATCTCTCAAAATATTGCACTTTTTCTATGGAGAACCTTCTCAGCCACTAGATCCCAAAGCTTGTACCCCTTCACACCGACACCATAGCCAATGAAGATACACTTAAGTACCTTGTTCTCCAACTTAGACCTCTTTACACTCAGAACATGAGCATAAGCTTCACAACCAAAAACTCTGAGATGTCTCACCAAAGGCTTCTTACTAGGCCATGCCTTCATGGGTGTCTTTTCAACAAGAGCTGATGTAGAAGATCTGTTGATTAGATAATGTGTAGTGGCTACAGCTTTGGCCAAAAAATTCTGCTGAAGGCCAACATTTCTCAGCATACTCCTAGCCCTCTCCATCAACATCCTATCCATCCTCTCTGTAACTCTATTTTGTTGTGGGGTGTATAGAGTTGTCTTATGTCTCTCAATCCCGTGCTCCTTACAGAACTTGTCGAATTCTGCTGAACAAAACTCACCACCATTGTCAGTTCTCAAACATTTAATCTTTCTATCAGTTTGATTTTCAACCAAGGCCTTAAAATCTTTAAACAGATTAAAGACTTCAAATTTATTCCTGAAGAAATAAACAAATGTCCTTCTATTGTAGTCATCTATGAAAGACACAAAATATATAGATTTTCTTAATGAAGAAACATTCACAAGACCAAACACATCTGTATGAACATAGTCCAAAACCTGAGAAGACTTATGAGAACTAGAATAAAAAGAAAGACGGTTTTGTTTACCATATACACAATGTTCAGAAAAGTCAAACTCGAGATTACAATCATCAAGTCCTTCAATAAGGATTTTTTTTTAGGGCTCTAAGACCCTTCTCACCAATATGACTAAGTCTTTGGTGCCATAACATTGTCTTCTCTACTGGAAGCTTCATCTCCAAAGCATTTGCACCATTAGATACCCAAAATGCATGACCATTAGATGTATAAACAACAAACTTCTTCACTGCTTGATCTAATGGTGAGGATGAAGATTCCAAAGGCCTTTTCTTTGGCATATCAGAAGAACTATTACACTGAATAGTACATGCATCCAACTTGTATAGAGTGCTGATCCGAACACTCTTAGCCACCACCATAGCTCCTCTAGTCATCTTACATCCTCCACTCGAGAAAACAACCTGCACACCCACATCAATCAACTTACTCATAGAAAGAAAGTTTCGTGCCAAACCTGGGATATGCAGCACACCATCAATCACCTTCACTCTACCATTAGAGAATCTAACCTTGATTCTTCCACAGCCAATAATCTTTAGATGAGAGTCATCACCCAAATACACCTTCCCACCATCATACTCTTCATACTTTGAGAACCAACCCCTTTGTGAGGTCATGTGGAAAGAAACACTCAAGTCTATTAACCGCACATCTTCTGATGCATGAGTTGCCAAGGCTGCAACAAAAGCATCTGCATCATCCTGAGAGGATTTATTAGAGTCAGAATTAAAGTTCTTTTTATGTTTCTTTTTCTTTTCCTCCTTACAATCTTTATGCAAATGATCAGATTTTTTGTAGTTCCAACATTTCTCCTTGGACTTTCCAGGAGACTTAGATCTGCTCAAAGATTTTGATATTGACTTCTTATCCTTTTTATTGCCTTTCTCTTTAGGTTTGCCACAAACAACAAGGGCTTCCTTGGCCATCTCAGAAGATTTCCTCTGCATATCTTCAGACAACAGTGATGCAACCACCTCATCCATTTTGAAATTGGTGGTGGTATTTCCAATAGCCATAACCAAGTGATCCCATGAGTCTAACAAAGAACATATTAGAAGCATGCAATGATCCTCATCTTCAATCTTGTCACCAATAGAACCCAACTCAGCAATCAACATGTTAAATGCATTCAAGTGATCTGCAATGGACCCTCCATCTTCCATCTTCAGAGAATACAATTTTTTTTGTAGGAATAACTTGTTTACCAGGGATTTAGCCTGATAAACATCTCCAAGCTTCTTCCAAAGAGATTTTGCAATCTTCCCTTCATGGACATTTAGGAGCACTAAATCAACTAAATAGAGTCTAACCAAACCCTTGGCTTTTCGATCCTTCATATCCCACTCTTCTTGAGTCATATTGGTTGGTTTTGTTTCGGATATTGCTGTCCACAAATCTCTATCCATGAGCATATCCTCCATATTCAACTTCCATAACTCGAAGTTGTTGCCATTAAATTTATCCATCTCGATTCTACTGGATGTGCCTACCATCTTTTTTTTCTGTAACAAGATTTTGAAATACTTTTGCAAAGACTTCTAGTCAAACAAAGATCAGTACAAAAAACCCTCTACCCAACAACAGGACCAAAAATTAGCCAAGCTCTGATACCAACTAAAAGGAGGCAAAGGTGCAGAACAATGCTTCCAACACTAATCTATGTTGGGGAGATAGTGCAAAACTCATACAAATCCTTAAACTGCTACAGTGAAAGAAACACATTCAAATACATACATAAAACAATATTACCATAATGCATAGATTTACATGGGGAAAACCTTTCAAGGTAAAAAACCCCACACACCAAAAGCACAGTACTTTGCACTATTAGTAACAAAATTACAATACAATAACAGCACTAAGCTTCTCCAAGTGTCCTCCAACTTCAACAAAAATTTGAGATAATTTTGGCAGCATAACAATGTCTCAGAAATCATTAATTTCACTCTCAATACACTAAAGCATAGAGTATTTAATAATAATCCTCTCTAATAAAGAGATGGCATCCAAAACATGCAATATTCGAACCAAAAAATTAAGTGTAAAACTAAGTCAAAATCAATGCATGGTAACATAGATCGAATGAATCGTAGTTCCCCCAGAAATTGGCGTTGACGAAAAATTGAGTGGTAACATTCTCTCTGTAGATGGAAATGGCCTATCAAACAACTCTCTTGCATCAAAGTTTTCCTGGATCTTCCTCAAGATGGACGGATGGGTCTCAAGGCCAACGGCGAGATTTTCATTATATTTTTAAAAAACCAGGTTCGAGGGAGCATGGATGACAGTCATCAGGTAGGAAGGTTTGGTTCTAAGATGGGCTTCCAAAAAATGGACATAATCTAACATTTCATCGTAAAGAAGCCTCTCTCTCTTTTAGGACACCATTGGAGTCTCAGCAAGCTACTTTTAAGGAATTTCAAGCAAAAAAAGATGAAACCAGGGATAGACACAAGGAAGACTAGTTGCTGGCAAGCCCTCACCCAAAAGGGCACCAACGGATGGAATTCCAAAAGAGAAAAGGTCCCCAATTTCATCATTTTCATAGACATCAGGAAAAGAAAAGATTTGCCTCAAAGCAAAACAAGATTTGGATCCCCGTCATAAAGAAGGTTACAAGGCGTAGTGAGCAAAAGGAAATACCCCTCACCCAGATGGAAAAATAGCTACGTGACAAAGCCCAATTCCTGACGGAAACAACTGTTATAGGTAAAGTGATGTCCCCTCATTTTTCAGTTCAAGATCTCATAGATTGGCAGCAATCTAGGTGGGGGAATCTGGTTGACTTCTGTGAACTGGGTAACAGTTTTTTTTGCTTTGTGCTTCTAGATAAGGAGGAGAGAAATAAAATTCTTTCGAAGAAAATATGGAAGTTTAATCAAATAGTGATTTGTTGTCAAAAATGGCGTCCAAACTTTCATGTTGGGAAAGAACAAATCCCTTTGATCCCTCTCTGGGTTCATCTTCCTTATTTGTTGATGGAGTATAGGGATGTTGAAATCCTGACATGCCTTGGCAACTCCATGGGGGTGTGCCAAGAAGTGGACATCCCCAAAGTAAATCTCACCTCTTCTTCAGTGAGACTCTGAATTCTTACAAAGGCTAAGGAGTTATTGCCCAAAAGACTCAAACTGGATTCTATCCATGGGATTTGGCTCCAAGAGATTATACTATAAGATGGTGCAGATTCAGATGATCTTGAAAGGCTCCAAGATTTCCTTACGACAGTAGATAATTTGCCCAATCAAGGAAGAGGGTTGGAGCAACAGAAGGAAGCTTCCAGCCCAGTCTCTTTGGTAGAAGTGTCCATAGAGGAGCATGGAGTAGGTAGCAGCAATGCCATTATGTTGGGTTCTCAGTTGGAAAATTTTACTGTCCCAGCTCAGATGAGTGAATCTCCAAAAGATTTACAGGTGGTGCTTGGGATCTCAGAGGGAAAAGCCCAGACAGCTTCTGTGGATAACCTTCTTGGAGACAATAATGAGGAATGACTTTTTTTTACAGAGGAATTTGAGGATGTTGAGCTAGCTTCTTAGGAAGGTACCTGTTTTAAAGTCGCGACAAAAGAGACTTCTACTCATGGCCCTAGTTTTTTTTCTCCATTGAGGGAGGAAGAGGATTTCTTAAACTGGGAGGAGGGCACCCCTCTGCGGGATATGTCTCCAGTTACCTTAAAGGACCAGAATGCTTCTAGGGTGATAGTAGCTGAGCAAAATGATTTCCCCAAGGATTTGATTCAGGTTAATGAAACTTTGAGAGAGCTGTTAGACCAGGTGGTGACAAAAGTGGCCATAAATGTGATGGAGGAAATTGCAGATGAGGTCCTTCAGGAAGACCTAGAGAAGGATGAGAATAGGCCACTTGGTCTACTTCGCACAAGTATGAAAAGCCCTGTATCTAAAGGTACTCCTACCCCCATTAGGAAAAGCTCCAGACAGAAGCAGTTGAGGCACAACAAAGATGTACCAAGTGGCCTTCATCCTCAAGTATCCCGAAGTCCAAACAACAGGAGGAGAGTTAGCTACTCTCCTCAAGAGGCATGAGGATCCTCATGTGGAATGTTAGGGGACTTAATGCCCCTAACAAAAGGAACCTCATCAAATCCCAAATTGATGAGGAACGAGTAGAGATAATCATGTTTTAGGAAACTAAATTGTCCTCAGAGTCCTTTGATTTATTCACTAAGAGTTGGAAGGATTGGAGCTTTGAGAAGGTGGATGCTCGTGGAGCCGCTGGAGGTCTAGCTACAGGTTGGAGGAATCATATCCAAGCCTTGGAGGTGGTGGAGAAGAATGATAACTTTCTAATAGGTAAGTTCCCTGCACTCATCAAGGGAGCTGATTTGTGGATTGTGAATGTCTATGCGTCAGTAGATTTATCTCAGAAGAAATTAGTTTGGGATAACCTATCCATTTGGTTGAGGAAGCTGAAATGGAGTCCGTTCATTTTAGGGGGTGATTTTAACTCCATATTAGATGATACGGAAAAGTCAGGGGGTATATCACACATCCGCCTGGATCTCAGAAGGATTTCAATGATTTTATTAATAGTAATCTTCTGTTAGACTGTATTCCTAAGAATGGTACTTTTACTTGGATGAACAGAAGAAAAGGATTTCTACAAATAGCAGAAAGATTGGATAGATTCCTCCTGTCTCTAAAATGCTTTAACTTTCCATTCAGCTTTGAAGCAGAAATTTGGCCTTTGATAGGCTCAGATCACTTTCCAGTCAGGCTCTCTTTAGGAGGACAAAACCTTCCCAGTAAGAAGAGGTTCAGGTTTTAGACTATGTGGTTCAAAGATATGACTTTTGTGGATAATATTCAGCTCTGGTGGAAAAATATCCCTTTTGTGGAAGGATCCCGTATGTTTCAATTAGCAAGCAAATTAAAATTTCTAAGGCACAGGGTAATGGAATGGAACAAGAACCATTTCTGAAATGTTTTTGCTAAGAAAGCCAGAATACAACAAGAAATGAAAGTACTTGCAGACTTCATAATCAATAGAGGCATGGACTCTTCCTCTTTTCAGAAGGAGAAATAGTTGAGAACAGATCTGGAAGAGATCTTGAAAAGGGAAGAATTATTTTGGAGGCAGAGATCTAAGGAGCTATGGTTGAAAGATGGAGACAAAAACACCTCTTTCTTTCATTTGTCAGCCAAGGTGAGAGCTAGCGCCAACTCTATTAAATCCATTCATCTGGGAAATGGTCAGATATGCACTGAACAATCAGATATTCTAGCCGCAGCTCAAAATTTTTTTGTAGACCTTCTTTCCGGTCCACTTTATCAATGGGACAAAGGTTTACAGGTGTGTAATCTCATTCCTAATTTAATTAAAGAGCATCATAATAAGGAACTTTTGAAACCATTTTCTTTAGAAGAACTGAAGTCTGCGGTGTTCTCTTTGGCGGGTGAGAAAGCGCCCGGTTCAGATGGATGGACCGGAATCTTCTTTTAGAAGTGCTGGGATACAATTGGGAGGGATGTTTTTTTGGCTATAGAAGAATCCCAAAAAGCTAAGAATGTGCTCAAGGAATTCAAATCGACCTGTGTAATGCTGATTCCCAAATCAAATTTTCCCCAAACTTTTGAAGACTTTAGGCCTATTTCATTATGTAACTTTATCTATAAGATAATTTCAAAGGCTATAGCGCTCAGATTGTCACCAATAATGAAGGAGTTGATTTCTAGTGAACAAGGGGGTTTTGTACCAGGTAAAGAGACCATGGAGGGCGCTATCCTTACCCATGAAATCTTGCATTCAGTGAACAAGGATAAGAAGAAAGCCATGGTTGTGAAATTAGATATGTCCAAGGCCTATGACAGAGTGAATTGGAGCTTCCTTCTTGATATCATGATGCAAATGGGGTTCTCCAAAGAAGTGGTTAAATGGATTAAATCCTGTCTCTCAGGGTTCTAAGCCTCAGTTTTAATAAATGGAAAGGAGTCCAATTTCTTTGAACCTTCGCGAGGCTTAAAACAAGGAGACCCTCTTTCTCCTTATCTCTTTATCATCATGACAGAAGCACTTACATGGTCCATAAAGGAAGCAAAGAGAACGTCAGATTGGCAAGGTATCAAAATAAAAGGTATACAAGAGCCCTTCACTCATGCTTTGTTTGCTGATGATACATTACTTTTTGGTCAAGCGTCAATCCGGGAAGCCAGATCAATGTTGAACATAGTCAAATCTTATTGTTGTGTCTCAGGTCAAGAAGTGAATTTTAATAAATCTATGGTATTTTTCCAAAATGTCCCATTGCTTCTCCAAAAGCTAATCCAAGTCACCCTTAACCTCGAAACTCAGGTTCTTCCAGGAAGCTATCTCGGCCTGCCCTTATTCATGGGCAGATACGAAAATAATCTATGGAGTAAGGTTCTATAGAACTTGAATACAAAACTGGCTAAATGGAAAGGTCGCCATCTATCCTTAGTAGGGCGAATAGTTTTGATTAAAGCAGTTTTGTCTGCGGTGCCAGTCTACATGATGTCAGCTTTCCACATCCCAAAAGGAATTACTGCAAGAATAGATGGTCTCTGTAGGAAATTCCTCTAGCAAGGTTCTCTAGAAGAAAAGAAAATACACCTATTGGCCTGGGACAAGGTGTGCAAACCCAAGGTGGAAGGAGGTTCAGGAATTCTGAACATCCAAGTTCAAAACCAAGCACTCGGGGCTAAATTGGCGTGGAACATGTACTCTAAACCTAACGCCATGTGGGTAAAACTAATGAAAGCTAAGTATCTTGATTCGCTGGATAATGAGAGGATTTTCACAGTGCAAAACCCTCCTAAGGGGTCCGCTATTTGGAATTTTTTAATAAGAAGTAGAGACCTCCTCCAGCCCAATCTCACATGGATCATACATAATGGTGAAAAGGCAGATTTCTGGATTGATTCTTGGGGCGAGAGAGCGCCGCTGTCTACGGTTTATGAGCTATCTGAGGCATGTTTCTTTCTCCAATCAAATTGGGGTCACAAAGTTAAAGATTACTGGTAGGTGGTTAGGGAGGGGACATTAGTTACAGTTGCCTGGAAAGGATTCTAGGATTGCAACTTTCCTAACTCTCAAAAAGCACTTCTCAGTCATCTCCTTGGGAAGAGGTCAGTGCTTGTTTCCAGTTTGGAGGATGAAGTGATTTGGACAGCGGCTATTTCAGGATGTTACTCAGTTAAAGAAGGCTATAATCTATGATGCAGAGGCATCCACACTAAAACCTTGACATACAGCATGGATGTCTGCAACCCTTCATCATCATCATCATATTTCCCTTTACACTGTCAGCATCATCATATTTACTCTGCCGACCGATATCCTCCTGCAGACAAGCCTTCGCCCTTTCGCATGTCAGTAGCACCATCATATCTGACTATCGGCAGCATCATCACATTCGGCAAGCGCGAACATCCTCCTGATGTTCACTGTTCACCTTACCGACAACCTCTATCTTCACTATCTTCAGCATCATGATGTTCAACATCATGTTAATCAGCAGGATATAGAACATCCGGTTCCTCCCATATATCCTGATGATGACACCCTCATGCACCCTTCCCTCGATGCTTATGTCACCCTGATATCCTGATGACGATGACGTCATATGCAACTCCTCCTGCTGTCGGCCAAACTTAACTTTATCGGGCCGCGATGGTTTTATCAACCCGATCTTCTACCTTATGCCGATACGCTTCTCCTCGGCAACACCTGATGATGATCACCCTGACGCACATTCACTTTATGCAACCGACTGCATCATGCTCATCTCCTCTTACTCGGATGACGCCCGAAGCAACTGCAGGATATACGCAGAAATATCCTGATGATGCCGTTGTGACGAATTTTCCAACCTTAGCGAATTTCGATCCGCCGAACCTCCTGGGATGACCCGATCTACTCTCAGGGTGATCTTCCAAACTCTAACTATCAGCTCGACCTAGCACATACCCATGCTAGGGTTCTCAACATCTCTCGACGACGATCCTGCAAACAGACATGCAAACACACAGAAAATGCAAACTAAATCCTACCCTACTGTACATGGCCATTCTACCGATTTGACGAATCAACCGGTGGAATGGATCAACACATCCATGAAACCACCAAAATAGCAAATCGATCGCACAATGGAGACCAAATAGAAAATGAACACAAACAGGATCTCTTATTTGATTTCAAAAGATGTAATACAATGATCAGTCTCTCTCTCTCTGTCTCACTCTGTGCAACCTAACTCGATGATCTAAAACCAACCGATCCTCATGCATATATAGGATCTCTTGCGAGTACTACCACTCGACTCCAAGTGGCTGGGAAATCTCTCCAGGCGGCTGGGAGATCCAGCCGGACCTACAACACAACAGCTGTCTTAACAAACTAGCTAAAAATAGCAAAGTATGGTCAACATGACCTTATTACATGCATTGGTCTTATCAGACCTTCTTGGAAATATTAACAAGACTTAAACTAACTAATTGCCTCATGGAGGCCAGCTGTCAGGTAGGTGCTCCTGCACCATACTCCCCAACAGAAAAGAACTCATGTCCCATGAGTTTAGGATGTGGAAGTCCTCCACCTTTACACTTTGTCTTTGCAGTGTCTTGACCTGTTCCAGCTTTGTCCTCTGCTAGCTCTTGGCTGCTCCAAGACTTCTGAACTATAACTTGCCTTCTTGGAAGTAAATCCTCATGCCTGTCAATGTAGGCCTTTCTCTCACATACCTTGTGTTTGTCAGGTTGTCTGACCAGAACCTATGTCTGAACTGCCTCTTGAACTTCTGCAATGTTCAACTCTATCTTTCTTTCAACCTTTATAGGACAAACAATAGTCCCAACTATGACAACATCCTTGTCATTCCTCTCAACTGGTTGCTGTTTGCAAACCTGTTTCTGAACCTACTGCTGACCTCTGTCAGTCAAAACTAAAACTTTCTTCAACCTGTTGTCCTGAATAACTTCTTTCCCTGCAGTGTCCTCAACTGCCTTTATGCCTACTCCTATAGGCATCTGCACAAATTCTTTCTTTCCCACTAAAATAATTTTGGCTGCCCCCTATGCTACAGCTGCTTCCTGTAATGGCATCAACCTAATAGTCTTCCCATCTTTCTTGATGGTGTAGGTATTAACATACCCATCATACAGTACCCTTCTATCAAATTGCCATGGTCTACCCAACAGTAGGTGACAACATTCCATGGGCAAAATGTCACACAAAACTCTATCATGATATGCTCCAATCTGAAAATCCACATATGCCTATTCATAGACAAAAAGTGATTGACTATCACTCACCCAAGATGCCTTGTAAGGGTGATGGTGTGGAATCCTTTCCAAATTTAGTTTATCCACCATTTCCTGAGATACCATGTTGTCTGTTGAACCAGTATCAATGACAACCTTACATACTTTACCTTTGCTCTTGCATGTGGTCTTGAAAAGAGCTCTTCTTTGCATCAGATCCTTTGATGCCTGCAGACTAATTCTCCTTAGCATCAATGCTTCTCCCTCCTCAGGATATGCATAATTTTCAGGAACTCTGTCTTGATAAGTGTTTGAACTCTGCACACTTTGCTCTACTTTCTCTTCTTGCACAAGTTGTACTCTCTTGTCATTTGTTCTATCATTTCTGGATGATGAACCTTTGCCTTCTGGACATTTGAAAAATGGATGCCCAAACTCACCACAGGTGTAACATTTGCCTGAAAATGTAGTAGAACCTCTACCACCTCTAAATCTGCCTCTATTACCTTTCCATCCACCTCTGAAATCAGACTATCCCTGTCCTTTACCAGTGTCTTCTTGACCCTCATTGGTGTGCCTTTGTGTAGGGGCTGATCCTCTTCCCCTCATATGGTTGCCTCTTCCTCTCATGGACTTATCTTGTCCTCTATTCATCTTTTCTTCAATCCTGATTGCAATTTGGTAACAATCCTCCACATTCTTAGGGTTAGCTAAAACTAACTCATCCTGTATGTTCAATCTCAAACCAGCCAAGTACCTAGCCACCTTTTCTACCTCATTCTCATGATGACCAGATCTCATACTCAACTTATAAAACTCCTCAGTATATGCCTTCACATCCATTTCCTTCTACCTTAAAAATTGCAGCTTCTTAAACATCTGAATTTCATAATCCCTAGGCAAGAATTTACCTTTGATCCTTGCTACCATCTTATCCCATGAAGTGATCTTTGACTTCCCTTGTTTTCTTCTCTCAGATTGTACATAATCCCACCATACCAAAGCATGACCTCCTAACTTGGTCTTTGCAATCTTTACCTTCTGATCCTCAGCAACATCTTCACATTCAAAGTGATTATCAAGTGCAACAATCCAATCCAGTAACTCATCTTCATTCAAACTTCCATTATACTTGGAAACATCAACCTTTACCTTAGGTTTATCACTCTGCACTACCTTTAACAGTTTTGCAAATTTCTGGTCTTCAGCATCCAGATCTTCAGCTACCTCTTCATACTCTTCAACAGCATCTTCATCTTCTTCAGACTCACTGTCTTCCACTTCCCTCTTTTTGTTCTTTTCCAGGGCTACAAGCCTGGCTTGAAGTGCTTCAGCAAGCTCCTTCATCTTCCTCATCTCTCTGGCATGTTTTTCCTTCATCTCCTACAATTCCCTTGCAGTACCACTACCTTTTGGAGGCATTTTGTCAACCTCTCACTCCTCTACCTCTATCCTTTCAGTGACAGAATCAACTCTACCTCTGCCCTTTCGGTGACAGAATCTCTGCCCTTTTCGTGACAGAATCAACACACAACAGCCCAGACCTTTTGCTGAGCTCTGATACCACTATGATGCAGAGGCATCCACACTAAAACCTTGACATACAGCATGGATGTCCGCAACCCTTCATCATCATCATCATATTTACTCTACTGACTGATATCCTCCTGCAGACAAGCCTTCGCCCTTTCGCATGTCAGCAGCACCATCATATCCGACTATCGGCAGCATCATCACATTCGGCAAGCGCGAACATCCTCCTGATGTTCACTGTTCACCTTACCGACAACCTCTATCTTCACTATCTTCAGCATCATGATGTTCAACATCATGTTAATCAGCAGGATATAGAACATCCGGTTCCTCCCATATATCCTGATGATGACACCCTCATGCACCCTTCCTTCGATGCTTACGTCACCCCGATATCCTGATGACGATGACGTCATATGCAGCTCCTCCTGCTGTCAGCCAAACTTAACTTTATCGGGCCGCGATGGTTTTATCAACCCGATCTTCTACCTTATGTCGATACGCTTCTCCTCGGCAACACCTGATGATGATCACCCCGACGCACATTCACTTTATGCAACCGACTGCATCATGCTCATCTCCTCTTACTCGGATGACGCCCGAAGCAACTGCAGGATATACGCAGAAATATCCTGATGATGCCGTTGTGACGAATTTTCCAACCTTAGCAAATTTCGATCCGCCGAACCTCTTGGGATGACCCGATCTACTCTCAGGGTGATCTTCCAAACTCTAACTATCAGCTCGACCTAGCACATACCCATGCTAGGGTTCTCAACATCTCTCGACGACGATCCTGCAAATAGACATGCAAACACACAGAAAATGCAAACTAAATCCTACCCTACTGTACATGGCCATTCCACCGATTCGACGAATCAACCGGTGGAATGGATCAACACATCCATGAAACCACCAAAACAGCAAATCGATCACACAATGGAGACCAAACAGAAAATAAACACAAACAAGATCTCTTATTTGATTTCAAAAGATGCAATACAATGATCAGTCTCTCTCTCTGTCTCACTCTGTGCAACCTAACTCGATGATCTAAAACCAACCGATCCTCATGCATATATAGGATCTCTTGTGAGTACTACCACTCGACTCCAAGCAGCTGGGAAATCTCTCCAGGTGGCTGGGAGATCCAACCGGACCTACAGCATAACAGCTATCTTAACAAACTAGCTAAAAATAGCAAAGTATGGTCAACATGACCTTATTACATGCATTGGTCTTATCAGACCTTCTTGGAAATATTAACAAGACTTAAACTAACTAACTGCCTCATGGAGGCCAGCTGTCAGGTAGGTGCTCCTGCACCAATCTAGGCATGCAGAAAGCTTTTTCAGACTGGCCCTCGAAGCTGTACTGGGGCACGTCATTTCTCCCTAGAGCTGGAGCGTTCACTTGGTGTGCGCTTCATAATAAAATTCTCACAGGTGACCGGATCAAAAGACTAGGATTGGGATCCAATTTCCTCTGTGTGCTCTGTGGATGCGAGGAAGAATCTTTAGATCACATCTTACTTTAATGCCCCTTTAGTAGAGCATGTTGGACCTGGTTTTTAAGGAAGATAAAGTGGACAAGCCCTTTCTGCAAATCTTTATATCTTATGTTAAAAAATTGGCCCCATTCATTTGGTAATTCAACATTAGCCTGCTTATGGGAATTAGGTCCTTCTATGCTCATCTGGCACATCTGGTGGGAAAGGAACCTGCGCATCTTTAGGAAGGAAGTTCGATCGGCATTTTAGGTTTGTGATAAACTCGATATTGCTATAGCAGATCAGGCAGTGGCTCATCTTAGATCCTTTAACTCCTCCAAGTTGGCTTGGTCTAAGTGGGATGCGGAAGTCATCTCGCTCTGGCCCTCAATTAGACTCTTGGGGATTGGCATTACTACAGGAGCTCCTAAGCTCTCCACAAACAGAGATAAAGCTAAATGGACACCACCTTCTTCTCCTTTCTGTAAGCTTAACATTGACGGTGCATGCCGAGGGAATCCTGGTCTTTCCAGAATGGGTTGTGTCATTAGGGATATAAATGGAGATCTGATTGCGGCCAAATCAACCAAATTACCCCCAGGCACTAACAATGAGGTAGAAGCTTGGGCTCTGGTGCATGGACTTATTCTGGCGCTTGAAAAAGGTTTAAGGAACGTGTGGATTGAGGGCAATTCCCTGATAGTAATAAATGTCATCAAAGGGAAAGGTTTAGACAATTGGAAGTTGAATTATATCCTCTCTTAGGCCAAATCTCTTCTGAGCAGATTAGACAATTTTTTTATATCCGACACGCTACGGGAAGGCAACAGGGTGGCGGACTTCCTAGCCAATGTAGCAATTGATAGTGAAAAAGATCTTGTAATCTTCCTTCATGGCGATCTTCAATTGCCAAATCTTTTGACCTCTCTCCTGTCTGCTAATATGGCAGATGAGTAATTTAAGTCTCTTGTCAGATTCCAAGTTGTCGCCAAGTCTCATGTACAGTCAGATTGATCCTTTCATGGGTATCTGTGTTTACTCGCATTGAGTTAGGGAGCTGTCTCATTTAAACCTACATTTATTCTTTTTGAAGGACCTCTGACATTCTGCAAGAGCACTTTTCCAAGCCTTTAAAAGGGATGAATGTATTAAGATAGTTGTGGTATTGTCAAATGTCCCGCCTACAAGGGGAAGATAGCGTATCTGATCTCATCTTATGTTAATTAATAGATAATGCCGTGTAAGGATTGCCCAGTTCTTGGTTGTCCTTTGACGGCATAACGGCTTAATGCTCCCACCTCTCCCTATCTGCTTTGGACACCTTGTTATCCCTACTTGCCTTCTATTTGCCTAGCAGAGTACTTTCCTTGCCATTTGTGTGGCTGACGCTAGCATTATTACTTCTCTGCCAACCCTAAAACCTTTATTGTCAGCCTATTTTTATTTGGTTGGGCTCCTCTCAAGGTTGGGTTTCTGAAGGTTTTTTTCCTATTTGTTTCCCTCATCCTGCCGTCTCCCTGCCTTTTCCATGTTGTTACATCTTTTCCACTTGCCTCCCTTCCGCCTAAGGTTGGTGATGGCGGATATGCGACTGAACTAGAGGTTGTTCTTCCCCGCCCTTGATTGGGAATCGGTGATACGGGGGCAACTGAAGGCGATTGATCTCATGACCCTTATTGATTCTGACTACACTCTTTCTCAATTTGCAGTCTGGAATATCGTGGGCCATGCCTGGATCAGAGGCTTCGAGGGACGCGTGTTAAACTACTCAGATATTGTTTCACAGCTACTTTCCAACATAATGGACCTTGTTATGGATGGTGATTACGTGCACTCCCTTGTGGCAGGATTGTTCTTTAAGAACATTTACACAGTGGAACGATGAGAGACGGCAGTGGCTAATTACAGCATGGAACAAGGTGACGCCCTCATTGGTGGGCTTTTTAATCTTACAACTCTTCAACATTCCCCTCCACAGCAGGTGATTTACAGAGCTTTGCAGTCTAGTATCAAATCCTTATGCAGTGCGGATTTAGACGATGCTCTACGAGCTTATTGTTTTCTTTTCTCCAAGAAAAGATGTGAGCGAATCAAGGATGTTTTCACAGCCATTCGATTCCTCAGAGTTCATACGTTTGACATGGCCCCGGGGATGCCCTTTTATGCTTTGGCGGATATGGAGGAGGGTGATCAGGCAGCGGTTACAGTGGACCTGGATGAAAGGGCTCTGCCGGTTGCTCCGCCAGCAGCTGAAGGTATGTCGGAGGGGTGGCGTTGGTGGGGTGTCTGACTGGTTTTTTTTTGTTTCTGGTTCTGTCTTGCTCGGTGGTGCTGGCTTGGTCTTTTGGAGGTGGTTGGAGGTCGGGGCTTGGCGTGTGTGATGGTAGTTCTCTCTACTGTTTTTTGATGTTTTCCTATTTCATGTTTTATCTGGTCTGGTCAGGGCCCTGATATGTAATTTCTGTTATCTTTCTGCATTACGAATGCTGCAACTATGTATGACTCTTCTCTATTTATTTATGGGTGCTCCGCCACCTTTTTCTGTTTTACAAAAAAAAACATAGACTCGACTGATTACTTAGTGCAGTTTCTATCTACGCAGCCACCAGCGGAGAAAACAACTACCACCGCACATGTAACAAGTTTGCATGCATGCAAATGCCTTGTATGTGAAAAGCCTCCATCATATCCGTGAGTTAAAAGCCTCCATCATATACGCTCGTTAACTCACGGTGACTAACAGGTTGAGACACACGTTATTCTCAACATAATTTATTTTTTTAATTCTTGGGAGAGGCTCCAATTGTCTCTTTGATGATCGTGGCTTTGATGGTTGCATTATGCTTAATCGGATAGATTTTTTTGAAAAAATATGTCCAACTATCTATCAAGTTGGGAGTGGTTATGCATTCAATCAGTTGGGTTTACAGTGCTCAAAGGATGGGTTTACATGACTTGAGTTTGCTAATGGTAATACCTGGGACTGTTTGTGGTGCAGTATATATGAATGCAGGAGCAGGAGACCGCAGCTGTTCTGAAATCTGTGGAGATTATAATGGTTGATGGAAGGAGAAAGGTATTCCAAAGATCTGAACTCAGTTTCAGCTATCGCAAATCACCCTTCCAGCATATGTAAACCTTTGCAGCCATTGTCTCTGCAACATTTGAGTTAGCATCTCTTTCGTCTTCAAGACAACGCCAAAAATCATACTTGGAGAGAAGAAAAAAAGACTCAACCAATTGGTAACCGCAGTGCTGGCTGTATCTTTCGCAACCCTACAACAACAACTTCCTCACACTAAACGAGTTCGCAGCAGTTTGGGAGAAGAAGATTGGAAGAACTCTAACCCGAATTCTTGAGGCCGATTCATAAATGATAATGGTAATATGAATGATAATGGTGGGAACTGCACGGGGAGTATGTAGCGTCTGGTATCTTTCCAATGTTGTTTAAGTCTTAGCATGTAATCTGTTAAGTGAGTTGTATATTGCTCAAGAATTGTAATGGATGCCAACGTGGAATAGTTGTGGCTGACCAAGCTATAATTCAAACTGAATATATCGAACATATAGTGTCTTGTGTGCTTGCCTTATGCATCAAGCGGTGTCCTCTTTCAAATATTTGGTGTCGCCTAAATGAATAAAGGCATTTTTGTTGGTTGTCTCTTCCAATTCCAACGCCGAGGGCAATGTATGTCCATTCAAATTAAAAAAAAAACTTGATTTCTTCCATGAAGTGTGTCGCTAAGTATCACAGGACGTTGAAATGTTGTCCCTTCAAATTCTAATAGTTGTGAGGTATAAAATGGAATGGCACATAATTGTGAAGGGTCGGCCATTGGGAGAAGAAAAGAGGCTCGACCAGATAGCAGAAAAGTTTTGCAGAGAATGTGTGTTGTGGAATACTTTGACAGAGAGAAGAGAATGTCAGGAAGGTGAGAAAGCATCCAGCAAAGTAGAAAGCCCATGAGAAGAGATGGTATTTGAGGAGAGATGTGAGGAAGAAATGCAAGAATGAAAGCGGTGTATGCTAGAGTATGTAAATTTGTTGTAGGCTTTTATGTACATGTTAAATTGGAATACAATAAGGAGATTTCATGTGTAATTTGTGTTGTTTGTGGATTTGAATTAGTGAGCAGAGAGTCTCTGCTTGTCGTGTGGTTTTTTTGAGTTTGTGGTTGAGTGATTGTGCCAAAATGAGGAGTTTATTCTCCATCAAGTGCAATGCCACATGAAGCATGTAGTTGGCCAAGTGGGAATAAACCTTCCAATCCAATGTGGTCATGATGGAAAGAAAGATCCTCATGTGGTACTCATGATAAACTCCCTTAGGTCCCATGTATCTTTGTGTATAATGCTTTGATAATGTAAAGTTCTAAAAAGCTAGTTCAAGTTATGAATAGTTAATTGTGTAAGCCTATCATCCTGATTAAGGTTCATAAACCAAGTTAGACATACATGGTGCTCCAAATATTTTGAAAAGTGAGTATGATGTAGATGTATCATGTTACAACACATGTTCGAAACCACAAGGCCAAATATGCAAGTAAGGTCATATGTGGTGACATCTCTTATGAATGAATGATAATTGGAAACCTATAAACAAATAAACAACTAAAAGAACAATATTTTTATTAATGTAGGATTTCTCTTACACCCTGAGATGCTACTATATTAGGAAACAACTCTTGAAAGTTATAATACCACATGAGCAAAGGACGTGAGTGTCTACAAAGGGCAGTAGCTCCTAATTAGTCACCAACACCCCTATCAAACACCAATGCTTAGAGAGGGTCACCAATGCACTTATAAGACAAAACACCTAGAGAAGGATACTAGAAACCATGTTGGTCATGAATGATCCTATTCAATTACTAGTATTTAAATATTTTTTGGAGATCCATATACAAATCCAAACAACCTCTTGCTTCCTTTTTTAGTCTTCTACTACCTTCTAAACTATATCAAACATTGAAATAGATAAACTCTCTTATCCCTAATATTTTTCCTTATAGTTTTCATTTCTAATTCCTGATTGACTTCCAACTCTAATGCTTATCATAATTAATGTAATCCTTTTTTTTATTGGTAAAAACAACCCATCTAAGTTAAATCAAATGAATGCATTCTAGAAGTTAAAGTATACATTCTTGATAACTAAGAATAAGTTACACTTTAATTTCATACATAGGATTTCTCTAATGGTGAGAACAATCATAAAATCGTCACATGCTTGGTTGCAAAATTATTTATATTTCCTATGTTGTTCTAATTATTTAATTCAAACTCAACTAAGTAATAAAAGAAAAGTATTGTGTTCACTTACAATCAATGGAATGAATGATAGCCAAAAGAATGTGAACCAACCTACACAAAGTTAGATGTCAATCATCCCCTTAAACAATTAGAAATAATGAACTCAAAGAACTAGAAGGCCAATTAGATTTACCATTCCTGTTGAGAAGTAGAAATAAGATGGCAAAAAACCATAGAGGTGGACTGCACACAATAATATAAATTGTCAAAGCAATTAGTTTTAATTTATGGAGATAGGAAATATAAAATATGTTGCCAGCATTATAAAATTAAAAATATTAAACATACCTAATTGAGACAACATCAATAAAGTCACCACGTAGTGATCTCTTTATATATCTTTGAAACTCAAATTTGCTATTTGGAGCAAAGTGAGCCTGCAATAGTAAACTTATCCATAACTATAGGTCTCTTGCTAATTATACAATATAAAACCTTAAAAGTATGGCCTAAGAAAGTTTACAAGTATAAAACCATGGCGCAATGTTAAGTAATCCACTTTGGGCACAGATCCAATGAATTGTCTAAAAAAACATACCTACAAAGGCAAGAGTTAAGACTTTAGTACATGGAAATTGTAGTGGGATTAAATTTAAAATAAAGATGACTATTTGAATTACTAAGCCTACTTACAATCCACGTGAGAATTGGTGTTGTGGACCAGAAGCCCATATGCCTCCTTCCAAAACTAGTTTCACGAGTATATCTAAACCTCGAAGGATCTACAACATCACAATTACATGTCTACTTATGTTTCCAAGTCCAAGGATGATCTAGACATAAAGTTGGGCTTTTTAGTTTTATAGTTGTCATGTATTTTTTGAAATTTTAGACCACTAATTCTATATTTCATTCTTTCATGTAAATGAAAATATATGATTAAATTAAATATATAATTGTAGAAATTCCTTTCAAATTTCAAAAGAATCTCATAAGTCTAAACAAATTTAAAAATCTCATCTAATCTAACATTCATGTTCGTAGGTGAATAAAAGAGGAAATAATGGTTCTCATAAGTCTAAACAAATTTAAAAATCTCATCCAATCTAACATTCAAGTTCTTAGGTGAATAAAAAAGGAAATAATGGTTAAAATAAAATTTGAATTGTTTTTTTTTTTTTCCATAGTTAAGTTACTATAAAAATTAAAAATGACTTATTAACTAATATAATAATAAAAAAAGAAGCTTACACCTAAAAGGTATTAATTCTTGTTGTTAATGTTATAGTTCATTGGTTAAATCTTAACATTATTTTTGCAACTACCAAGGTTCAAACATCTGCTGGGCTAATGACCTGCTCACTAATCAAACATTATTTTTGCTGCTAACAAAGTTCAAACCTCTGCTGAGCTGCTGAGCTCGCTAACTTTGGACCCCACTGGATTGATGTTCAAGTATTCAGGCCATGACATTCAAACCGAGAGAGGCCCCTTAATAACTTCTATCAGTTCGAGGCCAATCTAAATAATCTCCCTTTTCGTACTTCTCCTTACCCTTATTGTATTTACAATTACATTTTCAAATAAGTTTTAGCTACTACAACATAGCGTGCAGTTAATTACAAACATCCCATCAGCTGATCTATGTTGGTTGTTCTTTCGTCCTTCCGAATCCCTCTTGAAAAAAGCCCGTCTTCATAAAACTGCTTTTATTTCCAAATATACGATCCTTCCACCACTACAAAAACTTGAAACTAATTTGCCTTATCCGAAATAAAAGAAATGGAAAATCTTAAACTAACCAGTTGAAAATTCATAATCCAATGTTTTAGTCTCTTCCTCCCATGCTTTCCATTTCTTCATCTGCACACATCACGTTATAACAATTTCTTTTGCATATAACAATAACAGGAAGAGGTTTATTGACTCATACTTTTGCCCATCCTAGCGTCATGATTATTATGCAAGACAAGACGTGAAAAACAGCCAATACGAAAATGAAGATGTGCAGTTGATGGAGTCCATCTTGAGACATGAGAGGGACCTTCCCCTGCATGAATAATAGAGGACAACATATATATACGTTTAAAACTTACTCTATTTCCATTAGAAATAGTACCATTCTGTATGAAGAGTAAGCATAAATACCTACTTTTTTGGTACAATGACCAGCCTCAGCCTCGTCTCTTGCCAAGCTACGCCTTAATGGTATTTCTGAAGCTAAGAACAGGAGCTTACGATGGTGCCCAACTAATGACAACTTTTCAATCCGATCAGAAACACTGTCTGCTAAGGCTTCCTCCTTTGAACAGGGAAGCAACGAATCCCCTAAGCCCTTAGATATACAGATCTCTGAAATTCGCTTCTGCCCAACAGTAAGCAGCAGCGAGATAAACCCCAGCAACATCAATTCTGTATATACACCAGAGGAATCAAGGTAAGTATTTTTCTAAGGAATCCGTGAGATTGATTATGACATAAAATTATTCACCTCCTTTAATCTTTTCTAGGGCTTCGCCCAGGGATTTCTTTCCACGTTTCTTGAGAAACTGCGTTCCAAACACACACACACAAACAAAAAAGGTTCCAATTCAATCTGGACAAGTAAAAGCCGAACATTCAACTCAATTGCATGTAGCATCTGCAGATAACATATAATTACAGATACCTTAGAAAGGAAATGTATAGCTTGTTCGATTAGTATAGAAACAAGTACAAAGCCCAAGCAAACAATGGCTACAGCCCAAGTGGGCGTTTGTTCTAAGGATCGAGAATCTGTATCGCCACCTCCTGCCATGTCGAAATAATTCTTGTCGTCGTCCTTCAAAAAATGATTGTTGGTTTAACCAGTGTATGTTTTTATATTCCCCGCAAAGATTAAATGTGTATTTATTATGTTGAATAGCTCATGTGTATTTATTCATAAATATTATAAACGTGTTATTTTCAAAGTTTATAATAGTGGGTGAATTGTTTTTGAATGTATTTGGAGAGTTTATAATAATGGTTGAATTTTTTTGGAATGTATTTCCAGAGTCTATAATTGTTTTTGAATGTATTAGTTACATGGAAATTAAAAAGTCTTAATAATTATGTTAAGCCTTATAACATATTGACAAATGTGTACCATTCACACTTAAAAGTATTACCTCTCTTTACAATTTACCATTAGATGTACATTCATTATACTGAATATCCAATATTTATTTGTTCACATTGAAAATATGAAGTTGAAATTTAAAAACCTTAATAATTATATTTGACCATAACATTTTGAAAAAAACATATAAACTTTTTGAATTCAATAATTCTTTTTTTCAAAACTGTATATAATTCAGTTGTATTACTTTTTCAATTCACACTTTAAAAAAATACCAAACAATTGAAATTCTTTAACTTATTCTAACTTTTTTATATTAGATAATTCTCGACTAATTCACAGCAAAGAAGCAAAGTATAGATATAAGAGTCGTACCAGATTTGGGAATCATTGTATAAGTACATTAAATTCTGTACTTTCCGTTACATTTCTTTGTCAGTCTACTAAATTCAATGTCACATTTTCAATGGCAATTGCAGTCGTCCACTTACTAAAAGTGGCATAAGACTTTTGAAAAGCATTTCTTGAAAATGTTGGGAAAAAGCACGCACAGACGTCTTCATTTTGACTATGTTATTTGACTATGTTATTCGACTTGTTATGGGCATTTAGTTTTCTACTCTATTATTTCACGTGTTTAGTTGAAAACATTTTAGTGTATAAACTGTCGATTTCGTTTTAGCAGTTGGGATTTTAAATGACTTTTATATGTTTCCTAAATTTTGGATTGACTTATAAGTACCATTTTATTTTCTAGGTAAAATTGTATACGGATTGCATTTGTATTGTTATTTAGATTTAATTTTTATTTCTCTTAAAGTTGTCTTCCCTTTTAAAATAAATTTTTACTCACACAACTATGAATAAAAACATTTGAATTAGAGACTTAGGATATATATTTTTAAAAATGTTTTAGATAATCTAAATTAAGTAATTAAAGATTTATAGAGTATCATATGAGCATCTTACAAATCATAAAACTACATAGTCGAGTTTGCACTTACACTAGTAGATATTGCATCTTACATGTCTTCCATATTTTTGAACTACTAAAGTATAAGGAAGCTCAAATTCTGAATATTTGCATAACAAACCGGGAAAGGTGTTCACCAACACCACATTATTGGCATATCAAATATAACAATAGGACTAAAAATTTTGAGCTTTGTTGACTAAATTGCAAATAAAATCATGGCAACTAGGACATAATTGCACATGATCATATTTGATAATAGATTAGACTGTAGAGACACATAAACTACATGACTTATCCTTTAGATCTAAATTATAAAATTTAGGATATACAATCAAAATCAATAACTTCAATTTATATCATTACCATGTTCTAAGTAATCCTAACTCTCTATTTATTTTGTTGATTTATTAAACTTAACTCTTCTATGTATTTAGGTTTAATATACATTGATTATTATATTGTTTGCCATACCTAAATAGTTAAAGTATAGGGACCTCAAGGGACTATTAGGTTTTAGTTATTTTCTTGATATTTGGTGAACCACAACTTTTCAAACCTCTCTAGCTTTCCACCTTTAGTTTAATGTCTTCTTGATTCTAATTTTTTTATATGATATTTCTAATTTATCTATTTCATTTCTAAAATTTTATTATGTTTACATTATTTCAACTTTTTTAGTTTGTAATTATTTGTATGCAAAAACATAAAAAAAAAAACCATCTAATCTTCCACTTAGGAGAAGTTTTAGAATAAATCCAACCAAGTCCCTACATCAAATTGAAGCTTCCATCATTGGAATTTTGAATACAACAATCTACTTCAATGGAAAAAACTACTTTGACTATGAATCTTGGCTAGCTACAATGGACAAAAAGGATATTACTAACACAACTCAAATGCTAAGGGGGGACTAAATGCAATCTTGATGGTAGTCTTAGTCGTTTTGATTATTGATATCCTAATTTGCTCTCACGAAATCAATGCTTGTGTTCTGAGCATCAAGCATGGGAAGCTTCATGAACGTGCGACAAGATTTGAATGAAACAACATTTACAATTGAGAAGCCAATTATTGATATGATTTCAATAACCTCTTTCAAACACTAAATAGAGAAAATAGAGAATGAAGCTGGATGAAAATATACAAAATAAACTAATCTAAGTGAACAACTAAAGGTCATTCACTAGATGAGATGATCACTTTCACATTAAGAGTTTCCATATCAATAGTCTACAAATATGTGACTTAGGCATTCATAAAATGAAATAAAGGCTAGTCTCATAACTAATATAGAAATGGTTTCCGATAAGGGTGTGGTTTGGTGGTTAAGTCGCTCGGTTGTAGTGGCAGCCATCAGAGTTCAAACCCCTACTGGACCAACGAGCTCGCAGGCTTTACGCCTTCGCTAGGCTGATGAGCTTGCGGGTTTGAAGTGTTCTTGCTAGGGGATGAGGTCCCCCGTGTTGTGGCCTCACCGGTTCATTGCTCTGGGCAAAAGCATTCGCGTGGTGCTGGAGGGCGTGTCGCACCAGCGTCGCCGGTCACGTTAAAAAGTTTACCAGGCACTTTTAAAAAAAAAAACTAATATAGAAATGGCAGAAATTTATCACAACTTCTATATTATTCATTTGATTGGGCATAGTTATGCAACACAAAATCACTAGAACCATTCTAGACAATTGAAAGCTATTGAAAATGAAAGCAAAAGAGAGCAACGACTTAAAAAGCTAAGAAATAAGCATGAATAAACATATTATTTTCCCAAAACATAATAGTGTGGATCTAGCAAAATCCCTCCAATCTCCCTTTAACAAAATGGTTAGGAATACAATATATAAAATAAGGAAAGCATAAGAAAGAAACCGGAAAAGAGGGGAAGTGAGGGAAATATATGCAAAAGTTATTACCACCCCACCATGTGCCAAAAACTATTTAAGATTAAAATCCCTGCATCAAGGACCTCTCTCCTTGCATGCTAGTACTACAAAAATATTTTTCTACTCATTAAATGTTGTTAAAACAACTAAACGTTGAATAATGTAGTGGAGAATAAATTTAACTCAATCTTATCGGGTCCATCTTATTCTTTGTTTAATGATTTTATTATTAAAATCATTTCACTCTTCAACTCTTAGAGGTAGATTGGACGACCAAGCCATTGGGAAACATAGATGATGGTTGCGAGTTCAATTCCCCTAGATTTAGCCCACATGAATGGAGGCCATCTCATATAGATGGAGGTTGTAATGATACATCTAAGAACTTTGCTTTGTGGTTCTCACCGGTTATTGATTCCTCCATTTAAAAACAGAAGGTATCATTTCACTCTTTAGTTATGTAAAGGCGAAATTCCCCTTTTTCCTAGTACCCACATTGTCACATCTGCTGGCCAATGGCGCATAAATTTCCCACCAATATCGAGATGCTCTTGAGAAGATGTGGCGACCGTTGGATTGTTTACCATCGGATGGTTCGGACTCCCCCTCTGGAAGCTTACATGGAGGATGAAATGACTCAGATGGAACTTGCTAGACCATTGAAGAAATATTAAAATAATATTTCTTTCTTTTCATAAGTTTAGAAGGAAATATTAAAATAATAATTACAATGTTGATGGTGTCATATATGCTGGGTTGAGTAATGTCTAGAACAATTGTGCCATTAAAAGTTTGTCGTGCTTCCTTTCCTGCGCCACTCCTCCAAACTAATTATGCAATCAGTTTGGGGCCTGTGCAATGGAGATTTTGGTCGCTGACTGTGTTTGAAGTTTATCTAATGGTTGTACAAGTTCTATTTCATGCTGCACCATGTGATTGTTGTTGATAGAGTGACTTTCCTTTCACTAAGCACATACCAGACTTGCATATGGCTACGCCATTTTATTGCAATTGCTTGCGGACTGCGTAGATATCAGCTGGAATGACCCTTTCAGCGCTATATGAGTATGCTTGAGCTATATCAGAAGTGACTCCATAGTGCTGAAATGTGTTACGATTTATATTCTTCATATGCTTTTTATTGGCTCTTATTCTGCTGACCTGGGCTGCATTCCTTGACAATGCTTGCACAGCGTTTGAAAATATTGTGCCATGCTTGAGATAAGCTGCGCAAATATCCTCTTTGAAGTTCCATACTTTGTTGTTCTCCATTGACTATATTGGCAGTTTCCCATATTTTGTTGCACCAACCGGCAGTCGAAACTTTATCCACTTGTCTATTTTAATCAACTGTATGAAGAAACAGTATAATGGAAGAGGTCAACATAAATATATTTTAGAGATTGCAATGGAAGGTCGAAACAATGCAGAGTCGAAAATTTTGTAAACCGTACAACGTGCCGGCTGTTAACACTGGATGATTTCGAAGAGTATACACTGAAATTCATCACATTTTACTCACAAACTTGAAATTCTCGCCTTCCCTGATTACAATACCATTCCACCATGTCTGGTTTCATTTACAAATGACTGTGCAATGTTTGTGAGAACTTGTGCAATGAATGATTGTCTTTATGCTAAACAAGCAAATAACTTCACCATCTGATCTTCTCAGAAGTTTGAACGATTCCCTAAGGATGCTGGGCTGCACAATACATTACTATGGTGCAATTTATGGAACAGTTACTCAATGTGTTAACAGTTATAAAATCGTTTGATTTAAAATGTTCTATCTTCCTGTTGGCCTTAAAAGGACGCTAATTAATATTTTAATATAATTAATTATAATTAATAATTAATCAATATTTAAAATATTAAACCACTTCAATTTCCTGTGGCCCACCATTTGACATCTCATCATTCTCTAGACCAATGGCACACTGCATCTGTGACAAATTCTGGCGCTTTCCTTGGAGATGCATTGCCCATTGATTAAGTTTGTGATCCAACGGTACATACAATTAACTAATATATTATATGTTTGGGAATGTTTTATGTACTGATTGTAGATTGTATAGCTTGGCAATACATTCAGTGATGATATACTTGTCGAATGTCTCATATGGGCCGCATACCCCAACCCTTCTGTCACATATGCTTTTGTCCTCTGCACTTCTCTTTTATGTCCTCTTTTATTTCTACATTTGATCTTTCTCCTTTGTGGACAACCTCCATACAGGCACAATATATAATGCCTACCACTTCCTTAACTTGCACAATATATACTGCTGCATTATTATTGCATTGCTCCTTTGTTTGATATATCTTCCTTCGGTTATAAAGAGTTGGTCTTCCTGGAAGCCTCTTAGACAATGATTATACCCTGCTTTGTTCTCTCTATCACGCTTTGGTCATAGAAACAATCTTTAAAAATTGGAGTGCATTAAATTGCAAAACTTTGAACTAGCTAATGTCCTCTATGGTATGCTTATGATCAGTTTTTATGGAATGGAGATACATAAGAGCATTGGTTAACTAATGAATGCTCTTGACCTTCTTAATGATATTACTTCACATTATAGGACTCTTTATCCATTACTCCAAACCGCATCCCCTAGTTTCTCCCTTTTACATTCCACTCCCTCACATGTTACTCACTTCATATTTACATCTCATTAATCTTACATTGCTTTCACGGCTAGAGTACTCTTCTAGTGTTACCTCTCACTTACACCAGAACCGTTTAATAGATTATCATACATCTCATACTATTATTCCCCATTCTACCAATTCATCTAAAAAAAGCATGCCAAACCTATCATTACTCACTTTCCCACCTCTACTTACACTAGCAATCAATCTACCCTTAATAGAATCATAAAGAGTCTTAAGGACACTTAAAGTATAGTAAATATATTTCCTTTTTGTACAAAGAAGGATATTGCTAGTGAGATCAACTATAATCATCTTTCATAAGATATATTTGAACATCAATTTTTCCATGAGTTTTCTATCCCTTTGTTTTGAAATGAGCAATGGTAAGTGTAGAATCAAAAATTACCTACTTTTCAACCCATACCTTATGTTTTTTGACTTAGCTAGTGCTTGTCTCCTTCAATGTGTTTCTAAGACTTATTCAAAACAATAGACTGATTTCACACTAGAACTAAGCCTTGCTCATCCCTAAGACCTTTTTGACATATATATGGTTATTGTTGAGTTGTTGTTCATATGGGCCAGCTAGGACTTGAACCTAGGACCTTTCATTTGATGCTGGAGTGCTCTACTAACTAAGCTACTGGCCCCTTTGTGGCTAGCCTATCATTGGTCTGGGTGTGGCTTATTTCCAACACCCCCCCTTTATCCACATCGTAGGTGCTTGGGACTCCTAGCATGGCTTTGAAAACAATTGTTGAGCTACAACTCATATGGACCAGCTAGGACCCGAACCTAGGACCATCCATTTGTTGTTGGAGTGCTCTATGAACTGATCTACTGGCCCCTTATGGATAGTCCATTATCGTGGACTAGCTAGGACTCGAACCTAGGACCTTCCATTTGATGTTAGAGTTCTCTACACAATAAGAAGTATGTACAAAAAAAAAATTACAAACAATGACATGAGGGCACAAAAACTTTTGAGAAGGTATGGTTGTAACTAAAACTTGAGAAAAAATATAGGTGAAACTTTGCAATGAAGATCCATAGCACATAGACATGGATAAACTATTGAACACCCCTTGTCTCTGAATGAAAGACATCACATTTCCGCAGTCCATAATGATTATAGATTAATATTTTTGGATTTAATTGTGTACTTGTTTTTTTCCCTCAAAGACAAGTTAAATGAAGGATTTGATCTCTTTCAAACCCAATGTGTACGGACCACCTAGTTGCATCAGATGGTGCATCTTGAATGCATGGATTAATTTGTGAACAAGGCCCAAGAAGTGAAGGCCAATTCCACTATCAATGTTACTATTATAGGTTAGCCACAAATAGTAGGTACATGATCCATACCACACCATATCATGCACATTCATAGAAGCATAGGATGAAGCACTAAGATTTAGGTTAACATGAATACACATGGATGAAAGAAGACAACCATCATCCAAGACTGCAACATTATCATGCATATTTACTCCCTTTAGTGAATCAAGGGTAAAAGAGAACACCACCAATTTAAAAGGAAAATAAAAATATACTTGACTATAACCTTTGTCAACACAAGGACGAAAATCATCTTGCATTTCCAATCAGAATGCCTCAAGCTCAAGTACAACACCAAGTTAGCCTACAACATGTTGATCCTCATGTTCTTTTGAGTATTGTAGCTCAACAACACTTTCACCTATATATTATATCAACATGAAGGATTTAATTTCAGGTATATCACTATCATCCATAGCATTTGAAATTTAACCCTCATTATGAAGGAAACCTTCACAGTCACTAGTGATCACATCAAGATCTTGGATAATAGGTGGCCAACATACATCACTTACACATGTGCTGATAAACTTCAATATTTGAATCATAAGCATGATCTAAACCATAATTCAAACCATGAATACAAAGGTCAACATCATGAGACACTTGAAGTGAAGAACCAAGTTCTTCAAATTGTCTAGCCCTATTTGAAGCTTATTTTGGCAACTTGTGTCATATTCACTATTGAAATATGATTGACGACACATTTCTTCTTCTTCCTCAATCATTCTAATAGCATTTCCTTGTGGTTCAATAGAAGCACAATCTACATGGGAGCGACAATAAATCTTACACCAAAGAAATAGGTTTTCATAAATGCATCTATATGATTGCCATCTTCAAAACTATCAAGGGCAAGGTCTTCAAACTAAAATCAATGTTGACACTTACATTTATCTTACTAATCTTATCACTAAGTGCATGCACATCTATGGCATCTTCTTGAAAACAAACATTTGTAGCTTCATCATCACTAAAAAGAACAAAGGAGGGAAATGACTCAAACAAGAAACTAGTTTCCTACTCATCCTTGATATCTCATACATGTACACATTTCACATAATTAGTTTCATGAACCGATCCATTTTACTTCTCATTTATGCACACATATTCCTCTTTGTCAACTGGGCTATCACAAATTATAGAGTCACATACCTCAATCTCAAATTTAAGGTCATCATGCATTTCATCATTATTATCTCCAATAGATGACGTATCTAACTAAAGTTAAGTGCATATACTATCTTTATCATCTTCACTACTATCATATGATTTCACATCACAAATTTATACCCTCTTGAATACACTCTCATACTAATAATTTATAAAGATAGTATATGCACTAGAGTTTATGATTTCACAAGTTTCTATGACTACACTCTCATACTAATAAGATATTATACCCAATTCATATGCTACATCCATCTAGAACTTGCTACTCATAGAACTTGTTCATTACCAAAAACACTTGCATTTGAAGACAATAATTTTTCTATGTAATCATTTCTCATTCTTTTAAGGTAGCTAAGCATTCATAATCCTGCTATAGGTTTGTTAACTTTAAATCCTCCTATACTGAAATAAAACTAGCCTTGTAAGTTTTAAAGAACATATCAATGTAGGCAGGTATATTAGGTCTAGAAACATTTGGGACTTTGGACATAGCAACAACAAACTTGTGACTAAAGTCCTTACTAGATTCTTTCTCTTTCCATTCGATGTTTCTCAATTCTCAAACAAAAGTAGCAAGGTCTAGATTAATTTCAAATTCTACATCAAATGTAGTCATAAAGTCCTTCCAAGAAACAAAGGAGTATTCTGGAAATCTATTAAACCATCTCCTTACCTTTCCACATAGAGACCTAACAAGTAATCTCATCCACATGTCTTCAACTTCAAACTAATTTTTTTCTTTTAATTCTAAAAATGCATCAACGTGTGTTTCCCCTTCTTAAATATCATATCCATCTAATCTAGGAATCTAGTTGAAGACATTAGATGTCATAGTTTACATTTCATAATCAACCCAAATAGTTCTAGCTATTTGTAAGTGGTGTCTAGGTGAATGATAGGGGATTGACCAAATTGGCCTCTTGTATTAGCAATATGAGAATTGGATTGCAACATGGAATTAAGAAGCCTAATTTGATTTTTAATTTATTTCTTTTGCCTGACAAGTTCATTTTGCTTGTGAATGGATGTTTGCATGTTTATACATGTGTTCTTATAAGGTGCATGGCTACTTGAATAGCATGAATAAGCATCACTAAAGGAGTGATAGACATCTACTCCAATGTAGTTTCTAGGGCTTGATACATAAGAAGATGAATATGAAGGACTATCCCTAGAGTTATCATTATCAAACCAAGAAGCCATGACTAAAGCATTCTATTATGCATGGTATAAAATTGAGGTCCTATAAAAATGTGTTTCATTACCATGAAAGAAACTTTGTCCCAAAAGGGAGGAAGAAAATTCTTGTGTGGCTTAATATTCTGCTATACATATGAGATGTGTTCTAGAAGTACTAAAAATGGATAGGTAGCAATGGAAATAAAACTTATTTATTGATATAAAAGTCACCACCTCTTTCAAAATAGAAATGCCTTGAAGCACATCCTATCTCCAAGGAAATAAACTAGTTCTAGGTTTAGCTCACCAATAAAGTATTCAATCGACTTCAACCCATTAATCTCTCTCTAGCACCATTATGTTGGCATAAGTTGATGAACTCTCAACTCAACACATCAACCAAAATGAAAACTATAAAACGTATGTTAGATTGTAGAGGTGTGACAAATATAACTAGAATTAAACTTTCCCTAATAATGGTGCCATTATTTTGGGTCCCAAAATCATTGCTAACACTCCTTAAGCGATCAAATCACTTCAAGGCTAGGGACATGTTATCTTAAAGGTGAATGAATCAACACATCAATAGAAAATGACTAATTAAATCCCAATTACTGAGAGTGAGTATTCTCTCCTTAACTTTGGGTTTAGCTAGACCCAGGAGGTTATTCCTAAAAATTTTCTTAATAGGACATCTAACCAATGAAGATGAATGATGACTAAAACAATTACATCTATACCTAATGTATGCTTGAACCCTATATTCTTCACTAGCTCAAGGACTAACTAGCAACCTCTAAAACCTCTTATTAAGTTGAAATTACAACCTTCCATATGCACCTAGAGATAACTACATTATTGTAATTCCCATAAATGACTCCACTTAACATTTCACACATTGGTACAAGGCTTAGGAATGCAATACATGATCCTCTAATAATCTAGATGTTCGAGGTAGCTTAGGCTATTCCTTGGTTTTCAATAATGAATCATGAAAACATGTGAAATCCTAATCTACTTCTTAACTACAAAGGGCATATAGGGCAATTAAAATGGAAAGTGTTTAGTCTCTCAGCAATCAGACTAGTGCCTACTCCATTGGAAAACAAAGTCACAAACTACAAGGAAGAGGGGGATATGTTTGTAAATCATAACTGGAGCTAGATATGCATATACATAAAAATCAAAGATAACATTACACGCAAATGGACATAATTAATAATCCATCTCAAAATTGAAATAACCCACATGAAACAAAGGAGAGTCCATCACAAAATATTTGTAATGCATTAGAAGCTAGATCACACATTCATCTAACCTCTATTACATTCACACTACCAAATGTGGCAAAAGGAAATCCACAATAATGATTGAGGGGTTCCTTGAATACTTATAAACTATTATAGAGACATACAATTACATGAAAATGTTTATTAAAAAACCCTTCATATGGATTACAAAATGGATTCCATCCATTATAGACTAGAAAGGGGACATTTGATGCCATATATCTAGCTCGAGGCACTTGTAATAAAAAAGTTGGCTCAACAACCAACCCTTTGAATGATAAACAAACATGTATTCATAGCACTTTGGTTTCTAGCTCCTTGGTCACTTGTGTGAATTTGATGTAATACTACATATTCAAGCATTGAATGAAAGATGAGTGTGTTCCTATGAAATCCATGTTCTACCTATGTGAACAGAATTGGTAGCTAAAGATCAACCATCACATTCATGGTGATTTGTATATTCCTCATCATCCACCATTAAATCTATAACTAGAAATAAACCCTTGGGACGCATGATGTTGTTTGGGTAGGAAAATTACATTTGATAAGTTTCAAGAGTCAAATCTAGCATTGATGGAATCCTAGGAAGTTGTTGGAGCATTCTAGAGTGTTTTAAAGAGATTTGGTGAAATTGTAGAAATTCAACATGGGATCATATGTGAATAGGAAACCTTGTAGAACAAGAGGTGAGAATTAGATATGGAAAGTGGGGGAATAATGGAAGGAATAAAGTGAATGTAGAAATGAGGGGGAGAGTAGGATGGGCAAATCTATAAAGGAAATCCATAAGTATATTAGGTTTGAACAAAGGAATAAATGAGTGATTTTCAAGGTGAAGGAAGAGAAAGATTTGGTTGTGGAATTGGACAATAGGATGGGATATGGGATGAGAGTTCAATGATATCTTATATTTTATCAAAAGTTTACAAAAAGCAGCAAAAGGGGGATATAATGGTAGGACAAAAACACACGAGACCAGATATGGGAAGTGGTGGTGCTAAATGGATGAGATTTGAAAGGCTTGGAAAGTTCCACAAAAGTGAATACGAGGAATGTAGGAAACAAAGGGGGAACTGGAGGTGAATTGGATAAAAGTGGAGGAAGATTATGGAATTGAAGGTAGGAACTGAATATAGGAATAGGAGGTGAACATATTTGGTCCTAAAGTAAAATTATGTGAATCAAGGTGGGTGTTGAACTAAAGAAGTGTATAAAAGGAATGGAGGTTGGAAGGAATGTAGAGAAATAAAGTAAGATAGGATATCAAATCTTTAAATATGATGTTTGACCATAGCCAAGTGAGATTCCACAAATAGAAGAAATGGAAAGATTAAGGACCTAATGGAGGTTTCATGGAACTTTTACCTGCAACAGGAGGTGGATACTAGATGAGAGAATAAGGGTAAGTGTCTAGTAGTCCTGAGTCAAAAAATCACAAAATGGAGAAAATGAAGGAAATGGAAGAAGTGAAGGATCTAATGAAGTCTATGGGGATTTTAAGTGGGATAGGATAGGAGGTGAAGAATAAATGTTTGATAGGACCCTAAAAGTTTGCAAAATAATAGAAACACTAGAAAATAACTTGAAACTTGGACTAAACTTAGAATTTTCCTAGATTTCTCCAACTTCAACACATGATAGAAACATGTGGGATAAACTTGAACAATACTTAGAAAAAATTGACCAAGGAAAGACCGACTTAAATTTTCTTAGATTGGTTATATATGGTGGGAGAATAGGTCTGAAGCAACAAAGGAGCACTAGATTTAGTATTTTACATTTTTCAAGTTGTGTCCCAACATAACTAATGTAATGATATTCTTTCTTTTTCCACTTTTTAATCTATAGAATCCCCATGATACCTTAGATTATATTTGACATGGAGTATCAAATGGTTCACATTCATCAGTACTTAGAGAAATACTAGAACTACTCTAGAGTATTCAAAATAGAAAAATGGGTAGAGTGAGATGGACTGCTAGTGTAATGGGGCACTCTTATTGATTGAATCATAAGGTAGGATGTATCTATCACCTGTAGTGAAGGTTTCACTACAAGTATAACAAAACTATTGCAATCAAATAATATTCTCATATTTAAAGGTGTAAAAGAGTCCAAACACAAACTTCACATGCAAGCATCACGGTCCCATGCAATATCTTGCACCCTTCTTTTTTGAAGACTACTTGCAAACTAGCATCATATATCTTTCTCAAAGACAATAAGTTTCAAGCCAAACCTAGGATTAGTAGAACTCTTTAGATTCCTTTAATCCTCCCATCACTAAATTTAATTTTGACTTAACCACATCTAATAAATTTGAGGAATGTATTATCAAAAACATAAAACTTTCCATCATAAATCTTACCATACTTAGAAAATCACTCTATATGGTGATTCATGTCAAAAGAGGAAAAATAATGATTAGCCATGTATTCTCACATGCATGCATAGCTAGGGGTGAAAAAAATTTGGAATCCATATCATGATTTTCAATCCATTCATTTCTTACTTCTTCTCCTTGTTGTACTTGTAGATATGGATCAGCCATGTATTCTCACATGCATGCATAGCTAGGGGTGAAAAAAAATTGGAATCCATATCATGATTTTCAATCCATTCATTTCTTACTTCTTCTCCTTGTTGTACTTGTAGATATGGCCTCTCTTACCACAATTCCAACATTTCACCTTAGATTAGTTTGGAAACATAGATCTCCCTCTTGACTTAGAACTTCCTTTCACTTTTCTTCTTGTGCTTCTTCTTTCCAAAGTTGTGATGATATCTTATATTTTCCATCTCATCTCCTCTCAAAAGAAGAGAATCCAACACCTCCTCAAGTGTAATCTTCTAGCGGAGGTACATCTAATGGCTATAGCCATGTTGTTTCATGAATCTATCAAAGAACATATTATGTGATATGCCAGACCCCATCATCCATATATACACAAATGGTCTTCAATTGGGTAACAAAAATGTTGAATGCATTGAGGTGTTCAAATATAGTCACTATTTGATGCAGAGCCAATACTCTGTCATACAAACTGATCAGCAAGAGGGTGGTCCATGTCTTGGTGATTTACTCCCATCGGCCAAACATTCCCCATCAACCACCTTACCTCTTATCTCCCCAACGTTCAACACTCCCCGATGTATGTCTTCAACTTTGTATTTGTCGAAAGATACATTCTCGATGTACATTCAGGATATACATTTGCGATATACAATCACAATATACATCCAACCACACTCGTCGGCGGGACTCTTTGCATCGGTCAAGCCAAAGTCTTTCTTACCGATACCCTAAGTCTATCTAATGACATGTACTTTCAGTGTGACCTTCCTCGTTGGTGAGCGCTTTGTATGTGCTCCCAATACACTGATAGAACAACTTATATATACTTTCGCTGACTTGCAATCACCGATTTCCTCTATCGCTATTGCTGGTCACCTCTTGCATCTAACTCAATGTATATCTGAAATGTATATTCTCAATATACATTCGGAAGATACATTTAGAACATGCATTCGGAACATGCATTCGGTGAGTTTGACCATTGACTTTCCTTGTATCATACGAAATGCACATTCACCACATATAACTGCAATATGCACTTGTGAGATACACATGAAATGAACCCTGACATACATTAGCAATATACACACAGAATGTATACCTAGCGAAACAACACGAATCTTCACCAATCTAAACCTCTGCAAAACCTGTAGCTTCACAGACCCGTTTCTCCAACAATCTAGCACATGACAAATGGTAGGATCTATCAATGCATCTTATATGTGATCCTGCAAACACAAAATGAACAAAATGAAAATAGCAGAATCTATACAGCCATTCCACTGATTTTGAAGAAATCTAACTGGTGGAATGGATTAAGAATCCATCTCAGCCACAAAACAGCAAATCGATTGCACAAAGGGAAACTAAAGGAACCAAATGACAGAAAGATACACAACACAAAACTCATTTATTATGCTTTCTAGAAAAATGTTCATACACACAGATGCTCTATTTCACAATTGCACAACTTAACTCTATTTGATCTCTCTACAATGATTATAATTGATCTGATCTTGGGCATTTATCTACTTGCCCTGGGTAGTACTGAATTGACTCCAAGTGGCTGGGAGATCTAACAACCTCCAACTGCCTAACAACCTTTGTGATTACAGATCGACAAGTGTCCTTGGGACTTACAACATAAACCTAGATACAAATGAAAATGACATGCATTGGTCAAATAGACCTTATTACATGAATGGTCTTTTAGGACTTTATTGGAAACAACAAAATGAACATCAAACACAACATGAAATTGAATGCCTCATGGGGGCCACTGTGGATTTGGTGCTCCTGCACCATACTCCCCACTGAGAAAAGAACTCATGCCCCATGAGTTAATTCTTTGTCTTGATCCACCTTTATCCTCTGCTATCTCATGTCTTCCCCATGATCTCTGGACTGCAACCTGCTTCCTTGGAATCAAAGACTCATGCCTAGCCTTGTAGGCTCTACTCACACCTGCATTGTAAACCTTAGGTAATGCTTCTTGTACTACTGTTATGGCAGGAAATGTTTTCCTTTCAACTCTTGTTGGTTCTAGAGGACAAACAATGGTCCCTACTATGATAGCATCATTATCTTTCCAATCAACTTGTGGTTGCTTGTAGACTTGCTCTTTGACCTTCTACTGATCCATCTGATCTACATCATCCAAAATTGAAATTACCTTCAAACTTTGATCCTTAGCAACCCCACTCCTTGAGGTATCCTCAACTGTCTTTGTCTCTTTTGTACTAATCTTCATAAACTCTTTCTTACCTACCAAAATAATCTTGGCTACCTTCTTTGATTTAGTATCCTCCTATAATAGTGTCATCACAAAAGTTCTCCCATCCTTCTTGATGGTCTAGGTATTAGCATATCCATCATACAATGCTCTCCTATCAAATTGCCATGGCCTACCTAAGAGTAGCTGACAACATTCCATGGGCAAAATGTCACATAAAACCATATCTTGATATTCTCCAATCTGAAAATCAACATATGCCTGTTCATATACCAAAAGTGATTGACTATCACTTACCCAAGATGCTTTGTAAGGAGTTTGATGAGGAATCCTTTCTATGTTCAATTTATCCACCATTTTCTAAGATACCATATTATCTGTTGAACCAGAATCTATTATTACTTTGCATATTTTACCTTTTCTTTTGCAATTGGTCCTAAAAAGTGTTGTCCTTTGTATCATGTCCTTGGATGTCTTCAAGAGTGTTCTCCTTAGCATCAATGCTTCTCCATCTAGAACTGGGTTTGCACTCCCAATTGGAAAGTTAACACTTTCATCTACCTCCTCTTCTTGCACATATTGAACCCTCTTTTCATTCTTCCTATTACCTCCTGATGGTGAACCTTGTCTTTCTGGACATTTGAATGCTGGGTGCCCAATTTCATTACAATGATAACATCTCCTAGTGAAAACATTAGAACATCTACCACTTCCAAATCTGCCTCTTGTGCCTTTCCATCCACCCTTGAAATCAGACTACTCTTGTCCTTTACTAGTCTCTTCTTGATTCTCATTGGCTTGCCTTGTTGTAGGCACTGATCTTGTTCCCCTTATACTACTACCTCTTCCCCTCATGGACTTATCCTGTCTCCTTTTCATCTTCTCCTCAATCCTGATTGCCATTTGATAACAGTCTTCTACACTCCTAGGATTAGCCAAAACTAATTCATCTTGTATATTCAATCTCAAACCAGCCAAGTATCTAGCAACCTTTTCAACCTCATTCTCATGATGACTAGAACTCATACTTAATTTATAAAACTCCTCAGTATATGCTTTCACATCCATTTCCTTTTGTCTTAAAAATTGAAGCTTTTTAAACATTTGAATTTCATAATCCTTGGGTAAGAATTTACCTTTGATTCTTGCTACCATCTTGTCCCATGAAGAAATCTTTGACTTACCCTTCTTTCTCCTCTCTAACTGTATGTAATCCCACAATACCAAGGCATGACCTCCCAATTTGGTCTTTGCCATCTTTACTTTCTGCTCCTCAGGAACCTCCTCACATTTGAAATGATTATCTAATGCAGCAATCCAATCAAGTAACTCTTGTTGGCAAGAGACACATTGGAACTTCATGATTGTTGTCATTGATGGCAACAAAGGTTAACCCACACATCCGCAGGACATGATGAGTCTCTACCGAAAGGCAGATTGTAGAGTATTGTGATTTGGTAAGCAAGAACGGAGCATGTGGCGAGGTTTGACAGTCAGCTCCAGATCTCTTAGAGGAAGTATCTTGGTGAAGTGCGGATTTGGGGAAGTCAAGAGGACTACCTTGACTGATAGATTCCAAGGATTTAGCCTCCGGTGATAGATGAAGAAAAAGATATGAATACTTGAGTGTCGGGTTCCTGATTGGCAACGTGGACAGAGGAAGAACTGACTGGCAGAACATCAGACATTATTCTAGATGCATTACTGATAATGGTAAAGATTCTTAAGGCATAAGTTATAATTGGCCGACATGATTGATGATTTCTACAAGTATATCCTTGATCCGCATTACGGTAAGCAAGGATTCAGCTGACAGATCAGAGTTCATGGAAAATATTGACTATTCCAGATGCCGACTAGAAAGGTGATGAAATCACTTGTGTGTATATATATACAAGATGGATTTAGTTGTGAGGGGTGTCGTGGTTTTTGTGTAATGTGAAGAAAAGAAGTAAAGTAGAGTGAAAGCAGAAAGTCAGGTTCGATATGTGAAAGGACAGTAGCACTAAGGAAAAGAAAGGATGAAGTGTAGCAGATCAGTGTACTGAGTATAACCAGAATTGAACTCCAGCATATGTAGATGCTCCTTATCAGTTCAAGTATTATATTACACTCTTTGTAAATTGTAGACAGTGAGTCTCTTGTAGGCAGTGGGCCTCTTGTGAGAAGTGTGCTTGGGAAGTGAGCCCTAATTGGCAAGTGCCATTTTGTAAACCTATTCTTCTAACAGAGAATACAATCTTGGATTAATCACCCTGTGGTTTTCTCCCTTAATAGGGTTTCCACATCAAAAATATTGTGTCATGTGTATTTCCATTTCATGGTTATGTTTGCTTGTTTGAATTGACACTGCACTAATTATTAAGAAAGTTCAGAAAGCTAAAATAATTAAGATAACTGATTCACCCCCCTCTCAGTTATCAGCAATTGGTATCAGAGCCATGTTCCTCTTAACAGAGTCTAACAACTTAAGGAAGATTTGGGAATTCAAATGGATGTATATGGTTTAAGGGAGCAACTCAAGACTGCCCTTGATGATCTTGAGCAGTCAAACTCTAAAGTCAATGAATTAGAGGAAAGACTCAAACAGGCTGATGATTTCATGATAGAACTAAAAGACAAATTAAGTCTCTCTATGAAAAAGAGAAAGGAGCTACTTCAGCAATTGGCAAGTCAAGGTGAAGCCAATGATACAAATGAAGATCTGAAGGAGAAAACCAAGTTATGTGAAAAGTTATCAAAAGAAATCATTATGGTAAGACATGAAATGGAATTAGGAGTTATGAAGTTTACCCAAGAGGTTGAAGAGAAAAGAAAAACTAAAGATGATCTAAGACAATCTCTCAAGGAGAAATCAGAAGATTGCCACAAGATGGATAGAATTATTAGACATCTTGAATCTGATCTTGAAGATGCTAAAAATAATGAAGAAAAACTTGAGGATCAAATTGTCTCTCTTAAAAGGGATCTTCAAACAACAAATGAATATAAAGAGAAATTCAAGATAAGTTCTGCTCAACTTGAAGTTCTTCTTGAAAGTCAAAAGAGGGTAGATGACAAGTGTGGTTTGGGATATGAGAAAGGAGAAAGCTCTGGATCCAGTCAGAAGAATCTTAGATCAGAAAATCTAAGGAATAGGCCTAGAAGACCTCCGGTAAGACAGCCTAATGCTCAAAGATATCCATCCTTCAATGGATACTGCCACAACTGCAATAACTTTGGTCATAAAGCTAATCAGTGCAGAAAGAGAATGAATCAGACTAATACATCCTTCTCCGGACAGTGCTTCAACTGTAAAAGGTATGGTCACAAATCTCATGAATGCAAAAATATGCAAATGAACAATTCATTCAATGGTAGATGCTTTGCATGCAATAGAATGGGTCATATGGCTAATCAATGCAGATCAAGAGGATATCAATCAAATATGCAAAGAAATGTTGTTTGCCAAATTTGCAATAGATTCAGTCATATTGTAAAATTCTGTAGAAGCAAGAATCAGGACAAAAGAGGTCTGGTATATTATAATCAGAATCAAAATAAGGGAAAACAAAAAGTGAATGCGAATGAAGTTCAAAGTGAGATTAACAAGATTTGGGTGAAGAAAAGTACAAAGAATGTAGGGGATGGATCCACACCAAACTTTGGTGCTGATATTCCTTCTGGAAATTAAAAAGTGAGCTTTGGCTCAGGGGGAGACAAAGTAAACCTTGTTCCCCCAGCCAGTCAATTGGTGCTGGAACTGGCACAAGGAGAGTTGCAGATTAAAGGGCTCATAAGAGAAACATCTAAGTAGACTATGGTTAAGATTTGGATGATCCGCAAGATGTTTAAGGTCAAGATTGATCCAGTTCTTCAAGTCATCCAAATAAGGCAAACCAAAATGACTTAGGTCGAGCATTTATTGCAACTTGATATTAGGGTTTGCGGAGCAATATAAGGGTTTTCTCATTAAGCATTTGTTCATTCTGCATTCAAGAAGAAATGAAAAGAAGCTCTACAACAGAAATTCCTCAAGCCCATCAAAGATCATCTGCAGAATTTGATTCATCTAGAAATCAATCCGGCTAACTCCGTGATACCAAAAGGTGCAAAAGGTATTCTCCGTTATCAAATATCTCTCTAAATCTTTGAATGATGGGTACTCCAAATATTGTGAAGATCTCTGATAGGCCTCGCCCCAAATTCAAGAAACTTCCATACAAATCTTTGGAACTAGATCCCCTAGGAGCATTTTCTAGTGTTCCGCATGGTGTGTTGCATATAGAAGATATTAGGGTTTACATTCACGCGAATATTGAAGAGTTTGGGGAATCCAAACTATGTGATATCTATCATAAACAATTGATACATGATGCTTTTGAACTTAAACCTCAATATAAGGGCATCCAAGAGAAACATTTTGATCAGTTCATTCATTTCCCCTACTTTGAAGAAGATGAATGGGTTCGGTATGTATTGAGTAGGATGCATGATAACTTCCTATGGCTGAACAAACCTTGCAAAATCACTAAGGAGGCAATTAGGGCAGTAACCAACTTATACTCCTCCGGAGGGATACCTGTCCTCAAATCTGTCAAAAACCAAACTGTAACTAAGGCCACTAGATCAAAATTTGATAAGAGGGCAATGACCATTGAAGATATCATAGACCCAGATATCAAGTTTGCATCTATGATAATAGGGTATAAGATATATCATTCCAGTAGGGAGAATTCAGTGTCTGGAACTACAGTGTATACTGCCTATGAGATGCTGAGAAAGAATGTAGAGTATGATCTCTGTGAACTTCTTCTAAGCCAATTGATGGAGAACATACAAAAGATCAAAAAGGACAAGAAGAACTCCTTTAAATATGGTGGACTGATATTGTGTTTATTTTTCTACTTCATGAATGAGTTGCCCAGATCCAATGGATGGGCATGGCAAAATAACAAATTGGTAGCAATTCAAATCAGAGATTACTTGCATGAACTTGGGGATGCCAACGCAAGGAATACAACTCTATGGGGGTACTTTAAGAACTTCCAAAACACTATGCAAATCAGAGAAAGAATCCCAAAATCATTGGTTGAAAAATATAAAGATATAGTGTGCTTCATGGTAGACACTGATCAATGCCTAATGGAGGCAGTCGAGCCAAGGACAGCCTGAATCATGCCTATGGGGTATGAAGTTGATGAACAAATTGTGGAGTTGCATGTTCAACACATGCTAAGTCAGCCAAAGGATCTAAAGGCAGAAAGGTTTGGAACCTTTGAAGAGCTAAGTGTAAAAGTTCATGTGGAACTCAGACAACCAGAAATAAAGAGGAAAGTGAGAAAAGAAGTTGAAGAAGTTGCCAAAGGCTTAGGCATCTCAAAGGAGGTACTCGATGCCAACAGGAAAAAGATGGAAAGGGCTGAGGAAGAGAAGAAAGAGGTAGAAAAGGGAAGTAAGGAAAGTGCTCCGGTAAAATCTTCCACCCGGATAAGATCATCAAAGAGACCTATACCTGCCACTGTTAAAATCTCATGGACATCAAAACCATAAGCAAAATCATCTGGCAGAGGAGAGAAAAGAACTAAAACAAAGGCCACAAGGTCTTATGTCAGTCAGAAGGATGATGAAGAAACTGAATCAGATGAGGAGATAAAGAAAATGAAGAAGGAGAAGAAGAAAACATCTGGTGAACCTTCTACCGGTCAAGGTGAAGAAGAAAAGGCAGAAGATTTTGTAGAAAAGCCCACTCTGTCTTTAGATAATGTCATCAAATCTGTCACTGTGGATGGAAACCTTCAGCCAATGGCTGAATTCTATGATGATTACAATGAAGCAGACCAAAAGATCTTGCAAGAAGCAGTAGTTAAGTATCTGAACATATATAACAAAGATTTTATTGAAATTATATCTCTTATTCCCAAAAGCCTAGAAAAAGAGTTAGAAATAAGAAAGAATACTGCCATGGCAAAAGATCTTGAGATCTGGGAACAGATAGCCATTCAGCTATATCCTTCAATTGATTTAAAGCAAATGAACATGATCTTCAAAGATCGCAAGGATGAATTTCAGAGCAAATCCAAAATGAATCAGCTCATGCTTGGTGAGACTGACAAGATAGCCAAAGAAACATAAGAGATCCTCAGGAAGGCCTTCAAAAGATTCAATCTTCCTATTATAGAGGACTTGGGTGTTGATCCTTCGGTCACATGTGTTGAAAAAGAATCCACTAAGCAAATCATCGACACCGGAACAGAAAAGGATAAGGACTTGGAATCTTTTGTTCTGGAAAAGGAAGTGCATGAACAGACAAACATCACTCCTCCGGTTTCCCCTGTTGACTTCGGATCCAAAGGAGAAGAAAGAATAAAGGAGAAAGAAGCAGAGGTAAAGGAAAAAGAAGATAATAGTACAAAGGTTGTGGAAGGAGAGAAAGCTCCAAAAGACAGTTCTGTGACTGCAGAAGAAAAGAAGAATCTGTCTCTGGCAAGAGACACTGTAGAATCGGTCAAGGACTTTTTGACAAAAGAAACTATGGAGATTGATGAACCGGAACTACTAAAAGGGCCATTTGATTTTGACTCTCTATCTCCGGTACAAACAATGAAGATAGCTTCATTTGCTAATGCAAAGGCCAAAGAAAAACTTTTGAAGTCTCACATGGAAGACTATGAGCTTATAACAGCTACATCCGGAGTGTTAGAAAAGATTATGCCATCTTTTCAGAAAGATTCCTCAGCCTCCTCATTCGGTAATCTCAAATCTCTAGTCAATAGTGTTAGCACACATTTTGATTCCCTAGAGAAGTCAGCAGAAGATAAGGTCTGGAAGGAATTCTTGGCAAAAAGATTATCAGAGGTACACAGGTTAATAACTAATGATAGGAGGAATATGAGTATAGGGATAAAGAGCTTAGAAAATGCTCTTAAAGATGGCGGAGAAATGTATAAATTTTGTTTATCATGGTCCAAAGCAACATTGGACATTGAGAAGAAAGTAAAAGAACAAGAGGACAAACTGACAAATCTATCAAAGAATTTTGATCCTCTCTCATCCTCCATAATAAATCAAGAATGTCATACTATTGCAATCTTGAATGAAATCAAGAAACTAGAGAAGGAAAAGAAAAATAGAATAAGCAGGTTGGGTGCACTCAGAGGGATAATTATCCCTAAGTTAGAGGCCAAGCATGAGGCCTTAAAAGAAGCCTAGATCATAGCCCGGACCAGTGATCCGACAGATCTAAAAATGACAGATGCATTTGCATTCCTGTTAAGCGGTCATATATCAATTTTGGATAGAATGAAGCAGAGTTGGGCAACAAAATTTGTCCAGTTGAAGACATCTTTTGCATATATCCTTCAGTTTATGTAAAGTATAGAATGTATAAATACTTATGCGGCTAAGTATAGAAGTGTTTTTGAGAAAAAAAAAATTGTGTGTGGACCCCACCCTTTGCCATTGATGTCAAAGGGGGAGTGATGAGCAGTGAAAAATGTTGTAGCCAGCTAAGGGGGAGCTCAGGAAAATGTACATAGGGACAAAGCATCAGCTAAGGGGGGGTATAGTATAACACTTAGTCATTTTTCACTAAGTCTTTCCATCAATGCCAAAGGGGGAGATTGTTGGCAAGAGACACATTGGAACTTCATGATTGTTGTCATTGATGGCAACAAAGGTTAACCCACACATCCGCAGGACATGATGAGTCTCTATCGAAAGGCAGATTGCAGAGTATTGTGATCCGGTAAGCAAGAATAGAGCATGTGGCAAGGTCTGACAGTCAGCTCCAGATCTCTCAGAGGAAGTATCTTGGTGAAGTGCAGATTTGGGGAAGTCAAGAGAGGACTACCTTAACTGATAGATTCCAAGGATTTAGCCTCCGGTGATAGATGAAGAAAAAGATATGAATACTTGAGTGTCGGGTTCCTGATTGGCAATGCGGACAGAGGAAGAACTGACTGGCAGAACATCAGACATTATTCTGGATGCGTTACTAATGATGGTAAAGATTCTTAAGGCATAAGTTATAATTGGCCGACATGATTGATGATTTCTACAAGTATATCCTTGATCCGCATTACGATAAGCAAGGATTCAACCGACAGATCAGAGTTCATGGAAAATATTAACTATTCCGGATGCCAACTAGAAAGGTGATGAAATCACTTGTGCATATATATATACAAGATGGATTTAGTTGTGAGGGGTGTCGTGGTTTTTGTGTAATGCGAAGAAAAGCAGTAAAGTAGAGCGAAAGTAGAAAGGCAGGTCCGATATGTGAAAGGACAGCAGCACTAAGGAAAAGAAAGGATGAAGTGCAGCAGATCAGTGTACTGAGTATAACCAGAACTAAACTCCAGCATATGTAGATGCTCCTTATTAGTTCAAGTATTGTATTACACTCTTTGTAAATTGTAGACAGTGAGTCTCTTGTAGGCAGTGGGCCTCTTGTGAGCAGTGTGCTCAGGCAGTGAGCCCTAATTGGCAAGTGCCATTTTGTAAACCTATTCTTCTAACAGAGAATACAATCTTGGGTTTATCACCTCATGGTTTTCTCCCTTAACAAGGTTTCCATGTCAAAAATATTGTGTCATGTGTATTTCCATTTCATGGTTATGTTTGCTTGTTTGAATTGATGCTGCACTAATTATTAAGAAAGTTCAGAAAGCTGAAATAATTAAGATAACTGATTCACCCCCCCTCTCAATTATCAACAACTCTTCCTCATTTAAACTTCCATTATACCTTGGAACATCAATCTTTACCTTAGGTTTGTCATTCTTGATTGCCCTTAACAGTTTTGCAAATCTCTGATCTTTAGGTTCCAGATCTTCATCTACATCTTCAGATTCTTCACCATCCCCTTCTTCTTCTGGTTCACTTTCTTCCACTTCCCTTCTTTTGTTTGTCTCCAAGGCTGCAAGCTTGGATTGAAGGGGTTCTGTAAGCTCTTTCATCTCTCTCATCTCTTTAGCATGTTTTTCCTTCATCTCTTGCAACTCTCTAGCAATGCCAACATTTTTCAAAGGCATCTTGCTAACTTGTTTCTGCAACCTCTCAGTTCTTCCTCAACTCTACTTCTACCTTCTCAATGACAGAACCAAACACACAACTGCCTAGACCTTTTGTTGAGCTCTGATACCACTATGATGCAGAGCCAATACTCTGTCAGACAAACTAATCGGCAAGAGGGTGGTCCATGTCTTGGCGATTTACTCCCATCGGCCAAACATTCCCCATCAGCCAGCTTACCTCTTATCTCCCCGATGTTCAACACTCCCCGATGTATGTCTTCAACTTTGTATCTGCCAAAAGATACATTTTCAATGTACATTTAGGATATACATTTGTGATATACAATCGCAATATACATTCAACCACACTCGTCGGTGGGACTCTTTGCATCGGTCAACCCAAAGTCTTTCCTGCTGATACCCTAAGTCTGTCCAATGACATGTACTTTTGGTGTGACCTTCCTCATCGGTGAGCACTTTGCATGTGCTCCTGATACACTCATAGAATAGCTTGTATATACTTTCGTTGACTTGCGATCACCGGTTTCCTCCACCGCTGCTGTCGGTCACCTCTTGCATCTAACTCAATGTATATGCGCAATGTATATTCTCAATATACATTTAGAAGATACATTCAAAACATGCATTTAGAATATGCATTTGAAACATGCATTCAGAATATGCATTCGGTGAGTTTGACCATTGACTTTCCTTGTATCATACGAAATGTACATTCACCACATACAACTGCAATATGCAGTTGCAAGATACACATGAACATTCAACTGCGAGATACACATGAAATGAACCCTGACATACATTAGTGATATACACACAGAATGTATACCTGGCAAAACAAGATGAATCTTCGTCGATCTGAACCTCTGCAAACCCTGTAGCTTCACAGACCCATTTCTCCAACAATCTAGCACATGACAAATGCTAGGATCTATCAATGCATCTTGTACGCGATCCTGTAAACACAAAAAGAACAAAACAAAAATAATAGAATCTGTACAGCCATTCCTTTGATTTCAAATAAATCTAACTGGTAGAATGGATTAATAATCCATCTCAGCTACAAAATAGAAAATCGATTGCATAGAGGGAAACTAAAGGAACTGAATGACAGAAAGATACACAACACAAAACTCATTTATTATGCTTTCCAGAAAAATGTTTATACACATAGATGCTCTTTTTCACAATTGCACAACTTAACTCTATCTGATCTCTCTACAATGATTACAATCAATCTGATCTTGGGCATTTATCTACTTGCCCTAGGTAGTAATGAATTGACTCCAAGCGACTGAGAGATCTAACAACCTCTAACTGCCTAACAACCTTTGTGATTATAGATCAACAAGTGTCCTTGGGACTTACAACGTAAACCTAGATACAAACAAAAATGACATGCATTGGTCAAATAGACCTTATTACATGAATGATCTTTTAGGACCTTATTGGAAACAACAAAATGAACATCAAACACAACATGAAATTGAATGCCTCATGGGGGCCATTGTGGATTAGGTGCTCCTGCACCACTATTACCCATCATCATTGATTACAAATTATTCTACATAAAAGATTATTTCTACAAATTTTGTCTAATAGATTTTTTATAGCTTCATCCACAAACAACTTGCACTAGTTTCTATGAAATCATTTAGGAATGATCAATCAACAAAATAGATCCAAACAAGAATCCTTTCTTTTCTATCCAACACATCCCATAAACCCTGATCTATTATCATGTCCTCCAATTTAAGCTTCCATAGCTCAAATTTTTTACTATTCAACTTTTCCATCTCCACCAAAGAAGTGCTCACTATGTTTTTATAAATAAAGTTTATTTTGTTCACAACTTCCACTCAAACCAAGATTAATATGAAATAAATTTTTTTTTTAGTAATAACCAATAATTGAGTTACATAGGCTTTGATACCAAATGAAAGGAAGTATGATGGAACTTCCAAAATTCATCTAAGAGAGAAAAGTGTACTAAAGAAAGATTATGTAATTTTAAAATAGAAATAATAAAAACACAGAAAATTACACAATGATGTATCTTGGGAATACCCTTTTGAAAAAAAATTGAGGCTTGAAATCTAAAACCAATTGTATTTCTAAAAACACCAATATACTTGCAATATAAGTCTAGGATCAAGCCTTCACAAGAGATTATACCAACATACAAATCTAGAGATATTTTGGCATTATAATGATACCCTATAGTTCAACTATGAAACCTCCATCTCAAGCATAAAATAAATAGTGAAGTCAACTAGAAGAAAATCATATGTGGTTTCACAAACCATGAGCCAACACGAGAGGTATGGTTTGTTGGAATGCACAAGACAACTAAGAGGGGGGGTGATTCAGTTGTATTAAAAACTTTAAGCCTTCACAAACACAATCACATCCACATCAATTCCTTTAAACCTTAATTTTGTTATGAAAATTAAACATGAAGAATAGATAACATAAACTTAATCACATCAACACCATGCACAATAGAATGCCAGATTTTATGTGGAAAAACCCTAAAAAGAGAAAAACTATGGTGGGGATTAGCTCACAATATATAGTAGTATCAATATCAAATTACAAAGAGGCTCACTACCAAAGGGCTCACTACCCAAAAGGACTCATTGTACAAAGAAATGCTCACTACAAAAAGGGTGGCTCACTACCAAGGGGTGGCTCACTACCAAGAAAGGTGGCTCACTACCATGAACTGATCTAATAGCATCTACCTCATGCTTGAGTTCAGTTCCAATGAAGCACAATATAAATCGCCTTCATTGCCTTACAACACAAACACTTTCATCTTTGCATCTTTGCACACACACTCACTACACATGAATTCATTACATTTATTTATACCAATAATCAACCTTGGAACATGCATCAAGGTTGGCAATACATTCTACAACCTTTGGAATAGTCTCCAAGGTTGCAAACATACATAATTCAAATTAGGTATGGATCTAAATGATCTTGCGGAGCAAAAAAATGAAGGGAGACCACTTCACAACTTAGCTCAAACCAAAACATATATTCATGTATGCTTCAACACACTTCTATAATCCGCGAAGCACATCCGTAATTGGTGTTAACACCTAAGTTTGCTAAACATGTATAGACATCAAGAACACTTAGACACATGCTTCCATGACAACATTCATGACTTGAGGACTAGGTACAATGCTTCAACATGATCTAGAGACATCTACAAACAATATTCGGTCACCTGAGAATTACCAAAATCATCTGCAACACCTTTCACCTAAGGAACGTTCACTATCTCCTCACAAACAACACTATCAAACTCTACTACACAATAACTTGCTTTCTGGAACACCAAATCACAAATCCATTGGGATGAAGATAGGTAAGGACCTTATTAACATATGTCCAGAACCACAACACCTAAAACCACTCTGCAAAGAAATGCAAAGAAAAATACTTTCTCCCAGACACCTCTTCACAACTCAAAATCTCTATCAAATATAGTCTTCAAACTAGTGAACACAACTTCCACTGTACACTGATCTAGACCACCAAATTCTAGATTTAGCATCTTCAAGCACTTCTCTAAAACATATCCAAATCTCACACTCTAGTCTTCAATATAGAAGAAATGTGGAGCAAGAACTTAGAAAGTATCCTGCAAGCTAGAATACTTTGCAACACACTGTTTCCACTTGGAGAGAAAATTTTCTCAAAAGTACTTGGAAACTTTGCAACATGAACATTACAACAACAACATCAACACTTCTTCAAGTCATTCAAATCACCTTAACATGAAAACTCTGTTGATAACTGAGAGGGGGGGGGGGGTGAATCAGTTATCCTAATTATTTCTTCTTCCTGAACTTTCTTATTAATCAATGCAGCATTAATTCAAGTAAGCAAATATAACCATGAGATGAAAAACACATGACACAGTATTTTTGACGTGGAAACCCTATTAAGGGAGAAAACCACGGGGTGATTAACCCAAAGATTATTCTCTGTTAGAAGAATAAGGAATTACAAAATGGCACTTGCCAATTAGGGCTCACTGCCCAAGCACACTGCTCACAAGGAGGCACACTGCCTACAAGGAGACACACTGTCTACAAAAGAATGTTATACAATACTTGAACTGATTGGAAGCATCCACATATGCTGGAGTTCAGTTCTGGTTAGGCTCAGTACACTGATCTGCTGCACTTCATCTTTCCTTTTCTCTTTATTCTTCTTTCCTTTCACATACCGGATCTTTCTTACTGCTTCTGCTCTGCTCTGTACTTATATACATATATCACCACACAACAACTACTCTCACAACTAAATCCATCGTGCATATATATCTGCACAAGTAATTTCATCACCTTTCTAGTCGACATCCGGAACAGTCTATCTTCTCACAAACTCTGTTCTGTCGGCTAAATCCTTGCACATCAAGTAATGCGGATCAAGCATATACTTGTAAATATCATTAATCATGTCGTCCAAACATGATTCATGCCTTCACAACCTTTACCATCAACAATAACACATCCAGAAAATAGTCTGATGTTCTGTCAGTCGGTTCTTCCTCTGTTCACACTGTCACTCAGGAATCCGGTACTCAACTATTCATATCTTTTTCCTTGTCCATCACCGGAGGCTAAATCCTTGGAATATACTACTCAAGGTAGTCCTCTTGACTTCCCCAGATCTGCACTGCACCAAGATACTTCCTCTGAGAGATCCGGACCTGTCTGTCGGACCTTACCACATGCTCTGTTCTTGTTCACCGGACCACAATAATCTTCATTCTGACTTCCGGTAGAGACACACCATGACTTGCGAATATGTGGGATGACCTTTGTTGCCATCAATGACAACAACCATGAATCCATATAGTGTCTCTTGCCAACAATCTCCCCCTTTGGCATTGATGGCAACACTTAGTGAAAAATGACTAAGTGTTTACACTATGCTCCCCCTTGGTTGATGCGCTGTCTTTATATACATTTTTCGGAGCTCCCCCTTAGTTGGATTCCTCATTTTTCACTGCTCCTCACTCCCCCTTTGACATCAATGGCAAAGGGTAGGGTCCGCACACCAAAATTTTTAAGAATTTTACTATACTTGGCTGTATATTACATATTCACAAAAACTGAAGAATGTCTGCAAAGGATGTCTTCAATTGGATGAGTTCTGTAGCCCAACTTTGCTTCATTCTATCCAAAATTGAAATGTGACCACTCAACAAAAATGCAAAAGCTTCTGCCCTCTTAAGATCTGTCGGATCATTGGTTTGGGTGGTAGTCTTGGCATCACTTATGGCCTCATGCATGGTCTCTAACTTGGGGATAATAATCCTTCTAAGTTCTCCCATCTAGTTAATTATATTCTTCCTTTCCTTTTCAAAGTTCTTTATTGTATTTGTGATTGCAATAGTTTGACATTCTTGATTTACTATGGAGGAAGAGAGAGGATCAAAACTTTGAGACAAACTCAGTAGTTTGTCCTGTTCCTCTTTTATTTTCTTCTCAATTTCTACTGTTGATTTTGACCAGGAGATAAAAAATTTGTAAATGTCACCGCCATCCTTAAGAGCATTTTCTAAGCTCTTTATTCCAATACTCATATTTCTCCTATTATTAGAGATTAATCCTAGTACCTCTGAGAATCTCTTATCCAAAAACTCCTTCCGGACCTTTTCTTCAGCTAATTTTTCTAGGGATTCAAAATGTGTACCAACGCTGCTGACTAAGGTTTTGAGATTACCAGAAGAGGAGGCTATGGGATCTTTCTGGACCGATGGCATAATCTTCTCAAGCACTCCTGAAGTAGCCTCTATCAACTCACAGTCTTCCATATGAGACTTTAGGAGTTTTTCATTTGCCTTAGCATTTGCAAATGAAGCTATCTTCATTGTCTGCACCGGAGAGAGGGAATCAAAGTTGAATGGACCTTGTAGAAGCTCTGGTTCATCAATATCTATTGCTTCTTTGCTCAGAAATTTTTGGACAGTTTGTGCAGTGTCTCTTGCCGGAGACAGATGTTTCTTCTCTTCTGCAGTCATGGAGCTGTCCTTTGGAATTTTCTCTCCCTCTACATTCCCACCATTGACAGTTGTGGTTTTCTCTGGTGAAGTCTTCTGTTCTTCTGCAATCTTTGCACTGTCACCTTCTTTTTCCTTCACCGCTGCTCCTTTCTCTTGTAATTTTTCTTCTTCTTTGGATCCGGAGACTGTAGGGGAAACCGGAGGAGAGATGTTAGTCTGTTCAAGGGCCACTTCTCCTGGAGCAGAGGATTCCAAGTCCACAGCTATTTCTGCACCCAAGTCCTCTATAATAGGAATGTTGAACCTTTTGAATGTATTCTGGAGGATCTCTTCAGTGTCCTTGGCTACCTTGTCGGTCTCACCAAGCATAAGTTGATTCATCCTTGCTTTGCTTCTGAATTCATCCTTGCAGTCTTTGAATACCATGTTCATTGTTTTGTGATCAATTGAAGGATATAGCTGAATAGCTATCTGTTCCCTGATCTCAAGGTCTTTTGCCATGGCATTGTTCTTTCTCATTTCCAACTCCTTCTCTAGACTCTTAGGAATCTGGGAGATAATCTCAATAAAAGCTTTATTGTAAATGTTCATATACTTGATTGTAGCTTCCTGCAGGATCTTTTGGTCCGCCTGATTGTAGTCATCATAGAAATAGGCCACTGGTTGAAGGTTCCCATCCATAGTGACTGATTTGATTACACTATCTAGAGACAGGGTGGGCTTTTCAACAAATTTCTTTGCCATTTCTTCCTTGTCTTGGCCTGTGGAGGGTTTACCGGATCTTTTCTTCTTCTACTTCTTTATTTCCTTTACTCCCTCATCTGATTCAGTTTCCTCATCTCTTTGACTTTAATAAGCCCTTGTGGCTTTTGTCTTGGATCTTTTGCCGGATGCCTAGAATTTCAGTTTTGAGCTTTTGGCTGTGGCAGGTGCAGATCTTTTTGATGATCTGATCCGGGTGGAGGTTTCTACCGGAACATTTTCTTCACTTTTCTTTTCTGCCCTCTTGTTCTCTTTCTAATCCCCTTCCTTCTTCTTCCTGTGAGCATCAAGTGCCTCCATTGAGATCCCAAGGCCTTGTGCTATATGTTCTACTTCTTTTCTAACTTTCCTCTTGATCTCCAGTTCTCTAAGTTCAACATGAATTTTTATACTCAGGTCCTCAAATGTTTCAAACCTTTCTTCCTTTGGATCTTTAGGCTGACTTAGCATGTGTTGAACATGCAGCTCCACAATCTGTTCATCCACCTCATACCCCATGGGCATGATCCACACAGTTCTTGGTTCTACTGCCTCCATTAGGCACTGATCTGTTTCTACCATAAAGCATACTGTGTCTTTGTATTTTTCAACAAGAGACTGGGGAATTCTTTCTCTTGCATGCATCGTGCTCTGAAAGTTCTTGAAGTATCCCCACAGGGCTATTTTTCTTGCTTTAGCATCCCCAAGTCCATGCAAATAATCTCTAATTTGGATGGCAACTGGTCTGTCATTCTGCCATATCCATCCACTAGATCCGGGAAGCTCATTCATGTAATAAAAGAATAAACAAATGATCAAACTACCATACTTGAAGGAGTTTTTCTTGTCCTTCTTGATCTTCTGTAGATTTTCCAAAAGTTGGTTTAGAAGAAGTTCACACAAGTCATAGTCTGCATTCTCCTTTAGCATTTGATAAGCTATGTAAATTGTAGTTCCTGGTACTAAATTTTCCCTACTAGAGTGATAGATCTTGTAACCAATTATCATAGATGCAAATTTGACATCCGGTTCAGTGATGTCTTCAATTGTCATAGCTCTCTTGTCAAATTTAGATCCGGTTGCATCACTAACTATCTGATTTTTGACAGACTTGAGAATAGGTAATCCACCGGATGAGTGCAGACCGGTTACAGCCCTAATTGCATCTTTGGTGATCTTGAAAGGCTTGTTCAACCAAAGGAAATTGTCATGCACTCTACTTAGTACATACCGGACCCATTCATCTTCTTCAAAACAGGGGAAATGAATGCACTGTGCAAAGTGCTTATCCCGGATGGCTTTGTACTGAGGCTTAATCTCAAAGGACTTGTCTATCAACTGTTTGTGATAGATATCCATCAATTTTGATTCTCCAAAGTCTTCAAAATTTGCATGAATGTAAACCCTAATGTCCTCCGTATGCAATACACCATGCGGAACACTAGAGAAGGCTCCTAGGGGATCTACCTCCAAAGATTTGTATGGATGTTTCTTGAATGTGGGGTGAGGTCTATCAGAGATCTTAACTATATTCGGAGTAGCCATTTTTCAAAGATTTGCAGTGAGATATTGAAAATGGAAAATACCTTATGCGCCTCCGGTTACACGGAGTGGTTGGATTGATTTCTGTATGTAATGACTTCTGCAAGAGATCTTCGGTGAACTTGATGAATTTTGTTGCAAAGCTCCACTTTTCACTTCTTCTTGAGTGCAGAATGAACAAGTGATTTATGAGAAATCCCTTATATTGCTCTGCAAACCCTAATATCTGATTGCAATAAATGCTTGACCTAAATTATTTTGGTTTGCCTTATTCGAATGACTTGAAGAACCGGATCAGTCCTGATTTATGAATGTCATGTGGATCTTCCAACCATGAACAAATCAAGATGACACATCACAAGGTCATCCTAAATACTCTGTCCAATCCGCAGAATAAGACAATGCACTTCCGGATCTCTCCAAATCTTTTTGTAATCCTCTGTCATTCTGGAGCATCTCCCAGAACAGGTTTTACATGATCGATCACAACTTCTTCACATCTTCATGCGGACCTCTGAAATCTTAGCTGGATCATCTCAAGATTCACATCTTCAAACCCTTTACTCCACATCTTGTGCCTAATCCAGCACCACTTGATTGGCTGGGGGAACAGGATTTTCTTTGTGTCTCCCCCTGAGCTAGAGCTCATTTCTTAATTTTTGGAAGGAATATTAGCACCAGAGTCTAGTGCGGATCCAACCTCTACTTTCTCTGAACTTTTCTTCACCCAAATCTTGTTCATCTCATTCCTAACTTCATCTGCATTCATCTTTTGTTTACCTCTATCTTGATTCTGACTATGTACCAGACCTCTTTTGTCCTGATTCTTGCTTCTGCAGACTTTTGCATTATGACCGAACCTATTACAGATTTGGCAAACAACATTTCTTTGCATATTTGACTGATAACCTCTTGATCTGCATTGATTAGCCATATGACCTACTCTATTGCATGTAAAGCATCTACCATTGAATGATTTGTTCATTTGCATATTTCTGCATTCATGAGACTTATGTCCATACTTTTTGCAGTTAAAGCATTGTCCAGAGAAGGATGAATTAGTCTAATTCATTCTCTTTCTGCACTGATTAGCTTTGTGACCAAAGTGATTGCAGCTGTGACCAAAGTGATTAGCTTTGAGCATTGGGCTGTCTTACCAGAGGTTTTCTAGGCCTGTTCCTTAGATTTTCTGATCCAAAATTCTTCTGACCGGATCCGGAGCTTTCTCCTTTCTTATATCCTAAACCACACTTGTCATCTGTCCTCTTTTGACTTCCAAGAAGAACTTCAAGTTGAGCAGAACTTATCTTGAATTTCTCTTTATATTCATTTGCTGTTTGAAGATCCCTTTTGAGAGAGACAATTTGATCCTCAATTTTTTCTTCATTATCTTTAGCATCTTCAAGATTAGATTCAAGATGTCTGATAATCATATCCATCTGGTGGGAATCTTCTGATTTCTCTTTGAGAGATTGTCTTAGATTGTCTTCAGTTTTTCTTTTCTCTTCAATCTCTTGAGTAAACTTTATAACTCCTAATTCCATTTCATGTCTTACCATAATGACTTCTTTTGATAACTTTTCACATAACTTAGTTTTTTCAGTCAGCTCTTCATTTGCATTACTTTCTTCACTTTGTCTTGCCAATTGCTGGAGCAACTCCTTTCTCTTTTTCATAGAGAGACTTAATTTGTCTTTTAGTTCTCTCATGAATTCATCAGCCTGCTTGAGTCTTTCCTTTAATTCATTGACTTCAGAGTTTGACTATTCAAGATCCTCAAGGGTAGTTTTGAGTTGCTCCCTTAAACCATGTGCATCCATTTGAAATCCCAGATATTCCTCAAGCTGTTAGGCTCTATTAGGAGGAACTTAGCTCTGATACCAATTGTTGATAACTGAGAGGGGGGGTGAATCAGTTATCCTAATTATTTCTTCTTCCTGAACTTTCTTATTAATCAATGCAGCATTAATTCAAGTAAGCAAATATAACCATGAGATGAAAAACACATGACACAGTATTTTTGACGTGGAAACCCTGTTAAGGGAGAAAACCACGGGGTGATTAACCCAAAGATTATTCTCTATTAGAAGAATAAGAAATTACAAAATGGCACTTGCCAATTAGGGCTCACAGCCCGAGCACACTGCTCACAAGGAGGCACACTGCCTACAAGGAGACACACTGTCTACAAAAGAATGTTATACAATACTTGAACTGATTGGAAGCATCCACATATGCTGGAGTTCAGTTCTGGTTAGGCTCAGTACACTGATCTACTGCACTTCATCTTTCCTTTTCTCTGTATTCTGCTTTCCTTTCACATACCAGATCTTTCTTACTGCTTCTGCTCTGCTCTGTACTTATATACATATATCACCACACAACAACTACTCTCACAACTAAATCCATCGTGCATATATATCCGCACAAGTAATTTCATCACCTTTTTAGTCAGCATCCGGAACAGTCTATCTTCTCACAAACTCTGTTCTGTCGGCTGAATCCTTGTACATCAAGTAATGCGGATCAAGCATATACTTGTAGATATCATTAATCATGTTGGCCAAACATGATTCATGCCTTCACAACCTTTACCATCAACAGTAACACATCCAGAAAATAGTCTGATGTTCTGTCAGTCAGTTCTTCCTCTGTTCATACTGTCACTCAGGAATCCGGTACTCAACTATTCATATCTTTTTCCTTGTCCATCACCGGAGGCTAAATCCTTGGAATATACTACTCAAGGTAGTCCTCTTGACTTCCATAGATCCGTACTGCACCAAGATACTTCCTCTGAGAGATCTGGACCTGTGTGTTGGACCTTGCCACATGCTCTGTTCTTGTTCACCGGACCACAATAATCTTCATTCTGACTTCCGGTAGAGACACACCATGACTTGCGGATATGTGGGATGACCTTTGTTGCCATCAATGACAACAACCATGAATCCATATAGTGTCTCTTGCCAACAAACTCAATCAAGAAACAATCAACAATATCAGAAGAGACAATTGACACCAATGATAACACAAGCATGTTGACATCAATGACAACACCGGTTAGCACATACTTGTAACAATCTCCCCCTTTGTCATTGATGGCAACATGTGATGTGAAAAAGTATCATGACACAATTCTACACTAATCTCATTCCCCCCCTTTCTTTTATACACCTTGCTCTCTCTTGTTTTTCACATGAACTCTCTCCCCTTTTGAGATCAATGGCAAAGGGTGACACACCTTCTTCATACTTTCTCCCCCTTAGTTTGACACTTCACATACTTGCACAACTCTCAATTGCTCTAAATATCTCCCCCTTAGGAGTACACAACATCATGTACCAACTTTTACTTTTTAATACCACTACCTTCTCCCCCTGAGAGGTAGCCTCCCTCATCAATCCAGGAAGGAATGAATCTTGAATCATACTAGACTGATGCACTTCTTTATGCATCTAGTTCAAAGAAGGAGGGGCAATAACCCCTAATTTCTCTTGGAGATACTCAAATGTGTCCTTAGGAAGAGCCTTGGTGAAAATGCCAGCAATCTAATCTTTTGTAGACACACACTCACGCTTAACTTCTTTCTCTACAACCTTCTCTCTCAAAATGTGATACCTGATAGAAATATGCTCTGTCCTTGAATGCATCACTAGATTCTTTAAAATGTTGATGGCATTGGTATTATCATAGAAGATAATAATTGGATCATCATACTCAACTTTGATAGCCTTCAGAGTTTGTCTCATCTGTAGCACTTGTGTGCAACATGGTGCTACTGCAACATACTCTACCTCTACAGTAGACAAGGACATTGAATCTTGCTTCTTGCTCTTCCATGACATAGCTCTGTCTCCAAGGAAGAACACACCACCACTTGTACTTCTCCTATCATCTGCACATCTAGCCCAATCTGCATCTATATAGGCACTTAGGGTGAAGTCATTATTCTCAAGATACCACAAACCATGATCTGGAGTGCTCTTCAAATACCTAAATATTCTCTTTACTGCCATGACATGTGACTCTCTAGGACCAGCTTGAAATCTTGCCACAAGACAGACTGCATGCATGATATCCAGTCTAGTAGCAGTTAGGTATAGTAGTCCTCTAATCATTGATCTATACTTGCTCTAATCAGCCTTAGGGGATTCATCATCTTTTCTCAGCTTGCAACCAGCTGTCATGGGAGTACAGACTAGTTTAGATTCTTCCATACCAGACATCTTCAATAACTCCTTGACATACTTTGATTGTGAAATGGAAATACCCTTATCTGTCTGATTAATTTGCAATCCAAGAAAGAAGTTCATCTCACCACACATTGACATCTCAAATTATTTTTGCATCTCATCTGCAAAGCTCTTACACATACCTTTGTTTTCACCAAAGATTAGGATTTGATCTTTCCTTACCTTGATGTACAAATTACTGTCTGCAAATCCTTTACTGAATCCTTGCTATAACAAATACCTATCGAATCTGGCATACCAAGCTCTTGGAGCCTGCTTTAGTCCATAAAATGTCTTCTTCAATCTACATACCATGTCTGGATTGTCTAATAAGTAAAATCCATCTGGTTTCTCTATGTATACTTCCTCTTCCAACTCACCATTCAGAAAAGCTAACTTCACATCTATCTAATATACTTTGGAATATTTATGTGTTGCATAGGTTAAAAACAACCTAATAGCTCTTCCAGTCCTGCCACTAGAGAAAAAGTTTCTTCATAGTCTATTCCTTCCACTTGTGAATAGCCTTTACATACAAGTTTGGCTTTGTTTCTTACCACTTCTCCATTTTCATTCAACTTATTTCTAAAAACCCATTTTGTTCCAATCACATTCTTATTTGCATGCCTAGGGACAAGTTCCCAAGTCTTGTTCTTTTAAATTTGCATCAATTCTTCTTCCATTTCCTTGACCCAATGTTTGTCTTTACTTGCTTCAGAGATAGTCTTAAGTTTGATCTTTGAAATTAAACAAAGATTTACCTGTTGTTCTGCAATTCTTCTTCTTGTCATAACTCCTTTATTTTTGTCACCAATAATTTGATCCTCTAAGTGATTCTTTTGCACATACTTGGGGGTTTTAGGAATTCTTTTTAGAGCTTCTTCTTCATCAATCTCAACTTCCTTGTCTTTGAATTATTCAACATCTTCAGTATCCACAGACTCATTAGACTCATATCCATCAGACTCTGAGTTTTTCTGAATATCTTCATCCACCTTTACATTTACACTTGCAATGATCTTCATCAACCTTTTGTTATAGCACCAGTAGGCTTTGCTCTTAGTAGAGTACCCAAGGAATATACTTTCATCACATCTAGCATCAAACTTTCCCAACTCTTCATCTCTTCTAATATAGCATTTACTTCCAAACACTTTGAAATACTTGACAGTAGTTCTTCCATACCACAGCTCATAAGGTGTCTTTTCTGTAACATGACATTCCATAATACTCACAAATGACCACAATTAACCGTCTTAACTAAGGTAAAGAAAAGCATCATGATTAACATAATCATAGTTTAACAACAGTGAATTAATTTCATCATAATAATTAAGCATGTTATTCTTTTCTAGAATATAACAAAATATAGAATTACATTATCCAATGATACAATATTAGTGAATAACCTTAACTATACATGTACAAATCTATTCTCATGGAATCAAATATAAAATGATACATAATAATTGACTATCAAGTCATATAAATAAAAACACTGCATCTAGAACTTTTGACATATGTCTTCATAAGTCTTGGCTTGTCTTCTACTTGGGAAGGAGAGCATCATCTGAGTGCTTTTTCTCCAACCACAGACCGGTGGTCACCTGCACAACTTCCTACCTGGAAGCGACTCTGCCCTTCATAGAAATAATAGATATAAGGAACCATTAGGTTTTCCAGCTGAGTAGATATGGTGTTGTGTCCTTCATAATGTTTCACGGTCACACAACTATAGATCCACTCTAACTATGTATGACACTACTAGAAAAATTATACCATCTGAAGCACTGTAGAGTGACTAATGCATGCAGAGACAAATGCATTAATTTGGCCAAAGATTTACATACATATAGATTTTGTAATGAACATAGTCGTATGTCCACCACCTTGACTGGACTTAGAAGTTATCTCATCCTACAGTATGCTTAGTTCGACCTCTCTAGGTCTAGCAATACTAAGCTTAGTTTGATCCTTAGTCCAATTCTAGAACAGTCAACTCCTATCTTGGGAGTACATTAAATGTAATAGGTTTCTTTTGCAACATAGAACCTATGACTCCTCACTACTCTGTTCCTTTTTACAACATGGAAATAGTCAAATCAAGTTTACTAACATAGGTCCTCCCAAGGTTCACAGTTGCATGATGACCTACCATATAGTTTATGTTCAAGATCATAATATCAAAGACTTATATTGCATTAGCCCAATAAGTTGGTCTTAACAAAAGAGTCCAACTCATATTCCCATGTGTGTTCATATAATTATATACTCCCTTCATGACGTTTGGCCACTAGAAGGAAAATGGCTTTTGTTTACATTACAATGTAACAGACTTAGACCAAAGTTAGTTCTTAATCTCGTAAAGATATAAGCATCAAGAAGAGAAACCTATTCATTCAACCGGCATGCACGTAATGCTACATTTTAAGTAATAATATTAACTTTCATTTATCTAACCTCCTTCTTTAACAAGGAGTCGATACATATACTCTTTTAAATTTAAGGACTGCATTTTGGTTATCCTAATAACATTCTTTAGCAGTCAATCACTGTGGTTATAGTTCTCATGAATGGTATCTAAGTGCTCTATGCATGTTCATAGGTTAAATATTCATGAAGTTTATAATTATGGTTCGAGGAAGGTTCTCAACCCACATGTAGGTCGATTCCTCCAAAGCACACACCAAAACATAATAGTTAAATAAACAATTTGTTTCATGACCACAGTCAGCTTGAGCACATCAATGATAGCTTTAGTGTTATCATTAATTCATTTTTAATCTATGCCATATCGTCACCCAAGTATATTGCATTCTACAACAAGTACTAGCTCAGCCTCGAGGGCCTCAAGCGATTGGGTTATCAGTAGATATCTCAAGTTTGCTTTATAAGTTTGTATATAGCCTCAAGGACCTAGAGATTCTCTCAATAATTTATGCAACATCAAGATTAAGCAGCAGAATTTAGGACCTTGAGGGTCTATTAATAATAACTATTACAAATGCTTCTTCCCCAAGGGCCACAAAATGATAGTCTAAGCAATTTTATCTTTTAAACATCGACATAGCCAACTCCATTCACATAGTGGTAATGTATTAATATCATACTAAATGAAAAGAGTCTTTCAAGACTTCAAAACATACCTGTTGGTATCATTTATGAGAAACTGAGTCGGCCTATCGACGGCTCTAGCTGAGCACTTTTGTTCTCCAACCCACTATTGTATATCAGAGGTTTCTTTCCAAAAAATTAGATATTGTTGATAACTAAGAGGGGGGGTGAATCAGTTATCCTAATTATTTCTGCTTTCTAAACTTACTTAATAATCAATGCAACATTAATTCAAGTAAGCAAACATAACCATGAAATGGAATACACATGACACAATATTTTTGACATGGAAACCCTGTTAAGGGAAAAAACCATGGGGTGATTAACCCAAGATTGTATTCTCTGTTAGAAGAATGGAAATACAAGATGGCACTTGCCAATTAGGGGTCACTGCCTGAGCACACTGCTCACAAGAGGCACACTACCTATAAGAGACACACTGTCTATAGTTTATAAAGAGTGTAATACAATACTTGAACTGATAAGGAGCATCAACATATGCTGGAGTTCAGTTCCGATTAGGCTTAGTAAACTGATCTGCTGCACTTCATCTTTCCTCTTCTTTTGTGCTGCTCTCCTTTCACATACTAGATCTTCCTTTCTGCTTTTATTCGGCTCTACTACTTTTCTTTGCACATTCCCTTACACCACAACACTTGGGTCAGTGCAAGAAGTTGGGTCCACTTTTTGGCCAAAAAGTGGAAGTGTTTTCCCTAATTTTCAGAGTTTGTCACATTTGACCTTAAAATTTGAAGCACTTAGAGATGGAATCTTTAAAAAGTCACTCAATATAAAATGTAGTAATCGGAGTCTAGTTTCCAAATATGTAATGTTTTTCAATACCCAAATGATATAAATTGATTTTCAATGGGCATTTCTAAAAACCACTATTTAAAAGTCACTTTTTTTTAACCATACCATGCATGTGTACGACCAACATAATTTGACCTAAATAAAATTATTTTTTAAAATCCTTTTGGGAAAAGATGTGTAGTACAATGAAGTTTGATGAGGATATTTTTTTATTAATTTTTTATTAGGCCTAATTGCTACTTTTGAAAACCCCTCGTGTACGACCAACATAATTTGAGCAAAAAAAATCATAAAATTAAATATGTTTTTTTCATTGTGTAAAGAATGATGTGTAGATTGATGACATATAATTTATTTTTTAAAAAAATTTAAAAATTAAAAGTTATTTAAAAAATACAAACACCTGTCATTTCAAGTTTTTGGACCAGTTTGTTCATAAATTAAATAATAAATAGAAAAACAAATCCAATCCAAAAAAATTTACATATTTGAAAACTTGACACTATGATCTGTAATGGGTTTTAATTTCGTAAAACAATTTAGAAAAAATGTCATTAGCCATATAGGTGAAGTTAGTTTTTCCTCTAGTTCTGTACTTAGAGAAATACTTGCAGGTCCAAGGCTCAAGGTTGGCTACCCATTCCTTTCCTGAGCCTAAAATGAAACCAAAAGCGTGGGTGTGAAATTCAAAATTTTAGAAACGGGTACCCGTTTTAAAATGGGTACCCGTTCTAGAAAACAATAGAAAACAAAACGGGTACCCATTTCTAAAAATAGTAAAAAACAAAATGGGTACCCGTTCTATAAAAGAAAATGGGTACTCATTCTAGGCTCGGGTGCCCATTCCTAAATAGTACCCGTTTTCTTTAAAACGGGTACCCGTTCCTATCAAGATTTTTTTTTGCACGACACTTCCCTATATGTGGACCCATTTTCTTGCTTTTACCCACTTATCACAACTAAATCCATCTTATATAAATACGCAAAAGTGATTTCATCACCTTTCTAGTCGGCACCCGGAATAGTCAATATTTTCCACAAACTCTAATCTGTCGGCTGAATCCTTGCTTAACAAGTAATGCGGGTCAAGGATATACTTGTAGAAGTCATCAATCATGTCGGCCAATCATAACTTATGCCTTAAAAATCTTTACCATCGTCAGTAACACAACCAGAATAATGTTTGATGTTCTGCCAGTTAGTTCTTCCTCTGTCCACACTACCAATCAGGAACCTGATACTCAAGTATTCATATCTTTTTCTTCATCTACCACCAGAGGCTAAATCCTTAGAATCTATCACTCAAGGTAGTCCTCTTGACTTCCCCAAATCTGCACTTCACCAAGTCACTTCCTCTGAGAGATCCAGACCTAACTGTCGGACCTCGCCACATGCTCTGTTCTTGTTTACCGGACCACAACATTCTTCACTCTGACTTTTGGTAGAGACACACCATGTCCTGCGGATGTGTGGGATGAACTTTGTTGCCATTAATGACAATAGCCATGAATCCATATAGTGTCTCTTGCCAACAATCTCCCCCTTTGGCATTGATGGCAACACTTAGTGAAAAATGACTAAGTGTTTACACTATGCTCCCCTTTGGCTGATGCTCTATTTTTATATACATTTTTTGGAGCTCCCCCTTAGTTGGATTCCTCATTTTTCACTGCTCTTCACTCCCCCTTTGACATCAATGGCAAAGGGTGGGAACCGTGCATCAAAATTTTCAAAAATTTAACTATACTTAGCCGCATATAACATACTTACATAAATGGAAGAATGTCTGCAAAAGTTGTTTTCAATTGAATGAATTCTATAGCCCAACTTGCTTCATTCTGTCCAAAATTGATATATGACCACTCAACAGGAATGCAAATGCATCTGCCCTTTGTAGATTTGTTGGATCATTGGTCCGGGCTATGATTTGAGCTTCTTTTATGGCCTCATGCATGGCCTCTAACTTAGGAACAATTATCCCTCTGAGCTCACTCAACCTACTGATTCTATTTTTCTTCTCTTTTTCAAGCTTCTTAACTTCATTCAAAACTGCAATCGTTTGACATTCTTGATTTATTATTGATGTAGTAAGTGGATCAAAATTTTGAGAAAGTTTTATTAGTTTATCCTCCTGTTCTTTCATTTTCTTCTCAATCTCCACTATTGTTTTGGACCATAATAAACAAAATTTGTACATTTCTCCACCATCTTTAAGAGCATTTTCTAAGCTCTTTATCCCAATATTCATATTTCTCCTATCATTAGTTATCAACCCTTGTACCTCTGATAATCTTTTTGCAAGAAATTCCTTCCGGACCTTATCTTCTGCTGACTTCTATAGGGAATCAAAATGTGTGATAACACTATTGACTAGAGTTTTGAGATTACCGGATGAGGAAGTTGTGGGATCCTTCTGAAACGATGGCATAATCTTTTCTAACACTCTAGAAGTAGCTTCTATCAACTCACAGTCTTCCATGTGAGACTTTAGTAGTTTTTCTTTAGCCTTTGCATTAACAAATGAAGCTATCTTCATTGTCTGTATTAGAGAAAGAGAATCAAAATTAAATGGTCCTTGTAGAAGCTCTGGTTCATCAATCTTCATTGTTTCTTTGTTCAAGAATTCTTGGATAGTTTTTGTAGTGTCTCTTGTCGGAGATAGGTTTTTCTTTTCTTTTGCATTCTTAGAGATATCTCTTGGAGCTTTCTCTCCTTCTACATTCTTACCACTAGCAGTTGTGGTCTTCTCTGTTGAGGTCTTCTCTCCTTCTGCAACCTTGGTACTATCACCATCTTTTTCCTTCACCTCTGGTTCTTTCTCCTGTATTCTTTCTTCTCCTTTAGATCTGGAGACTGTAGCAAAAACTGGAGGAGAGATATTTGTTTGTTCATGAGCCACCTCTTTCGGAGTAGAGGATTCTGAGCCCTTGTCTTTACCTTCACCAAAGTCCTCTATGATGGGAATGTTGAACTTTTTAAAAGCATTTCGGAGGATCTCTTCAGTCTCTCTTGCCACTTTGTCAGTTTCACCAAGCATGAGCTGATTCATCCTAGCTTTGCTCCAGAACTCATCCTTGCAATCTTTGAAGATCATATTCATTTGCTGCAGAGTGATTGAAGGAAAGAGATGAATGGCGACCTATTCCTAGATCTCAAGATCTTTTGCTTGAGCATTGTTCTTCCTCATTTCAAGCCTTTTCTCTAATCTTTTGGGAATTAGAGAGATAATTTCAATAAAAGCTTTATTGTAAGTGTTTAAAAACTTAACTGTGGCTTCCTCCAGAATCTTTTTATCTGCTTCATTATATGCATCATAGAATTCTGTTAAGGGTTGCAAGTTCCCATCCATAGTGACTGCTTTCACTACAATATCTAAGGATAGAGTGGGTTTTTCAACAAATTCCTCTTCCTTCTCTTCTTCTCCTTGACTGGTAGAGTGTTCACCGGATGATTTCTTCTTCTTCTGGAGTTTCTTTATCTCTTCATCTGATTCAGTTTCTTCATCATCCTTTATGCTAACATAGGACCTTGTTGCCTTTTTCTTTGTTCTCTTTTCTCCTTTTCCAGATGCCTGGACTTCCGGTTTTGATTTTCTTGAGCTTTTGGCTGTGACAGGTGCTGATCTCTTTGATGATCTTATTCGGGTGGAAGATTCTACCGGAGCACTTTCCTTACTTCCCTTTTCTACCTCTTTCTCCTCTTTCTCTGCCCTTTGCACCTTTTCTCTGTTGGCATCAAGAGCCTCCTTTGAGATGCCTAAGCCTTTGGCAATTTCTTCAACTTCTTTTCTCACTTTGCTCTTTATTTCTGGTTGTCTGAGTTCTACATGAACTTTTACACTTAGCTCTTTAAAGGTTCCAAACCTTTCTGCCTTTGGATCCTTTGGCTGACTTAGCATGTGTTGAACATGTAGCTCCACAATTTGTTCATCAACTTCATATCCCATAGGCATGATCCATATAGTTCTTGGTTCTACTACCTCCATTAGGCACTGATTAGTCTCTAACATGAAGCATATTGTTTCTTTGTATTTTTCAACAAGAGACTAGGGAATTCTCTCTCTTGCTTTCATCATGTTCTGAAAATTCTTGAAATATCCCCACAGGGCTGTATTTCTTGCTTTAGCATCCCCAAGCCCATGCAAATAGTCTCTGATTTGGATGGCAACCGGTCTGTCATTCTACCATACCCAGCCATTAGATTCGGGAAGCTCATTCATGTAATAAAAGAATAGGCAGAGTATCAAGCCACCAGACTTGAAGGAGTTCTTCTTATCCTTCTTAATCTTTTGCAGATTTTCCAAAAGTTGGCTTAGAAGAAGTTCACACAGATCATAGTTAGCATTTTCTTTTAGCATTTAATAGGATGTGTAAACTGCAGTTCCCAATACTAAATTTTCCCTATTGGAGTGATAAATCTTGTAACCAATTATCATGGATGCAAATTTGACATCCGGTTCAGTGATGTCTTCAATTGTCATAGCTCTCTTGTCAAATTTTGATCTGGTTGCATCACTTACTATCTGATTCTTGACAGACTTGAGAATAGGTATTCCACTGGATGAGTGCAGACCGGTTACTGCCCTAATTGTGTCTTTGGTGATCTTAAATGGTTTATTCAACCATAAGAAATTGTCATGCACTCTACTCAACACATACCGAACCCATTCATCTTCTTCAAAACAGGGGAAATGAATGCACTGTGCAAAATGCTTATCTCGGATGGCTTTATACTGAGGTTTAATCTCAAAAGAATCATCTATTAACTATTTGTGATAGATATCCACTAACATTGATTCCCCAAATTCTTCAATATTCACGTGTATGTAAACCCTAATGTCTTCTGTATGTAACAAATCATGCGGAACACTGGAAAATGCTCCTAGGGGATCTACTTCCAAAGATTTGTATGGATGTTTCTTGAATTTGGGGCGAGGCCTATCAGATATTTTTACAATATTTGGAGTACCCATCATTCAAGGATTTATAGAGAGATATTTGATAACGGAGAATACCTTTTGCACCTTTCAGTTTCACAGAGTTAGCTGGATCGATTTCTAGATGAATTGACTTTTGTAAATGATCTTTGATGAGCTTGAGGAATTTTGTTGCAGAGCTTCACTTTTCGTTTCTTCTTGAATGCAGAATGAACAAATGCTTATTGAGAAAACCCTTATATAGCTCTGCAAACCCTAATGTCAGGTTGCAATAAATGCTCGACCTAAGTTATTCTAGTTTGCCTTATTCGAATGACTTGAAGAACCGGATCAATCCTGATCTTTAAACATTTTGCAGATCTTCCAAATCTTAACCATAGTTTATTTGGATGTTTCCCTTATGAACCCTTTAATCTGCAACTCTTCTTGTACCAGTTCCGGCACCAATTGACTGGCTGGGGGAACGAGGTTTTCTTTGTGTCTCCCCATGAGCTAGAGCTCACTTTTTAATTTCTGGAAGGAATATCAGCACCAGAGTTTGGTGTGGATCCATCCCCTACATTCTCTATACTTTTCTTCACCCAAATCTTGTTCATCTCACTTTGAACTTCATCCACATTCACTTTTTGTTTTCCCTTATCTTGATTCTAATTATAATATACCGGACCTCTTTTGTTCTGATTTTTGCTTCTACAGAATTTTTCTATATGACCGGATCTATTGCATATTTGACAAACAACATTTCTTTGTATATTTGATTGATATCCTCTTGATCTGCATTGATTAGCCATATGACCCATTCTATTGCATGCAAAGCATCTACCATTAAATGAATTGTTCATTTGCATATTTCTGCATTCATGAGATTTGTGACCATACCTTTTGTAGTTGAAGCACTATCCAGAGAAGGATGTATTAGTCTGATTCATTCTCTTTCTGCACTAATTAGCTTTATGACCAAAGTTATTGCGTTGTGGCAGTATCCATTGAAAGATGGATATCTTTGAGCATTAGGCTGCCTTACTGGAGGTCTTCTAGACCTATTCCTTAGATTTTCTGATCCAAAATTCTTCTGACCAGATCCGGAGCTTTCTCCTTTCTCATATCCCAAACCACACTTGTCATATACCCTCTTTTGACTTTCAAGAAGAACTTCAAGTTGAGCAGAACTTATCTTGAATTTCTCTTTATATTCATTTGTTGTTTGAAGATCCCTTTTGAGAGAGACAATTTGATCCTCAAGTTTTTCTTCATTATTTTTAGTATCTTCAAGATCAGATTCAAGATGTCTAATAATTCTATCCATCTTGTGGCAATCTTCTGATTTCTCCTTGAGAGATTGTCTTAGATTATCTTCAGTTTTTCTTTTCTCTTCAACCTCTTGGGTAAACTTCATAACTCCTGATTCCATTTCATGTCTTGCCATAATAATTTTCTTTGATAACTTTTCACATAACTTAGTTTTCTCCTTCAGATCTTCATTTGTGTCATTGGCTTCACCTTGACTTGCCAATTGTTGAAGTAGCTCCTTTCTCTTTTTCATAGAGAGACTTAATTTGTCTTTTAGTTCTCTCATGAAATCATTAGCCTATTTGAGTCTTTCCTTTAATTCATTGACTTCAGAGTTTGACTGCTCAAGATCATCAAGGGCAGTCTTGAGTTGCTCCCTTAAACCATATACATCCATTTGAATTCCCAGATCTTCCTCAAACTGTTAGACTCTATTAGGAGGAACTTAGCTCTGATACCAATTGTTGATAACTGAGAGGGGGGTGAATCAGTTATCCTAATTATTTCTGCTTTCTAAACTTACTTAATAATCAATGCAACATTAATTCAAGTAAGCAAACATAACCATGCAATGGAAATACACATGACACAATATTTTTGATGTGGAAACCCTGTTAAGGGAAAAAACCACAGGGTGATTAACCCAAGGTTGTATTCTCTATTAGAAGAATGGAAATACAAGATGGCACTTGCCAATTAGGGCTCACTGCCCGAGCACACTGCTCACAAGAGGCACACTGCCTACAAGAGACACACTGTCTATAGTTTATAAAGAGTGTAATACAATACTTGAACTAATAAGGAGCATCAACATATGCTGGAGTTCAGTTTCAGTTAGGCTCAGTAAACTGATCTGCTACACTTCATCTTTCCTCTTCTTTTGTGCTGCTCTCCTTTCACATACTGGATCTTCCTTTCTACTTTTATTCGGCTCTACTAGTTTTCTTTGCACATTCCCTTACACCAAAATACTTATCACAACTAATTCCATCTTATATATATATATATATATATATATATATATACGTAAAAGTGATTTCATCACCTTTCTAGTCGGCACCCAGAATAGTCAATATTTTCCACAAACTCTGATCTGTCAGCTAAATCCTTTCTTACCAAGTAATACGGATCAAGGATATACTTGTAGAAGTCATCAATCATGTCGGCCAATCATAACTTATGCCTTAAGAATCTTTACCATCATCAGTAATACAACCAAAATAATGTCTGATGTTCCGCCAGTCAGTTCTTCCTCTGTCCACACTGCCAATCAGGAACCTGATACTCAAGTATTCATATCTTTTTCTTCATCTACCACTGAAGGTTAAATCCTTGAAATCTATCACTCAAGGTAGTCCTCTTGACTTCCCCAAATCTGTACTTCACCAAGATACTTCCTCTGATAGATCCAGACCTGACTGTCGGACCTCGCCACATGCTCTGTTCTTGTTTACCAACCCGCAACATTCTTCACTCTGACTTCCGGTAGAGACACACCATGTCCTGCGGATGTGTGGGATGAACTTTGTTGCCATCAATGACAATATTCATGAATCCATATAGTGTCTCTTGCCAATAGATATGTCCCTTCATCTTGCTCTTTTTTTTCTCAAGTGTTGTGTAAAGAAAGACTACTCAAAACAAAGTCTTCAATTCTCTTTGCATGCTATATTCCCACCACCTTTGAGCCCACGAAGGGAAAATTGGTTACCCCACTCTACCACCTTGCAGTTTCATTCAATTTTTTTTTGGATTGAGAATCGAGCACTAATATTTTTCAAAAAGAATACCAGTTTTTACATCAAAGGGGCTGGAGATGCCATAGCAAAATTGCTACTTACATCAATCCAAAACTATTTTCTTCCTAATATATACAAAGTCTTAAGAATTAAAAACTATAATATATACTAGAAAGGAAACTCCTTGTCACAAAACTGTTCATTATCTAAAAATACTTCTGCTTAGTATTATCATGTCCTTGACATAGCTTTAATATCCAATTCCTGAGTTCCTTGATCCACCATCTCTACCAGCTAGAGCTATAGGTGAGTGATCTACATCATTTATCCTATTATTTTCATCCAATCCTTCCTCCATATCAAGTCTGTATTATTCTACCACCTGTGAATCTTCTACTACTTACATGTACTGATAATGCCATCCTTGGCTATCATCCAATTCGGTTCCATGTCTTCATTCATCCATTTCAATTCTTTTGAATTCTAGTCTAGGATCATCATACCAAACTCCTTCTTTGTCCCAAATATGTAGCCTATTATCACCGTGTTCAAAGGAGTCAAGCCCAGGTATAGCTCCAATCTTAGGTGAAATTCTCAACTAGTATGTGTTTAAACTTTAATTCTATCCCGACATCTCCAACTATTTGTAGATATCACTTTTAGCTTTCTCTAACTCTCTCATCTTACTGTATAAGTTTTGGAAGTCTGAATAAGAGTTGAAGAAATTTTCAACAAATTTCCTAGGCTTCTTTGCACAAAAGTCTATTTATTTGATGTCCTCCTTGTAGCACATTGTACCTATTTCAACCAACTCTTGGAACCTACCAAGAGAAATCTCCATTGTTATCGTGACTTGTTCAAAAAAGCTAAAAATAGTGAGATCTTGAAGAATCCTAGTGAGTCATCTTTCCTTACCAAGAAATCTTTCTTCATTCCTTTTCTTCCATAGGAACCATAGAATTTCAGAAGACATAATAAACCAAAATCAATTCTAGTTCTTACATTTAGACCTTTGATTTGACCAGACAAGATTTCTTTCATTATTCCATTAACTGAAGTAGACCATTTATCAATATTACCCATAAAGAATGACCAGACATACTTGGCATATAGACAATCAAAGAAGATATGATACACTGATTCTGGCTCATCACATAGAGGGCCGACAATAATTTTAGTTCGTAGGTTTATCTTATTTAATATTAGCAACCATTTAAAAGAAGCTTTCTTAGGTTAATGGACTTTGGACCACAGCAATTTAAAGGTTCTATTAAGTTCTACATCTAAAAAGGAGCCAACCCAAGAGAGGTTGATTTGATGGATAATGTCTTGAGGTTTTGTCAACATCTTATAAATCAGTTTTGGCTTAATTTGAGTAAAAGGAGTACCATCTTCCCACCTTAGCTTCCCTAGTCTCTCCTCTCATTCTATTTCAATCTTAATGCTTAATTTGCTAAACAAATCTTTGTTAATGGTGGAGTATGTTCTAAATAATTTGATGTTTAATTGAAACTAGCTTTCTATTTCTTTCCAATCTTTTCACAAACCTTGTACAAATAAGTCTGCAAGAGATGACAAACCTTTATCATTACATTTTTTTTCTAAGCATGTTGGAAGTAAGGCTAGAGGCTTATCTTTATGAATAAGATTCCACCATATAGATCTTTGTCCCCAAATAATTCCTTTATTCCAACAGACAACTTCTCTATCCATAATTAGGGGCTTTACCATTTCCCATGCCTTCCATATGCTAGAAAATACTGCAGACCCCCCTAGTTTAGAAAGAGTTTCCCCTAGCATAGAATCATAAAAGAAAACTCTACCCCATGACTTATTTTTTGCTGGATTTGCATTACAAATATTATGTCTAATTAAGACTTTCCAAGGTTCTTCCCTTGTTAAGGCATTTGTGATCCATTTAGAAGCTAAGGCCATTCCTTGAATTTTCAAGTTCTTCAGACCTAGCCCTCCTAGATCTTTACTTACACAGCACCATTCCCACTTCACAAGATGTTTTTTTGGACTCCCTTTACTGCCAAACCATAAGAACTTCCTTATCAATCTATGGATGACCTCAAATTGGTAGTTAGCAAACAACCACATAGATGAATAGAAAATAGAATATGCAGAGAGAATTTTTTTGACAAACTTGCTGTCTTCCAGCCAAGGAGAGATGCAATTTATTCCATTTTTTAGCTTTTTCTTAATTTTTGTAAAAAGCCACTACCACATTACATTAAGAGATGGGCACACTGCAAAAGGAATACCAAGAAATCTAACTTGCACTGAAAGTCCTCCCCACTGCCATTTGTCCCTTTGAAACCAATTAGGGATAGCTTCCTCCCAAGACAAAAAGATAGATTTAGGGTATGAAGTTTTTGCCCCTAATGCTAGGCAAAAAATGTCAAGTCTTCTTTCTAGATTCTCTAATTCTTCTTTCTTTGCCCTAGGAAAGAGAGCAGTATCATCAGCAAACTGCACATTTAAAAGTCTATCACCATTAGGCAATGATATCCCTTTAATTTTTCCTTCTATTATTTCTGATCTCAAAATGAAATGAAGAGCTTCTGAGGCAATAAAAAATAGGGAGCGGGCTAGGGGACACCCCTGTCTGATAGATCTTTCCATCTTGAATGGGGTGGAGAGTTTCCCATTCACTTCTACCTGGACTGAAGCATCCACAAACATCATCTTAACCATGTTGATAAAGGATTCAGGAATTTCAATTGCTCTGAGCATCATGACAATAAAGGACCACTCCACTCTATCATATGCTTTCTCAAAATCCAATAAAAGAATGCTCCCTTTTTTATTGGATTTTTTAGCCCAATGAAGGGCTTCCCAGCTTGTTATCAAATTCTCTAGTATATATCTTCCTTTAATGAAGCTAGTTTGTGTAGGGCTTATAATTTCTGGGAGGATATCTTTGAGCCTTAATGCCAACACTTTTACTATAATTTTATATGAGACATTTAGGAGTGTTATAGGTCTCCAATTCTTTATTTTGATTCTATCTCCTTCTTTTGGAAGAAGCTTTATAACACCTTTATTTATTTCCTCTCCTTCAGTCCCTTTCTCTATGGCTTCAGAATATAGATCAAGTAGGTCATCAGCTACCCAATCAATATTTGCCTTATAAAACTCTAGTGGTAGCCCATCTACCCTAGGGGATTTATTATTGCTCATTGTTGTGATGGCTTTTTTTTTATCTCATCTTTATTAATTTTTTGTTCTAATTTCTCTTTCATGTCTGTGGTCAGTTTAGTCTTACAGATTCTATAACATAAGTTCTAAGCTTCCTTACAGCCTTCCTTGTTATCCTCTGCCTTAAACAGGGATTGATAAAACTTTCTAAAGGCTTCCAGAATTTTCTTTTGAGTGTTCAGAGCCACCCCACTTTCCATTATTACTTCAATATTTTCTTTTATATTTTTCTACTTCAACAAATTGCAAAAGTATTTAGTCCCCTTGTCCCCATCCTGAAGCCAATTAAGCTTAGCTCTAACTCTAGGTCCTTGTACCTTCCTTATTTGAACTTTCCTCAACTTGTGTTTTATATCCCCCATTTGTAAATTAAGTTTTTCATCTACTGGCTCAATTTGTAGTTTCTCTTCTACTTGGAGGAACCTTTCGTGTAACAATAGCTCTTCTCTTTTCCTATCTAAAGAATATTTTTTCCCAACAATTTGGAAAATAGCTTTGCAAGCTTCAGTGAGTTTAACCTAGTACCATATATTTCGTTGGCCTCCATATCTAGTTTTGCATATGTTTCTAAGGGTATTGATTCCTTGTCTGCAGTCTTCATCCTTTAAAAACTCACAATTCAATTTAAACAAGGATTCCTTACAGTTTTTTATTCTTAACTGCTACTACCATTCTAATAGGGTGATGGTCTGACAGGGGGTTAGGTATGACTTGAGTCTTGTTTGAATTCCTTTTTTGTATGATAGTAAAGAAATCTTTATTCACATAGAATCTATCAAGCATATAGTAGATTCTTTTATTTGCATTCTGACAATTTGACCAAGTAAACCATATTCCATTACTGTCCCTTTTTCCTCCTTCTATTGGGTTTGCCAGATTTTGTGATTTTTTAAATCTTAACCAGAAGAATTTTTCATTTCCTCCTCCATTGTAGAGGTTTCCCTCCTTTTTTATCTTCTGAATATTCTATCATGTTAAAGTCTCCCCCAAAGACCTAGTGGACCTTGGGGAGACCAGAAGATAACCAATTCCACAGTTCAATTCTATTCAGATAATCATTGGGGACATAAATCGAACATAACCCAATGTCTGCCCCCCAATATTCAGAGTAATCCATACACACCTGTTGCATGGGGAATGGCCAGAATCTTTTAGGAATTTTTCTAATTTTTTGCTTAATAAAGTAGCATTTCCCCCTCTTCCTTTCTCATGTTTTGAGGAGAAAGCAATTGCCTCACTCCAAACAAACCTCAAAGTATTTTCTAAGGTGAAACCAACTACCTTTATTTCTTGAATAAACAATACATCCATATCTTTATTCTTATTGCAAAAGTCTCTTAGAACATACTTCCTATCAGGGGACTCCAAGCTCCTTACATCCCAACTACAATAGTGAATGTCTTTCATTACTCAGGATGTTGAGGGGGTAGAGGCCTTCTTCAAGGTTTAGAGTTATCCACCAAATATTTTTGGATGGAATCATCTTTCACAAAGGAATTTTTTATTCTCCTAGTTGATTTCTAGGGTTTCTAGGATTTGAACCCCTATATCAAATGAGACTAGCATTCTTGCATCTAGATGGGGGAGGGTGGTTTTTGTCTCATCAATTTTTAGAATTTTTCCAAATGGTTTGAACACTTGAGGCAAGAAATTCTAGAATTGAACCATGCCATCTTTTAAGAGAATCCATCTTGGGACTGAACAAAAACTTATTTATTTGTGCGATGTGTCTGACTTCCAAGAAAAAACCTTAAACAGAGCTGGACCTATATTCCAATAGTCTATTTCAATTACTCTTTTCTGCATAGCATGCGATTTGAAGAAAATCTAAAAAATTTCTAGTTGTATCATTCTACAAAATGAATAATGGATACCCAATTTCCTTGCCCAAATTGTTATTAACCAATTATCGAAGAACTTCCTTGAAGGCAACTTATCTACATTAACACAAGTAAAGAAAATTGCAATGTTCATTAATCTCATCTCTTCCTTTTTTACTTCTTTTTCTAGTTCTTTGTTAGGCTTTAAAGAAATATTTCTAGGCATAGAAGGAGGCTCACCTTGCCTTTGCTCCAGAGATCTACATTCCTATTCTCCTTCTTTGGTGCTTGAACTGAGTCCTCTGACACCATCCATGATTGAGAAGACTACATTTTTTGGCACATCCTAGGCATCATCTACATTAACAATTTCTTTGAATGGCTTTACATTCCCCTTCCATTGCTGGTCATTTTCACCTGAGTTGCCTTCCATTGGTAATAAAGAGCCTTAAAATGCATTCAATGTAATAAGATCCACCATACTCCCCACACCTCACCTATCCACCCAATCTTTGAGATGACTCCAGATAATGCAATGGGAAGAGGTGGGAAACAATACGACTAGAGGGTTTAAAATTAAACTTTTAAAACTAGAAAAAATAAAATAGACACAAACAAGACAGACCCAAAACTGGTTATAATACTCCAAGGAAGACTGTGAATCTATCATCCAAGAAGGAAAAGAATTTGAAATGTTTCTTGGTTAGAAGAGAGGCCCCAAGTGGGGGGCACATGGAGGATTTGTAGAGAAACTCTCGTGCAACCCCTGGGAGACCCTCCGTCTGAAATAAAAAAACTAGCAAACAAATCTTCATTCAATTTTCTCAGTCTATTACTTGCCATAAAAAAGTGGACAATGAGGGTGAGGATCTAAGTGGGTCTGGTATGGCATCTATTCATTCCACTAACCATGGATGATGTCAACCTAAACACTAAAAGCATATATACATTAATAATAAAATGGAGCTCGATTACAAGGTTTAAATTTGGTTATACCTTAATAAACTTCCCATGCATCTACATGATGTACGAGGGCACCCATGACAATCCAAGATGTCATCATACAACATCATCACCAATATGGTGACACAATCAAAATGCGATTTAGGGGTTGAGTACTGCTCCCCTTCTTCGCTACAAACCCTAAGTATTAAATAAAAGGAATAATAGATTTAAAATCCTAGTTTGGAAATAAATAAAGAAACAAGAAAATACTCCACCAATGGTGAGAGTATCTCTCAACTTATGCTGACATTCTAGGAACATCGTTTAGTTGAGTCGACATAAACATCGTCAGGATAACCCAATCGACATGACGACACATAAAGGAAATCAACTAGCAAAGAAAAAACACAACTCACTCTAACTTACAAGGGTTCATAAGGATGAATAATCTGATACTCAGATAGCAATTTGACCCATTTCTTGACATTTATCTCTTCCTCCCAAATGATACTCTCCTTCTATCTTTGAAAGAAGATTCATTTCCTATTCATTCTCACCATCATAAAATCATGATCGGTGCATCATCATCTGATTCACAATTCTTAATAGTTAAATAATCATATGAACATGTAATCTCATGTCTAACTAACATTAGTCAGTATTCACATAATCAATTATTAAATCAGATATTTCCACAACATCCAATCATTATACTATGGTTAATCATCCTTATTACCACACAAAAATAAGATTAAGCTAAATCATAAGTTGGGGATGTAACATTTGTACCATTTGCTTTTGCTTACACTCTGCTCTGAATATAGACAACAATATGAATAGCTTCTTTCTAATATACCTCTAGAAGGTCAGCTTCTTTTATCATTGTTCTAGCAACTTCATGATCTATTCTATTCTTCCTTTCAACTTCTCCATTTTCCTTCTAGGGGCAGACAATTGTCTCTTTATCCCATGTTCTTCACAAAAAGCATTGAGTTTATTTGATTTAAACTCACCACCTCTATCAGATCTCACACACTTGATTCTTAAATCTATTTCATTTTCAACCATTGCTTTAAATGCCTTGAACTTGTCTAGGGCTTCTGATTTTTCTTTTAGAAAAGTAACCCAAGTCATTCTTGAACAATCATCAATAAGAAGCATGAAATACCTCACCTTGTAGACTTCTTGTTCTTGTGGGACCACATAGGTTTGTATACACCAAATCCAATAGATTAGTAGAGGATTGTTCCTTGCATTTGAAACTAGTCTTTGTTTGCTTGCCAAATTGACATTCTTTGCAAATAGCATTAGTAGGCTTCACAATATTAGGCAAGTCTCCTACAACTTGGACTAATCTTATTCTCACCAGATTATCAAAGTTAATATGACACATTCTCCTATGCCATAACCAACTTTCATTTGTCTGAGCCAACAAACAACAATTGTCAGTACCTTTCAAATGATAAGCATTACCACAAGTCTTCTTACTAGCAGAAATTATAGTTCCAGAGCTTTTCCTTATCTCACATCCATTATCCTTAAACATCAAATTGTATCCTTTCTCACACATCTGTCTAATAGTTAGAAGATTGTGCTTTAAGGATTTGACATAAAGAACATCATCTGTATTATGCTTTCCATAAAAAGTAATTGACCCTCTTCCACAAATCTTACTAGTTGCATCATCACCAAATCTAACTAGTCATCCATCATACCTTTCCAACTTGACAAACTTACTCTTATCTCTTGTCATATGATTTGAGCATCCACTATCAATAACCCATTCATCCTTCTCCTTTCTAGCATAAAATGCATTTAGATCTCTTTGCCTTCTTCTAGACTTCCTTCCTTCACAAAGCTTGCAAGGTTAGTAGAAATAGGTTCTTCTCTTATAGCAATAAACAAGCATTCACTAGCATTACCATCTTCAAAATCAGATTCATCATCAATTACATCTTCATCATCTCTAACGTAGTAAATTTTTCTTACCATCTTACCGAGCTACCTTCTTTGTTCTTGATCTGCAAAGCTCTATCAGGACATCTTGAAGCATAATGGCCATTCTTACTACAACTAAAGAATTTGAAAGGGGACTTACCCTTGAACTTTCTAGTTCCCTTTTTCATTCTATTTACAAAGTTTGCCTTAATCTCATCAAAATCTTCCTCATCTGGTTCCATAGCATGCTTATTTGATTTGACAGTCTTTTCTGATTTGGCTTTAAAATTAGTTTCAACTTTCACAGGACCCTCAGTAGTCCAAAATTCTCTCATCTCAAAAGTAGTCAGTTTACCAAGTAATTGGTCTTTTGAAATCTTGCCTATATCTAACAATTCTTCAATGATAGACACTTTATGAGTATAGGATTTGGGAAGTGTTCTGAGTATTTTCTTCACATCTTCTTCATCAGTTTGAGTTCCACCAAGACCTTTGATGCCATTGACAACTTCATCAATCTTCTGCATATAGATTGTTTTAACATTACATTCCATAATACTCACAAATAATCACAATTAACCATCTTAAGTAAGATTAAGAAAAGCATCATGATTAACGTAATCATAGTTTAACAAGAGTGAGTTAATTTCATCATAATAATTAAGCATACATTATTCTTTTCCGGAATATAATAAAACTTAGAATTACATTATCCAATGATACCACATTAGTGAATGACCTTCACTATACATGTAAAAAGCTATGCTCATGGCATCAAATATAAAAGGATACATAATAATTGACTATCAAGTCATATAAAAAAAAACACCATGCATTTGGAACTTTTTACATCTGTCTTCATAAATCTCGGCTTGTCTTCATCTTGGGAAGTGTTATCACATAGAATTGCACCCAGCCTGGAGAGAGTCCAAGCATTCTAATGATACAATGGGAATGATCTCAAGGTGTGGGACCTTGCAAGTTGAGATCAGCTCTCTAGAGAAGGTTGGTTCCTCATTCTAAGTCTAATGCTTAGAGAAAACTATCTAAACCTAGTACTAATACTGCAAGGGAAAAGGGTTAGGAAGAAAATGAATGGAAATAGAGGTGATGCACCAGATTTAATGAGTAGTAGTAAGCCTGGAAAAGACACAACAATAATCACAATCACAAAGGAAGGTTCACACAAACTTATAGAACTGATTGAGGCTTTGGGATGAAGACATAACCTATAAAAGAACCATTTTACTCATAGAATAGATCATAGCTTTAAGTAAAACACAAAAATTAGATCATAAGAGAGGCAAAATATTGTGAATATATTGATCATGAAGGCCTGAAACTATTACAATGCAAAATGACTTATAGTAGGAAAAGACACAGTATATCCAATTACATTCATGGGTGGATTAACTAGAAGACAACAGAGGCCAAGCTACAGGCATAGTGAGTCAAATTTTGATAATCCTGTAATTGTACTAAGAGGTTTGACTACAAGGAATTTGATAGCATAACAGCCTAAAAATTACTAAATCCTTCTACTAAAGATTATAATGATTTATATATCAAATCCTTGTGCAAAGAATGCTTGAGGTAGGTCCATGAGAACCAAGATCATCAATGTTGTCATCAGTTTAGAGTTAGGAACAAATGGCGACCGAGACAAAACCCGTGCCTCTAGTAGACCTGCACCCTAGGAAAGGTTTCCCACACACAAGAGAAGACAGAGCATTGAAGAAGAGAGCCCAAAAGTCATCACCAACCACTGAATAATTTGCCACCAAGCCACCAAAGTCCCCTCGTATTGAAGAATCAAGCCATCCCCATTGAATTTCACCTACAGAGCTCACCAACTTGAATGAATGCTTTTAGCACCACTAGAATGATTAAAACCTTGAGTTTGAATCAGAGCTAATAGATGAACAAGAGATCATAAGATCAATGGCTCTGTGGCCCTCTGTATATTATTTTTCTTTTAATTCCATGTTGAGGCCTTAAGACCTAGCATACGTGGTAATTTCATGGCTTCGTAGGGAGCCAAGACAAGGCTTAGCAAAGAAGAAACCTCTACGAAATACCATGGTGGCGCTGAGCATATAGGTGAGCCACTTTTCTTAGAAGCCCTGTCAATGTATAGGGTCCCACCTTGAAAGATCCTATGGAGAAGCGCCACCACGCCATGTGTTCGAAAAGTGCAAGCTAGAGAGAAACTTTTCTTTGTTTTGTTTAGAACTTGTGATGTGATGACACGTGGCACACCTTGGAAATTGCCCACCGCAACCTTCGAAAGTAAGGAGGAAGAACAAATGAATAGGTCATGTGTCATCATCTCACAGCCATGCATAGAATCTTTCCTGCAAACAAGATTCTCTTGTGACACTGCGCTACCATTCGATCCTCAAGGACCCCACCTTTTCACTTCATCTTTCGACACCTGGCGCGATCTTCTTCATCCAATGGATTCCTCGATCCTATGTCCATAGGCCATGATATACCTTATACCTATCCTCATTTCACAGCCCCACAATGGGAACACGATGTCAGCTTTGGCAGTCTACAAGCTTGCGATATCTTTCCATGTTGCACCTTTGGGCCCTTAGAAAGACTTAGGACTTAAGAACTTATAAAGAACATGACTTGACGAGCAATAAAAGGTAAATATTAGGACTTGGGGCCCATCACTTCATGACATATAGGACTTAAGGTTATAACTTAAATGACCGAAAACCTAGGCTAGATAGTCAATGATGGATTATAACGTAAGTTAATATGTGACCATAAAACTAGGGTTTTAAGGGGAGAAAAGGAAAACACTTAGAGATTTTATGAATTTGGGTTATTTTTCTGGGGAGTAAAATAGCATATAAGGAAGGAGAGCATCATCTGAGTGCTTTTCCTCCAACCACAAAGTAGGTGTCCCTTGCACAACTTCCTACCTAGAAGCAACACTACCCTTCACAGAAGGAATAGATATAAGCAACCATTAGGTTTTCCATCTGAGTATGTGGTGTTGTGTCCTTCATAATGTTTCATGGTCACACAACTATAGACCCACTCTACCTATGTATGACACTACTAGAAACATTATGCCATCTAGAGGATTGTGGACTGACCAATGCACGTAGAGACTGATGCATTACTTTGGCAAAAGATTTACATAGATATACATTTAGCAATGAATGTAGTCATATGTCCACCACCCTAAATCAAATTAGAATCTATCTCATCCTATAGTATGCTTAGTTCAACCTCTCTAGGTCTACCAATAGTAAGCTCAGTTTGATCCTTAGTCCAATTGTAGGATAACCAACTCCTATCTTGGGAGTACATTAAATGTAATAGGTTTCTTTCACAACATAGAACCTATGACTCCTCATCACTCTGTTCCATTTTTTAACATGGCAATAGTCAAATCATGTTTACTATCCTAGGTCCTCCTAAGGTTTAGAGTTTCATGATGAGCTACCATATAGTTTATGTTCAAGATCATAACATCAAATACTTATATTGCATTAGCCCAATAAGACAGTCTTAACAAAAGACTTCAACTCACATTCCCATGTGAATTCATAGCATTATATACTCCCTTCATGGAGTTTGGCCACTAGAAAGAAAATGGCTTTTATTTACATTACAATGTAAGAGACTTAGACCAAACTTAGTTCTCAATCTTGTAAAGATATAAGCATCAATATAAGAGAAACCTCTCCATTAAACTAGCATACATGTAATGTTTCCTTTAAGTAATAATATTAACTTTCATTTATCTAACCTCCTTCTTTAACAAGGAGTCGATACATATACTCTTAAATTTAAGGACTACATTTAGGTTATTCTAATAACCTTCTTTAGCAATCAATCATTGGCTATAGTTCTCATGAATGGTATCAAAGTGCTCTATGCACATTCATAGGTTAAATATTCATGAAGGTTATCTTTATGGTTCGAGGAAGCTTCTCGACCCACATGCAGGCTGATTCCTCCAAAGCACATACCAAAACATAATAGTTTTAAACACATTTTTTCACAAGCACAGTCGGCTCGAGCACATAAATGATAGCTTTAGTGTTATCATTAAATCATTTTCAATATATTCCATATTAGCACCCAAGTATATTGCATGCTACAACAAGTACTAGCGTGGCCTCGAGGGCCTCGAGCGACTGCGTTATTAGTAGATATCACAAGTTTTCTTTATAAGTTTGTAAATGGCCTCAAGGGCCTATAGATTCTCTCCATAATGTATGCAACCTCAAGATTTAGAAACAGAATTTGGGACCTTGAGGGTCTATTAATAATAACCATTACAAAAGCTTCAGCCCCGAGGGCCACATAACGACAGTCTAAGCAAGTTTATCTTTTAAATGTCGACACAATTGACTCCATTCACATAGTGATAATGTATTGTTATCATACTAAATGAAAAGTATCTTTCATGACTTCAAAACATACATGTAGGTATCATTTATGAGAAACTAAGCCGGCCTATCGATGGCTCTAGCTAAGCATTGTTGTTCTCGAACTCACTATTATATATCAGAGGTTTCTTTCCAGAAAACTGGATATGTCTCTTCTTCTTGCTCTTTTTCCTCAAGTGTTGTGCAAAGAAAGACTACTCAAAACAAATTCTTTGATTCTCTTTGCATGCTTTTCATGTGATATACCTTCCATCTTCGAGCCCACGAAGGGAAAAATGGATATCCCACTCTGCCACCCCGTGGTTTCATTCAGTTTTCTCAGTCGATTACTTTCCATAAACAAGTGGACAACGAGGGTGAGGATCCAAGTGGGTCTAATATGGCCTCTTTTCATTCCACTAACCATGGATGATGTCAGCCTAAACACTAAAAACATATATACATTACAGATAAAATGGATCTCCATTACAAGGTTTAAATGGTTATACCTTAATAAACTTCCCATGCATCTACATGATCTATGAGGGTACCCATAACAATCCAAGATGTCATCATATGACATCATTACCAATACGGTAACTATTGTCACATCAAATTGCACCCTGCTTGAATGGGATTCCAAGCATTCCAATGACACAATGGGATTGATCTCTAAGTGTGGGACTTTGCTAAATGAGATCAAACCTCTGGAGAAGGCTGGCTTCCTTGCCTAGTTATCACATAAACTACTGTATTTTGGGGTGAAAAGGGGAAGAAACGTGCTAAAATGAAAGCAACAATACTTAAAAGCATGAAAGGGTGATGCACCAGACAGTTCTAAAGAACCTTTGCAAAGATTGAAGCATGCACAATATAATCAGATATAGCAAGCAAATATACATAGAATAGATGATTCTAACAGAGGTAAGAAGCAAAAATGATTGAGAGGAACAAGAAATATTCACAAACAACCATATGCAGATTCACACAGAGAGAAAAATCAGCAAAAGGTATGATAACTTTCATATATCTAAAGAAAGGCAAAGTTACAATATGAAAAATTCTGTTTGGAGACAGGGAGAATAGAATTTTTCCAAAAAATTTCCAACCCTTATTACATCATAAGCCTCAGCTTATATAGCAATGCAAAAACTGACCTAGGTCAGTTACAAAAAATCCACGCTAGGGGCTGCAATCAGAAATATCTTCCTGAAGGGACGTCCACCTTCCAAGAGTAATGGTGCAAAAGATCAGGAATAGGGGTAGGTGGGAGATATTCTGGGTCTTCAATGCAAACAGCCGCGTCATTGATCTGATCCTCAGAATGGCGGAGGATAACCTAGCATTGAATGCTAACAGCTGCTTGCCATATTTGCTATAATGAATGCCCCCAAAAAAAATCTTCATCTATTGAAAAGTGTCACAAAATCTCTCGAAAAGCCTGCCAAATGAAAGAGGGGACGAAAATACACAACTTTACCTCTTACAGCATGTGAAAATTTGCTAAAACAGAAGAGATACAGGTGGTCAAAGTTTGGTCAATCACCTATGTGTCGCTTCCGCATCTGTGTGTATATCACTTCTGTATCTTTAACTGTGTCTCGGCATGTACAACCCTAAATGTAAGCTGCGGACCCAAAGAATCATTATGAAATTGTTGAAAAAATGTCGTCAGGTCCGGATTGTGTCTATATAAGAAACTGGGCACCAAAACTCCTTGAGAAGACCCTGTCGAAACCAAGTGCAGAAGCTGACACGTGTCGAGTCTTGCGATGCCTTGTAAAACTGTATCAAAAGTTTGAAGTTGCCCCCCACTCATGATACGTGTCGCAACCCACGGCATTATCCGCAGCAACAGAGGCTCGTCACTGGGACCCATCCTGTCTATGCCAAACTTTGAAACAAATAGAAACTACTGAGGAGCCGACACTTGTCAGCTTCCGCGGAAACTTTTAAGGGGCACGTGGCATCCTCCACTGCGACATTGAAACTTTTAGAAACTTTAGCAAAGAGCGACATGTGGCAAGTTCTGCGTTACCGTGAGAAACATTGAGACTCAGCTGGGATTCACGTAGAAATCGACACGTGGCATCCCTTGTGTTACTCTTGAAACATTACAGGGTCTTGAAACTTACAACGGATAGCGACACTTGGCGCTATCTGCTTATCTTTTAAGAAACATGTGAGACCCTCCACTGCTGACACATGATGCCCTCCGTGCACACTTAGAACATATAAAGAGGCCTCTTGAAACTTCGGCGGAACCTGCCACTTGGCGCCTTCTGCGGGGGTTTTGAGAAATATGTGAGAAACTTTTCACTGACCCACTTAAGACTCATGCAGAAATCGACACATGGTGTCCTCCACTTCATTTTAGAAACAGTGAAGGGGCCTGCCACCTCTCTTAGCTTCGCACCAAAACAAATAGAAACTCACGCAGAAGCTGACATGTGTTAGCTTCCACAGAAACCACAAGGGACATGTGGAGCATTCTGCCATGACTTAGAAACCCTTTTGAAACATAAGTGGAGGCTGCCACCTGTCGCCGTCTGTGCTACCTTTGAGAAACAATAGAGGCCATCAGAAACTTTGGCGGATGTTGCCACCTGTCGCAACCCGCAGCAATCATAGAAACACATGGCGCGCTCCGCCCCACCTTAGAAACATTAAAGAGGCCTCAGCAGAAAGTGACGCATGTCGCTTTCCATGGGACTCTGAGAAACTTTTCAGGGGCTCTCTGCTGCTGACACTTGGCATGTTCCGCAGACTGAGAAACTTTATGAAAAGGGCTCACGAAACACGGGCAGAGGCCAAGAAACTTTTTAGAAACAAAAGCATAAGCTGGCACTTGTCACCATCTGCGGGGCTCTTGAGTTACCTTTTGTGTGTCCCTCAGGTGGCTCCATGTGGTGCCATCCACGCCACTCTCAGAAACTTAAAGAAACTGCGAGTTAGAAACTTAAAGAAACTGCAAAGAAATTGTAGCGGAAGCTAACACGTGGTGCCCTCCGTGGCAACATTGAAACTTTTTAGAAACTGCGCTCCACCATTGACACGTGTTGTGATCCACAGCGATCATTTTCAAAAGGCCGATGGAAGTTTGCGAGCCCGCCAAAATGCACATTTGAACTGTCTGTTGACTGTAACTTTGACCATGCATAACTTCCTCATTTGGATGAATTTAAGGGTGCTGTAAAAAGCAAACCTACCTATTTTTTCAAGCTCTTTACAATGGTAAGGTTTTTTTTTTTAAGGCAAGGCTTCTAGGAATTTTGGCACTTTGCTTTATAGGGACCTTTTCAAAGGGATTTCCAAGAAAAATACCATGTTAAATGTTTGGCTCTAGGCAGAGGGAAATAAGGTTAACATTTTTGGTGACCTCTATAGGATGTTTGCCTACTAAACATGAGATCAGTGGCCTCAAGCATCCATTAGGCATGGATTCAAGTCTAAAATATGCTGGGAAGCTCAGACCTGCCTCTCAAAACACAAGAAGGGGGGAAAGGCTTGCCTTCTCCTAATGACAAAGCAATCTGTACAGAAGCACTTAGGGAAGTAAAAGAATCTAAACTACTGTGCAACAACACTCATTGAAAACAAAAAGTCTAATCTACTAATTTACAAGGTGCTCATACCTCAAAACATATTTTCAAATGTATCCCATTAACTGGGATATGCAGATTTTCTCCATTCATATTGGACAACTGAAATGCATTGTGCTCCTTGCATTCAGTGATGAGAAAGGGACCACTCCACATGCTGTCAAATTTGGAATGCTTTCCTGGTCTACTCCTCAGGTCATCCCATTTGAGCACCATATCACCCACTCTAAAATGTCTGGGGGTGGCCTTCTTGTCAAAATTTCTCTTTGTTTACAGCTGATGATGTTCCATGGCTGCCATAGCTTTATCTCTGCTTTCCTCCAGCTCCATAAGTTGAGCACACCTTACAGCCATGGGGCTCTCTGCCTCAAGCATTTCTAGCTGATGCATGATGTCTAATGCTGGCAGCTCCACAGACATAGGCAACCTTGCCTCTTTTCCATACACTAGCAGATAAGGGGAGTTCCCAATAGACCTCTTAGGAGTTATCCTATCAGCCCATAGAGCAAACTTCAAATCAGTGTGCCGGGTCCTCTAATTATTCTCCATTGCCCTCTTAATAATCCTGATGAGATTTTTGTTTGTGGATTCAGCCAAACCATTACCTTGTGGGTAATAATTTGATGAAGTATTCAAATAAATCCCATTCTTGACAGCCCAGTCAGTTATTCTTAGGCCAACAAAAGCTAGAGCATTACTGGAGATGATTGATTCAAGCACTCCAAATCTGGAGACCAAATCACAATAAAAATTCAAAACAACACTCTCATTAGATTCTTTCAAAGCCACTGCTTCAGTCCGTCTTGTGAAGTAGTCTATCACTGTGAGTATCCAACTGTGGCCTGCACTTGAGGGTGGGTTGATAGGTCCAATAAAATCAATGCCCCATCTCATAAATGGTTGCTCAACCTGGATTGGGTGTAGAGGCAAAGCTGGCAGTCTCTCTTTTCCTGCAAAAAGGGCACACTTAACACACTTTCTAGCCCATGCATGGGCATCCTTAAATAAGCTAGGCCAATAATAGCTAGCTCTCATTACTTTCCAAGTAGTAGTTCTTGGGGCAAAATGTCCTCTTGCTGTTCCATCATGGAATTCATGTAGCACCTTGTCAGTTTGATCAGTATCAATGCATCTAAGCAATACACCATTAAAGTCTTTTCTGAAAAGGATGCCTTTAATTAAAACATATGGAATGGATTGTAGCTTGAAGTATCTTCTTTTAGCTTTATCTAAGCCTGCAGGACATCTACTAGTTTGTAGAAATTGGGTCATATCATTAACCTAACTAGTACCTACTGTTGTATCATCTTGATGCTCCTCTTCTATGATCAGGAGCACCTCTTCTTCTTCTTCTACTTCATCCTTAGAACTAGTGACAAGCTGCTCACTAAGTCCTCTACCTCTGACCAGTTTGGTTATCTTGATCTCTACATCATATTCCATGACCTTAGTGATCCAACCAGCCCTTTTCTCATTAACATCTTTACTCAGCAGGAACTCCTTCACACTAGGATGAGTGACCATTAGGTGTATCTTGTTATTTGAAACAAGATGCCTAAACTTTTTTAGGCTTCTGACTACTACCAAGACATACTTTTCAACGAAGCTATACTTCTGGTCATACTCCTCCAACCCTTGGCTGAAGAAGGCGATTAGTTGTTCAAAACCCTCGATCTGTTGCTGTACCAGAATAGCGGAAATAGTATCCAGGCCATGATAAGCATACAGGATGAAGTCTTTGGAGAAATCAGGATTAATCAAGGTTGACGCAGCTACTAATGCCTCCTTTATGGACTGGAAGCTAAGTCTGGCCTCCGACGTCCAACTGAACATTATGTTCTTTTTCAACATAGATGTCAAGGGTTTTAAGAGATTCGCAATATCAGGTATGAACCTTCTTAGAAAGTTAATTTTGCCAATGAAGCGCTGTAGTCCCTTCTTATGACTGGGTAAGGGCAACTGCAAAATGGCCTGTATCCTCTCTTTATCAATGGTAATACCCTCCTTTAACACAATATGCCCCAACAACTTGCCCTCATGTACAGCAAAAATGCATTTCTTTGGATTGAAGGATATCCTGAACTCTCTACATCTTTCAAAGACTAACCTTAGGTGGGATAAATGCTCAGATGCATTTCTAGAGAAGACCGTTATATCATCTAGGTATACCAGCACTAGCTTATACATCAGACCCTTAAAGGCCATGTCCATGGCTCTTTGAAAAGTAGAACCAACATTTGAGAGACCAAAAGGCATCCTCCTATAGGCCATAGTACCCCACTTGGTTGTGAAAGCGGTCTTGAATTGGTCCTCTTCCTTGACTAGCACCTGATTATAACTAGAAAATCCATCAAGCAAAGAAAACCTTTCTGAACTAGCCACCACCTGCAGAATTTGTTCCATTGAAGGCAATGGGTAGTGGTCTTTTAGGGAGGCTCTGTTGAGGTCTTTGAAGTCAACACACAACCTGATCTCCCCATTTTTCTTCCTCACAAGCACAAGGTTAGAAACCCAAGAAGTGTGCTTGATTGGAAAGATGATCTTCCCCTCAATCAGCTTGGTTAGTTCTTTAATCATCAGGGGTTCTAGCTTTGGATTCAGAGGTCTTTGTTTCTGCCTCACAGGTCTTATACCCAGCTCTAACTCTATGGTGTGTTGGGCAATATGAGGATCAAATCCCTTTAAGTCTATATAGTCCCAAGCAAACACCTCTTCAAATTCTTTACAAAGAGCAATGAAAGCTCTTTTGTCTTCAGCTGAGCAGATTTTACCAATTTTAAGGAGTCTACTCTTGAAAACTTCTAGCTCTTCATAATGCTCCTCCTTTATTTGCATACTGGTTTTTGTCTTTTTCTTTTGGTCATCAGTGCCAAAAATAGATTCCAAGGTGACCAATCCCTTGGGCAACTTATTTGTTCTTAGCTGAATGATTTGATCATTGTCATATTGTTGTTTGAGTTTATCCTGATTCATCATGGAAAACTCGTCTTCTTCTAATAGGAATCTCAGGATCTGTTCATCACTATCAAAAACTTGCCAGTGAATATTATTATCAGGGAAAGAAGGCCTAGAAATTATTTTTCCATGAGGCTGAACCTTGTCCCTTTGAATGTCACTGAGGATGTCAAAATGAGCCCCAATTGAAGTTAATCTATCAGCATGATGGTTCTGACTTCTTGGAATGGAGATCAGATTGAAAGCATCAAACTCTTTAATCAAATCCCATACCCTGTGTTTGTAGCACTTCAGGGCATCACTTTTTGTAAGGTGTAATCCCCTTACCTAATTCACAATGAGCTCACTATCTCCAAACACCTGTAAATAGCCAATCTTCCTCCTTCTTGCCCACTGCAGACCTTGTATCAACCCTTCATACTCAGCAGTGTTGTTAGTACAAGAAAAGTCAAAACAAAAAGTAGCATAATAATTTTCACCTTGTGGTGACACAAGCATTGCACCACCACCAGATCCGTTTCTGCCCCTAGAGCCATAAAAGTACATTTTCCATACCTCATCATGATGCTCTACCTACTGCTCTGCTTTCTTTAGAAGACTTGGAATTGTTGTTTCATGCTCATGCAACATGTACACTCCCATGCCAACTTCTTGGATATGTCCCTCAGGATCTTCTACAACATTTTCAGAGGCCCGCTCCTTCAAGAGCACCTCTGGTATGCTCTCAGCTTGTAGTTCCTGAGTAGCAACTAGTTCATCAGAGATAATGCAATTTGCATTAACAACACTGGGTGCGTAAGGTTCTATGTGATAGTCTGAAAGTAACTCAAGTTTCAAAGTTACTTTGGTGCCATATCTGGTCCTAAAAAATATGTGGGACCAGTCAGAAGACAAATATCCTCCTATTTTGGCTATAAATTCCCTCGATAAGCACATGGCAAAATGAGGAGGCAAATCTATTATGAACACCTCCTGTGAAATAGAAACATTGGGGCAGGCATATAGGGTGAGACCTAGATCTCTTATGATACCTATAGTATTAATAGATGTTCCATCCAACTAGAGTACACCTTTCTCAAGTGGTTGGTACTTAAGTCCTAACTGATCTGCAATCTGCTTAGGCATGACAGAACTGCTTGCTCCACTATCTTCCATGCAATTGTGCACTAGTTTGTCTCCAATTATCAGTGATACATAAAAGGGGAGAGGCTTGGCACCTTGGTTAGGCTGCTTGATGTCATCTTGGGATAAATTAGCAAGGACAGTCCTATCAAGGGCAACAATGGTATCATTGGATACCTTTAAATCAGACAAGGCAGACTGCAACATCTTCTTTTGGCCAGGGATCTCTAAAGAATCCCACATAGACATGGTTACACTCATCTTTTTCATGTTTTCAATAATATTGAAAGGTGGAGAGGCACCTACCTTCTGACTTGACTTTGTAGTAGCAGTATCAGCCTGCAAATGAGGTATCTCCCTTGTTGTTGCTGGTGCACCTCTTTGCAAGATGCGAGGAATGTGGGATGTGGAAGCATCAGTATGTTCTCTACCTTTGCTTGTTGCTGGCTCAACCTCATAACCCCTCTTCTTAGCCCTTGTATTGGCAGTAACTGGACTATTATCACTGTTTAGCCCATAGAATTCTCCTTCCTACCAATTCATGAAAGCAGAATCATTCTGAGGTTGCTCTTGTTGTTGTGCAGCTCCATCATTTTGTGTGTATGGCTGTGTAGCTGCCACATTTTGTGCCATCAAAGCCTGATTTAGGACTCCACTTGAACAGGCTGCCTGATTGTGTGGCATATGGCATGGGACACACCAATCATAATCAGCTGCAATGTTATTCTGGACAGGGACAAGGTCCCTTGCTGTACTAACAGGTGCTGGATTGTAAGGCTGAAAAGGCCTTTGGTTCATATTTTGCTTGGCACCTTGGTAGTTGTTCTGATAAGATGGCCTATTGGCCTGGTAAGGTTGACCCTGCCCCTAATATGCTTGGTTTTCCCCCTGATATTATTGTTGATAAGGCTGCCTACCTTGAGACTGCTACTTCTTGATGTTTACTAGATCATTCCCAAAAGTCTGCAGAAGATTTTCTATTTTTTGTTGGCTACTTTTTATCTCCTTTAGCTCTTGAGATGAACTAGAGGCAACAGGCTCAGAAGTAGAGGTACTTGGTAATGCTGCCACAATAGGTGCAGGGACAAAATATGGGGTGGGTAAAGGCATAGAAGCCTGGATCTCAAGAAAAATGGGCATAGGGGGCCTAGGTGCTATTTTTCCAGCCTAAATTAGATTATTCTCTGCTCTAATGGCAATTTCATAGGCATCAGGTAGTCTTACACCTCCTAGTGATTGTATCATTACTGAAATATCACTATTTAAAGCTTTCAAGAAATATAAGAATGCATACTCAGCTGGAGGTCTTACAGTGGCAGGGATTTGGTCCTATGTCTTCTGAAATTTGAAGTTGAAGTCCATCATTGGTTCCTAAGGAGCTCTCTTTATGGTGGTCATCTGTTCCACCAATGACAAATTATCTGATTTATCTTGGAACTGCTTATTCAGCTTGTCTCATAGTTCATCCCAGGTCCCTATAGTCTGTACTGGTAGACTTCTAAACCATTGCAATGCCTTTCCTTTGAATGAGGCAGCTAGTAATCCGATGGCCACGTTTTCTTGTGTTACATGATGTACTCCACATAGAGAAGCCACATCTCTTATGTGTTCAATAGGTGTAGTCTAGGTCTCTCCTATGAAATAGGGCAAGCTCTTCAAGGCTGCCATAGGTATGGCATCATGTATTGTTAAGTTCAAGGGGCTTCCCCCATCAAAAGCCACAAATGGCTGATTTCTTGCCATCTAAGTAATTGGAAGTGGGTTTGCTAGAGTTACTACAAGGACTACAGAGGCAATTGGTCTGAAATTTGGAGGAGTTGACAAGGTCCTCTTAGAATAGGGAGTTCTTACTACAGTTCTACTCTGCCTCCTAGGTGGAGAAAGGTGTAGATATTCAAATGAGCTAGAACCTAAACTCCTAGTTTGTATCCTTCTCATAAACGTATATCAGCAAAACTGGTTTGCCTGATCTTCCTCAATATGAGTCGCCAGATATGCAATTTTTAACCTCTTATAGGTCAGAAACTCACCGGTTGCACATCAAAACCAGTAATAAGAGTTTGTATAGTCCCACTGGGCATGCTAGGAATTGTTGTCACATGAAATTGCACCCTGCTTGAATGGGATTCCAAGCATTCCAATGACACAATGGGATTGATCTCTAAGTGTGGGACTTTGCTAAATGAGATCAAACCTCCGGAGAAGGCCAGCTTCCTTGCCTAGTTATCACCAAAAACTACTGTATTTTGGGGTGAAAAGGGGAAGAAATGTGCTAAAATGAAAGCAACAATACTTAAAAGCATGAAACGATGATGCACCAGACAGTTCTAAAGAACCTTTGCAAAGATTGATGCATGCACAATATAATCAGATACAGCAAGCAAATATACACAGAATAGATGATTCTAACAGAGGTAAGAAGCAAAAATGATTGAGAGGAACAAGAAATATTCACAGACAACCATATGCAGATTCACACAGAGATAGAAAAATCAGCAAAAGGTATGATAGCTTTCATATATCTAAAGAAAGGCAAAGTTACAATATGAAAAGTTCTATTTGGAGACAGGGAGAACAAAATGTTTCCAAAAAATTTCCAACCCTTATTACATCATAAGCCTCAGCTTATATAGCAATGCAAAAACTGACCTAGGTCGGTTACAAAAAATCCACGCTGGGGGCTACAATCAGAAATATCTTCCTGAAGGGACGTCCACTTGCCAAGAGTAATGGAACAAAAGATCAGGAATAGGGGCAGGTGGGAGATATTTTGGGTCTTCAATGCAAACAGCCACGTCATCGATCTGATCCTCAGAATGGCGGAGGATAACCTAGCATTGAATGCTGACAGTTGCTTGCCATATCTGCTATAATGAAAGCCCCAAAAAAAAATCTTCATCTATTGAAAAGTGTCACAAAATCTCTCGAAAAGCCTGCCAAATGAAAGAGGGGACGAAAATACACAACTTTGCCTCTTATAGCATGTGAAAATTTGCTAAAATGGAGGAGATACAGGCGGTTAAAGTTTGGTCAATTGCCTGAGTGTTGCTTCCGCATCTGTGTGTATATCACTTCTATATCTTTAGCTGTGTCTCGGCATATACAACCCTAAATGCAAGCTACAGACCCAAAGAATCATTATGAAACTATTGAAAAAATGTCGTCGGGTCCGGGTTGTGTCTATATAAGAAACTGGGTGCCAAAAATCCTTGAGAAGACCCTGTCGGAAACAAGTGCGGAAGCCGACACGTGTTGAGTCCTGTGATGCCTTGTAAAACTGTATCAAAAGTTTGAAGTTGCCCCCCACTCGTGATATGTGTCGCAACCCACGACATTATCCGTAGCAACAGAGGCTCGTCACTGGGACCCATCCTGCCTATGCCAAACTTTGAAACAAATAGAAACTACTGTGGAGGCTGACACTTGTTAGCTTCTGTGGAAACCTTTACGGGGCATGTGGCATCCTCTGTTGCGATGTTGAAACTTTTAGAAACTTTATCAGAGAGTGACACGTGGCAAGTTCTGTATTGCCGTGAGAAACATTGAGACTCAGCTGGGACTCACGCGAAAATCGACACATGGCGTCCCCCGTGTTACTCTTGAAACATTACAGGGTCTTGAAACTTACAACAGATAGCGATACTTGGCGCTGTTTGCTTATCTTTTGAGAAACATGTGAGAACCTCCGCTGCTGACACATGACGCCCTCTGCGCACACTTAGAACATATAAAGAGGCCTTTTGAAACTTCGGTGGAACTCGCCACTTGGTGCCTTCCACGGGGCTTTAGAGAAACATGTGAGAAAATTTTCAACAACCCACTTAAGACTCATGCGGAAATCGACACGTGGTGTCCTCCACTTCATTTTAGAAACAATAAAGGGGCCCACCACCTCTCTTCGCTTCGCATCGAAACAAATAGAAACTCATGCAGAAGCTGACATGTGTCAGCTTCCGCGGAAACCACAAGGGACACGTGGAGCATTCCACCGTGACTTAGAAACCCTTTTGAAACATAAGCGAAGGCTGCCACCTATCACCGTCCGCACTACCTTTGAGAAACAATAGAGGCCATCAGAAACTTTGGTGGACGTTGCCACCTGTCGCAACCTACAGCAATCACAGAAACATGTAGTGCGCTCTGCCCCACCTTAGAAACATTAAAGGGGCCTCAGCGGAAAGCGACACGTGTCGCTTTCTATGGGACTCTGAGAAACTTTTCAGGGGCTCTCCGCTGCTGACACTTGGCATGTTCCACAGATTGAGAAACTTTATGAAAAGGGCTCATGAAATAGGGGCGGAGGCCGAGAACCTTTTTAGAAATAAAAGCGGAAGCTGACACTTGTCACCATCCGTGGGGCTCTTGAGTTACCTTTTATGTGTCCCTCAGTTGGCTCCACGTGGTGCCATCCGCACTACTCTCAAAAACTTAAAGAAACTGCGAGTTAGAAACTTAAAGAAACTGCAAAGAAACTGTGGCGGAAGCCGACACATGGTGCCCTCCGCGGCAACATTGAAACTTTTTAGAAACTGCACTCCACCATTGACACGTGTCACGATCCACGGTGATCATTTTCAAAAGGCCGATGGAAGTTTGTGAGCCCGCCAAAATGCACATTTGAACTGTCTGTTGACTGCAACTTTGACCATGCATAACTTCCTCATTTGGATGAATTTAAGGGTGCTGTAAAAAGCAAACCTGCCTATTTTTTAAAACTCTTTACAATGGTAAGGTTTTTTAGGCAAGGCTTCTAGGAATTTTGGCACTTTGCTTTATAGGGACCTTTTCAAAGGGATTTCCAAGAAAAATACCATGTTAAATGTTTGGCTCTGGGCAGAGGGAAATAAGGTTAACAGTAACATAATCAAAATGAGATTTAGGGGTCGAATACCACTCCCCCTTCTGAGCTATAAACCCTAAGTATTATATAAAAATAATAATAGATTTAAAATCCTGGTTTGGAAATAAATAAAGAAACAAGAAAATACTCCACCACATGGTGAGACTATCTCTTGACTTATGTTGACATTCTAGGAACATCATTTAGTCAAGTCGACATAAACATCATCGAGATAACCCAATCGACATAATGACACATAAAGGAAATCAACTAGTAAGGAAAAATGCAACTCACTCTAACTTATAAGGGTTCATAAGGATAAAAAAATCTGATACTTAGATCACAATTTGACCCATTTCCTGACATCTATATGTTCCTCCCGGATGATACTCACCCTCCATCTTCAGAGGAAGATTCATTTCTTGTTCACACTTGCCATCATAAAATCATGATTAGTGCATCATCATCAGATTCACAATTCTTAATAGTTAAATAATCATATGAACACGTAATCTCATGTCTAACTACCATTAGTAAGCATTCACATAATCAATGATTAAATTAGATATTTCCACAACATCTAATCATTAAACTATGGTTAATCATTCTGATTACCACACAAAAATAAGATTAAGCTAAATCATAAGTTGGGTATGTAACATATCTTCCCCCATAAGAATCATCATCCTTGATGATTAATTGTCTTCAAAATGAACCAACATAATAAGAAAAATGTTTTGTAAGCATAATGAATTTTTTTTCAAAAAAGATTGGGAAATCTCACATGCATATCCTCATAGTTTTCCCAGGTGGCATTTTCCTCTACATATTGGTCCCACTGGACCTTGCATTGTGTTATCTCTTTGTTACGTAAGTGTAGTTGATATGTTTTGAGCACCTTGATGGGCTCGATCACCACCAACCCTGGGTCCTTCACCTGTATATCATTCCAATCAAGAATAGGGATTTGATTATCTCAAACATTAAACTTTTTCAAATAGGAAACATGAAAAACATTATGCATCATAGAAAGAACTAGCGGTAGAGCAATTCTATATGCAACTAGGTTGACTTCTTTGAGAACTTCGAAGGGACCCATGTATATAAGTGCCAGTTTGGATGTCTTTCCAAATTTAATGGAACTCTTTTGAGGTTTTACCCTTAAAAGGACTTTCTCTCCCACTAAGAAATGCCTTTCAATGTGTTTAGCATCTGTATAACTCTTTTTCCTATCATTGGTTTCCACTAGCCTTTTCTTAATTAGATGAACTTGCTCTTCCATTTCTAACAGCATTTTTGGACCAAGGCCAACCTTATCTTCTAGCATGTCCTAGCTTATAGGGGTTCGACACTTTCTTCCATATAATGCTTCAAATGGAGCCATCTTAATAGTAGAATGATAAGGATTATTATAGGCAAATTCCACCAGAGGAAGATAATCTTCCCATTTGTATTGCTGGTCCATGCATTACATCCTCAAAACATCCTCCAACACTTGGTTTACCCTTTCTTTTTGGCCATGCATTTCAGGATGATAAGCAGAGATTATATTCAACTGGGTTTCAATTGAAGAGAATAAGGTTTACCAAGACCTTGATGTCATTTGTGCATCCCTATCTGAGATAATCTTCTCAGGAATGCCATGTAGTCTAAAAATCTCTTGAACAAATTTATGGGCTATGACGGGAGCCCCATTCGTCAAGTTTCTAGGTATAAAATGAGTAGCTTTAGTGAGTCTATCCACCACAACCAAAATATCATTGTTCTTGTTCCTTGACATAGGAATCTCTTGCACAAAGTCCATGCTTATAATTTGCCATTTCAACTTAGAAATTTTGTGAGGGTATAAGAGTCTTGCTGGGTGATGGTGTTCCACCTTCACCCTCTGTCATTGTATACATGTAGCTACAAAATTTGCAGCATCCCTCTTCATTTCTTTCTAGAAATATAAGGGTTTCACATCTGCAAGTAACTTTGTTACCCCAGGATGTCCCGAATACAGTGCAAAATAAACCTCCTTCCACACCATATTCCTTAACTCCATGGAGTCAGGTACATACATCATTCCTCTATACCTTAATAGCCCGTCTGGTTCAAGGTAAAATCCATCATATTTTGGATTCTGGGGGTTTTCCAAAAGGGCTTGTTTTACCTACTCATAAAACTCAACTCCCTTAAACTTTTGTAGTACCTGAATCTTAAAATTAGAATGTATGGAGATCATTGAGGAGATATGTCTTCTCCTACTTAGGGCATCTGCCACTTGGTTTTCCTTTCCTTGAATATATTTAATCTCGAAGTCATAATCTGAGATAAACTCCAACGATCTCCTTTGATGAGTATTTAGATGGGGTTGAGTAAATAGATATTTGAGCCCTTGATGGTTTGTTTTCTGCTCAAAGGGTTTCCCAAGCAAGTAGTGTCTCCACATTTGCAATACATGAATGACTGTTGGTAGTTCCAAATCATGGGGGACATAGTTTTTCTCATATGTTTTTAATTTTTGGGATTCATATGCAATGACTTGTCCATCCTAGACTAGTACACCACCTAAGACTTCCCCTGAGGCATCGGTAATGACTACAAATTGACCTTCTAGGTCAGGTACTTTCAAAATTGGTGCTGAAGTCAATTTTTCCTATAGTAGGTCAAAGGCCTTTTGGTACTTTTCTGACCACTCAAATCTCTTGCTTTTTCTCTGCAAGGAAGTTATAGAATATGCAATTTTTGAAAAGTTTTTCACAAACTTCTTGTAGTAACCTCCAAGGCCCATGAAACTTTAGACCTCATGAATATTCTTTGGTACCGGCCATCCCAAAATATCCTTAATCTTAGCTAGGTCCACAGCTATTCCCTTTGCTAAAATTATGTGGCCCAAATATTGCACTTCCTTTTGAAAGAAAGTACACTTAGAGAGCTTGGCATACAATTTATGCTCTCTCAGCCTCTGAAGAACAATCCTTACATGTTGAACATGATCTTCCTCATTCTTAGAATAGATTAGAATGTCATCAAGAAACACTAGGATAAACTTGTCCAAACAATCCTTGAACACATTGTTCATTAGGTTCATAAACGCCGCAGGTGCGTTAGTTAATCCAAAAAGCATCAAAGTAAACTCATAGTGCCCATACTTAGTTTTGAAGGTTGTTTTATGGATGTCCTCATCCTTTAACCCTAATTTGTGATATCTAGACCAAAGACTGATATTGGAAAACACAGTTGCATCTCTCATTTGATCGAAAAGATCATTGATGCGAGGCAATGGGTATTTATTGTTAATTGTTGCTTTATTCAACATGCAGTAATCTATGTATAACCACAAGGTACCATCTTTCTTTTTTACAAATATGGTTGTGCTCCCCAGGGTGACACATTGGATCTAATCAACCCCTTATCCAATAATTCCTGTAATTGAGCCTTTAGCTCCATTAACTCTATAGTGGTCATTATGTAGGGGGCTTTAGAAATAGGTTCTAACCATGAAATTATATCTATGGAGAAATCAAAAGCTCTTTTAGGAGGTAATCCTGGTAGCTCATCCAGAAATACGTCCTCAAAATCTTTAAGAAAAAGATACCTATCCATATCTGACCTCTCCTGATCTATGGACTTCTTCCCAACTTCATTGAGTTTTTGGGATTCATAGAACATTAAATCAGCTTGGAAACTGGTTTCCTCAAACCCATTTAGTTTTTCCATCTTGACAGCTAAAAGTTGGCATCCTTTTCTTTGAGCTCTTCTCAGTTGTGGGGAAGAATTTTTTCTTATTTTGACTTCCCTAGGGTTTCCTTGTAGAAAGACTTTGTTTCCTAAGTCATCAAGACATTTTACTATTTTGGCATAACAACCCACTTTAGCTCGATGTCTCCATAACCAGTTTATTTCGAGGATAATATCATATGAGCCTAGTGGGGCTACATAAAGGTTTACTTCGGTGGAGAAACTTGGAAGTTCAACCCTAGCCTCAAACAGACATTGCTCTCCCTAAGCCTTAGTCTTATTTTCATATTCTACTAACCATGTGTTTGCCATATAACCAACTTTTCTAGGAATTTTTATTAAACTTTTAAGGGAAATAAAGTATTCTGTAGCACTAGTATCAATCAAAACTAAAATTGGGACACCAGATAAAATACATGTAATTTCAATAGGAGTAATTTGGTATTCAACCTACCTGTTGTCCAAGGCTTCATGGATGCGTTGTGTAATGTCAAAAAATGTCCCCTTGGGGGATTTTCCCTCATAAGGTTTAGCTACTGGGTCTTTTACCTGCATTTAGGACATCTTGCATCATAATTTGGCATCCTGATGGAATGAGCCCTAGATAACATGACAAACGGGACCTAGGAGGACCCCTTGAGCTTAACCCTGCCCAAAATAGGGGGAGAACTTGGGTGCCTGCGCCCTAGTCCTGCCCTATTTTGGGGTAGTCCCAATTTTTGGGTGTCAGTTTATGACCGTTATTTGGGTCCTATGCCGACACAGTAAGTTTAAATTACAAAAATCTTGGTGGGAGTGTTTGTAGTTGCATATAAAAGCATGTTTAGGCATTCATTTAGAAACTATATGATTACTAGCAAGTTATTGTGTTCTCAAGGTGATTCAAGGCTTTCATTGTGTTGCAAGAGTAGATTTGTGTGGTCTATGTGTTTGTGTTTGCAAATTTGAGCATCCATTTCATCATGGAATGAAGAGCATCTTCACCCCTTAATATCTTCACTACAAGATGACATTATATTATGTTTTCATCATCATTTCCTTTGGTTTTTACCTCTACCTCACAAAGGCACGCACTCTCTATCTAACAACAATGTTCAGAGACTTAAGTGTCCTCTGGGGCTTGACTGAGGCAAGCTTCTAAACACCACAACCCCCTCCCAAAGTTTTGTGATTGAAGGTTAGAGGTGTTGTATCTGGAAAAAGTAGAGTTGCAGGAGGGATCAGCAGACATCAAGGATTCAGGATTTGAAGAGAAGTAGAACACCAGAGCCTTTTTTGGACTTAGGCACTCACTATTGTGTCCTAAGCAGTTGAATTTCTAGAAACAGATGTTACAATGCAGATCAGTGTCGGAAGGAGGTCAGGGTCCCGTAAAGAAACTGGTACCTTGGACTTGGGTGCTCACTCATATGTCCCCAACTTTTCCACCTCAGAACCCCAACAACAAGTACTCTGTGATTTGATATTTTACTTCCCTTTGCAAGAGCTTTTTCTTTTATTCTTCTGTTTATAGTCATATTTACGAAATTAGGGTTTTAATGGTTAATTGAGCATAGGAGAAGGAAAATTGATAATTAAACACCCTAATCCAAGCTTCCCTACATCTCACAGCAATCTAGGGTATGATAGTGAATTGCCACTCGACCCTAGATCCTTGAATGTAAAGGGTGAAAGGAGGATTAAAAAATATAAACACTAAAACATTAAACAATCCAAATTTACCTAAAACATTTTGGTGAACCCGATGTGTCTATATTGAAATTTATTGTGTATACCTCCTTTTCACCGTAAGGCATCTCCATGATGGAGGTGGGATTATATACTTTTGAGCTCATACCTCCTTTTTACTGGAAGGCATCTCTGTGATGCGGGTGGGGTAGTATGTCATGCTTCCTTTTCACTGTAAGGTGTCTCTATGATCCGAGTGGGGTTGCATTTTCAAAACTCCTCTACGAAGGCGAGGGGCAGTTCTGTGACTAACTGAACCCTTAAGTGTTTCTTCGGTGATTGTTGAAGTAAAGCACAATCATCGGTGTGTGCCTGTAATGTGCCTGAGATGGTGATGAGCCTAGAAATAGGGAACACACCATCGCTTGTCTACCGTGTTTTCTTCGTGTCTTCAAGTGCGTGTTTTGGCGTGCTTTTTTTGTTTGGCATGTCTGTTGCCCCATATATAGTATGCATTTTGGAAGGTTTTGCGTGTCTTGTGTGTGTGTTGCTCCATATATACAAAGACCTATGCAATGAGTGCATCATGTGTTCTGGGAGGTTTGTTTACTTTCCAATACTTGCATTTACATTTCATATATATGAGAAAAAGAAAAGAAAAGAATCATGCATGTCTTCCATGCATCTACTGTACTCTTCATGTTTTACGTGACTGTAAATGTCTTCTCTGTGTTTTGCGTGCATGTTACTATCTTCTATGTGATTAGCATGTCTTCCCTAGTTTGGCATGTTTGTTGTGTTTGTGACCTTACTTTAATGCATGTATTGGCCTTATGTTTATACATACATTAAAGTAGGGGCTAAATGTAACGTTGGAAAATGTCCCCTTGGGGGTTTTTCCCTCATAAGGTTTAGTTCCCTGGTCTTTTGCATGCATTTAGGACATCTTGCATCATAATTTGGCATCCTGATGGAATGAGCCCTAGGTAACATGACAAATGGGACCTAGGAGGACTCCTTGAGCTTAACCCTACCCAAAATAGGGGGGAGTACTTGGTGATGAGCCAAATGAGACTTGTTAGTGTGTGCCTGTAATGTGCCTAAGATGGTGATGAGCCTAGAAATAGGGAACACACCATCACCTGTTTGCCGTGTTTTCTTCGTATCTTCAAGTGTGTGTGTGTTTTGGCATGCTTGTTTTGTTTGGCGTGTCTGTTGCCCCATATGCAGTATGTATTTTGGGAGGTTTTGCATGTCTTGCGTGTGTGTTACCCCATATATGCAAAGACCTGCGTGATGAGTGCATCATGTATTCTGGGAGGTTTGTTTACTTTCTAGTACTTGCATTTGCATTTCATATAAATGAGAAAAAGAAAAGAAAAGAATCATGTCTGTCTTCCATGCATTAAAGTGCCTTCCATGCATCTACTGTACTCTCTATGTTCTGCGTGATTTTAACTGTCTTCTCCATGTTTTATTGGCATGTTACTGTCTTCAATGTGAATGGTGTGTCTTCCTCGTGCTTGGCGTGTTTGTTGTGCTTGTGACCTTACTTTAATGCATGTATTGGCCTTGCGTTTATACATACATTAAAGTGGGGGCTAAATGTAATGTCAGAAAATGTCCCCTTGGGGGCTTTTCCCTCATAAGGTTTAGCTCCCGGGTCTTTTGCATGCATTTACGACATCTTGCATCATAATTTGGCATCCCGATGGAATGAGCCCTAGGTAACATGACTAATGGGACCTAGAAGGACCACTTGAGCTTAACCCTACCCAAAATAGGGGGGAGGACTTGGGCACCTGCGCCCTAGTCCTGCCCTATTTTGGGGTAGTCCCAATTTTTGGGTGTCAGTTTATGACCATTATTTGGGTCCTATGCTGACATGGTAAGTTTAAATTACAAAGATCTTGGCAGGAGCGTTTGTAGTTGCATATAAAAGCATGTTTAGGCATTAATTTAGATACTAGATGATTACTAGCAAGTTATTATGTTCTCAAGGTGATTCAAGGCTTTCATTGTGTTGAAAGAGTAGATTTGTGTGGTCTATGTGTTTGTGTTTACAGATTTGGGCATCCATTTGATCATGGAATGAAGAGGATCTTCCTCTCATGATATCTTCACTACAAGGTGACATTATATTGTGTTTTCATCATAATTTCCTTTGGTTTTTGCCTCTGCCTCACAAGGGCACACACTCTCTATCTGACAACAGTGTTCAGAGACTTAGGTGCCTTCTAGGACTTGACTGAGGCAAGCCTCTAAACACCACAACCCCCTCCCAAAGTTTTGTGATTGCAAGTTATAGGTGTCACATCTGGAAAAAGTAGAGTTTTAGGAGGGATCAACAGACATCAAGGATCTAGGATCTGAAGAGAAGCAGGACATAGGAGCCTTTTTAGGACTTGGACGCTCCCTCTTGTGTCCTCCGTAGTTAAATTTCTAAAAATAGAAGTTACAGTGCAGATTAGTGTCAGAAGGAGGTCAGGATCCCACAAAGAAACTAATACCTTGGATTTGGGTATCCGTTCCTGTGTCCCTGACTTTTCCACCTTAGAACCCCAAAAATAGGTACTCTGTGATTTGATATTTTACTTTCCTCTACAAGAGCTTTTTCTGTTATTCTTCTGTTTACAGTCGTATTTATGAAATTAGGGTTTTAATGGTTAATTAAGCAAAGGAGAAGGAAAATTGATAATTAAACACCCTAATCCAAGCTTCCCTACATCTCACAATGATCTAGCGTATGATAGTGAATTGCCACTTGACCCTAGATCCTTGAATGTAAAGGGTGAAAGGAGGATTCAAACATCTAAACACTGAAACATTAAACAATCCAAATTCTACCTCAAACACATTGCTAGAACGCCGCTTGCTGAGAGGGTAGAGGGTTTCCTCGTGGTTGTGCTCCCCATGTCATGTTAGGACACTGGTTAGTGTAATGATCTCTGCCACAAGTGTAGCACCCTCCCAGAGGTCCTTGCATCTCCTGCGGTTTCCCAGAATTGTCTCCATTTTTCTTGGAGTGGTTATTTCCCTTCTTCTCCCCCTTGGACTCAGTTTGCTTATGCTTAGCCCCTTTATCGTTTTTCTCAATAAAATCCTAGTTTTTCCCTTTTTCTTAGAGGATTGAGAGGATTGGGACCAATTAAACCTCTTTCATCTTCTTTCCTTGTAGGCAGACATATCTTTCAATTTTTGTTCTTGCTTGATGGCTTCCTCATAGACATGGTCCATTGAAGTCGGACCATGTACATCAACCTCACCCCCAATTTGGGTGTTCAATCCCATTATAAACTTTCGGATGCGAAATCTCTCATCTTATTGGTATTGCGGCACATACTTAAGTAGGCAAGTGATCTTTTCCTAGTATTCGTTCATAGTTAGATCTCCCTATATTAGATTTTGGAAATCTATAAGCATTTGATCATATAACAACTAAGGCAACCATCTTTGCCTAAAAAGTTTGACAAACCCGTCTCAAGTTAGACTTGTAGACCTCAAGCCTAACTCCATCTTTTTGTTCATCCACCATGTAGATGCTTCACCCACCAGCTGGTATGCTCCCCATAGCACTTTAGTGATCTCAGTGTAATTTCTTATTTCAAAATACTTTTCCATCTCTATAAACCATGCCTCCATAGTATTTCCACTTACAGATCCATCAAACATGGGAAACATAACCTTTTTCATGTCTCGAGATAATTGCAAAACCATATGGCTTCTTCTATCCTCTTCTTGTCTGGCCTCAGAGTTATTCTCTATGTGCTCACTTTGGGTGGTGTCATTATGATGTGCATCATCATCACCCCAATAAATGGCTTCCCGCCTAGGTCCTTGCCGACTCCTAACCTCCTATTCAAGAGTTCCTACTCTCACTCTTGTCTCTTGAACCAAAGCGAGGATCTGGTCAATTTTAGATTTATAGTGCCCTAAAGGTTGTCCTTCATCTTGGCTATCTCCCATCCTAGTTCTTATATGAACCTTGCTGCAATCTACTCCTTGAAGTTTGTAGATAAATCATGGATTAATTTTCCATATCATTAAACCCATTCATAACATAAATCTATTCTCATTCATGTAATCTTTAACAAGAAAGGAATGATTGTCAAATTTTTTTTTCAATTCAATTATAGTTTTCATTAGATTACATATAATCCATAAAAATTACAAAATTTTGTTTACATCTTTCTACTGTAAGTCATTATCAAGGTGGGATACTTTCCCATCTCCATTTCTCAACCTTGAGATTTGTGATATTAGTTTTAGGAGGTGGAAGTACTCACAGGTACTCGTCCATAGCTTTCTTATTTACATCAAAATCCTTAGGATTGCTTTCCATAGCCGATGCTTTAGGTGCAGAGGGTTTTGTTGATGCATCATTAGAATCCTATCTACTTGATGCATTTAATAGCATCAACGAAGGTCTCCTCATCAAGTCATTTCATTCAAGCTAGTTTGTTCAAGTCATTTCATTCTTGAGGCTCTCTCCCTCATGGTCTTAAGATAACGTAGGTAACATCCATTTTCCATTACCTTCTTTCTGGGTGTTGTTCTAATTCTTACCATTCTGGTATAGAACATCCAAACATTATCATCTCTTAATGTTGGATACAAATAATCATCAAGTAGTGAGCTCATAGGTCCATGTATTGAACCAAATAGCTTTGATACCATATGTAACATGACATTCCATAATACTCACAAATAACCACAATTAACCATCTTAACAAAGATTAAGAAAAGAATCATGATTAAAATAATCATAGTTTAACAAGAGTGAAATAATTTTATCATAATAATTAAGCATGTTATTCTTTTCTAGAATATAACAAAAATTAGAATTACATTATCCAATGATACCACATTAGTGAATGACCTTCACTATACATGTACAAAGCTATGCTCATGGCATCAAATATAAAATGATACATAATAATTGACAATCAATTCATATAAACAAAAACACTGCATTTGGAAATTTTGACATCTATCTTCATAAGCCTCGGACTATCTTCTACTTGGGAAGGAGAGCATCATCTGAGTGCTTTTCCTCCAACCATAGACTGGCGGTTCCCCACACAACTTCCTACCTAGAAGATGCCCTACCCTTCACAGAATGAATAGATATATGGAACTAGTAGGTTTTCCATATGAGTAGCTGGTGTTGTGTCGTTCATAATGTTTCATGATCACACAACTATAGATATACTCTAACTATGTATGACACTACTAGAAACATTATGCCATCTAGAGTACTATGGACCAACTAATGTACGTAGAGACGTATTACTTTAGACAAAGATTTACATACGTATACATTTTGCAATGAACCTAGTCATATGTCCACCACCTTGACTTGACTTAGAAGTTGTCTCATCCTACAATATGCTTAGTTCAACCTATCTAGGTCTAGCAATAGTAAGCTCAATTTGATCCTTAGTCCAATTCTAGGACAATCAACTCCTATCTTGGGAGTACATTAAATGTAATAGGTTGCTTTTGCAACAGAGAACATGTGACTTCTCATCACTCTATTCCATTTTTCAATATGGCAATAGTCAAATCAAGTTTACTAAACTAGGTCCTCCCAAGGTTCAAAGTTTCATGGTGACCTACCATATAGTTTACATTCAAGATCCTAACATCAAAGACTTATATTGCATTAGCCCAATAAGATGGTCTTAACAAAAGTCTCCAACTCATATTCCCATGTGACTTCATAGCATTATATACTCCCCTCATGGAGTTTGGCCACTAGAAAGAAAATGGCTTTTATTTACATTACAATGTAAGAGACTTAGACCAAACTTAGTTCTCAATCTCGTAAAGATATATGCATCAAGAAGAGAAACCTCTCCATTAAACTGGCATGCATGTAATTTTGCCTTTAAGTAATAATATTAACTTTCATTAATCTAACCTCCTTCTTTAACAAGGAGTCGATACATATACTCTTTTAAATTTAAGGAATGCATTTTGGTTATCCTAATAACCTTCTTTAGCATTCAATCACTATGGTTATAATTATCATGAATGGTATCTAAGTACTCTATGCACATTCATAGGTTAAAGATTCATGAAGGTTATCATTATGGTTTGAAGAATGTTCTCGACCCATATGCAGGCTAATTCCTCCAAAGCACATACCAAAACATAATAGTTTTAAACACTTTGTTTCATAAGCATAGTCGGCAAGCACACCAATGATATACTTAGTGTTATCATTAAATCATTTTCAATCTATACCATACTAGCACCCAAGTATATTGCATGCTACAACAAGTACTAGCTCGGCCTCAAGGTCCTCGAGCGACTGGGCTATCAACAAATATCATAAGTTTGCTTTATAAGTTCGTATACGACCTCAAGGGCCTAGAGATTCTCTCCATAATGTATGCAACATCAAGATTAAGAAATAGAATTTAGGACCTCTAGGGTCTATTAATAGTAACCATTACAAATGCTTCAGCCCCGAGGGCCACGGAATGATAGTCTAAGTAAGTTTAGCTTTTGAATGTCGACACAGTCGGCTCCATTCACATAGTGGTAACATATTGTTATCATACTAAATGAAAAGTGCCTTTCAAGACTTCAAAACATACCTATAGGTATCCTTTATGAGAAAATGAGTCAGCCTATCGACGGCTCTAGCTGAGCATTGTCGTTCTCCAACTCACTGTTGTATATCAGAGGTTTCTTTCCAAAAAATTGGATATGTCCCTTCTTCTTTCTCTTTTTTCCCCGAGCGCTGTGCAAAGAAAGACTACTCAACACAAAGTCTTTGATTCTCTTTGCATGCTTTGCATGTGATATGCCCACCAGCTTCGAGCCCACGAAGGGAAAAGTGGTTACCCCACTCCACCATCCTGAAGTTTCATTAAATTTTCTCAATCTATTACTTTCCATAAACAAGTGGACAATGAGGGTGAGGATCCAAGTGGGTCCGATATGGCCTCTATTCATGCCACTAACCATGGATGATGTCAGCCTAAACACTAAAAACATATATACATAAATAATAAAATGGAGCTCGATTATAAGGTTTAAATGGTTACACCTTAATAAACTTCCCATGGATCTACATGATGTATGAGGCTACCCATAACAATCTAAGATGTCAACATATGACATCATCACCAATATGGTGACACAATCAAAATATGATTTAGGGGTCAAGTACTAATCCCCCTTCTTCTCTATAAACCCTAAGTATTATATAAAAAGAATAATAGTTTCAAAAATCTTGGTTCGGAAATAAATAAAGAAACAAGAAAATACTCCACCACATGGCAAGACTATCTATTGACTTACATTGACATTCTAGGAATGTCATTTAGTCGAGTCAACGTAAACATCGTCGCGATAACCCAATCGACATGACGACACATAAAGGAAATCAACTAGCAAGAAAAAAATGTAACTCACTCTAACTTATGAGGGTTGATAAGGATGAAAAATCTGATACTCATATGGCAATTTAACCCATTTCTTGACATCTATCGCTTCCTCCTGAATGATACTCTCCTTCCATCTTCGAAGGAAGATTCATTTCTTGTTCACACTGTTGGCTGTTTTAAATTCCCAACCTGATCTCAAGGAAAACGGATCTATAGAATAGCCATTTCCAATAACTGATCTACCTCAAGGGATTGGCTAACAAATAGGAAATATGGGTTTTCAATCCCTCTTTCCTCTACACTTTAGGCTCTGTGAAACCAAGGAGGGTGTTCCTAATTTTTATTTTGGAATATTTCCCTTTTGGGGAAAAACAGGGTTCTATTTAAATGGATAGGGGTCCCTAAAATATTTTCTCAATAACACTGTTCCAATAACAAATGTGTTTTAAGATTGCTTAAAGAACATTTGATAAGTAAAGAGATGGGCTAGATCCCTAAGCTTTAATCATTTTCTTTGTAGAGGAACACATAAAATAAACTTAACTCCTAACACCTATTGCTAGAATGGAAAACGTGTTGGTTTTCTCTAAAATAATGAGGATAGTTAAAGGCATGCAAACCTAGTACTGTATTCATGAAAAGATCAGTGCCTATCCAAGGGCCATAGAGTCAAGAAGCTTGCAGAAACCTTAAGGAACACATGATATAATAAGACCTAGTTTACTATAAAGATATAGTAATGGCTTACATTAAAATACTTTACTAATCTTGGAGCTAACCATGCTTAGTTATCCCTATAAACCAAGACTACATTCAATATTTCTCTTGCAGCTAATTATTTTACTACTTGAGTAAATGCCACAAGAAATAATACACAAACATAGGAAAGACTGTGATGATGAATAAAAATGATCCTTAATCAAATATATATTCATAAATGTAGAACTGTATACATGATGTAGGAGATAGTACACTTCATGATGCACTACAAGGAGGCAACACCAAGGTTTTATAAAGTTTCACAAACTTGACTCTTGAGTGGCTTCTCAAATTCTCCACAATTGACCCTTAAATGAATTAGTCTCTAAGGTCACTAACTTGTACTCAAGGATTCAGGCCTTCACATTGATTTAAAGAGGCATCTAACAAGACTAAATTCACCATTGCAACACAACTAATCCACTCACAAGTCACTGAGATTCCTACTTAGCAACAAGTCTGCCCAAGCCCTTAAATCCTACTAGCCCTACTTAAGGGGTTTTTTCTAACTTATTTTCCCTATAATGTTTCAAACCCAAATTTGAACGAATGTTTAGAATACCCATTTCCACGTTGTATAACATATCTCAAACTCAGTATGGACTCTTTTGGGAAGTGTGTCTCAAAATTGAGGTTTTCTGCCTGTAATTAGGCCTAATTAGGCCACCCTTTACAAAGGAAGTACCTTTTAAACTTAAAGCCACCCCAAAATTCCCCCCAAAAGTCTTAGTACATAACTTCTAACTTTTAAATCTCAAGGTTTTAGTTCCCCACATTAATTTCTAAATGACCAACCATAAAACCCTTGTTTTGGGCAAAATGGTGGAGGGTTTATTGGATTAGATGGTTCTGGACACTTTCTGCACTGACCACTACTTCAAACACTTTGGGATATATCCACATATGATTACAAAATCATTAGACAAGTATTTCCATAGATATTTTATCAATTACCCTCTTAGGTTCCTTATTTCTTCATAGAAAACACTTCAAAACTTACAAGAGCATACCCCTGAAACCCTACAAACCACCTTCTCTGCATTGGAAATGTAAAAGGAAAAATTTAACATGTTTAATGGGGGTCATTCCACCAAAATATAGTGACAACAGAGGGTGGAATGCCCTAATTTCTCATTTCTGCCATCAAACCCCTGTTTTGGACAGTTGACTGGGCAGTTTCAGAAATTAGATGATTTCTAATTCAAATCTCAATGAAAAACCTCCAAATTAAACTCAAATGAAATTTAATTCAATGTTCAAACATACCACAAGATTTTCAAGACATGATAGTTCTGTACAGGGTCACAGTACTTGAAAATAGATATATTGCAGAAAAAACGTGGTTTTAGTAGAAAATTAGAGTTTGTATTGTTATTTTCTTCATCAAACTTCATGTCACCCCCATTCTTAGGGTGTTGAGAGTCATTTATACATTATTCAAGTAGTCATTCTCCAATTGAAAAACCACCTTATGTGGTCGTTTCTACACATTTCCAACATATGGTTATCTTGAAATCCTCCAAATAACACTCCTAAAACCTAATACTTTAGAACTCTATCAAACCATATATGACTCAAGGACTTTTACATGACTCCAAACATACCCAAGGGTCCTCATTTGACCTTATTACATGTAAATTGGCCTATAAAGACCTTATTTATATGACCAAAAGACTCAAATTGCATAAAAACTTCATAGACTCCACTATTGATCATGTTGTCAAGACCTTCAAATGATCACATTTACAATTGATGGTGTTGGTGCTCCTGCACCATACACCCCACCTTGAAACTGTTCCAAGTCTCTTGGAAATGAAATGGTAATTGTTCCTCCTTTGAAAACTTTATTTCCTTTACCTGTAGAAGATACAGTGACTGTTGAAGTCTGAAAACTAACTTTGAGTTTACCATTCTTATGAACAACTTGAGAATGCTTCCCTGGAGTGGTTGAACACCCTCTCCTATTTGTGACTAAGATAGAACCTGCACCAACTACCATCTATTTTGTCCAGATATCATTGCTACCTCCATGACTTTGTCCCTGCTATCCTACTTGTCATTTTACCCCTGTCCTCTTAGCCTTATAAACATATGTTCTTAGAGTATTCAACTATCCATCAACTCTCTTTGCCACCACAGGACAAATCACTGTCCCCACAATGATCTCATCACTCTTCCTATCCATTGTCTCAACTTTGTCATGCCTTGCATAGGCTGCTAGACTCATACTCTTATCTTCCTCTACACTCATATATTCTTTCTTTCCAAATATAACAATCTTGGTTTTACCTTTCCCTTTCTCATCCTCCTGCAAAGGTGTTAACCTAAATGTTTTTCCATCATTCTTGATAAGGTAGGTGTTCTCCCAACCATCATACATTGACTTCCTATCAAATTGCCATGGTCTCCCCAATAGCAAATGACAACAATCCATAGGTAAGATATCACATAGGACCCTATCTTTATATTCACCAATCTTAAAATCCACATATGCTTGTTCATTCACTAGAAGAGACTAACTATCATTTACCCAAGAGGATTTATATGGTGCTACATGAGGCACTTTGTCTAATTTCAATTTTTCTATCATCTCCCTAGATACCATGTTACTTTGTGAACCTGAATCAATAACAACTTTGCATACTTTACCTTTACATTTGCATGTAGTCTTGAATAAGCTCCTTCTTTGAATCATCTCCCTCTCCTTAGGTGTCTGCAACAGTGTTCTTCTCAGCATTAGTGTCTCTCCTATCTCTGAAACAACTTCAATATATGGATGATTTGAACTTTTACCCTCTTCCTCACGAGCAAGTTGAGCCCTTCTTTCTCCTTTCCTTTCACCACTTGATGTTCAACCTTGCTTTTCAGAGCACTTATAGGCTGGATGTCCAAACTCATTACAATTATAGCATCTACCTGCAAACACATTTGAACTTCTTCCACCTCCAAATCTACCCCTTGTACCTCTACCTCTAAAATCTATACTTTGTCCTTGTCCTTTGTTTACATCATCCCAATTTTCACTTGCTTGTCTTGTGGGAAGTGATCCTTTTCCTCTCATGTTGCTGCCTCTTCCTCTAAATACCTTATCTTGTCTTCTTTTTATCTTTTCCTCCACCCTAATAGCCAATTAGAAACACTCTTCAATAGTCCTTGGATTAGTAACAACTAATTCATCTTGGATGTTAACTCTCAATCCTCCTAGACACCTAGAAACCTTCTCAACTTCATCTTCCATTCTACCTGATCTTATACTCAATTTATAAAATTCATCAGTGTAAGTTTTAACATCTAGATCTCTTTGTTTCAGACCTTGCAATTTATTGTACAACTAAACACTATGATCTGTAGGAAGAAACTTACCTTTCAATTTTGCTACCATGCGGTCCCAAGAGATTATCTTTGACTTACCTCTTTTTCTCCTCTCGGTTTGCGCATATTCCCATCATAGTAGGGCATGTCCTTTAAGCTTTGTCTTGGCTATCTTCACCTTCTGATCATTAGGTACATCTTCACTTTTAAAGTGATTGTCCATGGATGCAACCCAATCTAATAGTTCCTCATCATTCAAATTTCCACCATATGTGGGTAAATCAACCTTTACCTTGTGTTTGTCATCCTTGACTACCTTTATAAGTTTAGCAAACCTCTAATCGTCAGGGTCCAACTCCTCTTCTTCCTCTTCTATTTCTAGAAGCTCTTCTTCTTCTTCATCACTAACATCTTCTACCACCATCCCTCTTCTCTGATTTGATTCAATGGCTTCAAGCCTAGCCATCACAACATTATATGACTCCTACAACTTAGCATTTTTCTCCTTTAAGTCCTGCAACTCTCTAGCAGTACCACTGTTCTTTGGAGGCATTTTCACAACCCTATCTCTTCACCTTCCACTTGTCAATTCCATAAACTACAATTTTCTCACCACAAGGGATCTAATCCCTGTGCTCTGATACCAATTTGATGCACTACAAGGTGACAACACCAAGGTTTTATAAAGTTTCACAAACTTGACTCTTGATTGGCTTCTCAAATTCTCCACAATTGACCCTTAAATAAATTAGTCTCTAAGGTCACTAACTTGTACTCAAGGATTTAAGCCTCACATGGACTTAAAGAGGCATCTAACAAGATTAAATTCATCATCCCAACACAACTAACCCACTCACAAGTCACTAAGATTCCTACTTAGCATCTAGTCTGCCCAAGTCCTCAAATCCTAGTAGCCCTACTTAAGGGGTTTTTCTGACTTATTTTCCCCATAAGGTTTCAAACCCAAATTTCAATAAATGGTTAGAATACTCATTTCCAAGTTGTATAACATATCTCAAACTTAGTATGGACTCTTTTGGGAATTGTGTCTCAAAATTGAGGTTTTCTTTCTACAATTAGGCCTAATTAAGCCACCCTTTACAAAGGAAGTACCTTTTAGACTTAAAGTCACCCAAAAATTCCCCCAAAAAGTCTTAGTATAGACCTTCTAACTTCCAAATCTCAAGGTTTTAGTTCCCCACATTCATTTCTAAATGACCAACCATAAAACCCTTGTTTTGGGGAAAATGGTGGAGGGTTTATTGGATCAGATGGTTCTGGACACTTTCTCCACTGACCACTACTTAAAACACTTTGGGATATATATGCATATGCTTACAAAATCATCAGACAAGTATTTCCATAGATATTTTATCAATTACCCTCTTAGGTTCCCTATTTCTTCATAGAAAACACTTCAAAACCCACAAGAGCATACTCCTGAAACCCTACAAACCACCTTCTCTACCTTGTAAATGTAAAAGGAAAATTTTAACATGTTTAATAGGGGTCATTCCACCAAAATACAGTGACCACAAAGGGTGGAATGCCCTAATTTCTCATTTCTGCCCTCAAACCCCTGTTTTGGACATTTGATTGGGCAATTTCAGAAATTAGATGATTTCTAATTCAAATCTGAATGAAAAACGACCAAATTAGACTCAAATGAAATTTATTTCAATGTTCAAACATACCACAAGAGTTTCAAGACATGACAGGTCCGTATAGGGTCACAGTACGGCCTGAAAACAGAGATATTGCAAAAAAAACATGGTTTTACTAGAAAATTATAGTTTGTATTGTTATTTTCTTCATAAAACTTCATGCCACCCCCGTTCTTAGGGTGTTGAGAGTCATTTATACATTATTTGGGTACTTTTAGTCATTCTCCAACTAAAAAACCACCTTATGTGGTTGTTTCTATACATTTCCAACATATGGTTATCTTGAAATCCTCCAAATAACACTCCTAAAATCTAATACTTTAGAACTCTATCAAACCATATATGATTCAAGGACTTTTACATGACTCCAAACATACCCAAGGGTCCCCATTTGACCTTATTACATGTAAATTGGCCTATAAAGACCTTATTTATATGACCAAAAGACTCAATTTGCATAAAAACTTCATAGACTCCACTATTGATCATGTTGTCAAGACCTTCAAATGATCACATTTGCAATTGATGGTGTTGGTGCTCTTGCACCACTTCAAGACCTAATAGAATTTGTAAAGAAAACTATTGAGTAAATTATAACACAACCTTTGTAGTTCTATCAAAACATCTTAAAACTCAGAATGGAAACTTGAAAAATGGACAACTAAATCTATTGCATAAAACAAACTATTTACAATTCCTCCTTAACCAGATTGATCCCATATTTTAGACTAAGTCTAAAGACATGAACTTGAACCAATGATTTTTCATAAGCCCTGAATTCCCTTCTATAGAGATAAGGGAGTAGACAAGCTTCAGGCTTAAGACAAAAGAAGTTACAAATTTTTAGTAACCAAAAGATGGAGCTGCGAGAAGAGGCTAGTGTAATTGCTTCACAACTGTATGTCTTGCTATTTTGGTAGGGAAAGGAACAAAGATTTTGATGATTGATGCATTGCCAGATGTCGTTTGGAGCTAGGCACTCCTCAAATGCCATCAAAGTACTCAATGAGAGAATTCACTGCTCTGCCTTTCTAAGCCATGCACCAAGAAATGAGAAAACATGCAAGGAACAACATCAAAAGGAAACCCAAGAATTCTGAACCTCCTTCACTATTTCTAGGATCCATTGCATGAGTGTGATCCTGCCCTCCTAGTTGAGAAGTTTCATGCAACTTCAACCAGGCATAAACTTAGGGAATCCACACCTGGTTGGCTTAAAAAATGTTGGAAGCCTAGCTAAGAGAACAACAACAACAGCAAAAATTCTCCTCTCATCCCTTATCTATATCATCCTAGTGGGCAATCTCCCTACACCTAGAGTTGATGCTCTGTTAGGAAAATTAGATGTAGGGGAGGGGTAGAGGAAGTTGAGAAGATTCTCTACTTTAGAAGGGACTCTGCCAACTCTTAGAAATAAGGAACTACCGGAGCTAGGAGATCAACCCTCAGGACCCACTGTCATATGAGATAAGAGACCAGAGAAGAAATAACAAAGGTTCAATGGATGCTACTACTATCCTCAAATTTTCCCTATACCACCTATTCCAAAGGAAGTAAACTCCAAGTCTCCTAATTCTGTAAGGACAAGTTAATAGCTGTGAGAACAAGGAAAAAAATCTGATAGAACAAGGGAGTAAACAAAATACATAGGAACAAGAGAAATCCATACTTCTAGCACGTTTTAGACAGTATAAGGGGTAACACCAGCAATTGTCTATTTATAGAAATTCTAGGATGCAAGCATATATCCGTATATCTTTGGTTTAATAAATTCTAGTCACTTCGAAGCATTCCAGTCATAAATGGAAATCTTGCGAAGATTACTATAAATGAACCGAAAGATTGGATCTCATAATTCTGCATAACTGAGAACATCACTTCTTGTATTGAATATGGCAGGTCAGGTGTCTTAATTTCATCAATTTAGCATTATCATCATGTCAAATTTCATCACACGGTAGATGAAATGTCATTCCTAGTAGCAGCATGGATTTCCAAAGGTCGAGCCTGCATAAACCAAATCTTTCTATTAATAAATTCCTTCATAGTGGTGGGAATGGAGACTCTTCACATGCCTGAGCAGTTAATGCTTTCAATGAAGCATCATCAGATCAGCACCAACTCATCTCCTTGTCACATTTTCAAATTTTGGTCGTTGATCATGATCCTAACTAGCTTGACTTCAATGGCACTAATTTGGCCCTTTTCATAGTAGAAAGGTTATGTTTTCTTTTCCCAATGATGATTTGCCACCTGGATAGCTCTCCCAACCACGATCCCGAGAAAATATCCTCTTTGTAGTATAGTTAAGACTGTATTCTACAATTCCACACGCAAAGGATATGGCCAGAGATATGGTCTCGGTAGAATGACGGACGACTGTTGGATCAGCTACATGTGATCAGGACAACTCTCTAGCAAGTGGCCACATCCATAGGACTATGACATGTCATTTTCTTTATTTAATGCACCAGTCCCATGCTTTTAGAATTGCATGTGTCAAGATTTCCGCCATTCCCCTTTCACCCAAAATGATCCCTTGGTGAAGTATGGTGGAATAGAAGAAATAGTACTGAAACCATTCTACACCATTTGGGACCCACCATCCTTCCCTCCTTGATAGTCACTGACCAGCTGTCACTCTTTTCGCAATTCCACAGGCATGAACTCTGTCAATATTTTATTGTTGGTGGAATGGCAAAAATGAAACCACCACTGCCACATGATAGAAAAAGAGAGAATTAGTAGGACTAGACCCGAATGTCTATGCTTTTAAAATATCCTTTTCTTTATAGGAAAAGGGGGCCAATGGGTCTAAAACGTTCTGAACGTAGGCTAGAAAAGGTAATTGTTCAGTGAGGGACCAGTCAAATAATGTTCAAGGGGACATAAGGGAGCAACTTAAACTCTGGGTAATGGGAGACAAGAAGTCAATAAAGCAATATAAGGAATGTGGCCTTTACACTTAACTTTGGCATGGGGGTTTAGGGTTTAAAATTTCTTTTGGTATGCAAAGAACCCTAAGTTTGAAAATCCTTCAACTTGATGTCATAAGCCTAAGGACAAAAATACTAGAACTATGAAAAATTTTATATGGTTCCATCAGTGGCTCTATTTGGGAATGCCTGTTCAACTTGAACAGGGTGAGATCACAGAAAAAACACTAGAGGAGCAGACCAAACACACAATAGCCCCATGCCATCATGTAGAGAAGAAGTAAAACCCGCCTCTGTCAAACATTTTGTTCTCCAGTGACTTCATCAGGAGGCTTCTGAAAAATTTGCAAAAATTTAACCTATTTCTGCCATAGACACTTGGATAGCCTTTTGGACAACTATTTTCTCCAGAGTCTCCTTGACTACTCTGAACCATAGACATTTGAAAAATATTGGCAAAAAGATAGTCATCATCTCGTTCAATTATATCCAACAACTTGAGATAACTACTTTCTTCTGATTTTTGCTTTTTACATACATCAGAAAAATAAAAGCAGTCATAATCTATTTCATAGTTGGTAGTGAGGGAATTTTTAGATTTTGCTGAGTCAGTGTCAAACCTAAAACAATCATATTTAGTTTCTTCTTTAAAATCTGAAACCCTAACCTTATTTTCTAGTACTTAAGTTGGCCATTCCATTTGATGGGGAATATGGAATTTGGAATCACCCAAGTCCTGATCATTTAATAAATTTTTTGCTCCCCTAGATACTTCTGTATGTTGAACTAATATTAGTTGACTAGCCTCCTTGGGATCCTCTTCAAAAAGTGGATTATCTATGTATCTATAAGTCCCCATATCCTTTATTGATGACAAGTCCATAGGTTCATCAAAAAGTGGGTTATCTCTTTAATGCATTATGTTTGCATACTCTCCAATATCACTATCTTGATAACTTGCATCATTATCTGACTCAGAGTTTCCACAACTCTGGTATGAGCACTCTGATAATTGCCTACCACTTTCTTTATTGTTGGTAGGAACCCATTCCTTCTGATATTCAAACTCACAATAAGTTGTTTCTCTAGGATGTGAAATCTTGTTATTTGATACAAAACATACATCCTCATAAACAAGGTAAGTATCTTCACAACTTGCTACATATTCACAAGATAGAGGAACCTCCATAATTGATACTTCTTTATGCACATGTGTATTAGGTATCTCATAAGTTGCCCTATAAGGTTCTAGAGATTTCCTTTTATTTTGGTAGTAAGGGGAAGAGAGAGAAATAGGATCGTATAGACTTTGAACCTTTCTATTTTGATCACAACCTCTATCCCCCTTAATACAATGAGTTTTATGTGTTCATTGACCTGACATGGGTTTACTTGAACAATCCAATTTGCCTCCCACTTGGCAAATGGTGGAACAGATGGATCCACTTTTCCTTTTATAATTATTTCCCACAATTTCACAATCTTTTATCATTGTATGTTGTAAATTATTTTCTATACTCATGGCCAAAGAATATGCTTGCATCATAGTAGTAGGGTTTCTATCTCTTAGTCGATAGCTATCTTTTTTATTGAATGCACCTAAATATATAATCAAACACATGGCCTTTTTAGGTCTAATATTTGCAAGAATCCCTTACTATTTTGGTAAATCTTAAATTGAAAGATGGGATTGATTCATTTATCTTCTTTCTCAATCTGCATGAGTTTTTTAATCAATATACCAACGTCTATCCTTTCCCCAAACTATTCCATAAAAGCCAACTTTAAATCTTGCCATGAAAGAATAAACTAATTGGGTAAACATGCAAACCAATCTCTAACTTCTCCTTTAAAAGTTTGAACAAACAACTTTATGACAACATCCTCATGATCTATTTCATAATCTCCCATTAAGTCACACAATTCTTGTAAATGGCTGCTAGCTGTTTTGGATCTGTCATTATTAAACTTTGTTATCTGACTCCTAACTTCATTAGGAACATGGTTTGGAAACCCACAAATATTACTGAAGTCAATAGCCTTATACCTTTCGATGAAAAATCCACCTTGATAAAAGAAGTGTGACTGCTAAGTATACATCTTTAAATTTCTAGGGAAACTTTCTTGAAACTTTGTAAAATACCTGAAAAGAACCCTTTGCCACTGATATAAACTTCATTTTGATTTTATGAAAGATCAATAACACCAAACTGCATCACCAAACTTCTTTTATAGAGTCATCACCTCTTCTAATAGAGGAATAAATCTTGGAAGCATACTACTCTCTTCTAAAATCAACTTCTGAATCCTTCTTCACAGTAGAGTTATGTAGAACATTCTGGGATATGAAACTTGATGTATTAGATTTGTATCTACCTCAACTACAAATGAAAAAACATAGTAGAGTCACCATCCTTTTCTTGTAAGGAACATGATAATTTGACCTCTGACCCTTCAATATATAAGGAGATTTATTTAGCTAAGACCCTAGGATAAAACATAGTTTCACCTTCATGTTCCAATAGAGTCACAAATTTGTCGGTGGCTCAACTAGGCAGAAACTTCTTGATCCTTAGCTAAAAGAATGTTGGCACTTGCAAGGGAACATATACTTTTAGGATAAGACACAACTCTTTATTTAGTTCCCCAGTAGAATCATCAATCTATTGGTTGTTTTAAATTCCCAACCTGATCTCAAGGAAAACAGATCTATAGAATAGCCATTTCCAATAATTGATGCCTCAAGGGATTGGCCAAACAAATAGGAAACTAGGGTTTTCAATCCCTCCTTCCTCTACACTTTAGGCTCTGTGAAACCAAGGAGGGGGCTGTTCCTATTTTTTTTTGGAATATTTCCCTTTTGGGGAAAAACAATGTTCTATTTAAATGGATAGGGGTCCTTGAAATATTTGCTCAATAACAATGTTCCAATAGTAGATGTGCACCTTTAAGATTGCTTAAAGAACATTTGATAAGTAAAGAGATGGGCTAGATCCCTAAGCTTTAATCATTTTCTTTGCAGAGGAATATGTAAAATAAAATTAACTCCTAACACCTATTGCTGGAAGGGAAATCGTGTTGGTTTTCATTAAAATAATGAGGATAGTTAAAGGGATGCAAACTTAGTACTATATTTCTGAAAAGATTAGTGCCTATCCAAGGGCCAAAGAGTCAAGAAGCTTTCAGAAACCTTAAGGAACACATGATATAATAAGACCTAGTAATGCCTTACATTAAAATACTTTACTAATCTTGGAGCTAACCATGCTTAGTTATCCCTATAAACCAAGACTACATTCAGTATTTCTCTTGTAGATAATGATTTTACTACTTGAGTAAATGCCACAAGAAATAATACACAAACACAAGAAAGATTGTGATGATGAATAAAAATGATCCTTAATCAAATATATATTCATAAATGTAGAACTGTATACATAAAGTAGGAGACAGTACACTTCAAGACTCAACAGAATTTGTAAAGTAAATTGTTTAGTAAATTATAACATAGGCTTTGTAGTTCTATCAAAACATCTTAAAACTTAGAATGGAAACTTGAAAAATAGACAACTAAATCTATTGCATAAAACAAACTATTTACAATTCCTCATTAACTAGATTGATCCCATATTTCATACTAAGTATGAAGACATGACCTCGAACCAATGATTTTTTATAAGCCCTAAATTCTCTTTTATAGAGATAAGGGAGCAGACAAGCTATAGGCTTAAGACAAAAGATGTTACAAATTTTTCAGTAACCAAAAGATGGAGCTGCGAGAAGAGGCCAGTGTAACTGCTTCACAATTGTATGTCCTATTTTGGTGGGGAAAGGAACTAGAAGCTTTTGATGATTGATGCATTGCTGGATACTATTTGGAGCTTGATACTCCTCAAAGGCCATCAAAGTACTCAATGAGAGCATTCAATGCTCTGCCTTTCCAAGCCGCGCACCAAGAAATGAGAAAACATGCAAGGAACAACATCGAAAGGAAACCTAGGAATTCTGAACCTCCTTCACTATTTTTGGGTTCCATTGCACGGGTGTGATTCCACCCTCCTAGTAGAAAAGTTTCATGCAACTTCAACTGAGCAGAAACTTGTGGAATCCACACCTAGATGGCTTCAAAAATGCTGGAAGCCAAGCCAAGAGAACAACAGTAACAACAACAATTCTCCTCTCATCCCTTATCTATATCATCCTGGTGAGGCAATCTCCCTACACCTAGAGTTGATGCTCTGTTAGGAAAATTAGATGTAGGGGAGGGGTAGAGGAAACTAAGAAGCTTTTCTACTCTAGAAGGGAATCTGCCAACTCTTAGAAATAAGGAACTATTGGAGCTAGGAGATCAACCCTCAGGACCCACAATCAAATGAGATAAGAGACTAGAGAAGAAATCACAGAGGTTCAATGGATGCTGCTACTATCCTCAAATTTTCTCTACACCACCTATTCCAAAGGAAGTAAACTCCAAGTCTCCTAATTCTATAAGGACAAGTTAATAGCCATGAGAACAAGGAAGAAAATATGATAGAAAAGGGGAGTAAATAGAACACATAGGAATAGGGGAATACTGCTAGCATGTTTTAGACAGTATAAGGGGTAACACCAGCAATTGTCTATTTATAGAAATTCTGGGATGCAAGCATACATCTGCACAACTTTGGTTTAATAAATTCTAGTCACTTCAAAACATTCCAGTCATAAATGGAAATCTTGTGAAGATTACTATAAATGAACAGAAAGATTGGATCTCATAATTCCACATAACTGAGAACATCACTTCTTGTATTGAATATGCCAAGTTAGGTGTCTTGATTTCCTCAATTTAGCATTGTCATCATGTCAAATTTTATCACACAACAAATGAAATGTCATTCCTAGTAATGGCAAGGATTTCCAAAGGTCGAGCCTGCATAAAGCAATTCTTTCTATTAATAAATTCCTTTGTAGTGGAGGCGATGGAGACTCTACACATGCCTCAGCAATTAATTCTTGCAATGAAGCATCATCATATCAATGCCAACTCATCTCCTTGTCACATTTTTAAATTTTGGCGCCATCGATCATGATCCTAACTAGCTTGACTTCAACGGAGCTGATTTGGCCCTTTTCATAGTAGGAAGGTTATGTTTTCTTTTCCCAATGATGACTTTCCACCTAGATAGCTCTCCCAACCATGATCCCGAGAATATATCCTCTTTGCAGTATAGTTAAGACAACATTCCACAAATTTGCATGCAAAGGATATGGCCAGAGATATGGTCTCGGTGGAACGGCGGATGACCGTTAGATCAACTACACACAATCAGGACAACTCTCCATCAAGTGGCAACATCCATAGGACTATGACACATCATTTTCTTTATTCAATGCATAGTCCCATCCTTTTAGAATGCCACATGTCAAGATTTCCTCCATTCCACAATCACCCAAAATGATCCCTTGGTGAAGTATGGTAGAATGGTGGAAATAATAAAGAAACCATTCTACACTGTCCGGGGCCCACCATACTTCCCTCCTCAACATTCACCGACCATCTGTCACTCTTTCCACAATTCCACAGGCACGAACTCTATCAATATTGTATTGTTAGTGGAATGGTGGAAATGAAACCACCACTACCACATGCCAGAAAAGAGACAATTAGTAGGACTGGACTCGGGCATCTATGCTTTTAAAAATATCCTTTTCTTTATAGGAAAAGGGGGCCAATGGGTCTAAATCTTTTCTGGGTGCGGGCTAGAAAAGGCAATTGTTTAGCAAGGGGCTGGTCAAATAGTGTTCAAGGGGACAAAAGGGAGCAACTTACACTCTAGGTAATGGGAGACAAGCAGTCACTAAAGCAATATGACAAATTTGGCCTTTACACTTAACTTTGCCATGGGGGTTTAGGGTTTAATGTTTCTTTTGGTATGCAAAGAACCCTAAGTTTGGAAATCCTTCAATCTAGTGACATAAGCCTGAGGACAAAAATACTAGAACTATGAAAAAATTTATATGGTTTCGTCACACACTCACCATCATAAAATCATGATTAGTGCATCATCATATGATTCACAATTCTTAATAGTTAAATAATCATATGAACATGTAATCTCATGCCTAACTAACATTAGTCAATATTCACATAATCAATGAATAAATCAAATATTTCTACAACATCTAATCATTAAACTATGGTTAATCATCCTGATTACCACACAAAAATAAGATTAAGCTAAATCATAAGTTGGGAATGTAACAATTGTTATGCTCTCATCTTCAGACTTCCACATAGTTTCATACCTTGACTTCAAGTTCTACATCTTGGCTTTCTTAAAAGACTGATCACCTTCATAGATACTCTTCAAGTTTTCCCAATCCAACACTTTCGCCATTTTAGTTTTAGATAAAGCATTCAGTAGGGCATCTTTAGCTTTGTCATTAATCTCATAATCCCTTATCTCACTTTTAGTTGCTAGATAACCCTCAGGAATAGTATATTTGTCTTTAACCATACACCATACATTATAACCAAGAGAAATAAGATAAATTTGCATTCGTACCTTCCAGAAGGCATAATTGGTTCCATCAAACTAAGGAACATATTTCTTGTGTGCCATCCTAGATCTACCTTAAGCTGTTAGGCTTTCTTCCAAGGAACCCTCACTCTGATACCATTTATTGGAATGCACAAGACAACTGAGAGGGGGGGGGGATGAATCAGTTGTATTAAAAATTTTAAGCCCTCACAAAAACAATCACATCCACATCAAATCCTTTAAACCTTAATTTTGTTATGACAATTAAACATGAAGAATAGATAACAAAAACTTAATCACATCAACACCATGCACAAGAGAACACTAGACTTTACGTGGAAAACCCTAAAAGGGGAAAAACCATGGTGAGGATTATCTCACAATATATAGTATTATCAGTACTAAATTTCAAAGAGTCTCATTGCCAAAGGGATCACTACCCAAGCCTCATTGTCCAAAGAAATGCTCACTACGAAAAGGGTGGCTCACTGCCAAAGGGTGTCTCACTACCAAGGGGTGGCTCATAGCCAAGAAAGGTGGCTTGCTACCATGAACTTATATGATAGCATCTACCTCATGCCTGAGTTCAGTTCCAATGAAGCACAATATAAATCACCTTTGTTGCCTTACAACACAAACACTTTCATCTTCGCATCTCCAAACACACACTCACTACACACAAATTCATTACATTTATTTATACCAATCTTCAACCTTGGAACATGCATCAAGGTCGGCAATACAATCTACAACCTTTGGAACAGTCTCCAAGGTCAGAAAACATACATAATTCAAATTAGGTGTGGACATAAACAATCTTGCAGAGAAAAAAAATGAGGGGAGACCACTTCATGGGTTAGCTCAAGCCAAAATACATCTTCACACTCTTCAACATACTTCCACAATCCACAAAGCACATCCACAATTGGTGTTAACACCCCAGTCGGCCAAACTTGTATAGATATCAAGAACATTTAGACACATGCTTCCATAAACACATTCATGACTTACAAACCAAGTATAATGCTTCAACACGATTTTGAGACATCCATGAATAATCTTCAGTCACCTAAGAATTGCCAGAATCATCTAAAACACCTTGCACCTGAGGAAGGTTAACTGTCTGCTCACAAACAACACTATCGAACTCTGCTACACAATAAATTTCTTTCCAGAGCACCAAATCACAAATCCTTGGCGATGAAGATATCTAGGGACCTTATAAACATATGTCTAGAACCATAACACCTAAAACCACTTTGTGGAGAAATGCAGAGAAAAATACTTTCTCCCAGACACCTTTGCATAACTCAGAAACTTTGTCAAATACAATCTTCAAACTAGTGAACACAACTTCCACTACACGGTGATCTAGACCACCAAATTTTGGATTTAGCATCTTCAAGTACTTCTCTAAAACATATCCAAATCTCACACTCTAGTCTTCAACATAGAAGAAATGTGGAGCAAGAGCTCAGATAATATCCTGCAAGCTAGAATACTCTGCAACACACTATTTCCACTTGGAGAGGAAATTTTCTTTAAAGCACTTGGAAACTCAAAAACATGAACAATATACCAACAACATCAGCACTTCTTCAGGTCATTCAAATCACATTAACATGACAACTCAATCAAGCAACAATCAACAATATCAGAAGACACTGTTGACACCAATGACAACACAAGCATGTTGACATCAATGAAAACATCAGTTAGCACATACTTGCAACATGGTTCCCAAACCCTCTTGGATTAAATTCCAACACCATAGTCCATAATGGGTCTCAAGCTACTTTTACCATATTCTCTTTCATTTTTGTAACTCGTCCTAACATGTCATAGTCATCTCCCTAACTTGGGAACTCCATTTTGGTATTATTCCTCCATTTAAAGATGCTTGATGACACATCATACTTAAATGCAAGAAGCTAGTCAACAAGTCAAGTTAACAATGTAAATCCCTTCTCTAATGCTCTTATTCATCATAAAATCTATCATAAGAATCTCTTACAACCCCTTACACACATCATGAGATCTTGGGCACATGGCCAAGGATGCCAAAACAAAGTGGAATGTCCCTTTTTACATGTGTGCAATAATAATAAATAAATATAAAAAACAATTAAACAATACAAACATGAGGATGCAAGGTTCATGATATTCTTTGCAATAAATGTAGATCTAGGGGCTCCTACTAAAACTAAAAGTTGTGTAAGTGTTATCAGTTTCACCAAAAATAAAAATGGAAGATATGCTCCCTATGAGTTATACTAGGCTAATCCGATATGTATACACATAATCACAATTAATATAGACTAAAGAGTAAGTGGAGTGGATTAGATCATAGTCAATTCAAATAATATAATAATTTTCTATAAATAGAAATAAATACAAACAATGGATCACTTAGCCTTATGGCCAAAGAATGAGTACCAAATGTATATGACTTTAAAATTTGTGCACCAAAACATAAGGAAAATGCTTTGATAGTTGAATGTAAGGTTAAAATTAGAATATTCTTCTCTACTCAGCTCTTGGTCAAATTTATTAATATTGATCTAGTCAATAGTCTAGAACTTGCTCTCAGAACATGAGCTCAACCTCTAATGATCTCTAGATTCTACCATCTATGCAATCTAAAAGGTAAGATTGTTTAATCTCTTATAGTGTAAAGGAGGTAGTAGATTTTCTAATTTTCACATAATGGGATTACACTTTTCCTAATACATTAAACCATGTAAGGAAGATGAATCAACAAATTTGATTAATTGTTGACGATAATAGATAAGTACTTAGAAATCATGTTAATTATTCATTTAAAGCATCAAATCCAAATGTGTTGCTATTAATTATCCTTTCTAGATGCCTCCTTCAATGAGTCTAGACCTTTCTTTTATAAGTGGATGATCATATGAATGAAAATAAATGTCTTTCTATATAAGCACATGACTATAGATTCGGCAGCATATGCATAGTTAGTTCTAGGTAGGAAAGCCAAATTGGGCTATTCAACCAAGTTTGAATTTGGGTGGTTCATATTTATGCTTGCAACAACAATGCCACATCCATAGAGTTGACATTAAATTAGATAGGTAGAATGGATCATGAAAATCATGGATAAAAAATAGATAAGCTAGATGTATAGGGGTGTGTGCACATAGAAGTAAGATATATCAATTGGCATATAATTATGTGTGGGTAAGGATCAATAGAAGTTGGGTAAATGGGCTTGACTTTGCACAAGATTGTGTCATATGTCATCATGTACATGTATTGAGACATCACCTCAAATATCCACAAAACTTTAAATGGATAAAGCCATTAGGATGCATTTTTCACCATTACAAAGATATTCTTTTTATAATTGTGGGTTCTTCATTGTTTTGTTGGAATTTATCTATTTGAGACAAATATTCATTTTTATTTCAATGAAGAAACTAAATACTATTGAAAAATAAATAAACGGTGATATTTGTATCGTATACATGTATAGTAAAAATGTGACACATCCATGTCATCTAGAGTAGGATTCTTACAATATTTTATAATTTGTTGGTTGAGAAATGGTTGTATATATTCTGAAATTGAATGTGATAATATATTACCTAAAATAAATTCTTGATTTTTTTTTGGCAAGTCAAGCATGTAGCTTACATATAACTATACCAATAATATTCAAAGTTTCAAAAAGATGATACTACTATGCAAATCTATGTGCTTGAACTTGAAAGTTTATAGTAGTTGCATTTATGTTGTATTTATCTATGCTTTACAATAAAGGAAATACATTACAATGATTATACACAAATAATTCACAATGATTATACACAAACAATAGAATTACAGTGAAAACACATTTGTAAAAAGTAGGTTCATAGATTTGTATTAGAACTAACATAGATTCCATTCACTAAATAATACATCTATTATGCAATATAATAAAGAAGGGATAAGAAATATAAGAACTACTCATAATTTATGCACAAATATAGTTTATATCTATCAAGTATTTACATGTAAAGTTGTTTAGAAAGTATAATACCCTTCATACAACATTGAACAAATAAAATGGCAATGCCTTAAACTGCAATGTTAAGGTGTGGTATGAGATGTGTTAATTCTAAGTAAAGTGTTGTTTGTCATATAGTTTGTCACACTTGTATATTAGATGCCAAATGAGAATGCCTAACTGCAAAAAGAACTTATTGTTGAATCAATTTTATTGTCTAATATATATGTTTTGCATTAGTTTCAACTATCTCTAATATGACTTCTACTTGAAACAATACCTATATGTGCCATTGAATAACTAACAAGCATCACTATTTAATATTTATTTGCCTAAAGCTATACATTTTTTATATTTGACAATTACTCATTCCATAAAATGTCACACCAATAAATTAATAAATATCATTATGTATCAACCATTTAATAACACCTATAAATGATGTTATTTACAATAAATAATCATAAATATCTTAAATCTTGTAACATTAAACTAATTACAAATATTAAATGATGAGTTTGGTAGAACAAATAAACCATCACGAAAGAATATAAATTTAAGGTCGAAATATAGTTTTGGACCCTAGTTCATTTGTTTTCATTAGTTGCTGATATGCGCTTCTTGTGCTTTTGACATATTTAACAAAACCTTATAAATTGCCATGACTAATAATCATCTTCGATGATTGTTTTCTACCTTGTGGAACATTAATGCCTTTTTCTGCTAACAGTCCTCCTTGCTTTAAGAGTCCTCCTTGCTTGGATGACTCTCCATGTAAGTAGGGATAATGCCTTATATATTTTCCTTTCGAAAACGAACAAAGCTGAACTCAGACCCATTTGTTTCTACGTCTTGTGTGTCTCCATGTATTTCTTCCTTTGAATTGTCATTAGCATTGTGGTGAGAATGATAAGAAGGGGAGGGTGCATCCTCAATATCTGGAAGTTCATTTTCAGATTGTTCCATATTTCGGGCAATTTCTAGGTCTCCTGCACTTATGTGCTTGTGAAGAAGATGGAGTGGAGAAGATCCTTCAAGTGGAGTGGTTTGTCCGACTTCCCGCCTTTTCATATTTTTCTTAAGGTTGTTCTTAGCTCTCTGATGCCACTTCTTCAAAGAGTTAGCTATTCTTTCATCAAATATGGTTGTTTTCATGTTCGTTCCTAGCTGCAATAACAAATCTCATATTTCATTCTAAGGTGGCATCGAAGAAATCAGAAATCAAATCTTTATTCAAGTGTCAAATACATACTTGTGTAACAAGAGCGTAGAGAGGAAGAGTTACATAGCTGGACAGTATTTGAACTCCAATGCTAATCATTAACAAAAGTAGTTTGAGTTAAAAATATTGTGGCTCGAGAAATAAGTATAATATTGACAACAAAATTCTTGTGAACACTGAACTTTTTTTAATACTAAATGTACTTATCATTCATGATGATAGTTGGTCACTTAGTACAATCCTAAACATTGATGTTAAAAATCTTCTTTCAATTTTTTCTTTCTAACTGTAAGTTACTACAAACATTTTCCTAAGAGGAATATTGTCTTTTGGAAGCAATTTAACGACGTCAAATAAACTTACCCCAAGCTTATTCTAACTGCAATATCTGGCACCCGTTTATGGAAGCAGGATTTCAGACCATATTCATACTGCACCAATCATAACATATGAATTTACACAATCTGTTAAGGCAGAGAAAATGCTATCAAGCCAAGACTAACTAAAAGTAAATATGAGGATATTTGGATGTAGATGTTTCTTCCTCACCCATGCCCAAAAGAAAAAAGCCATCTGGAAAGCGCTCTGCAAAATGAACATTCTACGATTATAATTTATGAAGGCGGGAAAGATAAAAGAAAAGAATGTTTTCATAAAATATTGTCTAACCTGAAATACGGTAAAATGAATGAGATAGAGAATCAACCAAGGTCGACCGAACCAAAACAGTAGATCACTGGGCTTCACCACTGGAGCTCCATGCACAATAGGATTTCTATCTTGGATATCTAATGCCATTTTCGTTATTATAACTTGCAGCTTCGTTCCCACTATCAGAAGAATCTGTGAAACAAAAATATTTTAAGCCCTTCTAAATTACTATTCAAATTAAAGATGTTATAATTCCACATTGCATTGTGTGAAAAGTGGTGTGATATCTTTTATGATGGACATTTGGAAAACTGGAATTTCGATATTTCCTGAGTGATATCTTTTGTGATGGACATTTGGGAAATTGGAATATTCGATATTTCCTGAGTAAACTGCTGTCTTTTAATTGTAGAAAAAACCATTGATATTTCTCTACGCATATACTAGCTCAAAACAACTCCTAAAAGTTATATGATCACAGGTGGAAACTGGAAAGGATACAAGCATTTGCAAAAGGTCACTATCACCCAATCGAACACCACCTCTATCAAATTCTAGTGCCCCAAGGAAACTTACTAATGCCCCTGTAGGACACAACACCTAGAAAGGTTTATTAGTATCCACGTTAGTTATGAGTGTACAAGTCAGTAGTATCTACTTTTTTGAGATCCCTATTTAAGATGAGAATCTCCTACTTGTTTCTTCAATCTTCTAGCACCTTCTAAACTACGTTATAGATCCAAAAAAACATTATCTTATTCTCAATTCTTTGAACATTATCTTATTCTCAATTCTTTTTCTTACATGTTTTATTTCTAATCTTAATCAAATTCTATATGTAGTATTTACTGTTCTTAGCATAAACCTAAAATTGTTTTTTTTATTTTTAAAGAAATCATATTAATTAAATAAAATTCATACATAAAAAATATTATCTTATACCTAATTCTTTTTTTTTTTTTTACAATTTTCATTTTTAATACTATTCAATTTCTATATCTAGTAATTATTTTACTAGACATAAAGTTAAAATTGTTTAATTTTTTCTTGTTGGAAAGAAATCATATTAATTAAATAAAATTAACACAACATAGAAGTTGAAGTATGCATTCCTGAAAATTATGGATAACACACATTTTAATTGTCTACATATGGATCACTCTAATGGTGAGAAAGATCATAAAAATCATGTGCATAGTTACAAAACCATTTATATTTTCCATATACTTCTAATTATTTCATTAAAACTCAACCAAGTAAGTGAAGCAAAGTATTATGTTTACTTACAATGAATGGAACAAATGACATCCAAAAAAATGTGAACCAACCTGCACAATTAAGTTCCATGCCCATTAGCTTGTTAAATAATTAGAAGTAATGCACAAATAAATACAAGGTCGATTAGATTTACCATTCCTATTTAGAAGAAGAAACAAGATGGCAAAAAGCCATAGAGGTGGACTGCACACAATGGCATAAATCATTCAAGCAATCAGTTTTAGATTAGGAAGACATGCAATAAAAAAATATGTTGCAACCATTATTAAACTACAATTATGAAACACACCTGATAGATACAACAACACTAAAGTCATTGTCCAAAGATCTCTTTATATATCTTTGAAAATTAAATTTACTATGTGGAGCAAAGTGAGCCTGCAAAATTAAATGTATGCATAACTATAGGTCTCTTGGTAACTATACAATATAAAACTTTAAAAGCATGGAGTAAGAAGGTTTACAAGTATAAAGCCATGACGCAATGTTAAGTAATCCACTTTAGGTACCGATCTAACGAATTGTCTAAAAAAGCATACCTACAAATCCAAGAGTTAAGACTTTAGTATATTGAAATTGCAGTGAGGTTATATTTAAAATAAAGAATGACTATTTAAATTGCTAATTTTACTTACAATCCAAGTGAGAACTGGTGTTGTGGACCAGAAACTCATATGCCTCCTTCCAAACGTAGTTTCACGGGTAAATCTGAACCTCGAGGGATCTACAACATAGCAATTATACATCTACTAACTTTCCAAGTCCAAGGATGATCTAAACTAACAAGTTTGATTTTTATAAATTTTAACTTCATCAAGTAATTTTTAAAAATACATGTGTACAGAAAAATGTGTACAATTATAAAATTTGCTTTCAAATTTCAAAAAATCGCAAAATTCTAAAAAAAATTTAAAATCTCTTCCAATTAAATTCTTAAATAAGTAAAGGAAGAAAATAAATTGAAATAAAACTTATTTTTCTTTTATTTATAACTAAATACACCTTGTAAACCTTTGAACCAAATAACATAATCTAAAAATTGTTGGTGGTGGATTGTAAATCCACAGGACACAAAATACTTATAAACATTAACAATATAACTACACAGATTTACTCAAATAATCATAGTGCTATAACACTTCAACTTTTATTGATAATCTTGATACAAACATTATAAATACACTTGATTGAACACATACACTTGATTTAGCGCACTTATGTTAAATCATGCCTCTTTTATAGAGGTCATATTCATACATGGTTTTTGCCTTTCTAGGCTTTTCCATTCCTCATCTTGTCTCATCTAGAAGCTTTATCCTCTAGAACCTTTCTCATCTAGAACTCTCTAATCATTCCCTCTTTCTCAAAACCTCTTGGATTTATCTAGACTCATCTCTCTTTCTAGACTTTTCTCATTATAATTTTGTCTTTTTCCTTTTTCATTTAATTACAAAATACAAATAATTAATGATATTTTTAGGAAGAAATTAATTACCAACAAAAATTAAAATTAACAAGAGGAGAACTTACACCTAAAAATATATTAATTCTATGCCCACAAATCTAATTTACTATAGAATATTAAAAAATAATAAAATATCTCTAAATAAATAAAGAGTATAAGCCTTCAATCAATTACAAGTATTCAGTATATTAGTTTATATTTAGAAATAAATTAGTATATTAATTTATATTTAGAAATAAATTTGTTATTGACTGCTATATTTAGAAATAAATTTGCTATTAATTCTTTGATCATTGAAATAGATGATATTTAAATAAAGTATTATTTTTAGCTATCCTGAACCTTATTAGATTTACAATTACATTTACAAACAAGTTCTAGCTACTACAACAAAACCTGCAGTTAATTACAAACATCCTATCAGCTGGTTTATGTTAGTTGTTCTTTCGTCCTCCTGAATCCCTCTTGACAAAAGCCCGTCTTCAGACAGCTCACTTTATTTCCATTTTACACGATCCTTATACTACTACAAATATTTGGACTTGTGGCTAGCCCTCCAAATCTTATAAAAGAAAAACTCATATGCCCTATCGGAAACGAAGAAAATGGAAAATCTTACACTAACCAGTCGAAAATTCATAATTCACTGTTTTAGTCTCTTCCTCCCATGCCTTCCATTTCTTCATCTGCACACATCACGTTATAACAATTTCTTTTTGCATATAACAGTAATAGGATGAGGTTTATTGACTCGAGATCCCTATTTAAATCTTGAAGAGTTTTATTGACTCAGAGGAAGCTATTCTTAAATATCATCCACTTCAATAGTCAAAGGTCAATTTTGACAAATAAAAGCAGGACAATTATTTAACACTCTTTTATTGTGAATAAAATCTAAAATTACTATTGATTATTTGACTATTGAAATAGATGATATTTAAATAGAGTGCTCATATCATAAGAAGAACCTCCTCCGCCTTTCTTCAATCTTCTACCACCTTGTAAACTACGTCATACATCGAAACAATAACAAGAAGAGGTTTATTGATTCATACCTTTGCCCACCCTAGCGTCATGATTATAATGCAAGACAAGACATGAAAAACGGCCAATACGAAAATGAAGATGTGCAGTTGATGGAGTCCATCATGAGATATGAGAGGGACCTTCCCCTGAATGGATAACAGAAGACAACATATATACTTTGAACACATAATCTGTTTCTATTACAAACAGTACCACTCTGTATGAATATAACGCATATATACTTACTTTTTTAGCACAATGACCAGTCTCAGCTTCAACCTCAGCCTCAGCCTCGTCTGTCGCCAAGGTACGGCTTAATGGTATTTCTGAAGTTAAGAAGAAGAGCTTACGATGGTGCCCAAGTAATGACAACTTTTCAATCTGGTCAGAAACACTATCTGCTAAGGCCTCCTCCTTTGAACAGGGAAGAAACGAGTCTCCTAAGCTCTCAGATATACAAATCTCTGAAATTGGCTTCTGCCCAACAGTAAGCAACAGCGACATAAATCCCAGAAGCATCAATTCTGCATACACACCAGATGAATCAGGGCAAATCTTTTTCAAAGTAATTCGCTGAGATTGATTATGCCAACAACTTATTCACCTTCTTTGATCTTTTCTAGTGCTTCGCCCAGAGATTTCTTTTGGCGTTTCTTGAGCAACTGAAATCCAAACACACACAAAAAAAAATTCCAATTCAATCTAAGTAAAAGCTGAACATTCAACACAACTGCATGAAGATAAAATATAATTGCAAATACCTTGGAAAGGAAATGTATAGCTTGTTCCATTAGTGTAGAAATAAGTACAAAGCCAAAGCAAACAATGGCCACAGCCCAAGTGGGCGTTTGTTCTAAGGATCGAGAATCTGCATCGCCCCCTCCTGCCATATCGAAATAATTATCGTTATTATCCTTTGATTGTTAGTATAACAATTTTATGCTTCTGGGGAAGAGCTTAAAGTGCAGGTATTTATGGCCAAGGTGACACTTTAGGTCAAAATCTTGCATTTCACGTGAGCCTACTGCTGGTTAGTCATAAACCACTCTATTTAAATTTCACATTTTTCAACGCTGAAAGGTAAATTTTATTTAATTTATTTATTATTTTTTTTAAAATGACCTAACAATTATTATGATTTTTATTTTTATTTTTACTATATGAGATTTAGGAGAGTAATGCTTTTATATTCTCCAAAAATAATTAAATATTTAACTGTAGTTAATTGAAAATTTAAATTCAATATATTTTTGAATTTTGATTAATTACTATGTATTTAGTATGTTGAGTAGATAAGAAATCAAAAAGTCTTAAGATGTATTAGGCCTTAGTATTTTGAAATATAGTGTATGTAAATTTTTTAAAATTTAATAAAAAAATATTAAAATTATATAATTTCTTTTTATAATCATTTGAGGCATCTATTTTTATCGGATTTCTCAAGATGACATCTTTTATATAGATTTTTCAAAAGAGAGTTATGCTAATTTTACTTTAGAACTATTTAAGAATTATATTTATTTATTTACATTTTTTTTAATTTATTTGCTTTATTTTTATTTAGAGGTATTTTTACTATTATAATAAAAATAATAAATAAAATAGTACTTAATTTATTTACTATTTTTTCTTTATGAATATCATTTTTCATATCTATCTAAACAATAGTTACCTCACCCAATCTAAATGACATTTATATTTATATTTTTCTTTAGTAAAATCAATCTAAATGATATTTATATTTACATTTTACTTTTGTAAAAAATGTATATTGGAAGAGAATTACTTTTAGAGTTATTTTATTTTATTTACTTAAGAGTTATTTTTTTTATTATGAATATCATTTGACTTATTTTTACAGTTATTTTATTTTATTTACTTAAGAGTTATTTTATTTACTTAACATTTATAGTTTCATATATTTTTAAAATATATCAATTTGTTTTAGTTTTTATTATTTTTAGACATGGTCTCTTTGATAATTTGTGTTCCAACTCTTGGGATCATTACACTCCACCTCCTGTTCTCCTAATTAAAATGAAAAAATAAAATCTCAAACACTAAAAAAGATTTAATATTTTGAAAAAAAAGTGCCTAAAATTTTAAAATTTAATAAACAACTTTACGTAACAACTTTACGTATAATTTAATTATTTTAAACGACACTTTAAAATATTACCCAATAATTAGAATTTTTTATTTCATTCTATATGTTTGTTAAATAATATTAAATTATAATAAAAAGTTGTGATTAACACACCCAAGAAATCAAAGTACACCTAAAAGTTATTCCAGAGTTGGGATTTCGTATACGGAGTAAGTCAAATTCAAAAAATACAACAGGCGTTTCCTTTTCCATCTGCGCGTTATAAATTGAATGTGGAACATTGAGACCTTGGGTAGTTCAGTCGTCACGAAAGAACCTACGGTTTGAAAGCTGCTAAACTCGATGCAGGACAATTGAAACTTTCTCACGAACACGGTATTGTTCCTCTGACGTCATTAGTACGGTATAGCCATACACTCCGGCAGCTGCTGTTCTCCATACAAAATAACATGTCTAAGACATCATACAACACCATACCATGTTGAAACACCAGCTATGGTGATGATGATGAGATAGAGAAGAGACATTAATGTGATATTTTGTTCTCTATTGGAATGTTCTAATAATTTATCCCTTATTAATTATTGTAATTAGTTGTCTAATTAATTGTAATTAGAGTAGAAGATTCTAGAAAGATAATGATGTAGTGAGTTTTCTTTAAGATGTTCTTATGTAGGAAATCTTGAAAATAACATGGGTAAGACATCATGTTAGCATCCTAACATACAACACCATACCATGATGAAACACCAACTATGGTGATGGGATAGAGAAGAGACATTAATGTGACATTTTGTTCTGTGTGTTGGAAAGTTCTAATAATTTCTCCTCATTAATTATTGTAATTAGTTGTCTAATTAATTGTAATTAGAGAAACACTAGTGTAGAAGATTCTAGAAAAATAATGATGTAGTCAGTTTTTTCTAGGATATTCTTATCTAGGAAATCTTGAGAAGGTTCCAATTTTTTGTAAATAGACCTATATAAACTGAGGGATTGTGTAACTGTTTTTATCAAGTTGAATATAAACTATTATTTGTGTTGAAGCACTATGTCTCAGTATTCATTCTTCACCTCTGTCCACCTACAAGTGGTATCAGAGCAAGGTTATTGAAGATCGAATGTAGAAGAAGTATTTTTTGCCCAAAGGAAAGTAAAGTCAGAGTTGTGAGGGTTTATTATCCACAGAAGGTCCACATATAAAAGACAAGTTGGGAAGATCGATCTATAAGAAGACAAAAAAAAAGTTGTGGAAAATAACAAGAGAGGCCGCAACCTATCCAAGAAAATAAAAGTCACCAGGGTTTATCAGGGCAAAAGCTACCAAATGTGAGTCACCAAAGATTAAAGAAAATCTAGCCCTCTTGAAAAGACAAATAGAAGTGTGCAAGCAACTGTTGAACACAATGAGGTGCTGAGAGGGGGGGTGAATCATGACGCCAAAACTTAAACAAATATTTGCAGATAAAACTGAATAACTTAAAGAACATAAAGTAAATCATGCAACACAAGAATCAATACAAAAACACCAGGATTTTTATGCGGAAAACCCTAAAACAGCGAAAAACCGCGATGAGTGTTAGCTCACAATATATTATGCTCACTGCAAAAATATTACGACTTTGTTTTTGGGCTGTAACCCAAGGAAGCTGCTACTCCATGTACTTTGTGCTTCCAACAATTACAACTTTGATTTAGGGTAGAACCCAAGGAAGCTACTACTCCCTGAATATTCTGCTCACTACATTTAGGATTTACAAAGATAGATATATGGACTGCTACAAAATAGACATCTGACTTATGCTGATAATATAGTCTTCTTTTTCTGCTCAAAACATGCCTTCAAACTAATTTTGCACACTTCATATCTTGCCCCCTATTATACTATATTCGCTCTCACATATAAACCTTACAAATGAATTTGATCCTCTATAAATATTCTCCGCAGCACTTCAAAACATTGATTAGGTCGGCATCATAAACATCATTGGATGAAACGTGTAACTCTTCAAAGGTTGGCCTCAAAACATACCATATGATAAGAAAACTTGTTGTGGACTTCAGGACTTCATGAAGGTATTCAAAACATGTCTCTTCATATCTTCCAAAGTCAAAGCAATAGGTTAGGGTCTACCGCACATATCAGAGACTTAACCTGTCAGCCCAAGCTGCTCAAAAATGCTAACTGTTCATTTTCACACTATCAGGGAGAAGTCCAAATCTTCATGTGGACCTATAATTCAATCATGTACAGTCTCAACATCCTCCATTCACCTTTCTGCGGAAGTATCATATCAATCTATACATCCTCAAAAGAAGAAACATGACGAACTGTAGGGAGCAGAGCATTCCAAACCACATGTGACACTTCATAACTCAAGATATAGTATTGCGTTACAGGAAAATAATGAATATAAGCATGCAGATCAAACCTTAGATATATTGGAACATGTAAGACATTTGCACAAACTTCTATGACTGATCTACATACATTTCATCTTCCGCAAAAGATCAAACATATGTATTTAGGCTCTAGAATAGTTTGTATTGCCTCTATCACTTGATTGCTAACTTTGTGGACCACCAGATCACTTGATACTTTAGCATAGCATGCTTTATGCATCTTTGAGCCTATCCTCAGAACCACATGATAAAATATTGTCTTCTGGAGGAATTCGGAGCATTCCATTAATTCTCCATCATTGCTTTGCCTTGTCTAAGTAGTAATTGGTACTCTGTCCCTTGTAACTTTTTCTTCTGAAGATGTGAAGACTTGAAAACTTGGATATATCATTTCAATACCTAGATAAACTTATTTTCATAACCGCAAGATCAAATCTTGCTCTGCAGAGAAATGCGGACCAAAACAATGTTACTCTGCCTTGGGATATGCACTATGAATGCCTTAGACAAATTTTTCGTATTTATCATTAAGTGTGGTACTCCAACCTAATGAGATACACATGTATGAATACTGGAAATATGCAAGGACATGAGTATTTACCTTCACATCATGCTTAAACACAAAACTGATCACCTCACCATACTTAGACAGTTTTCTCTTCTCCTGGACTGGTTTACCTTGACCATGATGGCTCTACCTCTATACAAGTTTGTCCTTAAATTTCTATATACTATGTTGACATCAATGACAACATATATTGCCAACAATATCCCCCTTTGTCATTGATGGCAACATATACTCCCCCTTAGATATATATTTCTCTCTCCCCCTTTGACATCAAGGACAAAGGCCTTGATATCCTTTGCTTGTATCAATTCAAAAACTATATAGACCCCCCCTTACAAAATAATTTCTAAAACTGTACTCCCTTGAGATGAAGATTCCTCAAAAATAGATGCTATGTACATGGTGTGACTCTACTATCTTCTGCAAGACTATATACATCAAAACTTGTCTTATTTACATTACTCTTACAACTCATTTGGATGGTATAATGGCCTTGTAGATTACCTTGAGTTGTTGAAGAGTTACTGTCCAGTTGGAATTTTCTGAGGTAAGCACATGGGCTTGGCATTCACACTATATGCATAGCTTCTTAGCTTCCTCTATGTTGTTTCGGTTTTTCATCTTTTGATCTACCTTTTCTACTTCCCCTAGCAGACCAGACAATGAGGCAGGTCTCAGATTAACTGTCACTCTTAACTGACCAAATTCTTTCTTCAAGTTTTCTCTTTGCTCTTGTAGTTGACATAATTGTGCATGAAGGTTTTCCAGTTGAGCTCTTGTTACTCTATTTTTGTCCTTAGACAAATCATACACACTTACCATTTGATTAATTTCTGCCTCAATGGTATCCATTTGAGCTTTCATATTCTTTGTTGTGTTTGGCCAATTTAGGAAGAATAGATATAATGTGATGGCATCATCAATGTAATCTTTGAACTTCTTTAAAATTTCTTTAAGTTTATTATGTGCATTAAAGCACATTTATCAATCATCTCAGTCATTCTCTTATCATTATTCTTTTTTCTACCTCTTGTTCTAATTTTTGATCTATGTAGGAAGAATGACCTTTGAAGGAATCCATTAACAATTTAAGCTTTTCTTCCAGAAGTAGGGAGAGATCAATTATTACCTCTCATAATCCTTCTTGAATCAACTTCACAACATCTTCAACTAAGCTGGTCTTTTTGAAGTTTTCTTGCAAGAACTCCTTTCTTGCAGAGGCATGCAGTATATCACCGAGTTGAAGCTTATGAAGAGGTGAAATACTAGACAGGTCTACATGCCCCTCATGGGTAGGAATCTACAAAAGTTGAGATGTGATCACTGGTTGAAATTGCAATTGCATGTTTAATAGGTCTTTGAATAATTCTGACTCTGAAGAATTTTGACCTAAATCTTCAATAGTCTCATCTTGCTTCTTCTCTATTTCATTTTGATCTTTCTCACTCATTTATGAAGCATTTTCTTTCTGCTTTTCCTCAGGATTATCTTCTTGTCTTTGCTCATCCTTCCTTATATTCTTTGGAGGAGAATTGTCATGTTCTATACCTATATTTGTATTATCTAGAGGAGGGGTACTTTCTTTATCTTGACCCTCTATATCTGGTGCTCCAATGTCTTTAAGAGGAGCAATCTCTTCATTCTTTTTAGGCATGTCACTACTTTCCTCTTTGTCTTCAGAGGACGGCTGATCGGATGTATCTTCAATGACACCCCCATCAATTTTCATTTCCTTAAGAATTTCAGTAGTTTTCTTTATTGTTTCCTTTTCCAATTTCTTTATTTCTTCATTGTCCTTTGACATTAAAATATTCAATCTCCTTTTAGTTCTAAACACTTTTGCTATAGTTTTAGATATTTTGATCTTTTCTTCCTTACAGATGGAAGGATAAACCTTTTCAAGAGCCCAACTCTTCATCTTAGCATCTTTATCCATGGCTTCATTTCTCCTTTTGGTAAGAACTCTAGCAAGAATCTCAGGTAGTTGATGACTGGTTTGAATCAAGGCTACATTTAAGGCTCCCATGTAGTTGACTATTGCTTCCTCAATAGTAGATTTGTCCTTTGATGGTCTCTCATCATAAAGTTTAGCAACTTCTTTCAGAGCACCATGTTCTATGATTACATTAACTATGGCTTCCAGTTGCAAGGGAACATAATCAAATCTCTAACCCTTCTTTGCTTTTCCTTTTCCATTATGCTTTGAGGTTTATCCTTCTTCAGTTTCTTGTCTAGTTCTTTCCTTATTTGTTTCCAAAGCCTAGATATCTTCTTCTTCTTCTTCTTCTTCAATATTTACAGGATTTATCTTGCCTCTTCTAGCCTAACTCTTCTATCTAGGCTTCTTCTTCTTAGTGGTCTGAGTATGCATAGGAATCTTAGAAGCACCTCTTTTAACAGGTAATGTTGATTTGGAGAGATAGAGGAAGTGGTTGTAGCTAATATTGATCTGGTTGTTCTTCTTGGAAGTTGCACATAGAAGAAATGGTTTGTGCTTCTCTTGTTGAGCCTTTAGGAGATTTGAGTATCTTTTCTAGGTCAAATTTCATTTTCTCTGCCTTAGATTTTATCTTTTCTACTTTCTCCTCTACATCTCTTTTAACTAATTTATTGATGATTTCATCATATGTGTGAAATCTTTTAGTGGAAGAGTCCTTAGGCTTTGTTAGTGTGTTGGGTAGAATTTTAACAAAGATCAAGACAAAGCAAAGATCAAATTTCAACCCAAACTCAAGAAATCAAACCCAAAAATGAAATAAAGACATGCAAACCAAATGATATCACCTGGGATGGATGATTCCTTGTTTGATTGCTCATGTTCTGCAGCTTAACAATGATAGATATTTGATGGGATTGAGATTGATAGAGGAAAATATGTAGGTGATGGATGAGGAGGGATTTTGGTAGAGTAACTATGCTTAGAAGATTCATCTATATCAAATGGCATGGAAATAGATCAATTTATAGATTTTTGGGTGAGAGAAAGGAGGGATAAACCTTCCAATTTGGTGAGTGATAATCGGATTGGAAAGTTGCTATGCAACTTGAGAGAGAAAAGTGGAAGGTGGATGAATGATTTGGGAGATGAGATTAGTAAGGTGTAAGAGATGAGTTGAGATGAAATTGGAAGGTAGGGAGAGATGAGTTGAGTCATCTCAAGAGATAGATATGGAAGGTGGGCCCAAATCATAATTAAATAATTTAAGAAAAAATTATTTAATTTATGATGCATGTGAGAATAAATATGATAAATAAAATAAAATAAAATATTTATTTTATTTTATTTAAGAGGAAAGTGGGCTAGATAAATAAATACAATTTATTTATTTAATATTGTGAAGGATAGGATTAAATTAAATAAATGTTGAATTTATTTAATTAGAAGGTTGGCCCAAATCACAATTAAATAATTTAAGAAAAAATTATTTAAGTTATGATGCATGTGAGAATAAATATGATAAATTAAATTAAATTAAATATTTATTTTATTTAATTTAAGAGGAAAGTGGACTAGATAAATAAATAAAATTTATTTATTTAATAATGTGAAGGATAGGATTAAATTAAATAAATGTTGAATTTATTTAATTTATTAGAGGAAGTACTAGATTAGGCGACGACATGGGTTATGATGATGACAAGGGTACCTAGGGCAAAACAATAAGGTGTTGTAAGATGATGGACATTTTTGGGTGTCTACATTTTGCCCCTCTTTGAGATGATGTTCGAGATGATCAAATTTGTGTCGAGTAACATCATTTCAAAGAAGCTAAGGTAAGGATAGAAGAAAAAGCTGATGATGGAAAGAAAGACAAGATGGAATGATAGGATGATGATGCCCCCTTGAGAGGACAGGCGGGTTAGAAGTACACGGGTAGGCTCTCAAAATGAAGTGGAATGGTCAAGGAAGATTAGAGAAGGGAACAGATAGAAGAAAAGGAAGATGCATTATGCTGCAATGAAAATGAGCAACCATATGTTTGATATAGCACAAGACGTTATGCACCAAGGTATAAGGACCAATGTGATGATGTGTCTCATGCCCCAGTGTAATACAACCTTCTCTAGATACAAGATATGAATATTAGTTGGGTTAGATGCAGATGCAAATGCAAGATAAAAATGATAACACACACAAGAAAGAAAGCAAGCATGCATGCACAAACGAACCAAAAATAAACAAGGTATTGCCCTTGTCAAGCTGTAAACCAAAGTGATAGATTGATGACTTGCATTTGAGTTTATTGAATGGATGATTAGAAGTGATAGATTGATGATTTGAGGGAATGATTGATTGGAAGAAATGTTTTGAAAGATAGATGAATTTGATGAAGATAGATGAGAGAAGAAAGAGGAATATCATTTGTGCCTGAATCTAGGCACTTCCTTCGTACTCCAGACTGCCTACATACCCGTGTCCATGGGATCAAGGCACGTAACGATAGAGATGAGATGTAGTTCTGATAGTGTTTTATTGATGGTGATGATGATTGATTTGATTTTCGTTGATTGATTGGATTGATTTGCTTCGATGTGATAGGTTAATAGATTGACTTTATTTGATTTGATGTTGATGATTGGATGATTTGATTTGCTTTGTTTTGATGATTTGATGTGATATTGATGATTCGAGGAAGTGATTTGATTTTATCAAAGTTTGATGATTGATTTGATGACTTGATGATTGGATTAGAAGAATTCATTTGATGGATTGATAGATTGACTTGATTCGATTTGATTTTGATGATTTGATTGATTGAATTGGATTTGGTGATTGAATGATTTGATTGATTTTGATGATTGACCTTGATAATTGTTTGGATTTTTGTTGGATTGTATGATTTTTTTGTATTTTGGGAATATTTATTTATTTATTTATTTCAAATTTTTAGGACAATTTATGATTTTTTTGGACTTTTTCAGGGCTTTTTGTGATTTTTTGGATTTTTTTAGGATAGTGGATGATTTTTTTGGATTTTTGATATGTTTTGAGATGTCAAAGGATTTACAATTTGTGCAGCCTTTGCGCTAAATGCCAATGACAATGAAGAAAACCAAGTCTATGTGCAAGAAAGGATGCAGGATGGATTAAGATGAAGGGATAAAAGGATGGGCGGTAAGGGATGGAAAAGAAGACTCATGATAAATGATTGGATAAGAGGATAGGCGACATCGGATGTGATCTCTAAGACTATGTTGCATAGGAAATAACATGCCCCATTCTACATAGTACACTTGGAATTTTTCATGACAACACTTATGACAATAGGATAGTGATAAGATTTTACATGACAAGGCTTATGACAATAAGTTGATGATAGGATGGATTGGAAGGGATAAGGTATATCAAGAGTTTTTTCCAAGCATGTTTTAACATTTTTCCCCCAATCTGTATCAAGATTAAAAGAGGAAGGGTGGAATGGACTCGGTAGGGTAGGTGTATGAATGCAATGGATAAGGATGGTAGGAAATGGTATGGTAGGATATGATAGGATGGGAAATTATATGGCAGATGAGTCAAGGTGCCCCCAAGTGTAGGTGACATAAAAGATCAATTTACACATGACACCTATTTGCCAGGTTTTCATCATGGTACTTATCTAAGGCGCCTGTTTGCCAGGTTTTCACCGCTAGACGAAGGGATTTCTCTTTACTTTTTTTTTCATTTTTTTTTATAGGATAGGAGAAGGTGGATTATGGATAAGAGGACTCTAGTGTCTGGTTCCATGGTAGTCCCGCTAGAGAGGATGTTGTCACATAGACCATGTCAAGTGCTCATAGATGTTGGTAGGCGATTGCATGAAAGTGATATGGAGAAGGTAGATAATGGATTATAGTAGGTGTGATAGTCGATTATGTAGCGAAGATGGATGGAAGGCTTATGCAAAAGCCTAGACCATAGGGAGGTGATGAGGTAGATATGTAGGATAGTGGATGAAGGATGGGGAGATGGAGGTATGTGGAAGTGTTGTGGGATGGAAAGGAATCTTGACCAACAGCTGCACACACCGTTATAAACATTGAAGCTTTTGGCTTGATGGTGGTGTAGGAAGCAATGGGGATGTTTGGGAGATGGATGACGTAAACATTTAGAGACCCACATAGATTTAGTATTTTTATGATTTTTACTTTTTATGTGGGATGGAGGATTTTGCCACTTTTGGATGGAATGGACTGAAGGAGATGGTTGGGATTCACGAGAGGTGGGTGCCTCATTTGACTTGATGGCTTGTTTCTTAGGGACCCATACCATTTTAGTTTTTGACTTTGCTTACAGAGGTATGGGTTTGGATATATGCGGATTTTGTGCAAATTTTGAGATAATTGCTTGTTGCTTGGGGACGCACACCTTTTTCATTTTTTTTTTGAGGTGCATGGGTGTATGTGGCTTTTGAGATGGATTTTTTTTGGATTCTTTAGTAGAGGCATCCAAATTTTTGCTTTGGAATCCCATGGGTATGGTGGAAGTGAGATTGGTGGAAGCTCCATGTTTATACAATATGTGCATTTGTTGGTCATAATTAGGGTTTTTAGAGGGCTTATGGATGGATGGATAAGGTGTTGGAAGTAGTGGAGGTAGATTTGATGGAGATGTATTAGGAGTTGGAAGAAGCAGAGGTAACTTGGATAGTGGAAGGTGTATGCTCACATGCTTTTGACGTTTGTAAGAGGATGGTGGTAGAATGGTGACATATGTTTTGGATGTATGATGGGATTTATGGTAGGAAGTGGTGGACTTAGGAGGTATGAAGGTGGTACCTGCATCGTTAAATTGTTGACCTTGAGGTGTGTATCCAAGGACAAATAAGCGTGGAGGGACTTCGACATGGATGGGCTCCAAAACACCCTGTTTGTGAAGGTCTAAGCCTTTACCTTGATAGTTGATGTTTTGGAGGATTCGATCGATAATGGGACTAGGTTTAGGTGGAACATCAGACATGAGCTCCTTATCGGATGGAGAAGGTGAGATGGTAGACAATGGTTGTTGTGTTCCTAGGGAGGAACATTCATGGATGAGGGTGGAAAGATAAATAGGACGTGATGGTGGAGCATGATAGGGTCAATATTAGGTGATGGAGGATCATTAGGATCTTTATTTTGCTCATTATGATCCAAGGTATTGATTTGACCTTCTATGTTTATGTGTTCTTGGGAGGCACATGTCTCATTATGAGAAGTAGACATTGTCTCATTAGGGTTAGATGGAGGATGGATGCTTGGATATCTTACTCTTGGATGGATATGGGAGAAAGGATAGGTAGAGTGATAAACTCTTGACAATGAATTGTATAAAGTTTGGCTAGGAGGCTCATCGTGGTTTTCATGATCATCCATAGAATCTTGATCATAAATGTGAGCATAAATAGGATTAATTTGGCTATGAATGTGATCTTTCTTCTCATGAATAGGGTTATGATCATAGCTAATATCTTGATCAAAGGTAATATATAGGACATGGATAGTTTAAACTTAGAGATGCTTTGACCTAGATTCAGATGGAGGGTTGACGTTTCCACATGCATCAGGTTATGCTCTTGACATAGCTCTTGGATTACTTGAATGGAAGGGGATGACTCTTGGATAGGCTATTTCTTAATAACATGAGGGTATGATAGGTCTTGATGTGGACTCATGGGAGAAGCCTTTTCAATAAGCTCAATGGTTTGTGGGCCACATGGTGGAGTTGGAGGAATAAGCAAGGTATTGGGAGAATCTGTGATAGGCTCATGAATGGGATTTTGATAACATGGCAATGATTTATTCCTTGCTAATAGCCAATGGATCACATCCTCTACAAGTGTATGGGTGGATGGATAATAGAGGGGGTGGATGATGATAGTGGATGGTGTTATAGGCTTAGAAGTAGGATTTGGATTGGATGGATGGATAGTGAGGTTAGATGGATTAAGATTGGATGGATTAGGATTAGGATCAAACAGAGGTGCCAAGATAGGACTAGATGGATAAGATGGTTGGTGGGTCAATAGACTAGGAATGAGATCACATGATGGTGTTAAAATGGGACTAGTAAGCTCATGTGTTGGCATGTGATCGGATAGTGATGGAGGATGTTCGTAGGATGCTTGCTCTAGGTTGGTGTCTCCCTCATCAAAGGCTATTAAGTCTTGTAGCATAGGTAGGCTTAGGGATACTGCAGTTATATACAAAGGGTCACTTAGACTTGAGTCAAAGGTTATTAGGTCTTGTAGCATAGGTGGACTTAAGTCTATTAGGTCTTGTTGCAAAAGTGGACTTGGGTTCACTTGATTTATGTACAAAGAGCCACTTAGACTTGCATGTTCATGTTGTGGGGGCCATTGATAGTATTGTGAATGGGTTTGATGAAGAGATGAAATGGTAGGATGTGTAGGTAAAAGATCTTGGGGTATGGGTTGTTGTGGATAATGGTAGATATTAGAAGAAGTAGGGTATGGTGATGCGGCATTGTTATGGGAAGGTATAGGATTAGGTGATGTGGATTTGTTATGCAAAGATGTAGGATAAGGTGATGTGGCATTGTTATGGGAAGATGTAGGATGAGTTGGTGTTATATTGTAATGGAAAGATGTGGGATGAGGTGATGTGGACATGATTTGAAATGTGGATAGATTAGGTTGATAAGGAATAAGATAAGGTGATGTGGAATTGATATGGTATGCGAATGGGTTAGATTGGTGTGAAATAGAAGGAGATGCCACATAGGAATGAGGTGGAATTGTTTGGCGTTGAATGGATAAGGGATGATGATGTACTTGTTGGGTCTGTGATTGGCAAATGGCTATGAGGTGTTTGGCCCATGCTATGAGATGTTGTGTGTGAGGTGATTGGCTTGCTTGAAGTTGAAGTTATTGAATTATGCGATGGACCCTCTAAATCATTTCTTGGCTATTGAATTATGCGATGGACCCTCTGAATCATTTCTTGGCTTAGAGGTTTTGGTACCTGGTGAAGGATGTGAATGATCTCTTGCGCTATGTCCTCTAAGGTTTCCATGGTGAAAATTTATGTGGATTGGACCTATGAGACAAAGTTGAGACTCTTGGATTGAATGGTTTTCTTGATTGATTGGATTGGCTTGGTTGATTAATTGGATTGGTTTGATCAGTTGGTTGATTGGATAAAATTATCTCCCAATAGATAGACTCATCAACTCAAGGGTAGACAAGGTTGGTTGACAATGCTGATATGATCAAATGCTAGATAAGGACCAAAGCCAAAGGACAATGTTGGTTGATTAGATTGATGTTGGATAGTTGATGTAGAGTCTCAAAAAGGATGTAGGGCTCAAGAAGTCCAATGATATGATATGGTCAAATTAGATGGGATGGTGCAGAATGATGCAGATTAGATTAGAAAGAGGATGAGGTGTAATGATGGGGTTAGATGACTTGGGCTGATTAGGATGTGGTTGATTGAATGACTAGGATGATGGGATGATGTGATAGGATAAAGTGTAAGGATTAGGATATGTGTGTTGACGAGTAGGTTGAGGATGATGTGGTAATATCAAATACAAGATCTCACATACACATGCATGCACACCAAACACAATGATCAATGTGTACACCTTAGGCTAGGCAAGGATAGTATCTGTTGGGTTCTCACTTGGTTTTACCTAGCCGTGCCTACTTATGATGTATAGCTCTAGGAACTTGGGGCATGGACTCCCTCTTATAGTGCACTCACTTCTTAGGCACATCAAGTCCCAAGTCCTCAAGATGCACAGATCTTGAGGTACCTTGTATCTCTACCATAAGCTACAAAAATGTGGTACGGCTATCAGAGTTTCCTCCTGTACCAATAGATAGGGGTTTTTAGCTGCTACATAGAGGTTTCTAGTTAGGGTTTCCGTTTGGGTGGCTATACATGCGGTGGTTTGCTCCATTAAGGAGGCTTCCCAACCTACAGAGGTTAGCATCTGTAGGGTTTTGGGGGAAACATTTATCAGTATAGCGAAACAACACCTATCATTTGTGACTTTTTTCACAAACACATTATTTATATAGCAGATTGGAATGGCTTGGCTTTAGCCCATTTTCGCTTGGGTCGTACCCCTTCTGACAATGGGAAGACAAGCCCTCTAGAGTTGGCAATGATTTCTTATACACCCCAGATCCATTGGTTAGGCAAGGAGAGAGGATACTTTCATTTCCAAATTGGGTAACACATAAACTCAGCAAGCAAGCAAAGAAAAGAAAAGAAGACACAAAGTAGACAGTGTTAATTTTAAGCACCAAACTGAAGTGTGCCTAATATAGTGATAAATGATTGTTCTTTGACCACTCAAACCTGCAGAAGATAGATCAATAGTTTGTTTTCTCCATTCTTTGACAAGCACATTTTGACAAGCTAAACAGATAAATTATTAGTTTCAAGAAAAAAACAATTTGTTAAAAATCTAAAACCAATGATCTGATACAGAAAAGCAGAGTGCATAAACTAAAAATTCAAACAATTCCATGCAATTCAAAAAACAAATTTGTTAAATTTGGATGTGTTTTGCTCCAGTTATGCTAATGTTCAACTAAGAAATTACTTACTAAAATAGTGAAATTACCTAAAGATATTGACACCACTACGAAGTTAGCTTTCCAACGCCTATAAAAATGCAAGAATCTGATATGATATGCAAAAGTTATGGTAGTTTTAAAATAGAAAACTATTTTAAGCTTTAAAAAACACTATTCACAGCCTGAAAACGCTATTCATGACTGGAAGTTTTGTTCACGCTGGAAACACTGTTCACTGCCAGAAATATTGTTCATCACCGGAAAGCATTGTTCACCACTGAAAACATTGCCGGAAGTAATGTTCACTACTAGAAGTATTGTTCACCGTCAGAAACATTGTTCATCACCGGAAAGCACTGTTCACTACCGAAAACACTATTCATCACCCTACAAACATTTGTTTAAATTTGACCCGCAGCAAAAATGGTCAAATTATATGTTTTTCTTCACCTCTTGGCCCTTCTGGATGCAACCATGATGTCTATTTTAGGCCTGGAGACCACCTGTAATAGATTTTCAAAACTCAACAATGAGGGTTAGATACAAGGCAATTTTTTTAAATTAAAAACCTGTGAAAACAAATGATTCGGTCCCACCGGGCATGCCATTTTGTGTTAGGAAGAAATTGACAAAGATCACAACGAAATGCAAAACCAAGATCCAACCCAAATGCAAAAAATCAAAACCCCAAAAGATCTAAAATAAAAAGCATGCAAAACATAATAATTTCACCCAAGGTTTGGAGATTCCTTGTTTGAAATGTAGGTTGCTCATGATCTGCAACATAATGATTAAATTAAGATTTGAATTGTGTAACCTCATATCAGCATAACCAATCAAATCAAATTTTCTAACCTCATATGGTAAGGTTGTAATCCAAAATGTCCTTGGCTCAATAGCCCCTATATAAAAATTATCTTTGTCAACCATAAATGTTATATCATTCTTATATTTGTTAACCATTATTGATGGGATTCTCTCTTATTTGCATGTTCTTTTGAAAGGTCTTGAAAAATCCTCAAAACATTGTGTCACAGTTCTTATGATTTGGAAAGCTAAGCATATAATCCTTAACTTGATGAGAAATTAGAGTATCCATTTTCCAGACCATCCCCCCTTCATACCAGGCAATTCTTTCAAAGGTTAAACATGAGACATATGATCAAAGAGTCATACCAAAATTTGTATTTTTATTCTTTTGTCCTCTTTAGATTGTTCAATAGTTGTTTCCACAAGAGCTCACATAGGTCAAAATCCTTTCCTTCTTTGACCATTTGATAGGCTATATATATATTATTGTTTTGGAGGCAGAGTTTTCCCTCTTATTGTAGTAAATATTGTATGCAATGTTCATAGTTGCATACCAGACCCCAAAATCTTCAATATCATCTACAGTTAATTTCCTTTTGTCAAACTTTCCTCTAGTGAGCTTCATCACTTCTTCATTCTTAACTGATTTCAAAACAGGTACTAGTCCGAAGGAGCTTAAACCAGTCACAACCTTTATAGAATCCTTAGTGATTAGATAGGGGCAATCTAAACAAAAGAAGTCTCCATGAATTCGACTTAGGGAAATTCTCACCCAAGCTTCTTCACATCAAAAATTTGGAAAACCCTTCAAGATATCCAGGTACTTAGTAGCAATGCTGGCAAATTCTGGTTTTAGCTAAAAGTCATCTCCCAACAAATTATCATTCCTAAACTATTCAAGTTTTAGATGATCATATTCATCTCTCGACGAATGAATATATATCCAAACATCTCCAGTATGCAACACATTTTCTAGAACATTTGAGAAGGCGCCAACTTCATCGGTCATGGTGGACTTGAATGGATGCTTCTTAAATTTTTGCCTTAGCCTCTCAACCTCATCTATCACAACTGGTGTCGCCATTACAGTATCTTCAAGAACTAGGGTTTTAAGTAGTGAAGTTGAGAAATACTTGAATATGCAAAGAGTAGGGTTTGCTTCAATACTTGTTGAGAATCTTCTTCTTTGTTTATCTCGTCAACCTTCTTAGCTTCATTCAAATGAGATAAAAAATGATCAAACAATTTTCCTTTGCATTAATTGTCTTCCCAGTTTTGACCTAGTTTGCCCTTTTCATATGCAAAAACCAATAATCATTCAGTAATCCTCTACAAATTAACCAATTGCTTTGAAAATTTGACCAAATCTCTTCATATCATTATCTTAATGTGTTCATACCAATTTTAGCTAGAATGTTTAGTAATTCAACATCGCATTTATTCAAGGGTTTTGAATAAACTTATAGTTGTAACTCCCCCTGAATTAGTACTTCATTTTTTTTAATTACCAGAGGATCCATCTGCACTAGGTAAAGGTCTAGAACCTTCATTCTTCCATACTTTTCTCGTTTCATACTTTTGTTGAGGAATATCAACCTTCTTTTAAGGAGCAAGCCTTGTAACATTCTTTCTAGAATGCCCTATTTGATTGCACTTAAAATAGGTTAATTTTGATTGCTAAACATTACTATTTCTCCTCACCTTAGATCTACAATTCATTGCCTTGTGGCCAAACTTGTTACAAGTGTAAGAGTGTCCATAAAAGGGCTAACCATTATCCCTATTATTCCTTGACATTTTACTTCTACATTCATTAGTCTTATGTCCCATCTTATTGCAAGAATAACACCTTATAGAGTTTTGGTTTAACTTACTCCTCCATTCAGCACTTTATGACTAAACGTATTGCAAGTATAACATCTTACAACATTTTAATTCATCTTACTTCTACACTCAGTAACTTTGTGACCAAATTTATTACAAGCATATCAATTTCCTTTGAAACCTTGAGGATACCTGATAGGAGCAATTTGTTTAGGTGCAGGCTTCTTGAAATTCTTCTTCATATTCTTCCTTTATTTCCAGACAGGAGTGAATTTATCTTCTTTGTATCTCTGGAGGCATTCTTCTTAGGATATTTAGTGCAAACCTCTTCCTTCTTTATTTTAGACTTTCCTCTTGATTGGAAGTTATCATATAAATTTGTAGAAGCACTGATCATAGGATTATTCCCCTTTTCAAAACCAACGCATGATTTTTATTTTGCTAGCTTTTGAGAGTTAATTATCTCATATAGGATTTTAGATCCTTCTTTCAGTTTTAGTCCTTTATGAATCTATTATTTTGCCTTTTCTAGTTCTTTCCATAGAGTGACAACTTATTCCTCAAGTTTTGAACATGCAGTTGATTTCTCATAGAGCTTGATATTTAGGTAATCTTCAATCCTCTTTTCTTCTTCACCCATGACTTTCAAATTTGAGATTATTTCTTCTACCTCTTTAAGCTTTATGGCATCTCCTTTATCTCCTTCTATTAGTGTTTTCAGTTTGCTAATTTCTTCTTTTGATGCTTTGGCCTTTGTCTTCAATTTGTCAATTGTCTCCTTTACTTTCTCAAGCGTGTCTTCATATTCTATATTTAGTTCTCTTGTTTCATCTAGTTCATAAAGGGCTGACTTGAGTTCTCCTTCAAGGTCTACTTCATACTCATTTAGATCAAGATCCCAACCTTCAAGCTCCATTGCTTCTAGATCTGGTTTCGATACAAATACATCATTGTCCATAACTTCAAATTCATGTGTTCAATTGTAGGACCTACCTCAACTATTAGGATTCTCAAAGGAACTTAGCTCTAATATGAATTATTGAACACAATGAGGTGCTGAGCGGGGGGCATGAATAAACACACACCAAAACTTAAACAAATATTTGTAGATAAAACTAAATGACCTAAAAAGCAGAATCTAAATCATACAACACAAGAATCAACAAAAAAACACCAAGATTTTTACGTGGAAAACCATAAAATAAGGAAAAACAACATTGAGTGTTATCTCACAATATATTATGCTCACTGCAAAAATATTACAACTTTGTTATTGGGCTACAACCCAAGGAAGCTACTACTCCATGTACTTTGTGTTTACAACAATTACAACTTTGATTTAGGGTAGAACCCAAGAAAGATACTACTCCCTAAATATTCTACTTACTGTACTTAGGATTTACAAAGATAGATATATGGACTGCTGCAAAATAGACATTTGACTTATGTTGATAATGCAGTCTTCATTTTCTACTCAAAACATCCCTTCAAACTGATTTTGCACACTTCATATCTTGCCCTTTGCTATATTATATTTGCTCTCACATATCAACATTACAAATGAATTTGATCTTCTATAAATATTCTCTGCAACACTTCAAAACACTGATTAGGTTTGCATCATAAACATCATTGCATGAAATGTATAACTCTTCAAAGGTTGGCGTCAAAACATACCATATGATAAGAAAACTTGTTGCGGACCTCAGGACTTCATGAAGGTATTTAAAACATGTCTCTTCAAATATTCCAAAGTCAAAGCTATATGTCAAGGCCTATCTCACATATTAGAGACTTAACCTGTTGGACCAAGCTGCTAAAAACTACTTTTTGCTTTTTTTAATTCCCAACCTTATCTCATAAAATAGCCTATGATCTAGCCACTTTCAATGTTCAGCTATCATGAGGGGCTGGCCAACACATAGGTGAAAGTTAGGACAACTTTCCCTCTTCACTTCAGGCTCTGCAAAACCTGGGAGGGTAATACCTTTATAGTATCTGTCTACCTATGAAAATGAGACCTACAATGGATGCAAATCACACCTAAAATGCACCCAATCTCAAGTCCAAAGGACCTCAAGATTGGACTAAACTACTAACAAGCTAAACTATCTAATTGCACTGTAAAATAACCATATTAGTAGTGATATGCCCTAAATAGATAATAGACTAATCTAAGCTAGTTGAATTGCACTAATAGCTATGGATGTGAGCACTCAAATTGGTAGAATAACTTTGCATAAAATGACTTGTTCCAAATGGGAGGTGGAGACCTCAATTTATAGATTTTTGGAGGTGGAATTGGAGGGCTAGGATAAATTTGAAGGATCAATGGTTGAGATTGCTTGAGGATCCTCAAGCAAGGAGAATTGGACAAATGGCATGATTGGATTGGATGAGAAGGTTGCCCCAAGATTCAAGGGATGATCAATGGATGAGAATGCAAGTTTGAATGGATGGATGGCCAAGATTGAGTAGGTGTATGACATGTAAGGACTCATTTATTAAAAGGTAAGGCTTGGAATTTGTGAGGACTTTTAAATTCCATGGAGAGGACAAGTGGAATTTAAAATTAGAAGAATAGTATTCAAATAGTGCCACATGGAATTTTAAATTGGGATGAATAGTGACACATGGAATGCGGTGGAAGAAAGAGGACAAATGTACACAATTTGGAAGATTTACCCATGCTTCCAAAGTACCACTTGTCATGCACATGTGTGTACATTGGATGACAAGTGGACTTCTAGAAACATGGGGGTTTGTAATGATGAATTAATTAAAATTAATCCATGTGCACATGGATTAGAAGAAAATAATTATGATTACAAAAAGTAATCAAAAGTGCACAAAATAGGGAATTAAATAAATATGATAATTTATTTAATATTTGGGATGAACTATAGTCAAAAATATTTAATTTTGAAACTATAGTAGAAGAATTGATTTTTATGACATGATAAAGATGCAAAATGTATTAATTAAATAATTGAAAATTATTTAATTAATAATCGGATTGGATGAAGTGATGCGAGTGGATTAAGGTTGAATGCATTAGTGGATGAAGTTGGTTGTGACAATTTTCAGGTGTCTACATTTTGCCCCTCTTTGAGATGATGTTCAAGATGATAACATTTGTGTCAAGTAACATCATTTCAAAGAAGTTAAGGAATTGGATAGATGAAAAGGATAATGGGATGATGATGAAAGAATAGGGTGATGATGCTCCCTCGAGAGGATAGGTGGGTTGGACAAACACAGGTATACTCATGAAAGGAAACGGATCGGTCAAAGGTGAAAGAGAAGGGAATGTATATGGAATGATGAAGCTATGAGTAGGAAGTGATTATGATATGATGTAAAATGACAAGAATAATGATTAGGATGCCGGTTAGAATGAAGGTGTTAAGAATGAGTGTGATGGTGGTAAGGTGTAGGATGTTTAGAATGAGGGATGGCTAGGAGGATCTATTCCCTTTCCCTTTGTTTTGCAACCATGTCTCTACCAAACAAGACTTGTGAATTGTGGGATGATATGGGGATGTCAATGCGAGTTGATGAGGCCCAAACAATGATAGAGGTGAATGATAATAGTCTCTGAAAAGTCTAGCTCCAAGAGGGTACTCTCATCTACTAATAACCTTGTCAAAGTATAAATTAGATTTATCAAGACCTTGAGGTGTGAATGAAATGATTGATTAAGGTGAAGCCATGAGTTTTAGACTTCACTTGGAAGGATGATTGATTAAAGTGAACCCATGAATTTCAAAATTCACTTGGAAGGATGGACTGAAACTAGCCTTGAGGTATTAAGCCTAAGTTGTGATTGATTTGAAAAAGGATATCAAGGTCTCTTGGTCCATATTTGTGCTTGTGATATAGTCAAGCTTCGACAGTTTCACCCTATGTTTTAACCTTAGGAAGACTATGTTTGGGAATCTCTATTGATGTCAAGGGCTGAATGAGATGAAATGTTGTAATGAAATTTAATCGTAAAGGCATGGGATTGGATATGCAGTTGGTGGCCTTGACATAGTTGCAATTGGATTCAATAGGGAGCAGCTCTTACTAAAAAAATGAGACCTAAAATTAAGTGGTTTGCATAAATGGATTGGAATGTTTTAGGATAGATTTGGAATAGTTTAGGATTAGTTTAGAGATAGTTTAGGATGGTTTGGAGATGGTTTAGGGTAGTTTAGAGATGGTTTAGAATGGTTTGGAATGGTTTAGGGTAGTTTAGAGATGATTTAGGGTAGTTTAGGGATGGTTTAGAATGGTTTGGAATGGTGTAGCATTGGTTTAGAGATGGTTTAGGATGGTTTGGAATGGTTTAGGGTTGTTTAGAGATGGTTTAGGATAGTGTGGAATGGTTTAGGGTTGTTTAGAGATGGTTTAGGATAGTGTAGGAATGGTGGCAAGTGATTGGAGGATGATTGGATGCGGTTGGGGTTTGATTGCAAGTAGTTTGGAGATGATTAGGGATGAGGCTTGATGGATGATTTGTGAGTTTTCTTTTGACAAAAAATTGGGGTGAAATATATATGTTATGGATAGATAGAGGATGGGGAGAGCAATTGGGATGATGGGCTAGGATGAATTAGTATGTAGCCCATGGAAGGGTAGGAATTGGTGCCTAAGGTCATGGATTGGTGCCTAGGCCATGGAGGGGTAGGGAGTGGCGCCTAGGCTCATGGATTGGTGCCCAGGTCATGGAGGGATAGGGATTGGCACCTAGGCTCATGGATTGGTGCCCAAACCATGGAAGGGTAGGGATTGGCACCTTTGGTGTGTGTTGGGATAGTTTGAAGGCCAAATTTTAGTCTTGGATTTAGATAGATTACTTCGGATGATGAGAGAGAAAGTTATAGTGATTTGATTTGGAATGGAATGAAATGGTTTGCAGGAATGGATTGGAATATTTTAGGATAGATCTGGAATAGTTTAGGATTGGTTTGGAATGGTTTAGGATGGTTTGGAGATGGTTTAGGATGGTTTAGAGATGGTGTAGGATGGTTTGTAGATGGTTTAGGGTAGTTTATGGATAGTTTAGGTTGGTTTGTAGATGGTTTAGGGTAGTTTGGAGAGGGTTTAGGCCTAGGTATAGGGAGAGGGGTCACATGGACAAGGACATGGATAGGGGTCATAATGACAAGGACAGGGCAGGGGTAGAGAGTAAGGGGTAGTACCCAATGGGTGCTGGGGTGGGAATTAGTGCCCAATGGGCCCTGGGGTAGGGATTAGCACCCATTGGGCGTTGATCATTTTTTTAAAAAAATTTGTAATTTTTTTAGTTTTTGGATGTTTTTGTAATAATTGTTTTTATTATTATTATTAGATAGCGCAATGGGGTGAAGGGGATGGTTGAGAGAGGTTTGCGCGAGATGGGGGGAACTTGCAAGGGTGATAGAACAAGAGAGAAGGCGGGGGGTGCTCAGCTTGGGCCACGAGGTTGCAGGAGGGGTGATGCAAGATGACAGGTAATCATGACACATCAATAGAACCCTGAAAATGGTCACAAAATGATGGGAAGAAAGCGGATAGCAGAATGTAGTGGGGAATGGAAATGTAAGTGTTTAGTGAATCTTGAAGAAACAATAGGGAGATGGGGTGATGAGGTTATATGTAAATGTAAGGAACTTCATCATATTGAGATATGTTGCCAATAATAATAAAAATTGAGTGCTACTATAGATATAGCATAGGATGTTATGCACCAAGATATGTGGAACCAAGGTGACAAGGCATCCATGCATAGGACTTGACTTTACAAACAATAGGATGAACCCATTCATGCCTATAATAGTACAACCTTGTCTAGATGAGGGAAGGGGACTCATAGTATAAGTCCTTAATATGCCAAAGGTATGAAGAACCTTAGATGCAGAAGGGGATCAATATGCAAGAACCGACCCTAGAATCCACGAGGTATGAATACTTATACAGAGTAATGAGAACCTCCCACAAGCATGGAATACAAAAGCAATGACCATGCCCCATTCTAGATTGTTCGCCACTTACCATGATATAATGAGATCAAGGTAGTTTTGACATAGTTTAAGAATGATGCATAACATAAAAATCAAAGACCAAAAGAATGACTGATCCAAAACATACATCCACTGTATCTCTTGCCAAAGGATGGATGGAGGATGTGATGATTTTGTCCATTGTAGGAAGGATGCATCCTAGGACAAGAATCGATGATGGAATAAACTAAACTAAGGATAGGCAGAGGGATACATGTTGCTAGTTATGAAAAAGCCAATATGTTGGTGAAAGATTTTTCATGAGAGTGTTATGCTTTGATGAGATGCCCAGCAATTATATTGATTGTAGGTCAAGTGTAATCAACAAGCTCAGGAATGTGGGACCATCCAAGTGGGTTGGATGGGTGCATCATATGTACCTATGTACTAGATATTTCCTTCGTATTCCAGACTGCCTACATACCCTGTATCCACGGGATCAAGGCACATTACAATGCAGGTGGTGATGATATGTAGTTCTAGGAGACTTGATGATGTAAGGATAGTGGTTGGTTCATGTGGAATGATGAGATATGGTTTAGTGGATGTGGATGTCAATTTTCGATGGGTATAGGATGATGTTGGTGTAGTAAAGGATGTGATGTTTGTGCGAAAACCTTAAAGGGACCAAGGTTATGGATGGATAGGAGGGCAAGTGAGTGACGTAATGGTGATGCAGAAAGATGGAGATTAAATATTGGGAAATGAGGGATACCTTGGGAATAATGGACAATGGAAGCTCAGATGATGAGTTTATTTTGAAGCTCAGACCAGGGGATAGGTGGAGTGGATAGTGTTGCTGAAGTAGGGAAGGTGGTTTGAACAATGGATCCAGATTGAACCTACACATGACACCTGCAAGCAGGTTTTCATCATGGTACTTATCCAAGGTGCCACGAAGAGTGGTTTTCACCATAGGATGGATTATTTCTCTTTACTATTTTTTTTGTAATTTTTTGTAATTTTTTTATTTTTTTGTATTTTTTTTGCCATAGGGTATTTAGTGGACTAACTATGAAATTGCTTCAAGTGAATGATATTCATGGGCTTGTCTAGTTCTTCTCCTTCAAGGGTGGAGAGGTGATATGCTCCAGAGCCATAATTTGCAGTGACGATGTAGGGTCCTAGCTAATTAGGCTCAAATTTTCCTTTCTTTTCTCGCTCAGATAGATTCCTTTGATTTTCTTTCAGGACCAGATCTCCCACTGTAAATTCCCTAGCTCGGATCTTCTTGTTATAGGATCTACGAAGCTAATTTTGGTATGCTTGGAGGTGATTGAGTGTGTTGAGGTGTCGTTCATCCAACATCTTGAGCTCTTGGAGGCGTACAACATGGTATTCTTCATTAGTGATGACGTTATGCAAGGAGATGCACAAGGAGGGCAATTCAATCTTGATTGGCAGGATGGCTTCTGCTCCAAAGACAAGGGAATATGGTGTACAACATATGGGTGTATAGATACTAGTGCGATAGGCCTAGAGGGCAGGATGGATATGGAGGTGCCAATCATGGCTAGTTTCATTGACAACTTTCTTGAGGATTTTGAGTAGAGTTTTATTAGTTGCCTCAGCCTGCCCATTACCTTGTGGGTAATATGGAGTGGACCAATGATGTTGAATGTGGAATTGTTCACAAAGATCCTGACCATCATGGTTTTTGAAAGGCTTACCATTGTCAGTAACAATGGCAGATGGGATACCATAATGGAAGATGATATGGTAGAGGATGAACTTGGAGATTTGGTTTCAAGTGGTGAAAGTGAGAGGGATGGCTTTGAGCCACTTAGTGAAATACTCTGTGGCAGTGATAATGAATTTGTGTCCATTAGAGGAGGATGGGTGGATTTTGCCAATGAGATCTAGGCCCCACTGAGAGAAAGGCCATGGTGTAGTAATAGGTTGTAATGCCTGAGAAGGAGTGTGAATGATATCTCCATGCTACTAACAGGACTTGCACTTTTTCACATACTCACATGCATCATGTTCCATAGTAGGCCAATAATATCCAGTATGCAAGAGCTTCTTGGCTAGGACAATTCCACTTGTGTGTGCTCCATAGATACCTACATGGACTTTGAGTAAGGCAAGGGAAGATTCTTCCGTGTTTAAGCATCGAAGAAGAGTACCATCATAGCTTCAGCGATAGAGGGTGTTAGCAAGAATAGTGTAGTAGGCAGCTTGGCCAATGAGGGATCATTTTTGTTTGCGGGTGGATTCAGGAGGGAAAGTGTGATGTTGGAGGTAGGTGTAAATATCATGATACCAGGGATTTTCTAGACCAACAATCTCACAAATGAATTTTGACTCAACAACATGACATACTGGGGTCAGGAGCTGTTCCACAAGAAACTCACATTGGTGGCTGTCAGGAGGCATGTCTAGAAGTGAACTGATAGTATCCATGACATTAGCTGCTTTGTTGTGAAGGTGAGGTACTTGCTCAAACTATATGTAGGTAAAGAATAGTTTGTATTCATCAACCATTTGTTTATAGGGTACTAGCCTATCATCCTTTGTGGTAAACTGTGAGCCCTACCTTTTTTATTTCCGTTCATGTGACTATTTGCCTTACTATTGTTGATAATTTTATACTTGTGGGACTATTGATCCCGGATTCCTAAACTTTTAGACTTTATTATGTTAAAGGAAAACTAATTGGGTGATGTTAGATAGATGTTGGTATTAAGAAAAAAAAAATTGGGTGATGTTAGATAGATGTTTATTTTATAGGAAAACTAATTGGGTGATGTTAGTTAGAAAATTGTAATGTGATTTCTTTTATGCTTAAGAAAACTTGTGGTATTTTATGGGAATGCATGTTTTAAATTGCTTCGGCTATGATATTTATGTGGAATTAACTTTGCAATTGAGTGCACAGGTATTGCTAACAAACCACAGATACTGGAGATCATCCCACACTTGATGTTGTAATCCCTTGTGAAGCCAATCTAGTTCCACAAGGAACCAAGATCAACTCTGTGTATGATGTAATGTTGTAATGTTAATTTGCATAAGGTTAATTTTGTTGAGTCTACCCTCTTTTAATTTGAATTATGATATGTGTTGTAAGAATTGTCTTTGAATTTTATTTTTAAATTTTAAATTTTTGGAGACCCTTTTCATGTGTTTTAACTTGACCCTGGGTGCCCTAACTCGGCTAAACTTGACCCTGGCTTATACCCCATGGGTCTAGGGTCCCTTTTGACTTGGGTAACCCTTGGTAAACCTCCATATGGTCACCTTAACTTCACACTGAAGTGAAGTGACGAATTTGGAGGCATGGGAGGGATAGGATGAGTGGTACCAACACTCAAACCCATCCCTTTTGTCTTCCCAAGGTTAGAGATGACTCCAAGACCCACCAATTGTGGAGGACTTGACTTCAAGTCTCTCTCTCAATTGGTGAGAGTACCCTTGAAGTTGTGTGGTCATTCATGATAGGAAAGGAAGGGGAGACATGTGTCACCCTTTCCCTCTTTAACTCCCATTTTCTCTCCCATGTGTTGGAGAGAGGACATGTGGTAAGGGGTGAGGGAGACTTTGGGGATGGGTGGGTGACATGTGTCAACACCCATCCCTTGGGACATGCTAGTGGTTGGTTGGAAGAGTGAGGAGGTGACAAGTGTCACCTCCCCATTCCTCTAAGCCCATGGATTGGGCTTATTTTTAATCCCACTTGGGATAGGGAGAGGGGTTGTTGAATTTTTGAGAATTTTTATTGTGGGAAATTGTTTTGGGAAAAGAGATAGAGGGAGTTTGGTGGCTTATGTTGGAGGAGATTTTAGAGGATCTCTACATCAACTTCTTCCACATTAGGGCTTTTAAAAGTTGGTTTTCAAGGCTAAGGCCTTCCCCTTGTATTTCAATTTCCTTCCATGATGAATGTGTGAGATGTATTTTGCTTGTGTTGCATTTTGTTATTGTGGGGAATATTTAATAGGGTGTTGAAAGAGCCTCTCCCACTTGGGAGAAAATGCTCATCAAGTGTGGGGTAGGGGAGGAGTGATCCTCCTCGAGGTCATTACCTTGTTTTGGGATGTTGAAAGCCTTGAGGGCATTTTATGTGATTTTGAGTAATTTTTATATGGCTTGAGAGCCAAAATATGAACTCCTTTGGAAATTTTATTAGCATGTTTGGCTTGAGGCCATGAGAAAAAGTGTGTTGAGATATTTTGAAGGAGTGGCACTCTAGAGTTGAGTGTGTCCACTCTCCTACCCCTTTTTAAACTCACCTTGGTTGAGTTGTGTGTTGTAAATATCCACGGGTGTAATATTGTGCTTTTGAGATGTTTGTTGTCTTGTTGTGAAGTGGATTTGAGTTCCCTAGGTGTGTGGATGACCTCCCTAGCTCGGGGGTGACCCTCTTGTGGGTCTGCGGTAGGGAGGAGAGCAAGATGTGTGGTGTTTCTTTCCCTTGTGTGTTATGAAGGTTTCATGGAGCTTAGTGTGAAGTTGAAGAATTTACTTGTCTTGGAAAATATTTTATTTTCCTTTACTCTTAAGGCTCTTGAGGAGAGCTTGGTCTTATTAAGAACTTCATCCTTGTTGATTTTCAAAGAGGAGGACTTCTCTCTCTCTCTCTCTCTTGTTGTAAAATTTTGTCTTCTAAAGTTGTGAGAAAACCTCTTTCATTGTATTGATAGTTTTAGTTTGTTAAATTAAAGTTTACCATTTATGATATGATGAAGGAAGGAAATTTGTTTTTTAAAGGATATTACTTTTTGTATTATTCCTAATACTTCTATTAGTAAAGTTGTAATTTAGTTGTTTTGGTAAATAAAGAAAGCTATAATTTGTTGATTTGAATTTTATCATTTAAGTTAAGAGGAAGGAAGAAAATTATTTTATAAGCCAATTCTAATGTTTATAAATTTTAAATTTGCCAAATAGTAAAGTTGTACGTTCAATTTTTTGTTAAACAAGAAAATTTGCAATTTAGTTCTATAAAAAAAAAGAGTTCTTCCTTGCATTAGAAATGATAAAAGAAAAATATGTTGTATATTCTACAAATTTGCTCAAAATAGAAGATCTATGAATAGTTAGAAGGAAAGTTAAAGTTAAAAATATATATATAGTTATATTTAAGTATGTGTTTTAAATGAATGTATTACTAGGATTAAAATGGAAAAAACTATTTTTTGTATTTTGCTTATAACACTTGTGAATCCATTTATGAAATTTATAAATATATATATATATATATAGTTAATTTTATTATATTAAACAAACTGTGCTTGAAATAGGACTGTGAAAACATTCTGTGTATATATCATACATATATATATATCAGTGTATATATATATTTATCACATTGAATAACTCATAACAAAAAAAAATGGATGCCGAATTAAATAATGGAGCAGCTGTTAAATATATACAATCTGCAGGTTGCAAGTAAAAAAAAATATTACATTTGGTGAGGGTTCGAATCCCCACCGTCGCCATTAAAAAAAGGGTGTGGGGAGGGGGCGGAGCCCCCACCCACACCCCACTAAGTGGGATGTGGGTGGGGACTTCGTCCCCTTCCCACACCACCGATAACCCAAAACCCCAGGGGGCCCTATTTTCCTGCTGCCGCACCACCACACTTCTGACCCTCACACTCTACAGGCCTTGTCTCCCCCACGCAGCCTCTACTCCCCCTTCGCTGCTCCTTGCAGCCTTCGTACCACCCTCGCCATACACCTCGGCTCCGCCCACCTCCACTCAGAACGTCTATCCCCTCTACCTGCAACCTCCACTTTGTGCCTCTATCGGCCTATCAGCACCGCCGCCCTCCATTGACCCTGCCCAATCAAAACAAAATATATGTTAGGGTTTTTCAATGTCATTCAAAAGAAAATATGAAATAAACAATATTCATATGTATATAAAGAAAACCTAATATTGTAACTCAATTGAATAATATATATATATATTATTTATTGATAATTTTGTAAAAAGAAGCCATTTAAAAAAAATAGGGTTTCAATATTGACAAAAAGAAAATATATAACAATTATTTAATAAGAATATATATATATATATATATTAATTCTAATTATAGGAAAATGTGTTTTGGGGTTTAACAGTTTTCACAAATAAAATACCAAGAAAATGAAAAGAAAAATATACATATATTTTATTAAACAAAAATCTAGTGTTGTAAATACAATTAGCATATATATGTGTGTGTGTGTGTGTGTGTATTTATAACTTTGCATTTATTTAAGCCATCATATGCATTTCATATGTGGCTATTTTAACCCATCCTGTAATTTGAAAAAATGTCTAATTGAGAAAAATGAGAGAAAAAGAGAAAGAAAGATAAAAGTGAAAACAAAGAGGAGAAAATGCGCGACCTTTTCCGATATCGGGCTAAGAGTACTAATTGAGATTTAATAATCCGTTAATCCTGATTGGGGGTGATTTAATTAACAAAATTAATTCAAATGTTGAATTAAACCTAGAGCAGAAACCTAGTGGACTTCATCAAACGAAGTTAGTAAGTCCTGTTTATGTGATCTGATCTACCAAGAAATTAGGAATAATGAAAAGGACGCAGAGATAACTCTGATTGATAGAGAACTGATCTACCAAGAAATTAGGAATAATGTAAAGGAAACAGTGATAACTCTGATTGATAGAGAATGTGAAAGAGAGCAAATTAAAATTAAAATTCAGAAAAATGGGAAGGAGAACAAATGATCGGGCTTTGTTGAAAAATGTTTTAAATTTAGGAAACATGAAGAAGAACAGATAAATATTAAATTTTAGTAAACATAAGGAGAGAAAATGATAGGACTTTGTTGAAAAATGTTCAATTAACTCAATCAACTGTAATTCCAATGTAATTAGGGAGTTGTAAGAAATTTATTAATCCTATTAGGAAACCTCGTGATCAAATTAGTGTTAGTGTAATAAATCCCACTCACGCCCGTGAGGCATTATGCTACTGAATTTTCCCAAAATTTAGGGTTTAGTAGTTTAGTAAGTTTAACCCTTGTAGCAACGTTAACTATGTCACGATGACCCCCTTGTTGGCCTTCTTGCATTTGGGTATGCGCATATGTGTGTATTACCCCATTGACAACTATATTGTTTATGCCTTAAGCATTCGCCACCGAGCACGCTTACACGTGCGAGGGGGTTTCTAGGGAAGCATGGGAAATTTTTTGATATTTCGTGTCATGACCACATGACAAATGTGGACATGACATGTGTGATGAGTGTTGTGACCGCATGGGAAATATGGGCATGACATAAACTCATCATTCACTTGTTTGATGATCAACTAAGAGTCTCCATAGACCTATAGTTATGATATATTCCATTGCACTACTATTTTAAGACCAACGATTAGAGCTTCATATTCAGCCACATTGTTTGTACAGGGGAAAGCAAGTTTGTAAGCTTTAGAGATGTAATCATCTTGCAGGGTCACCAGTAAAATTCCTACCCCTGAACCATGATTAGTGAAGGATCCATCAAAGTATAGTTGCCAATGTGTAGGTTCTGTTATGGTTAGAATGGACTCATATGGAAAGTCAATGGATAGCAGCTAATAATCTATGAGGGGCTCTTTGGCCAGTTGATATGCTACAACTTGTCCTTTGATTGCTTTCCTATCAACATACTCAATATCAAATTTGCTCAACAACATGACCCATTTTGCCATTCTTCCTGTGAGTGCGGTCCTGGAAAAGAGGTACTTAAGGGGGTCAACCTTAGATATGAGCTTGATAGAATGACTTAGCATGTAGTGTCATAACTTTTGGGAGCAGAAAATGAAAGATAGACATGTGCATTCCATGGGGGTGTAGTTAAGCTCATAGCCAACTAGAGTCCTGCTGATGTAATATATGGCTCTCTCATGACCAGTATCATCCTGTTGTGCTAAAAGTACCCCCAGTGCTACTAAAGTTGCTGATATATATAATAATAGGGGCTTTCCAGGGATAGGCGCCATTAGGACCGGTGGTGAATAAAGATACTCCTTGATGCGGTCGAATGCCTGTTGGCAATTCTGATCCTATTTAAAGTGTGTGTTTTTGCGAAGTAAATAGGCAAAAGGATGGCATTTGTCTGCAAGTTGAGAGATGGATCTTTGTATAGCCTATAGTTTGCCTTGGAGACTTCAGAGCTATTTGAGTGTCTTTGGAGGAGGCATTTTTGTTATGGTAGTGACTTTAGTAGGATCTACCTCGATGCCCTTGCAGGAGACAATGAACCCCAAGAGTTTACATGATGTTATACCGAAGACACTTTTCTTGGGGTTGAGGTGAAGCTTGTACTCTCTAAGCTATGTAAAGATCTGTCGCAGGATCACATGATGTTCTTCCTTGGTTCTAGATTTCCCTAGGAGATCATATACATAGTCTTCCATTATCTTATGTATCATGTCATGGAAGATTGTAGTCATTGCATGTTAATAGGTTTCCCCCACATTCTTTAGACCAAAAGGCATGACCTGCCAATAGTATGTGCCCCAAGGACAGGTAAAAGCCATTTTATGTTGATCTTTAGAGGCGATTCTGATTTGATTATACCCTGAAAAGTCATCCATGAGGGAGAGCATCTCGTGCCCCGTTGTGAGATCTACAATCATATCAATGTTGGGAAGTGAAAAATCATCTTTTGGACATGCTTTATTAAGGTCTCAGAAGTCTATACAGCAACGGATGCCTCTAGGCTTCTTAGCAACTAGCACAATATTGGAGAGCCACTCTAGATAATCGATAGGGTGAATGAAGCCAACATCTAGTAGTTTTTGCAGCTCTTCTTTGATGAACAAGGTGACTTGAGGGTGCATCTTGCGGAGTTTCTACTTAACAAGTTTGGCATCAAGATGTACCACAAGATGATGAACAACCAAAGATGGATCCAATCCTGACATGTCTATGTAGGACCAAGTGAACACATCAAGTGTTTCATGAAGCACTATGGAGATATTGTATTTTTCTTCTATACCGAGACTTTCTGCTAAATGTGTGAGCTTAGGTGATTCTTGCATGCCGAGGTTGATGTCTTGTGTGCCTTCAATCAAAATGTTGGAATGTTCTTGCTAGTGAGATGGTATAGGGGAAGATTGAGATCCTCATCTTCTAGCACCTCAGAGAGATTTTCACTAGGAGATACGTCTTTATTTTTCTCTTTTTTGTCCGAAAGTGCCTTAGAGAGGTTTTCACTAGGGGATGATTTTCTATTTTTTGATTTTTGCTTTTTTAGACTAAGGATCTCTTCTTCCCCAAAATAGGCATTAGCATGCAAGCATATGTCATATTGTGAGGTGTCATGAAGTTCTAGGAATGCAGAGAGAGACTCATCACTTGGAAATATGTCGAGAGGCAAAGGTCCTTGATAATCCCAAGCAATGAGTTCAGGATGAATGAGGGGGAGGTCAATGACGAATATGGCATTGTCGGGGAAGATGCAAGAAAGGTCCAGATCTTCACATGAAGCTATGATGACACTCAACATGATGTTTTCAATGCTAGAAGAGGATTCCATTACCTTTACCAAGGTTTTAGCGGGTCCACGGATTGTCACAGTCGGTGGAGCATATCCTAAACTGAAGTATTGAGCATATTTCTTTGGAGATGTAGGATCAACTAGTATGGGCTCTGTAACACCATGTTCATTGACACCAAGTCCTGTTCCACAGTAAGGCATTTTGGTACAAATTTGGAATGGTATAGGATATTTTATTTGAAGTATTCTAGATTGACAGGTGTTGGGGTAGTTTCATCACAATATAGCCAATCACTTAGAGCTATTTCTCTAGATTCTTCTTCTCTAGAGACCTATACTAGTACAAAGGGAATTTTATCATTGATCTTGTGCTGCTGTTCTTTTTCCTTCTTTAGAAGATGATGGCCATGGGAGCGGGGGGACAATGGTAATTGTCCCACATGGAAGGCATTGTGAAGCTCATACTCGCCACACCCTTTATCTACGATCTTGACCTTTTGAGGGGTATGGGTGGAAGTTGAAGTGGAGGCTTGTGATTATTCAATGGTGATGTGTGGCGTGAATGATGATGTGGATGGAGTGGATGAGGGATCTTTGACATGATTCCCATAGGTACTCGAACAATGGAATTGTCGATCATAGACAACCTCCAAGGCCTTACAGTATTCAAAAGGTTGTTGATCAGCGGGGATAGTGACTTCCACACTGTTGTGAGGGAACTTGAGGCATTGTTCATAGGTAGAGGGAACAACTTGCATGGCATGCAACCATGGTCGGCCTAGGAGTAGATTATATGGAAGGTCAAGATCAATCATGTGACATAGAGTGGGCATGGTGAGTGGGCCTACCTTGATAGGAAGGCATATAGTGCCTTCAAATTCTCTCTGTGTGTTGTCATATGCCTTGATGGAGATAACCAAAGATTCCAAGTCAGTCGTTGAATACCCTAGGACTTTTATGAATTTCAATGTACATATGTTCAAGCCAGATCTATTATCCAAGAGGACTCTCTTGACTCTATGGTTGGCAATTTGGACTTCAATAAGAAGGGCTTTATTATGTGCAAGGTCAATGGGTGGCATGTCGGCATGACTAAAGGTGAGATGATAGGATGATGATAATTAAGCAACAAGGTTTTGGAATTAGGCGGGAGGTATGTCGGTAGGAACATGGGACTCTTGGAGAGCCTTGTTAAGTATTTCCCAGTGGATGGTAGATGTCCTAAGGAGTTCCAAGATGGAGATTTGAGCAGGAGTCTTTCCAAGATGGTCAAGGAAGTTATATTGGGAAGTGGTGGTAGCGGAGGATGGAGATGGTCCCTTCACAGTTATACGCCCACAATGGGTGGTAATAGCACGTTTGGGGGCGGTATTTTTGACTTTGATGGTGGCAACATGAGTAGAATTGAAATCAATTCTAACCACTATGTTATTGTAGGGAGGTAGAACGTTGTTGTAGTTGATATTGTTGGTTTGATTATTAGGATTGGCATTGGAGGACAATGGTTGGGAAGCGGTTTGGATATTGTTGTGGTGGGGAAGAGGGTCTTGGTAGACTCTTATGCCATTATTGGGTGATGTAATATTGTGGTCTTCCATTTGGATTCCACTACATTCAACGAGTTCTTGGACATAGTTTTTCAATTTCATGCATTTGTTTGTGGCATGGCCCTTGATGCGGTGGTAGACACAATATTCATTCTCTTTGTAGCACACGGGCTTAGGTTTGTTTTCATCAAATGGTTTTGTTATGGGGAATTCAACCATGTTGGTGTGGAGTAGCTTTTGGAATACAACCTCGAGTGGCTCACCCAAGGGGGTATATTTGCGATTTGGATTGTTAAGAGGATTTCTCTTTGGAGGAGTGGACGGGACTGATTCATTGTTAGAAACATTTTGGACTACATTTATCTCTTTTGGTTTAGGAGATGTGATTTGGATATACTTGGAATTAGTAGCACCATCTCCTACGGTGTTCTTGTTTTTAGCCCAAAATTTAGGTTTGTCGTTGGAGGTTTTGTCATTGTCGTTCTTGTTGTAAATTTTGACTAGACCCTTCACAATAAGGGCCTTTTCAATAGTGACCCCCTTTTCTATGATCTCGTCAAAGGTTGATGCACAATGTACTTGTAAATGGAAGGCCATTTCTTGATTGAGGTTTTCAATGAAAATATGGATGAGTTGTTTTTTGGGGGTTGTCCATGGTAGCCTACTAGCAAGGGCTCTCCATCTTTGTAGATAAGCGGCGAAACTCTCACCACTTCATTGCTTGGTGTTGGAAAGGTCAAGCATGGTGATATCATGTTCCACATTTTATGAGAAGTGGGCAACAAATTTCTCTAAAAGATAAGCAAAATTGGATATGGAGCCATAAGGTAAGTGCATGAACCATTCTAGGGCTTGTCCTCCTAGGCTTCGTGGAAAAAGACGTAGGAGGAATTGATCATCATAGGTGACTTCTTGGCATGCCATGAAGAAATCCTTGATGTGGTCATGAGGGTCTCCTTTTCCTTTGTATTTATCAAAGTTTGGCATTTCAAATTATTGGGGAAAAGGTGTGACAGCAATGTTTCTGTCGAATGGGTAGGGACATAAGTCTTCAAACTTATAGTGTTTCTTTTGGGTCCCTAGTTGGATGTTTTTAAGGGAGTTTTTCATCTCTTGCCATTCTTGGTCGAAAGGGTTAGCAAGAGGTGGTTGTGGTCCTTGGTGGAGTGGAGGTTGTTGTATTGACGATTGTTGGTATTGAGGGTGGATGTATTGCTATTGTTGTTGGGAGTGGGTATATTGTTGTTGTGCCTAAGGTGGAAGACCTATGGTTTATGTATAAGTCTGAGATTCATGTGTTTGTTGTTGTGGGATGACTTGTTGAGTTTGAGGTTGGACATATTGTTGATGTTGAACACGTGGGAGTAGACCTATGGCTTGTTTGTAAACATGGGACCCATATGCTTGTTGTTGTGGGATGACTTGTTGAGTTTAGGGTTGTGGCTATTGTTGGATGTTGTAAGGAGGTTGCATTAATGACTCATGGTGGGGTTGATGCGTGGAAGATTGATATGTGTGTGTGGGATTAATATAGTTTACCGATGGGTTTTGTGATTGGTTGAGTGGATTCGTAATGGGTGTTTGAGTCATGGGTGGTGCTATTGTTTCTATGATGATTGACCTTGGTGGAATGTTTAGTGGAGGGAGAAGTTGCGGTACAATTGTGGTGGCTTCTTGTTGATTGTTTGGTGGAGGTGGTATGGTGGTGATGGTGACATTAGAGGGTATGGGTACATCGGAAGGTAGCATGTCATAAGGTAACCCGATAGGAGGATTGGATGTTTGTGGTTGTGAAACATTTCTAGCCCTCATGTTTTGTCCCAAGGTGTGAATAGAGGCGGTGTTGGAAGCAAAACTAGCCCAAGGATTATCGTAGATGGGTTCATTAGGATTAGGGATACGTCCCCATGGTTGATCGTGGATGGGTGTTGGTGGTTTGTCATGAAAGATTGTTTTGAGCTTGTCATGGTGATATGAATATGGGAGGCGCGCGCCATGCTCAATGAGATGTTGAAGAAATTCATCCTTATGGTTGTTAGTGAATTGGTCAAACTTGTCGTGCAACCTCTTTTCGTTAAGGAACTCAACAAAGGTGGGGGAATAAGTTTGATGAGGATGAGTGGATGCTTCACTCATTTCAAGTTAGTTGACATATTCTGCCATTTTGCTCATGGTTGATCCACTAGGAGAGAGGGGTTGGTAATGAGCGTCCATTTTCTTAGCTTTTGATCGCGTAATGGGAGGCATAAAAGATGAATTTGAGGTGGGTTTGTATGACAAAGTGCTAATGATGGTAGGTACAAAATCTAGATCAAGATGATTGGAGGTCGATGGTTATCCTATGTACTTAGGGTAGACAAAGAGCCTAAGCAAAGGGATGATGTGATTGTTTTACTTGGGGTAGGCAAGACGCACCAAGCAAAATGAGATTTCTTGGAGTTTACTAACTTATGAGTTATCAAGATTCCCAATCCAATTTATCTAAGAGGGTCGATGACAAAAGAATAATTTTGATCTAGAGTTTAACCTTAGGATGTGGATGTGATATTTGATTTATCGATTGAGTTTTGATGAAATGGTTGATCTTAATTGATTTAAAGGTAATGATTGATTGTGGATTAGTTAAAGATGATAAGATTTGTTTTAGGATGGAAAATCTAGTGATAGGTGACAAGCAAGGTTTTGGCTAGAGATGTTTGAATGTTAGTGAGAATGACAACAAGGATATTGATTGATGATGGAGGCAGATCACAAGCTAAGAGTGATAAATGGACAAGGTTATGGAGTGAAGTAGCATGTAATCTTGAAAGGTGATGTGGAATACAGGTTTTTGACAACCACAAGGACAAAAACTTGATGTAATGATGGATTTTTAGGATGGGCATTGATATGAGGGAATGGGTGCTTATTCAGAGGATTAGGTGTTGATATGAGGGAATGGGCATTGATGTGGATGTTTGGGAGCTGATGTGGATGTTTTGGCACTAATGCAAAGGTTTAGGCACTGATGTGGATGTTTAGGTGTTGATTCAAAGGTTTAGACGCTGATGTAGATGTTTGGGCGCTGATGTGGATGTTTAGGCATTGATTTAGAGGTTTAGGCATTGATGTGAATGTTTAGGCACTGATGTGAAGGGTTAGGCACTAATGTGGAGGGCTAGGTACTGATGTAGGACAGTGATGGTTTTGTGTGATTTTTAAGGTGATGAGTTGGATTTTTGACAAATTTTGGGCTTGGGATGTGATGTTTTTGGAAGTTTGGAGGTTCAAATGTTTCAATAGTTTGCTCTTTCAAATAGCTGAAATGATGTTTGGGTGATGTCAATGAGTCTTCTTTGGCAAGTGATGCAAGCAATTTCAAACAAGTTCATATAATGTCCAAAGGTTTTGTTGTGAAATTAAATAATCATGCACAACCTAAGGCAAGGATAGGACAATATTTGTTGGATCCCCTAGCTACGCTTATTCAAAGCGAGTAGCTCCAGGATCTTGGTAGCACCGGCTCCCCCTTATAGTGCACTCACTTCTCACACATACCAAGATCTAGGTTTCCCAAGGCTCGTCCCCCCACCAAACCTTAGGATTATCCCTACTACCTTGGCTAAGAACGCATGAATCAGGGCTACTTCAAAGGTCCCACCTTCTACGCCAACAAATAGAGGGATTTGGGCTACTAGAACAATGGTTCATAGTAAGTGCTTATGTTTAGGTGGCCATATGTGCGGCAGCGCTACTCTCCATTATGGAGTCTCCCAGCCTTCAAGGGTTATGCCTTGAAGGCTTTTGGGGGAGGTTGGCTATCAGTATGACACAACAACACCTATTGTTTGTGACTTTCATCACAAACACATTATTTTATATAGCAGATTGAAAGAGCTTGGCTTTAGCTTGTTTCCGCTTGGGTCGTTCCCACCTTTCGAAGTGGGGTGGCAGGCCCTCTAAAGGTTCAACAAAAGTAACACAAGCACAAAAATACTTTTGATCCCCAAGTTCATACAAAGATGCGAGGGGAGAGCATACGTATTTTTAGGCTTGGGTCACACTAAACAAGGTTCATTTTTAGCTCTTGGATTATGTTGAGGGTGATTCATGCAAGTCTTGTGAGAAGCTTTTGATTCCCAAGATCACCAATGGTGTGAGGGAAGAGCATACACTTTCACTACACAAACACTATCACAAAACACTTCACACACAATTGTTTATTTTCTTGCTTAGATGAGTGAAATGCAAGTTGTTCATTTTAAACACAAATGAGTGAAATGCAAGTTGTTGTTCTTTTTAAACCAATGAGTTATGATGCACGTTGTTGTTCTTTTTAAACTCAATGAAGATGTGAATGCAATTTGTGTTCTTTTTAAGCCTTATGAGTGATGATGCCAATTGTGTTCATTTTAACCTTATGAACGAAGATGCAATTTGTGTTCTTTTTAAGCCTTATGAGTGATGATGCAAATTGTGTTCTTTTTAAGCCTTATGAATGAAGATGCAATTTGTGTTCTTTTTAAGCCTTATGAGTGATGATGCAAATTGTGTTCATTTTAAGCCTTATGAGTGAATATGCCTAAGATTTGGACAAATAAACTCATACAAAAGGCATCAAAATTAAATCCTTCAAACTAGTAAAATTTTGCAAGAAAGGAGTTAATAGTTTTATATGAGCCTTCGACGGTTGAACGAGGCTGCAAAACCAAATGTTAGACAAAAAAACACAATTTTAGTTAGGCACTAATCTGGGAGATTGCATGCTAAGGCACTATATAGGCATTGATGTAGAGGTCTAGACACTGATCTGAGATAGGCAGCACCTCCCCCTTGTAAATTTGATTTTTCCTATAAAATAGAGAGCTAAGGTGGCCAAGAAGTTAGTAAAACATCAATTAGAAGATCATGCAAGCATAAAATGCTGAATTTGACTTAAAACCCATTGGAAATTAATGATTTTACCTTGTTCCCAAATGGGTGATGATCTGTTAGGCTGGGTGCTAATGTACCGGATAGGCACTGATGTGCTGGATAGGCGTTGATGAGCTAGATAGACGATGATTTGTAGAAATTAGAAACTGATTTGACATCACAAGAAAAGCAACACAAAACATATAAATTTGTTAGCTAAAAGGTTGTGGGGGTCCCACCGGGTATGCCAAAATATCTACCTATGAAAATGAGACCTACAATGGATGCAAATCACACCTAAAATGCACCCAATCTCAAGTCCAAGGGACCTCAAGATTGAACTAAACTACTAACAAGCTAAACTATCTAATTAGACCCTAAAATAAGCCTATTAGTAGTGATATTCCCTAAATGGATAATAGACTAATCTAAGCTAGTTGAATTGCACTAATAGCTATGGATGTGAGCACTCAAATTGATAGAATAACTTTGCATAAAATGACTTGTTCCAAATGGGAGGTGGAGGCCTCAATTTATGTATTTTTGGAGGTGGGATTGGAGGGCTAGGATCAATTTGAAGGATCAATGGTTGAGATTGCTTGAGGATCCTCAAGCAAGGAGAATTGGACAAATGGCATGATTGGATTGGATGAGAAGTTTGCCCCAAGATTCAAGAGATGATCAATGGATGAGAATGCAAGTTTGAATGGATAGATGGCCAAGATTGAATAGGTGTATGACATGTAAGGACTCATTTATTAAAAGGTAAGGCTTGGACTTTGTGAGGAATTTTAAATTCCATGGAGAGGACAAGTGGAATTTAAAATTAGAAGAATAGTGTTCAAATAGCACCACATGGAATTTTAAATTGGGATGAATAGTGACACATGGAGTGGGGTGGAAGAGGACAAATGTACACAATTTGGAAGATTTGCCCATGCTTCCAAAGTAGCACTTGTCATGTACATGTGTGTACATTAGATGACAAGTGGACTTCTAGAAACATGGGGGTTTGTAATGATGAATTAATTAAAATTAATTCATGTGCACATGGATTAGAAGAAAATAATTATGATTACAACAAGTAATCAAAAGTGCACAAAATAGGGAATTAAATAAATATGATAATTTATTTAATTTTTGGGATGAACTATAGTAAAAAATATTTAATTTTCAAACTATAATAGAATAATTAATTTTTATGACATGATAAAGGTGTACAATAAATTAATTAAATAATTGAAAATTATTTAATTAATAATTGGATTGGATGAAGTGATACGGGTGGATTAGGGTTGAATGCATTAGTGGATGAAGTTGGTTGTGACCATTTTCAGGTGTCTACAGTATCTAATAACCTCCTATACCAATCTATTACAGATACTATGATAAAATAGATGTGTTCTATGTAGATTTGCTTGAGGATTATGGAAATATGAAGACTTGGCTTAAATCAATCAAGCCTTTACACTCCTCAAAGCCATAGAACAGGGTAAAACATTAATTTAACAAAAACTAATAATGGATTTCAATGATTTTAAGCATTCGGGTGCCTGTTGGTTTCTGGAGCCTAAAAGAAGACATAGAGATAAGAAATTGATGCCTTATCTAGGGTAACAGAGTCAAACCAAATGTAATTGAAACTTGATAGAAGTAGGTAACCTAAGCACTATAGAGCTTTATAATACTACCTTACAATATTACACTCAGTATTTCTAAATAAATCATTCTTGTGATATCCTTGTATACATCCACACAAATTTGTATTCTTGTCAAAGAATTTAAATCATTCCTTGAATAAAAGCCTCAAACAGAAAAACACATCCATAAAGACTACATGGAGATAAAATGAACAATCCTTGATTCATTCATTCATAATCTATGTAAACCATACCTCATGAGGTAATTGGCTTCAAAAATATGCCATTACATTCATGTAGATGCTAGTCCTATTAAAAGAAATTTAGCAATACATACAATTCAGACCTAGAAGTTGGAAAAAGAAAAAACTTCTATTCCCTATGTTTAGATGCACAAAATCTTCTCAGAAACCCAACCAACCAACCCCGTGTAAATGGCCCTGAATTCCTTTAAAAGGAGCAACAAGCTTCAGGCCACCTACATTTTGACAGATCCAATTATGAAACAATCAGATACTCAATAGAACAATCTGACCTTTTGATAAAATCCTCGATGAAACGAGTTAGAATTCAATTGTTCTGATTAGATTTAATTTCCTGGCCTTGGTCGCACTGTAATTTCATTAATTGTAGAGTGAAAGCTTGCAGAAATGGCGCTGATAGGCAACTGCCTTAGGTGTAAATCTTGACCATGGATGAAAACTTCTTTGAGGTTAGATCTACAATCACCATGCATTCTACTACCAATCATTATATTTTAAATTTCTTTTATCATGTGGAGTTGGGACCTTTCCACATCAGACTACCAAGGAGATCTTCACACACTCACCATAGCCATTTGGGAGGCTCAATGAAGTGCAAAGGGAGATGAGTCATCAAAGTTCCATGTTGGCAACTAAGTCTTCAAATACCTCTCCACCTCACTATAAGAGTAGAGTAGTTCCAACAAAACAAGGAAATCCCCATGGAAACTCCATCTTGGTAGCCACATTGGTCTTCACAGACTCGTGGAGACACTTCTAAAGTCAAGGACAAAAGCATTTCCTAGCAAAATATTTAGGAAGCCACCACCTATCATTGAAGTTATACCTTCCACATCTTTCTCACCAAGTCAGCCCTTTTATTTTCTCTAGGAACCGACTACATGTCACCATCTCGCAAGAGCACGGAGAATCTTTCCTACTGACAAGATTTTTCTATGAGGCTACACTACCATCCAATCCTTCTATACATGTAGCCCCAATGCCTTATTTTAATCCTATGACACCTTGTACCATCTTCTTCGTTCAAAGGAGTTGTTGATATTTTGGCCATAAACCACGATATACCTTACACCTATCCTTATTTCGCAGCCATGTGGTGGAGGTATGACATTAGCATTAGTAGTTTGGGGGCTTGTGATATCATTCCATGTGGCACCTTTGGGCTGCTACAAAGACTTAGGACTTATGAATTTTTATGAATGACATGACTTTGATGGGCAACAAAGGGTTAACACTAGGTCTCGGGGCCGGTCACTTCATGACATAAAAGACATAAGGTCATAACTTAGCTGAATGGGAACCTAGACTAGATGGTCAACAACAAAATAGAACACAATGTAAACTCTCAACCATAAGACTTAGGGTTTTAAGGAAAATAAGGAAAACATTAGCATGAAACTAACTCAAAACCCTAAAACCTAGGTAGGTACCAACACTGCTAACTGTTCATTTTCACACTACCGGGGAGAAGTCAAAATTTTCATGTGGACCCATAATTCAGTCATGTATAGTCTTAACATCCTCCATTCACCTTTCTTTTGAAGTACCATATCAATCTATACATCCTCAAAAAAAGAAACATGACAAACTGTAGGGAGCAGAGCATTCTAGACCACATGTGACACTTCATAACTCAAGATATAGTATTGCAATAAAGGAAAATAAGGAATATATGCATGCGGACCAAACTTGAGATATATTGGAGTATGAAAGACCTCCGCACAAACTTCTATGACTAATCTACATACATTTCATCCTCTACTAAAGCTCAAACACATGTATTTAGGCTCTAGAATAGTTTGTATTGCCTCTGTAACTTGATTACTGACTTTCCAGACCACAAGATCACTTGATACTTCATCATAACATGCCTTATGCATCTCTGAGCCTGTCCTTAGAACTACATGACAAAATAATGTCTTCTAGAGGGATGCGGAGCATTCTACTAAGTCTACATCATTGTTTTGCCTTGTCTAAGTAGTAACTAGTACTCTGTCCCTTGTAACTTTTTCTGTTGAAGATGTGAAGACTTGAAAACTTGGATATATCATTTTAATACCTAGATAAACTTATCTTCGGAACTGTAAGATCAAATCTTGCTCTATGGAGAAATGCAGACCAAAACAATTTTATTTTGCCTTGGGATATGCATTGTGAATGCCTTAGACAAATTTCTAGTATTTATCATTAAGTGAGGTACTCCAACCCAATGAAATATACATGTAGGAATACTAGAAACATGCAAGGACATGAGTATTTACCTCCACATCATGCTCAAAAACAAAACTGATCAGCTCACTGTACTTCGACAATTTTCTCTTCTCTTGGACTAGTTTACCTTGACCATGCTAACTCTACCTCTATACAAGTTTGTCCCTATATTTCCATATACTATGTTGACATCAATGAAAACACACACTGCCAATAGCAACTGAAGGTCACAACAATATTGAATTTACCTATTTTTTATGTAGATTTGAAAGTCCAAGTCACTCAAATAAGGTACTGGTTGAAGTAAATCATTGTATTGAAGCTGCAGAGGGTTTCTTATTCACTGAAACCACCATAAGAAAATAATCAAAGGAGAAGCACGTTTCTTTTCAGTTAGTTTTGTTTTCCTAAGTGCTATTGCACAAGTGTTTTGGCCATCAAGGCCTATTAGTTTTCTTTCAATTGAGTTTGTTTTCAATTTTCTGTTGTTGTTTGGACTATTAAAGAGCTGAATTGCAGTGTTTCCTAAGTTTGAGAAGGATAGAGTATGACTCAATGCCCAATGGATGTTCAAGGCAACTGATCTAATGCTTAGCAAGCAAGCATGTGGTAGAAGTCACCAGAAATGTCACCATTTTTTCACCACAACTCAAAAGTTGGTAGAGTTGGTATTTGGTTCATTTTAAGCTAAAAATTTTCAATTTATTTCTACCTTGCTTAAGCCTTTACATGCATTGATTTTATAAGGAATCCAGTTGTGATAGTACAAGGGATGCATGAGGTTTGCAATTCAGTTGTTCAAGAAAGGAAAAGTTTTTTAATTCATTCATTACATTACAGAACATTCACATGAGAGATAAGTATTTCATTCACTACAATGATTATTCATTTACAAATGAAGTACATAAAAGGATAAAAATTGCATTGAAAGAAATAATGACATATCAAATGTCCCACACAAGCCGTGGGTAATAGCTGAACATATGCAGTATAAATAAAATGTTATGCATCTAAAGATAGGAGAGAAGATCATAGCCATCATTGCCTTATGAGGTCTTCACTCTCTGAGGTTGTCATCCTATTCCTACTCCTGATCTCTAATGAGAACCTACAAAAATGTGGAAAAGGTCATGTTAGATCTCTGGTTATGAGATCTCTATGTCATATCAAAAGAGGCATAAAACTTTGTCTATACTGCACTAATCAATGAACATCATTCACATGCAAGAGGAATTGAGAAAGAAACAATTATGGAACTTCAATGTTTTTATTCTAATCTGTTTGTTTCATGTGCAGGTATAGGATAAGTCATGTAGCTGATTGAAGATAAATCAGCATATGGTGTAAAATGAGGCTGCCACAAGGGTTGAGCTCAGCGTGCTACCCCCGATTCTCAAAGGGGATGAAATGGAATTGAGATCTTTACTCTTATGCATTGACTTCAAGGATAGAATATACTCATGATTGCAGTTCAAAAATGAAGAGAAACCATGAGCATAAACTGAACTCATAAGAGAATAAAATCCAATGCATGAGATCAAAATGTGATAATCAAGTGAATTGTGTGTGCAGATGAAGCTTAACTCTCTTCCAATTCTTTTGCCATAGAAAGAGCTATAACAATCCATTTGGTATGTATTTGCATTTTTATATTGAACCAAGAACCAAGAGTCAATACCATGAGACAGGTTCAATTGGAACATCAGTTATATGCATATCAAAAGTAAACACAAATACAAGTCATCTCAATTTTCTTTCACAATTGGGTTGCTCCAAAGAGATATCAGTATAGGATTGTGTATCAAATGCCAATATGACATGAGCAAAGTAAGTGCTTCAATTGTCCATAGGAGCATCACAAGTGGGGATGTCCAAGGTATATTTTTGTGTTTATGAATGCCACTAAAGAGTATCCACAAATGAAAGAGAGTAGACAGCCAAGTTCCATCATAGGAACAATACACTTTATGTTGCCATAATAAATGCATATGCAGCTGCATAACAGGAAAAGAGTATCTACAAGAAAATAAACAAGTGGAACAACAAAAATAGAATAGTATATGTTACAACAAGTTGAAAAGACAACAATTATCAATACCAGGTACTTCATTTATGTATCTTACATGGTATTTGAGGCATTAAGGACATCAGGTTCATTTCCAACATTTGTATGTCAAATAGAGGTCAATGGATAACTTTTTTCATAGATTAACGATTGCTTTACTCACATCATAGAATCCGAAATAATAGCAGATCTATATATATGAGACAAACTAATGAGAGCACCTCATTATGAATAAATAAGCATAGAGTTTTTTTTGCATATGTAACATGACAATTAAAGATCAATGTATGTGATTAGCTCAGAACCCAACTGAAGACTGCAATATTTAATCAATGCCAATATGAGAAGTCTTTCAATAAATGTGTATCAATAACTTTCATTTGGTAAGGACAACCAACATTTTTCCATGAAGACAACTATAGGGAGTGGCTCATAAATGTTTGCCTTAGATACATGTCATTACAAGTGCCTGAATAATGTAGCTAAGAAAGAGTATAGATACAGTGCATACAGAGTGATCAAATAAATTAAGTACAATGGAACAACCATAAGTATGCAAGATACAGTACAATGAATACAAAGCATCAAGTGCAAGGACAATAGTGATGGAGGTGGTCATTCATTAGAGTTTCATATCATATGGGATTAGAGCCTACAATAGCATGTTTAAGAATCTTGTGTGATAGCAGAGGTAGGTATATAGTCTATCAGTACAAAGGAAGTTGTAGATGTTCATATATGTTGGACCTTATCTAAATATCATTCATCTCAACGGTCAAAAAGCAAGCCTGGATAGTCAAATAGAACAAATATCGACCACTTTTGTTGCAATCTAAATGAAAATTCTGCTAATAGAGTTTGACCACTGAGATGGATAACATTTAGTTGGAAGTGGTTTTAGGATAGTCTAAGACTAGTCATAGTCATGGCTATCCCAGCAATAAACAAATAAGATAGTGAAAGCTTGTTCAGAAGCATAGGAGTGCAAAGAATATATACTGATAGACTTTGTTATAGCCTCAGCCCTAAACATGTTATGAATGCATTTGAATAGATACAAAAAACTAGAACCATAACCTTTTCTCATATTGATTTCATCAAATTAGTGCTTCTTACAAATCTGAAAAGATATAGAAGAGTCTATGGGGAACCTGTCAGTCAGATCCAACGCAGGTTGAAGACTGCATGTATGCAGGATGAATGAGCTAATTGTCATAGTCATTATAATAAGAGTATGATAGGGTTTGTAATGGCCTGGAAATAGCAAAGGAGAAATGATGGTTTTGACCTCATAACAATTCAAACCACTATATTTGATCCCTCACGGGTAAGCAAAAGTGCCCAGAAATTATGAACTATTAAGAGCATGACTGTAGCCTTTGAACAAAGAGAAGATATATAGTAAAGGGTAATGGGTTTTTCAAGCTCAAAGAGAAGTTGTCAAAGTTAAAAGGTAGGAGAGCTTCACCATTCTCAAGATACAGAAAAATAATGAAACACCATTTGTGCTTTTGAAGTTATTGATAGAGTTTTCTCCAAAACAAACAAAACCCATTTAGGGTGGTTGATATCAAGTCATGGCCCAAAGTCGTGGCCTGAGGAGGTTTACTCACAAAAAAGGATGTAAGCCCATTCGATGTGTTAAATGGAAGTATCAAATGCAATTTACAGAGGGATTTCAATTTAGTGTAGATCTGAAGAACGCTCAAGAGTGAGCAAGTATACAAAATATGGTCACCGCCATGATAAACAGTGCAGATTTCATGACTAAAACCAGAAAAGGCATGGTTCTCTTGAGTTATATTCAATAGATATCAATGAAGAATAGGAAATGATGCAAAGACAATGATCAAAATCTTACCTTTCTTCCTTCTAAGTAATGGAGTATGTGCCGATTAGTCACATATTTTGCACTTTTAGGGTCTTAGGTGAGCATGATTCGAATAGTCATGGTGGTCTCATAACACATAGAGTGATACAAAACAAATAGAAGACAAGTAAGTGCATCAATAAATATTTTCAGAGCCACGGCCAAGAAGGCTCAGTCACACCTCAAATACAAAGCAATGTTTGGATTTAGGGCAAAAAATGCCTTACCTTCTTGTATTCTGTGAGATCTTTCTGAGAGTCGACTTGATATCAACAAAAATGAAACATTTCTAGTCCAAAACTCTAGCACCATGGATGACTGTGTAGAACCCCAATTGTCATGTCCCCTTTCCAAAAATAACATTTTCTATTTTTAGTAAGTCCCTCCTATCTGAAAATTGCAAGTCACTTTACATGGCAGCTTGGAGGGAAATTAATTATTTAATATTATGTTTGTTTCGATGCATTTTCAAATATTAAAGGACAAATAAATATTAAATAAAATGTATTTAGAGCTCAAATATTCCCTTTGGGCATTTGGATTTTAGAGGGAATATTTTCTAGAGATTTGGGGCAGATTTGTGACGAGATTTGCTAAAAATAAGGATTGCACCTTTGACAAGTGGATGGTGGGCATTGTTTGAAGCATCCAAGTGGCATATGGGAGTTGTAACTCCCAAGATTTGGGCATGGGAGATATTGAATACCCAAGATGGCCTCTCACATCATAAAATAATGTAACATTTCATTTTGGGAGGCTAATGACATTTTCTCACTCTTTCTTACAGAGCGGATGCTTGTGCAGCTTCAGTGGATAGGGAAACCATTGAAGACGAAGCTTGTGGCTGGTGGACATGAGTTTCTAGTAATGTAAGGGTGGTGTTCTTGGGTTGATACAGCAATCTTATCTTAGAGATTGCATTTGTGTAGACAAGATTTAGTAGTACAATGTTCTTGTGTCGTAGGGTTTTGTAGTGATTTCGTAGTGTGTTTAGAAGTTGTTTGTGTTGCTGTTTGCATTTGCTGTTGTATGGGGTTTGGTTTGCTATGTGTGCTATTGTAATACATTATCTACAGCATCATTCTACAGCCATATCAGTTCTGGGTGTGAATCTAAGAGTTTAGAGGCTTTGTGGTAAGTTATTTTATGTATATTTTAGCATTTTGCTTAATGGGTTGTGGCTGAAATTGTGGATTTGTTGTGATAGTTTGCTGCTAGGTAAATATTATGTATCAGACTTGCGCATATGTGTTTCCATCAGAAAATAATAATAAAATTGGTTTGGAGTTGTGTTGCAATATTTGGGATGGTTTATTGTGCAAACTAGTCACTAGTTTCTAGAAATTGTGATGCATAGTTGTGTTGTTAATGCAAAGTCACTTTCAGATTTTGTGGGGTTTTAATAAAAATCAGATTGGGGACATTTTAGTGGTATCAAAGCATGATCTTTCCATCTTGTAGGGTTTCTTGATTCATGCTTCCAAGTGAAAGAGATCCCAGAGCTTGGAGAAGAGAGCAAAAAAAGTTAACAGCTAACAGAGAAACTGAAGAAGTTCAAATAATGGTTGAGGATAGTGGTAAAAGTAAGGGAGAGGAAGCAGGTGAAAGATTTTTAGCCATTGTGGATAGATTGTCTCTCATTGTTGAACAAATGTGGACATATCAGAGTAAGAAAAATGGAGAAGATGCTATTGGTGAAGGAAGCACTTCCGGAGGAAGAAAGGCAACAACTATGTCAAGGCAAAAAGAACCCATATTTCTACTTGAGAATGGAGGAGGAGAAGTTGTAACTGATGTTAACACAGAGGCAAATTGTTGAGGCAATAGATAAGTCATTTGAGGAGTATTCTGAGCAATCACAAGCCTATAAAATAGCCATTTCATTTGACAGATTTTTGGAGATCTTTGGTAAGGAACATAGGAGGAGGGAGCAAGATAGAGGAGAAAGAGAACTTAAAAGTAAACTGAACAAACTTGTAGCACCTACTTTTGATGGTAGTGACAAAATCTTAGCCAGAGCATGGTTACAAAAACTACAAACATACCTCACCCTCAATCCTATGACTGAGAAAGATGCTATTCAGTTTGCAATTCTACATCTGGAAGGTATTGCTTATGAGTGGCTGTATCATGGGACCATTACTCCAGATCATGATCAGGTGAATGCATTTGCAAATTTCATTCAGAGGCTATTAGACCACTTTGAACTCAGAGATGAAGAAGAGTATTTCAAAGAACTTTCAAAGATTAAACAGAAGACTACGGTGAGTGAGTATGTGGATGAGTTTCAGAAAATTACTGTTATGGTGCCTGACATATTAGAAAAAAGGATTGTTTACCTCTTCTTGGAAGGACTTGAAGATCCTTTAGGAGGGCTTATCAAAGCCTTTTCACCTACCACACTCCAAGAAACAATTAGAAGAAGCTTGCAGCTTGAACCCACTTTTCCCAAGAAGAGCTTGGCACAATCATCTAAGGGATTCTTTTCAGGACAGCAAAAGAGTGGTTTCCAAAAGAAGACTTTCCCAACCCCTATACAAAAGATTGCATCACCTGTACCACCTGCAGCCCCTAAGAAGATAGACCTCAATGACAAGAAGGAGCTTAGGAGGAGGAACCTTTGCTTCCATTACAAAGAACCATGGGACCCTAGCCATCGATGCCTTGGTAAGGGAAAGGTGCATTTCATTGAAGTATCTTTAGACCCTGAGTCTGAGGAGAATGAAGAATTTCATGACTCTATAGACCCTAGTTTTGAAGGAGTGGAAGTTGAAAACAACAAAGAGAGTTCCTTGGCAACCCTATCAGGAGCCCCTAGATATCATGCATTCTAGGTTTGAGGAGTCCTAGTATGACAAAGGATGACTGTGTTGATTGATAGTGTGGCTACCCACAATTTCATTGATGAAGGATATGTGATGAAGAGGGGATTAAAAGCTGAGGAGTTTGAAGGATTTAATGTCATAGTTGTTGATGGTTTTCAATGCCTTGCAAGAAAGTGATTCAGCAGCTCAACATTACTATGGGAGATTATAATCTAAGTGATGATTTCTATGTGGTGGGTATTGGTGAAACAGATGTGGTGTTGGGTGTGCAATGGCTACACTCCATTGGAGGTTATTACCAAAACTACCAAACTAAGGAATTCAAATTCCATTCAGATGGAAGAGAAATTTTTCTAAGAGGCCTTTCGAGTGGAGCACCAAGAGTAGTAACTGTGAAGAAGATGGAGAGGACTTTCAGGCAAGGGCAAGTAGCTTGGGCTGCAACATGCTTGATACATCCTTTGAGTTCCCCACAAGAAAAAGGTAAATTTCATTTTGAGATTCAAGAAATTTTGGATAAACATAGTATTGTTTTCAATGATCCACGTCTAGGTTTACCTCCAGATAGAGGATTTAAGCATGTGGTTGAGTTGGAATAGGGTGTAAAACTTTTTATTACAACTCCTTACAGACACCCACAAGGTTATAAGGAGGAGATAGAGAAGACTATTAGAGAGCTCTTGGATATGGGTTTCATCAGGCCTAGTTCTAGCCCATTTGCCTCATCAGTGGTGCTTGTGAAAAAGAAAGATGGCACTCTTAGGATGTGTATAGATTACAGAGCATTAAACAAGAAAACAATCAAGAATAGATACCCCATTCCAAGATTAGATGGACTCATAGATGAGTTACATGGAGCAGTTTATTTTTCAAAGATTGACTTAAGGTCAGGATACCACTAGATTCGCATGAGGGAGAAAGATATAGAAAAGACAGCTTTTAGGTGTCACTACAGGCACTTTGAGTTCTTAGTCATGCCTTTTGGCCTCACCAATGCTCCAGCTACTTTCCAATCTTGCATGAACCAAGTATTTAGTAAGCAACTCCAAAAATTTGTGCTAGCCTTTTTTGATGATATTTTGATATACAACAAAAAATGGAAAGAACATTTGGAGCACCTAGATACAGTTTTGGGGATTTTAGAACAGCAATCTTTCTATGCCAAAATGTCCAAATGTGAGTTTGGGCTGACTAAAATTTTATAGCTGGGGTAAGTCATAAGTGCTGAACGAGTCAAGGTAGATCAGCAAAAAATTCAAGCCATCCTAGATTGGCCACCACCTACCAATCTCACACAGCTAAAGGGTTTCTTTGGACTATGTTGTTACTATAGAAGGTTTGTGAAAGTTTTTTCACAACTTGCTATTCCATTAACTAATTTGACAAAGAAAGGAGCATTCATGTGGATAGAAGAAGCACAAAAAACTTTTGATAAGTTCAAAGAGGTAATGAGCTCTTGTCCTATGCTTGCAATTCTAGATTTTTCTCTTCCATTTGTAGTAGAATGTGATGCATCAGGGGAGGGTGTAGGGGCTGTCCTCACTCAGAATAAACATCCCATAGCTTTTGAGAGTAGAAAATTGAGCAAGTTAGAAAGAGGATACTCTATTTATGATAAAGAAATGTTGGCAATAATGCATGCACTAGAAAAGTTTAGACAATACCTAGTCTGTGGGAAGTTTATAGTAAAGATAGATCATAATAGTCTCAAGTTCTTTATGGAGCAAAAGAACTTGAATGACCACCAAAAAAAGTGGGTAAGTAAATTACAAGCATATGATTTTGAGATTGAGTATATGAAAGTGAAGAATAATGTGGTGGCAGATGCACTTTCTAGGAAGCCTACTTATGCACTTTGTCAACTATTTCAGCTGATTGGAAAATGTCCATCATTGCTGAGTATACAAAAAACCCCTTTGCTACTAACATCTTGGATGATTTGATCAAGGATCATAAGTATGTGGTGATGGATGGGCTGATCTATTACAAAAATTAGATCTATTTGGTGCCTGAATCCAAGGTTAAAGAGAAGATCCTAAGGGCCTTTCATGACACACCACTTGTAGGTCATCAAGGATATTACAAGACTTATAGGCAGATCCATGAGAGATTTGCTTGGAAAGGGATGAAGGAGGATGTGCATAGACATATTAAGAAGTGCATGGTATGTCAACAGAATAAGAGTGAATAACTTTATCCTGCAGGGCTTCTACAACCACTACCCATACCTGAACAGAAATGGGAGAGCATCTCCATGGATTTCATTACAGGTTTACCCAAGGGGCAAGGTAAGGATTGTATTTATGTGGTGGTAGATAGATTGACAAAATATGCTCATTTCTTCCCTATTATAGTTGAATTTAAAGCACCACAAGTAGCATAATTATTTTTTAGAGAAGTTTTCAAATTGCATGGGCTACCCAGAAACATAGTTAGTGACAGAGATAGAAGATTTCTTAGCTCTTTTTGGAAGGAGCTCTTTCACTTAACATGTACTGAACTCACGCCTAGCACAAGCTACCATCCACAAACTAAAATAGTGAACAAGTGGATAGAGGGATACCTGAGAAATTATGTTTCAGATCAGCAACATGCTTGGGTGAAATGGTTGCATCTAGGGGAATATTGTTACAACACTTCTGTTCATATGTCTATAGGTATGATTCCATTTCAAGCTCTTTATGGGTATGATGCACTTTCCTTTGCTGATTTACTATTTTCAGATAGTCATGTACTAGCAGCAAGTGATCTAATAAATCAAAGTCAGGAGATTTTGAGGTCACTTAAAGATAACTTACAGCATGCACAAAATCAAAAAAAAATTATGCAAATAGGAAGAGGATAGAGAGAGTATTTGAGGTTGGGGACTTGGTCTTTGTGAGATTGTAGCCATATAAATAGAGTACATTGAAGAAGAATGGGGCTAAGAAACTCAAGCCCAAATACTATGGTCCATACAAAATCATCCAAAGGATCGGAGAAGTGGCCTATGAGTTGGTGCTTCCTTCAGGTAGTAAAATTCATAATGTTTTCCATGTTTCATGCTTGAAGAAAGTGGTAGGACAGAAAGTTGTTACTTCACATGATTTACCACCATTGGATGATGAAGGGAAATTAATTCTGATTCTAGAAAGAGTGCTGGAAACAAGGGAGAAGAAACTTAGAAATAGGTGCATCACATAATATTTGATCAAATGGAAGAACTTGCCAATTGAGGATGCATCATGGGAGGGACCTGAGATACTTAAGCATCCTAATCTCCATTGCTTGAGGACAAGAAAATTATGGGAGGGAGGACTTATCATGTCCCCTTTCCAAAAATAACATTTTATATTTTTAGTAAGTCCCTCCTATCCGAAAATTGCAAGTCACTTTACATGGCAACTTGGAGAGAAATTAATTATTTAATATTATGTCTATTCCAATGCATTTTCAAATATTAAAGGACAAATAAATATTAAATAAAATGTATTTAGAGCTCAAATATTCCCTTTGGGCGTTTGGATTTGAAAGGGAATATTTTCTGGAGATTTGGGGCAGATTTGTGAAGAGATTTGCTAAAAATAAGGAATGCACCTTTGACAAGTGGACGGTGGGCATTGTTTGAAGCATCCAAGTGGCATATGGGAGTTGTAACTCCTAAGATTCGGGCATGGGAGATCTTGGACACCCAAGATGGCCTCTCACATCATAAAATAATGTAACATTTCATTTTGGGAGGCTAATGACATTTTCTCACTCTTTCTTGCAGAGCAGATGCTTGTGCAACTTCAGTGGACAGGGAAACCATTGAAGATGAAGCTTGTGGCCAGTGGACATAAGTTTCTAGTAACCTGAGGGCAGTGTTCTTGGGTTGATACAGTAATCTTATCTCAGAGATTGCATTTGTGTAGACAAGATTCAGTAGTACAATGTTCTTGTGTTGTTGTAGGGTTTTGTAGTGATTTCGTAGTGTGTTTAGAAGTTGTTTGTGTTGCTGTGCGCATTTGCTGTTGTATGGGGTAGTGCTGCTGTAATACATTATCTATAGCATCATTCTACATCCATATCAGTTCTAGGTATGTATCTAAGAGTTTAGAGGCTTTGTAGTAAGTTATTTTATGTATATTTCAGCATTTTGCTTAATGGGTTGTGACTGAAATTGTGGATTTGTTGTGATAGTTTGTTGCTGGGTAAATATTATGTATTAGACCTACACATATGTGTTTCCATCAGAAAATAATAATAAAATTGTTTTGGAGTTGTGTTGCAATATTTTGGATGGTTTATTGTGCAAACTAGTCACTAGTTTCTAGAAATTTGATGCATAGTTGTGTTGTTAATGCAAAGTCACTTTCAAATTATGTGGGGTTTTAATAAAAATCAGATTGGGGACATTTCACCAATTCACAAAGTTTGCAAAGGTAAAATGAGGCAGAAAAGTAGGGCATTCCAGTTTTGATCTTAGGGTTAGATTTTTCCCTAAATTCGATGCTGAATTTTATCACATTGTATTAACTTAAACTACTTTCACTAATTTCCCATTGTGGTATTTTATGACCACCTTGTGTTTGTCTAAGTCACCATGACTTAGAATAAATATGCAAAGGCCCTTAATCACTTGGAGTAAATCATACATAGAATGCCCATGGTCACCTTGAAAACTCATTCCTTATGCTTTCTTTTGCCTAGCATACCTTCAAAATTCATGCAAACTATCTAAAAGATGAGTCATGCCTCAGGTGCCTTAGGAGATTGATAGGTCATATGGAGGTAAGCCTACAAGGTTTTTATTTTGCAAATAATATGTAATGCCTTGATATTTCTTTTTATGAACTTTTTAAGAAAAAATCAAATATTGTAATCACAATGTACTTGGCAAGTTATAACCCATTATTATTTTTGCAAAATCAAATCGAGCTAAATATAGAGACAAAACTGCAATCTATGTAAAGCTTTGTTTTAAAGAAATATTTTATAAATTGCTTTAAAATAAGTGTTATTTTATGCAGTTAAAAGCAAAAGGAAATCTACTCATGATCTTTTTAGATTGGATTTTATCTCTGGGCAAAATTGGGTAGAAGAAGACAAATTTGAGGTTATTCTGAGCAGATATAGTATGGTTTTAAAGCAGATTTTGTGGGGCCACCTAAGGGAATAGTTTGGCAGCTTTATTAATCAGATTGGTGGCAACTTTATTCTTCAACTTTTTGATGGATTCTGAAAATAGTCTTAGATGCTATTTTTGGGAGTTTTTCCAGCCTTTTTGCAGAGATCTCTTGGCAGGGCATTTATAGGAGAGAAACTTAGTTTCTTTCAGTCAGTTGATACCATTCTTTCTTCTCTCTTGAGCACAGACAGAGAGTTGTATACAAGTTTTGACTCAGTTTGGTTTTTTGCATTGTACTCCTTCCAGTTTAATACAATAGACCTTCCTATTCCATCTATTTGTCTTCTTTTATAGTTTGATTTGATATTTAATTGTGGCAATTTCATGTCCTTTGTTGTGTCTCTTGCTATAAGATTTGTCTTTGGTCCTGGTTGTAATCTGTGTTCAACTTGAACCTCTTTACAAATTATTTTAGGATCAAATCTTAGAGGTGGGGTTGTGAAAGTTTAGTTCTAAAAGGTTGTTTGTGAGTGAAGATATTCATTTAGATTAAATCTTAGAGTTAGTTTTGTATTTCAGTTATTCTCTCTCCCTTTCCTCTGCAAGTCAGTAGTTTAGGAAATCATAAGGAGAACCAACTCACTCTGGAGATTCCCTCTTGACATAAATCACCCACATCTGAGAGGGTTTCCATGTTTCAACAGGATAGTCAAGCTTGACTTGACTAGTGGTGCAATCCTGATTGACAATAGTTCCCACTTTGAATGAAGAGTGAAAAGATAGTCCAAGGAGAAGCTGAAGCAAACTTTAAGGCAACTTGTCTAGATTAGACATTAGTATGGAATTTAAGGTATGGGCATCTTCATTTCAAATGATTGAGCTTATTGCAGAAAAATAAAATGGTAAGAGTATTACCCCCAATTGAAGCACCACTAAATTCATGTGAAATCTGTATTTTGGCAAAGCAACATACAAAATGTTTTCCAAAGGGATGTCTTATAGAGAAAGGTCACCATTAGAACTTGTGCGTATTAATTTATGTGGCCCAATGCAAACACCATCATTAGGGGGAAACATTTATTTTCTAACCTTCATTGATGATTTTAGCAGAAAGACATGGATTTATTTTCTTAAGCAGAAATCTGAAGCATTTGGAAAGTTCAAAGATTTCAAAGAATTGGTTGAGAAGTAAAGTGGTCTATACATCAAAGTACTAAGGTCAGATAGAGGTGGAGAATATAAATTAAATGAATTCTTAGATTATTGTAGATTTCATGGGAAAAAGAAGCAATTCACTATAAGGTACACACATGTTAGCAAGAGACACTACTCTAGAAACAATCTGTGTGTTGTAATTGATGGAAACAAGGCAAAGAGAATCCATTAACATGGCAAAGAGACACTACTTTGGAAGACAATCTTGAGTTGGCAACAAGGCACAAAGTATTTTGGTCCAGAAGCCTAAAATGGCTAAGTATGGGAAGTATTCTGAGTAAGGGATAGAAAGTGAATCAGTATGCCTCCGCAATTGAAGACTTGCAGATGTAGTTTTGGTGTGATGTTTATAGCTATAGGTATTGCTATTATATTCCATTGATCAAGATCTGACTTCCTCCAGAAGTCATCTGATGAGAAGGCTAAGTCTGGGTCAATAGAAGTAAGATAGAAACAGTGAACAATGCAGAATGAAGTGGTCTGCATTCCCCCACATTAGCATGTTCTGTCCTATGACTCTAAAGTAAGATAGAGATAGGTCATGACTATTAGAATCCATGTTTGTAGCTTTGGAAGTGCAACAGATCTTACTCTACTTGCTCTCCAATACCGGCATCTAGTATGATAGTGTTACAGTGTTATAGGGCAACAGTTCTAAGGTCCACATTTTGCCATATAGATTTATCTTGTTCTACATAGTTGAAGACATGTTAAGAGATCAATAATTATTGTTGAATATGATTTGTGAAGTTGCATCTGGTCTGCGGCATGAGTTGTCATGTGACAGAGGAACCTATCATATATGTTATTAAGGAACAAGCTAACAGGCTGGTTAAATCCCTATGCGAAGAAGAAATATGAGATGGATGATAAATATGAGTGGTTGTATGATTAGAGCTAACACATATGAAGACATGTACATGATGGTTTGGATCTACATTGAAGATTTAACACAAGAAAAAACCAACAGGATATAACACTTGGTATACAAGTTTCACAGTTTTCTTGCTGACCTAATCATGAGAAAGATTTAGTTGCAGATATAAATAGAGGATGGATTTTGATGTTTAAGTCTATGGTGTGTGTTGTGATATATGTGGATGTGAAATATGCAAAGATAGAGCATCCACAACAAATAAAGGGAGATCTCGAGCATATGTAAGAGCAAAGTAGAGAAACAGGGGCAGACTAAAATGAAGAGTTTTGAGTCAGTGTTTATAAGCTTAATTGGAACTGCAACCATGCATATATAGATGCAATCACAATAATTCATCTTTGGCAGTGAGCCACCCTTCCTCTTCTTTCTTCTTCTAATTGGCAGTGAGCCTTTTCTCTTGAGCAGTGAGCTTTGGGTAGTGAGCCCTAAGGCAATGAGCCTATTGTAACTTGGTATTGTGCTATAATAATATATTGTGAGCTAACACTCACCGTGGTTTTTCCCTTTTTGGGTTTTCCATGTAAAAATCTTGGTGTTCATGTGTTATGTTTTTGTGGTTCCTATTTCGATGCTTATTCTACTTTCATATTATTAACTTTGGAATTTGGGTTAATAAACTTATTAAGAAGCAGTTTTGTGGAATACTGATTTACCCCCTCCCCCTTTCAGTATTCCTTGCTATCAACAATTGGTATCAAATCCATGTTCCTTGGAAGAAGTCTAACTACTTGAGGAAGATCTGGGGTAGTGTAATCATGGTAGCAAGAAGATTTGGAAATTATGAAAGCAACAAAGAACTAGAAGCAGCCCTTATGGATCTTGAAAAATCTAAAACAGAAGTTAGGGATCTAAAAGAAAACTTGCAACAAGTTGATAAATGTATCTCAAAGTTAAAAGAATAAGTCAAGAAATTCAAAGACAAATACAAAGAAGTTAGTGATCAATTAATATCAACAAATGAAGCCTTGAATGATTTGGAAGCAGAAGTTATAAAAAGAACAAAAGAAGAAGAAGATTTGAATTTAATTGTGAAAAGCAGATCAAAAGATTGTGCCAAACTTGAAAAAGAAATTGTGAGTCTAACAATAGACCTAGAAAAGGCCAAGATCTATGAAGAAAAGTTCAAGATAAGTACTGTAAAGCTTGATGAAATGATTGCTAGCTAGAAGAGTGTTGATGATAAGCAAGGTTTGGGATTTGAGAAAGGAGAAGTTCAAAATCTGGTCAAATAAACACTGAGTCAAAACAAAATAGAGAAAACTAGTTCAGAAATCAAAGAAGAAGACCTAGAAGACCTCTAGTCAGACAGCCAAACACTGAGAGGTATCCATGTTTCAATGACCACTATTTTAATTGCAATAAGTTTGGTCATAAAGGTACTCAATGCAGGAGTAGAGTAAATCAAAATATTTCATCATTTTTTTGTCAATGCTTCAATTGCAAGAAAATTGGTCAAAAATCAAATGAATGCAGAAATCTGGTAAGAAATGGGTCTTACAATGCAAGGAATAATCAATCATTCAATGGAATGTGTTTCACATGCAATAGATTTGGACACATGGCTAATCAATGTAGATCAAGGATGAATTCATTTAGAGGAAGGAATCAAGGACAAAGAAACATTGTGTGTTTCAATTGCAACAAATTTGGACATGTTACAAGATTCTGCAGAAGAAAGAATGTGAAGAGAAATTACTATGCTGAAGAAAGGAGAATAGTGTAGAGGAATGATAAGGGAAAAGAAAAGATTGATCTGGTTGAAACCAAGAAGGAAATTGACAAGATCTGGGTCAAGAAAGAAGTAATTAAAGAAGAGGATAGATCCGCACCAGCATCTGATGCAGATACTTCCTACGGGAGGTAAATTGGGTGCTTTAGCTCAGGGGGAGTAGTGTTGAAAATCCAAAACCCCCAGCCAGAAAGTGGGTGCTAGAATCTGGTATGAAGTTATATGGTGGAATTTTATGTGACAAATGTCTTAAAAGAAAAACAAGAAGAAAAGAAGTCAATGCGGCTCATTGCGGAGGAATCTCAAGATTAACTGTATCTATCAAAGAAGTCATGCATCTTTTTGGGAATGAACATTTATGATGATTTAGATCAAGTCATGCATAGGATAAAAATGGACTTGTTTGATTTCAAAATCACTTTGCATTCAAGATATCAGACATCTAGGAGAGACTAAGGTGGAACTTGAGTGACAACAATTAAGATCTGAAGATTCAAAGTAACTAAGACAAAGAAAACCCTAGCTCCACAGAACAAGGTATTTTTGTTTAAACCCCATTGTGAGTCAGTTGAAATTCTAAAATGGCAACTCCACAAGTTGTTGATGTCACTGAATGACCTCAACCTAAATTTAAGAAACACCCATTTAAAGAAATAGAAGTGGATCCTATGGGTGCGTTTCAAACATTCTGTATATAGTTCTATATGTTGAGGATATTAGGGCATATATATAAGTTTCTCTAGATGAGTACAACGACGGGAGATTCGTAGAATTTTTTCTGAACCATCTATGTGATGATCAATATGACTTGTAGCTAGAGTATAAAGCCCTAAAGGAAAAGAAATTCATCCAATATGCGCACTTACATAGTTTTGCAAAAGATGAATGGGTATGCTATGTGGTTAGTAGAATGCATGATGAATTCATGTGGCTAAGACAACCCTTCAAGATCACTAAGGAAGCAATCAAGGCAGTAACTTGATTGAACTCCACCGATGGCATGCCCTTGCTAAACACCATCAAGAATCAAACTATCTCAGAGGTCACTGGAGCCAAATTTGACAAAAGGGCATTAACTATCAACAATATTACTGATCATTGTGTGAGATTTGCCTCAATGGTTTTAGGCTACAAGGTCTACTTCTCCAACCGGGAGAACTTTGTTTCTAGCACAACAATTTATACTACCTATCAGATGATAAAGGAGAATGCAGATTATGACTTATGTGAGTTTCTGCTAAATCAATTATTGGAGAACCTGAGAAAGATAAAGGAAAGCAAGAGTTATGCTTTCAAGTATGGGATGACTTGAATAGTCTAGGAAGTTATGATGTGCAAAAGGAAGCATTATGGGGTTATTTCAAAAATTTTCAAAGCATGATGCATTTTAGAGAAAGAATCCCTAAGAGAATTGTTGAGAAATACAAGGACACAATCTATTTCATGGTCACTAAGGATCAATGCTTAATGGAAGATGTGGAACCTAGAATAGTATGGATAATGCCTATGGGATATGAGGTGGATGGACAAATACTAGAAAACTATGCCCAACACCTGCTTAGAAAACCTAGAGACACTAAGGAAGAGAGGTTTGGGACTTATAAGAACTAAGTTTAAAACTTCATGTTGAACTCAGTAAGCTAGAATCGACTATCAAGGTGAGAAAAGAAGTAGAGGAAATTGCTGCTAGATATGGGTTCACAAAAGAACAAATGACAAAGGCAAGGGAAAAAGTACAAGCTGCTAAGGAAGCAAAAGAAAAGAGCAAAAGTCAATCAAGTGGAGCTCTGGAAGAACCCAAGGGTGAACTAAAAAAGCCAGACATCGCAAGAAAAAGAACCAGAGGATCCACCTCTGTAGAAGCTACATCCATTCCCTCCGGTTCCATACCATCTGCAAGTGTGGAAACTCCTACCTCCAGTTCTAAGAGAAAGAAGACTAAGGCCAAGAGAATGCATGTAAGCATAGTTGTTGATGAAGAAGCAACAAAATCAGATGACCTAAAGTAAAGAAGATGAGAACTGAGGCTATGAAAGTCTCAGGAACTAGCAAAAAGAAACCATCTGGTAAGGGTCAACCTAGGAAAAGGCAAAAGAAAGATGTGCCTCAAGCACAGGAAGCAACTATAAGTATTGAGGATGCGCTCAAAGCCATATTACAAGATGGCAATCTAAATCCAATTGCACAATTATTTTTAGTGGAAAATTGGATTTGTTAATGTTTTAGTGTTTTGATGTTTGAATCTGCCTTTCCACTTTACATTCAAGGATCTAGGGTTGAGTGGCAATTCACTATCATACCCTAGATCACTGTGAGATGTAGGGAAACTTGGATTAGGGAATTTAATTATCAATTTCTCTTCTCTTATGCTCAATTGACCATTAAAACCCTAATTATGTAAATACGACAATAAACTAATGAATAACAGAAAAAAATCTTACAAACGGGAGTAAATACCGGATCACAAAGTACCTATTTTCGGGGTTCTAAGGTGGAATAGTCAGGGACACTGGTGCAGGAGTCCAAGTCCAAGGTACCAGATTCTTTGCGAGATCTTGACCTCCTTTCGACATTGATCAGCACTATAACTGTAGAAATTTAGCTACAGAGGACACTAGAATGAGTGCCCTAGTCCTAGAAATGCTCTGGTGTCCTACTTCTCATCAGATCCTGAATCTTTGATGCCTGTTAATCCTTCCTCAAATTCCACTTTTCCCAAATGTGACACCTATAACCTACAATCACAAGACTTTGGGAGGGGGTTGTGGTGTTTAGAGGCTTGCCTCAGTCAAGCCCTGGAAGACACTTAAGTCTCCAAACACCGTTGTAAGGTAGAGAGTGCATGCCCTTGTGAGGCAGAGGCAAAAACCAAAGGAAATGATGATGAAAACACAATATAATGTGACCTTGTAGTGAAGCTCTCATGGGAGGAAGATGCTCTTCATTCCATGAGAAAATTGATGCTCAAATCTGCAAATACAAACACACAAACCACACAAGTCTGCTCTTGCAACACTATGAAAGCCTTGAATCACCTTGAGAATGCCTAAAGTTCACAATGATCATCTAATTGAAATCTAGTTTACAAATGAATGCCTAAACATGCTTTTATATGCAACTACAAACACTCTTGCCAAGATTTTCATAATTCAAACTTACCGTGTCAGCAAAGGACCCAAATAACAGTCATAGACTGACACCTAGAAATTGGGACTGTCCCAAAATAAGGTAGGACTAGGGCACAGACACCCAAGTCCTCCCCCTCTATTATGGGTAGGGTATAGCTCAAGGGGTCCTCCTAGGTCCCATTTGTCATCTTACCTAGGGCTCATTCCATCAGGATGCTAAATTACGAACTAAGATGTCCTAAATGCATGCAAAAGACCCGGGAGCTAAACCTTATGAGGGAAACACCCCCAAGGGGACATTTCCTGACATTACATTTAGCCCCCACTTTAATGTATGTATAAATGCGAGGCCAATACATGCATTAAAGCAAGGTCACAAACACAACAGACACACCAGGCGTGAAGAAGACATGCCAATCACATAGAAAATAGTAACAGGTACGTAGAAGACAATCAATACATAGAAGACGCATTAATGCATGGAAGACAGAAATGATTCTTTTCTTTTCTTTTTCTCATTTATATGAAATGCAAATGCAAGTGCTGGAAAGTAAAAAAACCTCCCATAATACATGATGCACTCATCGTGCATGTCTTTGTATATATGGGGCAACACACACACCAAAACATCCCAAAATGCAGGAAGCACAACCCTAAGGCACTAGTCTTTATTCTGCATATGGGGCAACAAACATGCCAAACAAAACAAGCATGCCAAAACACACACACTTGAAGACATAGAGAAAACATGATAGACAAGTGATGGAGTGTACTTATTTCTAGGTCCAACACCATCTCAAGCACATACCGACGATTGTGCTTCACCACAACAATCACCAAAAACAACCTTAAGGGTTGAGTTAGTCACACAACCACTCCCCACCTCTGCAGAGGACTTTTGAAAATGACAGGATGATGCAATCTACTCTGAGAAATACACCATCCCCTCCTCCGTAGAGGGCTTAAGATAAAAAGGATATATGTGATATCCCGCCTCTACAGAGGGCTTACATGATTGATTGCAAATAAGCTCAAGATGCATGATGCACTCATCATGTAGGTCTTTGCACCTGAGGTCAAACACATTGCTAACATCTTGTAACATTAGAAAATGCCGCCTTGGTGGATTTTGCCTCATAAGGTTCAGCTCCCGGGTCTTTAGCATGCATTTAGGACCTCTTGGTTCATATTTTGGCATCCCGATAGAATGAGACCTAGGTTCCATGACAAATTAGACCTAGGTGGACCCCTTGAGTTGTACCCTACCCAAAATAGGGGGGAGGACTTGGGTGCCTGCACCCTAGTCCTACCCTATTTTGGGATAGCCCCAATTTCTGGGTGTCAGTTTGTGACCATTACTTAGGTCCTTTGCTGACACGGTAAGTTTGAATTACGAAAATCTTGATGGGAGTGCTTGTAGTTACATATATAAGCATAATTAGGCATTCATTTGTAAACTAAATTATGTTCATGTGATTTTGGCATCCTAAGGTGGTTCAAGGCTTTCAGTGTGTTGCAAGAGCAGACTTGTGTTTTGTGTGTTGATATTTGCATATTTGAGCATCAATTTCCTCATGGAGTGAAGAGAATCTTCCTCCCATGAGAGGTTCACTACAAGGTGACATTATATTATGTTTTTATCATTGATTCCTTTGGTTTTAGCCTCTGCCTCACAAGGGCATGCACTCTCTATCTGACAATGGTGTTCAGAGACTTAAGTGTCCTCCGGGGCTTGACTAAGGCAATCCTCTAAACACCACAACCCCCAAACCAAGTCTTTTGATTGTAGGTTACAAGTGTCACATTTGGGAAAAGTGAAGTTGCAGGAGGAATTGACAGGCATCAAGGATTCAAGATCTAAAGAAAAATAGGACACAGGAGCATTTCCAAGACTTAGGTGCTTGCTCTAGTGTCCTCTACAGATAAATTTCTGGAAACAGAAGTTACAAGGCTGATTAGTGTCAGAAGGAGGTCTAGATCCCCTAAAGAAACTAGTACCTTGGACTAGGGCACCCACTTCAGTGTCCCCGACTATTCTTCCTCGGATCCCCGAAAACAGGTATTCTATGATTTGCCATTTTACTTCTGTCTGAAAGAGCATTTTTCGTTATTTGTCAATTTGTTGTCATATTTGCATAATTAGGGTTTTAATGGTTAATTGAGCATAGGAGAGAGAAAATTAATAATTAAATTCCCTAATACAAGTTTCTCTACAACTCAAAGTGACCTAGGGTATGATAGTGCTTGCCACTCGACCCTAGATCCTTGAATGTAACATGGAAAGGAGGATTTAAACATCAAAACACTAAAACATTAACAAATCCTATTTTCGACCTTAAACATTTTGGTGAACCCATTTTTTTAGACTTAAATTGCAACTTGATGAGTGTGTGTCTTCAGATTTGGATTTCATTCATTCATTCATATAGTCATTCATTTTATTGCATTGAGAAAAATTTAAAAAAATTGAAAATTTTGGAAAATTCAAAAAAATTGCATTGTTTGGCTTACTAAATTGTATCAGTTCTTTCTAAATTTCCCTAATTCATGATTTTTATATCAGATCTGATATAAAATACCAAAAACCACAAAAATTCATTAATTTTCATTGCATTTTCATCATTAATTTGCTAGGTTTTTGTAGAAATTTTGACAATTTTCATATAACCTAGTAATTCCAAAATCTAGGGTTTGTAGGAAAAATCTTTTCTCAGATTTTTATACTAATTTTAGAGGCTCATTCAAATTAACATTTGTCTATAGTCTTTCATTTTAGTGTAAAATTGTATTTAGATTTAAAATATTTTCATTTTTGCATAGAAAATTTCAACAAAAACTAGCAATTTTCATGCATTTTCATTAAATTTGCATTGACATTTTGTATAAAAAGGCTTGAAAACCATTTTTAGATCTGAGAGTATTTAATTTACATCATAAATCAGACTTCAAAACATTTTCATAGCATTTTTTCCCAAGATCTCAAACCTAGGGCTTCGAAAATAACGATTTTAACTAAATTTGGCCTTATTGACTTTACAAACTTGCACCATAGACGTGTTGTGAAAATTTTTTGGCACTAATTTTCTATTATAATGGTAATAATTTTATACCCCTCATAAAAATATTCACAACACCCTTTTATCGGGCTCTTGTAGTGAAAAGTTTGCAAAAAACTACATATTTTGGTTATTTTTGCCCTAGGGTTTGACCTAGTTTGCACTCCAAGCATGTTGTGATAAAATTTATGGATTGAGGTGACTGATATTATTGATATTATTTTATGTACCTCCTAAAATTCCTTACAACACCCCTTTTTCTAGGTCTTGGAGTTGAAAAACTGTGAAAAATAGCCCATTTTTGCTATGTTGTCACTAGGGTTTGACCTTAAGAGGCACTAAAAGCATGTTGTGTTAGGTATTTTTGCATATAGTGGTTGTTATTATTGATATTAGTTTCTTTCCATCATCATTTTCCTTGCAACACCTTTGTTATGCTTTGTTGCATTGAGTTTTGGTGAAAAAAGTGCCTATTTTGACATTTTTTCACTATATTTTGACTTGGCATTATCTTGGATTTGCATCAAGAGTGTGTTGAGAGTGATCTTATTTCTGTTTTGGAATTATATCAGACATATAACTTGCTTCCCTCAATCAAAATCCTTACAGCACCCTTTGTTTCATTCATTTGCATTGAAAAAGGTACAAAAAACCAAGCATTTTGGCCTTTAACCATATCCTTCTCTTAGGAATTTGTTCTCTTAGTTTGTACATTGTGTGTTGTATTCTTTTGCATAAGCTTTATGGCATTCTGTCCTAAAAACAATATCTCTTTGAGAAGAAGTAAAAGGTTAATGGGATTTAGTGCTCTTGAAGAAGTGGGTACTTTAGACACCTTCTTTACAAAGGGAGAAACTCAAATTGTGCAAGATATTATACATCCTCCAACTACAATGGAAGAACAAACTTTTCATGATGTTGATAATACTATTGAGACAATAGGATATGTATTTGATGAGAAAATAAAAAAATTGGATAAAGAGCTAGCTGGATTTCAATCATTCATGGAAAATGAGAGAATAGCTGAAGAAGCTATTCCTACAATTCATAATATAAGAGAATTGATAAAAGAGGGACAAGATGGTGTAAATGCAATTCATGGTCTAGTACATATTGTACAAACCAATATCATGCTAGTGACCGAATGTGCACAAGCGATAAATAACACTTTATCACCATCTCATACTCAAGTATCTATACCCATACCAACTACGGGAACATCAACTTTTACATCAACAATCTTAACAACTAATGTAAATGCTTGTAGTAATGCTACCACTGGTATTGGAGTATCTAATGGCACTAATTATAAAGCTGTGGGATTTGATTATCAAAATTTGGCTCCTAAAGGGACCTCCTCTATGCATAATTGTTCTCAACCACCTATCTATTCCACTCATTTCCAACCAACTATCTATTCCACTCATTTCCAACCACCTATTACCTACTCACAACCATCCTCCACCTATCACTATGTCCAACCACCATTGACATATTCTTAGCCTCCGCCTATCATATCTCAAGCTCATTCACCTCCTCATTTTGGTTCCAATTCCTCACAACAAATGACATCTCCAAATGATGCCATCCTAAACCAACTTTTACAGGGCATGACTTCTTTGCAACAAAAGGTAACAAACTTGATAAACTCTTTACAGCGTAGTCTACCAACATATCATGCCCATAATCCATTATCCTATGCAATTTTGAGAACCCCTATGCTTGAGAGGTTTGAGACTCCTTGCTTTGAAAAATATGGTGGAAAAGGAGATCCCAATATTCATGTGGCAGCATTCACAACTATGTGTAGTGATTTTTATTTTGAAGAGGATTTGCTAACAAAACTTTTCTCACGATCTCTCAAAGATACTACTTTAGAATAGTTCTTCTCATTGCCTCTGAATTCAATACACTCCATTTTCGTAGTTGATTGGTCACTTTTTACAATATTTTCAAGCAAATATCAGACCCCAAGTTACTCTTATTGATTTGGTTCAATGCAAATAAGGTCCCAAAGAAAAGTTGACTGAATTCATTAGACGATATCAAGGATTTTATGCACAGATTTATTATCAGATGAAAGATGAGGATGTTCAAAAGATATTCATTACAAATCTACAACCTAATATTCGTGATAGGATTCTTTTGATGAAATATAACTCCTTTCAACATTTATGTGCCACTCTTCATGGTTATCAACTTTTGTCTAGTCAGTATGAAAACCAAAACTCATCAGCTCAAGTTGGTCAATCCATGGGTAGATCATCACAAAACAATTTTAAGAGAAACAATAATAGGAGTTTCATCAATGGACCAAATAGAAATGTGTCTACTATAAATAATCCAAAGAAAGCATCATATCAATCAAGAAAGTTTACTCTGATATTTGAGTCCTATCATTCTATCATGAACCAAGCCGTGAGTAATAACATTCTAAAACTTCCCTTGATTAAGCATGTTGATCCTAATAAATAATGACCTTACTTCGATGCTAATGCCTTTTGTCATTATAATCAGACACAAGGACATAACACTGAATGATGTATACATCTTAAACATGAGATATAGGACCTTATTGATTCAAATGTCATCCAGGTATCAGGTGTGAATGACAATGGAAATAAGTCGGTTGCTCTGCCGAATCAGAATTTACAAATCTTCACTAATCCTTTCCCTAAGCATAACAATATGGTGGAACAAGATTTAATAGAAGTAGACAAGGATGATTACTTAGACTATGATAGTATCATGGGAATGATTGAAGTGGATAAGAAACAAGTGGATAATCCACCTCGTCAATGAAGAAACAAAATTTATGCTGAGGTTCCTCATCCATTATCCCTATATGGATTGGTAGATAATCAAAATGTCTTTGAAAAGAAAGAACAACAACTGATACAGATGAGTAAAATGGTACAGGATGATTCCCATTACTGTTCTAGAAAGATTCAACAATGAAAACTCGTTAAAAATTAAAAAAGAGCAAGACGACAATTAATAGTCAGAAATAATAGTGGTTCTCCCCCTCATAAGCAACAAAAAGTCTCATTTAAACAAGGATTTAAGGAACAAGCATCATATGATAACAAATAAAATTTCCATAAGAACCACTCAAATTTTGCATTAAATATGATCGAATACCTCTCCAAGAGGTTCACGAGCTCTAAGATATAATATGAAGATCCTATAGGTAAGTATCTCTAACCCTTTATTCCTCTCATAATGTGCTTCCCCCATGATGTGTTATGTGTTGTTTAGGCCTCTTGGAATGACCTCAGATTCTCCTGTAAGGTCCAGGATACCAGGAGACTACCTCTGTTGTGACCTTCTATTTGTATCATCATTCTTCTAAATTGCCTCTCTCTAATTTCATTATTGTGTGTTGTGTCTTATGGACATAGCATCATGGTTGGTGACTTGGGGGCACCCTCCTACATGCTTGTCCCTAAGACACTTGTTTCTCCTCTTTGATCTGTTGTTTCCCTTCCTCTAGTGTTTCCATCTAGTGGCCGGATGACAAAAAACATTTATGCTGATGTGGACCTAGTGTCCCTTTCGAGAGAAATCAAAAAATGGAATTAGTTCCTAATATGATGATGGGGTTGTATATTTTATCTGATGCTTGGCTAGTGGAAGCACTTGTACTTTCTGCGTGGTGAATTTTATGATGTTTCTATCGCATTTACAAACCTTTACAATACTGCTGCTCTGTGCACCTTTGTTTGTCTTTGAATCTAGCCTTGGTGGTACTCGATTTGGAGAGCTTCATGATATATCCCCACAGTTATCCTTGAACTCTAAATTCATTGTATAACCTTGGCTCTTTGTGTGGTTAATCATATGCATTGATGTTGTTATTTATCATGACATTGTAGACACTAACATGTTTCTTGTAGGGATGTGTTTGTGGGAACATTTGGCGATTGTAACGTACATGTCACCTCTGAGGGGTCTGGGTTTTACGAAAGTTGGTGTTACCTTGTGTGTTTTATTCCTACCTTAACGTGCTTGATATCGATAACTAATATCAACCACCTTAAGGTGGGGGCATATATAAGGTAAGCTGTCTATTATAGATTTTAGTAATGTGTTTGACCTCAGATGCAAAGACCTATGCGATGAGTGCATCATGCATCCTAAGTTTGTTTGCAATCAATCAATCAATCATGTAAACCCTCTGTGGAGGCGAGATATTGAGCATATCCTTTTTCTGAAGCCCTCTGCAAAGGTGGGGATGTATTTCTTGGAGCAGATTGCATCATCTTGTCATTTTCAAAAGTCCTCTGCAGAGGCAGGGAGCAGTTCTATGACTAACTCAACCCTTAAGCATGTTTTTGATGATTGTTGTGGCAAAGCCCAATCGTCAGTGTGTGCCTGTAATGTGCCTGAGATGGTGATGAGCCTAGAAATAGGGAACACACCATCGCTTGTTTGTCATGTTTTCTATGTGTCTTCAAGTGTGTGTTTTGGTGTGCTTTGTTTGTTTGGCGTTTTTGTTGCCCCATATGTAGTCTCTATTTTGGGAGGTTTTGTGTGTCTTGCGTGTGTGTTGTCCCATATATACAAAGACCTACTCGATGAGTGCATAATGTATTATGGGAGGTTTGTTTACTTTCTAGTACTTGCATTTGCATTTCATATATATGAGAAAAAAAAGAAAAGAAATCATTTCTGTCTTCCATGCATTAACATGTCTTCTATGCATTGACTGTGTTCTCTGTGTTCTGTGTGACTGTAACTGTCTTTTGTCTTCTCTATGTTTTGCATGCTTGTTGTTGTCTTCTATGTGATTGGCGTGTCTTCTCCATGCTTGATGTGTTTGTTGTGTTTGTGACTATACTTTAATGCATGTATTGGCCTCACGTTTATACATACATTAAAGTGGGGGCTAAATGTAACATAAAAAAATGTCCCCTTAGGGGCTTTTCCCTCATAAGGTTTAGTTCCCAGGTCTTTAGCATGCATTTAGGACATCTTAGTTCATATTTTGGCATCCTGATGGAATGAGACCTAGGTTCCATGACAAATTGGACCTAGCTGGACCCCTTGAGCTGTACCCTACCTAAAATAGGGGGGGACTTGGACACCCGCACCCTAGTCCTGCCCTATTTTGGGGCAGCCCTAATTTCTAGGTGTCAGTTTGTGATTGTTACTTGGGTCCTTTGTTGACATGGTAGTTTGAATTAAGAAAATCTTGGCGGGAGTGCTTGGAGTTGCATATATAAGCATAATTAGGCATTCATTTGTAAGCTAGATTATGTTCATGGCATTTTGGCATCCTAAGGTGATTCAAGGCTTTCAATGTGTTGCAAGAGCAGACTTGTGTGTTTTGTGTGTTGATATTTGTAGATTTGAGCATCAATTTCCTCATGGAGTGAAGAGCATCTTCCTCCCATGAGAGCTTCACTACAAGGTGACATTATATTGTGTTTTTATCATTGATTCCTTTGGTTTTGGTGTCTGCCTCACAAGGGCATGCACTCTCTATCTGACAACGGTGTTCGAAGACTTAAGTGTCCTCCAGGGCTTGACTGAGGCAAGCCTCTAAACACCACAACCCCCAAACCAAGTCTTGTGATTGTAGGTTACAGGTGTCGTATTTGGGAAAAGTGAAGTTGCAGGAAGGATTGGCAGGCATCAAGGATTTAGGATCTGAAGAAAAGTAGGACATAGGAGCATTTCTAGGACTTGGGCGCTCGCTCTAGTGTCCTCCACAGATAAATTTCTGGAAACATAAGTTATAGGGTTGATCAATGTCGGAAGGAGGTCTAGATCCCGCAAAGAAACTAGTACCTTGGACTAGGGCGACCGCTCCAGTGTCCCTGACTGTTTCACCTTAGATCCCCAAAAATAGGTATTCTGTGATTTTCTATTTTACTTCCGTCTGTAAGAGCATTTTCTGTTATTCATCAATTTGTTGTCGTATTTGCATACTTAGGGTGTTAATGGTTAATTGAGCATAGGAGAGAGAAAATTAATACTTAAAATCCTTAATCCAAGTTTCCCTACAACTCAAAGTGACCTAGGGTATGATAGTGCTTGCCACTCGACCCTCGATCCTTGAATGTAAAGTGAAAAGGATGATTTAAAGATCAAAACACTAAAACCTTAACAAATCTAATTTTCCACCTAAACACATCTATAGCAGACAACTTACCTTATTTATGCCCCCACCTTAAGGTGGTTGATATTAGTTAGCGATATCAAGCACATTAAGGTAGGAATAAAACACACAAGGGAACACTAACTTTCACAAAGCCCATGCCCCTCAGAGGTGACATGTACTTTATGATCGCCAAATGTTCCTACAAACACATCCCTGCAAGAAACATGTTAGTGTCTACAAAATCATGATAAACAACAACATCAATGCATATGATTAACCACACAAAGAGCCAAGGTTATACTATGAATTTAGAGTTTGAGGATAACCATGGGGCTATATCACGAAGCTCTCCAAATTGAGGACCACTGAGGCTATATTCAAAGACAAACAAAGGTGCGTAGAGCAGCAGTATTGTTAAGGTTTGTAAATGTGATAGAAACATCACTAAATTCACTATGTGGAAAGTATGAGTGCTTCCACTAGCCAAGCATCAGATAAGATATACAACCCCATCATCATATTATGAACTAAGTCCATTTTTTTATTACTCTCAAAAGGGACACTAAGTCCGCATCAATATAAATGTTTGTCGTCATCTGCCCACTAGATGGAAACACTAGAGGAAGGGAAACAATAAATAAGAGAGGAGAAACAAGTGTCTTAGGGACAGTCATGTAGGAGGGTGCCCCCAAGTCACCAACCGTAATGCTATGTCCATAAGACATAACACACAACAATGAAATCAAAGAGAGAGGCAATATAGAAGAATGATGACACAAATAGAAGAAGGTCACAACAGAAGCAGTCTCCTAGTATCCCAGACCTTACAAGAGATTCAAGGGTCATCCCAAGAGGCCTAGACAGCACATAACACATCACGGGGGAAGCACATTACGAGAGAGATAAAGGGTTAGAGATACTTACCTGTAGGGTCTTCATATTATATTTTGGAACTTGCAAACCTCTTGGAGAGGTACTCGATCATATTTAATGCAAAATTTGAGTGGTTTCTATGAAATTCTTGTTTGTTATCATATGATTTTTGTTTTGCAAATTCTTTTTGAAATGAGACCTTTTGATGCTTATGAGGGGGAGAACCACTATTATTTCTGACTGTTGATTATCGTCTTGTTCTTTTTTATTTTTAGCGAGTTTTCATTGTTGAATCTTTCTAGAATGGTAACGGGAATCATCCTATACCATCTTACTCATCTATATTGGTTGTTGTTCTTTCTTTTCTTATGCATTTCGATTATCTCCCGATCCATACAATGATAATGGAGGAGGAACCTTAGCATAAATTCTATTTCTTTGTGGACAGGGTGGATTATCCACTTGTTTCTTATCTATTTCAATCATTCTGATGATACTATCATAGTCCAAGTAATCATCCTCATCTACTTCCATTAGACCTTGTTCCACCATATTGTTTTTGATATGCTTAGGGAAAGGATTAGTGAAGATTTGTAAGTTTTGATTTGGCAAAGCAACTGACTTGTTTCCATTATCATTCACACCCGATAGTTGGATGCCATTTGAATCAATAAGGTCTTGTATCTCATGTTTAAGATGCATACATCGGTCAATGTCATGTCCTTGCATTCGATGATAATGACAAAAGGCATTAGTGTTGAAGTAAGGTCCTTGTTTACGAGGATCAGCAGGCTTGATTGGGGGAAGCTTTAGAATGTCATTACTCACAGCTTGGTTCATGATAGAATGATAAGACTCAGATATCAGAGTAAAATTTCTTGGTTGAGACGATGGTTTCTTTAGATTATTTAGAGCAGACACATTTGTATTTGGTCCATTGATCTTGATGAAACCTCTATTATTGTTATTCTCTTAAAGTTGTTTTGCAATGATCCACCCGAGGATTGACCAACTTAAGTCGATGAGTTTTGGTTTTCATACTAACTAGACAAAAGTTGATAATCACGAAGGGTGGTGCATAAATGTTGAAAGGAGTTATATTTCATCAAGAGAATCTTATCACAAATATTAGGTTGTAGATTGGTAATGAATATCTTTTGAACATCCTCATCTTTCATCTGATGCTGAATCTATGCATAAAGTCCTTGCTATCGACTAATTAATTTAGTCAACTTTTCTTTGGGACCTTGTTTTCATTGAACCAAGTCAATAAGGGTGACTTGGGGTTCAATATTTGTTGAAAATGTTGTAAAAATTGATCAATCAACTGCGAAAAGGAGTGTATTAAATTCGGAGGCAATGAGCAAAACCATTTTAAAGTAGTATCTTTGAGAGATCACGAGAAAAGTTTTTCTAACAAATCCTCTTCAAAATAAAAATCACTACACATCGCTGTAAATGCTACCACATGAATATTAGGATCACCCTTTCCACCATATTTTTCAAAGCGAGGAGTCTCAAACCTCTCAGGCATAGGAGTTCTTAATATTGCATAGGAAAGGGGATTACGAGCATGATATGTTGGTAGACTAGGCTACAAAGAATTTGTCAAGTTTGTTACCTTTTGTTGTAAAGCACTCATGCCCTATAAAAGTTGATTTAGGATGGCATCATTTGGAGATGCAGTTTGTTGTAAGGAACTGGAACCAAAGTGAGGAGGTGAATGAGCTTGATATACGATAGGTAGAGGCTGAGAATATGTTAATGGTGGTTGGCTATAATGATAGGTGGAAGATTGTTGTGAATAGGTAATAGGTGGTTGAGAACAATTATGCATAGAGTGATGGTGTTAGGTTGTCATTGATGTCAAAAGTGTTCAGGAGATGGTTAATGAGGTATTCATCATGATGTCTTCGTATGTTTGAGGTAAATTCAGATATGATCATTACTAATTCCTTGCATTTGATATGTCAAGTTTCTATCAGGAGATTTACATCATAATGATATCTTTATATGTGATGGAATGTTGTTGGATCATCTTGGATCATGTGAAATCAGATATTGGATCCTATTAAGGATGCATGCTCATATCTTCAGTGGCTCTTTATTGTGTTAGTGTAGGACTTGTTTGATCAGTAGTACTTGCAAAGAATAGGAGTAGGAGACATCATCTTGTGTATCATAGTTTGTTCAATATGGTAAAGTGGTTTTATCTTGTTATCATGTTGAAGTTTGAGTGTGCACTCATTTGGAGGATAATGTTAGTCAAGATTATCACAAGTCATCACAAGCATTACTTATCTCATGTGGCTTCATGGTATTGAGATACTAAGGAATTCAGTTGAACCAATTGTTGCTTTTTCTTGGTAATGTTGATCATGTTGTTCATATTGAACATCAGAAGCATTGTTTGTTATCTTGTAGAAAAAGTCAGAGGAACAAGCTTGTTTAGTTCTTGTTGTAGCTCATAGCAAGATTGGAATTATTTTTTATTGAAGTTTATAAGGTCAAGGTTTATAAAGGAGTTTATAAAGTCCTATGTTCTAATTTCACATTGACCTGTGATAGAAGGTCATTTTACTTAAAAGAACCTGTAGAAGGGGCACACTATCGTTGTAATGACTGGCCCTCCTCCCTTCATACCGGTGGCATGAGCTCTCCATATAAAGTAAGTTCTATTTTAAAAACTTTATCACCTTTTAAAGAAAAGGCTCGAGCGGGAAAAGGTTTTCAAATAGTGCATTTCATTGAATAGTGAATGGAGCCCACGGTGAGAATCAAGTCTAAATTTTTTAAATTAGAAAAAGCATCGAATGTTTTTTTTAATTAACATCACTAACTTTTTGGGGCCCGATTTCTTGAAGAGGAGTATATGGAAACAAAATTAAGTTTATTAAGGTTTTAAAGCCCGATGAAGTGGTGTCATTTTATTTAAGGCATTGAATTGCCTTTTCAAAGGAGCATAGTATATATTGATTTAAAGTTTCTATTAAAGAAGCCCGAATACTAAGCCTTTTTTTTGGCTTTAGTTTATTTTTTAGAAACTCTTTTTAAACCACTAATGTGGTTAGCCCCTACTTATGTCATTTTTATGACATTAAAAAGTATTTTTCTAATTATTATTTAAACAAAAGGTGGGCATGTTAAGATTTTCAGGGTTTTCTATTTAAGAGATTTATTCCTTTTAAAATCCATCTCATGTGTTTAAACGAAAAGGGAAGTAATATTGTATAAAGATTTTTTATCCTTTTAAGAGCTCATATAGATGGTTTCAGAGAATTTGAATGTAATTTCTTTTGGTGAAATTTTTTTTGAGGATGAAGATATAATCATTGAAGATTGATTTTCTTGAGAAGATAAAGAGTTTGATTGCAGGAATTTGCAGTGAAGGAGAAGATGAAGGGTTTGAGAAGATCTTAGACAGAGTATTGATCAGATTTTATTGAAGATGTTTGGACTGTTTATGCAGGGCAGATGAAAGAATACAAGGGCAAATTGAAGTAATCCAGTGATTTTTTTAATGGATATGAAGGATCATGCATTGAAGATGAAAGTGAATGCACAAAGGAATTTGAAGAGTTATTGTTTTATTTTTGAAAGGGACAAAATGTTTTATTGATCATTTAATTTTGTGAATAAGATTTTCTTCTTGCAGATAGATTAATTTTTGGATTTCTTGATGTTTTTATTATTACAAATGAAAGGTTTTTGATGCAGATGAAGGTGAATGGTTTACAAGATCAGTTTATTGCAGAGCAAGAGGAAGATGAATGGTCATCTGATATTTATTGGACTTATAGGTGCTTTGATAAGGGTCTTGAAGTGTAGAGCATCATAATATGATGAAGATAACTTTATGAATATTCTTTTAAAAAGAAAACACAGAAGGATGTATGCAAGAGCTAATTTGTAGTAGGATCAGGTGATTTCAAAATGATATGCAGAGAAAAATATTGAAATTGATTTGTAGAGATAAGAGTGTTGAAAACTTGTTCATAGGGGTCTTGAAAGATAGAAATGAAATATACAGATGATGAGAGATTGAATATGATGTTGTGTAGATTAATGATGAACTAAAAGTATCAAATACAGATACATAGATTGACAAGATTATCAGAAAGACAATATGCAATTGCAATGCAAATCAGGTTGTATGTAATTGAACAAAGATATACAAATTCAGAAAAGAATGTTATGAAATGGTGCAAATCAGATTGTGTTACAATCATTTATTGCACACCTTATTTTATGTTTTGATGATGGGAATTGGTTTGCCAGTGAGGCCTTGTTTTAGCCAATGAGGCTTGTAGGTCAGTGAGACCTAATTGTTTGCCAGTGAGGTATATCAGTGTAGGAAGTGGGTGCTTCTATTTGGTATTGGAGTTGGTGCTCCATAAGGAGTTGGTGCTCCTAGATACATTTTGTATTGCCAGTGAGGCATGCTTTTCAGTTAAGCCAGTGAGGCAGTTTCGAGTGGTTTTTCTACCCCGAGAGGGTTTTCCACTCCAGTAATTCTTGTGTTAATGATATGCTTCTATGTGTGTGTCTGCTTCTATGTTGAGATTTATCTATATGTAGTCCTGCTCATAATTTTTATTATCAAACCTGTACATGTATGTGTAATAGTTTATTGATGAATTTCTCTTTCTGAGTCTTGTAAATTAAAAGTTCTAATAAGTTGCAAAAATCTACACAACACTGATTCACCCCCCCTCTCAGTGTTGTCCTGGACTCCTACAATTGGTATGAGAGCCAGTTTCCCTTTTGTAGCTTAATCAGCTTGGGTAGGTCCTGGTAGTGGAGTAAAATGGGTAAGAAGAATAGAATTAAGATGTCAAATAAAGATGCTGATCAAAAGATGGTAAAACAAGCCTCAGTTGTGCCTAGCAATGATTTGTTGCATTTGTCACCCTTGATAATTGATACTAAGAATGGTCATGTAGTTGAGAATTTTGATAAATTTAATGAAAGAAAAGATATCTTTGCTATTGAGACTAATGATGAAGATGAACAGGAATTTAATGAAGATATTTGTGAGGTTGATTTTGAAGGAGAGCTTCTATGTGCCCTGGATACAATTAAGCAACTTAGTAAAGAAAACAAGAGATTAAAAGATCAGCTTATACAAGAGAAAGAATTCAAGGACAAAGTTATTTTAGATCTTGAAGAGGCAAGAAACCTAATTGTAGACTTGAAGAATCAAGCAGGTGAATCAGACAAATTGATTGTCAGTTTGAAGACAGAGGTTGAGAAAGCTAAGAAGATAACCGATGAAACAAAATCTGAGTTGGAAGCTAAAAAGGTTGAATGTCAAAAGCTAGAAAAAGAAATAATTTCTTTAAGTAAAGAAATTAAGGATGTTAAGAAGCAATTAGAAAAGAATCTAAAATTTGAAGAGAGCACAAGAAGGTTAAATGAGATGTTGGGAAAACAAAAACAACATGGGGATACTTTTGGACTTGGTTATGAAGAAGGAGAGTCTTCTAAAGCTAGAGATACTCCTAGAAGAAAAATTGATCAGCCTGATGCTCCTGAAAGAAAAGTGAACAATCAAAGAAGAAGTATTGCACCTATAAGACAAGCTTACATGTATAGGTATAACTATTCATTTAATGGTTACTGTTATACTTGTAATCATTTTGGGCATAAAGCAGTTGATTGTAGAAGGAATACTAACCTTGTATGTTACAAGTGCAATAATGTTGGACACATACAAAGAAATTGTAAAGTGCATAGAAGGTATAATCCTGCATGGAAGCTTAATATGAATGATCAAAGGCACTATCAGTTATTTGATTATGATTGTAATATAGTCTGTTATAATTGCAATACTCTTGGTCATAAAGCACACAGTTGTAGGAAAGTTTCACCTGATTTGAAAAAGTGGAAAAGAAAAGAAGCTGAAAAAGTCTGGAAGAAGAAAGAACCTGTAATGGTTTGGAGACTGAAGCAAAAACAAAGTGAAAAGAAGGTAAATCCCAAACTTGTGCATCCTACACAAGTTAAATCATCAGTTGCATAACAGATAGCATGAAGTAAGGGGGAGTTGTTCATGTCCTATCAATTGACCCCAAGAAGTTTTAGGAAGGAGATCATTTGAATGGTGATCTTGTCTTGTTTATCATATTTTCCAATCTTGTGAGATAGTTGTTGAAGATGTTGCTAACTAAGTTGACAATGATGAAGCTATTGCAAAATTCATGGGCTTACGACAAAGTATTCCATTGGGTGATCACAAAGAAGGTTTCATGATGGACCTACCTAAACTAGCATATTTTGGCGGAAGTATCAAATCCTTCAGTCACAAAAGTGAAATAAACAAAATCAAACAAAATAGGTCATTAGGGGAAAACTAAAAGGTGCCTCTTGACTGTGAAAAAGTAAAAATAAAGGATGTATCCGAAGGTGAAAACCTCTCTGAGGTGCCTGAGGATGGGGGATTTGATCTTCCTATTGCCACTGATTATCATGAGAAATCAATAGTGCTAGTTGAGCAATCACAAGACATGAACTTGGGTACAGAATAGAATCCAAAGATCACTTTTTTAGTAGCATCACTATCAGAGCAGGAAATAAGAAACTTCATAGCATTTTTTATGAAAAGAGCTATAAATTTTGCATGGACTTATGCTGACATGCCGGGTCTAGATCCATCACTTGTGGTACATCATCTAGCAGTATCTCCTAATGCAAAACTTGTCAAACAAAAATTGCGCAAAATGCATCCACATGTAGCTTTATTGGTCAAGGCAGAGATTCAAAAACTATTAGAAGCAAAGTTCTAAAGCCTATTGATTATCCAAAATGGGTTTCAAATTTGGTACCTGTAGAAAAACCTGATGGATGAGTTTGCTATTGCACAAATTTTAGAGTTCTTAATAAAGCATGTCCTAAGGATGACTTTCCACTACCAAGCATAGACAACATTGTAGATCTTACAGCTGGACATGAAATGCTATCTTTGATGGATGGATTTTCAAGGTATAATCAAATTAGAATAGCAGAGAAAGATCAAGATAATACATCCTTTATTTGTCCATGAGGCACATACTACTGGGTTGTAATGCCTTTTGGTCTCAAGAATGCTGGAGCTACTTATCAGCGAGCCATGATAGTTATTTTTCATGACCTTTTTCATACTATCATGGAGGACTATGTTGATGACATCCTAGGAAAATCTATGACAAGAGAAGGACATCTACAGGTATTAGCACAAATGTTTGATCAAATAGAAAAGTTTCAAGTCAGACTGAACCCAAAGAAATGTGTATTTGGTGTAACATCTGGAAAACTATTGGGATACATTATGTCTTGATGAAGGATAGAAGTGGACCCAGCTAAGGTAAAAGCTATCATGGAAATGCCTCCGCCAAAAAATCTCAAGCAACTTTATAGTTTACAAGGTAGATTACAGTCCATCCACAGATTTATCTCACAACTAGCAGATAAATGTCATCCTTTTCAGCATCTTCTTCATAAGGGTGAACTTTTTAAGTGGGGTGAAAAGTGTCAATAGGCTTTTGATAAAATAAAGAAATATCTGGCAACACATCCTATGTTAGTACCTCCTGTGCTTGACTGCCCATTATTGCTCTACATATCATCAACAACAATAGCATTGGGTGCCCTTTTAGCTCAATATGATAATTCAAGAAAAGAACAACCCATCTACTATATCAGTAGAACTCTTGTGGGATATGAACTCAATCATTCATCTATGAAAAAAGCATGTTTAGCATTAGTGTTTGCTTCCCAAAAGTTGTGACACTATATGCTCAATCAAACAACCAAGCTCATATCTAATGTTGATCCACTCAGATATCTTCTTTGTAAGGCAATTCTCATGGGAAGATTAGCAAAATGGGTCATGATTTTAAGTGAATTCGACATACAATATGTAGATTGAAAAGATATCAAAGGACAAGTCATCGCTGATCAATTAGCTATAGCACCCATCACAAACATTCACCTAATATATCCAGAATTCCCTGATGAAGGATTGTTTAATTTAACTTCTCCAACACAGTGGCAGCTATATTTTGATGGATCATATACACAACATGGATCAAGAGCAGGCATCTTGTTTGTTACCCCTCAAGGATATTGTATACCCAAATCATGCAAAATTGTATTTCCATGTACCAATAACATAGCAGAGTATGAAGCTTTAATCATAGGATTACGCATGGTAGTATAATGGGCTATCAAACAGTTACAAGTCTTTGGTGATTCTCAGCTGGTTATCAAATAGGTTTTAGATGAATATCAAACAAAAGATGAGAAACTTCTTCCATATAAGCTAATGGTTGATGATTTTAAAAAGTATTTTGACAATATCACTTTTGAACAAATCCCAAGACTACAGAACAAAGCAACAAATGCTATGGTTATGATTGGGTCTATCTCCTAGACATGCCATCTAATACACATAAATGTGAGTTTTTGGTTGAATAGATTTTGATTCCAGCATTTGAAGTTCCACAGTCTGAGCTTATATGTGACATTGTTGGTCCCAATTTGCTGTGGTATGAGGATTTATACGAGTATCTCCATAGCCAAACCTTTCCACTTCAACTATCTAACAACCAACACAAAATCTTTATCTGTCGAACCTCTCATTACACTATTTTGGGAGACACCCTTTATCACCGGAGTCTTGATGGCATCCTTCTGAGGTGTCTTGACTCTGAGGAAGCAAAAGTGGCCTTATGTGATGTACATGAAGGTGTCTGCGGCTCGCATTCTACTGGCCCTAGCCTTGTTAAGAAACTTCTACGAGCAGGATACTATTGGCCAACCATGGAAAAAGATGCAGAACAATTTGCAAAGAGATGTCTACAATGTCAGAAACATGGAGATTTAATACATGCACCAGTACATGAACTTCATCCTATCATTACTCCATGGCCTTTTTCGTAGTGGGGACTTGATCTCATAGGTAAAATCCATCCTACTTCATCAAATGGTCATAAGTTCATTATCACTGCCACTAAATATTTTACAAAGTGGGTGGAAGCCATACCAATGACTTATATCATAGGCAAGCAAATATCTAAGTTTATTCTACACTATATCATTTGCTGTTATGGAGTTCCTCAAGCTATTGTTACAGATAATGGTCTTCCCTTCAAGAATCAAGAGGTCCAAGATCTTTACAACAAGTTCCATATCCAACATCGATTCTCTACCCCTTACTATCCTCAGAGCAATGGCCAAGCTAAAGCTTCTAATAAGACAATCATCAAAATCCTCAAAAAGATGGTCAATGAAGTTGGTCGGGATTGGCATCTACAACTCCATCCTGTGTTATGGGCATATAGAACAAGTATCAGAACTCCCACTAGAGCCACACCTTATGCTCTTATGTATGGCACTGAAGCTATTTTACCTATTGAGGTTGAGATCCCCTCACTGCGAGTATCCTTACAACATGCCATCTCAGAGGAAGAATATCAAGTATCCAGACTCCATGATCTTGAGCTTCTAGATGAATGACGTCTTATAGCACTTAACCATTTACGTCATAGCTACAACAAAAAAATTAGAGAACGCCGATTTCAAGTTGGAGATCTTGTCCTTAAAGAAAATCAAAAGAATCAGTAACACTGTGAGAAACAGGGCAAGTTTGAACCAAATTGGCTTGGTCCTTTCATCATCATAGTAGTTTATGGATCAAGTGTATACACTCTTTCAACACCTGAAGGCATTCCCTTGGATGAACCAGTCAACAATGTTCATCTCAAGAAGTTTTATCCTTGAATCTCAGCTATCCCAAAAAAAATCCATCCAACAGTGAAAAAATAATAGTCCAAGATAAATAATCCATCCTCTGGTGAAAATCTTGTAAACAGGTGCCTTGGATAAGTACCATAGTGAAAACCTGGCAAACAGGTGCTATGTGTAGCGACCAGCTTCCATCATCTGCTTGGTTTGTTTGATCATCACTCTTCCTACCATATTTCGCCATCCTATCCCATATAGTACATATCATAATCCACATTTCATTTCAATAAATAGTCTTTCCATCTTCGCCTTTGTCAATGCTAGCTATCATACTTGAGACATTATTGTGATAACTCTCTCTTTTGGCACCTTAGCATCTTGACCGCATGCCATCGCTTCTTCATAATAAACCTCATCCTGTATTGGGGGCATTTGTTGAGTCTTATTTGGAAGTGGATACCACTATCTCTAGCTCATAATGCATCAAACACTTTAGCTCACAACACAACAAACTTTCAACTTCAATCATAGTGTTCATCCAACAAAAAACATGACAAAACATTTTGCAACCCATATTTATATCTTTGCAATCAATTTGCACTTATCTGACATCCAAACCCGCAAGATATCACCAATGCAAACATTCAATCAATCACATTAGTTTTTCAAGATCATCCATCCAGCGAAATAAGCAAAAACTACATCCAGCTCTATTGTTAAAGCCTTTATCCCGTGGATATAGGGTATGTAGGCAATCTGAGATGCGAAGGAAGCACTCTGATTTAGGCTAAGACAATAGCCCCTTCTTTTCATCATTCTACCTTCCATCTTTCTTCTAATAATCCTTTAGTCTTTCATCACACATATCATCAATAAAACCCAGAACTACATATTCATCATGTCTCATCTTCATCGTAAATGTGCTTTGATCCCATGGATACAGGGTATGTAGGCAGTCTAGAATACGAAGGAAGCTTCCAGTACTCAAGTACAGATGATCCACCCCATCTTCTTCATCTTCTTTCATCTTCCACATTCTTATCTTTGATCAGCTCAAGTAGGAAGCAAACTATGTGTATACTGAAAGCTCAAGCACTTCAACCAATCAAGAATAATCCAGAAGCTATTTGTTCGTATGCCTTAAGCCAACATTTGCTATAGCAATTTATCAACATCTTTAGCCTTCAACAGGATGCAGCTTTCCTCTCAACAAGGCGCCATCTTAAATCTATCTAAGAGCACCTAAATTTGGCAAGAGAATGTGATGACAGTATCTTTTGTTTTATCTTTTGATTTATCTTTTCTCCCTTTTCTATGCCTAATCAAGACTGGCTTGATCTATCTATATCTTGGTATGTTGCGATGAAGTAAGGAATGGGGCATGGTCATATTGCTTTCGTATGTCATGTTTACAAGATGATCTTATTCTCTTCCTAAGCATATTGGTATCTTGTAGGTGTTGGGATTAGCATCTTACATATCAATATCTCTAGCATCTTAGAAGCTAAACAGTCTCTTATGTACATGAGACTATTCTATGTCAAGACTAGCTCCATACATATAACCAGCAAGCTATCACTATGTGTAGTGAAGATAAGCACAAACCATTGCTTGTAGTGTCAAAGTCTATCTCGAAACACTAGCTGTTATTCATATCTTGTGCATGTTGGGTCAACATCTTGACCTCATGTGTTTAGACAAGATTGTAACATGCTAGTTGTGCATTGGATATCTCGACACCTTGGTCTTCTATACCCTGGTGCATAACATCCACATGCTATATCAAACATAAGGATTGCATTTATTTTCATTTTGACCAATTACTTAAAAAGCTACCCATCATCTCATCTATTTATTCAATATTCGCCTATATAGTCCTCAACCAAGATCAATCATTTCTATCGTCCTTCATCCATATTTCTTATCCTGCAAAACAAGTGTGTTAGACATACATAATTACATCATATATCATCTCATTACCATCTATCTATATGCATAAGTCCATCATATATCATATCATAACCACTTAGATATTTGTATTGACATACCATTTCCATTTATATCATTTGCATTAACATCCATACATAATCCATGAAAATACAAATATAACATGCATAACCATCATAATACCAATAGTGCATCCAATACAACTTCATATAGATTAATAATACTCCATCATATATATACATGTGTCAATATACAAGTGTCTACATATACAAGCTGAGCCATAAAGAATGTATGTACAATCATCTCTAGGCCTCATCGTGATACAACATAAAACAAGGTAGCCCTAGTGACTACTGGTAGTTCCCTTGCCCTGACCACCAACACTGGGTCCTGCACCTGGTCCCCTATCTCTCAGTGGCCCCATCACTGAGGCTATTGATCGAGATCCACCTGACCTCCATGAACTTGAAGCCCCTGACCTGCTCCTGAAGCTAGGCTGCCTCTGCTCTACTGGCACAACCCCATAGTATAAGCCTCTATAGTACTCAGCCTCACCCTATACTCTCCGCAGCTCTGCCTGTACATGTGTCAACTATGTGTCCAAATACATCATAACCCCATCAATCCCCAATGCAATCACTACTCTATCCCGCTCACTAGTCATCCCCTGTAGCTACTGCACAACCGTATCTATCTCTGCTCGTAGACCATCTCTCTCAGCTCTCATCTCCTACACCTATTGTACAACCATATCTCGCTCTATCCTCATCATCTACTCACTTTGTCTCACAGCATCCCTCTCCCCTATCACCCTAGCAAGTGCACCATCATCTTGTCCATCTCTAGCCTACACTCTCAACTGTAACTGAGCCTGGTATGTCTATGCCTGAGCTCTAGCATGCTGCAAACCAATCACTGCCTAGTATCTATCTATCTCCACCCTCCTCAACCTCATATGTGCTTGCTGCCTCCATCTCCTCTCCTCTCCTCTCTAATCCACCTCCACAACTACTGAATCCCTGATGCAGAGGCATCCACACTATAACCTTGACATACAGCATGGATGTCTGCAACCCTTCATCATCATCATATTTTCACTAACACTGTCAGCATCATCATATTTCCCCTACCGACCGATATCCTCCTGCAGACAAGCCTTCGCCCTTTCGCATGTCAGCAGCATCATCATATCCGACTATCGGCAAGCGCAAACATCCTCCTGATGTCCACTGTTCATCTCACCGCCAACATCTATCTTCACTATCTTCAGCATTATGATGTTCAACATCATGTTCATCAGCAGGATATAGAACATCCAGTTCCTCCCATATATCCTGATGATGATACTCAACTTCACGCACCTTTCCTTCGATGCTTACATCACCCCGATATCCTGATGACGATTATCCTGATGACGATGACGTCACATGCAGCTCCCTCAATATCCTGCTGCTTCGATATCCTGATGACGATTATCCTGATGACGATGACGTCACATGCAGTTCCAATATCCTGCTGTCGGCCAAACTTAACATTATTGGCCCGCGATGACTTGATCAACCCGATCTTCTACCTTATGCCGATACGCTCCTCCTTGGCAACACCTGATGATGATCACCCCGACGCACATTCACCTTATGCAAACTACTGCATCATGCTCATCTCCCCTTACTCGAATGATGCCTGAAGCGACTGCAGGATATACACAGAAATATCCTGATGATGCCGTTGCGATAGATTTTCCAGACTTAGCAAATTTCGATCCGCCGAACCTCCTGGGATGACCCGATCCACTTTCAGGGTGATCTTCCAAACTCTAACTATCAGCTCGACCTAGCACATACCCATGCTAGGGTTCTCAACACCTCTCGACTGCGATCCTTCACACCTGCATGCGAACAAACAAACTAAATCCTAACCTACTGTACATAACCATTCCACCGATTTGATGAATCAACCGGTGGAATGGATCAGCGAATCCATGTAACCGCCAAAACAGCAAATCGATCACACAATGGAATCTAAACAGAAAATGAACACAAATAGGATCTTTATTGATTTCAAAAGATGCAATACAGTACTCTGTCTCACTCTCTGCAATCTAACTCCTCTGCTCAATGCAATACTATGCCATGTCTAAAACCAACTGATCCTAATGCATAAATAGGATCTCTTGTGAGTACTACCAACTTGACTCCAAGCGGCTGGGAAATCTCTCCAAGCGGCTGGGAGATCCAACCGGACCTACAGCATAACAGTTGTCCTAACAAACTACCTAAAAATAGTAAAGCATGGTCAACATGACCTTATTACATGCATTGGTCTTATATGACCTTCTTGAAAACATTAACAAGACCTAAAACAAACTAACTACCTCATGGAGGCCAGCTGTCAGGTAGGTGCTCCTGCACCAATCCCCACATCATCACCCACCAATATCTGCCCCTGAGGCTATGCAATTATCTAAGGCTATCCTGGCACTTGTCCCTGAATCTGTATCCCTGGCGCTGCTGGTATAATAGCCTGCACTAGTGGAGCCTGTCGTCACCTCCTCTTGATTGGTCTCTCCATCCCCATCTCCCCTATCTCACCAACCATTGTCAGCTGTGTCGGTCTAAATGTCACCCAGTGTGCATCATAGTCTGGTAGTGTCCCTAGATCTATAGGACCCTGTCCCAACTGCCATACAACTGGCTGTAGCCCATCTCTCTCCACCAAAGCCATGTCAACCACAACCTCTGGCCCCCAATCAAACATCTCCTATCTTATCCTCCCAAAAATGGCATCACCAACTGGTACTTCCTATGGCAACCCGAACTGTCTCAAAACCCTCTCTAGCAAATAGTGCTCTATAATGTATATGCTGTGTCCAAAAATATATCTTACCTGCCTAGCATAGACAAGCTCAGCATCCTCCTCATCCCATCTCTCACATCCAAGCCATGGCCTCCATACAAAGCTATCTACCTCATCCAATCTCCTCCACTAGTAGACTACTCCTCTACACTGCCGATATGTCAAAGCTCCTCTGTACATCCTAGCATAAGGCTCGTCTGCTACTCTAGCCACCCATCCCTCTGGTCTCGTCACTGGAATATGTTCATAAGCCCATACATGCAACACTCTAAATCCTGCCGACATACTAGCTCCAAACATATACACACAATCATTCAGGAAATGATAGAGTTGTCTAAGAACACACTCTGCCCATGCATATCTCGTACCATAGGAAAACATCCCCTCCATCACTATCCCTCATCCTACTAGAAAGCCTCTCTCTCGTCTATCTCCCACTAGCCATCTGATAATTGCCACTACCACTCGCTGCAGTCTATCACATAGCTCCTCCATCCTCACCATAGGGATCTCTGAACCCTCTACTCCAATGTCTAGTGTCTCGAATAGTCTCCTTAATGCAGTTGGATCCATATCTAGATCATAATCTACTGGGTCCCCATCTATCAGAATCTACAGAATCCAAAACACATCCTCTAGTGTGATCGTAGCCTCTCCTGTCGGCAACAAGAAAGAACTATGCTCGCTCATCCATCACTCATCCATCGCTCCACCATTGCTATCATCAATCCTCGATGTGCCTACACCTGCTCCAATCTCGACAAATGCTCTAATCTGAGGATCTCTAACACTAGCCGCTCCTCTGCATCTAGCAATCTCACCAACTACAAATCCCTAGGATGTGGCTCCTATGATAACAAACGCGGTAGTATATCCTGCATCATTTCATTCATCATGTCAGTACCTTGCACTAATTCATTGCTATCAAAATTTGATTTTTTATTGCTCTCCTAGCTTCTATCTACCATAAGCAGTTCATATTTCTCTATGCACCTATCTGCTGATCAAAAGCGACCTCTTTTACCATATGCACTTATCTCATGATCATATGCAATCTATTTTGCATATGTGATCACTGTTGGACTACATGCGAGCCAAACTTCTATCTGTGCCTATAAGCAAGCTATATCCCCTAAGCGAGCTATATTTCCCTATGCACCTACTGTTTGCACATAAGCGACTTGTCCCTATCTATATGTGCATTTTGCCTCTATATTGTCTAGCCAACTAAAAGTGGCCTATTTTTTCTATATGTGACTAAGCCACGCTTAAAAGTGAACCTAACTACTAAAAGCGACATGTTTTCCTACACAAGTGACCTGAACTACCTATCCTAAGTCCTAGTCGCTTATGGTGACGTGTGTGCATTTATGATGCTTCTAGCCTATCCAAATCACACTTTTAGCAAAATTTTTAATACATACCGATACATCTGATCCCTCTGGTCTTCCATGTGTCCTCACTCACTCAGTATGATGATCTCTATGTGGAATCACCATCTTGATAGCTATCCAAATCTCGTCACACACCACCTCTAAGGAGCTCTAGATCTCTATAGTTTTCTGAGTACAAATGAGCCTATTTGCCCTTGCAGAACCTACTTATAGCCCTATCCAAACCCTAATTCTTCTATGCCAAAGCCTATATTCATCTGCATCATCCCATTTGTTCCCTCCCAACCCCCGTTTTCTTCATCTCAATCTTATGTCCTAGCTTTTCTTCTGTCGCAAGCCAACCCAGCCCTTCTTAGTTAGCCTAGCTTACCTCTCAAGGGGACATCACCTGCTATCACCTGCCAGTTACACTGGGGCATACTTTTTTTGTCGAAGGCATATCATATCTTCTTTGACACAACGCTCTGTCAAAAATTGTATCAAAGAGGGGCAAAATGTAGACACCCAAAATTGACTCATTATCATTAGCATTCAAACATCACATTACACATCATCTACATTTGTCTAACACACTTGAGCAGCATCCCTAACACATCTATTTCTTCTATTAATTAAATAAATTAATATTTATTTAATTAATTCATTAGCTATTTCTTCTAAGCTATAATTAAACAATCTTTAATTATTTAATTATCTTCATTCTATCTATTTTTAATTAAATAAATCTTATTTATTTAATTAAAGATTCCTTTCATAAACCCACTTTCTAATTAATTAAATAAATTTTATTTATTTAATTAATTTATCTTATCCTTTATCTCATGAGCCAACATGTGTGCCTCTTTCATTTAAAAAGATAAGTGGTACTACATCCTTTTATTTAATATCTTTCACATGTAGTACTTTTTTATGTACACAAGCACACATAAGCCCTATCTTCTCTCCACTTGTCATCTACACATTCACCTATGTCTATCCTTTAATCTTAGCCATTCACATAGCCACTGAATCTCCACTGTTAATTGATTTTGGTTGAGTTCTATATAAACACCCTCTCATTCCATACTATCTATCTAGCATTCATATAGTGTCTACATTATCATCTTGAGCATCCATAGCATCCATCTAGCATATCATCATTATCATCCATCCATCATGGCAGCTTTTATCTTCATAATTGTTGATTGTTGAAGAAGAAATCCACATCATAAACAAGGAATCACACAATCTAGGTGATATTGTGCTTGAAATTGCATCTTTTTGGTTTCATTTGGATTAGATTCTTTGATGATGGTAGGGTTAGGTTTTCATGGCTATGCTTGATCTTATTAACCTAATTTTTTACCTATCACACAAATGAATGAAACAAAGAATGTTGTAAGGATTTTGATCAGGGGAAATAAGTTATTTGTTTGATATTAGTCCAAAATAGCAATATGATCACTCTCAACACACTCTTGATGCAAGTCCAAGATAATGCCAAGTCAAACTATAGTGAAAATATGTCAAAATAGGCACTTTTTTCACCAAAACTCAATGCAAAAGGGAATAAAAAAGGGTGTTGTGAGGAAAATGGTGATAGAAAGAAAATACTATTAGTAATGACAGCCACTTTATTCCAAAATACCCAAAACAACACACTTTTAGTGTCACTTAAAGTCAAACCCTAGTGAAAATATAGCAAAAATAGGCTATTTTTCACAGTTTTTCAATTCCAAGACCTAGCAAAGGGGGTGTTGTAAGAAATTTTAGGAGGTAAATTAAATAATATCAATGATATTAGTCACCTCAATCCATAAAATTGATCACAACATGCTTGGAGTCAAACTAGGTCAAACCCTCGGGCAAAAAGAGTCAAAATGTGTAGTTTTTCACTAAATTTTCAATACAAGAGCCTGTTAAAAGGGTGTTGTGAAGATTTTTAGGAGGAGAAGAAAATTATTACCCTAATAAAATCCAATTAATTCAAAAATACTTTTCACAACACGCCTATGGTGCAAGTTTATAGAGTTCGTAAGGCCAATTTTAGTGAAAATCACTATTTTTGAAGCCCTAGGTTTGAGATCTTGGGACAAACAGCTATGTGAATGTTTTGAAGTCTGATTTATGATGAAAATTAATTACTCTTAGATCTGAAAATTATTTTAAATCTTGAATATGCAAAATACCAATGCAAATCTAATGAAAATGCATGAAAATTGTTAGTTTTTGTTAAAATTTTCTATGCAAAAATGCAAATATTTTAAATCTAAATGCAAATTTACACTAAAATGAAAGACTGCAGACAAATACAAATTTCAATGAGCCTTGAAAATCATTTGAAAAATATGAAAGAAGATTTTGCCTACTAACCCTAGATTTTGGAATTACTAGGTTTAATGAAAATTGTCAAAATTTCTATAAAAGCCTAGCAAATTAATGATGAAAATGCAATGAAAATTTCTATTTTTTTATGTTTTTTGGTAGTTTATATGAGATATGATGCAAAAATTGTGAATTAGGAAAATTTAGAAAGAATTGATGCAATTTAGTAAGCCAAACAATGCAATTTTTTTGAATTTTTCTCAATGCAATAAAATGAAAGACTATATGAATGAATGAAACCAATCCAAATATAAAGACACACACTCAGAAAATTGTAATTTAAGTCCAAAAACATAGGTTCACCAAAATGTTTAGTGGAAATTTGGGTTTGTTAATGATTTAGTGTTTTGATGTTTGAATCCGCCTTTCCACTTTACATTCAAGGATCTAGGGTCGAGCGACAATTCACTATCATATGCTAGATCACTGTGAGATGTAGGGAAACTTGGATTAGGGAATTTAATTATCAATTTCTCTTCTCTTATGCTCAATTGACCATTAAAATCCTAATAATGCAAATACAACAATAAATAGATGAATAACAGAAAAAACTCTTGCAGACAGGAGTAAAATACCAAATCATAAAGTACCTATTTTTGGGGTTTCAAGGTGGAACAGTTGGGGACACTAGTGTGGGTGTCCAAGTCCAAGGTACCAGTTTATTTGCGGGATCCTGACCTCCTTTCGACACTAATCAGCACTGTAACTCCTATTTCTAGAAATTTAGCTACGAAGGACACTAGAGCGAGTGCCCTAGTCCTAGAAATGCTTTAGTGCCCTACTTCTCTTCAGATCCTGAATCTTTGATGCCTGCTAATCCTCCTACAACTCCACTTTTCCCAAATGAAACAACTATAACCTGCAATCACAAGACTTTGGGAGGGGGTTGTGGTGTTTAGAGGCTTGCCTTAGTCAAGCCCCGAAGGACACTTAAGTCTCCGAACACCATTGTCAGATAGAGAGTGTGTGCCCTTGTGAGGCAGAGGCAAAAAATAAAGGAAATGATGATGAAAACAAAATATAATGTCACCTTGTAGTGAATCACTCATGGGAGGAAGATGCTCTTCATTCCATGAGGAAATTGATGCTCAAATATGCAAATACAAACACACAAACCACACAAGTCTGCTCTTGCAACACTATGAAAGCCTTGAATCACCTTGAGAATGCCTAAAATTCACAATGATCATCTAATTGAAATCTAGTTTACAAATGAATGCTTAAAAATTCTTTTATATGCAACTACAAATAGTCCTACCAAGATTTTCATAATTTAAACTTACTGTGTCGGCAAAGGACCCAAATAATGGTCATAAACTAACACCCAAAAACTAGGGCTGCCCCAAAATAGTGCAGGAATAGGGAATGGTTGCCCAATTCCTCCACCTATTTCAGGTAGGGTACAGCTCAAGGGGTCCTCTTAGGTCCCATTTGTCATGTTACCTAGGGCTCATTCCATCAGGATGCTAAATTATGAACTAAGATGTCCTAAATGCATGCAAAAGACCCAGGAGCTAAACCTTATGAGGGAAAAGCCCCAGGGGGACATTTTCTGATGTTACAAATTATACATGATCAATATAATGATCCAGACAAAAGGATCATTGAGACTATTGTGGTAGAATATCTAAACATCTACAACAAGGCCCTAATCAAAATAGTTGATGATCTTCTAGGTAGCCTGGAAAGTTTAATGACTGCAAGAAAAGAAGTGGCTATGGAAAAGGATGTTGAGCTTAGGGAACACTCATTGATAAGATTATGTCTAGAGATCACCCTCGAGGAGAAGGCCAAAATCTCTATAGAGATCAAGGATGCCTTCAGGACCAAGAGAAGAATGAACTCATTGACATTGGGAGAAATTGATAAAGTGGTCAAGGAAACATAGGAGATCACTTTGGAAGCATTAAAGGAAAACAATATTCCTACTATCTATGACAATGAAGGAGAAAAAGATGAAGACACATCTCTGCCAGAGATAAGCTAGCATCAAGGACTAGAATAGAATGATCAAGTCTCTGACATGAACACATTGGATATGTCAGATCAAGGAAAAACTAATATTGAGCTGCCTCCTGAGAAACATGCTGAGGTTGAAGAGAATAGGGAATAGATAAGGAGCCCTGTGCTAGAACAAAACATTGATCAACAAGAAAATATAGACATGGATCCTCTGAAATGTAGTCAAGAAGAAGTATCTGGGAGAACAAGAGACACTGCTGATGTCTCAGTTGGTTCTGGAAGACAACAAGATATAGATGAGTCTAAACTTCTTCAAGGACTAATCAACCTAGCCTCATTGTCACCTATACATAAATTCAAATTAGTATCTATTGTCCAGGCCAAGGCACAGGAAGAAATGCTAAAATCACATGACCAAGACAGTAAATTGATCAATGATGCATCCAACATTCTAGAAAAGATGATGCCAACAGTTCAAAAGAATATCTTATTATCCTCCACTAATCATCTCAAAGGGCTATTAAACTCTTTAAGTACACATTTGGAGTCTTTTGAAAAATCTACAAAAGAAAAAGTTAGAAAAGAGTTTGATGAAAAGAGATTGGTTGAGTTAAATGCTATGATCGACAAAGACAAAACACTATTAGGTAATGGAATAAAAGGAATACAAAGTGCCATTGAAGAAGCCAATAAAATATACAAATTTTGTCTATATTGGTAAAAAATCACAAAGGAATTTGAAGTTAAAATCAAAGACTTGGAACTCAAACTGCTTAATATCTCTGAGACATAATTTGGAAGTTGAGTCGATAAATGCCAAAGAAACACAAGTTGTAAATATTTAGAGTGATTTGAACTCTTTGATGAAGAAAAGGGAAGAAATCAAAGATAGCTTGTGCCAGCTAAGGGGACTGATAAGTCTAAAAATTGATTCCATGACCAATCTGGCAGATGAAGCCTTGAAATCACAAGCACTAGTTGATACACCATCAGATGTGCAGAAGGCAGAGAAGTTAGTTTTTTTTATGAATGGCCACATCCATATTCTAGAAAGTGCAAGGAATAGATGGAATGGAGAAATAGCTCTGATAAAAACTATCTACAATGATATTCTACCTTAAATGACAAATTGAGATGAAAATGTGTATCTTTATATATGCGGCAAAATATAATAGTTTTGAACATTTTTGACCAATTTTGTTTGAAGTCACACCCTTTACCATTGATGTCAAAGGGGGAGAGAAGGTCAGTGAAAAATGAGAAAACATCTCAGGGGGAGAAGGAATATAGAAGTGTATATAGAAAGGGTGAGCAATGAAGGCAGCATTTTTCACTAAGTGTTGCCATCAATGCCAAAGGGGGAGATTGTTGGCAAGAGACACTGCTCTAGAGACAATATATGTGTTGTCATTGATGGAAACAAGGAAAAGAGAATCCATTAGCATGGAAAAAAGACACTACTCTGATATACAATCTTGTGTTGGCAACAAGGCACAGAGTATTTTGGTCCAGAAGCCCAAAATGGCTAAGTATGAGAAGTATTCTGAGTAAGGGACATAAAGTGAATCAGTATGCCTCCGTAATTGAAGACTTGCAGATCAAGTTTAGGTGTGATATTTATAGCTACCTATTGTTTTTATATTCCAGTGATCAAGATTTGACTTCCTCCAGAAGTCATCTGATGAGAAGGCTAAGTTCGGGTCAGCAGAAGTAAGACAGAAATAGTGAACAGTGCATAATGAAGGGTCCGCATTCCTCTGCATTAGCATGTTTTGTATTGTGGCTCTGAAGAAAGATAGAGATAGGTCATGGCTATCAAAATCCAAGTTTGTAGCTCCAGAAGTACAACAGATCTTACTCTACAAGTGCTCCAATACTGAAATCCAGTATGATAGTGTTACATTGTGACAGGGTAACCATTCTAAGGTCCGCATTTTGGCATACAAATTTATCTTGTTTTGTGGAGTTGAAGACATGTCAAGAGATCAATAATGATTGCTGAATATGATTCATGAAGTCATGTTTGGTCCATAGCATGAGTTGTGATGTGATAGAGGAAACTATCATATATGTTATTAAGGAACAATCCAATAGGCTAGTTAAATCCCTATGCAGAGAAGAAATATGAGCTGGATGATAAATATGAGTGGTTGTATGATTAGAGCCAACACATATGAAGAAATGTACATGATGATTTGTATCTACATTGAAGATTTAACACAAGAACAAGCCGATAGGATATAACACTTGGTATACACATTTCATAGTTTTCTTACTGACTTGATCACGAGAAAGATTTAGTTGTGGATATAAATAGATGATGGATTCAGTGTTTGAGTGTGTGGTGTGCGTTGTGATATATGTGGATGTGAAATATGCAAAGATAGAGTGGCCACATCAAATAAAGGGAGATCTTGAGCATATGTAAGTGTAGAGAAGAGAAACAGGGGTAGACTGAAATGAAGAGTTATGAGTCAGTGGTTATAAGCTTAATTAAAACTGCAACCATGCATATATAGATGTAATCACAGTAGTTCATCTTTGGTAGTGAACTGTTGTGTGGTTACAAACCATGCCCCATTTTGACTTGGCAAAACAGGGACCCAACTTTTTGTCTTGGCTTGTGTCATCTGCTTCTTGGCGGTTTGGTAAAAGTAAGTCACGTGCATCATCATGCAGAATCAGGATGAGGTAAATCACCATTATGAGGTCAGTTTGTCAAAATTCATATTTCATTTCTGTGACTTCATATTTTGAAAGAGCATTAAATTCCATGTAGGTTTGCCTTTTACATCACCTTGATATTCCTCAGGATGTGAGAGTTATGAATAGTCAAAGTTTTGGTCAAACCTGATATTCGCAAGAGGAGGATCATATTTTTATAACCTCAGTCAAGTAAGTTTGTCTCGTCATCATCATATTTGAAACATCCCCCAATAAGTCATGCGGCCCAAATATCCAGACGTCAACTTTAATGGGTAATAAATCTTCACCGTCAAACTGTCTTATGTATCGCGAGCGTCATGTTTTTGAATGTAACCCGATATTTCTTAATAGCCTCCTGATGCGAAATACCACCCTAAGCCAATATCCTGATGATGTCATCCAAATCTGATAAACGAAGAAACAAACATGACGATGACATCATCATCACATTTACGTTTCGATAGGATATTTTCTAAACATGATCATGTTCACACAATATGATGATAACGTCATGATGCCTTTCTGATACAAAGAGCGAATATCAGGATGACGTCATCCTGATATTCCAAAAGAGAGACATGTAAGTTTGTCCCGTCATCATCATATTTGAAACATCACCTGATACATCGAAATATCCTCCTGATGTACTAAACATAACCAAAAGGTGCTTTTGTCACTTGAATCTTGTCGCGATAACAATTCCAATATGAGGGAGGAGGATGACATTGAAACTCAACCTGATATTTGTGAATATCATCCTGTCTTCATGATATCCTGTCGTATGGATATCCCCCCACTCCTATTGCCGCCATTATCATTTAATGCGCGCGGACATGGTAGGTGGTTCCCACTGACCCCGAAACCTAATGAAACACTTGGAGAGATCCTGCATTTTCGCACGGATAATCAAGGAATACAATCTAATTTGTCAGAGTTGCCCTAAATTCACCCTAATTACAAGGTTAAAAGGTAATTCAACTGTCATTTTTACATTTACCTTGTGATAAAATTGTTTTACAGAGCACCAGCTTCCGTATCCTCATACAGGCGATTGTTGCACGATTTGCACCCACAGACAGAAGGAAGGAAGTGATCATCAACTGAATTAAGAACGTCGTTAGCAGTTCACTGGTATTAAAAGGATCTGCATAACCAGGTATGTAAATGAAACCCTCATCATGTTGTTGTTATTCAGGTATGATGATGTAAGTTCTGGTTTATGCATCCATATGATTAAAGTAATGTTGAAAAGATACAGTAGGCACAGTGATTTATGAAGTAAATTGCAATATGCGTGCATGTGTATACCTGTTGTGAGATAGGATTTTGTTAATTGTAGGTACTCATGGCTAACAAGCGGTTGGTTAAGTGTCAAGAGGAATTCAGTAGGCCCACGTTCTCTTCTTAGAGAGGGGTCCTTTTTAAATACGGAGCAATTACAGATACCCATCAGGGGAGCACCAATTTGGAAGCCTGGTTAGCTAGGCTGAATGATGGGAATGATAAAAGTCCTGTGTTGGATGCAATGTTCATATCTAGAATGTGGAATGCCACAGGTTTTCCATACTCCCTAGAATCTCTGGAGCTCGTCATTGAGTGTGCCTGGAATTATAATCCTGAGACAAGGCAAGTGATGAAGCATGGGAGACTATATGCAGACCTCTCCATCAAGGGTCTCTCCCAGAAATTTGGATTGCCACTGGGCAGTAAAGTTAAGAGCGTAGACCTGAAGAAGTCAGAAAAAGAGTATGAAGCCAACAAGAAATCAGCCAAGAAGAACATGTATCAATGGCGGGCTGAGAAAAACACATATCCTACAGCAGCCAAACTTCCTGTGCACCTGTTCAAATATGATTTTAGTGAGGAATACCAATACATGATTGCACTCCTGAACAGAGTGATAGGCCAACTTGATGCTGGTAGTTTCAAGGATTGGATGTATGGAATAATCATGATGTGTCTGTATTCAGATATCAAGCCACTATGGGAATAGATAATAAGTGATACTCTGCATGAGCAGCTGATGAACCTGTGAGGTTCAAATTGTGCATTTTATATGTCATCATACATTGTTTATTCTTGTGCTTACAAAGGCACTTTTGATGCTTTAGTTATAGATGGAAAGCCCACAGGCACAAATGCTGTGTATATCTGGGATCATCATCCCTAGCTACAGAGAACCAATTACCTCAAAGATTACAAACTGGTTAATGATGCATTCTCCATGCATCTGGTGAGGACCATGGAGGAAGACAGAACAAAGAGATTGAGCATGGAGGCTCAAGAGATAGTTTACAGGCATGGGGCCTGGTACATACAGTTTGCAACCTTTTCATACATAAGGGTTGAAGGTTATGAGGGACATCCCCTGATGCTGCCGAGGTATCCTACTGATGCAGTGATACTAATGGAATTTATCCGGCAGGGCTCCACAATGATAAAAATGTACAAGGCTGCCAAAAAGCTGCCACCAATTTTGTTTCCAGTTAGCATCCGTTGCTATATGTGCCCTGATTCAGACAATATAAAGAAGGTGATGGTCACCCTAAATAAAATGAATCTGCAGCCTTTTCCAATAACAAGACCATATGATCCTTACGACAGGATGCAGAAGATAATAGGAAAGCCTATTCATCAAAGGCACCTAGAGGATTTTTGGGCCGACTGCGAAGATGAGGCAGAGGCAAGAAGAAGAAGGTATCAAAGGTTAACTTTGAACCAAATTAGAACCTTTTATTGCATCTCCATTCACCAACAATTGAAGAAGGGTGATGGCAGGATAATCGCAGATGAATATGAGCAAAAGAAGATATATAATGACACCATCTCTGCACCTGACCTCACCATGCAGGAAGATATATCCTTGGACCCTTTCATTGCCAGGACCATAGAACTAACTCAAGCTTGGGTTGATGAGTAGGTGGAGGCATTGAAAAAGAAAGGTGTTGCCATTACGGTGGACAACAAGAGGAAGGGGCAGGATATCCCTGGGGATGAGTATGACGACTTCCTCAATGAGAAGAGGAAGACCAAGGGAGATAGAATCCCTCCACCACAACAACAGAGCAAAAGACCCCCAAGGGGCAAGAAGGTGGATAAAGAACCCAAAGGGGTTATAATTGACAGGGTAGTATTTGTAGCTGAGGAGGCAGCAGGATTAGGATCGGGATCAGAATCAGCATCCCCTCCAAAGAAAGAAAAGCCCAAGAAGAGTAAGTCAGCAGAGGCTGGAATCACTGAGACCCTAGAAGAGGGTCAATCCTCAAGGAGACATGATATAGAGGATATCCTCATGGAGGAAGAGCCTGAAGAAGAAGAGGCTCCATTAATTATAAAGAGGAAGAGAAGAGCTCCACAGGTGCTGGTATCCACCCCACCTAAGAAACAAAGAACCTCTATGAGAGGTGAAATAAGACAACCCCCAGCATTATTACAAGGGGCAGGTAGTGAAGTACCTAAGGAACTTTAGCATAATGTTCCACTTCCTACCATCGTCAAGTTCAAAACTGAACTTAAAGAAGAACAAATGAAAGAAACTGCCCAGACACAAGCAGAAGGTCATGTCTCGCTAGACGAGACAATAAACTTGTCTGATGATGAGGTTGTACAGGATGTGGCTGCACAAAAGATGGAGACACTTGCTGCTAGTATAAGTATGACCCCTCACAAGCCTCCACCAGTTCAAATAGCAATGGAAGAAATGAAGCAAGTGGAAGAAGAGCCAGAAAAGTGCCTAGAGCAGGTAGCTCAAGAAATAGGGCTGGAAGCATTAATTACAGAGGTGATAGGTCCTGCAGTGGTAGACCTGACAGAGAAACAGGATGCAAGTCTTAGACATCCAGCAGGATCACCTGACAAAGGGCACCCAGCAGAAGAAATAGAGGTGGCAGAATCAGAAGGCCATACTCTGGAATTAGGACAACAAAGTCCACATGATACATCAACGGAACCTACTATAGTAGAGGTTCCGGAAACGAAGGCTAATGAAAAGGAGAAAACTATAGAGGATCTAGTCGCTAAAAAGCAAGAAGTTGATAGTGCAAGCACGGAACAAATAATGGCTGCAGAACAAATGCCAGCACCTCAGGCAGAATCCATAGTATCCAGTGCAGTGGATAAACAACAAGGGGAAGAGTTGAAAACAGATGAAGAGATGACAGAGAAAGATCATGATCATCATGATCAACATATAGATGCACCACAGGATTCCCCACGCTAAGAGGATGCTCCTCTGGAGAAAGAAATCCCTCAACAGGAGGATGTGCTATAGGATCAACAACAAAGTGAGCATCAGGAAGAAGAAATGAGAAAATCACCATCTCCACCACATCTGCTGACAGAAACGGGAGATATGGGTGAACATCATGATGATGCTGAAAAACATGATCAGGTGCCTCCGTGGTTGGTGAAAGAAGTAAATATAGAGGAAGAACTTGAAATTCAGGAATTTGATGTCTCCACCTTGTTCTCCGCGGATATAATGAAGCCTAGGAGGAAGGCCAGAATGACATCAGCCATTAGGAGAGATCCAGCAACTGGGAGAAGGACCGCACAAATTGCAATACCTGTGGTGGAGAAAGAAAAAGGTAAAATTACCTTAGATGAATTTCAAATTAGCACAGTAGATCTGGGTTTTGCCAATGAAGACCAAGAGGGTCAAGAGGGCAAAGACATTATTGATTCTTTGATCCAAAAGGTGAAAAGAGAGAAGGAGAAGAATAAGCAACACAAAGAGCACATTGCTCAGTTACATGCCTACATAAAGAGGCTAATTACTCCTGATGACACTTCAACTGAACATGCAATCCCGTTGACTGCTATTTCTCAGGAGGAGGTAAATAAACTAGACCTCATGGAACATGAGGCATCTGTAATAAAAAAATGTATGTCATCCACATTGGATGATGCTGTAGAAATAGTGAAGGCTTCTTTGAAGAGGTGGAGTATTCTGAGTGACTCCAGGACCAAGGTGGATAAACTGCAAATGCAGACCGGGAAAAGGTCTTACAAATTGGAGAGGGTCCTAAGTATCTTGGGAGAAATAAAGAGGATAAATCCTCAACTGCTTATCAGTAAGCAGGTACTGAACAGTAATACCACATTGTTGGTGGACATCTGGTACAAAGACATTCAGTTTGAATACGGAGTCCTCAAAAGATGCAATAATAAGCTGAGAGATATCAGCATGAGGCTACACGATTTAATGGCTGAAGAGGCAGAGATATTAGAAACATTGGAAGGAAAAGTGGAAGGGAAAATAGAAAATCAAGATGAAGACTCTGCTATCAAAGCTTTGCACAGCAACTTCCAATCAGAAGCAGATGGTCCACTTGTACACTTGACAGAGGAACTTATAGATAAAATAATGAGGATCAAGGTCAAGATGGAGAAATATAATGAAACACTGCAGGACAGGAAAGACAAGTTGGATAATAGCAGAGATAAATATGAAGCACCTAAGCACGCCATCATCAAAGCAAAGACTCAAGATGGCGGAGGAATAGATCAAGTTGTGCAGTCATATGAGCAGATCCGAAACAACATGCAGCCCCATATGCGGCATCATCATCATCAGGATAGGGAAAGTTCAGGAAGTGATGCGCATGATGATGATCCACATGAATCAGCTGAGGAACATGATGAAGATACATCATAGAGGGGATATAAGCATAAGTAATATAGATGGTTGCCAGCTGGCAACTTGTGCCATTTTTGTAAAGATTGACAAAGTCAATGAAATGATGACTATAGATTTGCATTGTTAAATCAGGATCGTAGATCTTTTATAATGGATTCCTCACCTTGTTCTATAAAAGGTGATGGAATGCCTTATTGTAAACATTCAAAACTTAATTGAAATCTGTCTGCTGAAACATTCAGAGCTCATTTCAAAGTTTTTATATACATTTATATTTTTGCATGCTGAATGAATGAGAAGATTGTGTCGATTACAATTCATAGTAAATCCTGAGTAATCAATATATGAGTTCTGGATATATGTGGTGATTTGCTGCATCCCTTGGAGTGCATGTCTACTTACATGTGTTGTTTTCATACAAATTCCTTTGAAGTTAGCATCAACTATATCTAGCTGTGGAATGTCCTGGTGAAAATATGGTTTGGTTTTCTTCTCTTCATGATAGTATCTAATATACATGTGGTTCAAAAGCTAAAGGTTCAATTTTAATTAGAAGTATTTCTTCAATTTCTTTTAAATTTCAGGGCATTCCATTCCCATAATTGCAAATAATTGATGATCTTAAGCAAATAACACAGATATGCAGACATCTCGTAGATAATCACAAATATTTAGCATATTTGAATACAAAGCATGCACAATTGAAAATATCATGCAAAGATTGAGGTATTTCTGCATCTTTTCACCAAATAACTACATAATATGACTTCTCTGTAAAGAATTTCTGCAGGAGAATCATGATGATGATAAACTTCCACGTAAGGCCCCAAAATAGAAACAGCAACTCACATTAACCTTTGAGTAACTTCAGACGATTAAGACCTAATCACCGGAGACTTGGGATCATGAATTCTTTGAATTCACAGTATCTTTCAAGATGAATAAAGGTTAATGTGTACTTTTATTCTATGCTTGTTTGTGACTAACATCATGACCAACATAAATTAGCACTAGAAGGAGGGCCCTGATCAGGAAGACCATGCTCATCATCATTATTTTTAGGTTTGATGATGCAGAGAGTAAGGTAACCTCGGATCGTCTGTGAATTTTAAATATTACATAAATATTTACGGTAAAAAGCTCGTATATGCTCATTCTGTGTAAAGATTTCCAGATCTCACATAAATATTGCAAGCTTTACAGTAGATCATTTTGAATTCACAAATATCAGCCAAAGATACATAAATTTGTTCAAGCTTTGAAGAATTTAGGCCTTAGAAACTTAAGATCTCGTGCTAAGGGTCATAAACCTCAAATATCCGGTCATATTTGCAGTATCTTTGCAAATATTTCATAAATATCTAGTCTGATCAGCCATCTGACTGCAAATATCACCTCATCTGGTGAAATCCAGCTAATATTTGTAAAGTTTCAGCTAATCTGCCTTAAAATTGAGAAATCCTAGCTCACAGGATAAATACCAAGTCTAGACCTAGCGGGATTTTTGAAGAATTGCCCGTTAGAGTTTTCAGACCTAGAACTGTAGACATCCATCATACTCCAAGGTCTAGTGCGTCAGGGGCTTCACCAGAACGTCCTCCTGTAACTCTTGTGGGTTTACAAATACCTTCTGGGATATCTGTGACACCTCCTGTTCAGCCTCATGGTGTATCTTTAGTTCAACCTTAGCCAACTGCACCACTAGCTCAACCTCCTCTAGTTGTAATGTCTTTCTTTGTAGCAGAGTCACCTTTGACCTTTACTGCATATCATGAGTTACCAAAGAATCTGGATAAACTTTGTCCAAAATATCATCCTTACCAAGATGCTGAAGATCATATCAGAACTTTTAAGGAAGCTTGCTGCAGAGCCAGAATAGAGCATCAAGATGTGGTGTGCAGATTATTTCCTTTTTCCTTAGGAGAAGAGGCCTATAATTGGTTCATTAGTCTTGGTCAGGGTTCTGTTGATTCATGGGCCTTACTAGAGAAAGATTTTCTTGATAGATTCAAGGTTCCTGTCGACCCCTCAATAAACTATCAGTTATTCACCACTATCAAGAGATTTGAGAATGAGCCTATCGCCAATTTCAATGCTAGGTTTTAGAAAATGTTGTCTAGAGTGGTCACTCCTTATACTGTGTCTGATGAAGCTGCAAGGAGCATTTACTATTCTGCCTTGGATCCCTTGACTTCCATGTTCATAAGGAGAACACACCCCCGAATCACAACTTTAGCCTTAGCTTTTCAAGAAGCCATACAAGTAAATCAGCAGTTAATACCTACTCCTACTCCAAATATTGTATTTCCTACCTTGCCTGGCATGCATTCACAATATCCTGCATCATATTCTGCATAGTATCCTGCACAATATCCTAATGGAGCAGTGGTACCCCTAGCAGTCATGCCTGCACCTTTGCAAGTACCTCCACTGAGCATTATGCCTCCCCCTAATGGAAATGGCCAATTACCACAATATCCTGCACAAGCTTAGACACCTTAGGGTGCTGACCTGTCCAATAATAACCATGGATCTTCTTTCTTCAAGCCTCAGAATGAAAATGTGGTGGCCAAAGCTCAAGAAGAAAAGGAGGAAATCAAAGAAATCTCTGCTCAATTGAGGAAACTCACCACAGAAGTGACACACTTGAGGAATCAAGGTTTTTATTCCCAGTCAAACTAGAATAGAAATTATCCTAATGACAGACCAAATTATCCTGACAGAGGATATAACACCAATAATTTCAATAATGGTGGAAATAACAATAATCCTCAGAGACAACCCAGAGTATGGAACTCTTGGCCAAATAATGGTTCATTACCATCACCCCTAGACAATCAGCCTCCTGGTGAAGCCAAACAGACTACTAGAGTCAATCTTGTTGAGGCAGCTCTTACTAATTGGTGTAGGATCCACAATACAAATGCACATGCAGAATTAGACTGTCCACAATTTAGGATTGCTGCTAGCATCTTTCAGACTGAAGTATCTAACACTTCTGGAAATCTACCTCAGGCAGAAGGAAATGAGATTGTTCCTTGTGGATATGACTCGGCTTTTGTGCTAGAAGCCTATACTAATCAACCTCATCAGAGTTATAACCAGGTATGTGAGGAATCTACTTTAACTTTTGAAACAAGTTATGTTTTCCCCTTTGAGGATGAAAATGAACCTGCAAGAGAACATGAGGAAGTACATGCATATCAGCAACAATATCCTGGTAAGCATAATTATAACTTGAGGAGTAATGCCAACAGACCTGCTGGTCCATTGACATCATCTCTACCTCCAAATAACTTCAACACACCTCCTGATCCTAAAGCTAGCAATAACCCTGGGTTCCCCAAGGTAAATGCTCAATACTTGTCGCCTCAGAACACAGGATCAAAGGTTGTAAATGCACCTCATGAATCTGACAAGTTAGTCAGCTATCTGGCTGATGAGATGAAGAAAATTAAGATCAACCTGTCCCTGTCTGAGTTACTGAAAACTCCTGCAATCAAAAAAGCATTCATTAAGTCACTAGATGATCTTGCTCCTAAAGAGGATGGCCATCTTTCAAGTCAATCTAGTGGAAAAGATCATGCTACCAGGGATAATACTATCAAGCCTAAAGTGTCAGCTATAGTCCAAGCTGCAGAAACCTCCCACATGACCTTGTATAGGGATAAAATTGAATCACCCCCATTCCTCCTCACCATCAGAATGTTCAGCAAGAACCTGCACAATTGTCTGGTTGATTCAGGGGCCTCCACGAATGTCATGCCCTTGTCAATATGCAATGCCTTAGGACTATATCCTGCTAAATCCCTAAAGAAGGTCACACAACTGGACAAAACAGAAGTAAGTGTAGTAGGAGAGTTAACTCATATCCACATGCAACTGGCATCTGATCCTAGGATCCAGTATTACATTGACATTCAGGTAGTTGACATACCTAATACTTATGGGATGTTGCTTAGCCGGGACTGGTCCAAAACACTTAATGGATATATGTCTACAAATTTCAGTCACATGTGGTTGCCATGGAAGGGTATACCTAATCAGATCAGGATTGATGTTGAGCCTAGAATGAAACATATGATCACTGAGTACAATAGGACAAATTAGATCATGTACGTAGATGTAGAGCTTGGAGTTTACTGCATCAGGCCACAGACTATCAAAATAGAAGAGATCTTGATGCTTGATCATCATCATCATCATCATCATCATCATCAGGAGGATATGCCAGTCGTAGAACCTGATAATAATCTTGATAATGAGAATGAAATAGATCGCTTTAGAGACTTTGAGATGCATCTGTCTAATCAGGTAAAGCGTTGTCAATTGTTAAATATACCTACTAATGATATTTTGATTGATGGATGGTGCAGATTACATGATGAAGCACATTCAGAAAAGACTTGTGAAACATGCTTAAATATGATGATGCTAGAGCAGACATGCAGTGAGGCATCATCATCATATTCCGAGATAAATGCTACATCTGATGATGATGACGATACTAATTCTTATCTGTCTTCTGCAGGAACAGAGGAACTGACAGACCATGATGAAGATCATATCCAGAAAATAGAAGAAGTTCTAGTGTCTGACCAGGTCAATGATGTAAGGAAGGAAAAGATCACCCCTGGTAGTGATTGCTTTATGGAACCAGATTATGAATTGTCTGATGAAGACAAAGGTAGTGGCCTGACTAAGTTTGAAGAATTTCTAGTAAAAGAAATAGAGAAGATGACACGATAGCATAAATCTCCCTAGGAGGTTTTAATTAAAGGTTGGTGTAGGTTGCACAAGGCACCTCACTCAGAAACAACTTGCTCACTATGTTTACACATTTTAAAAAAGCATGCATCTACAGATCCCGAAGGTCATCCTCCTGCTGAAGTGAAAGAGAAAGTAGAAAAACCATCAGGCTCATGAGAAAAGGGAAAGAAGAAACTTGAGAATGATGACATCCCTAAGTTAAAATGGATATCAGGCAGAGCAGCAGCCAGAGCTGCAAAGAAGAAAGAAAGTTCAGCTAAATGTCCTATTGAAGATAAACCCTGGATCCTGAGGTTTGATGGATCTAAGTCCAAGCAGGGCGCTGGGGTAGGAATTGATCTAATTGATCCAACTGGAAAATCTTACTTGGCAGCCTATAGATTATAGTTCCCCTATACCAACAATGTAACAGAGTATGAGGCTCTGATTCATGGGATACTGTTTGCTCATAAGAAAAAAGTAAAAATTCTACATGTCTTTGGAGATTCAAAACTAGTCGTGAGGCAAGTAAGAGGAATTTACTCCTGTAACTACAGAAAGCTATCCAATTATAGACATCATGTGTGGGACCTGATTGAAGACTTTGACACCTTTAATATCACTCATGTACCAAGAGAACAAAACCATAGGGCAGATGCACTTGCCCAAGCTGCCAGTACATTAGAGCCACTATCTATATCTGGTCTGAAAAAAATTTCAGTAGAACTAGTGTTAGTACCTTCAATACCTGATAATGTGACTAACCTCTAGGTGTTTGATGATGATCAACACATTCTGGACTTCATTTCAAATAGAGACATATTTGAAGCTCAGATTATAGATGAGAATGGTATGGAAGATCATGTCTAGGAAGAAGATGAGATATTAGAGCTACCTAGCAATAGGATCCCCAAAGGTATGATTGAATTAGAAAGAGCCTTTGATTTGGATAGTATGCTTAAATAGAAGGATCTGCCCAAGGCAGATGGAGGTCAGTATTCACAATGAATATTAGACAAGATGATAACAAGAAAAATGTCTTGATAGGTAGGGTTTGCACATCAGAAGAGTTAGAAGGAATAACTCAGGCACTCAAGGATTACATACATGTAATTGCATGGACTTATGATGAGCTGAAGACATATGACACCTCTATCATAACTCACATTATACCTCTCAAGCCAGATGCTAAACCTTTCAGACAGAGGCAAAGGCCAGTCAATACCTTGCTCGAACCAATAATTCTTGAAGAAGTCAAGAAATTGTTAAATGCCAGGATAATATTTCCTGTCAGGCACTCCACTTGGGTGGCAAATCTCGTGCCAGTTAGAAAGAAGAATGGAGACATCAGGTTATGTGTAGATTTCAGGAATCTAAATAGAGCATTAGAAAAGGACAATTATCCTTTACCCTCATTGAATGAAGTTCTGCAGATTGTAAATGGAGCTAAAATGATGTCCTTCCTGGATGGCTTTTCAGGATACAACCAAGTAATGGTTGACAAAATTGACAGATTGAAAACTGCCTTCACCACAAAGTGGGGGATATTTGCATATAGATGTATGCCATTTGGACTTATAAATGCTGGAGCTACATTCCAGCGAGCAATGGACATAGCCTTCAGAGGCTTAATAGGAAAATGTATAGTCATCTACATGGATGACTTGATAGTATTCTCCAAGGAAAGGGGGAATCATGTTGTTGATCTCAGAAGTGTACTGAAGAAATGTGAAGAGTACAGAATATCTTTGAATCCCAAGAAGTGCATATTTGGGGTGACAACAGGAAAGTTACTAGGTCACCTGATCACAGAGGATGGAATTATCATTGATCCTGATAGGGTGGAGTCTATTATGAAGTTACAACTTCCAGGAAGCAAAAAAGAACTTAAGTCTTACTTTGGTAAGATAAACTTTGTGAGGAAGTTCATCATCGGCTTTGCTGAGATTGTCAGACCATTAAATGCCATGTTGAAAAAAGATGCACAAATTGAGTGGACACCAGAGGCCAAGGCTGCATTTGAAGATATAAAGAAAGCCATTTCAGATGCTCCTATCCTCATTAGTCTAGACTACACAAAAGATTTCTACATCTATTCATTTTCTTCAGAACATACCTCTGTAGCAGTGTTAACTCAGAGAAATGAAGAGAAAGAGGAGAAACCAATTGCTTTCATGAGCTCTCCTTTCAGGGATGCTAAATTAAGATATGTAGATGTTGAGAGATAGGCACTTGCATTAGTCAGAGCAGTAAAGAAATTCAGACATTACATACTAAGAAGCAAAGTAATTGTTGTAGTACCAGATGTAGTAGTGAAGATGCTACTGATGCAAAGTGAACCTGGTGAGAAAAGAGCCAAATGGATTACTGTATTACAAGAATATGATATGGAAATTACACCAATGAAGTTGGTAAGAGGACAAGCTTTAAGTCAAATGATATCTGAAATTGATCCAAACATCACTAGTCAGCAATATGTGATCAATGAGAAAGACAATAAAGAGTGGTATTCAAATATCAGGCACATCCTGATCATTAGAAGATGTCCATCAAGAATGCAAGCTTCACAAAGAAGAGCCTTGAAGATAAGATCCCAAAAGTATATGATGAAGGGAGGAACCCTATTCAAGAAGAATTATGAAGGAATATACTTGAGATGCTTAGAAAAGCCAGAAGCAAATAAGGTCCTGTCAAAGTTACATGACAAGTTTGGAACGGCACATGGATCAACATTGGCCACAACACATGCAATCCTCAGAGTAGGATATTACTGGCCTACAATTTTTAAAGACACAGCTGATCATGTTAAATGTTGTCATGTTTGCCAGGTTGCTACCAACAGAGAGAAATATGCTGCACAACCCTTGCAGCTAGTAATGGAAGAGCGCCCATTTGCATAGTGGGGCATGGACTTCATAGGACCAATCAATCCTTCATCCTCTTCAGGTCATAGGTATGTCTTAACAATTACTGACTATTGTACTAGATGGACTGAAGCTGTTAGCAGCAAGACTTGTACTGCAGATGATGTCAATAAATTTCTGGAGAGTAACATTGTCACCAGGTATGGAACTCCTTATGCGTTGGTAAGTGATAATGGTTCTGCTTTCATTTCAACTAAATTGTCAAGTTTGGCTTTTGATCATGGGATCATACTTAAATTTTCATCCAACTACTATCCCCAAGGGAATGGTTTAGCAGAATCCACCAATAAAAACTTGTTGAGTATCATAAGAAAATTAATAGAGAAGAACCCCAGGGAATGGAATTCATTTCTAAAGTATGCCTTATGGGTTGACAGGACCAGAATAAAAACTGCATTAGGAAACTCGCCTTTCCAACTAGTATATGGGGTGGATCCCATCCTCCCTGTAAATTTAAAAATTCCTACTCTGCAGTTTGCCCAAGAATACCTAGGCATAGACAATAAGTAAGAAGTCAGGTTGCTTCAGTTGATGCACCTAGAAGAAAAAAGGAGTCAAGCAGTTGACCAATTTGCAAAACATTAGGCTGTTGTCAAACGCTGGTTTGACAAGAGAGCCAGAGTTAAAGCTTTCAAGATATCTGATTTGGTCCTGATGTGGGATAAAGCCCATGAAAAGAAAGGTGACCATGGTAAGTTTGATAAATTATGGATAGGTCCTTTCCAAATTTCTGAGATACTAGGAGACAACACTTATAGGCTTAAGAACTTAACAGGTGAGGATGTCCCATTGCCAGTCAATGGACAATTCCTCAAACATTATTTCTTGGCCTAAATGACTTCATGACAGTCATATGTATCATATTGTATATTTGTATAGTTGTTTGTACAGTTTGTTTGTTTTGCTTGTTTTGTTTTGTTGGTTGAGACCTTGTTCTGGTAAGTCAGAATGATGCACTTCATCACCCCAGAAAATAACTAAATTGTTAAGATTCAAGTGATGAGAACACATTTAAACATAGGTTATGATTCATTCTAAGAAGTATTCATGATCAGGTTTGTGATATCCATTCATCAGGGTGCCTTTCTTTGGTCAAAGTGAATCAATCATGATGAAACACCTAATAGCCTTGGGTTCATTGAACACACAAGTATAGGTGTTAAGTGAAAAATCCAAAGGGACTCCCTTGCTACCAATACAATCTCCAACCTAAAGCTGCAAGTGACTGTACCTTGTACAAATGAGCTGACAGGATGATATCAGATACAAATTTTAAAGAGAAAATCAGAAAAGAAATAAAGCTAGGCCATCTAAGTAACTCTATCAGGGCTATAGACGCCTACTGGCAGTGGGGCTCTACTTAGGGAGATTGTATAGATAACCTTGCCGGGGCTATAGACGCCTACTGGCAGCAAGGCTCTATCCAGGTTGGCTATGAGGGATGATCCCCAACTATGTAGTTTAACACCAGTTACTTAGGTTTTCAACTTGCTTTCAAGATGAGGATAATTAATCATATGCACACACCTGATCCTTTGTTAGCATTGTTGCCATGATGAAATTTTATCATTCAGAAGATCATGATGCTTATGCTTAGACGGAATTAGAATGCTATAGATGAATGTGATCACATCACTTGAATCATTAGAATTTGTTTGTTTTCTTTGCTGGCAAGTTGTTGTGTGGTTACACAACATGCCCCATTTTGACTTGGCAAAACAGGGACCCAACTTTTTGTCTTGGCTTGTGTCGTCTGCTTCTTGGCAGTTTTGTAAAAGTAAGTCACGTGCATCATCATGCAGAATCAGGATGAGGTAAATCACCATTATGAGGTCAGTTTGTCAAAATTTATATTTCATTTCTATGACTTCATATTTTGAAAGAGCATTAAATTCCATGCAGGTTTGCCTTTTACATCACCTTGATATTCCTCAGGATGTGAGAATTATGAACAGTCAAAGTTTTGGTCAAACCTGATATTTGCAAGAGGAGGATCATATTTTTATAACCTCAGTCAAGTAAGTTTGTCTCGTCATCATCATATTTGAAACATCCCCCGATAAGTCATGCGGCCCAAATATCCCGACGTCAACTTTAACGGGTAATAAATCTTCCCCGTCAAACAGTCTTATGTATCGCGAGCATCATGTTTTCGAATGTAACCCAATATTTCTTAATATCCTCCTGACGTGAAATATCACCCTAAGCCAATATCCTGATGACATCATCCAAATCTGATAAACGAAGAAACAAACATGATGATGACATCATCATCACATTTACATTTCAACAGGATATTTTCTAAACATGATCATGTTCGCACAATATGACGATGATGTCATGATGTCTTTCCGATACAAAGAGTGAATATCAGGATGACATCATCTCGATATTCCAAAAGAGAGACATGTAAGTTTGTCCCATCATCATCATATTTGAAACATCACCTGATACATCGAAATATCCTCCTGATGTACTAAACATAACCAAAAGGTGCTTTTGTCACCCAAATCTTGTCGCGATAACAATTCCAATATGAGGGAGGAGGATGACATTGAAACTCAACCCGATATTTGTGAATATCATCTTGCCTTCATGATATCCTATCATATGGATATCCCCCCACTCCCGTTGCCACCATTATCATTTAATGCATGCGGACATGGTAGGTGGTCCCCGCCGACCCCGGAACCCAATGAAACACCTGGCGAGATCCTGCGTTTTCGCATGGATAATCAAGGAATACAATCTAATTTGTCAGAGTTGCCCTAAATTTACCCTAATTGCAAGGTTAAAAGGTAATTCAACCGTCATTTTTACATTTACCTTGTGATAAAATTGTTTTACAGAGCACCAGCTTCCGTATCCTCATATAGGTAATTGTTGCACGATTTGCACCCACAGACAGAAGGAAGGAAGTGATCATTAGCTAAATTAAGAACGTCGTTAGCAGTTCACTGGTATTAAAAGGATCTGCATAACCAAGTATGTAAATGAAACCCTCATCATGTTGTTGTTATTCAGGTATGATGATGTAAGTTCTGGGTTATGCATCCATATGATTAAAGTAATGTTGAAAAGATACATTAGGCACAGTGATTTATGAAGTTAATTGCAATATGCATGCATGTGTATACCTGTTGTGAGATAGGATTTTGTTAATTGTAGGTACTCATGGCTGACAAGCGGTTGGTTAAGTGTCAAGAGGAATTCAGTAGGCCCATGTTCTCTTCTTAAAGAGGGGTCTTGTTTAAATACAGAGCAATTACAGATACCCATTAGGGGAGCACTAATTTGGAAGCCTGGTTAGCTAGGCTGAATGATGGGAATGATAAAACTCCTATACTAGACGCAGTGTTTGTATCCAGAATGTGGAACGCCGCAGGTTTTCCATACTCCATGGAATCTCCGGAGCTCGTCATTGAGTGTGCCCAGAATTATAATCCTGAGACAAGGCAAGTGATGAAGCATGGGAGGATATATGCAGACCTCTCCATCAAGGGTCTCTCCTGGACATTTGGATTGCCACTGGGCAGTAAAGTTAAGAGCGTAGACCTGAAGAAGTCTGAAAAAGAGTATGAAGCCAACAAGAAATTAGCCAGGAAGAACATGTATAAATGGCGGACTAAGAACAGCACATATCCTGCAGTAGCAAAACTTCATGTGCACCTGTTCAAATATGATTTCAGTGAGGAATACCAATACATGAATGCACTCCTGAACAGAGTGACAGGCCAGCCTGATGCTCGTAGTTTCAGGGATTGGATGTATGGAATAATCATGATGTGTCTGTATTCAGATATCAAGCCACTATGGGGCTAGATAATAAGTGATGCTCTGCATGAGTAGCTGATGACCCTGGGAGGTTCAAATTGTGCATTTTATATGTCATCATACATTGTTTATTCTTGTGCTTACAAAGGCACTTTTGATGCTTTAGTTACAGATGGAAAGCTCACAGGCACAAATGTTGTGTATATTTGGGATCATCATCCCCAGCTGCAGAGAACCAATTACCTCAAAGATTGCAAACTGGTTAATAATGCATTCTCCATGCATCTGGTGAGGACCATGGAGGAAGACAGAACAAAGATATTGAGCATGGAGGCTCAAGAGATAGTTTACAGGCATGGGGCCTACTACATACAGTTTGCAACCTTTTCATACATAAGGGTTGAAGGTTTTGAGGGACATCCCCTGATGCTGCCGAGGTATCCTACGGATGTAGTGATACTAATGGAATTTATCCAGTAGGGCTCCACAATGATAAAAATGTACAAGGATGCCAAAAAGCTACCACCAATTTTGTTTCCAGTCAGCATCGGTTGCTATATGTGCCCCGATTTAGACAATATAAAGAAGGTGATGGTCACCCTAAATAAAATGAATTTGCAGCCTTTTCCAATAACAAGACCATATGATCCTTACGGCAAGATGTAGAAGATAATAGGAAAGCCTATTCATCAAAGGCACCTAGAGGATTTTTGGGCTGACTGGGAAGATGAGGCAGAGGCAAGAAGAAGAAGGTATCAAAGGTTAACTTTGAACCAAATTAGAACCTTTAATTGCATCTCCATCCCCCAACAATTGAAGAAGGGTGATGGTAGGATAATCACAGATGAATATGAGCAAAAGAAGATTTATAATGACACCATCTCTGCACCTGACCTCACCATGCAGGAAGATATATCATTGGACCCTTTCATTGCCAGGACCATACAACTAACTCAAGCTTGGGTTGATGAGCAGGTGGAGGCATTGAAAAAGAAAGGTGTTGCCATTACAGTGGACAATAAGAAGAAGGGGCAGGATATCCCTGGGGATGAGTATGATGACTTCCTCAATGAGAAGAGGAAGACCAAGGGACATAGAATCCCTCCACCACAACAACAGAGCAAAAGACCCCCAAGGGGCAAGAAGGTGGATAAAGAACCCAAAGGGGTTATAATTGACAGGGCAGTATTTGTAGCTGAGGAGGCAGCAGGATCAGGATCAGGATCAAAATCAGCATCCCCTCCAAAGAAAGAAAAGCCCAAGAAGAGTAAGATAGCAGAGGCTGGAATCACTGAGACCCTAGAAGAGGGTCAATCCTCAAGGAAACATTATACAGAGGATATCCTCATGGAGGAAGAGCCTGAAGAAGAAGAGGCTCCATTAATTATAAAGAGGAAGAGAAAAGCTCCACAGGTGCTGGTATCCACCCCACCTAAGAAACAAAGAACCTCTATGAGAGGTGAAATAAGACAACCCCCAACATTATTACAAGGGGCAGGTAGTGAAGTACCTAAGGAACTTTAGCATAATGTTCCACTTCCTACCATCGTCAAGTTCAAAACTGAACTTGCAGAAGAACAAATGAAAGAAACTGCCCAGACACAAGTAGAAGGTCATGTCTCACTAGACGAGACAATAAACTTGTCTGATGATGAGGTTGTGCAGGATGTGGCTGCACAAAAGATGGAGACACTTGCTACTGGTATAAGTATGACCCCTCACAAGCCTCCACCAGTTCAAATAATACTGGAAGAAATGAAACAAGTGGAAGAAGAGCCAGAAAAGAGCCCAGAGTAGGTAGCTCAAGAAATAGGGCTAGAAGCATTAATTACAGAGGTGATAGGTCCTACAATGGTAGACCTGACAGAGAAACAGGATGCAAGTCTTGGACATCCAGCAGGATCACCTGACAAAGGGCACCCAGCAGAAGAAATAGAGATGGCAGAATCAGAAGGCCATACTCTGCAATTAGGACAACAAAGTCCACATGATACATCAGCGGAACCTACTATAGTAGAGGTTCAAGAAATGAAGGCTGATGAAAAGGAGAAAACAATAGAGGATCCAGTCACTAAAATGCAAGAAGTTGATAGTGTACGCACAGAACAAATAACGGCTGCAGAATAAATGCCAGCACCTCAGGCAAAATCCACAGTATCCAATGTAGTGGATAAACAACAAGGGGAAGAGTTGAAAACAGATGAAGAGATGACGGAGAAAGATCATGATCATCATGATCAACATACAGATGCACCACAGGATTCCCCACGCCAAGAGGATGCTCCTCCAGAGAAAGAAATCCCTCAACAGGACGATGTGCCGCAGGATCAACAGCAAAGCGAGCATCAAGAAGAAGAAATGAGAAAATCACCATCTCCACCACATCTGCTAAAAGAAATGGGAGATATGGGTGAACATCATGATGATGCTGAAAAACATGATCAGGTGCCTCCGTGGTTGGCGAAAGAAGTAAATATAGAGGAAGAACTTGAAGTTCAGGAATTTGATGTCTCCACCTTGTTCTCCATGGATATAATGAAGCCTAGGAGGAAGGCCAGAATGACATCGGCCATCAGGAGAAATCCAGCAACCAGGAGAAGAACCGCACAAATTGCAATACCTGCGGTGGAGAAAGAAAAAGCTAAAATTACCTTAGATGAATTTCAAATTAGCACAGTAGATCTGGGTTTTGCCAATGAAGACCAAGAGGGTCAAGAGGGCAAAGACATTATTGATTCTTTGATCCAAAAGGTGAAAAGAGAGAAGGAGAAGAATAAGCAACACAAAGACTACATTGCTTAGTTGCATGCCTATATAAAGAGGCTGATTACTCCCGATGACACTTCAACTGAACATGCAGTCCCGTTGACTGCTATTTCTTAGGAGGAGGTAAATAAACTGGACCTCATAAAACATGAGGCATCTGTAATAAGAAAATGGATGTCATCCACATTGGATGATGCTGTAGAAATAGTGAAGGCTTCTTTGAAGAGGTGGAGTATTCTGAGTGACTCCAGGACCAAGGTGGATAAACTGCAAATGCAGACCGGGAAAAGGTCTTACAAACTGGAGAGGGTCCTAAGTATCTTGGGAGAAATAAAGAGGATAAATCCTCAACTGCTTATCAGTAAGCAGGTACTGAACAGCAATACTACATTGTTGGTGGACATCTGGTACAAAGACATTCAGTTTGAATGCGGAGTCCTCAAAAGATGCAATAATAAGCTAAGAGATATCAGCATGAGGCTACACGATTTAATGGCTGAAGAGGCAGAGATATTAGAAACATTGGAAGGAAAAGTGGAAGGGAAAATAGAAAATCAAGATGAAGACTCTACTATCAAAGTTTTGCACAGCAACTTCCAATCAGAAGTAGATGGTCCACTTGTACACTTGACAGAGGAACTTATAGATAAAATAATGAGGATCAAGGTCAAGATGGAGAAATATAATGAAACACTGCAAGACAGGAAAGACAAGCTGGATAATAGCAGAGATAAATATGAAGCACATAAGCACGCCATCATCAAAGCAAAGACTCAAGATGGCAGAGGAATAGATCAAGTTTTGTAGTAATATGAGCAGATCCGGAACAACATGCAGCCCCATGTGCGACATCATCATCATCAGGATAGCGAAAGTTCAGGAAGTGATGCGCATGATGATGATCCACATGAATCAGCTGAGGAACATGAAGATACATCATAGAGGGGATATAAGCATAAGTAATATAGATGGTTGCCAGCTGGCAACTTGTGCCATTTTTGTAAAGATTGACAAAGTCAAGGAAATGATGACCATAGATTTGCATTGATAAATTAGGATCATAGATCTTTTATAACGGATTCCTCACCTTGTTCTATAAAAGGTGATGGAATGCCTTATTGTAAACATTCAAAACTTACTTGAAATCTGTCTGCTGAAATATTCAGAGCTCATTTCAAAGTTTTTGTATACATTTATATTTTTGCATGCTTAATGAATGAGAAGACTGTGTTGATTACAATTCATAGTAAATCCTGAGTAATCTGTGTATGAGTTCTGGATATATGTGGTGATTTGCTGCATCCCTTGGAGTGCATGTCTACTTACATGTGTTGTTTTCATACAAATTCCTTTGATGTTATCATCAACTATATCTAGCTGTGGAATGTCCTGGTGAAAATATGGTTTTGTTTTCTTCTCTTCATGACAGTATCTAATATACATGTGGTTCAAAAGCTGAAGGTTCAATTTTAATTAGAAGTATTTCTTCAATTTCTTTTAAATTTCAGGGCATTCCATCCCCATAATTGCAAATAATTGATGATCTTAAGCAAATAACATAGATATGCAGACATCTCGTAGATAATCACAAATATTTAGCATATTTTAATACAAAGCATGCACAATTGAAAATATCATGCAAAGATTGAGGTATTTCTACATCTTTTCACCAAATAACTGCATAATATGACTTCTCTGTAAAGAATTTCTGTAGGAGAATCATGATGATGATAAACTTCCACGTAAGGCCCCAAAATAGAAACAGCAACTCACATTAACCTCTGAGTAACTTCAGATGATTAAGACCTAATCACCGGAGACTTGGGATCATGAATTCTTTGAATTCATAGTATCTTTCAAGATGAATAAAGGTTAATGTGTACTTTTATTCTATGCTTGTTTGTGACTAACATCATGTCCAACATGAGCCACCCTTCTTCTTCTTTCTTCTTCTAATTGGCAGTGAGCCTTTTCTCTTGAGTAGTGAGCTTCGGTTAGTGAGCCTCTTGTAACTCGGTATTGTGCTATAATAATATATTGTGAGCTAACACTCACTGTGGTTTTTCCCTTTTTGGGTTTTCCAAGTAAAAATCCTGGTGTTCATGTGTTATGTTTTTTTGGTTGGTGTTTCTATGCTTATTCTGCTTTCATATTATTAACTTTGGAATTTGGGATAATAAACTTATTAAGAAGTGCTTTTGTGGAATATTGATTCACCCCTTGTCTCAATATTCCTTGCTATCAACAACACCTCGGTAGAATGGTGTCGCAGAAAGGAAGAGTAGACCAATAATGGAGATGGAAACAAGAATGTTGAAAGCCAAGCATTTATCTAATTAATATTAGGTAGAAGCAGTAGCATTTACTGTATATAACTTGAAAAGATGTCCAATAGAAAGTGTGAAAGATAGCATCCCACAAGAGGCATGGAGTGGTAAGCATCATGGTGTATCTCATTAAATAATTTTTGGTTGTGTTGCATTTCCATATGTGCTAAAGGAAACAAGAAGCAAATTAGATGATAGAGGTGAGAAGTGCATCTTCATTGGTTATTGTGAACAATCAAAAGCCTACAAGTTGTATAATCCCATCACTAAGAAGGTAATCATTAGTAGAGATTTTATATTTAAAGAAGAAGAAGCATGGGATGGAATTATTGATAAAACAATTACAATTGTAGCAGCAATACCTCATAGTGAAGAAGAACCAAAAGATCAAGGAATGAAGGTGATCAATCTAGTCGACAAGAAGGTACTCCATTGAAATGTCCCAAATAAATAATTTCAACAATCAACAAATTCAAAAATTTATTTTTCCAAAAAACCACAAAAAATAGCTCCGAAAGGCACATTGTCTTGATCTTATAATACTCAAATTTGCACAGAATCTTCCCAAAACATTCATATTGATATTCTATTACTTGTGAACCTATTGGGACTAATTTACTCAAAACATATTTACTACAACACTCAAAATCTAAATCATAAAATTGCACATTAAGTAGAAAAGTTTGAATGCCCAGAATTGAAAATAATCAGCACCAAATGAATATAGGGTAAAAGCACGAAATTGAGTCCACTTCTTGTGGAAGTTTCAGACTTAACCAAAAACCTAAAATCTAGAAAAACAAAATGAGATATTGTTATTTATAGAATGGGATCTCGTTATGGATTGGGATCCTGAGCCTAAATCAAAACGAGATCCCATTCTATAGCAGGATCCCAAGCCTAGGATCATGAAATGGGATCTCAAGTTTTAGAGCACTATTTCCAGCCATCCAAAAGTACAAGTTAGTTATATTTTCCCCTTTTTTCATTTTCTACATTTTTTAATTTGTATTTTAAGTTTATTTTCTTTATTTTTGTAAATTAGGTTTCAAATTTGGTTTGAATCTTGTTGTAAAACATATAAACCCTACATTCAATTGAAACTAAAAACAATTACCCTACACACAAAAAAATGACCCTATACTAAATTGAAACAAAATATTTACCCTTCAAACAAAAAAATGAACCCTAAAATGAGATTCAATCACACCTACAAATCAAAAAACAAGTTTTAGTTATTGTTTAATGGTAAAGCAACTGCCATTTTATTTTTAGTTTTAGTTTTTCATTTTCATTGTTTTATGTTTTAAATTTGTATGCAAATATTTCAAAATCAGACAATACTTAATTTCTTTGAGAAAAAAATCTAGATTTGTCTAAGTTTATTTCATTGCATTATTTAACAGTTATTATTAATTGTTTATTCTAGCCACATACAATTAGAATTTGTAGCACATGGCATCCATATGTACCCATGCACAAACACCTACTCTCTAACATATTAACATGTACATATAGTTTTCTATCGGTGTAATCTTTGAATGTCCTTTAGGTGCAAGTGCTAGTATATATTCCTTTTTTATAATCGTAATCCCTATGAGGTTTCTAGAAATGTTGAATTAAGAATAAGATACAAATTTGTCAAACCTATAGATTAATTACTTAGTTTCACATTAAAATATAAAATTAGAATCACACATTGCCATAATCTTATTGTTCTCTACATATACCTAGTCCATATCATTAGGATCACAAATTAGATCCAAGATAGTAAAATAAAATTGATAGAAACCATGATCTAGGAATATGTTAGCATTCAATCATATTGATAATGGAGAATATAATACTCCCTACTAAAATATGATTTTTCATTGAGTTTATCCTTCTTAAATGGCTTAAGGGGATTAAGTTTACCTATAAATTTACATATTTAATGTTCATGTGAGATATTTTATTCCATTTCATTAATACAATATATCCATGTGGTTCAATTATAATTATAGAAATAAAATGTCAATCCATGGCTAACCAAATTTCATCCTAAATGAACAACTATAATGTATTTATAAAATTTGTATCCACTCTAGGAATCATATCTTTTTAGACTTAAATATTTCTACCTATAATTGTAATTACTAGATAAGGAAACATTCATCCTAAATATGCAACAACCAACAAAATAATACTAGATATTAATATCTTTGACTAAGAGAGAACATTCAAAATATAGCTATCCTCTTTCCAAAATCCACAATTTGATTTGAGTGATTTAATTGTTAGGGCATATCTATAAATTTAATTCTCATCATATAATTTATCTCATAGATATCTTCCATAGCATGTCTAATCCCTACCACCCAATATATAAATTTAATTCTGACTTGTGAGGACCTTGAGAGTTTGGAAGATCTAAATGAGTTTGTAAAATTAATCCATTCTAATATAGATTATTATTTTTAAGTCTCAATGGTTCAAACTAATTGATAAAATGGTATTTCATTGAGAGTAATAGGATAAATGCAAAATTTTATATTTTAATGGAAATCAACCCCTTAATGATGGTCAATTGCATAGGGAGGTAGATGAAGGAATGTTTTATAGATATGAATAAGTATATTATGGGGGAAATATAAATAAAGGATAAAATCAATAGCATCGAAGGACCTCTATGTGGCAAGGTATGCCAGAGTATAGGGAAAGAATTGAAAAACTTGAGTAGGAATTTAAAAGGATGTTGAGGAGGGTTTAAATTTGGTAGTACATGTAAGTAGAGAATCATTTAGAATAGCTCTTTAAATGGCTATAGAGATTAAGGAAGAAGAATCAATTTTTTTAAATCTTTCTATAAAATTTATCAATAGGAGTCCATACACAAGTATCAGTAGAAATCAATAATATCTCATCAAAATGGTAAGTTTATAGTTATTCATTAACAATAGGAGGCCATAATATGTTATTAATTACCTCCTAAATACATTTTAAAAGATAAGATATGTAAAATGAAAAGTGTACTATCAATTAATTATAGGTAGGGGGTTGAAACAACCAACAATTAACCTACAACAATAGTTCATCAAAATGTGGCCCTACAAAACTAGATTTCACATCACATTGACAATTATTTGTTTTTCAAAGGTAGACAAACCACATCTCATTTTCAAGGGATGATCATAAAATCCCCTTAATCCATTAATAATAGCACTAATCCCCTTGAAATCTACTCATTGTCAAGGGATGATCTAAGAGGATGTAGATGGTACAACTTGAAATCTACTCATCAATCTCCTTAAGCCACTGATAATAGTCAAATTGATCATTCACATTTGATGAATTTGTATAATGTTAGATGCTTGAAGTTTTTATAAACTTGTTAAAGATATATATTAAACTTGGTTAACTTAGGACAAAATCATTCCATTACCATGGTTTATGGACCTAGGAAAGATGACATGGATTAAGGGGATTTAAGAAAATTTATTAAGGCCCATCCTAAGAGGATGCAGATGGTTAAGTATTTAGGGTTTAGGGATTAGGGTTTAGAGTTTAGGGTTAAGGGTTAAGGGTTTAGGGTTTAGGGTTTATGGACCTAGGAAAATGACATGTGGATTAAGGTGATTTAAGAAAATTGCTTAAGGCCCGTCCTAAGAGGATGTAGAAGGTACAACTTTAAATCTACTCATTAATCCACTTAAGCCACTAATAATAGTCAAATTGATCGTTCACATTTGATCAATTTGTATAATGCTAGATGCTTGAAGTTTTTACAAACATGTTAAAGATACATATATTAAACTTGGTCAACTTAGAACAAAATAATTCCATTAGCATGGTTTATGGACCTAGGAAAGATGACATGGTTTAAGCGGATTTAAGAAATTTCTTAAGGCCCATCCTAAGAGGATGTAGGTAGTTAAGGATTTAGGGTTTAGGGTTTAGGGTTTAGCGATTAGGGTTTAGTGTTTAGGATTAAAGATTAAGGGTTTAGGGTTTAGGGTTTAGGGTTTAGGATTTAGGGTTTCAGGTTTAGGGTTTATGGTTTAGGGTTTAGGGTTAAGGGTTTAGGGTCAAGGGTTTAGGGTTTATAGACCCAGGAAAGATGACATGGATTAAGGGGATTTAATAAAACAACTTAAGGCTCATCCTAAGAGGATACAAATGGTACAACTTGAAATCTACTCATTAATCCCCTTAAGCCACTAATAATAGTGAAATTGATCGTTCACATTTGCTCAATTTATATAATGTTAGATGCTTTAGGTTTTTACAATCTTGTTAAAGATATATATATCAAACTTGGTTAACTTAGGACAAAATCATTACATTACCATGGTTTATGGACCTAGGAAGGATGACATGGATTAAGGGGATTTAAGAAAATTTCTTAAGGCCTATCCTAAGAGGATGAAGATGGTTAGGGATTTAGGGCTAAGGGTTTAGGGTTTAGGGTTAAGGGTTAAGGGTTAAGGGTTAAGGGTTTAGGGTTTAGCGTTTAGGGTTTGGGGTTAAGGGTTTAGGGTTTAGGGTTTAGGGTTTAGGGTTAAGGGTTTAGGGCTTAGGGTTTAGGGTTTAGGTTTTATGGACCTAGGAAAGATGACATGTGGATTAAGGGGAATTATGAAAATTGCTTAAGGCCCATCCACTCATTAATCTCCTTAAGCCACTAATAATAGTCAAATTGATCATTGACATTTGACCAATTTGTATAATGTTAGATGCTTGAAGTTTTTACAAACTTGTTAAAGATATATATATTAAACTTGGTCAACTTAGGATATAATCATTCCATTATCATGGTTTATGGACCTAGGAAAGATGACATGGATTAAGGGGATTTTATAAAATTGCTTAAGGCCCGTCCTAAGAGGATGTAGATGGTTAAGGATTTAGGGTTTAGGGTTTAGGGTTTAGGGTCAAGGGTTTAGGGTTAATGGTTTAAGGTTTAGGGTTAAGGGTTAAGGGTTAAGGGTTTAGGGTTAAGGGTTTAGGATTTAGAGTATAGGGTTTAGGGTTTAGGGTTAAGGGTTTAGGGTTAAGTGTTAAGTGTTAAGGGTTAAGGGTATAGGGTTTAGGATTTAGGTTTTAAGGTTTAGGGTTTAGGGTTTAGGGTTTATAGTTTAGGGTTTAGGCTTTAGGGTTTAGAGTTAATGTTTTAGGGTTTAGGGTTTAGGGTTAACATTTTAGGGTTTAAGGTTTAAGGTTTAGGGTTTAGGGTTTATTTTTTAGGGTTTATGGACCTAGGAAAGATGACATGTAGATTAAGGGGATTTAAGAAAATTGCTTAAGGCCCTTCCTAGGAGGATGTAGATGGTACAACTTAATATCTACTCATTAATCCCATTAAGCCACTAATAATAGTCAATTTGATCATTCACATTTGATCAATTTGTATAATGTTAGATGCTTGAAGTTTTTACAAACATGTTAAAGATATATATATTAAACTTGGTTATATTAGTACAAAATCATTCCATTACCATGGTTTATGCACCTAGGAAAGATGACATGGATTAAGGGGATTTAATAAATTGCTTAAGGCTTATCCTAAGAGGATGTAGATGGTTAAGGATTTAGGGTTTAGGGTTTATGGTTAACTGTTTAGGGTTTAGGGTTAAAGGTTAGGGTTTAGGCTTTAAGTTTTAGGTTTAGGGTTTATGATTAAGGGTTTAGGCTCAAGGGTTTAGGGTTTAGGGTTTATGGACCTAGGAAAGATTACATGTGGAATAAGGGGATTTAAGAAAATTGCTTAAGGCCCATCCTAACAAAATGTAGGTGGTACAACTTGAAATCTACTCATTAATCCCCTTAAGCCACTAATGATTGTCAAATTGATCAGTCGCATTTGATCATTTTGTATAATGTTAGGTGCTTGAAGTTTTTACAAACTTGTTAAAGATATATATATATATATATAAAACTTAGTCAACTTAGTAAAAAATCATTACATTACATTACCATGGTTTATGGATCTAGACATAGATTAAGGGGATCTAAGAAAATTGCTTAAGGCCCATCCTTAGAGGATGTAGATGGTTAAGGATTTAGGGTTTAGTGTTTAGGGTTAAGGGTTTAAGGTTTAGGGTTAAGGGTTTAGAGTTAAGGGTTTAGGGTTTAGGGTTAATGGTTTAGGGTTTAGGATTTAGTGTTAAGGGCTTAGGGTTTAGTTTTTAGGGTTTAGGGTTTAGGGTTTAGGGTTTAAGGTTAAGGGTTTAGGGTTTAGGGTTTAGTGTTTAGGGTTTATGGACTTAGGAAAGATGACATGTGGATTAATGGGATTTAATAAAATTGCTTAAGGCCTACTCTAATAGGATGTAGAGGGTACAACTTGAAATCTACTCATTTATCTCCTTAAGCCACTAATAATAGTCAAATTGATGATTGACATTTGATCAATTTGTATAATGTTAGATGCTTGAAGTTTTTACAAACTTGTTAAAGATGTATATTTTAAACTTGGTCAACTTAGGATAAAATCATTCCATTAGCATGGTTTATGGACCTAGGAAAGATGACATGGATTAAGTGGATTTAATAAAATTGCTTAAGGCCCATCCTTAGAGGATGTAGATGGTTACAGATTTAGGGTTTAGGGTTTAGGGTTAAGGGTTTAAGGTTTAGTGTTTAGGGTTTATGGTTTAGGTGTTAGGTTTTAGGGCTTAGGGAAAAGGGTTAAATGTTTAAGGTTAAGGGTTTAGGGTTTAGGGTTAAGGGTTTAGTTTTTAGGGTTTAGGGTTTAAGGTTTAGGGTTTAGGGTTTAGTGTTTAGGGTTTAGGGTTTATGGACCTAGGAAAGATGACATGTGGATTAAGGGGATTTAAGAAAATTGCTTAAGGCCTATCTTAGGAGGATGTAGATTGTACAACTCAATATCTACTCATTAATCCCCTTAAGCCACTAATAATCAAATTTATCATTCACCTTTGATCAATTCGTATAATGGTAGATGGTTGAAGTTTTTCCAATGTTAAAGATATATATTTTAGGCATGCCATCACCAATGAACCAGTTCCCACAAAAAGGAAAGAATATCAATTAGGTGGTGTAGACGTGTAGAGATGTCTGTCAATTTTTTGGATTAGTGGTGGATGGTATTTGATTATCCACCTCATGCTAATTATGATGTTCCTTTCTTTTTTTTGAGAAAATTATAAGTAGAATTTGTGATGAATAGGAAACCAAATTATTTTGATTTTAGATCATTCTAGGGTGTTGGTGGTGGTATGCCACAATAGAGGTTAGAGGAACAGGTTGATCCCCAATGACCCATGCCTACTTAACCTCTTGTCAACCCTCCTTTTGTTGCCATTCCTGCACCCATCCAACCTCATGTGGTGGTATCTGTACTATGAGCATTGAGTGCGCTATCAGCTAGCCTCAATGAGTAGACTTCTTAGATGGTAGGTGGGGTTAATGGGTGAGCCCATGGAGGAGCTGATGGTTGAGCTAGTCCTAGTACCACTCCACATGTGTTGACACTCATATGTGTATGAGTTGTAATCAATTATGTTATGGACTTGATTAGGCAGCACCCACTTCAACTACTCGTGGAGCATCTGATGATATCGGTTCATTTATTGATTTTCTAATTACTGAAGATTACCCCACTGATCATTCGACATAGGTATATGTGTGTGTATACATATATATGTGTATATGTATATGTATATGTATATGTATATATATGTATAAATATATATATATATATATATATCTATATATATATGTATATGTATATATGTATATATGTATATGTATATATGTATATATATAATGTGTTTTAAATGAACATATATCCATTAAATTGTAATATTTTAACAATCAAATTATTTGGTGTAGATGATGGCCACAGACACTGTAAGCACAAAAATCATGCATTGCCTCCATGAGGACCCCTATGATGATTCAAATTCTTTTCACATACATGTAAGAGTGAAATAATGTCCTTTAAGTAGGAGGCCTCTTGATGACATGTCCTCTTTTCTTGTCTTGTGTTGTTTCTTCTTTGTTGATTTCTCTCTCCCCGTTTGCAACACTTTTTGACACTTGTTGTGACACTTGTCGACTTGCATTTTCTAGCTTTTGACCTTGATCCTAAGCCTTGTGAGTGTCTTGTAGGTGAATTTTCACCCCTCCCCTCTATTTTTCCTCTAGTGCACCTCCTAGAAGCCTTCTAGAGGTCTCCTTATCCATCTCCCGCTTTTAGTTTTTAGTTTCACCGAACCAATCCAAATCTCCCCTTATTATTTCCATATCTCCCTCAAGAGATCTTACTGATGCAAGTGGAGATTTTGATTCTTCCTCGTCACTAACCTATTTCTTCATGCAGAACCTTTCCTTTTCCTCTCTTCTACCATCTCCCTGCCTATTTTTCCGCATCTGACCCTGTCCAACATGGATCTCCCCCAGGTGACCCATGGTCACCCAGGGGCAACCCTACTAACAAAAGGGGTGACCCTACCATTTTTGAAATCGCAGAAAAACTCAAGCTTCTCTCTCATTTTTGCTTTATTTTTGCTAATTTTTCTCTTTATTTGCATTGTTTATGATCCCTGATATAGAGTTAACTATTTCATACACCTACACATGCATAATTAGCTCTATTTGATCTCAAATTAACTCTTCAATCAATCTCAGGCATTCTCTCACCTCCATTTCCTCTCTAGTAATAAGCTATCATTATTTCATCACTCTCTAATTAGCTGAGTTCACTGGGTAATCAACCTTGTTAACTCCCTAATCTATTCTTGTTAACTCATCAATCAAATGAGTTAACTCTCCAATCAATCCCTTCCTCTGAACCTATAAATACCCCCCTCCCTCAAGCACAAAGGGAGGCAAATTCATTGTGCACATAGCTCTTGCCAATTTTTCTCTCCAACTTAGCATTCAAATGCTCTTACAGGACAAAGGTGCCTTTTTCTTTATTTGTTCAACCAAGTAGCATCATGTTTCCTCTTTCTATGCCATTGTGCTCAATCCAAGCTCTCATTCAGCTCATACAAGCTTCATCAAAGCTTCTTTCTGCTTCTTTGGGTCATTTTGTTGTTAAGAGGATCACCTGCTACCACAAAAGGATTCGAGGTTGCCTATCACAAGGATTACTGAGGGTAGTGGAGTCAACAAATCTTCATCTCTTCCAAGTTCCTTCATTGTTTTCTTTCAATTCATAGTAATTAGAGAATCAAATTTGCTCTTGGGAATAATAAAACATTGCTTTTTCCTTGATAGTTAGATCATGTTAGATTAATTACTTCCATATTTCTAGATCTAGATTGTTAGAAGAAGAATTTTCCCTTTTCTTAGATTATATTGCATTAAAAACATTGAAAACACAAAAAAACATAAGTTAACTTTGCATTGGAAAAGTCCTATAGGATTGCACACATATTTCCTTTTCATAGATTAGAAGCACTTTTATTTCCAAAATACTCTAAAAACTACCAAAAAAATGTTTTGCATATCATTTAGTTTGCATGCATATAGAAACATTAGAATAGACAAAAATTGTAAACCCTCAATTCCATCACGAGGTAATCATAGTTCAAATGATTCCAATCAAAACCTCAATTCCATCATCAGGTAAAAACAAAGTCAAAACATAATTCAAACCCTAGGTGAAAACCCTAATTATGGTTAAGGTTTAGTAATCACTCATATACCTCTCTCTTGATTAAAAAATGTGCTTAGGAGTGAGAGGAGAGTGGGTGAGGGCTATTGGTGACGAGATCCAAGAGATCCATCCAAGACCTCAACAAGAAACATTGATTCTACCACAAGGAGACCCATTTGTCCTCTTGGTGTTAGAAGAAACTAGACAATACCAGATACAACAAGAAATCTTACAACATCTACAAAGACAAGAGGACATCAACGAGAACAATCATTTACCCACACAGAGGTGGAATCTTAGAAATCCAAATAGAAGGAGAGAAATTAGTGACCCTTCGGGTCATAGGGTTATCTCAACTACAACAAAGAACACAACAACAAAGGCCACAGTACTTGCTGACCCCTCTCCATGAAGTCTAGCTCTCTAATGAGCCAAACCCCCATCGTGTCTCACCTCCTCTTGACTGGCTAATTCTATGTGAGCGAGAGTGACATGGCGGATCGCCCCATGGCAAGGAGGGAAAGGGTCTATGTGTGTGCTAAAATCTGACCCAACAACCCCAGGCAACCAGAGTCATGATTTTTAGCGTACATATTTTGGTGAACCTGACATGAAATTGCAAATCCTTCTAGGACGAGTAATTTTGCATTCCCATTTAAAACATCTCAAAATAGTTAATAGAAATTTCAAAACATTTTCACACCATTCTTCATAGCTGCTTTTGCTACTTTAGCTTGTATCACCTATGCCATCATCCATCCTGAATATGACGGAACCTAACTTAAATCAAGGGAACATTCCCTCAAGAGAACCAAAAGCTCCCTCATTTGATAGGTATGTGCTGCCACATCCTAACACACCAATCACCAATTGTTATGATTATGAGGATTTTGACTATGAGCAAGATCAAAGGTAATCTAGGCGCTCTCTATCATTCAACAAACTAGCTTGGGAGAACAATCTAGCCATACCAAATTTACCACATAAAGCAAGAAGGGTGAGGTCAGAAATACATCGACCCGAATAACCTTCCACAAGTACATCGAATACCCACCTTGATGAAGAGGTTAAAAGGTTGGAAAAATGTTTACAAGAAACCAAAGATGCTCAAGAGGCATTAAGGATTGCCTTACAAGAAGAACAAAAAGAAAACATAGTACATGAGGAAGCCCATCACTATGAAAATATTCAAAGAGAATATCCTAGAAATGAAGAAACCCCTAGAGCTGCAAATCCTATAGATTTAATCGCAACTCTAGTGTAAAGAGTCAGAATCCTAGAGGGAGAGAAAGCTTCTCTAGAAATAAGACTCAAGTCTCATGAATAGGAAAAGGGGGCATCTCAAAATCCCCCCTAACTTAATTATTATTCAGGACATTCTAGTAATGACAGCTATCTAAATGTAAACCCTCCTATTTAGAACAATCCAACGAATTTGACAATGGTTTATCAAAACCCACCCATAGGGTTATTACTATCAACCCCACAATCTCAAAGTGCCTTTTTAGGAATGTATCTTGAATATTTGGAAGAGCCTCTACACCAAAACATAAGGAATGTGCAATTACCTCGACCACTGCCAGATCTCCTAAAGTTTAAAGGAGAAGGAGATCCAAATTCACACATTAAAGCCTACACTACAACCATCAGAGAACTCCTCCCTTGGGATGGGGTTGTAGCAAAGATCTTCTCAAAAATGCTTGAAGGCATTGCTCTAGATTGTTATTATCATCTCTTAGAATCTTCGATCCATTCATCCAGAAAACTCATCGGAGAGTTCGTCATGGCATTTGACATGAACAAACTTGTTAAAATAGGAATTAGAGAATTCCTCACAATGAAACAAGAGCCAAATGAATTTGTAGCACATTTTGTCACTCGATGGAGGCAAGTCCTCTATTCTTCAACCAGTGCTCTGAACATGGATCATTGAGAACTGTGTGACCTCTTCTTGCATGCCCTTAACAAAGACATGAGAGAAGATGTCCAAAAACTGCTATATAAGTCCTATGAAGAGGCATTGGAAAGTGCTTTAAGATTTGACCAAGCCACTAGTGATAGTGGTCGAAAGACTTATGATACCAACAGAAAGCTTTGAACATCCAAAGGAGCAAAAAAGACTACAGCTAATGTGTCTCAGGAGAAAGATGTCAATATCATAAAAAATAATCCAAGCAATGACAAATGGCAACAAAGAGGAAATCAAGGATCAAACAGACCTTCATATGACCCCAATACTTATTGTTGCTTCCATGGGACAAAGAGTCCTGAAACAAAGACTTGTTATGGTTACAATAAAGCCATCTCTAAACTTACACCAGATCAACAAAAGAACTTTCTTAGACTTCTCCAATCCCAGAGAACGGAGAAAGAACCTCAAATTGAGAAAGGAAAGGCTAACCAAAATCATACCAATAACATAGAACTAGACCAAGAAGTGTTCATGATCTATGAAGAGGAACAGACAAACTAGAAAGAGAATGTCTTCTCACAAGTGATAAACTTGCTAAAAGCATCTCCCTCACATCGCAAGACATTCCTAGAAGTATTGGAGTTAGGATTTTCCTCACAGAAGGAATCACCTCCTCTTACATTCAATGTTTCCAAACTACCCCAAAGCGAAGGAAGTAAGAAAAAGGATTCACCCCTATACATACAAATTCATGTGAAAGAAGTCACTATAAAAAGAGTGGTGGTGGAGAAGGATCAATAGTCAATATTTTGCCAATGTCCCTTCTACGAAGGATGGGATACAACAAAATAGAGATCAAGCAACAAACTACCACATTGAGGATTTATGACAGTCATGACATCCAAACAATTAGAAAAATTAGCCTACTGCTCAATCTAATGGGAACAACTATCTCTACCAATTTCTATGTTATTAACTGAGAGACCAATTACAACATGATCCTTGGGAGACCTTGGATTCACACCATGAAAGCCATTTCCTCTACATTATTTTGAGAAAGATATTTCCATCATTTGGGAAAGGTGATCATAGTCAAAGTAGACCCTGATCCTTTCAGTGTTTATAGAAAGGAACAGGAAGAAAAAGATAAGAAATTGAAAATGCAAGAGAAATAGAAAGAGGAAACTCAGGACGTTCAAACAAGTGCAAGCGCTCACAACATATCCTACCAAAGAATGGATGATCTTAGGGAATTTCCTTTTGATCCAATACCACTAAATCCCATGTCCCATGTTAGGTCTCAAATATGCAAGTTGTAAGCCATAAGAGGATGCCAAGCTCTATGATCAAACTTACGACATTTTTGAACCAACTAATGGAGTTAACCTAAATGGTTGATGACTCCCTGCACTTTAGGCTCTGCTAAACCTAGGTAGGTGAACCTTGAAAGCTAAAGCAGATAAAATGAATGTATGACTGAAATGAATTTAGGGATCTACCCATAATGGCATAAAGTGTGGAATAGATAAAGCTTGCAAACTACTTCTACTCCTAATACTAAGATCTGAGATGTAATTGTTTGAATGAGATTTTATGGAATCCTAGAGTGGAATTGGTATGACCAGTGCCTATTTATTTTGGGCTAATGGATTCAAGGTGTATATGATATATGATTCACTTACTGGTTACAATTCTAATTGTTAGGCGCTTGTGTTTGTTTATAGCTTGTATAAATGTGCAAGAATGTGATTGACAGACTCTACTTATTGATCCACTCGATCCTACCAGGTTACTGTGACTTATTGAAAGGATTTTTAATCCTTGCTTGAAGGAACCAATCAAAAGAATCACAAAATGATAGCAAACGTGTATTGACAAATGGAGTAGATCCTCAATTTGAATAACAAGACAACATCGAGTTGGAGATAGTATGGCAATCTTGTCAATTATACGACTCTTCTTACTAATCCAACTATTACTTCCAAGTTACTGTAATCAATCAAAAGGATTTTAATTCTTTAATGGAAACCAATTAATTCAATTACACGAAAACAACAAGTGTGTCTTGATGAAACTAAAATATCAACTTGGAAACACATGTTTAAATAACAGAGAAATAACAATGTGGAGACAGCCAAATAATTGTTCAGCTCAACAAACAATAGACACCAATATTAAATCATGAATTTATGCATTTTTCTCCATTATACAATTTCAAAAGATTTTACAATGTACAACATAATGTTTTATTTCAGCAACTGGTCAATCCATCCAGTTATCTAACTCCTACTTCTGATCATGATGATTTTCTAATCTACTGATGTTCCCCTGATTGCTTGGTTTGCACCTCCATATATATCTTGTAATATTAGGGTTATGACCCTTTATACATCTGGTGCAACCTTTTGTTATTTTAATCTCCTTCAATAACAAAATTTTAATCTTGACCTTCTTACTGTTAAAATGTTGTGGTCGTTGCAGGTGGGATGCCCTTTGCCTTTGTATTGTAGTGTATCTGTATATCTTCTGTATTTGCAACATACACATGAGGAATCACCGGATTTGTGACTCTATATATACAAATCTTTTGTATATCCCATACATTTTCTTCCATATACAAGAGCAGGCCCAACCAGGTTTATGAAATGAATTTAAAATTTCCTTCGAATCTGCATTTGTATCTCCTTTTTGTATATCGAATGCATGTGCTTTATATACAATAGCGGACCCTAGCTAAATTCACAATATTTAATCTGTCGTTCAAATCTCGACTTGTATAAACTTGTATATCCATTCGCGATGGGGCCCACGCAGTGTTCTGTGCATTTGTATATACATTTCCTTTGTATCTCATATGCATTTGTCTTTGTATCTTGTATACATACATTGCAATATACAATCACAAACTTCAAATAAAGTTCTCCCAATCTTAATTCTCAATCAGATCTGGATTTGTATCTATTCATTTGTATCACCTTTTATACAATCATGGACTTCATTGGATTTATGAAATGAATTGGAATTATCTTCAAATCCACCATTATATGCATCTTTTGTATATCTTTTTGCATATCAGATACATACATTTCTTACATACAAACTCTGACCGCACATAAAGTTCACAATGTTTAATTTTCTAGTCGAGTCTAGCCTTGCATCTACAGTTTTTTGTATATCTGTTTGTGGTAGGGCCCATGCATGCATCTGCCTGTTTTGTATTTGCAAGATTTATGCACTTTATATCTTATATATATACAAACAAATATACAAAACTTTTGATCATTCATTTTTGTATCTTGTATATATACAAGCATTTGAACATACAAAGACTTTTCTTTTGTATCTTCGCATGTGAAATGCATCCTCCGATATATATCAAGTCCCGATGCATCCCTTTGACCATATTTAAATCTCTCCTGAGTTCTGCCTTGTATGTGTACCACAATGTATAACCCAAAACATACATACAAGGCATGAAACATGCAACAATTACTCTTTATATTATAAACATTTTGGTTTCGTGACATGTTTCATTCACTACTTAATGCATTGGCATGACTGTCACCGAAGGCTCTTTGGTTTCCATGATCGTGTAGTTCATGTAGTCGGCAAGACCCAAAGCTTCTACTCTGATCATACAAGTCTTCCTAACATCATTGTATTTGACTTCCTCGGTGAGACCAAGTATTTATCCTTCTGGAAAGTCTATGGGTATGATCCTTTCTATCGATATGTTTTGGAAATCTCATCCTGCTTTTATTTCCCTTGCCGATGGTAGAATGCTTAGAGTTTTTCAATTCATTTAAAAGGGTAGAATTAGGGTTTTCTACTGCAATTGTTTGGTATGTACATCTACAAATGCTTCTACAATAGGTTCTAGTGGTTGGTAGCCATGACGGGATTATTGTGTTGAAGTTAAATTTTTATTAAGCGAAATTAAAATTTTGCAAAAATTGGTGTGAAATTTTTAGGTCCCAAGAGTGGCTCTGTTTGGGATGTATACTCCTTGTGAGTATAACAAGAATTCAGATCTCTTGGGGAGTAGACCAGTGCCTACTCCATTGGGCAATAGAGTCTAGCTATCACTTCTTACCCTAAAATGATATGGTTTAAAAAACCACACCATAAAAAGAAAAATATATATTTTCCTCTGTCAAAAATCTTGTTTTGGTCACGCTGTAGTGGAACCAATTTGAACATATTATTGAAGTTTGCATGATTAGACATATCTGTATTTAACTGTTCAGTTATGCTGGTATATTCTTCATCATTATGCATCTGAAAACCATCTATAACCTTATACTTGTATGACAGGCTAGACCAAATCCTTGTGTGATCTTTTATGCAACCATATTTGTCATCATCATCCAAATGATGGTTCTCTATCTGAAGTAGGAAGCAGAAGAAATCAATTTGCATCTGATATTAATTTTCTTGAGTCTTGGCACCATCCAATGAAAAAGTATCACCATTATCTTCAACATCATAAGTAACTTTCCCACACGATTGTGATCTTGAGACTCCATTATCACAAGATTCAATAGAAGCATTTATCTCTGGATAATCACTACTATCGAATTCACACTCACCAATTGTTTCTATCTCAGCTGAATGTGATCCTGATATTGTCTTTTCATGCAAAGTATCCTCATTATCAATGCATATGAATGTTGGACATGAAACTTTCAAATCATCCCCATGTGCATATCTCTGATACTCCATAGTTAGTAAATTTGAAATTTGTTCACCATTGAGTGAGCATATTTCTTCATCCATCTCATTGCTAACATTTTCTTCATCCCTTTCCTCATCACCACGATACACAAGTTCATTACAATCAGATATGATTGTTTCATCAATGTAATCATTTCTTTCACAAGCTGACACATCACCCTGATTATCTAAAAATGCTTTACCCTCAGGATAATATGGATTTGAAGACACTTGGAATTCTTGTTCTGGTATATCTTCTTCATCAAGAGTTTGTCTTCTTATTGAAAATAATCATCCTCTTGTTGATTCATGTATTGCAATGGGTGGGCTGGGGCAACAAAAGAACTTGTATTTTGAAAAATTTTCTCATCTCTGGATATATCATATGCTGATTCATTAGTTGTAGGAATACGTTGTGGTTCCAAGTGTGGTGTGAAAATATCTTGTTGTGTATAATATCTATATGGGGGCTGATGGTAAGCATTTTGTTAGATATGTGGCTGAAAGCATTCATTCTGATGTGACACATATTGTTGATATTGTGGGGCATACCATTGTCCTGGTGGTGGGTAGTATTGGGGAATGTTACTTGCGCTCATAGGTTGGGGTCTTTGTGGTGGCATATTATGCTGAGTAGGGTTAGAATATGCCTTTTGAAGTACTTGGAATATATGTGCTCTGATATGGCCCATGTGAATTAACATTTCCACCTTGTTTATGTGGAGGGACATATTTTGGTGGTTTTGATGCCTGGATGGTTAATCGTGCCTTCTGTCTATCTAGGATTTCTTAATCCCTCTGTTGTAACCTCCTAAGTTGTTGTTTTTTCCATTCTAAATACACTTCCAATTCTTGATTAGTCATGCTATCAAGATCAATGATAGCTTGATCAGTAAACCTCTCATGTTCCTCTTCCACCTGTCCCTTGTATTCATTTATTTTTCAAGGTCCTTTGCCATAAGGAGATCCATGCATGTCTATTCGCCTCCTCTCTTGGAACAGAGATCTTCTTCCATTCATTGTTGGATTATATTACAATCTTTTCAGAGTCGCCACCTCTTATCAAAAGAGGAATGATTTTTTATTTTCTAGGTCGTTCTTACTAGCAGAGTTACCAATTTGTGTTAGAATTCAAAAGTTCACTAACTCTATAATGAGATGATCTTTAACCGGATTCTAGATTACTCCCTAGTAGAGTCACCATTTTGTTAGGTCTCAAAAATGCAGGTTGTAAGCCCTAAGAGGATGCCAACCTCTATGATTAGACTTACGACATTTTTGAACCAACTAATGGAGTTAACCTAAATAGTTGATGACTCCCTACACTTTAGGCTCTACTAAACCTAGGTGGGTGAACCTTGAAAGCTGAAGCAGATAAAAGGAATGTATGACTAAAATGAATTTAGGGATCTACCCACAATGGCATAAAGTGTGGAATAGATAAAGCTTGCTAACTACTACTCCTAATACTAAGATCTGAGATGTAATTGTTTGAATGAGATTTTATGGAATCCTAGAGTGGAATTGGTATGACCAGTGCCTATTTCTATTGGGCTAATGGATTCAAGGTATATATGATATATGATTCACTTACTGGTTATAATTCTAATTGTTAGGCACTTGTGTTTGTTTATAGCTTGTATAAACGTGCAAGAATGTGATTGCCAGACTCTACTTATTGATCCACTTGATCCTACCAGGTTACTATGACTTATTGAAAGGATTTTTAATCCTTGCTTGAAGCAACCAATCAAAAGAATCAAACAATGACAACAAATGTGTATTGACAAATGGAGTAGATCCTCAATTTGAATCACAAGACAACATCGAGTTGGAGATAGTATGGCAATCTTGTCAATTATACAGCTCTTCTTACTGATCCAACTGTTACTTCCAAGTTACAGTAATCAATCAAAAGGATTTTAATTCTTTAATGGAAACCAATTAATTTGATTACACAAAAACAACAAGTGTGTCTTGATGAAACTGAAATATCAACTTGGAAACATAGGTTCAAATAATAGAGAAATAACAATGTGGAGACAGTCGAATAATTGTTCAGCTCAACAAACAATAGACACCAATATTAAATCATGAATTTATGCATTTTTCTCCATTATACAATTTCAAAAGATTTTACAATGTACAACATAATGTTTTATTTCAGCAACTGGTCAATCCATCCATTTATCTAACTCCTACTTCTGATCATGATGATTTTCTAATCTACTAATGCTCCCCTGATTGCTTGGTTTGCACCTCCATATATATCTTGCAATATTAGGGTTATGACCCTTTATACATCCAGTGCAACCTTTCATTATTTTAATCTCCTTCAATAACAAAATTTTAATCTTGACCTTCTTATTGTTAAAATGTTGTGGTCATTGCAGGTGGGATGCCCTTTGCCTTTGTATTGTAGTGTATCCATATATCTTCTGTATTTGCAACATACACCTGAGGAATCACCAGATTTGTGACTCTATACATACAAATCTTTTGTATATCGCATACATTTTCTTCCATATACAAGAGTGGGCCCAACCAGGTTTATGAAATGAATTTGAAATTTTCCTTTGAATCCACATTTGTATCTCCTTTTTGTATATCAAATGCATGTGCTTTATATACAATAGTAGACCCTAGCTAAAATTCACAATATTTAATTTGTCGTTCAAATTTGGGCTTGTACAAACCTGTATATCGATTGGCGATGGGGCCCACGCAGTGTTCCGTGCATTTGTATATACATTTCCTTTGTATCTCATATGCATTTGTCTTTGTATCTTGTATGCATACATTGCAATATACAATCACAGACTTCAAATAAAGTTCTCCCAATCTTAATTCTCAATCGGATCTGGACTTGTATCTATTCGTTTGTATCACCTTTTATATGCATACACTTTTTATACAATCATGGACTTCATTGGATTTATGAAATGAATTGGAATTATCTTCGGATCCACCATTGTATGCATCTTTTGTATATTTTTTTGCATATTGGATACATACATTTCTCACATACAAAATTTGAACCCACATAAAGTTCACAATGTTTAATTTTCTAGTCGAGTCCGGCCTTGCATCTACAATTTTTTGTATATCCGTTTGTGGTAGGGCCCATGCATGCATCTACTATTTTTTATCTGCAAGCTTTATACGCTTTATATCTTATATATATACAAACAAATATACAAAACTTTTGATTGTTCATTTTTATATCTTGTATATATACAAGCATTTGAGCATACAAAGACTTCTCTATATTGAACTTCTTTTGACATCCAGCTTGTATCTTCACTTGTGAAATGCATCCTTCAATATATATCAAGTCTCGATGCATCCCTTTAACCATATTTAAATCTCTCCTGAGTTCCACCTTGTATGTGTACCATAATGTATAACCCGAAACATACATAGAAGGTGAGAAACATGCAACAATTACTCTTTATTTTATAAACATTTCGGTTCCGCGACATGTTACATTAACTACTTAATGCATGGGTATGACTGTCACCGAAGGCTCTTTGGTTTCCATGATCAGTGTAGTTCACGGAGTCGGCAGGACCCAAAGCTTCTGCTCTGATCATACAAGTCTTCCCGACATCATTGTTATTGTATTTGACTTCATCGGTGAGACCAGGTATTTATCCTTCCAAAAAGTCTATCAGTATGATCCTTGCTATCAATATGTTTTGGAAATCTCATCCCACATTTATTTCCCTTACCGATGGTAGAATGCTTAGAGTTTTTTAATTCATTTAAAAGCACAAAATTAGGGTTTTCTATTGTAATTGTTTGGTATGTACATCTGCAAATGCTTCTACAATAGGTTCTAGTGGTTGGTAGCCATGACGGGATTATTGTGTTGAAGTTAAATTTTTATTAAGGGAACTTAAAATTTTGCAAAAATTGGTGTGAAATTTTTAGGTCCCAACACCCCATTCTTCTTAGTGGCTATCATGTGTGTCAATGAATGGGATATCAAAAACCTTTTGGTTGGAACAATTGAGATCAATGAAGAAGGAGATGAAAAAGAAGAAAAATGAACTTCCACTTATGAATTTGGAGAAACATCTCATTCACAAAACCATGAAAGCTTATGGACCCTACATTTTGATGGAGCCAATTGCAAAATAGGGGCAAGAACGGGGATAATCTTAACATCTCCCAAAGGAAAAGTCCTCCCCATTGCCTTCAGACTAGACTTCTTTAGCACCAACAACATGGCTGAGTATGAAGCCCTGTCCCTAGGAATCATGCTAGCCATGAGAATGGGAGTCAAGAAAATCTTTGCCTTTGGAGATTATCAATTGATAATCAATCAGGTTGCAGAAAATTATGAAATGAAATCAAAACAGTTGCGACCTTATAAAGAAACCATCAGGAAGTTAGTTCAATTCTTTGATTTCTTTTCTATTAAATCCATACCTAGAGAAGAAAATCAAGTAGCTAACTCAATGGCCACTTCAACTGCATTATTTTCGCCACATGCTTAGTTGCAAAATTTAGAATATATTGTATCAATGCGTGGAGAATGTTATTGGAAAGTGAAGAATTACCAAACATCCTAAATTACACCATGGGTCAGGGAGAAAGACCAACCCGAGATTATGCCAAGAACAATGAAGCCATCTTACAATACCTACATGCTTATGATGGACTTCCAAAAGCACACCACAAAAAAGGATACATGGTCCTCCCTCATCTAGAGGACTATTTTGGGAGTGAGGAAGAAATCCTTTAGAATGAAGTGAACTCAGATTTACTACCTGCAACTCAAAAGTTTGAGGAAGGACATCCATCCCTAACCGAAGATACCATCGATGTCAATGATGGAACACCTAAAAAGCCTAGGATGTTAAAACTAGGAGGAGAACTAAATGACAAGGAATTAGAGGAGTACATAGAGCTCCTCATTGAGTATTTAGACATATTTGCATGGGCATATTATGCCATGCTAGAATTAGATCCCAAGGTTGTGGTGCATAATTTAGTGATAAAACTAGATGCAAACCCCGTGAAACAAAAACCAAGGCCCATAAAGCCACAAGTAGCTGAAATGGTGAGGGAAGAACTAAAAAAACTGTTAAATGTGGGTTTCATCAAACCAATGGATTATTCTAATTGGGTGTCAAACATTGCCCCAGTTCTAAAGAAAAATGGAAAAATTCGGATATGTCTGGATTTTAGAGACATCAATCAAGCTTGCCCAAAGGATGACTTCCCCTTACCATCCATCATTCAAGTTGTCAATTCGATGGCAGGATATGAGACCCTTTCTCTCATGGATGGATTTTCAGGATATAACCAAATCAAAATCATAGAAGTTGATCAAAACAAAACAACATTCACAACCCCCTGGGGAACTTTCTACTACATAGTCATGCCATTCAGATTGAAGAACGCAGGAGCTACCTATCAAAGGGCAATGACACATTTTTCATGATTACATCCACAAAATAGTCAAAACATATGTTGATGACCTTTTGGCTAAATCAAAACAAAGATCAAAACATGTGGAGGACCTTTGCAAAATTTTCAATAGGATTTGAGAATATAAAGTAAGGTTAATCCCTAAAGAATGTGTTTTTGGAGTCACAATAGGAAATTTGTTGGGATTCATTGTCTCATGAAGAGGCATAGATGTTGACCTAGCTAAGGTCAAAGCAGTTTTGAATGCAACCCCGCCGATAAGAGAGAGTGTAGTAAGAGCTTTCTTAGGATAGTTGGGTGCAATCAAATGATTCATACCAGACATGACTTTCAAAATTCATCCAATCAATCAATTGTTAAAAAAATGAGTTGGCATAACATGGATCATGGATTGTCAAAACACATTTGAGCAAGTAAAGAAATTCATGTTAACTCCACCCATATTGATGCCACCTAAACATGACAAACCCTTCATCTTATACTTCAGAGCAACCAATATCTCCGTAGCATGCATGCTAACTCAAGAGGATGAGGGTGGAATAGAAAGAACCATCCATTTCATAAGTCAAACCTTGTTGTAATATGAGAAGAACTATACCCAAACTAAGAAAGAATGTATTGCCATAGATTTTGTGACTCAAAGACTACGACACTATATGTTGAATAAAGAAACTAAAGTGATGATGCGATCTGAGCAATTGAGGACCTTTTTAAATCAACCCATGCTCTCAAGAAGAGTCGGTCGATTCATAACCTTGTTGAGTGAATTTGAGCTAACCTACATCAACCAAAGAGTAGTCAAAGGACAAATAATAGGGGATTGGTTAGCAAATAATCTGGTTCCCCAAGAGGAACCCATAAATGAAGATTTTCCTAATGAAGAGATTTGTGTGGTTGATATCGAGAAGTATGCAACCTCATATTGGTACAGAGATATTATGAACTATCTCGCAAACAAGACTTACCTAGAGAACATGACCCCTTTGGGAAAAAGATGATTACAAGTCCTCATGGAAAGATATGTTTTAATAGACGATGTCCTCTATCGAAGGGCCCTAGATGGAATGTTACTTCAATGCGTTGACAAGGAAGAAGCACGCACAATATTAGAAGATTGTGAGTGGAATCTGTGGAGAACATTTTGGTGGCCATGCCACGACAAGAAAAATACACAAGATGGGATACTTCTAGCCCTATTTATAAGGGGATACGATTAAGTTCATAAAGAGGTGTCTGAAATGTCAAGAGTATGCTCATGTTCACCATACACCAACAAGAGATTTACAACCGATCATTACTCCTTGGCTGTTTTCTACATGGGGATTAGATCTGGTGGGGAAGACATCTCACCCATCAATGGATGGATGCCTGTTAATCATTACCATGACAGAATATTTCATAAAATGGGTGGAGGTCATGCCTCTTACCATAGTATCAAGTGTTGTAATTGCTAAATTTATATTGAACCAAATCATTTGTTGGTTCGAAATCCCTCAAGTGATAGTGATAGATAATGCCTCATACTTAAAAAATTCACAAGGGAGCTACGTGAGATATTTCACATCAATCACAACTCTCCCTCAATCTATTACCCTCAAGGAAATGGACAAGGAGAGGCTACCAATAAGACTTTGAAGTCAATATTGGTCAAGATCATAAAAGATTCTAAGAGAGATTGGCATTTATAGTTATACCCAAGTCTGTGGGCTTACAGAACAAGTGTTAGGACTCCAATTGGAACCACCCCTTATGCCCTCACTTTTGGGTCAGACGTAGTATTACCATTGGAAGTAGAGTTGCCTAGCCTAAAAGTGCCATTACAAGTATTATTGGACAACAAAGAATATAGAGCAGTAAAGTTAGTTGAATTAGAAATGATGGAGGAAACACACTTGAGAGTTGTCCAAAGACATGATTCCTGTCTAGTGAGAATGAAAAAGCAATATAGAAAAAGGTCATCCTAAGACCCTTTCAAGTGGGAGACCTAGTTCTTAGGATAGATAATTTAATCGACAAAAGAGCTAGTGAAGGACAAAAATTTAGACCTAATTGGATAGGTCCTTACATGGTTAAGGAAGATGTTGGAAATGGTGCCTATCTCTTGTGCACAATGGAGGGAGAGGATTTTGCCTAAACAGTCAATACCTTTCACCTCAAGAAATATTATGTCGAAAACACCAAAAAAATCATAAAACATAAAAATACAAAAAAATTATAAAAAATTATAAAAAATCAAAAATGTCAAAAAAACAATTTGTTTCTTGCATTCTATATCATTCTATTCATCTTCCATTATAGTTTGTGACTTTCTCTTGTACTATTTTCCCTTTAGTAAGGAGTCTAATGTTGTCTAGATATACGTCATCCTTTCAAGACCTAGAGATCCCCATTTTTTCACAATCGCCAGTATCACCCTTCATTCCCAGTGATTCTAATCGAAACCTAGCTCTTAGCTTTAAACTAATCCCAATCTTAGTAAGTCAAGATGTTAGGTCTAAACAAAGTCAGTATTCAAACCTACCATGTTCAAAGGAAGCTTGCAAGGAGACCTTCCCAATTCTTCCCTAGTAGTAGAGAAGTCCAAACCAGATTACAAAAACTTTAGGTGCGCTCAGCCCCTTATCTTTCATGGCCAAAAATGTCAAGAAGATCAAAACTTTGAAGGAAGCAATCTAAGATACGAGTGAATAAAAACTTAGCGATCAAAATAAGAGAGTCAAAAAGTGAGAATTGAGAGATCAAAGCATTGCATAGCAAAATTCCAAAAAGCATTTATTTCATGAAAAGTCAAAAATCCAAAAAAAAGAGAAAAATCAAGTGAGGAAAATACAAAAAAAAAGAGAAAAGCAAAAAAGAAGATACAAAAAAAAAGAGTGAAAGAGAGAAGGTTGTTGAATGTCTATACTCTTGGGTGGAGATTAGTCTAAGCTCGAAGCCTCAAGGGTGACATTCTAACAGAGAAAGAGAGGTGCTAAGCGCACACATGCACTAGCTGAGCAAAACCAAAAAGTCTAGTAGTCTCTAGGATCATCTTCTATCTAGGGACCCTTGTTCTTTCCCATTTATCCTTTCCCACAGGTCTACTTTGCGTGCCATCTATGATCTAAGTCTAGTGAACACCAATAAAATTTGTTGCTTGTCTAAAGTTGAAATCTTGTCAATTTGTCTTATCTAGATAAAGATCAATGTTTAGCCTTGTTGGGACCTAAAATTTGATACCAATTTTTGAAAGAAAGTTTGGGTTCCCATATGAAAAAATCAATTTCAACACTCATAGATACACTTGAAAATATGTCCAAGAAGCCTACATTAGAGAGTTGTGTTTTGAAACCTATTCATTTTCTTACAAAATCACTTTGCTAGCATGCTTACCCATCATATGTGAATACACATGTATTATTTCACCTTCCTATGACAAGATTTGACTAAATTTCGAGGAATCAAGTTGAGGGGTTCTGGTAAAGTTTGTTGTCTGCATAGTGTAAAATCAGCTCGAGAAGCTAACTTTGGAGGCCAATATATAATAGCTGGATGATGTTCATAATGAACCAATTGGTGTTCTTGATTTACCTTATCAAAATCTACTTCTATGTCTGGTTTGAAGGCTCCAGCACATCGTTTGCTATTTTTTCAAAATGAAAAGCAAATGCATTTAGCCCCAATTTCACAGTTTCACCTCTAGAGAGGTCAACTTTGGCCCTAAATATTTTGTGATCAGAGATGATTGGTGAAAAAATATCATGCACATGCACTCATCAAGCCTAAATGAACTCAACTTTCTAGTTACAACTTCTCAGGAAGAGATTTAATGGGTTTTTAAAATTGCAAGTTGGTGAGCTCGAATTAGGTTTTGACAAGGGCAGTTTTCAAGGAGGTTAATTTTGAAGGTAATATCTAGCAATTGGGTGATGTTTGTGTATGAGGAAAAATCGATTAAATCTAAAACTAAATAAAATCAAAGAACCCAATAACATAAAGCAAACCAATCTAAGTAAAAGCCATTATCATAAAATCAAAGATAAAATGAAAGCTCTTACCAAAACCTGTATTGTTCCCTTTTGGAGAAGTGTGGATTGCTCAATCAAGTTACGAAACCATAGCTGCAACAAGCAAGTAGTGTGCTCAATGTGCTCAAAGATCAATGTTAAAATATCGTAAAGGTTGCTCAATCGATGCGTTTTGTATGCTCAAAGCTCTGTTAAGTATGCCTGAGAATACGATCGAAGAGAGAGGGGTAATGAAGGAGATGAGGGAGGTTTATATAGATTTCACTGAAGATCGATCAATGGTCCAGATAATTCAGAAGAATCAACGGAAGAGAACAGTTGAGGAACGTGCAACGAATGAGAAGAAGACATGTGTCTTGCTTTCTTTTGCATGAGAGGAGTTATCAAGAATAGAAGAATGAGTTAAAGCAATTAACAGAATGTAATGATCAGTTAAGTGATTTAAAACAAGAAGAAGGGATTTGCATGAGAATAAGAAGATATTTTGCTTTATTAAATATAGAAAGCTTGAGTTATATTAGAGATAACTCAAATTTAGAAGAAAAAGTAATTTAAATAAATAATTGATTTATTTAAATTTAGAGAAGATATTTTGGAAGAAATAATTGAATAATTAGAATTATTTAATTTAGAAGATTGAAAAGCAAATTAAATAAATAAATTTATTTAATTGTTGTGCATGATTTTGGAAGAACAGAAGATTATAAATAAAATATTTGATTTTATTTATTTTTAGAGGATTGAGATAATTTAAATAAATTTGATTTGATTTATTTAAATTTAGAAGAACAATTGATTTAATTAAATAATGTAAATTATTTAATTGTAGATAAGATAGAATTGTGATGAATTAATTAAATAATGGGATATATTTAATTAATGTGGATGTGAATTTTGGAAGGAGGATAATGATCAAATTAAATAATTAAAATTATTTAATTGTGGAAGAATATAGAGGAATTTAATTTAATTAATTAAATAAAGAGGATTTATTTAATTAATGTTGAATTTAGGAGATTTAGAAGAATTTGATGATAATTAATTAAATAATTAGATTATTTAATTAACGTTTGCAATGCAAGTGATTAGACGGATAACGGAATGCAAGTGATTTGACGACACGATCATTTTAGGGTGTCTACATTTTGCCCCTCTTTGATGCAATGCAGCGTGTAGCGTTGCGTCAAAGAAAACGATTGTTGAAGATGTAATACAATTTTTTGATGCCCCAGTGTAGGTAGTTTCCCCAGCGTAGCTGGCGTAGGGTGCCCCCTCGAGAGGAAAGATAGGGAAGCGACAGAAGAACTGTGTTGATGCTTGACTAGAAGATTTGTTGGAGATAGGCGAGGTTGGGTTGATGATAGATAGAAGAAAGGAGATAGGAGAGAACATAAGAGAAAGACTGTTGATTGATCTTTGCTGGAAAACTATATAAGGCCATGGAAAAATGGATGGTGTAAATGGATGAGCTTGTTGCAATGGTTTCACATTTGTTTATAAAGAGCAATCCTTATTTTTGATATAGCACGTGGATAGTTTGCCACCAAGGTATAAAAGACCAAGGTGCTGTAATATCCGAGTGCGTGTACGTTGACTCTGTAAGCAAGCGGTTTGAACTTAGATCCCCTTAGACATACTATGACCTTGTTGGTACATGTGAATAAGCCATAGTCTTGAACATAAAATAAACTTCAATACATGTAAATGCAAGAAGAATTATTAATATGTAAGATGCCAAGTCATAACACACACAAGATAAATATAATGCTAAGAAAGATACTAAAGATCATTCCTCAAACACAGCACATGAAAAGTAATGACTATGCCCCAAATCCGTACTGCATCGCAACATACCAAGATTATAGATAAATCAAGGTAGTCTTGAATAGGTATTGGAAAAGGAACAAAAAATAAACCATAACACAAATTGACTGACTTACAAAGTAAACATACAGCCAACATATTCTCTTGCCAAAGAGGTTTCTCAGGATAGATTGGATAGGAAAGATAACAACCTTATCGTAGGAACTCTATGTCCGTTAAAGGGGGCTATCTACCTAAAAAGACAATGTCTCACTTGCAGGAAATGCCACATGTTGCAGGAGATGCGTGTGTTGGTCTCGACAATGGAACACTTCGTAGAAGACAAGCTTGTTGATCTAGGGCTTGGTTAAGCGGTACTTAGCTGATGTTGGCAATCGGTATGCAGGACAGTAGAAGACTCTAGAAGGAAGCTTCTTTGCTTCAGGTTTGTGAAGGACTATTGCTTTGAAAGGATGCGCTAGCTTGCTGCTTGAGTTAGTCAAGTCAAGGCGAATGGATTTTGAAAAATGGAAGACTAGAAAGGTGACAGTGCTAATGGATTGAAACAGGTGGAGAATGATGGATCGTGTGTGCCTGAGTACTAGATACATCCTTCGTATTCCAGACTGCCTACATACCCTGTATCCATGGGATCAAGGCACACTTACAATGGAAGATGAACGTGATAAATATGTAGTTCTGGATAGAGTGATGAATGGGTCAAGGTGAAAGGAGGGGATCTTATGTACCTGAGTACTAGATACTTCCTTCGTATTCCAGACTGCCTACATACCCATATCCATGGGATCAAGGTACCTTAAGATTGAGAAGAGATGATATGTAGTTCTGGTGAGGGTGATGATGTAGAAAAAGTGTTGAGAAGATAACAGCCTTATCGTAGGAACTCTGTGTCCGTTAAAGGGTGTTACCTGTGGAAATGAGAAAAGATCGAAGTATGTGTTGTGAACCACAAACAAGGAACCAATCCTAGACCTAAGTTAAGGAAAGAGTTGCCCCCATTCTGGTAGAGGAAACTGTAGGGGTGACTGCCGAAGAAGACAGAAAGACTTGACCTAGGACAAGACAGTGTTAACTGTAGACACAGATCAAGACATGGGAAGACGACGATGGACACTGACAAATTTCCAAGCTATACTAGATAGGGAGATGGAAATGCAAACAAAGTCAATGGTTTTATTATGGATGGATGGATGAGGCACATTGCGAACTGGACAAGGAGTGGACAGGACTCGATAGATGATGGATGCTGACTCTACGCATAGCGCCTGTTTGCCAAGTTTTCACTATGGTACTTATCCAAGGCGCCTGTTTGCCAGGTTTTCACTAGAGGACGTATTTTTTTGGATTTTTTTTTTTAGAATACTCTGAGGATCAGGCATAAAACTTCTTGAGATGGACACTGTTAAGTGGCTCATCTAGAGGAATGCCGTCAGGTGTAGCTAAAGTATAAGCTCCTGATCCATATGCTACTGTCACAATAAAGGGACCTAACCAGTTAGGCTCAAACTTGCCCTTCTTCTCTCGATCTGCTTGATTTCTCTGATTCTCCTTAAGTACAAGATCACCAACTTGAAACCGTCTTTCTTTGATCTTTTTGTTGTAATTACGCCGGAGGTAGTTTTGATAGACATGGAGATGATTAAGTGCGGCAAGGCACCTCTCATCTAGTAGTTTAAGCTCAGCTAATCTGGAAGTGCAATACTCATCTCCGCCGATCAGGTCCTGCATGGATACTCTGAGGGATGGGATCTCGACCTCTATAGGTAGGATGGCTTCAGAGCCAAAGACCAAGGCATATGGTGTGGCACCAGTTGGTGTTCTGATACTAGTGCGGTAGGCCCATAGGGCGGGATTGAGTTGTAAGTGCCAATCATGACCAGCTTCATTGACCATTTTCTTTAGGATCTTGAGAATGGTTTTATTGGAAGCCTCAGCTTGGCCGTTACTCTGCGGATAGTAGGGAGTTGAAAAGCGATGTTGGATATTGTATTGTATGCATAAGGCACGAACATCTTGGTTCTTGAATGGTCTCCCATTATCAGTGACAATGGCTTGGGGAATACCATACTGGCATATGAGGTAGTTTAGGATAAACTTGGCTATTTGTTTACCGGTGATATAGGTCATAGGAATGGCTTCCACCCACTTCATGAAATACTCAGTGGCGGTAATGATAAACTTGTGGCCATTGGAGGAGGAAGGGTGGATTTGTCCTACGAGGTCGAGACCCCATTGAGAAAAAGGCCATGGAGTAGTCACAGGTTATAACTCATGAGCTGGTGCGTGAATCAAATCTCCATGCTGCTAACATTGTAGACACTTCTTAGCAAACTGTGCAGCATCTTGCTCTATTGTAGGCCAGTAATAACCTGTTCTGAGTATCTTCTTAGCCAGATTAGGACTGATAGAATGTGCGCCACAGACACCTTCGTGTATGTCTCGTAAGGTAGCTTTGGCTTCTTCTGCGTTAAGACATCGTAAGAGGATACCATCGAGACTCTGGCGATATAGTGTATCACCCAGAATGATGTAACGAGAGGATTGATAGATAAAGGTTTTGCGTTGGGTGGATGATAGGTCAGGGGGAAAGGTATTGTTCTTGAGGTATTCATAGATATCTTCATACCATGGGGAATTGGGACCAACAAGTTCGCAGATGATTTCAGTAATAGGAACATCGACGGCCGGTAGCAACAATTGCTCGATCAAGAATTCACACTTCTATGTATTAGCAGGCATGTCAATCAGTGACCCTACAGAAGCCATAGAATCTGTAGCTTTGTTATGCTCTCTTGGAATTTTCTCAAATGTGATGCTAGAAAAGTGTGGTTTGTAGGCATCCACTAGTTGCTTGTAGGGGACCAACTTTTCATCCTTTGTTTGGTATTCATCTGTGACTTGGCAAATGACTAGCTGTGAGTCTCCATATACTTGTAATTCTGTGATGTCCCATTGAACTGCTGTATTGAGACCTATAAGGAGTGCTTCATACTCAACTATGTTGTTGGTGCAAGGGAATGCAAGCTGATATGACTTTGGAATGTAGTCATTTTGAGGTGTAACAAATAAGATGTCGGCTCCTGATCCATGCTGTGTGTAAGAACCATCAAAATACAACTTCCACATTATGGAGGTAGCAAGAGTGAAGAGATTCTCATCAGGAAAGTCTACTACCATAGGATGTGTATCTTTCATAGGTGCTTCTGCTAGTTGATCCGTGAGGGCTTGTCCTTTGATTGCCTTACGATCCATGTACTCAATATCGAATTCACTAAGGATCATAACCCATTTAGCTAGTCTGCTTGTGAGAGCTGCTTTTGCTAGTAGATACTTCAAGGGATCAATCTTGGCTATTAGATTTGTGTGTTGGTTCAGCATGTAATGCCGTAACTTTTGGGAGGTGAACACTACTGCTAAACAAGCCCTTTCCATTGGTGAATAATTGAGCTCATATCCCACCAAGGTTCTACTGATGTAATAAATTGCATGCTCCTTTCCTGTGTCATCATTCTATGCTAACAGGGCCCCTAAGGCCGAGTTTGTAGTGGAGATGTATAAGATCAAAGGTTTGTCCGCAACTGGTGGAACCAATACAGGAGGTGTAGCTAGATACTCTTTAAGTTGATCAAACGCTGCCTGACACCTGTTGTCCCATCGAAATGAGACATCCTTTCGGAGTAAGTGCTGAAAGGGTTGACATTTATCTGCTAGCTGTGATATGACATTTAGTGCTTTAAGGTTCTTGGGTGGAGGCATCTCCACTATAGCCTTTACTTTCGCTGGGTCTACTTCGATGCCTCTACGAGATACAATGTATCCCAATAGCTTTCCTGATGTTACACCGAATACACACTTCTTTGGATTGAGTCTTACTTGGTATTTTTCAAGCCTATCAAAGATCTGTCCTAGGACCTGTATGTGATCTACCTGAGAAGATTTAGCTAGTATATCATCAACATAGTCTTCCATGATGTGATGAAAGAGGTCATGAAATATCACTGTCATTGCTCGCTGATAGGTTGCTCCTACATTCTTTAGACCAAACGGCATGACACACCAACAATAATTGCCCCAAGGGCAAGTAAAGGTTGTCTTATGTTGGTCTTCTTCAGCTATTCTTATCTGATTGTAACCCGAGAATCCATCCATGAGAGAAAGCATCTCGTGACCTGCTATCAAGTCCACTATAATGTCAATGTTTGGTAGTGGAAAGTCATCTTTAGGACATGCCTTGTTGAGATCTCTGAAATCATTACACATGTGGATGCGCCCATTAGGTTTAGACACAGGTACAATGTTTGAGACCCATTCTGAATAGTCAATGGGTCGTATGAACTTTGCGTCTAACAGCTTTTGTATTTCCACCTTCACCAAGAGAGCTATCTGCGGGTGCATCTTTCTCAACTTCTGTTTGACTGGTTTCACTTTGGGATCAACTGTGAGATAATGAACTACTAGCTTAGGGTCTAACCCTGGCATATCGGCATAGGTCCATGCAAAGTTGATGGTTCGTTGTGAGAAGAAGTTGCTAAGATTTCTGTGCTCTGTTTCAGATAATGATGCTGCTAGGAATGTTGTCTTTGGATTTTGTTCTGTGACAAGATTTATTTATGTAGAATCTTCCACTAAGAGAGCTGATTTCTCTTGATACTTAGATGGTAAGGGAAGGTCAAATCCTCCATCCTCAAGTGCCACAGTTGGGTTTTCACCTTTGGATACGTCCTTTGTTTTTACTATTTTGTGATCAGGAGGTGCCACAGTGTGGTTTTCACCTAGAGATCTTTCTTTATTTGCACTTTTACGACTGGAGGATTTGGCATTCTCACCAAAATAAGCCGTGGGCTCTAGTTCCATTACAAAACCTGCTTTGTGATTGCCAAGAGGGATACCTTCCTGAAGTCCCATGAACTCAGCTAAAGCTTTGTCATTTTGAAATACATCTATAACGGGGGTCCCTTGTTGGTCCCAATTGATAAGTTCAGGGTAGACAAGTGTGACATTCTGGGTGCTGGTGGTGGAAGTTAAGGAGATGGAAGATAGTGTAAAAATGGAGGATTCTACAAATAGATTGGTCATGTGGAGGGAAGAGTCATCGATGATATCCTCTATAGACGTCGAATCGGTGGGAAAAGTGTCAGCTACCTCGTCGAGGATATACTCGATGTCCAAGGCTCGTGGTACCTTCTTACCAAATCCTAATCCCTTCTTATCTAGCTTCTTTGTCACAACAATGGGTTCCATAGTGCCTTGATTCTGTTTCCCAAGGCCACCTTTGCCTTTATAGCCCATGTTTTTCACTATCCTTAAGCCATTGCCATATTGCTTGACTGGTATGGTGACTGGTTCTTTCTCCTTATAGAGCCAAGAAGAGATGTCCTCAATAGTTTCCTCTTGCAATAACCGTCCATGTTGGAATTGGGTTAGGAATCCTAGGGGAGGAATAGCGGCTTTTTTGGTTACTTTAGCAATGGGTGGTTTGCCGTAAGATTTTGGAGATAAAGGCATCCGCCCTACACAACAAGATTCTAAGATATCATAAGTGCCAAAGCCTATATCTCGGACGCGAGCTGTGATTTTGGGGAGGGGCGTAGGTTCACTTGTAGAGGCTTGCGTGAGAGTTTTAGGGTCAACATAGAGAGGGGATTCAAGGGCTTTGTCATTTTTAGGCACTTGGTTGCAATTCTAATAGCTTCCTTGTAAGACACGGCAAAATTCAAAAGGATTAGGGTCTCCTAGGATGGTGATCTTCGTACCATTGTATGGGAACTTGAGGGACTGATGGTATGTGGAGGGAACAACTTTCATTGCATGGATCCATGGGCGGCCTAGGATAATGTTGTAAGGCAGCTCAATATCAAGAACTTGACACCTGGTTTCAAGCATGACAGGGCCCAGTTGTATAGGTAAGTGAATAACACCTTTTGAAAGGCGTTCTGCATCATCATACCCCTTGATTGTAATACTATGATCAGTGTTGACGTGATCCTCAGAGTATCCCAATTGCTTTAGTAACTTTAAAGAACAGATGTTGAGACCAGCACCACCATCTATGAGGATGCGTTTGATTTTGCGCTTATGGATGAGAACTTCAATATGCAGGGCATCATTGTGACATGGATCGTGGGAGGGGAGGTCTTTCTCAGAGAAGACCACGTTGTAAGGCAAAGCAATATTACCCACTATAGCTTGGAAATCTGTGACTGCTATGTTGTTAGGAATGGAAGACTCTTGGAGGGCTTTTTCTAGCACCACTCTATGTGCAGGTGATGACCGTAGAAGGTCCAAAATAGAGATCTGTGCTGGTGTTCTCCCTAGATGTTCGACAAGATTATAATCAGACTAAACCGGAAGCCTAGGTGTAGGTGCGTGGATGGTGACATGACCTCGACGAGTAGTAACAGCACAATCTGTAGATTTGCCTTTAATGGTGAGGGTAGACACTTGACTCTCTTCAAAACAACCTACAATGGAATCGAAAGACGTGGAAGCGTGATTGATACCTTTACCTCTATCCTGAGGAGGAGGTGGACCGTGATGAGGGAATGGTTCCTTGTACATATCGAGATCCTTGTTCGTGTGTTGCGCTGGTGATTCATCCTCAAAAGTGATTTGATTACCATCGATGAGGTTTTGGATGAGGTGCTTAAGCTTCATGCAAGATGCGGTTCGATGACCTTTGCTCCTATGGAACTCACAATACTCATTGTCTCTATAACGTGTAGTTTTGTAGACAGGTTCTCCATATGGGGGAGCATCAGGTAAGGTGATGAGCCCTTTCTGCAAGGCTTGATGTAAGACCGATTCGATGGGCACTCCCAAAGGAGTAAATTGACGTCGCGGAGGGTAATCTTGTTGGGGCCGCTCTTGTTGTCGTTGCTGTTGGTTTGGATAAGGCTGCCTTTGTTGTTGCTGTTGTTGAGGTGGAGCTTGACTTGGTTTGGAGAGCTGTAGTGGTGTTTGCAATGTTTGGACATGCTTAGTATCTACCACCCCATCGTTGACCACATTTTTGTTCTTGTTCCAATACTTGGGTTTATCATTCGACAGTTGATGAGAAGTACTATCTTTCATCTCCTTAAAGATTTTGACCACACCCTTAGCAATGAGGGCCTTCTCAATGTTGATACCCTTGTATGTGATTTCATCGAAGGTTGTAGCACTAAGAATTTGCAAATGGAAACCTAACTCTTGGTTGAGGTTCTGCACAAATATGCTAACAAGTTGTTTCTCCAGAATCTTGAAAGGGAATTTAGTAGCCATTTGTCTCCATCATTGAAGGAAAGAAATGAAAGTTTCACCATTTTTCTGTTTATTGTTGCATAGGTCCATCATGGAAATCTCATGCTCTGCGTTGTAAGAAAAATGGGTGGCAAACTTCTTTGCTAGCTCGTTGAAAGACTTGATACCCGTAGGTAAGTGTGAGAACCATTCTATTGCTTGACCTCCAAGGCTGCGAGGAAAGAGATGCATAAGATATGTGTCGTTATGAGACACCTCGAAGCAAGCAAGATAGAATTCCCTAAGATGGTCTTTTGGGTCACCTTTTCCTTTGTATTTATCGAACTTGGGAATAGTGAAATTTTGAGGAAAAGGGATCATTGGTAATGACCGATCAAAAGGATAAGGACACACTTCCTCCAAAGAGAAGGTCTTTTTGGTGTGGCCGAACGTAAGATCAGAGAGCTGCTGTTGAACTTCTGCAATCTTTAGCTCCATAGTCGTGGGAGGGGTTGGTAACATCTCCTGTTGTCCAAAAAGTGGTTGGTGTTGCTCGTATGGAAGATTATAATGTAAGCCATGCGCACTGGTATTATAAGGGTCGTAAGATTGATTGGGAACATATGGGTTGTATGTTTGGTTTAGATTAGATTGGAATTGGAGGTTTTGATTTGGCAGAGGTGGAGGTGATGCTAGGTAAGAGTGTTGGCTTTGTGATGGTTGAAGAAAAGAATTGGGTGGAGGAAAGCTAAAGTGCGTTTGATTAGGTTGTGGTGGCAGCACATAGCTTTGGGAAACCTGATGTTGGGAATGTTGAGAGTGGCTAGGTAATGTGTGAAAGAAGTTGAGCGAGGATGAACGTTGTGGAGGAGGGACATAGGTAGACGTGATTTGCGACGGTTGGGGTTGATTGAGGATGCGAGTAGAAGAATGTTGTGGTTGCGGTTTCTTAAGGACAAGAGTAGAAGAATGTTGTGGTTGGGGTTGCATGACTCTAATTGGTTGAGAGACATGAAGGTGTGATGATATAGGAGGTGGCATTTGTTGAGACCCTTGTTGCATGGCTACATAAGTGTTCCCTAGATTGTAATTGGGTGGGAAACCTACGCGTGATGGGGTAACCAAGATTCCACTTGCGATTGGGGTGGACACTTTAGGAGGTGGTTGCACATTTGATCGAGCTAAGGTGGCTTGCTTAGCTAACTCTGCTTGACGTTGGAGAGTTTCTTGTTGGTTTTGATAGATCTCCATAGGAGTCAGAAGTGGTGATATGGGCCTTTCCCCTGTTGGGTTTTGAAAAAGGGGATTCCTATACTGCGAGCCTTGAGTAGGTAAGGGCGTAGTCACCGTGGACATGGTTTGCACCACCTGTATGGCTTCTTGGGCATTGTTGCTCTCCTTGAGAGTGGACACATCAAAATCTTGAGGTAACTTGGCGCCTTGCTTTGCAAGCAAGCAAAAGAAATGATCCTGGTTCTCACTAAGGATTTTATCAAAGGCAGCTATAGCTCTAGGATCTTGTATAAATTCATCAAGATTTTGCCCATCTTCTTGAGAGGATTGACCTATTTCAAAGTGTCGCTCTTCTTGAGATGGGGTTTGATATATGATATAGCCTTGTGGGACAAAATCCAGAGGCAAGCTTGTGGTATACTGAGGCGCATTTATCAAAGGGGTTCTATCCTCATGAGGATTGCTTGGTTCATCTATGTGCGGCATGTTCGGAAAGCTGATTGGTTTTGCTGCGGGTGTACTAGGAGTCACCTTGGGAGTAATGTTGAGACGACCTGATTGTGGTGTGCGAGGAGGTGACTTGCGCTTCTTAGGGACAACTTGCTTGGATTTCATAGTTTGTTGTAGCCTAGTGGTGACCATGGGATACACTAGGACAAAATGTAATGCTAGGAATCCATGAGATGCTTTAAGAAATGGACAAACTTCTGATGCACAAAGTACTGGACCAAAAGCGCTATACTATTTGACCAGAGGCGCAGGATTGTGCTACCAAAAGCATGCTACTATGGACCAGAGGCGACGGACTGAGCTGCCAATAGCGAGTTACTGCTATGCCAAAGGTGAGCCACAGTGACCAAAAGCAAGCTACTGTTATACCAAGGGCGCTGAAGTAGAGTTTTGCCAGAGGCAGGTTACTGCTGTCCAAAGGCGATCTACTGTACTACCAAAGGCGAGCTGCTATAATACCAGGGGCGCTGAAGTAGTGTCTGATGTTTTTTAAAGGCAAAATTTTGGTAGATTGTTTCTGTTTCTGATTGGATTGATTTGGCAAGAGAAAACACAGCAAACAAGTGGTCAAACAAAAGCACAAGGACTGACACAACAGATAGTGTATGTTCAAGGCTCCAAACAAGCCCAATGTTTCCACCAGTCTAAGACAATTTGCAATCAATAACAAGCACTTTTTATCCCTAGAGACAAGGTTTCATTGCAGTAGATCAGCTCACAGCTTAATACTCCGTCGATAAAAATATCATTCCATAAAGGTGTCGGATATTTAGTATCTTTGCAAGAGACGATAGGTAGGGATATCTCACCCTCCCCTTGGAAAGCTCAAGTAGGTCACAAGAGCTTTATGTCCAAGGGAATACTATCTCTTCTCAAGGGAGCCAATGGTGAGTATATTAAGGGTTTAAATCGATTTCCCTTGCACTGATGATTACCGCAATGTTCGGAGGTAGGTCGGGTAGTCTCTATCTAAATGGTTCTTAGTGACTTTGAGGGACCAACGCCTTACGAGCAATGTGACAAGCTGCTAAAAGCTTTAACCAATCCTACTAAGAGTTTCAAACACTTCGCTTAATGTGAAAATCATTTCCACAAAGAGCTAGTACACCTCTTTTCAGTTTGGCACCACAAGGTAAGGCTGACGTCGGTTAGGACTTGGCTTTCGCCTTATCCCTCTTATATAGTGGTTCAAAGGAAAACTCCGCTTAGGGTCGTCCCTTTTGGATGAAGCACAATCCAAAAGTAGGCCCTTCTAAAGGAAGTACAGAAAAGTAAGAGCAAGCATGTCAAACAAAGGTTCAATTGTCCCGTTATAAGAAAAATAAGGTGCAACTAAGCTAGGCACACACACGTTTGTAGTTGTAAATTGTCCCTTATGAAATGAAGTGTTTGGCATTCATGTCCATTGTCCTTTAGAAAATTGAGGTGTTTGTTCATACATGTCCATTGTCCCTTAAGAAAAGCAGTATGTTCCTAAGACTTAGATTGCAAGAAAAGATTTGTTCAATTATCCTTTTAAGCATGCAATGCATTTCTAAGACTTAGTGAGATAGATCAAGAGGTCTTCAATGCTCGTCCTGCATGAACATGTTAAAAACACCTATTTTCTCTGTGTGAGTAATAAGAAGCTGCAACAAGTGATATTAGGTCCACACAAACTCAAAAGTTAGCAAGTGCTTGAGTCATAGATTGAGTATAGGCAAATGAGTGGTCTTTAAAAAATAAATCTTACAAAATTCTTAAAACAATATTACCACTATGTAGAGGACAAAAAAATATCAACTTTAAAAAAAAACATCACCTGAATCTGAGTCCGTTTGTGAAAGTTATGTAGCTTGGAAGGTCTAAAAACTATGACGAGACAGAGACAGCAGTGAGAAAATCAATTTTTTGAAAAAACAGAGAATTTTGAGAAAAAAACTAATTTCACCATGATGTAGATCACGAAATTCTAGCCTATTTCAAAAAAATAAGCACTAAAATAAGTGTCTGTATGACCAAGATAATGAGGTTTGAAAATCGCCTATTCATTTAAAAAGCTTATTGAAGAGGGGTATGTCTTAGCCCCCTGTGACTGGCTCCTGGTCACTGATGTGACCTGCTGCTAAGGGCTAAAAAAATGTTTGTTTTTTTTATTTTAAAAAAAAAACTAAAAATATACTTCCCCTTTACTTTTTTGAGACAAAAATAAAAAATGCAAATTTTGTTTATTTTAAAAGAAACTTTTTATAAAAAAGCTACACTTTTTCATGGAAGAAAAGTACGGTCCTTTTTTTAAGAGGACAATAGTACTCCAGCTGGTACATACCTTGCCTGCACAGGTGTACTACATACTTGCTTTTGATGCTTTGTTTTTTCTTTTTTACTTTTGATTTTTTTTTTTTGACCTGCTTTTGTATTTTTGTGATTTGCCTTTTCTTTTTGCTTTTTTTTTTTTTAATTTTTTCTATTTTTTGAAAAAAGAAAACTTTTTAAAAAAAAAATAAAAAAAAATATATATTTTTTTTTACTGTACCTCACAGTGATTGTACGGCCTTGGGTTGCATGCCGGAGGTGAAAAAATTTTACCTTCACCGAAATAGGTCAAATTATATGTGTTTTTTTTGCCTCTCGATCGTTCCAAATGCAACCGTGATGTCCGTTTTTGGTCAGCAAGCTTTCTTTAAAAATTTATCTTTGGATCTCTCCAAAAAAAAGTGTTAAAAACCTGTGAAATCAAACTAAAAATTCCACAAATTTTATATTAAATCAGGACCAATGGGTCCCACCAGGCGTGCTAGAATGTGTATGAGGAAAAATTGATTAAATCTAAACTAAATAAAATCAAAGAATCCAATAACATAAAGTGAACCAATCTAAGTAAAAGCCATTATCATAAAATCAAAGACAAAATGAAAGCTCTTACCAAAACCTGTATTGTTCACTTTTGGAGAAGTGTGGATTGCTCAATCAAGTTACAAAACCATAGCTGCAACAAGCAAGTAGTGTGCTCAATGTGCTCAAAGATCAATGTTAAAAGATTGTAAAGGTTGCTCAATCGACGCGTTTTGTATGCTCAAAGCTCTGTTAAGTATGCCTGAGAATACGATCAAAAAGAGAGGGGTAATGAAGGAGATGAGGGAGGTTTATATAGATTTCACTGAAGATCGATCAACGGTCCAGATAATTCAGAAGAATCAATGGAAGAGAACAATTGAGGAACATGCAACGAATGAGAAGAAGACATGTGTCTTGCTTTCCTTTGCATGAGAAGAGTTATCAAGAATAGAAGAATGAGTTAAAGCAATTAATAGAATGTAATGATCAGTTAAGTGATTTAAAACAAGAAGAAGGGATTTGCATGAGAATAAGAAGATATTTTGCTTTATTAAATATAGAAAGCTTGAGTTATATTAGAGATAACTCAAATTTAGAAGAAAAAGTAATTAAAATAAATAATTGATTTATTTAAATTTAGAGAAGATATTTTGGAAGAAATAATTAAATAATTAGAATTATTTAATTTAGAAGATTTAAAAGCAAATTAAATAAATAAATTTATTTAATTATTGTGCATGATTTTGGAAGAACAGAAGATTATAAATAAAATATTTGATTTTATTTATTTTTAGAGGATTGAGATAATTTAAATAAATTTAATTTGATTTATTTAAATTTAGAAGAACAATTGATTTAATTAAATAATGTAAATTATTTAATTGTAGATAAGATAGAATTGTGATGAATTAATTAATATATTTAATTAATGTGGATATGAATTTTGGAAGGAGGATAATGATCAAATTAAATAATTAAAATTATTTAATTGTGGAAGAATATAGAGGAATTTAATTTAATTAATTAAATAAAGAGGATTTATTTAATTAATGTTGAATTTAGGAGATTTAGAAGAATTTGATGATAATTAATTAAATAATTAGATTATTTAATTAACGTTTGCAATGCAAGTGATTAGACAGATAACGAAATGCAAGTGATTTGACGACACGGTCATTTTAGGGTGTCTACAATGTTCATGACAAATTCTTCCCATGTTAATGTGCCTTCATGCCAATTATCAAGATCCCAACACTTCGTTTCATATTTTTTCAAAATAAAATCCAAATGGGTTTTACACAGTTTTTTACTGCATTCCCAGGCAACTTTAGAAAGGTCAACTTTGGCACTTGATATTTTACGAAGGAAGAGGAATGATGAAAAATCCTTTCACACACATGTTCATTTAAGCTAAATGACCTAATCTCGAGGATGGTAGCTCCTCAAAATCGGATTTGATATTTCTCCAAAGGGGCAAGATGATAGGTTTCAATTGAGTTTTAACAGGCACAAAAACATGTAGAATGAGCTACTTTGATTGCAAGCAGATTTTAATCCTAATAATTTCATACTGAACCATTTGTTGCGTTGAATTCTCGGGTCAAAAATCTACAAGTTTATGCATTTTCGTGGCTCTGGGAGAAGTTTTGATCAATTTTTTAGGCTAATTCTGAAGGCTAGTTGGCCTGTTTTGACCACTGTGCAAGGTGTCGGACAATGGAATTAAAAGAAATGGGAATACTTTTTATCTTTTCTTTGTGATTAACAATTTGCTACGATGGACACAGTTTTGGCAAGAGTATCACCGATGAACAAAAGCTATAAAAAAAACTCATCGACAAGACATCATATAGGTCTCACCGATGGAAAACTCATTGGCAAGAGAAATAAAGTCGGAGTGAAAATCTCAGGTCATACCGATCTTATACCTCTTGCTGATGGAGCCCTGTGAGATGAAAGGTTTATTCAAAGGAGAATAAATATTTACAAAAGGTTGTAAATAAAATAAATGAGGTGTGATAAGAAATGAATTACATATTTTCATCCAAGGGGTTATAAGGTGAAAATTATTGGGAATACTTTACTCTGAAGTGAAACACTTGTTTGAAGGAATTAATTAAGTAGGTAATTATTTTACCTAGAAGATATTCTTTGGAAAAGTATATGATGGCTCGTGAAGACATTTCACCTGAATAAAATCAAACAAGAATGAAAATACATATGGCAAAATATATGCAAACTAAATAAGTAATTGTTTTACCTAAAATATAGTGCAATGAGGTATTTTCACAAGGCAGTTAAAAGGGAAAAAGTAATAAAGACTATGAAATGTCTTAATTTTCACCAAGGTCATAGAGAAGTTTAATTAATTTTATCTATGAGGATACAATTAAATAAATAAAGAATCAAAATACATGCAGAATGAAGGAAAACCCTAACAAGGGTATTATTTTAATACAACATCATAATGTTACCCTAACGAGTGAACTATTTCTACTTCAAAGATTGAGTGAGCATGACCACAAAAGATTAATATTGACAAAATTATTCACCAGATGAAGGGAAATAATTAAATTTTAAAGGACTAAAGGCTAATGTTTTATATTTTGCATTAATAAAAATTGTTATCCCTCACAGAAATGGAGAGATGCATAGGATGGCAAGTGAAGGGTCACAACCCTAAAAAATACATAGCGTGTATATAAAGATGAAATCAAAGGAGAGGATCAGTAAGAGTACATTAGAAAAACATCATGATCAGAAGTAGGAGTTAGATAACTAGATGGATTGGTCAGTTGCCGAAATAAAGCATTATACTATATATTGTAAAATCTTTTGAAATTGCATAATGGAGAAGAATGCATAAATTGGTGATTTAATATTGGTGTCTATTGTTTGTTGAGCTGAAAATTTATTTGGTTGTCTCCACATTGTTATTTCTCTGTTATTTGAACCTGAGTTTCCAAGTTGATATTTTAGTTTCATCAAGACACAATTGCTATTTTTGTGTAATCGAATTAATTGATTTCTATTAAAGAATTAAAATCCTTTTGATTGATTACAGTAACTTGGAAGTAACATTTGGATTAGTTAGAAGAGCCATATAATTGACAAGATTGCCATACTGTCTCCAACTCGATATTGTCTTGTTATTCAAATTGAGGATCTACTCCATTTGTCAATACACACTTGCTGTCATTGTGTGATTCTGTTGATTGGTTCCTTCAAGCAAGGATTAAAATCCTTTCAATAAGTCACAATAACTTGGTAGGATCGAGTGGATCATTAAGTAGATTTTGTCAGTCACATTCTTGCACATTTATACAAGGTATAAACAAACACAAGTGCCAAACAATTAGAATTGTAACCAGTAAGTAAATCGTATATCATATACACCTTAACTCCATTAGCCCAATAGAAATAAGCACTGGTCATACCAATTCCACTCTAGGATTCCATAAAATCTTATTCAAACAATTACATCTCAGATCTTAGTATTAGGAGTAGAAGTAGTTCACAAGCTTTCATCTATTCCACACTTTATGCCATTGTGGGTAGATCCCTAAATTCATTTGAGTCATACATTCCTTTTATTTGCTTCAGCTTTCAAGGTTCACCCACCTAGGTTTAGTAGAGCTTGAAGTGTAGGGAGTCATCAACCATTTAGGTTAACTCTATTAGTTGGTTCAAAAATGTTGCAAGTCTGATCATAGAGCTTGGCATCCTCTTAGGGCTTGAAACCTACATTTTTGAGACCCAACAAGCCTTCAACGAAGTCTAGAAATAAAAAACACTCCATATTCATTTCCACTCCCCACTTGAGTTTCCATAAATCCTATCTCATAGCCTTCGATAGATCTCTTATATTAGGACAACTCGCAATCCCCTAAATTGAAAATAGTATTTAAGAGAAGCCACATTGTTCATTCCACATTGCATTCATGCCAAAAATAAGAAAAAGAGTCTCAAAAGCAATAAAGTCAAATGTCATATCTCATGATAGTTAGTAGAAGTAATAGTCTCATTTACAACATTTCTTGTGTTCCTGCATTATCATATCGTGAACTACATATCATATATATGTTATACAAAATTACAAAAATATGTCATCGTTGTCATACTTGCATTTGTTAAAAGAGTTGAAAAGGTCAAACATAATCAAAAAGTTCCTCAAAACTTCCAAACATGCACAAGAGATGAGTACAGAGTTTGATAAGAGGAAACCATAAAAATATAGACTTCCATAGATATATCTGAAGTTTGCATACACAAGGGTATCAAAGAGAGAAGACAAAATACTCTCAAGAAAAGTAGAGGTTCCCCATGCAAGGGGGTACAAATTTCAAGAAAAGCAAGTTAGGGGCAGTTCCCTCCAATAGAACCCTCAGGAGTTTGGTTCCTCCGTCTACAAGTACCACTCGTCGCTCCCTAAGACCTGTGAGAATGAGGTGCTCTATTATGAGCATGTGACTGTGAAGGCCCAACCATGCTAGCATCACATTATCCAAAATTAAGGTGGGCCATCTCTTAGAGTACCTGATTCTCACCATTAAGCATGTCAACCTGGGTCTTCAACTCTATAGTAATCTGGCACCCATGGTAGATAGGGGCAAAAATGTTAGTGTGTCATCCTGTAGCTGGGGGCACACTAGGATCATCCAAAAGATGATCATGAGTCATCCTAGTGAAGGGAGAAGCTAATCCAACACTGACTTCATGAACAAAGTCCCTCCACTCTCTGACGTTACCTGAAATAGAAAATCAAAACAAGACCAAGTCAGTTCCACACAAAAAGAGAAAGGACAAAGAGTATGAAAAGACAAATAGGGCTTATGTGGATCGCCAGGTTGCCAATCAGGGTCAAGCTAACGCATCAGTTCATCTGAGTGAGGAAGTCAAGGAACAATAGGAGGACCCTCGGGGATATCAGGAACATCATCTGAATCATCAATATTGTCAAAATCCTCATCCTCAAGAGCGGCCTCATCTGACAAATCATTACTATTTGGAACATAGTCCTCGTCAATGGACTCTGAGTTAATAGTCACAATCAAAGATTGGGAAGGAGTCCCTCTCCCTCCCCTCTGTCCTCCTCTAGAGACCCTAGTAATGAAGATGCCTGGAGTCCAAGGAGTCCAAATGACATTTCCAATCTCACCCATCTCCTGAATGGTCTTGTAACAAGTAGACACTTGGGGCAAGTCCTCAGGGACATCCTTGCCAAACTGCTGTGAAACACAATCAACTTGATGAGCCTCAACTAGACTATTGTAGTCTATGATCTCAGAAACCTCACGACAGTACTCTCTAATCTCACCATCTTAGGCCCAAGCCCCCTCCATGTCATGATAAGGATCAAAAATCATATCCTCATCAGTAAGAGTAGCAATAGTAGGTAAAGTGGCATCAAAATGGCCAACATGCATCCACCTCGCTGCTCTTGGTAGCCATCTATCTAGAAGAGGAATAAGCTTCTGGTAAGGCTTCATGTGCTCAAATATCCATGCCATAATGAAAGAGGAGTGGCTAAAGGCTAGAACCCCTCACTGTGAAATCTAACAGAAGTCTCTGTAAACCATAGCCAGGATGTCTGGTCCCCAAGCAAAAACCATGCCCTCCTCAATCTCACGAATTATGGATGCCCAACACCATCTTAGATGAGTCGAGGCCTTGTCTCCTGACAGCCTCAAGACAATCAAATCAATTAGGAACCTCCTCAAGAGAAGGATGTGGAGTTGTGGCACAGATGTAAGTTAAACTCCTGTTTGGTCTCCAGGGTGATTAACCCCCATAAATGCAGCCCAAGAAGCCTTGTCCTCATAAGACTCCCTAATAGGAAGAGATAAGGGATGTCCCTTCACAGGTACTCCAAGAATATGATATACATCATATAGAGTGATAGTCCACTCTCCAAAAATCTGTGGGAACCTGAATGTGTTTTTGTCTACATCCCAGTAAGTCAAGATGTCACAGCATATCCGGGATACAGGATGAATCATAGGTACATGACAAACCCTAGCAAGACTTGCCCTCTTCAATGTAGCACGATCCTCAGTACTCAATGAAGCAAACATCCCTGAGAGCCATCCATGCTCTTGGTAGGCATTCCATCAAATACGCATATCCTACAAAATTAGAAGAGAACTTTAGATTAGATCTCATAAACTCATAAAATCCCTAAAAATCATAAATCTGTAGAAAACTTTACAAAAAAAATCATATAAACCTTCAAAATTGCAATAAACATGTAGATTCAATGACCAAATCATGTTAGATTAAAGTGAAAAAAGTGTTAAACAACATCATATGTAGTTAGAAATTAGTCCCCCCCAAGTGACCCAGGTGTTTTTTAGGATCTCCCCTAGGCAACCCTGTTGTTTTTCAGGATCTCCCCAGGCAACCCTGCTGTCAGACAGGATCTCCCCTAGGCCTGACAAAAGGGGTGACCCTAGGAGAGAATTCCTCAAGCAAAAATCACTCTAAAAACTTCATTTTTCAACCGATTTCAGAAAATGAAAGATCCATCTTGCTCTAAATAATGAGACAAACACAATGCAATAGGAAAAAATGTCAAAAAGTAGACAATTTTAAGAGATTTTTCACAAAATTAAATCTAGGGTTTAGAAAAGAGTTTTTCAGTGATTGCATACCTAATTCTCTGTGGCTGAAGAAGAGGCGGCCATCTCTGTGATCTCCTCAATGATACCTCTCTATCAACTACTCACATGAATGATTCCATCACCGTTTTGCTCTGATCTCACAATTTGGCTTGCTTTGTTTTCCCTTAGCTTAGTTCATTTATGCATTTTTTAGATTAGTTCTTTACTTTTAAGTAGTTGTTCCATGCATTATTTTGCGTGCTCTCATCTCTAATAGTCCAAACTGACTAAGGTGAACAACTAGTCAAACTCGAGTGATCTATGGTAAGTTTGCCATTTCAGTTTTCATCATCTACTTTGATATATTTAGATGTCAAATTAGCACTAGTTATTGCAGGTACAAATTCTGGGAAAATTGACAACAGGTAAGGGCTAGTTTGGGAACGGTACTTACCTTTCATGTAGACTATAGTCCCTGAGAAGGCAAATATGTAAATACAAAAATCACACACTACCTCCATGAGGACCCCCATGCCAATTCAAATCCTTGTCATGTACATGTAAGCATGAAATAATGTCCTTTAAGCAGTAGGCCTATTGATGACATGTCCTCTTTTCTTGTCTTGTGTTGTTTCTTCTTTGTCAATTTCTCTCTCTCCCTATTTGCGACACTTTTCGACACTTCTTGTGACACTTGTCAACTTGCATTTTCTATCTTTTGACCTTGATCCTAAGCCTTGTGAATGTCTTGTAGGTGAATTTGTTGCAAATATGTGCCTAAGTAGTGTTGTCATTGATGTCAACATATTCTTGTTGTCATTGGTGTCAACTATGCCTTATTTTGTTGCCTGTTCAAGAGACTAGAATGTTGAGGATATTGAGAAAATTAATGAAAACTTAATGTTTGCAGACCATATGGCTATATAGAGGATTGTCAGAGGTTGTTTGAGTTAAGAATTGAGAGGTCCACATGAAGATTTGAAGAAGTTATGGCCATCTGAGTAGAACTAGATTTTGTTGTGTTTAGAAGAAATAGAGTGACAGTAAGTTAGTCTGGATTTCTCTGCAGTGAAATATTATGGTCTATGGATCTGAATGCATGTTTGGGAAGCTAGTGTGTATCATCAACTCTAGTGGTTCATGGTTTGGAGATCCACAAGCTATCTTTCTAGTTTGACAGTCATGGCAGACAATGTTCTTGAGGTGCTGGAGGAAGATACAAATGATTTTGGTAATTTGGTATAGAGTGGATGTTATTGGTGAATTCAATGTGCTTCTGGAAGTCTTTGGATCATTGGGCTACTATGTTGGAGGTCCGCATAGGAGTTTCTTATTGCTGAAGATTTCTTCTTTGAGGTTACTGTTCTTCCCAGTTCTTGGCCAACTGGATGTTCCTAGCGTGCTGTAGATGATCTAAAGATCACTTTATGAAGTGTGGCATATCAGTAGAGGAAAATTCAAGTCTCAGTTATGTTTGGCCGATAGTATAATGATCCACATAAAGTTTAGCTAAACTTGTTGATCATTCCAAGGTTGATGAAGCGTATAAATACTTGTTGAAGAGTTGTTGAAAGTTGTCCTTGTACAAAAATGAGTTAAATCTAAAAAAAGGATCTAAAGTAGAGCAGAAAAGAAGCGGAGTGAAAGGAGTATAGAGTGAAGATTCAATGAAGAAGAATTTGAAGATAGAAGCAGAAGTTTTTATGAGCATTCAATGAAACTGAACCAAGCATTAAAAGATGCTAATTATCAGTTTGTTCTTTCTATGTAAAACATAAAATTCTTGTAGGCAGTGAGCCTCTCTTTTGAACAGTGAGCTCTAGGCAGTTAGCCTGAAGGCAAGTGCCTTCCCATTCTTTTAAGTACTTTTAACAGGGTACGAATCTTGTGGGCTAACACCCACCATGGTTTTTCCCTTAACCGGGTTTCCACATAAAAAATCTTGGTGTCAAATGTGTTGATTATGTTTCTGCTTCTGTATTGATGTTATATGATTTAATGTTTGCATCATTAATCAATTTGACAATTGTGAAAGAAGTTTAAAAGAAAATAAAAGATTAATTTTGGGGACAATTGATTCATCCCCCCTCTTACTTGTTCGGGCTAATTCCAACAATTGGTATCAGAGCCAAGTTCCTCTAAAAGAAGCTTGACCACTTGAGGAGATCCAAGATGTCATCTTACAAGAAGGAAAGTCTGAGATTTGATGGAACAAATTACTCCCTCTGGAAGTTTGCATTCAGTGTCATATGGAATGTATGGGTGATGCCTTTTGGTTAATAACCAAGAATCCATATAAGATTCTAAAGAATGGACCTTCAACCATAGACGAACTTAGAGATGTTGAACACTATACTCAAGCCAAAGAGGCATTGTTGAGTGCTCTGACTGATACCAAACTAGAAAATGTCCTTGATTTAAAAACTTCTCATGAAATCTGGAATAATTTGGAAAATCTGTATGAAGGTGACAAATATGTTAAATGTGCCAAGCTAGAAAGCCTGAAGGGTAAATATGAAAGATTGGCAATGAGTGAAGATGAAAACATTACTTCATACATGCAGAAAGTAAATGAACTTGTGACCGGTATTAGAAATGTAGGTGGAGTATTGGAAGAATCAGAAATTGTTGCCAAAGTGCTTAGATCCTTACTTGCAGCATGCAAGCATAAAGCTACAGCCGTTGAAGAAATTAGGATAGTAACAACTGTCACAAGGGATTAGTTAGTCGATAAGCTCTCAGCATTTGAAATGAGTGAGTTTGGTGATTCTTTCCTAGGTCTGAATCTACATTCAAGGCCAGTGTGTATAGAAAGCAAAGATATGATCTGGGTAAAAGTTCTTTAGGAAGATCAAACAAATTTGTGAAGACAAGGAACAATCTTGAAGATGATGAAATTGAGACTACAGATCTTGAAGTTCTTATTGCCAAAATATTGCCAAGAGGATTTGGTAAGTATGAAGGAAAGTTGCCATTCAAATGTTTTTCTTGTAATAAGATTGATCATTTTGCCTCAAGATGTCCAAAGAGGTTTTTAAAACCAAACCCTAATAGATATAAAGGTCTAGAAAAAATGTTACTATGTCCAAGAAACTAGAGAAGAAGGAATCGTAGATGATGAATCTGATCATGGAGGTTCCACTGAAAGTGATTGGGTGTTCATTGCTATCAAGGAAGAAGATCCAATGTCTACTAAATCTACTAGCTGTACAAATGTGGAAAGTGCCTTGGCTGCTCAGGTTGTTGAAAGGGATGAATGGGTGATTGATAGTGGATGTTCTCATCATATGACTGGTGACAAGAGTAAGTTTGTGAGTTTTGAAAAATATGAAGGTGGGCTTGTAAAATTTGGAGACAACTCAGCTGGTAGAATCTGTGGCAAATGATCCATCTCTTTTGATGGTAAGAATTGCACCAATGATGTTCTGTATGTGGAAGGACTGAAACATAATCTTCTCAGTGTTGGACAGTTGGTTGACAAGGGTTATGATCTTTGATTCAAGGATGGAAAATGCAGAATCTTGGAGAACTGAAATTGCATCTAGTACTCAAACTAGAGGTAACATCTTTCATTTAAGTAGTTCTAGCAAAAGTTCTTTGATTGCTCAGACAGATCAAAGTTGGTTATGGTATAGGAGGATGTGTCATGTGAATTTTGATAACATTGTCAAAATTAGTTCCACTCAGGCTGTAAGAGATCTTCCAAGACTTGTGAAACCTGATAGAATATGTAGAGAATGTCAATTGGGTAAACAAAACAAATTTTTATTCAAAAGTAAGGAACAAGCTTCAAGTGGACAATTGGAACTGGTACATACTGATCTTTGTGGTCCTGCTAAAATTATGAGACAAATATTTCATGTTGTTGATTGATGATTACTCCCGGATGATGTGGGTAACCTTCCTAAAAGAAAAATCAGAAGCTCTTGACAAGTTTTAGGTGTTCAAGGTGATGGTTGAAAATGAGATTGGTGAGCAATTAAAGTGTCTAAGATCCGACAAAGGTGGAGAATTTATTTCTAGAGAGTTTGATGCTTTCTGTGAAAAGCATGGAATAAAAAGACAACTATCTGCTCCTAGGACTCCTCAACAAAATCAAGTTGTGGAAAGAAAGAATTGGACCATTCAAGAAGATTCTAGGACCATGATGCTGGAAACAAATGTTCCTCAAGCTTATTGGAGAGAAGTTATAAGTACTATTGTCTACACTCTTAACTGGGTGCAAATTAAAGGAAATTCTGGTAAGATCCCTTATGAACTATGGTTTGGTCATCCTCCTACCGTGAGATATTTCAAAGTTTTTGGTAGTAAATGTTATCTCAAAAGAGATGAAGATTTAGGCAAGTTTGATACAAGAAGTGATGAAGGAATAATTTTGGGATACTCTACTCAAAGTAAGGCTTACTGGTGTTTCAACAAGAGGTTGAAAAAGATTGTTGAAAGTGTTAATGTTAGAGTTGATGAGAACAAAGAAGGACATTCCAAGCATTGCGGATATGATTTAGATGATCAAGATGAAAGTCAAAGTCAAGAAAGGCAAGTCCAAACTTAGATTCAGATCCAGATTGATCTAGTAACTCCAGTAATTCAAGATATTAGTGCAGATGATGAGGAACAAGCTCAAGAAATAGAAGCTCAAGGAATTCCCAAAACCCCCAGGTATGTAAGAATGAATCATCCTAAAGATCAAATCATAGGAGATAGAAATAAAGGTGTTCAAACTAGGAGAAGAGTTGCTAAAGATCAAGAAGAGATTTTTTTGATTTCAAAGATTGAACCTAAATCAGTAAGTGAAGCTTACAATGATGAAAATTGGGTAAAAGAAATGGAAGAAGAATTGATGGAAATTGAAAAGAACCACACTTGGGATCTTCTTCCTAGACCTAAGGACAAAAATGTGATTGGAACCAAATGGGTCTTCTGGAATAAACTAAATGAAGATGGTGAAGTTGTAAGAAACAAAGCAAGGTTGGTATGCAAAGGCTATTCTCAAGTGGAAGGAATTTATTTTCAAGAAACTTTTGCTCTGGTGGCAAGGATAGAGGCAGTTAGATTGTTTCTTGCATTTGTTGCTTTCAAAGATTTTAAAGTGTATTAGATGGATGTCAAATCAACATTTTTGAATGGAGATTTGGAAGAAGAAGTCTACATTGAGCAACCAGAAGGATTTCAATTGTCTGATTAGGGAGATATGGTTTGTAGACTGAGAAAAGACTTGTATGGACTCAAGTAAGCTCCAAGAGCTTGGTATGCAAGATTGGATAAATATTTTCTTAAGATAGATTTTAGGAAAGGTACTACTGATCATAATCTTTACTTCAATATTAATTATGAGGACATCCTAATTGTTGAGGTCTTTGTTGATGATATCATTTTTGGTGGAAATGAATGTATGTGCAAAGCATTTACTGATCAAATGAAAAGTGACATTGAGATGTCAATGTTTGGAGAGATGAATTTCTTTCTAGGTCTGTAAATTGTTTAGTCAGATAAAGGTATCTTTATATCTCAGTCCAAGTATGTGAAAGAATTATTGAAGAAGTTTGGAATGGAAGACTCAAAGCCATTAGGTACACCTATGGTAACCATATGCAAGTAAATATGATGACTCCTCCAAGGCAAATCAGAAAAGGTATAGATCAATGATTGGAGGATTTCTCTATCTAACTCAGACCTAACCTAACATCATGAATGACATTGGACTTGTTGCTAGATTTCAAGCTGATTCAAAAGAATCCCATGTTGTGGTAGTCAAAAGAATATTTAGATATCTCAAGGGGACAATTGATTATGGATTGTGGTAACCAAAGGACAATGACTTCACTCTTCATGCATATACAGATGCTAAATGGGTAGGAGATGTGGATGATAGAAAAAGTACTAGTGGTGGTGCATTTTTCTTGGGAAGAAGATTGGTCTCTTGGATGAGCAAAAAGCAAGAGGTAATATCTCTGTCTACTACAAAGCCAGAATATATAGAAGAAACAAATAATTGTACTCAGGTTCTGTGGATGAAGCAAATGTTGAAGGACACCAGAATTGTGTTTGAGGAGCCAGTTATCTTTTGTGATAATTCTAGTTCAATGACCATCTCAAAGAATATGGTGTTGCATTCAAAGACAAAGCATATCTATCAAGTTTCATTTCTTGAGAGAGAAGGTAAATGAGAATGTAGTCAAATTGGAGTTTGTGTCTTCCAAAGATCAGATTGTAGATATCTTCACTAAGTCTCTTCCCAAAAATACTTTTGAGTATCTCAGAGAAAAGTTAGGGGTTATTACCCCTCCTGATTAGAACTAAGATGCACTTATGTGCATTAGTTCGGTGGAATTCTCAGTCATATCTTGAGATCCGGATTGATGTTGAGAATATATTACTCTAAGGAGTAGTCAGTATGCAAACGTTGGAGATCAGTTTGAAATAAAAAGGGGGAGTAAAGATTCCAAATATGTGCCCTTTGCCATTGATGTCAAAGGGGGAGAGAAGACATGTCAAAAACTAATTGCTGATGACAGGGGGAGTAATGAAGAAAGTGGTTGCAGAAGTTAAGGGAAGAAGTTCTTATCATGATGGTTGAATCAATTTTTCACATCATATGTTGCCATCAATGACAAAGGGGGAGATTGTTGTAAATATGTTCCTAAGTGGTGTTGTCATTGATGTCAACATATTCTTGTTGTCATTGGTGTCAACTGTGCCTTATTTTGTTGCCTGTTCGAGAGACTGGAATGTTGAGGATAGTGAGAAAATTAATGAAAACTCAATGTTCATAGACCATATGGCTATGTAGAGGATTGTTAGAGGTTGTCACAGTTAAGAATTGAGAAGTTCACATGAAGATTTGAAGAATTTATGACCATTTGAGTAGAACCCGATTTTGTTATGTTCAGAAGAAACAGATGACAATAAGTTAGTTTAGATTTCTCTACAGTGAAATATTATGGTCTACAGATCTGAAGGCATGTTTGGGAAGTCAGTGTGTATCATCAAATCTAGTGGTTCGTGGTTCAGAGGTCTGCAAGCTATCTTTCTAGTTTGACAGTCATGGTAGACAATGTTCTTCAGGTTCTAGAGGAAGATACAAATGATTCTAGTAATTTGGTATAGAGTGGATGTTATTGATGAATTCAATGTGCTTGTGGAAGTCTCTGGATCATGTGGCTACTGTGTTGGAGGTCTGCATTGGTGTTTGAGCTTATTTCTAAAGATTTCTTCTTTGAGGTTACTATTCTTCCCAGTTCTTGGCCAACCAAATGTTCCTAGCATGTTGCGAATGATCTGAAGAGCACTTTATGAAGCGTGGCATATCAGTAGAGGAAAATTCAAGTCTTAGTTATGATTGGCCGATAGTATAATGATCCGTATTAAGTTTAGCTAACATTGTTGATCATTCCAAGGTTGATGAAGTGTATAAATACTTGTTGAAGAGTTGTTGAAAGTTGTCCTTGTGCAAAAATGAGTTAAATCTTAAAAAAAGGATCTAAAGTAGAGCAGAAAAGAAGAGGAGAAAAAGGAGTATAGAGTGAAGAGTTAGTGAAGAAGAATTCAAATATAGAAGAAGAAGTTTTTGTGAGCATTCAATGAAACTGAACCAGGGATGAAAAGATGCTAATTATCAATTTGTTTTTTCTGTGTAAAACATAAAATTCTTGTAGGCAGTGAGCCTCTCTTTTGAATAGTGAGCTCTGGGTATTGAGCCTGAACACAAGTGTGTTCCCATTCTTTTAAGCACTTTTAATAGGGTATGAATCTTGTGGGCTAACACCCACCGTGGTTTTTCCCTTAACCAGGTTTCCATGTCAAAAATCTTGGTGTCAAATGGGTTGATTATGTTTCTACTTCTGTATTGATGTTATATGCTTTAATGCTTGCATCATTAATCAATTTGACAATTGTGAAAGAAGTTTAAAAGAAAAGAAAAGATTAATTTTGGGGACAACTGATTCACCACCCCTCTCAGTTGTCCAAGCTAATTCCAATAGAGTTTTCACCTCTCCCCTCTATTTTTCCTCTAGTGCACCTCCTAGAAGCCTTCTATAGGTCTCCTTATCCATCTCTTGCTTTTCGTTTTCAGTTTCATTGAACCAATCAAAATCTCCCCCTATTATTTCTAGATCTCCCCTAGGAGATCTTGCTGACGCAAGTGGAGATTTGGATTCTTCCACATGACTAACCTATTTCTTGATGCAGAATCTTTCCTTTTCCTCTCTTCTACCATCTCACAGCCTTTTTTCTGCATCTGACCCTGTCCAGCCCGTATCTCCCTCAAGCGACCCATGGTCACCCAAGGGAAACCCTACTAGCAAAAGTGGTAGCCCTGCCATTTTTGAAACTATAGAAAAAATCAAGTTTCTCTCTCATTTTTTCTCTATTTTCACCTTTTTTTCTCTCTGTTTGCATGGTTTTTGATCCCTAATATAGAGTTAACTATTTCATACACCTACTAATGCATAATTAGCTCTATTTGATCTCAAATTAACTCTTTAATCAGTCTCATGCATTCCCTCACCTCTATTTCATCTCCAGTGATAAGCTATCATTGCTTCATCACTCTCTAATTAGTTAAGTTCACTGGGTAATCAACCTTGTTAACTCCCCAATCTATTCTTATTAACTCATCAATCAAGTGAGTTAACTCTCCAATCAATCCATTCCTCTGAACCTATAAATACCCCCTCCCTCAAGCACAAAGAGAGGCAAATTCATTGTGCACATAGCTCTTGCCAATTTTGCTCTCCAACTTAGCATTCAAATGCTCTTACAGGATGAAGGTGTCTTTTTCTTTATTTGTTCAACCAAGTGGCATCAGGCTATTTCATTCTATGCCATTGTGCTCAATCCAAGCTCTCATTGAGCTCATACAAGATTCATCAAAGCTTCTTTCTGCTTCTTTGGGTCATTTTGTTGTCAAGAGGATCACCTGCTGCCACAAAAAGATTTGAGGTTGCCTAACAGAAGGATTATTGAGGGTAGTGGAGTCAACAAATCTTCATTTCTTCTAGGTTCCTTCATTGTTTTCTTTCAATTCATAGTAATTAGAGAATCAAATTTGCTCTTGGGAATAGTAAAACATTATTTTTCCTTGATGTTAGATCTTGCATGTTAGATTAATTGCTTTCATATTTCTAGGTCTAGATTGTTAGAAGAAGTATTTTCCCTTTTCTTAGATTAGATTGCATTAAAAACATCAAAAACACAAAAAAATATAGGTTAACTTTGCATTGGAAAAGTCATATAGGATTGCACACATATTTCCTTTTCAGAGATTGGAAGCACTTTCATTTCCAAAATACTCTAAAAAATACCAAAAAAATGTTTTGCATATCATTTAGTTTGTATGCATATAGAAACAATAGAATAGACAAAAATTGTAAACCCTCGATTCCATCATGAGGTAATCACAGTTCAAATGATTCCAATCAAACCATCAATTCCATCACGAGGTAAAAATAAAGTCAAAACACAAGTCAAACCCTAGATCTGGTTGAGGTTAGTAATCACTCATATACATCTCTCCTGATTCACGAATGTGCTTAGAGTGAGAGGAGAGTGGGTGAGGGCTATCTGTGACAAGATCCAAGAGATCCATCCAAGACCTCAACAAGAAACATTTGTTCTAGCATAAGGAGACCCATTTGTCTTCTTGGTGTTAGAAGAAACTAGACAATGCTAGATACAACAAGAACTCTTACAACATCTACAAAGACAAGAGGACATCAACAAGAACAATCATTTGCTGACACAAAGGTGGAATCTTAGAAATCCAAATAGAAGAAGAGAAACTAGTGACCCTTCAGGTCATAGGGTTATCTCAACTACAACAACAATCGAATGAAACATACAACAAAGCACACAACAACAAAGGTCATAGTACTTGCCAATCCCTCTCTACGAAGTCTATCTCTCCAACGAGCTAGACCCCCGCTATGTCTCGCCTCCTCTCAAGTGGGTAATTCCATGTGAGTGAGAGTGACGTGGCGCATCACCCCATGGCAAGGAGGGAAAGGGTCCGTGTGCATGCCGAAATCTGACTCAACAGTGCCAGTCAACCAAAGTCACAATTTTGAGCATACACGCACAATGACATCTTTTGATCGATTGTGTTTTGCGTTGAAATCTGTGCATGTCGGCCACCCATTTGGGGTATTTTGATTATTTTTAAATATATATTAAATAATTTTAACTTGATTTTAATTTGTAATTTAGTCTTGAACATATGTTAAATATTTGTGTTGTTTCAGGGAAGTAATCAGACTTCAATATCAGATCCTCCAAAGGGTGTTTTGAGAGCTCCTCCATTGTCAGGCATCTCACATGAGCAACTTGTATGTATACTATTTTAAAAAACTATACTTCAAATTTTGTATTTTGAATTCACTACATCAAACATGCATGTACTTATATTAAAAATATATGTCTATGTAGGTTGACACAACTATGAGGATGGGTATTACACACCTGAAAGATCCAATTCGATTTTAGGAGTCAGTTGCATTTTAGGTTGTTTAAAAAAATATCTGTGTACGTGTAATATGTCGGTATTTTAAATAGATTAAGACAAAAATTAGGTACACAAATGAATATATATGTTTTAACCTAATTTGTACACATGTGCTTTATAAATGACCTTGTAGGACCTTGTTAGTGACACTTTTCATCATATTTATCCCATACCCCCTACAACAACAAATGCGGAGTAGGACGATGGAGGAGATGAGCAACCTCATACAGTATAATTTAAAATTTAGATTATATTTAAAGTCAATTATAATATACATTGTGAACTTAAAGTATATTTCAATTGAATATATGTTCACATGTGTTAATTTTTTTTCTTCTATAGCATGAGACAGGTCATGTGGCAGAGCACACAGAGTAGGTTGTTAGAGGAGATGAGCAACCTGATATGGAAATTTTTCTGATTTTATAAATTAAAATGAATTAAATTATCATTTTTAAACATTTTAAATTTGATTTCAAGTTTCTTTCTCTTGTTCAGACTGATTCAGATCATCCTAGTCCACGTGGAGTTAAGAGGTCTCTTGATTATAGGGACGATAGGAGTTAGACATATATATGTTTTAGTACATTCCACAGACTCTATATATGTTTTAGCACATTGCATACATACTCTTTATACATGTTTTAGTATTTTAGTATTTCATGGACTACATCTATATATGTTTCAATATTTCATGGACTCTGTTGGTTATTTTTCCTGAATCGGCAGAGGGTTTACCAGTTCCAATGCATGGGTAGATTCAGCCAACTGATACGGGAGGTTGCGTGAGCTACCTCCCCTTCACTTCTGGTTCTGCCGCACCAAGGGGGGTGTCCCTATTTGCTAAAGATGTAACATTGACTTGCCCTATGACAGAAAGATTTAACTTTGTGATAATAGGCAGAATACTCTCATGTGTGGACCAAGATTTGTGTGACAAATCACAAGGTTAGCAACATTCTTGGACATATTTGTCTAGTTAAGGATGAGAGTATGCAGGGGGTTCCTAATCCTACTCCTACAACTAACAGGTTGGAATAATGGAATGGTTTGAATTTGATGGTTTGGATGCAAAACAAGGGTTTTGGATCATAACTACTAATCCAAAAGTAGACCGGGGCCTATCTTAGGGCAAGGAGTCAACTAGACGTATACATAAGAATGGCTTGCAGCTGGCATTCGAGTTTCAAGGGGTTAAGATTGATGCTTGTCTTACAAACATCACCCAAGAATGGGTATTTAACTGTCTCTGCTTACAGATATCCCAGTTGACATACAATCTCCTCCATACTCAACCTAAAACAATTTAATCCACTCTTTGAATGGAAGTTAAAGATTAAGCATGTGATACAACAAAACTATACCCTATAATCTAAGAAACCCTTAGCAACCAGATTCAAAAGAGGAAATGCATACAACAAGTGGAGACAGACAGCAAAACACATGCAAGAAGCATTTTTCATATAACATTAACACTAAAAATGAACATATGTGCAAGATACAACTAAGATGGAACACATAAACTCCACAAAGATAAAACAGCTAGGAAAAGGCTCTGTTTTTCATTATTCACACAAAAAAATTGCACAAGTCTTTAACAACCTACAATGAGTAACACAGTTTGTCTTTTATACCAAGACCGTGTACTCAGCAAAATTTACAACGGTCAACTCAAAAAATGCCAGATACAATGCATGAGAAATGACGCTCAGAAATATTCAATGTTGTGGAGAGACAAAGAGGAATGAGCAGGTGGAATCAGGATCTGGGCCACCGCTCAGGGATTTTCTTCTTCAATCAGGTAGTTGGCATGTCATTCCATTCATTGTGCCCCTGCAAATCTGCCATTAATACTTCATCTACCCACAGGATGCAGCAGCAGCATGCCTTTGGAGTTTTTCTCACCCAAACGTGGCCGTAGACACACAGAAAATCCTTCCTTCATCAAGTATTCAAAATAGGGTCGTCGATCTCCTTCCATCGCTAAGATTTGTAGCTCAAAATATCTTTGAAAGCCGCCAACCAGTGAAAACATGCCACATAGGCACTTCATGCTCCTATCACTAACTTTTCCTTTCTTCATTTTGCCATTTTCACCCTTGTATATGCACAAACAAATGCATATACAATTGCCTGCCTTTTGCCTCTCAAATCCTTGTATATGCAAAGCATATACATACAACTATTTATCATACAAGGGGGACCCCAAACTGTTATAAACCAAATTGGAATTTTCAATCGGGTCCACCCTGCATCTCCTTTCCTTACATATCTCAATATATATCTACATATACATACAAGGCGCAGATTTCAAATCTATGAAGCAAGCTAAAGTTGCTTTGAAATCTTGCTTGTATCTCGATTCCCTTGTCTATTGGCACATGTACAAGCATCCAAACATGCAAGCCGCGGACACTAGCCATTGAATTAGTCATATTTGACTTTCACATCAGGTCCGGCTTGTATCCTTTCAAATGTATATTTCCTTTGTATAACTTATATACAAATGCGATATACAACCCGCAGACCTCAAATTTCATTCACTGCATTTCATTCCTCCATCACGTCTGGGTTGTATATCGCTTTTGCATATCCCCTTTGTATATGCAAACTTACAAGCGAATGCATATACAACCTTGTGGGGCCTACCGCATGCACATATCCTTTGAATATTGTGATTGTATGTTGGAAACATATACAATCTCTTTTGTATACCTGTGGGTCCCACCAAATGTACATCTTCTTCCTTGTATGTTGCCGAAGATACAAGGCCCCTTGTATGTTTTTCCTTGCACATCCAGTGAATGTATATTTTGTTCGTATGTTAAAAATACAAAGGCAAACATACAAACGTCCCTAACATACAAACAGGGAATCTTTCAAGAATATGTGAGGAACACATATTTTACCTTGTATATCGGAGATACAAAAATCTTTGCATGTTTGCGGACCCCGCCGCATGTATCTCCCCCTCGCCACTATAGCAAATGCATCTGTGCCCTTGTATATTTTTCAATGCATATCTATATGCAACCCGATATACAAACCAGGAATATTTTGGAATCTGCAAAAGATTCCCCCTTTGTATATGCACATTTCAAAGCCTGATATGCATATAAAATGCATATAATTAAATTTTTCAAAGGGCGATGGAGATTTTGCAAGCCCGCCAATGTATATTTTGACCTGTATGCATATTCAAACATCTTTGTATATACAAAGACACTTGCAAACAACTAATTTTTCACAATTTTACTACTGCAGGGGTCGAAAGTGTTGGAATTTCTTGGATTTTGGGAAGGTGCCTACATATTTAAATGCTTGAAACCTAAATATTAATGCAGGCACCACCAGTGGCTCTATCTAGGGATGCATGGCTCTTGCAGGCATGGCGAGAACCATAGAATCTCTGGTTTCATAGATTGGGCCTTATCCATTGGGCAATAGAGTCAAACATTGCACCAACCTACACACAAAACACACTTATTAAATTTTACTTGGTGGCCCAGGGCCACCAAAAAGGAAAAACCAAAACTTTCCTCTGTCAAACACTTGATTTTATTCTGATCTCACTGGGTCAAGCCTGAAGATGCTGCCATGATTTCCCCACAAACAACCCTTGCTATTTGCATATTCAAACATCTCATTTAGCTTGCCACTATCAACCATATGCAAACAACCATCAACATCAGGCAACATGTGAATGCTATATTCATCAAACAATGCATATTCATATGGCATATAGCACTTGTCATCATCTGTATCAGCAACATGCATTGTAAAATGATCTCCTAGCTGGACTGAAAACTAAAAGCACTCAAAGTCCATCATGTAGCTAAGAACATCAGGGCTCATCTTATCACAAGCTGGCATATCAAAGAAAAAGCTTTCAGATTCACAGTTGTGCACATCATGCACACAACCATTAGTTGCACCAACGTGGAAAAGATCAGGCTCTGGCATCTCTTTGCAACAGTTTTCATGATGTATGTTGGTTTCCTTTTCATCAGGATGAGAACTAGAATCCATATCAACATCAGTGCCTAGACTCCCACCATACTCAAACAGATCCTCATCACCATATGTGTCAAAAATGGGTGATCTAGGTGTTTCAACTTCATCATGATACGCTGCTAGTTCATGGGCAACAGAACATGCATCTTCATTACCAATGGATTCTCTTTGTGGAGGAGTATCAACCTATATGGCATAAGCAAAACTATAATCAAATAAAGAACAATCATGCTCAGCACTACTACTAGTTTCAATCTCTGACTGCTCTTCATCATCTCCATGTGTCTGAAAAGAAGGCATTGATTCACATATGGAACGACTGCTCTACTTGCTTATTTCTTCTCTATCCTGAGCACAATACTCACAATCATCTCCACAAATCCATTCAAATAGATGTTCATTTCTATCCATAATCTCATCATTATTTTCAGAACTAGACACCTCAACCTTGCAATGGGGGTTATCATTGATCCTTCTACTAGCATCCTCAACTGATGTATTTTCATTCTCAGTTTTATCTTCACATGATGTCATAATCACATGGTCATTTGCAGCCTTATAACTGTTATCCATACCAAAACCTGTGGATAGGGAATTCTACATGTGCTCATTTCTCATTTTTTCTATATTTTCTACAAACTTGTATGCTATCTGCATACTTGTTATCTTGAATTCCCTCAACAATACACTAGAGCCCTCCTCAAAAGCTTCAAAATATATGCCAACACAAGCTGAAATATTAGGTCTAAAGACTTCTGGGATTTGTGAAAGGGCTACTGCAAATTATGACTGAAATCAATACAAGGCTCTTTATCTTGTTTTTTGATTTCCATTAATCTTGCAACAAGATCAGTAGGTTCTCTTGCAAATTCTTCTTTGAAATAGTTAGCAAGTTCATCCCAATAGGCAAAGGATCTCTTTGGAAAGCTCAAATACCAATCTCTAGCTTTTGCATCAAAGGATGTAACAAAAAACCTCATCCACATATCCTCATCTCTAAATGAGTGTCTCTCCATGAACCTATGAAAATTTTGGATGTGTGCACCCCCATCACATACACTGTGTCCACTAAATCTAGGCATCTGATTGTAAATCTTGGCAGACATACTTTCAACTTGATAATCAACCCATGACAAATCTAGTTGGTCATACAAAGGATCAAAAGGGCTGACAAGAGGTTTAGCTTTCTGACTGGCAGACACAATAGGGTTATTACTATTTAACTGGGCCTGCCTAGCCTCTAAGAATATCAACCTATTTTTTATCTCTTCCATTCTTTTACTCAACTTTTCATCCCCCTCTTGACTGAGTATGGGTGAATACATATTTGGATTCATAAAAAAATCACTCTCAGACATCATATATCTGCCTAAGACCTAAAGCTTTCCCCGAGCATCTAGCTTATGCAATAAAACAACAAATATAAATGGGATGGAGCTAGGTACCTTTTCTCATCCAGATGCTAAAATCTTGAACAGAACATTCATGGATCACATAACATACATCAACCTATCATGTGCACTAAAATCTTATTTGCAGAGTCGCCACCTCTCCAAAGAGGATAAAATTTTCAAACAACTGAAAGTTCATCAAATATTTTTTGAGTTTATTCCACTAGCGGAGCACCATCATTCACATGAAAGATCCAGATATTAGTCCTAGTAGAGTTGCCAAATCTGTTGGTGACTTGGATGGACTCATATAAATTCTATTTTCATCAACTCTTCCCCAGCAAAGTCGCCAAAATCTGTTGGTGAGTCAGATGGGCACAAATTCACTAGGGATGAAAAAAAACACTTTCACTTCACTTCTCCAGTAGAGTCACCAAAATCTGTTGGTTATTTTTCCTGAATTAGCAGAGGGTTTGCCAGTTCCAATGCACGGGCAGATTCGGCCAATAGATATGGGAGGTTGTGTGAGCTGCCTCCACTTCACTTCTGGTTCTGCCACACCAAGGGGGGTGTCCCTATTTGCTAAAGATGTAACATTTACTTGCCCTATGACAGAAATATTTAACTTTGTGATAACAGGCAGAATACTCTCATGTGTGGACCAAGATTTGTGTGACAAATCACAAGGTTAGCAACATTCTTGGACATATTTGTCTGGTTAAGGATGAGAGTATGCAGGGGGTTCCTAATCCTACTCCTACAACTAACAAGTTGGAATAATGGAATGGTTTGAATTTGATGGTTTGGATGCAAAATAGGGGTTTTGGATCATAACTACTAATCCAGAGGCAGATCGGTGCCTATCTCAGGGAAAGGAGTCAACTAGATGTATACATAAGAATGGCCTGCAACTAGCATTCGAGTTTCAAGGGGTTAAGATTGATGCTTGCCTTACAAACATCACCCAAGAATGGGTATTTAACTTTCTCTACTTATAGATATCCCAGTTGACATACAATCTCCTCCATACTCAACCTAAAATGATTTAATCCACTCCTTGAATGGAAGTTAAAGATTAAGCATGTGATACAACAAAACTATACCCTAGAATATGAGAAACCCTTAGCAACCAGATTCAAAAGAAGAAATGCATACAACAACTGGAGACAGACAACAAAACACATGCAAGAAGCATTTTTCATATAACATTAACACTGAAACTGAACATATGTGCAAGATACAACTCAGATGCAACACATAAACTCCACAGAGATAAAACAACCAGGAAAAGGCTCTATTTTTCGTTATTCACACAAAAAAATTGCCCAAGTCTTCAACAACTTACAATGAGTAACACAGTTTGGCTTTTATACCAAGACCGTGTACTTAGCAAAATTTACAACGGTCAACTCAAAAAATGCCAGCTACAATGCATGAGAAATGGTGCTCAGAAATATTCAATGCTACAGAGAGACAAAGAGGAATGAGCAGGTGGAATCAGGATCTAGGCCGCTACTCAGGGATTTTCTTCATCAATCGAGTAGCTGGTTTGTCATTCCATCCATCGTGCCCCTGCAAATCTGCCATTAATACTTCATCTACCAGCAAGATGCAACAGCAACGTACCTTTGGAGTTTTTCTTGCCCAAATGTGGCCGTAGACACACAGAAAATCCTTCCTTCATCAAGTATTCAAAATAGGGCTGTCGATCTCCTTCCATCGCTGAGATCTATAGCTCAAAACACCTTTGAAAGCCACCAACCAGTGAAAACGTGCCACGTAGGCACTTCATGCTCCTATCGCTGACTTTTCCTTTCTTCATTTTGCCATTTTCACCCTTGTATATGTAGAAACAAATGCATATACAACTGCCTGCCTTTTGCCTCTCAAATCCTTGTATATGCAAAGCATATACATACAACTGTTCATCATACAAGGCGGACCCCAAACTGTTATAGAGCAAACTAAAATTTTCAATTGGGTCCACCCTGCATCTTCTTTCCTTGCCTATCTCAATGTATATCTGCATATACATACACTTTATACATACAAGGTGCGGATTTCAAATTTATGAAGCATGCTAAAGTTGCTTTGAAATCTGGCTTGTATCTCAATTCCCTTGTATATTGGCACATATACAAGCATCCAAACATGCAAGCCGCGGACGCTAGCCATTGAATTAGTCATATTTGACTTTCACATCAGGTCTAACTTGTATCCTTTCAAATGTATATTTCCCGTGTATAACTTATATACAAATGCGATATACAACCCGCGGACCTCAAATTTTATTCACTACATTTCATTCCTCCATCGCATCCGGGTTGTATATCACTTTTGCATATCCCCTTTGTATATGCAAACCTACAAGCGAATGCATATACAACCTTGTGGGGCCCACCGCATGCACATATCCTTTGCATATTGCGATTGTATGTTGGAAACATATACAATCTCCTTTGTATACGTATGGGTCCCACCAAATGTACATCTTCTTCCTTGTATGCTGTCGAACATACAAGGCCCCTTGTATGTTTTTCCTTGCACATCCAACGAATATAGATTTTGTTCATATGTTGAAAATACAAAGGCAAACATACAAACCTCCCTAACATACAAACAGGGAATCTTTAGAGAATATGCGAGGAACGCATATTTTACCTTGTATATCAGAGATACAAAAATCTTTGCATGTCTGCGGACCCCGCCGCATGTATCTCCCCCTCGCCACTATAGCAAATGCATCGCACCTTTGTATATTTTTCAATACATATCTATATGCAACCCAATATACAAATTGGGAATATTCTGGGAATCTGCGAAAGATTCCCCTTTGTATATGCACATTTCAAAGCCTGATATGCATATAAAATGCATATAATTAATTTTTTCAAAGGGCAATAGAGATTTTGCAAGCCCGCCAATGTATATTTTGACCTGCATGCATATACAAACACCTTTGTATATACAAAGACACTTGCAAACAACTAATTTTTCACAATTTTACTACTGCAGGGGTCGAAAGTGTTGGAATTTCTTGGATTTTGGGAAGGTGCCTGCATATTTAAATGCTTGAAACCTAAATATTTATGTAGGCACCACCAGACTCTATATTTACATGTTTTTGTATTTCAGTATTTCACATGTGGACTAGATTTATATATATGTTTCAGTATTTTCATGGACTTTATATATTGTTTCACGGACTTTACTAATTTTAGTAATTTATGGACTATTGTTTTACATTTATACATTTTAACTTTGAACAAATTAGTTATCCTTATGAGATCATATTTTATCATTAAATTTCAATATTTTCATACATCATTAAAATTAGGAATTAAAAATAATTAAACAAATGTGAATAGGAAATTATACAAATGTGGACATGTTATATATCATTGCTTTTGATGCTATACATGTATTACTTTTGATGCTATTCAAGATCATGATAGTCGACAATATACAAAAATTCAAAATTTTCTTAAGGGGGTCTGTTAGTGTTCAATCTGACTGGATGTTTCCCAATTATCCCTACAAGGTAGCCATCATTGATCGATAGGATTTCTGGGCCAGGGGCCAACAGTACAGGAGATAGATTCTATAAATATCTCCTCTTCTTCTTTAGGCTCTGCAGAACCAAGGGGGCTATTCCCTATTCAACATCCGTGAAATGTGCTTATTAACTTGGTGAAATGTTGAGACAAAGTAGATAAATCCTCATATATGGAGACCAAAACTGTAAAATAAATGCAGAGGGGCTAACTTTGGGCTTATGTTTAGTTGTGAGACAGAGGATTTTGGTCCGAAAACTATTTCTAAAAGTCCTAAAGGTTTGTATTTGAAGTATGAATTTATGTTTTGTATTTGGATGTGAAACTGGGACTTTGGTTGTAACCTCAATACAAGATTGGACTAGTGCCTATCTCAGGGCTCAGAATCAATAGACATACATATGTGAATGATCACCATAAACTCAAATCAATAACTGGGTTTAAAGGGGGTTTTCTAGTGTCTACCTTACAAATACTTCCCAAAATTTAGTATTCAGTTATCTCTGCTTACAGACATCCTCATTGTAATATATTCTTCCCAACACTTAACCCTAAACATTTAATCTACTGCTTAAGTAGAAGTAAAAGATCAAGCATTCAACATAGCAAACCCATATCCTAGAATCTTAAACACCCCTTAGTTGTTTAGATTCAGAAGAAGAACATATTCAATTTGGAAATAAATAACAGAATACATGCAATGAAGCATTACTCATTTAAATCAACATGAAACCAGTAAGATTATGCATGAAACATTGAACATATGATTCATAAACTCACAAGACAACCAAAACAGAGCCACCAATGAAGTTGTATCTTATCACAGCACCAAAATTTATCCAGTTTTCAACAAAAACAAATGAGTAACACAGTCTACCTTTTATAGCAAGGCTATGCTCTCAGCAATTAATTATAGGGCAAAATTCTAAAGTCTGCTAGATACAGTGCACCACAAAAATGGTGCCCAAAACATCAATGCAACAGGCAGAAGGAGAGGCGAGGAGTAGTTGGACTAGAGCCCTATGCTGCCGTTTGGGGATTTTTCTCTTAAAACTGGTAGGTGGCAAGTCCATCGTCAACCCATGCCTCTGTAATTCTGCAATCAATGGTTGACATACCAGTGTCCTGCAGAAATGCTGCAAACTGTGTGCCCAGGGAGCCTTCTTGCCAAGAACGCCACTATAATCATGAAGAAAACCTTGCATTCGAATATAGTTGTCGATCTTTCTCTGCACCTTCCAAATCTACAGCTCAAATCAAACAGGCAAGTTGTTGGCCAATGAGAATATGCCACGTAGATGCTTCCTTGCCATCGCTAACTTTTCCCATCACAAACGTGCATTTTTACTTTTTTCACCCCTTTGTATATGCAAAAGCATATACAAGGTGGACCCCAAACCTTTATGAAATAGATTGAAAACTTATTCAGGTCTGACTTGTATTTCTCTCCTTTGTATATCCGTGATATACAACACACACATACATACAAGCCATGGACTTCAAATCATTATGAATAAGAATGTACCTCCTTTTGAAATTTGACTTGTAACTTTTTCATTGCACATCAGCTTGTATATTAGCATATACAAGCACTTTATACAACCCACGGACCTCAATTATTTATGAAGCAACCTGAAATCTCCATCGGATCTAGATTGTATATTGCTTTTGCATATTCCCCTTGTATATTGCGACATACAACATGCAATATACATTCAATGGATCTCAAATAATTATGAGGTAGATTGGAACTACTTTGAGATTTGGGTCTTGCATCTTCAATCTCTGTATGTCGACATATACAATACAAAACATACAACCTGCGGGCCCAACCATGCATTTGAAACTATTGACTTTTTGACCACTCCCGCTTGTATGTTTCACTTGTATCTTCTGCTTGTATGTTTGAATGTGCATTGGGAACATACAAGCCCAACATACAACTGCGGATTTCATCCACTTCGCCAATGCAGTTAACCTTCTTGTCGCGTCCACTTTACATCTACTTTTGTATATGTGAACATACTTTTGAACATACATGTAATTCCCTTTGTATGTACAAACCTACAAGCAAATGCATATACAACCTTGTGGAGCCCACCACTTGCATATATCCTTTGCATGTTTCGATTGTATGTTGGAAACATATACAATCTTCCTTTGTATACCTGCAGGTCCCACCAAATGTATCTCCTGCTACTTTGTATGTTGCCAAATATACAAGACCCCTTGTATATTTCGCTTGTATATCGCTAATGTATATATTCTTTGCATGTTTTCCTTTGTATCTAGCCGTTGTATGTCTAAACATACAACACAAAATATACATGCAACCCGATATACAAGCAGGGAATATTCCTAGGATCTGCGAAAGATTCTTCAATGTATATGCACCTTTTTTAAGCCCAATATGCATTGTGAAATGCATATAACTGATTTTTCACCATTTTTGAAGGCCGATCAAAATTTCTGCAAGCCCGCCAATGTGTATATGGATTTGTACATACAAACCCCTTTGTATATATAAAGATACATGCATGCAACTAAATTTTTGCGCTTTTCAACTGCAAAGGCCAAAAGACTTAGAACTTTTTAGATTTTCTGGGAAGGTGCCTGCATATTTAAATACTTGAAACCTAAATGTTTATGCAGGCATCAACATTGGCTCCGATTGGGGACGTACAGGCACAAGGCTGCAGTGAGAACCAAACCACTCTGGGACAAACCAAGAAAAATACAAAACACAAAACACCAATGACTATACAAGGCACGCACAGACTATTTACACCTAATTTACAATGTGCACACATGATAATCATTTATGAAAAATATGGCTTTAGGAACTGACCGTGCACAAGCAGTTCCAGTAATTCACCATTTAGGGCCTGGAAAAAGTAGGAATCTTCTCCATGAATATTGCTGATTTGATATGGGCCCATCCATAACGGCTCAAATTTATTATGTTTTCCCTTATCTTGGCTCTTTGTATTCTAAACAAGGACCAAGTCACTTATCTGAAACTTTCTTTCTATAGCCCTTTTATCAAACAAATATTTTACCTTCTGTTGTATCTTGATATTTGTCATCTATGCTTCTCTTCTGGTTTCATCCAATGTGATTAGCTGATTTATCCTTTCATTCATTGAGTTTTCAATCTCTTCATCATTTTCTTGTATGAATCTATAGATTGGCAAGAGATTATTCACAGGTAACCTAGCTGTTGCACCATACACTAGCTCAAAAGGTGACCTTCCAATTGCTATCTTCATTGTTATCTAGTCAGCCCATAATGCCATCTTTAACTTTGAATCCCATGCCTTTTTGTTCTCATCCACCATCCTTTTGATGACTTTCATGAGGCTTTTATTACTTGACTCTATTTGACCATTTCCCTGCGGATGATATGGTGATGCATATGACAAATTAATTCCATATTTGTTGCAAAAATTAACAAATTCACTAGATCTAAAGCACATGTCATTGTTTGTGACCATTTTGACTGGCACTCCAAATCTGATAATAATGTGTTCCAAAATAGAATCACCACCCTGCTTGTAGCCTTTTTAGTTGGAACTGCTTCAACCCATTTGGTAAAATAATCAGTAGCAACCAAAATTCAACTATGTCCTCCACTTGATTTTTCTAAAATTTCCCCTATAAAATCGATTCCCCATTGCTGAAATGGAGCCTCCACAGTTACTGTTCTAAGGGGTAATGCACCTTCATACTTTAGTTTTCCTGAGAACCTTTGACAAGGATCACACTTTCTTACCATCTTTTGTGCATCTGAGAAAAGGGTAGGCCACCAATAGCCTGCTCTAAGAATTTTGTGGGTTGTTGTCTTGGCAGTGTAATGTCCACCACACACTCCCTTGTGCATGTCATTTAAAATATCTGTAGCCTGGTTTTCATCCACACACCTAAGAAGGACACCATCAGGATTCTTCCAATACAATTCTTCTTGAACAATTCTGTATTTGATAGCACGTAGTTTTAAAGTCCTCTTCTGACTATCACTGAGATGTGAAGGATAATTTAAATTCTGCAAATAATGTACAATATCCTTGTACCATTTAGATTCTGACACGTTAACAACTTGATCCTGAACTACATTTACTTGGCATGCATCCAAATTTGACTGGGTCATCATCTTAGCTAATCCTTGTCCCCTTACCAACTTTGTGATTTGTATCTCAATGTTGAATTCTTGCAACTTGTTAATCCACCTGCATCTTCTTCCTATCACCTCTTGCTGAGTGAAAATGTCCTTGACTGCTACATGGGGCACATAGGTAACTATCTGAGATCTTATTAAATATGGCCTAAAGCTCTTGACTACTCTAACTAGTGCATATACCTGCTTCTCCATGATATCATACTTCAATTCAGCTACCTGCAATGACATGCTAAAGAAAACAATAGGTTGCTCAAAACCATCCTCATTTTTCTGCAATAAACATGCAGCAATAGTATGAAAAGAAGCAAATGAGAACAACTGAAGTGGCTTAGAAAAATCAGGAGATTTCAACACAGGAGCCATCTTTATAGCTTCTTTGATGTTCTAAAATGATTTGGTTGCTTCATCTCTCCATTTGATGGTTTCACCCTTCTTCAACATTTTATAGATATCTTTTGTAGTCTCTACAAAGTTAGGAACAAATCTTCTAACAAAATTTATTTGCCCAAAGAAAGACTGAATGCCTTTCATGGTTTTAGGGATCTGAATTCTGTCAATTGCAGCAACCTGTTCAGGATCAATCCTAACTCCATCTTTGGAAACAATGTGTCCCAATAATTTTCCTTCCACTACCCCAAAAGCACATTTCTTTGGGTTAAGTGAAATGCCATATTCCAATTCTTTAATAAAAATTTGTTCAAGATGCATGTAATGTTGTTCCTCCTTTTTTGAATAGGCAGTTAAATCATCTTGATACACAGCCAGAATTGAGTCAATCAATCCTACAAAAACAACATCCATAGCTCTTTGAAATGTAGCACCTGCATTTGTTAGTCCAAATGGCATTCTTACATATACATAGGTTCCCCATGGAGTGGTAAAGGCAGTCTTGTATTGTTCAGATTCTTTTACCTTTACCTGATTGTATCCTGAGAATCCATCCATCATAGATAAAAGCTCACAACCAGTTACTTTCTATAGCATAGCCTCCATGTTGGGTAGTGGATAGTTATCCTTTAAAGAAGACATATTCAAATTTCTGAAGTTAACACAAAGTCTTATGTTACCATTTTTCTTTCTGACTGGGACAAGATTGGAGACCCAGGTTGAATGTCTGATAGGCACAATTATTCCAGCCTCCCTAAGCTTCATAAGCTCTTCTTGCATTTTTGGAGCCAGAGTTGGATTAATAGGTCTTTGTTTCTATCTAAATGGCTTAGTTCTAGGCTTCAATGGGATCTCATGCTGAAATAAATCCTCTATAAGATTTTAGGTCCTCATATGACTAGGCAAAGACATGCTTATATTTCTTCAAAAATGCTATCAACAAGTTCCTGATGTGTGGCTTGAGCTGTTTGCCAATGTATACCCTTTTGGGGGCATGAGATGTCCCCAAGTTTATCTCCTCCAAATCATTCTTATTTGTAGGAGATGGCTTTGTAACAAACTGGTCTCTATTGTCAAATGCTCTCTCTAAAGTAACCAGCCCTCTGGGGATTTTATTTGATTTGAGCTGAATTACTTCTTTCCCCAAAAGAGTTTCTTTTCCATCCAAAAATTCTATAAAATTCTGAAAATCAATTTCTTGATTCTCATATTCATCTATGCAGTGCAGGAACCTCAACAAATCTTTATCATCAAATACTTGCCAACTGCATATATTTTCTGATACTATAGGTCTAATTTTAACCTCAACATTTGTAACATCAGACATAGTAATATCATCTGGCCTTATGGCCACATTAGCTAAAAAATCTGCCATGACATTTTTTGATCTCTCTATCTAGTTTATTGAAAATGCATCAAACAATTCAATTGTATTCCACACAACATGCTTATACTGTTTTAACCTTTCATTCTTCAAAGCATATCTATCTCTAACCTGGGAAACAATTAATTCTGAGTCTCCAAATACTTTTATCATCTTAATTCCATGCTTTAGAGCAACATTCAATCATAGCAACAGTGCTTCATATTCTGCAATATTATTTGTGCAGGCAAACTTTAACAGGAAAGAGAACTTTAGAAGCTTACCAGCTGGAGACAAAAACACAACTCCAGCACCAGAGCCTTCTTTTGAACAAGCTCCATCAAAATACATAGTCCATAGACCCTTTTGCTCCAGCTCTTGAATGCAAATATCTTTCCTTTTACCTCCTTGATCACTCGAGACAACTTTGAAGTTCTCACAGTCAGTATCCACAAAACAGACATGTTCCTCTAAATCTTGATCCTCAACTATTTCTGATGACCTTTCTTCTCTGACTAGTTTGACATCTTTACCATTCATTGGAATCATGGCATATGATAGATCTAACTGCATACTTCCTCCAATCAATGCTGCCCATCTTCTTGACAACAACATACCATATTGTGGCTTTATGTCAACAACTGTTATGTTCATTATTTATGTTTTTTCTAGATATGCTGCTAATCTAAAATCCACATCCTTCATGATTCCAATAACTAGTACCTCCCTAGTATCCATTGCATAACATTTTCCACATACTTTATCTATTTTCAATCCATCTTGTTGCATGATAGCCAGAGGCATAATATTTGTTGATGCTCCAAAATCAAGCATACAATTCCTGATTATTTTTCCATTAATAACAAGGGAGACATAAAACAGCTCAATCTGTGAAGGGCATTTTGTCATGGTCATCCCCAGATAAACTTCAGGAACCTCATCTTCTTCAATACAAAAGGCCTGTTTCTTACCTTGACCCTCAACATTTTGCTCAGCCTGACAAGCTACTCCTGAAATTAAGGACAATGCCTTATTCCTAATTTCTTCAACTTTCATCATTTCCATCAACGGAATAGAGATCTTCACCTAGGATAAAATCTAAGTTATGTCAAAGGGAGCATAATTTTGTATAACAGTTGTAGCCTGAGCCGTGGTTTTACTCTTATCCTGAGCTGATCCATCTTTAATCTTAGCGGCCCTATGATTGTTATCCAAGATCTGAGAATCCTTATTTTGATCCTCATTGTGGGTAATTTTATTTGATGGTCCTTGAGAATCATAACCTATTTTTTTCTTAGAGTTCTTCTTATTACTGTTCCACTACGTCTTTTGTGGTCCAGCCAGTTTATGATTATGCAGTGGCTGATTCACAAAGGTGTTTTCTGGTTGATGTGGATCACTTACTTGAGCTTTACCTCTAAGATTATAATTGCTCTTGACCTAAGCCACTGCTGCAGCTGTGAGAGCTCTAATTTCTTCATCAGAAGGTCTTCTCAAATTATTCATAAAAATGTGTGAGTCCTGAGCATAAGCATAGTTATCTTCATCATCTTCATCATAGGGAAACTACTGGCAAACCTGAGTCCCATAACTCGTATCTTCATCTGCATCATAGGAAGAACACTCCCTATTTCTGGACAACATATTTACATTATCATCCTCCATACAATGTGGCTCATTGCATTCATCACAGGCAACAACATTATTATACAGAGACTGAGCGATCATACATTGCGATTGCAAATGAGGCATTTGACATATTATGCACCATGGGGTGTCATCAACAATATTTACAGCCTTCTTCAAAGGATCAAGAGTCTCTTTTGCATTTTGTACTCTTTGATTGGTGTTGTTGTTATGTGGGAAAATGGGTTTACCATTATGCCAATTAGTGTTATATGGCATATCATGCAACGATGGTCTCTTCTCTTGTCTTTGGTAAACCTGCCTGTCAGGACCTATTCCCTTTTCATTTTTAGTAAGTTTATAACTTAAGTCCTTAACAGCAATTGTCAATTTATCTAATTTATCCTTAGAAGTAGATGCATTACCTTGTGTACCTTGAGACTTATTATTTGGATTTTGTAGAATCTTTACATCATCCCTTTTGTTTGTCTTACCAGATGCCTTTCTATTATTTTCAATGTTGGTTGCAATTCTAAAAGCATCCCTGAGGCTAGAAGGACCCTTATCTCTTAACCCATAAGCTATTTTAGCATCAAAAGTATTTATGTATAACACTATGCACATTAGTTCATTAGGTCTCATATGAAGTGGTAATTTGTTCAACACTTTAGTGAATCTAGCATTAAAATCTGCAACCTGCTCATTTGACCCCTTAGTGATGCTAGTGAATTCATTTACAAAAAGCCTTCGGTTAGTTTTGTCACCATACTGTTCTTTAAAAATCTTCCTGAAGTCATCCCATGATGAAACACTCCGGTCAGGCAGGTTCTTATACCATTCTTTAGCTTCATCAACTAGGGATTGCATAAACAATTTCATAAAAACATCTTCATCCTCAACCTCAAAGTTGTCCATGACATTCTGAAAGGCCTTTAAATGATGTTCCCCTGACATAGTATTGTTTCCTGAAAACTTTAGCACCTGCGGCTTCACATGTTTGTCAATGGGATTAGGGTAGCCAGGAATACCATCAAAAACAAGCTACCTGAATCTGTCCAGCTGCATAGGTTGTCTACCAAACTGATTAACATTAGCATTCCTATTTGTATTCTGATTTCTCACATTATTTAATGGTACCCTAACATTGTTTACATTTTGTCTCTGATCATTTTGCTGATATTGGACTTCATTTCTTTGTTGACTTCTCAGCACACCTACATTATCAAGGGTGGGAATTGAATTATGTTGAGCAATTTTTAGAGCTTGTACCCTTTGTCTCATGTCATCCCTAATCTTTACTACCTATAGATATTCTAATTTAGCCCTGAGGCTCTTGATTTCTTCAGCTATTTCTTCATCTTTGGGCATAGAAGAGGATGGTCCCTTTCCATATTGGTCACCATCGTCATCCCTTGGGGATTTAGTTTCTTCAAATCTGTGAGGGGGATCTAAGAAAGGGCGTTCCTTGAACACTTCTGACCTCATTCACAATCTGTCACCTTGTTGTCTCTTAAATACATCCTGGATTTCAGCCTCAATGTTTGAAAAATAAGGTATTGTCAGCTCTAAAGATCCTGGATTGTCTTGAATATTATCATTACTTCTGGGAGAACCCTCTTGACTGGCTTGAATAGTCCCTTTTTTCCTGTACATAATTTTTCTGGGTAATTCTTTAGACAGAGGATTACGCAGGGATGTTCTCCCTTGCATACAAATTTTTACTTTACCGGTTGGGAGATTTGTTTGGAGTCACCACCTACAACTAGGAATTATTTTCTTTTAAACCAGGGTTCTTACACAAAGCTCCCCAGTGGAGTTGCCAAATCTGTTAGTGTTCAATTTGACTGGATGTTTCCCAGTTATCCCTACAAGGTAGCCATCATTGATCAATAGGATTTCTGGGCCAGGGGCCAACAGTACAGAAGATAAACTCTATAAATATCTCCTCTTCTTCTTTAGGCTTTGTAGAACCAAGGGGGTATTTCCTATTCAACATCCATGAAATGTGCTTATTAACTTGTTGGGATGTTGAGACAAAGCAGATAAATCCTCATATATGCAGACCAAAACTATAAAATAAGTGCAGAGGGGCTAACTTTGGGCTTATGTTCAGTTGTGAGACAGAGGATTTTGGTCCTAAAACTATTTCTAAATGTCCTAAAGGTTTGTATTTGAAGTATGAATTTATGTTTTGTATTTGGATGCAAAACTAGGACTTTGGTTGTAACCTCAATACAAGATTGGACTGGTGCCTATCTCAGGGCTCAGAGTCAATAGACATACATATGTGAATGATCACCATAAACTCAAATAAATAACTGGGTTTCAAGGGGGTTTTGTAGTGTCTGCCTTACAGATACTTCCCAAAATTTAGTATTCAGTTATCTCTGCTTACAGACATCCTCATTGCAATATATTCTTCCCAACACTTAACCCTAAACATTTAATCTACTCCTTGAGCAGAAGTAAAAGATCAAGCATTCAACATAGCAAACCCATTTCCTAGAATCTTAAACACCCCTTAGCTGCTCAGATTCAGAAGAAGAACATATTCAATTTGGAGATAAATAACAGAATACATGTAATGAAGCATTACTCATTTAAATCAACATGAAACCAGTAAGATTATGTATGAAACATTCAACATATGATTCATAAACTCACAAGACAACCAAAACAGAGCCACCAATGAAGTTGTATCTTTTCACAACACCAAAATTTATCCAGTTTTCAACAAAAACAAATGAGTAACATAGTCTGCCTTTTATAGCAAGGTTGTGCTCTCAACAATTAATTACAGGGCAAAATTCCAAAGTTTGCTAGATACAGTGCACTACAAAAATGGCGCCCAAAACATCAATGCAACAGGAAGAAGGAGAGGTGAGGAGTAGCTGGACTAGAGCCCTGTGCCGCTGTTTGGGGACTTTTCTCTTAAAACTAGTAGGTGGCATGTCCATCATCAACCCATGCCTCTGTAATTCTGCAATCAATGGTCGACCTACCAGTGTCCTGCAGAAACGCAGGAAACTGTGTGCCGAGGGAGCCTTCCCGCCAAGAATGCCACTGCAATTGTGAAGAAAACCTTGCATTCAAATATAGCCATCGATCTTTCTCTACACCTCCCAAATCTATAGCTCAAATCAAATAGGCAAGTCATTGGCCAATGAGAATATGCCACGTAGATGCTTCCTTGCCATCGCTAACTTTTCCCATCACAAACATGCATTTTTACTTTTTTTGCCTCTTTGTATATGCAAAAGCATATACAATCACCTTACATACAAGGTAAACCCCAAACCTTTATGAAACAAATTGAAAACTTATTCGGGTCTGGCTTGTATCTCTCTCCTTTGTATATCCACGATATACAACACGCACATACATACAAGCTGTGGACTTCAAATCATTATGAATCAGAATGTACCTCCTTTTGAAATCTGGCTTGTAACTTTTTCAATGCATATCGGCTTTTATATCGGCATATACAAGCACTTTATACAACCCACGGACCTCAAATATTTATGAAGCATCCTGAAATCTCCATCGGATCTAGATTGTATATCATTTTTACATATTCCCCTTGTATATTGTGACATGCAAGATGCAATATACATCCAACGGATCTCAAATAATTATGAGGCAGATTGGAACTACTTTGAGATTCAGGTCTTGCATCTCTAATCTCTGTATGTCGGCATATACAATGTGAAACATACAACCTACGGGCCCCACCATGCATTCGAAACTGTTGACTTTTTGACTATTCCTGCTTGTATGTTTCAATTGTATCTTTTGCTTGTATGTTTGAATGTGCACTGGGAGCATACAAGCCCAACATACAACTGTAGACTTCATCCACTTCGCCAATGTGGTTAACCTTCTTGTCGCATTCGCTTTGCATCTGCTTTTGTATATGCGAACATACATGCAATTCCCTTTGTATGTGCAAACCTACAAGCAAATGCATATACAACCTTGTGGAGCCCACCGCTTGCATATATCCTTTGCATGTTTTGATTGTATGTTGGGAATATATACAATCTTCCTTTGTATACCTATGGGTCCCACCAAATGTATCTCCTACTGCTTTGTATGTTGCCGAATATACAAGACCCCTTGTATATTTCGCTTGTATGCCACCAATGTATATCTTCTTTGCATGTTTTCCTTTGTATCTAGCCATTGTATGTCTGAACATATAACACAAAATATACATACAACCCGATATACAAGTAGGGAATATTCCCAGAATCTGCAAAAGATTCCTCAATGTATATGCACCTTTTTTAAGCCCGATATGCATTTTGAAATGCATATAACTAATTTTTCACCATTTTTGAAGGCCGATCGAAATTGTTTCAAGCCCGCCAATGTATATATGCATTTGTACATACAAACCCTTTTGTATATACAAAGATACATGCATGCAACTAAATTTTTGCACTTTTCAACTGCAAAGGCCAAAAGACTTAGAACTTTTTGGATTTTGTAGGAAGGTGCCTACATATTTAAATACTTGAAACCTGAATGTTTATGCAGACACCAACAGGGTCAAAGAATTCAAAGTATGTCTCATGTTCAATCACAATTGATATAATTAGTTAGGATATATATGAACTAAGGGGTCCTAGGAGAAATGATGGCTTAAGGGGTCCTCATAGGATGACTTAAGGGGATCAAAGAATTCAGAGTATGTCTCATGTTCAATCACAATTGATATAATTAATTAGAATATATATAAATTTGGTGAAGTTGCCCAGGGAATCCAAATTTAACAGTAATATGTACATGAAAAATTGATTATACATTAAAATTTTAATAAGTTTCAAAGTAGGAAAACATTCACATAATGGATAAAATATATCAAATATTGATCTTTATATATAAAAGTGTAGAGTAATTGTGTATGTACATATACAAATTTGGCATATATGCCAACTCAAAACAATATTTACAAAATGTGGCTATGCCATCTCGAAGAAATCCAAAACTTGTGGCAGATCATCAAAATGTAGCCTCTTCATGCCACCTGATATCAAAATGACAATAAATCAATTTTAACTATGTATATAAGCAATATCAATATATCATCAAAATATGTATTTAAATTTATATAAAACTATATATATATTTACCTGTATTTACAAGTATTCCATGTTGTAGGTTGAATCTACATCCTCTCTTTTTTTTCTCAAAGTATGTGATGAATGTGATGATGGCTTAAGGATATAAAATGACAATAAATAAATTTTAACTATGTATAGAAGAATAAAATACATGAGTCGATACAAATTTTAAGATAATGGGAATAATATAGAAGGTGAAATGAGAATGAAAGAATATATCAAAAACACCAAATATTGATGCAATATGTAACTAGATAACATGTGATGTAAAATATATGAGTATATATACAATTACCTAATGCATTCACTTTAAGTTGAAGACTAGAAATTTGATCTAACAAATTTGTATGGTGAGAACTTGTAGTGACAATCATGCAAAAATCTACTTGTAGGGTACACCTGCAAAATAATGAATGTAGGTAAATTAAATATATATACATGAGTCGATACAAATTTTAAGATAAAAAGAATAATTTATAAAAGGTGAAATGAGAATGAAAGAATATATAAATGTTCATTGATACAATCATGCAGGATCTCTAGACTTGTAGGGGACCTGCAAAAACAATGAATGTAAGGGGAGGTAAGAGGATAGACTAAGGAGAGCTAAGATGATGACTTAAGGGGATGTAAGAGGATGGCTTAAGGGGATGTAAGAGGATGACTTAAGGGGATGTAAGAAGATTGATTAAGAGGATGTAAGAGATAGGGAGTAAGGGGAGATACACGAGTAAATACAATTTATAAGATTAGGATTACATGAGTAAATACAATTTTGATTAATGGTAGGTAAGAGGATGGCTTAAGAGGAGCTAAGGGGATGACTTAATACAACTATATTAACTATCAATTAAATATATATAACTATATACATACTTGAAAATTTATTCCATTTACAACCATTTACATTCTCTTTTTTTGCAATGCATCTATGATTGTCTCAAGCTCTTTCATAGAAATTGTCCATAGCTATTTATTAGCATGTCTTCCATGATACCTCACAAGTTTTATATTTATTTCCACCACCAAATGTGAGTATTGTATAATCTTCTTATTTGTTTCATAATATTCAAATGTGGGAAAACCATTCTTGCTTGTTAGGTATTTTCATAGCTGATTTGGAGGCACTTGGATAGGAGGATAGAACAAGTTGACAAGGTTTTCACTACACCCAAAAACTCAAATTCAAAGATCTATTTACAGAAGTGGGAACAATAGTTAGAGGCTCTAAATTCTTCATGGAAAGGTTGATTAGACATGCATTGGGATCCATTCCAATCATTGGTAAAGGCAGGTCAAACTTAGAACTGGTACTTCCTTCACAAACCCAAGATATTGCTTATAGCCCTAAAAAAGAGAAGAGTCCTTCATAACTTTTGATACAGACCTTCAAACACAGATCTTGGACAATCAAGAGATACCCAATTGGAATCCCTATCACATATCCAAAAATGGGTATAGGTTGTTTTGGATGGTATGACTCAACCTATAACTCCTCTCAATGACCTAGAGCCTTAATTTGGACAAAAATACAAAGAGACCACTCTAAAATGCATGCACAAAACTTGACCAATGATCTGAACACTTAGAATACATGTTGAAACTAAGGATTTAGTGGGCTTTGGGGCCCCAACATGGACTACAACTAATTGGTCCTTTTTTGTTCTTTACTATGCCTCTAAACATCACCTAACACATGAGGATGTTAGGTTTCCTCAAAGAAATCTTCTCCTTCTCAAGTTTCCTACCAAAAATTCATCATAAATACTAGTAAAGACCTACTACAATCCATCCAACTGATCACAAGTGAATCAAATTAGTGGCATGGCAAGAAAATGCATGATTTCTATCAAAACCCTAGTCTAGGTTATGGCAGATAGTTTTTAGAGAACTGCAGATTACTCACACACAGAATAGTGTCAAGACCTCTAACCAAATGTAAAAGAGACTTAATTCATACCTCCATCATCCCACCAACTCATGCCTTATGACACTACCGTATGGAAGAGTACCACGGGCTGTAACAGTGGTTTTACACAGAAAATAATAGGAAATATGAGTTTCTTTATTGTTTTTCTCCAGCAAATGTCTTATCCAAGACTTCTCCTCCTTACAATGAATAGGGTAGGGCTTTAAGAAGCCTTCCAATCAGTTTGAAATGGTTTAGAAGATAGTTAAGGTTTATGGAAGGTATGGTAACCATCAGACTATCTCTGTAACTATCCTATTTTGGACTGCAGCAACTTGTTTAGGCATAACAATGCCTTCAAAACAATTAGCAATTGTATTAAACCTTTGGCAAGGCTTTGACATGCCTTCTAATACTTTTACTTTCCTTAGCAAGGCTTATAACCATGAAGACTACCTCCTACATGCCTTAGGAAGGCTTACAAATGTGAGAAAACATATGACTGCCCCTATGACTTTATGACTGCCTCATATACAATGTGTGATTGTACGATTTCTTATTACAAACATGGCATCATAGTCCTTATTACAACATGAGAATGGTATCCAAGGCCTTATGAAATCAACAAAACAAAATGAACAATAAAAACAAGACATAAGTATTTTGGTCTCCTTGGTGCTCCTGCACCATACTCCCCGGGTGGAAAGAGAACTCAAGTCTCTTGAGGAAGTAGATCAGAAATTATGACACCATCCTTCAAGATGTCTTCTTCACTCATCCAAGCAGCATCTTCAATAAGTAAGCCACTCCATTTGACAAGGAACTTTTTGTATGTCTTCTTTCTAGTCTTCTTCAAGACCTTGGTGTCAAGAATGCATTCCAACTTCAATGGTTGATTGGGTGGAAGACCCTTAACCCATTCTTCATCCCCTGCTACTGTCATTTCTACCTTTGAATCTGGATTATGATCACCTTTGAAAGGAAACAAATCTAAAACATTAAAGATAGGAGATATGGCCAAGCCTCGAGGAAGTTCAATCTCATAGGCATTAGGCCCAAACTTATCCACAATCTGCCATGGTCCTATCTTCTTCATGAGGAGTTTGGTTGGCTACCCCTTTGGAAGTCTTTCCTTCTTCAAGTGTGCCATGACCAAATCCCCAACCTTGTATTGTACATCTCTTCTTCTCTCATTGGCTTTCTCCTTGTACTTGTCATTGTTCCTTTGAAGAGTTTCTCTTACATTATCATGGATGTCCTTCATGGCCAATCCAAAGTCCTCACCTTGAGCACTTTTCCTCTCCAATCCATGGAGATTTCTCAATTCAAGAATTTGTCTTGGGTGAACACCATAAACAATCCCAAATGGACTCCTTCTTATGCTTCTATTGGTGGAATCATTGTAAGCAAACTCAGCTTGAGGGATGATTATATCCCATGCCTCTCCATGTTGTTTGGTAAGACACCTGAGAAGATTTCCCAAAGACCTATTCACCACCTTAGTTTGGCCATCAGTCTGAGGGTGATAGGCTGAAGTGAATGGCAATTGAGTGCCCAAATTCTTCCACAAACTATGCCAAAAGTGGCCTACAAACTTTGGATCCATGTCAGTCACAATGTTAAGAGGCAAACCATGGATTCTAACAATTTCTTTGAAGAACAAACCAGCAATGTGAGAAGCATCATTAGTGCATTTACATGGCAAGAAGTGAGCCATCTTACTGAATCTATCCACCACAACAAATATGCTATCAAAACCTCTTTGAGTCCTAATGAAAGAATTAGTTTTACCATCATGTTGTGATTGAACATCATATTGCCATGGACGTCCTAACAGCAAATGACAAGTATCCATGGGAATTACATCACACAAAATATTGTCTTTATATTCCCCTATCTCAAATTCTACCCATGATTATTCATCTACCAAAACTTGTTGCCCCTTATTCAACCATGATACTTTATAAGGACTAACATGAAGAAGTCTTTTCAATTTTAATTTGTCTACCATTTCAATGGAAACCAAATTTTTAGTTGATCCCGAATCAACAATTACCTTGCAAATCTTACCATAGGCCTTGCATGTTGTCCTAAACAATGTCTTCCATTGAGGGGGTTCTTGTGTTTGAGGCACCTTCAACATGGTTCTTCTCATCATCAAAATTTCTCCTTCATGGACTGGGGCTGCACTTCCAATTGGTGAGTTAACACTTTGGCAATCTTCCTCTTGGATCAATTGGTTCCTTCTCTCTCCTCCATGAGAGCTTGAGGCTTGCTTTTCAGGACATTTGAAGGCTGGCTATCCCACTTGGTTACAATTGTAGCACCTTCCTATGAAGACATTAGGACCTCTCCCTGGTCCACCAAATCTACCTTCTTCGTTGAACCTCCTTCCTCTAAATCCTCCTCTAGAACCTGATTCTCCACTTTTCTCTTGGGAACTAGATTCCCCTTGACTTCTTTGGGATTGATTTCTACCTCTGACACTGCCCCTACCTCTAAAATTTCTGCTACCTCTTCCTCTATTTTGTTGCTCACCTTTCCTCTTCAACTTCTCTTTAGCCCTTAATGCCACTTGAAAGCATTTTTCCACGGTTTTAGGGGTTAATAAACTAATTTCATCTTGGATATTAAACCTCAAACCATTTAGATGTCTTGCCACTTTACCTTTTTCATCCTCCATGTAGCCACAACGAAGAGAGATCTTGGGAAACTCCTCGGTGTAGGTGGCCACATCTAAATCTCTTTGCTTGAGATTTTGCATCTTCTTGTAGATCTGCACCTCATAGTCTGATGGAAGGAATTGGGACTTGATCCTCTCCAACATTCTGCTCCATGAAGAGATCATACTCTTCCCATTCTTTACCCTCTCACCTTGGGTGTAATTCCACCATGTAAGGGTAGCACCTTTGAGTTTAGTTTTTGCAAACTTCACCCTCTTGTTTTTAGGAACTTCTTTGTATTCAAAGTAGTTGTTTAGGGCCTCAATCCACTCCATGACTTCATCAACATTCATCTTTCCACTAAACATGGGAATCTCCATCCGAGCCTCTGAAGAATCCTTGCCAATTGCCTTGATGGATTCAAGGTAATGCTTTTACTCTGCAGGTACCTCTACCTCTCCTTGCTCTTCTTCTTCCTCCTCTTTTTCTTCTTCTTCATCAGAACCTTCATTTATCCTCAAACCTATCCTCAATGCCTTCAAGTCTACTTGGAGTGCTTCCTTGACTCCACTTTTGATCTTTTCTTCCATCTCCTTGAACTTCTTAACCACCTTAGTGGTCATCCCCTTTGGAGGCATATTGCTAGCCTCTCCTTCACTCTAATCTACTGACATATACTAGGTATTACACAACCAACAACAAAACCTTTTATGGCTTTCATACCACTATGATGTAGAGGCACTTGGATAGGAGGAGGATAGAACAAGTTGACAAGGTTTTCACTACACCCAAAAACTCAAATTTAAAGATCAGTTTATAGAAATGGGAACAACAGTTAGAGGCTCTAAATTCTTCATGGAAAGGTTGATTAGACATGCATTGGGACCCATTCCAATCATTGGAAAAGGTAGGTCAAACTCAGAACTGGTACTTCCTTCACAAACCCAAGATATTGCTTGTAGCCCTAAAAAATAGAAGAGTCCTTCATAAATTTTGATACAAACCTTTAGACATAGATCTTGGACAATTAGGCGATACCCATTTGGACTCCCTATCACATATCCAAAAATAGGTATAGGTTGTTTTGGACAGTATGACTCAACCTATAACTCCTCTCAATGACCTAGAGCCTCAATTAGGCCAAAAATACCAAGAGACCACTATAAAATGCATGCACAAAACTCAACCAATGATCTGAGCACTTAGAATACATGTTGAAACTAAGGATTTAGTGGGTTTTGGGGCCCCAACATGGATTGCAACATATTGGTCCTCTTTTGTTCTTTACTATGCCTCTAAACTTCACCTAACACATGAGGATGTTAGGTTTCCTCAAATAAATCTTCTCCTTCTCAAGTTTCCTGCCAAAAATTCATCATAACAAACTAGTACAGACCTACTACAATCCATCCCACTGATCAAAAGTGAATCAAATCAGTGGAATGGCAAGAATATACATGATTTCTATCAAAATCCTAGTCTAGGTTATGGTGGACAGTTTTCAGAGAACTACAGATTACTCACACACAGAATAGTGTCAAGACCTCTAACCAAATGCAAAAGAGACTTAATTCATACCTCCATCATCCCACCAACTCATGCCTTATGACACTACCGTACGGAAGAGTACCATGGGCTGCAACAACGGTTTTACACAGAAAATAATAGGAAATCTGAGTTTCTTTATTGTTTTTCTCCACCAAATGTCTTCTCCAAGACTTCTCCTCCTTACAATGAATAGGGAAGGGTTTTAAAAAGCATTCCAACTAATTTGAAATGGTTTAGAAGACAATTAAGGTTGATGGAAGGTATGGTAACCATCGGTCTGCCTCTGTAACTGTTCTGTTTTGGACTGCAGCGACTTGTTTAGGCATAACAATGCCTTCAAAACACTTAGCAATTACATTAAACCTTTGACAAGGCTTTGACATACCTTCTAACACTTTGACATGCCTTAGCAAGGCTTACAACGATGAAGACTTCCTCCTACATGCCTTAGGAAGGCTTACAAATGTGAGAAAACATATGATTGCCCCTATGACTTTATGATTGCCTCCTATACAATGTGTGATTGTATGATTGCCTATTACAAAGATGGCATCATAGTCCTTATTACAACATAGAATGGTCTCCAAGACTTTATGAAATCAACAAAATAAAATGAACAATAAAAACAAGACATAAGTCTTTTGGTCTCCTTGGTGCTCCTGCACCAGTAGCCAAGTGCCAACAACCACCACCAAACATGTTAGATAATGAAAGCCATCATCATCTTCTTGAGGTGTTATTAACTTATGTTTGGTCTCCATACATTGAGCCAACCAATATTATGTTTCCTCTTCATTCTCCTCAGGTGAAACAACAACATACACATGTCCTACAAACAAAATTTAATTTCTAATTTCTACATACATGCATCCATATATAATTAAATATATTGAAAAATAGTAATAAAGTGAAATAACTTGAATTAAATTACCTTCTTGTACAAGGTTAGAAACATGGTCATAGTCATCCAATGAAAACACTTATCATTATCTTCAATTGTTGTTTCATATTGATCGTGTGTTTGTGCAGGTGTCAATAATCTTTGCTTCCACTCTTTAACCCATTTTATATTTTCATATTCTTCCTAATCTCCTGAAATACAAAACTGACAAAAAAATGCAAGCTCCCTTGTCCATATAGTCCATGTGCTTGCATTCAAACTCTTAAATGAATGCCATTTAGTACATCCACTGATTTTCTCAGAATCAAGTCTAATTAGAATGTTCTCTTTTTCAACCAACCAAAAGAATAATTGAACTGTAAAGTTCTCGCTTCATCCTGTAGATAATTTTGTATTGCACCAATCGACAATCACACATGCAACTTTAAATTTTACTACATCCTCAAATTTCAATTGCTCTCTAGAATGAATTCTTTTAACACATGCACCAACTCCATCATGTTCTTTTTTACCATGTCTAGCTTCAATAAAACTCCACATATTTTGGATATTATTTTCCTTGTGAACCCTACTTAACCAAGAAAACATTCAAGCATTCTTGAACTATCTTGTACAATTATCTAACCATATGAGATGTTCTAACATCAGGATTCCTCTTTTTCTTAAATTTGTATAAAATATATTGAAACAATATTGAACAAACTTTGATGAGTGTAATCAATTGTCACTCAAATAGAAATGATATTCCCTCAAAAATTATCTATCATGCTCTATACTATCATCTGCATGCCTGTATACAATATGAACAAACATAGCCACCTGCACTGAATTGTAATATTGTGATTGGATTTTATCTTGTGGAGCAAGAGTATAGTTTTCTGCAAAATCAACCACTGATAGTACAGTTCAAACTGTAAATGTGTTTCTACATGTGTTAAATTGTCTATCAAGTCATCGAGCATGTTAAGAGTCTTTGACATATTTTGGTACAATCTTACTCTTAAATTCTGATATAAATGCATGTACACTAATTTTTTTTGTGATTAAATCACAATACTTTTCTAGTTTTTCCATCCTTTAAAGAATAGTCAACATTATTAAATCTTTTAACATCCATTAATTGTTGTCTAAAATCATTTTCAACACTTTCATGCATACAAACTCCTAAGAATGAAAGACTGCCACAACTAGTGCATTGTCCAAAAACACATGAACTTAAATAAAATAAATGCTCATTAGATCTTTCACAAAACAAACCTGCTATAAAATCCTTGATTGTTTCAGGTGGCATATTAATACCATATTCTTGCATAATCATGTTAGTATTTAAAGTACAATGTATATATAGAAAAAGTTTATAATAATAATGAAATTGCACATGCATTTTACCACAACAAGAGATTTGTTTCTTATTAATCTTGACATACCAAGGTTTATATTTTTCAAATGATCTTTGACTTATGCTAATATTTCCAAGTAACACTGAATCATCTAAAAATTTCCTATAAAATTTGGTTTGAGTTGTGTCTAATAGGTGTTTTAGAAGAGGATTGTGAATTTTGGACCCCACTTTTAATTTCAAAACATCTCTAGCATTAGATGATACCCTAGTATTATCATACCAATATTTTTTAACCAAATATTTGATTTCAATATTCAATTTCATGTTAGACTTTAGGATTCAACCACTAAAACTCCAACATTGGTTGATTGGATCATTTTCTATACTTTCTCTTCTCTTTGCTGCTCTTACCAATGTTTTAGAATGTATGTTTAGAATTCCACTAATTTTGCTTAACATTCTTTTATACAAAGTTGTTTTATTAACTATAGCAGTAGTTATAGCTTGCCATGCTGCATTCTTATCTTTAGTTTGACATATAGCATGTTTAAGTGATTCATCTTTTCTTTTTGGTTTAAAAAAAATGCCTAACTTTTTCATTAATTTTCTCATTTTCCACATTCTCATCAATTGCATCATGAGTTGACATTGAAATGATAGTTTTTTTCAAATAATTTTTTTTTGTATAATCTATTTGCATACATTCTTATTTGTCTCCAAGAAATCTTACCAAGAAGATTATATAAAATAGAACTTTCAATATTTGAAAGATTATTTTTGTTTTCAACAACACAAGGATTTTCATTTTCACCAATACAAGGATTTTCATTTTCAATGACAAAAGGATTTTGATTTTCACCAACACAAGGATTTTCATTTTCTACAACAAAAGGATTTTCATTTTCACCAACATAAGGATTTTCATTTTCAACAACAAAAGGATTTTCATTTTGACCAACAAAAGGGATTTCATTTTCAATATTCATTTCTATAGCTTGTCTATGAAAAAAATTGATCTCAACATTGTTATATCAAGCTTCTTCAAAATCATCAATACGAATATAATCTAGAATCACATTCTCCATATCATTCAAAGGTGAATTTGAAGACATGCCTGGATTCATGCCTATTGTCACATTCTCCATAGTATTGAAAGGTGGATTTGAAGACATACCAAGACTAGTTTCTATACTCAAATTATCTTCCATATTAACCTTTTGCAAATTTGCATCATCTATATCCATGGCCTCTTTAATGTTTTTATCTTCAATAGTCATGTAACCAGATGCTTTAGCATTATTCATTGGTCAAATCCTCATTCTTCTATCTCTTTATCATTTTGCCTCCTCTCGCTTTGCTTGAATTTCTTCAGGGGTCAATACCTTCCTATCTTTCCTCTTTTGATGACATTGTGATCCCATGATTACAAAATTCTGAAGTACAAATGAATTTCAATAGTAAAAGTTTTTCCTTTTTACTCCTTCAAATGCATAAAAAATGAACACAATTCCTCTTCAAAATTGTCCCAATGTTACCTCCTTCCAAAATTCAAATAAAATTACAAGTTCAAGAGCATGTAAAAGATAAGATTTGATAAAAAATTACAGAATCAGTTGTTGTCGACCATACACAGTCCTACAAGATGTCAAGTTGGAGAAGACAACAATTTTTTATAAGTTTAATTTTAAAAAAATAGTCAAAATAGAAATAGGATCCTATTTGTTATAGGATCCCGTTTTGTTTTTGTACCATTGAAATAATAATAAAACAAATGGGATCCCATTTTCAAAGTGGGATCCTGTTCCTTGAAATTTGAATTTGAGGCATGGTTGCTGCTATGGGTTTTAGGTCGGGAAAAGGCTTGGGGACCCAACCCTGACCTTTGGACCTGCTTTGACTTGCAACTTGAATGTCATGTCAGTGTCAGTAAAAAAAAGTGAAATTGGACATATACCTAAAAATATTTTTTGTAAAAATATTTTGACAAAATTAAAACCCATTATAGATGAGATTGTGTAGATTCTAAATATGTAAGTTTTTTTTACAATTTGATTATTTTTTCTATTTTTCAAATAATTTTTGATGAAACTGGTTCATAAACTTGAAATATCAGGTTTTCTTATTATTTTAATAATTTTTTATTAAAATAATTTTTTGAAAAAAATTTATACGTGAGCAATATTCAGACAATTCTTCTCAATTTGAAAAAAAAAGTTTAGGTCATCTTATGCATGACGTACACGAGGGATTTTTAAAACAACAATTACTACCAATAAAATAATAATAAAAAATATTCAAAAAAATGACAAAAAAATATCGTAAGCAATCTTCAGTGTCTTACAGATCTTCTTCCAAAAGGATATAGAAAAATAAAATTATTTAGGTCAAAATATGGTTGACGTACACATGCATGGTATGGTAAAAAAAGTGACTTTTAAACAATGGTTTTTAAACATGCCTATTGAAAGTCAATTTGTATCATCTGGGTATTAAAAAAATTACATATTTGGAAACTAGACTCTGAGTACTACATTTCATATTTCTTTTTTAGGATTCAACCTCTAAGTGCTTCAAATTTTTAAGTCAAATGTGACAAATTCTGAAAATCAAGGAAAACACTTCACTTTTTGGCCAAAAAGTGGACTCAACTTCTTGCACACACCCTATATTTTAATTTTTCTATCATAAACACCTGATAATAGGCCTAATACAAATGGAAAATTCAACAACTTCTCAAATAATACCCACAACACCAAACTGCAAACTACACACAAACTAGATTACTCAATGTCTATTTCAATACATAGACACTACACATACAACACTCCTAAGACAAATATAAGAATACCCAAATGGCCAAATCTGACATAGAGCCTGGGATGGATGTAAACAACACCTACAGAAACATCCAACTACATGCAACAACAAATATATAAAAAGGCAACTCAAACTATGAAATGAACAATCCTGCAAACCAACACTGAAAACTACCAAAACCTCCAAATTCCTTTAGCCCAAATGCAAGATATGGATGAGATTGCTCCCTATGAGAAAAGGGTTTTTGTCCTTCGATCACTTGATGTTGATGGGTTTCCATCCACATGCATTTTGCTCCAATGGGGTTTCATCCATTGAAGAAGTCTTCTACAAATTTGTAAGTGTGAGAGAAAATAAGATATCAACAACAATTGTCAATGACCAATTTTCATCTTTTGTATGATTCAAGCTTAGGAGAAGTGGGTGCCTAATTTCCAATGCCTGGACCTTGAGCCTAAAAATATTTAATTTAATTTCTAACTGTCTAAAATAATATAATTGCATTAGGACAATATTAAATATTAAACCAATTAATTTCCCATGGGAAATTACTCTAAGGATTCCCACGCTCCACATGTGTTGGTACCATTAATAATATAATAAATTTAATATTTATTTATCGAAAAGATAAATATTGCACCAGGACAATATAAATATTAAATAAATAATATTTTCCAATGTACTTGACAACCCCTGACTTACTATTTTAGGATACTAGAAACTTGCTACTATTATTAAGTGCTATTTTTGGAAAAAGGGACATGATAAGTCCTCCCTTCCCAAAATTGCTCTCCCTCAATCAATTACAACCATAATCCTCTAGGATCCTTATGCCAAAATGATAAGACTTGTCAACCTACATATTAATCCCTGATCCTATGCCTGTGAGGAATTGCATCTTTTGCCAAAGAACACTGTGCAAACCTGAAGACTCAAATTCCTTTGTGACAATACCATGTATCCAACCATCAAGTATGAGCTCTTGGATGTGCAAATATTTCATGTCTTCTTCCTAATACCCAAACTGAACTACATCCTCCCACAAAGATTTGGTGAACTTACCGAATGCAATTTTGTCCATCTTCCTTCCTCGAATTCTAGAAAATCTCAGAGTAGTGAACTTGAGATGAGTGACACTGATGTAGAAATCACCAAGGCATAACCAACAATTCAATTCTATCAATGTGTATGTATTATGTCTCCATTCATTTTCATCAATAGACTTCCTTTCATAACTTGCCTCTTCAACTGTGTATATGCACTAGCAAGTGTCAAGTCAAACCTGAAACTCCTGCAACCTCTCTGAATAATATAAATCTAATTTTTGCATCTTATAGGACTGTTATAATAGTCAATGAATCCCCCAAAATAGAAAACATATAACCTGGAAATAATTACTTCATTTACCTCCATAGTACCAAAATATACATTGCAGGAATGCACAACAAAAAGCCCATACTTTACCTCCACTTGAGAGATGTTACTTTCAAATTTATGGACTAAACTATAATAGCAACAGTTCAGTAGAGGATTGGAAAATAACATCATACAATAGCAACATATACACCACAATTCTCTAAAAATTGAATTTCCAAACAACTCATTGAAATAGAATATGATGTCCATGTAAACATTTTTCAATCTTGATAAGGGGTAAGCAATGGCTGCAGCAAACATACTAGAACAACATGATTTAGCTTATTATTATGGAAGATGATGTACTTTCTGGTGTGTTTTAGAACTCCCTCCTCAAGGTTCCTCCATAAAATATTCTGCTTCATTTCATATTCAACCATTGCAAAGATTCCATCCTTGTGCCAAATGAGACCATCTACAAGCACCAACTTGTCACCCAATTTTTGTGACTCATCACTCTTATGAAAAAAATACAATATATGTTTAGATACTCTCATGAAAGAATCATGCTATAATTTCCATAACATATAAATCCTTGTGGCTATCAAACAAAAACTCCAAATCACACAATACTGCCAACACTGTTCTTGTCTCATCGGCAAGATTAAACCCACAACTTTTGAAATTGATATGAATGGAAAAAATATCAATATTAAATGACATACAATAGTATGAAATTGATCTACAATAGAAACACATTCCCCAATAGACAACACCCACAAATATTCACACAACTTCACTAGAAACCTACATACAACACACACATACTGCACTACTAGAACATCCTTCCTAAATCTCCTCCAAATTAATGTTATGATGGATGAATTTGTGTATATGGAAAAATCGATCTATTCTAAACTAAATAAAACCAAAGAACCCAATAACATAAAGAAAACGAATTTAAATAAGAGCCATGACAAATAATCAATGCAATAAAGACTTTTACCAAAATTTGTGTTGTTTCCTTTGGATTGAATGTAGAATTGCTCAATGAAGTTGCGAAACCATAGCTGCAACAAGCAAGTGTAGTACTCAAGAGATCAATGTCAAATGATCGTAAAGTTGCTCAATCGACACGTTGTGTATGCTCGAAGCTCTGTTAAGTATGCCTGAAAATACGATCGAAGAGAGAGACTCAATGAAGGAGATGAGGGGGGTTTATATAGATTTCAAGGAAAATTGATCAACGGTCCAGATAATTCAGAAGAATCAATGGAGGAGATAAGCTGAGGAATGTGCAACGAATAAGAAGCAGACATGTGTCTTGCTTTCTTTTGCATGAGAGGAGTTATCAAGAATAGAAGAATGAGTTAACTGAAGAGATAAATCAATTAAAAGAATAAAGCAATTAGTTAAGTGATTTAAAACAAGAAGAAGAGATTTGCATGAAAAAAGAAGATATTTTGCTTTATTAAATATAGAAATATTTAATTGATGAGCAAGAAAGCTTGAGTTATTTTAGAGATAACTCAAATTAGAAGAAAAAGCAACTTAAATAAATAATTGATTTATTTAAATTTAGAGAAGATATTTTGGAAGAAACAATTAAATAATTAGAATTATTTAATTTAGAAGATTTGAAAGCAAATTAAATAAATAAATTTATTTAATTGTTGTGCATGATTTTGGGAGACTGATTTTTGATTTAATTAAATAATTTAAGAATTATTTAATTTTAGATAAGAGGGAATTTGTTGAATTAATTAAATAATTAGATATATTTAATTAATGTAGATGTGAATTTTGGAAGGTGACAATGATTTAATTAAATAATTGAAATTATTTAATTGTGGAAGAATATAGAGGAATTTAATTTAATTAATTAAATAACGAGGATTTATTTAATTAATGTTGAATTTAGGAGATTTAGAAGAATTTGATGATAATTAATTAAATAATTAGATTATTTAATTAATGTGTGCAATGCAGGTGATTAGACAGATTATGAAATGCAAGTAGCATGACAAGTTGGTCATTTTAGGGTGTCTACAGAATTAGTTTTCACTAATAGTGGGGACCTTCTTCTAGCATCATCATGCAAGGATACTATTGTCACATAAATTTGCACCTAGTGTTGAAGGTTTTTAGGGCTCCAACAATCTAGTGAAACAATGAGATGACCTCCATGTGTGGGACCATGCAAGGAGGTCAAATCTCCAAAGAGAGGCTAGTTCCTTTGCTGAATAAGAGATTTAGTGATCCTAAGACTAAACCTAATATATCCACCATTTATGAAAAGAGGAAGAGGAAAAGGTGATACACCAGGTTTGAATGTGAAATCTCTCATAGAATTGAGAATGCACAACATATTTAGATATAGTTAATAAATATACACAAATCTAGCATGTTTTAATAGAGGTAAAGAGAAAGAAAGGGTTGAGTGGAACTAAAAATTCATAGACAAACCATCCTCATATTACATAGAGTTAAAAACCAGCATAAAGAGGTAAGAATAACCAGCATATATTTAATCGAAAGGTATGGTTATAGTAGAGGAGGGCTCTATTTGAATACAAAATGAATTAAGTATCCAACGCTTAATACATATTACATGGATGCATATATAACACTTGATTACAGTTGACCTATGTCATCTATTACAATTAATTTGCCCCCATGGCCTATTAGAAGAACATTCACGCTAGAAAGGATGCCTATCAACAAGACTTCAATGCAAAAATATATCTAGATCTAGGAGGAGATGGAAGATATTTGTGGCATTAATGAAAGTAGTTGACTTATCAACATGAAATGATCAATGGAAAATATCTACTTTACAAAGCCCTTACAACACTTCAATTCGACCTCTGATATGTCGTGTCAGCCAAAATTGTATATTTTCTTTAGTTGGCAACCTATCCAGATATCCAGATGTGCATGTCCATATCCGGATCTTGAATTCTGGATCAAAATTTCAAAGTATGGATTTCCCACAAAAATCTTGCCAAATGATAGAGGATGAAATTCTAAGTAGGTTTGCCTTTTGGATCATGTGGAAATACCCCAGAATGAAAAAGATATTCATTGTCAAAGTTGTGGTCAATGGTCATATAGATATCCATGCATACCTTCAAGGTCTTCACATTTGCAAATATCTGGATGAGATATCCCAACCAAAAACATGAGTCTTAATATCTCAACATCTGGGTGCACCCATCAAATTTACCCTAGCAGTATAGAGACTTGTCATCATCTGCATGTTGGAAAGACAGTTGTTGTTGCACCAAAAAATTGGCCTATTAATACCCAATACAACTGCTAGAGTTAAAGAATCTACGAGAGATAGTTAAGCCTTGTCACGAACCCAAGTGCTATGCTGTACAGCATAAGGATACCAAGGGTGCACACCTTGCAACAATCCCCTAGTGCAAGCGAGGGGTTCAAACCCATGACCTAGGCTCTAATACCAATTGTTGGAAAGACAGTTGCTGTTGTACCAAAAGATTGACCTGTTAATTCCTGATACAACTGCTAGAGTTAATGAATCCACGGGAGGTAGTTAAGCCTTCTCACGAACCCAAGCACTGCATTGCACAACACAAGGAGACCAAGGGTGCACACCATGCAACACCACATGGATATTTGATGTCTTGATGTTAACTTTTAAAATACCACCCCTGAATATCTTGATGATGTCATTAGTGTAAGTGCTTCTTTGGAAATAGATCTAGATGATGTCATCAGGATATGTACATTCAAGGATAATATGCTAGTGGCAGAATGTCCTAATGATGTCATCATAATATGCACTTCTTTGGGGAGGGGAATGGATGGCGTCATCAAGATATGCACTTAACTAGACATTGGGAAAGATCTAGACATTTAGAAAACATCTGGATATTGGAAAAATATCCATATATTAGCTAAGGTCTGGATATCAGGAACATATCCATATATTAGCTAAGGTCTGGATATCGGGAACATATCCAAATATTAGCTAAGGTCTGGATCTTGGGAAAATATCTAGATCTTAGCTAAGGTCCAAATGTTAAGAAAAATATTTGGATCTTAGCTAAGGTTAGGCTATTAAGGAATATCCAGATAACCAAATAGCAGATATACATACCAAGAAACAACTAAGTATGAAGATGGAAATCTCCGCAAATGCAAACTTTGAAGCCTTTAGGTTTTTGGGTTTTTTAGATTTTTTGCAAGGATTCTCTAGATGAATTTTTAGGGATTTTGCATGGCAAAACACTAGAATTTGAAGGATCTAAGGCCTCTAGAGTTAGATTCCAAGGGTTTTCAACAAGATTTTCAAGGTAGGTCATTTGACTCTGGGTAGAGGAAAATAGGTCAACATTTTGGTGACCTCTTAGGAATGTTTACCTACTAAACAACTAGACCAGTGGCCTTAAGCATCCATTGGGAATGTAGGCCAAAACTAGACTGCAATAGGTCAAAACAACTGAAACCTACCTCCTCAAACACACCAAAAAGGAAAAAGGCTTGCATTGTCCTAATGACAATGCAACTTGTGCAAAAGCACTTAGGGAAAGTAAACCTAAAACCAAAAAAAACTAAAACAATATGTATAAAATCTTAGACCCACATTAATGATATGGTTTGAGATGGATCCCATTAACTGAGATTGGTAGAACTTCACAATCCAGTCTTGAAATAATGAAGGCATTTGCTTACTTGTTGTTGAAGATGATTTAAAGCCCACTCGAAAGTGCATCAAACTTGGTGTGACCCCCAGGCTTGGCTCATTTTGCATCCCATTTCAGAACCAAATCACCTTCTTTGAAGGTCTGAACCTTAGCTTTCTTGTCAAATACTTCTTAATCTATTTTTGATGTCCTAAAGTGATCAGGGTTGATTGTCTTTATTCTTCTAATTCAGTCAATTCAACCATTCTAATAGACCTTACATCTTCTCTCTCCAATTCCAATTGCTGAGCTAATTCTAATGCAAAAAGCTCCAAAGATATAGGCAATCTATTTTCTCTTCCATAAACAAAAACAAAAGGAGAGTTACCAATGGCTCATTTGTAGGTGATCCTATCAACCCAAAGAAATAATTTGATCTTATTGTGCCATTGCCTCTAGTTTGTCTCCATGGTCCTGATTAGGTTCTTATTGGTGGATTTAGCCAACCCATTACCTTGGGGGTGATAGTTGGATGAAGTCTTTAAAAACACATTGTACTTAAGAGACAAATCAATAATTCTAAAACCAGTGAATGCTTTCACATTATTAGAAATAATGGTATGAGGAGCTCCAAACCTTGTCATGATTTCTTCCAAGAAATCCATGATACATGACTCAATGGCCTCCTTGAGTGGGATTGCTTCAACCCACCTAGTGAAGTAGTCCATTGCAGTCAAAACCCACTTCTGACTAGTATTGGAAGTGGGATTTATCATGTCAATGAAATCTAATCCCCATTGTGAAAAGGGTTGATAGGCCTGAATAGGGTGGAGTGAAAGTGTTGCTAGTCTTTTATGGCGGGGAAAGTAAATTAGTGATTCAATATGTGAACAATTGTGTAGGGTGTCTACATCATTGAAATTCTATATGACTTCATATTTGGTATATTATGTTGTTTCCATGAAGAACTTTCCAGGTCTCACTTCAGAAGGTGACAGGAGAGATATTCATGTATATGAGTACTACCCTTAACTAACACTGAAGGAAAGCATCAAACATTTCAAGAGGGTGAATGACAAATTTTTCTATAACTATATTTTCATGCTTGAAAAGAAGAGAGTTTCTGATGAGGCTTGGGAATAGGTCAAAAATTTTGGATGCATATTTCTATAATTTCCTACTTTCACCTATATCAAAGTTGGTTGTTTCAGTGGGCATCCATATATGCTTCCAAGGTATGTAGGTCATAAGTTAATTTTGATGGAGTTGTGTAGACAAATTGTGGATGTGCATAACAAGAAGGTAGGGTCTCATAGAGCTAGATTCAAATTTCAAGTTAAGATTGGTAGATATTGCATTTCCACTACTCCTAAAGCAAAAGCAATGGAAACATAAATGCAATGGGTCACGATGAAGAGGTACAAGAAAAGAGTTGATTTTGATTACCAAGGAATGAAAGATAAATTGAAAGGTAATTATACTCATGTTCATAAGGTTGAATACATATGGGTCTAATGTAGAAATGAGGAAGATGTGAGGAGACTAGACTATAGTCAACTTACTTTGGAGTAGATCGGGAATTTTCAGCTAGCTGATATCCCAGAAGTTATGTAGGAAGAAGGTGACATAGTCAAGGCTGTGTATGTAGGTTACAAGATCACTAATACTCCTCTTCCACCCATCTAGTGGTCTCAAAAGGAGACGACCTCAATAAATGAAAGGTTTCAACCTATTCTCATGAATACCAATGTGTAGTTGGAGAAGAAAGGAATAAAGTTGAAAATTTTCAAAATAGGCTCAGAAGATGAACAAAGAGAGGGGCCTTCTGGTAAGAAGGAAGAGTTGAGAACAAAGAACATAGAGGATTCTCCAAGCACCAGTAGAAAGCTAAGGATTGTTTTCAAGACAAAGGGAGGTAAAGGGAAGAGGAAAGAAAAGGAAGGAACATCCACTCATCTAGATGTTGAACAAGAGGAAATACCTATTACAGAATCACAGGAACTTCATGTTAAATATCAAACTGAGTCCACACAGGTAATACCTCCTCATTCTTCTCCTTTAGTTTCAAATGTTCAAACTCCTATTCCTCCTATGTCTTCAAGTGTTCAACAATTTCCAACAATTTCTATATTTTTGACACACCCACTATATCCATACATTCTATTCATTCATCCCAGTCTACACCTGTCAATGAACCATTGTTTGATATTTCTTAGGGTAACATAGAAGACATGTTTGGCACCCTTTCCTCCTTTCCAAGTTTATCAAATGTACCCGTGTCTATGATTACCTCAATTACACAATCAAATTTTGATAACTTTTTATCTTCTTCCTCATCCAAAGTATCGATTGATGTTAATCCCACTATTGTGCAAAATCAAACTCCACCCATTGTCAGTTTTACTCCACTTGTGTCTACATATGGAAAAGAAATTTTCACCCCACCTATTTCACAAAGGCCCATACATTCTACTCCATCATCCCAAAATCTGGTAATAAAAATAGGAGGTGATTCTTTTGTTCTCCCCCTTGGTTGTTGTCACAAAATCCAAAAAGAAAGAAGTAAGCAATTTCTCTTGATGAGTTTGGTTTTAGTCAATTTGTCCTAGTGAATCCCGGAGCAACTAAGAAGGCTAAAGCCTAGTCCAGAGTGCTTGTTGACCCATTAGGAAACAAATATGCTGAGATAGCAATTCCTCCACTAGACAAAAACATCAATGAAGTTCAACTTTTTGATTATCCTATCCCAAGAATAGACCTTGGAAAACAAACTCATGAAGGTGCCAAGGAAGATATGCAAGTAGCATTTGTTGTGTTAATTGAGAGGTACGATAGGGATAAGTTGATCAAGGACCAACTTACGCTCAATGTTGAACAACTTAATTTTGTGTTGTTAAGAATAGTCAAATCCTCAAAATAGATACAACCAATAACAACATGTGTTGATGATGAAGAAATTTAGAAAGATGAAAGGATTGAAGCACAACAGAAAGTTGTAAGTGCTTGGATAGAAAGACTTATTACACAAGGATCTCAGCTCTTAGAGTCTTCTATTGAATTATTTAACAACATGAATGATGTCAAGTTAGAACTGAGCCATACACTTGATTTGCTAATATAAAATCTATAGTTGGTTGAAAAGGATCTTGAAACTTGGACAAGGTTGAATTATTTCAAGTTAGAAGTGTTAGTTGAGATTGGGGTGATCCCCACAAGGAAGATGTACATTGAATATTGGGAAGCTTTGAAGCACAAAAGAGATGTCCTTAAGGAATTGATTAAAGATTTGTAGGAGACCCAGGATGAAACCATTAACAAAGGATTAGATGTCACTTATAAGATAAGGGAATTTTCATGCTAGAAACTTGATGACAACCAGAAAACTCTTGTCATGGATACAGTTGTTTTGGTGTTCACTACACCAATTCATGCTGAGGTAGAAGTAGAAGCTTTCTCATTGGCTTCTATTGACAAATTAGTGGAATTTCAAGTAATCCTGGACAAACTACAGACAATCTTGGATAAACATAGAAAAGTGCATGTGAACATAGGGGACTCTATCACATGAGTTCTAGCCATCTCTAGTTACACACCAGGGCTAAATGACATTGAAGTTTAGGCAGCTATGAAAAGATATGAAGACTTTTTAGAGAAAGAGAAAGAAGAAGAAGATCTATCTTCAGACACTTAGTTTATTTTATTATGCTTTTGTTATGTAATTTGTAATTTTTAGATGACAAATTGCATGTCTTTTTGAAAAATGAAATGACATGTAGTTGAAGTATAGAGTCCCAAGTCATATCGAACTCTATTTTTGAATAAGTCAAATTAATTGTAAATTCCTTATTTTTCTCATAGCCTCTCCTTATAAATAAAGAGGGGCTCTTTTGTAATTAGTATCTTTTATCTATTGAAGCAAAGTGCTATCATTTTGAAGAGCAAATTGAGACTTTGAGTTCATATTGTAAATCATTTCTCAATCAATACAAAGAAATCAAGTTGGCATCCAATCTTTGTCTTGGATCAAGTTTGTGATATTTTAGAATTATTCTTACATCTATTCTATTACATTAGCTTGTGTACATGGTTGAATTGTACGCATGGAATCAAGTGTTTTAGAAGGTGCTCCAAAACTAATTTTGTAGACTTGGGGCTGCAATATCATCTTTGGAATTGTGTTGATGTTCATGATTGGGAAGATATGTAAAGGACTTTGAGCTGCTGCTTATCTTCTATTTTCATTTGATCTCATTATAGCATATGGTGAAGACTTTGTGCTGTACCTTATTATATACTTTTTCAACTTCAAGTTAGCATAAGAAGAAACAAAAGACTTTGTGCTTTTGTGGGTTTCTTGGTATCAATACATCCTGGTATCACCTCAGTTATTCTTATGTTTATTCAATTTGGATATCAATTATTATTGTTCCAACAAGTAGTTTTTAGTTTATCACACTTTGTAAGAATCAAGAGTTTGTTATTAAAAGTTTGTAAGTGAACATCTTTTTTGAAATAAGAGAAATAGATGATATGGAAACATCCACATGTTAGTTTTAGTGTAAATAAACATAGTTAAGTACATGTTGATTGTAGTGGGCAATAAGAAGGGAGCCTCCCCTTTCTAAGAGGAGAGATTATATCTCATCACACTGTGGCTGATATAACCATTTTGTTATCAGCTAGTTGATAACAAAATATTCACCCAATAGTTCTTCATGCTTTCAAATTTCATGGAGTTCCTCCTTCAAATTATAACTATAGCAAATTTCTTTCCTACAACATCACATCATGTAGACAATGCTTGCAAGAAATATGAAATGAAAAGTGCATAGCATGAGATGGTTACCTTCTCAAGCTTACCAAAGCTTCTTGTGGTCTTCCCATCCGTATAGAGGCTTCTTTCTTTGTTTGGATTGAAAGTATTTCACATGAACTCTTGAGATGGATGAAATTGAAAGCATTACCATTTCCCTTGAGTTGCTTCCACTGTTGTACTTCCTCATGTGAATGCCCCTCAATAAAGTCATCCTGAAACTCCTCCTAATAAACACATAGTGTATAAAATGTCAACTTCTTGCTTTCAATTTGACTAGAGCCCCATCTTTGATTTAAGGAAGCCCAATCACCTTTGGCTCAAACATCATATCCTTCCACAAATGGATATGAGGAATCTGAAATGAAAAGTATATGACATGATTTATTTACCTTTTCAATCCCTTCCAAGGATTTTTGTGTTGCATCCTCCTGAATGCCCTGAACATTAGTGTCTTGGGCCAAGTATGTCACATCATTCTCCCACATAGATTCTTGACACAAACTAGTTTCCAATTCTATGACATGTTGGAATCCTCTATCCAATGGTGATCCTGGGAGCATATTACTGAACACTGTATTATGCTGATTTGGAAACACTTGAATATCAAAATGAAGACTATGTTTCTTACCATAAAATGAGATAGAATGCATATCCTCCATTGCCAAACATATTGCTCTCCATGAAACTTTTCCCTTGCAAGAAGTCTTCATATCTATGTCTACTTCCATTGTTCCTTTATATACACCTCCAAGCACCATATCTTTCCCTTCACATGTAATCTTTATTTTTCTTAAAATGATGATTTTGTAGAAAGTCACTCATGGAATGCAACCATTGCACACACATAACCATTTGAGTACTCAAATAGTAGAATGCATTACATAACTCATGTTTTGGTATTGCAATTTTTAATCTCCTTAATGGTTGTATCAAATTAAAAATGCATTTTCCATCATGCTTCTGCTGCACTACTCTGATACAATTAGATGTTGGGGATTCTGGACTCGAAAATGCTTCTAAAAATATGAGATTCATCCCATAAAAATTCCATCCTTCATGTGCTTTTCAATATGTTCATTTTGTGGCTCTTTGGATAAAGCACTAGGATCCCACACCATCATGGATGAAGAATTTTGAATTTGATAGGAAGGATTCATCTTCCACTTTGTACCCTTCATCTTTTCATCATAGTTAGAATGCTTATCATTATAGAAAAAAAGTTGTGATGACATATTATGAAGATAATGCAAAACATTCTTGATACTACTTCCACCCTTATTTCTTAAGTTGTAATCATAGTTCAGAAATCAAAGTGTTTACCTTCCTTTTCTGATTTGGAATTTTAGAAATTCACAACACTGTCACTCTCATAATGAAAATCATTAGTAGAAAAAGATTGAGCTATAGTATCCATCACGAAATCATTTCCAACAATATGGCTATTGTGTTTACCATTATCACTTGGCACTGGCTCCTTGCTTTACATACTTAGAATTTTTGTAGGTGTTTCTTGGACACTAAAAGGAATTTTTTGAACCTTTTCTTCCATTATCAAATCTTTATCTCAAACATGCAAGATTTATTTCACTTTAACTTCATCCAAAATAACATTTTCTTAAAGTGGGAGCTCACTAGGTATCACTCAAATATTTTCTTTAATTAAAGAATATTTACCTTCAATATTTATAGCTTGATGTAGCCCTAGTTCAATTCTTTCCTCCATTTTTAAGTCAACATTAGCTGGTTTTTTCTTCAAAAATATTTTCTTTCTCTCCAAATCCCCCATCCATCCTAATAGATTCTTTTGATATTTTTGAAATTAGTGCAATATTTTCATTATGGGTTCTTGAAATGTTTACATCTTTCGCAATAAAATTTGTTTTCTTCCCCATAGGCTAGAAAGATCATGCTCTGATACCACTAAAATGTCCCAAATAAATAATTTCAACAATCAACAAATTCATAAATTGATTTTTCCATAAAAAAAACACAAAAGCATCTCCGAAGGGCACATTGTTTTAATCGTATAATGCTCAAATTTTCTCAGAATCTTCCCAAAACATTAACTAATGATATTCTATAATTTCTAAACCTATTGGGACTGATTTCATAAAAAAATATTCACTACAACTCTCAAAATCTAAATCAGAAAATTGCACATTAATTAGGAAACTATGAATGCCCATAATTGAAAATAATCACCACCAAATGAATATAATTTGATCTTTGTATCATAAAAACTTGATAATAGGCTTGATAAAAATTTAAAATGTAACAACAACTTCTACAATAATACCCACAAAACCAAACTAAAAACTACACACAAACTAAATTACTCAATGTGTATTTCAATACATAGACACTACACATGCAACACTCTTGAGACAAATCCAAGAATACCTAGATGGCCAAATCTAACATAAAGCATGGGATGGATGTAAACAACACCTAAAAAAACATAAAATGCATAAAAAAGCAACTCAAACTATGAAATGAACAATCTTGTGCCACACCAACACTGAAAACTTCCAAAACCTCCAAATTCCTTCGGCCCAAATGTAAGCTCTAGATAAGATTGCTCCCTGTGAGAAAAGGGTTTCTATCAGGGTGGGTGGTTTCATTAATTAATTGTGATGGAAGGTAGACTATGAAGAGAAGAGGGAGTCACCACCCTTCATACTTACATTAAGGATATTTGGTAAAAACCTCAATAACTGCTTGGTAGATTATAGTGCCTCTACTAATATCATGCCTCTCTTAGTGTGTAAATATCTAGGTCTCACCCCAACCGAGTTACCATGAAAGGTCACTCAGCTAGATAAAACTAAATTTAATATTTTTGGTGAACTAAATCATGTTCATATGTAGTTAGCATCTGATCCTCGCATCCAATAATACATTGGCATCCAGGTAGTAGATATTGCTAATACTTATAAATTTTTTTTAAGTAGGGACTGGTCTAAGACATTAAATGGATACATGGTTACTAACTTCTCTCACATGTGGCTCCCTTGGATAGGAATTTCCAATAAAATTGGGATAGAAAGGTACCCCAAAATGAAACATTTGATTGCAGAATATAATCAAAATGATGAGGTCATGTTTTCTAAAGTAGATCTTGGAGTTTATTACCCTACTAAGATGAAGCGGGTTGAAGAGATCCTATTTTCTTATACTAGTTCAGAAAGTATATCCAATGGACCAGATAGTATGAGAATGCTTATTGAATTTGATGAGGAGGCTTCTGAAACTGAGAGTGGAGTCGTGGAAGGTTTCAAAGAACTCATATCCAAATTCATAAATAATTAGGCTAGTATTGAAAGTAGGTTCCATTAGAATATTTGTTGCTACCTAAATGGTGCAGGATCCACAAAGATTTTCATTAAGAATTTACATGCTTGTTTTGTGTAACTATAATTGATTAGGTAAAGGGTCGCCTAAAAGCTTTGGTGTAGTCAAGCCCAACAAGCCAATGTTCTTATGCTAAAGATGTGACAAAACAAAAGGATGGAGAAAAGAGGAATTCCAACCCCAAAATTCTAAAATAAAGCCATGGAAGTGAGGATATATGGATAATTCACTTCAATGGTTCTAAGTCTAAGCAAATTGCCAGTGAAGATTTGAATTGACGATCCTTAGAGGTGAGTCTTTTCTTTCATCTCATAGGTTACAATTTTATTATACCAATAATGTTGTAGAATACGAAACATTAGTACACTACCTTCTCCTTGCCATTAAGAAGAAATCAAGAATAATCCAAAATCATGGTGATTAAGAGTTAATAATCAAGAAGGTTAGGAAACTATATACATTCCACAACAAGAGGTTGAACTGGTATCAAAATAGAGTATGGGATCTCATAGAAAGATTTGATGCATTCAATATTTTGCTAATTCCTAGAAAGAAAAATCATGTGGAAAATGCCCTAGCTTAGGAAGCTAGTATGGTAAAACCCCTAGCCTTGTCAGATTTGAAGAAATTTACTATGGAATTTACCCTTGTTCCATCTATGTCTAATAATGTTACAAATTTCTAGTTCTTTGAAGATGACAAACATATATTGGATTTCATTACTAAATCACATACATTTGCAACACAAATCCTTGATGAAGTAGATACTGAAGAGGTAGAAATTGACCTGGATAGAATAATTAATTTGAAAACTAACACTATTCCAAGAGAAATGGTGCATTTTGAAAGGTTGTTTGATTTGGATTAGTTGGATGCACATAAGGAGAACATTGAAATAGAAGACAATAAGTATGATTCATACAATTTGGGCTCCCAAGATAATTTGAAGAAAGTCTTTATAGGACAAATGTGTACACTTGAAGAGAAGGAAGGTATCACTATTAAAGTATTAACTGATTATCATGATGTTATAGCTTGGAGCTATGATGATTTAAATACATATGACACTTCAATTATTACACATAACATAACTTTAAATTTTGAAGTTAAACCTTTCTAGTAGAGGCAAAGACTTGTGAACATGCTATTAGAACCACTAATATTTCAAGAAGTGAAGTTTTTGTTAGTACTGATCATTTTTCAAGTCTACCATTCCACCTTGTTGGCAATATCTGTTGTCATTGATGTCAATATAGTATATGGCAATATAAGAAAAAACTTGTATAGAGATTGTGTATAGAAGAAGGAGAAGTTGATGGATGGTGGAAGATTTGAGAGAGATAGTTTGACTTAGTTGAAGTCAAGGGATCAAAATGTCTAAGGCAAGTCAATCTAGAAGACCTAGTAGATGGAGTGAAATCAGTCCAGAAGAAAAGAAATTTGTCTAAGTATGATGGGGTCATTCCACAATAATGGGTTACACTTTTTGGACAAACTTGACATTGAAATCAACATTTTGAACTAAATCTTCACTTTCTGACACCTATAGCCACTAAACCATTAGGAATTTGAAGATGATACAAACTAGTGATCTGTGAGATTTTGTTCATAGATTCTAAATATATATATATATATTAAAAATTTGGAGTTAAATTGTAAAAAAAATTGTGTCTCTTTTGATAACTAGTTTTTAATAGTAAACAACATTTTTTAAAGTGATGTGTATTCCATAGCACAAGTTTTTTTATACAAAGGATAAAATTCTGATTCTTTTGAATTTAGATTGGTAACACCGATATATAGGGCATGCATTTGGTTTTATAATGTTTTGTTGAATATTTTTTAAAATTAATTTTTGAAGTCAAACCAATTATAATTTAGACATAGGCATATTCCGTAAAACATAACTTTTTCAGTATGTATCAAAATTCATTTTTATTTTTTTTGTTGAAACAAGGACATCAATACCTAGGGCATAGATAATTTTCATATTTTTTTTCCCCTAATTTACTAATTTTCCATGTGTGTAGAACAGAGAACTTGATGTTCAGTGAAAAATCTACATTCACAAGAAATACAAAATAGATATAATAATCAAATTAAATATATTTAAAATTATACTTTTTGGGGAAGCTTATAATAAGGACTACATCCTTACAAAACATAAAATTTAAATGAATTCATTGATGGAAACAGGTTGTCATTGATGTCAAAAAGGTTCATCAAGAATGTGCTTGATCAAGATGTCTTGATATTGATTGCAGGATGATGTCATGGTGCAATGTGTTCTTAGATGCTTATGTTGTGTTTTTGTGTTCACAAAATATATTCTCATACTATATTAAGCTTGGCTGATCTTTGAGTTGGGTCTTCATGTTCATTGAGTTTTGTCATCTCAGGACTTTGAGTTTTGTTCATCAAATTTAAGATAAGAGTTGTTTTCATGACAAAAGTTCTTGTTAACATAGTTCTTCATAAAATTGACAAGAGTTTCCATTGATGTCAAACTGATGTGGTTACAAGCTATGTAGGGTTCATGAGAATCATGTGAGAGTTCAAGTTGTGTAGACACATGTGATTGGTCATGTGCTCTCAGAGAGGTTTGTAGGTTGTAATCTTTTGATGTTGATTTCCCTCATGTATGTGATGATGTTTCTCTCATATCAATTTAGATCATGGTCAGAGTGTTGTTTCTTCAAGGTTGCCTCAAGGTTGTGCATATCAAGAACAGTTGAATATTGTCTTGCTTACACAAAGTTGACACAAGGTGTTGGTAAGTTGTTCAAGAGCACACTTCGCAGAGAGTTTTCAAGGACTTGATACATATGTGATGATAAGACTGAAGCTTGCAGAGAATGGTCTTCAAGGTGCGTATGGTGTTCAAAGTCTCAAAGATTTATTTTAAAGATCTCAAAGTATATACTAAAAGCCCTAGTTTAAATGTCAAAGCACTTTATTTCTATTTCAATGATGACCGACTGAGCAGGTTGTAAGTGACTTTAGTCACAACTTGGGGGTCTATGATCGTAGTTCTACTAGCCCCTTTGGTTAGAGCAACCGGTAACTCAAGTTTGTTTTTAAATGTTGGGCACCATTTTAGTGATCAACGATCTAGTTTAAATGATTAGTGGGCACGCAGGCCAATATCAAAGGCTAAGGTTTAAAGTTTGTTTCTCCACCCGTGTATGTACATTGATGTGCTCATAGATATCATCTTTTCTAGACTGCATTGTTTAAGATTTGTTTGGAGGCTATTTTTAACAATAATAGTGGAAGTTGTTAATTTTTTTTAATAAAAAAGCAATTTTTAAGATTCCATCCTAATTTTTCATGGCAGAGGAGATAAAAGAGGAAGATTTTTCTTCTAAAAGGAGTGAAGTATTGTTTTTATTTTTTATGAGTGAAGATAGGCTTTTTATGCTTTTCTTTTTTCTATTCTCATAAGAGAAGAGTTGTGGATATGAATATATTTTTTTATGCAGATGATTAGGTTGGAGATGGAGAGAATTTGAAGAGTTTTTTAAAATTTGAATTTATTGAAGATATTTTTGCAAAAGGAGATTCTTATGGGGAAAATGAATGGATTTGGAGAATAAAAAATATGGAAGATAATTCTATAGGGGCATCATGATTTAAGGACATCATTCATTTTTATGGAGAGATGGCAAAGAGGAAAAATGAAAGTTCTTGAGTTTTTATTCTTTTCAAAAAGGGGTAGAATGAATTGAAAACTTTATTTAATGGCATTTTGAATAGGTTTGAAAATGCAGAGATAGAAGAATATCAAAGTTTTTTTTAGGAGATTGAACATTTATTTTGAAAGAAATTTTTGAAGATTTTCTATGCAGGGAAGATGGATAATGAATAGGGTAGATTGATTCAAATTGATTGTAGAAAGGGAATACGAATAGATTGAAGACTCCTGAAATATGAATTTCATTTTTTTGTGATATGATTTTTCTTTTGCAAATCCTTCGTGAATGGAAATGGTCATACAAGTGAAATTGATTTTTTTTAAAGATGTTAATCAAATTGAAAAATTAATATGAGAGGGATTTGAAAAGTCAAGTTATTTTTGTATTGCAGGAGAAGAGTTGAATGTGAAAGGTCATATGATATTTAATGACATTACAGGTGCTTGGATTGAGTGATTGTTGTGCAGATCAATGAAAAAGATAATTTGATGATACAGTTGTAATGGATGTGAATCAATACGAAGACAACTTGTATGACACAGTTTGAATCAAATCCAATATGAAGGCAATATGAAATTGAATCTAAATCAGGTAAATTATTGAGCATCAGATGCAAGTTGAAGACATACACATGGAGAAATTATAAATGGAATTTGTATTATGCAGAGATGGGATAATGAATTGAATGGAAACATAGTAACCCTCTTATTTTGTTTATTATTTCTATTGGTGATTGGGTTTGCCAGTGAGGCTTGTGGTCAATGAGACCTTCCTATACCAGTGAGGCTTATGGTCAGTGAGACCTTCCTATGCCAGTGAGGCAATATTAAGTCAGTGAGACATGTTATATAAGTCAGTGAGACTTTTATGTATGCCAGTGAGGCAATCACAAGTCAGTGAGACTTTGTAAAGTTAAAGATTTTATACTTAAGCCAGTGAGGCAGTTTGAGTGGTTTTTGTACCTCGGGAGGGTTTTCCACTCATTAAACCTTCTTGTGTTGATGATTTCCATAATTTCAAGATTTGGTGAATGTGCTTTTGATAATTTATTCATTTCAGACAAATCTTATTGACATTTCTAGAGAAGAAATAAAAATTGTTTTTTGTGTATCAACACTGATTCACCCCCCCTCTCAGTGTTGATTGTACTCCTATAATTGGTATCAGAGCATAGATTCCCTATTATAGTCCAATTGGCTTGGGTAGATCTTGAGGGTGGACTATAATGGGTAAGTGCAACTTGAAGAAGGAGAGTGTTCAAAAGCTAGAGAAACTCCTAGAAAGAAAATTGATCTTCATGTTGTTGCGCTTGAAGGCAAAAATAAGTCAGAAGTTAAAATGAATACCAAAGATGAGTTTGTAATGCATAATCAAAGAAGAAATTTCAAGAGATCTGCTCATGTAAGACAAACATACATGTATAGGTATAATTATTCATTTAATGGTTATTGTTATACCTGTAATCATTTTGGACATAAAGCAGTTGATTGCCGAAGGAATACTAACCTTGTATGTTACAAGTGCAATAATGTTGGTCACATTCAAAGAAATTACAAAATGAATAGAAGGTATTATCAATCATTTGATTATGATTACAATATAATTTGTTATAGTTGCAATTCTCCTAGTCACAAAGCATATAGTTGCAGAATTGCATTACCTGATTTGAAGAGTTGGGAAAAGAAAAAGGTTGAAAAGATTTGGATAAAGAAACATGAATAGAAGAAAGAGCTTGTTAAGGTTTAGAAGTAGAAACATAGTCAAGAGAAGTCAAATACTAATCTTGTGCATCTTGCACAAGTCATTTCATCTATTGCATAACATAGCATGAAGTAAGGGGGAGGTGTCAAATGCTCTATCAATTAACCCCAAGAAGTTTCAGGAAGGAGATCGTTTGATATGATGATCTTGTCATGTCTATCATTCTTTCCATATTTATGAAATAGTTGATGATGATGTTGCTAACTAAGTTGATTTTTAGTGTATATCAGTGGTACAGGTGTTCATTGGCTCATTATCCTTTCAAGATATTGAAAAGGTGTTTCAAGAGTTCACATGCACAAATTGTTAGACAAATGATCCTAATCATGTTGATGATTACAAAGGTTGAATTGTCATGGTATTGCAATAAGTTTCAGATAAAGTTTTGAATATTTTAGATTTGACATGGTGTTGGAAAAGGTGTCATGTGCAGGAATGGGAGGATGGTATTCATCAAAATAGCCATCATTCTTTTTAAATGATCTTCATTATTTTTAATGTCAAGAAGTGGTTGTAGGTTGTTGTAGATTGATTGTTCTTCTCAAAAAAGGTCATCATAACATCATGAGTCAAGTTCATATATGTCTTTCTTCATCTTGTCAAAAAATGAGATCAAAGGATCTAATTAATGATCTATGCTTTAGAATGTGGATTGGAGATAGTACTAAAAGAAGATTGTGGACTAGATGTCAAGTTATGTTCATTAGGAAGTGTTCTTGGTGTAATAATTTGACATGTTCTTTGATGGTCTTCCTCATTAATATGTTTTAGGAAGGTATGTGCAAATTGTGTGCTTCCATTTTTTGAAGTGGTATCAAAGATTTTTGGGTAAGTGATATCTCAATTTTTGGTTGATATGAAGATTGCATGATAATAGGAGTTTATGTCTTCAAAGTCCTCATAATGCAATGTGTTTGTAAATGTTATGATCAAGCTTTAACATCTTTTAGTGGAGTTATTTTTCTTAGGGGGAGATAATAGCCTTTGTCATAAGATGTCAAAAAGGGGGAGAAAGAAAGAAAGCATCATATAGTTTTGCCATCAATGACAAAGGGGGAGATTGATGGAAACAGGTTGTCACTGATGTCAAAAAGGTTCATCAAGAATGTGCTTGATCAAGATGTCTTGATATTGATTGTAGGATGATGTCATGGTGCAGTGTGTTCTCAAGATGCTTATGTTATGTTTTTGTGTTCACAAAATATATTCTCATACTATATTAAGCTTGGTCGATCTTTTAGTTGGGTCTTCATGTTCATTAAGTTTTGTCATCTCAGGACTTTGAGTTTTGTTCATCAAATTTAAGATAAGAGTTGTTTTCATGACAAAAGTTCTTGTTAACATATTTCTTCATAAAATTGACAAGAGTTTCCATTGATGTCAAACTGATGTGGTTACAAGCTATGCAGGGTTCATGAGCATCATGTGAGATTTCAAGTTGTGTAGACACATGTGATTGGTCATGTGTTCTCAGAGAGTTTTGCAGGTTGTAATCTTATGATGTTGCTTTCCCTCATGCATGTGATGATGTTCTCTCATATCAATTCAGATCATGGTCATAGTGTTGTTGCTTCAAGGTTGCGTCAAGGTTGTGCATATCAAGAACAGTTGAATATTGTCTTGCTTACACAAGGTGCTGGTAAGTTGTTCAAGAGCACACTTCGCAGAGAGTTTTCAAGGACTTGATACATATGTGATGATGAGACTGAAGCTTGCAGAGAATGGTCTTTAAGGTGCATAAGGTGTTCAAAGTCTCAAAGCTTTATTTTAAAGCTCTCAACGTATATACTAAAATCCCTAGTTCGAATGTCAAAGCACTTTATTTCTATTTCAATGATGACCAACTGAGCAGGTTATAAGTGACTTTAGTCACAACTTGGGGGTCTATGATCACAGTTCTACTGGCCCCTTTGGTTAGAACAACTAGTAACTCAAGTTTGTTTTTAAATGTTGGGCGCCATTTAAGTGATCAATGGTCTAGTTTGAATGATTAGTGAGCGCGCAGGCCAATATCAAAGGCTATGGTTTAAATTTTGTTTCTCCAACCGTGTATGAACATTAATGTGCTCATAGATGTCATCTTTTCTAGACTGCATTGTTTAAGATTTGTTTGGAGGCTATTTTTAACAATAATAGTGGCAGTTGTTGTTGAATTGCTTTTATAAAAGAGGAAGATTTTTCTTCTAAAAGGAGTGAAGTATTGTTTTTATTTTTTATGAGTGAAGATAGGCTTTTTATGCCTTTCTTTTTTCTATTCTCATAAGAGAAGAGTTGTGGATATGAATATATTTTTTTATGTAGATGATCAGATTGGAGATGGAGAGAATTTGAAGAGTTTTTTTTAATTTGAATTTATTGAAGATATTTTTGTAAAAGGAGATTCTTATGGGGAATATGAATGGATTTGGAGAATAAAAAATATGGAAGATAATTCTATAGGGGCAACATGATTTAAGGACCTCATTCATTTTTTGTGCAGAGATGGCAAAGAGAAAAAATGAAAGTTCTTGAGTTTTTATTCTTTTTAAAAAGGGGTAGAATGAATTGAAAACTTTATTTAATAGCATTTTGAATAGATTTGAAAATGTAGAGATAGAAGAATATCAAAGTTTTTGTTTTAGGAGATTGAACATTTATTTTGAAAGAAATTTTTTAAGATTTTCTATGTAGGGAAGATGGATGATGAACATGGCAAATTGATTCAAATTGATTGTAGAAAGGGAATATGAATAGATTGAAGACTCCTGAAATATGAATGTCAATTTTTGGTGATATGATTTTATTTTTACAAATCCTTCTTGAATGAAAATGGTCATACAAGTGAAATTGATTTTTTTAGAGATGTTAATCAAATTGAAAAATTAATATGAGAGGGATTTGAAAAGTTAAGTTATTTTTATATTACAGGAGAAGAATTGAATGTGAAAGGTCATATGATATTTAATGACATTACAGGTGCTTGGATTGAGTGATTGTTGTGCAGATCAATGAAAAAGATAATTTGATGATACAGTTGTAATGGATGTGAATCAATATGAAGACAACTTGTATGACACAGTTTGAATCAAATCAAATATGAAGGCAATATGGAATTGAATCTAAATCAGGTAAATTTATTGAGCATCAGATGTAGGTTGAAAACATACACATGGAGAAATTACAAATGGAGTTTGTATTATGCAAAGATGGGATAATGAATTGAATGGAAACAGAGTAACCCTCTGATTTTGTTTATTATTTCTATTGGTGATTGGGTTTGCTAGTGAGGCACAATATGCTAGTGAGGCTTGTGGTCAGTGAGACCTTCCTATGCCAGTGAGGCTTATCGTTAGTGAGACCTTCGTATGCCAGTGAGGCAATATTAAGTCAGTGAGTCTTTTTTGTACGCCAGTGAGGCAATCACAAGTTAGTGAGACTTTGTAATGTTGAAGATTTTATACTTAAGCCAGTGAGGCAGTTTGAGTGGTTTTTCTACCTCAGGAGGGTTTTCCATTCGTTAATTCTTCTTGTGTTGATGTCTTGTATAATTTCTTGTGTTGATGATTTGCATAATTTCAAGATTTGGTGAATGTGCTTTTGATAATTGATTCATTTCAGACAAATCTTATTGACAATTCTAGAGAAGAAATAAAAATTGTTTTTTTTTGTGTTTCAACACTAATTCACCCCCCCTCTCAGTGTTGATTGTACTCCTACATTCATTTGATCCCCCAAAAGGTTAATCAAATGTGGTTTTTTATCAGCATTTTGATAGGTGTAGAGGAGACTCCATTATAGGTATGGTTTAAAACTAGCGGGGTTCTCTCCAAAGGGCTTTAAATCTAAGGGGGTCTGATCAAACCCTCTTCTATTAAAATCCTTTAAATGGAACTTTTCAAGGGTTAAATCATTATATTTTCTAAAAATATGTGATTTCAGCAAAAATCAGGATGTCTCAGAAAGTGTAACCCATTATTGTGGCAGCACCTGATGCGGTGATCAGTCTTGTGTCTAAGAAAGATGTAGAGGTAGAAAATTATGTCCTAACATGTTTCATGTATTCCTACATGTATATCTCATCATCTTGGAGTACCACACTTAGTAATAAGTAGTAGAAATTTGACTAAGGCATTCACAGTGCACAACCTAGAGTAGCGTCACAATATTTTGGTCTACATTTCTCCGTAGAGAAAGATTTAGTCCTACAGTTTAGAAGATAAGTTTATCCTGATATTAACATGATGCATTCAAGATTTGAATTCACTGCACCCTCAATAGAAAATTTTACAAGTGACAGAGTACCTGTTACTACTTGGACATGGCAAAGCAATGGTGGGGACCTATTGGAATGCTCTGCATTGCTCTAAAAGAAATTGTTTGGTCATGCAATCTTGAGGATATGCTCAGGGATCTATAAGGTATGCTATATTGAATATTCAAGTGGTCTGGTGGTCCACAAGGTTAGCATTCAAGTAACAGAGGTAATACAGACTGTTTTGGAAGCCTCAGAACACAAGTTTGAGTATTTGTGGAAGATGAAATACATATAGATCAACCATAAAAGATTGTGTAGAGGTTCTACATGCTCCAATATACATCAATTTTGAACCACACATAAATATTTCTTATTTCTGGTACTACACAAGATATGTAAGTCAATAAATGAAGAATTGTATATCCTTGTTCCACGAACTCTAGTATACCTTAGTCTAGCTTTTATTTTTTCTCTAGAAATAATAGATGAGGATGTATAGATATAGGAGTATGCATGTAATGATTTTTAATTTTATCTTTAAAGGTTTCAGGGTTTTTGATGTACCACAATGCGATATCCTGAGTAGTGGAGTATCACAGTTAGTCTGGAATACTTTGTTTCTAGCAGTTCATCATATCTCTTATCTTGCAAATGTATATAGATTGATTTGATACATTAGTATAAAGATGGTTGAATGATGTTGAGGCGGTACAATGTTGAATTCTAGTTTGCATGATGTTTTTAGCTTCTCCCCAATGGTATGAAGATAAATAGTTAGCAATGTATGTACAATTTGGGCCAACAGACTAGTTTCTATTATATGTGGTGGATCGTGATCAATTGTTTTGACTCTGGATGATGTGAAGTGATGTTCCTTGAACCCTTTCATGAATTCGTGAGGTCCACAACAAGTTTACTTAACATATTGTATGTATTGAAGCCAACATTTGAAGAGTTACATGTTTCATCTAAAGATTTTTATGGTGCTGACTTGATCAATGTTTTGAAGTGTTGCAAAGGGTATTTATAGGAAATCAAATTCATTTTTGAAAGGTAGATGTGTGTGTGAACATGGTAGAGTAGAATGAGAAGTATTAAGTATGCAGAATCAGTATGATGGAGTAATTGTGTAGAAAAGAGGATTGTAATATCAGAATAAGAGGGATGCTTCTTCCATAGCAGTTCATAGTATTGTTTATCATTATAATTCTTTGTAGCATTGTGCTTTCTTTAGGGAGTAGTAGCTTCCATGGGTTATAGCCCTAAAACAAAGCCAGCAGGGATTTGTCATTTATATAACAGTGAGCATTATATTATGAGTTAACACTCATCACGGTTTTTCCTAGTTTTAGATTTTCCACTTAAAAATATTGGTGTCATTGTGTTGATGAATGTATTTCTTATTTTACTTTATGTCCTATAAGTAAATGGATCTGATCTACAAATAAAGTAATTAAGTTTTCATATATGTTGATTCAACCCCCCTCTTAGCATCTCTGTGTGTTCAACAATTGGTATAAGAGCTAAGTACCTTTGAAGAAGCCTAATAGCTAAGGTAGATCCTATACTTGAACACATTGAATATGAAGCTATGGATAATTATGTATTTATTCTAGAACCAAATCTAGAAGCAATGGAACCTAAAGGCTGGGATTTAAATATAGGTGAGGTAGACCTTAAAGGAGAGCTCTGGTATGTCCTTAATGATCTGGAAGAATCAAGAGAACTAAATATGAAATATGAGGTCATGCTTGAAAAGGTAAAAGAGGAAATTGACAAATTAAAGACACAAGATTGAAAGTTAAAAGAAGAAATTACCAAACTAAAAGCTCAAATAAAAGAAGAAAAAGTATGTCAAATTAACCTCAAGAAGATAGAAGATGTGATCTTTGATTTGAAAGTCAATATTGAAGAAGGAAAAATGATTGAAGATTGCTTAAATACCAAGTTCAATGAGAAAGTAGCTAAATTTTCAAAACCTGAGGAAGAAGTTGTCACTCTGAGGAAAGAACTGGAAAAGGTAAAAGAACATATTGAAAGGGGACTAAAATTGAAAGGAGGATATAAAATTCTTGATGAGATAATTAACTCTCAAAAGCTAGCAAAAGAAAAATTAGGCCTTGGTTTTGAAAAGGGGAAAAGTCCTATAATAAGTGCTTCTACAAACTTATATGATAACTTCCAATCAGAAGGAAAGTCTGAAACAAAGAAGGAAGAGGCTTGCACTAAAGATCCTAAGAAAAATGCCCCTAGAGATACAAAAGAAGATGAATTCACTCCTATCCAGAGACAATTAAGAATAAGAAGAAGAATTTTAGAAAGCTTGCACCTAAACAAACTGCTCCTATCAAGTACTCTCAAGGTTTCAATGGTAATTGTTATACATGCAATAAATTTGGCCACAAAGCTATTGACTATAGGAGTAAGATGAATCAAAATGATGTAATTTGTTATACTTGCAATAAGATTGGTCGTAAAGTTGTTGAATGTAGAAGCAAGACAAATTAGAACTCAGTAAGGTGTTATGCTTGCAATAAGATAGGTCATAAGACAAATAAGTGCAAAACTAAAAATGTTGAGGAATAATAATATGGATAATGCTCAACCCTTTCATGGTTACTGTTACAAATGCAACAAGTTTGGCCACAAGGTAGCTGATTGTAGATCTAAGGAAGGAGAAATGGTAATTCTTAGCAATCAAATTTCACTTTTCATAAGTGTAATCAAATAGAACATTCTGCAAAGAATACAAGGTCTGCTACTCAGAAGAAGATTGATATTGTTCAACAAAAGAAGGAAATGAGAAAAGTATGGAAGAAGAAGGAAAAATGTGAAGTTTTCATACCTCTACCTAGTGCAGATGGATCCTCTGGTAACTAAAAGGTTAAGGTACTGATTCAGAGGGAATTACAACTATAATTTTCTTCAAAACCCCTGAAAGAATAAGATGTTGAATTCCTTAGTATTCTGGTGAAAAATGGTTTGAACATGTTCAGATTATGATATAAAGATGTTTGATTAAATTTCCAAAGCAACTAGTTAATTTGTGGAGGATTGTTGATGGTTCATAGGGTTCTTCATATAAAAAGTAAATTAGGTTAAAACTGAGAACACAATTAATGCAAAGAAAAATTGGTTGATGAGAAGACTATATAGGAAATGCTTGATCATTTTTTATCTCATTTGATTAAAGTTATGTGTGTGGAAGAGCAAAAGAAGATCAGAAGATTCCCAACAGAGCACTTGTGCAAACCCTATTCATCACATTTATAGGTATTTTTTAATTTCACTGATTAAACCCTAGTTTCTGAGGGTATTATAATGGAAAAACTAGTTGTAATAGATGTTGTTGATGTTACACATATAGTTCCTAAGGTTGTCATTGATGTCAACATTGTAAGAAGGTTGTCATTAATGTCAGCACTATCATGGATATGTAATGGTGTTCATGGTTGTTCTAGCAGAGAAGATGAAGTTCATGGTTGGATGTCATGTCCTATCTAGCAGAGAAGAAACAATTCATGGTTGGTTGTCATGTCCTATCCAATAGAGAAGATATATTTCATGGTTGGATGTCATGTTGAATATAATGTGGTTACTAAAGTTCATGGTTGGATGTCATCAATAAATCAGTGTAGAGATGAGTATGAAGTTATATTAATATGGTAATTATAAGCACTAAGATGACCATATGTGTTGCTAATCTTGAGAAGATGTTACTGGTGGCCTAAAGCATATTCTATGATCTCTCCTATTATTCCTAAGAATGCATGCATTGATACAAAGAAGGTTCGGCCTCTAGAAGTTGGTGACAGTTCTTCTATAAGATGACTGCCTTTGAAGACTATCTAGGAGATTGCTGAACATTCCTTTGCATTAGAAGTTATGGCTATGCAGTTCTCGAACTATGTTCAAGGTACAGGGAAGGTGATAATTCCAAAGTTTAAAATCATTTGTCCTTGTATTGTGAAAGTTATGCATAATAGAGTACCAACATGTGTTTGTTGGGATAAGGTGCCATTAACCTTGTAAATCCCAATATTGTATTTATTCCATTTATTATATGTAATTTGTAATTATCCATGAGGAGATGTACTAGTTTCACTGGCAGTGGTAATTTTGGAGTAACCAAAGGTAATTACAGAGTGACTTTTATGATTAACAAATGTAAAAACTCAAAGTAAATGAGGGTAGGCATGATCCCTTGAGGAATATACTATTTTTGGCATGCATGAGAACTATCATAATGTTTGGTAAGTGAATTTATGACAGCTGCAAGTTGTCATAAGATTATGAGATTCTATGACGCATATGATGGATATGTTAGTTGTATATTTTCTATATTTAGCCCAAGGTTCCTATCTTGGAAAGATACTCTTTTATGGAATCTATGATGGTTGTGATGCGTCATAAGATGTTGTAAGAGGCCAGATTTATTCTTGGGCACCCAACCTTTGCATGGTTGTTTTTGGACAAGTGTAAGATGCCTGTAAGATGGTAATTAATGTTTACACGTTGGAGAATCTTAGGAGATAGAAAGTGAACGCCTAGAATGGAGTGGAAAACATTTCTATAAGTATTTTCCATGTATTTGTTTCTACAATACAAATTTTAGGTACTCAGGTGTTTCCAGAATGCTGTCAGATTGAAGACTTGCGGAGAGAGTTGTGTAGTTGATGTATTGTACAATCTTGTTGAGATTAATACAAACTTGTGCCTCTTTCTTGGTGGCATTCTTTACCCACAAGGGTTTTCTCCACATAAGCACTATGTCATTGTGTTGAGTTCTTCATGTTTCACATTTTTTCTGTAGTGGGTTTTATGTTTTGTTACAATCTCCATTGTTAAAGCACACTTAAAGATTACTAAAATTTATTCAAATTAGATTTCCATTAAAGTAGTGTTTTTTTTTTTATTTCTAACATTTGGTATCAAAGCCTAGCCAACTTTGACTCTTGGGTGGTAGTGTGGAAGCTATAGCTGTAGTGTGAGATTTGGTTGCATTTTTTTGTAGATCTTGTGTTGTTATTATGGCTACATCCACCATTGCATCAACCTCTAGAATGGACATTGAGAAGTTCAATGGAACAAGGTATGAGTTGTGGAAGCTAAAAATGGAAGATTTGTTGGAATAAAGAAACCAATGGTTGGCTATTCAAAAAGAGAAGAAACCTGATGATGTCTCTCAAGATGAGTGGGATAGATTGGATAAGAAGGCACGGGGAACCATCTGGTTGTGTCTTTCAGACTCTATCTTGTTGAATGTCATAAAGAAGGAGACCACACACAAGTTGTGGAATCCGTTGGGTGAGATCTATCAAGCTAAGAGTATGGTAAATAAACTTTATTTAAAAAGAAAATTGTTTCCATGAAAATGTGAGAAGGTGAATCAATTGCAAAGCATTTAAATTCTTTTAATTTGTTGTTGATTCAGCTTGCTTCAGTAGACATTGAAGTTAGTGAGGAAGATAAATGTATCTTACTTCTTTGTTCTTTACCTGAGACTTGGGAGAATATTATCCTTGCTATCACTACTAACCTTGTGGATCTGAAGTTGGATGCTCTTGTTTTGGTGCTACTGTCACAGTAATTGAGGAAGAAGAGTTCAGATAGTTTAGGGGATGCTCTTAGTATCAGGGGAAGGTCTAAGGAAAGGGGACCTAAAGGAGATCAGAGAGGGGCTAAGGACAAGTCCAAGGGTCTAGTTTAAGACTCCTGGTAAAAAGAATAGAGTTAAGTGCTGGAACTCTGGTAAAAGGGGACATGTAAAGGAGTGTAGAAATCCCAAGAAATAGTGGGAGAGTGCTTTGGATAAGTGCTCGAATGCAGGTGAAGAAGTTTTACTTTTTGCATGTAATCTTGTTTCTAATGATCACTAGTTGGTTGAATCAGGATGCTCATTTCATATGATCTTGCATAAGGAATGGTTCTCCTCATATAAAGAATATGATGGAGGTAATATCTACCTTGGTGACAACTCTTCATATCTGATTGTCAGGAAAGGAAAGGTATTGTTGTGTTTTAGTGATGGGAGGATTAAAACCCTCCCTGGTGTTTTGCATGTTCCTAGATTAGCTAGAAATCTAATTTTAGTGTCAAAGTTGAATGATTTGGGAATATATGTGACATTTGACAAGCATGGCTGTAGATTGGTGAGAGGGAACTTGATGGTAGTGAAAGGGAAGAGATTCAGGAACTTGTTTAAGCTTGAAGTCACTACAGTTTGTAATGCCTCCTATGTATCTGAGGCCACTACTAAAAATACATGTATGTTGTGGCACCGTAGATTGGGCCACACAAGCAATAATATACTAAAAACTAATAAGAATAAAAATTTTGTTGGATGGTTTCTCCTATTCTGATGAGCACTTTGATTTTTGTGAGCATTGTGTGTTTGGTAAACAAAACAAAAAAACATTTCCTTCAAGAAGCAATAGAACAAAAGAGAAGTTAGAAATTATTAATGAATTCAAAGTCTTAGTAGAGAACCAATTAGGTTTAAAGATAAAAATATTAAGATCTAACAATGGAGGGGAATATTGCTCTAAGGAAATTGATGAGTTTTGTAAGCATGCAGGTATAATAAGAGAAAAGACAACTCTGTATACACCACAGTAGAATGGTATTGCAAAAAGGATGAACTGAACAATTATGGAAAGGGAAAAAGGTATGCTAATTGATGTAGTGCATGGAGGATTCACCCAAACAAACACACTTCAACAAATGACTTTTTTCTCACAAACTTCCACTATGCTTTAATGAGAGCAGCAAATAAGGTAATTTTGACATAATTTTTAGAATATAACTCAACCCCATGATCTAAAAACTTATTTGGATACCCATTAATCCCTTTTATAACATATATTGAAATGGGGTATGGTTACTTTGGAAGGAAAGGTTCAAAACATGACTGTTCCTATGCAAACCCTAGGATTTTTACAGAACTGCTTTCACAAAAAATGGCATACCTCACTCAAAACATAATGAAATTACATGAAACCAAATAATTATAAACTAGAAACACATATATTTCCATCCATCTATTATATTCATCAATGTGAGGCTGTACCAGGCCATACCATGAATATTTTCAGACTGCATTTCTCAGAAAATTAAACTCTATAGACCTACCCTCAATAAAAATTCCATAAATTATTCAAATATTAATGAAATTTGATGAAACAAAAAGAAATGGATAGTAGACTCAATACTATTTCCATCCATACCAAATTCCGGTCATATACAAGCCATACAAATCTGTACCAAACTTTGAAACAACAATTTAACATTCAAAAATGCAAAAACAAGGATGTCTTTTATTGATATCACTTCAAAATATAACCATCCACGTTCTCCAACCTCCTCCAACCTTCTCCCACATTTGGATTCATGTTGAAAACATGTATTTATTCTTTCCAAATCAATTTAAAACTACCAACCACCCACAACTAACTTCCTAATCAAGGTTGTAACTTTAATGCACTTTTTACAATTTGACAATTTTTACAAGTTTGATCCCTAATGACTAAAATGACTCCAGTTACATCACAAATGGTCTATTATGACCTTATTACATTAAAAAAGACTCAAAACACAACATAAAACAAATATTTACAAAATGGCCTCATGGAGGCATAAAGTCCATCAGGTGCTCCTGCACCACTGAGTGGTGCACAGTTGGATAAATGCGTTTGGGCAAAGGCTATGTGTATTGCTTGCTACTTGATAAATAGATCTCCTTGTAAGGCTCTTTATTCGACACCTTATGAAGTGTGGACATGTAAGAAACCTTTTGTTTCACATTTAAGGGTTTTTGGTTGTGAGGCTTTTGTTCATGTGCCTAAGGAAAAGTGATCTAAGTTGGATCCGAAGGATGAAAAGTGTACATTCATTGGATATGGTGATAATGTCAAAGGTTATAAGCTTTGGAATCCACTAACCCACAAGATTATCTTTTCTAGAGATGTTATTTTCAGGGAACTTAGAGCTATTTTTGAACCTGAGGAAGAAAAATAAAAATAAGAAAAGGTAAAGAAGGTGTACTTTGATTTAGAGTAGAAAAATGCACCTCAAGAAGAACAAAATGATGGATTGGGGGGTGAAGAAGAAGAAGAAGAAGATTCGAGTAGTTTTGATGAAGATGAGTCTATTGTTACATAAGAAGTTGTTGCAGGTGATCATGTAGAAGAACGAGTAGAATCTCTTACTCCACCCTTGAGGAGATCCACAAGACAAGGAAATCTAGTTGATAGGTATAGCCCACTAGATTTCTATTGTGTATATGCTTTATTGAGTACTAACGATGAACCTAGATCCTACAAGGAAGCTATTGGGTTGAAATATTGACTTCCTTTTATAATGTTGTTACATGTTTTTAAGACCTTTTTCACATAATCTTGCAAGAACCTTACAGACATTACCTTTATTATATGTTGTTTCATATATACTTCTCAAAGACTTTAAACATATGCTGATAAATGGAATATGGTGATTATATTATCAAATGGATGATTTAGATTATTGATATGCATGTAATATAGATAGCATTTCATAAGTTCAATATGAAAGGTTATTTTGTGTATATATGTTGGAATAATTAACCTTGTGCAGCAAAGACATAGCATCCAAGAAAGAGTAATTGTAGCAGAGTGCAAAACATAGGAATTGATTGAAGTACAGTCCAAGTGCTAGAAGTGAAGACTGATGGAGATGAACATGATCATCATGGGAAAGAAAATGCAAGAGAAGAAGTAGACTTGTTCTAGAAGTCTAACCATAGCTTATGTGTTTTCATTCATGAGCCATTATGTGGGATTTTTGTTTGAATAGGACTCTGTTTCCTTTGTCTTAAATAATTAATAAGTTGATCTCAAAACTATATCCTAATATCCAGGGATAAATTGATGATCACAGTTGGTTAGAAGACTGCATACAACTCTCCCTCTTCTGTATAAGTTAAGGGATGAGTTCATTGATTAGATTAGTTGTTACTGCTACTTTCTATCTATATAGTCGTTACTATGTTTTTATAGTTATGAATTATTCCAAACATGTTTTGATTTTGAATAAAATCTAAAGAAGATCTATCTATGATATGAATTAAATTCAACTGTCTGTCATGAAAAGATGTGAAGATCTGAAGTAGATTTAGTTTCCAGAAGAAGTGAGATAGTTCCCTGAGCTGGCCACTCAAGGTACTAACTCTCACTTTATACATTCATTTATTTATTTATTCATTTCTAGTTAGACTGTTTCATGTTATCTTATACATTACATTGTGAAGTAAAGAAGAAATCATGATTGCTATTTCTAATAGTTGTGATTCATGAATAGAATACATCATTAAAGTCCTCTGGAGGTTAGTTTCAAGTCTTTTATCATTCTGTGTATTTCAAGTTAATTATGTAATTCTCTGTTGAATATAACTATCTTTAGCTTATGACGAGGGTACTTGTAGCAACTAGGTTTTTAACTATTTTTGTTGTTCTTTCATTTATGTAAACTTCAACCAATTAAGTTGATTACAATAAGTTTGTATGAGGTAGTTTAGGATACAAATGAGTCTTGAACGCATATGTAGTGCGAGCATCATCATAAGATTATGCTCCTTGGTTGATAATTTAATGTAGGAATGCAATGATAGAGTGGACTGTTCAGTTAGGTTTAACCCTAGATTTTGTTTAAGTCTACAACACATTAGTTTTCCTCTACATTTTTTGCACCATTTCCAGGGATGGTGCTATCTTCATAGTCTCATTAGTTTCATATGCTTTCATAGTTAAATCTTGCTTTTAGCATTAGATTTACTAAATTTATTTTTCAAGAAACATCAGGCATTCTACTGACACTGTGTAGGACCACTAAAACATAAAGCTTAAATTATTGTATGTAGAGGTAGAGAGATAACTAAGGTAGATTCCTCCCTTCAACTTCTCAGAATAATGAGGGCACAACTAATTTCAACAACTACACAGTAGGAAGTGTTGAAGGAGAGTTTCCGTTTACATCTCCATCAACACCCCCTACATCTCTATCAGCTTCCTCCACTGCAAAAGAAGAGACTTTCAGAACCATGGGAGATGTTGCAGTAGATGATCCTCTAGGACAAGCAACATTTGAATTCCCTATCCTAGACAAAGTACAAGTTGGTACTCTGAAAAATATACCACCTTTTGCATTTCCTATTTTCTACGGCTTGGTAACTGAAGATCATGACACTTTCCTCTTTGCGTTTGATGTCTTGTGTAGGAGTTATGACTACACCACTGATCCTTACAAACTCAAGTTGTTCCATGCCACACTAAAATATATTGCTTTAAGGTGGTTAATGGGGTTGGGGAAAGATGTCATTCCAGATTGGGATACCATGAAGACAAAGTTCCTGACAAAATATAAAGACTACTACATAGGACATGATAGGAGAAGAGATGACATTTTTAGGATGTTATAGAAAGAGGATGAACCACTAGAAGACTATGTGGAAAGATTCCAGTTTGCCTTGAAGAAAAACCCTCAGATTAGATTGTCTAAAGAGTCACTGAAGATGGACTTTCTGAGAGGAGTTAATGATGACTATATGGATGCCTTCAATCTCATTAGAATAGGGGATATATCTCAACTTCCCTTTGAAGATATCTACACAGCATGCAAAAAATACTTCAGAACATTTTCTAGAAAACCAAGGGGAGAAAGAGCAGCCATCACATGCAAGGCAACTAATGGAGTTTCAAGAGTGGAGATTAGTAATCTACTGACCAACATGAAGGAGGACATTATTAGCCATATGGCTACATAGTTGGACACTCTCCATATCAAGAAGAAACAAGACGAGGCAAATGCAATGCTTACTGAGTACTGCCCTAACTATAGACAAAGGAAGGTCAACTATAAATGCAAGAGGGTGGCTAGTACCCAACAAGAAAAAATTGAAAGACTTGAGTTGCAGAAATTTGAAGGAGAAGATGGGCAGTTGTTCTTCATTGCTCAAAGGAGACCTTGGTAGCAAAGGCAAGGTATGCCCTTTGATCCACATAGTTTTAATTCTCCCTTTCCTACTACAAATCATAACTTCTCTTCTTGGAATGCTTAACAATGACCTGGTAACCCAAATGCATGGCAAAACCCCAAATGGCCTACTCCCCAATGGCCTACTCCACAAGTTGGTTGGAACAAACAACAACCAAACTCATGGCCTCAACAAAATTTCCAAGCTCCGAACTATAACCCTCAGTGGCCTACTCAACAGCAACAATGGTAGCCTCAGTGGAACAAGGGCCAACAATGGCAGCAAAATGCATAATTTCAACAACCTATGATTCCATGTCAACCACAGCAGCCAGCCATAATGTGATCACCTCAAAATCCATCTCAAAATTTGCCTCCAAGACCTACCCAAATCCCTGCCGAACTTGCACCTAACCCTAACAACAAGCCTATCTAGCAGGCTTATACTAACGAAGTAATGCAATATCCCACCTATGGGGTGGAAGTGAGTAATGTTCATCTTAGATTAGGGAAGCAACTTCCAGGGCCCTCATCTCCCCAAATTACCGAGCTTGAAGATGAAGAACCCACTACCAAATCCTCAGATAAGCCACCCTTGGAACCTAAATCAACCCAAGATACCCAAACTACCTTACCACAGAAGTCTCCTCCTTTCCTTGAGTACTTGGCCATGCAAAAGAAAACAACCCAAGCTGTACGATCCTTCTCAGTTAACTAAAAGATATAAGCATCAAGATTCCCTTAATCCAAGCCATCAAAGATATTCCTATCTATACAAAAACTATTAGGGATCTTTACATAAAATAAATAGGAAGAAAGAGAATAGACCCTCACATAGTACATGTTTTAGGTAATCTTGCTAATATCATGTTGGGTAATATAACTGTTCCCAAGTACACAGATCCAGCTAGTCCAGTGGTGGATGTAAAGATCAATGGGACTCTGATTAAGAATACTTTGATATATCTAGGAGCTACAATTAATGTCATGACCAAGGAGACCATGCAGACACTCCAATTGAGCAACCTTAGGCCTACTCAAACAGTCTTGGAATTAGCTGATAGGTCTACAGTCAAACTTGAAGGAGTCATAGAAGATTTAGTCATTGCATTAGATTCTTGGGAATACCTTGCTGATTTTATAGTTTTGCAGCCTAAGGTTAATCTTGTTGGATATCCTCTTATACTAGGTAGACCATGGCTTGCCACTATGGATGCATTTATAGGTTACAAGTTTTGTAACATGATTATATCCAATGGGACAGTGACCAAGAAATTGGTTATATATCCACCAGATCATCCATACCATGATCTTGAGCATAACATTTGGCCTATCCTGGAGGATGAGGACACCTATTCTTTGCAAACCCTGATGACTATAAAACACAACCATTTATTGAATATTCTAGATGAGGATGAATTAATTGCTCATGTTATACAAAATAATTGTGGGAGACATCCATAGCAGCAAGACTGCCTATCCTGCTTACAAGACCCTTTGGGCATCATAATACCTACCAGTTCATCAAAAGAAGTCTCCCAAATCTTCCATGCATTATTACCTTAGCAATGTTTACCTGTGTTACCCAGCCTTGATTTGTCTTCTATTCAAGAACTGTCCAAACAAGTAGAAGTCAAGCCAGGTAAGATGTTGAACATTAACAATACATTGACTGTTGAACAACAGCAATCCCTGCATGAAATATTACATACACACTCAGCAACATTTGCTTGGGATTACAATGATATGCAAGGCATTGATCCTACCCTGTGCATGCATAAGATATATATTGAAGATGGGTATAGACCCATTAGGCAGCAGTAGAGGTGAATGAATCCAGCCCTCATAGAGATTGTGAAAACTGAGCTGCAAAAGATTCTAGATGCAGGCTTTATATACCCCATTTCAGACAGTGAATGCGTTTCACCATTGGTTATAGTCCCCAAGAAAGGTGGTAAATGGAGGGCCTATGTTGATTACAGAGAATTAAACAATGCTACTAGGAAGGGTCATTTTCCATTGCCTTTTATTGACCAAGTTCTTGACTCTTTAGCAGGCAAGAAATATTTTTCCTTTCTTGATGGTTTTAGTGGTTATAACTAGATTAATATTTCTCCAAAGGATTAGGATAAGATAACTTCTACCTATCCTTGGGGAACATATGCATACTTTGTCTTACCCTTTGGGTTGTGCAACACCTGAGCTACATTTCAAAGAGCGGTTTTAAGCATTTTCTCTGATTTTGCCCATGACAGTATGTAGATTTATATGGATGACTTCACCACATATGGTGACACATGTGATGAAGCTCTACACAATCTGGAGAAGGTATTGAAGAGATGTACAAAGCATAACCTCTCTTTAAGTAATCAAAAGTGTTTTCCAATGATGACACAAGGAGTAGTCTTAGGATACTTCATCTCAAGTGCAGGCATCCAGGTTGACCCAAAGAAGATTGAGATCATATCTACCCTTCCTATTCCACAAAAACAAAATGATGTAAGGAGCTTCCTACACCATGCAGGATATTACAAGAGGTTCATTTAGGATTTTAGCAAGATTGTTGCCCCTCTGTTTACCCTACTAACCAAGGACGGTGAATTTGAATGGACATCAAATTGTCAGATCTCTTTTGAAAAGATAAAAACATCCTTGACACAAGCCCCTGTTCTAAGAGGTCCAAATTGGTCACTACCTTTTCACATCCATATAGATGCATCTGATTTTTCCATTAGGGAAGTACTGGGTCAACAAGAAGGAACTAAGGAATATGCCATATACTATGTGAGTAAGAATCGACAAGGAGCTGAGTTAAACTACACTGTGATAGAGAAAGAGATGTTGGCAAATGTCTATGCAATCAACAAATTTAGGCACTATATAATTGGTTACAAGGTGTTCATACACACAAATCATGCTACAATTAGATATTTGATGAATAAACCCATAGTGGGTAGCAGACTTGTAAGGTGGTTATTGTTATTGCAGGAGTTTGATATTACAATTGTTGACAAACTAGGCAAGGCCAATGTTGTTGATTTTCTATCCAGACTACCTACACAATCTTCAAATGGAGTGGTTGATGATTCTTTTCCTAATGAGCATCTATTTTCTCTCACTATAGACACTACATGGTATGCTAATATAGCCAATTATTTAGTTACAGGGTAGATTCCAGGATACTTCTATCCAAGAAAGAAGAGGCAGCTAGTTCATAAATGTTTCTCTTACTCTTGGATTTTTGGATTTCTATTTTACACTAGACTAGACAATATTATGCAAGGATGTATTAGGGAGGATGAAGTATTTGATATAATGAAGGGTCATTTTGCAGCTAAGTGGAGAACATTCAAGATACTAACAACAGGATATTACTGGCCAACACTTCATAAAGATGTTGTCAGGTACATTAGGAGTTGTGATAGATGCCAAAGAATGGGGAGACCTACTAGAAGTGATGAGATGCCTTTTCAACCACAAATCTCATTGGCTCCTTTTGACAAGTGGGGTTTGGATTTTGTGGGTCCTATATCTCCTACATCAAACAACAAGGAATATATCCTGGTATGTACTGACTACTTAACTAAATGGGTTGAAGTGAAGGCATTACAATTTCCAGAGATGACAATGTGGCCAAATTGTTTTATGAAGACATCTTCACTAGGTATGGTGTTCCAAGAGAAATAGTAACTGACCAGGGACCATAGTTTAGATCTGATTTAATAACCAAATTGGTTGCAGAATATTAGATCAGGCATAAGAAATCCACTCCATACCATCCTTAGGCTAATGGTCAAGTGGAATTCACTAATAGAGAAATTGAGAACATCCTGACCAAGACAGTCCAGCTTCATAGAAGAGACTGAGTTTCAAGGCTCCCAGAAGCTGTTTGGGCATACAGAACAACCTAGAAGACAAGTACATGGTTTACACCTTATGAATTGGTCTATGGCAAGACAACAGTCCTGCCTATTGAATTTGAACACAACACCCTAAGGACAAAAATGGACCTAGGAATGGATTTGACCACAGCACAACAAGATAGGCTACAACAGTTGAATGCTTTAGATGAAATCTAGTTGGAGTCCATTCATCATACATAAACAAAGGGAAAAATGGCATGACAAGTACATCAAAACAAAGGAATTCACTGTAGGTGATTAAGCACTCTTTTATGATTCAAGGTACAAGGACTTCAAGGGAAAGCTTTAGTCACATTGGGTAGGCCCATATGAGATCAAGTAAGTCTTTCCTAATGGCGCAGTTGAGTTACCAACTATTAATGCAGTCAGGTTTTCACTACCGGTAAATGGGCACAGGCTAAAATTGTATAAAAGGCCACTTCAGAAGGATGAATTTCTTGTTTCCTTAGCTACTCAGTATGCTCCTCCTGATACTCCTGATGATGATGTTGTGACACCAAATAATACATCTTCTGATTCTGATCCACCAACACCGTCTAGTGATGTGGAGGTTGAGTTACAATACTCAACCCCTATTGCTGAAACATAATTTTCTTTGTTTTAAAAATCACATGCACACACATCACAATTTCCATGGTTACAACAAGTTATTTCCACTGGGACCCATTTTTCACTCATTCAGTTGGGACCTGATATATTGTGTGTACAATTATATAGTCGAGACCTATGCTGAAGGCACCCATAGCACCATCTGTATGCCGCTCTCTTCCATCACTTGGTGAACACTACCTAAATTCTCCCACCCATTCCACATGCCTGTATCCATTTTAAACTGCTTCATTCTATTGCTCCATGTATCAATTCACATTAATGAGTTAGTAATTTTCTCCATCATCTTAAATTATCACATTATATCTCTGCCGCCGTACCCACCACCTTCTCTCATCCTATATATCATTCGCCACATGCATCTCATCTCAAATCATCCGAGTTGTTCACAATTTCCAAGGTATGTTAATTATTCATTTCCATTATTACAACTAGATTTCTTTTTATATTCATGTTTAGTCATAGTTCATTGCATGCATGCAATGAATATTATCACCATTTCTTTTAATCACTTCTCCTCATTCAGTAATCACTACCACATGAAGTGCAGTCAGTTCACATTTAAGTTGGGGGAGGCGTTTGTTTTGATTTTTGCCATTTGAACATCGTTGCCTTTGAAAACCTTGTCTTTCTAGAAAACTAGACAAAAATTTTGCGCCATGAACTTACCTTATTCTTCCAACAAGTGAATTAGTACCCTAAGAAAGTTAGAAAGTTATAGTGCAAAGGAAAGAGAGGTAGATTGTAAGATTGGTACTTTTGGGGGTGGCGAGCTGAAGCAACAAGAATTGAGCAACAGAAAATTAACACTATAGAGTTTGCAATTCATAGTAGTAATGGGAGGGGACATAATCAGAAGAGAACCTTTAGTACATAAGGAAATACTAGAGGATGTGATGGTTCTTCCAATTTTTATGAGAGTAGGTTGGCTAGATTACTTCCTAAAATTGATAGAGTATGATGATGATGTGGCGAAAGAATTTGCATTTACTCTGTAGTATGATGAAGAAATGGTGAAGGGGTTAACTATAGATGCTTCTGAGTTAGCTATTGCTCAGGTCACAAGGTTGCCATAGATTGGGTCTGAGTACCTGGCTAGAGCTGATGCAGCCGCAGCTAGGGAGGAGTTCTGTGAAAGAGGTGAACACCTAGATTCTACCACACAAGGTACCAAACAACTATCTCTTCCTATCTTTTGGGGGAAATGTGCCTATTATATTATTAAGTATATTACCTATGATGGTAGATACAATATGTTATATACTACACAACATAAATTACTCAATCATTTACAGCATGACAAACCTGTCAATGTTCTAAATTATTTGTATAGTATGTTGAAAAGGATGTCTTCAGAATATCAGAGACAATAGATAGACACCACTCTTTATCACCATTATTTAATAGTTCTACTAATAAAGAGGAGTTTAAGGATTCAGTACCCACAGATTGGGTGGGAAGCTTTCAAACAATGTGTAGACATTTTCATCACTTCTAGAGGCACTAGAACCAGAAGATGAGATTCCATATGGTCATGTGCCTCCTTTTGAAACTGAGTAGGAAGAGCCACAACATGAGAACCCTCTAGAGTTTAGGTCTATATTAGCTGAGGAACCCTCAACATCTGCCCCTCAAACTAAAAGAACCACTCCTTCAACATCTGGTAAGGAAAAGAAGAGTAGGAAGCAAGTGAGTAAACATAAGAGTACAACAAAAGAAGGAAGTGCAAGGGAAAAGAGAAAGAAGGGGTACAATTAAAGGGGGGAAAAGGCAGATAAGCAGGAAATAGTCACACCTAGATGCTTAGGTAGGTTAAGGAGGCAAGGTGCCAAAGAACAAGTTGTCGAGGAACAAAAAGGTGAGGACAAAAATATAGGCCAATGGGACAATGATCCAATTCCTCTGAATTTAGATTCAGATAGAGGAGAAAATCCTCTTGAGGATGTCTTGTAGATGCCTGTGAGAATGTTGATATGCCTGTAAGGAAAAGGAAGTATATTTTGTCTTCTTCAGATTCTGAGTCAGAAGACTTGTTTACTGGAAGAAAAATGGGTAAACCTATGCTTGATGACTCTGCTAAAGAAATTTTTGATGATCTTGGAGAAAGGAATGGTGAAAATGTTGAAAGAGAAAAGGAGTTATTAGAGGACAGGGATATTAGGAAGGAACTTCAAGAAGCCTTGGACAAAATAAGATAGTTGGAGGAATAGGTGAGGGGGTATGAAGAGAAAGACAAAGAGAAAGAAGAATCCAGGAGTTGGAGGAGAAGATCCAAATTTATGGCCATGGTTCTAACTTAGACTTGTTGGCACAATTAGCTGAAAATAAGACAAAAATTGAGGAAGAAGTACTTACTCTCCAACCTCCTATGACAAAGACCCCAGAGTACCATACTACCTTGTCTTTGGGCTTTGAGCTAATGAAATTGATTGATAAGACTAAGAAAGAAAAAGAGAATTAGGAAAAAGAAAAACATGGTTTCAATGCATCAGTTGCAGAAAAGGATTTGATAATCAAAAGGTTGGAGGATCGTCTTGTAGAAATTATTGATAGAGCCAAGCAAATAATTGTATGTAGGCCTCCAGCTAAGGTTTATGTATTATTTCTGAAAGAGAAATTCCTTAGTTTTTAGTTTAATAGATCTATCAATAATCAACCTGACTTGCATTCAAGGCACATTTTTTGCAATTATTTCAAAGAGGTTAATTTAGAAGAACAGGACTAGTTGTGTGAACACTATCTACATAATTACTTGATGGATGAGGACACAGAATGGAACCCTTGCATCTATGTTGGAGACCTACAGATCATAGCACTAATGTCATACTTTAAAAATGAACAACTTAGGGGAATATTGATGGACCAATATGAGGAGTAAGAAAAGGAGCCACTACTAATTAGGAAAGAAGCCTTAGAACCTGAAGTGATCCTGACCCAATGGATAACATTACTTTCTCATAAGGGTCTAGGTAAGGTGATCATGGATTTAAGACTCAGGGATCATAGAAGAATACAAAGACTAGCAATGTCCATCATTCAGAATTGTCAAAGGCATATGCAGAACAGGTGGAATATCCTAACTCTAGAATTGCAAAAGAAGGAACCCCACTCTTTCCACAACTTCATGAATATGTTTGAGAGGTTACACAAGTACATCTAGATATTAGAGCAAAAGGGAGTAGCATGGTTGCCTCTTACTTACCAGCCTCCTATCCTTCTCTACCTAGTGTTGCATTGGACAAGAGGGAGAGGTGATAAGTGTATGCATGTTGAGCTAAATAGGATGGAAAGACTTACATGTTACAATGGATTTTATCTCAAACAAGGAGTCAAAGAAAACATGGACCTTAGAAAAACCACTTTGCATTATAAATTTCTGCCCTAGATGTTAGTTCCCTGGTTTTGCTTAGGGACAAGCAAAAGTTTAAGTTGGGGGGAAATGTTGGGTTGAAATATTGACTTCCTTTTATAATGTTGTTATATATTTTTAAGACCTTTTTCACATGATCTTGCAAGAACCTTACAGACATTACCTTTGTTATATGTTGTTTCATATATACTTCTCAGAGACTTTAAACCTATGATGATAAATGGAATATGGTGATTAGATTATCAAGTGGATGATTTCAATTATTGATATGCATGTAATATAGATAGGATTTCATAATTTTAATATGAAAGGTTATTTTGTGTATATATGTTGGAATAATTAACCTTGTGTAGAAAAGACATAGCATCCAGGAAAGAGTAATTGTAGCAGAGTGCAAAACAAGGGAATTGATTGAAGTACAGTCCAAGTTCTAGAAGTGAAGACTGATGGAGATGAACGTGGTTATCATGGGAAAGTAAATGTAAGAGAAGAAGAAGGCTTGTTCTAGAAGTCTAACTGCAACTAATGTGTTTTCATTCATGAGCCATTATGTGGGATTTATGTTTTAATAGGACTCTTTTTCCTGTCTTAGAGAATTAATAAGTTGATCTCAAAACTATATCCTAATATCCAGGGATGAAATAATGATCACAGTTAGTTAGAAGACAACATACAACTCGCCCTCTTTTGTATAAGTTAAGGGATGAGTTCATTTGTTAGATTAGTTGTTAATGTTACTTTCTATGTATATAGTTGTTACTCTATTTTTATAGTTATGAGTTATTCCAGACATGTTTTGATTTTGAATAAAATCTGAAGAAGATTCTATCTATGATATGAATTCAATTCAATTGCGTGTAATGAAAAGATGTGAAGATCTGAAGTAGATTTAGTTTCTAGAAGAAGTGAGATGGTTCCCTGAGCTAGCCACTCAAGGTACTAACTCTCACTTCATACATTCATTTATTTATTTATGTATTTCTAGTTAAACTATTTCATGTTATCTTATACATTACATTGTGAAATAAATAAGAAATCGTGATTGTTATTTCTGATAGTTGTGACTCATGAATAGAATACATCATTGAAGTCCTCCAAAGGTTAGTGTCAAGTCTTTTATCATTCTATGTATTTCAAGTTAATTTTGTAATTCTTTGTTGAATATAGCTATCTTCAGCTTATACCGAGGTTACCTGTAGCAACTAGGTTTTTAACTATATTTGTTGTTCTTTCATTTATGTAAACTTCAGTCAATTAAGTTGATTAGAATAAGTTTGTATCAGGTAGTTTAGGATACAAATGAGTCTTGAAGGCATATATAGTGTGAGCATCATCATAAGATTACACTCCTTAGTCGATAATTTAATGTAGGAAGGCAATGATAGAGTGGACTGTTCTGTTAGGTTTAACCCTAGATTTTGTTTAAGTCTACAACACATTAGTTTTCCTCTACAGAAGCTATTTATGCAGATGATAGTGAGTCTTGGCAATTAGCCAGTAGGAGGAGAGAATGGCTTTAGGCTCTTCTAACACCTAGGATCTTGTTCATTTGTTCAAAGGAAGAAAGGCCATATGATGTAAGTGGGTCTTCAAGAAGAAGTTTAGAGCAGATAGGTCATTGGTGAAGTACAAGGCTAGACTGGTAGCCAAGGGCTACTCCTAGAGAGACGGAGTTGGTTTTGGTGAGATATTCTCTCCTATTGATAAATTAACTCCTATTAGATTTCTTTTATCCATTGCTACAACTTATGATTAAGAGATTGAGAAAATGGATGTTAAGATTGTGTTCTTGTATGGAGATCTTGATGAAGAAATTTATATGCAACAGCCTACAAGTTTTGAGGTAAAAGGAAAACAACATTAGGTTTGCAGGTTAAAGAGGTCTCTTTATGGTCTAAAACAATCCCCTAGAATGTGGTATCAAAATTTTGACTCATTTGTTTTGAAATTGGGTTTTGTTAGAAGCGAGGAGGATCACTGTGTTTACATTTATTGTGTTGATGATTCTATACTAGTTATTGCTTTGTATGTTGATGACATGTTATTTTTCAGCAATACTAAGGGTATGATCAGTGAGCTTAAAGCCCAACTTTCAGGTGCATTTGAGATGAAGGATCTTGGTGCTTCAAGGTATATTTTGGGAATAGAGATCAGGAGAGATAGAGTTAACAGAAAGCTTTAGTTGTCACAAAGTAAGTATGTGTATACTATTTTGCAAAGATTTAGTATGCAGGACTATAACCCAGTTAGAGTTCATTTACCCATTGGTACTAAGCTTTCATTAGATATGTGTCCAAAGACTGAGGATGATCTTGAGGATATGTCTAATGTGCCATATGCTAGTGTTGTAGGGAGTTTGATGTATGCAATGTTTTGCACTAGACCAGATATTGCCCAAGCAGTGGGAGTTTTGAGCAGATTTATGTCTAACCCTGGTAGACAACATTGGAACTATGTGAAGATGGTGTTTAAATATCTTGCAGGTACTTCTGATCATTGTTTAGTTTATTCTGGTACTGATAGTGCTGATAAATTGTTGGACTACATGGTTTTGTTGATGCAGATTGGGCAGGTGACTTGGATAGTCAAAGGTCCACTAGTGGCTATGTGTTTACTCTATTTGGAGGTGCAGTGAGTTGGATGAGTAAGAGGCAGCCCATAGTTGCTTTGTCCACCATAGAAGTAGAGTATATGGCTGCTACTCATGTCTCTAAGGAGGAAGTTTGGTTGAGGAGACTGTGTCTAGGTATTGGTTTTGATTGCAGGATCATTCAAATTGGTTGTGATAGCTAGAGTACTATCTATTTGGCCAAGAATCCCATGTATCATCCTCAGACTAAGCACGTTGATGTTCAGTATGACTTTGTTCGAGAGTTGGTTGCAAATGGAGAGATTGAGATGAAGAAGATAGACACTCAGGAGAATGTTGCAAATTCATTAACCAAGCCTATGAGCACAGAAAAGTTTGTATGGTGCAGAGAGGCCATGGGCCTTGTTTCTAGTGCTTGATTATTTTTCCTTTGATTTCCTATGGGTTGATTTGAAATGTATAATGTCAAGTGGGAGAATTTTTGGATAGGGTGCCATTAACCTTGTAAATCCCAATATTGTATTTATTCCATTTATTATATGTAATTTGTAATTATCCATGAGGAGATGTACTAGTTTCATTGGCATGGGTAATTTCAGTGTAACCAGAGGTAATTACGGAGTGAATTTTAGTATTGGCAAATGTAAAAACTCAAAGTAAATGAGGGTAGGCATGCTCCCTTGAGGAATATTGATGCAGAGCGTGCAGCGGATGCTTACATGATAGTGGATAAAAACCCATCAACCCACAACAAAACTAGGGTTTAACTTCATTTTCCTTCAAAACCCCCCTTGTATGTCCAAATAATACCAAAATACTTAATTTCTTTATTATCGGAAAGACACCCTTTAATATCTCACTGAACTATGCTTCCATTCTTTACTATCGGCAAGACAAATGTTATCGGCTCAATGCATCTTTATCTACCCAATCTTATTTCTCATACCGATGGCTTAATACCAACCTCACGCCGAAAGACTTAACATCAACTTAGTCATCGGTAAGACTGCCTCTATTAGCAGTGTCTCCATTTCTCTCGCCGACACGCCAATACAATTGCCATCGGCTAGACCTTGAGCATCGGCAACCTTCAAACTTATTATCCCGATGTGGGATCTCTCCCCGATGAATAGAATACATCAGTTAGACATTTTCTTCTCACTCTGATATGCGACCACTCTGATATCTCCTTTGAATAGTCTTCGTCGGTAAGACTGCCACTATCCACACTGTCTCTAGATCTCTGGCCGATACTTCGATGTTACAACATGCACTTCACTTTCTATCAGTGTGACTCTGTTGATCGACATGACTTCTTAAGGCTCCACCGATGAGCTCTCTCATGCCAATGACTTCGCACATTTATTTTTGACTTCCTACATTGGTCCCTTTCACCGTATATGTGATATACACACAACTGTTCGCCATATACATTAGTTGTATACACATAAAGTGCACTGTTCCTCTCCTACAACCATTGTAACCGAACAAAACACACACAGAAGTACAAAAATCCACAGAACAGAAAAAAGTAAACTACTCTATAGGGAGGTCATTCCACTGGTTTCAAAGAAACCCACCAGTGGAATGACTCCAAATGATGTCTTCTACGGATTTACACCAGAAATAGGACTTTTATTCCTTCACAGAGTTAATTTACAATCTTCTCTCTTACTGTTCATCTCTCCATTTCCTTCTATAGACTCAACTATTTAACGACTCACAGCTATCACGTAGGCAGTTACAAGATGGAAGGCGAACCGCCTCTAACCACCTCTGCCTTACAGTTATAACTTCTTACAACTTCTTTAGTTTGGTTACAATCTTTTCAGTTTGTTTACAATCTGGAATGACACGTATACAGATACCATTACTCAGCTGAATATGACTCAATATGGCTCGAAAGCCTTACAATCTAAATTTGGACATAATAAAAAATGCATAGAATCTTTTAGATTCTTAATGTCTCAAGGTGCTCCTGCACCATACTCCCCAGCATGAAGAGAACTCTTGTCCCAAGAGTTATGTGGTCTGCTTCAAACAACTTTTGCCTCATTATGTCTGCAACTCTGTCTGGATACCTCCGCTGTGTCGTCTTTACCCTCCAAATGTGACTCCTATCAATGGAGTTTGATTGGCTACCTCCAAGGTGCATCTCTATCTGAAGTCCACTCCTCCCTACTACAACAACACTTCTATCCCTCACCTGGGAGTCATCTCTTACCTCTCTCCCTAAGACTTTTGGCGACAACCAGTGGACCATCTCCTCTAGCCCTCTTGACAGACCTTCCTGTCCATTTATTGTAGCGAGTGAACTTGCACCTGCAACCATAAAACTTCTCAATAAGAATCAGATAGCAAAAACCAATGCTTCCTGGTGTAGATTGCCTCCTTTAGTGCTCTATCCACACACTCAAGATCTTCTTGCTCTGATACCAATTTGATGCAGAGCGTGCAACAGATGCTTACATGACAATGGATAAAAACCCATCAAACCACAACAAAACTAGGGTTTAACTTCATTTTCCTTCAACCCCCCCTTGTATGTCCAAATAATACCAAAATACTCAATTTCTTTACTATCGGCAAGACGCCCTTTAATATCTCACCGAACTACGCTTCCATTCTTTACTATCGGCAAGACTAATGTTATCGGCTCAGTGCACCTTTATCTACCCGATCTTATTTCTCATACCGATGGCTTAATACCAACCTCACGCCGAAAGACTTAACATCAACTTAGTCATTGGTAAGACTGCCTCTATTGGTAGTGTCTCCATTTCTCTCACTGACACGCCGATACAACTACCATCGGCCAAACCTTGAGCATCGGCAACCTTCAAACTTGTTATCCCGATGTGGGATCTCTCCCTGATGAATAGTATACATCGGTCAGACATTTTCTTCTCACTTTGATATGCAACCACTCCGATATCTCCTTTGAATAGTCTTCATCGGTAAGACTGCCGCTATTGGTACTGTCTCTAGATCTCTGGCCGATACTCCGATGTTACAACATGCACTTCACTTTCTATCGGTGTGACTCCATTGATCGACATGACTTCTTAAGGCTCCATCGATGAGCTCTCTCATGCCAATGACTTTGCACATTCATTTTTGACTTACTACGTCGGTCCCTTTCATCGTATATGCGATATACACACAACTGTTTGCCACATACATTAGTTGTATACACATAAAGTGCACAGTTCCTCTCCTACAACCATTGTAACTGAACAAAACACACACAGAACTACAAAAACCCACAGAATAGAAAAAAGGAAACTACTCTATATGGAGGTCATTCCACTGGTTTCAAAGAAACCCACCAGTGGAATGACTCCAAATGATGTCTTCTGTGGATTTACACCAGAAATAGGACTTTTATTCCTTCACAAAGTTAATTTACAATCTTCTCTCTTACTGTTTGTCTCTCCATTTCCTTCTACAGAATCATCTATTTAATGACTCACAGCTATCACGTAGGCAGTTACAAGATGGAAGGCGAACCACCTCTAACCACCTCTGCCTTACGGTTACAACTTCTTACAACTTCTTTAGTTCAGTTACAATCTTTTCAGTTTGTTTACAATCTGGAATGACACGTATACAGATACCGTTACTCGGTTGAATATGACTCAATATGGCTCGAAAGCCTCACAATCTAAATTTGGACATAATAAAAAATGCATAGAATCTTTGAGATTCTCAATGTCTCAAGGTGCTCCTGCACCAAATATACTATTTTTGGCATGTATGACAATTGGCATAATGTTTGGTAAGTGAATCTATGACAGCTGCAAGTTGTCATAAGATTCTGAGATTTTATGATGCATATGATGGATATGTTAGTTGTATATTTGCAATATTTTTCCCAAGGTTCCTATCTATGAAAGATACTCTTTTGTGGAATCTATTATGGTTATGATGTGTCATAAGATGCTATAAGAGACTAGATTTAGTCTTGGGTACCCAACCTTTGCATGGTTGTTTTTGGACAAGTGTAAGATGCTTGTAAGATGGTAATTAATGTTTACAGGTTGGAGAATCTTAGGAGAGAGAAGGTGAATGCCTAGAATGGAGTGAAAAACATTTCTATAAGTATTTACCATGTATTTATTACTGCAATACAAATTTTAGGTACTCAGGTGCTGCCAGAATGCTGTTAGATTGAAGACTTGTGGAGAGAGTTGTGTAGTTGATGTATTGTACAATCTTGTTGAGATTAATACAAACTTGTGCCTCTTTCCTAGTGGAGTTTTTTACCTGCAAGGGTTTTCTCCATGTAAACACTGTGTCATTGTGTTGAGTTCTTCATGTTTGAAATCTTTTCTGTAGTGGGTTTTATGTTTTGTTACAATCTTCATTGTTAAAGCACACTTAAAGATTGCTGAAATTTATTCGAATTAGATTTCCATTAAATTAGTGTTGCTTTCATTTCTAACAGTGTTGTAATAGAATAAGATAGTGTTGAAGGCCTGTTGAAATGCTTAGCATTCCTCCAAATGTGAATGGTTGTCTTTGCAATTTTTTGGACATGTTTATTGATGTGTGTTACATGCTTCCTTGCAGTTTTAAGCTTCTTGGTGGTTTGCAAGCTCAATTTTTCAATGATAGTGTGTTGTAGTGTGTTTGAGATGAATTGTTGTTCTTAGAGTTCATGGTTGAATATGTGCATGACATAAAATCTTTGATATGTGGAGGTAAAAGAGTGCATGGAGATGTTGTATGAGTCCTATAGACTCATATGGGAGACTTTCTTGAAGATCTTTCTTGTTTCCAGTACCGCACAAGGTTTTCAAGTTGTTGTGGTTGTTATGCTTCAAGTTTCACATGTTTTTGCTTAAGGTTGTCTTATTTCAAATGAGTGAAGTGTGTGGATGCAATTCCTTGTTATTTGATTCTATAAAGGATGTTTTGGACCTAGTTAAGCAAGTGTTGGTGTCTGTAAGGCATGGGTTTTCTACTGATGTAGCATGTAGTCTTGTTTAGGACTTTTCCTGTACATGTTTCATATTGTGTGTTGTTTGGCTAACTTGTAAATGCATTTTTCATGTTGTCTCTAGCCAACAATCAATGTAATCAATGTAATAGCATGTATAAATTGTAAATCAAATTGATTTAGGCGAGGTATGATTGCAAGGTGATTGATAAGGTTTGCATGTAAGATAAGGAGTAGAATGAATGCATTATGATGTGTGACTGAAGAAGAAATAAAAAAACTTGTAGATGATGTCCTAATTCATCTTGAAGACATGCCTATTGTAGTGATCAAGTGTAGAGTGTGCCTAACTAATCCTATCATCAGAAGAAAGTATGAAGAGGCATAAATGCAATCATCAAAGTTGTGAACTTCAATGTTAGTTTTTAGATAGTAAGACTATCATACTCTAAACTTTTGTGAGTTTGTTCTCAATTCAAGCAGTAATAGCTTCCCTATGAGTGACCCTCAAAAAAAGTATTCACAAAGTATTATCTTCCTTGGGTTTGACCCTAAATCTCAGGGAGTAGTAGCTTCCTTGGGTTGTAGCCCTAAAACAAAGTTGTTATTTTGAGCTTCATATATTGTGAGATAATCCTCATTGTGGTTTTTCCCTTCTTGGGTTTTCCACATACATATGGCATTATGTGTTGATTTGCATTGTGTTAATCTTTCATGTTGATGTTGATGTTGTAAAACTTAAGTTTTAATCTTCTCCAGAGAAGTTAAAGTTTGATTAGATACTTATTCACCCCCTCTCATTATCTTGGTGTGTTCAATAATTGGTATTAGAGCCAAGTTCCTCTGAATGAAAATTAACCACTTAAGGAAGGTCTTGTTAGGTCTCAGAAATGCAGGTTGCCAATCCTAAGGGGATGCCAAGCTCTATGTTTAGATTGGCAACGTTTATGAACTAACTTGATGAAATCAAACTTTAAGGTTAGATGATTTCCTTCACTTTAGGTCCTGCTACACCTAGGTGGGTAAACCTTGGAAAATTAAATTAGATTGAATGTGAATGCGTGGACTAACTAAATCTATCTACAATGGCACAAGATGTAGGATAGATGAAATGCATGCTGACTAATTTTAGGTTTAACGTCTAATGAGTGATTGGTAAGAATTGTATAAGCAATATCAAGGTAAAAGGTTTTAAGTAAAATAAGACTAGTGTCTTGTTGGGTAACAGAGTTAGTTTGAAGGACCAGGACTAATGGTTTCCTAATGGTAATAATTCTAGTTGTTTGGCACAGTTTTAGGTTATAGCTTGTATAAACGTGCAAGTAAATGACTGACAGACTCTTCTTGATAATCCAACCAAATAAAATCAGATATCTTATAATTCACCAAAAGGTACTTTAATCCTTACTTGAAGGAACCAAATGAAATGAATAGACAAGATTAACAGATAATATTTACTGGAGACAGAATGGCAATCTAATTGTATGGCCCTACTTAGTAATCCAAGCTTAATACTTCCAGGCTACTGTAATTAAATCAGAAGGGTTTAATTCCTCAAATGGATACCAACCTACTTAATCACATAGATACAGCAAATGTGTATTGACAGATCAAATATATACTTGATATGTTTAATCTAAATATCAAGGAAATGCAGAAATGGAGACAGCCACACAACTGAATAATCTTAACAAACAACTGATACCAAAGCAGAACCACTGAATCAGAGAACTTCAAACTTCTTCTTCAAATAAAATATGCAACATAGTCATTTTGAAACATTGTATATATGATATAACTGAATATATTCTACTGCTGATGATCTCTCAGCATCGATTGTTTGGACTTATATAGATATTTCTATGAAGAGTCATAACTCTTCAATAAGTCTTTTGGGAACTTTAACAACATTAACAATTATAACATAATTATGATTAGGCTCTATTTAGCCACAAGTAGACTTTTACCAAGTAATCCAAGTAATCCTACTTGCGATGAGAATCAGTAAGGTGAACAACACTTCTAGTAATTATGTCAAGTGTAATCATGATCTCCAATTGTTTGCAAACTTCTTTAGACGCAGAGGCTTTGTCTTTCAGAGCTCCTGTGGCTTTGTGTAATATACTTTGACAATCCATAATCCATTCTTCCTTGCTCTTCACCTCTCCATTGTCTTTAAATATCTTGGGCACTCCTGTGTTTGAGGCAACATTTCCTTCCTTAGCATCAGCTTTAAGTTTGTCATAGTAATTTTGATGCTGTTTGAGAAATGCTTTTGCATCAGAGATATCTGTACTATCAGCAGTGCTCCTATTTTGTATCTCAGTCAATTTTTCTCGTATTCTCTTTTCAAGTCTTTCATGTTCTTGAACTGCTTTATGATTCTCTGAGAAGTTATCCAAAAACTGGTTTAACCACCGCACCATGTTTGCATACCTGCTCTGCAGTATTGTAACAAATGCATCCATCTGAATTTGGGTTGCCTGATCAAGGGATAACACCTGAATGCCCTGTGAGCTCTCACCTTGAGTTATTCTTTTTGTGGACTGGCCAAAAGTACTCTTAACAACATCTTTTAAGTAATCATTTTCTTTTGTCAGTCTTTCACTGTTCAATTTGTATGCATCTCTTTCTTTGATCAACATTTGAGCTTGCGCTTTATTCAATTTTACAACATTGATACCAATGTCTGCTGTAATTATAGGGTTAGTTTCCCCTGCTTTCAAAGTCATAACATGGTCAAAAGTCTTCTCAGTATCAATGATGGCCATCTTCTTATGGGGAGGGTATAACGCCCATATCATCAAGGAGTTTTCATCATTGTTATACCTTGTTCCCATATATACTTCACTAACTCCTTCTGGAGTAAGTTTATACTTATCATCTGTGTTATTCAGAAAACTATCAAAAACCAAAGCAGAATTTAAATCCAGACCAGGAAAAATCATGACCCCTGCATCTTTAAGCAACTGTCTACCCTTGCTAGGTGTCATGTCATGCATCTCTTTATCTACTGTTTCCTTCAGCGTATCTAATAATTGTTTTTCATTATCAGCAGAGACATCATCTACTGACTCTCTGATTTCTTTCCCTTTGTATTTATACAAAAATGATTTAAATTCCTTTGATTGAATAAACTTATCATCTAAAATGAAAGAATCATAGGCTGTTTGACGTGGATCTTCATCAGCAGACCCCTCCTCATCATGTAGTACAATAGGAGGCTGATATTGTTGCATTTTCCTCTTGGACATCTCTACCTTTTTATCTGGTGGCTGTTCTTGCCCTGCCAGTTCCTCATCTTTAGAGGATACAACCTCAATTTCTGCTAACTGCTTTTTCTTTTCATCTAGATCCCTGTTATATTTTTCTACCACCAATTCGACTTCTGCTTCTTCTAAATTTCTAATGACATCATCATGTGGATAATGTATGTGCATGTATCCACTGAGATTCTATTTTCTTCTTGTAGAATCAATAAAGCCTTTAGGGTCAAATCCTTTTCTTATCTCAGCAGTCATCATGTTATAATGCATCAATTTATCCATAATGAGATTGTAACCTTCTTTTGAAACTACAGTAAAATCTCCAAAACATAAGGTGCTGGGCATAAACGATTGTTTGTCATGTGAACTCAAATGCATCACATTTGAACAATGCATTTGCCTGATTATATCCAGATAGGCAAGCCTGTCAGGGACAGTCTTGGGCAATATGAATGGAGTATCTTCAAAACCATAAACTCTGATCATAGTAGCATCCTCAAAGCAATACCAGTCTCCCCAATTATGAGTGATAGTAGGGGGGCCACCAAAATCTTTTGGTCTGAGGAATCTTTTTATTTCAGTTGAAATTGAATATTCACAGGGGTGATTAAAATACCTATACAGTACTTTTACACAATGCTCTTCAAATTGAGCATAGCTGGAATGGGCATATCTACTTTCCCAAATTCTGGTCCACAGTTGTACAGGTATCTTTTCCCCTTTCTTATCTGCAGCAACAACTTGAAACTCACTTGGCCACAACCCTACCTCCTGGCCATAATATAACACCATGTGCATAAGCATGGAATAATGCTTAAAAGAGCATGCTGGAGCATTGTTTTTTATTGCAGATAGACCAGAGTCCATTCTATTAGCAATATAGGAGGCATAATCAAATTGCCTTGCATTATGACACTGAATGTCAGAGGCTATGACCATCAGAGGAATGGTCATGAACTCAGGGACCTCTGAACCCAGGACTTGGCCTACAGAAAAATAGGTATATTGTATGTATGGTTCAAATATGGCTACATGAAAGGGAGGGCCATCATTTTCAGTTAAGGGCATTACTTCTCCTCCAACCCTGGGCCTATGAATGGGCAACCTCCATCCATTGTAAGTTGTGTCCATTCTCCAATACTCCTTATCCAGATCTTCATAGATGATAGGGACAGTGCGTAAATCATCTAAATCAAAAACCTCACAAATAGCATTTTTTGACAAATGCACAATTGGTTCTCCCTGTGGGTTGCAGATGGCTTTCAGGTTTGAATTATAATGTCTGGCAAGCAATTGAAGGAGTTCCACATTCAGGAATACATTGGGTACAACCAGTTTTCCTAAATTCATGTGCCATGGGTTTGACACAGGAGCATTCCTAAACCTTCTATTGTAGTGGAATCTGAAAAGTTCATATCCCCAAATTGGGGTCCAGATATCTCCCAGGTGTTTGTGTTTATCTTCTAATTTCTCCACTTCGGCCCTGAGTTGGGTAGACCTTCTGGCCTTGGGAGTTGACCCAGGCAATTAGTCAATTAGGTCCTGGTTCAGTTTTCTTTCTTTTACTTTCTCCTTAGGGGTTTGTTCAGTTTTTTGTTTCTTGGGCTTACTGGTTTCCCCTTGTAACTTTCTGCCTTTTCCCTTCCCCAGATTTTCCATTTTAAAACTTTGGCAGAGAATTTAAATACAGGCTATACAGTGGTTTGTATATATGTACCTGTCGTTCAGCGGCTGAAATTGGAATCCTCTACTTTTGCCTTGAGAGTTCTTCTATATTCTCTTCTCGGACAGTTTTTTTGCAACTATAATGATCATACAAATTTCGTAGCAGTTTGTATTTAATTATCTGATCAATTCAATGTTCATCGCTGTGAAATGTCACATCGCCATAACTCCTCTTATCGGCATGAATTTTGAAATGTCTGGGCGACCTTAATGATTTTATGGCGCGAACAATCAATCGGCGTGACCCCTTATTTGTATGCCCGACACTATGAAATGTCATATCTTCAAGTGGGCGCGACCATCGGCATGACTTCCTTCATCGCCATATGATTTAGATTTCACTTCGATGTAACGAGTCTTACCGATATGATTTGTTTATCGGGATGATTAATACTATCGGGATAACATAATTATGTTTCCCCGACTCTTGTTGTCCCACCGATAGTCATATTACTTTGGAACGGAATGACCATTTTAATGTCTTGCCGCTAGAGTATAACCATCGGAATGAAACACACTATCGGGATAGCTTTCAAAAGATAACCCGATCTGAATCATCTCACCGATGGTTCTTTCATATTCTTTATTGGGCAGAGTATGTTAAAGTATCACCGATACCTTTTGATCGCCGTGACTTATGAATCGGTAAGACTTAATCCCTTTGTCCCGATATGTTGAGTCATCCCGATAGATTTTGTATCGCTGTGAGTCTCACCGAAGACCCTCTTTTCGCCAAGACATTGAGTATTGAAGATCTATTTGTTTCTCATCCTGATAACTTATTTCTTGCCGATGGCTATTTGTTTCATTGCCCCTGCAGGATGTTCGGTGAAACTGTTGCCGAAATACTTCATTGGTATGATATATACCGTCGGGGCAGCGTTCGAAGGATCCTCCGATAGTTATTAGTCACACCGATTGGTATGACTACTCAGTTATCTTGCCGATGTAAGGTCATCGGTATTACTTACTCCATCGGTAACTTCTATAAATCTCTTTCCGATCTCTATTCTCATGCCGATGGTTATTTTTCAAATGATTCCTTATGTATCGGTGTAAGTAACACAACATCTTGCCGATAGATTGACCTTGAAGAAATTTAGCACTGCTCATCTATAGACACCTTGTGAGATGAATTAAATTTTTGTTATGATTTTTTGGGATATTTTTTAGGATTTTGTTCAAATATGATGGAGTGAGAGGACAGTAAAATTTTTAAATTTTTACTGTCCTAACAGTGGCTCTGTCTGGGATGTATACTCTCTGTGAGTATGACAAGGATCCAGATCTCCTGGGGAAGTAGACCACATGTTTTATTTATTTGGGGGTGATGTTTTTATGAAAATGGGAAAAGGAAAGTAACAAATGATGGGGATCGGGAATGATTCCTAGACTACTGTGCATGGAATAAAATATTTTGAGAATTATTTGAGGGTTGTCCATGCACTGGCAACGCTCAATTCTCTTTGTACATGTTTATGAAAAGAACTGCTTCAAATATTGCCCATGTACAGGCAATTCTTGCTCCTCTCCTGACATATTATGTACATAGTAAGAATCATCACCTCCCTTGCCAGTGATGACGAAAGGACCCAACCACAGGGCTTCAAATTTTCCATGTTTTCCTTTGTCCTAACATCTTGCATTCCACATCAGTACCATATCATTTATTTCAAACTTCCTATCTTTGGCCTTCTTGTCAAAGAGATATTTTACCTGTGATTGTAGCTTAACATTCTGCCTCTGAGCTATTCTTCTTGTTTCATCAAGCTCTGCCAATTGTTCTAACCTTTCCTCCATTGGTTCAGGAATATTCAAGTCTTCCTAGAGAATGAATTTATACACTGGTATAAGATTGTCCAATGGTAATCTTGCTTGTGTTCCATATACTAACTCATAAGGAGATCTCCAACTTGCCCTTTTTATAGTAATTCTATCAGCCCATACTGCCATTCTCAATTTTGAATCCCAAGCTTTCTTATTTCTATCCAACATTCTTTTTATGATTTTCAAGAGGCTCTTATTACTCGATTTAGCTTGTCCATTGGCCTGTGGATGGTAGGGAGCAGCATAAGAAACAGTGATACCATGTGTACTACAAAACCCTTTGAATTCATCAGATCTAAAACACATCCCATTATCTGTAATCAATCTTACTGGAGTACCAAATCTGCATATAATATTATCTATTAGAAAATTGATCACAACTTTACTTGTAGCTTGTTTGGTTGGGATTGCTTCCACCCATTTTGTAAAGTAATCAGTAGCCACCAAAATCCATCTGTGCCCCCCACTTGATTTTTCTAAGATTTCACCTATAAAATCAATACCCCATTGATAAAATGGAGCCTCAACCTGTATAGGTTTTAAGGGTAGTGCTCCTTGGTATTTTAACTTGCCTGAGAACTTCTGGCATGCTTCACATTTTCTGGTGTACTAGTATGAATCATTAAAGACTTTAGGCCAATAATATCCTGCCCTCAGGATTTTGTGGGCTGTAGTTTCGCTGAGAAATGACCTCCACACATGCCTTCATGCAACTCCTTCATAATACGTTTTGACTGATATTCATCCAAGCATAATAGTAGAACCCCATCTCTGTTTTTCCAATAAAGATCCCCACTGATGAGTACATACTTTAAAGCTTGTAGTTTAAGTGTCCTCCTTTTGTTATCATCATATCCTTCAAGACACTTCATATGATTTAGATAATATATTATATCAGTATACCATGGAGTGTGTTCAATACTGGTACTTGCATCAACATTACATATCTGAGAGGCTTCTAGATTACTTTCAGTCATCAATTTGGCAAGACCCTGTCCCCTTACCAAATTAGTGATTTGTATTTCAATGTTGAATTCCTGAATCCTATTGATCCACCTACATCTTCTGCCGGTGACTTCAGTTTGGACCAATACATCCTTCACTGCTGCATTAGGAACATATGCTGTGATTTTAGCTCCCACCAAATATGGTCTAAAATTTTTAACTACTTTTACCAATGCATATGCTTGTTTTTCAATAATGTCATACTTCAACTCTGCATTCTGAAGGGATTTGCTGAAGAATGAGATAGGCTGTTCATATCCATCATTGTTTTTCTGTAATAACACTGTTGCTACTGTATGATAGGAAGCAAATGAGAAAAGTTGGAAAGGTTTACTGAAGTCAGGGGACACTAAGACTGGAGCTTGCTTGATTGCCTCCTTAATATTACCAAATGCTTCTAGTGTTTCTGTTGTCCATTTTATTTCTGAGTTCTTCTTCAGCATTCTTGATATAGGACAAAAAATTTCTGCAAAATTTGGTATAAATCTTCTGACAAAATTTATCTGGCCAAAAAATGATTGTATGGCTTTTACATTCTTTGGAATAGGGAGCTGATCAATTGCTTTTACCCTTTCAGGATCTATTTTAACTCCTTCCTTCGAGACTATATGGCCAAGCAATTTTCCTTCTGTCACTACAAAATGACATTTTTTAGGGTTCAATGATATCCCATATTCTAAGGCTTTGATAAATACTTGTTCTAAATGTGTGCAATGATCTTCGGCCCTTTTAGAATATGCTGTCAAGTCGTCTTGATATACTATCATAATCTTATTGATCAATTCAGCAAAAGCTACATCCATCGCTCTCTGGAATGTTGCTCCAGCATTAGTTAATCTGAATGGCATTCTCAAATACACATATGTTCCCCACGGAGTGGTGAATGCAGTCTTAAATTGTTCAGACTCCTTAACCTTTACCTGATTGTAACCGGAGAAACCATCCATCATTGACAATAATTCGCATCCAGTGACTTTCTGCAATATTGCCTCCATATTGGGAAGAGGATAATTATCTTTGAGGGAAGATTTATTCAAGTTTCTAAAATCCACACACAGTCTAATGTCACCATTCTTTTTCCTGACAGGCACTAAATTTGAAACCCAGGAAGAGTATCTAATAGGTTTGATTATAGCTCCATCCCTTAACTTTGTAAGTTCCTCTAACATTTTAGGGGCTAGTGTAGGATTAATCGGTCTCTGCTTCTGTCTGAATGGTTTAGCATCTTGCTTCAGTGGTATCTCATGTTGAAATAGATCCTCTCTATATGCTTTTAAGTCATCATATGACCAAGCAAACACATGCCTGTACTTCCTGAGCAGGTTGATAAGTCTGCTTCTGATTTTTGGGTCAAGACTTCTTCCAATATACACATTTTTTGGAGTTGTTTGTGTCCCCAAATTTATTTCTTCAAGGTTACTAGGTATCACTGGTGTGTCTTTCTTTTTATACCTGTCATGGCCATCAAATGTCTTTTCTAATGCAATAAGTCCTTTGGGTATCTTATTTGTTTTCAACTGGACCACTTCTTGGCCAAAAAGGGTTTCCTTCCCATCATGTTCCTCCACAAATGCGCTGAAATCAATTTCTTGATTTTCATAATAATCAGTACAATACAAGAAATTGATTATATCAGCATCACTATCAAATACTTGCCAGTTCTGTATATTATCAGGGATGGTAGGTCTAGTTTTAAATTCAACTTCTGTGATTCCTCCCAATGTGACATCATCTCTCTTTAATGCAATGTTTGCTAAAAAGTCTGCCATAATGTTTTTAGACCTATCAACCCAGCTGATTGAAAAGGCATCAAATAATTCAACACTATCCCAAACTGCATTTCTGTACTATCTTAATCTTTTATTTTTAGATAAGTATTTTTCTCTTATTTGGGAGATGACCAATTCAGAATCACCATAGACAGCCAACTTTTTTATTTTGTGTTTGGTGGCTATGTTTAGGCCAATGAGCAAGCCTTCATACTCAGCTACATTATTTGTACATTTAAATGTCAATAGGAAAGAGTATTTAAAAGTTTTACCTCCTGGCGAAATGAAAATTACTCCAGCCCCATTTCCTATTTTGCTGCATGCACCATCAAAATACATTTTCCACAACTCATTTTCTTCTTTCATAGATTCAGTGTGTATTGGGTCAGTGTTATGCAACTCTGGTGTAGTTTCTCCAACTTTGAAAACTCCTAGGTCTGTGTCACAAAAGAAATTCACCTGATGCCGGTCCATTCTTTCTATGATATTGTCATACCTTGGCTCTCTGCACAATTTGATTTCCTTGTCACCCACTGGTATGGTGGCATATGATAAATCTAACTGAACATTGCCTCCTACCATAGCAGCCCATTGCCTTGATAAAAGCATCCCATAATACGGTGGGATGTCAACCACAGTAATGTCAATGTTATAAGTGGCTTCAGGATGTGAGGCAAGTTTTATCTCTACATCCTTCATGATACCAACTACTGGAATAGATCTATTATCCATTGCATAACACTAGCCATACGTAGTATCAACCCACATTCCCAATTCTTTCATAACTGCTATAGGCATGATATTCATAGCAGCACCTGAATCAATCATGCAATTTCTGACTATCCTGTTCTTGATTACTAATGTGGTATAGAATGGGTCTACCTGCGAGGGATTTTTTGTAAGTGTGTCGCCAAGGTATACCTCAGGCATCTTGAAATTTTCCTGATGTACATTATTTGTTGTTTTTTCAAACCCTTTTATGTTTTGGATTAGGTGAATCAGAAATCATCTTGACAACTGTACTCCTATATTTATCTATTTTCATCATCTCTAGAAGTGGGACTGATATCTTCACCTGAGACACTGCATGTGCAATATCAAAAGAATGGGCTATGATCTGGTCATTCTTTTCTATTTTTGTGTTCTCTTTTTCTTGATTTTCTTTCATTTTACTTTTATCCCCCTTTTCTGGTTCTTTAGATGATGATTTTGTGTTATTCCCTTTGTTATTCTGGTCTTTTATAAATACACTTCCAGGAGTTCCTTGCCCAACATTTGTTGTTCTATTCCTCAAGTTATAAGTGTTTCAAGCTTGAGCCACTGCAGCCACTGTGAGAGCTTCTCTTTCATCCTCAGTAGGTTTTCTCCATTGACCATATGACTTGTTGTTATAACTATCTTCCTGGTCTGAGAATACCTCCTGTTCTCCCATGTTAATATGATACTTCTGGTTCCCTACATCATACTCATATCCTTCCTCTTCTGAAGAAGAATAATCTTCTGTCACCACACATGGTGTATCCTGCATCATATTGATGGTATGATTATCCCTATTATAGTTGTATAGCATTTCCTCTTGCTGTATGGATTTAGCTACCTCACAGTATTCAGGTAAATGTGGTAAACTACATACAAAACACCAAGGCTTATTTTCTGCCATGTGTGCCATGTTTCTTTTCAGGGGATCAGGAGTATCTTTTCCATATGGTTGTTTTCTGTTGTTATCGATAGGTCTTCCATCCTTCCAATTTGTATTGTAGGGCATATCATGTAACCTAGGTCTATCATGTCTATGCTGACCCTCTGGTTTAGTTTGTTGAACATTTGGATTCTGAGGATTTCTATGATTATCTCTCTTACTGACCATTCCTGCAGCCTTCCTATTATTTTCAATAGTTATGGCCACTTTCTATGCTTCAGCCAAGGTTGTAGGACACCTGTTTCTAAGTTCATACCCTATTTTAGGGTCAAATGCTTTCATATAGATACTTAGTGCTACCTGGTTAGATAACTTAGCTCCATGTGGTACCTTATTATGTAACTTGGAAAACTTCAAGTTGAAATCAAATACTGACTCATTTTGATACTTCTGTATGCTTATTAATTCATGTAGTGCAAACTCAGGAGCATATTGGTTACCATACTAATCCTTAAACTGGTTATGGAAATTAGTTATTGAATTGATTGATGCATCAGGCAAGCTGTTAAACCAATCTCTGGCATCTTCAGTGAGGGACATCATAAATAACCTCATTCTAATGTCTTCCCAATCCATACCAATATCCTATACAAAAGCATTAAAACTTCTTATATGATCTTCTGCAGATATTGCATTATTTCCAGTAAACTTGGGAACCATATTTCTCCAAGTACTATCCATAGGATATGGATACAACTGATATCTAGTTAAATCAAATTGACTGCATATATTTGCAAGGTTTTGGGGAGGGAAATTCAAAGGTGGTGGATTGGGATAATAATTGTATCCACCTGGTGGCTGATGATATGCATATTGTTGATGTTGGTTCATGTGGGGGTTTGTGTGATGATTTTGTGGTCTATAATATTGTTGACCAGGGGGTGGGTAAGTATTTACCATGTGTTGAGATACATTACGTATGGGAGGTGGTCTAGGGTTTTGGGGAATAGTGTTCTAATGACTTCTGGAATCATGTGAGTTTTGAGCACTACTTGTATTTTGCTGTGTATTTCTTGAAATATTCCCTCTATGCGGGGGTACATATTTAGGGGGAGCTGTTTTGGCTTTATTTTTCCTCTGTTGAATTTCTTGCTGCAACAACTCCCTCTCTTCCTGTATCTTGTACCTTTCAAGTTCCTTTCGGAGCATGAGTATTTCCTGTTGCTCTTCACTCATGTCCTGATTATTTATTTCCTGATGTTCTGGATTATCATTCATTCCTTGATTTGAAAATCCATACCCTATCTCTTCTCCCTGGTCAAATGAGATCTTGAAATCATGTTCAGCTTGGTTCCTATCAATATCCCTCATGACCTTTGCATCATGATCTCGCTGTTCTTGAGGAGTGGGTCTGTACCTTGCCAAAATATCATCAGTTGCTCCACTGAGGTTCTCGTTTGAATCATGTAGAGGTGTGAATTTGTTGTGAATTGCAATATTTTGTTCTGAATCATTCTCTTGGATGTCTAGATTATTATCTTGGTGGGAATACTTTGGATTCACATTTCTTTTGGAAATGTTTCTAAGTGGTGGAGATGACTGTAAATTTCCGCCTTCCATCTTGGATCTCCTACCATCCATTTGATATTGAATTTTTTGTTATAATTGTAACTAGAGTCGCCACCTATTAAATAGGAAAAGTTTATATTTTATCTGTAGGGTTCTTGTCACCAGCAGAGTTACCAACCTAAATTTTCTGAATTGACTCTATGAAGGAAAGGATTACTTTCTAAGGTCTTTTACTAGTCCCCAGCAGAGTCACCAATTTGTTAGGTCTCAGAAATGCAGGTTGCCAATCCTAAGGGGATGCCAAGCTCTATGTTTAGATTGGCAACGTTTCTGAACTAACTTGATGAAATCAGACTTTAAGGTTAGATGATTTCCTTCACTTTAGGTCCTGCTACACCTAGGTGGGTAAACCTTGGAAAATTAAAGTAGATTGAATGTGAATGCGTGGACTAACTAAATCTATCTACAATGGCACAAGATGTAGGATAGATGAAATGCTTGCTGACTGATTTTAGGTTTAACATCTAATGAGTGATTGGTAAGAATTGTATAAGCAATATCAAGGTAAAAGGTTTTAAGTAAAATAAGACTAGTGCCTTGTTGGGTAACAGAGTCAGTTTGAAGGACCAGGACTAATGGTTTCCTAATGGTAATAATTCTAGTTGTTTGGCACAGTTTTAGTTTATAGCTTGTATAAACGTGCAAGTAAATGACTGACAGACTCTTCTTGATAATCCAACCAAATAAAATCAGATATCTTATAATTCAACAGAAGGTACTTTAATCCTTACTTGAAGGAACCAAATGAAATGAATAGACAAGATTAACAGATAATATTTACTGGAGACAGAATGGCAATCTAATTGTATGGCCCTACTTAGTAATCCAAGCTTAATACTTCCAGGCTACTATAATTAAATCAGAAGGGTTTAATTCCTCAAATGGATACCAACCTACTTAATCACATAGATACAACAAATGTGTATTGACAGATCAAATATATACTTGATATGTTTAATCTGAATATCAAGGAAATGCAGAAATGGAGACAGCCACACAACTGAATAATCTTAACAAACAACTGATACCAAAGCAGAACCACTGAATCAGAGAACTTCAAACTTCTTCTTCAAATAAAATATGCAACATAGTCATTTTGAAACATTGTATATATGATATATCTAAATATATTCTACTACTGATGATCTCTCAGCATCGATTGTTTGGACTTATATAGATATTTCTATGAAGAGTCATAACTCTTCAATAAGTCTTTTGGGAACTTTAACAACATTAACAATTATAACATAATTATGATTAGGCTCTATTTAGCCACAAGTAGACTTTTGCCAAGTAATCCAAGTAATCCTGCTTGCGATGAGAATCAGTAAGGTGAACAACACTTCTGGTAATTATGTCAAGTGTAATCATGCTCTCCAATTGTTTGCAAACTTCTTTAGATGCAGAGGCTTTGTCTTTCAGAGCTCCTGTGGCTTTGTGTAATATACTTTGACAATCCATAATCCATTCTTCCTTGCTCTTCACCTCTCCGTTGTCTTTAAATATCCTGGGCACTCCTGCGTTTGAGGCATCATTTCCTTCCTTAGCATCAGCTTTAAGTTTGTCATAGTAATTTTGATGCTGTTTGAGAAATGCTTTTGCATCAGAGATATCTGTACTATCAGCAGTCCTCCTATTTTGTATCTCAGTCAATTTTTCTCGTATTCTCTTTTCAAGTCTTTCATGTTCCTGAACTGCTTTATGATTCTCTGAGAATTTATCCAAAAACTGGTTTAACCACCGCACCATGTTTGCATACCTGCTCTGCAGTATTGTAACAAATGCATCCATCTGAATTTGGGTTGCTTGATCAGGGGATAACACCTGAATGCCCTGTGAGCTCTCACCTTGAGTTATTCTTTTTGTGGACTGGCCAAAAGTACTCTTAACAGCATATTTTAAGTAATCATTTTCTTTTGTCAGTCTTTCACAGTTCAATTTGTATGCATCTCTTTCTTTGATCAACATTTGAGCTTGCGCTTTATTCAATTTTGTAACATTGATACCAATGTCTACTGTAATTATAGGGTCAGTTTCCCCTACTTTCAAAGTCATAACGTGGCCAAAAGTCTTCTCAGTATCAATGATGGCCATCTTCTTATGGGGAGGGTATAACGCCCATATCATCAAGGAGTTTTCATCATTGTTATACCTTGTTCCCATATATACTTCACTAACTCCTTCTGGAGTAAGTTTATACTTATCATCTGTGTTATTCAGAAAACTATCAAAAACCAAAGCAGAATTTAAATCCAGACCAGGAAAAATCATGACCCCTGCATCTTTAAGCAACTGTCTACCCTTGCTAGGTGTCATGTCATGCATCTCTTTATCTACTGTTTCCTTGAGCATATCTAATAATTGTTTTTCATTATCAGCAGAGACATCATCTACTGACTCTCTGATTTCTTTCCCTTTGTATTTATACAAAAATGATTTAAATTCTTTTGATTGAATAAACTTATCATCTGAAATGAAAGAATCATAGGCTGTTTGACATGGATCTTCATCAGCAGACCCCTCCTCATCATGTAGTACAATAGGAGGCTGATATTGTTGCATTTTCCTCTTGGACATCTCTACCTTTTTATCTGGTGGCTATTCTTGCCCTGCCAGTTCCTCATCTTCAGAGGATACAACCTCAATTTCTGCTAACTGCTTTTTCTTTTCATCTAGATCCCTGTTATATTTTTCTACCACCAATTCGACTTCTGCTTCTTCTAAATTTCTAATGACATCATCATGTGGATAATGTATGTGCATGTATCCACTGAGATTCTGTTTTCTTCTTGCAGAATCAATAAAGCCTTCAGGGTCAAATCCTTTTCTTATCTCAGCAGTCATCATGTTATAATGCATCAATTTATCCATAATGAGATTGTAACCTTCTTTTGAAACTACAGTAAAATCTCCAAAACATAAGGTGCTGGGCATAAACGATTATTTGTCATGTGAACTCAAATGCATCACATTTGAACAATGCATTTGCCTGATTATCTCCAGATAGGCAAGCCTGTTAGGGACAGTCTTGGGCAATATGAATGGAGTATCTTCAAAACCATAAACTCTGATCATAGTAGCATCCTCAAAGCAATACCAGTCTCCCCAATTATGAGTGACAATAGGGGGGCCACCAAAATCTTTTGGTCTGAGGAATCTTTTTATTTCAGTTGAAATTGAATATTCACAGGGGTGATTAAAATACCTATACAGTACTTTTACACAATGCTCTTCAAATTGAGCATAGCTGGAATGGGCATATCTACTTTCCCAAATTCTGGTCCACAGTTGTACAGGTATCTTTTCCCCTTTCTTATCTGCAGCAACAACTTGAAACTCACTTGGCCACAACCCTACCTCTTGGCCATAATATAACACCATGTGCATAAGCATGGAATAATGCTCAAAAGAGCATGCTGGAGCATTGTTTTTTTATTGCAGATAGACCAGAGTCCATTCTATTAGCAATATAGGAGGCATAATCAAATTGCCTTGCATTATGACACTAAATGTCAGAGGCTATGACCATCAGAGGAATGGTCATGAAATCAGGGACCTCTGAACCCAGGACTTGGCCTACAGAAAAATAGGTATATTGTATGTATGGTTCAAATATGGCTACATGAAAGGGAGGGCCATCATTTTCAGTTAAGGGCATCACTTCTCCTCCAACCCTGGTCCTATGAATGGGCAACCTCCATCCATTGTAAGTTGTGTCCATTCTCCAATACTCCTTATCCAGATCTTCATAGATGATAGGGACAGTGCATAAATCATCTAAGTCAAAAACCTCACAAATAGCATTTTTTGACAAATGCACAATTGGTTCTCCCTGTGGGTTCTAGATGGCTTTCAGGTTTGAATTATAATGTCTGGCAAGCAATTGAAGGAGTTCCACATTCAGGAATACATTGGTTACAACTAGTTTTCCTAAATTCATGTGCCATGGGTTTGACACAGGAGCATTCCTAAACCTTCTATTGTAGTGGAATCTAAAAAGTTCATATCCCTGAATTGGGGTCCAGATATCTCCCAGGCATTTGTGTTTATCTTCTAATTTCTCCACTTCGGCCCTGAGTTGGGCAGACCTTCTGGCCCTGGGAGTTGACCCAGGCAATTGGTCAATCAGGTCCTGGTTCAGTTTTCTTTCTTTTACTTTCTCCTCAGGGGTTTGTTCAATTTTTTGTTTCTTGGGCTTACTAGTTTCCCCTTGTAACTTTCTGCCTTTTCCCTTCCCTGGAGTTTCCATTTTAAAACTTTGGCAGAGAATTTAAATACAGGCTATACAGTGGTTTGTATATATGTACCTGTCGTTCGGCGGCTGAAATTGGAATCCTCTGCTTTTGCCTTGAGAGTTCTTCTGTATTCTCTTCTCGGACAGTTTTTTTGCAACTATAATGATCATACAAATTTCGTAGCCGTTTGTATTTAATTATCTGATCAATTCAATGTTCATCACTGTGAAATGTCACATCGCCATAACTCCTCTTATCGGCGTGAATTTTGAAATGTCTGGGTGACCTTAATGCTTTTATGGCGTGAACAATCAATCGGCGTGACCCCTTATTTGTATTCCCGATGCTATGAAATGTCATATCTTCAAGTGGGCGCGACCATCGGCATGACTTCCTTCATTGCCATATGATTTAGATTTCACTCCGATGTAACGAGTCTTACAGATATGATTTGTTTATCAGGATGATTAATACTATCGGGATAACATAATTATGTTTCCCCGACTCTTGTTGTCCCACCGATAGTCATATTACTTTGGAACAGAATGACCATTTTAATGTCTTGCCACTAGAGTATACCCATCGGAATGAAACACACTATCGGGATAGCTTTCAAAAGATAACCCGATCCAAATCATCTCACCGATGGTTCTTTCATATTCTTTATCGGGCAGAGTATGTTAAAGTATCACCGATACCTTTTGATCGCCATGACTTATGAATCGGTAAGACTTAATCCCTTTGTCCCGATATGTTGAGTCATCCCGATAGATTTTGTATCGCTGTGAGTCTCACCAAAGACCCTCTTTTCGCCAAGAGATTGAGTATCGGAGACCTATTTGTTTCTCATCCCGATAACTTATTTCTTGCCGATGGCTATTTGTTTCATTGCCCCCACAGGATGTTCGGTGAAACTGTTGCCGAAATACTTCATCGGTATGATATATACCGTCGGGGCAGCTTTCGAAGGATCCTCCGATAGTTATTAGTCACACCGATTGGTATGACTACTCGGTTATCTTGTCGATGTAAGGTCATCGGTATTACTTACTCCATCGGTAACTTCTATAAATCTCTTTCCGATCTCTATTCTCATGCCGATGGTTATTTTTCAAATGATTCCTTATGTATCGGTGTAAGTAACACAACATCTTGCCGATAGATTGACCTTGAAGAAATTTAGCACTGCTCATCTATAGACACCTTGTGAGATGAATTAAATTTTTGTTATGATTTTTTGGATTTTTTTAGGATTTTGTTCAAATATGATGGAGTGAGAGGACAGTAAAATTTTTAAATTTTTACTGTCCTAACAGGTCCAAGATGGCACATAATGGATCCAACAAGATACCTAGGTTTGATGGAGCAAATTATGCTTTTTGGAAGCTAAGGATGGAAGTCTATATCAATTCTCTAGGGCATTGTGTTTGGCAGTATGTCAAGATTGGTTAAACTACTCTTGTTACTACTCCTATAGATCTAGATGAAGTTAAGGGATATGATAACAATGCTAAGGTAAAGTTTGTTATCATGTGTTGGTTAGCTAATTCAGAACTTTCAAAGGTAATGAGTTGTAGTTCTGCTAAACAAGTTTTGGTTAAACTTGAAACCATTTATGAAGGAGATAATAAAGTAAATCAAGCAAAAATGCAAATCTTCAAAACAAAATTTGATACCTTAAATATGATAGAGGATGAAAACATTGTTGGATATAAACTCTAGGTGAATAAAGTGGTCAATGGCATCAAAGGTCTTCATGACAAAGTGGAAGAGGATGAAATTGTGAAGAAGGTTCTAAGATCTCTTCCCAAATCTTACAGTCATAAGGTATCTTCTATTGAGGAGAAAGCGGACTTGGATACATACATTGTAGACAAATTGTTTGGTTCCCTTACTACCTTTGAAATGAGAGAGTTTGGTAGTGATTGTCCAAAGAAAGAAGCTTCTTTCAAAGTCAGTATGAAGACAAAGGATGAAGTTGACGATGAAGATGAGAGCTTTGATGAATTTGAAGAAAATTTTGTGAGAAGACTAAAGAAAGGCACTTGCAAATACAAAGGTAAGTTACCCTTCAAATGTTTCAATTGTGGAAAGGTTGGTCACTTTTCTTCTAAATGTCCTTTTAAAGAATCAAGGGGTAGTACAAGAGAGACAAGTTCAAAAGAAGTGTGTATTCCATAGAGAGCAGTTATTGTTTAGAAGATGGGGATCATGATGATTCAAATGTTGAAACAATTTTCATGGCCTTGAGTGTTGGTGACAAAAAGGATGATGTTGGAAAATGTGAGAAAATGATGCCTTGCAAATAGACCAAAACAATGATAGATCAATGGTTGTATGGATTGCCTTTCATGCAAGAGAAGAAGTTAAGGATTGCATAATTGATAGTGGTTGGTCAAATCATATGACTGGTGACAAGGAGAAGCTCAGTAGCCTTGAGAAGTGGGATGGTGGTGCTGTCAAGTTTGGTAGTGATGAGTCAGCACAAATTTGTGGAAAAAGGTGCTATAACTATTGATGGGAAGAATAGGACTGAGGATGTCCTCTATGTCGAAGGGCTAAAGAACAATCTTCTTAGTGTTAGATGTGTACCAAAGGTTATAATCTCACCTTTCATGCCAAAGGTTGTGAAATTAGGAATGTAGGGTTCAGAAAACTAGTTGTAGAAGGTATCAAGACATATGGTGATATCTATCATCTGAAGGAGGTAAATGGAAGAACATGTTTTTTAGCTCAATCTAGTGAGTGTTGATTGTGGCACAAAAGAATGAGACACAACAATTTTGATAATATGGTAACGATTAGCTCTACAACGATCATCTACCATCACTAGATGAAGTATTCCAAATAGTCAATGGCTCACAAATGATGTATTTCTTAGATGAATATTCAGGTTACAATCAAGTAATGGTAGAATATGAGGACAAATTGAAGACAACATTCACCACCAAGTGGGGAATATTTGCATATAGATAGATGCCTTTTGGATTGATTAATGCAAGTGAAACCTTCTAGAGGGATATGGACATAGCATTCAAAGGTCTTGTAGGAAAATGCATCATCATCTATATGGATGAGTTGACTGTGTTCTCAAAAAAGAGATGAGATAATATCTTAGATTTAAGAGAAGTGTTGCAAAGGTGAATATAACATGATATCTCACTAAACTGAAGAAGTGTATATTTGGATTCATAGAAGGGAAATTGTTTGGTCACTTGAATTTAGAAAATGGAATATCCATAGATGTAGAAATAGTCCAAGCCATTCTTAAAATCCAAGTTCATTACTAGTTTTGTTGAAATTGTCCGACCTTTGAATGCCATTATGAAACAAGATGCTAAAATAGGATGGACTACAAAAGAAAGAAAAGCATTTACAAAAATTAGACAAGTGATCTTAGAGGCCCTAGTTATAGTTAGTCCATATTATATTTTGCACATTTATATTTATTTATTTTCTTCTAAAAATACATGTGCAACAATGCTTACTAGAAGGAGTCAGGTGATGTACGCCCAATTTCTTTTATGAGTAATGTTGTGTGGTAGCACAACTTGCCCCATTTTTCCTTAGCAAAATAGGGACCCAACTTCTTTTAGCTTCTGCTTGTTTGCTTTCTTGCTTTGGGCGGTTTGGCGAAAGTTAGTTAGGTATATCACCCTTGCACATGCAGGTGCTTCACAAAAGAGAATGTTAATTGTCAAAGTTAGAATTTGTCATCACAAACCTCACAATCTAAAAGAGTACAAAATTCTAAACAAGTTTGCCTTTTGGATCACCCTGATATTCATCAAAGATAAAAAGTTATGCCAAGTCAAAGTTTGGTCAAACCAGATATTATCCATAGGGTCACATTTCTAAATATCAGTCATATTCGTTAGATGACCCCAAAATATAAAGATCACCTAATATCTGCATGTTCTTCAATATACGAATGTCAAAGTTAAGTGCGAAAGAGTATATACACATCAAGTCTGCATGCATATTTTTAGAGGGTCACATTTTCTAATGTCCGTCATGTTACCAAATATCACCCTTCGTGAAATATGACCCTAACGTCATCTTGTTTCGACCTATAAAGAACCTGATATGATGATGACATCATTAGTATGCCTGATGCTTGGAGGGTCATATTTCTAATATCCGTCATATTTCTCAATATGACGATGACGTCATCCTAACCTGATACAAACAAGACATGATATGATGATAACATCAGCAATATGCCCGATACCCGGAGGGTCATATTTCTAATATCTATCATATTTCTCAATATGATGATGACGTCATCCTAACTTGATACAAAGAAGACATGATATGATGATGATGTCATCATGATCCGAACCCGAGAGGGTCACATTTCAAAATATCTTTGACCTTAAATATGACAATGATGTCATTCTTTAGAGCAATTTCAAAGGCTTATAGAATGTTGATATCACCCTAATATGCCCAATATCGGTCATATTTTTAAATATCCTTGATCTTCACGGAGATCACCCTCTGTATTAAATGCAAACCCAATGGTAGGTAGATCCTTTAAAATTTCAAATGCCTGCCCGCCACTTGTCGACATCCACAGACGTCATGTGTGGATCGAAGGACTTAAACAAAAAGACACTAATCGCACCCTAATTTGCCATATCAACCGGTTAAAATTAAATTTTGGAGGTCATTTTACATTTACCATACATTTAAACAAAAGTTACAGAGCCCAGAGAGATCAAGGCATCACCGTGACCTGTGAACAGAATGAACCCGCACTCAGACGGAACAAAGGATGGTAAAAACAATGCATCTGTATTCATAGAGTTATCACTCATATAGTAAAGAGAAAGTGATTATCAGGTATGTAACTATGAAACCCTCCTTTTTTCATTTATGGTGAATCATGAGGTAAAAATACTTTTTACAGAGATAATTAAAATGATGGTTGCATAAGATAAACTAGAAAAATAGAATTATTGCCATGAGATGCATGTGATCCCTAAGCCCTGTGGCATATGACACATAGGGTAAGACATGCATGTTTAAATTGTAGGATCTAATGGATATCAAAAAGAATAGATCTGACACAAAGTTTTTGAAACCCATGTTCGTACAACTAGAAGGGGTGGCATTCATGTGTGGAATGATCAATGATACACATCAGGGAAATACAGACCTGGATGCATGGACAAAATGACTAGATAAAGGAAATGGAAACCCTCTACTTCAAAGCATATACACCTTAGGGATGTGGAATGCTGGTGGTTTTCCCTATGCATGGAAGCTACCAAGCTAGTGATAGAGTATGCAAGAAATTAGAATCTTGAAACTAGAAAAGTGGAAAAGCATGACTAATGAAGGGGGTAAATAAAAAAACACACAACTACAGAAATTGAACAGAGAAAATAGAACTTTCTTTTATTGATCTAGGCAACTCATTACATTACAGAAGCTTAATTACAATTAGAAGATGAATCCTCTACTGGCTGCAACACATTACAGCTTTCCCAACCTCAAGACTCTAGAATCTTCAACCTTCTGTAACCCTAAATCAGCTAGGGTTTATGTTTTCCCACCTATTCTTGACTCTACACTTGCCCCCTTCACTCCACTACTGCCCAGGGTTCCCAAAATAGTCATAAATAGCACTTTTTGGTGGCCTCCAGCTAAATTTTGAAATTTGCAACTCCCTCCAAAAGTAGGTCAACTTTCGGGAAGCATAACTTTTGATCCGGGTGTCCAATTGACGAACCGTTTTAAGCGTCGGAAAGCTTGTGATGTGAACTATCATGCTAGAAATTGGTAAATGGATTTTTGTCAACTTTTTGGGATGTTATGGGATGTTTTAGTGCCTCATATCTAATTCCAAAAATTTTCAAGGGCTTTTCAGAAAACAAAAACTTTAATATATTTTAGCTCACAAATGATCTTTGCTTGATTCCCTTGCCAAAGGTCTTATATTTCTGTTATGTAACTTTCTAGAAATTTTTGCTTCATTCCATGCCCAAATGTAAACTTTCCTAAAATAGCAGGTACGCTTTCCAAAATAGGCAGGTCGCTATTTTTAGCAATTTTGGAAAAACTGAAAGTCCTACATCATTATTCTAGATATTATGGAAACATAAACACTAATTATGGAAAGAACTGAAAACAACTACAATAATATTGAATTAACTTCTTTTTGGGTGATGCAAGATTGTCCTTACACCACTGGATGCTCCTGCATCAGACACCCAAGGTAATTTGAGAAGTGACCCTGTCACGTCTTAGGTGTTTGTGTGAGGAAAAACCAAACGGTCAACCTCTACTGTAGGCAACCAAGAAGAATCTTCAACAGGCCTTCCTTTCCATTTTACTAGATATTCTTCATATTGCATATTCTAAGTACTTCTTCCCACATGGCTATCCAAGATCTCTTCTATCTCCTCCATTGAAGTAGATGCCGGAATACTCCACTGTGCTTCTGTTGGTCCATCCTCTGTTCCACCTTCATGATATTCTAATAAATCAACAATGTTGAAAACAAGGGAAATATTGATCCCACTCGGCAGCTCTACCTCATATACATTTCCTGAATCATGCTTCTTCAGGATTCTGCACAGTCCAAATTTCTTCATTTTCAACTTATTGTATGTTCCAATTGGGAACCTTTCTTTTCTCAAGTGAACCATGACTTCATATCCTACCTGGAACTCCTTATACCTCCTCTTCTGATCTACCTTAGCCTTGTACTGAATATTCATCTTATTAATGTGCTTTCTCACTTCTTCATGCAAATTCTTCAGATGTTCTACAAAGTCTTCAGCTTCAGCACTTGTTTTTTCTCCATTGTCCAGCTTCCTTAACTCAGAAGCATTTCTCAGGCTATTACCATATATAATCTAGAATGGTGATTTACCAGTACTCCTATTGACAGAATTGTTGTAAGCAAATTCTACCTGTGGTAAAATCAAATCCCATCCCTTGGGCTTATCTCCTACTAAGCATCGTAGCAGGTTACCCAAATTCCTATTCACCACTTCTGTCTGTCCATCAATCTGTGGATGGTGTGCAAAATTGAACTTCAAATCTGTCTTCAACTTCTTCCACAATGTCCTCCAGAAATAACCAACAAACTTGGTATCTTGATCTGAAACTATGCTCTTTGGTAGACCATGTAGTCTCACCACTTCCTTGAAAAATAACTCTGCAATATGAATAGCATCATTAGTCTTCTTGCAAGGAATAAAATGTGCCATCTTTGAGAATCTGTCCATCACCACAAAAATGGAATCATGTCCTCTCTGTGTCCTTGGTAAACCAAGAACAAAATCCATACTGATATCATCCCATGGCTTCTCTGGTATAGGTAATGGTTGATATAGACCTGTGTTCTGACTTGCTCCTTTTTCCATCTGACATACTCTGCAACTCTACACAAATTTCCTCACATCCCGCTACAACTATGGCCAATAATAATTTTCACCAACAATAGCAATGGTCTTATCTCGACCAAAGTGTCCGGCCAATCCTCCACTATGTTTCTCCTTAATCAGGTTCTCTCTCATGGAACTCCTTGGAATGCACAACTGTCTTCCTTTAAACAACATACCATCTTGGATTATGAAATCCAACCATTTTGTCCTATCCAAAGTAACAGGTTCCAAACAAGCTTTCCAGGCCTCTGCAAAATCTAGATCCTTAGGATACAAACTTTTGAGCTCATCAAAACCAACAACCTCTATCTTCATTTCTATCAACAAATTTTGCCTTCTGCTCAAGGCATCTACAACTCTGTAGGAATTCCCACTCCTGTGCTTCAAAACAAAAGTATAGCTCTGCAAAAACTCAACCCATTTTAAGTGCCTTTGGTTCAACTTCCCTTGACTATTAAGGTATTGCAAAGCCTGATGATCAGTATATAAAACAAACTCTTTTGGCAACAAATAATGTCTCCATTTCTTCAAAGCCTGAACTATTGCATAAAAGTCCTGATAATAAATAGAATACTTTTTCTTGGCATCATTAAGCTTCTCACTAAAATAGACAATGGGCTTACCTTCTTGGATCAAAACAGCTCCTATACCACCACCACTAGCATCACAATCTACCTAAAATACCTTGTTGAAATCTAGAAGTGCCAAAACAGGTTGTTCTATGACTTTCTGCTTAATTGTATCAAAGCTCTTGTCTGCTCCTTTAGTCCATCTAAACTCTTTTCTATCCCCTATCATTGTATCAGTTAGGGGTGCACAAATGCTACTTAAATTCTTGATAAACTTTCTGTAAAAACTTGCCAAACTGTGAAAATATCTTACCTCTGTTGCACTTCTTAGCGTAGGCCATTCAATGATAGCCCTTACTTTTTCTTGGTCCATCTTAAGACCTTCCTCTGAGACAACAAATCCTAGGTATACCAACTCTATCTTTGTAAAACTATATTTCTTCAGATTAATCAACAACTTCTCCTCCCTTAGCTTCTCTAGAACTCTTCTGATATGCATCAGATGCTCATCCCAAGTCTTACTAAAAATCAAAATATCATCCAAATAAACAATAACAAACTTCCAAAAATTCTTTCAGTACCTCATTCATGAGTCACATGAATGTGCTCGGTGCATTGGTTAGCCCAAATGGCATGACTAGCCACTCATACAAACCTTCCTTTATCTTGAAGGTTGTCTTCCATTCATCTCCTTCTCTGATATGGATCTGGTGATACCCACTCTTCAGGTCAATTTTCGTGAAGTACTTGGCTCCACTCAAACAATCCATGATGTCATCCATTATAGGAAATGGAAATCTATACTTGATTGTTATCTTATTGATGACTCGAGAGTCTGTACACATCCTCCATTCTCCATCCTTCTTTGGTGCTAGTACCGCAGGTACCGCACATGGACTTAGGCTCTCCCTTATCAGTCCCTTCCTCAACAACTTCTAAACTTGTCTATTCAGCTCTTCATTCTTTCCAGGGGTCATTCTGTGGGCTGCCTTGTTTGGCAAACTAGCTCCTAGTATCAAATCCATTTGATGACTTATCTTCCTTATTGGCGGTAAACCTTCTGGTACATTATCAGAGATAATGTCCTGGAACTCTTCCAACATATCTAAAACTTCTGCTGGTACATCTTCACAGTTCTTCTGACTAATCTTAGGAATTAATGCAAAGCAATGACGCTCATGCTTCATACCCTCCAAAAATTTCCTACCATCTACCAATCAAATTCTGGCAGTACTACATACATTTTCTTCCACCTCCTTCAAGAGCTTCAACTTATGACGAACTCCATCCTTTGTTAGGGAAAATGTGTTTGCATGGCCATCATGGACAGTGCTCCTATCATACTGCCATGGCCTCCCCAAGAGTGTATGACATGCATCCATCGGTATGATATCACACATCACCGCATCATGGTAGTCATCAATCTTGAACTTCATTAAACACTGCTCATTGACCAAATCTCTATGGTCCTTCTACAACCATGCAATCCGATATGGATGGGGATGCTTTCTTCTTGTCAACTTCAACTTGTCAACCATCTCCTCTAAAACAAGATTATCAGTACTTCCACTGTCAATAATAATATCACAACACTTACCTTCACATTTGCACCTTGTGCGGAATAAACTCTTCCTCTAATTGGGTTCTTTCTCCTCATTCAGCAAGGTTCTTCTAACAACTAGGGTTTCTCCCCTTTAAGCATCTTCAGAATGCTCAAAATGTGCATCTTCATCTACATGTGCAACTCGTGCATTGCCTTCATGTCTTATATTTGTCCTTCCTTGATGTTGCAGACACTTGTATGCTTGATGCCCTTCTTCTCCACATTGGAAATAGGTTCCTTAGAAACCTCCTCTTCTAGGTCCTTGCCCAGGCCTGCCTCTTCCTCTTCCTCTTTGCTCACCATTGTTCTAGTCATGAGGGCGGTAGGTATTATCTCCTCTTTGATTTCAACTGGTGCCAAGCTTCTTCACTTTTCTTTGCATCTTCATTTCGGCCCCCATAGGGTCTTTCACTAGTCCTTCCACCTTTACCTCTTCCCCTTTGCTTGCTGTCAAATCTTTTATTTAGCTTCTCTTCCACCTTCAGGGAAAATTGGTACGCATCTTCTATGGTGGTCATTCTAACTAGGCTCAGCTCCTCTTGAATACTTGGCCTCAACCCATTAATGTAATGGGCTACCTTCTCCTTGTTGGGCTCTACATGGCCTGTCTTGATAGTAATTTTATAAAACTCTTTTGTATACTCCTTAACAGACTTGTTACCTTGCTTCAATCCTTGCAACTTCTTCAGCAACTCCATCTCGTAGTCCACAAGAATGAACTGCTTCTTTAGTTTCTCCACCATCCATTCCCATCTGGTGATCTTTCCTTTTCCTCTTCTATTCCTTTCTAATTGGACCTACTTCCACCAAATATTAGCATGGCCCTTCAATTTTGTTTTTGCAAACTTAACCCGATCTGGGTCCTCCACATCTTCATACTCAAAATACTCCTCCATGTCATTGATCCAATCAATAAGCTGTTCTGGATTCAAATCTCCAGAATATGTAGAAACTTTGATCCTGGGCCTCTTTTTGATCTTCCAAATGGCCCTCAACAACCTAACTTTTGTAGGATCTCTGGCAGCTTCTTGTTCTTCCTCAGATAGCTCTTCTTTAGCTTCATATTCGCTTTCTTCTCTTGTCCTCAGGTCAAACCCTCTTCGTAGCTCCTCTTGCAATGCATCGATTTGCCTTTGTAGGGATCTAAAACCCTCTTCCGTCAAAGCATTCCTCCCAACATGATTTCTTTGTGGAGGCATCTTGGTCTCCGTAGCAAACCCACAACCTTAGGTCCTGGTGCAAACTGCCTCATGGTCGACGATCTGTCTACACACTCAAGAACCCTTTCTCTGATACCACTTGATGAAGGGGGTAAATCACAAAACACACAACTATAGAAATTGAAAAGAGAAAATAGAACTTTCTTTTATTGATCTTGGCAACTCATTACATTACATAAGCTCAATTACAATTAGAGGATGAATCCTCTACTGGCTGCAACACATTACAGCTTTCTCAACCTCAAGACTCTAGAATCTTCAGCCTTCTGTAACCCCAAATCAGCTAAGGCTTCTATTTTCCCACCTATTCTTGACTCTACACTTGCCCCCTTCACTCCACTATTACCCAGGGTTCCCAAAATAATCATAAATAGCACTTTTTGGTGGCCTCCAACTAAATTTTAAAATTTGCAACTCCCTCCAAAAGTAGGTCAACTTCTGGGAAGCATAACTTTTGATCCGGGTGTCTGATTGACGAACCGTTTTAAGCGTCGGAAAGCTCACGATGTGAACTATCACGCCAAAAATTTATTAATAGATTTTAGCCAACTTTTTAGGATGTTATGGGATGTTTTAGTGCCTCATATCTCGTTCTAGAAATTTTTAGGGGCTTTTCAAAAAATAAAAACTATAATATCTTTCAGCTCACAAATGATCTTTGCCTGATTCCTTCGCCAAAGGTCTTATATTTCTGTTATGTAACTTTCTGGAAGTTTTCACTTCATTCCATGCCCAAATGCAAACTTTCCTAAAATAGCAGGTACACTTTCCAAAATAGGTAGGTCACTATTTTTAGCAGTTTTGGAAAAACTGAAAGTCCTACATCATTATTCTGGATATTATGAAAACAGAAACACTAATTATGGAAAGAAATGAAAACAACTACAATGATTTTGAATTAACTTCTTTTTGGGTGATGCAAGATTGCCCTTGCACCACTGGATGCTTCTGCATCAATGACATGGACTATGCATATTTCTCAATTGTAGGCATCACCTCTACTTTTAATTTGCCTACAGGACCTAATGTGGTTCATCTAAGCTTGAGTAGATTAGAAAAAGAATATTGTAACAACTAGAAAGAAGCCAGAAGGGTTATGTATTAGTGGAGATCCAAGAGTAGTACATACAAGGCCTCTGCCAAATTACCGGTATACCTCTATAAGTTTGATTTTGCCTCAAAGTACCAGTACCTAATGGTCATGCTCAGTAGAATGATAAGAAGACTAAATGCTGGAGCAATTGAAAACTAGATGTATGGAATTATTCGGATGGTAGAGTATTCAGATGATAAACCTCTATGGGTTAAAATCATAAGTGATAGCCTAGATGAAGGCATGAAGAAGCTAGGAGGGAAGATGAATATGTTTCAGATGACTTCTTATGTGGTCTATGCTTGTGCTTTTAGTGGGACCTTCAATGGATTAGAAATAGTAGGCAAGTTTGGAAATAGCCCTGGAGATGTGAACATCTAGGAGCATTACCCCCAGTTGAAGAGGAGAGAATCTCTCCAAAATTATAAGATAATAAATGACTCATTTTCCATGCATCTTGTCAGGACCATGGAAGAAGACAAAATGAAGAGGATAAGCATAGAGGCATAAGCTGTCATATACAAATATGGGGCTTGGTTTATCCAATTCCCTACTTTTTCATATATAAGAATAGAAGGTTTTGATGGGCAACCCCTCATGCTGCCCAGATATCCAAATGACAAAGTCATTTTGATGGTGTTTAGAGTAAAAATTGGATTGTTTGGTTTGTTTAGTTTAGTGTTTGAATCCTCCTTTCACCCTTTACATTCAAGGACCCTTAGATTGAGTGACAGAGTACTATCAGATCCTTGGTCACTTACAAATGTAGGGAAACTTGGATTAGGGTATTTGATTATCAATTTTTCTTCTCTTATGCTCAATTATCCATCAAAACCCTAATTATGCAAATACGATAGTAAACTAATGAATAACATAAAATGCTTCTATAGAAAGCTATAAAATTACAAATTACTGTGCACCTATTTTTGGGGTTTCGAGGTAGAAAAGTTGGGGACAAAAGAGTGGGCGCCCAAGTCTAGTGCCCTACTTTTTGTCAGTATCTACAGACAAGATCTGAAACCTGTTCCTGCTACACCCATGGTTTTTCCATCACAAAACTTTGAGGACTAATGAGCAGGCACTCAAGTACAGGGTTCTCTTTTCTTCTCTGATCTACAATTCCAATACTCCAATATGCCCTCCTACAACTTCACTTTGTCTACATCACCAACCTGTAACCTACAATCATAAAACATTGGGAAGGGGGTTGTGGTGTTTAGGAGCTTGTCTCAGTCAAGCCTCAGAAGGACACTTAAGTCTTCCAAACACCTTTGTCAAATAGAGAGTGCATGCTTAGGGAGGCAAAGGCAAAACCAAATGAAATAATGATGAAAACACAATATAATGTCACCTTGTAGTGAAGATGTCATGGGAGGAAGATGCTCTTCATTCCATGAGGAAATGGATGCTCAAATCTACAAACACAAACACATAGACAACACCAATCTTCTCTTGCAACACAACGAAAGCCTTGAATCACCTTAAGAATGCCTAAAGTTCACAATGATCATCTAGTAATGCTCTAGTTTACAAATGAATGCATAAACATTCTTTTATATGCAACTACAAACACTCCCACCAAGAATTTCATAATTCAAACTTATCGTGTCAGCCTAGGGACCAAATAATAGTCACAAACTGACAATTAAAATTTGGGCCTGAGCCAAAATAGGGCAAGACTAGGGCATGGGCTCACAAGTCCTCCCCCTATTTTGGGCAGGGTTAAGTTCAAGGGGTCCCCCTAGGCCCTATTTGCCATAAAACCTAGGGTTCATTCCATCAGGATGCCTAATTATGATGCAAGAGATCCTAAATGCACACTAAAGACCTAGGAGCTAAACCTTAATCCCCCAAGGGGACATTTTCTGACGTTACATTTAGCCCCCACTTTAATGTATGTATAAATGCGAGGCCAATACATGCATTAACATATGGTCACAAACACAACAAACACACAAAGCATGGAGAAGACGTGCCAATCACATAGAAGACAGTAATAGGCACGCAAAACATGGAGAAGACAATAGATGCATAGAAGATAGGCATGATTCCTTTTCTTTTCTTTTTCTCATATATATGAAATGTAGATGTAAGTACAGGAATTTAAACAAACCTCCCATAATACAGGATGCACTCATTGCGTTATATTGTATATATGGAGCAACACACATGCAAGACGCGCAAAACCTCCCATAATGCAGGAAGCACTCATCAGCTAGTCTTTAGACTGCATATGGGGCAACACACATGCCAAACAAAGCAAACACGCTAAACACACACACTTGAAGACACGGAGAAAACACGGCAGACAAGCGATGGAGTGTTCCTATTTCTAGGTTCAACACCATCTCAAGCACATTACAGGCACACACCGATGATTAGGCTTTACCACAACAATCGTGGAAAAACACGCTTAAGGGTTGCGTTTGTCACAGAACCACTCCCCGCCTCCACAAAGGACATTTTAAAAATGATAGGATGATGCAATCTGCTCTGAGAAATACACCATCCCCACCTCCACAGAGGGCTTAAGATGAAAAGGATATACATGATATCCTTCTTGCACAGAGAGCTTACATGATTGATTGATTGATTGTAAACAAACTCAGGATGTAGGAAGCACTCATCGAGCTAGTCTTTAAACTGCATTTGAGGACAAGCACATAGATAACATCTATAATAGACAGCTTACCTTATATATGCCCCCACCCTAAGGTGGATGATATCAGGTATCAATATCAAGCATGTTAAGGTAGGAAGAAAACACACAAGGGAATACAGACTCTCGCAAAGCCCATGCCCCCCGGAGGTAACATGTACTTCACGATCACCAAATGTTCCCACAAACACATCCCTGCAAGAAACATGTTAGTGTCTACAACATCAATGCATATGATTAACCACACGAAGAGCCAAGGTTATACAATGAATTCAAAGTTTGAGGATAACCATGGGGCTATATCATGAAGCTCTCTGAATCGAGTACTGCCAAGGCTAGATTCAAAGACAAACAAAGGTGCACAAAGCAGCAGTATTGTTAAGGTTTGTAAATGAGATAGCATACAATCAAAATCACTACGCAGAAAGCATGGACTGCTTCTACTAGCCAAGTGTTGGGTAATTTATTGCAACCCCATTGTCGTATTAGGAACTAAGTCCATTTTTTGATTGCTCTCGAAAGGGACACTAGGTCTACATCAGTGTAAATGTTTTTCATCATCCACCTGCTAGATAGAAACACTAGAGGAAGGGAAACAATAAATAAGAGAGGAGAAACAAGTGTCTTAGGGACAGTCATGTAGGAGGGTGCCCCCAAGTCATCAACCACAATGCTATGTCCGTAAGACACAACACACAATTATGAAATCAGAGAGAGGCAATATAGAAGAATAATGATACAAATAGAAGAAGGTCACAATAGAAGTAGTCTCTTGGTATCCCGGACCTTATAGGAGAATCTGAGGTCATCCCAAGAGGCCTAAACAACACATAACACATCATGGGGGAAGCACATCATGAGAGAGATAAAGAGTTAGTGATACTTACCTGTAGGGTCCGCTGGGCTAGTGGGTATCATCAAGCACATCATCGTCATCCTCCCACTTCCTAATGTTAGAGGAAAGTGGGACATAAGGTACCTGTAGACACCTAAAATTGGCTTGCTTCGCAAACTAATTTTCCATATCTCTACACCCTCATTATTCCTCCTATTAATTAAATAAATTCATTTTTATTTAATTAATTTATCCCTCATTGTCTACCTTGACCATTTACCCATTCCTTGTGATAAATTAATTTATTTAATTTATCACTTTTACCTCACAACTATATCCTCATTTGATTAAATAAATATTCACAATATTTATTTAGTTAAATTCTCCTTTTCCCTAATCCTCATTAATTAGATACATCATACTTATCTAATTAATCTAGCCTACTAATTGACCTACCCTAACCTACCCTAGCCTACCTATCCCTTAGACCTAGGTTAATTAAGCTAAACACTCAATTAACCTTGCTTATCCCCTTCTTCCATGCACCTTTGAATAAAAATCAATCTTTTATTCAAATGGTCAAATCCCCCTTAACCCTCATTTATCACTCTCTTACACATGTAAGAGTACCATCTTCACATCTCCACATAAAAGTGAATTAAAAATTCACTTGTCATGTCCCCTCTTCCCAAAATGAATCTTTTATTCATTTTAATCCTCCACACCTTTCCCCATGTGAATTTAAAATTCACTTTTAATGAGAGCCCTCCAATCCCATTGACCAAGTTTCAACCCTTGATCTCCCTCATCCACTCTCCTTGTGACACTTGTCACAAGGCTATGAACCCAATCCTAACCCTAACTCTCATTGATTCCTAGCCCTTGATCTCACCTTCTAATCCTGACCCTCCATCCTCATTCCCAGAACTCTATAAATGAAACCCTCTCCAAGCCATTTGAGAGAGACTCAATCATGCACCAAACCTCTGCCAAAATCTCTCCACAATCTCCTTATCATGCCACCATAATGTCAAAATCTTGCCTCAATCCCATCTCATCTATCCATCCACTTTATCTCTCATCTACATTTGTGTTGAAAAGCCTTGAGCAATCCACATACACACTAATCAAGGGAACAATCTGAGGAGCTCTTGGGTGCATCTCCTTCCCGCATGGATTCGTGAGGTTTCAATGAAGGTATAATCATTTTGTTTATGCATTAGATTAGTTTTAATCTTCATTCTCATCTCACATATCACATTGGCACGCCCGGCGGGACCCACAAGGTCTGAATCTAACTTGATGTGTGAGTTTTTTGTGTGCATAGACATGTTTTTTTTACAGATTAGCGCTATCCACCCTACGCAGTGGCGCCATCACTAGCTCGTTTCAGCGCCATCCTCTGTTTTGGCACCATTTCTATGGAGAATTTTTTTTTTTTCTAACTTCCACTCACATGTCTCTTTTATAGCATTTTTCTGCTATTTTTGTGTCAAAATGCTCTCTGTTTTTGCAGGAATCTTGAATGAACAAGGGGAAACTATGGCAAAATTTTCCTAAAATTGTCCATTGACCAAACTCTGTGTCGTATTAGCGCTATCACTCAGTTCGGCGCTATCTTCCTCACGGCAGACTGAAAACTAAGACAGAAACATTGTTTGGCGCTATCTTGCCTCTGTATTGGCGCTATCTTCTGTAATAGCGCTATCCTGTGTCTGTATTAGTGCTATTTTCTGTATTAGCACTATCATCTGTATTAGCGCTATTTTCTAAATTAGCGCTATCTTCTGTATTAGCGCTATATTGCTTCTAGATTAGCGCTATTTTCTGTATTAGCGCTATCATCTGTATTAGCGCTATCTCTCCTCTGTATTAGCGCTATTTTTCGAGATTACTTTTTGAGTTCTGTGCAGGGACTGACAGTTTGCTTGCAGGTCACCAACATTCATCTTGAGGATACTAACAAGTCTTTTTGCAGGGCTCTTTCATCTTTGTTTAAAACATTTCATTTGCAACTTAAAATGAACCCTTGCATGTTATCTACAAATTAAACATTTCATTTTTGTGCACCTAAAAAGAATCTTTGAGTGCCTTAGTGTAAAGAACATTTGATTTTGGTGCAACTAAAATTAATCATTGCTTGCAACAAACAACTTTAGGCACATTTTCAATTTGGGCTTAAAACGAACATTAGCTCTTGTTTGTCGTGTCTTGTGCACTTGCACATTTGTGTTATCCCATAGGGTAGAATCAAAGTATCCTCTCCCCTTGCCTTCAAAAGGATCTTGGGTGAAGAGAAATGGTTCTATTCTATATTTTTTAGGATGTGGGCCTGCCCTTGAGACACATCCATTTGGAGAACTCATTGGCGACCCCAAGCGGTACTTTCATCCAGTCCGCTATATGTAAATTGAGGATAAGGCGAAAGCCAAGTCTAATCGGTATTAGCGCTTACCATTCGATGCTAGCTTGAAAGGAAGTAGTACCCTTGAGGTATATTAAACTCCTAGTAGAGCTAGTCAAAACCTTAAGTGGTTTATCAGATGCTCGTAAGGTGCCGATCCCCCGGATGTTCCCCCACTACGAACCTTTGTTTTAGTGGCCCAAATCCTTGAGGTTGTACATGCTTGATTGTCACATTTTTCATTAATCAAACCCTAACCATTGTGTCTTCATGCTTGATCATTTGTCTACTTGCCAAGAAAAATCAAATTCATCCATCAGTCCAACCATTCACATCCTTTAGCGCCATTTCCTCTCTATTTCAGCGCCATTTTCCACCTGTTTTAGCGCCTTCTTCATCCATGTCAAAAAATCAAATTTTCCCATAAAAAACATCAATTTTATAAGCCCATTTTCAAAAAATTTTCCCATAAAAAACATCGAGCTGAGTTTTCCTCCCAACACCGCTAAACCACCCCCCCATTTATCAAACCCCATAAGTTGAGCTTATCCAAATCCCTTTATTTGAGCTTGATCAAATTCTAATCCACTTCATCTCGAGTCATAATCTATCTTCGTCATCCTAATCATTCTTATCCACTTCATCTTAATCCAATCACCCATCTATCCTAATCATCCTAACCACCTATCTTATCCACATCATCATCCAAATCATCCTCATCATCCTTAATCCAATTCATCAACATCATTCTAAACCCCATCTCATCCAAATCACATCCAAAACCCAACCAACATCAATCTATAATCTTCCAAACCATATTCCAAATCCAATCCAAAATCAACATCAATCCCAATCATTATCCAAATCCCTCAACATCATCCCAATCCAAAATCTAAATCAAACCAATCAAAAAATCAAGACCTCAATTGATCACCTAATCAAATCAACCTAATCAACCCTCTTGCTTAGGATCATTCGTCTATCTTAAGCATAGAGAACCATTCATCAAATCAAATCAAATCAAATCAAATCATCTTAAGGTCTTGAAATTTTGATTCCCAACACCACAATCATCCATTATCCCCCATCATCCCATATCATCTCCAACAAAATGGATCTTTATGAAACAATACAACAATTACAAAGACGTAGAGAAGTCTATGAGAACATGGATCTTAATGCTAAGGAACAATTCAAAAATGCAATTAAAGATATGCCCTTAGCACACCTCATCATTAGAGAATCCCAATCCCCTATCCAACCTTCATCATAGCAACAAACATCTTACACATCATCCCCATCCACATCATATCAATCTTCATTCTTTCAACCTTCATCATACCAACCTACATCTTACATATCCACACCATCAACCTCATATCAACCTTTACCCTCATATCATTCACCATCCCCTTACACATCCATGCCATCATACTTATCCAATCAACCAATACCTCCAACTTATCCATCCCCCAACCTTTGTCATGCTAACTTTGATCAAGGGAACACCAATCTAGCACACCTTATATCCGAAATCCAAACCTCATATCAACAATCAAATCCCCCATCTCCTAATCCCCCATCCTCTAACCCCCATTCTATCAACCTCAATCCATCACCCTACCTACCTTACAATCCATCAATTCCAACCCCCCCACCACAATATCCCTCCAACATTATCAACCTTAATCCATCACCTTATGTACCTCCCAATCCACCAACCCCTATCACCCATCCACCATCACCTATCCTTGAAACTACCCAAGAGCCATCATTACCTAATCCTATTACTCACCTATCCTATCCCAATCCTAACCCCACATCATCCACCATCATTATCCATCCATTACATTGTTCTTCAACCCATAAACTCATCAAGGATACCATCCATTGGCTATTAGCAAGGAATCAAACACCCTCATGCAATCCAACACCCACCAAATCACTTGAACAATCTCCTATCATAACTCAAGAACCATCATGTATCCATGTTCAAGAACACATAAGTCAAACACCTATCACATCCATCCAAGCACCTACCACATCTATCCAAGTCACTCCCACTTCTATCCAAACACATGAGCCATGTCAAGAATCAAATCCAAAGCATGTTGAAATATCAACCCCTTCTCCAAATCAAGATCTAACCATCCCATCTAAACCCATTCACGATCGCCTCCCATCTAGTGATCAACTTATTGATCTCACACCATCTTCCACCACCCCTTCACCATCACCCATGAATCCTTTACCTCCATCTACCAATCCCATCCCAAATCCATCCCCTTATCCACTTGGCACAAGCACTTTCATCCGTGGTGACTTCCTTGTAGGAGGCGAACAACTTCCTTCCACCACCTATCTATCTCCAACAAATAATGGATTCGCGTTTTGTTTCCAAAGCACCAAACATCCCATTGCATGTCGCATGCTCCAACTTATGAACTATCAAGGCAAAGGATTAAGCCTTCACGAACAAGGCATCTTGGAGCCCATCCACACCACATTCCATCCATCATCACATGGCCTTGGCTATGCATCCCAAGGAAAACAATCTAAACATGTTGATACCCTCCACCCACCTTCCAAAATCCATTTATCCAATCCTAAACATGGTGCATCTCATCGCACTCCCAAAACATATGTTGGCATCCCTCCTCCATCATCCTATCATTTGCAAAAGCATGTGACCATCCATCTCCCTCCATCAAATTTACCTCCACTTCTTCCAACTCCAAATATCCCTATCAAATCCACTTTACCTCCACTCCTACCAACTCCTAACATCCCCATCCTCAAATCCCCTCAATCATTTATCCACAAATCCACTTTTTACCCCTCCACCCATAAATCCCCTAAAATTGCCAATCAAGACCAACCAAAGCACACATCTTTCAAACATGAAGCTTCCCCCAAATCCATGGGATTCAAAAATTTGAATGCCTCAACTCATAAAGCACAAAAGCCTAAAGCTGTTATCACTTCCAAGCAAAATCAAAAATCCCAAAGGCTATCAAAGCCCACACCATCACAAGAAAAAGCAAAAACAAAAATGGTGTGGGTCCCTAAACAAAAAGCACCAAACTCTAATGAGGCATCTACATCCCAATCTACAGCAAAATTCCAAACATCCCGCTCCCCATCTAAAAATCCCATAATTCCTAAGTCCATTTGGGTACCTAAAACTCCAAATCGACCATCCAAAAATCCCCCATCCCGATCCCCATTACTCCCAACTCCACATCCAAAATACAAGCTTCCAAATACATCATGGTGTGTGCGACCGTTGGTCTTGGTTCCTCTCCACCACTTAACATTCCCACATACCCCCATCTCTCCATCTTTTGTTCGCTATCCTACATATCTTCCCCATCACATTCCTATGGTCCGTGCTTTTGCATAATCCACATCATAATCCGCATAGTCCACATCATTATCCACATAATCCACATCATAATCCATTATCCACCATCCATTCCATCTTCTCCTATCTACCAACAGTTCATGCAATCATCATCCATAATGCTATCCAACATGGTACCATCTTCTCCTTGCTATGGAAACAGATGCTAGAGTCCCCATCCCATCAAAAAAGCAAAAAAATAAAATAAAATAAAATAAATAAAAAAATCAAGAAAATAGTAAAGAGAAAAATCCGTCCAATGGTGAAAACCACTCCTTGTGGCGCCTTGGGCATGTACCTTGATGAAAACCCCTTGTGGGCATCATGCGTTATCCCTTCTCCATCCATTTTGTATCCCTACACTTGGGGGCAAAACCATCTAATCATCCACGTCCATAACATCCTTTTGCATATCCTATCCACTATCCCCTATTTATCTTATCATATTCCTATCTACCATCCCCTATTTACCCTATCATTCCCCATCCATTCTATACACTATATCCTCCTCCTTAGATCTTGATGAAGACAAGGGGCAAAATATCAACAACATGCTTTGGACACCTCTTGGCATACTCCCTTTGTAAGTATATCCTCTATCCATCTACTACAAAAGTCCATCCACTCAAACATGAACCCATCATGCAAAATCCTATGCATTGGTGCATATGATTCCTTACAACCTAGCCCTTGGAAAAAATCCTCATCCCTATCTTCCATCTATCTAACATGCATCCCTATCGCTTGTCCATTCATCTACCACGAATCAATTATCCATCATCCTTTCATCGCCAACCCCCCTATCCAACCCCATCACCCTCACCTCTAGACTTGGTGTTCCCTTGTCATTGCTATCTAGCATAAAGGTCATCCATACGAAAGCCAATGCAACTATCTCATAATAAACCATTCCTTTTCCAAAATCAGAAAATCCGAAAAACATCAAAAAATTAGAAAATCCAAAAAAATCAAAAAATCCATAAAATCCCAAAAATATCCATCATGAAATCAACATTGCTCCATCAACATCTCATCCTCCAACACATCATTCAATCATTCATCACATCATCACATCTATCATCATCTCACATCATCATCACAAATCAGAACTACATATCATCATCACCTGCATCTTAATGTGCCTTGATCCCGTGGATATAGGGTATGTAGGCAGTCTAGAATACGAAGGAAGTTTCCAGTACTCAGGTACCTAAGATGCACCCATCTATCCTCAATGAGCTTACACTAGATCCAAGCATCGCATCACCTATCAAACCATCATCCCTTATCAAAAATCATCAACTATCAAATCAATATCAATCACAACCTGTCACCATCATATCTTGAGCCAATCTTACATCAACTAATCATGATCCAATCATCCATCGATTCTTGCCTTAGGATATATCTTTCCTACAATAGGCAGAATCTATCCAATCATTATCCATCTTGGCAAGAGATACAATGGTTACTTATTTGGTTCGTTGGTCTTTTTATTTTTGATTTTTATCTTTTGTCTTATTCGAAGATCACATCAAAGCTACCTTGATTTCATTATATCATGGTATGTGGCGAAAACATATAGATGGGGCATAGTCTTGCTTTTGTATGCTGTGCTTATGGGTTGGTTTCATTACTCCAAGCTAGTATTCATATCTTGTTGATCATAGGGTCGGTTCTAGCATATTGGTCCCCTTATGCATCTAAGGTTCATCATACCTTTTGTGTACTAAGGACTTATGTTATGAGTCCCCTTCCCTCGTCAGGACAAGGTTGTACTATCTTGGGCATACATGGGATCATCCCTTTGTTTGCGTGTCTAGTCCATGCAAATGTTGGATAAACATCATCACTCTGGTCTTCTATACCTTGGTGAACATATCCACTTTGCTATATCAAACCTAGGATTGCTCTAAATCATTTTTCAACACAATGATCATCCACCAATCAATCTCCCAACATCATCATCCTTTCATCTCGCCCCTTATCCTCCAACCACTTCAACTAATCTCCTCCATCCATTTCGAGAGCACAACCGTGTTCTTACAACCCGCCTATCCTCTCGAGGGGGCATCATCCTTACCAATTATCCCCAAACCTTACCCTATTCTTCTAAGCCAAAATCTTTTTCTATCCAATCTAACTCTATGTTTTTACTTCTTTGAAATGATGTTACTTAGCCGCAACACCATCTCAAAGAGGGGCAAATGTAGACACCTAAAACTGGCTTGCTTCGCAAACTAATTTTCCATATCTCTACACCCTCATTATTCCTCCTATTAATTAAATAAATTCATTTTTATTTAATTAATTTATCCCTCATTGTCTACCTTGACCATTTACCCATTCCTTGTGATAAATTAATTTATTTAATTTATCACTTTTACCTCACAACTATATCCTCATTTGATTAAATAAATATTCACAATATTTATTTAGTTAAATTCTCCTTTTCCCTAATCCTCATTAATTAGATACATCATGCTTATCTAATTAATCTAGCCTACTAATTGACCTACCCTATCCTACCCTAGCCTACCTATCCCTTAGACCTAGGTTAATTAAGCTAAACACTCAATTAACCTTGCTTATCCCCTTCTTCCATGCACCTTTGAATAAAAATCAATCTTTTATTCAAATGGTCAAATCCCCCTTAACCCTCATTTATCACTCTCTTACACATGTAAGAGTACCATCTTCACATCTCCACATAAAAGTGAATTAAAAATTCACTTGTCATGTCCCCTCTTCCCAAAATGAATCTTTTATTCATTTTAATCCTCCACACCTTTCCCCATGTGAATTTAAAATTCACTTTTAATGAGAGCCCTCCAATCCCATTGACCAAGTTTCAACCCTTGATCTCCCTCATCCACTCTCCTTGTGACACTTGTCACAAGGCTATGAACCCAATCCTAACCCTAACTCTCATTGATTCCTAGCCCTTGATCTCACCTTCTAATCCTGACCCTCCATCCTCATTCCCAAAACTCTATAAATGAAACCCTCTCCAAGCCATTTGAGAGAGACTCAATCATGCACCAAACCTCTGCCAAAATCTCTCCACAATCTCCTTATCATGCCACCATAATGTCAAAATCTTGCCTCAATCCCATCTCATCTATCCATCCACTTTATCTCTCATCTACATTTGTGGTGAAAAGCCTTGAGCAATCCACATACACACTAATCAAGGGAACAATCTGAGGAGCTCTTGGGTGCATCTCCTTCCCGCATGGATTCGTGAGGTTTCAATGAAGGTATAATCGTTTTGTTTATGCATTAGATTAGTTTTAATCTTCATTCTCATCTCACATATCACAGTACCATAGCCCAATTTATGTCTTGCTTATCATGTTGTTCATTGTTAGGATCATGTTTGTTTGGTTCAATATTAGGATTAATATTTTCTTGTTGAGAGGTAAGGTAAGCTCGTCGCCTTCGCTTCCTTTTTTTTGCGTGTTGATTTATTTTTGCATTACGACTTAGTTTTTGTAAGATAGGTCTTGGCTCTTTCATAGATTTTTGTGTTGTAGAGGAGAAAACATCATGAGAGACTTGCTCTTCTATTGTAGTTGTAGGAGGCATGATGCCTTCTAAAAGTTGTGTTTGTTCTATTGTAGAGAAAGTGTCATTGATTTCATCATTTTACACCAACATACCCTCATGGGAAGACTCATTTTTGAAAGAATTATTAGAGGCTAAGTTTATGTCATCATTACATGGAGTAGGTATTGAATGCATTGGAGAAGTGCTATCACCATCATCTTTTTCCTTGCTACTCATGCAGAATAACTCAGTTAAGCTTTCTAATATCGTAGGATGTTCACTCATGAGGGTTAAAAATTGGTCAAAATCAAGATATTTCACAAATGCATGCAAAGATACCATTGAAAAATGACATGAAGGTGCCATTTCAATTTAATATCAGATTTTGAGAAGATTTTTCGAAAGCATGCAAAAGACAAGTGCAAGACTATATGTAAAAATGGCCTTAAATGCTTGATTTTTTTGTACTTTTTCAATGCAAATGAATGAAACAAAGGGTGCTGTAAGGATTTTAATCAGGGGCAAAAAATTACATGTCTGATATCAGTCCAAATTAGCAATAAGATCCTTCACAACACACTCTTGATACAAATCTAAGATGACAATAAGTCAAAATATAGTGAAAATATGTCAAAATATGCAATCTTTTCACCAAATCTCGATGAAAAAGAGCATGACAAAGGGTGTTGTGATGAAAATGATGATGGACAAAAATTTATATCAGTAATAATATCCAATTAATGTCAAAATATCTGTCACAACATGCTTTTAGTGCCACTTAAGGTTAAACTCTAGTGAAAATATAGCAAAAATAGACTATTTTTCACGGTTTTTCAACTCCAAGACCTAGAAAAAGGGCTGTTGTAATGAATTTTAGGAGGTGTAGAAAATAAAATCAATGATATTAGTCACCTCAATCAATAAAATTTGTCACAACAGACTTGGAGTGTAAACTAGGCCAAAGCCTAGGGCAAAAAAAGCAAAAATGTGTAGTTTTTCACCAAATTTTCAATACAAGAGCCCGTTAAAAGGGTGTTGTGAAGATTTATAGGAAGGGAAGAAAATAATTACCTTGATAACAAATAATTAGTGAAAAATACCCTTCACAACATGCCTATGGTGCAAATTTAGAGAGTCGATAAGGCCAAATCTAGTGAAAATTGATGTTTTTCAAGCCCTAGGTTTGAGATCTTGACATAAGATTCTATATGAATGTTTTGAAATCTGATTTATCATGAAAATTAAATATACTCAGATCTGAAAATGGATTCCAAGCTCTAAGATGCAAAATGCAAGTGCAAATTTAATGAAAATGCATGAAAATTGATAGTTTTTTGTTGAAATTTTCTATGCAAAAATGCAAATATTTGAAATCTAAATGCAAATTTACACTAAAATACAAGATTAGATCCAAATGAAATTTTGAATGAGTCTCTAAAATTAGTAGAAAAATTTGAAAGAAGATTTTTCCTACTAACCCTAGATTTTGGAATTACTAGGTTATATGAAAATTGTCAAAATTTCTACAAAACCCTAGCAATTATATGAGGAAAATACACTGCAAATTATTGAATTTTTGTAATTTTCTATAGTTTACATCAGATATGATGTAAAAATCATGAATTAGGAAAATTTAGAATGAATTGATGCCAATTAGTAACCTTAAAATGCAATTTTTTTTCAATTTTTTTCAAAATTTTTAGTTTTTTTGAAATTTTCTCAATGCAATAAGATGAATGACTATACGAATGAATGAAATCAACCCAAATATGATTACAAACACTCATCAAGTTGCAATTAAGTCCAAAAACATAGGTTCACCAAAATGTTTATAGTAAAAATTGGATTGTTTAGTTTGTTTAGTTTAGTGTTTGAATCCTCCTTTCACCCCTTACATTCAAGGACCCTTGGATCGACTGACAAAGCACTATCAAGTACTTGGTCACTTAAAAATGTAGGGAAACTTGGATTAGGGTATTTGATTATCAATTTTTCTTCTCTTATGCTCAATTATCCATCATAACCCAATTATACAAAAAAAATAGTAAACTAATGAATAACGAAAAATGCCTCTATAGAAAGCTATAAAATTACAAATGACTGTGCACCTATTTTCAAGGACAAAAGAGCAGGCAACCAAGTCCACTGCCCTACTTTTTGTCAGTATCTGTGGACAAGATCTGTAACTTTTTCCTACTGCACCTAAGGTTTTTTCATCATGAAACTTTAAGGACTAATGAGTGGGCGCCCAAGTCTAGGGTGCTCTTTTCTTCTCTGATATACAATTTTGACACTCCAATATGCCCTCCTACAACTTCACTTTATCTACATCATCAACCTATAACTTGCAATCATAAAACTTTGGGAGGGGCTTGTGGTGTTTAGGAGCTTGCCTCAGTCAAGCCCCAGAAGGACACTTAAGTCTTCCAAAGATCTTTGTCAGATAGAGAGTGCATGCCTAGGGAGATAGAGACAAAACCAAATGAAATAATGATGAAAATACAATATAATGTCACCTTGTAGTGAAGATCTCATGGGAGGAAGATGCTCTTCATTCCATGAGGAAATGGATGCTCAAATCTGCAACTATGAACACATAGACAACACCAATCTACTCTTACAACATAATGAAAGCCTTGAATCACCTTGAGAATGCCTAAAGTTCACAATGATCATCTAGTAATGCTCTAGTTTACAAATGAATGCCTAAACATGCTTTATATGCAACTACAAACACTCCCGCCAAGAATTTCATAATTCAAACTGATGAAGGGGGTAAATCATAAAACACACAACAATAAAAATAGAACTCAGAAAATAGAATATTTCTTTATTGACCTAGGCAACTCAATACATTATAGAAGCTCAACTATAATCAGAGGAATGAATCCTTCACAGGCTGCAACACACTACAGCTACACCTCCCTAGGCTCTGGAATCTTCTGCCTTTTGTAACTCTAAATCAGCTAAGGTTTATGTTTTCCTGCCTATTCTTGACTCCGCACTTGCCCCCTTAACTCTACTACCACCCAAGGTTCCAAAAAAATGGTTATTAATACCCTTTTTGGCAGCCAACAACCTAATTTCAAAATTTGCATCTCCCTCCAAAAATAGGTCAACTTCTGGGAGCCATAACTTTTGATCCGAATGTCTGATTGATGAATCGTTTTATGTGTCAGAAAGCTCGCGAAGTGCTCTACGCACCAAGAACCATCTTTTCTAGTTTTGACCATTTTTGGGCCTGTACGGGGCTATTTAGTTCCTCAAACTTGAGTTTGAATAATTTTCAGACATTTTTTGGGAAACAGAAACTTTAATATCTTTCATCTTGCAAATGATCTTTGTGTGATTCCTTTGCCAAAGGTCTTATATTTTTGCTATGTAACTTCCTGTAAATTTTCACTTCAATCTGTGCCCAAATACATGCTTTCTAAAAATAGCAGGTTACTAATTTTAGCAGTTTGGAAAAACTGAAAGTTCTACGCCATTATTCAAGCGATTATGGAACCAGAACCACAAATTTTGAAAAGAAATGGAAAGAACATCAACAATTTTGAAACACATCTTTTTTTTGGGTGATGTAAGATTGCCCTACACCACTGGATGCTCCTACATCAGACACCCAGGGTAATTTAAGAAGTGACCTTGTCACGTCTCACGTGTTTGTGTGAGGAAAACCCAAATGGTTAACCTCTGCCTTAGACAACCAAGAAGAATATTCAACATGTCTTCCTTTCCATTTCACTAGATATTCTTCATATTGCCTGTTCCAAGTACTTCTTCCCACACAGCTATCCAAGATCTCTTCTATCTCCTCTGTTGAAGGAGATGCCGAAATACTCCACTGTTGTTCCATCCTCTGTGCCACCCTCATGATATTTTGTTAAATCAGCAATGTTGCACACAGGGGAAATATTAATCCCACTTGGCAGCTCTACCTCATATGCATTTCCTAAATCATGCTTCTTCAGGATTCTGCACGGTCCAAATTTCTTCATTTTCAACTTATTGTATGTTCCAATTAGGAACCTTTCTTTTCTCAAGTGAACCATGACTTCATCTCCTACCCAGAACTCCTTATACCTCCTCTTCTAATCTGCCTTAGCCTTGTACTGAATATTCATCTTATTAATGTGCTTTCTCACCTCTTCATGCAAATTCTTCAGATGTTCTACAGAGTCTTCAGCCTCAACACTTGTCTTTTCTCCTTTTTCTAGCTTCCTTAACTCTAAAGCATTTCTTGGACTATTGCCGTATACAATCTGGAATGGTGATTTACTAGTACTCCTATTGACAAAATTGTTGTAAGCAAATTCTGTCTGTGGAAAAACCAAATCCCATCCCTTGGGCTTATCTCTTACTAAGCATCACGACAGGTTACCCAAACTCTTATTCACCACTTCTATCTATCCATCAGTCTATGGATGGTGTGCAGAACTGAACTTCAAATCTATTTTCAACTTCTTCCACAGTGTCCTCCAAAATTAACCAACAAACTTGGTATCTTGATCTGAAACTATGCTCTTAGGTAGACTATGTATTCTCACCACTTCCCTGAAAAATAACTCTACAATATGAACAGCATCATTAGTCTTCTTACAAGGAATAAAATGGGCCATCTTTGAGAATCTGTCCACCACCACAAAAATGGAATCATGTCCTCTCTGTGTCCTTGGTAAACCAAGAACAAAATCCATACAAATATCATCCCATGGCTTCTCTAGTATAGGTAATGGCTGATATAGCCCTATATTTTGATTTGTTCCTTTTGCCATCTGACACACTCTGTAACTCTACACAAATTTCCTCACATCTTGCTATAATTGTGGCCAGTAATAATGTTCACCAACAATAGCAATGGTCTTATCTGGACCAAAGTGTCCAACTAATCCTCCACTATGCTTCTCCTTAATCAGGTTCTCTCTCATGGAACTCCTTGGAATGCACAACTGGCTTTCTCTAAACAACATACCATCTTGGATTATGAAATCCAACCATTTTGTCCTATCCAAAGTAACAGGTTCCAAACAAGCTTTCCAGACCTCTACAAAATCTAGGTCCTCAAGATACAGACTTTTGAGCTCATCAAAACCAACAACCTTTTTCTTCATCTCTATCAACAAATTTTACCTTCTGCTCAAGGCATCTGCAACTCTATTGGACTTCCCACTCCTGTGCTTCAAAACAAAAGTATAACTCTGTAAAAACTCAACCCATTTTAAGTACCGTTGATTCAACTTTCTTTGACTATTAACATACTGCAAAGCCTGATGATCAGTATATAAAACAAACTCTTTTGGCAACAAATAATGTCTCCATTTCTTCAAAGCTTGAACTATTGCATAAAACTCCTGATCATAAACAAAATGTTTTTTCTTGGCATCATTAAGCTTCTCACTAAAATAGGCAATGGGCTTACCTTCTTGACTCAAAATAGCTCCTATACCACTACCACTAGCATCACAATCTACCTAAAATACTTTATTGAAATCTGGAAGTGCCAAAACAGGTTGTTCTATGACTTTCTACTTCCATGCATCAAAGCTCTTGTTTTCTCCTTTAGTCCATCTAAACTCTTTTCTATCCCCTCTCATTGTCTCAGTTAGGGGTGCACAAATGCTACTAAAATTCCTGATAAACTTTCTATAAAAACTTGCCAAACCATGAAAAGATCTTACCTCGAAAGCACTCCTTGGTGCAGGCCCTTTAATGATGGCCCTCACCTTCTCTGGGTCCATCGTAAGACCTTCCTCTGAGATAATAAATCCCAGGTATACCAACTCCTTCTTTGTAAAACTACATTTCTTGAGATTGATCAACAACTTCTCCTCCCTTAGCTTCTCTAAAACTCTTCTAATATGCATCAAATGCTCATCCCAAGTCTTACTGAAAACCAAAATGTCATCTAAATAAACAATAACAAAACTTCCCAAAAATTCTTTTAGTACCTCATTCACGAGCTGCATGAATGTCCTCGGTGCATTGGTTAGCCCAAATGGCATGACTAACCACCATACAAACCTTCTTTGGTTTTGAAGGATGTCTTCCACTCGTCTCCTTCTCTGATACGGATCTGGTGATACCCACTCTTTAGGTCAATCTTCGTGAAGTACTTGGCTCCAATCAAACAGTCCATTATGTCATCTATTCTAGGCAATGGAAATCTATACTTGATCATGATCTTATTGATGGCTCAAGAGTCTGTACACATTCTCCACTCTCCATCTTTCTATGGTGCTAGTACTGCAGGTACCGCACATGGACTTAGGCTTTCTCTTATCAATCCCTTCCTCAACAACTCCTGAACTTGTCTGTTCAACTCTTCATTTTCTGCTGGAGTCATTCTATGGGCTGCCTTGTTAGGCAAACTAGCTCCTAGTATCAAATCCATTTGATGACTTATCTTCCTTACTCGTGGTAAACCTTCTGGTACATTATCAAAGATAATGTCCTAAAATTCTTCCAACATATCTGAGACTTTTGTTGGTACATCTTCACATTTCTCTTGACTAATCTTAGGAATCCATGCAAAGAAATGATGCTCATGCTTCATACCTTCCAAAAATTTCCTACCACCTACCAGGAAAATTCTGGCAGTACTATATACCTTTTCTTCCACCTCCTTCAAGGGCTTCAACTTATGACGAACTCCATCCTTTGTTAGGGAATATGTGTTTGCACGGCCATCATGGACAACACTCCTATCATACTGCCATGGCCTCCCCAATAGCATATGACATGCATCCATGGGTATGATATCACACAACACCTCATCATAGTAGTCACCAATCTTGAACTTCACTAAACACTGCTCATTGACCAAAGCTCTATGGTCCTTCTACAACTATGCAATCCAATATGCATGCAGATGCTTTCTTCTTGTCAACTTCAACTTGTCAACCATCTCCTCTGAAACAAGATTATTAGTGCTTCTACTGTCAATAATAATATCACAACACTTACCTTCACATTTGTACCTTGTGTGGAATAAACTCTTCCTTTGATTGGGTTCTTTCTCCTAATTTAGCAAGGTTCTTCTGACAACTAGGGTTTCTCCCCTTTCAACATCTTTAGAATGCTTAGAATGTGCATCTTCATCTACATGTGCAACTCATACATTACCTTCAAGTCTTCTATTTGTCCTTCCTTGATGTTGCAAACACTCGTATGCTCAATGCCCTTCTTCTCCACATTGGAAACAGGTTCCTCTAAAACCTCCTCTTCTGGGTCCTTGCCCAGGTCTGCCTCTTCCTCTTACTCTTTGCTCACCATTATTTTGGTCACAATTGCAGTAGGTATTATCTCCTCTCTGATTTTGACTGGTGCTGACTTCTTCACTTTTCTTTAAATCTTCATTTCAGCCCCCATAGGGTCTTCCACCAGTCCTTCCACCATGATCTCTTCCCCTTTGCTTGCTGTCAAATCTTTTATTCAGCTTCTCTTCCACCTTCAGGGAAAACTGGTATGCATCCTCTATGGTGGTCATTCTGACTAGGCTCAACTCCTCTTCAATACTTGGCCTCAACCCATTAATGTAACAGGCTACATTCTCCTTGTTGGGCTCTACATGGCCTGTCCTAATAGTAATTTTATAAAACTCTTCTATATACTCCTTAACAAACTTGTTACCTTGCTTCAATCCTTGCAGCTTCTTCAGTAACTCCATCTCATAGTCCACAGGAATGAACTGCTTCTTCAGTTTCTCCACCATACGATCCCATCTGGTGATCTTTCATTTTCTTCTTCTGTTCCTCTCTAACTGGACCTCCTTCCACCAAATATTGGCATGGCCCTTCAATTTTGTTTTTGCAAACTTGACCCGATTTGGGTCTTCTACATCTTCATACTTGAAATATTCCTCCATGTCATTGATCTAATCAATAAGTTGTTACAGATTCAAATCTCTAGAATATGTAGAAACTTTGATCCTGGGCCTCTTTCCAATCTTTGAAATGGCCCTCAACAACCTAACTTCTGTAGGATCTCTTGCAGCTTCTTGTTCTTCCTCAGATAGCTCTTCTTCAGCTTCATCTTCACTTTCTTCTCTTGTTCTCAGCTCAAACCCTCTTCATAGCTCCTCTTGCAATGCATCGATTTGCCTTTGCAGGGCTCTAAAGCCCTCTTCTGTCAAAGCATTCCTCCCAATATAGTTTCTTCATGGAGGCATCTTGATCTCCGCAGCAAACCTAAAACCTCAAGTCCTGGTGCAAATTACCTCACGGTCAACTATCTGTCTACACACTCAGGAACCCTTGCTCTGATACCACTTGATGAAGGGGGTAAATCATAAAATACACAACAACAGAAATAGAACTTAGAAAATAGAATATTTCTTTATTGACCTGGGCAACTCAATACATTACAAAAACTCAATTATAACCAAAGGAATCAATCCTCTACAGGCTGCAACACACTACAGCTACATCTCTCCAGGCTCTGGAATCTTCTGCCTTCTATAACTCTAAATCAACTAGGGTTTATGTTTTCCCACCTATTCTTGACTCCACACTTGCCCCCTTAACTCTACTACTGCCCAGGGTTCTCAAAAAATGGTTATTAATAGCCTTTTTAGAAGCCAACAACCTAATTTCAAAATTTGCATCTCCCTCCAAAAATAGGTCAACTTCAGGGAGTCATAACTTTTGATCCAAGTGTCTGATTGACAAACTATTTTATGTGTCGGAAAGCTCACGGAGCGCTCTATGTGCTAAGAAGTGGATTTGCCAGTTCTGGCCATTTTCAGGCCTGTATGAGGTCGTTTAGTGCCTCAAACCTGAGTTTGAATAATTTATAGGCATTTTTCAGGAAATAGAAACTTTAATATCTTTTAGATCACAAATTATCTTTGCGTGATTCCTTCGCTAAAGGTCTTATATTTCTGTTATGTAACTTCTTGTAAATTTTCACTTCAATCCATGCCCAAATGCAAACTTTCTAAAAATAGCAGGTTACTATTTTTAGCAGTTTAGAAAAACTGGAAGTTCTACATCATTATTCAAGCGATTATGGAACTAGAACCACAAATTTTGAAAATAAATGGAAAGAACATCAATAATTTTGAAACACATCTTTTTTTTGGGTGACGTAAGATTGCCCTTACACCACTGGATGCTCTTGCATCACAAACTTACTGTGTCGGCCTAGGGACCAAATAACGGTCACAAACTGACACTTAAAATTTGGGCTTGACGCAAAATAGGGTAAGACTAGGGCGCGGGCGCCCAAGTCCTACCCCTTATTTTGGGCAAGGTTAAGTTCAAGGGGTCCCCCTAGGTCCTATTTGCCATAAAACCTAGGGTTCATTCCATCAGGATGCCAAATTATGATGCAAGATGTCCTAAATGAACACTAAAGACCGGGGAGCTAAACCTTATGAGGGAAAAGCCCCCAAGGGGATATTTTCTGACATTACAGATGGAATTTGCCAGAGAAATACTGCCTACAATAGAGGTTCACATTGAAAAAGGAAAGATTCCACCTGTGTTGTTTCCAATTTTCATTGGCTGGTATATGTGTCCAAATAGAGAAAGTATCAAGGATGCAGTCGGAGGATTGAACTTGATGCACTTACAGCCATTTTTATTGCCTAGGTCATATGACCCATATGGCAGGATGCATACATTACTTGGGAAGGCTATACACCAAAAGCATGTTGAGGATTATTGGGGTGATTGTGATGATGAACCATAAGTGAGAAGAAGGAGCTACCAGAGGCTCACTATCAACCAGATACGTACCTTTGACTACATATCAGTGCCTACTCAGTTGCACAAGGATGATGGTAAGATCATGTCCAGTGAATATGAGGACAACAATGTGTATAATGAAACAATACCAACTCCTGACTTGAGTCAACATGAGGTGACATCATTAGACCACCTAATTTAAAAGGTCATTCATCTGACGGAAAGTTGGTTAGATGCTAAGATTAAAAATTTGAAAAGGAAGGGTGTAACCCTTACTATAGATAATAAGAGAAAGAGACAAGAATTTTTTGAGGAAGAATATGATGACTTTCTCAAGGAGAAAAGGCAGTCCAATGGAGAAAGACAGCCAACCATGGAGGACACGCAGTAGGGTAAGAATAAGAAAGGAACCTAAGCACTTGGAGGGGTGATCATCAGGTGACCCCAACCAAAAGGAGATGTGGCATCCACATTAGCTGCTGCATCACCTCGTACCCTTGTTGAACAAAAGAAGACTATTCCAAAGCCTGCTCTAGTTATTATAGAAGAATATACATATTAGAATGAAGAGCCCCTAGATGATGACCTATTGATTAAGATGAAAAGGAAGAAGTTGCAGCAAACACCACCCTAAAAGAATCAAAAGACTATAATGAGGGGGGTTGTGGATATTAATCCCATACTACTGAGGGGTGCAGGTGGTCAAGGAATTCTAAAAAATCTGCAACATGAAGTCCCCAGCCTGGACATTGTTCAATTCAAAACTAAAAAGGTAGAAGAAAAAAGGGAAGAAAGGTATAGGGCAAGGAAAGAACCACCTCTTCCACTGGATGATATAGTAGATCTATCTAATGATGAGGTAGTTAAGGATGTTTTTTCCCAAAGTATGGAGACTCTGGTAGCTAACACAAGGATGACCCCTCGTGGCACTCCTGTAGTCCAAAAGGAAACCCATCAGGAGGAGGTTGAGGTAGAAGAAATTGAAGAGGATAGTCTTGAGGTGGTGGCTCCATAGATAGGATTGACAAATCTAGTTGATTAGGTAACAAGCCCTGCTGCAATAGACTTAGCTTACCAGAGTGACAAGGATAAGGGTAGAGATCGAGATCCATCTCCAGAGCCAAAAAAGGTAGAGATCAATATACAGAAAGAGGCTGATAAGGAGATGTCTGATAAAGATAAAGATCAGGATAATGCACCCTCACCTGTTGAGAATGATAAGCAAGATAGTAGTCCAACACTTGAGAAGTAGAAAACAAATGAGAAAGAATTGGGTAGAGCTCTAGACCAAGGAGAAATAGATACATCAAAAGGTGTAGAGCAGAGTCTGCCACAAGGTGGTAGCCAGCCAAAGGAACTAGAAAATGTGACCAAGGGTGATCAAGGTGCCCCCTAAATGTATCAAGTCAGAAGGTTCAAGATGCTGATGAAGCTCAAGTACAACTAGATAAAAACGATCCAAATGTACAATCTTCTCATGAAGATCAAGTGCCACAAGATATGCAAGATCAAAATGTTTAAAATCCTCATGAGGATCAAGTGCAATAGAATACACAAAGCAAAATGTAAATACATCACAAGAAGCCCCTGCTGAACAAGAGATCCCTCAGTAGGAGATTACTCATAAGGAGATTTAGGAAAATGAGCAAAGAAAAGAAACCTCTCCACCAAGGGTAGAACAAGGTAGATAGTCTCAGGATGTTCACACTAAGCAGACTGACCTATAAGGACCTAGGGGTGATATTCCATATTGGCTACAATGAGAAATAAACCCATTGTAGATAGAAGAGGTACCATAATTTGATGTCTCTACATTATTTTCAAGGGGTATGATGAAGCCTAAGAGAAAAGTAAGGCCTACATTTGCAATAAGGAGAGACGCTACAATAGGTAGGAGGATAGCTCAGGTAGCCTTGCTAGTGGTAGATAAAGAGAAAGGAAAAATAAGCCTTGATGAATTCTAGATAACTAGTGTTGATCTGGGCTTTGCTACAAAGGAGCAGGAGGGCCAAGAGGCCAAAGATATCATTCACTCCTTAACAAAGAGTGTAAAAAAGGAGAAGGATAAGAACAAAGCACATAAAGAGCACATTGCTCAATTACATGCATTTATAACAGGTCTAATTGACCCTAATCATATACTGGCTAGTACAGCCACCGCACTGACCATCAAATCCCAAAAAGAGATAACTAGGTTAGACATAATGAAACATAAGCCTCATATGGTGGATAATTGGTTTATTCTTTTTATCTCTGAGGCTAAGAAAGTAATAGAATCCTCCCTCACAAACTGGAATTTTCTCGGTACATTAAAGAGCAAAATAGAGAAGTTGCAAAATGAGGTTGGGAGAAGGTCATTCAAATTGGAGAAGCATCTGGATGCTTTAGCTAAGATGAGGTGCATAGATATGTAGGTACTTGTTGATGATGACTTGTTGGTCATAACAAAACTCATAAAAATTTACACAACAAACCTTTATTATCTTGAAAATTGTGATCAATTTAGAACAAACTGATGACTCCAAGTCTCCGTGGATCAGGTCATGATCTTTTGACGTTACTCAGAGGTTGATGTGACATGTTGTTTTCTATTTCAAGGTGTCTTACATTGTCTGGATGATCGATTATGCACCTATTTATTGTAAATTCACTTCACAAATGATGTTATTTTCACTATGCTCCACATATTATGGTTATATTTATAAGGTTGATCAATTCTTCTGAGCATTTACTTTCATGAACTTGTATTATACTTCTGCACTGTGTATTTAATCAAATGATATGCCTACAAGTAGATATTCATATGTTTATCATGGATATTCATGTGTATTTGCATGATATTTATCATTATTGATAGGCTTTCACTCAAAATATGCTCTGTATGTTCAATTATTTATGAGATATAGGCATATTTCATGTTTATTTGCTTCAAATTGTATGTTATTTGCAATTATGGAGGTGATTTGTAATGAACTTCAAAGAAATTTAAAGAAATACTTCTAAATTTAGTGAACCTTTAGCTATTGAGTCACATACATTCCTAATATAGTCATGAAGAGAAGAAATCAAACCATAATTCACCAGGTTGTTCTACAGCTAGGTATGGTTGATGCTAACTTTAAAGGAACAAGGAATGAAAACAATACATGTAGACTGACAAGCACTCCAAGGGGTGCAGCTAATCAATGTATATATCTAGATCTCATTAGCTGATTACTCAAGATTTATAATAATTTGTAATCAAAATAACTTCTCTTTCATTAAGTATTCAAAAACATGTACATTCACAATAGCCTTGAAATCAGTCCTGAATCCAACAATCCAATTTCAATTAAGTTTCTAATGTGTTATAGAGTGCACTCCATCCCCTTTTATAGAATAAGGAGAGGAGGCAGTTACAAATGACCAACGGTCAAGATTCATCTATTCAGATCAATGATCAACATTTTTCATTGACTTAGTCAACATCCTCATATGTACCACAAGTTGTCAGCTGGCAACTATCTAGCAAAACTTATTTGCTTATAAGTAGACTATGCATATGTTTCTATTATCATGCATCTCTTCTTACTCTTTATCTCCTTCTTCTTCAACACTTTCCTCTTCTGCATCATTTTCTACATCATCATCATCTTCATTATCACTGTCACTTCTATGTAGATAATCTCCTATGTGTATCCTTATATCTGCTCTGATGGATTCATATGACTGTACTACTCTATCAATCTCACCTCCATCCTAGACCGTAGCCTTTATCACTGCATGCCTGTGAGAATAAAACTTTTCTTGAAGGGCATCCATCTTGCTTTTCCTACTGTTCAATGTTTCATTATATGCTTTCACCCTTACCTTCATCCTCATGACCTCGTTTATCACTTCTTCTGTCAAATGGTATAGGGGATCCTCTACAGCTTGCTTAAAGTTGTCATGGAAATCCTAAATAGCAAAATCAACATCTTGATTTTCTATCTTCCATTCTACCTTTCCTTCTAGTGCCTCTAGGGTTTCTGCCTCTTATGCCATTAGATTATGTAATTTGACACTTATATCCCTAAGTTTACCATTGCATCTCTTCAACATTTTACATTCAAATCCAGTATTTTCATACCATATACTTAGCAGATGGGAGGTGTTATTATCCAGTATGTTATTACTCATAAGTATCTGTATATTAATCCTCGTCATTTCACCCAAGGCATCTAGGTGCTTCTCCAATTTGAAGGATCTCCTGCCTACTTCATTCTGTAGTTTATCCACCTTTCTTTTCAAGGCACTAAGAGAATTCTACCTCTCCAAAGAGGTTTTCACTACATCCTGGTGCAGGAGAACTAAGGGCTTGGAGCTCATGTATATACTTTCACATTTTTGGTGTGATGTTTTTGATTTTCAAATAGGAAGGCACGGGACCGATGAAGGAGTGGGTTCAATAACATGAACATGCATTCTGTGTATATACGTCATCTACATGTCAAAGACATTTCATGTGTATACGTCAATTGTATGGTGGTACAACTTGTATGTTTTCTACCTTTGTATATCAGGGGGTTTGTATGCTGCAAGTGAATGAATGAACATATAGTTCGTGAGATACAAGGGAAGATTGAGGAGCGTGGGTCCCACCTCTTGCATATTAATAATGTATGAATGGAGATACATTGACTATAAGATACATAGGGAAGTGTAAGTTGTGGACCCCACCAGATGCACGCAAGTGTTGTTTGTATATGCAATGTGGATCCGTCAGAGTAAGAATGGACATTGGGAGAAGATATGGAAGTGTGGCCGACAATAGGAGATCTGGCGAATAGCAAAGTGGATATGAGGCATATCGGTGTGAGATGAATATTGGAAGACAGGGTCAAAGTCTAAGCGACGGAAGGAGTCTTGCCGAAAGGGAAGACAATACAATGCATATCGGGAGAAGTGTGTAGTAAGTTTGGACGATGAATAAAGTAAATATATATGTCAATAAGACAATAGATTATCTTGCCGATAATAAAGTGAATGCATATTTTGATATTGTATGATACAAATGAATGTATATGCGAAGGAACATACATTGGGAAATAAAGGTTGCGGGTCCACATATTGCATGAAGGCATTGTATGTACATGCAAAGGGGAATGTATCGCGATAGAAAGCATGTCAACAGGGGAAGTATGATTGGTGAGAGAAGAGCATGTTTTGCTGATAATGCATGTGAACTGATGGGTTCAAGGATGCATAGAAAACCTAACTGAACAGATATAAAACCCTAACTGTCCGATAACAGAAAAAGGATGAATAAGATAAAAGTTGTTTTTGCTTTGTAAATTGGTTGGAAGTGTTGGAATTTTTTGGAATGTAAGAAGGAGAACTCTCATAAATAAAATATTTTCAGTTTGATCTATGTGTGCATTTTCTGTAGCATTCGTGCATAATTCGATCTGAAGTACAGTAGTTAGTTTTATTTTTCTATTATTTTGTTTCTGTTTGTACAAAATGTCTGTCTTGATGTCCCTGCAATTCCTCTATATAGTCATGGAGGGCCATCAAGCAGAGATCTTATTTCTTGTTTTTCGTTCTATGGTAATGATTGGATTGTCAATGAGAGACAATAAGAACTTGTCCTAGGTGAGCTTTACCATAGCCCGGCTACGTATGCAAGTTACAGTCTAAGAAGAGGCAGGGGTGAAAATAGAGTAAGAGGAATTTGAGTACCAAGCAATTAGGACCCTAGACTCGGAGAGGAGGGATAATAACAGGCTTAAGAAGGCTATAAGCCTTGGGAATTAAGAATCTTGGAAGTAGTGAGGACAAAGAAGAATGTCCTACACCAAGAAAGTAGTGTCTGTATTGAGAATAACAGACTAGTAGGTCTTTTCACCTCTGTAATAGACTGATGAGTTTGAGTTAGGCATTTTGGGTAGAAAATGTCTAAGAGCACTTGAATTGGTAGGGAGACTTGGGGCATGGCATAGGTCTTGAAATGTTTCAAACAAGATAGGTTTACTAAGTCCACAGTCCTCCCCATCAAATTGGTATCAGAGCAAGTTAAAGATTTGGGCTATTCTTAGATTAGAATAGAAGTAGTTGTATGTCATCACTGAGTTTGAGTGAGTCTGTAGGTTCATCCAAGAAGATGGTGACTAACGTAGAATTGGCAAAGAAGGTTGATGAACAAGACAAGGAGAATAGGCTCCTACATGAAAGATTGGAAGAAATGGAAAGTAAGGTAGGTGCAATGATGGTAAAAATTGAAGAAGTCAGTCAGAAAATGAAAGATTCTAAAGGTAAGGAAAAAGGTGTGTCTATAGAAGATGAAGAGCCCACACCTGATCCTAAGATGGAAGAAGAACCTTTCTTGAAGGCCTTAAAAGCCATGAGTGGTAAGACATTGGAAGGAGTTCCTCTTTTTAGTGGAAAGATGGAACCTAATTTGGTTTTGGAATGGATAGAAGGTATAGAAAATCACTTTGAATGTGATGGAGTGACTGAAGTACAAAAGGTGAAGGTGGCTAAATCAAGACTCATAGGAGCTACTTTGACATGGTGGAAATTTGTTCAAACTGAAAGAGAAAAAGAAGGCAAGAAACCTATAGCTACTTGGAAAGGTATGGTGGCTAAAGTCAAAGAAGTCTACATGCCTGGAGATTATGAAGTCCAGTTGCACAAGAAATGACAAAATTTGAGACAAAGAGAATTAGATGTCAATGCATACACTGAGGAGTTTCAAAAACTATGCCTGAGGTCTAAGGTGATGGAAGATGAAAATGTAAAAGTGGCAAGATATCTCAATGGTTTGAGGTGGAGTATTCAAGAGGAAATCAGCTTATTCAGCCCTACGACAGTGCATCAAAGCTATCAGCTAGCACTCAAGGTAGAGGAGAAGGGCAAGAAGAAACAAGAGTCAAGCAACAGATCAAGAGGAAGAGGTAGAGATAACAGAGGAAGAGGAAGTTATTATGGTAGGAACACTGATCAAAGGCCCCAAGGAGAATCCAAACTCATAGAGCAGAGTGGAGAGACTAGTAGTAGAGGAAACTACCGATGAAGGGGATCTAGCAGAGGAAGATCAGGAGGATCAGGTAGAGGATCCTACTTTGCCACTATGAAATGCTATAGTTGTGGTCAATTAGGCCATCCAGCATATAGGTGTCCTGATAAGGGCACATCTTCTTCTCAAGGAGTTGATAAAAGAAATCATTATGTATAAGATGATGCTTCAAGCAGCAAATCACCTGAAGTCAGTCTAGCCTCAGAAGTGAGAGAGAACATCATGGTAAGGAGAACTTTTATCAAAGAACTGGTGAAAGCTGAACCAAGCCAAAGGATAGCCTTATTCAGAATCAGATACAAGATTATGAATAAGGTATGTCAAGTAATCATAGACTCAGGGTCTATTGATAACATAGTGTCTAATGAAGCAGTTAGAAAATTAAATTTGCAAAGAATACCTCATTCAAATCCATATAGAGTCACATGGTTAAATAAAGGTTAGCATGTGATAGTTAATGAGCAAACTTGGGTAGAGTTTGGTATAGGTGGATACAAAGACAAGGTACTCTATGATATCCTACCCATGGATACATGTCATCTCTTATTGGGCAGACCATGGTAGTATGACCGAAAGGCCATACATGATGGTGAGAAGAATGCATATTCTTTTCAAAAAGATGGTGTCACCTATAAAATTCAGTCATTGGAAGATGAAGAAGCAAGTAAGACTAAAAGTCCTAATGTCTTAATTGTGAGTGGTAAAGAGTTTTTGAACACTCTTAAGGAGGATGGTATTGGTTATGCTATCATAGTGAAACCTAAGGAGGAGCAAAAAGACAAAAAGGTAGTGGTCCCAAAAGAGGTACATGCTATACTGGAACAGTATAAGGACATAATTAGTGATGGAACACCCGCAACACTACCTCCACAAAGAACTATTAGCCATCAGATAGATCTGATTCCAGGAGCATCACTACCTAACAAAGCTCCTTACAAGATGACTCTAGAACAACATAAGGAGATAGCCAAACAAGTACAAGAGTTGATTGACCAGGGATTGATTAGGAAAAGCATAAGTACTTGTGCAATGCCTACAGTGTTGGTACTAAAGAAATGAGGAACATGGAGACTATGCACAGACTCCAGAGCTATCAATAAGATCAACATAAGGTATCGATTTCCAATTCCCAGAATTGAAGATCTTATGGACTGTTCAGGAGGGGCTAAATACTTCACCAAGATAGACCTGAAAAGTGGTTATCACCAGATCAGAATCAAGGAAGGTGATGAGTGGAAAACAACCTTCAAAACCATAGAAGGACTGTATGAATGGCTTGTTATGCCATTTGGTTTATCAAATGCTCCCAGCACAATCATGAGGCTCATGAATGAAGTCCTCAAGGATTATACAGGTAAATTTGTAGTTGTTTATCTAGATGACATCTTGATTTTTAGTCAAACTAAAGAAGAGCATCTTGAACATGTAAATACTGTTTTGAAAAAGTTACATGATGAACAACTAACCATAAATTTGGAGAAGTGTGAATTCATGAAGCAGGAATTGGTATACCTTGGTTTTGTGTTGTCTAAAGGAGAATTGAAAATGGACAAGTCAAAGGTAGAAGCCATATTGAATTGGCCCACTCCCAGAGCAGCAACTGAGGTGAGAAGTTTTCATGGCTTAGCTTAGTTTTATAGAAAGTTCATAAAGAATTTCAGTGCTATTTGTGCACCCATGCTTGATACAACAAAAGGTGGAGTGAAAACAAAGTTGCAATGGACATAAGCAGCTGATAAGAGTTTTGAATTGTTGAAGAAAGAAGTAGCCACACAGCCAGTGTTAGTGCTGCCTAGTTTTGATAAGTTATTCACTTTGGAATGTGATGCTAGCAATATTGCAGTAGGTGCAGTACTCAACCAAGAGAATAGACCAGTAGCCTTTTTCGGTGAGAGGCTAAATGAAGCAAAGAGCAGATACTCTTCATATGACTTGGGGCTCTATGCTCTAGTTCAGGTACTTAGAAAATGGAGGCATTATATCTTACCTAAGGAATTTGTTGTATATATAGATAATCAAGCTTTGAGTTTTCTAAACTCACAGGATAAGTTGAGCCATAGGCATATCAAGTGGATGGAGTACTTGCAGTCTTACACATTAACAATTAAGCATAAGAAGGGATAGCTCAACAAAGTAGTAGATGCTTTAAGCAGGAGGCTGTTCACAGTGTAAGAGGTGTAATTAAGAAGCATAGGAATGGAAGCGTTCACAGCCCTCTACAAAGAAGATGAAGATTTTGTTGAAGCATACAAGGTCTGACAAGACTTTGAAAATCACTTTCATAGTGAATTTACAGATTATTCTTTACAGTAGGGATTATTGTTCAAGGGTGGACAGTTGTGTGTACCAAAAGGATCCATGAGAGAAAATTTGATACAGGAGAAGCATAATGGCAGTTTGAGTGGACATTTTGGTCTGAACAAAACATTGGAGTTAGTCCAGAGGTTCTACTATTGGCCAAAGATGCACAAAGATGTCAGAAAGTATGTAGAGCAGTGTATCATCTGTCAGAAGGCCAAGGGAACTTCTTCAAATGTAGGTCTGTATCAACCACTACCCATTCCTTCCAGACCATGGGATTGTGTAAGTATGGATTTTGTAGTTGGTCTACCAAAGACTAAGACTGGTTTTGATAGTATTTTTGTAGTTGTTGATAGATTTAGCAAGATGAGTCATTTCATTCCCTGTAAGGTGACTCATGATGCCAGTTATATAGCTCATTTATTTTTCAAAGAGGTCATAAGGATTCATGGACTTTCAGCAAGCATTGTGTCTGATAGAGATGCTAAGTTCATGGGACATTTCTGGAAAACTTTATGGTAGAGGTTAGGAACAAACCTGTCTTTTGGATCAGCATATCATCCACAGATAGATGGCCAAACAGAAGTGGTGAATAAGACGTTGGGCAACCTATTAAGGTGTTTGACGAAAGAATATGGACAGAGTTGGGATTAGGTCATTTATCTGGTAGAATTTGCCTATAATGACAGTGTGAATAGGACTACTAACAAAAGTCCATTTGAGATAGTGTATGGAATGCATCCTCGAGGTGTATATGAACTTTGACATCTTGGAGACATGGAATATAGAAGTGGTCATGCAGAGGATTTTGCACAGTCTATGAAGGAGATTCATGAGCAAGTCAAGAAGACATTGATGTAAAATACCCAGAAAATCAAAGATAGGGTATGTTGGGACCTAAAATTTCACATCAATTTTTTCAAGAAATTTTGGGTTCCCATATAAAAAAATCAATTTCAACACTCATAAATACACCTCAAAGATATGTCATCCCATGAATAATAATGATCATGGAAGAAAGCCTTCAGTGACCATTGTGAATAAGACTCATCAGCAAAGACAACATTTTAATTATACCATTATCTGAGAAACATTCACAGGAAAAAGAGTATCGGCGTAAGACTAATGGTCGGTGAGAAAATATTGAGAATCATCAATGAGTAAATTCAAACTGATGGCCTTTCATCGGAAGGAGATGGTGAGGTCATACCGATTAAATCTATCAGCGTGAGAACAAGGATCGGAGAGAAATTTGTAGAAGTTACTGATGGAAGAAGTAATACTGATGGCCTTTTATCGGTAAGAAAATCTAGCAGTCACACCGATCAGTATGACTAATAGTCATCGGGTGGTGCTTTGAAAATTACCCTGATGGTATATATCATACTGATGAAGCATTTTGGCAAAAGTCTAACTGAACATCCTATGGGGACAAAGGAAATGATAGCCATCGGCAAGAAATGAACATCAGGATGAAAAATTAATGAGTCTCCGATACTCCAGTGTCTTGGCGAAACAATAAAAAGCACTTTCGGTGTGAGTCACACCGATACACATATCCATCGGCATGAATCAACATATCAGAATGAAGTATTTATGCCTTGTTGTCTCACAAGTCACAGCGATAAAAAGGTGCCGGTGACACTTTGAAAGGTTCTCTCCGATAAGGAATATAAAGTGGCCATCGAGGAGATAATTGTGATCGGGTGATTTGAAAAGGATTACCCCGATGGTATATCTCACTCCAATGGAAAGTGTAAAGGAAGGCTATCAGGGAGATAACCACAATTGGGTGACTTAAAATAAGTCACTCTGATCACACATCTTATTCCGATAGAAATACATTTGCCAATGAGACTTTCTCCAATAAATATATCGGTAACACTTGATAGATCGGGACAACATGATATTCTCACATCGATGGTTTAACTCAAGCCGACGACAATGTGAACAATTATGCCCACATGAAGTTTAATTAAAATATTTAATTTGCCAATGGAAATTAATTAAATATTTTATTCTACCAAAGACAATTGATGAACTGTACTAAAAGATGCACCGGAATGTAAAGGGTCGTGAACCTAAGATTGCAAGATATATATGAAGGTGCAAACCCAGCAATAAAAGGGGAAGGTAGATTAGAGGGGATTAGTAGATTTATGGTAGCAGTAGAAAATTATTTAATTCCACTCCACCCATTCACCTCATCAGAACTTTTATATACACATTTTTTCATTAATGGAAAGGAGTGCTTCAATTCGGTAATCTATTTTCAGTGTTCAGCTGTAATGTTAAATTTAAATCCTAAATGTTATAATGTTGTCTCCAGAATGGTTTTCCCATATTGTTTAAATTATCATATCAAGGATATTGTTGATTTATCTGATTACATTTGCTAATTCAGTGTGTTCGAATTGGTTGGTTTCTATAAGAAGTTGATTAGAATTGTCATAAGGTCTCTGCCAAGAGATAAATCCTTTCTACAAAAACAAGTCTGATCTAAATTCCCTTCTTATTAGAATTAAATATCCTCTCAGTTGTTCATAGTAATATAGGGAATATCATTGGGATAGTATAAGAAGAGCATTATAACTGACATTCTTGCACGTTTGCATAAGGTGCAAACATCCCATGTGCCTTACAAGTTTGAGTTAAGCTGTGAAGTAGATCAACTTACCTTATACATCCATTTCCATTAAATCTTCATCCATTTACCGACTCCATAGCCCAATAGAAGTAGGCACTAGTCATTACTATCCAAACTCATATTCAAGGCATTTCTATTTCAAGTCAGTACATTAGGAATAGGAGATAATTTTTTGACTGCATCTATTACATTTTATGCCATTGTGATAGATTTACTAATCCAATCAAGTCATATAGTGTTCATTCTACTTTAGTTACAAAGGTACACCTGCCTAGGTTTGCAGGACCTGAAGTGTAAGGAGCTAATAGCTTTGTCAATTGGTCCAAAAATGTTGTAAATCCAAACATAGAGTCTGACATCCTCTTAGGGTTAGCAACCTGCATTTTTGGGAACCAACAAGGTAGATGCACATAGGAAGGATGTTTAGTTTGAAGTTGGTGATTTAGTCATGGTTCATTTCAACAAAGCTAGATTATAGAAAGGGATGCCAACTAAACTCCAGATGCGATGGATTGGTCCTTACAGAATTCTGAACAAGTATGGCAACAATGCCTATAGGATTGATTTGCCAACAGACTTGGCAATTTCACCAGTGTTCAATGTTCAGAACCTGGTACATTATAAAGGTCCTCATCTAGTAATAGATGGATCTAGTTTAGAGGTTGCACAGACAGTGAGTGATGTAACCTTGCCCCCTACACTCAAACCACAGGCTGAGAAAATTTTGGATTCTCGGGTGCAGAAACAGACCAGACATGGCATGTACATGGAACATCTAATCATATGGAAACATTTGCCTGAAGCAGAGGCTACCTGGGTTGCAGAGTCTGAGTTCAAGAAGCGGGGCATTGATTTTTCCTTGTTGTCACCGGAGGTGACTTGACTTTTTCCGCGCAGGGGGAGTATGGTGCAGGAGCACCAAGGGCTTGGAGCTCATGTATATACTTTCACATTTTTGGTGTGATGTTTTGAATTTTCAAATAGGAAGGTGTGGGACCAATGAAGGAGTGGGTTCATTTGGGTTCAATAACATGAACATGCATTCTATGTATATACGTCATCTGCATGTCAAAGACATTTCATGTGTATACGTTAGTTGTATGGATGTACAGCTTGTATGTTTTCTACCTTTGTATATCGGGGGGTTTGTGTGCTACAAGTGAATGAACGAACATACAGTTTATGAGATACAAGGTCGTGAGATACAAGGGAAGATTGAGGAGCGCGGGTCCCACCTCTTGCATATTAGTAATGTATGCGACGAATGTCTGAACGGAGATACATTGACTATAAGATACATAGGGAAGTGTAAGTTGTGGACCCCACCAGATGCATGCAAATGTTGTTTGTATATGCAATGTGGATCCGTCAGAGTAAGAATGGACATCGGGAGAAGATATGGAAGTGTGGCCGACGATAGGAGATCTGGCCGATAGTGAAGTGGATATGAGGCATATCGGTGTGAGATGAAGATCGGAAGACAGGGTCAAAGTCTGAGCGATGGAAAGAGTCTTGCCGAAAGCGAAGACAATACAATGCATATCGGGAGGAGTGTGTAGGAAGTTTGGGCTATGAATAAAGAAAATGTATATGTCGATAAGACAATAGATTATCTTGCCGATGATAAAGTGAATACATATTTTGACATTGTATGATACAAATGAATGTATATGCGAAGGAACACACATTGGGAAATGAAGGTCGTGGGTCCACATATTGCATGAAGGCATTGTATGTACATGCAAAGGGGAATGTATCACAATGGAAAGCATGCCGACAAGGGAAGTATGATCGGTGAGTGAAGAGCATGTTTTGCTAATAATGAATGTGAACCGATGGGTTCAAGGATGCATAGAAAACCTAACTGAACAGACAAAAAACCCTAACTGTCTGATAATAGAAAAAGGAAGAATAAGATAAAAGTTGTTTTTGCTTTGTAAATCGGTTGGAAGTGTTGGAATTTTTTGGAATGTAAGAAGGAGAACTCTCATAAATAAACTATTATCAGTTTAATCTGTGTGTGCATTTTCTGTAGCATTCATGCACAATTCGATCTGAAGTATAGTAGTTAGTTTTATTTTTCTATTATTTTGTTTATGTTTGTACAAAATGTCTCTGTCTTGATGTCCCTGCAATTCCTCTGTACAGTCATGGAGGGCCATCAAGCAGAGATCTTATTTCTTGTTTTTCTTTTTGTGGTAATGATTGGATTGTCAATGAGAGACAATAAGAACTTGTCCTAGGCGAGCTTTACCATAGCCCGGCTAGGTATGCAAGTTGCAATCTAAGAAGAGGTAGGGGTGAAAACAGAGTAGGAGGAATTTGAGTACCAAGCAATTAGGACCCTAGACTTGGAGAGGAAGGCTAATAACATGCTCAAGAAGGCTATAAGCCTTGGGAATTAAGAATCTTGGAAGTAGTGAGGACAAAGAACAATGTCCCACACCAAGAAAGTAGTGTGTGTATTGAGAATAACAGACTAGTAGGTCTTTTCACCTCTGTAATAGACTGATGAGTTTGAGTTAGGCATTTTGGGTAGAAAATGTCTGATAGCACTTGAATTAGTAGGGAGACTTGGGGCATGGCATAGGTTTTGAAATGTTTCAAACAAGATAGGTTTACTAAGTCCACAGTCCTCCCCATCACATCCTCAGCTTCAAAAATAGAAGACATCAACCACTTGTCCATTAGTTGTGCTTTATGCTTCATCAAATCTAATCCAGTAACCTCTTCTTGGGATACAATAGTTAATGGAGTGGCTGCACTAGCAGGTGTGTGCTTTGGATCAATTAATCCTTTAATAAAATAATGTAGTTGAGAAATGTGCTCTTTATGTTTCTTATTCTTTTCTTTTTCTCTCTTCACCCTTTGTGTTAAAGAGTCAATAATATCTTTACCTTCCTAACCCTCTTGGTCTTCATTTGCAAAACCTAGATCAACATCAGTGATCTAAAATTCTTCAAGGCCTATCCTGTCTTTTTCCTTTCCAACTATAGGTAATGCTACTTGTAAAGTTCTCCTACCTATAGTAGGGTCTCTTCATATTGCAGATGTCAGCCTAGTCTTTCTTCTTGGTTTTATCATGCTCCTAGCAAATAATGTAGAAACATCAAAATCATGTACTCCATCCACTTGTTGCAGATTTATCTCTTGTTGCAACCAATAAGGTACATCACCCTTGGGTTCTTGATGATCACCCTCTTTATTTTAGGTGTCCTGTGACTTTGTGTTGTGCCCAGCCCTCGATGGTGAACTTTCTTTTTTAATTTCTTACTCATTTACATTCTCATGAGGGGGATCTTGCTGGGCTTCCTCCTATTGAGGGATCTTATCTTGTAGAGGGGCCTCTTGTGAAGTATGCACACCTTGATCCTATACGTCCTTCTATAAACTTTCTTTGGGAGTTTCTTGAAAATTCTTCTTCACGGCTCCTTTTTTGCATCCTTCTTCAGACCTCTATCATGTGTCAGATTCTGTTCATCACCTTTGGATGTACTACCTTCTCCCAAGCTTAATTATTTCTCACCTAATTTCTCTTCTACTCCAGGATTACTTCCTTGATCACCTGCTTCAATATGCATTGATGAAACACTTCGATCTTGACCAGCATCCTTATCAGGCATCTCCAGGTCACCCTTATTCTGAGGCTGTGCCTCTAACTTTTATTGCTCTATAGGCACATTGCCTTGACCTCTATCTTGATTGGGTGTCATCCCACCAACTTCTATATGTATTGTATTATCAACCTTTTTAGGCTCCAAAGGTTGATCATTACCTTTTTCTAAGTTCATATCACCTTGATAAGTTAAATCAATCACTGCAAGACTAGTAACCTGCTCTATTAGATTGGTCAGCCCTATCTATTGGGCTATCTCTTCAGGATTACCTTGTTCTATTTCATCGATTTTATCTTCCACTCAAATAATCTTCATCTAGGCCAGTGGGGTCCCATGAGGGGTCATCTTAGTATTAGCTACTAAGGTCTCCATATGCTGAGCAGTCACACTAAGGGAGACTCCTTACCATCTATATGTGTTTCTTTTCCTATCTTCTCCTCCATCTTTTCAATTTTAAACTGAATAATTTTAGGAATGGGGATATCATGCTACAACTCCCTCATAAAGGTTAAACCACCTGCACCCCTTAACATGAGTGGGTCAATGCTGACATTACCCCTCATTGTTATTCTCTACTTCTTGGGTAGTGGTGTTTGCAACACTTTCTTTCTTTTCTTACTAGTTATCAGCAGGTCATCATCCCTGGGTTCCTTATCCAATTGTTCTTCTTCTAATGGATTTTCTTCCTCTAGTTTATCATGTAAAGGCTCATTCTCCATTTGTCTCTCTATAACCTCAGGAATAGGCTTTATTATCCTCTTGGCTTTTTGTTTATCGAGGGGTGGTTGTGATGAAGATGCGTGTGCAAATGTTGATGCCACATCACCTTTTGATGGAAGCCTTTTAATAATTACCCCTTGCTATTTGGGATCATCCTTCTTGCCCTTGCTTGGTAGCTTTTGTTCCTCAGCAAGTAATCTCTCTCCATTAGATTTTCTCTTCTCGATGAGAAAATCTTCATATTCTTCATCTGATATCTTTTGTCTTTTCTTTTTATTGTCAACTGTGAGGGCCATACCCTTCTTCTTCAATTTAGTAATCTTAGTATTTACCCAACTCTAGGTTAATTAGATGACCCCTCACATTATTTGGTCCAAGGAGGTCTCCTTCAGATATGTCAGATCAGGAGCTGAAATGGTGTTATTATACACCTTCCTATCTTCATATTCATTTGACATTATTTTCCCATCATCATCATGTAATTATGTAGGCACTAGAATGCAGTCAAAAGTCTAGATCTGATTGAGGGTGAGCCTTTAATAACTTCTTCTGACCTCTACCTCATCATCGCAATCAGTCCAAAAATCTTCAAGATGTTTTTGATGTACTTATTTTCTTAATAACTTCTACATTCTGCCATAAGGATCATATGACCTGGCTATAGGATATGGCTGCAAGTACATGAGCTTTAACCCTCCAATAGCATCCTTGATGCTCTATCTATCAAGGCATATGTACCAACCCATGTATATTGGGAACAACATAGGAGGAATCTTCTTCTACTCCGTGTGAGCTTCAACCAAAGTTGATATTTGTCTAACAAATTCCATTAAGATAACCCTATCAGTGGGGTATCTTGGCAACATGAGGGGCTATCCCTCAAATCCTTCTATTCTTATGTATGAAAAAGTGGGGAATTAGATAAACCAAGCCCCATGCTTATAGATAACTACTTGACCCTCCATGTTCAATCTCTTGGTTCTGTCCTCCTGCATGGTCCTAACTAAATGCATTGAAAATGAATCATTTACCAATTTATATTCTTGGAGATATGCTTTTCTCTGCAATTGTGGATAGTGGTCCCAACTGTTCACATCACCAGTACTATTTCCAACCTTGCCCAATGTTTGTAAGGCATCAAACGCTCCCCGGAAAGCACAAGCATATATAACATAGGAGGTCATGTAGAATATACAAGCCTTACCACCCATCTTTCTCATCCCCTCATCTAAGCAATCACTAGTGATCTTGGCCCAAAGACGCTTGTTTTCTTAATATAATACCATTTAGATGATCCCGAACATCCAATTCTTAAAGTTCCCAGCATGCTGCCTACCTGTCATCCTACTCAATAGGGTAATCATATACTGATATTCCTCATCAAAGTCAAATTTGTACAAGTACACTGATAACTTGGCAGAAGCTGTGTAGGTACTGTTCTTGGCCCTCCATTGATACATGATCTTCCTAGCCTCTTTCTTATTATTATTATTATATTCTTTCTCCAATTTATTGAGGCTCACACTAACTATCTTATTCCCTACAGGTAGATTGAATGCAATAGTGATGCCCTTGATCGAGAAGTCAGCATACACTTTGCCATGCTTTTCCACTCTTATGTTCTCCAAGTTATAATTTCTAGCACATTCCACCACTAGCTCAGTGGCATCCATTGCATATGGGAATCTTGTGGCATGCCACATACCAGTTGTGAATATCCTATCCGGTATAGGATTATCAGTGTCATTGTCTAATCTCCTTGTCCATGCATCCAACTTTGTTTTCCCTTGGTGTGTGTCACTAATCGCACCATATTTGAATCCCACTCCCTCAGGTTGTACAAACATGGGTTTCAAGAACTTCGTGTCAGATCTATTCTTTCTTACCTCCATTGGATCCTATGATAGACATATGCATTTCTTACCCTAGGGTGTTTGTATGGGAAGTTCAAGGATAACATGCATTCCATAATTATTATTCAACATTTCAATTTATTTCATGCATCATCATGTAGATTAACCTAATAAAAAACCATTTTTCCTGGTAATCTATAGTAAATGACAACAAAGAGGGTTTTAACTTACTTACCTGATACTCACTTTTCCCTTTCTAGTTATGTGACTGATAACAGAAAAACATAGATATGCAATGTTGACTGTTCCATCCCGTTACATTGAGGGTCATGATCTGCTAGTAGATGACTGGGAGGTGTTTGATTTTCAGAGCTCTGTAAATTTCAATAATCGTAGGGTAAATGTAAATAACCCTTAAATTTTAGTTTTAAACTGATCAATAGGACAAATTAGGGCATATATGCCATTTTGATTGAATACATCGATCATTTGCATGAAGTTCGTAGATGCCACCAAGTGTTGCATTTGTATTTGAAATCAACGGGGCTTCATCTACCTTTTGGCTCGCATTAAATGTCAGATGGTGATCTTTCAAAGAACATGGATATTTGAAAATATGACCCCCCCTTCTACGCAAAATAATCGTTTAGTAAAGATCAGGGTGATATGGTCAACCTTTGACTACGAAGGAAGATCGGGTCATAAAGTTAAGATCAGGAATATTCAAAAATATCCAGGTCTTTGATAACCACAAATATCCTCCTCACTCAAGAATACATGGGTAACATCATCATCATATGGACTTCAACAATTATTTGTGAAAGATTACATCATGGTCATTTTGTTATGGTGAGGGATATTTCGAAATGTGACCTAATTGGTCATAGATCATGATGACATCATCATGCCCTACATGTTCTTCAATTATTGGGTTATGGTGACATCATCATCATATTGAGAAATATGATGAATATTTGGATATATGACACTTTGTGGGTCAGGTGAAATGATTACGTCATCATCAAGGTGATCTCTTTCATTCATTGGAATTGAATGACATCATAGTCATATTTGTGAAGGGTGATATTCGTGAAGATATTTCGAAAGATGACTGATATTAGGAAATATGACCCCACCGCAAATACATGAGGTTCTTGATGGGTAAATACTCATCCCTATTTAAGTTTGACGTTTGCGTATCGGGGATCGAATGGTCATCAGGTGATTTTTCTAAGTCAGGGTCATGTTAATGAATATGAGTGATATTTAGAAATATGACCCCTCAGTAAAAATATCAAGGTTGACTAATCTTTGATTTAACATAACTTTGTACCCTTAAACAATATCAGGGTGATCCAAAAGGCAAACCTACTTAGAATTTTGTACTCTTTCCAACCATAAGGTTTATGATAGCAAATACCAACTTTGGCAACTGACCTCTTCTTCTGATGCACATACCTTAGCAAAGGTGACATACATGACTAAATTTTACCAAACCATCCAAAGAAAGAAAATAAGAAAGTAGAAGCAAAAAGTTGGGTCCCTATTTTGCTAAGGCAAAATGGGGTGTGTTGTGTAACCACACAATAGTACTCATAGATAATAAGGTACTAGATAACAATACTGCACAATTGTTGAGCCTATGGTATGAGGATACCAAATTTGAGAGTGATATCCTAAAGAAATGTAACATCAAGCTCAGGGATATCAGTGTTAAGTTGCACCACCTTATGGCAGATGAGATAACTATCTTGGAAGCTCTGGAAGGCAATGTTGACTGAAAGATAGAGAATCAGGATGCTGACTTTGTAGTCCAAGCTTTCCATAATAATTTCAAATAGGCAACATATGACCCTCTTCATCATTTGACAAAGGATTTAATTAATAAGGCTATGAGGATGAAGGCCAAGGTAGAGGCTTACAATGAGAAGTTAAATAGCAGAAAGAGCAAATGGACTGCTCTACAAACACTATTTCATTCCCAAAGACATGTTGTATCAAAAGCTCGAAGTCAAGATGGGGGAGAGGTTGAGAGAATAGTACAAACATATGAACCCATCAGGGGGATGATCAAAATAAATATACGAAGTGATCCTCATCATGATGATGACGTTGAAGATGAAGAAGAAGATGAAGAACAAGAAGATGCAAATGAAGAAGAAAATGAAGAAGATGAAAAATATGAAGAAGATGATGAAGAATAGTGAGTAAAGATGCATGATAACAAGGTCATATGCATAACAAGATAGAAGTATTCGAGTTCTACTAGATGGTTGCCAACTGGCAACCTGTGTCACGTTGACATTTGTTAACCCAGTCAAAAGAGGATATGAACTGTTGATTTGAATAGACAAATCCTAATCATTCATCAAGTTGTAACCACCTCCTTTCTTTATTCTATAAACAAAGATGGAGTGCACATTGAATCATTATTGGAGACTTAATTGAGATAGGATTGTTGAATGTCATGATACTTTCTCAAGATAGATTGTAAATGTGCATGCTTTTGAATGCTAATGAAATAGAGATTGGATTACATATCGTTGTAAATTTCTAAGTAATTTTGTGAATGTCATCTGGATATTTCACTGTGATGTGTTGCATTCCTTGGAGTGCATGTCAATTTGTGGATATTGTTGTCATTCTTTACCCTAGAAGATTAGCATCAAGTGTGTGAAGTCGTGGAATGGCCTGGCAACACATGGTTTGATTTCATCCCTGTTTTGTGAAATATTAAATGCTGCATATGGATCAACTGTCAAAGATTCATTTAATTTTAGTAAATTTAAAATGGTTGAGTTTATTTTCTTAAATTTAATTACAATCACTTCCATAATTGCAAATACATAGATAATCTTAAGCAAAAAAACATATAAATATGTTGACAGTCCAAAGAAAACTAAACATCAATAGCATATTTGGATTAATCTGCATGCATAATTGAAAATATCATGCAAATTCATATAAATGACAATAGTAATCATGCAAATATTAGCTTATAAGCACATTATTTAAACAAATTCATAGTGCAAAAGTAAAAGTAATCAATTATAGTTAATGATCAGAAGAATTGATCAAATTTATCAAAGATCATCATTATCTGTAGAATATAGTAGGATTAACCCTTGTTTGTAAAGAGATTTACAGGAATCAGGTGTAGAATCAAGTGTATAGACCTCAAATCATATTAATAGAGTAATGTAAGGCCCCTTGAATGGAAAACAACATATCACATCAACCTCTGAGTAATGTCAGACAATCATGACCTAATCAATGGAGACTTGGAGTCATCAATTTGTCTGAAATTGATCGTACTTTTCAAGATAGTAAAGGTTTGTTGTGTAAATGTTTATGCATGTTGTTATGACTAACAATCATCATCAACATAAATTGGTACTGGAAGGAGGGCCTTCTCTCTCTTTTGGTAAGTAAATCAGTCACATACATGTAGTTCCTACATCTGCACAAGGTAATATTCTCAAAGCTCACCAGAATTGCTTATGCTTTGAGTGTTTATGCAAAGGTTTGCTTGTTTCATGTTGTTTCAAGTTTATTTATCATAAATATCTCAGAATTGGGCACAAATACTTTAGGCTTTGTAGTCGAATCTTTGAAATCTTTGAAGTTTGAGTCATTGTTCAAGTTGTCCTACAAATTTCTTGTGGTGACTTGCTTGTATAACCAAATATCCTGATATCCATGTCCAGAAGTCTAGTCATTGCTCATATTTGCATGTTTGATGCAAATATTGCATTAATATCTTGTTGTTGCTAAGTCTTGACTAGAAATATCACCTTTACTTGGTTAATTCTCCTATTTTTTTGCAAAGATTCAGTCAAATATCCATATCTTGTTATAAGTTGTAAGAATCCTGGTTCACAGGCCTAATACTAGGTCCAAATCCATTGGACTCTTGGAAGAATTTCCTATTTGTGGACTAAAACCCCGAACCACAGATATTCATCACACTCTTGACTCAAGTGCATCAACACATTAATCGAGACATAATGTAACAACTCTAGTCTATCCAATTTTATTGTAGTCACCTCTAAGATCACCATTACACCTCTAGTGCATCAAGCACTAGTCACAATGCCTTTCTTTATTGCTGAGTCAGCTTTGAATTTCACTACATATCATCCTTTACCTACGAATCCTAGCAATTATTTCCCTAAATATCATCTATATCAAGATGCAGATAATCATATCCGAACATTTAAGGAAGCTTGATTTAGAGCAAGGATTGAATATTAGGATGTGGTGTGTAGACTATTTCCATACTCCTTGGGAGAAGAAGCATACAATTGGTATATTAGTCTTGCTCAAACATCAATTGGTTCATGGGATGCCTTGGAGAAATCCTTTAAGGATAGGTTAAAAATACCTATAGATCCTTCCATGAGTTATCACCTCTTAACCGCAATTAAAAGATTTGAAGGGGAACCTATTTCAAACTTCAATGCTAGATTTCAAAAGATGTATTATAAGCTGGTAGCTCCATATAATGTAGCAGATGAGGCAACTAAAAATATATATTACTTAGCCTTAGATCCCTTGACTTCTATGTTCATAAGGAGAACACATCCTAGTGTCACAACTCTAACACAAGCTTTTGAGGAAGCAATAAAGGTTAATCAGTAACTAATTCCTGTTGTGACACGAAATATAGCATATCCTAGATATCCTGCATATCCTTCTCAACAACAGACCAATGGAGTCATGATGCCTCCTGCTACAATGCTTGGTCCATTATAGGTACCTCCCCTTAGTATCTTGCCCCCTCCAAATGGAAATGGTTAGATAGTACAGTATCCGGGACATGCTCAAACATCTCAGGATGTAGGACAAAATAATAGTAATGGTTCTTCTTTCTTCAAAATTTAATTAGAAATCTTAGTAGCCAAAATTCAAGAGGAGAAGGAAGGCATTAAAGAGATATATGCACAACTAAGGAAACTGACAACAGAGATTACACACTTGAGAGGTCAGAACTTCTATTCTCAGTCAAACAAAAATAGAGGATATAACAATGATAGATCAGGATCCTGACATAGGATACAATAATGATAGGAACTATAATAGTAACAATGGCAATAACAATAATGCACCTAGGCAGCCTAGAGTATAGAATACTGGGCCAAACAATGGTTCCTTTCCATTACTGTTAGATAATTAGCCTCCTAGTGAACCAAAACACACTACTAGGGTCAATCTAGCAGAAGTAGCTCTTACAAACTGGTGTAGGATACACAACACCAATGCACATGCGGAGGTAGACTGTCCTTAGTTTAAAATAGAAGCCACTATCTTTTAGGATGAAGTGTCCAACACCATAAGTGACCCTCCTTTCATTGAAGGGAATGAGATTGTTCCCTATGGGTATGACTCGGCCCTTGTGTTGGAAAGTTTTGTAAAACATCCTCACCACCAAATAGATTCAGCCCATGAGAACTACACATTAACATGTGAGGAGTTTGCCATGGCATTTGAAACAAATTATGTGTTGCCTTTTGAGGATGAAAATGAACCATTAGCAGAGCATGAAGAAATTCATGCTTATCAGTAGCAGTATCATGGTAGACATAACTACAACCTCAGGAGTAATCCTAATGGACCCCTTGGTCTTTTGACCAATCTTTGCCTGCCAATAATTTCAACACACCCCCTGATGAAAATTCCAACAATAATCCTGGTCCTCCAAGGGTTAATGCTTAGTATTTTGCACGTAAAAATATAGGGCCAAAGGCTAATAATCAGTCTCCTAAATTAGATGAGTTAGTCACATACTTAGTAGAGGAAATGAAAAGAGTCAAAATTAGCCTATCATTGTCAGAATTACTGAAGACTCGAACCATCAAAAAAGCTTTCATAAGGTCTTTAGATGAGCCTATACCAAAAGATGATAATCATGTGCATAATCCTAATCAGGTTTTGAATAAAGATCATGTAGCTAAAGAGAGCAATGCAAAACATAAGGTCTCAGCTACTGCTCAAGATGCTAACACTTCACATATGACCCTTTACAAGGATAAAACTGAGTCACCTCCATTCCTACTTACCTTGAGGATGTTTGGTAAAAATTTGCACAACTTCTTAGTAGACTTAGGCGCATCTACCAATGTGATGCCACTGTCAATCTGCAATGCCTTACAGTTACATCTAGCTAAATCACTGAAGAAGCTGACACAACTAGACAAGTCTAAAGTAAGTGTAGTGGGGTAGCTAACCCATATTCACATGCAATTAGCCTCATATCCAAGGATCCAATATTACATTGGTATCCAAGTGGTAGATATCCTCGACACTTACTCGATGCTACTTAGTAGGGGTGGTCAAAGACACTTAATGGTTACATGTCTATCGATTTCAGTCACATGTGGTTACCTTGGAAGGGGATTCCTAATTTGATCATAATAGAGGATTAACCTAGAATGAAACACATGATCACTGAGTACAATAGGACTAATGAGATATTGTACATGCATGTTAAACCAGGTGTTTACACCATCAAACCCTTGACAGTCAGGATAGAAGAAATTCTCATATGTCATGCACATATCCATGATGATGTTCATCAGGATAATATGGTGATCGTAGAATTCAATTATAGTTCAGATGGTAGTGATGAAGTTGATCATTTCAAAGACTTTGCTTTACACTTATCTAGAGAAATACAACATTGTCAAATATTGAACATATCCAATGAGGACATTTTAATTGAAGGTTGGTGCAAGTTACACAATGAGGCACATTCAGAGAAAACTTGTGATGCTTGCCTAGATATGATGGATCTAGAACAAACATGTAGCAAGAAGGGATTCTCCTCAACTAAGGTAAGTAGTACATGCAATTATAATGATGCTGATTATTGTTTGTCATCTGCAGGTACAGAAGAAGATACCCAGGGTGAAAGCCACATTCACAATTTAGAGGAGATCCTGATGTATGTTGAGAATACTTTCAAAGATGAAAATAACATTAGCCCAGGAACTGACTGTTTGATCGAGTCAGATTATGAAATATCTGATGAGGACAAAGGGAGTAATTTAACAAAGTTTGAAGTTTTTAGCAAAATAGATTTAGAGACTCATGTTGCAAGAAATTCCTCCACATCATGCTTTAATTGATGGATGTTGTAGACTACATGAAGTACCACATTCAGAAACTACATGTTCATTATGCTTACATATATTAAATAAGCAAGAGGTGCGTTGTTCCAAAAATCAGTTATCTAACAGTAGAGACATGCTTAAAGATAGAAAGAAGAAAATTGAAGTACAAACAGATATTGACAGTGATGATACCACTGATGTTAAAAGGGGAAAGGTATCAAATTCATATCACCCACCGAAAACAAAAAGGAATGAGTCACACAAGTTAAAGTGGATATCAAGCGGTGCAGCTACCAGAGCTAAAAAAAAGAGAGGGTCCTGATAAGCCTTTGACAGAAGATAAACCATGGATCCTTAGGGTTGATGGATCAAAGTCAAAACAAGGAGCTAGAGTAGGGATAGATCTAATTGATCCAACAAGAAAGTCCTACTTGGCAGTATATAGACTACAATTCCCATGTACCAACAATGTGACATAGTATGAAGCTTTAATTCATGTGTTATTGTTTGGTCTCAAGAAAAGAGTAAAGATTCTGCATGTCTAAGGAGACTCAGAATTAGTGGTAAGACAAGTAAGAAGTATATATTCTTGTAATTACAAGAAATTGTCCAACTACATACATAGGGTGTGGGATTTAATAGAAGAGTTTGATGCATTCAACATCACCCATGTACCTAGGGAATAGAACCACAGGTTAGATACCTTGGTGCAGGCTACTAGCACATTGGAGCCATTGTCCATTTTTTATTTGAAGAGATTCTCAGTAGAATTGATACTAGTGCCTTCCATAGTAGATAATGTCACCAATCTTCAAGTGTTTGATGATGACCAAAAAATTTTAGATTTCATATCAAATAGAGATGTATTTGATGCTCAAATTATAGACGAAAGGAATGTAGAAGATCATACATGGGAAGAGAGAGAGATCATGGATCTACCTAGTAATAAGATTCCCAAGGGTATGATAGAATTAGAAAGGGCATTTGATTTGCATAATATTCTGAAATAGAAAGACCTCTCAAAGACTCATGGAGGAGAGTACTCACCAATCAATATAGGACAAAATGAAGAGGTAAAAAATGTCTTGATTGGTAAAGTTTGCACTGAAGAAGAAAAGGCAGGGATAACACAAGCACTTAAGGATGACATCCATGTTATTGCCTGGACCTATGATGAGCTAAAGACTAATGATACCTCAATTATCACTCATACTATACCATTGAAACCAGATGCCAAGTCCTTTAGACAAAAGGAGAGACCTATTAATGCTTTGTTAGAACCCATCATCTTTGAGGAAGTTAAGAAGTTTCTTAATGCCAATATCATATTTCCTGTGAGGCATTCAACTTGGGTAGCCAATTTGGTTCTTGTAAGAAAGAAGAATGGGGATATACACCTATGTATAGACTTTAGAAATCTAAACAGAGCTTCTAAGAAGGATAACTATCCTTTACCTTCATTGAATGAGGTCTTACAAATAGTAAATGGAGCTTAGATGATGTCCTTTTCGGATGGTTTCTTAGGGTATAACCAGGTGATGGTAGACAAAATAGATACATTGAAGACTGCATTCTCCACAAAGTGGGGGATATTTGCTTATAGACATATGCCTTTCATCTTGATCAATGCTGGAGCCACATTCTAGTGTGCAATGGATATAGCATTTAGAGGCCTAGTTGGTAAATGCATAGTCATACACATGGATGAGTTGATAATCTTTTCAAAGAAGTCAGGTGATCATATAGAAGACCTTAGGAAGGTACTCAAAAAATGTGAGCATTATGGTATCTCACTTAATCCAAATAAGTACATCTTTGGGGTGGCCACAGGTAAATTAATAGGTCACCTAATAACAAAGAATGGGATCACCATTGACCCTGCTAGAGTAGAATCTATCATGAAGCTACAACTTCCTGGAAGTAATAAAGAACTTAAATCATACTTTGGTAAAATAAAGTTTGTTAGGAAGTTCATCACTGGATTTGCATAGATTGTTAGGCCATTGAATGCAATGTTGAAAGAATATGCTAAAATTGAATGGACACCTAAAGCCAAGGCTGCCTTTGAAGACATCAAAAAGGCCATATCAGATGCACCTGTTATGATCAGTCCTGATTATACAAAAGATTTCTATATTTACTCATTTGCCTCAGAACACACATGTGTAGCTATACTGACATAGAGGAATGAAGCTAAAGAGGAAAAGCACATAGCTTTCATGAGCTTCCCATTCAAGGATGCAAAGCTCAGATATATGGATGTTGAGAGATAGGCTCTTGCTTTAGTTAGAATAGTCAAGAAATTTAGACACTACATTCTAAGAAGTAAGATAATTGTTGTAGTATCAGACATAGCAATAAAAATGCTCCTGATGCAGAGTGAGCCTAGTGAAAAGAGAGCCAAATGGATAAGAGTTCTTCAAGAATATGATATGGATATAATACCCATGAAGTTGGTAAGAGGACAAGCCTTGAGCCAGATGATTTCTGAGACTGATCCTAATATAGTGAGTCAGTAATATGTAGTGAATTCCAAAGAAGATAAAGAATGGTATTCGGATATCAGACACATCTTGATCACTAGGAGATGCCCATCAAAGATAAAAGATTCATAGAGGAGAGCTTTAAAGATAAGATCACAAAAGTATATAATCAAAGGAGGAGTCTTTTCAGGAGAAATTATGAAGGAATATATCTTAGATGCATGGATAGACAAGGAGTAGACAAAGTTTTGGCTAAGTTACATGATAAGTTTGGAACTACACATGGATCTCACTTAGCTACTACCCATGCTATCCTGAGGGCAGGATATTATTGGCCTACTATTTTTAAAGATACTGCAGAACACATTAAATGTTGTCATACTTGTCAGGTTGCTACTAACCAAGAAAGATATGCTACTCAACCCTTACAGCCAGTGATGGAGATGCACCCATTTGCCTAGTGGGGCATGAATTTCATAGGACCCATCAATCTTCCATCATCTTCAGGCCATAGGTATGTCCTAACAATCACTGATTATTGCACTAATTGGACTAAAGCAATCATCAACAAAACATGTAATGCAGAAGATGTGATCTAGTTCATGCAGAGCAACATAGTGACAAGGTATAGAGTTCCATATGCTTTAGTATGTGATAATGGACCTACCTTTGCATCACTAAAGTTATCTGCTTGGGCTTTTTATCATGGGATTATCTTGAAATTCTATTCAAATTATTATCCCCAAGGAAACAGCTTAGCAGAGTCAACAAATACAAATTTACTGAATATCATAAAGAAATTGATAGAGAAGAATCCTAGGGAGTGGAATACCCTACTGAAGTATGCCTTGTGGGTAGATAGAACTAGAATGAAGGTTTCCTTAGGTAACTCTCCTTACCAATTAGTGTATGAGATGGATCCTATCCTCCCTATTAACTTAAAGATCCCTATACTAGAATTTGCAAAAGAGTAGCTAGGTATGGATAATAAACAAGAAGTTAGACTACTTCAGCTCATGCACCTAGAGGAAAAAAGAGAGAAAAATTGATCAATTCGCTAAGAATCAAGCTACTGTCAAATGTTAGTTTGATAAGAGAGCTAAAATAAAAACTTTTAGGATTTCAGATTTAGCCCTCACATGGGACAAAGCACATGAAAAGAAAGGCGACCATAGAAAATTTGACAAACTCTGGATAGGTCCTTTTCAAATTTTAGAGATCTTAGGAGATAGTACCTATAGACTTAAGACCGTAACCGGTGAGGATGTTCCATTACCAGTCAATGAATAGTTTCTCAAACATTACTTTCTAGCTTAAACAGGGTCATGTAAGTCATTTGTATCATAATGTACATGTATAGTTTTTTGTATAGTTTTGCTTTGTATGTTTGCTTGTTGTTGTTGAGTATTTGTTTTTCTTAGTGAAGATGATGCACCTTATTATCTAAGGAAACCAATAAAATTGTTAGGATTCAAGTGATGAGAACAAATTTCTGAATAGGTTGTGACTCACCCTAGGAAGTATCCCTGACTAGGTCTGTGATGTCCTTTTCATTAGTGATGCCTTTTCTTGATTAAGGAGATTTTCATGATGACACACCTAACAGCCTTGGGTCTGTTGAACACATTAGTATAGGTGTTAATTGAAAAATCCAAAGGGTCGCCCTTGCTACCATTACAATTCCCAACCTAAAGCAACAAGTGATCACACCTTTCATATTGAGCTTACATGATGATATCATATGAAAAAAAAAAAGTGATGAATATTGAAATCCAAAAAGATAAAATTTAGGTCACCTAAGTAACTCTACGGGGGCTATACATGCCTGCTGGAAGTGGGGCTCTACTTAGGAGGATTGTAAAGATAACCTTGTTGAGGCTATGGATGCCTGCTGGAAACAAGGCTCTATCTCGGTTGGCTATGAGAGATGAACCCAAAATATGTAGCTTAACACCAGTTACTACTATTTTCAACGTACTCTCAAGACAAGCATTATTAATCATATGCACACACTTGATCCCTTATCAGCATTGTTACACTTATGAACATAATATCATCCAGAAAGGTCATGATACTTATTCCTACAGAGAGTTAGGATACTATGTTTTAATGTAAACTCATCACTTGAATCATTTGAATTTGGTTGATTTCTTTGGTGGCAAGTTGCTGTGTGGTTGCACAACATGCTCCATTTTTCTTTAGCAAAATAGGGACCCAACTTCTTTTGGCTTCTGCTTGTTTTCTTTCTTGCTTTTGGTAGTTTGGCGAAAGTCAGTTAGGTATATCACCCTTGCACATCCATGTGCTTCATAAAAGGGAATGTTAATTGTCAAAGTCAGAATTTGTCATCATAAACCACACAATCTGAAAGAGTACAAAATTCTAAACAAGTTTGCATTTTGGATCACCTTGATATTTATCAAGGATAAAAAGTTATGCCAAGTCAAAGTTTTGTCAAACCAGATATTGTCCATAGGGTCACATTTCCAAATATCAGTCATATTTGTTAGATGACCCTGGCATATAAAGATCACCTGATATTCGCATGTTCTTCAATATACGAATGTCAAAGTTAAGTGCAAAAGAGTATATACCCATCAAGTCCACATGCATATTTTTAAAGGGTCACATTTTCTAATGTCCGTCATGTTACGAAATATCACGCTTCGTGAAATATGACCTTGACATCATCTTGTTATGACTTATAAAGAACCTGATATGATGATGATGTCAGCAGTATGCCTGATGCCTGGAGGGTCATATTTCTAATATCTGTCATATTTCTCAATATGAAGATGATGTCATACTAACCCGATACAAAGAAGACATGATATGATGATGATGTCATCATGATTTGAACCCGAGAGGGTCACATTTCAAAATATTCCTGACCTGAACAAATATGATGATGACGTCATACTTTTGAGCAATTTCAAAGGCTTATAGAATGCTGATATCACCCTAATATGCCCAACATCGGTCATATTTTCAAATATCCCTGATCTTCGAGGAGATCACCCTTTGTATTAAATTTGAACCCAACGGTAGGTAGATCCTTTGAAATTTTAAATCCCTACCCACCACTTATCAACATCCACAGACGTCATGTGTGGATTGAAGGAATTAAACAAAAAGACACTAAGCGCACCCTAATTTGCCATATCATCCAATTAAAAGTAATATTTGGAGGTCATTTTACATTTACCATATGTTTAAACAAAAAATTGTAGAGCCCAGTGAGATCAAGGCATCACCGCGACCTATGAACGGAATGTACCTGCACTCAGACAGAATGAAGGATGGTAAAAACAATGCAACTGTATTCATACCATTATCACTCATACTATAAAGGGAAAGTGATTATCAGGTATGTAACTGTGAAACCCTCCTTTTGTCATTTATGATGAATCATGAGGTAAAAATAGTGTTTACACAACTAATTAAAATGATGATTGCATAAGATAAACTAGAAAAATAGAATTATTGCCATGAGATGCATGTGAACCCTAAGCCCTGTGGCATATGACACGTAGGGTAAGATATGCATGTTTAAATTGTTGGATCTAATGGATATCAGAAAGAATAGATCCGACATAGAGTTTTTCAAAACCCATGTTCGTACAGCCAGAAGGGGTGGCATTTAGGTATGGAATGATCAATGATACTCATCAGGGAAATACAAACTTGGATGCATGGACAAGATAACTAGATAAAGGAAATGGAAACCATCTACTTCAGAGCATATACTTCTAATGTCCGTCATGTTACGAAATATCACGCTTCGCAAAATGTGACCCTGACATCATCTTGTTCTGACTTATAAAGAATCTAATATGATGATGACGTTAGCAGTATGCCTGATGCCTGGAAGGTCATATTTCTAATATCTGTCATATTTCTCAATATGAAGATGATGTCATCCTAACCCGATACAAATAAGACATGATATTATGATGTCATCATGATCTGAACCTGAGAGGGTCACATTTTGAAATATTCCTCACCTTAACAAATATGACGATGACATTATTCTTTTGAGCAATTTCAAAGTCTTATAGAATGCTGATAGTCATATTTTCAAATATCCTTGATCTTCATGGAGATCACCCTCTGTATTAAATTTGAACCCAACGGTGGGTAAATCCTTTGAAATTTCAAATCCCTACCCGCCACTTATCGAGATCCACAGACGTCATGTGTGGATCGAAGGACTTAAACAAAAAGACACTAAGTGCACCCTAATTTTCCATATCATTTGGTTAAAAGTAAATTTTGGAGGTCATTTTACATTTACCATACGTTTAAACAAAAATTATAGAGCCCAAGGAGATCAAGGCATCACCGCAACCTGTGAACGGAATGGACCTACACTCAGACGAAATGAAGGATGGTAAAAACAATGCAACTGCATTCATACCGTTATCACTCATTCTATAAAGGGAAAGTGATTATCAGGTATGTAACTATGAAACCCTCCTTTTGTCATTTATGGTGAATCATGAGGTAAAAATGGTTTTTATAGAGCTAATTAAAATGATGATTGCATAAGATAAACTAGAAAAATAGAATTATTGCCATGAGATGCATGTGATCCCTAAGCCCTGTGGCATACGACATGTAGAATAAGACATGCATGTTTAAATTCTAGGATCTAATGGATATCAGAAAAAATAGATCCGACATAGAGTTTTTCAAAACCCATGTTCATACAGCCAGAAGGGGTGGCATTCAGGTATGGAATGATCGATGGCACTCATAAGGGAAATATAGATTTGGATGCATGGACAAGATGACTAGATAAAGGAAATGGAAACACTCTACTTTAGAGCATATACACCTCAAGGATTTGGAATGCTGGTGGATTTCCCTATGCCATGGAAGCTACTAAGCTAGTGATAGAGTGTGCGAGAAATTACAACCCTGAAACCAAAAAAGTGGAAAAGCATGGCAGGGTGTATATAGATTTCCCAATTGCAGGCATCACCTCTGTGTTTAATTTGCCTACAAGACCTAATGTGGTTCATCTAAGCTTGAGAAAATTAGAAAAGGAATATCGTAACAACTATCAGAAGGGTTATGTATCAGTGGAGATCCAAGAGTAGTACATACAAGGCCTCCGCCAAATTACTGGTATAACTCTATAAGTTTGATTTTACCTCAGAGTACCAGTACATGATGGTCATGCTCAGAAGAATGACAGGAAGAACAAATGCTAGAGCATTTGAAAACTGGATGTATGGAATTATTCAGATGGTAGAGTATTCAGATGATAAACCCCTATGGGATACAATCATAAGTGATAGCCTAGATGAAGGCATGAAGATGCTAGGAAGGAAGATGAATATGTTTCATATGACTTCTTATGTGGTGTATGTTTGTGCTTTTAGAGGGACCTTCAATGGATTACAAACAGTAGGCAGGGTTGGAAATAGCCCTAGAGATGTGAACATTTGGGAGCATTACCCCCAGTTGAAGAGGAGAGAATCTCTCCAAAATTATAAGATAGTAAATGACACCTTTTCCATGCATCTTGTCAGGACTGTAGAAGAAGACAGAATGGACAGGATAAGTATAGAGGCACAAGCTCTCCCATACAAATATGGGGCTTGGTTTATCCAATTCCCCACATTTTCATATATAATAATAGAAGGTTTTTATGGGCAACCCCTTATGCTACCCAGATATCCAAACGACAAAGTCATTTTGATGGAATTTGCTAGTCAGATATTGCCTGCAGTAGAGCCCTACATTGAAAAGGGAAAGATTCCACCTATGTTGTTTCCAGTTTTTATTGGCTGGTATATGTGTCCAGATAGATAAAGTATCAATGCTGTAGTCAGAGGATTGAATTTGATGCACTTGTAGCCATTTTCATTGGCTAGGTCATATGACCCATATGGCAAGATGTGTACATTACTTGGGAAACCTATACACAAAAGGCACCTTGAGGATTATTGATGTGATTGTGATGATGAAGCATAAGTGAGAAGAAGGAGCTACCAAAGGCTCACTCTCAACAAGATATGTACCTTTGACTGCATATCAGTGCCTACTCAATTGTACAAGGATGATGGTAAGATCATGTCCAATGAATATGAGGACAAGAAGGTGTACAATGAAACAATATCAATTCCTGACTTGAGTCAACCTGAGGTGACTTCACTGGACCAAATAATGCAAAAGATCATTCAACTAACCTAAAGTTGGGTAGATGCTGAGGTTAACAAATTGAAAAGGAGGGTTGTAGCCCTTACTATAGATAATAATAGAAAGAGACAAGAATTGTCTGAGGAAGAATATGATGACTTTCTCAAGGAGAAAAGGTAGTCCAATGGAGAAAGATAGCCAAGCATGGAGGAGAAGCAGCAGGGTAAGAATAAGAAAGGAACCCAAGCACTTGGAGGGGTGATCATTAAGTGACCCCAACCAAAAGGAGATGTGGCATCCACATCAGCTATTGCATCACCTCGTACCCTTGGGAAACAAAAGAGAACTATTCCAAAGCCTCCTCCAATTATTATAGAAGAAGATACATATCAGAATGAAGAGCCCCTAGATGATGACCTATTGATTAAGAAGAAAAGGAAGAAGGTGCAGCAGACACCACAACAAAAGAAGGAAAAGACTGTAATGAGGGGGACTATGGATATTAATCCAATACTATTGAGGTGTGCAAGTGGTCAAGGAATTCTAAAAAATCTGTAACATGAAGTCCCCATACCGGACATTATTCAATTCAAAATTGAAAAGGTAAAAGAACAAAGGGAAGAAAGGTATAGGGCAAGGAAAGAACCACCTCTTCCACTTGGTGATACAATAGATCTGTTTGATGATGAGGTAGTTAGGGATGTTTCTGTTAAAAATATGGAGACTCTGGTAGCTAACACAAGGATGATCCCTCATGGTACTCTTTTAGTCCGAAAGAAAACCCATCAAGAGGAGGTTGAGGGAGAAGAAATTGAAGAGGATAGTCCTGAGGTGGTTGCTTAGTAGATAGCATTGACAAATCTGGTTGATCAGGTCACAAGCCCTGCTACAATAGACTTAGCTTACCAGTGTGATAAGGATAAGGGTAGAGATCAAGATCCATCTCTAGAGCTAGAAAAGGTAGAGATCAGTATACAAAAAGAGGCTAATAAGGAGATACCTGATAAAGATAAAGATTAGGATAATGTACCCTCACCTGTTGAGAATGATAAACAAGATAGTAGTCCAACACCTGAGAAGGAGAAAACAAATGACAAAGAATTGGTTAGAGCTCTAGACTAAGGAGAAACATATACATCAAAAGGTGCAGAGCAGAGTCTGCCACAAGGTGGAAGCTAGCCAAAGGAACTAGAAAATGTGACCAAGGGTGATCAAGGTACCCTCCTAAATGTAGCAAGTCAGAAGGTTCAAGATGTTGACGAAGCTCAAGTACATCTAGATAAAACATATCCAAATGCACAATCTTCTCATGAAGATCAAGTGCCACAATATATGCAAGATCAAAATGTTTAAAATCCTCATGAGGATCAATTGCAATAGAATATATAGGAGAAAAATGTAAATGCATCACAAAGAAGCTCTCACTCAACAAGAGATCCCTCAGCAAGAGATTCCTCATAAGGAGATTCAAGAAAATGAGCAGAGAAAAGAAACCTCTCCACCAAGGGTAGAGCAGGGTATAGAGTCTCAGTATGTTCACACTGAAGAAACTGACCAATAAGGACCCAAGGGTGATGTTGCATATTGGTTACAACAAGAAGTAAACTCACAGCAGATAGAAGAGGTACCAGAATTTGATGTCTCTACATTATTTTCAAGGGATATGATGAAACCTGAGAGAAAAGCAAGGCCTACATCTGCAATAAGCGATACCCTACAATAAGTAGGAGGACAGCTCAGGTAGCCCTACCAATAGTAGATAAAGAGAAAGGAAAAATAAGCCTTGATGAATTCCAGATAACCAGTGTTGATCTAGGCTTTCCTACAGAGGAGTAGGAGGGCCAAGAGGCAAAAGATATCATTGACTCCTTAACAAAGAGTGTAAAAGAGGAGATGGATAAGAACAAAGTGCATAAAGAGCACATTCCTCAATTACATGCATTCATAAAAGGGTTAATTGACCCTAATCATATACCGACTAGTACAGCCACCCCACTAACCATCATATCCCAAGAAGAGATAACAAGGTTAGACATAATGAAACATAAAGCCCATATGGTGGATAATTGCTTTATTCTTTTTATCTCTGAGCCTCAGAAAGTAATAGAAACCTCCCTCACAAACTAGAATTTGCTTAGTACATTAAAGAGAAAAATAGACAAGTTGCAAAATGAGGTTGGGAGAAGGTCATTCAAATTAGAGAAGCATCTGTATGCTTTAGCTAAGATGAGGTGCATAGATATGTAGGTACTCATAGATAATAATGTACTAGATAACGATACTGCACAATTGTTGAGCCTATGGTATAAGGATACCAAATTTGAGAGTGATATCCTAAAGAAATGTAACATCAAGCTCAGGGATATCAGTGTTAAGTTGCACCACCTTATCGCAGATGAGATAACTATCTTGGAAGCTCTAGAAGGCAATGTTGAAGGAAAGATAGAGAATCAAGATATTGACTTTGCAGTCCAAGATTTCCATAATAATTTCAAGCAGGAAACATATGACCCTCTTAATCATTTCATAGAGGATGTAATTAATAAGGCTATGATAATGAAGGCCAAGGTAGAGGCATACAATGAGAGGTTAAATAGCAGAAAGAGCAAATGAACTACTCTACAAACACTATTTCCTTCCCAAAGACATGTTGTTTCAAAAGCTCGAAGTCAGGATGGGGGAGAGGTTGAGAGAATAGTACAAACATATGAACCCATCTGGGGGATGATCAAAATACATATAGGAAGTGATCCTCATCATGATGATGAGGATGAAGATGAAGAAGAAGATGAAGAAGATGAAGATGCAAATGAAGAAGAAGATGAAGAAGATGATGAAGAAGAGTGAGTAAATATGCATGATGACAAGGTCATATGCATAACAAGACAAAAGTATTTGAGTTATACTAGATGGTTGCCACCTGGCAACCTGTGCGATGTTGACATTTGTTGACCTAGTTAAAAGAGGATATGAATAGTTGATTTGAACAGACAAATCCTGATTGTTGGACCAACTATAACTGCCTCCTATCTTTATTCTATAAAAGGAGATGGAGTGCACATTGAATGATTATTGGAGACTTAATTAAGATAGGATTGTTGAATGTCATGATACTTTCTCAAGACAGATTGTAAATGTGCATGCTTTTGAATACTAATGAAATAGAGATCAGATTACATATCATCGTAAATTCTAAGTAATCTTGTGAATGTCATCTGGATATTTCACTGTTATGTGTTGCGTCCCTTGGAGTGCATGTCAATTTGTGGATATTGTTGTCATTCTTTACCCTAGAAGATTAGCATCAGTTGTGTGAATTTGTGGAATGGCCTGAAAACACATGGTTTGATTTCATCTCTATTTTGTGAAATATTAGATGCTACATATGGATCAACTATCAAAGACTCATTTAATTTCAGTAAATTTAGAATGGTTGAGTTTATTTTCTTAAATTTCATTACAATCACTTCCATAATTACAAATACATAGGTAATATTAAGAAAAAAAACACATAAATATGTTGACAGTCCGAAGATAACTGAACATCAATAGCATATTTGGATTAATCTGCATGCATAATTGAAAATATCATGCAAATTCATATAAATGACAATAGTAATCATGCAAATATCAGCTTATAGGAACATTCTTTGAACAAATTCATGGTGCAGAAGTAAAAGTAATCAATTACAATTAATGATCAGAAGAATTGACCAAATTTATCAAACATCATCATTATCTGTAGAATATAGTAGGATTAACCCTTGTTTGTGAAGAGATTTATAGGAAGCAAGTTTAGAATCAAGTGTATAGACATCAAATCATATTAACAAAGTAATGTAAGGCCCCTTGAATGGAAAACAACATATCACATCAACCTCTAAGTAACGTCAAATGATCATGACCTGATCAACGGAGACTTGGAGTCATCAATTTGTCTCAAATTGATCGTACTTTTCAAGATAGTAGGGTTTATTGTGTAAACATTTATGTATGTTGTTATGACTAACAATCATCATCGACAAGTACCCCACTTAAGGATGTTGAGTTACAATATTTGAGTGTGGAGAATCAAGCTTGTACCTTAGTAATAGATACCAAAAATTTAGGCATTATATTCTTAGCAGTAAGGTGACTATAGTAGTTCATGATGCAACAGTCAAACCTCTACTAATTTAGGTACAAGCTTGATTCTCCACACGTAATAGATACCAAAAATTTAGGCATTATATTCTTAGCAGTAAGGTGACTATAGTAGTTCATGATGCAACAGTCAAACCTCTACTAATGCAAAGTGAATTAGAAGACTAAAGAGGAAAATAGGCGACCATGTTGCAAGAATCTGACTTGGAGATCCAACCTATGAGACTCAAAAGAGGACAGACACTCACTAGGACTATGGTTCAAGTAAATCTTGAGATTTCTTCCCACCAATACATCCTTGAAGTTGTTTCTAAAGATGAATGGTATGAGGACATTGTCTTTTACTTACTAAACTAGAGATATCCACCACATTTGAATTTATTCTAGTGAAGGGCATTACAATTAAAGAGTAACAGCTTCATGTTAAAGGGATCGATACTATAGAAGATGAATCATGAGGGGATATAGCTTAGGTGCCTTAACAAAGCAATGGTTTCCTAGATGGTAATTAGTTTTCATGAAAGCCTTAGCACTAGACATGGTTCAAGATTAGCAAGAGCTCATCAAATCCTAAGAGAATGTTATTATTTTCCCACTTTCTTCTAGGATGCTCCTAAACATACATGAACCTGCCATATTTGTCTATTATGTTGGAAAAATGCACCCATGGGGACTTTTTCCTAAAGGTTTAGCTCCCAAGTCTTTAGATTTGCATTTAGAGCATTTTGCATGTTAAATCAGACTCCTAATGAGAAAACCCATGGGTCTTGTCACAAATAGGACCTAGGGGGATGCAATTTAATGAATTTTGAGAAAAGATAGGGGATGGATGGGTGCTAGCACCCTAGTCCAGCCCTATTGTGGGTCTGCCCTATTTTTAAATGTTAGTTTTGTGACCGTTATTTGGTCTCCAGGCCAACATCATAAGTTTCAAATATGAAATTCTTCGCAGGAATCTTAATAGTTTCATATATAAGCATGTGTAGGTTATCATTTAGAAACTAGAGGATGTTTATGTTTCAAAAACTATTGGCATACTTGTGATATCATTGTGTTGTAGGGCATAGCATTGTTATTGTGTTTGTTTACAGGTTGGATTACATCTTCTCCTCATGGCATTGAAGGGTTTCTTCGTTCCATGAGAGCTTCATCATCAAGGTATCATTTATTTTTCTTTATCAATCATTATCATTTAGTTTTTGCCTCTACCTCCAAAGAGCATGCACTCTCTCTAACAAAGGTGTTCAAAAGACTTGAATGTCTCTCTGGGGCTTGACTAAGGCAAGCCTCTAAACACCACAACTCCCTCCCACACTCCTTGTGATTACAGGTTACAGGTGTCAGATATGGAGAAAGTGGAGTTGCAAAGCAAGAAGGCAGACATTGAAGATCCCAAATCTAAAAAGAAGCAGACACTATTCAACATTTCAAGACAAGGGCACCATCAACCTTGTCCTCCAATTTTTGGTCATGGGGAACAAAAAGTGTAGCAGAGATCAGTGACGGAAGGAGATCAAGATTGTATGAAAACAGTGGCACACTAGACTAGGGCGCCATCATTGTTGTCCTGGATTTTTCCATTTTTCGTCTGTGAAAAATAATAAGTTAAGGTTCTTTGCCTTCTGCTTTTTCCTATAGCATTTGTCGTAATTCATAGATTTGATTACTGTTTTTCTTAAATTAGGGTTTCAATGACATAAAGGCATTAATTGGCAATCTTGTGTGATCACATCTGAATTTCCCAGCAGAAAACCAAGTGGCAACTCAAATTTGATAGCTAACTCTCCTCATGATAGGTGAGGCACTCGGTTGAAAAGCCCTTGGAATGTTTTGTGGAAAGGAGGATTCAAACTAAACCAAACATTAACCCTCCACTAAAAATACCATAAAACATTTTGGTGAACCTGTGTTGTTGAACTTTTTGGCACCTTGTTGAGTGTTGTTTGACAAAATTGCATTCATTCATTCTATTGCATTTAAAAACTTACAAAAAAAATTGATATATTTGGAAAAATTGACAAAAAGTACATTCTATGGTTTGATTTTTGACATAGTTTACATTCATTCAATTGCATTCAATTAAATCTCTAGTTTTTACATCAGATCTGAAATTGTTCATCATTCAATTCATTATTTTCAATATTGCATTTGAAAAATTACAAAAAATTTTTAAAAAATGGCATATTAAGGTTGCATTTTTATGAAATTTAAATTAATTGGCATCAAATTTAAATTAATTTCTGTCATTTTCATTACATCTAATAAAAAATACATAAATTTATTGTTTACAATTCATTTGCATGCTTGATTCGTCAAAATTTGCTTGAAATTTTGCATTTTTCATGAAAACCTAGTTTTGCATGAGCTAGGGTTGTAGTCAAAATCTTGTCTCAGATTTTACTACTTTGTCAAAACACTCATTGGGTCTGATCTCTGATTGTAGTGTTGCACCATAGTGCCCTCCTTGTGAAATATCATGCCTAGGGTTTAAAAGCTTGCATTTTTCACTAGATTTGAGCATGTCGTCGTGCTAGATTTGCACTCTAGGCATGTTGTAAGGGATTTTATTGCACTAATTGGCTATTATTGGCCTTATAATTTTCTTCCCCTTCTCAATTTTCTTACAACACCCTTTATTTCAAGCCTTTGCATTCAAATTTTGGAGAAATCGGTATATTTTTTCTATCTTTGCACTAAGGTTTGGTCTAGAGAGGCACTAGAGGTGTGTTGTAACAGATTTTTTGGCATTAACTAGCTTTTATTACTGTTATAAGTTGCTTTCCATCATCATTTTCCTTACAACACCCACTTCCCTAGCCGTTTACATTAAGACTTGGTGAAAATTTGCATATTTGGTTTATTTTCACTAGGGATTAGCTTATCGACTTTCCAGAGTTGCTTCAAAAGCATGTTGTGAAAGATATTCTTGTATTAGTGGACTATTATTAGGCATATCATTTTATTTCCCTCTTGAAAATCTTTACAACACCTCTTCTTTCATTTGTTTGCATTGTGAAAAGTAAAAAAATCAAGCATTTAACGACTATTTTTTTGCACATAGTTTTGCATTCATGGATTCTCCTAAGGGCTCATCTTTAGAAAATTTATTTGAGTACATTATGAAATATGATAATTTTTGCAAATTCACTAATAAATATCCTCAAGTCTTCCACCAAATAGCATATATCTATGGCATTGACATGAACAAAAGCACTACCTGTGATGTCCTTCAAACAATAGCCTATTTTGATAGCTTTCTTGCGACTGTGGATGTTTTCCCTTCGATCGTGGAGAATCTTACTAATTTTATGGCTGAAAAAAATCATGGGGAAAGTAGTGGTGAAAACATTGTTCCCTCTCTCCCTTTGTTTCATGATGACATAATGAAAATACTTTCTGAGACCTATGAGAATGATATAGCAATGGGTGATTCATCAAACAAAGAGACTTGTCCCAACATAACCTCACTTAGTGAGGATATATTAGTACAAGAAAAGGATATTATTGATACATTTCTCCATACCACTCTTCCATCCTTTACCCCTCTCCCTAACCAAGATGAAGCTTTGGATGATGCAGATTCTCTTTGTGACCATTTGGTTCAATCTAATGAAAATTTACCACTTGATGTTCAAGAACTTCTCAATTACATTTTACACAAAGGAATGGATCATGCACTTTTACTTGAGCCTCCACACACCTTGGAAAAAAATGAAATTTTACATAATATCAAAGAACAAACTATCCCTCAAACTCAAGGTATTCCAACACCCTAAATAGGGACTGACAATGGGCATTTTTTGGGTTCCTCAACAATCTCATTCAAATGAAATTTCAAGAGCTCTTGACATAGAAAATGGCAATATCCTTTCTTAACCATCATTAAGGGGTACCTTTCCTACATGGTTACCCTCACAAACTAATGAACATATGAAATAAAGAAGAAGTGATAAAGCCTTAACCGTTAAGATAAAGATCAAGATTCGCGACAACCGCTAGCTCGACAGTCTCTATAGGTAAGTATCTCTAACCCTTTATCTCCCATGATGTGCTTCCCCCATGATGTGATATGTGTTGTTAGGCCTCCTAGGATGACCCTTGATTCTCTTGTAAGGTCAAGGATACTAGGAGACCACCTTTGTTGTGACATTCTTCTATTTGTATCATCATTCTTCTATATCTCCTCTTCTCTGATTTCATTGTTGTGTGTTGTGTCTTATGGACATAGCGTTGTGGTTGGTGAATTGGGGGAACCCTCCTATGTGACTATCCCTAAGACACTTGTTCTCCTCTTTGATTTATTATTTACATTCCTCTAGTGTTTCCATCTAACGAGGAGATGACCAAAAACATTTACACTAATGTGAACCTAGTGTCCCTTTTGTGAATAATCAAAAAATGGACTTAGTCCCTATATGATGATGGGGTTGTAATAAATTATCCAATACTTGGCTAGTGGAATCACTCTGTGATTTCTTTATCTTGATGTTGATGTGAATGTTATCTTATCTTGCTAACAACACTTTAACAATACTACTGCTCTGGACACTTTGTTTATCATGAATATCGCCTTGCTTGGCTTTTTCATCTAGTTGATCATATACATTGTTGTTTATCATGATTATTTTGGACACTAACACTTTTATTGCAAGGATGTGTTTGTGGGAGCATTTGGTGATCATAATGTACATGTCACTTTTGGGGGGACATGGGCCTTACGAGAGCTCGTGTTCCCTTGTTTGTTTTCTTCCTACCTTAACATGCTTGATATCGGTACGCAATATCAACCACCTTAAGGTGGGGACATATACAAGGTAAGTTGTCTACTTTAGATCATAATAAAGTATGTTTGAACAATCTGAAATCAATCAATCAATCATGTAACCCCTCCGTGGAGGCAAGATATCAAGCATATCTGTTTATCTTAAGCCCTCATCGTGACACAGGGATGGTGTATTTCTTGGAGAGATTGCATTATCCCATCATTTTCTAAAGTCCCCATCATGAGGCGAGGAGTGGTTCTATGACTAAATCAACCCTTAAGTGTGTTTCCAATGGTTGTTGTGGCGAAGCCCAAATATTGGTGTGCGTGTAATCTTTCTGAGATGGTGATGAGCCTAGAAATAGAAACACTCCATCACTTGTCTGTCGTGTTTTCTCTGTGTCTTCAGTGTGTGTGTGTATGGTGTTAGGTCTCAAAAATGCAGGTTGCTAATCCTACGAGGATGCTAGGCTCTATGCTTAGATTTGCAATGTTTTTAAACTAATGTGATGGAATCAACCTTTAGGGTTTGATGACTCCCTACACTTTAGGTCCTACTAAACCTAGGTGGGTGAACCTTGAAAAACTTAAGCAGATTGAATGTAAATATTTTAACTAAGTAAATGGATCTACCTACAGTGGCAAAATGGTGTAGAATAGATAAAAGTTTGCTAACTAATTCTATATCTAATATCTGATGGATGGTTAGTATAAATTGTATAAGCAATATCAAGGCAAATTTTATGACTGTGCTTAACTAATAAGGGGGTTTTAAATGATGAATTGAAATTAGACCAATGCCTTGTTGGGTAAATAGAGTCAAATGGAAGACTAAGACTAGTGTCTTATATTAGGCAGTAACTCTAACTATTTGGCACAATATTTTAGTTTATAACTTGTATAAATGTGCAAGGAAATGACTGACAAACTCTTCTTAATAATCCAATAGATAAGATCAGATTTCTTGTTATTCACAAGAAGGAAATTTAATCCTTTCTTGAAGGAACCAATTGAATGAAAAATGCAAGAACAACGGATAATATCAATTTGGAGATAGAATGGCAATTCTAATTATATGGTTCTTCTTAATAATCCAAACTAACACTTCCAGGTTACTGTGACTGATCAGAAGGATTTTAATTCCTCTAACGGAAACCAATTAATCCAATCACACAACTACAACAAATGTACACTGACAAATTAAATATATACTTGATATATTAATTTGAATAACAAGGAAATACTGAACTGGAGACAACCATACATTTAAGTAACTTTAACAAACAATTGACGCTAAAATAAAACCACAGAATCAGAGAACTTCAATTTACTTCTTCAATAATATACTTGCAACATGGTCTTTTGAAACATTGTAAACTTCATGTATTATATCCTACTGCTGATGATAATTTAGCATCATATGTTTGAAGTTATATAGAAATGCTTATGAAAAGACATAACTCTTCAAAATGTCTTTTTGGGAATTAACAAGATTAACATAACAACCATAAAAAACAACAATGCTTAAACTCTATTCAACCACAAGTATAGCTAAGCAATGTGATCCAAGTATTCCTTGCTGCGATGTGTATCAGTAAATTCAATAGTATTTCTTGTGATCACATCCATCGTAACCATCCTCTCCAAATGCTTGTGGGCTTCCCCAGATGCAGAGTCTTTGTCCTTGAGAGCTCCTAAGGCTTAATGCAATATCACTTGATAGTCTTTGCTCCATTCCTCTTTGCTCTTTAATTCTTTATCACTCTTGAACAACGTGGGCACTCCTGATTTCGAGGCTTCAACACATTCTTTAGCATCATTCTTAAGTTGATCATAATACTTTTGATGTTGCTCAATCAAATCTTTTGCATTGGAGGTACCTGTAATGTTAGAAGTATCTTTACTCTATGTCTCATTGAGTTTCTCCTGTATCCTTTTGTCAAGCCTCTCATGCTCATGGATCACTTTATAGTTTTGAGAATAAATATCCCAAAATTGGTTCAACCAATGCATCATGTTGGCATGCCTATTCTGGAGCACCATTGCAAGTGTATCTATCTTGACTTGAGTAATCTGGTCAATAGATAGTGATTGAGTGCTTTGTGAGCTTTCTCCCTGAGTTAATCTTTTCACTGACCCTTCGAAAATGCTTTTAACAGTATCTTTCAAATAATCATTTTCTTTTGTTAATCTCTCACAACTCATTTTATATGCATCTTGTTCTTTGATTAACATCTGAGCCTATGCTTTATTCAACTTTATAACATTAATGCCAATGTCGGTAGTGATCAAGGGGTCAGTTTCCCCTGCCTTTAAAGTCATCACAAGCCCAAAAGTTTTCTCAGTGTTTATAATGGATGTCTTCTTATGGGGATGATATAAGGCCCATATCATCAATGAATTTTCATCATTATTATATTTGGTGCCCATATACACTTCTGTGACACCCTCTGGAGTGAGCTTATATTTGTCATCTGTGTTATGCATAAAACTATCAAACACTAAAGCAGAATTCAAATCAAGACTGGGAAAGATCATCACCCCTGCTTCTCTGAGTAGTTGGTTTCCCTTACTAGGAGTCATATCTTGCAATTCACTATCCATTGTTGTTTTCAACATATTAAGTAATTGTCTTTCATTGCTGGCTGAGATATCATCAACTAACTCCCTGATTTCTTTCCCCTTGCATTTATATAGAAATTATTTAAATTCTTTAGAATGAATAAATTTATCATCTGAAATAAAAGAATCGTATGCTACTTGTCTTGGATCCTCATCAGCAGACCCCTCCTCATCATGTTCTATACCGAGAGACTGATAGGATTGCATTCTTCTTTTAGATATCGTAGCTACTTGTTGACGTGGTTCTTCTTCCTCTACAGGTCCTTCATCACCAGAGGAAAATAATTCTATTTTTGCAAGCTGCCTCCTCTTCTCATCTAAATCCCTATTATATTTCTCAACCACCAATTCAACTTCAGTCTCTTCCAAATTCCTGATGATATCATCGTGTGGATATGGGACATGTGTGTATCCACTAAGGTTCTTTTTTCTCTGAGCAAGGTCAATGAAACCCTCAGGATTAGAGCCTTTTCTTGCCTTAGCACATCTCATATTGTAATGCATCATTTTATCCATAATGAGAACATAACCCTCCTTGGATACCATAGTAAAATCTTGAAAGCACAGAGTACTAGGCATAAAAGATTATTTGTCATGGGAGCTCAAGTGCATCACACTAGAACAATTCATTTGCCTAACTATTTCTAAGTAGGCAATCCTGTCAGGAACAGTCTTAGGCAATATAAAAGGAGTGTCCTCAAAACCATAAACTCTGATCATGGTAGCATCCTCAAAATAATACCAGTCTCCCTAGTTGTGGGTAACAATAGGAGGACCACCAAAATCCTTAGGTCTGAGAAACTGTTTTATTTCATTTGATAATGAGTACTCACAGGGATGACTGAAATATCTATATAACACTTTCACACAGTATTCTTCAAACTGAACATAGCTAGAATGGCTATACCTATTGTCCCATATTCTAGTCCACATCTACACCAGTGACTTTTGCCCCCTCTGGTCTACTGGAACAACTTTGAATTCAGTTGGCCATAATCCCACTTCCTGGCCATAATAAAGCACCATGTGCATGAGGAGTGAGTAATGTTCAATGGAAACTGATGGGGCATCATTCTTTATTGCAGTCAAACCAGAATCAATTCTACCAAAAACATAGGCAACATAATCAAACTGCCTGGCATTGTGGCACTAGATGTCTGTAGCTATGACCATTAGAGGAATTGTCATGAAATTAGGGACCTCTAATCCTAGGACTTGGCCCATAGAGTAGTATGTGTATTATATGTATGGTTTAAGTAATGACACATGAAATGGAGGTCCATCATTCTCATTGAGAGGCACCATTTCTCCCTCTACCCTGGGCCTGTGAATAGGCAACCTCCATCCATTATAAGTAGTATCCATTCTCCAGTACTCTTTAACCAAATCCTCATAAACTATGGGGATAGTACATAAATCATCCAATTCAAAAACCTCACAAATGGCATTCTTATATAAATGTATAATAGGCTCCCCTTGTGGGTTGCATATAGCCTTGAGGCTTGGATTATACTGCCTAGCCAAAAGTTGGAGGAGTTCTGCATTTAGAAACACATTAGGAACAACCAATTTGCCTAAATTCAAGTGCCATGGGTTAGACACTGGAAAATTCCTTTATCTTCTGTTGTAGTGGAATTTGAAAAGCTCATAGCCTCTTATTGGCATCTAGACATTTCCTATGTATTTACACTTGTCTTCTAGTTTCTCCACTTCTACCCTAAGTTGTGCAAACCTTCGGGCTTTAGGAGTTGATCCAGGTAATTGGTCAATCAGGGCCTAGTTTAATTTCCTCTCTTTTGTTTTCTCCTTAGGGGTTTTGTCAGTTTTTTGTTTTTTAGGTTTACTAGTCTCACCCTGTTGTTTTCTTCTCTTTCCTTTTACCAAAGTCTCCATTACAATTTTAGATAGTAAATTCAAATTACATGCTATTGCACAGAAGTTTGTATATATGTACCTGTTATTTTGAGGCTGTGACCGAATTCCCCTTTTTTCTCCTCTAAGTCTCTGCTTGCTTGTTTGCTTCAGATAATTCTTTTGAACTTAATTGCAATAGATTCAAATGGCATTTCAGAGGATTTCTTCATCATCTACAATTAATTGTTCTAGCGTTTCAATTTTTTTGATCGTTGTGAAATGTCACATCGTTATAACTTCTTTCATCGGCATGATTTTTGTAATGTTAGGGTGATTTAATATCTTCTTATGGCGCAAACATTTTCGCATGGATCAATCGCTATGACCCTTCATCTGTCTCCTTGATGTGATTTTTGATATGTGAGTTTGTATCGGCAAGATATTTTCAAGATCTGCCCGATATAGAAGTGGGCATGGTTATCATTGGCCTGACTTTCTTCATTGTTGTAGGAACAACATTCTTCTCTGATATCTCAAGTGTCTCCGATATGACTATCAGTGAGAGACTTGTCGATGAACATGGTCATCGTTGTCATCAGGATAAGATGTGACATCAGGATGACTTATTTCAAGTTACCTGATGATGGTTGTTTCCCCGACAACCCTTTTATATCCTTCATTAGAGTAATCTTTCAATATGTCACCAACATCTTTATCATTGTGACCATCGGTTCGGCAAGACTTAAAAACCTTGTTCCGATTTGTTGAATTTCGCCGATGGTTCTTATCTTTTATATCAGTGTGAGCTATGCTGAAAATAATCCCTTTGGTCACTGAGACATCAACGTGTCAGAGACACTCTATTTCCTTTCTCTGATGTTTATCTCCTGCCGATGATCACCAATTCCATCCATTCCACTAGTTGTTCAGTGAGAGTCCCACCGAATTCTTTTATTGGTATTATCTACATTGTCAGGGGGATTTGTGGAGTATTCCCCAATAGTTTTATCTTATATCGATCAGTGTGACTGGGAATTGTCTTTCTGACGAAGGTTCATCGGTGTCACTCCCTTCATTAGAGATCTCTGAAATTCTCTCCAACCAACATTCTCTTGCTGATACTCATTTCATCCTATTTCTCATATAGAGCATGGATCGGCATGATGAAAGTGAGGTCTCACTGAAATTAAGGAACTGAAGCCCTACATTACAATGCAATTTTATAGGTAAGATATCCATTTGTGATGAAAGTCATGTGATTTTTATGGAATATACTAGTCATTATTATGGTTTTGGGCATAATATTTTCTAATTTGGTTAGATAGGAAAATTTTGAATTTTACTGTGCCAACAATGGCTTTGTCTAGGATGTATATCCCTTGTGGGTATAACAAGAATTTAGATCTCTTGGTGGAGTAGACCATTTTATTTATTGGGGATAGCAGCTTCATAGAACTATATGAATGAAATGAGAATTAGAGATGGAAGTGATAATGATGGGGAACGGGGATGATCCTATGCTACTGTACATGGAATTTTTTTTTCATGTACTAGCAGATCCTTATCTCTTTTGATTACCCTAGACTACTGTGCATGGAATAAGAGTATCTCAAGAATTATCTAAGGGTTGTCCATGCACTGGCAACACTTAATTCTATTTGTGCATTATGTTGGTATTTTATGAAAAGAAAGGCTTCGGATATTGCCCATGCACAGGCAATTCCTACTCTTCTCCAGACATATTTTGCAAATAATAAGAATCATCACCTCCTTTGCCAGTTACAACAAAAGGACCTAACCACAAAGCTTCAAACTTTCCATGCTTTCCTTTCTCCTGGCACCTAGCATTCCACATCAGTACTAAGTCATTTATCTCAAATTTCCTATCTTTAGCTTTTTTGTCAAAAAGGTATTTCACTTGTGATTGCAACTTGATATTCTGCCTTTGAGCTAGTCTCCTTGTTTCATCAAGTTCTGCAAGATATTCTAATTTTTCCTTCATTGGTTCAAGAATGTTTAAGTCTTCCTAAAGAACAAATTTATAAACTGGTAGGAGATTTTCTAATGGTATTCTTGCTTGTGTTCCATACACTAGTTCAAAAGGAGATCTCCCAATCGCTTTCTTCACAGTAATCCTATCAGCCCACATAGCCATTATTAACTTTGAATCCCATGCTTTCTTATTTCCCTCCAACATTCCCTTTATAATTTTCAAAAGGATTTTATTGTTGGATTCTGCTTGCCGATTTGCTTGTGGGTGATAAGGGGCAGCATATGACACAGTGATACCATGTGTACTATAGAAATTTTTAAATTCATCAGACCTAAAACACATTCCATTATATGTAATCAACCTCACTGGAGTGCCGAATCTAAATATAATATTCTCCATCAAAAAGTTGATCACCACCTTACTTGTTGCTTGCTTAGTTGGGATTGCTTCCACCCATTTTGTGACATAATCTGTTGCCACTAAAATCCATTTGTGTCCACCACTTGACTTCTTTGTAATTTCTCCTATGAAGTCAATGCCCCACTGATAGAATGGAGCCTCCACCTGCATGAGTTTCAAGGGTAGTGCTCCCTGATATTTTAACTTTCCTAAATTTTTTTGACATGCTTCACATTTTCTTGTGTAATGATATGAATCATTAAAAACTCTAGGTCAATAGTATCCAGCCCTTAGGATGTTGTGGGCTATAGTCTTTGCTGAAAAATGACCTCCACACATGCCTTCATGTAACACTTTCATGATATGTTTTGATTGATGTTCATCTAGGCATAATAGTAGAATACCATCCCTATTCTTCCAGTAAAGATCTCCATCAATAAATACATATTTTGACGCATGTAATTTAAGTGTCCTTCTTTTGTTATCATCATACCCTTCAGGACATTTCATGTGCTTTAGATAATATATGGTGTCAATATACCATGGAGTATGCTCAATGCTAGAACTTGAGTTATCAATAACATTAGCACTACATATTTGAGAAGCCTCGAGATTACTTTCAACCATTAATCTAGCAAGACCTTGTCCTCTCACTAGTTTAGTGATATAGATTTCAATATTGAACTCCTGAATTCTATTGATCCACCTGCATCTTCTGCCTGTGACCTTAGTTTGGACCAATACATCTTTTACTGCAGCATTAGGCACATATGCTATGATTTCAGCTCCCACCAAGTACGGCCTAAAAGATTTAACTGCCTTCACCAATGCATATGCCTATTTCTCAACAATGTCATATTTTAATTCTATATTTTGAAGAGATTTGTTGAAAAATGAAATGAGTTGTTCATGTCCTTTATTATTTTTCTGCAATAGTACTGCTGCAACTGTATGATAAGAGGCAAATGAGAACAGTTGGAATGGCTTACTGAACTCAGGGGATATCAGAATAGGGGCTTCTTTGATTACCTTCTTAATGCTAGCAAATTCCTCCACTGTTTCTGTGGTCCACTTCACTTCTGAATTCTTCTTCAACATTCTAGATATGGGACTAACAATTTCTGCAAAATTTGATATGAACCTCATGACAAAGTTAATTTGCCCAAAAAATGACTGTATAGCTTTTACATTCTTAGGAATAAGAACTTGGTCAATTGCTTTTACTCTTTCAGGATCTATTCTCACTCCATCTTTTGAGACTATGTGACCAAGCAACTTCCCCTTTGTTACTGCAAAATGACACTTCTTAGGATTCAATGAAATCCCATATTCCAGGGCTTTAATAAATATTTGCTCTAAATGTGCACAATGATCCTCAGCCCTTTTGGAATATGCTATCATGTCATCCTGATATACTATCATGATTTTATTAATCAATTTAGCAAAGGCCACATCCATTTCTCTTTGGAATGCTGCTCTAGCATTAGTGAGCCAAAATGGCATTCTTAAATATACATATGTTCCCCATGGTGTGGTGAATGTAGTCTTATATTGTTCTGATTCTTTAGCTTTCACTTGTTTATATCCTGAGAAGCCATCCATCATTGACAACAGTTCACATCCAGTAACCTTTTGTAATATTGCTTCCATATTAGGGAGGGGATAGTTGTCCTTAAGAGAAAATTTGTTTAGATTCCTGAAGTCCACACATAATCTAATATCACCATTTTTCTTCCTGACAGGCACCAAATTAGAAACCCATGAAGAATGCCTGATGGGTTTAATGATAGTCCCATCTCTTAATTTTGTGAGTTCTTCAAGCATCTTAGGAGCTAATGTAGGATTGATAGGCCTCTGTTTTTGCCTGAATGGTTTAGCATCCAGTTTTAATGGTATTTCATGCTGAAAAAGATCCTCCCTATATGCTTTCAAATCATCATATGACTAGGCAAATACGTGTCTATACTTCCTAAGTAAGTTGATGATCATGCTCCTGATTTTGGGATTAAGATTCTTTCCAATGTATACATTCCCTAGGGCTGCCTGTGTCCCCAAATTAATCTCTTCAAGGTCATTTTGCACCATTGGTGTGTCTTTCATTTTAAATCTATCATTGCCATCAAATGCCTTTTCCAACACTATAAGTCCCTTACGTATTTTGTTAATTTTCAGATGAACTATCTCTTGACCAAAAAGGGTTTCCTTCCCATCATGTTCTTCTACAAACACATTAAAATCAATCTCTTAGTTTTCATAATGATCATCATAATGTAGGAAATTGATTATATCAACATCATTATCAAACACTTTCTAGTTATGTACATTATCTGGGATAGTGGGTCTGGTTTTGAATTCAACTTTTGTAATACCTCCTAATCTGACATCATCCCTTTTTAATACGATATTTGCTAGAAAATCTACCATAATGTTTTTTGATTTGTCAATCCAGTTGATTGAAAAGGCATCAAATAACTCAATATCATCCCAGCCAACATTTATGTACTGTCTCAACCTCTTGTTTTTTGACAAGTATTTCTCTCTCACTTGGGAAGTAACCAATTCTGAATCACCATATATAGCTAACTTTTTTATCTTATCTTGGTGGCTATATTCAAACAAATGAGCAAAGCCTCATATTCTGCTACATTGTTTGTGCATTCAAATGTTAATAGAAAGGAGTATTTGAAAGTTTTACCTGCTGGTGAGATAAATAATATTTCGGCCCCATTTCCCATTTTTCTACATGCACCATCAAAATACATCTTCCACACATCATTTTCTTCTTTCTTAGATTCAACATGTATCGGATCAGTATTTTGCAATTCTGGCTGATTTTTCTCAACCTTGAAGGCTCCCAAATTTGTATTACAAAAGAAATTTATTTGATGTTGATCCAAGAATTCTATGATGTTCTCATATCTTGGCTCCCTACACAGCTTGATCTCTTTACCTCCCACTGGTATTGTGGCATATGATAAATCTAATTGGACATTCCCTCCTGCCATTGCAGCCCATTGTCTGGATAAAAGCATTCCATAATATGGTGGGATGTCAACCACGATAATATCAATGTTATAGGTTGCTTCAGGGTATGAAGCAAGTTTTATCTCCACATCCCTCATAATGCCTATGACTGGGATGGATCTATTATCCATTACATAACACCTACCAAATGTAGTGTCAACCCACATTCCTAGTTCTTTCATGACTGCTATTGGCATGATATTCATGGCCACACCTAAATCAATCATGCAATTTCTTACTATCCTATTTTTGATTAATAAGGTAGTGTAGAAAGGGTCCACCTATGAAGGATTCTTTGTCAATGTATCACCTAAATACACCTCAGGAATTTGGAATGTTTCTTGGTGAACATTGTTTGTTCTATTCTCTGATCCTTTATGTTTTTGATTTGGTATATCTAAAATTAGTTTAAGTACTGCATTCCTGTATTTGTCTATCTTCATTATTTCCAAAAGTGGAGCTGATATCTTTACCTAAGATACTGCATGAGCAATGTCAAATGAATGGGCCATAGCCTGATCATTCTTTTCTATTTTTATATGTTCTTTTTCTTGATTCTGTGATTTATCTTTTTTTTTTATCAGCTTTTTCTGGTTCTTGGAATGATGACTTTGCATTATTCTTTTTGTAATTCTGATCTTTTATAAAGATACTCCCAGGTGTTCCTTGCTCAACATTCATTGTCATGTTCCTTAAGTTATAGGCATTTTTAGCTTGAGCTATTGTAGCTATTGTAAGAGCTTCTCTTTCATTTTCAGTGGGCTTTCTCCACTGATCATATGGCAAATTGTTACAATAGGTAGGTTCCTCATAACCATCCTCCTTATCTAAGAACATTTCTTGTTTTCCCATATTGATATGATGTTTTTGGTTTCCCACATCATATTCATATCCTTCTTCTTCTATAGAAGAATAGTCTTCATTTAGCAAATATGGTGTATCTTGCATCATGTTTACTGTGTGATTGTCTCTATTATAATTGTATAATGTTTCTTCTTGTTGTATTGTTTTAGCCACCACACAGTATTTAGGCAAGTGTGGAAAATTGCACACCAGACACCAAGGTTTATCTTCTACCATATGTGCCATATTTCCTTTTAGAGGGTCAGGGGTATCTTTGCCATAATGTTGCTTCCTGCTATTTTCAATGGGTCTCCCATCTTTCTAATTTGTATTATATGGCATATCATGCAACCTAGGCCTTTCATGTTTATGTTGGCCTTCCTGTTTAGTCCGCTGAATGTTTGGGTTCTGAGGATTTCTAGGGTTATCTCTTTTGCTAACCATACCTGTAGCTTTCCTCTTGTTTTCAATAGTTAATGCCACTTTCTATGCTTTAGCCAGGGTCATAGGGCACCAATTTCTAAGTTCATACCCTGTCTTGGGATCAAATGCTTTCAGATAAATGCTCAATGTTGCTGGATCAGTCAGTTTAGATCCATGTGGTATTTTGTTGTGTAACTTGGAAAATTTTAGGTTGAAATCATACACTGACTCATTTTGGTATTTTTGGATGCTTATCAATTCATGCAATGCAAACTCAAGGGCATACTGATTGCCATACTGCTCCTTAAATTGATTATGGAAATCTATTATTGAACTAATTGAAGCATCAGGTAAGCTATTAAACTAGTCTCTTCCATCTTCAGTCAAAGACATCATGAATAACCTCATTCTAACATCTTCATAGTCCATACCAATATCTTGTATGAAAGCATTGAATCTTCTTATGTGATCTTTAGCTGATATTGCAATGTTCCCAGTGAACTTGGGAAAAATATTTCTCCAATTACTATCCATAGGATATGGAGACAACTAATATCCAGTTAGATCAAATTGGCTACATATGTTTGTGAGGTTTTGAGGTGGGAAATTCATGGGTGGCAGGTTAGGATAGTAATTATATCTACTTGGAGGCTGATGATAAGCATATTACTATTGTGGGTTTATGTGGGGATTTATATAAGGATTTTGTGGTCTATAATATTGTTGGCTAGGGGGTGGGTAAGGATTAGCCATATGTTGAGAGGTGTTGTGTATGGGAGGTGGTCTAGGAATTTTAGGGAGGGTATTCTGATGACTTCTGGATGCTTGTGAATTGGATACACCACTTATATTTTGGTGTAAGTTTTGCTGTGGATTCCTTGAAGTGTTTCCTCTGTGTGGAGGTACATATTTTGGGGGGGCTATTTTAGCCCTGCTCTTTATCTGTTGAATCTCTTGTTGCAACAACCTCTTAGTTTCCTCTATCTTGATCATCTCAAGTTCTTCCTAGAGCCTAAGCAGATCTTGTTGTGCTTGATTCATACCTCCTGAATTCTTTGGACTTTCATTTATTTCTTGAGTTGAGAATCCATGTTTTACCCCTTCTCCCTGATGTAATGACATTTTAAAATTATATTCAGCTTGCCTTTGATCAATTTCCCTCATGGCCCATGCTTCACACTCAAGCTATTCATGAGGATCAGGTCTGAATTTTGCCAATATGTCATTAGTTACCCCTTTGAGATTTTCATTTGATTCATGTACAGGTGTAAAACTATTGTGAGTTATGATAGTTTGCTCTCCATTATCCTCTTAAGCCTCCTAGTTATTATTCTGGTGAGAATAATTTAATGTTCCAATTCTTTTAGGTATGTTTCTAGTTGGTGGAGATGATTGCAATCTCTCGCCTTCCATCTCAGATCTCCTACCATCCATTTGGTATTAACTTTCTGTTATGACAGGTTCTAGAGTTGCCACCTATTTTGTAAATAGGAAAAAGTTTATAATTTATCTTTCTGGATTCTTCTTGCCATCAGAGTTACCAAATTGAATTTCAAATTTTCTGACTCTATAAAAGGAATGGTTTCTTACTAAGGTCTTTTATTTATTCCTAGTAGAGTCACCAATTTGTTAGGTCTCAAAAATGCAAGTTGCTAATCCTAAAAGGATGCCAGGCTCTATGCTTAGATTCGTAACATTTTTGAACTAACACGATAGAATCAACCTTTAGGGTTTGATGACTCCCTACACTTTAGGTCCTGCTAAACCTAGGCGGGTGAACCTTGAAAAACTAAAGTAGATTGAATGTAAATATTTTGACTAAGTAAATGGATCTACCTATAGTGTAAAAATGGTGTAGAATAGATAAAAGCTTGCTAACTAATTCTATATCTAATATCTGATGGATGGTTGGTATAAATTGTATAAGCAATACCAAAGTGAATTTTATGACTGTGCTTAACTAATAAAGGGGTTTTAAATGATGAATTGAAATAAGACCAGTGCCTTGTTGGGTAAATAGAGTCAAATGGAAGACTAAGACTAGTGGCTTATAGTAGGCAATAACTCTAACTATTTGGCAAAAATATTTTAGTTTATAACTTGTATAAACGTGTAAGGAAATGACTGACAAACTCTTCTTAATAATCCAATAGATAAGATCATATTTCTTGTTATTCACCAGAAGGAAATTTAATCCTTTCTTGAAGGAACCAATTGAATGAAATATGCAAGAACAACGGATAATATCAATTTGGAGATAGAATGGCAATTCTAATTATATGGTTCTTCTTAGTAATCCAAACTAACACTTCCAGGTTACTATGATTGATTAGAAGGATTTTAATTCCTCTAATGGAAACCAATTAATCCAATCACACAACTACAACAAATGTGCACTAACAAATTAAATATATACTTGATATATTAATTTGAATAACAAGGAAATACTGAACTGGAGACAACCATACAATTTAGTAACTTTAACAAACAATTGATGCTAGAATAAAACCATAGAATCAGAGAACTTCAATTTACTTCTTCAATAATATACTTGCAACATGGTCTTTTGAAACATTGTAAACTTCATGTATTATATCCTACTGCTGATGATAATTCAACATCATATGTTTGAACTTATATACAAATGCTTATGAAGAGACATAACTCTTCAAAATGTCTTTTTGGGAATTAACAAGATTAACATAATAACCATAAAAAAAAACAATGCTTAAACTCTATTCCACAATAGGTATAGCTGAGCAATGTGATCCAAGTATTCCTGGCTGCGATGTGTATCAGTAAATTCAATAGCGTTTCTTGTGATCACATCCATCATAACCATCCTCTCCAAATGCTTCCAAGCTTCCCCAGATGCAGAGTCTTTGTCCTTGAGAGCTCCTAAGGCTTCATGTAATATCACTTGACAGTCTTTGCTCCATTCCTCTTTGCTCTTTAATTCTTTATTGCTCTTGAACAACGTGGGCACTCCTGCTTTTGAGGCTTCAACACATCCTTTGGCATCATTCTTAAGTTGATCATAATACTTCTAATGCTGCTCAATCAAATCTTTTACATTGGAGGTACCTGTAATGTCAGAAGTATCTTTACTCTGTGTCTCATTGAGTTTCTCCTACAACCTTTTGTCAAGCCTCTCATTCTCATGGATCACTTTATAGTTTTGAGAATAAATATCCCAAAATTGGTTCAACCAATGCATCATGTTGGCATGCCTGTTCTAGAGCATCGTTGTAAGTGTATCTATCTGAACTTGAGTAATCTGGTCAATAGACAGTGATTGAGTGCTTTGTGACCTTTCTCCTTAATCTTTTCACTGACCCTCTGAAAGTGCTCTTAACAGTATATTTCAAATAATCATTTTCCTTTGTTAATCTCTCACAACTCATTTTATATGCATCTCATTCTTTGATTAACTCTTAGTCTATGCTTTATTCAACTTTACAATGTTAATGCCAATGTCAGTAGTGATCAAGGGGTCAGTTTCCCTTGCCTTTAAAGTCATGACATGCCCAAAAGTTTTTCTCAGTGTCTATAATGGTTGCCTTCTTATGGGGAGGATATAAGGCCCATATCATCAATGAATTTTCATCATTATTATATTTAGTGGCCATATACAATTCTGTGACACCCTCTGGAGTGAGCTTATATTTGTCATCTGTGTTATGTAGAAAAATATCAAACACTAAAGTAGAATTCAAATCAAGACCAGGAAAGATCATCACCCCTGCTTCTCTGAGCAGTTGTCTTCCCTTACTAGGAGTCATATCTTGCAATTCACTATCCACTATTGTTTTCAACATATCAAGTAACTATCTTTCATTGCTAGCCGAGATATCATCAACTGAATCCCTAATTTCCTTCCCCTTGCATTTATATAAAAATGATTTAAATTCTTTAGAATGAATAAATTTATCATCTAAAATAAAAGAATCATATGCTACTTGTCATGGATCCTCATCAGCAGACCCCTCCTCATCATATTCTATACCAGGAGATTGATAGGATTGCATTCTTCTTTTAGATATCATAGCTACTTGTTGACATGGTTCTTCTTCGTCTATAGGTCCCTCATCACCAGAGGACAACAATTCTATTTCTGCAAGATGCCTCCTCTTCTCATCTAAATCCCTATTATATTTCTTAACCACTAATTCAACTTCAGTCTCTTCCAAATTCCTGATGATATCATCGTGTGGATATGGGACATGTGTGTATCCAATGAGGTTCTATTTTATCTGAGCAAGGTCAATAAAACCCTTAGGATCAAAGCCTTTTCTTGGCTCAGCACATCTCATATTGTAATGCATCAGTTTATCCATAATGAGACCATAACCCTCCTTGGATACCACAGTAAAATCTCCAAAGCATAGAGTACTAGGCATAAAAGATTGTTTGTCATGGGAGGTCAAGTGTATCACATTAGAACAATTCATTTGCCTAACTATTTCTAAGTAGGCAATCCTGTCAGGAACAGTCTTAGGCAATATAAAAGGAGTGTCCTCAAAACCATAAACTCTGACCATGGTAGCATCCTCAAAACAATACCAGTCTCCCAAGTTGTGGGTAACAGTAGGAGGACAACCAAAATCTTTAGTTCTGAGAAACCTTTTTATTTCATTTGATAATGAGTACTCACAGGGATGATTGAAATATCTATTGATGTGTTTGTTGATAACTGAGAGGGGGGGGTGAATCAGTTATCCTAATTATTTCTTCTTTTGAACTTTCTTATTAATCAATGCAGCATTAAATCAAACAAACAAACATTACCATGAAATGAAAAACACATGACATAGTATTTTTGACATGGAAACCCTGTTAAGGGAGAAAACCACGGGGTGATTAACCCAAAGATTATTCTCTGTTAGAAGAATAAGGAATTACAAAATGGCACTTGCCAATTAGGGCTCACTGCCCGAGCACACTGCTCACAAAGAGGCCCACTGCCTACAAGGAGACACACTGTCTACAAAGTGATAAGAATCATAGTCTTGAACTGATTGGAAGCATCTACATATGCTGGAGTTCAGTTCCGGTTAGGCTCAGTACACTGATCTGCTACACTTCATCTTTCCTCTATTCTTTATTCTGCTATCCTTTCACATACCGGATCTTTCTTACTACTTCTGCTCTGTTCTGCACTTATTCGCATACACCATCACACAATTACTTTCTTCACAACTAAATCCATCCTCTATATATATCCGCACTAGTGATTTCATTATCTTTCTAGTCGGCACCCGGAATAATCTATCTTCTCACAAACTCTGTTCTGTCGGCTGAATCCTTGCATATCAAGTAATGCGGATCAAGCATATACTTGTAGATGTCATTCATCATGTTGGCCAAACATGATTCATGCCTTCACAACCTTTACCATCAACAGTAACACATCCAGAAAATAGTCTGATACTCTGTCAGTTAGTTCTTCCTCTGTTCTCACTATCTCTCAGGAATCCGGTACTCAACTATTCATATCTTTTTCTTTGTTCATCACCAGAGGCTAAATCCTTGGAATATACTACTCAAGGTAGTCCTCTTGACTTCCCCAAATCTGCACTGCACCAAGACACTTCCTCTGAGAGATCCGGACCAATCTGTCGGACCTTGCCACATGCTCTGTTCTTGTTCACCGGACCACAACAATCTTCATTCTGACTTCCGGTAGAGACACACCATGACTTGCAGATATGTGGGATGACCTTTGTTGCCATTAATGACAACAACCATGAATCCATATAGTGTCTCTTGCCAACAATCTCCCCCTTTGGCATTGATGGCAACACTTAGTGAAAAATGACTAAGTGTTTACACTATGCTCCCCCTTGGCTGATGCTCTATCTTTATATACAATTTCCAGAACTCCCCCTTAGTTGGATTCCTCATTTTTCACTGCTCCTCACTCCCCCTTTGACATCAATGGCAAAGGGTAGGGTCCGCACACCAAAATTTTCAAAAATTTTCTATACATAGCCGCATATTTACATACTCACATAAACTGAAGAATGTCTGCAAAAGATGTCTTCAGTTGGATCAGTTTTGTAGCCCAACTTTGCTTCATTCTATCCAAAATTGAAATGTGACCACTCAACAAAAATGCAAATGCATCTGCCCTTTTTAGATCTTTCGGATCACTTGTCTGGGCTGTGATTTGAGCTTCTGCTATGGCCTCATGCATGGCCTCTAGCTTAGGGACAATTAACCCCCTGAGCTCACTCAACCTGCTTATTCTATTTTTCCTTTCCTTCTCCAATTTCTTGATTTCACTCAAGACTGCAATAGTCTGACATTCTTGATTTGTTATAGAGGAAGAAAGAGGATCAAAACTTTGAGACAAGCTTAGTAGTGTGTCCTCTTGCTCTTTTATTTTCTTCTCAATGTCCACTGTTACCTTGGACCAGGAGATACAAAATTTGTATATTTCACCGCCATCCTTAAGAGCATTTTCTAAGCTCTTTATCCCAATGTTCATGTTTCTCCTATCATTAATGATCAAACCCTGAACCTCGGAGAACCTTTTATCCAAAAACTCCTTCCGGACCTTTTCTTCAGCTGATTTTTCTAGAGATTCAAAATGTGTACTAACACTGCTGACTAAGGTTTTGAGATTACCGAAAGAGGAGGCTATGGGATCCTTCTAGAAAGATGGCATGATCTTTTCCAGCACTCCAGATGCTACCTCCATAAGCTCACAGTCTTCCATGTGAGATTTCAGTAGTTTCTCTTTGACTTTCTCATTTGCAATTGAGGCTATTTTCATTGTTTGCACCGGTGACAAAGAGTCAAAATCTAATGGTCCTTTTAGCAGGTCCAGTTCATCAATTTCTATAGTGGCTTTTGTCAAGAATTCTTGAACAGTTTGTGCAGTGTCTCTTGCCGGAGACAGATGTTTCTTCTCTTCTGTAGTTTTGTCCTTTGGAATCTTTTCTCCTTCCTTACTCTTACCACTTTCAGTTGTGGTTTTCTCTGTTGGGGTCTTCTCTTTCTCTGCATCCTTGGTGCTGTCAACCTCTTTTTCTTTAACTGCTGCTTCTTTCTCATGTAGTTTCTCTTCTTCTTGGGATCTGGAGACTGTAGGAGAAGCCGGAGAAGAGATGTTAGTCTGTTCTAGTGGCACTTCTTCCGGAGCAGATGATTCCAAGTCTGCAGCTGTTTCTGCACCTGAGTCCTCTGTAATAGGAATATTAAACCTTTTGTATGTATTCCGGAGGATCTCTTCAGTGTCCTTGGCTACTTTGTCGGTCTCACCAAGCATAAGCAGATTCATCCTTGCTTTGCTTCTGAATTCATCCTTACAGTCCTTGAATATCATGTTCATGGTTTTGTGATCAATTGAAGGATATAGCTGAATAGCTATCTGTTCCCTGATCTCAAGGTCTTTTGCCATGGCATTGTTCTTTCTTATTTCTAGTTCCATCTCTAGGCTCTTTGGGATTTCAGAGATAATCTCAATAAAAGCTTTATTGTAGATGTTCAAGTACCTTATTATAGCTTCCTGCAGGATCTTTTGATCTGCCTCATTGTAGTCATCATAGAATTCAGCCACCGGTTGAAGGTTCCCATCCACAGTGACTGATTTGACTACACTGTCTAGAGACAGGGTGGGCTTTTCAGAAAATTCTTCTGTCATTTCTTCCTTGTCTCGGCCAGAAGAGGGTTTACCGGATCCTTTCTTTTTCTGTTTCTTTATTTCTTTCACTCCCTCATCTGACTCAGTTTCTTCTTCATCCTTTTGGCTTTGATAAGCTCTTGAGGCTTTTGTCTTGGATCTCTTACCGGATCCCTGGACTTTCAGTTTTGAGCTTTTGGTTTTGATAGGTGTGGATCCTTTTGATGATCTGGTCCGGGCTGAGGATTCCACCGGAGCACTTTTCTTGCTTTTCTTTTCTGCCTCTTTCTTTTCTTCCTCAGATTTTCTTCTCTTTTCTCAGCTGGCATCAAGTGCCTCCTTTAAGATGCCTAGGCCTTGAGCAATATGCTCTACTTCTTTTCTCACCTTCCTCTTTATCTCAGGTTCCCTGAGTTCTACATGGATCTTTACACTCAGCTCCTCAAAGGTTCCAAACCTTTCTGCCTTTGGATCTTTGGGCTGACTTAGCATGTGTTGAACATGCAGCTCCACTATCTGTTCATCAACTTCATACCCCATGGGCATGATCCAGACAGTCCTTGGCTCCACTGCCTCCATTAGGCACTGATCAGTGTCCACCATAAAGCACACTGAGTCTTTGTATTTTTCAACAAGAGACTGGGGAATTCTTTCTCTTTCTTGCATCATGCTTTGGAAGTTTTTGAAGTATCCCCATAGGGCTGTATTTCTTGCTTTGGCATCCCCAAGCCCATGTAGATAGTCTCTTATCTGGACTGCAACAGGTTTGTCATTCTGCCATGCCCATCCACTTGATCCGGGCAGCTCATTCATGAAGTAGAAAAATAGACATAATATAAGAGTACCATACTTAAAGGAATTCTTTTTGTCCTTCTTGATTTTCTGTATATTTTCCATTAATTGGCTTAAGAGTAGTTCGCAGAGATCATATTCTGCATTCTTCCTTAGTATTTCATAGGCAGTATACACTGCAGTTCCGGATACAGAATTCTCCCTGCTGGAGTGATAGATCTTGTATCCTATTATCATGGACGCATACTTGATATCCGGATCAGAAATATCTTCAATGGTCATTGCCCTCTTATCAAATTTTGATCCGGTGGCCTCAGTTACAATGTTATTTTTGACAGATTTGAGGATAGGTATCCGTCCGGAAGAGTATAGACTAGTTACTGCCCTAATTGCCTCTTTTGTGATCTTGCAGGGTCTATCCAGCCATAGGAAGTTGTCATGCATCCTGCTCAGTATATACCGGACCCATTCATCTTCTTCAAAGCGGGGGAAATGAATGAATTGATCAAATTGTTTCTTCTGGATACCCTTATACTCTGGTTTAAGCTCAAAATCATTGTATATCAGTTGTTTGTGATAGAGATCTCTCAATTTGAATTCCCAAATTCCTCAATGCTTGCATGTATGTAAACCCTAATGTCTTCTGTGTGTAAAACTCCATGAGGAACACTAGAAAATGCTCCTAAGGGATCTACCTCCAATTACTTGTATGGATGTTTCTTAAATTCAGGTCGGGGCCTATCTGAGATTTTTACTATATTTGGAGTAGCCATTTCTTCAAAAGATTTGTAGCAAGATATCGAAAGTGGAAAATACCTTTTGCGTCTTCGGTTGCACGGAGTGGCTGGATTGATTTCTGTATGTAATGACTTCGGCAGGAGATCTTCGGTGAACTTGATGAATTTTGTTTTAGAGCTCCGCTTTTCACTTCTTCTTGGATGTGGAATGATCAAGTGATTGTTGAGAAATCCCTTATATCATTTTGCAAACCCTAATATCTGTTTGCAATAAATGCTTCACCTATATTATTCCGGTTTGCCTTGTCCGGATATCTTGGAGTATCCCGGATCAGTCCTGATCTATGAACATCATGTGGATCTTTCAATCATGAATAAATCGTGATGACACATTACAAGAACATCCCAAACATTCTGTCCAGTCCGCAGAGTAAAATAATGTACTTTCGGATCTCTTCGGACCCTTTTGTAGTCCTCTGTCATTCTGGAGCATCTCCCGGAACAGGTCTTTACTTGATCGATCACAACTTCTTTACATCTTCATGCGGACCTCTGAAATCTTGTCTGGATCATCTTAGGACTTTTATCTTCAAACCCTTTACTCCGCATCTTGTGTCACATCCAGCACCACTTGATTGGCTGGGGGAATAGGATTTTCTTTGAGTCTCCCCCTGAGCCAGAGCTCACTTTTTAATTTCCAGAAGAAATATCAGCACCAGAGTCTGGTGCGGATCCAACCTCTACATTCTCTAAACTTTTCTTCACCCAAATCTTGTTCATCTGATTCCTAACTTCATCCACATTCATCTTTTGTTTACCCTTGTCTTGATTCTGATTGTATACCGGACCTCTTTTGTCCTGATTCTTGCTTCTGCAGACTTTTGCACTATGACCGGACCTACTACAGATTTGGCAAATAACATATCTTTGCATATTTGACTGATAACCTCTTGATATGCATTGATTAGCCATATGACCTACTCTATTGCATGCAAAGCATCTACCATTGAATGATTTGTTTATTTACATATTTCTGCATTCATGAGACTTGTGTCCATACCTTTTGCAGTTAAAGCACTGTCCGGACAAGGATGAATTAGTCTGATTCATTCTCTTCCTGCACTGATTAGCTTTGTGACCAAAGTGATTGTAGCTGTGGCAGTATCCATTGAAGGATGGATATCTTTGAGCATTGGGCTGTCTTACCGGAGGTCTTCTAGGCCTATTCCTTGGATTTTCTGATCCAAAATTCTTTTGACCGGATCCGGAGCTTTCTCCTTTCTCATATCCCAAACCATACTTGTCATCTGTCCTCTTTTGACTTCCAAGAAGTACTTCAAGTTGGGCAGAACTTATCTTGAATTTTTCTTTATATTCATTTGCTGTTTGAAGATCTCTTTTGAGAGAAACAATTTGATCCTCAAGTTTTTCTTCATTATCTTTGGCCTCTTCAAGATCAGATTCAAGATGTCTGATAATTCTATCCATCTGGTGGCATTCTTCTGATTTCTCTTTAAGAGATTGTCTTAGATTATCTTCATCTTTTCTTTTTTCTTCAATCTCTTGAGTAAACTTTATAGTTCCTGATTCCATTTCATGTCTTAACATAATGACTTCTTTTGATAACTTTTCACATAACTTGGTTTTCTCAGTCAATTCTTCATTTGTATTGCTTTCTTCACTTTGTCTTGCCAATTGTTGGAGTAGCTCCTTTCTCTTTTTCATAGAGAGACTTAATTTGTCCTTTAGTTCTCTCATGAATTCATCAGCCTGTTTGAGTCTTTCCTTTAATTCATTGACTTCAGAGTTTGACTGTTCAAGATCCTCAAGGGCAGTCTTGAGTTGCTCCCTTAAACCATATGCATCCATTTGAACTCCCAGATCTTCCTCAAGCTGTTAGGCTCTATTAGGAGGAACTTATCTCTGATACCAATTGTTGATAACTGAGAGGGGGGGTGTATCAGTTATCCTAATTATTTCTTCTTTTGAACTTTCTTATTAATCAATGCAGCATTGAATCAAACAAACAAACATTACCATGAAATGAAAAACACATGACACAGTATTTTTGACGTGGAAACCCTGTTAAGGGAGAAAACCACGGGGTGATAAACCCAAAGATTATTCTCTGTTAGAAGAATAAGGAATTACAAAATGGCACTTGCCAATTAGGGCTCACTGCCTGAGCACACTGCTCACAAAGAGGCCCACTGCCTACAAGGAGACACACTGTCTACAAAGTGATAAGAATCACAGTCTTGAACTGATTGGAAGCATCTACATATGCTGGAGTTCAGTTCTAGTTAGGCTCAGTACACTGATCTGCTGCACTTCATCTTTCCTCTGTTCTTTATTCTGCTATCCTTTCACATACCAGATCTTTCTTACTACTTCTGCTCTGTTCTGCACTTATTCGCATACACCATCACACAATTACTTTCTTCACAACTAAATCCATCCTCTATATATATCCGCACTAGTGATTTCATTATCTTTCTAGTCGGCACCCAGAATAATCTATCTTCTCACAAACTCTGTTCTGTCGGCTGAATCCTTGCATATCAAGTAATGCGGATCAAGCATATACTTGTAGATGTCATTCATCATGTCAGCCAAACATGATTCATGCCTTCACAACCTTTACCATCAACAGTAACACATCCAAAAAATAGTCTGATACTCTGTCAGTCAGTTCTTCCTCTGTTCTCACTGTCTCTCAGGAATCCGGTACTCAACTATTCATATCTTTTTCTTTGTTCATCACCAGAGGCTAAATCCTTGGAATATACTACTCAAGGTAGTCCTCTTGACTTCCCCAAATCCGCACTGCACCAAGACACTTCCTCTGAGAGATCCGGACCAATCTGTCGGACCTTGCCACATGCTCTGTTCTTGTTCACCGGACCACAACAATCTTCATTCTGACTTCCGGTAGAGACACACCATGACTTGCGGATATGTGGGATGACCTTTGTTGCCATCAATGACAACAACCATGAATCCATATAGTGTCTCTTGCCAACAGTGTTTTCCTTGCACATACAATGTAGAATAAAATACTGGTGTACTCTACCCTCAAATGCTAAGCTAAGTGATCAAATGAGTAGACTCCAAGGTTCTTAATTAGTTACTTTTTGTGTTGCGACTTGGGATAACTTAGCAGTAGAATGCGAATTACTATTTGACACAAAGGGACTTATGTAAATGCTCAACAATAGGAAACTTGTTTCTCTTGGATAACATGTAACATAGCTTCTTCGAAGGTCTAACAATATGACAACTTTAAGATATGATAGTGGAAGCTCTTGAATCTAAATCTAATAGGATTTTAAAGAAAATGCAAAAGGAAATGGGTTTAGAAGACTCTAATCTAAATGTAAGCAATCACCACTGATTCATCGGAATCTCAACCACACTTTGCTTTGCCATTAGGTAACAACTACACAAAGGTGATGCCATCCTCTAAGGGAAAAGTAAGATTTTCAAATTACTTTTGTACACAAAGTAATTGAAGTTAAGTTCAAATAATGTTCAGACTAACCATGCACTACAATCTGCCATCGACAAATTGTAAATGGTATGAACTAACGACACACCGAACATGAATCAGCAACAACAACTTCCATAAAACATAAAACTAAATTTCTAAAAAAACAAACTAAACTGATCTTATTCTATGAGTGAACACTTAGAAACCATGCAATCATTTGAAACAACAGAAATCACCATGAAAATTTCAGCAATGAATTAGTATTTATTTCAGCAGAGTCATGAGCAACAATTTCTCAGAGCATTCCCCCCTTACAAATGAGAACAAAATGGGTTTATATAGGCCTCAAAATTCAATGGATGGCCAAGATTAAAACTTGAAATCGAGGGCCCCTATTGTGCCACACAGGCAAGTGGTTACAAAATTTACTAAAATTGGACCTTGCATTTATGATGCACCAACTAAGTGGAATACCCTCATTTATGACTTTTCCTTTTTGTGGTAAATTCCACAAATCTAGTGATGACACGTGTAACCTCCTCCATAGGGACATTTGGCAGAGTTTGAATGGTGCCCTCTATGATTTGCAGCTCCTCTGTACATTTGACAATTGTCATTTCCCAACCAGCCATGGATGTCTGAAACATGCCCGTGAAAGTGGAAAGTGTACAAATATCATCCAACAACTACCTAGAAATAGCCCGTGTATGCTAAAAATACCTTGCATGCATCTCGTCTTTTAGCAAGTATTCATCAATCTCTCCATTGGAATCAACTACCTTGTTTATGAAAACAAGTATTTTGTTTTGCATTTCCCAAAGTACTTCTCTTGTTTGAGTGCAATCACTCTCAATCTTTCCCAGAACTTGTTCCTTTATGCTGAGTGCACAATACCAAGAATGGAAATTATATGTTGAACCTTGTTCAATCACTCCCTCATCCAACAATGTGGCACTTGGAGTATAAATCAGCCTTTTCAACTGAGGCATAACTTCTTCCCTTACACTTCTAAATTTTGCCAAAGTAATTAGAATATTCTGAACTCTATCAAATGTTGAAGCAGCCCCCTTGTACAACTTGACAATTTCATCTATGAACCCATCAACTTTGATCTTGAAATTTGCTGCCCAGTCTTGCAATACTTGAGATGAGGACCTCATTTCTTCCAAATGTGCCACAAACTCCTATGAAAGCAATGCAAGTGGTGCAACCATCTCCTTAGCTTGACTTACTGGCCTCACCAACTACTAAATATAGTGTTGAAATGCCTCCCTCTCTAGCTAAATCCTTTGTTCTTGTTCCTTTTGTAACCTTTCTTTGATGACTGCAACCGAATCTTCCAACTCTTCTATCTCTTGTTCTGCTGTGGCTGGTCCCAAATCAAAAGTATTGATGTCATATGCACTTGGAGCACCATTATCTACCTCTTTGCTGATTTTTGGGACAGTAATATGCACTTGCCTTGACCCCGAGCTGCCTCTTGTGATCTTCAAGAATTTAGTAATTTTTTGCTTTCCATTGTCAGTTCTGGCTCTGCTCAGCAAGTCTTCCAAACTTAGGATGGGTTCCCTTTCAATAACAGACTTCTCCTTGACCCAATCTCTTAACCACTCAGGCAGATTAGACAAGTCCTCCTGACTTTCTTCGTGAACTCCCTTATGTTGAACAGTGGGAAGAGCCTCTTCATCAAACTCATACAACTCTTTGTCATTTTGATTTTTAGCTTATGTTTCTATCATGACCACTTCTTGTTCCTTAGATGATTTTGACACCACTTCGCCAATTTGATTACCTCATTTGTTTCCTTGATCATCTTGGATTTTCAAAGCTGTCTGCTCATCATGTCTTACTTCATCTTCATCAATATTTATTATATTATTACCCTCCTGTCTTGAAAATGCACTAGCTTCCTTCTGATCATTAGTCTTTGCCTTCTTACTTGGCTGAATATCCTCATGAGGATCATCACCTTCACCCTCTAAACCATTGGAATTACTGGATGACCCACTACTTGAAGTATCCTTGGACTGATGTACACTGACTCCTCCCATCGAGTTGTAAGTCAATTGGACATTTTTCTCCTCAAGTCTACGAATTTGGAAGTCTACATACTTTCTTGTATGCGCTACAATTGGCATCATCAAATCATCATTGCCTGTGACTTCTTGTTCTGACCAATTGATGGTGAAGGGTCTATCCCTCTTCTCTTCATATAAACTTTGTGAAAGTCTTTTGTGATTCTCCTCAAGCTGATCTAGAATGTTGATCACTCTTGTTGCTCTAACCAGATCCAAAGACAATTGGTAGCAACTTTTCTTTCTAATTTCTATGTCATCATATGCATCTATCCAGTGATCCTTGAGCTATGGTCTATGCTCGTACTTGATCCCAAATTTCTGTCTGACTGTGCCAAATGGATCAAAGTTACTGCATGCATCATTGTGGCACACCAAGTTGTAAGCCTGCAACTCTATCTCTAAATTTTCAGCTGCTTGTAATGACATGCAAGTCTCAAGCCTCCCGATGCTGATTGGAAACTTTGTTGCGGTCTTTTTCCTCTTTCTCTGAACTTTGTCAATTACAACCAGCTATCTTGTAACTTCTAGTAACACCATTCTGTCAGTGGGGTATCTAGGCAATCTGTAAGGTAATGATGAAAAGCCCTCCACATGGATGTATGTGAATCTTGAAAACTGAATAAACCACTTTCCGTATTTTTCCACGAAGTTCATGGCCTCCTTCGACAATCTCCTGCATGTGCTACCTTGTAACAATCTAACAATGTGTATGGAAAAGGCATCATTAAACCTTTTGTAATGGGATATAGCCTACAAGTGCAGCTGAGGATAGCAATCATAAACCTTGAACTATCCTTCTCCATTTCCAACTCTCCCCTTGCAGTTCAGTCCTGAGTATCTTTCATTTCTGACAAGCATATACATGACATATGAGCTCATATAAAATGTTTTCATTTCCTGTAAACCCTTCAATTGATCATTGATGTTGCTGCTGATCATTTCAGCCCAATCTATCATTCTTTTTCCACTTATAATTTCTTCAATGAAGAAGAACATCCAGGGCTCAAAATTTGCCGATTGTGGGTAGCCCATGAGGCGGTTAAAAAACACAACCATATAGTTGATTTCTTGATGAAAGTTGGACTTGTGAAGTTTTTTAGGCACCTTACTCACATGTGGCCTTGGTTGCACCAACCAGTTGTTGTTTATCACCTCTATACATTTCTCAGGTCCAGCCAAATAAAGTTGCAAAGCAAACTCCTTGTCACAGAATGTAGTAGTTTTGTATGAGGGAATGTCAAAAGCTTCTGCGATCGCCTCCTTTCTCAGATAAGCAAGTACTTTGCCCTCTCTAGTCATAATGCATCTCCTTTCATGATTATAATGCTTAGCGCATTCTAACATCGGCTCTAGACACAACATTGCTGGCAGGAAATAAGCAGCTTGTACAATCTCATTCTTGAACATTCACCTGATTAGATCTGATGGATTGGGTTTGTGCAAATTTTGCCAAATCTCTTCCATATTGGTCTTCCCCAGATTAGTGTCATAGAGGTTTTGCCACTTTGAAGTGATCTTTGTTTCTGGCCACGTTCCCTTCATGTCACTCCTCATTAGTGCTTGTCTATCTTTCGCACTCATCCTTCACCTGCACAACTGTTTTATGTCAAAATCTCAAAAATGACATTTAGTAACAAGATAATAGTAACAAAACCTACATTTAATACATGTAGGATTATTTGAATGCAAGATTTTAATTTATCTCACCCCTCTGCTAAAAAGAAAAAACAATAACACGATTCCTGTGAGAATAAAATGTCCAAATGTCTCATTAACACATTCAGCTCCTATTTGCCTTTGTCGAAGCTAATCTCCTGATGAACCTGCAATGATCTTATGTTGTAATCCTGCATGTGTTTAATGGAGGGGAGGTCAATTTCCAAGTAATAGTAGGTGACGTTTCTTAAACTTTCAAAGATTCCAGCCAAGGAAGACACTCTTAAATCTGCACTTAGGAAGTTTTGAGCATACAAGGTAGATTATGTAAAATAACTAGCTTAACATCCAAGAACCTATTTAGAAAGACCTCATAAGGATCCCCTCTTGCAGACAAAACTCATGAACATAGTCAGGCTTCTAAATACTGATCAAAAGATACGTGCCTCAATACTCCTGCCACAAATCCAAATTAACTCACTATCCATGCATTTTTTTAGAGTGTAGTGCCTATTTAATTGAATGCTAAGAATAGAATAGAGTTGTTCTACACAGAATCATTCAATGATGGCTTCAATCAGTATCTTCATGATTGCCAAAGAGGTGATAGTATTACAGCGGGTCTAAGCGAATGTTTTAGATCCAACCACATTTGGCCAAAAAGTATATTTTGTGAACTTAATACTTAACTCCATCCTAGTGGTCTTTTCATTTCAACGTGCACAATGTAGGAATTGCAGTGGACTCTTAAAAGTCCATCCCTCCATGCATTTACGAGGGTGTGCCATATGTTTTGAGAAAACCTCACCACGCATTTAACCTTTGCCAAGACTCAAGCGATCAACCCAGAGCAGACGTTATACTTCACACCAGACGTGATGCTGAGAATAGAATGCTTATGTGATGTTTTGAAGAACCGCCAAAGGTCCATTAATAACCATGCTATGCCAAAGATACCTCGCTCAAACAGTCACTCAAGCCCACCGAAGACTAACTCAAACATGAAGAGTTCTCGACAAGTCATGAAAATCCGCTCAAGTGGTCATTTAGATTGTTAAGAGAATAGGAAGACAAAAGCAATGTCACAAGGTAAATAAAATCCGCTTAGGTGGAGATCTAAGGAGGAGCAGGCATGTTGTGTAATAAAAGAAACATCCCAATATGTTGCAGGGTGATTGAAAACGTCCGCCCGCATAAGCATTTGAAATGAGTGCGCTCCATGTATAGTTAGGGTATTTTATGCATTGTAAGTGATCTACCAATCAATCTCACATGAGTTGGAGCGAGCTTTTGGATGCTCTATACAGTTACAACAATTCAAACTACAAAATCTTTTAAAGGATGTGCATGGGCAGGGGCTCTTTGAATTTCCACCTTCATCGATTGACTTGGCATTTTAAGCTTTGAGCGGACTTTTAGATAGCTCATGCGCGACTTCGCAAGAGGAAAGCAAATTTGTGCCAAAGCAGTCCTTGAGTGTTCACATGATGTTTGAAATTTGATCAATGTTGAAACAAGCCTCTTCGCTTAACTTACTCCTCATGACAATATTCTGATCCAAGCTTTGCTCATGAAGCTGACCACTCGTGATCACATCTTTGAAGGCATTGGTACCATCAAAATTTAGACTTGGGCAATTTTCCAATTACATCTAACCCACGTATGACTTAATGCAGGAGAAGACCATCGGCATCCCTCAAGCAATAAATGGATTACAATATATCCCATTGACACCTGCAAACTGCTTTGCCCAGACAAGAATCGCCAAACAAGACCACAGCCAAAAACTCAAAACTAGCAGTCCCCACACTTGATGGGGCGATGTTGGACTACATCACAACAATATCTATATAACACTTTCACATAGTATTCTTCAAACTGAACATAGCTAGAATGGCCATACCTACTATCCCATATTCTGGTCCACATCTACACAGGTGACTTTTGCCCCCTCTGGTCTACTGGAACAGCTTTGAATTTAGTTGGCCATAATCCCACTTCTTGGCCATAATAAAGCACCATGTGCATGAGGAGTGAGTTATGTTCAAAGGAAATTGATGGGCATTGTTCTTTATTACAGTCAAACTAGAATCAATTTTGCCAAAAACATAGGTAGCATAATCAAACTGCCTTGCATTGTGGCACTGGACATCTGTAGCTATGACCATTAGAGGAATTGTCATTAAATCAGGGACCTCTAATCCTAGGACTTGGCCCACAAAGTAGTATGTGTATTGTATGTATGGTTCAAATAATGACACATGAAATGGAGGTCCATCATTCTCATTAAGAGGCACCATTTCTCCCTCTACCCTGGGCCTATGAATAGGCAACCTCCATCCATTATAAGTAGTATCCATTCTCCAGTACTCTTTATCCAAATCCTCATAAACTATGGGGATAGTACATAAATCAACCAAGTCAAAAACATCACAAATGGAATTCTTAGATAAATGTATAATAGGCTCCCCTTGCAGGTTGCATATAGCCTTGAGGCTTGGATTATATTGCCTAGCTAGAAGTTGGATGAGTTCTGCATTTAGAAACACATCAGGAACAACCAATTTGCCTAAATTCAATAGCCATGGGTTAGACACTGGAAAATTCCTGAATCTTCTGTTGTAGTGGAATTTGAAAAGCTCATAGCCTCTTATTGGCATCCAGACATTTCCTAGGTATTTACACTTGTCTTCTAGTTTCTCCACTTCTACCCTAAGTTGTGCAGACATTCAGGCTTTGGGAGTCGATCTAGGCAATTGGTCAATTAGGTCCTGGTTTAATTTCCTCTCTTTTGTTTTCTCCTCATGGGTTTTGTCAGTTTTTTGTTTTTTAGGTTTACTAGTCTCACCCTATTGTTTTCTGCTCTTTCCTTTTACCGGAGTCTCCATTACAATTTTGGACAATAAATTCAAATTACAGGCTATTGCATAGAAGTTTGTTTATATGTACCTGTTATTTTAAGGCTATGACCAAATTCCCCTATCTTCTCCTCCAAGTCTCTGCTTGCTTGTTCGCTTTAGATAATTCTTTCAAACTTAATTGCAATAGTTTCAAATGGCATTTCAGAGGATTTCTTCATTGTCTACAATTAATTGTTCCAGCGTTTCAATTTTCTTGATCATTGTGAAATGTCACATCATCATAACTTCTTTCATTGGCATGATTTTTGTAATGTCAGGGTGACTTAATATCTTCTTATGGCACAAACATTTTCTCATGGATCAATCACTGTGACCCTTCATCTGTCTCCTTGATGTGATTTTTCATATGTGAGTTTGTATCAACAAGATATTTTCAAGATCTGCTTGATATATAAGTGGGCATGGTTATCATCGGCCTGACTTTCTTTATCACTATAGGAACAACATTCTTCTCTAATATCTCAAGTGTCTCCGATATGACTATCGGTGAGAGTCTTGTAATGAACATGGTCATTGTTGTCATTGGGATAAGATGTGACATCAGGATGACTTATTTCAAGTTACCCAATGATGGTTGTTTTCCCGACAACCCTTTTATATCCTTCATCGGAGTGATCTATCAATATGTCACTGACATCTTTATCGTTGTGACCATCAGTTCAGCAAGACTTAAAAACCTTGTTTCAATTTGTTGAATTTCGCCGATGGTTCTTATCTTTTATATTAGTGTGAGCTATGCCAAAAATAATCCCTTTGGTCACTGAGACATCAACATGTTGAAGACACTCTATTTCCTTTCTCAATTGTTTATCTCCTGCCAATGATTAGCAATTCCATCCGTTCCACATGTTGTTCAGTGAGAGTCCCATCGAATTCTTTTATCAGTATGATCTACGTTGTTGGGGGGATTTGTGGAGTATTCCCCAATAGTGTTAGCTTATATCAATCGGTGTGACTGGGAATTATCTTTCTGATGAAGGGTCATCAGTGTCACTCCCTTCATCAGAGATCTCTGAAATTCTCTCTCTGACCAACATTCTCTTGTCGATACTCATTTTTGCCTATTTCTCATATAGAGCATGGATCGGCATGATGAAAGTAAGGTCTCACCAAAATTAAGGAGCTGAAGCCCTACATTACAATGCAGTTTGATGGGTAAGATATCAATTTGTGATGAAAGTCGTGATTTTTATGGAATATACTAGTCATTATTATGGTTTTGGGCATAATATTTTCTGATTTGGTCAGATAGGAAAATTTTGAATTTTACTGTCCCAACATATGACATGCTTGTTCTCAAAGTACAAGACTAGTGGTGATGAACTCCTCTACACTTTGGGATTTATTTGTCTTGTTTGTTCTCAAGGTGCAAGACCGGTGGTGAACAACTACACCTTGGGATTTTGTTTTGCGTGTTTGTTTTCAAAAAGTGCAAGACTGGTGGTGATGAGCTCCTCTACACTCTTTTGGGATTTCTTTGTTTATGCATTTCATATGGGAAAATTTTTTTAAAAAAAGAAAAAAATAATCACTACATTCTTTGTTCTCTACATGTCTTTAGTGTTGTCTTCTCCGTGTTTTGGGTGCTTGTAACTATCTTCTCCATGTTTTGTGTGCCTGTCATTGTCTTCAATGTGTCTGGCATGTCTTCTCCGTGCTTGGCATGTTTGTTGTGTTTGTTGACCTACTTTAATGCATGTATTGGCCTTGTGTTTAATGCATACATTAAAGTGGGGGCTAAATGTTATGTCAGAAAAATGCACCCTTGGGGGCTTTTTCCTAAAGGTTTAGCTGCTAGGTCTTTAGATTTGCATTTAGAGCATTTTGCATGTTAAATCAGACTCCCGATGAGAAAACCCATGGGTCTTGTGGCAAATAGGACCTAGGGGGCTGTAATTTAATAAATTTTGAGCAAAGACAGGAGGTGGACAAGGGCGCTAGCACCCTAGTCTAGCCCTATTTTGGATCTGCCCTAACTTGAAATGTCAGTTTTGTGACCGGTATTTGGTCTCCAAGCCGACATCATAATTTTCAAATACGAAATTCTTGGCGGGAACCTTAATAGTTGCATATATAAGTATGTGTAGGTTATCATTTAGAAACTAGAGGATGTTTATGTTTCAAAAGCTATTGGCATACTTGTGATATCGTTGTGTTGCAAAGTGTAGTATTGTTATTGTGTTTGTTTATAGGTTGGATTACATCTCCTCATGGCATTAAAGAGCTTCTTCCTTCCATGAGAGCTTCATCATCAAGGTATCATTTATCGTGCTTTATCAATCATTATCGTTTGGTTTTTGCCTCTACCTCCCAAGAGCACGTACTCTCTCTGAAAATAGTGTTTGGAAGATTTGAATGTCTCTCTGGGGCTTGACTGAGGCAAGCCTCTAAACACCAAAACCCCCTCCCACACTCCTTGTGATTATAGGTTATAGGTGTTGGATCTAGTGAAACTGGAGTTGCAGAGCAGTAAGGTAGACATTGAAGATCCTAGATGTAAAAAGAAGCTGGCAATGTTCAACATTTTGGGACAAGGGCACCATCAACCTTATCCTCCAATTTTTGGTCATGCAAAAAAGAAGGTGTAGTAGAGATTAGTGCTAGAAGGAGATCGAGACTGTGTGGAAAAAGTGACACACTGGACTAGGGCACCATCATTGTTGTCCCTGATTTTTCTATTTTTTGTCTACAAAAAATAGTAAGTTAACGTTCTCTGCCCTTTACTTATTTCCTATAGCATTTGTCGTAATTCACATATTTGATTATTATTTTGCTTAAATTAGGGTTTCAAGGACATAAAGGAATTAATTGGCAATCTTGTGTGATCACATCTGAATTTCCCAACAGAAAACCAAGTGGCAACTCAAATCTAATACCTGAATCTCCTCTTGATAGGTGAGGCACTCAGTTGAAAAGCCCTTGGAATGTTTTGTGGAAAGGAGGATTCAAACTAAACCAAACATTAACCCTCCACTAAAAATACCATAAAACATTGTCAAACTGCAATAGCTAAGGAGAACCTAGTTCTTCCTTTACAACCAATGGTAGAAATGTAGCCTTTTGCAAAATAAGGACTTAATTTCATTGGTATGATCAACCCACTTTCATCAATAGGCCACAAGTATATTATAACCACTACTTATTATTGCATTAGATAGATAGAAGAACAAGCATGCAAACAATGCACTACTGAGGTAGTAATAAAATTCATTAAGGAACATGCAATAACTAGGTTTAGAAGTCCTTTTGCTTTAGTTTGTGATAATGGACTAGCTTTTTCACCATTGAAGTTTTCAAATTAGGCTTTCGATAATGGGATTATCCTAAAATTTGCATCAAACTATTATTCCCAAGGCAATGGAGTCATTGAATAACAAAATAGAAGCCTACTAGATGCCATGAAAAAAATGTTAGAGAAAAACCTAAGGGAGTGGCACTCTCAGTTGAACTATGCATTGTGGGTAGATAGGACAAGAAATAAGGTTGCACTAGGTACTTCACCTTACAATCTATTTTATGTTCTTGAGCCTATTTTCCTAGTGCACCTTAAGATACCAATCCTATATAGTTTATGAATGATTACTTAGATACAGATGAAAAAATTGAAGCTAAACTCTTACAACTCCATCTAGAAAAAAAACATGACATGAAAATAAAAAATAAATTCCAAGCATAAGAGTGTTGTCAAGTGTTGGTTTGATAAGAGAGAAAAAGTCAAAACTTTCCATATTTTAGATCTAGTTTTGTATTGGGACAAAGCACAAGAGAGGAAGGGAGATCATGGTATGTTTGATAAACTCTGGTTAGGTCCTTTTTAGATTACTGAGATTCTAGGAGATGGTACTTATAGGCTAAAAATTCAGACTAGTGAAGATGTCCCATTACTTGTTAATGGGTGATTCCTTAAGCACTACTTCCAAGTTTCAGCAGCCTTAATGTCTAGCCATTTTTTGTACATAGTTAGTATAGGTTTCCTTTCGCTATTCATTTTCTATTTTCTATGTTCTTCTTGGTCAGTGGGACTTGCAACCTCTCAATAACATGCTTGCTTGAAAGTATATAGAATGATATTTTTTAGATTATGTCTCCTAGTCTCCTATTCAGAAGCATTAGTAATAACCTATGGGTTTGAAAAGAAGCAAGGTACACGGAAATAACTTCCTAAGCTAATCTAATGAGGAAAGATATATACAAATTTTTATCCCTTATAGTTATAGATTAAGGTGCACAGTAACAAAAAGGTAATAAAAATATCCAAATGCAAATACAAAGCTCACAACACAAGATATACATGGGGAAAACCCTTTCAGGTGAAACATGCCACACTCCAAAACTTGCACAATGTATTATCAAAACAAAGGATGATTAAAACACACATGCAATGCAAGTTCTTCGAGGAGTATTAAAATGTTGAATATTGGAGTAATTCTGGTAGCACAACGGTAGGTCTACAAATGAACCATACCACTCAAACTCCAAGCACCTATATTTACAACGGGATACAAGCATGAAGGAAGCTTCTAGAGCAAGCAACAAGAGATGGGTGTCCAAATCCATGTGGCACACTTTTTAAACACATTTTTGACTCTTGTGACACTTATACAATATTCTTGCACACCTTTACAACACTCCATACTTGGGCTCCCCAAATTTTCCCAAAATAGGTATGATAGATGCTCTTATATTGTCATAAAATCTATCATATATGAAAACACTTACAACTATAAGAGAATATGTCATAACTGACTATTAATAAATGATTCTCTTACAACTTGTCATATCCCAAACTTGGGTACCCCAAAAATAGGTTGAGTCAAAGATGCCTCTTACAGTGTCATAAATGCAAATGACACTTGTCTCATCCCTTCTATTTCTAGCTCTTACAATGTCATAGAATCTATCATAGTTCTTATGCATCATAAACCTCTTATAATACCCAAAAGATACTGACACATGGAAAAATACCTCTACCAAAAAATAGAACACGTCTTCTCATATGAGGAGAAAAAATACATCTAATCACCTTCCATGTAGAATGACACATCACCATGCCAACTCCCACAAAGTGACAAAATATAATTTCCATAGGAAATTACAATAGTAGGAAAAAATAAATAAATACAACATTAGGAACTTGCAAAGGTTGACACACCTCAATTCCCAACATTCTCCCACTTGTTGAACACCTTTCAAGAGCCAATAGAATGATAGGATTTAACTGCTAGGGGCCAAGAGGCCCATAGACTCTGAACACTATCTGAACTTCTCCGCACTCATGGGTTTTTTCAAGGAATTTGTAATATTCATCAAAGTGTCAACTTTCTCCAAGTTTACCTTTCCATCCTATACTATGTCATGAACAAAATGGTAATGGACATCAATATGCTTAGTTCGCACATGGAAAGTAGGATTCTTTGCCAAACATATGGCACTTTGACTATCAAAACAAATAGTAATCTTCTCTGCATCAAGAGCAACATCAGAACACATTATCTTAATCCAAATGGCTTCTTTACAAGCATGTGTTTCTTCCATGTACTCTACTTCAGTAGTGGACAGAGAGACCACAGGTTGCCACTTACTCATCCTAGTAAACATATAAGTACTAGTGGATCTCCTGCTGTCAATGTCACCTACCCAATCTAAATCCACAACAAATCCTCGAATGCAAAGTGAATTCTGAGGTCCTATAGTATAACCATGACAACATAGGGAATACTAAAAAGTACCCCACAAATATCTTAACACTCTCTTCACTAGATCCCAATATACGCATCCAGGATTAGCCATAAACCAAATAAGGACTCCCACTGCTTGGGTAATGTCTGGTCTTGTGTAGACCATAACATACATCAAGATACCAACTACACTAGCATAAGGAACTTTGCTCATATCCTCCATCTCTAAAGGAGACTTTGGACAATATGCAATAGATAACTTTGTCCCCATCATAACAGGAACAGTCAATGGTCTACAAGCTGTCATGTTGAATCTCTCCAACACAGTTTTCACATACTTACTCTAGTCTAACCAAAGTTTTATGTTAGCTTTGTCTCTTTTGATTTCCATTCCAAGAATGTACCAGACTACTCCTAGATCATCTTAAACACTTCTGAAAACTAAGACTTCAAATCATAAATCAAACTTTTACCATCCCAATGAACATCATATCATCAACATATAATGCAATATAACGAGAATGTGATCATTATCCATTTTATAATAAAAACAATGATCTAATTTTGATCTTAGAAATCCCAAACTCAACATGAAAGCATCAAATTTCTAGCACCACATCCTAGGAGATTGCTTCAAACCATACAAAGACTTTTTCAACTTGTAAACCAAATTTTCTTTACCTTTTACCATGTAGTGCTCTGGCTATGACATATAGATTTCTTCCTCCAAGTCACCAAGAAGGAAAGTTGTCTTAACATCCATCTGTTCAACTTCTAAATCTTATGATGTAGCAAGTGATAACAAGAATTTGATAGATGTTAGCTTTGTAACAGGAGAGAAAATCTCACCATAATATATTCCCTCAATCTAGGAATATCCCTTTGTGACCAATCTTTCCTTAAATTTCTCAACACTGCCATTTAAACCAAACATCTTCTTGAAAACCTATTTTCATCCAATAGGTTTAAATCCATTAGGCAAGGACACCAAATCCCAAGTATTATTTTTCTTCAGGGAAGCCATCTCCTCTTCCATTTCCTCTTTCCATGAATTTGCATCACTCATACCCATAGCCTCCCTTACAGTCCTAGTCTCATTAGCATTAGAAATCAAAGCAAAAATACAACTGGAGTCATGTGATGAATAACCAAACCTATCAAGTTTCTACCTTATGTACGTGGACCTCCTCAAAAGTTGAGTTGAGGTTCTTCTTCTACTAAACTTTTAGAGCTACTAGAGCTCTACTCATCATCAGGTCAAACAGATGTATTCGGTTTAACTTTTTCAAGGGTAGAAGGAAGCTAAACCACATCCTCTTTCTTCTCTTCTTTCTCTAGCTATAGAACATCAGAAGAAAGATTGAGCTCTTTAAAGATCACACTTATGATATACATAACTCTCTTAGTGATTAGATCCTAAATCTTGAACCCTTTCACACTGATGCCATAATTGATGAAGATATACTTCATTGCCTTGTTCTCCAACTTAGACCTCTTCTCCTTAGGTACACGTGCATATTCCTCACAATTAAATATTTGAATGTGTCTCAATGAAGGATTTTTACAAGACCACACTTCTATAGGTGTCTTATCAATAAGTGTTGATGTAGGAGACCTGTTAACCAAGTAATAATCGATAGCAACAACTTTAGCCTAAAACATTTGTTCAAGTCCAGCTTCACTTAGCAAACTCCTAGCCCTCTCCATCAATGTTATGTTCATCCTCTCTAAAACTCCATTCTACTGAGTGGTATACATAGTTGTCTTGTGCCTCTCAATCCCATGTTCTTTACAAAACTTATCAAAATCTACTAGACAAAACTCACCACCATTGTCAATCCTCAAACACTTAATCTTTCTATCCTTCTGATTCTCTACAAGAGCTTTGAACTCTTTGAATCTACTAAAGACTTTAGATTTCCTTCTAAGGAAATGTACCCATGTTCTTCTACTATAATCATCAATGAATGAAATAAAGTAAATAAATTTTGAAATTGAAGGAACATTAACAAGACCAAACACATCAGAATGAATCAAGTCCAACACCTCAAAAGATTCATGATAACTAGAATAAAACTCAACATGCTTTTGTTTTCCATAAATTCAATGTTCCTAAAAATTGAACTCAAGGTTACAATCATTCATAGCCTCAATGAGGTTTTTATTTTTTAGGGTCCTCAAACCCTTTTCACCATTGTGACCAAGCCTTTGGTTTCATAACATTGTCTTCTTAACTGGAAGTTTCATCTCCATAGAATGAGCACCCTTAGGTACCTAGAAAGCATGACCATTAGAAGTAGATGCAATGGTCCTCTTTATTGATGGTTCCAAAGGTGAGGATGAAGACTCTAAAGTTCTCTTCTTCAAAACAGAGGCACTATTGTACTGAACAAGAAATGCATCAAACTGAAATAGAGTGCCAATCCAAACACCCTTAGCTAGCACCATATCTCCTCTAGTCATCTTGCCTCCTCCATTCAAAAAAATAACCTACACACCCACATCATTTAACTTACTTATAGATAATAGGTTCCATGCCAAACCAAGGATATGAAGAACACAATTGATCCCCTTCACTCATCCATCAGGAAATTGAATCAAGACTCTTCCACAACCAACAATCTTTAGGTGAGAGTCATCACCCAAGTACACCTTCCCACCATCATATTCTTCGTACTTCAAAGACTAACCCCGATGAGAGATCATGTGAAAAGATGCACCAGATTCAATAAGCCACACATCCTTAGATGCATGAGTTGCCAAGGTAGAAACAAATGCTTCTCCATCATCCTAAGAGGATTTATTAGAATTGGAATCATAGTTCTTTTTTTTCTTCTTCTCCTCCTTGCACTCCTTGTAAAAGAGACCAGGTTTGTCATAGTTCCAACACAGATCCATGGACTTGTTGAAGGCACAAGAGAACTAAGAGGGGGGTGAATTAGTCGTATCAAAAACTTCAAACCCTCAAAAACATAAACACATTCACACTAATTCACTTAAACCCTTAATCTGTTATGAAGATTAAACATGAAAAGTAGATAACCGAGACTTAAGGACATCAACACCATGGACAAGAGTGTTGAATTAGACCGAACAACTGAGAGGGGAATCAGTTCTCCTACAATATAAACTTTTTCTTCTCTTTAACCTTCTTTATTATCTTACTATCAGATGAATGATGTAAACATTAAAGCATAGATCAACAACATAAGAGTAGAAACATAATCAACACACTTGACACCAAGATTTTGATGTGGAAACCCGGTTAAGGGAAAAACCATGGTGGGGGTTAACCCATAAAGATTTGTACCCTGTTAAAAGTACTTTAGAAAAATAGAAGGTACATGCCTTCGAGTGCATTGCCTAGAGCTCACTGCTCAAAAGAGAGGCTCACTGCCTACATAATTTATTTAGAATAAAAAGAATTAACTAAGAAATAGCATCTACTTCATGCCTAATTTAGTTTCAATGAATGCTCAAGAACTTCTGTTTTGCCCCAAATTCTTCTTTACACTCTATACTGCTCTCGCTCCTTTTCTTCTCTACTCTGCTCTTGATCCTTTATTTGGACTTTATCTGATTTGTGCAAGGATACTTTTTAATAACACTTCAACAAGTATTTATATGTTTCATCAACCTTGGAATGATCAACAAGGTCAGCTAAACTTAATGTGGATCATCACACTATTGGTTAAACATATTTGGGACTTGAATCTACTTCTACAACCACTCCACGCTTCATAAAAATGCTCTTAAATTATCTGCAGCATGCTAGGAACAACCGGTTAGCCAAGACTGGGAAGAACATCAACCTTAAGAAGAAATCTTCAATCAACAAGATCAAACTTCAATGTGGGCCTTCAATATAGTAGCCACATGATCCAGAGACCTCCACAAGCACATTGAAATCACCAACAACATTCATTTTAAGGCATATTACTAGAAACATTTGAATCTTCCTCTGGAACCTCAAGAACACTCTCTACCATGACTGTCAAACTAGAAGGATAGCTTGCAGACCTCTAGACCATGAACCACTGGAGTTGATGATACACATTGACTTCCAAACCATGCCTTCAGATCTGCAGACCAAGATATTTCACTACGGAGCACTCCGTATCAACTTACTGTCATACTGTCTCTTCTAAATACTACAAAATCTAGTTCTACTCAGATGGTCATAACTTCTTCAAATCTTCATGTGGTTTTCTCAATTCTTAACTAGAGCAACCTCTGACAATCCTTTACACAACCATATGGTCCACATGCATTGATTGTCATTAATTTTCTTAATATCCTCAACAATCCGGTCTTCTATACAAACAACAAAGTAGGATACAGTTGACACCAATGGTAACAAGAATATGTTGACATCAATGACAACATCACTTAGGCACATATTTGCAACAGTCTCCCCCTTTGTCATTGATGGCAACATATGATGTGAAAAACTAAATTTAACCATCAAGACAAGAACTTCTCCCCCTTTTCTCTTCTCTCTTCTGCAACTACTTCGTTTACTGCTCCCCCTTACATCAGCAACTAGTTTTTCAAATGACTTCTCTCCCCCTTTGACATGAATGGCAAAGGGGTGCATATTTGCTATCTTTTCTCCATTTTTGCTTCAGACTGATCCCAAAATTTGCATATTGACTACTCCTCCTTTGAGTAGTACCTTCTTAACATCAATTAGGATCCCAAAATATGAATGTAAATTCCACCAGACTGATGCACCTTAGTGCATCTTAGTTCTGATTAGGAGGGGTAATTACCCCTAACTTTTCTCTGAGATACTCAAAAGTATCTTTGGGAAGAGGCTTAGTGAAGATGTTTGGAATCTAATCTTTGGAAGACATAAACTCCAACTTGATTTCATTCTCATTAACTTTCTCTCTCAAGAAGTGAAACTTGATAGATATATGCTTTGTCTTTGAATGCAATACCAGATTCTTGGAGATGCTTATAGCACTTGAATTATCACAAAAGATTGTAATTGGCTCCTCAAACACAACACTGATGTCCTTCAACATTTGGTTCATCCACAAAACTTGAGAACAATTATTTGTTGCTGCTATATGTCATGCCCACATTTTCCATGCGGTCACGACACGCATCACACGTGTCATAGCCACACCTGTCATGTGGTTATGACACGAAATATCAAAAAAAATTGTCACGCTTCCCTAGAAACCCCCTCGCATGCATAAGCATGCTCAGTGGTGCACGCTCAAGGCAAAAACACTACAGTTGTCAGCGGGGTACAAAGTACAATTACGTTCATCCAGACGCAAGCAGTCCAACAAGGGGGTCTCCACGATGCAGTTAACATCACTACAAGGTTTGTAATTTTCAAGGTTGTTGGCAAGAGACACTATATGGATTCATGGTTGTTGTCATTGATGGCAACAAAGATCTTCCCACATATCCGCAAGTCATGATGTGTCTCTACCGGAAGTCAGAATAAAGAATGTTGTGGTCCGGTGAAGAAGAACAGAGCATGTGGCAAGGTCCGACAGATTGGTCTGGACCTCTCAGTGGAAGTGTCTTGGTGCAGTGCGGATTTGGGGAAGTCAAGAGGACTACCTTGAGTGGTATATTCCAAGGATTTAGCCTCCGGTGATGGACAAGGAAAAAGATATGAATGGTTGAGTACCGGATTCCTGAGAGACAGTGAAAACAGAGGAAGAACTGACTGGCAGAGTATCAGACTGCTTTCCGGATGAGTTACTATTGATGACAGAGGTTGTGAAGGCATGAATCATGTTTGGCCGACATGATTAATGATATCTACAAGTATATGCTTGATCCGCATTGCTTGGTGAGGAAGGATTCAGCTGACAGAATGAAAGTTTATAAGAAACTAGACTGTTCCGGATGCCGACTAGAAAGGTGATGAAATTACTTGTGCGGATATATATAGAGGATGGATTTAGTTGTGAAGTGAGTAGTGTGTGTAGAGAGATATGCGAATAAGTCCAGAGAAAGAGCAGAGGTAGCAAAAAGGATCCGGTATGTGAAAGATAGCAGAATAAAGAACAGAGGAAAGATGAAGTGCAGCAGATCAGTGTACTGAGCCTAACCGGAACTGAACTCCAGCATATGCAGATGCTTCCAATCAGTTCAAGACTGTGATTCTCATCACTTTGTAGACAGTGTGTCTTCTTGTAGGCAGTGGGCCTCTTGTGAGCAGTGTGCTCGGGCAGTGAGCCCTAATTGGCAAGTGCCATTTTTGTAATTTCCTATTCTTCTAACAGAGAATAATTCTTGGGTTAATCACCCCGTGGTTTTCTCCCTTAACAGGGTTTCCACGTCAAAAATACTGTGTCATGTGTTTCTTATTTCATGGTTAATGTTTTTGTGTTTGATTTTATGCTACATCAATTAAAAGAAAAGTTCAATAAGGGAAATAATTAGGATAACTGATTCACCCCCCCCTCTCAGTTATCAACAATTGGTATCAGAGCCTAGTTCCTCCTAATAGAGCCTAACAGCTTGAGGAAGATCTGGGATTTCAAATGGATGCATATGGTTTAAGGGAGCAACTCAAGACTGCCCTTGAGGATCTTGAACAGTCAAATTCTGAAGTCAGTGAATTAAAGGAAAGACTCAAACAGGCTGATGAATTCATGAGAGAATTAAAAGACAAATTAAGTCTCTCTATGAAAAAGAGAAAGGAGCTGCTTCAACAGTTGGCAAGACAAAGTGAAGAAAGCAATACAAATGAGGAATTGACTGAGCAAACCAAGTTATGTGAAAAGTTATCAAAAGAAGTCATTATGTTAAGACATGAAATGGAATCAGGAACTATAAAGTTTACTCAAGAGATTGAAGAAAAAAGAAAGGCTGAAGACAATCTAAGACAATCTCTTAAAGAAAAATCAGAAGAATGCCACCAGATGGACAGGATTATCAGACACCTTGAATCTGATCTTGAAGATGCCAAAGATAATGAAGGAAAACTTGAGGATCAAATTGCCTCTCTCAAAAGAGACCTTCAAACAGCAAATGAATATAAAGAGAAATTCAAGATAAGTTCTGCTCAACTTGAAGTTCTTCTTGGAAGTCAAAAGAGGACAGATGACAAGTATGGCTTGGGATATGAGAAAGGAGAAAGCTCCGGATCCGGTCAGAAGAATCTTGGATCAGAAAATCCAAGGAGCAGGCCTAGAAGACCTCCGGTAAGATAGCCAAATGCTCAAAGATATCCATCCTTCAATGGATACTGCCACAACTGCAACCACTTTGGTCACAAAGCTAATCAGTGCAGAATGAGAATGAATCAGAATAATTCATCCTTCTCCGGACAATGCTTCAACTGCAAAAGGTATGGACACAAATCCCATGAATGCAGAATTATGCAAGTAAACAAATCATTCAAAGGTAGATGCTTCACATGCAATAGAATAGGTCATATGGCAAATCAATGCAGATCAAGAGGATATCAGTCAAATATGCAAAGAAATGTTATTTGCCAAATCTGCAATAGGTCCGGTCATAATGCTAAAGTCTGCAGAAACAAGAATCAGGACAAAAGAGGTCCGGTGTATAATCAGAATCAAGACAAAGGTAAACAAAAGATGAATGCGGATGAGGTTAGGAATCAGATGAGCAAGATTTGGGTGAAGAAAAGTTCAGAGAATGTAGAGGTTGGATCCGCACCAGACTCTGGTGCTGATATTTCTTCCGAAAATTAAAAGTGAGCTCAGGCTCAGGGGGAGACTCAAAGAAAATCTTGTTCCCCCAGCCAAACAAGTGGTGCCGGATGTGGCACAAGATGCGGATCAAAGGGTTTGTAGATATGAATCTTGAGATACTTCAGTCAAGTTTTCAGAGGTCCGCATGAAGTTATGAAGAAGCTGTGATCGATCAAATAAGACCTGTTCAGGGAGATGCTCCGGTATGATAAAGGATTACAAAAAGGTCTGGAAAGATCCGGAAATGCACTATCTTGTTCTGCGGATTGGACAGAGTGTTTGAGATGATCTTGTAATATGCTACCTCGATTTATTCATGATTGAAAGATCTGGATGATATCCACAGATCAGGACTAATCCGGGATACTCCAAGCTATCCAGACAAGGCAAACCGGAATGATATAGGTGAAGCATTTATTGCAGACAGGTATTAGGGTTCGCGGAGCAATTTAAGGGATTTCTCAAAGGTCATTTGCTCATTCTGCACTCGAGAAGAAGCGAAAAGTGGAGCTCTGCAACAAGGTTCTTCAAGCACACCAAGGATCTCCTGCCGAAGCTATTGGATAAAGAAATCAATCCAACCACTCCGTGCAAACCGAAGGCGCATAAGGTATTCTCCGTTTTTCATTACCTCACTGCAAATCTTTGAAGAATGGCTACTCCAAACATAGTTAAGATCTCCGATAGACCTCGCCCCTCATTCAAGAAACATCCCTACAAATCATTGGAGGTAGACCCACTAGGAGCCTTCTCTAGTGTTCCCCACGGAGTTTTACACACCGAAGACATTAGGGTTTACATACATGCAAACATTGAGGAATTTGGGGAATTCAAATTAAGAGACCTCTATCACAAGCAGCTGATTGACAATGCTTTTGAGCTTAAACCAGAGTATAAGGATATTCAGAAGAAACAATTTAAGCAATTTATTCATTTCCCCTGTTTTGAAGAGGATGAATGGGTCCGGTATGTACTGAGCAGGATGCATGACAACTTTCTATGGCTAGATAGACCCTGCAAGATCACAAAAGAGGCAATTAGAGCAGTAACTGGCCTATACTCTTCCGGAGGAGTACCTATCCTCAAATCTGTCAAGAACAACATTGTAACTGAGGCCACCGGATCAAAATTTGACAAAAGGGCAATGACCATTGAAGACATCTCCGATCCGGATATCAAATATGCATCAATGATAATAGGATACAAGATCTACCACTCCAGCAGGGAGAATTCTGTATCCGGAACTGCAGTATACACTGCCTATGAGATGCTAAGAAAGAATGCAGAGTATGATCTCTGCGAACTACTGCTAAGCCAATTAATGGAAAATATACAGAAAATCAAGAAGGATAAGAAGAATTCCTTTAAGTATGGTACTCTGATTGTATGTCTATTCTTCTACTTCATGAATGAGCTACCCGGAACAAGTGGATGGGTATGGCAGAATGACAAACCTGTTGCAGTCCAGATAAGAGACTATTTGCATGGACTTGGGGATGCAAAAGCGAGAAATACAGCTCTATGGGGATACTTCAAAAACTTTCAGAGCATGATGCAAGCAAGAGAGAGAATTCCCCAGTCTCTCATTGAGAAATACAAGGACTCAGTGTGCTTTATGGTTGACACTGATCAGTGCCTAATGGAGGCAGTGGAGCCAAGGACTGTCTGGATCATGCCCATGGGGTATGAAGTAGATGAACAGATAGTGGAGCTGCATGTTCAACACATGCTAAGTCAGCCCAAAGATCCTAAGGAAGAAAGGTTTGGAACCTTTGAGGAGCTGAGTGTAAAAATACATGTAGAACTCAGGGAACCTGAGATTAAAAGAAAGGTAAGAAAAGAAGTAGAGCACATTGCTCAAGGCCTAGGTATCTCAAAGGAGGCACTTGATGCCAGCCGGGAAAAGAGGAGGAAGGCCGAGGAAGAAGAGAAAAGCAAAGAAAGTGCTCCGGTTGGAGCTCCCACCCGGACCAGATCAACAAAGAGATCTGCACCTCCCTCAACCAAAAGTTCAAAACTGGAAGTCCAGGCATCCGGTAAGAGATCCAAGACAAAAGCCACAAGGGCTTATGGAAGCCAAAAGGATGAAGAGGAAATAGAATCAGATGAGGGAGTAAGAGAAGTAAAGAAACAGAAGAAGAAAGGATCCGGTAAGCCCTCCACAGGCCAAGACAAGGATGAAATGGCAGAGGTAACTGTTGAAAAGCCCACTCTGTCACTAGAGAGCATAATCAAGTCGGTCACGGTGGATGGAAACCTTCAACCAATGACTGAATCCTATGATGACTTCAGTGAGGCTGACCAAAAGACTCTGCAGGAAGCCACAGTTAAATATCTGAACATATACAATAAGGCTTTCATTGAGATCATATCTCTCATTCCTAAAAGCCTAGAGAAGGAAATGGAAGTAAGAAAGAATAATGCTCATGCCAAAGATCTTGAGATCCGGGAGCAGATAGCTATTCAGCTATATCCTCAAATTGATCCCAAGACAATGAACATTATCTTCAAGGACTGCAAAGATGAGTTCAGAAGCAAAGCCAGGATGAATCAACTCATGCTTGGCGAGACTGACAAAGTGGCCCAAGAAATAGAAGAGATCCTCCGGAAGGCCTTCAAAAGGTTCAATCTTCTGGTTATAGAGGATTTAGGTACAGAAACAGCTGAGGACTTGGGACCCTCTGCTCCAGAAGAAGTGGCTCATGAACAAACTAGCATCTCTCCTCCGGTTTCCCCTACAGTCTCCGGATCCAAAGAAGAAGAGCAACTACAGGAGAAGGAAGCAGTGGTGAAAGACAAAGAGGTTGACAGTTCTAAGACTGCAGAAGAAAAGAAACATCTGTCTTCGGCAAGAGACACTGCACAAACTGTTCAACAATTTTTGAGTAAAGAAACTCTAGAGATTGATGAACCGGAGCTTCTAAAAGGCCCATTTGATTTTGACTCTCTCTCTCCGGTACAAACAATGAAGATAGCTTCATTTGCAAATGCCAAGGCAAATGAAAAGCTCCTGAAGTCTCATATGGAAGACTGTGAGTTGATAGAGGCTGCTTCCGGAGTACTTGTGAAGATCATGCCATCAATCCAGATAGATCCGACAGCCTCCTCTTCCGGTAATCTAAAAACCTTAGTCAGCAGTGTTGATACACATTTTGATTCTTTAGAAAAATCAGCTGAAGAAAAGGTCCGGAAGGAATTTTTGGATAAAAGATTTTCAGAGATATTAGAATTAATCTCTAAAGATAGGAAGATTGTAAGCATTGGAATAAAGAGCTTAGAGAATGCTCTTAAGGATGGCGGTGACATCTACAAATTTTGCATATCCTGGTCAAAGGCAACAACAGCATTTGACAAGAAAATAAAAGAGGAACAGGATAAGCTACAAAGCTTATCTCAAAGTTTTGATCCTCTCTCTTCCTCTATAATAAATCAAGAATGTCAGACCATTGCAGTCTTGAATGAAATAAAAAATCTTGAGAAGGAAAGGAAGAACATCACCAACCGGATGGGAGAACTTAGAAGGATTATAATCCCTAAGTTGGAAACCATGCATGAGGCCATCAGTGATGCTAGGACCACCGCCCAAACAAAAGATCCGACAGATCTCAAGCGGGCAGAAGCGTTTGCATTTTTGTTAAGTGGTCACATTTCAATTTTGGACAGAATGAAGCAAAGTTGGGCTACCGAAATGATTCAATTACAGACATCCTTTGCAGACATTCTTCAATATATGTGAGTATGTAAATATGCGGCTAAGTATAAGAAATTTTTGAAAATTTTGATATGCGGACCCTACCCTTTGCCATTGATGTCAAAGGGGGAGTGAGGAGCAGTGAAAAATGAGGGATCCAACTAAGGGGGAGTTCCAGAAATTGTATATAAAGACAGAGCATCAGCAAAGGGGGAGCATAGTGAAAACACTTAGTCATTTTTCACTAAGTGTTGCCATCAATGCCAAAGGGGGAGATTGTTGGCAAGAGACACTATATGGATTCATGGTTGTTGTCATTGATGGCAACAAAGGTCATCCCACATATCCGCAAGTCATGATGTGTCTCTACCGGAAGTCAGAATAAAGAATGTTGTGGTCCGGTGAAGAAGAACAGAGCATGTGGCAAGGTCCGACAGATTGGTCCGGACCTCTCAGTGGAAGTGTCTTGGTGCAGTGCGGATTTGGGGAAGTCAAGAGGACTACCTTGAGTGGTATATTCCAAGGATTTAGCCTCCGGTGATGGACAAGGAAAAAGATATGAATGGTTGAGTACCGGATTCCTGAGAGACAGTGAAAACAGAGGAAGAACTGACTGGCAGAGTATCAGACTGCTTTCCGGATGAGTTACTATTGATGACAGAGGTTGTGAAGGCATGAATCATGTTTGGCCGACATGATTAATGATATCTACAAGTATATGCTTGATCCGCATTGCTTGGTGAGGAAGGATTCAGCCGACAGAATGAAAGTTTATAAGAAACTAGACTGTTCCAGATGCCGACTAGAAAGGTGATGAAATTACTTGTGCGGATATATATAGAGGATGGATTTAGTTGTGAAGTGAGTAGTGTGTGTAGAGAGATATGCGAATAAGTCCAGAGAAAGAGCAGAGGTAGCAAAAAGGATCCGGTATGTGAAAGATAGCAGAATAAAGAACAGAGGAAAGATGAAGTGCAGCAGATCAGTGTACTGAGCCTAACCGGAACTGAACTCCAGCATATGCAGATGCTTCCAATCAGTTCAAGACTGTGATTCTCATCACTTTGTAGACAGTGTGTCTTCTTGTAGGCAGTGGGCCTCTTGTGAGCAGTGTGCTCGGGCAGTGAGCCCTAATTGGCAAGTGCCATTTTTGTAATTTCCTATTCTTCTAACAGAGAATAATTCTTGGGTTAATCACCCCGTGGTTTTCTCCCTTAACAGGGTTTCCACGTCAAAAATACTGTGTCATGTGTTTCTTATTTCATGGTTAATGTTTTTGTGTTTGATTTTATGCTACATCAATTAAAAGAAAAGTTCAATAAGGGAAATAATTAGGATAACTGATTCACCCCCCCCTCTCAGTTATCAACAAAGGTCCCCAACCTAAAATCTCAGAAGATTCCGGCAGCATAACGCCTCACGGCATAAGTGGGAATTAACCAACACTATACTTCTTACAGGGTTCCCTGAGAGTTTAACAACTTCCCACGATGTCGTATTCAATGTGAATGTACACTTGATTTCCCTATTTGGTCATTTTTTAACAAAGCATGATTATCTGTATCGTTTCTCATTTCATGAAATATACTCCTCCTTCAAACTTAGTATTCTCAACAAGGTCATTCATTTGCCCTCTCTTCCATTTCTCTGGATCTTAATTTTGATTGTATTTCTATCGTGATCACCTTAACTATTTCTCTAAAGTTTATTTTGTTTATATTTCGGTCCCTCTCTTTTGGTTTCTAAGTTTTCTTTATGTTTATCCTATCTTTACTTCATATTCTTCATCAATTAGAGTTATCACTGTATTTTTAAATTACGTTAATCCTAATTCCTGGATGGACCCGATCACATAAACTAGTTTACTACTTCACTGGACTCAGTCTCTTAGTTTACTCTGCTCTAGGATTTACCTCTATGTTTGTAATAATAAAAAAATAGTCTTGTTCCTAAACAAGGTTATTGGAAGAGTAAATCCGCTTAGTTCTCTTAGCCCCGTTTGGATACGCCATGCATTTTCTCCTCTATGTTTTCCAATGTTAGTTTTTCTTCTTCTTTCTCTTTTTTTTTTTTCTCAATTGGATGTTTATGAACTACAGTTGAGTTTAAAATGGCCTCACATGGAATGTCTGTGATGGCTTCTTTACCTTTATTTCTAGTGTTCTTTTTAAAAGGAAGGAACGTAATTTCCTCTTCATTTTCCTGATTATTAATTTACGTTGATTGTAGAAACTTCCGAGAAACTCTTCCTAAAATATTAAATTATATTTACTTATGCTCTCTCTAAATTTCCATTATATCTCTTTTTTTTTGTTGTCAGGAAAACGGCCTCTCTGATAAATTTATATCAAATAAATAATATACGTATGTATCTATATATATAAATATATTTATAGGTTTATATATATACAAATATATTTATTTTATTGTTATTATTACTATTGTTATTATTTTATTTATATAAATATATATATATTTATTTATTTATTATTATTATTTTTTTAAATATTAAGTCATCCTTTATAAATCCCATATCTATTTTCATTGAAGGGCTGAAACCCTAATATCACTAGACCTTTCCAAATATGCCCTAGTTTTTTTTTGTTTTTTTGTAGAGGTGAAGGAGGTGGCGCTTGGGTGGAGCGGACCATGACAGTGGTCGATGGAGTGGCGAGGACGAACCAGGGAGGCGGAAATGGAGATGGCCGCCGTGGGAGGCAAGGGTGGAGCGCAGGATTGAAGGTCTGCGGGAGGCAAGATGTGGCGGGGGAGTGGAGGCTGCACCAGGAGCGGCGGTTAGGAGGTGTTCATAGGCGGAGGTCCGCGTGAAGAACGGCGGGTGGGGTAGAGTCTGGGCGGCGCAGTGGTGGCCGCGAAGAGGGAAGGCCGGAGTCTGCGGTTTCAACTGCCGCAGGGTTTTTGTTTAATGGCGGGGGTGTGGGGAGGGGCGGAGCCCCCACCCACATCCCACTATGTGGGGTGTGGGTGGGGGCTCCGCCCCTCCCCACACCCAAAAGACTATATGGTGCTGGTGGAAAGGTTCAAACCCTTCCCACCACCACTCCACCAATTTTTGTATGTGCTGTGTAACAGCGATCAACTACGAAATGCATTTTTATTTTCTTTTTAATTTATTTCTTTTACTGAGAATTTATTATATGTTAATAACATCTCCAATTATAATAATATATATATATATATATATTTATATATATATATATCCCACACTTACTCACTGACATATTCCTTTCACAGAGAAATAACAAAAAAAAATACAGAGAATTAAATAAATAAAGCTATTAAATATAACTCTATTTAACAATCTTATTAATAAATTTCATTCATAGATAACTTTATAAATACAGAGAAATGAAAACAAATAAAGCTATTTTATCTTGTAATCACATTTTCATATAATAATTGAACATTTCAAATATAGAGAACAAACTTTAATTCTATCTAAATGCCATTTATAATCACCGTTCGGTTAAGAGTTGGAAATTATTAAATGCAGAAGATGAAATATAACTCTATTTTACTGACATCCACAGTTTCCTTAGTATGCAATCTTCTGAATTTTGACTTGATACAGATAGTGTTAAACCAGAGATTTAGTAAGATCAATTTTCCCTTATAACTTGTTAAATTTAATTTAATATAAATTCATATATAGTTCAAATTTCATTGGCTCACATCTGGAAAGTTCATGACTATACCACACCACATTTTTATACTATTATATTTACTTAATAAAATCAATTTATAATATATAACAAGGCTAACTAACTAAAATTCATTCTTTCCTTCTGAACAAAACTATAAATAAAATTTATCATTTTTGATCTAAATCAATAACAAATTTCAATACTAGAGATAAATTCATTCATTTGTCTAAATCAATACCAGTTTCATTTCTTAACTCTTAGTTTCACCAGGTATAAAATAATTGAAAAATCATTCACAACAACAATACTGAAGGGAAGAATTTCTCTCTTTTCCCAGACAATAATTCTTACAACTTCAGAGGGAGAGAATCCCTCCATAATGAACCTAAACAGGATGAAGCTCAATGAACCAAACTCTCCTTATAGCAAGGATGAAATACATTCTCCCTAAATACAGAACTCCTCCAATTCCATCAAACAGCTTCAAGAGGAAACCTGCATATCAAAAAAAAAAGAAGAAAACACCACTCATCTAGCTCTCCTCCCTACCGTAGACCCGCAAGAGGGTCACCCCCGAGCTAGGGAGATCATACTCACACTTGGGTAACTCAAGCAATCCACTTCACAACAGGGAACAACAACAAACCCAAAACACACAAACACCTGTGGGTAAATTACACAACACGAAAACTCAACTATAGTGAGCTTCACAAGGGGTAGGAGAGTGGACACACTCGACTCCAGAGTGTCACCCTTACAGATAATATAACTAACACAATTTCTCTTGGCCTCAAGCCTAATTTGATAACAACTTCTCCATAGAGTTCGTATTTGGACTCTCAAGCCAAATGACACAATTCTTTTCAAGTCATACACACATATCCTCAAGGCTTTCAACATCCCAAAAGAAGAAACCAGGTATGCACCCAAGGGGGATCACTCCTTCCCTACCCCAAACTTGATGAGCATTTCTCCCAAGTGGGAGAAGTTCTGTCAACAATCCGACAACATTTCCCACGAAAAAAAAAAAAATTCTAAAACACAAGCAAATAAACAACTTTCACACACTTTTCATGCAACATTCAGATATACGAAAGAAAGCTAATAACAAACCAACCTTACAAAGCCCTTCAAGGATGAAGCTGATGTAGAGCTCCACTGAGATCTTCTCCCACCTAAGTCACCAAACTCCCTCTCCCTTTTCCTCTCCAAGAAAAATCTTTTTTTTTTAAATATAAAAATAAAACTCTCCAAAATTCAACTAATTCCCTCTCCATCCCCAAAATGGGATTTCAAATAACCCAAAACTCTGAGTTTAGAGGAATGGGGAGGTGACACTTGTCACCTCCTCACTCTTCCCCAAACTACTATTATGTCTCAAGGAATGAGTGTTGGCTTATGTCACTCAGCCATCCCTAAAGTCCTCCTTATCCCTTAACTCATGTCATTTCTCTTACGCATGGGAGAAATAAAAGGAGTTAAAGGAGGAAAAGACAGGTGACCCATGCCTCTTCTTCCTTCCTTCATTATGGATGACCACACAACTCATGGGGAATCTCACTAATGGTGAGGGTGACTTCAAGTCAATTCTTCTATAATGGATGGGTTTGTAGTCATCTCTTACCTTGGGGATTGAAGAGGGATGGGTTTGGGTGTTGGTACAACCCATCCTATCCCCCCCATACCTCCAATTTTCGTCACTTAACTTTTGGGTGAAGTTAAGATGACCATATGGAAGTTACCCAAGGGTTAACCATGCCAAATGGGACCCTGGACCCATGGGGTATAACCCAGGGTCAACTTTAACCTATTTAGGACACCCAGGGTCAAGGTAAAGCACAAGAAAAGGCCTCAAAAATTTAAATAAAAGAAAGAAATTCAAATTCAATTTTTTTACAACACAAATCATAATTCAGTGTTACATGAGGGTAAACCTAACCCATTCAACCTTATGAAAGACCACATTACAATACCACATCAAACACAGAGTGATCTTGGTTCCTCATGGAACCAGATCGGCTTAACAAGGAATAACAACAAAAAGGTGCGGAATGATCTCTAGAATTTGTGGTTTGATTAGTAAATCCTGCACACTCAATTACAAGATCAGTTTCACATATAATCATCATAGCCGAAGCAACTTAAAACATGCATTACCATGACGTAGTTCTAAATAGCATAAATGAAATCATATTACAATTTTCTTTCCATCATCACCTAATTAACTTTTCTGAAAAGTAAATGTTATCCAAACATCACCCAATTAGTTTTTCCATTATCATAATAAAGTTTGATAGTTTGAAAAATCTGGGAACTACTATCCGACAAATATAAAAAGTATCAGTAACAGTAATGTAAATAGTCACAAGAACAGAAGTAAAAAGGGTAGTCCTCACATCCTCTCCCCCTAAGACTGTACTTCCTCCTGGAAGTCATCAAAGAGGTGAGGATAAAGGGTCTTCAGTCTCGCTGCATCTTCCCATGTTGTAGTAACTTCGTCGTATAGGTCCCACTGGACCCTAACCTGGTCTAGCTCGTGACCTCGAAGGGCCAGCGTCCGATGAGCCAATATGCGAATTGGCTCCAACGCCAGCTGTCTGTCTGCCTCTACCTGAAGAGCACTCCAATCCAACACGTGAGATAAGTCAGAGATATATTGACGTAAAACAGAGACATGAAATACATCGTGGATACGTGACAGGCTAGGTGGCAAGGCTAGATGATAGGCTACAGGTCCTATCCGCTCCAAGATTTCAAAAGGTCCTACAAACTGAGGTGTGAGCTTAGAGCCCTTCCCATAACGGATTGGACTCTTGTGCGGTCGCACTCTCAAAAATACTCTATCACCCATAGAGAAGCTTCGGTCTGTTCTCTTAGCATTGGCATACTTCTTCTGCCTGTCCTGTGCCTCCTAAAGTCTCTGTCTAATCTATTTGACCTGTTGTTTCATATTCTGAACTATCTCTGGACCAATAGTCATTCTGTCCTTTATCCGATCCCAACTCAATGGTGTTCTGCATGGTCTGCCGTATAAAGCCTAGAAAGGAGGCATACCCAATGAGCTGTGATGCCCATTATTGTAGGTGAACTCAACCAGATACAGGTACTCCTCCCATCTAGATTGATGATCCATTACATACATGCGGAGCATGTCTTCTAATACCTGGTTAACTCTCTTTGCTTGTCCGTCAGTCTCCGGATGGTAAGCTGAGCTGAAGTTGAGCTGTGTGCCCAACGCCTAATGTAAGGCTCTCCAGAACAATGAAGTGAATACAAAGTCTCTATCAGATATGATGTGGTGAGTTACCCCATGAACTCTAACAATTTGATCAAGAAACACCTTCGCCACTGATGGTGTGTTGTACGTTGTGCATATCGGTGAAAAATGTGCCACTTTGGTTAGCTTGTCAACTGTCACCATAATAGCATCATGGCGACGTGATGACATAGGTAGGCCAATGATAAAATCTATAGAAATGGTGTCCCATTTCCATTCAGGTATCTCGTGAGGGTACAACAGTCCTGCTGGATGCTGATGTTCAGCCTTGACCCTCTGACATTCTAGGCAATGAGCAACATATTCTGCAATGTCACGCCTCATCCTAGCCCAATGATAAAGTTGTCATAAGTCAGCATGCATCTTCTTCACTCCTGGGTGTGCTGCATAGGGTGCTCTATGAGCCTTTGATAGAATAATGGTACATAGATTATCCACGTGCGGTACATAGATGCGTTGCCGATGTCTAAGAAAACCATCAGACTCAAGGGTATATCCTGCGAATTTGCCCTCAAGGGCCCTCTGATTTAGAATTTCCTACTGCACCTCAAGAAACCACTCGTCCTCCGGCAGATGCTGTAAGATGCGATCACTCAAGTCCACCCTCAAGGTCAAGGTCAGGATCTCGTGGTGCCTTCGACTCAAAGCATCAGCGACCACATTCTCCTTCCCTTTTGATGTAGTGGACATCAAAGTCGTACTCGAATAGGAATTCCATCCAACGTCGTTGGTGAGTGTTCAAATTCGGTTGTGTAAAGATATACTGTAAACTATGATGATCCGAATGGAGTTCAAAGTGTCGACCTAAAAGGAAGTGTCTCCAGCGGACAAGAGCATGAATAACTGCTGCGAGCTCTAAATCATGAGTAGGGTAGTTTAACTCATGTGTCTTAAGCTTTCGCAATTCATATGCAATCGCTTTACCACCCTACATAAGCACGGCTCCCAAACCCTCTAATGATGCATCTGTGCAAACAACAAACTCTCTCTGCAAGATCTGGAACTGCTAAAATAGGAGCACTGGTAAGACGCTCCTTGAGGTCTCCAAAGGCCTTCTCACACTGCTTGGTCCATATGAAACCCTTCCCTTTTCGCTGAAGGGAAGTGATGGGATGTGCTATCCTGGAAAAGCCCTCGATAAACCTACGGTAGTACCCTGCTAATCCCATAAAGCTTCTGACCTCTGTCACATTGGTGGGTGCTGGCCACTCCTAAATTGCTCTGATTTTAGATGGATCGACGGAGATGCCATTGCCTGATAAAATGTGTCCCAAATACTGCACCTCTGTCCTGAAGAAGGCACACTTCGCCAAGTTGCCATAAAGCTGTTGTTCTCGTAATCGCTGCAACACTTGACGCAAATGCTCTACATGCTCCTCCTCAGTCCGTGAATAAATCAAAATGTCATCTAAAAATATGATTACGAACCGATCTAGGTAAGTACGGAACACCCCGTTCATGAGACTCATGAACACTGCAGGGGCATTCGTCAACCCGAAGGGTACCACTATGAATTCGTAATGGCCATATCTGGTTCGAAAAGCAGTCTTATGAATATCTGCCTCTGTGATACACAATTGGTGATAGCCAGATTTTAGATCAATTTTTGAGAACACTCTGGCTCCCTGCATCTGATCAAAAAGGTCGTCAATCCTAGGCAGAGGATAACGGTTCTTCACCGTCACCTTGTTCAACTACCTGTAGTCCATGCATAATCGAAGAGACCCATCTTTCTTCTTCATGAAAATAACCAGTGTGCCCCATGGTTACACGCTAGGTCGGATGTGCCCCTTCTCAAGTAATTCCTCTAACAGCAGCTTAAGTTCAGTGAGTTCATGTGTAGTCATCCTATAGGGTGCACGGGATATCAGTTCGGCACCCGGCACTAAGTCGATGTGGAAGTCCACTTCTCTGCATGGAGGCATACCTGGTAATTCCGGTGGAAATACGTCAGCAAACTCTCTAAGGATAGGGTGATCATCTAAAGTAGCCTCAGGTTCATCATCTGCTCTATCACTAACCATAATAGCAAACATCTGACATCCCTTCTGCATACAGCGCTTAAGCTGCTGAGCGGATATCATATGAATAGCCTTGGGCTTTTGAATGCCCACTATCTCAACCGGCAAACCATGATCATCTAAATAGCTAATCATCCTCTGGCGACAATCTAGCTTGGCTCTATGTGCCGCAAGCCAATCCATACCCAGAACTACACCGTAGGATCCTAATGGCATAACCCTAAGGTCACATGATGTAGTGAAGGATCCTAATGTGATCTCGCAGTCTTTAACCAAGGTATCTACTGACATCCTAGCCCCAGAGGCCAATTCAACCTCCCACCTAATGTCTTGCCTAGAAGCCACCAGCCTGCAACGCTCCACTAACGATGTAGACAAAAAGGAGTCAGTAGCTCCAAAGTCAAAAAGGATAGAGATGGGGAAGTCCCCAATTGTACTTGCTGCCTCGATGACTAAGGCCTAGAAATCAGCCTGGTGGTTATCAACCACTGCAAACATGTGGTGGGATCGGCCCATGTCACCTACAGTCTGCTTAGATCCTCCTGATCGGGGCTGTCCCCCTACTGTAAATCCCTGCGGGCACTCTCTAGCCAAATGCCCTGCCCCACCACACACATAACACGGTCCTCTAGCCTGTAACTACCCTGACTATGTCCTACCTGACTGTTGTTGTCCAGTCTGTCTAGTGGACCCCTATGAGCCTCTGTAAGACTGCTGAGACCTCGCGGGTCCTGCCGATGAACCCTGCTGTCTCTGATCTCTGCGTGGACCCTGCTGCTGCCAACCACAGTTCTATCCTCCCTAACCCCTCTGTTGGAATTTAGATTTTTGCTAATGTTGCTACTGCTATGGAGGCCTAGGAGGTAATGATGAAGAGTTATATCCTCCTCTCTGTATTGCGTTTTGAGGCCTTCGAAAATTCTACTGTTGTTGGGGATTACGATCCTGATACTGCGGGCATGAATTCTGCCCTCATCCCTGAATTTCTTCTGATATAAGGGCCTTCTCAATGGCCTCGCTCATGGTCTGGGGATCTGCCATACGAACTGGTCCTGCTATCCCGTGATTCAGCCCTCTGATGAATTTGTGTATCAAGATTTTCTCGTCATGGAGATACTCCGCGTAATGGGAAAGCTCAATGAATCGGCTCTCATACTGAGTAATAGTGAGTCCCCTCTGCTGTAAATCATGGAACTCATCGATCCTGCACTATCTGTAATGTTCTGACAAATATCGTACATTAAAGCACTCTATGAAGATGTCCCAAGTGAGTGTATCTATGGAAAGTTGGCGCTTGCACTCCTCAGTGCGCCACTAGGTAGCTGCTGCATCTCTCAAGAGATGTACTTCCACTCATGCCTTCGTGTTGCTTCCGTATGGTCACAACGCGAAACACCTGTCTAAACTAATCAGCCAAGCCTCAGCCATAGCTCCCTCTATAGCACCTACGAAAGTGGGTGGGTTGAGCCTAAGTAGATCTCTGATGGGCTCCCCTCTGTCTCTAAGTCCCACAACTGGCTCTTCCACACCATCCTCATACAATCCATGATGTACCTGTTCTACCCTCTGGGTCTCATCTCGTCTCAAATGTCTCGAAGGACTCCTACTCTGTGCATGGTAGGCTGACCCTACCTCCTCTACTATAGTGTCAAGGATCTCAATGAAAGGCTCCACATGTGGCACCTCTCGATGATCAACACGGGGCTCCATAGGTGGCTCAACACATGACTCGGCGCGTGGCTCCCTACGTGGCTCCTCTTGCGGATCAACACGAGGCTCAACACGTGGCTCAGGAATCACTGGCGGTAATCTCTCTAACATAGCCTGCAGTGCCTATAAGATCTGTGGACCTATATCCAATACTGGAGGTGATTGTGATACTAGTGGTGCTTGTGGTACAGGTGGTGCAGGTGGTGGTGTTGTAACTGCGGGTGCCTGTCCCTCGACTTAGGAATTGCTGTGCACCTCGGTGGACACTGTGTTGCATGATCGCGCTCGTCGAACACGTCAGGGAGGCATCCTACAAAACAAGGTAGAGACTAATTAATCAAAGTTGCGGAATAATAACGTGCCCAAATATGCCCAGTGTTTAAACCTGGCTCTGATACCAAATGTCATGCCCACATTTTCCATGTGGTCACGACACACATCACACGTGTCATAGCCACATCTATCATGTGGTTAAGACATGAAATATCAAAAAAAATTCTCACGCTTCCCTAGAAACCCCCTCGCATGCGTAAGCATGCTCAGTGGTGCATGCTCAAGGAGAAAACACTACAGTTGTCAGCGGGGTACAAAGTACAATTGCGTTCATCCAGATGCAAGCAGTCCAATAAGGGGGTCTCCACGACGCAGTTAACATCGCTACAAGGTTTGTAATTTTCAAGGTCCCCAACCTTAAATCTCAGAAGATTTCGGCAGCATAATGCCTCATGACATAAGTGGGAATTGACCAACACTATACTTCTTACGAGGTTCCTTGAGAGTTTAACAGCTTCCCACGATGCCGTATTCAATGTGAATGTACACTTGATTTCCCTATTTGGTCATTTTTTAACAAAGCATGATTATCCGTATCGTTTCTCGTTTCCCAAAATATACTCCTCCTTCAAACTTAGTATTCTCAACAAGGTCATTCATTTGCCCTCTCTTCCGTTTATCTGGATCTTAATTTTGATTGTATTTCTATCGTGATCACCTTAACTATTTCTCTGAAGTTTATTTTGTTTATATTTTGGTCCCTCTCTTTTGATTTCTAAGTTTTCTTTATGTTTATCCTGTCTTTACTTCATATTCTTCATCAATCAGAGTTATCACTGTATTTTTAAATTACATTAATCCTAATTCCCGGATGGACCCGATCACATAAACTGGTTTACTACTTCGCTGTACTCAGTCTCTTAGTTTACTCTTCTCTAGGATTTACCTCTATGTTTGTAATAATAAAAAATCGTCTTGTTCCTAAACAAGGTTATCGGAAGAGTAAATCCGCTTAGTTCTCTTAGCCCCGTTTGGATACGCCATGCATTTTCTCCTCTATGTTTTCCAATGTTAGTTTTTCTTCTTCTTTCTCTTTTTTTTCCTCAATTGGACGTTTATAAACTACAGTTGAGTTTAAAATGGCCTCACATGGAATGTCTGTGATGGCTTCTTTACGTTTATTTCCAGTGTTCTTTTTAAAAGGAAGGAACGTAATTTCCTCTTCATTTTCCTGATTATTAATTTACGTTGATTGTAGAAACTTCCGAGAAACTCTTCCTAAAATATTAAATTATATTTACTTATGCTCTCTCTAAATTTCCATTATATCTCTTTTTTTTTGGTTGTAAGGAAAACGGCCTCTCTGATAAATTTATATCAAATAAATAATATACGTATGTATCTATATATATAAATATATTTATAGGTTTATATATATACAAATATATTTATTTTATTGTTATTATTACTATTGTTATTATTTTATTTATATAAATATATATATTTATTTATTTATTATTAATTTTTTTCTTAAATATTAAGTCATCCTTTATAAATCCCATATCTATTTTCATTGAAGGGCTGAAGCCCTAATATCACTATACCTTTCCAAATATACCCTAGTTTTTTTTTGTTTTTTGCAGAGGCGAAGGAGGCGGTGCTTGGGTGGAGTAGACCATGATAGTGGTTGCTGGAGTGGCGAGGTCGAACCAAGGAGGTAGAAATGGGGATGGCCACCGTGGGAGGCAAGGGTGGAGTGCAGAGTTGAAGGTCCGCGCGGGAGGCAGGACATGGCGGGGGAGTGGAGGCCGCACCAGGAATGGCGGTCGGGAGGTGTTCACAGGTGGAGGTCCGCATGAAGAACGGCGGGTGGGGCAGAGTCTGGGTGGCGTAGTGGTGGCCACGAAGAGGGAAGGCCGGAGTCTGCAGTTTCAACCGCCACGGGGTTTTTGTTTAATGGCGGGGGTGTGGGGAGGGGCGGAGCCCCCACCCACATCCCACTACGTGGGGTGTGGGTGGGGGCTCCGCCCCTCCCCACACCCAAAAGACTATACGGTGGTGGTGGGAAGGTTCAAACCCTTCCCACCACCACTCCACCAATTTTTGTATGTGTTGTGTAACAGCGATCAACTACGGAATGCATTTTTATTTTCTTTTTAATTTATTTCTGTTATTGAGAATTTATTCTATGTTAATAACATCTCCAATTATAATATATATATATATATATCCCACACTTACTCACTGACATATTCCTTTCACAGAGAAATAACAAAAAAAAATACAGAGAATTAAATAAATAAAGCTAATAAATATAACTCTATTTAACAATCTTATTAATAAATTTCATTCACAGATAACTTTATAAATACAGAGAAATGAAAACAAATAAAGCTATTTTATCTTGTAATCACATTTTCATATAATAATTGAACATTTCAAATACAGAGAACAAACTTTAATTCTATCTAAATGCCATTTATAATCACCATTCGGTTAAGAGTTGGAAATTTTTAAATGCAGAAGATGAAATATAACTCTATTTTACTGACATCCACAATTTCCTTAGTATGCAATCTTCTAAATTTTGACTTGATACAGATAGTGTTAAACTAGAGATTTAGTAAGATCAATTTTCCCTTATAACTTGTTAAATTCAATTTAAAATAAATTCATATACAGTTCAAATTTCATTGGCTCACATCTGGAAAGTTCATGACTATACCACACCACATTTTTATACTATTATATTTACTTAATAAAATCAATTTACAATATATAACAAGGCTAACTAACTAAAATTCATTCTTTCCTTCTAAACAAAACTATAAATAAAATTTATCATTTTTGATCTAAATCAATAACAAATTTCAATACTAGAGATAAATTCATTCATTTGTCTAAATCAATACCAGTTTCATTTCTTAACTCTTAGTTTCACCAAGTATAAAATAATTTAAAAATCATTCACAACAACAATACTGAAGGGAAGAATTTCTCTCTTTTCCCAGACAATAATTCTTACAACTTCAGAGGGAGAGAATCCCTCCATAATGAACCTAAACAGGATGAAGCTCAATGAACCAAACTCTCCTTATAGCAAGGATGAAATACATTCTCCCTAAATACAGAACTCCTCCAATTCCATCAAACAGCTTCAAGAGGAAACCTGCATATCAAAAAAACAAGAAGAAAACAACACTCATCTAGCTCTCCTCCCTACCGTAGACCCGCAAGAGGGTCACCCCCGAGCTAGGGAGATCATACTCACACCTGGGTAACTCAAGCAATCCACTTCACAACAGGGAACAACAACAAACCCAAAACACACAAACACCCGTGGGTAAATTACACAACACGAAAACTCAACTACAGTGAGCTTCACAAGGGGTAGGAGAGTGGACACACTCGACTCTAGAGTGTCACCCTTATAGATAATATAACTAACACAATTTCTCTTGGCTTCAAGCCTAATTTGATAACAACTTCTCCATAGAGTTTGTATTTGGACTCTCAAGCCAAATAACAATTATTTTCAAGTCATACACACATACCCTCAAGGCTTTCAACATCCCAAAAGAAGAAACCAGGTATGCACCCGAGGAGGATCACTCCTCCCCTACCCCACACTTGATGAGCATTTCTCCCAAGTGGGAGAAGCTCTATCAACAACCCAACAACATTTCCCACAAAAAAAAAACAAATTCTAAAACACAAGCAAATAAACAACTTTCACACACTTTTCATGCAACCTTCAGATATACGAAAGAAAGGTAATAACAAACCAACCTTACAAAGCCCTTCAAGGATGAAGCCGATGTAGAGCTCCACTGAGATCTTCTCCCACCTAAGCCACCAAACTCCCTCTCCCTTTTCCTCTCCAAGAAAAATCCTTTTTTTTTAAATATAAAAATAAAACTCTCCAAAATTCAACTAACTCCCTCTCCATCCCCAAAATGGGATTTCAAAATAACCCAAAACTCTATGAGTTTAGAGGAATGGGGAGGTGACACTTGTCACCTCCTCACTCTTCCCCAAACTCCTATTATGTCTCAAGGGATGAGTGTTGGCTTATGTCACTCACCCATCCCTAAAGTCCTCCTTATCCCTTAACTCATGTCATTTCTCTTATGCATGGGAGAAATAAAAGGAGTTAAAGGAGGAAAAGACAGGTGACCCATGCCTCTTCTTCCTTCCTTCATTATGGATGCCCACACAACTCATGGGGAATCTCACTAATGGTGAGGGTGACTTCAAGTCAATTCCTCTATAATGGATGGGTTTGTAGTCATCTCTTACCTTGGGGATTGAAGAGGGATGGGTTTGGGTGTTGGTACAACCCATCCTATCCCCTCCATACCTCCAATTTTCGTCACTTAACTTCTGGGTGAAGTTAAGATGACCATATGGAGGTTACCCAAGGGTTAACCATGCTAAATGGGACCCTGGACCCATGGGGTATAACCCAGGGTCAACTTTAACCTATTCAGGGCACCTAGGGTCAAGGTAAAGCATAAGAAAAGGCCTCAAAAATTTAAATAAAAGAAATAAATTTAAATTCAATTTTTTTACAACACAAATCATAATTCAGTGTTACAAGAGGGTAAACCTAACCCATTCGACGTTATGAAAGACCACATTACAACACCACATCAAACACAAAGTGATCTTGGTTCCTCGTGGAACTAGATCGGCTTAACAAGGAATAACAACAAAAAGGTGCAGAATGATCTCTGGAATCTGTGGTTTGATTAGTAAATCCTACACACTCAATTACAAGATCAGTTTCACATATAATCATCATAGCCGAAGCAACTTAAAACATGCATTACCATGATGTAGTTCTAAATAGCATAAATGAAATCATATTACAATTTTCTTTCCATCATCACCTAATTAACTTTTCTGAAAAGTAAATGTTATCCAAACATCACCCAATTAGTTTTTCCATTATCATAATAAAGTTTGATAGTTTGAAAAATCTGGGAACTACTATCCCACAAATATAAAAAGTATCAGTAACAGTAATGTAAATAGTCACAAGAACAGAAGTAAAAAGGGTAGTCCTCACATATACTCTGCCTCTGTAGTAGACAGAGAAATTGCTTCTTGCTTTTTGCTCATGCGAGAGACCAATCTTCTTCCCAAGAAGAATGCACCACCACTAGTACTTTTTCTATCATCCACATCTCCTACCCAATCAACATCTATATATGCATGAAGAGTGAAATCATTGTCCTTTGGATACCACAGTCCATAATCAATTGTCCCCTTGAGATATCTAAAAATTCTTTTGACTGCCACAACATGGGATTCTTTTGGATCAGCTTGAAATCTAGCAACAAGTCCAACTGCATTCATGATATTAGGTCTAGTCTGAGTCAGATAGAGAAATCCTCCAATCATTGATCTATACCTTTTTGTAATTTGCCTTTGGAGAGTCATCATCTTTTCTTAGCTTGCATCCAGTTACCATAGGAGTACCTACTGGCTTTGAATCTCCTATTCCAAACTTCTTCAACAATTCTTTCACATACTTGGACTGAGATATGAAGATACCTTTATCTGACTAAATAATTTGCAGACCTAGGAAGAAACTCATCTCACCAAACATTGACATCTCAAACTCACTTTTTATCTGATTAGTAAATGCTTTGCACATGCATTCATTTCCACCAAAAATAATATCATCAATAAAGACCTCAACAATTAGAATGTCTTGATGATTTATCTTGAAGTACAGATTACTATCAGCAGTACCTTTGCTAAAACCTAGCTTAAGCAAATGCTTATCCAATCTGGCATACCAGGCTCTTGGAGCTTGCTTGAGTCCATACAAGGCATTTCTTAGTCTACAAACCATATCTCTCTGTCCAGACAACTGAAATCCTTCTGATTGTTCAATGTATACCTCTTCCTCCAAATCTCCATTTAGAAATGCTGATTTGACATTCATCTAATAAACTTTAAAGTCTTTGAAAGTAGCAAAAGCAAGAAATAATCTGACTGCCTCTATCCTTGCCACTGGAGCAAAAGTTTCTTCAAAATCAATTCCTTCCACTTGAGAATAACCTTTACATACCAACCTTGCCTTGTTTCTTACAACTTCACCATCTTCATTTAGTTTATTCCAGAAAACCCATTTGGTTCCAATCACATTTTTATCCTCAGGTCTGGGAACAAGATCCCAAGTGTGATTCTTTTCAATTTGCATCAATTCTTCTTCCATTGCCTTAACCCAGTTTTCATCATTGCAAGCTTCACTTACTAATTTAGGTTCAATCTTTGAAATGAAACAAATCTCTTCTTGATCTTCAGCAACTCTTCTCCTAGTTCAAACACCTCTATTTTTATCTCCTATGATTTGATCTTTAGGATGATTCATTCTTACATATGTGGGGATTTTTGGAATTTCTTGGGCTTCTATTTCTTGAGCTTGTTCTTCAACATCTATACTAATTCCTTGAGTCTCTGGAGTTTCTAGATCAATCTGCAACTAAGTCAAAGTTTGAACTAACCTTCCTTGACTTTGACTTTTATTTTGATCATCTGAATCATATACGCAGAACCTAGAATGTCCTTCCTTGCTCTCATCAACTCTGACATTAGCACTTTCAACAATCTTTTTTAGCCTCTTGTTAAAGCACCAGTAAGCCTTTCTTTGAGTAGAGTATCCCAAAAATATTCCCTCATCACTTCTTATATCAAACTTGCCTAAATCCTCATCTCTTTCGATATAGCGTTTACTACCAAAAACTCTAAAATATCTCATAGTAGGAGGATGACCAAACCATAGTTCATAAGGGGTCTTACAAGAGTTGCCTTTGATCTGCACCTGGTTAAGAGTGTAGACAACAATACTTATAGCTTCTCTCCAATAAACTTGAGGAACATTTGTTTCCATCATCATGGTCCTAACAGCTTCTTGAATGGTCTGGTTCTTTCTTTCCACAACTCCATTTTGTTGGGGAGTCTTAGGAGCAGATAACTATCTTTTTATGTCATGCTTTTCACAGAAAGCATCAAACTCATGAAAAGTAAATTGTCCACTTCTATCAGATCTCAGAAATTTTAATTTTTCACCAATTTCATTTTCCAACATCACTTTGAACTCCTTAAATTTATCAAGAGCTTCTAATTTTTCATTTAGGAAGGTTACCCACACCATCCTAGAGTAGTCATCAATCAGCAACATAAAATATCTATCTCGTTGCACACTCCTAATTCTAGCAGGACCATAGAGGTCAGTATGTACTGTTGTGATGTTCACAACACGCCCATTTTTTCTCCTTAGCAAAATGAGGACCCCTGCTGTGCTTTTTTTTGCTTTTGCTTGTGTGTGCTGTTCTGCTTGGTGGTAAAGGGAAAAGAGAGTGAAAGTACAAACCTTGTTGAAAATAAAGAAAAAATTGCATTAAGTACTAGAGCATAATATGGGTGAATTCCTTGTTAAAAATGAACAGGGGTTACTTTTTGAACCATCTTAAAATTCCAAGTATTTTGCAAGTTATGAGTGTTTTGGTAAAATGTACAATCAGGTTTGTATGTTGCATATACAAAGCCTTTTGTATATCGGGTTGCATAAACAAGGTCCTTTGTACACAAGTTCGCTTATGTACAAAGTCCTTTGCATGTCTCTTTCCATATACAAAGTCGTTTGTATATACAAGGTCGTTCTTTTTACATAGTCGCATGGAAGTCATCGAGTTTTCTAAGTAATTTTACTTGTATGCTTTTTGTAAATACGTTTCATTTCGGTGCATACAAGTTAGGCTCGAAAAGTTCAAAGTATAAGTGAATGATTGTTTAAATCCATTGAATGCACTTTATGTTTGTATGTTTGAAACATGCAAAGTGGATACACAAAGTTTTTATACATCGCAGAGCCAAAATGTTCATAAAATAGGGTTAAGTCATTGTATGCTTTGTGCTTTGTATGTATCTTACATACAAAGCCGATATGTAATGCGCATATACAAGTGCCGAAACTGAAAGGTTTATTTAGGTTGGAAAAGTCCATGTATGTTTCGGGCTTGTATACCAAGGTGAGATACATCGATTTATACAAGTGGCAGAACTGAAAAGGCTATGAAGTGGGATATAATGTTTGTATGTATTCCTGCTTGTATGTAAAGTTAGATACAAGAACTATGTGCTTTCGGTGACATACAAAGAAATATACATGCGCGGAATTGAAAATTTATGAAGCGAAGTTAAGTCATTGTATACTCCCCTGCATTGTATGTAGGTTGTCGGGATACATGCATTTCAATATGCATACAATGCGGGTTTCAAAAGAGTTTTAAATCCAACATAAACGATGCATCGGAGTTCATTGTATATCGAAATATACATTGCATTTTATATACAAGGATGGATGCATACAATGCAGAACTGAAGAAAGTTTGAAGTTTGGTTAATACAATGCATCATGACTTAATGTATATTAGAATATACATTGCATTTTATACAAATCGGAACCGAAAGGTAGATAACCTTTGGTTATAAAATAGACATACAAAGGCGTTTGTATGTATCTAACATACAAGCCGATATACAGAGCATTACATACATGTCTGGGAGCTAAAAGTAAGTAAAACACAATTTATTAAGAGTGATAAGTCCGTTGGATGTATGTTGGGGCTTGTATGTTTGAAATATACAAGCCAATGAGCATATCGAAAGATACAAGACATACAAGAGCAGTATGCAAAGTTAAAAATGCATTTTTGGATGCGATGCGAAGATAAAACACTGTTAAATGAAAGGTCAAGTCCACAGTTGTATAAGACATACAAAAAGAGATGCATGCAAGGGATATACAAAATGATAAAGGTTACATCGGCCAGAAGGGTGCGATCGGTGAGAAATTTATTAATCGACCTGACTGGGTAGGTTATGCCGATGATGAAGATATACATAGACGATGAGAGGAAAGTTTAAAGGCGCCAACACTACAACTGAAGACCAAGTTGGCAGCGCATTAATGACTGTGATTAATGCCCAGCGAACATTCTGACCAGGTATGAATTAACGATAGCAGCATGAATTTTAAATCTATTTTTTATGTCCGTTTTGCAGGTGTACAGAAGGCAAAACTTAATGGCGATGACATCTTAGAGAGTAGATTAGATCACCAAAGAGGTGAGAGAAGTCAAGGCTTTCAATGCAAGGAGGAATGCAGGTGGAGGAAAACATTATTATATGAACATCAAAGGATATTTTGAGCTGTTAGGGTTTCCAAACAGGATCTTTACACTTAGGATGGGTATACTGCTCTGAGATATTTTTGGATGGGATTTGTTTTCCATTGTCTGATGCGGCACTTGAGGTGTGGACCATTGATTAACTAGTGTTTTGAAATTGTATTGGGGATAATCAAAGCTATATACTGAGCCCCTTTACTTTGTAATAGCTTACACAGGGATTTGTAGAATAGAGGAATTTATAGAACAGAGCTGGAACTTGTAATTTATCTCATTATTTAGAATAGAGGGACCTTTTAATTTAGAAATAGAAGAAGGTCACCTATGTCTGCAATATGGGATGCGTGGAATATCTAGCTTCCTTACTGTATCTATAAAGCATTGTAAGTTTTTACGAATTTGATTAATGAAGCTAAGAGGCATTCATACATTGTAAATCATATATGACTGTGTGTTTTGAATGCAAATGAATCTGGAATTCTGCATCTATTTTATGAGTGTCTTCTAGCTCTTCTTTGTATTTGAAATAATATCTCTTGAAGCTTGCAATCTTGACTGTATGTCCATGAAAATACTCAGGGCTTACATTTAAGGTTTAATCTATGGATTTAATCAATTTGCTGTATTATTTACAAGGTGTATAATAGAACATTTAGATCATGTAGTAGAATGAAGTTTAGTTTATATTTCTCTAACGTTTCCCAAACCATTTGAAATACTTAGCTTAAATGCAGAAATTCAAAGGAAATTGTTTAACATTTGAAAGAAACGTGAACAAAAGAGTTGATATTTGACAGTTTTCATAATATTTAAATAGAAAGCTTGTGTTAATATAAATCATATAGAGCTTTCAAATATAGTAACAAGTCTATGCAAAAGGATGAATAAAATGTTGATATTTATGATATTTTGCATAGTTTGAGTCCAGTAAATCATCAAGAAACCCTAAATCACGTAAGGCCCCTTGCATATTACAGTTTCGCATCGAACCTACTGAATTGTCCAACGGGTCAAGACCTGACCATACAGAAACTTGGGATTAAGCAAATCTTAATTGATTTCTTCATATCTTTCAAGACAGTTAGGTTCATTTTTGTGAATTTTCACTTTTGTTATGACTGTGTAAAAACAATCATCAATAGTTTTTGGTGCTAGAAGGAAGGCCTGATTAGAGTTAGGGTTGTTCTAAGTAAAGCTAGCTCATAATAGTAACAGAGTGACTAGGTCTAGATCTAGTTCAGAGGATATATTTGTGCAATCACCTGAAAAAAGGCAAAGTAAGAGTCCTTTGATTTGGAATCCTAAAATATCACAGGCAGGAAGTTCATCTGGAATGCCTCCTAGGTCACCTTTTAGCATCCATAACATTGTGAGTCCTAACAGTTTTTCATTTAGATCTTTAAATCTTGGTCCTAGTCCTCCAAGAGCTCCTAATCCTCTAGGAAATCCAAAAGGAAATCCTAATCCTCCAAGAAATCTAGGTATTCCTACAGGTCCAGGTCAAGCACAAGTACCTGCAATGGCTTATTTTAATGTCAACTCTCCCATACACCCCATTGATTATCATGAGATGCCCAAAAATCTTGAAAAGATATGTCCTAAATACTAGTTACATCAGGATCCACAAGATCACATTAGAATATTCAAAGAGGCATGTTTTAGGGCCAGGTTAGAATATGAAGATGTGTGTAGATTGTTTCCTTACACCTTTAATGAGCAGGTTGCTAACTGGTATGTTAACTTGCCCAATGGTTATATTTCTTCTTGGGCACTTATGGAAGAAACATTTTTGTCTAGATTCAGAGGACCAATTGATCCTTCCACCTCATATCACAAATTGGCTACAATTAAGAGAAGTGAAGGAGAGTTGATTGATAATTTTAATGATAGATTTCAAAAGGCCTATTCTAGGTTAGTAGCTCCTTACACAGTAAATACAGATACATTGCTAGCCATGTATTATGTTGCCTTAGATCCATTAACTGCCATGTTTGTCAAAAGAAAGCCTGACATAGATACAATATCTAAAGCTTATAAGGAAGTAGCCTCTGTAAACCAGGAGATCAGGTAGACAACTTATAACCCATTTCCTAATGGAGGAAATCTTGGGATGCAAAGTCAAACACAATCATGGAATGGAACCCCTACACATAGTACTCCATTTTTTAATCCAGTTCCTACATACACACCTGTGTATAATCCTACCCCAATCCAAGCCATAGCCCCTTATACTGGTGACACTGCCAATAACAATCAGAGTAATGGTCAATCTTTCTTTCAACCTCCTTCGGATACACTTATGGCAAAGGCACAAGAGGGAAGAGAAGAAATTAAAGAAATAACTACACACTTGAGAAGACTGACTACCGAAATGACACAGCTGAGAAATGAAAATTTCTATGGTAGAAATAACCAAAGCTATAGTTAAAACTACAACCCAAACTATAACCAGAATCATAATCAAAATTATAGCCAGGGTCAATGTTCAAATCAAAACTAGAATTATAGTCAGAATTATAGCTAGGGTCAAAGTTCAAATCAAAACCAGAATTATAGTCAAAATCAAAATCATAATCAAGGACAAGTAGTGCAAAATAGAGGACCTGCTATAGATAACAGGGCTGGGGGTAACAACAATAGGAACCAAAATCAGCCAAGGCCACCTAAGACATGGAACACAGGGCCAAATAATGGCATTCTAGCTTCTCCATTCAAGAATTTAGATAACCAAGATACACAACAAACAACTAGGATTCAAATGGCTGATGTAGCATTGAAGAATTGGTGTAGAATTCATAATACTAGTGCCCATGCTGAACTAGATTGTCCTCAGTTCCATTTAGCAACCAGTATCTTCAATGTAGATGTACAGGCTCCCACTTCTGAGTTTCTCATTCCAAAAGGTAATGAAGTAGTGCCCTCAGGATATGAGACTGCTTTAGTCTTAGAGACTTTTACCTTTGCAACTGAAAAAGAAGAGGATCAATTGTTAGAGGAGGAACCTTATTTTTGCGAGAACTTATTTCCTGAATCAGCCTTTGTACTAAATGCATTTCAGTTTCCTTTTGAAACTAAAAATGAAGTGTTATATGAAACAAAAGAGGTACAAGCTTTTCAACAGTTAAACAAAAACCACACCTATAATTTAAGAAATAACACAAGGCCAGGAGGTCCTTTCACTACTTCCACTCCTCCTAACAATCTCAATACTTCCCCAGATCAAAATGCTAGTAATAATCCTACTATGCTAAAGGCTAATCATCAGGCAAATGGTGAAATAGTAGCACAAAAGGTCCAAACAGGGAAAACAGAGGTAGTAGAAACCATGCGGTTAATGAGTTATTTGTCTAAAGAGATAAAGAAAATCAAGGTCAGTATACCTTTGTGTGAATTATTGAAAAATCCAGGGCTCAGAAATGCTTTCATAAAATCCTTGGATACATCTGTGACAGGTGAAGTTTCTACTGATGTGAATGTTCCTAGTAGAGATTCAAAAACCAAGGAAAAGAGTAAGAAAATTGAGCAGCCTTCCAACACTAATGTGGTAATGTATGCAGATAAGAAAGAAGCTCCTCCTTTCTTGTTAACCATTAGAATGTTTGGAAAAAACATACATAATTGTATGGTAGATTCTGGTGCATCAGCTAATGTAATCCCTTTAGGGATATGCAAAACTTTAGGGCTGACTCCTACTAAATCTACTAAGGTTGTTACACAGTTGGACAAAACTGAGGTCAATGTGATAGGAGAACTGATGCATATTCAAATGCATTTAGCCTCAGATCCTAGGTTGAGCCAGGTTATTGATATTCAGGTAGTAGATATACCTGTGAATTATGGGATGTTGTTGAGTAGAGACTGGTCTAGAGCATTGAATGGATATATGGCCACTGATTTTTCACATATGTGGTTACCTTGGAGAGGTGTTTCAAATCAAATTAGGATAGAAGCAGAGCCCAGGATGAAACACATGATTACATAATACAATAGGACTAATGAGATATTGTATGCTTCTATTGAACCTGGTGTTTATAGAGTTACTAACAAAGGGGTACAAGTTGAAGAAATCATGATGTTAAATTTTAGAGAAAAACATGTCAATAGGGAAACAGTATTGTTCATTGAGTCTAATGGAAATTCTTCTGATGAAGAAAACAATGCAATGAATAATTTTGGTTAGACCATTAGACAAGAAATGGAAGGGTACATTGAACAAAATCTACCAGTTCAGTGCAAATTGTATAAAAACATGTGTAGAGTCCATAATAAGCCACATTCTGAAGAGAATTGTGGGATGTGCAGAGATATTATAGAATACCAGTACATAAAATGCACCAAGGGAGTAGGAATGCAAGAGGAAAGGGTTAATCCTAATCAACCAGAGAAATATTTTCAAAATAACATAGATGTGTTGATCCCGGATTCAAAAGAAGAAGCAAAAGACAAGGGTATTTGTCTTTCTGATTTACAAACTGAAAGTATAACTATGCAAGTAGGTCAAAGTAAATTGCCCATAAATAAACAAGATAGCACCTCACATGTGATAGAAAAAGCAAAACATGCCAAGGTAAGGGGTCAAAAGAATAAGGATGGCATGTGGACATTGAAATGTGACAGATCTAAATCAAAATAGGGTGCAGGTGTAGGTGTAGAACTCATAGATCCTCATGTTAAGTCATATTTAACAGCATATAGGCTACAGTTTGCTTGCACTAACAATGCGGCAGGATATGAAGCTTTAATCTATGAACTGGTCATGGCTATTAAGAAAAGGGTAAGAATGATCAGAGTATTTTCAAACTCTGAGTTAGTAGTCAAACAGGTAAGGAAATTGCATGCATGCAATTATAAAAACATGGTTTGCTACAGGCATAAGGTGTGGGATTTGATAGATTCATTTGATGCTTTCAATATAGAGCATATCCCTAGAGAATTGAACCATAGACTAGATGCATTAGCAGTTACTGCTAGCACTTTAGGACCCTTAACACTGCCAGGTTTAAAAAGATTTGCTGTAGAATTAGTAAACATGCCTAGTGTACCAAATAATGTATCTCATTTTCAGGTATTTGAAGGGGATCAGCAAATTGTAGATTTTCTAACTTGTAATGAGGTATTTGAGGCTCAAATTATGGATGAACAAGACATCCCTGATGTGTCTTGGGATGAAGAGGACATAATCAACCTAAAAAGCAATTTCTTACCCAAGGGGGTGATTGAGTTAGAACAAATTTTTTACTTTGATGGGGTAATAAGACAGAAGGATTTGCCCAAAACTGAGGGAGGTGAGTGTAATCCGTGTAACCTTGGAACAAAGCAAAGTCAACAAAATGTACTTATTGGAAAGGCCTTATGAAGAATTGAGAAAAGAAATCGTGGACATTTTGAAAGAGTACAAACATGTCATAGCATGGACGTATGAAGATCTGAAGACATATGATACATCCATCATAACTCATGTGATACCTTTGAGGCTAGAGGTTAAACCATTTAGGCAGAAACAAAGACTTGTGAATGCCATTTTAGAGCCTCTAATCTTTGAAGAAGTAAAGAAGTTATTGTATGCTAGAATAATTTTCCCAGTCAGACATTTAGCCTAGGTATCTAATTTAGTACCTGTGAGAAAGAAAAGTGGAGACATTAGGTTGTGTGTAGATTTTAGAAATTTGAATAAGGCATCTGAAAAAGATAATTATCCCCTGCCTCCAATAGATGAAGTACTGCAAGCAGTCAATGGGGCTAAAATGATGTCTTTCTTGGATGGATTCTTAGGATATAACTAGGTCTTAATAGATAAAGGGGATAGATTAAAGACCACTTTTACTTGTAAATGGGAAAATTATGCATACAGAAGAATGCCTTTTGGTCTAATCAATGCAGGTGTCACTTTTCAGCGAGCCATGGACATTACATTCTGTGGATTGTCGGGTAAGTGCATTGTTATTTATATGGATGATTTAATTGTTTACTTTGAAGATGCATCCACTCACGCTAAAGATCTGAGAAGAGTGCTTAAAAGATGTGAAAGGTACAGGATTTCCCTTAACCCAAAGAAATGTTCATTTGGCATAACTGAAGGAAAATTATTAGGGCATGTCATTTCTGAAAATGGGATATCTATTGATCCTGATAGAATAGAAGGATTAAAAAATTTGCAATTACTAAACACTAAGAAGGAATTAAAATCATTTGTTGGTAAGATTAATTTTGTCAGGAAGTTTATTACAGGGTTTGCAGAGATTGTACAACCGCTAAACACCATGTTGAAGAAGGATGCAGTGATAGAATGGACACAAGTAGCTAAAGCTGCATTTGGGGATATCAAGGAAGTTATTTTTGATGCTCCTGTGTTGACAAGTCTAGATTACACAAGGCCATTCTATATTTATTCTTTTGCATCCTCACATTCAGTTGTGGCCGCTCTGACACAGAAGGGAGAAGACAACGAAGAAAACCCATAGCCTTCATGAGTGCATCGCTGAAGGATGCACAACTGAAATATCTTGATACAGAAAGACAAGCATTTGCATTAATAAGAGCAGTGAAAAAGTTTAGACATTATATCTTACGCAATCATGTTAAACCCATAGTGCCAGATGCAACCGTAAAGATGCTGCTAATGCAGAACGAGCCTGGAGAGAAAAGAGCCAAATGGATTACAACACTGCAGAAGTTTGATACTGGAAATCATTCCAATGAAGTTGGTCAAAGGACAAGCATTAGTGCAGACCATAGCAAACATAGATCCAAATTTGGTGAAACAACAATATGTGTTGAATTCTAGTGATGCATCACGGTGGTATGATGATTTGAACACTTTTCTAATATCAAGCAAATATCCAAATAAGATGAAATCTTCTCATAGGAGAGCTTTAAAGATTAAAGAACAAAGTACATGGTACAAGGAGGTCTTCTATTCAAGAAGAACCATGATGGAATATATTTAAGATGTTTAAACAGAGTTGAAGCAGATAAGGTGTTGATAGAATTACATGATAAGTATGGAACTACTCATGGTTCCCATTTAGCTACAATGCATAAGATATTGAGAGTGGGTTACTACTAGCCTACAATGTTTAAGGATACAGAGAGTCACATTTGAAGCTGTCACACTTGTCAAACTATAGTAGACAAGGGAATGAATCAGGCTAATCCATTACAGCCAGTCATTGAGTCTAGGCCGTTTGCACAGTGGGGTTTAGATTTCATTGGAGTCATAAATCCTCCATTATCTGTAGGACACAAGTTTATACTAACAGTGACTGACTACTGTACAAGGTGGACTGAAGCCACATGTTGCAAGTTCTCTACTACTGAGGTAGTCATCAAGTTCCTTGAAGAAAACATCATTACCAGGTTTGGAACTCCATATTCATTGGTATGTGATAATGGCCCTGCTTTTTCTTCTCTAAAATTTTCTAAATGGGCATTTGAGTATGGGATAGTTTTAAAGTTTTCTTCAAATTATTATCCTCATGGGAAATGGGTTAGCTGAGTCCACAAACAAAATTTTATTAGATATAATCAAGAAGCTAACTGAAAAGAATCCTAGAGAGTGGAACACATTGTTGAAGTATATGTTGTGGGTAGATAGGACTAAGGTTAAGTCAGCCTTAGGTAATGAACCTTATCACTTAGTTTATGGGACTGATCCCATACTTCCAGTGAATTTAAGAATACCAGTCTAGAAGTTTCCTAATGAATACATAGGCTTTGATGATCATAGAGAGGCCAGAATAATACAAATGTTACAATTAGATGAGAAAAGAGGTCAAGCCATTGAGAAATTCTCCAAACATCAAGCAGTAGTGAAGAGATGGTTTGATAAAAGGGCAAGAGTCAAAACATTTAGAATATTAGACTTAGTGTTGTGCTGGGATAAAGCACATGAAAAGAAAGGAAATCATGGAAAATTTGACAAGTTATGGTTAGGTCCATTACAGGTCACAGAAATAATTAGAGACAATACTTTCAGGCTCAAGACCTTGACTGGGGAAGATGTGCCATTACCAGTTAATGGCCAACACTTGAAACATTACTTTTAGGCTTGAGGTGAGGATAGTAAATTTTTGTGTATCATAATGTAAATTTTTGTACAGTTTTGGGTTGTTTTTGTTTTGTTTTTATTTTCTTTTGTTTTGTTGGTTTGTGTGTTGTGTTGCCTTAGCAGGGATGTTTGTTTTGCTTTAGAGTATGCAGGAGCAGACTGCCAACCATTGAAAACAATAGAAAATTCAGAACATTTAGGTTAATTATTTGAATTTTATGCATAACTTGTTGTGATTGTCATGAATGTGGAAAGTTGTTTTACTTGTGAAATTTTGTATTCAATAACTGTGGGTTGAGTATTCAAGGAAGTTTCTCACAATGACACACCTAAAATTCTTGGGTTGGTTGAACCTACCAGTGTAGATATTAGGTGAAAAATTTGAGGTCACCCTTGCTACCATTACAATTCTCGGCTTAATTTCAGCAAGTGTCTATTCCTTGCATCATGAAGTTACAACTGAAATATTTTATGAAATCTCTATCAAATACAAATATATATATATATATATATATATATATATATATATATATATATATATATATATATATATATATATATATATATATATGTGAATAAAATGGATTATACTGAAAATCTAGATTAAGCCATCTAAGTAACTCTATCGGGGCTATAGATGCTTGCTGGCAGTGGGACTCTACTTAGGAGAATTGTAACGATAACCTTGCCAGGGCTATGGATGCCTGCTAGCAGCAAGGCTCTATCCAGTTGGCTATGAGGGAATGACATCAACTATGTAGTCTAATGTCAGTCACTGGTATGTTCAACTGATCTTCAAGATGAGGATTATTAATCACGTGCACCCACCTAAATTGAAATGAAGATTCATGTACCTTATTGAATACATTAAGTCTCAAGTTAGATAGTGATTTGCAGAAAAGATAGTTGGAGGTTATGAATTTATTTCATGTAGTTTTCTTTAATGGTTTGAATTTAATTATTTTGTTTGGTTTCTAGTTCTTGTGATGTTTTCAACACACCCCTTTTTTCTCCTTAGCAAAATGAGGACCCCTGTTATGCTTTTTTTTGCTTTTGCTTGTGTGTGTTGTTCTGCTTGGTGGTAAAGGGAAAAGAGAGTGAAAATACAAACCTTGTTGAAAATAAAGAAAAAAATGCATTAAGTGCCAAAGCATAATATGGGTGAATTCCTAGTTAAAAATGAACAGGGGTTGCTTTTTGAACCATCTTAAAATTCCAAGTATTTTGCAAGTTATGAGTGTTTTGGTAAAATGTACAATCGGGTTTGTATGTTGCATATACCAAGCCTTTTGTATATCAGGTTGCATATACAAGCTCCTTTGTACAAAAGTTCACTTATATACAAAGTCTTTTGCATGTCGCTTTCCATATACAAAGTCATTTGTATATACAAGGTCATTCTTTATACATAGTTGCATGGAAGTCATCAAGTTTTCTAAGTCATTTTACTTGTATGCTTTTCGTAAATATGTTTCATTTCAGTGCATACAAGTCAGGCTCAAAAAATTCAAAGTGTAAGTGAATGATTGTTTAAATCTGTTGAATGCACTTTTATGTTTGTATGTTTAAAACATGCAAAGTGGATACACAAAGTTTTTATACATCACGGAGCCAAAATGCTCATAAAATAGGGTTAAGTCGTTGTATGCTTTGTGCTTTGTATGTATCTTACATACAAAGCCGATATGCATTGCGCATATACAAGTGCCGGAACCAAAAGGTTTATTCAGGTTGGAAAAGTCCATGTATGTTTCGGGCTTGTATACCAAGGTGAGATACACCGATTTATACAAGTGGCAGAACTGGAAAGGCTATGAAGTGGGATATAATGTTTGTATGTATTCCTGCTTGGATGTAAAGTTAGATACAAGCACTATATGCTTTCGGTGACATACAAATAAATATACATGCGCGGAATTGAAAAGTTATGAAGTGAAGTTAAGTTGTTGTATATTCCCCCGCATTGTATGTAGGTTGTCGGGATACATGCATTTCAATATGCATACAATGCGGGTTTCAAAAGAGTTTTAAATCCAACATAAATGATGCATCAGAGTTCATTGTATATCAAAATATACATTGCACTTTATATACAAGGCTGGATGCATACAATGCGAAACTAAAGAAAGTTTGAAGTTTGGTTAATACAATGCATCGTGACTTAATGTATATCGGAATATACATTGCATTTTATACAAATCAGAACTGAAAGGTAGATAGGATTTGGTTTATAAAACTTGAAGTCCGAAAGGGACATACAAAGGTGTTTGTATGTATCTTGCATACAAGCTGATATACAAAGCATTATATACATGTCCCAAACCTGAAAGTAAGTAAAACATGATTTATGAAGAGCGACAAGTCTGCCGGATGTATGTTGGGGCTTGTATGTTTGAAATATACAAGCGATAGATACAAAGCTGATATGCAATGAAATATACAAGCCGATGAGCATATCGAAAGATACAAGACATACAAGAGCAGTATGCAAAGTTAAAAATGCATTTTTGGATGCGATACAAAGATAAAACACTGCTAAATGAAAGGTCAAGTCTGCAGTTGTATAACACATAAAGAAAGAGATGCATGCAAGGGATATACAAAACGATAAAGGTTACATCGGCCAGAAGGGTGCAATCGGTGGGAAATCTATCAATCGACCTGACTGGGTAGGTCATGCCAATGATGAAGATATACATAGCCGATGAGAGGAAAGTTTAAAGGCACCAACACTGCAACTAAAGACCGAGTTGGTGGCGTATTAATGACTGTGATTAATGCCCAACAAACATTCTGACCAGGTATGAATTAATGACAGCAGCATGAATTTTAAATCTATTTTCCAGGTTTCTAGGTGTATAGAAGGTGAAACTTAATGGCGATGACATCTCATAGAGCGGATTAGATCACCAAAGAGGTGAGAGAAGTCAAGGCTTTCAATGCAAGGAGGAATGCAGGTGGAGGGAAACATTATTATATGAACATCAGAGGATATTTTGAGTTGTTAGGGTTTCCAAATAGGATCTTTACGCTCAGGATGGGTATGCTACTCAGATATTTTTGGATGGGATTTGTTTTCCATTGTCTGATGTGGCACTTGAGGTGTGGATCGTTGATTAAATAGGGTTTTGAAATTGTATTGGGGATAATCAGAGCTATATACTGAGCCCCTTTACTCTGTAATAGTTTACATAAGGATTTGTAGAATAGAGGAATTTATAGAACAGAGCTGGAACTTGTAATTTATCTCAGCATTTAGAATAGAGGGACCTTTTCATTTCGAAATAGAAGGAGGTCACTTGTGTCTGCAATAAGGAATACGTGGGACATCTAGCTTCCTTACTGTATATGTAAAGCATTGTAAGTTTTTGCGAATTTGATTAATGAAGCTAAGAGTCATTCATACATTGTAAATCATTTATGACTGTGTTTTGAATACAAATGAATCTGGAATTCTGCATCTATTTTCTGAGTGTCTTCTAGCTCTTCTTTGTATTTGAAATAATATCTCTTGAAGCTTGCAATCTTGACTGTATGTTCATGAAAATACTCAGGGCTTACATTTAAGGTTTAATCTGTGGATTTAATCAATTTGTCATATTATTTATAAGGTGTATAATAGAACATTTAGATCCTATAGTAGAATGAAGTTTAGTTTAGATTTCTCTAACTTTTCCCAAACCATTTGAAATACTTAGCTTAAACGTAGAAATTCAAAGGAAATTGTCTGACATTTGAAAGAAACATGAACAATAGAGTTGATATTTGATAGTTTTCATAATATTTAAACAGAAAGCTTGTGTTAATATAAATCATACAGAGCTTTGAAATACAGTAACAAGTCTGTGCAAAAGGATGAATAAAATGCTGATATTTATGATATTTTGCATAGTTTGAGTCCAATAAATCATCAAGAAACCCTAAATCACGTAAGGTGCCTTGCATATTATAGTTTCGCATCAAACCTACTGAGTTGTCCAATAGGTCAAGACCTGACCATACAGAAACTTGGGATTAAGAAAATCTTAATTGATTTCTTCATATCTTTCAAGATAGTTAGGTTCATTTTTGTGAATTTTAACTTTTGTTATGACTGTGTAAAAACAATCATCAACATGTACCAATTCCAATTGACCATTTGAAACTTGTTCCTTACTTTTGAATGAAATTTTGCTCAGTTTCCCCAATTGACATTCTCTACACATGCTATTAGGTTTCACAAGTTTTGGAAGATCTCTTGCAGCCTGAGTGGTACTTATTTGGACAATGTTATCAAAATTCACATGACACATCCTCTTGTGCCATAACCAACTTTGATCTATCTGAGAAATCAAACAACTTTTGCCAAAGCTACTTAAGTGAAAGATGTTACCTTTAGTTTGAGTACCAGATGCAATTTCAATTTCAGAACTCTCCAAGATTCTGCACTTTCCATCCTTGAATCGATAATCATAGCCTTTATCAACTAACTATCCAACACTGAGAAGATTATGTTTCAGTCCTTCCACATACAAAACATCATTGGTGCTATTCTTACCATCAAAAGAGATGGATCCTCTACCACAGATTCTACCAGTTGAGTTATCTCCAAATTTCACAAGCCCACCTTCATAACTATCAAAATTTACAAACTTACTCTTGTCTCCATTCATCTTTCTAAAAAACCTGAGCAGCCAAGGCACTTTCCATATTTGTAGAGCTAGAAAATTCAGTGGACACTAGATCTTCTTCTTTGATAGCAATAAACACCCAATCATTTTCAAGGGAACCTCCATGATCAGATTCATCATCTGTGACTCCTTCTTCTCTAGTTTCTTGGACATAGTAGCATTTGTTCTAATTTATGTATCTGTTAGGGTTTGGTTTTGAAAACCTTTCCAAACACCTTGAGGCAAAATGACCAATCTTATTACAAGAAAAACATTTGAGTAGAAATTTTCCTTCATACTTACCAGATCCTCTTGGAAATCTTTTAGCAAGAAGAGCTTCAAGATCTGTAGTTTCAATTTCAATATCTTCAAGATCCTTCCTAGTCTTCATGAATCTGTTTGATCTTGTGGAAGAGCTTTCACCTGGATCATATTTTTGTTTTCCATATACACTGGCCTTAAATTCAGATTCAAACTTGGAAAGAGAATCACCAAACGCACTTGATTCAAAAGCTGAAATTTTGCCAACCAGATGATCTCTTGTAACATCTGAGACAATCCTGATCTCCTCTATGGCTGCAACCTTATGTTTGTATGAATCAGGCAAAGATCTGAGCACTTTTGATATAATATCTAATTCTTCCAAAGTACCACCAGTACACCTGATACCACACACAAGTTCATTTATCTTTTGCATGTAGATTGTGATGTTTTCATCTTCACTCATCCTTATGGTTTCAAATTTTCCTCTCAGAATTTGAAGCTTGACACATTTGACATATTTATCACCTTCATATAGAAACTTCAACTTTTTCCAGATTTCATAAGCAGTTTTTAGACCAAACACATTTGTCATTTCTGAATCAGTCAAGGCACTCAACAAGGCTTCTTTAGCTCTAAGTTTATTTTTAACATCTTTGATTTGATCTAGAGTTGAAGGACCCTTTTCTAGAGGTTTGTACTCAACACTGGTTATCGCCCAATAGGCATCACCCATGCATTACAAATGGTATTCCATGCGATTCTTCCAAATAGAATAATTTGTTCCATAAAATCTTGGACTATCCTTCTTGTAGGTCAACATCCTAGATCTCCTCAAGCAGCCAGGATTTTATAAGAGGATCTGCCTTTGATACCGATTGTTGAATTAGACCAGAGAACTAACATGGGGGGGTAAATCAGTTGTCCTACAATATAAACTTTTTCTTCTCTTTAACCTTCTTTATTATCTTACTATCAGATGAATGATCTAATAATTAAAGCATAGATCAACAACATAAGGGAAGAAACATAATCAACACACTTGACACCAAGATTTTGACGTGGAAACCTGGTTAAGGGAAAAACCACGGTGGGGGTTAACCCGTAAAGATTTGTACCCTATTAAAAGTACTTTAGAAAAATAGAAGGCACATGCCTTTGGGTGCATTTCCCAGAGCTCACTACTCAAAAGAGAGCCTCACTACCTATAGAATTTATTTAGAAAAGAAAGAATTAACTAAGAGATAGCATCTACTTCATGCCTAATTCAGTTTCAGTTAATGCTCAAGAACTTCTACTTTGCCCCAAATTCTTCTTTACACTCTAAACTACTCTCACTCCTTTTCTTCTCTACTCTACTCTTGATCCTTTATTCAGATTTTATCTAATTTGTGCAAGGATACTTTTCAATAATGCGTCAATAAGTATTTATATGCTTCATCAAGCTTGGAATGATCAACAAGGTCGGCTAAACTTAATGTGGATCATCACACTATTAGCCAAACATATCTGGGACTTGAATCTACTTCTACAACCACTCCATGCTTCATAAAAATGCTCTTAAAGCATCTGTAACATGCTAGGAACAACCGGTCAGCCAAGACTGGGAAGAACATCAACCTCAAGAAGAAATCTTCAATCAACAAGCTCAAACTTCAATGCAGACCTTCAACATAGTAGCCACATGATCTAGAGACCTCCAAAAGCACATTGAAATCACCAACAACATTCATTTTAAGCCATATAACTAGAAACATTTGAATCTTCCTCCAGAACCTCAAGAACACTCTCTGCCATGACCATCAAACTAGAAGGATAGCTTGTGGACCTCCAAACCATGAACCACTAGATTTGATGATACACACTGACTTCCAAAACATGCCTTTAGATCCGTAGACCAAGATATTTCACTACGGAATATTCCGGACCAACTTACTGTTATACTATCTCTTTTGAATACTGCAAAATCCAGTTCTACTCAGATGGTCATAACTTCTTCAAATCTTCATGCGGTTTTCTCAATTCTTAACAGAAGCAACCTCTAAAAATTCTCTACATAGCCATATGGTCCACATGCATTGATTGTCATTAATTTTCTCAATATCCTCAACAATCCGGTCTTCTATACAAACAACAAAGTAGGATACAGTTGACACCAATGACAACAAGAATATGTTGACATCAATGACAACATCACTTAGGCACATATTTGCAACAAAGATAACACTATATTTTTATGTGGAAAACCCTAAAAGGGAAAAATCATGATGAGGATTAGCTCGCAATATAATGTGATGTAGAGGCTAATGGTGATCAACACAACTTCAATGGGATTACTGTTTCACAAGTTTCAAGACCCATAAACCTACACCAAGGGCTCACAGGTTATATGGTTTAAACCATTCAATCTCTTTAAGGAAGATATGGTGGGGTCCATTGACACCTAGGACAACCTATCCAAACCATCCAAGAAGTTCTTACACCTACTCAAGCAACACTTCCTTTACAATGTTGTCCTAATCCTTGTAGTCCTACTTTTAGGTCTAACATAAGTTTTCTTGCATTCCAGACACTTTTAAGACTAGATCAATGATGTTTAAGACACCCTTTAGGAAGCCTAACAACATACTAAAATCTTGCCATGAGTTGTTTAAGAGCATATGTCACTTTCAATAGGCTATCCTAGTGCCAAGAGCCCTAATTAGGCCTAAAATACAAAACAAGTGCCCCTAGTTTGGCTCACATAATTCTTTGAACCACTTAGACACATTAGTGGCATGGAAAAACTAAGAATTTTATGGGTTTTTGGTCCTCACAATTGACTGTGACAAAATTGGCCTATGTTGTTCCCTTTAGAGAGCACCTAGCACATGGTTTTGCTAGGTTCTTCAATTAAACTCCACCAACTCCACTCCCCTATTCATGAATCCTTCATAATACATTAAAAAAAACATAGAAATATCCATTCCACTAATCTAGATGGGTTTACATCAATGGAATGGGTGAAAATATTAAATTTGTTGTCAAAACCCTAAGGTAGGGCTTATTAACCAAACTACAAAAAAACAATGAAATCTTTGCAATAAAATCACCTCAAAAGCCCAAACCAACTTTAATTTACTCCTAACTCATACCTCTAACATCCCAGCCTAAAGAGATCTTATGACTATGTTGTACAGTGACAAAGTACGGCAAGAAATAGTGTACAAACTCAGAAAAGAATAGAAAACTAGATTCTTCGTTGGTTTTTCTCCTTTCAATCACTTCATTACATCAAGGATCATGTTCAAGGTCTTTTGAAGACTACCCTCAACCCTGACAACTGACTCGAGGTAGTTGGAATTGGTGGGAGGCCTCAAAACTACCCTGCAACCACCTACTGCCTTGGTTTGTTAGCATTGGCAACTAATTGTATGGGATTACATTGTGTTTACAAGTGTGTTATCCCTGTTTGGGATGTTTAGACCTTTTACAAGATTGATAAGCCTTTGAAAAGGTATTTAGACTCATCATCACCTCCTATAAGCCATGATTGGCCACCAAGACACAAGACTGTCCTATGAACATGAACATGACATCAACTTGAATAGATCTTCAACCTTATTACAATGCATCAAGATGGTCTTCAAGACCTTATTGAACACATGACAAGAGAAGACTTGAATAGGCCTTCTAGACCTATGGGTGCCCCTGCACCATACTCCCATGGGTGGAAAAGAACTCAAGTCCCTTGAGGAACCAGATCAACAATGGTGGTCCCATGCTTCAAAATGTCTTCTTCACTCATCCAAGTGGCATCTTTAGCAGGTAGGCCACTCCATTTAACAAGGTATTCCTTGTAAGTCTTCTTTCTAGTCTTCTTGATCACCTTGGTATCCAAAATGCATTCCAACTTCAATGGTTGGCTAGGTGGTAGGTCCTTGATCCATGCTTCATCTTCTCGGGCTGCTAAACCTACATCAGGACCTGCAACATTATCACCCTTGTATGGAAACAAGTCTGCAACATTGAAGATGGGAGAGATTGCCAAGCCTTGAGGAAGTTCAATCTCATAGGCATTGGACCCAAACTTATGCACAATCTGACATGGACCAATCTTCTTCATGAGGAGTTTTGTAGGCTGCCCCTTTGGAAGTCTTTCTCTCTTCAAGTGTGCCATGACCAAATCTCCCACCTTATATTGCACATCTCTCTTCCTTTCATTTGCCTTCTCCTTGTACTTCTCGGTGTTCTTTTGAAGAGTTTCTCTCACTCTATCATGAATGTCCTTCATGGCCAATGCAAAGTCTTCTCCTTGTGCACTTCTCCTCTCCAACCCATGTAGATCTCTTAGTTCAAGGATCCATCTTGGATGAATGCCATATACAATCTCAAATGGACTCCTTCCTATGCTCCTATTGGTGCAATCATTATAGGCAAATTCAGCTTGAGGGATGATCATATCCCATGCCTCTCCATGCTACTTTGTGAGACATCTAAGAAGATTTCCCAAGGAGCTATTCACCACCTCAGTTTGGCCATCAGTTTAAGGGTGATAGGTGGAAGTGAAGGACAATTGAGTGCCCAATTTTTTCCACAAAGTACGCCAAAAGTGGCCCACAAACTTTGGATCCTTGTCAGTCACAATGTTGAGAGGCAAACCATGTATTCTAACAATTTCTTTGAAGAACAAACTAGCAATGTGAGAAGCATCATTAGTGCATTTACATGGTAAAAAGTGCACCATCTTACTAAACCTATCCACCATAACAAAAATACTATCAAAACCTCTTTGAGTCCTAGGAAGACCCACGACAAAATCCATGCTAATACTTTCCCATGGCCTATGAGGAATAGGAAGTGGCTGATATAGACCAGCATTAGATGATGTTCCCTTTGCCCTTTGACATATATTACAACCTTCAACAAATTTTCTGAGGTCTGATTACATTTTTGGCCAAAAGTAAAATCTTTTCACCTGTGCAAGTGTCTTATCCAACCCAAAGTGGCCTCCTAGACTACCACAATGTTTCTCTTTGATGATGTTCTCCTTCATGGAACACCTAGGGACACATAGTTGGTTGCCTTTGAACAACAACCCCTGCTGCAACAAAAACTCAAAAAAATTAGAATGATAAGAGTCTAAAAATTGAGAAAAAACTTCATATACCTCCTTGAAATCCTCATCATCCTTGTACATGTGTTTGAGGGAATCAATTCTCACACTTTCCTGTTGGCAAGAGACACTATATGGATTCATGGTTGTTGTCATTGATGGCAACAAAGGTCATCCCACATATCCGCAAGTCATAATGTGTCTCTACCGGAAGTCAGAATACAGAATGTTGTGGTCCGGTGAAGAAGAACAGAGCATGTGGCAAGGTCCGACAGATTGGTCCGGATCTCTCAGAGGAAGTGTCTTGGTACAGTGCGGATTTGGGGAAGTCAAGAGGACTACCTTGAGTGGTATATTCCAAGGATTTAGCCTCCGGTGATGGACAAGGAAAAAGATATGAATGGTTGAGTACCGGATTCCTGAGAGACAGTGAAAATAGAGGAAGAACTGACTGGCAGAGTATCAGACTGCTTTCCGGATGGGTTACTGTTGATGACAGAGGTTGTGAAGGCATGAATCATGTTTGGCCGACATGATTAATGATATCTACAAGTACATGCTTGATCCGCATTGCTTGGTGAGGAAGGATTCAGCCGACAGAATGAGAGTTTGTAAGAAACTAGACTGTTCCAGATGCCGACTAGAAAGGTGATGAAATTACTTGTGCGGATATATATAAAGGATGGATTTAGTTGTGAAGGGAGTGTTGATGTGGGGATATATGCGAATAAGTCCAGATAAAGAGTAGAGGTAGCAAAAAGGATCCGGTATGTGAAAGATAGCAGAATAAAGAACAGAGGAAAGATGAAGTGCAGCAGATCAGTGTACTGAGCCTAACCGGAACTGAACTCCAGCATATGCAGATGCTTCCAATCAGTTCAAGACTGTGATTCTCATCACTTTGTAGACAGTGTGTCTTCTTGTAGGCAGTGGGCCTCTTGTGAGCAGTGTGCTCGGGCAGTGAGCCCTAATTGGCAAGTGCCATTTTTGTAATTTCCTATTCTTCTAACAGAGAATAATTTTGGGTTAATCACCCCGTGGTTTTCTCCCTTAACAGGGTTTCCACGTCAAAAATACTGTGTCATGTGTTTCTTATTTCATGATTAATGTTTTTATGTTTGATTCTATGCTGCATCAATTAAAAGGAAAGTTCAATAAGGGAACTAATTAGGATAACTGATTCACCCCCCCCTCTCAGTTATCAACAATTGGTATCAGAGCTAAGTTCCTCCTAATAGAGCCTAACAGCTTGAGGAAGATCTGGGATTTCAAATGGATGCATATGGTTTAAGAGAGCAACTCAAGACTGCTCTTGAGGATCTTGAACAGTCAAATTCTGAAGTTAGTGAATTAAAGGAAAGACTCAAACAGGCTGATGAATTCATGAGAGAATTAAAAGACAAATTAGGTCTCTCTATGAAAAAGAGAAAGGAGCTGCTTCAACAGTTGGCAAGACAAAGTGAAGAAAGCAATACAAATGAAGAATTGACTGAGCAAACCAAGTTATGTGAAAAGTTATCAAAAGAAGTCATTATGTTAAGACATGAAATGGAATCAGGAACTATAAAGTTTACTCAAGAGATTGAAGAAAAAAGAAAGGCTGAAGACAATCTAAGACAATCTCTAAAAGAAAAATCAGAAGAATGCCACCAGATGGACAGGATTATCAGACATCTTGAATCTGATCTTGAAGATGCCAAAGATAATGAAGGAAAACTTGAGGATCAAATTGCCTCTCTCAAAAGAGACCTTCAAACAGCAAATGAATATAAAGAGAAATTCAAGATAAGTTCTGCTCAACTTGAAGTTCTTCTTGGAAGTCAAAAGAGGACAGATGACAAGTATGGTTTGGGATATGAGAAAGGAGAAAGCTCCGGATCCGGTCAGAAGAATCTTGGATCAGAAAATCCAAGGAGCAGGCCTAGAAGACCTCCGGTAAGACAGCCAAATGCTCAAAGATATCCATCCTTCAATGGATACTGCCACAGCTGCAACCACTTTGGTCACAAAGCTAATCAGTGCAAAATGAGAATGAATCAGATTAATTCATCCTTCTCCGGACAGTGCTTCAACTGCAAAAGGTATGGACACAAATCCCATGAATGCAGAATTATGCAAGTAAACAAATCATTCAAAGGTAGATGCTTCACATGCAATAGAGTAGGTCATATGGCTAATCAATGCAGATCAAGAGGATATCAGTCAAATATGCAAAGAAATGTTATTTGCCAAATCTGAAATAGGTCCGGTCATAATGCTAAAGTCTGCAGAAACAAGAATCAGGACAAAAGAGGTCCGGTGTATAATCAGATTCAAGACAAGGGTAAACAAAAGATGAATGCGGATGAGGTTAGGAATCAAATGAGCAAGATTTGGGTGAAGAAAAGCTCAGAGAATGTAGAAGTTGGATCCGCACCAGACTCTGGTGCTGATAGTTCTTCCGGAAATTAAAAAGTGAGCTCAGGCTCAGGGGGAGACTCAAAGAAAATCTTGTTCCCCCAGCCAAACAAGTGGTGCCGGATGTGGCACAAGATGCGGATCAAAGGGTTTGTAGATATGAGTCTTGAGATACTTCAGTCAAGTTTTCAGAGGTCCGCATGGAGTTATGAAGAAGCTGTGATCGATCAAATAAGACCTGTTCAGGGAGATGCTCCGGTATGATAAAGGATTACAAAAAGGTCCGGAAAGATCCAGAAATGCACTATCTTGTTCTGCGGATTGGACAGAGTGTTTGGGATGATCTTGTAATATGTTACCTCGATTTATTCATGATTGAAAGATCCGGATGATATCCACAGATCAGGACTAATCCGGGATACTCCAAGCTATCCAGACAAGGCAAACCGGAATGATGTAGGTGAAGCATTTATTGCAGACAGATATTAGGGTTCGCGGAGCAATTTAAGGGATTTCTCAAAGGTCATTTACTCATTCTGCACTCGAGAAGAAGCAAAAAGTGGAGCTCTGCAACAAGGTTCATCAAGCACACCAAGGATCTCCTGCCGAAGCTATTGCATAAAGAAATCAATCCAAGCACTCCGTGCAAACCGAAGGCGCATAAGGTATTCTCCGTTTTTCATTACCTCACTGCAAATCTTTGAAGAATGGCTACTCCAAACATAGTTAAGATCTCTGATAGACCTCGCCCCTCATTCAAGAAACATCCCTACAAATCATTGGAGGTAGACCCACTAGGAGCCTTCTCTAGTGTTCCTCACGGAGTTTTACACACCGAAGACATTAGGGTTTACATACATGCAAACATTGAGGAATTTGGGGAATTCAAATTAAGAGACCTCTATCACAAGCAGCTGATAGACAATGCTTTTGAGCTTAAACCAGAGTATAAGGATATTCAGAAGAAACAATTTGAGCAATTTATTCATTTCCCCTGCTTTGAAGAAGATGAATGGGTCCGGTATGTACTGAGCAGGATGCATGACAACTTTCTATGGCTAGATAGACCCTGCAAGATCACAAAAGAGGCAATTAGAGCAGTAACTGGTCTATACTCTTCCGGAGGGGTACCTATCCTCAAATATGTCAAGAACAACATTGTAACTGAGGCCACCGAATCAAAATTTGACAAGAGGGCAATGACCATTGAAGATATTTCAGATCCGGATATCAAATATGCATCAATGATAATAGGATACAAGATCTATCACTCCAGCAGGGAGAATTCTATATCCGGAACTGCAGTATACACTGCCTTTGAAATGCTAAGAAAGAATGCAGAATATGACCTCTGCGAACTACTGCTAAGCCAATTGATGGAAAATATACAGAAAATCAAGAAGGATAAGAAGAATTCCTTCAAGTATGGTACTCTTATTGTATGTCTATTCTTCTACTTCATGAATGAGCTACCCGGAACAAGTGGATGGGTATGGCAGAATGACAAACCTGTTGCAGTCCAGATAAGAGACTATTTGCATGGACTTGGGGATGCAAAAGTGAGAAATTCAGCTCTATGGGGATACTTCAAAAACTTTCAGAGCATGATGCAAGCAAGAGAGAGAATTCCCCAGTCTCTTGTTGAAAAATACAAAGACTCAGTGTGCTTTATGGTTGACACTGATCAGTGCCTAATGGAGGCAGTAGAGCCAAGGACTGTCTGGATCATGCCCATGGGGTATGAAGTGGATGAACAGATAGTGGAGCTGCATGTTCAACACATGCTAAGTCAGCCCAAAGATCCTAAGGCAGAAAGGTTTGGAACCTTTGAGGAGCTGAGTGTAAAAATACATGTAGAACTCAGGGAACCTAAGATTAAAAGAAAGGTAAGAAAAGAAGTAGAGCATATTGCTCAAGGCCTAGGTATCTCAAAGGAGGCACTTGATGCCAGCCGGGAAAAGAGGAGGAAGGCCGAGGAAGAAGAGAAAAGCAAAGAAAGTGCTCCGGTTGAAGCTCCCACCTGGACCAGATCATCAAAGAGAACTGCACCTCCCACAACCAAAAGTTCAAAACCGGAAGTTCAGGCATCCGGTAAGAGATCCAAGACAAAAGCCACAAGGGCTTATGGAAGCCAAAAGGATGAAGAGGAAACAGAATCAGATGAGGGAGTAAGAGAAGTAAAGAAACAGAAGAAGAAAGGATCCGGTAAGCCCTCCACAGGCCAAGACAAGGATGAAATGGCAGAGGTATCTGTTGAGAAGCTCACTCTGTCTCTAGAGAGCATAATCAAGTCGGTCACGGTGGATGGAAACCTTCAACCAATGACTGAATCCTATGATGACTTCAGTGAGGCTGACCAAAAGACTCTACAAGAAGCCACAGTTAAATATCTGAACATATACAATAAGGCTTTCATTGAAATAATATCTCTTATTCCTAAAAGCCTAGAAAAGGAAATGGAAGTAAGAAAGAATAATGCTCATGCTAAAGATCTTGAGATCCGGGAGCAGATAGCTATTCAGCTATATCCTCAAATTGATCCCAAGACAATGAACATTATCTTCAAGGACTGCAAAGATGAGTTCAGAAGCAAAGCCAGGATGAATCAACTCATGCTTGGCGAGACTGACAAAGTGGCCCAAGAAATAGAAGAGATCCTCCGGAAGGCCTTCAAAAGGTTCAATCTTCCGGTTGTAGAGGATTTAGGTACAGAAACAGCTGAGGACTTGGGACCCTCTGCTCCAGAAGAAGTGGCCCATGAACAAACTAGCATATCTCCTCCGGTTTCCCCTACAGTCTCCGGATCCAAAGAAGAAGAGCAATTACAGGAGAAGGAAGCAGTGGTGAAAGACAAAGAGGTTGACAGTTCTAAGACTGCAGAAGAAAAGAAACATCTGTCTCCGGCAAGAGACACTGCACAAACTGTTCAACAATTTTTGAGCAAAGAAACCCTAGAGATTGATGAATCGGAGCTTCTAAAAGGTCCATTTGATTTTGACTCTCTCTCTCCGGTACAAACAATGAAGATAGCCTCATTTGCAAATGCCAAGGCAAATGAAAAGCTCCTGAAGTCTCATATGGAACACTGTGAGTTGATAGAGGCTGCTTCCGGAGTACTTGTAAAAATCATGCCATCAATCTAAATAGATCCGACAGCCTCCTCTTCCGGTAATCTAAAAACCTTAGTCAGCAGTGTTGATACACATTTTGATTCTCTAGAAAAATCAGCTGAAGAAAAGGTCCGGAAGGAATTTTTGGATAAAAGATTTTTAGAAATATTAGAATTAATCTCTAAGGATAGGAAGATTGTAAGCATTGGAATAAGGAGCTTAGAGAATGCTCTTAAGGATGGCGGTGACATCTACAAATTTTGTATATCCTGGTCAAAGGCAACAGCAGCATTTGACAAGAAAATAAAAGAGGAACAGGATAAGCTACAAAGCTTATCTCAAAGTTTTGATCCTCTCTCTTCCTCTATAATAAATCAAGAATGTCAGACCATTGCAGTCTTGAATGAAATAAAAAATCTTGAGAAGGAAAGGAAGAACATCACTAACCGGATGGGAGAACTTAGAAGGATTATAATCCCTAAGTTGGAAACTATGCATGAGGCCATCAGTGATGCTCAGACCACCGCCCAAACAAAAGATCCGACAGATCTCAAGCGGGCAGAAGCGTTTACATTTTTGTTAAGTGGTCACATTTCAATTTTGGACAGAATGAAGCAAAGTTGGGCTACAGAAATGATTCAATTGCAGACATCCTTTGCAGACATTCTTCAGTATATGTGAGTATGTAAATATGCGGCTATGTATAGAAAATTTTTGAAAATTTTGGTGTGCGGACCCCACCCTTTGCCATTGATGTCAAAGGGGGAGTGAGGAGCAGTGAAAAATGAGGAATCCAACTAAGGGGGAGTTCCAGAAATTGTATATAAAGACAGAGCATCAGCAAAGGGGGAGCATAGTGCAAACACTTAGTCATTTTTCACTAAGTGTTGCCATCAATGCCAAAGGGGGAGATTGTTGGCAAGAGACACTATATGGATTCATGGTTGTTGTCATTGATGGCAACAAAGGTCATCCCACATATCCGCAAGTCATAATGTGTCTCTACCGGAAGTCAGAATACAGAATGTTGTGGTCCGGTGAAGAAGAACAGAGCATGTGGCAAGGTCCGACAGATTGGTCCGGATCTCTCAGAGGAAGTGTCTTGGTGCAGTGCGGATTTGGGGAAGTCAAGAGGACTACCTTGAGTGGTATATTCCAAGGATTTAGCCTCCGGTGATGGACAAGGAAAAAGATATGAATGGTTGAGTACCGGATTCCTGAGAGACAGTGAAAACAGAGGAAGAACTGACTGGCAGAGTATCAGACTGCTTTCCGGATGGGTTACTGTTGATGACAGAGGTTGTGAAGGCATGAATCATGTTTGGCCGACATGATTAATGATATCTACAAGTACATGCTTGATCCGCATTGCTTGGTGAGGAAGGATTCAGCCGACAGAATGAGAGTTTGTAAGAAACTAGACTGTTCCAGATGCCGACTAGAAAGGTGATGAAATTACTTGTGCGGATATATATAAAGGATGGATTTAGTTGTGAAGGGAGTGTTGATGTGGGGATATATGCGAATAAGTCCAGATAAAGAGCAGAGGTAGCAAAAAGGATCCGGTATGTGAAAGATAGCAGAATAAAGAACAGAGGAAAGATGAAGTGCAGCAGATCAGTGTACTGAGCCTAACCGGAACTGAACTCCAGCATATGCAGATGCTTCCAATCAGTTCAAGACTGTGATTCTCATCACTTTGTAGACAGTGTGTCTTCTTGTAGGCAGTGGGCCTCTTGTGAGCAGTGTGCTCGGGCAGTGAGCCCTAATTGGCAAGTGCCATTTTTGTAATTTCCTATTCTTCTAACAGAGAATAATTTTGGGTTAATCACCCCGTGGTTTTCTCCCTTAACAGGGTTTCCACGTCAAAAATACTGTGTCATGTGTTTCTTATTTCATGATTAATGTTTTTATGTTTGATTCTATGCTGCATCAATTAAAAGGAAAGTTCAATAAGGGAACTAATTAGGATAACTGATTCACCCCCCCCTCTCAGTTATCAACATTTCCAACTGAATTTCTTGCACCATACACACCCTTCTACTCAATGCATCCGCCACTTTATTGGCCTGCCCCTTCTTGTGCTTGATTGAAAATGTATATGCTTGGAGTTGGTCAACCCATTTCATGTGTTTATGACTGAGTTTTTCCTGTGAATTCAGAAAACTAAGTGCATGGTTATCAGTATAAATAATAAACTCTTTAGGCAAAAGATAGCACCTCCATTTTTTCAAAGCTTGCACCATTACATACAACTCCAAGTCATAAGTAGAATACTTCCTTTTGGCATCATTCAATTTTTCACTAAAGAAGGCAATTGGTCTGCCCTCTTGACTCAAGACAACCCCTATAGCAAGGTTACTAGCATCACATTCCACCATAAACAACTTATTGAAATTAGGCAAAACAAGAAGAGGTTGTTGTGCTACCTTCTTTTTCAGAATTTCAAAAGATTCATTAGCTGCCTTGGTCCAAGAGAACTTACAATTTTAACCTCCTTTGATGGTGTCTAGAATATGTGCACATATATGACTGAAACCTCTTATGAACTTCCTGTAAAATGTTGCCAATCCATGAAAACTTCTTACATCACCTGTTGTTCTAGGAGTTGGCCAGGACAATATAGCATCCACCTTTGCTGGATCCATCTTCAAGTTACCTTGGGAGATGACAAAGCCAAGGTAGGTGAGTTCATCCTTCATGAAGACACTCTTCTACATGTTGATCATTAATTTCTCATCATGCAACTTCTTCAAAACCTAATCCAAGTGGTGCAAATGCTCTTCCTTTGTCCTACTGAAAACAAGAATGTCATCAAGGTACACCACAACAAATTTACCAATGAAGTCTTTCAACACCTCATTCATAAGGCGCATAAAAGTACTTAGGGCATTGGATAGAATAAATGTCATCACGAACCACTCATAAAGACCCTCATTTGTTTTAAAGGTTGTCTTCCATTCATCTCCTTGCCTTATCAGTATTTGATGGTACCCACTTTTGAGATCAATTTTAGAAAAATACCGAGCCCCTACCAAACAGTCCATTAAGTCCTCAATCCTTGGCATAGGGAACCTATATCTTATGGTGATCTTGTTGATAGCCCTAGAATCCATACATAGTCTCCATTTACCATCCTTTTTAGGGGCTAGGTCTATTGGTACAGCACATGGGCTAAGGCTCTTTCTCACTAAACCCTTATCTAACAACTCTTGCACTTGCTTGGCAATTTCTTCATTTTGAGATGGTGTCATTTTATAGGCTACTTTGTTTGGCAATGTAGACCCTGGTATGAAGTCAATTTGATGACTTATGTCTATCATAGGTGGCAATGCATTAGGCATATCCTCTACCATGATACCCTTATATTTCTCTAACAATTGCTGTAACTCCTTGGGAACCTCTTCCTTACTAGGAACATGCAAATTAGGACTATTTTTAGGCTTCAAAATCAAAGCATACCCTTGGGTCCCTTCCTCCTTAAGGGTGTTTAAAAACTCTCTCCCACTCACTATCATGACACTTGACCCAACACTCTTCTCTACATTCTCATCCGGCAAAGGATTCATCCTATACTTCCTACCATTCTTGGTGATGATGAAAGAATTAGACTTGCCATCATGTTGGGATTGAACATCATATTGCCATGGATGTCCTAACAGCAAATGACAAGCATCCATGGGAATTATATCACACAAAATATTATCCTTATACTCTCCCATCTCAAACTCTACCCAAGATTGTTCATCTACCAAGACTTGGTACCCCTTATTCAAGCATGACAGCTTATAAGGACTAGCATGAGGAAATATTTTCAATTTCAAATTGTCTACCATCTCAATGGAAACTAAATTTTTAGTTGAACCTAAATCAACAATTACCTTGCAAATCTTACCATAGGCCGTGCATGTGGTCTTGAACAATGTCTTCCTTTGAGGGGGTTCTTGAGTTTGAGGCACCTTCAACATGGTTATCCTCATCATCAAGCTTTCTCCATCAATTGGTTCCTTCTCTTTCCTCCATAAGAGCTTGAGGCTTTCTCAGGACACTTGCTCATGGTGTGCCCCACTTGGTTGCAATTGAAACATCTTCCCATGAAGACATTAGGACCTCTACCTGGTCCACCAAACCTATCCCTTCCATTGGGTCTCCTTCCTCTAAAGCCTCCTCTTGAACCTAATTCTCCTCTTTATTCTTGAGAACTAGACTCTCCTTGAGCCTTTTGGAACTAATTTCTACCCTCAAAACTGCCCCTACCTCTGAAATTTCTTCCCCCTCTACCTCTGATTTGTTACTCTCCTTTCCTCTTCAACATTTCTTCAGCCCTCAATGCCATTTGGAAACATATGTCCACTATTTCAAGGGTTAGAATACTAATTTCATCTTGTATATTGAATTTCAAACCATTCATATACCTTGCTACTTTACCTTTCACATCCTCTACATGCCCACATCGAAGAGAGAGCTTGTGAAACTCCTCCGTGTAAGTAGATACATCCATATCTCTTTGCTTGAGATTTTGCATCTTCTTGTAGATCTGCACCTCATAGTCTAATGGAAGGATTTGGGACTTGATCCTCTCCAACATTCTGCTCCAAGAAGTGATCATACTCTTCCCACTTTTCACCCTCTACCTTGGGTGCAATTCCACCATGTGAGGGCAGCACCCTTGAGTTTTGTTTTGGTATACTTTACCCTTTTATTCTTAGGTACTTCCTTGTACTCAAAGTAGTTGTTTAGGGCATCAATCCATTCCATAACCTCATCAGTATCCATCTTCCCACTAAACATTGGAATCTCCATCCAAGCCTTTGATGAATCCTTACCTAAGGATTTGATGGCTTCAAGAAAAATCTTCTAATTAGTAGGGATATATGCCTCCTGCCTTTGGGGCTCCTCTTTAGCATCAGATTCTTCATCCAACCTCTTGCCTTTTCTCATGGCTTTCAACTTAGCCTGGAGTGCTCCCTTGACCCTAGCTTTGATTTTCTCTTCCATCTCTTAAAACTTCTTGGACACCTCGGTGGTCATCCCTTTTGGAGGCATGTTGCTAGCCTCTCCTTCACTCTCCTCTACTGACATACACCAAAACTTTGTTTATGACCAACTAATAGAACCTTGTGTGGCTCTGATACCAATATGATGCAGAGGCTAATGAACATCAACACAACTTCAATGGGATTATTGTTTCACAAGTTTCAAGACCCATAAACCTACACCAAGGGCTCACAGGTTATATGGTTTAAACCATTCAATCTCTTTAATACAGATATGGTGGGGTCCATTGACACCTAGGACAACCTATCCAAACCATCCAAGAAGTTCTTACACCTACTCAAGCAACACTTCCTTTACAATTCTATCCTAATCCTTGTAGTCCTACTTTTAGGTCTGACAGATGTTTTCTTGCATTCTAGACACTTTCAAGACAAAATCAATGATGTTTAAGATACTGTTTAGGAAGCCTAATAACATACTAAAAACTTGCCATGGGTTGTTTAAGAGCATATGTCACTTTCAATAGGATTGTCCTAGTGCCAAGAGCCCTAATTAGGCCTAAAATATAAAGTAAGTTCCCCTAGTTTGGCTCATAGAATTCTCTAAACCACTTAGACACATTAGTGGCATGGAAAAACTGAGAATTTTATGGGTTTTTGGTCTTCATAGTCGACTGTGATAAAATTGGCCTATGTTGTTCCCTTTAGAGAGCACCTAGCACATGGTTTTGCTAGGTTCTTCAATTAAACTCCACTAACTCCACTCCCCTATTCATGAATCTTCATAATACATTAAAACAAACATAGAAATGTCCATTCCACTAATCTAGATGGGTTTACATCAGTGGAATGGGTGAAAATATCAAATTTGTTGTCAAAACGCTAAGGTGGGGCTTATTAACCAAACTACAGAAAATCAATGAAATCTTTGCAATACAATCACTTAAAAAGCCCAAACCAACTTCAATTTACTCCTAACTCATACCTCTAACATCCTAGCCTCAAGAGATCTTATGACTATGTCGTACAGTGATAGAGTACGGCAGGAAACAACGTGCAAACTCAGAAAAGAACAGAAAACTAGATTCTTCATTGGTTTTTCTCATTTCAATCACTTCATTACATCAATGATCATGTTCAAGGTCTTTTGAAGACTTCCCTCGACCTTGACAACTAACTAGAGGCAGTTGGAATCGGTGGGAGGCCTCAAAACTACACTGCAACCACCTACTGCCCTCTTTTGTCAGCATTGGCAACTAATTGTATGGGATTACATTGTGTTTACAAGTGTGTTATCCCTGTTTGGGATGTTTAGACCTTTTACAAGATTGATAAGCCTTTGACAAGGCATTTAGACTCATCATCACCTCCTATAAGCCATGATTGGCCACCAAGACACAAGACTGTCCTATGAACATGAACATGACATCAACTTGAATAGACCTTCAACCTTATTACAATGCATCGAGATGGTCTTCAAGACCTTATTGAACACATTACAAGAGAAGACTTGAATAGGCCTTCTAGACCTATGAGTGCCCCTGTACCGTAATGTAGTAGCAATAACAAATTACAAAGAGGCTCACTGTCGATGGACTCATTGTCCGAGTGAACTCACTATCCACTAGGAAAGAAAGAAGAAGAGAAGAGATGGCTCACTGCCATGAACTGATATGATAGCATCTACCACATGCCTAAGTTCAATCCCATTGAAGCACAACAAACATCACCTCTGCAACATCTCTGAAGACTGTAGATGACTTTTGCTCATTGCATTAGGTCTTCTACCACATGAATGTCCTCACTGCCTCTCATTCAAATTGACAACACAAACTTCCCCATTTTCGCACATACACACCTACACATGAATCCTTTACACTTATTTATATCAATCATTAACCTTGAAACATTCACCAAGGTCAGAAACACAATCTACAACCCTTAAAATAATCTCCAAGGTTGACAAGCATATAAAATTCAAATTAGGTCAGACCTAAACATTCTTGGGAGGCAAAGGAATGAAATTAGAAGATTTAATAGCTTAGCTCAGACCTAAATACATCTTCATATGCTTCAACATGCATGCACAATCCATGAAGCACATCTGCAAAGAGTGTAAACAACTAGGTTGGCCAAAACTAGTGTTAACACTAGGATCTTTAGGCACACGCTTTCAAGAACACAACCATAACTTGTGGACCAAGCACAAGCCTTCAACATGATTTGGAGACATCCACGAACAACATGAAATCACCTCGGATATAACAAATCTAGCTACAACAAATCTCACCTGAAGACAAATCATAGACTGCTCTCAACCAACACTACCAAGCTTTGCTACTCATGAAAATTACATTCCAAAGCACCAAACCACAATTACTTTGGATGGAACATAGATATGGATCTTAGGAAAACTCATGCAGAACCACAAGACCAAAAACCAAATTGCGGAGGAATGTAGAGAAAGAGCCTTTCTCCCTATCACACTGCAAATGATACCAGGCACAATCTTCAAACTGGTGAACATAACTTTCAGGTCACAACATTCTGGACCACAAAATTATGGATTTAACATCATCAACCACTTCTCTAAAACATATCCAAACCTCACACTCCGGTTTTCTATACAAGAGAAATGTGGAGAAAAAACTTGGAAAGTATCATGTAAGCTAGAATACTTCTTCACAACACTATCTTCAGTATTTATCAAATTTTCTCAAAAGCACTTGGAAGCTTAGCAACAAGTGCAATATACCAACATCATCATCATTTATTCAAGTCATTAAAATCATCTTAACATAATAATTGTTGCAAGTATGGGCCTAACCAGTGTTGTCATTGATGTCAACATACTCGTGTTGCATTAATGATAAGGATTGGATTAGCTATGTGCTGAGGATATTGAGAAAATTACTCTCAATCATAAACAGTAAAGAACAGTGATAATAGTAAGGTAATAGTCCAAGATAGGAAGAGGATCAGGAGATGTAGATTAAAGGGTTTGTAGATATGTATCTTGATATTGTCCAGTAGAGATTTTAGAGGTCCGTATGAAGATCTGAAGAAGTTGTGGCCGCTCAAGTAAAATTGGTTCTGGTAGGTGTTTAGAGGTGACAGAGTGTTACACAAAGGTCCGGTGAGATCCAAGATTGCATTGTCCTATTCTACGGATTTGAGGGAGTGTTTAGGAAGTCTTTTTGAAGTATCAATTTGATTGGTTTATGGTCTGGAGGTTCGGAAGCATCTATTCCTTTGTGACAGTGATGACAAACTATGTTCTTGACGTTTCGGATGAAGGAGAGAAGGATTTTAGTAAGCAGATGAAGTGTGGATGTTCTTGGTAGTTCAAGGAAGCTTGTGGAGGTCTTTGGATTGTGTCCAGTTTGTGTTGGTGGTTTGCATTGGAGTTGGAGGTCGCAATTGAGGAATAACCTCTGGATGATGATGTTCTTCCTAAGTCTGGCCGACCGGATCAGTTACACATCCTGCGGATGTTCTTGTTGATGTTTGCAGACTTAGATGATCATTCCTAAGTTGATGTCTTATATAAATAAGGGATTACAAAGTCATTTCAAAGGTGTCCTTATGAAGATGAGTGTGTGGTAGCGAGGAGGAGAGCGAAAGACAGAGCAGAAGTATTGGGCTTAAATGGAACTGATTCAAGCATGGTGAAGATGCTATTTACCAATTCATGTATGTGATACTTATTCTTTTGTAGATAGTGTGTCTCTTGTAGGTAGTGAGCCTCTTGTGAGCAGTGTGCTCGGGTAGTGAGCCCTAATTGGCATGTGTCATTTTGTCATTTCTATTCTTCTAACAGAGAATACAATCTTGGGTTAATCACCTCGTGGTTTTTCCCTTAACCGGGTTTTCCACGTCAAAATCTTGGTGTCTCATGTGTTGATGTGTTTCTACTCTTGATTTGTTGAATTGTGTTTCCATGATTGATTTATTATTTTGCTGCTGAATTGCGAAGTGAAGTTAAGTGTTTAATTGGAAGAAAGTTTTGTACAACTGATTCACCCCCCCTCTCAGTGGTGTGCCCTAAGTCTAACAATTGGTATCAGAGCCAAGTTCCTCTAAAAAGAGCTTAACTGCTTGAGGAGATCCAGGATGCCATCCTACAAGAAGGATAGTTTGAAGTTTGACACAACCAATTTTAATCTTTGAAAAAGCCGCATGACATGTCACTTAAAATGTATGGGAATGCAGTACTGGAACATGGCTTCAACGAAGTATACTCCTCCACAGGGTGGTCTGAAATCCCAAAGTGAAATCACAGATGCTGAAAACAATCTATGGACTATAGAGGCTCTTCTAAGCACATTATCTGATTCAGAGCTTTCAAATGTTGTTGATTTACCAACTTCTTTTTAGATTTGGGAAAAACTAGAACTTCTACATGAAGGAGACAAGTATGTTAAATGTGCAAGGTTACATAGTCTGAAAAGGAAATTTGAAAATCTAAAGATGAGAGATGATGAAAATATTACTACTTTTATGCCAAGAGTAAATGAGATTGTTTGTGGAATTAGAAAAGCTGGTGGAGTCTTGAATGAAGATGAGATTGTCGGCAAAGTTCTCAGATCCCTTCCTGCTTCTTATAAAATCAAGGTTGCTGCAATTGAAGAATTCAGAGCTCACACATCTATCACAAGAGATCAATTGGTTGGTAAATTGGTTGCATTTGAAATGGCCGAGTTTGGAGATGAACCCCCAAAGACTGAATCTGCATTCAAAGCTAGTGCCTCTGTAAAAGGTAAACAAAGGTTTGATCTGGGAGAGAACTCTTTAAGGAAACTATCATGGTATGAAAAAGCAAGAAAAGACCTGGAAGAAGAAGTAGAAACTAGTCAACTTGAAGCCCTTATTGCAAAAAGGCTGCTAAGAGGATCTAGTAAGTATGAAGGAAATTTGCCTTTTAAGTGTTTTAACTGCAATAAGATTGGTCATTTTGCCTCAAGATGTCCTGAAAGATTTTCAAGGCCAAATCCCAACAGATCAAGGTTCCAAAATAATTGTTACTATGTTCATGAGGAAGATGATAATGAAGGAGTAACAGATGATGAATCAGAGATAGGAAACAAATCCGGAAGTGATTGGGTGTTCATTGCCATCAAGGAAGAAGAACCAATGTCCTCTGAATCTGTCAATCATAAAGTTGTAGAAAGAGCTTTGGCTTCCCAAGTTGAAGAAAAGGATGATTGGGTCATAGACAGTGGATGCTCTCACCATATGATAAGTGACAAAAATAAGTTCATAGATTTGGAAAGGTATGAAGGAGGAGTGGTAAAGTTTGGTGATAATTCTGCTGGTAGAATCAGAGGTAGAGGAACTATTTCTTTTGATGGAAAGAACAAAACTGGTAACATTCTATACATTGAAGGATTGAAGCATAATCTTCTCAATGTTGGATAGCTGGTGGACAAGGGCTATGATCTCCAATTCAAGAATGGTAAATGCAAGATCTTTGAAAGTTCTGGAACAAAGATTGCATCTGGTACTCAAACAAAAGGTAATATCTTCCATCTAGTTGGTACTGGTAAAAGTTGTCTATTTGTGCAAGTAGATCAGAGTTGGCTATGGCATAGGAGGATGTGTCATGTGAATTTTGATAATATCATCAAGATTAGTAACACTCAGGCTGTAAGAGATCTTCCAAAAATAGTGAAACCTACTAATAGCTTGTGCAAAGAATGTCAGTTGGGTAAGCTGAGCAGAGTCACTTTCAAAAGTAAGGAACTATCTTCTACTAGATTATTGGACTTAGTTCATACTGATCTTTGTGGTCTGACAAGAATCAGGAGTGTGCAATGTGATATATACTTCATGTTACTAATTGATGACTATTCCCGGATGATGTGGGTAACCTTTTTAAAAGAGAAATCAGAAGCTTGTGAGAAATTCAAAATATTCAAGGCTATGGTAGAGAATGAAACCGGATCAAAATTGAAATGTTTGAGGTTTGATAGAGGTGGAGAATTCACATCCGGTGAGTTCATAGAATTCTGTGAGAAACATGGAATAAAAAGACAATTGTCTGCTCCTAGGACTCCACAACAGAATGGAGTAGTTGAGAGTGTTGGTTTTTGCTTCTGAATCAGCATTAGGGTTTGCCAGTTCTAATGCACAGGCAGATTCAGCCAACTGAATACAGGAGGTTGTGTGAGCTCCTCCCCTTCACTTCTGGTTCTGCCACACCAAGGGGGGTGTCCCTATTTGATAAAAGTATAACCTTGACTAGCTCAATGACAAAAGGATTTAACTTGACGGCAATAGGGAGAATACTCTCATGTATGGACCAAGATTTGTGTAACAAATCACAAGGTTGGCAACATTCCTGGACATAATGTCTGGTTAGGTATGAGAGCATGCAGAGGTTCCTAATCCTAATCCTACAACTAACAAGTGGAAGGATGAAATGGTTTGATTTGATGTTTGGATGCAAACCTAGACCTGGTGTATAACCTCAACACAGAGTAAGATTGGTGCCTATCCAGGGCTTGGAGTCAGTAGACATACACCTGTGAATGATCAGCATGAACAACTAAAACTGGATTTCAGGGGGATACATATGATACCTACCTTACAGATATCTCCCAATACAGAGTGTTAAGCTATCTATACTTATGGCATCCCTATTGCAGTATACCCTTCCCAATATTCAATCTGAAAATAGTTTAATCTACCCCTTGAGCAGAAGTTAAAAGATTAAACATTCAACACAAGAATTCTATGTTCTAGAATCTCAGACATTCCTTGAATACCTGGATTTAGAAGAAAGATACATACAAGACTGGAGATAGAATTAGCACAACACATGCAAACGTAGCATTATTCATATAAGATTGACCATGAAATCAGTGGATTCATGCAAAAATGTACAATAGGAGATACATAAACTCACAAGTTTTGCTGCACAGAGCAACCAAAACCAGTTGTATCTTATTACAGAGCCAAAATGTCCAATTTTCAACAACCTAAAATGAGTAACACTTCCTGCTTATAACAGCCAAAGAAGCGTACTCAACATTAATTACATGGCTTTGACAAAAAATTTGCCAGATACAGTCCTCATAAGGAATGGCGCTCATAATTTATTGCTGCAGAGATAGAAAGTAGACAATGGTGGCCTCGAGCCCTGTGCCACCATCTGGAAGTCCTCATGCCAAAAATCAGGTACATGACTGTTCAACAACTCGCCCATGCCCTTGCTACAGTTGCCATTGATGGCTTAACCACTCACGGCCGCTTGAAAACTGTCACAGCACTTCAAAAAAGAAATTCCCGCCAAAATGAGTTTACCACAGGTTCAAAAAATGTAGGGAAATTAATCCCACATTGGTGCCGCGGAGACAACTTTATCATTTTAAAAACATGGCTGCATGTATAACAAATGTCAAGTGCTTTTGCCGTGCTCGATGCATAAGCCTTTGTCCAAAGCCTATCGCCAAGACCCGAGCCATCGGCACACTCCCAAATCCTCCTACCGACATCAATAGTCTCTCCGATGCCTATCGCAATTCCCTGTTGGCCAGACTACTACCATCGGACTAGCCAAAAGCTTCCCTAGCTGATAGACCAACTCTCCCCAATGACCAAGCAAAACACACTTGTCGCCAAGATATAGACCATCGACCAAGCATTCCACAGCTCACCCGATCTACCAAGTCTCTCCGATGGCCATCAAAACACACCCTCGTCGGCCAGAGATAGACCATCGGCACAACAAAAATCATGCTTGCCGACAACACAACTCACGCCGATAGTCACCTTTAAAACCTTCGTCGGTGAGAATACCTCCGTTAGGCTGACCAAAACTTCCTTCACCGATCGCACACGTTACACCGATGAACACAACGCCCAAATCCTCATCGGCTAGAGAAACAATATCGGCAGAGGTCAAAACCCCTCTGTCGATAGCAATAGTCTCGCCGACGGTCCACTCCATATTCCCCTGTCGGTGTGACTCGCACCAATGACTCCTCATTGGCCCAACACTCTCCATCGGTGGATTCTCCAACTGCTAGCCCGATAGCCCATGTCACACTGAAAACACTCCCTTTGGCCAGACCATCGGGGTGACCTCCCTCTATCGGCGAACCACAAAATACACTAGCCAATAATACAAGTCTTGGCGATGAACACACAAATTATCCTCGTCGGCGAGACCCACGCCGATGACATCGCATTGGCCAAACATCCACTGTCGGCCGAACAAGAAACTGCTTCGCCGATAGCATAAAACACACCGATGGCACCATCGGTAAGAACAAACCCATCGGGGAACCAGAAAAAACCCTCGCCGATGACAATCATTACGCCAATAGACCTTGGCCTCCCCCTTCTATTGGTAGGAGTAACTCTGTCGGGCTAGCCAAAAACTCTTCGGCCGATAACACCACTCACACCGATGAACACCTGATATACCCTCATCGGCATGACCACTACCATTAGTGGAACCACAATCTCCCACACTGATAGTACAAAGTCACAGCGATGAACAAAAAGCCTCACTCTGCCCCCTTGTCGACTAAACACATGCCCATCGGGAAACCAGAAATAAGATACGCCGATGACAGAAGTCATCCCGATGGCACATCACCACCAGATCAGTGGAACCGAAAATACTCCAGCCGATAGGCCAAACTCTTGCCGATGGACAAGAAGACCTAGGGTTTAAATGAAGAAAACCTCCAACATGCAGAAACAACCTCCAGGTCAAAAATAAGTACCAACACTGGCTCCGAATGGGGACGTACAGGTGAAAAACTTGCAGCGAGAACCAGATCTCTAGGCAGACCAGCCAAAAAAACCAAAAAAGCACGAATTGTACAAGACATCTACACTATATACATATTTTTACAAATGTGCACAGGGACAAGTCATCTATGCAAAATAGAACTTAAGGAATTGGCCATGCACAGGCAATTCCAGAACTTCACCATCCAGGGCCTGGAGGAAATAAGAGTCCTCCCCATGAGTGCTGCAAATCTGATATGGGCCCATCCATAAGGGTTTGAATTTACCATGTTTACCCTTTTCTTGACCTTTTGCATTCCATATGAGCACCAGATCATTGACTTGAAACTTCCTTTTTGTAGCTCTCCTGTCAAACTGATATTTCATATCTTGTTGTCTCTTGAGGTTAATCTGGTGTGCTTTCCTTCTATTCTCATCCAATGCAACCAGCTGATTCACTCTTTCTGTCATGGAGTTTTCAATCTCCTCATCATTTTCTTGGATGAATCTGTAAACTGGTAGGAGATTGTTTATGGGCAATTTGGCTGATGCACCATATACTAGCTCAAAGGGTGACATTCCAATAGCCTTTTTTACTATCACTCTGTCAGCCCATATTGCTAACTTTAATTTTGAGTCCCAAGCTCTCTTGTTCTTGTCCAGTATCCTCTTGATAATTTTCATGATGCTTTTATTTCTTGATTCTGCTTGACCATTTCCTTGTGGGTGGTATGGTGATGCATATGATAGATTTATCCCATACCTATTGCAAAAATCAACAAATTCACCTGATCTGAAGCACATAGCATTATCAATGACTATCTTGAATGGTACTCCAAACCTGATGATAACATTTTCCAGTATGAAATCCATCACCACCTTACTTGTAGCTCTCTTAGTTGGAATGGCCTCGATCCATTTGGTAAAGTAATCAATTGCCACCAAAATCCAACTGTGTCCCCCACTTGACTTGTCTGCAATTTCCCCTATGAAGTCAGTTCCCCATTGCTGAAATGGAGCATCCACAGTTACAATTCTGAGGGGTAAAGCACCATCATATCTCAATTTTCCTGAGAATCTTTGGCAAGGGTAATACTTCCTTACTAACCTTTGTGCATCTGAAAAGAGAGTGGGCCACCAATATCCTGCTCTAAGAGTCTTATGAGCTGTTGTTTGGGCAGTATAATGTCCACCACACAATCCTTTATGCATATCAATCAAAACATTGTTAGCCATATCCTCATCCACACATCTCAGCAGCACACCATCAGGGTTTTTCCAGTATAGCTCACCTTGAACAATAACATACCTGATTGCATGTAACTTTAAAGTCCTCTTTTGACTGTCACTGAAATGGGAAGGACAATTTAGATTTTGCAAGTAGTAGATAATATCCTTGTACCATTCAGATCTTGATACATTTACACTCTCATTTTGAACTGCATTAACTTGGCATGCTTCCAAGTTTGACTATGCCATCATCTTGGCTAATCCTTGTCCTCTTACCAACTTGGTAATTTGTATGTCTATGTTGAACTCTTGCAGTTTGTTTATCCATCTGCACCTTCTTCCGGTCACCTCCTGTTGAGTGAATATGTCTTTGACTGTTGCATGGGGTACATATGCAATTATATGTGATCCTACCAGGTATGGTCTGAAACTTTTGATGGCTCTGACTAGTGCATATGCCTGTTTTTCCATAATATCATACTTCAACTCAGAAGCCTGCAAGGACATACTTAAGAAAGCTATGGGCTGTTCAAAACCATCTTCATTTTTTTGTAGCAAACACGCAACAACAGTGTGAAAGGAAGCAAATGAAAATACTTGGAATGGCCTAGAAAAATTAGGAGATTTAAGAACAGGGGCCATCTTGATTGCCTCTTTGATACTCTAAAATGATTCTATTGCTTCACTTTCACAGTTGACAGTTGCATCCTTCTTCATCATCTTGGAAATGTTCCTTGTGGTTTCTGCAAAGTTGGGAACAAATCTCCTAACAAAAATTATCTATCCAAAGAAGGACTGAACTCCTTTTATAGTTTTTGGCATTTGAATTCTATCAATAGCAGCCACTCTCTCTGGATCTATCCTAACTCCATCCTTGGAAACAATGTGTCCCAGGAGCTTTCCTTCAACTACCCCAAAGGCACACTTCGTTGGATTTAAAGAAATACCATACTCTAGTGCTCTTATGAAAATCTACTCTAGATGCAAACAATGCTGCTCTTCCTTCTTTGAATATGTAGTCAAGTCATCCTAATATACAGCCAGGATTGAATCAATTAACCCTGCAAAAGCAACATCCATTGCTCTTTGAAATGTAGCACCTGCATTTGTTAATCCGAATGGCATTCTAACATATACATAAGTTCCCCATGGAGTGGTGAAGGCAGTCTTATACTGTTCTGATTCCTTTACCTTCACCTGATTATAACCTGAAAATCCATCCATCATGGATAAGAGTTCACAACCAGTCACTCTCTGCAACATAGCTTCCATATTAGGCAGTGGATAGTTATCCTTTAAAGAGGATACATTCAAGTTCCTGAAATCAACACAAAGCCTAATATCACCGTTCTTTTTTCTGACTGGGACAAGGTTAGACACCCAAGTTGAATGTCTGATTGGCACAATTATTCCAGCTTCCCTAAGCTTTTTAAGTTCTTCTTGCATCTTTGGAGCTAAGGTAGGATTAATAGGTCTTTGCCTCTGTCTGAATGGCTTAGCTCCAGGCTTCAATGGGATCTCATGCTAGAATAGATCTTCCCTATAGTCTTTTAGGTCCTCATATGACCAAGCAAAAACATGTTTATACCTTCTCAGTAATGCAATCAGCATACTCCTAATGTGTGGTTTGAGTTGCTTACCAATATATACCTTCTTAGGGGCCTGAGATGTTCCCAAATTTATCTCTTCTAAATCTTCCTTATTTGTGGGAGATGTCCTTGTGACCAATTTGTCTCTACTGTCAAAAGCTCTTTCCAAAGCTACTAACCCTCTAGGGATTTTATTAGTCTTCAATTGAATTATCTCTTTTCCCACAAAAGTTTCTTTTCCATCTATAGTTTGTACAAAAGCTTGGAAATCAATTTCTTGATTCTCATATTCATCTATGCAGTGCAAAAATTTTAACAAATCCCTATCATCATTAAACACTTGCCAACTGCATATATTTTTTGGTACTACAGGCCTGATTTTAACTTCTACATTTGTAACATCTGACAGAGTGATGTCATCTGGCCTTATTGCAACATTAGCTAAGAAATCAGCCATAACATTCTTTGATCTCTCTACCCAGCCTATTGAAAATGCATCAAATAGTTCAATGGTATCCCAAACAGCATGCTTGTATTGTTTCAATCTTTTGTTTTTTGAAGCATACCTATCTCTAATTTGGGATACAATCAACTTAGAATCCCCAAATACTCTTAGCATTTTGATTCCATGTTTGAGAGCTATATTTAGGCCTAAGATTAAAGCCTCATATTCTGCAATGTTGTTTGTGCAAACAAACCTCAGCAAGAAAGAAAATTTGAGGAGCTTACCAGTTGGAGACAGGAAAACAACTCCAGCTCCAGAGCCTTCTTTTGCACAAGCTCCATCAAAATACATGGTCCACAGACCCTACTGGTCCAGCTCTTCACTGCAGACATTTTTCTCTTTATCTTCTCTATCATCTGAGACAACCTTGAAGTTATCACAGTCAGTGTTTACAAAGCATATCTGTTCCTCTGCTTCTTGGTCTTCCACTATCTCTGATGATCTTTGTTCTCTGATTAGCTTAACATCCCTGCCATTCATTGGAATCATGGCATATGACAGGTCCAGCTGCATACTTCCACCAATTAGTGCAGCCCATCTTCTTGACAGCAACATACCATATTGTGGCTTGATGTCAACCACTGTTATATTCATTTTATATCTCTTTTCAGGAAATGCTGCCAGTTTGAAATCTACATCCTTCATGATTCCAATAACTGGTACCTCTCTGGCATCCATAGTGTAACATTTTCCACATGCCTTGTCGATTTTCAATCCAGCTTGTTGTATGATGGCTAAAGGCATGACATTTGTAGATGCTCCAAAGTCAAGCATACAATTTCTGATTATTTTTCCATTTATAACCAGGGATACATAAAATGGTTCCACTTGTGAAGGACACTTTGTCATAGTCACTCCTAAATAGACTTCAGGATCCTCATCTTCTTCATTACACGACATGCTTCTCACCTTGGATCTGAACATTTTGTTTAGCTTGAAAAGGCACCCCTGAAATTAGGGATATTGTCCTATTCTTGATATCTTCAACCTTCATCAGTTCCATAAGTGGAACAGAGACTTTTACTTGGGAGAGGACTTGAGCTATATCAAATGGAGGATAATTTTGTATAACAGTTGTAGCTTGTTCCACAATCTTGTTTTTATCCTGAACTAATTTAGCTTTTACTTTCATAGGTCCCTGATCACCATTCTTGTCTTGGGAACCTTTACTTTGATCTTCAGCCTGAGGGATTTTGTTTTTTGGTCCTTGGGATTCATGACCTGTTCTATGTCTAAAATTCTGTTTATTATTACCCCACTACCTTTTTGTGGTTCAATTCCTTTATGACCATGCACTGTCTGACCTGCAGAAACATCTTCTAGTTGACGCAAGCTGCTTATCTGAGCTTTACCTCTGAGATTGTAGTTACTCTTGACTTGGGCAACTGCTGCAGCTGTGAAGGCCCTAATTTCCTCATCAGAAGGTCGTTGTAAGTTACTCAGAAAATTATGCGAGCTCTGAGCATACACATAGTTCTCTTCATTACCTTCATCATAAAAGTCCTGTTGACAGGCCCAAATTCCATCATCTGTACTCTCATCAGCATCATAAATGGGTTATCCATTGTTTGTGGACATTATATTAACATTATCATCTTGCACATAATGTGGCTCATTGCATTCATTACAAGATGTAGTATTATCACACAAGGACTGAGCAATCATACACTGTGACTGTGAATGTGGCATCTGACAAATTATACACCATGGAGTATCATCAACAATATTTACAGCTTTCTTTAGAGGATCAGGAGTTTCTTTGACATGTTGAGTCCTCTGATTTGTGTTGTTATGTGGGAATATAGGCTTACCATTATGCCAATTGGTATTATAAGGCATATCATGCAATGGTGGCCTCTTTTCCTACCTTTGATAGACTTGCCTATCAAGATCTATCCCTTTTTCACTTCTAGCTAGTCTGTAGCTTAGGTCCTTAACAACATTTGCCAATTTGTCTATCTTATCTTCAGGGGCAGATGTATTACCTTGAGTGTTTTGAGGCTTGTTTGGATTCTACAGAATTTTCACATCATCCCTTCTGTTAGTCTTGCCTGATGCTTTCCTGTTGTTCTCAATATTTACTGCAATTCTGAAAGCATCCCTGATAGTAGCAGGACTTTTATCTCTTAATCCATATGCAGTTTTTGCATCAAAGGCGTTGATATACAATATTATACACATAGGTTCATTTGGCCTCATGTGATGTGGCAATTTGTTTAACACTTTAGTAAATCTTGCATTAAAATCTACAACTTGCTCATTTGACCCTTTAGTGATACTGGTAAACTCATTTACAAAAAAGCTAGGGTTAGTTTTGTCACCATATTGCTCCTTGAACATCCTTTTAAAATCATCCCATGATGAAATACTCCGGTCAGGCAGATTCTTAGACCATTCCCTTGCCTCATCTACTAAAGATTGCATGAATGACTTCATGAAAACATCCTCATGTTCAAACTCAAAGTTATCCATGACATTTTGAAAGGCCTTTAGATGATCTTCTCCTGACACTATGTTGTTTCCTAAAAATTTAGGCACTTGCAGCCTCAGATGCTTGTCAATGGGGTTCGGATACCCAGGAATACCATCAAATACCAGCTGTCTGAATCTATCTAACTGCATGGGCTGTCTGTCAAACTGATTAATACTAATATTTCTGTTTGCATTCTAGTTTCTTACATTGTTTAGTGGTATCCTAGCATCATTCACATTTTGTCTCTCATCATTATGCTGATGTTGCACTTCATTTCTCTATTGATGTCTCTACACATTTGCATTCTCAAGGGTAGGAATTGAATTATTTTGGGCAGTCCTTAAAGCTTGCACTTTCTACCTCAGGTCATCTCTGATTTTTATTGCCTGCTAATATTCAAACTCGACCCTTAAGCTCCTAATTTCATCAGCTAGTTCTTCCTCGCTAGGCCTAGAGGAGGATGGTTTTACCATATTCTGATCTTCATCTTCATCATCCCTCAGAGACTCTGCCTCTTCAAACCTTTCACTAGGGTCTAGAAAAGGGTGTTCTTGGAACACCTCTAACCTCATTCTCATGCTACCACCCTGTTGCCTCTCATATGCACCCTGAATATCAGCTTTTGCATTTGAAAAGTAAGGCACATGCTGTCCTGATGGCCTAGGGTTATCTTGCATATCATCATTTTTTCTGGGGGAACCCTCATGACTGACTGAGACAGCTCCCTTTCTTATGTACATCATTCTTCTTGTTACTGGTAACTCTTCAAATAAAGGATTTTGTTGGGATCTTCTCCCCTGCATATAAATTTTACTTTGACCAGTTGGGAGATTACTTCGGAGTCGCCACCTATTACTAGGAACTGTTTTCTTTTGTAAATCAGGGTTCTTTCACAAATCCCTAGCGGTGTCGCCAATTTCTATTGGTGACTCAGATGGGCACACAGATATTTCACCAGGGAGGACAAAAATAACAATTTTCAAATCACCATCCCCAGTAGAGTCGCTATTTTGTTGGTTTTTGCTTCTGAATCAGCATTAGGGTTTGCCAGTTCTAATGCACAGGCAGATTCAGCCAACTGAATACAGGAGGTTGCTGAGCTCCTCCCCTTCACTTCTGGTTCTGCCGCACCAAGGGGGGTGTCCCTATTTGATAAAAGTATAACCTTGGCTAGCTCAATGACAAAAGGATTTAACTTGACGGCAACAGGCAGAATACTCTCATGTATGGACCAAGATTTGTGTAACAAATCACAAGGTTGGCAACATTCTTGGACATAATGTCTGGTTAGGTATGAGAGCATGTAGAGGTTCCTAATCCTAATCCTACAACTAACAGGTGGAAGGATGAAATGGTTTGATTTGATGTTTGGATGCAAACCTGGACCTAGTGTATAACCTCAACACAGAGCTAGATTGGTGCCTATCTAGGGCTTGGAGTCAGTAGACATACACCTATGAATGATCAGCATGAACAACTAAAACTAGATTTTAGGGGGATACATATGATACCTGCCTTACAGATATCTCCCAATATAGAGTGTTAAGCTATCTATACTTATGGCATCCCTATTGCAGTATACCCTTCCCAATATTCAATCTGAAAATAGTTTAATCTACCCCTTGAGCAGAAGTTAAAAGATTAAACATTCAACACAGGAATTCTATGTTCTAGAATCTCAGACATTCCTTGAATACCTGGATTCAGAAGGAAGATACATACAAGACTGGAGACAGAATTAGCACAACACATGCAAACATAGCATTATTCATATAAGATTGACCATGAAATCAGTGGATTTATGCAAAAATGTACAACAGGAGATACATAAACTCACAAGTTTTGCTGCACAGAGCAACCAAAACCAGTTGTATCTTATTACAGAGCCAAAATGTCTAGTTTTCAACAACCTAAAATGAGTAACACTTCCTGCTTATAACAGCCAAAGAAGCGTACTCAGCATTAATTACATGGCTTTGACAAAAAATTTGCCAGATACAGTCCTCAGAAGGAATGGTGCTTAGAATTTATTGCTGCAGAGACAGAAAGTAGACAATGGTGGCCTCAAGCCCTGTGCCACCATCTGGAAGTCCTCATGCCAAAAATCAGGTACATGACTGTTCAACAACTCGCCCATGCCCCTGCTACAGTCGCCATTGATTGCTCAACCACCCGCGGCCGCTTGAAAACCGTCGCAGCACTTCAAAAAAGAAATTCCAACCAAAACGCGTTTACCACATGTTCAAAAAATGTAGGGAGATTAATCCCACATTGGTGCCGCGGAGACAACTTTATCATTTTAAAAACATGGCCGCATGTATAACAAATGTCGAGCGCTTTTGCCATGCTCGACGCATAAGCCTTTGTCCAAAGCCTATCGCCAAGACCCGAGCCATCGGCACACTCCCAAATCCTCCTGCCGACATCAATAGTCTCTCCAATGCCTATCGCAATTCCCTGTCAGCCAAACTACTACCATCAGACTAGCCAAAAGCTTCCCTGGCCGATAGACCAACTCTCCCTGATGACCAAGCAAAACACACTTGTCGCCAAGATATAGACCATCGGCCAAGCATTCCACAGCTCACCCGATCTACCAAGTCTCTCCGATGGCCATCAAAACACACCCTCGTCAGCCAGAGACAGACCATCGGCACAACAAAAATCATGCTTGCCGACAACACAACTCACACCGATAGTCACCTTCAAAACCTTCATCGGTGAGAATACCTCCGTCAGGCTAACCAAAACTTCCTTCACCGATCGCACACATTACACCGATGAACACAATGCCCAAATCCTCATCGGCCAGAGAAATGATATCGGCAGAGGTCAAAACCCCTCTATCGATAGCAATAGTCTCGCTGATGGTCCACTCCATATTCCCCTGTTTGTGTGACCCGCACCGATGACTCCTCATCAGCCCAACACTCTCCATCGGTGGATACTCCAACTGCTAGCCTAATAGCCCATGTCACACCGAAAACACTCCCTTTGGCCAGACCATCGAGGTGACCTCCCTCTATCAGCGAACCACAAAATACACTAGCCGATAATACAAGTCTTTGCGATGAACACACAAATTATCCTCGTCGGCGAGACCCACGCCGATGACATCGCATCGGCCAAACATCCACTATTAGCTGAATAAGAAACTACTTCACCGATAGCATAAAACACACCGATGGCACCATCGGTAAGAACAAACCTGTCGGGGAACCAGAAAAAACCCTCGCTGATGACAATCATTATGCCGATAGACCTTGGCCTCCCCCTTCTGTTGGTAGGAGTAACTCCGTCGGGCTAGCCAAAAACTCTTTGGCCGATAACACCACTCACGCCGACGAACACCTGAGATACCCTCATCGGCATGACCACTACCATCGGTGGAACCACAATCTCCCATGCCGATAGTACAAAGTCACAGCAATGAACAAAAAGCCTCACTCTACCCCCTTTTCGGCTAAACACATGCCCATCGGGAAACCAGAAAGAAGATATGCCAATGACAGAAGTCATCCCAATGGCACATCACCACCACATCGGTGGAACTGAAAATACTCCAGCCGATAGGCCAAACTCTTGCCAATGGACAAGAAGACCTAGGGTTTAAATGAAGAAAAGCTCCAACATGCAGAAACAACCTCCAGGTCAAAAATATGTACCATCAGATAGAAAGAACCGGACCATCCAAGAAGCATCTAGGACCATGATGATGGAAGCAAATGTTCCTCAGATCTATTGGAGAGAAGCTGTCAGCACTGTAGTTTATACTCTCAATCAAGTTCAAATTAGAAGCAATACCAGTAAGACTCCTTATGAACTTTGGTTTAGCATCACTCCTACTGTGAGGTATTTCAGAGTCTTTGGTAGCAAGTGTTACATTAAAAGAGATGAAGATCTAGGCAAGTTTGATGCTAGAAGTGATGAAGGAATATTCTTGGGTTACTCTACTCAAAGCAAAGCATACTGGTGTTATAACAAGAGACTGAGAAAGATAAAGAAAGTACAAATGTGAAGGTTGATGAGGGAATTGAGAAACCCTCAAGGTTTTATGAATATGATGAAGATGATTAGAATGGTGTTCTGATTCAAGGAGCCCAAGCCTCTTTTGAAAGTCAAATTCGACCTAATCCGGTAAATCAGGAAGAAGAGATAAGCTTTAATGAGCCTGGTCAAGAATCAGAAGTGCAAGAAATTCCCAAAGTTCCCAGGTATGTAAGAAAGAACCACTCTGAAAATCAGATCATAGGTGATAAAAGCGAAGGAGTACAAACAAGAAGAGAAATTGCTCAAGATTCAGAAGAGTATTGTTTGATTTCAAAGATTGAACCTAAGACAGTGAATGAAGCTTACAATGATGAAAACTAGACCAAAGCAATGAAGGAAGAGCTGATGCAAATTGAGAAAAATCACACTTGGGATCTTGTTCCTAGACCTAGAAACAAGAATGTGATTGGAACCAAATGGGTCTTCTAGAACAAACTAAATGAAGTTGGTGAAGTAATCAGGAATAAAGCCAGATTGGTCTGCAAGGGCTATTCTCAAATATAAGGAGTTGATTTTAAAGAAACTTTTTCTCCAGTGGCAAGAATTGAGGTAGTCAGACTATTTCTTGATTTTGTTGCTTTCAATGATTTCAAAGTATATCAGATGGATGTCAAGTCTGCCTTCTTGAATGGTGACTTGGAAGAAGAAGTATACATTAAGCAACCGGATGGATTTCAATTGTCTGATCATGGTGATATGGTCTGCAAATTGAAGAAAGCACTATATGGACTAAAGCAAGTCCCAAGAGCTTGGTATGAAAGATTGGATAAGCATCTTTTGAAGATTGGTTTCAACAAAGGTACTGCTGACAGTAACTTATATTTTAAAATTGATCATGAAAACATCTTCATTGTTGAAGTGTTTGTTGATGATATCATTTTTGAAGGAAGAGATAGTATGTGTAAAACCTTTGCAAATCAAATGAAAAGTGAATTTGAGATGTCCATGCTTGGGGAAATGAATTTCTTTTTGGGTCTACAAATCACTCAAACAAAGAAAGGAATCTTCATTTCTCAGTCCAAATATGTGAAAGAATTATTGAAGAAGTTTGGGATGGAAGACTCAAAACCAATGAATACTCCCATGCCAACCGGATGTAAATTGAGCAAAGATGATGACTCACCTAAGGCTGATCAAACAAAGTATAGGTTAATGATTGGAGGACTGTTGTATCTCACTCAAACTAGACCAGACATTATGCAGGCTATTGGTCTTGTTGCTAGATTCTAGGCTAATCCTAGAGAATCTCATGTCATGGTAGTCAAGAGGATTTTTAGATATCTAAAAGGGACAGTTGAGTATGGTATGTGGTATCCTAGAGATCATGATTTCTCTCTTCATGCATATATAGATGCTGATTGGATAGGAGATGTGGATGACCGGAAGAGTACCAGTGGTGGAGCATTCTTTTTGGGGAAGAGATTGGTTTCTTGGCTAAGCAAGAAATAAGAGGCAATATCTATGTCTACAACTGAAGAAGAACATATTGCAGCAGTAGGTAGTTGCACTCAAGTTTTGTGGATGAAGCAGATGCTAAGAGATATCAAAGTGGAGTATGAGGAACCTATCACAATCTTTTGTGATAACTCAAGTGCAATAAACATATCTAAGAATCCGGTGTTGCATTCAAAGACTAAACATATATCCACCAAGTTTCACTTTTTGAGAGAGCAAGTGAACAAGAATGAAGTCAGATTGGAGTTTGTTCCTTCCAAGGATCAGATTGCAGACATCTTTACCAAACCTCTTCCTAAGGACTCCTTTGAGTATCTTAGGGAGAAGTTAGGGGTTATTACCCCTCTGGGGATGAACTAAGGTGCACTGATGTGCATCAGTCCGGTGGATATCACAGTCACATCTTATGGTCTAGATTGATGATGGGGAGCTGCTACTTAGGGGGAGCAGCAGGTATGATTCTGAAGTGGTGGAATTGCAAGTATGTTCCCTTCGCCATTGATGTCAAAGGGGGAGAGAAGACATGTGAAAAACAAGTGGTTGTTGATCAAAGGGGGAGCAGTAAAGGGAGAGAAGACATGTGAATGGTTGTTGCTGATAAGGGGAGTTGTGACAGTGAGGATAAGTTTTTGTCTTGATGGTCAAAATAGTTTTTCACATCATATGTTGCCATCAATGACAAAGGGGGAGAATGTTGCAAGTATGGGCCTAACCAGTGTTGTCATTGATGTCAACATACTCCTGATGTATTTAATGGTAAGGATTGGATGAGCTGTGTGCTGAGGATATTGAGAAAATTAGTATTAATCAGGAACAGTAAAGAACAGTGATAATAGTAAGCTAATAGTCCAAGATACGAAGAGGATTAGGAGATACACATTAAAGGGTTTGTAGATATGTATCTTGATATTGTCCAGTAGAGATTTTAGAGGTCCACATGAAGATCTGAAGAAGTTGTGGCCGCTCAAGTAAAACTAGTTCCGGTAGGTGTTCAGAGGTGATAGAGTGTTACAGAAAGGTTCGGTGAAATCCAGAAATGCATTCTCCTATTCTGCAGATTTGAGGGAGTATTCAGGAAGTCTTTTTGAAGTATCAACTCGATTGGTTTATGGTCTGGAGGTCCAAAAGCATCTATTCCTTTGTGACAGTGATGACAGACTATGTTCTTGAGGTTCCAGATGAAGGAGAGAAGGATTTCAGTAAGCAGATGAAGTGTGGATGTTCTTGGTGGTTCAGGAAAGCTTGTGGAGGTCTTTGGATCGTGTCCAATTCGTCTTGGTGGTCCGCATTGGAGTTGGAGCTCACAATTGAGGAATAACCTCTAGATGATGATGTTCTTCCTAAGTCTAGCTGACCGGATCAGTTACACATCCTGCAGATGTTCTTGTTGATGTTTGCCAACTTAGATGATCATTCCTAAGTTGATGTCTTGTATAAATAAGGGATTGTAAAGTCATTTCAAAGGTGTCCTTCTGAAGATGAGTGTGTGGTAGCGAGGAGGAGAGCGAAAGACAGAGCATAAGTATTGGGCTTAAATGGAACTGATTCAACCATGGTGAAGATGCTATTTATTAGTTCATGTATGTGATACTTATTCTTTTGTAGACAGTGTGTCTCTTGTAGGCAGTGAGCCTCTTGTGAGTAGTGTGCTCGGGCAGTGAGCCCTAATTGGCATGTGCCATTTTGTTCTTTCTATTCTTCTAACAGAGAATACAATCTTGGGTTAATCACCCCATGGTTTTTCCCTTAACTGGGTTTTCCATGTCAAAATCTTGGTGTCTCATGTGTTGATGTGTTTCTGCTCTTGATTTGTAGCATTTTGTTTCCATGATTGATTTATTATTATGCTACTGAATTACAAAGTGAAGTTAAGTGTTTAATTGGAAGAAAGTTTTGTACAACTGATTCATCCCCCCCTCTCAGTTGTGTTCCCTAAGTCTAACAATAACTTAATCAACCAACAACAACATTAGAAGATATAGTTGACACCAATGACAACATTGATTAGCACATACTTGCAACAAGACTTTCCAGGAGACTTGGATCTCCCATAGGATTTGGATCTTCCTTTTTCTTCCTTCTTGTTATCCTTTTTCTTTCCCTTCTCTTTAGATCTACCATGAACCACAAGATCCTCCTTAGCCAATTCAGAAGATTTTCTTCGCATCTCTTCAGACAACAATGAAGAAACCACTTCATCCATCTTGAAGGTGCTAGTGGTATGACCAATGGACATAACAAGTGGTCCCACGAATCTGGTAAGGAACATAGTAATGTCATACATCAATCCTCCTCCATCTTCACACCAAAAAAGGTCAACTGAGCAGCAAGCATAGTGAATGTATTCAGGTTATCAACGACAGATCCTCCATCTTCCATCCTTAGATAATACGATTTCTTTCAGAGGACTAACTTGTTCACCAAGGATTTAGCCTAATAAACATCTCCAAGTTTTTTCCAAATATCTTTTGCAGTATTCTCTTCATGGATATTCAAGAGCACTGAATCAACCAAACATAGTCTTATTAGACCTTTAGCCTTCTGATCCATCTGATCCCAATCTTCTTGTTTCATGGATAATGGCATGATTCTCAATACTATGAGCCATAGATCTCTATCCACCAATAAGTCCTCCATCTTGAGTTTCCACAACTCAATGTTGCCTCCATTAAACTTCTCTATATCAAACCTCCCAAATTTGCTCTCCATCTCTTTCCTACAACAAAGATTTCAAAATCCTTTGCACAAGCTCCCACTCAAACAAAGAACGGCTCAAAAAACCCTCTACCCAACAACTAGAACCAAAGGTGATCAGGATCTGATACCAATTGAAAAGAAGCAAGGTATGTGAAAATAACTTCCTACACTAATCTAATGAGGAAAGGTCTATGCAGATTTTTATCTCTTACAGTTATAGATTAAGGTGCACATTAACAGAAAGGTAATAACAACATCCAAATGCAAATACAAAGCTCACAACACAAGATATACATGGGGAAAACCCTTCAGGTGAAAAACCTCACACTCCAAAGCCTATATAATGTATTATCAAATCAAAGGATGATTACAACACACTTTCAATGAAATTTCTTCCAGGAGTACACAAATTTCAAATATTGGAGTAATTTTGGGAGCACAACAGTATCTACAAATGAACGATACCACTCCAACTCCAAGCACCTATATTTATAGCAGGATACAAGCATGAAGGAAGCTTCTAGAGCAAGCAACAAGAGATGGGCGTCCAAATCCATGTGGCACACTTTTTAGATGCATGTTTGACTCCTATGACACTTTTATAACATTCCATTACACCTCTTACAACCCTCCATACTTGGGCATCCCAAATTTTCCCAAAATAGGTATGACAAATGTTGTTTCATCATCATAAAATCTGTCATTTATGACAATAATTACAACTATAAGAGAATCTATCATAACTGACTATTAATAAATGTTTCTCTTACAACTTGTCATATCCCAAACTTGGGTGCCCCAAAAATAGGCTAAGTCAAAGATGTCTCTTACAGTGTCATACATGCAAATGATACTTGTCTCATCCCTTCTATTTTTGGCTCTTACAATATCATAGATTCTGTCATAGTTCTTACGCATCATAAACCACTTACAATACCCAAAAGATGCAGATACATGAAAAAATACCTCTACCACTAAATGAAACACCTACCTCCTCATATGAGGACAAAAAATGCATCTAGTCACCTTTCATGTAGGATGACACATCACCGTGCTAACTCCCACAAAGTGACGAAATATAATTTGCATAAAAAATTACAATAGTAGGAAAAAATAAATAAATACAACATTAGGAACTTGCAAAGGTTGAGATACCTCAATTCCTAACAGGGTTTATTATGGATTCCATTTTTGTTAGATGGCATGATTCTTGTTCTTGGGAAATGATTCAACTATTTAGTGTTGCTTGAAGTATTTTGAGATCTGATACATTCCACATATTAAGAATCCTAAAGTAATTAAGTGATTCTTCATGATCTAGAATAAAGTGAGAAATTTTAAGGTCTCACCTTTACCACCACTATGATTCCCAGGAAAGCAAAGTTGAAAAATATGTGTAACCCATGTGAAAAAAGTATGTGCTATGAAAGGTGAGACTTCCCAGTACTCCTATTAAAACTCAATTAGCTAAACTATTCAAGTAAGAAAAGAAATCCAAGGTGGTATTTATCAATACTCGAATCAAAGCTCAACTAGATAGAGGTTTTGGGTATCTCTACTGGGGCTATAAATGTTTGGTTGGCAATAGAGCTATTTTTTGAACAGAATCATAGACTAGCAGCGAGGCAATGTCTAGGTAGTCCATGAGGTGAGAGTCATTTAAGTAACTTAATGTTAGAGAGCTTAGATGACCTTAGTTGCCAAGGGAAGAAAATGAATAAATTTACACACACTTATATCTTTAGAATATGGAAGGTTATGGTAACTCTAGATTTTGATTCCTTGACCATGTTTTCATGTTTATTTGGCCTAATATGTGGATGAACACAAAAATTCTAGGTTATCAACTTTTTTTTCATCTTTGAAATGCTAGGAGCATTTGCCCAATACAATCACCATTTGTTGTACACTAAACACATGCCCCATTTTGCTTCAACAAATGTGGGCCCCCTTACTTTGTTTTTATTTTCCACCTTGACTCTCAATTTTGGTTTCTTTTCTTAAGAGGTGGTTTCCTAGATGATTTGAATGGTTATTCATCATGCTTTTTTTATTATGGGTCTCTTGGATGAATTCTAGCCAATTTACCTTAAAGGTAAATCTTAGTTAACCACTTTAGGAAGTTACAGAGTTTCTATAGGGATCTAGATGTGAAATTTCAAACCAAATCTGGATGTTTCTGTTGCAAAGTGTTTAGATCCTTTCGGACCTCATTTTCCTACAAGTTAGTTTTACACATTCTTTAGTCATAATTGCAAAATTTTTTGGTGTTATTACATATGTGGAACCTCAACACTTTTCTGGATTCATGCTCATTTTTTGAACATCCCATCTGGTCACAAAACCCCATAAACAAAGTAAATTTGTTTGATACTAGGTCATTGCAGACTTCCTCATGCATCCCAATGGTCTTCTTTTCCTTGAATTCTCCACAAAGTGGTTTCCATGGCTTTTATACATCATGCCTAAAATTACATTAATGGTTACTAGCTAGGGTGGATGGCAAAGTATTTAAGTGATTTTTGCATTCATTTCATCACTTTTTCTTTCAAATACTCACTCCTCCATCGATGAACTGCAAACTTCTGAATTCAGGAAAATTTTCACTAGCATTCTTGTAGTCATCTTTAGCCTTCCTACAAGTATGTCCAACACACACCATCACACATACATCATAGCATCATCATCTAGATCATCATCAATTAGGTAGGGATCCAAATTCTCTCCACTCTACAAAGATAAAACCTTCAAATTCATGAAAATGGCAAACTTTATATCTTATCGCTATGTAGATTAGACTATAGATTATTTGAAGAGATTTAATAGAATTTTTTTTATGGTACCACCTATTCAAATGAAGAATTTCCATACCCTAGTAGGATGCCCTAGGTATTTCTTTGACGGTATGTTACCCGTGCCCTAAATTTAACTTTGGTATTTATAACTTTTGAACCTATGTGAAACATTCCTTGTGAAATTTTCTATTATCCACCTCTTGTAACCTCATTGAACTTCTTAAAGAGATGGATAGTTTGAACTCATGACTATTTTCTTAAACAAATAGATCATCCTTACATTTGAATTCCCTCAAAATGTATCATTATTTGTCAAACCCTTTTGTGGAGTCAAAGGTGGTAGAAGGAACTATCCATTTTCTTGAGTTATTTGTCCCATCATGCAAAAATTCAAAACCTTTTTGAAATTTACACATAAAATGGGCTTTCAAATCCTTTTGTTGATTTATGTGACCAATTCAGACATACCCTTTCCTTTGTCAATCTCTTGCAAATACCATTCTCTAAGCATTTTATGGAGTCTTGTGGTAGATGCAGATATATCCACTTTCACTCCATCTTCCTACAAAGTCTGGTACCCTTCAAATTTTCCACAAGATCATTTTACAATGCCTATCACGGGGTTTTGATGAGGATGTGAATATATCCACCATTTCTATATTTCACCACAAAGTCCTAATGATAGGCCAAATTCCTCACAAAATGCATTGAACTTCAAATTGCAGAATTTTTCCAGATGGATGCAAGAATATTCCAATTGCCTATTTTATCTTGCATCTATTTCCCTTTCAAATTTCTACATTTTAGTAAAGGAAATCCTGAAGATGCTCAAACTTTACAAGGTCAAATCACACATGTTTTACATCCTTCTTGCCATCATTCTCCCAACAAACATTTGACATTTTGGGTAAATAAGATATTGTGGGGATCCTCTTCATTGCTGGATGTCATGAAATCTCCCTCTTGTTCCAATACAATAAAGTTTCTATATGAACTTTCAAGTTCTTATCTCTCAATGTTTCTTCAAAAGAATGGTGATTAGAGGTTGATTACATCTGCATTTAATTGGATTATCTAAATGTAATTTTTTAAATATCCTTCTAGGCAAGAAATCCCCAGAAAGATCATTATATTCTCAAAATATTTAGTATGTTTCAAGGGGAATTCGTTGTAATTTTTTGTCTTGCAGAGTAAATGATCAGAGTTAAAGACATGAAGTATGAATTCAAAGGGGTTTCCTCTATCTCCAAAATAACTTCAATCTACAACAATGTATTTGACATAGATTTGGGACATGTGGATAGTGAGGATTTTAGAGAAATAATGTATGGACCTAACCCTACATAGAAGGAAAAGAAGTTAGTTGACAATGGTATAGCTCAAGTAGTAGTATTTCCTACCTCAGCTCAGTGTCATGATCTTATCATGGAATGTACCCAACATTATCACCCAAGATTACAAAGAATTACAACCAATGATGGTAGAGTACTAGTTTACCTCTCCTTTTGAGCTCTTGTTGAGGCCTTTGATATACCATTCTATCTAGTCATAGTGGACTTAACGAAACATGATGGGATGATAGTCTACAATCAAGGGCCATATGAATTCAGAAGGATCATTAACTCAATATTGATAAAAACTCCCAAGATTGTAGTCTAAAAGTTCCCAAAGATCCTTTACAAGAGTAATTTCAAAACTAAAATCAGTAATCTAATAACTCTATTGAGGAGAGTCATGGGCATATCTACGGCTTCCAACTTTTGTGAGTGGATGTTTAAGCTCATAGAGAAATTTTTGATTGGAGATTAGAAAATTCACTGAGATAAGATCATTAGTGACAATTTGAATATAAAACTCAGTTGAGTTAGTGTTACTACTTGGGGTTCTATATGACTTCCTATGTGGTCTACATGCTAGCCAAAAATGCACATTATCATGGTTTAACTAGGAATGACACCATTGGGAATGTAGTAGAACAAGTCAAGGTCTATGACTAGTATCTCCAGCTCCAACTAGAAAACTCTCTTACTCACTACAAGAGAGTTAATGATTCCTTTACAATGTATATTACTAGAATGCTAGAGGATGACTTGAACAAAATGTTATCAATCTCAACAATGGAGATTATCAAGAAATATGGGTATCGGTTCATCCAATTTCCCAAGTTTTCCTTTATTAAAATAGAGGTATTTACCAATACCACTTACAAACTACCTATGTATCCTACTGACAAAATTCTTGTACTCAAATTGACAAGGAAGATTTGTGAATCTCAGTAGCTCCTAGTGGACAAGCATAGACTCAAGATTCCTTTCCCACTCATTGTTGGAAATGGATTATTTTTGAATGCCCTTCCTTTCCTTCCAATATTTCGATGCATATAGGATGTACATTTGTTACAATAACATCATCACACTCCAAAAGCTTTCATTAATCTTGACAAATAATAATGCACCACATCTACTATACTGATTCTTTTTTCAACTAGTTTTTACTATTGGAAACTAAAAAAATTAGTCTAAAGTTAAGTCTAGGACACATTAATTTTCCTTTATAGGATAAAATTTGAATACACATTGTAGTACATTAAAGGAAAAATCTTTACATGTAAGAAAATTATTGCTACATAATGTGAAAACAACTTGGAAATTTGTCACCAATTAATATTGCTTGAAATTTATTTGTTTGTTTGTGTTTAATGTGATGATTAATGTATAAAAGCCATGTATATTATATGTTTCTTTTTTTTTCATTTACATAGGTTTTTTAATCTCAAATTTTTAAAATTTGGACATTGATGTTTTGATAATTTAGTTGTTATGACCCAAAGTTTAATTATTCAGTTGTTATATTTAGAGAATTAATACCTAAATAATATCCTAGGAATATTGCATATTATTATTTTTGAGTATTAAGGTGAGTATTTTGCAAATCTAATATTTAGAGAAATTCATACACAATTATAGTTTAGTTTTGATGTGGTTTGGTTTATTTGTATTATTAATTTACTTATGAAAAATAAATTAATAGGGATAACTATGGAATTTATCTTTGCAAAGGAAAATAAACTTTCCCAGAGTACAGTCTAGATTAATTCAATAACATGCATATGCATAAGAATGCAATAAACCTAGACTAATTTAAAATGCTCATTTATAAAGGCTAATATATTTTGAAACAATAAATGCTAAATATTGAAAATTAATGCAATAAATAATGATTCTTAGCTTTATTACAAACCTCCTTGTAAACCCCAAGTTAATTTAAATTATTTAAGTGACTTTAATTAGAAATTATTATTAATCATCTTGATGTTTTTTTAAATGTTAAAAGAAAAAGATTATTAGAATTAGAATTCTAGCTTTAATGAATAATTGAATGATTAAACTTAAAATAAATGAATTTTGTTATTTTAAATATAAATATAATTATATTTGGAAAATAAATCCTATTTAATTTTGCATGAGAAAATTTAATTACAAGATTAATAAATTAGAATTTTGAACCTTTCTTAACCCCAAAAGTCAAACCTACATATATATATTACTGCTTGATTCTATAGATACATATATGTAGGTAGTTGGTGAATGAAGGAGGTTTGCAACTTGCTTCTGAGTGTGTGTGCATTTTTTAGTCCCTATTAACCCATACTTGATGAATTTCCAACACTTTATACCAATTGAAGACAAATTGAATGAAGGATCTAAAACAAAATGAATTGCTACTCAAAAGATCTCATTTGGATGATTTAATTCCTTGAGGCTTTAGGCCAATTTCTAAGGAATATTGTAAAAATTTACTTATTCCCTCAAAGACAATGAGCTCAATGCATTATTGTAGGGATATGCATTCTTCTCAATGAGTTAATCAACACTCATTTGATCCCAATGAGTGAAGTCTCTAGCTAGAGCACCATTATCCATCTGATTTGGATAGAAGAGCCCATCTGGTTGATCTCTACTTGAGTACCTAGCTAATGAAACTTATGTGAAGAAAATTTAAAAAAAATGACTATTTAACTTTAATTGTATAGTAAGTTATGGGTTTTTCATTTAGGGTAAATGCAAGGAGATGGGAGACCAAAAAGTCACCAGCATCTCCAAATTAAAGAAAAATGCAAGCATGTTATAATGCGCACGCATTTTGCTTTTAATAAAAGAAAAAAAACTATTTTCTGCACATTCACCCATGGCTTTTCTCTTGACAGTAGCAAAGCAACCAAGCAAAACATGATCACATTGAAAAAAAGGAGATTCAATCAAGTGCACGTGAGAAAACAAGATTTTCACAATGTCACCTCACCACCAAAGACATCATCGTGCAAATTTGGAGGCTCCAGCAGAGGAAGAAGGTAGGGTTTGTCTGATTTTGTTAGTTTTAGAACAATTTTTTTGTTTGGCAATGTTTGATTTATGTTTATATTGCATTTACAATTATTGGAGAAGCAAAAAATGTAAATCTATTTGAGGAGGGTGAAAACAACCCCCAAAACCATCTAAACCCTCCAAACCCACATTCACCTCCTTTTCATGTAAGGGATAATCAAGAACACTGCTTAAGGATAATAGAAGAAAACAAGAAACATCTTGAAACTATTATTCAAACCATAAACAATCCAAGTGGAACCACTGAGCATAGAAGGGCACTTGCAAAATCACTATAGGAGATTGTTTCCCACATGGATTTGGTGACGAAACAAATCACCAAATTCCAAGACTATAGGGAGAGGAGTCGGCAATATTATGCCGACAAGTTGTCATATGAACAAGTGAAGAAGGAAAAAATTACAAAATCTCAATTATGTGTAGAATTTATTAATCCCAAAACTAGCCAAACGTTAGACGAAACTTGCAAACAGTTTCCTATACATTGGTGTAGGAATGAAGACATATCCCAAAACTTTTGGGATAGATGGTACATGGTCTTTGATGAGAGGACATGCAACAATGGGTACCACAATATTTGAGGAAACTCTATTATGAGTTTGTCCTCAACAAGATTCTAAATTATTTTGACATTCATGAGTTCCAGGGTAGAGGTGGTAGCTCTGCCCAAGATAGACCTGGGGTTCAGCAAGATCAAGAACATGTGCCTATACTCTGACTGAGGCCAGAACGTAGGTCACTCCCTTTGGCTTTGAAGGAGAGTGTTGAGCTAGAGACTTTACATTCACTGACTACTCTCACACACTCTATCAAAGCATGCAGATGATTTTACCCAGGGTGATAAGGGTGAGAGTAGTAGGTGTCATGTGTCCCCACATTTGTGCAGTACATGTGGGAACCTATGTGATTATGGGATGTAAGAGGCATGATAGGACTCTGTGACATAGGGGAAACATGCTACGACACAGGGGTAGGACATATTGGATGGTCTTGTTCTCAGTGACGATCTCTTACATCATACATTTGGTATTGACTCTCAGGTAATTTGTTACAAGTTTCATCTTGATTTAGTATATTGTTATTTGAAAATTGTAATTAATTTTATATGATTATCTATATTATAAGTCAAAAATAATGTATGTAATTGTTTACGCAATGAAATTCCAGGGTCAGAGTCTTCATCTTGCCTCTGTTAACCATCCATTGGTGGCTTATGAGCGGAAGTCAAGTCAGCAGGTATGTAAGTTATCACATATTCATAATTATTGTAGATATGTCAATGGTAATATTATATTGTGACTTGACTTGATGATTTCAATAGTCACCAGCACCTCCACGATTTCCTTGGTCCCCTAGACACCAAACCACCACTTTTATGGAGGTAAATTTAACCATTTCTAATCATTATGCATATTAAAAATAATTTTATGTATTTATTTTGTTTTAATAATCTTGAACTTGTTTTTCAGATGCTGAATATAGTGGAGACTCCTCCTCATCTTCGTGAGTCAGCATAGATAGGCATTGATGCAGCCATGATGTCTAGAAATCCTTTGACTGAGCTATGAGCCAATAACATGAAAATATCATAATTTTGTATTTCTTTTTTTATCTCATGTCATTTGATGTACATAAATGATATCTATGTTTAGTCAATTTTGCTTCTTGATGCTTCTCACAGGATGTCACAACTCCAGTCCATCCAACTACAGATGAAGAGAGAGTCAAGATGATGGAGAACGATCATCAGTTGGCGGTAATTGATCAATTACATATGTGATGTTATATATTTCATACATTTTCTATACTAATGCGCATATTGTTTGTTTGTATTAAAAGGTGTAACTAGATGAACATTATTCGAAGAGGTCTACATGACGACAGAGAGAGGATGTGTCACTTATTGGCTCTCCACCTTCACAGTCAAAGAAGGGCCGCCAATTATTTCCTAAAAGTCCATAGGAAACTAGTTTTTGGGAACTTTTTTATATGCCTAGATGGCTTTGTATACATACTTTTGTATGTTAATCCGATGCATATTTTTGTATATTTGCCTATATGGCTTTTTATATAAACTAGATGTTATGTTCATGACATTATGTATATGACAATTTATATTAAATATTTAATATGATAATCAATTATTGTTACAGGAATTTGGTTTTACAAGTGCCAATTGCATTTTCTTGAAAGTTTATGAATCGTTTTCAAATAATCCATTTTGTGCATATCTTGCAATCATTGAATTCTGTCATAATGTGCATTTCTTTGAGGCATCATTTTAAATAGTTCACATGCCTTGTCTATGCTTCCATACTTTCCATACATGTCTACAAGGGCAACTTTGCAAATGCAATACATGCCAGAAAATTCCTATATCATTTATGCTTTGATGGTTGTCCACACCATGTTCTCTAGATCCCATTATAGCATAGGCAAGGAGGAAGTTGGTTAAGGTTGTGCAATTTGGTTTTAGATGTGCCAAAATTTGTGTAAATGGTTGAAATTTATTTTTGTGCATTTGCTTGAGAGTTTTTAAAGCCTTATAAAAAATCCATTTTGTGCATATCTTGCAAACATTGCATTCCATGAGACAACATTTCTTTGAGGCATCATGTCCAACAGTTCATGTTCGTTATATATGCTTCCACACAAACTTTGCATACATGTCTTGCAGGATACTTACAACTACGACATTTGAAAAAATTCCTATATCCTTTATGCTTTGATGGATGTCTATACCGTGCTCCAAACACACCATTTCTAAGGTTTTGGATTTTGGCTTTACACTTGCCAATTGCATTTTCTTGGAACTTTCTAAAGGCTTATCAGTAAATCCATTTTGTTCATATCTTGCAATCATTGTACTCCATGAGGTGACATTTCTTTGAGACATTATGCCAAACAGTTCACGTGCCTTGTCTACGCTTCCACACTTTGCATACATGTCTCTAAGGTTAGTTACAACTACAACATCTAACAAAATTCCCATATGTTTTATCCTTTTGATGGATATCCATTTTGGCATAGGCAAGGAGGATACTGGCTAAGGTTGTGGAATTTCGCTTTACACCCGCCAATCACATTTGCTTGAAAGTTTCTAAGGCCTTATAAAAAAATTACATTTTGTTCATATCTTGCAATCATTGCATTCAATGAGGTGACATTTCTATAAGGCATCATGCCAAACAGTTCGTGTGCCTTGTCTATGCTTCCACATTTTGCATACATGTCTACAAGGATGATGTAGTAGGTAAGGAGGACGACTCAACACCATGGAAACATATTTCATGGTGCAGGAGCACCTTAGCCATAACCAATCTTGGCTAGGGGCATGTCATAACAAGGTCCTAGGACATCATAGGACAAGTTGATGGTCTTGTGTCATCATTTTGCATGTAATAAGGTCAAATGATAAATGTCATTTGTGTTTGGAGTCATGTTTTATGTTGTTGTCAAACATAAAGTCTAATAATGCAAGTAGTGGTAAGAAGTTGCTTTGTCAAATTAACAAATCATGTAATAAGGAGGTTACCCAATGATCAAACAGATTGAAAGTCAGTTATGATTGACTGGAACTATTGTAAGCATGTATAAAAACCTTCACACACATTGAGGAGGGGTTGGTGAAGAAGGTTTTGAAGGGCAAAGTTTAATCACTCTAGATTGATGGAATGGGATGGAATAAGGTAGGATCACTATTTGCAATAAGCCCTAGGTCAAGAAACAAAAATATAGCAGAGTATGAGGATGCAATGGCCTAATATGACCATGTATTAGGCAAAAAGAGGGTGCATTCCATACAATAGTGCCTTAACAAGTGTTTCAAAGGCCAAAACCAGTGAATTTGGTTCCATTACCATGCATGCTAGGGTTCCCAAGTGGTTTGGTGTGGTGGGTTTGCATTGGCATTGTAGTTAGGGTAAAATTGCAAATCAGGGCAAATGAATAAACAGCAATGATAAAAACCCTAGCAATGCATAATGAAGCACAAGACAACATGAAAATCAAGATAACAAATGTAAATGCAAACTGATCTCCACGCTATACTCGATTTATCTCCATTGCTCTTCTCCACCTCGCATGAGCATGCAAGATTTTGAAGGATTGTTGTTGGAAGAATGTTGGGTGCTCACTTCTGCAGCATAACATTAAGATGAAGATGCTAGAATGAAGGATGCAAAGGCTCTAATGATATTTTAACAGCATGTGGATACTTGAGGATCAATGCATGCTAATGATAATTTGGCAGAATAATGTTACTTGAAGCTCAATGCATGCTAATGGCTTATGAGGGGGTTGATTTATAGGAAAGGCTTGGTTCCAATGGACGGCCAAGATTAAAAAGCTAATTGATTGATGTGGACGGCTAGGATTGATTCGGTTATCCCACTCTTCAAGGGAGTTGTAGTCATTTGACAAGTGTCAAGGAGAATAGGGCTCATGTGTGCTTGTGTACATAAAAAGTACTACATATAAAAGATATTAAATAAAAGGCTATAGTACCACTTATCTTTTTAAATGAAAGAGGCACACATGTTGGCTAAATGATAAGATCAATTAATTAAATAAATAAAATTTATTTAATTAATTAGAAAGTCAGCTTATGATGAGAACTTAATTCAAATAAAACATTTGAATTAGTTAGGATATGAGTTGGATATTAATTAAATAAATAAAATTTATTTAATTAATTAGATAGTGGGATTAGGATATGATTGGAAAATTAATTAAATAAATAAAATTTATTTAATTAATTGGATAGTGGGATTAGGATATGATGTGGAAATTAATTAAATAAATAAAATTTATTTAATTAATTAGCTAATGGATAAATGGGATTAAGAGTGGAATTTAGGACAAAATGCTAAATGATGTCTAAGTAATGGTTTAACAAGGTGTTGTAGGACATAAACAAAGTTGGGACAATTTTGGGTGTCTACATTTTGCCCCTCTTTGAGATGATGTTTGGGATGATAAGATTTATGTCGAGTAACATCTTTTCAAAGAATATAAGGTATGGATAGAGTAAAAGAATAATGATGATGATGGAAAGATAGGATGATGATAGAAAGATAGGATGATGATGCCCCCTCAAGAGGATATGCGGGTTGGACAAGCACGTGTATGCTCTCGAAAAGAAATAGCTTGGCTGCAAAAGAAAGATAAGGGGATAGATAGATAAAAGGATGATGCGTTATGCTGCAATGGAAGGTGAGCAACCATGATGTTTGATATAGCACTAGATGTTATGCACCAAGGTATAGAAGACCAGGATGACGATGTGTCTTATGCCCCAGCATAATACAACCTTGTCTAATGTATGAGGAAGTAAACTTAGAGCATTAAAGTCCTAATGCACAAAAGGTATGATATGACCTTAGATGCAAAGGATAGTGCAAAAAGCTATTCCAACATACACAAGATATGAATATTAGCTGGAAAGTTATAGATGTGATACAAATGCAAGATAAAATGATAACACACACAAGCAAGCAAGCAAGCATGCACAAATGATACAAAAACAAACAAGGTATTGCCCCTGTCAAGTTGTAAACCAATGATTAATTGTTGATTGTTGATAGTTGAGAGTGTTGTCATTATGGGGAAAGCTATATCCCTAGATCAACACAAGGTTGTTTGCTGAGTTGGTTGGTTGATTGGTTGATTGATTTGGCTTACAACAAGGCTAGGATCAAGACCATTGATCACGTGTGGATAACTTGGCTAGATTGATTAACTTGATTGGTATGGATTAAGGATTGGCTTGCATTTGGATCTTTGTTTGGAATGGTTGGAAGATGATGAAATGCTGATTAGATTGATTTGATGAAGGATGGATGATTTGTGGTGGATTGAGCTACTTTTGATTTGCTGAAGTGATTGGATTTGTTTTGATGGCTAGCTTGATGTGCTTTGGTGTTGATGTTGATGATTGATAGGATTTATTTTGATGGTTGGCTTGATGTGCTTTGGTTATGATGTTTGTTGTTGAGGTTGATGATTGATAGGATTTGTTTTGATGGTTGGCTTGAGGTGTTTTGGTTTTAATGTTTGCTATTGCTGGGTTGATTGTTTTGATGATTGGATTGTTTTGAATGATGATAATGATGGAGTGATGATTAGAGTGTCCACTCAATCTAAGCATAAGCAAGTGTTCTTAGTATGCTCAAAAGATGTAAAATAAACAAGGTATTGCCCTTGTCAAGTCATAAACCAATGATTGATTGTTTGATTGATGATGATAGATAGTGTTGTCATTGTGGGGAAAGCTATATCCCTAGATCAACACAAGGATGTGGGAACGCTATATCCCATTGATGACGATTGATTTGGCTCATGACAAGATTAGGATCAAAAACTATTTATTTGATTGGATAATGTTCCTTGATTGATAAGCTTGCTTGATATGGATTAGTGTGACTTGGGTTTAAGATCATTGCTTAGATTAAGTTGACTGATATGATTGGAAGTAGTGATTGATTGAAATGGATGAATGAATGTTATTGATAGGAAGAATTGATGATGATGATGATTTGATTTTGATTGAATGTTGATGGAGTGAATTGTTTTGGATTAATGATGATTGGTTTTATTGCTTGTATTTTTCATTGGATATTTATTTTTTGGATTTTTTGAAATATTTTAATTTTTTTGGATTTTTTAGAATATTTTGATTTTTTTTGGATTTTTTTGACATATTTTGATTTTTTTGTGTTTTTGGAGTTTTTGGAAATGTTTTGAAATGTTTTGAAAGATGCCAATGGATTTACAATTTGAGTAGCCTTTGTGCTAGATACCAATGACAAGGGAAGACCAAGTCTAGGTGCAAGGGATGGATGAATGGGATTGGATGGATAGATAAGAGGATAGGCCATATGAGGGATGGATGCATGCCTCATGATAAATGGATAGGAAAGCTTCATGATAAACAGATGGGGATAAGCTATAAGATGGAAAGCTCATGATAAGGATATGCCATAGTGTATGGATCATAAGGGAGTGAGGATGTGATCTCCAAAGGCTATGTTGCATAGGAAGAATAAGTTGCCCCATTCTAGGTGGTAATGCTGAGGATTTTTACATGAAAAAGTTCATGACCAAGAGATGACATGATGGATTGGTTTGAATGGGATGGATAAATGGGCAATGGATAGGATTTGGTTTGGAAAGAAGGTATGTCAAAAAAATCCAAACATGTTTCAACATCTTGCCCCTATGTCTTCATCAAGATCAAAAGGCGGAAGGATGGATAAATATGATAGGCATGTTTATGTAATGGCTAAGGATGGCAGGATGGTATGGTAAAAGTTTGGAAATGGATAGGTTGGAAATGATATAATGGGATGGATAGTTTGGAAATGGATAGGTTGGATGAGACAATGTGCCCCCAAGTGTAAGTGACATAGAAGATCAACCTACACATGACGCCTGTTTGCCAAGTTTTCATCATGGTACTTATCCAAGGCGCCTGTTTACCAGGTTTTCACCATTGGACGAAGGGATTTCTCTTTACTATTTTGATTTTTTTTTCTTTTATTTTCTTTTTTTCTTTTTTTTGCTTTTAGATGGGTTGACAATTACACATGGCACCTGTTTGCTAGGTTTTCACCATGGTAATGGATAGGAGGGACTCAAGTGGCTAGTGCTATGAGAGGTGATATTGTCCCATTAGAGATGGATGATGTCTTAGTATGGACCATGTCATTATGCTCATAAATGTTGATAAGGGATTGCATGGATGGGAGATGGATTAGGTAGATAGTGGATTATGAAAGGTTCATGCAAGGATAGATGGATGGGGATAGTGGATTATGGTGTGGATTTATGTAGGACTTAGGCAAAAGCATGGACCATAGGGATAGCATGGGGGAGATATGTAGGATAATAGATGGAAGATGGGGAGATGTAGTTATGTGGAGGTCCTGCAGAGTGGAAGGGAACCATGACCAACAGTTGCACACACCGTGATAAACATTGAAGCTTTTGATTAGATGGTGGTGTAGGAAGCAATGGGGTTGTTTTCTTAGGAGATGGTTGATGAAGTGATTTAGGAACCCACATAGATTTAGTATTTTTAGTGCTTTTGTTTTGCTTGTGGAATTTTTGAAAGGAATGGAAATTTTGGATGGAAGTAGTCTTTTGGATGGAGATAGGTGATTGGGATTCTTGAGATGTGGATGAAGATGCCTCATTTGACTTGCTAGCTATTTGCTTAGGAACCCAAACCATTTTGCTTTTGGGCTTTGCTTTTGGAGGTAAGGGTTTGGATGGTTGCTTAGATGTGGATGAGGATGCCTCATATGCTTTGCTAGCTGTTTGCTTAGGAACCCAAACCATTTTGCTTTCGGGCTTTGCATTTAGAGGTAAGGGTTTAGATGCCTGCTTAGATGAACTTTGCTTTGAGTTTGATTCTTTATGTCCTAAGGTATGAAGACCTTTAGGGTTTTTGGTAGGATTTTTAGCTTTATAAGTAGAGGCATCAAAATATTTGCTTTTGAATCCCATGGGGTGGGTGGAGTGGATGAAATGATTGGAAGCTTTATGCTTAAATGATGTGTGCTTTTGTTGGCCATGATTAGGGATGTAAGGATACTTATGAATGATATGTATGTTAGGTGTTGGAAGCAATGGTGGCAAGGTGGATGGAGGGATATTTGGAGTTGGTAAAAGTGGAGGTAAATTAGATGGTGAAAGGTGTACGGTCACATGCTTTTGACATTTATAGGATGATGGAGGTGGAATGGTAACATATGTTTTGTGAACATGATGTGGTTTGTGATGGAAAGTGGTAGGTTTAAGATGCATGAAGGGATTACCAACATCTTGGCCTTGTTTACCTTGGGGTATGTATCTAAGGCCATATGAGTATGGAGGGATCTTGACATGGTTTGGCTCCAAAATACCTTGTTCATAAAGGCCTAGACCTTTTCCTTGGTAGTTCATGTTTTGGAGTATGCGATTGACTATGGGACTAGATGGGTTTGAACACTAGACTTGAGTTCTTTATTGGATGTAGAAGGTGAAGTGGATAAAGGTTGTTGTTGTCCTAAGGAAGAACACTCATGTATAAGGGTGGTAAGACCAATAGGACATGATGGATTTGAAATGGGATCAATGATGGATGTGGAAGGGGGATCATTAGGATCTTGATTAGCATTGTGTTCACTAAGATCCAAGTTATATGTTTGATCTTTTATGCTCACTTGGGGGGCAAGTGTCTCATCATGACAAGTGGATGTTTTCTCATTATGGATAGGGCTAGATGGCTGATGAGTAGGAGCAATTTTGATATCTCGCTCATGGATGGATATAAGATTATGGATAGGATCAAGGTGCTCATGGATAGCTTCTTCATAGGTATCATCTTGATCATAAAGAAGGTAAATGTTATGGATGGGTTGCATGAAAGTGTTTTGATCTTGAGTTGGACTAGGGCTTAATGTTTCCACATGCTTAGGATTAAACTCCTGACATACCTCTTGGGTTGCTTGAATGGAATTAGAAGGCTCTTGGTCGACAACATGAAGGCATGATGACTCTTGACTTGGATTCATAATAGGAGCCTCTTGAATAGGCTTGATGGCTTGTATGTCACATGATGGGCTTGAAAGGCTAAGAATGTTAATTAAGGGCTCTTGGAGAGGCTCAAGGAGAGGTTGACCACATGATGGGATTATAGGATTGGACATGACCTTTGGAAGTTCTTTGGTAGGCTTATGAATGGGTGTTTGACATGGAGGTAGTTTATTCTTAGCTAGTAGCCAATGGATCACATCCTTTGCAAGGGTATGGGCAGATGGGCAATATAATGGATGGATGATAATAGTAGATGGTGTTGTAGGCTTATGATTAGGATTAGGTTGGGGGCTAATTGGATTGGATGGATTAGGATTTGGATTAGATGGGGGTGACATATGGGATTTGAATAATGTGGCATGATTTCCCATTATAGGTAGGTACACCTTGTAAACAATTGGGACAAACATTGGGCATTGATTTGTATTGTGGCCTTTGGTCTTATGGTATGCACAATAATCATGTTCATCATATGGACTTTCTTCACATGGTTTGACTTCAGGAAGTTCAATGAGTTTTGCTTCAAGCATCCTTTGTAAAACTATCTCAGCCGCATCCTTAGGTGAAGGATTAGAATGACATGGTGATGAAAGTAATGGAGGGCTTGGTGGTTTGGAAGGTTGATGAACCAATGGACTACGAATGGGATCACATGGTGGTGTTGAGATAGGACTAGTTGGTTCATGTGTTGGCATGGGATTGGATGGTGGAGGCCACTCTAGATCGGTGTCTCCCTTGTCAAAGGTAATTAAGTCTTGCATAGGATAACTTGGGCTTGTTTGATTTATGTACAAGGGGCCATTGGGATTTGGATATGATTCTTGTTGGAAAAGGTGGATTTAGATCTATCAATGGTGCTTGGTGGTCTTGTTGAAAAGGTGTACTTGGACTTACTTGATTTATGTACAAAGAGCCATCAGGACTTGGATGTTGTTCTTGTAATATCACTTGATTGCTTTGTGGATGGGCTTGGTAGTGCATTGGAATGGTGGCATGAGAGATTGGATAAGCTTGAGGTGGATATTCATAGGTTGATGTGGCATTGATTTGGTGGACAGGTGGATTAAGTTGATAGGAAGTGGATGGATATGACATGTGGCTAGATGGATTAGGTTGATAGGAAGTGGATGGATATGACATGTGGCTATAAGGTGGATTAGGTTGGTAGTGAATGGCTAAGGATTGTTGTGCTTGTTGAGCTTGACTAGTGGCTAAAAGGTGTTGGACTTGGGCTACAAAGTGTTGCAGTTGAGGTGATTGGCTTACGTGGGGTTGATCTCTTTGGATGAAGAATTGTAATATTTCAATGGCATCTTGGTTTAGGGGTTGTGATCCTTGATAAAGATTTTGGAGGAATCTTTGGAATTTGATTTCTAGGTCCTCTAGTGTAGACATGTTGTCACCAAGTGTTTGTCTTACGTTCTTTTAGCAAGTGCTTGTTTAGGGATTTGGATGATGATGTGGATTGTTTGGATGATGTGAATATGAAGGGTTGGATGATAACTAGGCTATGTTTGGGATGAAAGTGATTGGGTTTGAATGTTATTAGAAGAATGTGTAGGATGACTTGTCTTTATGTGTTTGGGTGTTTAGAGCTTGATGTGGCAATATTCAAACAAATGATTATGCATATACACACATGAATCACTCACACAAGACACATAAGCAAGTTTTAGTTTGGAATAATGTGATGATGGTTAAGCAAGCACGTGAAAACACTTCAACAAGTCCTAGTCAAGGAAAGGCCACTATCACAAGGAGGTTCTAGTGAAAATCCAGGGGACCGGCACCCCACGAGCATCGAGTAAGCCACTTAAGACTTTAACTAACCCTACTAGGAGTTTTAATATACACAATGGTACACCTCCTTTCGAGTTAGCACTGTATGGTGAGCGCTAATACTGGTTAGACTTGGCTTTCGCCTTATCCTCTAATTTTTATAGCGGACTGGATGAAAGTACCACTTAAGGTCATTCCCTTGGGGTGGATACCAAGGCAGACCTCTCTATGGCTAAACAAAAGCAACACAAGTAATGTTTTTGATCTCCAAGTTCGTGTTGGGATGCGAGGAGAGAGCATACACATTTACTTGGTCACACTCATATGAGGTTCATTAACCTTAGAAATTCAATGTGTGGAAGACAATGCAAGCACTTATTTATTTTAAATCCCAAATCCAAATGTGATGAAAGACAATGGTTTGTTTTAGCCCAATGTTTTGATGTGAATTTGCAAACAATTGTTCATTTTATGCCCAAAATCCAAAAGTGTTTGCAAACAATGATTAGAATATGCCCTGGTTAATTCGCTATCCAAATTGCTGTAGATGTTGATGTCAATATTGCTCCAACTCCTTATGATCACCTACAACATAAAAAAAAATGATATTATAATGCAGGCATAAAAAAAATAGGCTCATCAGGCAAGAAAAATTGTAATTTTAGATGTATAGCTGAATTAGATTTGATTATTTCGATAGATTTTTGGTTCAAAAATTAAACAATCAAAGAAGAGACCCCTATTAATTTTTAGAGAGCTTTCCGAAAATGTAAAGAAATTAGAGAAATTCCCTGATTTGCACCCAGAAATGTGGATTTATGAAAATAGTATAGTCGGCAAAGATCTGATTTTTTCACATTGTAAACGACCTCCAAATTAAATCTGTAAAACATAGACCCCCATTAGAATTTCGAGGGATTTTCATAAATGTAAAAATTTCAAACAAATTTGCTAATTTGCGCCTAGAATTGTGATTTTATGAAAAAACATAAAAACATAATAAATCCCACAAAAATCACGATAAACCCAAAAATTTTCTACTGTAGCTTCTTTATATCATGGACAAACTTTTGCTAAAATATTGTAGAAAAATTCATAGCCATTTGGAAGATATGATGAAATATTTAAAACCTAGGGTTTTGTCCAAAAAGTAGCAGATCTGCAACAAAAAGCTAATTAAACCTACAAAACTCAACAATGGGGGTTATATGAATGCAAATTTTTACTAAAAAAACCTGCAAAAAAAAAGATCAAGCAAAGTGAGTCCCACCGGGCGTGCCAAAATGTAGTTAGGGTAAAATTGCAAATCAGGGCAAATGAATAAACAGCAATGATAAAAACCCTAGCAATGCACAATGAAGCACAAGACAACATGAAAATTAAGATAACAAATGTAAATGCAAACTGATCTCCACGCTATGCTCGATTTATCTCCATTGCTCTTCTCCACCTCGCATGAGCATGCAAGATTTTGAAGGATTGTTGTTGGAAGAATGTTGGGTGCTCACTTCTGCAGCATAATATTAAGATAAAGATGCTAGAATGAAGGATGCAAAGGCTCTAATGATATTTTAACAGCATGTGGATACTTGAGGATCAATGCATGCTAATGATAATTTGGCAGAATAATGTTACTTGAAGCTCAATGCATGCTAATAGCTTATGAGGGGGTTGATTTATAGGAAAGGCTTGGTTCCAATGGACGGCCAAGATTAAAAAGCTAATTGATTGATGTGGACGGCTAGGATTGATTTGATTATCCCACTCTTCAAGGGAGTTGTAGTCATTTGACAAGTGTCAAGGAGAATAGGGCTCATGTGTGCTTGTGTACATAAAAAGTACTACATATAAAAGATATTAAATAAAAGGCTATAGTACCACTTATCTTTTTAAATGAAAGAGGCACACATGTCGGCTAAATGATAAGATAAATTAATTAAATGAATAAAATTTATTTAATTAATTGGAAAGTCAGCGTATGATGAGAACTTAATTCAAATAAAACATTTGAATTAGTTAGGATACGAGTTGGATATTGATTAAATAAATAAAATTTATTTAATTAATTGGATAGTGGGATTAGGATATGATTGGGAAATTAATTAAATAAATAAAATTTATTTAATTAATTGGATAGTGGGATTAGGATATGATGTGGAAATTAATTAAATAAATAAAATTTATTTAATTAATTGGCTAAGTAGGATAAGGATATGATTGGGATATTAATTAAATAAATAAAATTTATTTAATTAATTAGCTAATGGATAAATGGGATTAAGAGTGGGATTTAGGACAAAATGCTAAATGATGTCTAAGTAATGGTTTAACAAGGTGTTGTAGGACATAAACAAAGTTGGGACAATTTTGGGTGTCTACAGGCATAGTAGTTGCCTGGTAAAGGAGGCCTAATTAGGCCTAGTCTCAAACTGAATTGTCATGAATTTAGAGCCTTCTGTCCAAAACAATCCATTTTGTGCATATCTTGCAATCATTGCATTCCATGAGACAACATTTCTTTGAGGCATCATGTTAAACAGTTCATGTTCATCAAGTATATGCTTCCACACTTTGCATACTTTGCATACATATTTAGTGGAATGGTTTGGTTTGGATGTGTTTTAGATGGCCATGAAGTCAGGGAAGCAAGAAATGTAGTTTGACCAAACTATGGTGTTGTCCTAGGCAAGTTTTGCCTTGTTTCCAATCAAGAAAGGGTAGTTTTAGGCTAGGGTTTGTTAAAAGAAGGTTGGAAAGTACTAGGAGATGGTTCCTAAAGCATATGTAGACCATTTTTGAAGTGTTCCAAGTGTTGGCAAAGTCTGAGAGTGTGTGGTAGGTAGAGTTTCAATAAACCCTCCTCAAATTGGCCTAGATTGAGGATTTTTAGGGTTTGGTATGTTAGTGAGGATTTCTCTTGAAACTAATTGTGGTTTTAAGAGTTTGGACACATGGGAGATGCCACCCCATCTAGTCTAGGGGGTTGTTGGATGTTTAGACATATGTTTCTTCACAAACTAGGCTTAATTAGCCTATTTTAGACAACGAAAAATGCCATTTTTGAGGTACATGGTCTAAAGGAGTCACTATAGGTTTTGAGATATGTTATGTAACTTTGAAATGAGTCTCTAAATCTGTATTTAGTTTAGGAGGTCTTTTAGAAAGTTTGAGAGAAAAACCCCAAAAATAGGTTCTGTTGTCCTACTAGATTAGGCCTAATTGAAACATGAAAAATATGAAGATTGAGACTAGGCACTTTGAAGGTTGTTTGATTCACATGTAATTGAGTTTGTTTTGGTCTAATAAGGTCATAATAGACCACGTACAATGTCAATAGAGTCATTTTGAGTTCATTTTACAAAAGTTGTGAACATGTATAGAGTGAAAAGGTGCTAGGAGTGACATTTTGCATTCCATAGCTTGTGCGGCCAAACAAACTTTGCCAACACATCGAGGTGGGTGCGTAAATGCCAAGGGAGGTCTTGTTTCATGTGCCAAGTGTTGCAGTCATTCGGGGTAGCAGGCTATCGGCAAAGTCCCTTAAGATCCCTAAGATGAAAAATTTGCCAAACTTTGATGGAGTAGTTCTCAGAGTTTGTGGTAGATGGGAACATTTTGTTTGGACCTACAGGTGCACGTGGGGTCTATCTACAATAACCTCTCTTAGTTTTGTTCAACTCCTATCCGTCTGACTGTGCCAAAATCAAACGCATTCTTGCAAAATGCTTCAATTTCATGTAGTGGAAAGGTGCTAGGAGTGACATTTTGTATTCCATAGCTTGTAGGGCCAAACAGACTTTGCCAACACGTCGGGGTGGGTGGTTAAATGCTAGGGGAGGTCTCATTTCATGTGCCAAGCATAGGAGTCATTCGAGGTAGCAGGCTACCAGCAAAGTCCCTTAAGATCCCTAAGACGAAAAAACTACCAAACTTTGATGGAGCAGTTCTCAGAATTTGTGGTAGATGGGAACATTTTGTTTGGATCTACAAGTGCATGTGGGGTCTGTCTACAATAACCTCTCTTGGTTTTGTTCAACTCCTATCTGTTTGACCGTGCTAGAATCAAATGCATTTTTGCAAAATGCTTTAGTTTCATGCAATGGAAACGTGCTAGGAGTGACATTTTGCATTCCATATCTCATGGAGCTGAAAGGACTTTGCCAATGCGTCAGGGTGGATGGGTAAATGCCAGGGGAGGTCTCGTTTCATGTGCCAAGTGTCGCAGTCATTCAGGGCAGCAGGCTACTAGCAAAGTCCCTTAAGCTCCCTAAGACAAAAAAATTGCCAAACTTTGATGGGATAGTTCTTAGAATTCGTGGTAGATGGGAATGTTCTGTTTGAACCTACAGGTGCATGTGGAGTCTATCTACAATAACCTCTCTCAGTTTTGGTCAACTCCAGTCTATTTGACCATGTCGAAATCAAATGCGTTCTTGCAAAATGCTTGAGTTTCATGTAGTGGAAAGGTGCTAGGAGTGACATTTTGCATTCCATAGCTCGTGGGTCGAAATAAACTTCACCAACACATTGGGTGGGTGGGTAAATGCCAAGGGAGGTCTCATTTCGTGTGCCAAGCATTGCAGTCATTCGAGGTAGTAGGCTACCGGCAAAGTCCCTTAAGGTCCCTAAGATGAAAAAACTACCAAACTTTGATGGGATAGTTCTCAGAATTCATGGAAACTGGGAATATTCCATTTGGACCTATAGGTGCATGTGGAGTCCATCAACAATAACCTCTCTTGGTTTCATTCAAATCCTATTCGTTTGACCGTACCAGAATCAAACACATTCTTACAAAATGCTTCAGTTTCATGCAATGGAAAGGTTGTCAGGTGCCATATTTTTTGTTTTGCTCATCGTGGGGCTAAATGGACTATGGCAACACATTGGGGTGGGTGCATAAATTCTAGGGGAGGTCTCATTTCATGCGCCAAGTGTCTCAGTTGTTCCGGGCTGCAAGCTACCAGTAAACTTGAAAAGTGCTAGATCTCGGTAGCTTGCAGGCCAGAACGACTGGGATGCTTGGCACATGAAATGAGACCTTCCCTAGCATTTAACCACCCACTTTGACATGTTGGCGTAATCCATTCGGCCCCATGATGAGCAGAACAAAAAATATGACACCTGGCAACCTTTCCACTACATGAAACTGAAGCATTTTGCAAGAATGCATTTGATATCGGCACTGTCAAACAGACTGGAGTTGACCAAAACTGAGAGAGGTTATTGTAGATAGACTCTACATGTACCTATAGGTCTAAACAAAATGTTCTCAGCTGCCATGAATTTTGAGAACTATCTCGTCAAAGATTGGTAATTTTTTCATCTTAGGGATCTTAAGGGTCTTTGTCGGTAGCCTACTGCCCTGAATGAATGCAATGCTTGGCACATGAAATGAGACCTCCCTTGGCATTTACCCACCCACTTTGACGTGTTGGTGAAGTCCCTTCAGCTAGACAAACTATGGAATTCAAAATGTCACTCGTAGCACCTTTTCACTACATGAAACTAAAGCATTTAGAAAGAATGCATTTGATTTCGGCATGGTCAAATGGACTGCAGTTGAATGAAACTAAGAGAGGTTATTGTAGAAGGACCCCATGTGCACCTGTAGGTCTAAACAAAATGTTCCCAGCTACCACAAATTTTGAGAACTGCTCCATCAAAGTTTGGTAGTTTTTTCATCTTAGGGATCATAAGGGACTTTGCTGATAGCCTACTATCCCGAATGACTGCGACGCTTGGCACATGAAACAAGACCTCACCTGGCATTTAGCTGCCCACCCTGATGCATTGACAAAGTCTGTTCGGCCCCACGAGCTATGGAATGCAAAATGTCACTCCTAGCAACTTTCCACTACATGAAACTGAAGCATTTTGTAGGAATGCATTTGATTCTGGCACGGTCAAACGGATAGGAGTTGAACAAAACTAAGAGAGGTTATTCTAGAAGGACCCCACGTACACCTGTAGATCTAAATAGAATGTTCCCATCTGCCACGAATTCTGAGAACTACTCCATCAAAGTTTGGCAATTTTTTCATCTTAGGGATCTTAAGGGACTTTGTCGGTAGCCTGCTATCCCAAATGACTACGACGCTTGGCACATGAAATGAGACCTCCCTTGGAATTTAACCACCCACCCCGATGCGTTGGCGAAGTCTGCTCAGCCCCACGAAATATGGAATGCAAATTATTACTCTTAGCACCTTTCCACTGCATGAAACTAAAGCATTATGCAAGAATGTGTTTGATTTTGGCACGATCAAACATATAGGAGTTGAGTGAAACCGAGAGAGGTTATTGTAGGTGGACCCCACATGCACCTGTACATCCAAACAGAATGTTTCCAACTACCATGAATTCTGAGAACTACTCCGTCAAAGTTTGGCAATTTTTTTGTCTTAGGGATCTTAAGGGACTTTGCCGATAGCCTGCTACCCTGAACGACTGCAACGCTTGGCACATGAAACAAGACCTCCCCTAGCATTTACCCACCCACCCCGACATGTTGGTGAAGTCCATTTAGTTTCATAAGCTATGGAATGCAAAATGTCACTCCTAGCACCTTTCCACTACATGAAACTGAAGCATTTTGCAAGAATGTGTTTGATTTTGGCATGGTCAAACAGATAGGAGTTGAATGAAACTGAGAGAGATTATTGTAGATGGACCCTATGTGCACTTGTATGTCCAAACAGAATGTTTCTAGCTGCCATGAATTCTGAGAACTGCTCCATCAAAGTTTGGCAGTTTTTTCATCTTAGGGATCTTAAGGGACTTTGCCTATAGCCTACTACCCTGAATGAATGTGATGCTTGGCACATGAAACTAGACCTCCCCTGGCATTTACCCAACCACCCTGATGCGTTGGCAAAGTCCGTTCAGCCCCACAAGCTATGGAATGCAAAATATCACTCCTAGCACCTTTCCAAACATGAGGAAGAACCACAACCTAGTCTAACTCCTTAAAGCATGAAGACACTGAGAACATTGAATACATGGAGGACAAAGAAGCATGAAGACATGAACAAACTCCTATCATGAAGACATGAACAAACCTTGTGACATGAATCTTGATATGACATGAGTGAAACACAAGTGAACATGATTAAGACCAACTAGGATCAACTTCATCCATTACTTAGTTCTAACCCCATGAAGCATAACATGATGATGATGCAAACATCAAATGTATACCATAGAAAATAAATCAAATGAAACATCAGGCCTTCACTACCCATAGTTCATACCACTGCTCAAGGATAATTTATCATCATATTAAATATTTAATATAAACTGTTAATACAATCAAACAATATGCACATTACTATAACAAAATGTACATGAAATATATAACATTACTTATGTAATTGATCACTTACCGCCATCTGATGATCACTCTCCATCATCTTTTCTTGAGCTTTTTTGTCCATAGTTGGATAGACTGGAGTTGTGACCTCCTGTGAGAAGCATCAAAAAACAAAATTGACTAAACATAAATATACTAGAGGGAAGCAATTCATACTACTATTTAATTGGCAATGGTGGAATGTCTTCTTGTGTGGTTGACAATTTCCTACTTTCCTGAATTCACCTCATTCTTTCTCTTTTCCTCTCATTCTTAGCTTCACGCTCTTCTAGTGTTAGAGTCTTTGCTCATTTCCTCAGCATGATGATGATTTCTACAAGCATGAAGAATAAGACAATGATCATTATAAGTTTTATAATGACAATGAATAGCATAGTCAAAATAAATAACAAGGTTTTACAAACTTCTGAATAAGACACCTCATATCAAGATAACTTGAACATACATAAGTCATGGAGTATGTATTTGAACACACATATACACTTGAATCTGGTTTGAATAGAAGAGAGGAGGATGAACTTGGATGAAGAAATAAGAAGTTATACCCTTTTTTTTGCTGTAACTCTTTTTTTTTTGCAAATTCACTATTTTAGACCATACCTAGGCCCTGTACGGTACTATTTTACCCTATTTTTCTGATGTCTCTAACATGAATGTGGAAGGTTGTGTGCAGGGAAGGAGTCTAAGAGAGTTTTGTGTAATGCCCTAAGGGCATTTTCATGCATTTTCCAAGTGTAAAGGGTGGCTAAATAGTGGTTCTTTGTTGCAACCTATCCAAGTAAGTGTTCCTATAGCATGTGAAGGCCTATTTAAAGGTGAATCAAGTGTTAGTTTGTTCTGGGTTGGAGTGGATACGAGATTTTCATTAAAACCCCCTTATTTGTGAATCAATGAAGGGTTTTCTAGTTTGCACCCTAGATGAGCATGGCTATACTAACCAATGGTAGAATTTAAAGTTTTGTGACATATAGATCTATGCTTTTGGGGTTTGGAGTGGTTATTGAATGATTTGAGGGTACTTGCTTTGTTAATTGGACCAAATTAGGCCTATTTCTAGACAAGGCCAGTCATAGAACTCACATTTTTCCTGAAACAAGGGCATGCAATCTTTTGATATGTTGTTCTACTCTATAATTGGTGTCTAAATAGTTTTTGGTTTGTGGGTTAGCTGAGTTTATACAAAGTTATGCACATTTTTCAAGTTTGGAAGGCTACTATGCCTTAAGGAGTGATTTGTGGATCAGACATTGGTTGATGTTGCCAGGCACTAAAAGTGACAAAATTGGTTTGAATACATTATATTGACATGGTGTATGCTTGTGTTAGGGTTGGGGAATATCTTGGAGTCCTTATGCCTTATGATGTCCTTAAGCACCTAGTTGGGCCATTGCAAGATCTTGGTTTATGGTTGAGTTGATTTGTGAAATATGGTATCAATGCTTTGAATTCCTTCTTGTGTCTGCATCATAAATGATCATGCTACTTGAATGTGAGTGTGGATTTGGGAGTTTGGCAACCTGAATAAGGATTGTTTACTGAGTTTAGGGGTTTGTGGAAAGTTTGAAGGCAAGTTCCTTTGTAATATAGGCCTAATTAACCCTTTTAGGACAGCGAATAAGGTCATTTTTGAGGCATATTGTCCAAAGGAGTCTATACTGAGTTCAAGATATGTTATGCAACTTGGTAATGGGTATTCTAAACATTCATTGAAGTTTGGGTTTGAAACCTTATGGCAAAAATAAGTCAGAAAAACCCCTTAAGTAGGGCTACTAGGATTTAAGGGCTTGGGCAGATTGGTTGCTAAGAGGGGATCCTTGTGACTTGAAGAGTGGTTTAGTTGGTTCTAGTTGGTGAACATAATCTTGTTAGATGCCTCATCTAGTTTATATGTACAAAGCTAACAATTATTGGTCTTATTTCAAGGTTAGCAGATATTGTTATGACAAGTGTTGGAAGCTTCATCTAGAGATTCGCCCAAATGACAAATGCAAGAGTAAGCAACCATAAAGGAAAGAAAAGCACACTAAAACATCAAATTCAAATAGAGAACAACTCTCACATGAGTCTACATCAACATTGAATGATGTTAGTATGTAATGATAATTGGATAGAGTATTTACTTGATTTGCAAAGGAGATAAGTGTGAGTTGCTTTCATTTGTAAGGGCATTTGATTAGCACTCCAAGTTTTTCCTGTGGATTGAGTTTTGTTCAATTTTTTAACTTGTAGAGAAAGCAAGTAGTATGTTTCACTCAGTATGGGTGAGTATGAGAAGTATGGCCACTTGGAGATAAGAAAGGACAAGGAAAATAGAGAATGTAAGAGCTAGCACGATGACATGTTTTGGGTGTTGTAAGCATGCACATTTGTGTTCCATAGTAACATAAATGTTGTAGCATGTAACATAGATGACTTGTAGCATGTTGTAGCATAATAGTGATGGTTTTCATTATTGTAATGTGCACAAACTCTTATCTCATTTGTAGCATGTGCATAGTTGTAGGAAGAGAACTCTTTACACATTCATTGTAAACAGTGTATAAATGTATGAATTTTATTGTACATAGATGCAATAAGAAGGGCCACTTTTTAATAAATTATAACTTTCATAGCATTGTAAAATGACCTTCAAATTCAAGGAGGATCATACATGGCAGTAGGGTTATATACACTATGATAGTGGACTGTTATATAGACTTACATGACTATCCTACACTCATGTAAACCTCCTTTTCAGTGTTTTATCTCCTTGTAACTCCCTTTGAATCATCTTATGTGGTATAAAAGTGAGTTGTAACAATTTGTGAAATAGTTTATGGTGCTCACTTCCTCCATTTTTGTAAGAAAACTATCATTTCATGCATGGTTCTATTAAATGAATTGAATTATGCATGTATTAAGGAATAAATCCTTCTATATCATCCTAGGGCAAAAATTAAGAGTCTTCCAAAATCAATTTTGGCTCCATGTATACACTCGAATATGAGTATGACAAACAATTGTTCACTAAAATTATTTTATGAAGTATTTGATAATGTTTTTCTCTTGTATAGCTGAAAATAGGTGAAATAAAGGCATGAAGGGCCGAAACAATGTGGAAACATGAGGAATTTAGAGTCTCTTTGACTGAACTAACTCATATACCAAGACACATATATGTTTTAGAACATAAAGAACATAAAAAACATAAAGACATAAAGACATAAAGAACATAAGAACATATATATGTGAATTAAAATTGAACATACCTTAGAATTTGATATTGCAGTTGACCAATTCTCCAAAAGATGGCTTCAAAATCCTCAAATTCTTGTTTTTCTCAAGTTTGATTATGAATTCTATATAATTCTAGAATAAGATTAGTAAAATTTATGTAAAAAACAAACATATATCATCAAATTCAATCTATATATCAATGGTAATTAGCTTTGAAAAAAAATCACACATGAAACATGAAACTTTCAATTTAAATAATCAAATTTTCTCTAAAAACATGAAAAATCACTTCTTCTATGTTGGAAAAACAAAAAAAAGTGGTGGATTCATATAAAAATGATTTTCAATTAGTCAACTAACATGAAAAGCATTTTCTTGTCTAATATACTCATGAAAAGTAGTAATAATAGGCATGTGGGGTCTGAAACATGGATCCCACATGCATTTTTACTATTTTCCATGCTTCCAAGAATGCGATCGTGTTCTGGGAAGCATGATAACATATTTAGGTAACCTTGTATCTACATGAGAGAGTCTCTCTCTCTCTCTTGATTTCTCTATCTTATATATAAAGAGGGATCGGGAGACATGGAAAGATAGAGAGGGACATGGAGATAGAGAGGATAGGTGGAGATAGAGACGAGAAAAGGGAGAGATTGGGATCAAGATAGAGAAAGGGGTCTATAGAGGGATAGAGATAGAGATACATATATAGAGAGAGGGGTATATTAAGAGATGGGGTTATGAGGATAGATAGCTCAATAGGGAAAGAGATCAAGAGATGTCTAGAGACATAGGGAGAGAGATTCAGAGGAGGAGAGAGAAGTAGCGAGGGATAGATTAAGAGATAGGGATCCATATGTCCATAGAGATAGAGATAGGGATCCCTATTCTTGCCTCTACCTTAACCATAAACTTAAACCTCTAAACAATAAACTCTAAACCTTAAATAATACCCCTATCCCCTAACCCTAAACACTAAAATCCAATAACCTTAAACCCCTAAACCCCTAAGGTCCCTAAACCATAAAACCTAGAAGCAAAGGTAGGTATAGTTAGAGAGAGGGATAGAGGAGATAGAGATATCTCTCCCAGGCTTGGTCTCTTCTATATCTCCCTATTCACCTCTCTACCTAAATGATAAACCTAAACCTCTAAACGTTAACCCCTAACCCCTAAACCCTAAACCCTAAATAATGTCCCTAAACCCTAACCCCTAACCCCTAAACCCTAAAAATGAGCAACCCTAAACCCCTAAACCCCTAAGGTCCCTAAACCATAAAACCTAGAAGCCACCCTAAACCTCTATCTCCCTATCTCTCCCAATCTCTATTGGTCCCCTCGTTCTATCTCTCTCTAAACCCTAAACCCTAACCCCTAAACTCAAGTAACCCTAAACCCCTAACCCGTAAACCCTAAACCCTAACTTGTAGACCCTAAACCCTAAACTCAAGCATCCCTAAACCCCTAGAGCATAAATAATTCCCCTAAACCCTTACCCTAAAACCTAAACCATATTTACTTGAGAAACCCTAAACTCATGTAAAATTCTAAATAGTGAGGGAGAGAGACATAGAAAGGTAGAGTTAGACATAGGGGATCAAAAAATATCTAGCAAGATAGAGAGACAGGGAGAGAGAGAGATAGAGAGATAGGTATAGTTAGAGAGAGGGATAGAGGAGACATAGATATCTCTACCAAGCTCGGTCTCCTCTGTATCTCCCTAATCGCCTCTCTACCTAAACCATAAACCTAAACCTCTAAACCTTAACCCCTAACACCTAAACCATAAACCCTAAACCATAAATAATGCCCCTAAACCCTAAACCCTAACCCCTAAACCCCTAACCCCTAAACCATAAAACTTGGAAGAAACCCTAAACCTCTATCTCCCTATCTCTCCCAATCTTTATAACGTGAAAACATGAAAACATTACGCTTTCATTCCAACCAATTTCATTCCTAATCAATCCCAAATCATCCCTAATCCATTCAATTTCATCTCTAATCATCCCTAAACTACTTCTAATTAGCACTAAACCACTTCACACCATCCCAAATCACATCTAAATCAATTTAACTTCATCCCTAATCATTTTCCAATCAACATGGATTTCATCTCAAATACCATCCCTAAACTATTCCTAAATCATTCTAATCATTCCCTAATTAGCACTAAACCACTTCAGACCATCCCTAAAACTATTCTAATCATTCCCAAATCATTCCTAATCTAGTCCTTTTCACCTCTCGTCATCCCTAAACCAATCCATTTCATCCCAACTCCATCCCAAATCAATCTAAGCTTCATCTCAAATGATCCCAAAAATAATCAAAATCAAACAAATACCTCACCAAGAGCCATTAGAAGATCATAGTGCCAATTTGTTAGTCATTTGCACCATTTTGTATATCGTATGTGCTAATATGCTCCTTAGTAGCACCTACCTATCAATCACAAACATCATTCTACACCTAGCCAGTCATAGGTGTCATTCTACCCTCTGGCAGCCACAGGAGCCATCAGAACATCATAAGCACCAATATGTTTGTCATTTATGATGCAGAGCACATAGTGGAAGCACTCAATGCAATGGCGAAAACCCAAAAAAAACCCACAGTACAGAGGACTAATGGTCAAATAGCTTTAAAAAGCCTTTCACTAGGTCCATACAACATCTAAACCCATGCATTATTTTACCATCAGTAAGACCATATGCTATCGGCCAACTTCAAAATCCTTTCACCAACACACACCCATCATATCGATCACTTTGTTGTTGACTTACTTCCATCAGCTAGACCATCACTATCGGCAACCCTTGAAGTTGTTATCCTGACATCACAACTCTCTCCGATGGAGACCTTCTTTCTGCCTGTTGGCATGACTTTGTTCATTGGTGAGCTCCTTTCTTGTGCTCTCGATACATCGATGGAACAACTTATATGCTTTCGTAGACTTGCGATCACCAGTTCCCTTCACCACTACTACCAGTCACCTCTTGTATCTATCACAATGTATATGCGCAATGTACATTCCAAAGATGCATTCTCAACATGCATTTAGAATATACATTCGGTGGGACCGACCATTGACTTTCTTGGTATACCAATACACTATCGGCTAGACTTCCAATATCGGAAGCTCTCAACCTTTTCTCTCTGACACCTCTAGTCCTCTCGATGCATAACTTAACCATTCACAACTGGTCATCTAAAGCATGATCAGGCATATCACTGACGATCAGAGGTAAATCAATGCATCTAAACAAGGTTTCTTTCTAAAAGACTTTTCAATAGATCTTCGCCCGACTTCCTGTGCTGGTCATACAAAGCACCTTTGGCCTAACTGATGATTCTCCTCTGATGGTCTCAACCCTCTGCAACTTCACAACTACACAGATCTTTTACTCCACTAACCTAGCACATGATGATGCTAGAATCTCTCAGCATGATTGTACGTGATCCTGCAGACACAACACCCAAACAAACAAAACAAAAAAATGAAAGAATTGTACAGGCATTCCAATGATTTCAAAGAAATCTAACCGGTGGAATGGACTAAGAATCCATCCTACCACAAAATAGAAATTTGATTTATATAGAGAAAACCTAGTGAATCTGGAATGACAGAAAGATGCACAGAACAGAACTTTGTTTATTATGCCTTTTAAAAATGTACACACACAAATGCTCCATTTTTACAACTACAAATCACACTTCTTTTTGGTCTAAACTGAACTAATTACATTCGATCTGCTCTGGGCATTTATCTACTCACCCTGAGTAGTACCAACCTGAATCCAAGCGGATGGGAGACAACCGTCTAACAACCTCCAACTACCTAACAACCTTTGTGATTACAGATTGACAAGTGTCCTTGGGACTTACAAAATGAACCTAGATACAAACTAAAATGACATGTATTGGTCAAATAGACCTTATTACATGAATGGTCTTCTAGGACCTTATTGGAAACAACAAAAATGAACATTAGACACATCATGAAGTTAACTACACCATACACCCCACCGAGAAAAGAACTCATGTCCCATGAGTTAATTCTTTGTCTTGCTCCACCTTTATTCTTTGATGTCTCATGTCTACCCCATGATCTCTGGACTGCAACCTGCTTCCATGGAATCAAAGACTCATGCCCAACATTGTAGGCTCTACTCACACCTTGCCATGAGTGAGTGCTTGCAACCAGACCTATCCTTCGCTTGCCATTCTTTCTTACCATCACCTCTGCCTAAACACTTGCATTGGAAACCTTGGTTAATGCTTCTTGTACTGCTGCTATGGTAGAATATGTTTTCCTTTCAACTCTTGTTGGTTCTAGAGGACAAACAATGGTCCCTACTATGATAGCATCCTTGTCTTTCCAATCAACTTGTGGCTTCTTGCAGACCTCCTCTTGGACCTTCTACTGATCCATCTGATCTCCATCATCCAAAACTGAAATCATCTTCAAACTTTGATCCTTAGCAACCCCACTCCTTGAGGTATCCTCAACTTTCTTTGTGTCTTCTTCATTGAGCTTCACAAACTCCTTCTTACCCACCAAAATGACCTTGGCTACCTTCTTTGCTTCAGCATCCTCCTACAATGGTGTCATCACAAAAGTTCTCTCATCCTTCTTGATGGTGTAGGTGTTAGCATATCCATCATACAATGCTCGCCTATCAAATTGCCATGGCCTACCTAAAAGTAGGTGACAACATTCCATGGGAAAAATGTCCCATAAAACCCTAGCCTGATATTCTCCAATATGAAAATCAACATATGCTTGTTCATATACCAAAAGTGATTGACTATCACTTACCCAAGATGCTTTGTAAGGGGTTTGATGAGGAATCCTTTCTATGTTCAATTTATCCACCATTTCTCTAGACACCATATTATCTGTTGAACCAAAATCTATTACTACCTTGCATATTTTACCTTTGCTTTTGCAATTGGTCTTGAAAAGTGCTCTCCTTTGTATCATCTCCTTGGATGTCTTCAAGAGTGTTCTCCTTAGCATCAATGCTTCTCCATCTAGAACTGGGGCTACACTCCCAATTGGAAAGTTAATACTATCATCTACCTCCTCTTCTTGTACATATTGAACCATCTTTTCATTCTTCATATCACCTCCTGATGGTGAACCTTGCCTTTCTAGACATTTGAATGCTGGGTGACCAATTTCATTACAATGATAACATCTCCTAGTGAAAACATTAGAACCTCTACCACCTCCAAATCTACCTCGTGTGCCTCTCCATCCACCCTTGAAATCAGACTGCTCTTGTCCTTTACTAGTTTCTCCTCGGTTCTCATTGGCTTGTCTTGTTGTAGGGGCTGATCCTCCCCCTCTTATATTGCTACCTCTTCCCCTCATGGACTTATCTTGTCTCCTTTTCATCTTCTCCTCAATCCTGATTGCCATTTGATAACATTCTTCTACACTCCTAGGGTTAGCAAAAACTAATTCATCTTGTATATTCAATCTCAAACCAACCAAGTATCTAGCAACCTTTTCAATCTCATTCTCATGATGACCACACCTCATACTTAATTTATAAAATTGTTCAGTATATGTTTTCACATCCATTTCTTTTTGTCTTAAAAATTGAAGCTTTTTAAACATTTGAACTTCATAATCCTTGGGTAAGAATTTACCTTTGATTCTTGCTACCATCTTGTCCCATGAAGAAATCCTTGACTTTCTTTGCTTTCTCCTCTCTGATTGTAAGTAATCCCACCACACCAAGGCATGACCTGCCAATTTGGTCTTTGCAATCTTTACCTTCTACTCCTCAGGAACTTCATCACATTTGAAATGATTATCTAATGTAGCAATTCAATCAAGTAACTCTTCCTCATTTAAACTTCCACTATACTTTGGAACATCAATCTTTACCTTAGGTTTGTCATTCTTGACTGCCCTTAATAGTTTTGCAAATCTCTAATCTTTAGGATTCAGATCTTCATCTACATCTTCAAACTCTTCACCATCCTCTTCTTTTTCTAATTCACTTTCTTCCACTTCTCTTCTTTTGTTTGTCTCCAAGGCTGCAAGCCTAGCTTGAAGGGCTTCTATAAGCTCTTTCATCTCCCTCATCTCTTTAGCATGCTTTTCCTTCATCTCTTGCAACTGTCTAGCAGTGCTAGCATTTTTCAGAGGCATCTTGCTAACTTGTTTCTGTAACTTCTTAGTTCTTCATCAACTCTACTTCTACCTTCTCAATGATAGAATCGAACACACAACTGCCCAGACCTTTTGCTAGACTCTGATACCAATTTGATGCAGAGCACACAGTGGAAGCACTGAATGCAATGGCGAAAACCCAAGAAAAACCCAAAGTACAGAGGACTAATTGTCAAACAGCACTAAAAACCCTTTCGCTAGGTCCATACAACATCTAAACCCATACATTCTTTTACCATCAGTAAGACCATATTCTATCGGCTAACTTCAAAACCCTTTCGCTGACACACACCCATCATATCGATCACTTCATTGTTGACTTACTTCGATCGACTAGACCATCACTATCAGTAACCCTTGAAGTTGCTATCTCGACATCACAACTCTCTCCAATGGAGACCCTTCTTTCTGCCTGTTGGCGTGACTTCGTTCATCGGTGAGATCCTTGCTTGTACTCCCGATACGCCGATGGAACAACTTATATGCTTTCATTGACTTGCGATCATCGGTTCCCTTCACCGCTACTACCAGTCACATCTTGTATCCGTAACAATGTATATGCACAATGTACATTCCAAAGATGCATTCTCAACATGCATTCAGAATATACATTCGGTGGGACTGACCATTGACTTTCTTGGTATACCAATACACTATCGGCTAGACTTCCAATATCGGAAGCTCTCAACCTTTTCTCTCCGACACCTCTAGTCCTCCCAATGCATAACTTAACCATTCAAAACCGGTCATCTAAAGCATGATCATGCATATCACCGATGATCAGAGGTAAATCAATGCATCTAAACAAGGTTTCTTTCTAAAAGTCTTTTCAACAGATCTTCACCTGACTTCCTGTGTCAGTCATACAAAGCACCTTCAGCCTAACTGTTGATTCTCCTCTGATGATCTCAACCCTCTGCAACTTCACAACTACATAGATCTTTTACTCCACCAACCTAGCACATGACGATGCTAGGATCTCTCAACACCATTATATGCAATCCTGCAGACACAACACCCAAACGAACAAAAAAAAAATGAAAGAACTGTACAGCCATTCCATTGATTTTGAAGAAATCTAACCAGTGGAATGGACTAAGAATCCATCCTAGCTACAAAATAGAAATTTGATTTATACAGAGAAAACCTAGCGAATCCAGAATGACAGAACAAAATTTTGTTTATTATGCCTTTTAGAAATGTACACACACAAATGCTCTATTTTTACAACTACAAATCACACTTCTTTCTGATCTAAACTGAACTGATTACATCTGATCTACTCTGGGCATTTATCTACTCACCCTGAGTAGTACCAACCTGACTCCAAGCAGCTAGGAGACAACCATCTAACAACCTCCAACTGCCTAACAACCTTTGTGATTACAAATTGACAAGTGTCCTTGGGACTTACAAAATGAACCTAGATACAAACTAAATGACATGCATTGGTCAAATAGACCTTATTACATGAATGGTCTTCTAGGACTTTATTGGAAACAACAAAAATGAACATTAGACACATCATGAAGTTAAATGTCTCATGGAGGCCACTGATGGGTTGCCGATAGTGATGGTCTGGCCGATGGAAGTAAGTCAACAACGAAGTGATCAGTATGATGGGTGTGTGTTGGCAAAAGGGTTTTGAAGTTGGCCAATAGCATATGGTCTTACCTATGGTAAAAGAATGTATGGGTTTAGATGTTGTATGGACCTAGCGAAAGGGTTTTTAAAGCTGTTTGACCATTAGTCCTCTGTACTGTGGGTTTTTCTTGGGTTTTCGGCATTGCATTGAGTTCTTCCACTGTGTGCTCTGCATCGATTTACACCATTCTACACATCATATATACCAACCATAAACCCTAAACCTGATCAACCCTAAACCCTTATCTCCGTGTCTCTATCATCCCTCTACCTCTTAATCTCTCTGCCTATGTCTTTGGCCATGTCCATAACCCTATATCTCCCTATCTCTCCCTCTCTAAACTCCTAACCCCTAAACTCTAAACCCGATCAACCCTAAACCCCTATCTCCTTGTCTTTATCATCTCTCTACCTCTCAATCTCTCTGGCTATGTCTTTGGCCATGTCCCTCACCCTCTATCTCCATATCTCTCCCTCTCTAAACTCCTAACCCCTAAACCCTAAACCTGATCAACCCTAAACCTTATCTCCTTGTAGATCTATCATCCCTCTACTTCTCAATCTCTCTACCTATGTCTCTAGCCATGTCGCTCACCCTCTATCTCCCTATGTCTCCCCTCGGTCTCCTCTATATCTCCCTATCAGTCCTCTCTCTCTAAACCCTAACCTAAACCTCTAAACCTTAACCCCTAACCCCTAAAACATAAACCTTAAGTTACCCTAAATAATGCCACTAAACCCTAACCCCTAACCCCTAAAACCTAAAACTAAGCAACCCTAAACCCCAAATCTCTAAACCATAAACCCTAGAAGCAATTCTAAACCTCTATCTCCCTAGATCTCTCCTAATATCTATCGATACCCTCACACACTCTCTCTCTAAACCCTAAACCTGAGTAACCCTAAATCCCTAACACCTTAACCCTAACCCCCAAACTCTAAACCATAAACCTAAGAAACCGTAAACCCCTAAATCCTAAATAATTTCCCTAAACCCTAAACCCTGAACCTGAGAAGCCCTAAACCCCTAAACCCTAAATGATTCCCCTAAACCCTAAACTTAAGCAACCATAAACTCATAAACCTGACCCACCCTCTCTCTCTCTCTCCAAAACAAGAAAACTAGGACTCTCTATCTCTCTCTCCCTATCACTAGGTATCTCTCCCAAGTTTCTCTCCCCTCCATCTCCATCCTCTCTCCCTTTTCCTCCCTCTCTCTCTCCCTTGTTGACAAAGAACATGGAAATGTAAGAAAAATAGGACATGTAAAGATGGATGAGGATATAAATTGGGATTCAATGAAATGGAAACAAGATAATTTATGAAATTTCATTGGATGGGAAGAATGACGAGGAGAGGTAGAGAGGGGAGGGAAGTAGAGAGTGAGAGAGAGGATAGGAGGTAGAGACAGGATGGAAGTAGAGAGTGGGAGAGGACCGTAGGAGGTAGACAAAGCAAGGAAGAAGAGAGAGAGGGTAGGAGGTAGATAGGGGAGGGAAGTAGAAAATGTAAGAGAGGGTAAGAGGTAGAGAGGGAGGGGGAGAAGACAGTGAGAGAGAAGGTAGGAGGTAGAGAGGAAAGGGAAGAAAAGACTTAGAAAGAGGGTAGGAGGTAGATAGGAGAGGGAAGTAGAGAATGAGAGAGACAGTAGAAGGTAGATAGGGGAGGGAAGAAGAGAGAGAGAGAAGGTGAGAGGTAGAGAGGGGAGGGAAGAAGAGACTCAGAGAAAGGGTAGGACATAGAGAGGGAAGAGAAATAGAGAGAGAGATGATAGGAAGTGCAGCTGCCCTTGTAGACATGTATGTAAAGTGTGGAAGCATAGACAAGGCATGTCAATTGTAAGATGTAACACCTCAAAGAGATGTTCTATAATAGAATGCAATGATTGCAAGATATGCAAAAAATAGATTTGTTGAAAAGGCTTTAGAAACTTTCAAGCAAATTCAATTGGCATGTGTAGTGCTAGTTATGCTCATCATAACACGAGCGCATTATAATGCGCTCACGTTATGCTCAACTTTGTTTGACGTGTTTTTATCAATTTTTAGCAAAATCTAGAGATAATCTGGAGCATTCTTCCCATCAAGATGGCACTTTTTTCAATGAAAACTCAAAAAAATACCACCATAATCTTAAGCTCTCTATTAGCTATCTAACTATATAATTTTTTTCACATTTTGATTATGTTTAGTGTTTCATCTTGAATTTCTTTTGTTAGTGTGTCCAGTTTTTATCAAAAACTAGTGTCTAGTATTTTTGAATTTTTTTAACCATTCATTGAAAATTGAAATAAGTTATAGTTTTAGAAACTAGACTCCATTCTACACAAATTCAAAAAAAAAATCAATTTTTGATTAGTTTTCAAACATTTTAGGGGGGACCACACTCAAATTTTTGTTTTTCAGGATGTGTCCACTTTAAAAATTACTAAAAAATCAATTATTCATTAAAAAATTATCAGAAAAATTAGGGATAAACTACATGGTGTTACCTAATTTCTCACTAGAATGATTATTGAAATACTAAAAAAAAGTTAACATTTTAGGGGGAGCACACCAGATGCTATGTTATGTTTTTTTTAGAAAAACAAGACCAATTTGTGTGCTCCCCCTTTTTGAACCCCTTAATCTCAACCATTTTAAAAAAAAATTAGTAGTTTAGAAACTTGATTCAAAGCACTACAACTCTTGTTTTCATTCCATCTTCAAACTTTGAGTGTAGATATCTTCAATTTCTCATCCAACATCAATGTTTCCTGATTTCAGAAAAAAAGTGGCAACTTAAGACCCCATTTTGGTCCCTCATCTTTGTGCACTTACCCTATAATGACCAAGTGGATCACTATAATCTAGGTCAAACCTTTGGTTACTAAAGTGTCTCATGCCTACAAAAATGTTTCATAGTTTGTACACCTTTGCTTGTTATTTTCTTGATTCCCTTCTACTTTATTTTTTGATATCTAAAATTTGACAATACTTAGAAATCCCTTGCAAGGTTTGCTCTTGTGTCATGAGGGGACAAGTTCTCTAGGAAAACTTTTAGAAATGTTTGTAAATGACTAAAACCAACACTCTTCAATCATGCATATGCTCCAAAAACATCATGAAATCTAGATTCCTTTTAATGCATCAATTGGATTGTTATCTTCTATAAATGTAAATGATATGCCTTAAATTTCCTAAAGAAGAGAATATGATGAATTCCATCAAAGAGATATGTATGATAAATTTAGTGACTCTCACATGCTAAATACTTGCCCAGCTTGGTCCTGATTATTCTTTTTTAATTTCCATATTTTATGATACCATGGATACTCTTGGTACTAAATACAAGATGCCTTCAATTGATGACTTTGATACATTACTCACCAAGGAGTAGGTAAAATTAGTTTGGATGGGCACATTGAAGTCTACAAAGCCATTTGAACTTCTTGCAAGTCAAGGCACCAAAGATCTAAAGGATTCAATTGGTAAGGAAAAGAAATAGAAAAAAAATAATGAGAAAGCAAAGGAGTCAACTTTACATGCAACCCCTAATTCATCATCATCCAAAAAATGGAGAAATCAAAGCAAAGACCCACATGTAGCTATTGCAAGAAACGTGGGCATGATGACAATGTTTGTTACATCAAATAGATAGATGAGTTGAAGAATCTTGTTCAAAAACCAATGTAATTTCTCTTTCAACTTTGATTCCTAGTTCATCATCTCCTGCTCCTTCATCATAACAGTTAGGATCTATTAAGAAAACACATGCAGTAATTGCTAATGGAGCTGATAAATACAAAGGTAGAGCAATTTGTACAAGTACAAGTCAAGGATCATGTAAATGGATTATTTATTCAAGAGCCTCTGATCATATGGCTTCCTCATACTCCATGTTTTCTACTTTTTAGCCTTGTGTTATGCCACATATTTTGATGGGTAATAATACGTATATGAATGTAATTGGAAAGGGATCTATTGCTATTGGTGAGGGTACTTTTCATGATGTAATGTGTATACCTTCTTTGTCACATAATCTACTTTCCATATACCAAGTTACTCAAAGTCATCCAAGGAAAATAGTAGAGTTCACAGTTCATCTAGTTATCATTAGACATTTGGAGAGCATAGATATTATTGATACTAGGGTGGTTGTGTTGAACTACACCAGACAACTAAGAAGTGGGGTGAATCAGTTGTCCTAAAACCTTTAACCAAATATGATCATCAACTTATCAGTTACTTATATTTAGATATAACCATGAAAGAATCAAATGAGAAGCTCAACACGAAAGCATAAACAACACAGTAGACACCAAATTTTTACGTGGAAAACCCTAAAAGGGAAAAACTACAATGCGTGTTAGCCCACATAAATATATAAGTTATATCAATACCAAAAAATAGAGGCTCACTGCCCAAATTGCTCACTGCAAAGAAAGGTTCACTGCCTATGGATGGCTCACTACCAAAGGAAGGCTCACTACCAAAAGGAAGCTCATTGCCAAAAGGTTGAACTGAGATAACAACATCTAATCCATGCCAAGGTTCAATTCCATTGAAGCACAAAACACCTCTGCTTTGCTCTGCTACCTTCACTTTATCTTCGCATCTTCGTACTTGGATACATTTTCACGACTCAATTATAAGTATTTATACACTACATCAACCTTGGAATAATCATCAAGGTTGGCATTACAATCATCAACTGTTGGAACAATCTCTAAGGTCGGCATTACAAACATACATAAAATAGGCCTGGATCTAATACAAATTTAGCTAAGGAAAAGATGTAAGTATGTATGTGGATCATGCTATGCCTTAGCTAGGACTTAAACACAATCTTCCATGCTAAAACATGCTATCACAATCTTTGATGCATCTCCATAGATGATGAATTCAACCAGGTTGACCAAGGCTAATGTTAACACAAGTATTCTCAAGAACACGCTTCATGCATGATCTGAATTCCACCTTGCGGACCAATCTGAATGTAGGAGCATGATCAGGAGACATTCACAAGCACATCGTAATCACCAAGAACAACCACACAATCTCTAACAACTTAATCAATAAGATTCTTCAAACTGAAGCACAAGAACAACACTGTCAGCCACTGTCATGAGTAAAAGATAGCTTGCAGACCACCAAATCATGAACCATTACACTTGAAGGAATTTAACATCATCACAAACTTACTTCCAGAATCACTGACCAAAATACTTCAATGCAGAGGAATGAGGAGCAAAACACTTTCTCCCCATCACCACCAAACACAGAGTAAAAAGTTGTTTTCACTTTGGTGAACATAACTCACTCAATTCTTCATATCGGAGGCTCAAACTTGGAATATAACATCTTTAGACAAGCTTCTAAATAACTTCCAATCTGAAGGTAAAGATATTTATTCTACAGGAAATACAGAGCATTCTTCTAGATTGTTCTTTTGCATGTAATGCACTGTTTCTACTGCAACACATTGTTATCACCGAAGGGGCTAATTTTCTCAATATCTTCAACAAAGTAAGACTACAGTTGACACCAATGACAACATAGATATGTTGTTATCAATAACAACATAAATTAGGCACATAATTACAACAATCTCCCCCTTTGTCATTGATGGCAACATATGATGTGAAAAACTGAAAAGACCACTAAGACAAAATTCTCCCCCTTTCTCTTTACATAACTACATTCTTTCTCCCCCTGAGTTTTTCACATGATTTCTCTCCCCCTTTGACATCAATGGCAAAGGGCACATACTTTCATGCTACTTCTCTAATCCATTTACTTTACCAGAAACATTTAGCTACTCCTTCTGAGAGGTAGCCTTCAGAACATCAATCCAAATCAAGGAATGACACTTTGAGGTCCACTAGATTGATGCATTCCTATGCATCTTAGTTCAGGACAGGAGGAGAAATGACCCCTAGATTTTCTCTGAGATAATCAAAGGTATCTTGAGGAAGAGGCTTAGTGAAAATGTCTACAATCTGATCCTTTGTGGACACATATTTTAACTTTACTTCATTCTTTGTCACCTTCTCTCTCAAAAAGTGATACCTTATTGATATGTGCTTTGTTCTTGAGTGTATCAATGGATTCTTTGAAATGTTTATGGCACTTGTATTTGTTGGCAAGAGACACTATATGGATTCATGGTTGTTGTCATTGATGGCAACAAAGGTCATCCCACATATCCGCAAGTCATGGTGTGTCTCTACCAGAAGTCAGAATGAAGATTATTGTGGTCCGGTGAACAAGAACAGAGCATGTGGCAAGGTCTGACAGACTGGTCCGGATCTCTCAAAGGAAGTATCTTGGTGTAGTGTGGATTTGGGGAAGTCAAGAGGACTACCTTAAGTGGTATATTCCAAGGATTTAGCCTCCGGTGATAGATGAGGAAAAAGATATGAATAGTTGAGTACCGGATTACTAAGTGACAGTATGAACAGAGGAAGAACTAACTGACAGAACATCAGACTACCTTCCGGATGTGTTACTGATGGTGTTAAAGGTTATGAAGGCATGAATCATACTTGACTGACATGATTAATGATTTCTACAAGTATATGCTTGATCCGCATTACTTGATGTGGTAGGATTCAGCCGACAGATCAGAATTAGTGAAAAGATTGACTATTCTGGATGTCGACTAGAAAGGTGCTTAAATTACTTGTGTGGATATATATGCACAATGGATTTAGTTGTGAGAGTTGTTTTTGTGTGATGATATATGTGAATAAGTGCAGAGCAGAGCAGAAGCAGTAAGAAAGATCCGGTATGTGAAAGGAAAGCAGAATAAAGAGAAGAGGAAAGATGAAGTGCAGCAGATCAGTGTACTGAGCCTAATTGGAACTGAACTCTAGCATATGTGGATGCTTCCAATCAGTTCAAGTATTGTATAACATTCTTTTGTAGACAGTGTGTCTCCTTGTAGGCAGTGTACCTCCTTTGTGAGCAGTGTGCTCAGGCAGTGAGCCCTAATTGGCAAGTGCCATTTTGTAATTCCTTATTCTTCTAACAAAGAATAATCTTTGGGTTAATCACCTCGTGGTTTTCTCCCTTAACAGGGTTTCCACGTCAAAAATACTGTGTCATGTGTTTTTCATTTCATGGTAATATTTGCTTGTTTGAATTAATGCTACATTGATTACTAAGAAAGTTCAGAAAGAAGAAATAATTAGGATAACTGATTCACCCCCCCTCTCAGTTATCAACAATTGGTATCAGAGCCAAGTTCCTCCTAATAGAGCCTAACAGCTTGAGGAAGATCTAAGAGTTCAAAGGATGCATATGGTTTAAGGGAGCAACTCAAAACTGCCCTTGAGGATCTTGAACAGTCAAACTCTGAAGTCAATGAATTAAAGGAAAGACTCAAACAGGCTGATGAATTCATGAGAGAACTAAAAGACAAATTAAGTCTCTCTATGAAAAAGAGAAAGGAGCTGCTCCAGCAATTGGCAAGATAGAGTGAAGAAAGTAATGCAAATGAAGAGCTGACTGAAAAAACCAAGTTATGTGAAAAGTTATCAAAAGAAGTCATTATGGTAAGACATGAAATGGAATCAGGAGTTATAAAGTTTACTCAAGAGATTAAAGAGAAAAGAAAAACTGAAGACAATCTAAGACAATCTCTCAAAGAGAAATCAGAAGATTGCCACCAGATGGATAGGATTATCAGACATCTTGAATCTGATCTTGAAATTGCTAAAGATAATGAAGAAAAACTTGAGGATCAAATTGTCTCTCTCAAAAGGGATCTTCAAACAACAAATGAATATAAAGAGAAATTCAAGATAAGTTCTCAACTTGAAGTTCTTCTTAGAAGTCAAAAGAGGACAGATGACAAGTGTGGTTTAGGATATGAGAAAGGAGAAAGGTCCGGATCCAGTCAGAAGAATTTTGGATCAGAAAATCCAAGGAACAGGCCTAGAAAACCTCCGGTAAGACAGCCCAATGCTCAAAGATATCCATCCTTCAATGGATACTGCCACAGCTGCAATCACTTTGGTCACAAAGCTAATCAATGCAAAAAGAGAATGAATTAGACTAATTCATCCTTCTCCAGACAATGCTTTAACTATAAAAGGTATGGACAGAAGTCTCATGAATGCAGAAATATGCAAATGAACAACTCATTCAATGGTAGATGCTTTACATGCAATAGAGTAGGTCATATGGCTAATCAATGCAAATCAAGAGGTTATCAGTCAAATATGCAAAGAAATGTTGTTTGCCAAATCTGTAATAGGTCCGGTCATAATGCAAAAGTCTGCAGAAGCAATAATCAGGACAAAAGAGGTCCGGTATATAGTCAGAATCAAGACAAAGGTAAACAAAAGATGAATGCGGATGAAGTTAGGAATGAGATGAATAAGATTTGGGTGAAGAAAAGTTTAGAGAAGGTAGAGGTTAGATCCGCACCAGACTCTAGTGCTGATATTCCTTCCAGAAATTAAGAAATGAGCTCTGGCTCAGGGGGAGACACAAAGAAAATCCTGTTCCCCCAGCCAATCAAGTGGTGCCGGATTAGGCACAAGATGCGGAGTAAAGTGTTTGTAGATATGAATCTTGAGATGATCCAGCTAAGATTTCAGAGGTCCGCATGAAGATGTGAAGAAGTTGTGATCGATCATGTAAAACCTATTCTGGGAGATGCTTCGGAATGACAAAGGATTACAAAAAGGTCCGAAGAGATGCGAAAGTGCATTATCTTATTCTACAGATTGGACAGAGTATTTGGGATGTCCTTGTGATGTGTCATCTTGATTTATTCATAACTGAAAGATCCGCATGATCTCATAAATCAGGACAAATCCAGTTCTTCAAGTCATTCGAATAAGGCAAACCAGAATAATGTAGGTCGAGCATTTATTGCAAACAGATATTAGGGTTTGCGAAACAATATAAGGGATTTCTCATAAATCACTTGTTCATTCTACACTCAAGAAGAAGCGAAAAGTGGAGCTCTGCAACAAAATTCATCAAGTTCACCGAAGATCACTTGTAGAAGTTATTACACACAGAAATCAATCCAACCACTCCGTATAACCAAAGGCGCATAAGGTATTTTCCATTTTTAATATCTTACTGCAAATCTTTGAAAAATGGCTACTCTGAATATAGTTAAGATCTCTGATAGACCTCGCCCCACATTCAAGAAACATCCATACAAATCTTTGGAGGTAGATCCCCTAGGAGCCTTCTCTAGTGTTCCGCATGGTGTATTACATACGGAGGATATTAGGGTTTACATACATGTGAATTTTGAAGACTTTGGAGAATCAAAATTGATGGATATCTATCACAAACAGTTGATAGACGACTCCTTTGAGATTAAACCTTAGTACAAAGCCATCCGGGATAAGCACTTTGCACAGTGCATTCATTTCCCCTATTTTGAAGAAGATGAATGGGTCCGGTATGTACTAAGTAGAGTGCATGATAATTTCCTATGGTTGAACAAGCCTTTCAAGATCACCAAAGATGCAATTAGGGCTGTAACCGGTCTGCACTCATCCGGTGGATTACCTATTCTCAAGTCTATCAAAAATTAGACAGTTAGTGATGCAACCGGATCTAAATTTGACAAGAGAGCTATGACAATTGAAGACATCACTGAACCGGATGTCAAATTTGCATCTATGATAATTGGTTACAAGATCTATCACTCCAGTAGGGAAAATTCAGTACCGGGAACTGTAATTTACACAGCTTATCAAATGCTAAAGGAGAATGCAGACTATGACTTGTGTGAGTTTCTTCTAAACCAACTTTTGGAAAATCCGCAGAAGATCAAGAAGGACAAGAAAAACTCCTTCAAGTATGGTAGTTTGATCCTTTGTTTATTCTTTTATTACATGAATGAGCTTCCCAGATCCAGTGGATGGATATGGCAGAATGACAGACCAGTTGCCATCCAAATCAGAGATTATCTGCATGGACTTGGGGATGCTAAAGCAAGAAAAATAGCCCTGTGGGGATATTTTAAGAACTTTCAGAGCATGATGCATGCAAGAGAAAGAATTCCCCAGTCTCTTGTTGAAAAGTACAAAGACACAGTATGCTTTATGGTAGAAATAGATCAGTGCCTAATGGAGGTAGTAGAACCAAGAACTGTGTGGATCATGCCCATGGGGTATGAAGTGGATGAACAGATTGTGGAGTTGCATGTTCAACACATGCTAAGTCAGCCTAAAGATCCAAAGGTAGAAAGGTTCGGAACATTTGAGGAACTAAGTATAAAAATCCATGTTGAACTCAGAGAACCAGAGATCAAGAGGAAGGTTAGAAAAGAAGTAGAACATATAGCACAAAGCCTTGGGATCTCAATGGAGGCACTTGATGCTCACAGGAAGAAGAAGGAAGGGGATGAGAAAGAGAAGAAGAGGGCAGAAAAGAAAAGTGAAGAAAGTGTTCTAGTTGAAACCTCCACCCAGACCAGATCATTAAAAAGATTTGCACCTGCCACTGCCAAAAGCTCAAAACCAGAAGTCCAGGCATCCGGCAAAAGATCCAAGACAAAAGCCACAAGGGCTTATGAAAGTCAAAGAGATGAAGAGGAAACTAAATCAGATGAGGGAGTAAAGGAAATAAAGAAGCAGAAGAAGAAAGGATCCGGTAAATCCTCCACAGGCCAAGACAAGGAAGAAATGGCAGAGAAATTTGTTGAAAAGCCCACCCTGTCTCTAGACAGTGTAATCAAATCAGTCACTGTGGATGGAAACCTTCAACCAATGGCTGAATTCTATGATGACTACAATGAGGCTGACCAAAAGATCCTGCAGGAAGCCACAATCAGGTATCTGAACATATACAATAAGGCTTTCATTGAGATTATATCTCTAATTCCTAAAAGCCTAGAAAAGGAATTAGAAATAAGAAAGAACAATGCCCAGGCAAAAGATCTTGAGATCCAGGAGTAGATAGCTATTTAGCTATATCCTCAAATTGATCCCAAGACAATGATCATAATATTCAAAGACTGCAAAGATGAGTTCAGGAGTAAAGCAAGGATGAATCAACTCATGCTTGGTGAGACTGACAAGGTGGCCATGGATATAGAAGAGATCCTCCAGAAGGCTTTCAAAAGGTTTAATCTTCCTATTGTAGAGGACTTAAGTGCAAAAATAGTTGTGGACTTGGAATCCTCTGCTCTGGAAGAAGTGGCCCTTGAACAGACTAACATCTCTCCTTCGGTTTCCCCTACAGTCTCTGGATCCAAAGAAGAAGAGAAATTACAAGAGAAAGGAGCAGCGGTGAAGGAAAAAGAAGGTGACAGTGCAAAGATTGCAGAAGGACAGAAGACTTCACGAGAGAAAACCACAACTGTCAGTGGTGGGAATGTAGAGGGAGAGAAAATTCCAAAGGACAGCTCCAAGACTACAAAAGAGAAGAAACATCTGTCTCCGGCAAGAGACACTGCACAAACTGTCCAAAAATTTCTGAGCAAAGAAGCAATAGAGATTGATGAACCAGAGCTTCTACAAGGTCCATTCAACTTTGATTCCCTCTCTCCGGTGTAGACAATGAAGATAGCTTCATTTGCAAATGCTAAGGCAAGTGAAAAACTCCTAAAGTCTCATATGGAAGACTGTGAGTTGATAGAGGCTGCTTCTGGAGTGCTTGAGAAGATTATGCCATCGGTCCAGAAAGATCCCACAGCCTCCTCTTCCGGTAATCTCAAAACCTTAGTTAGCAGTGTTGGTACACATTTTGAATCCTTAGAAAAATCAGCTAAAGAAAAGGTCTGGAAGGAGTTTTTGGATAAGAGATTCTCAGAAGTACTAGGATTAATCTCTAATGATAGGAGAAATATGAGTATTGGAATAAAGAGCTTAGAAAATTCTCTTAAGGATGGCGGTGACATTTACAAATTTTGTATCTCTTGGTCAAAAGAAACAATAGAAATTGAGAAGAAAATAAAAGAGGAACAGGACAAACTACTGAGTTTGTCTCAAAGTTTTGATCCTCTCTCTTCCTCCATAGTAAATCAAGAATGTCAAACTATTGCAATCACAAATGCAATAAAGAACTTTGAAAAGGAAAGGAAGAATATAATTAACCGGATGGGAGAACTTAGAAGGATTATTATCCCTAAGTTAGAGACCATGCATGAGGCCATAAGTGATGCCAAGACTACCGCCCAAACCAATGATCCAACAGATCTTAAGAGGGCAGAAGCTTTTGTATTTTTGTTGAGTGGTCACATTTCAATTTTGGATAGAATGAAGCAAAGTTGGGCTACAGAACTCATCCAATTGAAGACATCCTTTGTAGACATTCTTCAGTTTTTGTGAATATGTAATATATAGCCAAGTATAGTAAAATTCTTGAAAATTTTGGTGTGCGGACCCTACCCTTTGCCATTGATGTCAAAGGGGGAGTAAGGAGTAGTGAAAAATGAGGAATCCAACCAAGGGGGAGATCTAGAAAATGTATATAAAGACAGAGCATCAGCCAAGGGGGAGCATAGCGTAAACACTTAGTCATTTTTCACTAAGTGTTGCCATCAATGCCAAAGGGGGAGATTGTTGGCAAGAGACACTATATGGATTCATGGTTGTTGTCATTGATGGCAACAAAGGTCATCCCACATATCCGCAAGTCATGGTGTGTCTCTACCGGAAGTCAGAATGAAGATTATTGTAGTCCGGTGAATAAGAACAGAGCATGTGGCAAGCTCCGACAGACTGGTCTGGATCTCTCAGAGGAAGTATCTTGGTGTAGTACAGATTTGGGGAAGTCAAGAGGACTACCTTAAGTGGTATATTCCAAGGATTTAGCCTCCGGTGATAGATGAGGAAAAAGATATGAATAGTTGAGTACCGGATTACTGAGTGACAGTATGAACAGAGGAAGAACTAACTGACAGAACATCAGACTACCTTCCGGATGTGTTACTGATGGTGTTAAAGGTTATGAAGGCATGAATCATACTTGGCCAACATGATTAATGATTTCTACAAGTATATGCTTGATCCGCATTACTTGATGTGGTAGGATTCAGCCGATAGATCAGAATTAGTGAAAAGATTGACTATTCTAGATGCCGACTAGAAAGGTGCTGAAATTACTTGTGCGGATATATATGCATGATGGATTTAGTTGTGAGAGTTGTTGTTGTGTGATGATATATGTGAATAAGTGCAGAGCAAAGTAGAAGCAGTAAGAAAGATCTGGTATGTGAAAGGAAAGCAGAATAAAGAGAAGAGGAAAGATGAAGTGCAGCAGATCAGTGTACTGAGCCTAACCGGAACTGAACTCCAGCATATGTGGATGCTTCCAATCAGTTCAAGTATTGTATAACATTCTTTTGTAGACAGTGTGTCTCCTTGTAGGTAGTGTGCCTCCTTTGTGAGCAGTGTGCTCGGGCAGTGAGCCTTAATTGGCAAGTGCCATTTTGTAATTCCTTATTCTTCTAACAGAGAATAATCTTTGGGTTAATCACCCTGTGGTTTTCTCCCTTAACAGGGTTTCCACGTCAAAAATACTGTCTCATGTGTTTTTCATTTCATGGTAATATTTGCTTGTTTGAATTAATGCTGCATTGATTAATAAGAAAGTTTAGAAAGAAGAAATAATTAGGATAACTGATTCACCCCCCCTCTCAGTTATTAACAGTATTGTCACAAAAGATTGCAATTGGATCTTCATACACAACTCTTATATCCTTCAGAGTCTTCTTCATCCATAATACTTGAGTGCAACAACATGCTGCTACAATATACTCTACTTCTGGAATTGACAAAGATATTGAATCTTGTTTCTTGCTCAGCCATGAGACCAATCTATTACCCAAGAAGAAGGCACCTCCACTTGTAATCTTTTTGTTATCATTATCTCTAGCCCAATCTACATCTATGTAAGCACTGAGAGTGAAATCATTGTCCTTTGGATACCATAAGCCATAATCCAGAGTACCTTTCAAATACCTCAAGATTCTCTTAACTGCCATCACATGTGATTTTCTTGGATCAACTTGAAACCTTGCAACAAGACAAACTACATGCATAATATTAGGTCTGGTTTGAGTTAGATAAAGAAATCCTCTAATCATGGATCTGTATTTTTTCTGATCCACCTTAGATGATTCGTTAGTTTTGCTCAACTTGCAACTAGTCACCATGGGAGTACATGTCGGCTTAGAGTCTTCCATCCCAAACTTCTTCAACAACTCTTTTGCATACTTAGACTGAGATATGAAGATTCCTTTATCTGATTGATTAATTTGTAGATCCAAAAAGAAATTCATTTCACCAAACATGGACATTTCAAATTCACTTTTCATCTTACCGGGAAACCTTATGCACATACCTTCATTTCCTCCAAAGATAATGTCATCAACAAAGACCTCAACAATCAAGATCTGATCATCATTGATTTTAAAGTATAGATTACTAGCTACAGTACCTTTATTGAATCCCAATTGCAAAAAATACCTAGTACCATTACCTTTCATTTGAACTCTTCCTTCATCGTTGTCCTAGCAGCCTCCTAAACTATCCCGTTCTTCCTTTCCACAACTCCATTTTACTAAGGAGTCTGAGGTGCAGACAACTGTCTCTTTATCCCATGCTCTTCACAGAAGATGTTGAATTCATTTGATATGAACTCACCTCCTCTATCAGACCTCAAGCATTTGATCTTCAACTCTATTTCATTCTCAACCATTGCCTTGAAAGATTTGAACTTCTCTAGGTCTTATTATTTATCTCTTAGAAAAGTAACCCAAGTCATTCTAGAATAATCATTAATAAGAAACATGAAGTACATGTCACCTTGTAGGCTTCTCACCCTTGTAGGACCATAGAGATCTATATGCACTAGATCTAGCAAACTGGCAGAAAATTATTCTTTGCTCTTGAAACTTGTCCTTGCCTGCTTTCCCAACTGACATTCCTTACAAATTGTACTAGAAGGTTTCACAATTTTTGGTAAATCTCTCACAATCTAACTTGAACTTATCTTTACCAGATTATCAAAGTTTATATGGTACATCCTTCTATGCCATAACCAACTTTCATTTGCCTGAGCCAATAAACAATAATCATTAGTTCCTCTCAATTGATAGATATTACCTTTTGTTTTCTTACCAGTACCAATCACAGTTCTAGAACTTTCCATGATCTTGCACCCATTATCTTTGAATATCAGATCATATCCTTTGTCACACATTTGACCAACACTCAAAAGATTATGCTTCAAACCATTCACATACAGGACATTATCAGTATTATGCTTTCCATCAAATGAAATAGATCCTTTTCCACAAATCTTACCAGCTGCATTATCTCCAAACCTAACTAGTCCACCATCATACGTTCCAAACTTACAAACTTACTTTTGTCACTGGTCATGTGATGTGAGCATCCACTATCAATAACCATTCATTCTTATCTTTCTCAACCTAAACAACCAAAGCACTTTCTTCTACTGGTTTTTCATCATTCACACAGCTAGCATAATTAGTAGACATAGGATCTTCTTTAATAGAAATAAATAGGCATTCATTTGCACCACTATTAGCATTATCAAATTCATCATCAGTCACCCCTTCATCATCAAAATCTCTAACATAGTAGAATTTCTTTGGAACTGTAGGCCTGCTCTCATGTTTCTTCTTATTTCTTTCAATTCTTTCAGGACATCTAGAAGCATAATGACCTACTTTACCACAAGAGAAAAATTTGAAAGGTAATTTAACTTTGAACTTACCAGAGCCTCTTTGTAGCCTGTTAACAAAGTTAGCTTCAATTTCATCAAAGTCATCATCCACCTTGTATTTCTCAGCTCTGGAGATCTCTGCTAAAGTACTTTCTTTAAAAGATTATTCAACTTTAGGCAGGGCATCACCAAATTCTCTCATCTCAGAGGCTATAAGCTTTCCTAGTAACTGATCTCTGTCAATAGTTTTCATAGTCATGAATTCTACAATTGTAGCTACCTTATGACTATATGAATTTGGTAGTGATCTAAGAATTTTCATCACAACTTCCTTATCACTGAGAGTTCCTTCCATGCCCTTTATTCCAGTGACAAGTTCATCAACTCTTTGCATAAAGGATGTTATGTTTTCATCTTCATTCATCTTCAAACCCTCATAAGTTTCACTTTTAGACTTTGTAGCTTGGCTTCTTTTACAAAATCATCTCCTTCATATAAATTTTTTAGCTTCTCCCATACCTCATTTGCAATTTCAAGGTCCACAACTTTTCTCAATGCTAAGTCACTCAAGGAACTTAGCAGAGCATCCTTTTCTTTGACATCCACCTCATATTCTTTGATTTCATCTTTAGTCATCAAACCATTTGGAGGCATGGTATATTTTGCTTCTATAGCTTTCCATACTTTATAACCAAGACAAAGAAGATGGCTTTTCATTCATACCTTCCAAAGAACATAATTTGTCCCATCAAAATGTAGAGCTTCCTTCTTATAAGACATCCTAGATCTTCCTCAAGCTTTTAGGCTTTCTTCAGAGGAACCTACTCTAATACCAATTGTTGAACTACACCGAACAACTAATAGGGGGTGAATCAGTTGTCCTAAAACTTTTAACCAAATATGATCATCAACTTATCAATTACTTATATTTTGATATAACCATGAAAGCATCAAATGATAAGCTCAACACAAAAGCATAAACAACACAAGAGACACTAGATTTTTATGTGGAAAACCCTAAAAGGGAAAAACCACAGTGGGTGTTAGCCCACATAAATATATAAGTTATATCAATACCAAAAAATAGAGGCTCACTACCTAAAGGGCTCACTGCAAAAGAAGGCTCACTGCCTATGGATGACTCACTACCAAAGGAAGGCTCACTACCAAAAGGATGCTCATTGCCACAAGGTTGAACTGAGATAACAACATCTATTCCATGCCAAGGTTCAGTTCCATTGAAGCACAAAACACCTCTGCTCTGCTCTGCTACCTTACTTCACTTTATCTTCACATCTTCATACTTGGATACATTTTCATGACTCAATTACAAGTATTTATACACTACATCATCCTTGGAATGATCATCAAGGTCGGTATTACAATCAACCGTTGGAACAATCTCCAAGGTCAGCATTACAAACATACATAAAATAGGTCTGAACCTAATACAAATTTAGCTAAGGAAAAGATGTAAGAATGCATGTGGATCACATTCCACCTTAGTCGGGACTCAAACATAATCTTCCATGCTACAACATGCTATCACAATCTTTGATGCATTTCCATAGATGATGAATTCAACTAGGTCAACCAAGGCTGATGTTAACACAAGTATTCTCAAGAACATGCTTCATGAATGATCTGAATTCCAACTTGTAGACCAATCCGAATGTAGGAGCATGATCAAGAGACATCCAAAAGCACATTGTAATCACTAGGAACAACCGCACGATTTCTAACAACTTATTCAATAAGATTCTTCAAACTGGAGCACAAGAACAACACTGTCACCCACTATCATGAGTAAAATATAGCTTACAGACCACCAAATCATGAACCGTTACACTTGAAGACATTTAACATCATCACAGACTTACTTCTAGAACAACAGACCAAAATACTTCAATACAGAGAAATGTAGAGCAAAACACTCTCTTCTTGTCACCACCAAACACACAGAAAAAAGTTGTTTTCACTCTAGTGAACATAACTCACTTAATGCTTCATACTAGAGGCTCAAAATTGGAATATAACATCTTCAAAGAGGCTTCTAATTAACTTCCAATCTGTAGGTAAAGATATTTATTCTATACGAAATGTGGAGCATTCTTCTGGATTGTTCTTCTACATGTAATGCATTGTTTCTACTACAACACATTGTTATCACTGAAGGGGCTAATTTCTCAATATCCCAAACAAAGTAAGAGCATAGTTGACACCAATGACAACATAGATATTTTGACATCAAGACGACACCGATTAGGCACATACTTGCAATGGGTTGATCATGCATCTTGGTTACACACCTTTTTAGATTTTTCTCTAGATGATGGTTCAGATCCTTTGGCTATTGATCACACTTCTTGTGTGAATATTATTCCTGAGGAAATGTTTGGTTATTTGAATCTTGGTATACTTGCTTTTGGTTTAGTTTTTCAGATTGGCACCACTAGTTCTTGTCCTCCACATCCTGTTTCTATTGAGATTGATGCTTCATTGGTTGAACAAGATGTTATTTTTTCTTTTGATTCTGTTGTTTGGGATGTCTATTTGATAGATGTTTATGAGTTATTCCTTGAGTCTCACATTGTAGATATTGATGATACTCATCAGGATTTGCAGTTCCTCTTTGATTACAGTCATGGCACTATTGTTATCAATTATATTTTGTATTTGGAGACATTGACTAGGAGCTTCCATTTTGTCTTGAGTTGTCACCTTAATCGATTAGGCATGTTGTTCTTGGTTTTTTTGTGGCATCTTCAGATTGTGACATGTGGACATCCATCCAATTTTCAGAGACATTCATTTTGAGGCTTTCTGCTTCACAGGCTCTTTAGCATTCACCATTGGAGTTATTTTTTTCTAAGGGAAGAAATGTCATTTGCAACAAGTGGATTAGTTTCTGCATTCTTGTTTATGCATCCTCTTCTAGTTCAGGAGATTCTACAGTGTTGGAGAATTTGATAGCCTCTATCTTTCCATCATATGTGGGCTCATTATTGTATCTTAGTGATGGATTCAGTTCTAGGGGGTCTAGTTTGAGTTCTTCTTCTATCACTTGTACATAATTATTTGCATGTTTTTCTCTCTTTTGGAGAGGTATTTTTTTCCATAAGATTTTTCTCCTTTTCTCCATTTGTGAGAGTTTTATTTATGTACTTGGGTACCTAATATGGCCTCATAGTTGGGATATATCCTTGCATGTGTTTCATTCTACCTAAGTAACACTTAAGGGGATGTGTTTGTATAATTAAATAATTAATTACACTTTATTAAGTTGACTTAGGTCTATTTTAAGTCTTTTTACATTTTTATTTACTTTCTCACATAAAAGCAAGTTATCTTATGCAATTCATTAATCCAATTCATTTATTGCATCCAATATTGTACAAATTAATCCTCCTTGCTTTTTTCTCTTGTAGAAGATAAATTCTTGGTTTTGCAAGTGATCTTGGTGGCTTGAGTCAATCAATGACTCTTGTTGGAGTAGACAAGATCAACATGAAAATACCAACAACTTCCACAAAAGACAATATTACACAAATAATAAGCCTAATTGATATTTCCAAAAGATGAATGAAATGTACATAGATGCCTTGTATAAATAGGCATGAGAGAGGAGTTAGAAAGGTACAAGTCAATGACTGACTACCCCTCCAAAGATGTGACACTTATGAGATAAATGGAAAGTGCTCATGCAAGTGGTAATCAAACACGCAAGAGGTGTTCTCAAATTATGGGGACACATGTCTTCACTACATGAGGTGAGACAAACTCTAAAATAGCTAAGTGTGAATAGGTCAATCCTAGTAAAGTTGTTATTCTAACTAGTTACATAATGACCTTATTTAAACTAACAACCCCCTTAAGTGCAACTTAGGGAGAATCAATACAAATATGATGGGTCCTAACTACTAGGCCATGTTAGGTACCCATGTGAAAACAATTTTCTCATAAGTGGAGTAAAGGAGAAAACCCTGTGGGAAAACCCCTCTCCAAAAGAGAAATGGTACATGTAAAAAATGTACAAGTGAAGAAGAAAAAGATAGATAGATGACTCATGATGACCCCCCAAGGACTACTTCTAACACTAATTTACAATATATGTTCCCTCCATAGGAGATAAAAGATGAGAAGGTCTATGTGACCACCCCAGAAAATTTGAAGGAATAAACTCCATGAGAAGAGATGGATCCTCCCAATACTAATATGAGAAGACTAACCATGCAGCCTCCCCTCAAAATACCTCATGTAGTGTGTGTAGAAGCTCAAAACTAGATATTGATGATGATCCAGGAATGTTGAACCACATTTCTCCCCTTAGGAATAAAAAGAACCACACAAGTGTGAAACTGATCTTCCCATTCATGATAGGAACATGCAGGAAGAAGAAAAAAAGTCTAAATTTTGTACATGATCCAAAGACATAGATTATGCCTATGATGTCTTCGTAGGATGCTCAAGTATCTCCAAGCCAATGTTGATGTGTGAAAAATGCTGATAACATGAATTGGGTAACATAAAAGATTAAGGAATAGGGACCATAGAGACCATAGATATATGGTGATAATTCGACTGATGAAAATCTAATACTTCTGCAAAGGATGTCAAAAGTAATGATGATAGAGTCGAATAGGTAGAATCATAATTTTTTTGTAGAATCTCTCACTATAGAATGTAATGTAGGCAAAGAAAGAGCAATAATATCCAAAGAAGATAATGGTGATGCAACTTCATCAAAGCTATCATTGAATAGAAGATCAATGTCCTCAATAGTATCTTCCAAATCTGTAATGCAGGACTCTATGAAAAGACACAAAATGTCAGGTAGATATACATTCTAATGTGGTGGATCGGGGAAGACAATATCAATAGCCTAGTGCAGAGAATTGTTGGAAGCCATACATGAGACAACTCTAGATTTGATGTAGCATTAGGTGATGGTGGAGATGACAACTCAATGCAAATCGACTGACTAGAGTGTTCATCCCCTAAAGATAGTGTCTCACAAGTTGGATGAGTGAGACAAGATGATTTGCCTACTAGTACTTTATAATGATCTATAGAAATTTTATAATCATGAATAATTTATTTCATTTTGTCAATTTGATGATGACAACATTTTTCTATTGTATGTCATTTTATCCCACAATAGCCACATTTGATTTTCTATTTATTACAAGATTTAATATGAATACTTGAATGGAAGGGATTATGTGTGATATCCACATCAATATACATGATCAAATTTTAAGCACTATCCAAGTAGAAATGAAAATTTGCCCCCCAAAATGATTATGACTATTTTAAAAGCCCCCAAAAAAATATGCAAGAAAAATTACATGTGTTAAGATTGGATGCCAAATCGACCGTTTATAATGGATAGTGATTTTTACAAAATATGCAATCTAAATCTTAAATTTTTAAAAAAATTTGAATTATTTGTGAAATTTTGAGCAGTTTCAAAAAATTCATGAGTTTTTTATATCACGAGAAAAAGTTATGCCCTATCAAAAAAATATTGCAAAATATAGAAAAACATGAATTCAGAGCCCCAAACAATAGTTGAAATGGCACAAATTGCAAATTTTATCCATGCTAAGTTGAAGAGGATGAAAATATCTTTCTATTGAATATAAATTTGAAAAAAAAAAACCTATGTGGATGAAAGTTATGGAGAAAAGAAAAAATAGTCTCTTTCAGCAAGTTGAGGGGACCTGATGGTCAATCTGGTATAAAATGTTTATCTCTAGTGGGTTACTAACTGTTAGTGGTTAACTATGATTGTAGCAGTTACTATTGTTGTTAACTATAAAAAAAATGTTGACTATAGCAGATACTACTAAGTTGCTAGTGATTTAACAATAAATGTTACTATGAACAAACACATGCAACATAAAATGTTAAGAAAAATCACCTGTTGATGACCACGTGGAACTCTGTTGGTAGAAGATGACCATTGGGGTGGAGTGGCGGCTAGGTTAGAGTAAATGGTGAGCACAAGTAGTTATTAGAGTGGTCAACATTAATGATTTAGGAATGAACCCAATGGTCTGTTGGAGGTTGCGAGCTATAAATTCAATGAAGACAATGACCAAATCCTAGAGAGCCCAAACAGAGCCTAGCAAGAATGAACATGGGGCCAAAGTGGCTTGGGACAAGGCAGTCGAAAGCCAAGCCGTAGGGTACAAAGAATGCTAGCAAGGCGGGCTGAGAAGCCATTGAAACCAAGGACTTGAACAAAGCCGATAGAGATTGGCCTCTCAAGTAACAAAGGAAGTTGGAGATCGGTGGAAGGCCATTGAGATTGAGCCATGAGTGAAGTGTGCTTGAAGCTGGCAAATGAAACTGCAAGAACTTCCTACACAAATTGACCCTTCAAAACAAACATTACTAAAGACTCTATGCAGAGATGCCACCTACAAACTTAAAAAAAAAACATGACTTGCAAGCTTTCATGGTGGGAGAAAACTCTACAAATGCACTAGCCATAAACTATTGATCGGCATAGGTAACACATGAGGTGGTTAATGACAACAAGAATTGAGCTTCTAGAGATAATGAGGATCATGAATGATATCTAAATGTTTGGTATTGACCTCGACTAGAGGAATATCATTGAGCACTGGTCGAAGCAGCCAAACAGGGGCTGAGTGAGCCTAAAATCAAGGCTATGAATGCCAAGAATGGGCCAAAACTTCTGCTAAACATGGCCTAATCCAAAGCTAAGCAAGTAAATGTAGGTCCAGAGACAATATAATATCCTTGAACGTGCAAACAATAACCATAGAAAGCGATCAGGCCGATTGCAAGCAGTCGAAGATATAAATGCCCATGACAAAGAGACTTTGACACTGAATGAGGTGGATCCTTTTGAAAGACCTTGACCTGGGGATAATACCAGATTGGCCCATGGAGATTTTAAACCTTTCACAAGAAAAAGTAGCATGGACTCCAAATTGAAATGGTGGCCCTTCAAAGTCTTTGAAACTACGAGCAAACCCCAAATGGTAATAGCGACCTTCAAATCCAAAAATGAGGCAAAAAGCCTATCAAGACCATGAACATGGAGATGATAAAGAAAATATGTGGAAATGATAACTCAACTTTGAACTTGATAGTGATAAAAATCTTCAATATTGTTCCAATGATGACCAATGGTGGTGCCTCCTATGCAGGTAGGGTTAAAAACCCTTAAAAATACATACACTTGAAATAATTCCATGAACCAAAGATGAATAGAGAGGCTAAAAAAAGACCTTGAAGATTGAAAGATTCACCGAAATGAGTGAAGATTTCACCAATTTGAAGCAAGGACCTACAAAAAACTTGCCAAGCAAAAACAAGTTGCTTTTTCTACAAATAATTCCTTACAAATCTGTATGGCCATACTATTGTATAGTACAGGGGGCTGGGGGCAAAAAAGATTTTTGTGAAAATTCATAGTGTCCAAAAAATAGTTTTGGAAAGTCAATCCTTGCTGATTTGGGCCTTCTAAACTCAATGGTAAGGTCCATTTGGTCCACGATGAACTCTTGACATAGCTTGGTGTGGGAATCACTCAAAATAGGAAGGGGATTGCTACCATGGCTTTGATATGATGTTGGAGCAGCAAAGATCAACAAGCAAATACCAACAACTTCCACAAAAGACAATATTGCACAAATAATAAGCCTAATTGATATTGCCAAAAGATTAATGAAATGTGCATAGATGACTTGTATAAATAGGCTTGGGAGAGGAGGTAGGAAGGTAGGATTTGATGACTAACTACCCCTCCAAAGATGCGATGCTTGTGAGTTAAATGACAAGTGCTCATGCAAGAGGCAATCAAACATGCAAGAGGTGTTATAAAATGATGAGATATGTCTTCACTACATGAGGTGAGAAAAACTTTAAAATATTGGGAGTTAAGGTGTCTCAACCTTGCAATTCCTAGCATTGATTATTTATTTATTTGCCTATGATGTAATTTATGTTGCATATTCTTCTTTATCATTTAGTGTGAAGTGGCGTGGTGAGTTGTCACTCAACTTGGAAGGTGACTAGGATAGTCAACTCATCCCATGTGGATATAGGCATCCCATTTGAGGTGGCACTAATATGCCATGTGTCAGCATCTTGTTGTATGACAAAGGTGTTATTGTGTATGGCAGAACTTATGATGCGTAAGAGCCAAGTATAGAGATTCTTGGGACAAGTGAAGACAAGTGTCATAAAGTATCTTTGCATGTGGAGAAGGCATCTTTGGGTGCCCAAGTTGGGCTTGTTGCAAGTATGAGGTAAACCAGTGTTGTCATTGATGTCAACATACTCATATTGCATTGATAAGAAGGATTGGATGAGCTGTGTGCTGAGGCTATTGAGAAAATTAGTCTCAATCAGGAATAGTGAAGAACAGTGATGAGAAGAAGGCTAAAGTACTCAATAGGTTGAGATTCAGAGGATGCAGATTAAAGGGTTTGTAGATATGAGTCTTGAGATGATCCAGTCAAGATTTCAGAGGTCCGCATGAAGATGTGAAGAAGTTGTGATCGATCAAGTAGAACTAGTTCCGGGAGATGCTCCGAAGTGACAGAGTGTTACAAAAAGGTCCGGTGAGATCCGGAAGTGTATTGTCCTAGTCTACGGATTGGACAAAGTGTTTGGGATGTCCTTGTGATGTGTCATCTCGATTTGTTCATGGTTTGGAGGTTCAGAAGCACCTCTTATAGTATGACAGTGGCGATAGACTGTGTTCTTGAAGTTTTGAATGAGGAAGAGAAGAGATTCCAATGAGTAGAGGAAGTGCGGATGTACCTGGTCATTTAGGAAAGTTTGTGAAGGTTCTTGGATCATGTTGAGGTTGTGTTGTTGGTCTGCATTGGTAGTAGAACCCAGAATTGAAGATATTCTTCCGGATGAAGTTCTTGTTTAGACTAGCCGACCGGATGAGTTGTTCATCTTGTGAATGTTCTTGTGGTGGCCAACCAGATGTGTTATTCATCCTGTGAATGTTCTTATGGTTGTTTGCCGACTTAGATGATTGTTCCTAAGTTGATGTCTTGTATAAAAAAAGGTTTGTGAGTTCATTTCAAAGAGTGTGTCATGGAGTGGATGAGTGTGGTATAGCAAAAGAGCGAAAGGCAGAGCAGGTGTGACTCGGGCTTAAATGGAACTGATCCAGACATGGTGAAGATGTCATTCTCTAGTTCAAGTTTGTGATCCTTATGATCTTGTAGACAGTGTGTCTCTTTGTAGGCAGTGTGCCTCCTTGTGAGCAATGTGCTCGGGCAGTGAACCCTAATTGGCATGTGCCATTCATTTCTCTTATTCTTCTAACAGAGAATAATCCTTGGGTTAATCACCCCATGGTTTTTCCCTTAACCAGGTTTTCCATGTCAAAAATCTTGGTGTCTAATGTGTTGATATTTATCTGCTCCAGTGTTTATGCTTTCTGCTTTCATGAATGGTTAATTGATATGTTGTTAACTAACAAAGAAGAATCAAGTGTTTGAAGTAGAAGCAAGTTTTTATACAATTGATTCACCCCCCCTCTCAGTTGTGTGCCCTAGATCTAACAATTGGTATCAGAGCTAAGTTCCTCTGAAAAAGAGCTTAACCGCTTGAGGAGATTTAGGATGTCGTCATACAAGAAGGATAGTCCGAAGTTCGTTGGAACCAATTTCTCGCTCTGGAAAGGTCGCATGAAATGTCAATTGGAGTGCATGGGAAAAGCATACTTGTCGATGGTCACAAAACCATATGTACCTCCACAGGGTGGTCTGACAACTCTAAATGAAATCACAGATGTTGAAAACAATTTGCGGACCAAAGAAGCTCTTCTAAGTGCATTGAATGATTTAGAGCTCTCAAATGTTATTGACCTACCAACTACATATCAGATCTGGGTTAAACTACAACTTCTGCATGAAGGAGTTGAGTTTGTCAAGAGTGCAAGGTTGCAAAGTCTGAAAGGTAAATTTGAAAGATTGAAGATGAGAGATGATGAAAATATCACTACCTTTATGCCAAGAGTGAATGAGCTGGTGTGTGGAATCAGGAATGCTAGTGGAGTTCTAGATGAAAATGAAATTGTTTGTAAAATTCTTAGATCCCTTCCTGCTGCCTACAAAATCAAGGTTGCTGCCATTGATGAATTCAAAGCCCATACAAAAGTCACAAGAGAGCAATTGGCTGGTAAACTGGCTGCATTTGAAATGACTGAGTTTGGAGATGATCACCCCAAGACTAAATCTGCTTTCAAAGCCAGTGCCTATGTGAAAGGCAAACAAAGATTTGATCTGAGAGAGAACTCTTCAAGGAAACTATCATGGTATGATCAAGCAAGGAAAGACATGGAAGAGGAAGAAGTAGAAACAACTCAACTTGAAGCCCTCATTACAAAGAGATTGCCAAGAGGATCTGGTAAGTATGAAGGAAAACTACCCTTTAAGTGCTTCAACTGCAATAAGATTGGTCATTTTGCTTCAAGATGTCCAGAAAGATCTGCAAGGTCAAATGCTAATAGACAAAGGTTTCAAAAGAACTGCTATTATGTTCATGAAGAAGATGATAATGAAGGAGTAACAGATGATGAATCAAAAATAGGAAGCAAATCTAGAAATGAATGGGTGTTTATTGCCATCAAGGAAGAAGATTCAATATCCTCTGAATCTGTCAATCATAAGGTTTTAGAAAGAGCTTTGGCTGCCCAAGTTGAAGAAAAGGATGATTGGGTTATTGACAGTGGATGCTCTCACCATATGATAGGTGACAAGAACAAGTTCTTAGATTTGGAAAGCTATGAAGGAGGAATGGTAAAGTTTGGTGATAATTCTGCTGGCAGAATTAGAGGTAGGGGAACTATTTCTTTTGATGGAAAGAGCAAAACTAGTTATGTACTATATGTTGAAGGTTTGAAGCACAATCTTCTCAGTGTTGGTCAGTTGGTGGACAAAGGCTATGATCTCTAGTTCAAGAATGGAAGATGCAGGATCTTTGCAAGCTCTGGAACTGAGATTACATCTGGTTCTCAAATAAAAGGTAATATCTTCCATCTAGTTGGTTCTAATAAAAGTTGTATGTTTGTTCAAGTTGATCAGAGTTGGTTATGGCATAGAAGGATGTGTCATGTGAATTTTGATAACATCATCAAGATAAGCAATACTCAGACTATAAGAGATCTTCCTAAATTGGTGAAACCTACAAATAGTTTGTGCAAAGAATGTCAGCTAGGTAAATAGAGTAGAGTCTCTTTCAAAAGCAAGGATCAGACCACTACCGGATTACTAGAATTAGTCCATACTGATCTATGTGGTCCAACAAGAATCAAGAGTATGCAAGGTGATAGATATTTCATGTTACTGATTGATGATCATTCCCAGATGATGTGGGTTACCTTCCTAAAAGAGAAATCAGAAGCCCTTGAGAAGTTCAAAATCTTCAAAGCTATGGTAGAGAATCAAACCAGATTGAAACTAAAATGTCTGAGGTCTGATAAAGGTGGTGAATTCACATCCGGTGAATTCATAGACTTTTGTGAGAAGCATGGCATAAGGAGACAGTTGTCTGCTCCTACGACTCCATAGTAGAATGGAGTTGTTGAGAGAAAGAACTGGACCATCCAGGAAGCATCCAGGACAATGATGATGGAAGCAAATGTTCCCTAGATGTTTTGGAGAGAAGTTGTCAGCACTGCAGTCTACACTCTTAATCGAGTTCAAATCAAAAGCAATACCGGTAAGACTCCTTGTGAACTTTGGTTTGGTGTAACTCCTATTGTGAGATATTTTAGAGTATTTGGTAGCAAGTGCTATATCAAAAGATATGAAGATCTAGGAAAGTTTGATGCTAGAAGTGATGAAGGAATTTTCTTGGGTTACTCCTCTCAAAGCAAAGCATACCAGTGTTACAATAAGAGATTGAGAAAGTTGATAGAAAGTACAAATGTGAAAGTCGATGAAGGAATTGAGAAGCCATCAGGGTTTTATGAATATGATGAAGATGATTAGAATGATTCTCTGATGCAAGGAGATCAATCCTCCTCTAAAATTTAGATATAGACTGATCCGGTAAATCAGGAAGAAGAGGTTTGTCTAAATGATCCTGATCAAGTGCAAGAAACTCCCAAAGTTCCAAGGTATGTAACTCTAAATCATTCTGAAGATCAGATTATAGGTGACAAAAGTAAAGGGGTACAAACAAGGAGAAGAATTGCTCAAGATTCAAATGAATGTTGTCTGATTTCAAAGATTGAACCTAAGACAATTAATGAAGCTTGCAATGATGAAAACTGGACCAAAGCAATGAAGGAAGAGTTGATGCAAATTGAGAAAAATCATACTTGGGATCTTGTTCCCAGACCTAGAAACAAGAATGTGATTGGAACCAAATGGGTCTTCCGGAACAAACTAGATGAAGTTGGTGAAGTAATTAGAAACAAAGCTAGATTGGTCTGCAAAGGCTACTCTCAAATAGAAGGAATTGATTTTGAAGAAACCTTTGCTCCAGTGGCAAGAATTGAAGTAGTCAGATTATTTCTTGCATTTGCTGCCTTCAAAAACTTCAAGGTATATCAGATGGATGTCAAGTCTACCTTCCTAAATGGTGATTTGGAAGAAGAAGTTTACATTGAACAACTGGATGGATTTCAATTATCTGATCATGATGATATGGTCTGCAAGTTGAAGAAAGCATTGTATGGATTGAAGCAAGCCCCAAGAGCATGGTATGAAAGGTTGGATAATCATCTTGTGTAGATTGGTTTCAACAAAGGTACTGCTGATAGTAATCTATATTTTCAAATAGATAAGGAAAATATCTTGATTGTTGAAGTATTTGTTGATGATATCATCTTTGGAGGAAAAGACAGTATGTGTAAAACCTTTGCAAATCAGATGAAAAGTGAGTTTGAAATGTCAATGCTTGGTGAAATAAATTTCTTCTTGGGTCTGCAAATTACTCAGACAAAGAAAGGCATCTTTATCTCTCAGACCAAATATGTGAACGAATTGTTGAGGAAATTCGGTATGGAAGATTCAAAACCAATGAACACTCCTATGGCAACCGGATGTAAGTTGAGCAAAGATGATGACTCTCCTAAGATAGATCAGACCAAGTACAGATCAATGATTGGAGGACTATTGTATCTCACTTAGACTAGACTAGATATAATGTAGGATGTTGGTCTTGTGGCAAGATTTTAGGCTGATCCTAGAGAATCTCATGTTATGGCAATCAAGAGGATTTTTAGATATCTAAAGGGGACAATTGAGTATGGTCTATGGTATCCTAGAGATCATGATTTCACTCTTCATGCATATACAGATGTAGATTGGGCAGGAGATGTGGATGACCGGAAGAGTACAAGTGGAGGAGCATTCTTTTTGGGAAAAAGGTTGGTTTCTTGGCTAAGCAAGAAACAAGAGGCAATATCCTTGTCTACAACTGAAGTAGAATACATTGCAGCAGCAAGTAGTTGCACTCAGATCTTATGGATGAAGCAGATGTTAAGAGACATTAAAGTAGAATATGAGGAGCCTATCACCATTTTATGTGATAATTCAAGTGCAATAAATATTTCTAAGAATTCGGTGCTCCATTCTAAGACAAAGCACATATCTATCAAGTTTCACTTTTTGAGAGAGCAAGTGAACAAGGATGAAGTCAAATTGGAGTATGTACCCTCCAAGGATCAGATTGCAGATATTTTTACTAAACCTCTTCCCAAGGACTCTTTTGAGTATCTCCAAGAGAAGTTAGGGGTCATGGCCCCTCCGGTGATGAACTAGGATGCACTGATGTGCATCAGTCTAGTGGATATCACAGTCATATCTTGTGATCCAGATTGATGATGGGGAGCTGCTACTAAGGGGGAGCAGCTGGCATGATTCTAATATGTTAGAATTGCAAGTATGAGCCCTTTTCCATTGATGTCAAAGGGGGAGAGAAGATATGTGAAAAACAAGTGGTTAATGATCAAAGGGGGAGCATTAAAGGAAGAGAAGACATGTGAAGAGTTTTTGTTGATAGGGGGAGCTATGACAGAAAGGAGAAGTTCCTGTCTTGATGGTTTTTCACATCATATGTTGCCATCAATGACAAAGGGGGAGATTGTTGCAAGTATGAGGTAAACCAGTGTCGTCATTGATGTCAACATACTCATATTGCATTGATAAGAAGGATTGGATGAGCTGTGTGCTGAGGATATTGAGAAAATTAGTCTCAATCAGGAACAGTGAAGAACAGTGATGAGAAGAAGGCTAAAGTACTCAATAGGTTGAGATTCAGAGGATGTGGATTAAAGGGTTTGTAGATATGAGTCTTGAGATGATCCAGTCAAGATTTCAGAGGTCCACATGAAGATGTGAAGAAGTTGTGATCGATCAAGTAGAACCAGTTCTGGGAGATGCTCCAGAGTGATAGAGTGTTACAAAAAGGTTCGGTGAGATCTGAAAGTGCATTGCCCTAGTCTACAGATTGGACAGAGTGTTTGGGATGTCCTTGTGATGTGTCATTTTGATTTGTTCATGGTTTGGAGGTCTGGAAGCACCTCTTGCAGTATGACAATGGTGATAGACTGTGTTCTTGAAGTCTTGGATGAGGAAGAGAAGAGATTCCAATGAGTAGAGGAAGTGCGGATGTACCTGGTCATTTAGGAAAGTTTGTGAAGGTTCTTGGATCATGTTGAGGTTGTGTTGTTGGTCCGCATTGGTGGTAGAACCTGGAATTGAAGATATTCTTCCAGATGAAGTTCTTGTTCAGACTAGCTGACCAGATGAGTTGTTCATCTTACAAATGTTCTTGTGGTGGCCGACCGGATGTGTTATTCATCCTGCGAATGTTCTTATGGTTGTTTGCTGACTTAGATGATTGTTCCTAAGTTAATGTCTTGTATAAATAAAGGTTTGTGAGTTCATTTCAAAGAGTGTGTCATGGAGCGGATGAGTGTGGTATAGCGAAAGAGCGAAAGGCAGAGCAGGTGTGACTCGGGCTTAACTGGAACTGATCCAGACACGATGAAGATGTCATTCTCTAGTTCAAGTTTGTGATCCTTAGGATCTTGTAGATAGTGTGTCTCTTTGTAGGCAGTGTGCCTCCTTGTGAGCAGTGTGCTCGGGCAGCGAGCCCTAATTGGCATGTGCCATTCATTTTTCTTAGTCTTCTAATAGAGAAGAATCCTTGGGTTAATCACCTCGTGGTTTTTCCCTTAACTAGGTTTTCCACATCAAAAATCTTGGTGTCTAATGTGTTGATATTTATCTACTCTGGTGTTTATACTTTCTGCTTTCATAAATGGTTAATTGATATGTTGTTAACTAACAAAGAAGAATCAAGTGTTTGAAGTAGAAGCAAGTTTTTATACAACTGATTCACCCCCCCTCTTAGTTGTGTGCCCTAGATCTAACAGGGCTATGACATGTTGTAAGAGGAATATGTTATCTTTAGCCTTGTATGATAGATTCTCTTACAACATTTAAGGTTGTTATGTTGGGTAGATTTTATGACAGCTGTAAGATGCATAAGAGCATCTATCATAGCTATTTTTAGCCTAGAGCGCTCCAACCTTAGAAAGTCAAATCTTCCATGTATGATAGATGTAAGAGAGGTATTTGTAGCTTGGACAAGTGTCCTTTGATGCAGGAAAATGGCCATGTGGCCAAGATGGATGCCCATCTCTAGAAGATTCATGTTTATGCCTTGTAATTCTATATAATGCATTGTTTTGAAGTTGTAGTTGCATAGTGTTTGTACAGGTACTATTATACTGCTAGAATCACTCCAAAAATGACATTTGAAGACTCCTGGAAGAACTTACATTGCAAGCGTATTGTAAACACACCACTATTTTGATAATACATTGTGCAAGTTTTGGAGTGTGGGGTTTTTTACCTGAAAAAGTTTTCCCCACTATATATCTTTCGTCACCCTCTTTATGTGTTGTGTTGCTGTTGTAATATTTATGCTATGTGTCTAACATTGCTGCAATTACAAGGATTAAAAAGAATTTGCATACTATTCCCCTCATTAGGTTGGTGTAGGAAGTGTGTTCTGCATACCTTGCTTCCTTTCAGTTGGTATCAGAGCTTGATTACTTTTATCCTAGTTGTTGGGTAGGGGTTTTTTGAGCTAATCTTCAATTAGTGGGAGTCTATGTAGAGTATTCTACAATCATTTTATAGTAAAAAGATGGCAACCACATCTAGAAGAATAGAATTGGAAAAGTTTAATGGCAACAATTTTGAGTTGTGAAAACTCAAAATGGAACACATGCTTGTTGACAAAGATCTATGGGAAACAATTTCCATCACAAAACCAATGACAATTCTTCAAGATGAATGGGATCTCAAAGATCATAAAGCGAAGGGTCTTGTGAGACTCTGTTTAGCTGATTGTGTCCTGTTGAATGTTCATGAAGAGAAGACCACAAAAGAGCTATGGAATAAACTTGGTGATGTTTATCAAGCCAAATCCTTGGTAAACAAGTTATTCCTAAGGAAGAAGTTGTATTCTCTGAGGATGAAAGATGGAAGATCAGTTGCAGATCACCTGAATGTTTTTAACATGCTAGTTGCATAGTTGACATCTATTGGTGTAAAGATGGAGGAGGAGGATCATTGCATGACCTTTCTTTGTTATTTTCTAGACTCATGGGACCACCTTGTCATGGCCATTGGGAGTACTAGAACCACCTTCAAGATGGATGAAGTGGTGTGCTCGCTGCTATCTGAAGAGATGTAGAGAAAATCTTCTGAATTGACAAAGGAGGTTGTTACATGGTTCGTGGTAGACGCAAAGAGAAAGGGAAAAAAAAAGACAAGAAAGATGAAAAAGGAAAATCCAAATCCCATGGGAGATCCAAATCTCCTAGAAATTTCAAGGCAGTATGTTGGAACTATGGAAAAATTGGGCACTTTTGAAAGGAGTGTAGGGAGGAGAAGAAGAAAAAAAAAGAACACCTCCAATTTAGATTCTGACAAATGTCAAGATGAAGGTGATGCTTTTATTGCTGCCCTAGCCACCCATGCATCAGAAGATGTGTGGCTGATTGACTCCGGTACTTCCTTCCACATGACCTCACATTGAGGTTGGTTCAAAAAGTATGAAGAGTTTGATGGTGGGAAGGTGTACCTGGGTGATGACTCTCACCTGAAGATAGTTGGTTGTGAAAGAGTCTTGATTCGATTCCCTGATGGATGAGTGAAGGCGATGCAAAAGCATCCAGTGGTGTAAGGGCAATCTTGCATCACCCAAAAAATGATGTGTTTCAAAATTGTTGATGTTCTTTCCATTTATTTTCAAAATTTATGGTTCTGGTTCCATAATCGCTTGAATAATGATGTAGAACTTTTAGTTTTTCCAAACTGCTAAAAATAGTAACCTACTATTTTTAGAAAGTTTGCATTTGGGCATGGATTGAAGTGAAAATTTATAGGAAGTTACATAACATAAATATAAGACCTTTGGTGAAGGAATCACTCAAAGATCATTTGCAAGCTGAAAGATATTAAAGTTTTTGTTTCCTGAAAAACACCTGAAAATGATTCAAATTCAGGTTTGAGGCACTAAATGGCCCCGTATGGGCCTGAAAATGGCCAAAACCAACAAAGCAGGTTATTGGCACGTAGAGCACTCCGCGAGATTTCCGACGCATAAAATAGTTCATCAATTAGACACCCGGATCAAAAGTTATGGCTGCCGGAAGTTGACCTATTTTTGGAGGGAGATGCAAATTTTGAAATTAGGTTGTTGGCCACCAAAAAGGCTATTAATAACCATTTTTGGGAACCCTGGGCAGTAGTAGAGTTAAGGGGGCAAGTGTGGAGTCAAGAATAGATAGGAAAATAGAAGCCCTAGCTGATTTGGGATTATAGAAGGCAAATGATTCGAGAGTCTTGTGACAGGAAGTTGTAATGTGTTGCAGCCTATGGAGGGTTGATTCCTCTGATTGTAGTTGAGCTTCTATAATGTAACAAGTTGTCCAAATCAATAAAGAAAGTTCTATTTTATGTGTCCAATTTCTGTTGTGTGTTTTATGATTCCCCCCCTTCATCAAGTGGTATCAGAGAAAGGGTTCCTGAGTGTGTAGACAGATCGCCAACCATGAGGCAGTTTGTACCAGGACCTGAGGTTGTGGGTTTGCTGCAGAGACTAAGATGCCTCCACAAAGAAATCATGTTGGGAGGAATACTTTGACAGAAAAGGGTTTTAGAGCCCTGCAAAGACAGATCGATGTATTGCAAGAGGAGCTGCGAAGAGGGTTTGAGCCAAGAACAAGAGAAGAGAGCAATGATGAAGCTGAAGAAGAGCTATCTGAGGAAGAATAAGAAGCTGCAGGAGATCCTGCAGAAGTTAGGCTGTTGAGGGCCATTTCTAAGATTGGAAAGAGACCCAAGATTTAAGTTTCTACATATTCTAGAGATTTGAATCCGGAACAACTCATTGATTGGATCAATGACATGGAGGAGTATTTCAAGTATGAAGATGTGGAAGACCCGGGTCAAGTTTGCAAAAACAAAGTTGAAGGGCCATGCAAGTATTTGGTGGAAGGAGGTCCAGTTAGAGAGGAACAAAAGAGGAAAAGGAAAGATCACCAGATGGGATCAGATGGTGGAGAAACTGAAGAAGTAGTTCATTCCTGTGGACTATGAAATGGAGTTGCTGAAGAAGATGCAAGGATTGAAGCAAGGTAATAAGTCTATCAAGGAGTATACAAAAGAGTTTAATAAGATTACTATCAGGACATGCCATGCAGAGCCCAATAAGGAGAAGGTAGCCCATTACATTAATGGGTTGAGACCAAGTATTCAAGAGGAGCTGACCCTAGTTAGAATGACCACCATAGAAGATGCATACCAGTTTTCCCTGAAGGTGGAAGAGAAGCTGAATAAAAGATTTGACAACAAGCAAAGGGGAAAAGGTCAAGGCAGAAGGACTAGTGGAAGACCCTATGGGGGGCAAAATGAAGATACAAAGAAAAGTAAAGAAGCCAGCACTAGTCAAAATTAGAAAGGAGATAATACCTACCGCCCTCATGACCAGAACAATGGTGAGCAAAGAGGAAGAGGAAGAGGTAGACTTGGGCAAGGATCTAGAAGAGGAAGTTTTAGAGGAACCCATTTCCAATGTGGAGAAGAAGGGCATCGAGCATATGAATGTCCGCAACATCAAGGAAGGACAAATAGAAGACCTGAAGGTAACGTACAAGTTACACATGTAGATGAAGATGCACAATCTGAGCGTTCTGAAGATGCTGAAAGGGGAGAAACCCTAGTTGTCAGAAGAACTTTGCTAAATGAGGAGAAAGAACCCAATCAGAGGAAGAGTTTATTCCACACAAGGTGCAAATGTGAAGGTAAGTGTTGTGACATTATTATTGACAGTGGAAGTACTGACAATCTTGTTTCAGAGGAGATGGTTGATAAGTTGAAGTTGACAAGAAGAAAGCATCCACATCCATATCGGATTGCATGGTTGCAGAAGGACCACTAAGCTTTGGTCAATGAGTAGTGTTTAGTGAAGTTTAAGATTGGGGACTACCATGATGAGGTGCTATGTGATATCATATTGATGGATATATGTCATATACTATTGGGGAGGCCGTGGCAGTATGATAAGAGCGTTGTCCATGATGTTCGTGCAAACACATATTCCTTATTAAAGGATGGAGTTCGTCATAAGTTGAAGCCCTTGAAGGAGGTGGAAGAAAAGGTATGTAGCACTGCCAGAATTTGCTTGGTAGATGGTAGGAAATTTTTGGAAGGTCTGAAGCATAAGCGTCATTGCTTTGCATTGATTCCTAAGATTAGTCAAGAGAAATGTGAAGATGTACCAGCAGAAGTCTCAAATATGTTGGAAGAATTTTAGGATATTATCTCTGATAATGTACCAGAAGGTTTACCACCAGTAAAGAAGATCAGTCATCAAATGGATTTGATACCAAGAGCTAGTTTTCCAAACAAGATAGCCCATAGAATGACTCTAGTAGAGAGTGAAGAGTTGAATAGACAAGTTCAGGAGTTGTTGAGGAAGGGATTGATAAGAGAAATCCTAAGTCCATGTGCGGTACCTGCAGTACTAGCACCAAAGAAAGATGGAGAGTGGAGAATGTGTATAGACTCTCGAGCCATCAATAAGATCACAATCAAGTACAAATTTCCATTGCCCAGAATGGATGACATAAGGGACTATTTGAGTGGAGCCAAGTACTTCACGAAGATTGACCTAAAGAGTGGGTATCACCAGATCCATATCAGAGAAGGACACGAGTGGAAGACAACCTTCAAAACCAAAGAAGGTTTGTATGAGTGGTTAGTCATGCCATTTGGGCTAACCAATGCACCAAGCACATTCATGCAGCTCATGAACGAGGTACTGAAAGAATTTTTGGGAAGTTTTTTTATTGTTTATTTGGATGATATTTTTATTTTTAGTAAGACTTCGGATGAGTATTTGATGCATATCAGAAGAGTTTTAGAGAAGCTGAGGGAGGAGAAGTTGCTGATTAATCTAAAGAAATGTAGTTTTACAAAGAAGGAGTTGGTATACCTGGGATTTGTTGTTTCAGAGGAAGGTCTTAAGATGGACCTAGAAAAAGTAAGGGCTATCATTGAATGGCCTACGCCAAGGAGTACAACAGAAGTAAGATCTTTTCATGGTTTGGCAAGTTTTTATAGAAAGTTTATCAGGAATTTCAGTAGCATTTGTGCACCCCTAACTAAGACAATTAAAGGGGATAGAAAAGAATTTAGATGGACTAAAGGGGAAGACAAGAGCTTTGATACATTGGAGCAGAAAGTCGTGGAACAACCTGTTTTGGCACTTCCAGATTTCAATAAGGTATTTTAGGTAGATTGTGATGCTAGTGGTAGTGGTATAGGAGCTTATTTTGAGTCAAGAAGGTAAGCCCATTGCCTATTTTAGTGAGAAGCTTAATGATGCCAAGAAAAAGTATTATGTTTATGATCAGGAGTTTTATGCAATAGTTCAGGCTTTAAAGAAATGGAGACATTATTTGTTGCCAAAGGAGTTTGTTTTATATACTGATCATTAGGCTTTGTAGTATCTTAATAGTCAAGGAAAGTTGAATCAAAGGCATTTAAAATGGGTTGAGTTTTTGCAGAGCTATACTTTTGTTTTGAAGCACAAGAGTGGGAAGTCCAATAGAGTTGCAGATGCCTTGAGCAGAAGGCAAAATTTGTTGAGAAAAATGAAGATAGAGGTTGTTAGGTTCGATGAGCTCAAAAGTTTGTATCCTGAGGATCTAGATTTTGCAGAGGCTTGGAAAGCTTGTTTGGAACCTGTTACTTTGGATAGGACAAAATGGTTGGATTTCATAATCCAAGATAGCATGTTGTTTAGAGGAAGCCAGTTGTGCATTCTGAGGAGTTTCATGAGAGAGAATTTGATAAAGGAGAAGCATAGTGGAGGATTGGCTGGACACTTTGGTTGAGATAAGACCATTGCTATTGTTGGTGAAAATTATTATTGGCCACAGTTGCAGCAGGATGTGAGGAAATTTATGCAGAGTTATAGAGTATGTCAGATGGCGAAAGGAGCAAATTAGAATATAGGTCTATATCAGCCACTGCCTGTACTAGAGAAGCCATGGGATGATGTTAGTATGGATTTTGTTCTTGGTTTACCAAGGACATAGAGAGGACATGATTCCATTTTTGTGGTGGTGGATAGATTCTCGAAGATGGCACATTTCATTCCTTGTAAGAGGACTAATGATGCTGTTCATATTGCTGAATTATTTTTCAGGGAGGTGGTGAGATTACACGGTCTACCAAAGAGCATAGTTTCAGATCGAGATACCAAGTTTGTTGGTTATTTCTAGAGGACATTGTGGAAGAAGTTGAAGATAGATTTGGAGTTCAATTATGCACACCATCCACAGACTGATGGACAGACTGAAGTTGTGAATAGGAGTTTGGGTAACTTGCTAAGATGCTTCGTAGGAGATAAGCCCAAGGGATGGGATTTGATTTTACCATAGGCAGAATTTGCTTACAACAATTCTATCAATAGGAGTACTGGTAAATCACCATTGCAGATTGTATATGGGAATAGTCCAAGAAATGCTTCAGAGTTAAGAAATCTGGACAAAGGAGAAAAGATAAGTGCCAAGGCTAAAGACTTTGTAGAACACATGAAGAATTTGCATGAAGAGGTGACAAAGCACATTAATAAGATGAATATTCAGTACAAGGCTAAGGCGGATCAGAAAAGGAGATATAAGGAGTTCCAAGTAGGAGATGAAGTCATGGTTCACTTGAGAAAAGAAAGGTTCCTAATTGGAACATACAATAAGTTAAAAATGAAGAAATTTGGACCGTGCAGAATCTTGAAGAAGCATGATTCAGGAAATGCATATGAGGTAGAGCTGCCAAGTGGGATTAATATTTCCCCTATGTTCAACATTGTTGATTTAACAGAATATCATGAGGGTGGCACAGAGGATGCAACAACAGAAGAACAATGGAGTATTTCGGCATCCACTTCAATGGAGGAGATAGAAGAGATCTTGGATAGCCGTGTGGGAAGAAGTACTCGAAATAGGCAATATGAAGAATATCTGGTGAAATGGAAAGAAAGACCTATTGAATATTCTTCTTGGTTGTCTAAGGCAGAGGTTGACCATTTGGGTTTTCCTCACACAAACACCTGAGACGTGATAGGGTCACTTCTCAAATTACCCTGGGTGTCTGATGCAGGAGCATCTAGTGGTGTAAGGGCAATCTTGCATCACCCAAAAAAAGATGTGTTTCAAAATTGTTGATGTTCTTTCCATTTCTTTTCAAAATTTGTGGTTCTGGTTCCATAATCACTTGAATAATGATGTAGGACTTTCAGTTTTTCCAAACTGCTAAAAATAGTAACCTGCTATTTTTAGAAAGTTTGCATTTGGGCACAGATTGAAGTGAAAATTTACAAGAACTTACATAATAGAAATATAAGACCTTTGGCAAAGGAATCACACAAAGATCATTTGCGAGCTGAAAGATATTAAAGTTTCTTTTTCCTGAAAAACACCTAAAAATTATTCAAATTTAGATTTGAGGCACTAAATGGCCCCATACAGGCCTGAAAATGGCTGGAACTAGGAGAGTGAGTTCTTATCATGTAGAGAACTCCACGAGCTTTCTGACGTATAAAACGGTTAGTCAATCAGACACCTGGATCAAAAGTTATGGCTCCCAGAAGTTGACCTATTTTTGGAGGGAGATGCAAATTTTGAAATTAGGTTGTTGGCCGCCAAAAAGGCTATTAATAACCATTTTTGGGAACCCTGGGCAGTAGTAGAGTTAAGGGGGCAAGTGTGAAGTCAAGAATAGATGGGAAAATAGAAACCCTAGCTGATTTGGGATTACAGAAGGCAGATGATTCTAGAGTCTTGTGACAGGAAGCTGTAATGTGTTGCAGCTTGTGGAGGATTGATTCCTCTTATTGTAGTTGAGCTTCTATAATGTAACAAGTTGTCCAAATCAATAAAGAAAGTTCTATTTTCTATGTGCAATTTCTCTTGTTGTGTGTGTTGGTGCTTGCATAAATATTTAGATTTCAAGCATTTAATTTTGCAGGCACTTTTCAAGAAATTTCTAAGTCTGTAGGCCTTCACTTTTTGCATGCATGTATCTTTGTATATACATCACTCTTTGTATGTACATTTGAATGTACAAGTATAGATGTACATTGGTGGGCCCAAAAAATGAACCAAATCAGCTTCAGAAGGTGCAAAAAAGTAGTTGTATGCATATCGAGTTGCATGTGCATTGAATATTCCATCACAGATTCTGTGCTTGTATGTAAAAAAGAAATTGCATGTATGTTGTCATTGTATATCCGCATATACAACGGGTATATACAAGTGGTGGATCTCAAAAAAGGTTCAAATCAGACTAAAATGGTGTTCGGGTCCGTAGGTATATGCAAGCAGGATTGTATGTATATTTGACATACAAGGTCAACATGCAATGGAAAATATACAAGGGGCCGATGTACAAGGGATCATCAGCGAAATAATGTATATTGACAACTCATGAAGGAGTTCCCCTGATGGCCAATGAACTTAAACATACATCGCAAAGATACAAGACATGAACCAAAGGGTGGTCATCAACATGACAAAGGTCATCGACAGTTCAGCTAGAAGCTTCCCCGACGACCGACGAAATATACAAAGGAAAATGCATATCGCAAAGACTTTGCCTATCGGCAGCTAGGTCAGACGTCTCGTAGATCGTTGATGAAGATACAAAGGTGCTTGTATCTCATGTACAAGTTGCACATGCAAGTAAGAGATACAATTGGTGGGGTCCGCTTTATGTACAAGTCACATTGTATATGTGATATACATTCGCCACATACAAAGGAAATATGCAAAGAGGAAACGTACAACCCGAATGCGAAGGAGAATTTGATTGTGGCAAATTCATGGTTAGGTCCACAGTTTGTATGGTAAAGTTCTTGTATGTGCCGATATACAATGAAAGATGCAAGAGTAAAGATACAAGCCAGATTTCAAAGGTAATCTCAATCCGATTAACAACTATGATGGAATCCATGTTGTATGTATATACAATGTACAAAAAGATGTGCAAAGGGAAGATGCAAAGTCCAGACTTGATGGTGATTGTGATCTATTCTATAAGGATTTGGGGTCCTCTTTGTCTGCAGGTGATTGTATGTATATACAATCTTGTATACAACTGTATATGTAAAGGGAAAAGTTACAATGGCTCATCGGCGAGACTTCGCCCATCGGTGGCTTCGTCCATGCTCATTCTGAAGGCCGATGGAGAGGTAAATGCATAGCGATGGTGACTCAATGGCAGGATGCCACATGTCCAAAAGCGTTTGTATATACAATCTCGTATATGTAAAAATTTGAATGTGCAAGCCGTTGTATGTATATGCTTTTGCATATACAAAGGCAAAAAGGGCAAACTGAAAGGGGAAAAGTCAGCGATAGGGAAATGCGTCTACGTGGCACATTTTAATTGGCCAATGACTTTTCAGTGTGTTTTGGGGCCGCAGATCTCAGCAATAGGAAGGAGATCGATGGCCCTGTTTTGAATGCCTGAAGAAAGAGGGATTTTCTGTGTATCTACATCAGTTCGAGCAAGAAACTTCAAAGCATGAACCGTTGCTGCATCCCATGGGTAGGTTGGCCATTAATGGTGATTTGTAGAGGTATGGGTCTGATTAACCAGCCAACTACCAAATTTGTGAAGAAAATCTCCAGTCGACGGCTCACTTCCCAAGTTCACCTACTCTTCCCTCCTTGTCTATCTACTGCATTGATTGTTTTGAGTACCAATTCTCATGGTGCAGTGTATCTAGCATTTTTTGAAATGACCATTGTACTTGATTGCTGAGTACACGTTCTTGCTATATAGCGAACTGTGTTACTCACTTTTCTAGTTGTTGAAAACTGGATAAATTTTGGTGGAGTAATAAGATACAACTTTGTTGGTGGCTCTATTTTGGTGTCTTGTGAGTTTATGAATCATATGTTGTATGTTTTATGCATAACTTCACTGATTTCATGTTGATTTTATATGAGGAATGCATCTTTCCATGTGTTTGGTTATTTGTCTCCAAGTTGTGGGCATCTTTTCTTTTGAATTTAAATAGCTAAGGGTTATTTGGGATTCAGGAACATGGATTTTCTGTGTTGAATGTCTAATCTATTACTTTTGTTCAAGGAACAAATTAAATGTTTTAGGTTAAGCATTGGGAAAAGTTTGCTGCAATAGGGATATCATTAAGTATGAATAAATAAATACTCAGTCTTGGGAAGTATCTGTAAGGCAGACATTAAAAAATCACCTTGAAACTCCGTTATTGATTCAAGTTTATGGTAATCATTCACATATGCATGTCTATTGACTCCGATCCCAGGATAGGCACCAGTCTGGTCTTGTATTGAGGTTACAACCCAAGGTCCTAGTCTTGCATCCAAATACAAAATACAATTCCAAACTTCAATTATAAACCTTTTAGGACATTAGAAGTAGTTTTAGGACCAAAATCCTCTATATACAACTGAGCATAAGCCAAAAGCTAGCCCCTTTGCACTTATTTTACAGTTTTGGTCTGCATAAGAGAGGATTTATCTGCTTTGTGTCAACATCCTAGTGAGTTCATGTGCATATCTTGTGGATGTTGAATAGGGAATACCCCCCTTGGTTCTATAGAGCCTAAAGAAGAAGAGGAGATATTTATAGAGTCTATCTCCTGTACTGTTGGCCCCTAGCCTAGAAATCCTGTTGATCAATGATGGCTACCTTGTAGGGATAACTAAGAAACATCTAGTTTGGGAAAAAATCCAACAGATTTGGTGACTCCACTAGGGAGTTGAGCAATTTGAAGATTTAGAAGACCCAATGAAGTTGTCATAGCAAGACCAAGGAAGAATTATGTGGTGCTCTGCTGGCGTGATGAATCCAGAGAACGAATGTGCCTTCTTGATATTCTGTCGTCTCTGTGGGAGGTGGCGACTCTGTTGATTGATCCTATCCAAAGCTACAACATATTTCCACGTATTCCATCTTTTCACTCAAAATGATTCAAATAGAGCAACAGTCCTAGTTGTGCTCTCAAAGAAGACCATTTTTTATTGAAAGGTATAAAGCTTTGAATTTTAGAGGAATAAATGGTTACCCAAATGTTATTCCCAATAAGATTAGAAAATGTTTGCCAAAATATAGTGGATCAAATTCTGAGTCTACAAACAAACATCTGTAAAATTTTTGTAATCTAATAGAAGATTATGAGGTAGAAGCTGAAGATATAGTAATGAGACTTTTTGTTCAGTCATTAGAGGATGATGCTAGGGTCTAGTTTTCAGACCTGCCTATGTGTTCAGTTTCTTCATGGGTAGATTTAGAAGTTGCATTCCTAGAGCAGTTTGGTGAAAGATTTGATTTGGCCTCATTCATCATACATTTCATGAATATCCAAAAGGAAGATGAGGAACTGGTTCCAACCTTTAATTTTAGATTTATTAAGTTGCTTAAGTAGATCCCTGAATATATGAGACCCAATGATGCATTGTGCTTGGCAATTTATTTGGCTGTAGTTGATGAAGAAATGAGTTATTTATTGAGAGATAAAGAACCAGTCACACTTCACTGGGCCTACAAATTTGCTATGGACATTGAAAATAATCAGAAATATGGAATGCCAATAGATTTCATGACTGCAATCCTTCAAAATAGTTTTCAAAGTGAATATATTTCTGCTTTCCCAGTGTGTTCATTGAGAGATGATTTTGCAAAGGGGAATATATTTCAGAATAATGGGTGCAGTCATGATGTGGTGCATAAACATGAAGAAGGTGTTGTAGAAGATGTGAGTACATCCTATAATGGTGAAGATAAAGATTGTTACCAGCCACTGGAAAAGAAACCTGCAGGTGCAAAATGCATCTCAAATAATGAAATGAAAGATATACATGAGGTTGTTTCCTACAGCAATAAGCATATCCTAGTTATCCCTGATTATTTATATGAGGCAGATATGCAGAGATTCACTCTGAATATAGAAAATGTTGTTTCAAGGAATGGAAGGGAATGTGTTGATGATTGTCAGCATTCAGACCCATATGTGAGCCTTTCAGATGATGAAATATATATGGATGCTAAGTATGAGTTCTTCCTTGAAGATTATGATCACCTCGATAATGCAGAGGTTGAAAAAATTGCTTTTGATCATCAGGGCATTGGTGAAGAGGAAAATCAGGGTCACTATTTAGATGTGAATGGACAAGTTGCAGATGTGTGTCCTCATACAGATGGGGATAGTGTTGGTTGCAAGGGTGACTATGAAGCTTTTTATGCCTTCTCTTGAGACATTCCAGGTGGACCTTAATGATAAAATTGCTGAGAACAATGATGGTGGATACCTGAATGTTTATAAAAATGAATATGATTATGAGATGTTGCTTGTGCCTAAATACTGCTTGTTCAGTTCAGAGGAACTTCTATTTTTTGATGAAAGGCAAAATTCTAATGTGGATTCATTTGTTTCATGTGAGTCTATCATTTTTCCAAGAAACATCAGTGACTCATATGATCATGACATTTTACAACTGATGATAATGTGTGCTGATGAAGCTAGTTGTAGATTTGTTAAAGAAAAATAAATGGGCAGCAACACAAATAATTGCAAAGTAGGGTGTTGTAGACAACCAAGTGTTTTTCAGCTTCATTTGAAGAAATCAAAAGAAAATAGGATATTTGATAAAGGGAAATTCTAGTTTTTCCTTTTTGGTGGCCCTATGCCACCAAGTCAATTTTAAAAGGTTTGTTTTGTGATGTAGGTTGGTGCAGTGTTTGACTCTGTTGCCCAATGGATAAGGGACTGGTCTACATCCTAGAGATCCATGGTTCTCGCCATGCCTGCAAGAGGCATGCATCCCCAGACAAAGCCAATGTTGGTGCCTGCATAAATATTTAGAGTTCAAACATTTAATTTTGTAAGCACTTTTCAAGAAATTTCTAAGTCTATAGGCCTTCACATTTTGCATGCATGTATCTTTGTATATACATCTCTCTTTGTATGTACATTTGAATGTACAAGTGCAGATGTACATTGGCGTGCTGAAAAAATGAACCAAATCGGCTTCAGAAGGTGCAAAAAAATAGTTGTATGCATTTTGTATGCATATCAGGTTGCATGTGCATCGAATATTCCATCGCAGATTCTGTGCTTGTATGTAAAAAATAAATTACATGTATGTTGTCATTGTATATTCGCATATACAATGGGTATATACAAGTGGCTAATCTCAAAAAAGGTTCAAATCGGACTAAAATGGTGGTTGAGTCCGCAGGTATATGCAAGCAAGATTATATGTATATTCGACATACAAGGTCAACATGCAATGGAAACTATACAAGGGGTCGATGTACAAGGGATCATCGGTGAAATAATGTATATCGATGACTCATGAAGGAGTTCCCCCAATGGCTGATGAACTTAAACATACATCACAAAGATACAAGGCATGAACCAAAGGGTGGTCATCGACATGACAAAGGTCATTGATAGTTCAGCTAGAAGCTTCCCCGACGGCCGATGAAATATACAAAGGAAAATGCATATCGCGGAGACTTTGCCTATCGGCAGCCAGGTCCGATGTCTCGCCAATAGCTGATGAAGATACAAAGGCGCTTGTATCTCATGTACAAGTCACACATGCAAGCAAGAGATACAATTGGTGGGGTCCGCTTTATATACAAGTCACATTGTATATGTGATATACATTCGCCGCATACAAAGGAAATATGTAAAGAGGAAACGTGCAACCCAGACGCGAAGGAGAATTTGATTGTGGCAAATTCAACGTTACATCCACAATTTATGTGGTAAAGTACTTGTATGTGCCGATAGACAATGAAAGATGCAAGAGTAAAGATACAAGCTGGATTTCAAAGGTAATCTCAATCCGATTAACAACTATGCTAGAATCAGTGTTGTATGTATATGTAATGTACAAAAAGATGTGCAAAGGGAAGATGCGAAGTCTGGACCTGATGGTGATTGTGATATGTTCTATAAGGATTTGGGGTCTGTTTTGTCTGTAGGTGATTGTATGTATATACAATCTTATATACAACTGCATATGTAAAGGGAAAAGTTACAATGGCTCATCGGCGAGACTTCGCCCATTGGTGGCTTCGTCCATGCTCATTCTGATGGTTGATGGAGAGGTAAATGCATAGCTATGGCGATCCAATGGCAGGCTGCCAAGTGTCCAAAAGCATTTTTATATACAATCTCGTATATGTAAAAATTTGAATGTGCAAGCTGTTGTATGTATATGCTTTTGCATAAAGTCAGCGATAGGGAAATGCACCTACATGGCATATTTTAATTGGCTAATGACGTTTTAGCATGTTTTGAGGCCGCAGATCTCAGCGATAGGAGGGAGATCGACGACCTTGTTTTGAACACCTAAGGAAGGAGGGATTTTCTATGTATCTGCATCAGTTCGAGTGGGAAACTTTAGAGCATGAACCATTCCTACATCCCGTAGGTAGGTTAGCCATTAATGGCAATTTGCAGAGGTATGGGTCTGATTGACTGACCAATTACCAAATTTGTGAAGAAAATCTCCAGTCGGCAGCTCACTTCCTGAGTTCACCTGCTCTTCCCTCCTTGTCTCTCCGCTGCATTGATTGTTTTGAGTGCCAATTCTCAAGGTGCAATGTATCTAGCATTTTTGGAAATGACCATTGTACTTGATTGCTAAGTACACGTTCTTGCTATATAGCGAACTGTGTTACTCACTTTTTTGGTTGTTGAAAACTAGACAAATTTTGGTGGAGTAATAAGATACAGCTTTGCTGGTGGCTCTGTTTTGGTGTCTTGTGAGTTTATGAATCATATGTTGTATGTTTTATGCATAACTTTGCTTATTTCATGTTAATTTTATATGAGGAATGTATCTTTGCATGTGTTTGGTTATTTGTCTCCAAGTTGTGGGCATCTTTTCCTTTGAATTTAAATAGCTAAGGGTTATTTGGGATTCAGGAACATGGATTTTCTGTGTTGAATGTCTAATCTCTTACTTTTGTTCAAGGAACAAATTAAATTTTTTAGGTGAAGCACTGGGAAAATTTTGCTGCAATAGGGATATCATTAAGTATGAATAACTAAATACTCAGTCTTGGGAAGTATCTGTAAGGTAGACATTAAAAAATATGCTTGAAACTTAGTTATTCATTCAAGTTTATGGTAATCATTCACATATGTATGTCTATTGACTCTGAGCCCAAGATAGGCACCAGTCTAGTCTTGTATTGAGGTTATAACCCAAGGTCCTAGTCTTGCATCCAAATCCAAACTTCAATTATAAACCTTTTATGACATTAGAAGTAGTTTTAGGACCAAAATCCTCTATCTACAACTGAGCATAAGCCCAAAGCTAGCCCCTTTGCACTTATTTTACAATTTTGGTCTGCATAAGAGAGGATTTATCTGCTTTGTGTCAACATCCTAGTGAGTTCATGTGCATATCTTGTGGATGTTGAATAGGGAATACCCCCCTTGGTTCTGCAGAGCCTAAAGAAGAAGAGAAGATATTTATAGAGTCTATCTCCTGTACTGTTGGCCCCTGGCTTGGAAATTTTGTTGATCAATGATGGCTACCTTGTAGGGATAACTAGGAAACATCTAGTTTGGGAAAAAATCCAATAGTGTGTTTTATGATTTCCCCCCTTCATCAGAAGGGGATCAATGGGGTGTTGCAAATCCCTAGTTTAGAATGAAACCTGCTCTTTGTAAGTAAATTGAATGATGCAAGTGTGCAGGTTGTTTTCTTAGGTGGAGGATCCAAGATGACAAGAGGAGTTATGGTGCTTGCTAAGGGTACTCAGAGAGGTACTTTGTTTTAGCTAGATGCATGCACTACTCAGTGCAATAGTTCTTCTATTTCAAAGAAAAGAGCTTTAGATTCTTCGTCCTCACCATTGGAACTAGTAGTAAAGAAATGTGTTGCTTCAACTTCTGATGGTAGTGCTTTCTGGGTACCTAAGGGTGCTCATGCTTTGGAAATGAAACTTCCTACTGAGAAGACAATGTTGTAGCATAAGAGACTTGGTCACATTGGTGAGAAGGGTCTTAGAGCCCTAAAAAATAAAAAACCTCATTAAGGGGTTAAATGATTGTAATCTTGAGTTTGACTTTTATGAACATTGTATATATGGAAATCAAAACCATGTTCAGTTTTATTCTAGTTCTCACAAGTCTTCTAGTGCTTTGGATCTTATTCATTCTAATGTGTTTGGTCTTGTGAATGTTCCTTCAATTTCTAAATCATTATATTTTGCATCATTCATTGATTATTACAATAGAAGGACATGGGTTTAATTTCTCAGAAGCAAATCTGAAGTCTTTAGTCGGTTCAAAGAGTTTCAAGCTTTTGTAGAGAATCAGACTAGTAAAAAGATTAAGTGTTTTAGAACTGATAATGGTGGTGATTTTTGTTCCACATAGTTTAACAAGTTTTGTAAAGAACATGGGATTGAAAGACATAAGTCAACTCCTTATACCCCACCCTAAAATGGAGTTACAGTAGAAAGGACGAACAAAGCATTGATGGAGAGGGCTAGGAGTATGCTTAGTTGCTCTATCCTTGAACAAAAGTTTTGGGTTGAAGATATAGCCACTACTTGCTACCTAATTAATAGGTCTCCTACCTCAGCACTCATTGATAAGACACCCATGGAAGTATGGTCTGGTAAGAAGCTCTAGTTGAGACATCATTGTGTTTTTGGTTGTGAGGCATATGCACATGTGCATAAGGAGTGAAAGGAAGCAATGTATGTAGAACACACTTCCTACACTAATCTAATAAGGGGAATGGAGTGCAAATTCATTTTAATCCTTACAATTGCAGCAACATTAAACTATTAACATAAAGATTTCAGCAGCAACACAACACAGAAGAAGGTGACACAAGATATACCGTGGGGAAAACCTTTTTAGGTAAAAAACCCCACACTCTAAAACCTGCACAATATATTATCAAAACAACAATAGTTTATAATACACTTGCAATGCAAGTCTTCCAAGAGTTCACAAATGTCAATTCTGGAGTTATTTTAGGAGCATAATAGTACCTGTAAAAATACTATGCAACTACAACTCCAAACTATGCATTTTATATAGATTGCAAGGTATATCTTGAGAGCATCTTGAGATAGGCGTCCACCTTGGTCAAATGACCATTTCTAGCATCAAAGGACACTTGTCCTTTCTATCCTTACATCCCTTACATCTGTCATATATGGCAGATTTGACTTTCCCAATGTAGAGAGCTCCATGCTAAAAATAGACTATGACAGATTCTCTTACGTGACTTACAACCGTCATAAAATCTGCCCACAATAGCAATCTTGAAAGTTGTAAGAGAATCCATCATACAATGCTAAATATAGCATATTCTACTTACAACATGTCATAGCACAACTTGGGCGCCCAAAGATGCCTTTCTCTCATGCAAAGATGCCAACCGACACTTGTCATTACTTGTCATAGGAATCTCCAAACTTGGCCCTTATGCATCATAGATTCTATCATATGGAATATTGCCTTCCACACACCAAAGATGCTGAAACATGGAAAATTAATGCCACCTCAATATGGGACGCCCAAATCCATGTAGGGTTGACTTGACCATCCAAGTCACATTTCAAGTAAGCTGACATGTCACCATGCCATCTCAACTATGTGACCAAACTGAATGTGCAATCAAATACAACATTAGGCAATAATTAAATATACAATTAAATTACCAATGCTAAGAAATTACAAAGGTTGAGACACCTTAATTCCCAACATTCTCCCACTTTTTGAACACCTTACAAGAGCCAAACAAACTGACAAGATTTAACTGCTATAGGCTGAGAGGCCCATAAACTCCGAACAACATCTGAACTTCTCTATGCCCAGGGGTTTACTCAATGCATCTACAACATTTTTCAAAGTATCTACCTTCTCCAAATTTACCTTCCCATCCTCTACCATGTCTCGTATGAAGTGAAATTGTACATCAATATGCTTTGTTCTGGCATGGAAAGTTAGATTCTTCGCAAGGCAAATCGCTCTTTGACTGTCACAACTGATCGTAATCTGACCTGCATCAACACTAATATCTGAACACAATCTCTTAAGCCAAATGGCTTCCTTACAAGCATGAGTTTCTACCATATACTCAGCTTCTATCATGGACAAAGCAACCATAGGTTGTCGCTTACTCATCCAACTCATAGCACCACCAAATAGTGTAAACACATAAGCACTAGTGGATCTCTTGCTAGCAATGTCACCTGCCCAATCTGAATCCACAAATCCATGAATATCAACAGAATGTGGAGGTCCTATAACATTACCATGATAGCATATGGAATACTCAGAAGTACCCCTCAAATATTTGAACACTCACTTAACTGCATCCCAATGTACCAATCGAGGATTAGCTATAAATTGACTAAGGACTCCCACTGCTTGGGCAATGTCTGGTCTTGTATAGACCATGGCATACATCAAACTACCAACAACACTAGCATAAAGTACTCTGCTCATGTCCTCCACCTCACTAGGAGATTTTGGGCAATCCTCAATAGACAACTTTGTCCCCAAAGAAACAGGAACACACAATGGTCTACAATATGCCATGTTGAACCTATCCAACATGGTCTTCACATACTTACTCTGGCTTAACCAAAGTTTTCTGTTAGTTCTATCTCTTTTGATTTCCATTCCAAGAATGTACCTGTCTACCCTCAATCTTTCATTTCAAACTCTGCTTCCAACTGAGACTTAAAATCAGAAATCATATTCTTACCCTTCCTAATGAGCAACATATCATCAACATATAATGCAACAATGAGAATACAATCACCATCATACTTATAATACACACAGTGATCCGATTTTGATCTCACAATTCTAATTGACAACACAAGGGCATCAAACTTCAAGTATCACATCCTAGGAGTGTTTCAATCCATACAAAGACTTCTTTAACTTGTAAACCAAATTTTCTTTACCTTTCACCATGTAATGCTCTTGCTATGACATGTAAATCTCTTCCTCCAAATCACCATGAAGGAAAGTTGTCTTCACATCCATCTGTTCTACCTCTAAGTCATAAGCAGCTGCAAGAGATAACAAAAAATGAATGGATGTCAGCTTTGCAATGGGAGAGGAAATTTTACCATAATCAATTCCGTCCACTTGTAAATACCCCTTCACAACCAATCTAGCTTTATACTTCTCAACACTACCATTTGCACCAAATTTTTTCTTGAACACCCATTTGCATCCAATGGGTTTCCATCCAGGGGGCAAAGGCACCAGGTCCCAAGTTTGATTCTTTTCCAAAGAAGCCATCTCATCCTCCATGGCCTCCTTCCAAGAACCTGCATCTTTCATATCCATAGCCTCTGATACAGTTCTAGGTTCATCACTATTAGTAACCAAAGTAAAAGCACAAATAGAATCAAGCAATGTATAACCAAACCTCTCAGGTTGCTTCCTAATTCATGTGGACCTCCTCAAAGGCTGAGGTGGAGGTTCTACTTCATCTTCTAAACATTCAGAGCTGCTAGAGCTCTTCTCATTTTTAGGTCCAACATTATCTTTCTATTTAGTCTTCTCATGGGTAGAAGGAAATTGAACAAAATCCTTTTTCTTTTCTTTTTCTTCTGGTTATAAAATAGTGGTAGAAGGTGATAGCTCTCTAAAGATGACACTTCTGCTATACAACACTTTTTTAGCCACAGGGTCCCAAAGCTTGTATCCTTTCACATCGACACCATAGCCAATGAAGATACACTTAACAGCCTTGTTTTCCAATTTTGACCACTTCTCCCTAGGTACATGTGCATATGCCTCACAACCAAAAACATGAAGATGCCTTACTAAAGGCTTTCTACCAGACCACACCTCCATGGGTGTCTTTCCAACAAGAGCTGATGTAGGAGATTTTTTTACCAGATAGCAAGCAGTGGTAACAGCTTCAATCCAAAACTCTTGTTCTAGGCCAGCTTCACGAAGCATACTCCTAGCCTTCTCCATCAGTGTCCTGTTCATCCTCTCTACAACTCCATTTTGTTGCAGGGTGTATGGAGTTGTATTATGTGTTTCAATCCCAAGTTCCTTGCAATATTTATCAAATTCTGTAGAACAAAACTCACCATCGTTGTTAGTTCTCAAACATTTAATCTTTTTACCAGTATGATTTTCGACAAAGGTTTTAAACTCCTTAAACTTACTATAGACTTTGGATTTGATTTTGAGAAAATAAATCCATGTCCTTCTATAGTAGTCATTTATGAAAGATATAAAATATATAGATTTTGATAACGAAGGAATATTAATAGGACCAAATACATTAGAATGAACAAGGTCCAACACACCAAAAGACTTATGAGAACTCAAATAAAACTGAACACGATTTTATTTTCCATATATGCAATGTTCACAAAAGTCAAACTTAAGATTACAATCATCTAAACCCTCAACAAGGTTTTTATTTTTTAGGGTACACAGACCCTTCTCACCAATGTGACCAAATCTCTTATGCCATAACATTTTCTTTTTAGCAGGAAGCTTAACTTCCAAGGCATGAATACAACCATCAGGACTAGAAATAATAGATTTCTTAACTACTCATTCAAATGGTGGGGATGAAGTGACTATTGCCCTCTTCCTTGAGTTAGAAGAACTATTGCATTGTACAATGCATGTCTCCAGCTTAAATAGAGTACCTCTCCTAGTACCCTTAGCAAGCACCATAGCTCCTCTAGTCATCTTGCATCCTTCTTTCAAAATAACAACCTACACACCTGCATCATTCAACATACTTATAGAAAGTAGGTTCCATGCTAAGTCTGGGATGTCCATAACCCTAGAGATCCCTTTCACTTGTCCATCAGGGAATCAGATAGAGACTCTTCCATGACCAACAATCTTTAGATGAGAGTCATCACCTAGACATACCTTTCCACCATCGAACTCCTCATACTTAGTAAACCAGTCTAGATGTGAGGTCATGTGGAATTATGCACCAGAATCAATCAGCCACACATCATCAGATGTATGGGTTGCCAAGGCTGTGATGAAAGCATCACTGATCATCTTGTGACTTGTCAGAATCTGAATTTGGGTTTTTCTTCTTCTTTTTCTTTTCCTCTTTGCATTCCTTTCATAAATGCCTAGATTTACCACAATTCCAACAAAGAGCCTTGGACTTTCTAGGAGATTTGGATCTCCCACGAGATTTGGATCTACCCTTCTCAGCTTTCTTGTCCTTCTTTTTCCCTTTCTCCTTGGGTCTTCCATGAACTACAAGAGCCTCTGTGGCTGCCTCAAAAGACTTTTTCTGCATCTCTTCAGACAACAGCGAAGAAACCACTTCATTCATTTTGAATGTGGATGTGGTGCTTCTAATAGCCATGACAAGATGATCCCACGAGTCCGATAAAGAACAACGTAAGGTCATATAGCGATCCTCCTCCTCCATCTTCACACCAACGGATGTCAATTGTGCAACCAACATGTTGAAGGCATTCATATGTTCTGCAACAAATCCTCCATCCTCCATTCAAAGAGAATACAACTTCTTTCTAAGACAAAGTTTGTTTACCAAGGATTTGGCTTGATACACATCTCCCAACATCTTCCAAAGCAAGTTTGTAGTAGTCTACTCATGGACATTTAACAGAATAGAATCAACAAGACTAAGTCTTATGAGACCCTTAGCCTTCCGATCTTTGAGATCCCAATTAGCTTATGTCAGCTAATTTTGTGCCAGAAATGGTTTCCCATAAATCTCCATCAACAAGCATGTCTTCCATCTTGAGCTTCCACGACTTGAAATTAGTGACATTGAATTTCTCCACCTCTATTCTTCTGGATGTTCTTGCCATCTTCTCACTGCAACAAGATCACAAAATACTCTACACAGACTCCCACTCAATCAAATATTAGCTTAAAAAACCCCTACCCAACAACTAGGATCACAGGTGATCAAGCTCTGATACCAACTAAAAGGAAGCAAGGTATGCAGAACACACTTCCTACACCAATCTAACAAGGGGAATGGAGTGCAAATTTGTTTTAACCCTTACAATTACAGCAGCATTAAACTAATAACATAAAGATTTCAGCAGCAACAGAACACAGAAAGAAGGTGACACAAGATATACCGTGGGAAAACCTTTTTTAGTTAAAAAGCCCCACACTCTAAAACCTACACAATGTATTATCAAAATAGCAATAGTTTACAATACACTTGCAATGCAAGTCTTTCAAGAGTTCACAAATGTTGATTCTAGAGTTATTCCAGTAGCATAACAGTACCTGTAAAAACACTATGCAACTACAACTCCAAACTATGCATTTTATAGAGATTACAAGGCATATCTTGAGAGCATCTTGGGATAGGCATCCACCTTGGTTAAATGACCATTTCCAACATCAAAGTACACTTGTCCTTGTTGTCCTTACATCCCTTACATCTATCATATATGGCAGATTTGACTTTCCCAATGTAGAGAGCTCCAGGCTAAAAATAGACTATGACAGATTCTCTTACGCGACTTACAACTATCATAAAATCTACCCACAATAGAAATCTTGAAAGTTGTAAGAGAATCCATCATACAATGCTGAATATAGAATATTCTACTTACAACATATCATAGCCCAACTTGGGCATCCAAAGATGCCAACCGACACTTGTCATTACTTGTCATAGGAATCTCCAAACATGGCCCTTACGCATCATAGATTCTGTCATATGGAATATTGCCTTCCACATGCCAAAGATGCTAACACATGGCAAATTAATACCACCTCAATATGGGATGCCCAAATCCATGTCACATTCCAAGTAAGCTACCATGTCACCATGCCATCTCAACTATGTGACAAAATTGAATGTGCAATCAAATACAACATTAGGCAATAATTAAATATATAATTAAATTACCAATGCTAGGAAATTGTAAAGGTTGAGACACCTTAATTCCCAACAAGGTAGTTAAGTGTATCTTCATTTTCTATGGTGTCAGTGTGAAAGGGTACAAGCTTTGGGATCTTGTGGCTAAAAAAGTGTTGTATAGAAGTGTTATTTTCAGAGAGCTAACACCTTCTCCTGTTGTTCTACAACCAGAAGAGAAAGAAAAGAAAGAGGATGTGGTTCAGTTTCCTTCTACCCCTAAGGAGATTGAATAGAAAGATTCTATTGGACCTGATGATGAGGAGAGCTCTAGCAGCTCTCAAAGTTTAGGAGAAGTAGAACCTTCACCTTAATCTTTGAGGAGGTCCACATGAATCAGGAAGCAACCTAAAATGTTTGGTTTTACATTTCTAGATTCTATTTGTGCTTATGCCTTGATTACTAACATTGATGAGCCTAGAACTATGACAGAGGCTATGGACATGAAAGATGAAGGTTCTTGGAAGGAGGCCATGGAAGATGAGATGGCTTCTTTGTTGATAACTAAGAGGGGGGGTGAATCAGTTTTCTTAATTACTTTAACTTTCTGATCTTCATTAACTATTAATGTAGCATCAAATCATATAAGCAAACATAACCATGAAATAGAGATAACATCAGTACACATAACACAATGGTTTTGACATGGAAAACCCTATTAAGGGAAAAACCATGGGGTGATTAACCCAAGATTGTATTCTCTGTTAAAAGAATAAGATAGTACAAAATGGCACTTGCCAATTAGGGCTCACTGCCCGAGCACACTGCTCACAAGAGGCTCATTGCCTACAAGAGACTCATTGTCTACAAGGTATAAGGTGACAAGATACTTGAACTAATGAGAAGCATCCACACATGCTGAGGTTCAGTTCCGGTTAGGCTCAATACACTGATCTGCTGCACTTCATTCTTCCTCTTCTTTGCTGCTATTGTCCTATCACATTCTAGACCAATCTTACTGCCCTCACACTACTCTTCTGCTTTTCTTCGTACCTCACCACACACCACACACACCTTCACATCTAAAACCATCTTGTATATATATCCGCACCAATGATTTCAACACCTTTCTAGTCGGCATCCGGAATAGTCAATATTTTCCTAAACTCTAATCTGTCAGCTGAATCCTTGCTTACCAAGTGATGCGTATCAAGGAGATGCTTATAGAAGTCATCAATCATGTTGGCCAATTATGAGTGATACCTCAGGAATCTTGATCACCATCAATAACTGATCTGGATTAAGGTCTGATGCTGTGTCGGTTAGTTCTTCCTCTGTCAACTCTGCCAAACAGGAACCCAACACTTAGGTGCTCATATCTCTTCACTCTTCCATCACCAGAGGCTCAATTCCTAGAATATATTAGTCAAGGTACACCTCTTGACTTCCCCAAGTCTACACTTTACTAAGATACTTTCTCTGAGAGATCTGGACCTGACCGTCAGACCTAGCCACATGCTCTGTTCTTGCTTACCAGACCACAACACTCTTCAATCTGACTTCCGGTATAGGCACACCATGTCCTGCGGATGGATGGGATGAACTTTGTTGCCATCAATGACAACAATCATGAAGCTACACAGTGTCTCTTGCCAACAATCTCCCCCTTTGGCATTGATGGTAACACTTAGTGAAAAATGACTAAGTGTCACACTGCTCTCCCCCTTGGCTAATGCTCTGTTCTAATATATACTTTACCGAAGCTCCCCCTTAGCTGGATCCCACATTTTTCACTGCTCCTCACTCCCCCTTTGACATCAATGGTAAAGGGTGGGGTCCGAACACCAAAATATCCAAAAATAATCTATACTTGGCTGCATAAAACATATGTACATGTTTTACTTACATATATTAAATATTATCTGCAAAAGTGGTCTTTAGCTGTACCACTTCTGTCGCCCAACTCTTCTTCATCTTGTCCAAAATTGAGATGTGACCACTCAACAGGAATACAAAAGCTTTTGCCCTCTTCAAATCTGTAGGATCACTGGTCCGGGTTGTGGTTTGAGCATCATTTAGGGCTTCATGCATGGCCTCGAACTTAGGGATAATTATCCCTCTAAGTTCACTCAACCTACTTATTCTATTTTTCTTCTCCTTCTCAAGCTTCTTAATTTCATTCAAGACTACAATAGTCTAACATTCTTGATTTATTATGGAAGTGGTGAGAGGATCAAAATTCTAAGATAGTCTTGTTAGTTTATCCTCCTGTTCTTTCACTTTCTTCTCAATCTCCACTGTTACTTCGGACCATGATAGACAAAATTTATACATTTTCCTACCATCTTTAAGAGCATTTTCTAAGCTCTTTATCCCTATATCCATATTTCTCCTATCATTGGTTATTAGTCCTTGTACTTTGAAGAATCTCTTTTCCAAAAACTCCTTCCGAACTTTATCTTTTGCTGACTTTTCTAAGGAATCAAAATGTGTGCTAACACTATTAACTAGAGATTTGAGATTACCGGATGAAGAGGCTGAGGGATCTGTCTGAAAAGATGGCATGATCTTCTCTAATACACTGGATGCAGTTTCTATGAGATTGTAGTCTTCCATGTGAGACTTCAGAAGTTTTTCTTTTGCCTTTGCTAAAGTAAAGGATGCTAGCTTCATGGTTTGAACTAGGGAGAGGGAGTCAAAATTGAACGGTCCTTGAAGAAGTTTCGGTTCATCAAATTCCATCATCTCCTTGGTCAGGAATTCTTCGACTGCTTCTACTATGTCTCTTGCCGGTGACAAGGTTTTCTCCCCTTCTGCAGCCTTACCACTATCATCTATTACCTTCTCTATTGGAGTTTTCTCTCCTTCTACAGCCTTGCTACTATCATCTTCTTTTTCCTTCTCCTCTGCTTCTTGACTGATCTTCTCTTCTACTCTTTCTTCTCCTTTGGATCCAGAGTCTGCAGGGGAAATCAGATGAGAGATATTTGCTTCTTCTTGGACTTCCTCTTCCAGAATAGAGGAATCTAAATCCTTGGCTTTTTCTTCACCTGTCTCCTTTGCCTCTTCTGTCATTGTCTCAGTAGATTCTTCTTTGTCATCCATGTCCGAGGGATCATCTCCTAAGTCCTCTATAATAGGAATATTGAATCTTTTGTATGCATTCCAGAGGATGTCTTCTATTTCTTTAGCCACCTTGTCAGTCTCTCCAAGCATAAGTTGATTCATTCTAGCTTTGCTCCGAAACTCATCCTTGCAATCTTTGAAGATCATATTTTTTTGCTTAGGAGTGATGGAAGGATAGAGCTGAATGGCTATCTATTCCCAGATCTCCATATCCTTTGCTTTAGCATTATTCTTTCTGATTTCAAGTTCCTTCTCATGACTTTTAGGAATTAGGGATATGATTTTGATGAAAGCTTTGTTGTAGATATTCAAATATCTGACTATGGCATCTTGCAGGATCTTCTGGTTAGCTTCACTATATTCATCATAGAATTCTATTAATGTTTTTAGGTTTCTATCCATAGTAATTACCTTGATGATATCGTCAAGAGTAGGCTTCTCAACACTTTTATTTATCTTTTCTTCTTCCTTGTCTAGACCAGTAGAGGGTTCACCGAATGTTTTCTTCTTCTTCTTCATTTTCTTGACCTCTTCATCAGATTCAGTCTCTTCATCATCCTTTTGACTGGCATAAGATCTTGTGGCTTTTGTCTTAGTTCTCTTCTCTCCTTTACCGGATGATTTTGCTTCCAGTTTTGATGCCTTTGAGCTCTTAGCAGTGGTAGGTGCAGAGGTCTTAGAGGATCTGGTCTGGGAGGGGACTTCCACCAGAGCACCTTCTTTCTCTATTTTTTCTTTATCTTTCTCTGCCCTTTCTATCTTCTCTCTATTTGCATCAAGAGCCTCCTTTAAAATTCCATGCTTCTTGGCAAAATCTTCTACTTCCCTCCTCACTTTTTTTTTAATTTCTGATTGTCTTAGCTCCACATGGATCTTCACACTTAATTCTTCAAAGGTTCCAAACCTTTCTGCTTTAGGATTCTTGGGTTGACTAAGCATGTGTTGAACATGTAGCTCAACAATTTTCTCATCTACTTCATACCCCATTGGCATGATCTAGACTATTCTTGGCTCTACTGCCTCCATTAGACATTGATCAGTTTCTACCATAAAGTATACTGTATCTTTATACTTTTCAACTAAAGAATGGGGGATTCTCTCTCTTGCTTGCATCATGCACTAAAAATTCTTGAAATAGCCCTAGAGTGTTGTATTCTGTGCCTTGGCATCACCAAGCCCATGTATATAATCTCTGATTTGGATGGCTATTGGTCTATCATTCTGCCATACCCAACCACTGGATCCAGGAAGCTCATTCATGAAGTAGAAGAACAAACACAGTATCAGCCCACCATACTTGAAGGAGTTTTTCTTGTCCTTCTTGATCTTTTGTAGGTTTTCCATCAGTTGGCTTAGAAGGAGTTCACAAAGATCATAATCTGCATTTTTTCTCAACATTTCATAAGCAGTGTAAATTGTAGTTCTGTGTACTAAATTTTCCCTGCTAGAGTGATATATCTTATAACCAATGATCATGGAGGCAAACTTGACATCCGGATCAGTGATGTCTTCTATTGTCATTGCTCTTTTGTCAAATTTTGGTCTGGTAGCCTCACTCACAATTTGATTTTTAACAGATTTGAGAACAGGAATCCCACTGGATGAGTGCAATCTGATAACTGCCCTAATGGCATCCTTGGTTATCTTAAATGGCCTCATCAACCATAAAAAGTTATCATGCATTCTACTTAGAACATACTAGACCCATTCATCTTCTGCAAAATAGGGGAAATGAATGCACTGACTGAAATGTTTATCCCTGATGACCTTGTATTGGGGTTTGAGATTAAATGAGTCATCTATCAGTTTCTTGTGGTAAATATCCATTAGTTTGGAGTCTCTGACTTCCTCAATGTTTGATGCAGAGCATCCACCACTCCCTCAACATTCCTATCGGTCAGACCTAGTTCCTTTCACACCGATATCCCACTTCATAATGATGTGTCCCTGACACCATATCGCTATGACCTACACCTATTGGCTTAGAAAAACACTTTCATTTCGATGCTTAAATCACCCATCATCGAGATATCTCCCATCGGCCGAGTAGTTTTCTCCTTCCCCAATCGCCTAACTCCCACTAATACCCTTTGATCAGTTAAATTGCCTATCGGCAACACTTAGTTCATTGGCCTCTCCGCAGAATGTCTCCCTGAAGCCTTTCTTTCACCGATGCATATGCTGACCTTATTGACCATCGGCCACACTTCCTCTATCGGCAAATCCCTTACCACTCCTACCGATCGTTATCCTCTCACTGATCTATATTCACCTTTGGTTGCCTATCGGCAATAATTACACTATCAGACTAGCGGCGGAAGGTCTCCCCAACACTTCACCTCACGTTGACGCTGAACTCCTTATCGCCAGGACATATAACTATCAATGAAATCTTCATTCTCTCTACCAATAGCACTTGTCACTCTGAAACCCTTCATGCTAACTCCCTCATCAGCTAGACATCCACCATCAGTCCAACATTAAGCCACTCCGCTGAGATACCTCCTTATGCTGATATACTCTTCATTGGTAACACTTTGCAACTGTCACCCCGATGCAACCACAACTTCGCCTTTACTTGACTTCCTATTGTCGGTTCTCCAGCGATGACCTGACTTGCTTCCAGGGAGGTTTCTCTGACCTGATTTACCCTACACATCCTAGCACATACCCATGCTAGGGTTCTTCAACATCTCTGGCCTGTGATCCTGCAAACGAACATAAAATGCAAACTAAACTCTAAACTACTGTACATGACCATTCCTCTGATTCACAAAATCAACCAGAGGAATGGGATGAAGAATCCATTTGGCCAATCAAAACAATGATTCAATTACACAATGAGATCAAATGATTTAAAACACCAACAGAATCTTGATTAGCTTTCAAAAGATGCGATTATAGTACTTTATTTTTCCACCAGCATAATGTAACTTCTCAATATGTTTGTCTCTTAAAATGACCCAATCTAGGGATATTTATCTACTCTTAAGGAGTAGTACAGACTTATCTTCAAACAACTAGGAGAGCTAACTACCTCCCTCGATCCAACAAACTTAGCTATCCTAACAAACTATAGATCAGCAAATGATCTTGAAACTTACAACTTGATCCTAAATACAACTAACTGAACATGCATTGGTCCAAGCTAACCTTATTACATTGCATTGGTCTTATAAGACCTTCTTGGAAACATCAACAAGACTTAAAACTAACTAACTACCTCATGGAGGCCACTGTAAGGTAGGTGCTCCTGCACCATACTCCCCAATAGAAAAAGAACTCATGTCCCATGAGTTAGGTTGTGGAAAAATTCCACCTATACTCTTTGCCATCTCAGTGTTCTGACCTATTCTAGCTTTATACTCTACTATCTCTTGGCTGCTCCAAGATTTCTGAACTGCAACTTGCCGTCTTGCAAGTAAACCCTCATGCCTATCAATTTAGGCTCTGTTCATACATACCCTGTGTTTGCCAATTTGTCTAACCAACACCTCTGTCTGAATACCTAGTTGAATAATCTTAGGAATTGCTTCTTGAACTTCTACAATGTTCAAATCTGTCTTCCTGTCAACTTTTATAGGACAAACAATAGTCCCAACTACAATCACATCCTTGTCTTGCCAATCAATTTGTGGCTGCTCATAAACCTATTGTTTGGTCTGCTGCTGATCCACTTGATCGCTATCAGTCTGAACTGAAACCTTCTTCATACTTTGATCTCTTTTCCTTGAGATATCATCAACTGCTATTATGCCTTGGACTGTAGGCATCTGTACAAATTCCTTCTTACACTTCTAGGTTTCACGGAATGAGCTCGATCAGATTGTTGGAAGAGTTGACTTCTGTGGTTGATCTTTGAGAGACTTGAGACAATCTGTTTGTAGAGCTCTTTTTCTTCTTCTTCTCGAATGCAAATGTACAAATGTTGAGCAAATGAACCCTTTTATTTTTGAGAAAACCCTAATTCCACATTGTAATAAATGCGCAACTTAAGTCATTCCGGTTGCCTTGTTCTTCTTAATCTGAGATAGATCTTTTCTAGATCACTGAGATACACTTGGATTTATTCTTGGTGATTAATGATAATCTATTTTCCTTTCCATAATCATTTGATCTATACACAGATCAAGATTCCTCAATTTTGAATCAAGTCGGATCTAATTGAGAGAAATCTTCTTTTACCGGATGATAGTCAAACCAGATCTATCTTGGAAGATTAGACTCTTCAAACTTTCTTGCGGATCTTTCATATCTTTACCAAACCTACTTTAGATGTTTCTCTAAGAATCCTTTAATCCACTACTTCTCATGTGCCAATTTTAAGAACCAATTGACTGGCTAGGGGAATTGGTTTTTCTTAGTGACTCCCCCTGAGCCAAAGCTCATCTATTCAATTTCTGGAAGGATTATCAGCACCAGATTCTGGTGCAAATCCATCCCCAACATTCTATGTGCTTCTCTTCACCCAAATCTTATTCATCTCCCTTTGAATTTCATCCGCGTTCACTTTTCCTTTTCCTTTGTCTTGGTTATGATTATGCTATTCCGGACCCCTTTTGTCTTGATTCCTACTTCTACAGAATTTGGCAATATGACCGGATCTATTGCAATTGTAGCAAACAACATTTCTTTGCATATTTGACTGATATCCTCTTGATCTACATTGATTAGCCAAATGTCCCATTCTATTGCATGCAAAGCATCTACCATTGAATGAATTGTTCATTTGCATGTTTCTACACTCATGGGATTTGTGACCATACCTTTTGCAATTGAAGCACTATCTGGAGAAGGATGTATTAGTCTGATTCATTCTTCTTCTACACTGATTTGCTTTATGACCAAAGTTATTGCAGTTGTGGTAGTATCCATTGAAAGATGGATATCTTTGAGCATTTGGTTGCCTTACCTGAGGTCTTCTCGGCTTGTTTCTTGGATTTTCTAATCTGGAGTTCTTCTGACCGGATCTAGAGCTTTCACCTTTTTCATACCCCAAGCCTTGCTTGTCATCTACCCTCTTTTGGATTTGAAGAACTTCAAGTTGAGCAGAGCTTATCTTGAATTTCTCTTTGTATTCATTTGTTGTTTGAAGATCCCTTTTAAGAGTGTCAATCTAATTCTCAAGTTGATCTTCATTATCTCTTGCTTCTTCAAGGTCAGATTCCAGATGTCTGATTATTCTATCCATTTTATCGCAGTCTTCTAATTTCTCCTTGAGAGATTGTCTTAGATCATCTTCAGTTTTTCTTTTCTCTTCAATTTCTTGGGTGAATTTCATAACTCCTGATTCCATTTCATGTCTTACCATAATGACCTCTTTTGACAACTTTTCACATAGCTTGGTCTTCTCCTTTAGGTCTTCATTTGTATCATTTGCTTCACCTTGACTTGCTAGTTACTAAAGTAGATCCTTTCTCTTTTTCATAGAGATACTCAGTTTCCCTTTTAGTTCATTTATGAAGTCATCAGCCTGTTTGAGTCTTTCCTTCAATTCATTGACTTCAAAGTTAGATTGCTCAAAATCATATAGGGCAGACTGAAGTTGTTCCCTCATACCATACACATCCATTTGAATTCCTAGGTCTTCCTCAAGCTATTAGGCTCTATTTTGGAGGAACTTGGCTCTGATAACAATTGTTGATAACTGAGAGGGGGGGTGAATCAGTTATCTTAATTACTTCAACTTTCTGATCTTCATTAACTATTAATGCAGTATCAAATTATATAAGAAAACATAACCATGAAATAGAGATAACATCAGTACACATAACACAATGGTTTTGACGTGGAAAACCTTGTTAAGGGAAAAACCATGGGGTGATTAACCCAAGATTGTATTCTCTATTAAAAGAATAAGATAGTACAAAATGACATTTGCCAATTAAGGCTCACTGCCCGAGCACACTGCTCACAAGGGGCTCACTGCCTACAAGAGACTCACTGTCTACAAGGTATAAGGTGACAAGATACTTGAATAGATGAGAAGCATCCACACATGCTGAGGTTTAGTTCCGGTTAGGCTCAATACACTAATCTGCTGCACTTCATTCTTCCTCTTCTTTGTTGTTGCTTTCCTGTCACATTCCGGACCAGTCTTACTGCCCTCACACTGCTCTTCTACTTTTCTTTGCACTTCACCACATGCCACACACACCTTCACATCTAAAACCATTTAGTATATATATCCGCACCAATGATTTCAACACCTTTCTAGTCAGCATCCGGAATAGTCAATATTTTCCTAAACTCTAATCTATCGGCTGAATCCTTGCTTACCAAGTGATGCATATCAAGGAGATGCTTATAGAAGTCATCAATCATGTTGGCCAATTATGAGTGATACCTCAAAAAGCTTGATCACCATAAATAACTGATCCAGATTAAGGTCTGATGCTTTGCCGATCAGTTCTTCCTCTGTCAACTCTGCCAAACAGGAACCCAACACTTAGGTGCTCATATGTCTTCACTCTTCCATCACTGGAGGCTCAATCCCTGGAATATATCAGTCAAGGTACACCTCTTGACTTCCCTAAGTCTACACTTTACTAAGATACTTTCTCTAAGAGATCCGGACTTGACTGTCAGACCTTGCCACATGCTCTCCTCTTGCTTACCGGACCACAACACTCTTCAATCTGACTTCTAGTATAGGCACAAGATGTCCTGCGGATGGGTGGGATGAACTTTGTTGCCATCAATGACAACAATCATGAAGCTACACATTGTCTCTTGCCAACATTCTTTGGAAAAGAATAAAACTTGGGACTTCGTGCCTTTTCCTGATGGATGGAAACTTGTTCAATGCAAATGGGTGTTCATGAAGAAATTTGGAGCAGATGGAAGTGTTGAGAAGTATAAGGCTAGATTGCTTGCGAAGGGGTATTCAGAAGTGGAGGGAATTGATTATGGTGAAATTTTCTCTCCCGTTGTAAAGATAACATCTATTCGGTTCCTGTTATCTCTTTCAGTAGCTTATGACTTAGAAGTGGAACAAACGGATGTGAAGACAACTTTCCTTCATGGTGACTTGGAGGAAGAAATTTATATGTCACAGCTAGAGCACTACGTTCTGAAAGGTAAAGAAAATTTTGTTTGTAAGTTAAAGAAGTCTTTGTATGGTTTAAAGCAATCTCCTAGGATGTGGTACTTGAAGTTTGATGCCTTTGTGTTGTCCATTGGATTTTTGAGATCGAAATTAGATCATTGTGTGTATTACAAGTTTGACAATGTTTGTATTCTCATTATTGGACTATATGTTGATGATATGTTACTGATTGGGAATGGTAAGAATATGATTTATGATTTGAAGTCTCAGTTGTTAGTATAGTTTGAAATGAAAAACTTAGGGCAGCCAGGTACATTATGGGGATGGAGACTAGAAGAGACAGAGCAAATAGAAAACTTTGGTTAAGCCAAAGTAAGTATGTAAAGACCATGTTGGAGAGATTCAACATGGCAAATTGTAGACCATTATGTGTTCCTATTTCATTAGGGACAAATTTATCTGTAAATTATTGTCCAAAGTCTCCTTCTGAGATGGAGGATATGAGCAGACTACCTTATGCTAGTGCAGTTGGTAGCTTGATGTATTCTATGGTCTGTACAAGACCAGACATTGCCCAAGCAGTGGGAGTCCTTAGTCGATTTATGGATAATCCTAGACGGGTACATTGGGATGTAGTTAAGAGAGTGTTTAGATATTTTAGGGGTACTTCTAAGTATTCCTTATGTTATCATGGTTATCCTATAGGACCTCAGCATTCCATGAGTATTTTTTGATTTGTGGATTCTGATTGGGTAGGTGACATTGACAGTAGGAGATCCACCAATGCTTATGTTTTTACCATGTTTGGTGGTGCCATTAGTTAGATGAGTAAGCCACAACCTGTGGTTGCTTTGTCCATGACAAAAGCAGAGTACATGGCAGCAACTCATGCTTGTAAGGAAGCCATTTAGCTTAAGAGGTTGTGTTCAGATATTGCTTTTGGTGGAGGAAAGATTACTATCTGTTGTGACAATCAGAGTGCAATTTTCTTAACAAAGAATCCTACTTTCCATGCCGAAACAAATCACATTGATGTTTAGTATCATTTTTTTCATGATATGGTAGAAGATGGGAAGGTGATATTGGAGAAGGTTGAAACTTTGAAGAATGTTGTAGATGCATTGACTAAACCTGTGGGCACAAAAAAGTTTAGATGGTGTTCGGAGTCTATGGGCCTCTTGGCCCCTAGAAGTTAAATCTTGTCTTTCTATTGGCTCTTGCAAGGTGTTTGAAAAGTCAGAGAATGTTGGGAATTAAGATGTCTCAACCTTGCAATTCCTAGCATTGATTAATTAATTAATTATTTATGAAAGGAAGCTAGGTGTGCAGAAAATGCTTCCTACACTAATCTAATGAGGAGAGGGCTATGAAAATTCAAATTATTCCTTACAACTACAGAAACATAGAACATTTAAATGAGATATTGCAGCAATACACATGAACTAGAAAGAAGACAGAAGAAGAGAGATAGATATATGGTGGGGAAAACCCTTATCGGGTAAAAAATCCCACACTCAGAAACCTGCACAATGTATTAACAAATATGAAAGAATGTTTACAATACACTTTCAATGCAAGCTTCAATGGTCTTTGACAATCGTATCTAGAGTCAATCTAATAGCATAACAGTACCTGTAAACCTATAATCCAAACTCCATCTCCAAGCACCTGTTTATATATAAAATACAAGGCCAAATAGGTTAATCTTGGGATGGGCGTCCAACTTGGTCTCATGGCCCAAAACCCATGCCTAGGGAAACTTGGTCAACATTGTAGAATGTGCTTGCCACTTGTCAACAACTCCCATCCCAAAGAGGTCACCTATTTCCAAAATGGGCTATGACAGATGCTTTTATGACACTTACGACCGTCATAGAATCAGTCATAGCAGTTACAACTTATAGTTGTAAGAGAATCTGTCATACGCATGCTATAAATAGTATATTCTCTTACAACATGTCATAGTGCACCTTGGGGTGCCCAAATATGCCTTTTTCAAAGATGCTAAATGACACATGTCCTCACCTGTCTTACAAACTTCTATTTCTGACTCTTACATGTCATAGATTCTATCATAGGAATCCATCATAACCGTTTCAGTCAATATTCTCTTACACAACATGGAAGATGCCGACACATGGAAAAATGCTCCTACCACAAAGTGGGATGGCTATCTCCTCATGTGAGGACAAAATTACAAGTTGTCATATTCCATGTAGGATTGACACATCACCATGCCACATCCCACAATATGACAATATGGAATTTACAAATATTTACAACATAGGCAATTAAATAATACATACAAACATTAATAATGTAAGGAATTACCAAGGTTGAGACACCTTAATTCCCAACAATTTATTTAGTTGCCTATGATGTAATTTATGTTGCACATCCTATTTTTCTATTTAGTGTGAAGTGGCATGGTGAGTTGTCACTCAACTTGCAAGGTGACTAGGATGGTCAGCTTATCCCATGTGGATATAGGTGTCCCATATGAGGTGGCACTAATATGCCATGTGTCGGCATCTTGTGGTATGATAGAGGTGTTATTATGTATGGTAGAATCTATGACGTGTAAGAGTCATGTATAGAGATTCTCAAACAAGTGAAGACAAGTGTTGTAAAGTATCTTTGCATGTGGAGAAGGCATCTTTGGGTGCCCAAGTTGGGCTATGACATGTTGTAAGAGGAATATGCTATATTTATCTTTTATGACAGATTCTCTTACAACATTTAAGGTTGTTATGTTGGACAGATTTTATGAGAGCTGTAAGATGCGTAAGAGCATCTATCATAGCTATTTTTAACCTGGAGTGCTCCAACCTCGGGAAGTCAAATCTACCATGTATGATATATGTAAGAGAGGTATTTGCAACTTGGACAAGTGTCCTTTGATGTGGGAAAATGGCTATGTGGCCAAGATGGATGCCCATCTCTAGAAGCTTCATGTTTATGCCTTTTAATTCTATAAAATGTATTGTTTTCGAGTTCTAGTTGCATAGTGTTTGTATAGGTACTATTATGCTTCCAGAATCACTCCAGAAACAACATTTGATATTAAACTAAATATAGTTTGTTAATGGTCACTTGTGTATAGATAAGGCTTATCTCCTTGGATTTTTGCTTTTGGCTATTCCTAGCCTTGTATCCTCTTTATAAGTAGCTCTACTGTATCATTGTATATAACTATTCTTTAATAAATATATTCTCCATTACCTTCTGTAACATGGTATTAGAACCATTTCCCTTCTGCGCTTCTCTATGATGTACAGATCTAGCTTTTAAGGCACCATTTCATTTCATTTTTTTTAGCTACAACTACATGAGGGTTTCTTCATGTCTGGTCGTGCCTTAGTTATCAAGTGTATGTCTATTACTAGGATACACCATTTTTTTGGTGTCTAATACATTCTTTTTAAATCACAGATCTCTAAGTTTTTAGTATTTTTTCTGCAACTCATTCCTTAGTGTCTTTCTTCATCGCGATTTCTTTGAAGGTCATGATTTTTTTTCAGCAAATCTCGTGTTTCTCTTTTGGCTGCCATCGCTTATTCTATCATTGGCATATCTTTTGGGAGGTGTCTACAAATTCACACCCTCTCCTTGTTTGTTCTGGTCTTCCTGCAAAATGTGACTTTATCAAGTGATTCTTTGTTGTGGTTACACTTTGGTTGGGTTCTTAGCACTTTTCCTCTAAAGTTCCACATCCTGAATTGCTAGTATCTTTAGCTACTGCATTTTGTATGTGGTGGATATTTGCTACTGCCTCCTTAGTGGTAGTTTGTGAGTTATCCCTAAGCACTCAGTTCAAAGGCCTATCTATCAAAATTTCTTGTATACGATGAGCTCGAAGATGCTAATATCTCTACTCCTTGGGTTCTATGCCTCGACACTCGTGCGAGGGCTTGCTTGTGTTTCCAATTTTTTGGAATTTTCTTGTTCATCTTCTAGTGTTATGCTTTCTGCACCTCGAAAAGCATGAAGATGGTACATTTTACCAAAAAGAAGAAGCCCACATTTTATGCCTTTATGGCTAAATGTTGTGCAGATCACATCAAGTCCTCTACATGGTACATTGATTCAGGTGCTTCTTGGCATTTCACACATCGGTAAGACTAGTTCACTGAGTACACACCATTTCAAGACTCTGTCATCTTTGGAGGAGGCGAAGAGTATACAATTGTCAGAAAAGGCACTGTTTAGATATAGTCTGGTAGGAGAAATCTAATATTTCTTGATGTTTACTTCGTACCTGGCATGGAGCTAAACCTTCTCTCTATCAGTCAGATCATGTGACACTCACCTCATCTAGATGTTGTATTTAGTATGCACTCATGCCAGATAGTGGATCATGAGACCCGCATCACTATTGCTCAGGATCTTAAGGATCATGGTCTATATAGACTCATGGATTTTGGTGATTCTCCAGAGTGAGCTATGGTAGCCAAGAACACTTCCATCAGTAAACTCTGGCATCAATGGTATGGGCATCTAAACATGCACTATATCTCTTAGTTAGCTAGGGAGAATCTAGTTGGTGGTCTTCTAGAAATTCAGACACAACTTCCTGGCATTTGCGACACATGTCAAGCTGGCAAACAATATAGGACTCCATTTCCTGACGGTGATAAATGGAGAGCATCCAAGGTTTTGCAGTTGGTTCATGTTGATGTATGTGGGCCAATGAACACTTCTTCAGTCACTGGGTGTAGATATTTTCTACTTTTTGTTGATGATTTTAGCAGAAAGATGTGGGTGTACTTCCTAAAAAATAAATCTGATGTACTCAGTACATTTTAGTAGTTCAAAGCCTTGGTGGAAAGAGTCAGGGTGTCCAGTTGTCTCTCTTTAGTTTGATAATGGGGGGGAGTTTTGTTCCTCTAACTCCACCCATTTCTATGCTACACATGGCATCAAATGTCAGCTTACTACACCTTACACACCTCAGCAAAATGGTGTTGTCGAGCATTGTAATCGTACTATTATAGAGATGACATGTTCTATGTTAGAACATCGAAGTGTTCCTAAGAAGTTCTGGACTAAAGCAGTCTACACTGCTGTCTATCTTCTGAACAAATCTCCCACCTATGCGGTTAGAAAAATGACTCCTGAAGAAGCATGGTCTAGACGTAAACCTTGTGTCAATCATTTGAAAGCTTTTGGCTCCATTGCTCATGTTTGGATTCCAAATGTCAAGCACACTAAGCTGGACCCCAAAAGCTAGAAAATCATGTTCACTGGCTATAGTGAAAATCATAAGGCTTATAGATTGATTGATGTAGACACTAATCATCCCATATTCAGTCATGATGTAGTAGTTGATGAGACTACTGGGCCCTTATTGTTATCTACTCATTCTGGGGATCAATCTTTGGAGACTTCCAATTTGGGTGTTCGCATTCCTCTTACTCCACTTGATGGGAGGGCTCTTGAGGTTATGCCTGTCTTTTCATCGATTGATCAAGCACCTGTCCCTCCTCAGGATATTCAGGACCTGCCTAATCTTATTCCTATTCCTCCTGGTCATACTGATGCATCTCTTTCAGATGGTGGTTCCCCTACTCTTCGGCCTAAATGGTGGGCCAAAATAATTGGTGATCTTCATGATAATGAACTCGTCGAGGGTAGATCTACTTGAAAGAAAAGCAAACTACAAAATACTACCAATTTTGCCCTCATGGCCAATCTTCACATCATCTCAGAACCTCAAACATATTCTAAGGCTAAAGGTGTACCTAAATGGGAAAAGGCTATGGATGCTGAGCATCATAGTCTTCTAAAGAACAATACCTGGGTTCTTGTTGATCTTCCACCTGGGAAGAAACCCATTGGGTGCAAATGGGTTTACAAAGTCAAGTACAAGGATGATGGAACTCTTGACAAGTATAAGGCTTGGTTAGTTGCCAAAGGATTCTCCCAGCAAGAAGGCATTGACTATGACGAGACCTTTGCTCCTATAGCCAAAATGAGTACCATTAGGCTTCTTCTTGCTATGGCAGCCCAATTTGGGTGGAAAGTCCATCAAATGGACATCAAGAGTGCCTTTCTCAATGGTGATTTATAGGAAGAATTCTACATGACACAACCTCTAGGCTTCAAGGTTGCTGGTAAAGAACACCAGGTGTGCAAACTAGTGAAAGCTCTTTATGGTCTCAAATAGGCTCCCTGGGCATGGTACATGAAGATTGATTAGTACCTCGTGGATCATAGTTTTCAACGGAGTCTTTTTGATTCCAATCTATATGTTCAAAAGTATGCTGATGATAGTCTCTACATTGTTGTCTATGTCGATGATCTGATTATTACTGGTAGCTCTGAGCAGTTGATTCAAGCAATCAAACATGATCTCAGTCAAACCTTTTACATGACAGATTTAGGACTCCTGTACTATTGTCTAGGTATTGAGGTTTGGCAGCATCCGAACAGTATCTTCATTTCTTAGTCTAAATATGCTAGAAGTCCATTGGACAAATTCCAGATGACAAACTGCAAAACAACTTCTACACCCATGGAAAAAGGGTTGAAACTCTCAACTAATTCTGATTGTCCTGTAGAGATTGAATCTACATTCAAGCAATTAGTTGGCAGCCTCATTTATCTTACTACCACTCAACCTGATCTTAGTTTTACAATCAGCTACATCTCTTGCTTCATGACTAGTCCTAAAATTACCTATTGGGTTGCAGCAAAATGTGTGTTGAGATATGTGCAAGGCACTTCAGACTTTGGCATTCTGAATGGCAGGTGCAAAGATCCTCAACTACTTGGTTTTACCAATTCAGATTGGGTAGGTTCTATTGATGACAGGCAGTCTGCCTATGGATATGTTTTCAGTCTAGGCACGGGTGCCGTCACTTGGACTAGAAAGAAGCAACATGTAGTCACTATCTCCTAGACCGAAGCTGAATATATGGGAGCCATTAAAGCAGCCTATGAGACAATTTAGCTTCAAAGGATGCATTCAGAAATGCAAATGCCTCCCTTAGGGCCTTCACCCTTATATTGTGACAACCAAGGGGTGCTGAAACTTGCAAAGAATCCTATCTTTCATGAACAGACAAAACATGTTGATCTCACTTGTCATTTCATTCATCAGCTTGTTGAGGATGGATCCATTGTGTTGTAGTATGTTTCTACAAAGGACCAGACTGCTGATATTGCTACACCCTTAATATTGGTGTACATAGGGTTATGAATAGTCAGCTTGTGGCTATCTTAACTCCTAATTAAGTCATATTATCATTATTATATTGTTATTTAGTTGTTTAGGTTAGCCTAAGGCTTCTATAGGTCTATCTAAGTCAGCCTGGGTGATATCCTAGGCATAAATAGGTATATATAGGAGGTAGTGAGTCTCATTTCAGATCATATTGTGTATTGTGTTCTTATTGGAGACTATTGGAGGTATCCCCCTCGAAGTGGATTAGGAGGTTGCCCCCTCGAAGTGGCATATTATTATCAAGTATTTGCAGCATATTACTATTATATTTAGATATTGTGCAAGTTGTTTCATTACAAGTTGTATCAGAGCATGATCTTGGCACCGTAGAGGCAAGATTTTTTCTCAACATTAGAGGTGATTTTGGGAAGAGCATAACTTTCAGATTTTAGTAAATTGTTTAAAGGTTTTTAAAGGGTTTTTGAAGCCCATATTAAAAAAGATACAGTCCAGATTTTAGAGGAATTGAAGCAAAAATAAGAGAGTTATTGTAAAATTAGGGTTTCCAACAAATTCACTCTCAAGGCAGTAAATTTGCTAAGTTTTTGGATTTTTTTCTGGGTAAGTGGTATCTTGGCCTTAGTAAGTTACAGTAAAAATTTCAAAAAATTTACATTTCATTTGTGTGATTTATTTCAAAAATATTGGTTTCCATCATGACGGGGCCTGCAACAAGAGGCAAAAAGAATGCTGCCACACCGGGGAAATCCTCTGATAAGGATGAGGAAATAATAGAGGATAGTAATCCCAATGAGGAAATGAGTAAAGTCAAAGAAGATGTGTCCTCAATTAAGAGGGATATGTGTGACCTAAGAGGAGATATATCAGATCTACGAAGCATGTTCAGCGCCTATATGAATGAACCAAGAAAGGAGTTCTCAAGCAACCAAGGTGAAGCCTTCAAGTCAGCTAAAAATGACACAAATTTTAATATTCCTATGGGATCTAGGAATTTCTTTCCTAAGGTGGATATGCACAAGTTCGATGGTAAGGATCCTCTAACATGGATTAACCAAATGGAGAATTTTTTTGAAGTACATCAAATCCCATATGGACAAAAGGTCATGATGACTTCCCTATATCTAGAACCAGATCAATTCATTTGGTATCGTTGGCTTTGTACTCATCAGAGAAAAAAGGGTCTCACCATCTCATGGTCAATTTTTACAGAAGAACTCCAAGCACAATATAGCAATAGTGTGACAGACAACTTCTTCAGCCAGCTTGCTAAACTTCAACAAACAGGATCAGTTAAGGATTATATTCAAAAATTCCAACATCTATCATTAAGAGTGGATACAATTACAGAGGAGAACTTGAATGATTTATTCTTGGGTGGTCTCAAGGATTACATTCAACATGAGGTACGTATGTTTAGTCCTAGCTCAGTAAATGAGTCTTTTATCTTGGCACGCAGGGTAGAGGAGAAATATTTGATTCCTAGAAAGCAAGGGGCTAATATGACAAGAGAGAAAGGATATTCAACACCTTCTCTTCCTCAACCTACTAGGTTGACTCCACAGCAAATTGAGGAGAAAAGAGCAAAAGGGTTGTGTTTCAATTGTGATAGCAAATACAGTCGAGGACATAAATGTAGTGAAAAGAAATTGTTCTATATTGAAGGTCCAAGTGAGGAAGAAGAGGAGGAACCCATATTAGAGGAGGATAGGGAGTCAAGTGAGGAATCACATGATTCTCAACCAATCATTTCTTGTCATGCACTCTCAGGTTTCAGTGCACCACAAACTCTCAAGGTAGTGGGTTTCTTAAAGAAGTAGAAAGTAACAGTGTTGATCGACTCAGGTAGTACTCATAATTTCATCAACAAAAAGTTGGCAACTCATCTAAATTGTTTTATATATCCAGCCCCAGAGTTTCAGGTTTTGATTGCAGATGGGGGTACAGTTAGTTGTTCAGGGAAGTGTCATAGCATTAAACTATCCATGGGAGATTATCAACTTGATACCCCAATGTATGCAATATCCATGGGTGTAGCAGATATTGTTTTGGGAGTACAATGGCTTACTACATTGGGAACAATTGAGATGAACTTCCAAGAACTATTCATGAGATTTCAATAAGAAGGAAAGGTAGTGGAGCTAAGGGGGTTGAAGGCAAAATCCCCACAGATGGTAAGCTCTCATCAAATGCAAAAGTTGCTTAAGAAAGGAGCAGATGGATTTGTGGCCCAGCTATGTTCATTAGAAGTCTCTCAATCTAATACTTCTACTCATCTAGATTTACAAGCAATAATTGATCGTCACTCAGTGGTTCTTGGAGATATGCCTAAAGGACTTCCTCCTAAGAGGGATCATGACCATGCCATACAACTAGTTCTAGGGAGCCAACCACCAAACATCAGGCCTTATAGGTACCCACACATACAAAAAAGTGAGATAGAAAAAATTGTTGAGGAGATGCTAGAGGCAGGAATTATCAGGCATAGCCAAAGTGCTTACTCCTCACCTGTGGTGATGGTGTGTAAGAAGGATGAAACTTGGCGCATGTGTCTAGATTATAGAGTGCTCAACATGTACACCATTAAAGATAAGTTTCCTATTCTAGTCATTGATGATTTGCTAGATGAATTGAATGGAGCTATGTATTTTACCAAGTTAGATCTTAGATCTAGTTATCACCAAATTCAGATTAAGGAGGAAGATATTTGTAAGATAGCATTCCGAACTCATGAGGGTCATTATGAATTTTTGGTGATGCCATTCGGCCTTACCAATGCACCATCTACATTCCAAAGTTTGATGAATTCCATTTTTAAGAAGTTCTTGAGAAAGTTTGTGTTAGTGTTCTTTGATGATATATTGATTTATAGCAAGACTTGGGAAGAACATTTGCCGCATGTAGATCAAGCATTACAATTACTCAAAGATCATCAACTCTATGCTAAGCCATCCAAGTGTACTTTTGGTCTTAAGAAGGTGGAGTATTTGGGAGACATAGTTTCACATGAAGGAGTAAAGGTGGACCCTAACAAAATTAAGGCTATCATGGAATGGCCTATTCCAAAAACCATTAAGAAACTGAGGGGTTTCTTGGGATTGACAGGGTACTATAGAAGATTTGTGAAGAATTATGGTCGTATAGCAGCACCCCTCACCACTCTCTTGAAGAAGGATTCTTTTCATTGGAATGAGTCTGCTAATGTAGCATTTGAGCAATTGAAGGAGGCTATGTGTACAACTCTAGTGCTTGCCACTCCGGACTTCACCAAGGAATTCATTGTGGAATGTGATGCTTCTGGAAATGGGATAGGAGCAGTTCTCATGCAAGAAGGTTGACCAATTGCTTTTGAGAGTCATCAATTAAAGGGTAAAAATCAGCTCAAACCTATTTATGAGAAGGAAATGCTAGCAATCCTTCACGCAGTTAAACAATGGAGGCCTTATTTAATGGGTTGACACTTCAAGGTTAAGACAGATCATGATAGCCTAAAATATTTTTTGGAACAAAGACTATCCTCTGAAGAGCAACAAAAATGGGTCACTAAGATGTTGGGATATGACTTTGAGATTGTATATAAGAAAGGGAAGGAAAATATTGTGCCTGATGCACTTTCTAGGAAGGATGAGAAAGATGAAGCCTTATTGTGTGCCCTTTCAATATTACAAGCAAATTGGGTGGAAGAAGCCAAAGCAGAATGGCAAAATGATGTTGCAACAAGTAATCTCATCCAACAATTAAAAAGTGATCCTAGTAGTTCAGATAAGTTTTGTCTGAAGGGAGATATTCTTTGGTATAAAGAGCGTTTGTATCTCTACAAGAATTCCACTCTTAAACACAAGATTCTCACAGAGTTACATGAGTCCCCAGTTGGTGGTCATTCAGGATTTTTGAAGACATATCATCGGGTCAAGCAAGATTTTTTTTGGGAAGGGTTAAAAGGTGATGTTCAAAAATTTGTGGCTGAATGTTTGGTTTGTCAAAGAAATAAGGGGGAGACAATTAAGACACCAGGTCTCTTGCAGCTCTTATCTATTCCTAGCCAGCGTTGGGAAGAGGTATCCATGGACTTCATCATAGGGCTTCCCAAATCTAAAGGTCATAATGTCATCATGGTAGTAGTTGATCGCCTCACTAAATATGCACATTTCATTGCATTATCACATCCTTTTACAGTAAGTGTAGTGACAAAAGTTTTCTTGGAGAATATCCAAAAGCTACATGGTACACCTAAGGTTATTGTCAGTGATCGTGATCCTATCTTTACTAGTCACTTTTGGAAAGATTTATTCTCATGTTTGGGTACTCAATTGGCTCATAGTTCTTCATACCATCCTCAATCAGATGGGCAAACTGAGGTTGTTAATAAATGTTTGGAAGGATATCTACATTGTTTCACTTCAGAAAAGCAATCTCAATGGGTAGATTGGCTACCACTGGCAGAATGGTGGTATAACACTTCTTTTCATAGCTCATCAAAAATGTCTCCATTTTTGGCACTTTATGGATATCATCCTCCTTCCATCACATCATCATTAAAGGTGTCACCAAGAGTTCAGGAAGTAGAGGACCACTTGCATCATCAACAACAGATACTTTCAGGACTCAAGGAGAATTTAGCTATGGCACAAAATCGAATGAAACAACAGGCAGACCAACATCGTAGTGAAAGAAATTTTGAAGTTGGGGATTGGGTCTTCTTGAGATTGCAGCCTTATAAACAAATCTCAATGAAGCAACACAAAAAGAATAATAAGTTGTCTCCAAGATATTATGGGCCATACCAAATCATGCAAAAGATTGGTAGTGTTGCCTACAAGCTAGAGTTGCCACCAACAACAAAGATACATCTAGTTTTTCATGTTTTTTGTTTGAAGAAGGTAATTGGGCAGAATATTCCTACTCAAATAGTACTACTAGAACTCGATGAAGAAGGAAGAATAGTTTTGGAACCAGAGGGCATTCTTCAAACTCGCACAAAGAAGCTGAGGAATAGAACCCTCACTCAGTATCTCATCCAATGGAAGAATTTACTAGTTGAAGAGGCCACATGGGAGGATGAGGAGTTCATTCAAAAGAATCCACACTTGGTTAGCATTGAGGACAATGCTTCTTTGAAGAGGGGGGGCATGCTACACCCTTAATATTGGTGTACATAGGGTTATGAATAGTCGGCTTATGGCTATCTTAACTCCTAATTAAATCATATTATCATTATTATATTGTTATTTAGTTGTTTAGGTCGGCCTAAGGCTTCTATAGGTCTATCTAAGTCAGCCTAGGTGATATCCTAGGCATAAATAGGTATATATAGGAGGTAGTGAGTCTCATTTCAGATCATATTGTGTATTGTGTTCTCATTGGAGACTATTGGAGGTATCCCCCTCGAAGTGGATTAGGAGGTTGCCCCCTCGAAGTGGCATATTATTATCAAGTATTTGCAGCATATTACTATTATATTCAGATATTGTGCAAGTTGTTTCATTACAAATATTCTCACTAAGTGTCTAGGCCCAGACAAGTTTGTCAAATTTCAAGGGCATCTTGGTGTAGTTGACCAATTGACCATTAAGGGAGGGTATTAAACTAAATATAGTTTGTTAATGGTCAGTCATGTATAGATAAGGCTTATCTCCTTGGCTTTTTGCTTTTGGCTATTCTTAGCCTTGTATCCTCTTTATAAACAGCTCCGTTGTATCATTGTATAGAACTATTCTTTAATCAATATATTCTTTGTTACCTTCTGTAACATTTGAAGACTCCTGGAAGAACTTGTATTGCAAGTGTATTGTAAACACACCACTATTTTGATAATACATTGTGCAGGTTTTGGAGTGTCACTCTCTTTATGTGTTGTGTTGCTTCTATAATATTTATGTTATGTGTTTAACATTGCTGTAATTATAAGGATTAAAAAGAATTTGCATACTATTCCCCTCATTAGGTTGGTGTAGGAATTGTGTTCCGCATACATTGCTTCCTTTCATAAAATAACTATGTAAACTTAAGCTAAGTGTGAATAGGTCAATCTTAGCAAAGGTGTTATCCTAACTAGTTACATAATGACCTTATTTACATTAACAACTCTCACATCAAACTCTAGTAAAAAGTGTACTTAGCCATAAGCCATAAGTAATTTAGTGATGGGTGAAGGCTACCTTAAGGTTTGTACATATAATAAAACTCTAGAATATTTGTTTTAACATGTTTTATATTGTTGGGAATCATAGTGATGGGTGAAGGATACCTTAAAGTTTGTGCATAAAATAAGGACTTATGAATGCAAATGGACTTAGGTTTTGTAGAATTTTTAGATGGGGAGCAGGATTTGTGGGATTTTTGGGATTTCAAATTTTTGATACAATAGGTTTTGGATGCTTCATTTGGATTGATTTATTTGTTCTTGGGGATCCACATCATTTTTCTTTTTTTTTTTCTTTTGGGAGCATGGCCATTTGTAGCCTTTTGGATTCTTGATTGTGCTTATATTTTGAGTATTAATGCCCTTCAACATGATAATCTTGAGAATTTTGTGGATTCTTTCCTTTATGTAAGGATGCATCTAAATTTGTATTTTTGAATCCCTTTAGGTTGGTGGTAGCTTCATGTTTGGGAGATGTGTGCATTCGTTGATCTTGATTAGGGATTTTAGGGGATTTAGAGGAGTGGTATGTGTGGATGGATGGATTAGGGGATTTAAAGATGGGGATATTACGAGTTGGTAGGAGGGGAGGTAGATTGGATGGAGGGAGATGTATGGTCACATGATTTTGAGAATGGCATGATGATGGAGGAGGGATAATGACATGATTTGAAGGTGGAATGAGGTGCACGAGGATTGTAATTTGAAGACAATTGCATGTGAGGTGTGCAGGTGGTACCAACATTTTTGGATTGTTGTTCTTGGGATATATAGCCAAGGCCATGCAATTGTGGATGGGCTTTGACATGGATGGGCTCCAAAATACCTTATTCATAAAGGCCTAAACCTTTTCATTGATAGTTCATGTTTTGGAGCATGCGATGTGCAATAAGATATTTATTGCTTTGGAAACAAGATGTGAGCCTATTATTAGATGGGGAAGGTAGGGTGGTGGATAGAAGTTGTTCCTCTCCTATGAAAGAACTACTATGGATGAAGATAGCAGGACCAAGAGGATAGGATGATGGATTTGGGATAGGGTCGATAAAGGATGTTGAAGGATAAATTGGGGATAATAGGGGATCAATAGGCATTGATGGTGTGGGATCAAAAAAGGGATGACTTGGGTGTTGGAAATATGCAGCCATAGAGACTAATTCCTCATAACCCAATAAGACATTTAATGTGTAATAAACCAAAAATTTACATGCAAAAGAAATAGACAATCATACCATCAATGGTGACACAAGATATACCTTGGGAAAACCCTCATATATGAATAAACCCAGCCTCCAAAAGTATGCATCTCTCATGTATTATTCAGCAATAAATAACAAATACATATGCAAAGATCATGTCTAAAACATCAAGCTCTCTCTACCTACAATCCATGTGAACAAGCATGTAACCATACATCCCATGCCATGCTTCAAACCCTCAAATAGCCAACCTGTAAGAGAAGCTACAAACCCAACCAACAAGCCAACATGCCAAATAGCCAAATAGCCAACCTCTTCAACTACTCATGTGTTTTCTTTTATAAACATAAGATTAAACAAATACAACATGTGATATTGGAATACCATTTTCCCAAAAACCATGTGTCTACAAAACCATTGACCCCACATTTGATTATTGGTACTAAGTTTTCCCAAATAATCAAATAATTATAAATAAAGTAATTAACTCAATGTTACATACAACTTTTACAAGTGGCACCTAAATAAATATCTAATGTGGATAAACACATCACATGGATGCACTACAAATAAATATTTATTTTACATAATAAAATAATACCAATGTTATGCAATGTGTACAACACTCCTACTCCAACATTCTCCCACTTGTTATATACATTGCATAAGGGATCAACATGTAAACTCAAAACATAAAGGGCAACCATCCATGTGCCCAACATGTACCATATAACCATCCATGTGTTCCATGTGCTCCAAGATATCTGCAACAATAATAAAGGTGTCCACCATCTCAAACAAGAATCCCCTCATCCTCCATCTAGTCAATCCATGAAGAATAAGATCCTCCAAAATGATGCCACACTAAACTATCACATAGAAGCAAGAAACCAACATCAACTGATATCCAAACACAAGCACCAAATCCAATGGTAACAAATAGGCTCAAGTAGCTGACAAGAATCAATCACCATATCTGAAATAGCAACCAGAGCTAGTTGCTAATGCATCAACTAACCATACCTCCAGACCAAGGTATACAAATGATAACAAGTAGACTTTATGCCATCAACATATCCAACTCAAACCACAATAATAACAAGTCCCTGTATATACTCAATCCTGCATAAAGAAGTCCTCCAAGGTAACTGAAAGGAAGCTAGGTGTGTGGAAAACACTTCCTACACTCATCTAATGAGAGGAGGAGAGTGCAAATTCAAATTTATCCTAAATATTATAGAAACATTAAACCATTAACATGATATATTGCAGCAAACACATAAGGAAGAAAGAATGATAGAAGAAGAGAGACACAAGATATATGTCGAGAAAACTCTTACGGGTGAAAAACCCCACACTCCAAAACACTACTCAACTGTATTACATAAACAAAGAAGGTTACAATACAAATCAGAGCCAATGCTCTTGCAAGAGTCTTCAACACTCATATCTGGAGATGATTCGGTAGCATAACAGTACCTGTACAACATGTAGTACATCTTCTCCTCCAAGCTCCTATTTATATAGAAAATACAGGGCAAAATTGCCTCTATCTTGGAATGGGCATCCAACTTGGCCTCATGGCCCAAAATCCATGCCTATGGACACTTGGTCAATATTCTGAGATGCTTCTGACACTTGTCCATAGACCCCATCCCAAAGGGGTCACCTATTTCCAAAATGGGCTTTGATAGATGCTCTTATGACTCTTAAGACCACCATAGAATCTGTCATAGCAGTTACAACTTACAATTGTAATAGAATGTATCATACACAAGCTATAAATAGTATATTCTCTTACAACATGTCATAGTCAACCTTGGGGCACCCAAAAATACCTTTTTCAAAGATGCTCTTCGACACATGTCTTCACCTGTCATAGAATCTCATATTTCTGACTCTTACATGTCATAACTTTGTCATAGGAATCTACCATGACCGTTACGGTCAATATTCCCTTACACAACATCCAAGATGCCGACACAGGGAAAAATATTCCTACCACAAAGTGAGATGCCTATCTCCTCATGTGAGGAGAAAATTACAAGTTGTCATCTTCCATGTAGGATGACACATCACTGTGCCACATCCCACAAGATGACAATATGGAATTTACAATTAATTTACATCATAGGCAATGAATAAATAAAAAATCAAATTAATGCAAGGAATTACCAAGGTTGAGACACCTTAATTCCCAACATTCTCCCACTTGTCAAACACCTTGTAAGAGCCAATAGAATAACAAGGTTTAACTACTATAGGCCAAGAGGCCCATAGACTCCGAACACCATCTGAACTTCTTTGTGCCCACTGGCTTCATTAATGCATCTACAACATTCTTCAAAGTATCTACCTTCTCCAAATTTACCTTCCCATCCTCTGCCATGTCTCACATGAAGTGAAAATGTACATCAATATGCTTTGTTCTGGCATGGAAAGTTAGATTCTTCACAAGGTAAATTGCACTCTAACTGTCACAACTGATCGTAATTTGACCTGCATCAACACTAATATCTGAACACAATCTCTTAAGCTAAATGGCTTCCTTACAAGAATGAGTTGTAGCCATATACTCAGCTTTTGTAGTGGACAAAGCAACCATAGGTTGTTGCTTACTCATCCAACCAATTACACCACCAAACATTGTGAACACATATGCATTGGTGGATCTCCTACTGTTAATGTCACCTGCCCAATTAGAATCCACAAATATAGAAATACAAAATGAATGCGGAGGTCCTATAGCATTGCCATGATAGCAAATGGAATACTCAGAAGTGCCCTCAAATATTTAAACACTTGCTTAATTGCATTCCAATGTACCTGTCCAGGATTAGCCATAAACTGACTAAGGACTCCCACTGCTTGGGCAATGTCTAGTCTTGTGTAGACCATAGCATACATCAAACTACCAACAACACTAGCATAAGGTACTCTTCTCATGTCCTCCACCTCACTAGGAGATTTTGGATAATCACTAATAGATAAATTTGTTCCCAATGAAATAGGAACAGTCACTGGTCTACAATCTACCATGCTGAACCTGTCCAACATGATCTTCACATACTTACTCTGGCTTAACCAAAGTTTTCTGTTAGTTCTATCTCTTCTGATTTCCATTCCAAGAGTGTACCTGGCTACCCCTAAATCTTTCATTTCAAACTGTGCTGCCAACTGAGACTTAAAATCAAAAACCATATTCTTACCTTTCCCAATGAGCAACATATCATCAACATATAATGCAACAATAAGAATACGATCACCATCATACATATAATACACATAGTGATATGAATTTGATCTCAGATAACTAATTGACAACACAAAGGCATCAAACTTCAAGTACCACATCCTAGGAGACTGCTTCAAACCATACAAAGACTTCTTAATCTTTCAAACCAAATTTTCTTTACCTTTTTCTATGTAATGCTCTGGCTGAGACATGTAGATTTCTTCCTCCAAATCACCATGAAGGAAAGCTATCTTCACATCCATCTGTTCTATCTCTAAATCATAAGCAACTGCAAGAGATAACAGAAATCTAATGGATGTCAACTTTGCAATACGAGAGAAAATTTCACCATAATCAATTCCCTCCACTTGTGAGTACCCCTTCGCAACCAATCTAGCCTTGTACTTTTCAACACTGTCATCTGCACTGAATTTCTTCTTGAACACCCATTTGCAACCAATGGGTTTCCATCCATCAAGCAAAGGCACCAAGTCCCATGTTTTATTCTTTTCCAAAGAAGCCATCTCATCCTCCATGGCCTCCTTCCAAGATCCTGCATCTTTCATGCACATAGCCTCTCTCATAGTTCTAGGCTCATCAATGTTAGAAAGTAAAGCAAAAGCACAACTAGAATCAAGTAATGAATAACCAAACCTATCAGGTTGTTTTCTTATTCATGTAGACCTCCTCAATGGTAGAGGTTGAGGTTTTGCTTCTTCTTCATCTCTTCCAGAGCTGCTAGAGCTCTCCTCATCGTCAGGCCTCATAGGGTCTGTCGATTCAGTCTTCTCAAGGGTAGAAGGAAACTAAACTGCATCTTCTTTCTTTTCTGACTGTTCTGGCTATAGAACAATAGAAGAAGGTGTTAGCTCTCTGAAGATAACACTTCTTCTATACAACATTTTCTTAGTCACAGGATCCCAAAGCTTGTATCTTTTCACACCAACACCATAGCCAATGAAAATACATTTAACAACCTTGTTCTCCAACTTTGACTATTTCTCCCTAGGCACATGTGCATATGCCTCACAACCAAAACCATGAAGATACCTTACTGAAGGCTTCATACCAGACCACACCTCTATAGGTGTTTTGCCAACAAGAGCTGATGTAGGAGATCTATTTACTAGATAGCAAGCAGTGGCAACATATTTAGTCCAAAACTTTTGTTCGAGGCTTGCTCCACTAAGCATACTCCTAGCCTTCTCCATCAGTGTCCTGTTCATCCTTTCTGCAACTCCATTTTGCTGCAGGGTATATGGAGTTGTCTTATGCCTTTTAATCCCTTGCTCTTTACAGAATGTTGATGTATAAAATTACGTAGGTTCTAACACCAACATGGGAAGTTTCAAGAATGTGGAACTTGCTACTTGAAATGACCTCCAGATTTTAAAGAAGCAAGCTCTTCTCTATTTCAATTGGGTTTTGAGAAAAGGGGAAGAAATTAATAGGATTACAGATACAATAAGCAAATCTAACTATGGCGATGCGCTTAAGTAAAAAAGTATGCCTTCAATTCAAGCACAGTGAAGCTATTCTCAAGATACAGTTATATTAAAGAGCAGATACTGCATGATCAATATAAATAGATAGAATGAATATTATTAGAGGCTTATAACCAGAGAACTTTGCAATGACACAGATGATATCAACCAAGGCATAGAGAAAAGTTCTTCTTATTAATCTTCCAACAATATAAAAGGCAGAGATATATCAACTTTCTTATCAAGAACAACAAAATAAGGGAAAAATGACATAAACTAGTCACAGCAAAGTCTACGACTACTCTTTTAGATTTTTGACTAAAACTTATCAAAGATCAATGAATCTCTATGAATGAATGTATATATCTCTATTACAAATACTGCATATTTATAATCATTGATCTGACCCAAGATTGTCTGTAACAACCTGAATCCTCAACGGCCCAACAAAACTAAAGATTATTGGAAGTTCCTGGCGGTTATGATCCTCTGAATCTACAACGACCATCCCTCTTGCATGCTCATTGGCTGGGGCAAAATATTATGTGGCACACCTTCTATATTGAGACACTTGGTGAGACCTGTGCACTTAAAACTGAAAAGAAATATGACAGATGTAGTGTCTGTAACAAACTTAAAAACTCCTTTGTCTTTTCATAAAACAATAGGAAAATGACACTTGTCACATTCCATACATTCCAAAATATGATACGTGTCTTATCTCACGGAGCCCTTTAAAAACTTGTGTCTTTATACTCGGGTGCCCTCCCGTTATGACATCTGTTGCAAGCTGCTTCACTTATAAATTGAGACACAATAATAATGGGACCCACAACCTTGGTGCTCACTACCCTCAAAGGGAATAGAACTGGGACAAATGGCAGCCCCCGCGCTCATGATAGCTAACACGTGGCAACTTCTGTAATACTGCTAAAACAAATAAAACTTTTGAAAGGTCCTCGTGGAAGTTGACACTTGGTGCAACCCACACAAAACTGTGAATCAAAAAGTTTCTCGCTACAAGAGTTATGAATAAAGCAACTCCTTCTCTGCAACCACCACGTGGCATCCTCCACAAGCTTGAAACCAAATAAACTATTGCCCACCATGACTTATGTTGACATTAATATTGATACAGAAAGAAACATGCGACATCATCCGCATAAAACCTCAAAAGACACATAGCACCCTCCACACAAAATGTAGCAAGAAAGGAAGCTTTTGCGACTGCCTCCACATACAAAACATGGCGCCATCTGTAGCATTTGAAACAAAATAAACTATGGTGCTACCTGCTACATGGCGTGCTCCGCATAATACTTCATACTAGAAACATTATTGTAGCTTTGACACTTGGCAAAACCCGCACACAGAAACATTGGAGACTTGCACAGAAACATTTGAAACTTGCACAACAACATTTGAGACTCACGCACTAAGCCACAATTGAAACAAAATGTATATGTTTGACACTCTACACAGAACTTATTGAAATCTGCCAAACAAAACTCACCACCATTGCCAGTTCTCAAACACTTAATCTTTTTACAAGTCTAATTTTCAGCAAAGGCTTTAAATTCCTTAAACTGACTTAAGACTTTAGTCTTGCTTCTAATAAAATAAACCCATGTCCTTCTACTATAATCATCTATGAAATATACAAAATATACAGATTTTGAAATCTAAGGAACATTCACAAGACCAAACACATTAGAATGAATTAGATCCAATACACCATAAGACTTGTGAGAACTAGAGTAAAACTGAACATGGTTTTGCTTTCCATAAATGTAATGTTCACAAAAGTCAAACTCGAGATTGCAATCATTTAACCCCTCAATGAGGTTATTATTTTTTAGGGTATGCAGACCCTTCTCACCAATGTGGCCATATCTCAAATACCATAACATAGTCTTTTCAGCAGGAAGCTTGGCTTCCATGGCATGTATACTACCATCGGAACTGGTTACAACAAATTTCTTCACAGCATATTCAGATGGTGGGGATGAAGTGACATCAGCTTGTTTCCTTGAGTTAGAAGAACTATTGCACTATGAAGTGCATGCATCCATCTGAAACATAGTACCCCTCTGAGTACCCTTCGTAACCACCATAGATCCTCTTGTCATCTTGCATCCATCTTTCAAAAAGACAACCTGCACACCTTCATCATTCAACATACTTACAAAAAAGTAGGTTCTGTGCAAGGCCTGGAATGTGCATAACTCCAGTGATCCCCTTCACTCATCCATTAGGGAATCAGATTGAGACTCTTCCACGACTGATAATCTTTAGATGAGATTCATCACCAAGGTACACCTTTCCACCATCAAACTCTTCATACTTAGTAAACCAGTCTTGATGTGAGGTCATGTGGAATGATGCACCAAAATCAATTAGCCACACATCATCAGATGCATGGGTGGCCAGGGCTACGATGAAGGCATCACCATCATCTTTGTCAAAATCTGAATCAGGAGATTTCTTCTTCTTTTCTTCTCCTCTTTGCATTCCTTTTGGAAATGCCCAGACTTGCCATAGTTCCAACAGAGAGCCTTGGACTTTCCAGGAGATTTGGATCTCCCACAGAATTTAGATCTGCCCTTCTTAGCTTTCTTGTCTTTCTTTTTCCCTTTCTACTTGGGTCTTCCACAAACCACAAGAGCCTCTTTGGCTACCTCAAAAGACTTTCTCTACATCTCTTTAGATAACAGAAAAGATGCCACTTCATCCATTGTCAAAGTGGATGTGGTGCTCCAGATAGCCATCACAAGATGATCCCATGAGTCCGGCAAAGAACAAATCAAGGTCATGTAATGATCCTCCTACATTTTCACACCCACAGATGTTAACTGTGCAATGATCATGTTGAAATAATTCACGTGTTCCACAACAGATCTTCCATTTCCATCTTCAGAGTGAACAACTTCTTTTTCAGAAAGAGTTTGTTTACTAAGGACTTGGCCTGATAAACATCACCCAACTTCTTCCAAAGATCCTTCATTGTCTTCTCCTCATGGATGTTCAACAGAATAGATTCAGCTAAACAGAGTCTTATGAGACCCTTATCGTTCTAATCTTTGAGGTCCTAATAAGATTGTGACATTACAGTAGGTTTCACACTGAATATAGTTTCCCATAGGTCACGATAAAAAAGTAGCTCCTCCATCTTGAGTTTCCACAACTCAAAATTAGTGCCATTGAATTTCTCCACCTCAATCCTTCCAGATGTGGTTCCCATCTCCTTGCTACAATAAGATATAGAATACTCTACACAAGAGTCCCACTCAACCTAAGATTAGCTCAAAAAACCCCTACCCAGTAGCTAGAACCAAAAACTGGCCAGGCTCTGATACCAACTGAAAGGAAGCTAGTTGCACAGAAAATGCTTCCTACACTAATCTAATGAGGGGAGGAGAGTACAAATTCAAATTTATCCTAACTATTACAAAAACATTAAACCATTAACATGAGATATTGTAGCAAACACATAAGGAAGAAAGAATGATAGAAGAAGAGAGACACAAGATATATGTGGGGAAAACCCTTACGAGTGAAAAACCCCACTCTCCAAAACACTACTCAACTGTATTACGTAAAAAATGAAGGTTACAATACAAATAAGAGCCAATTCTCTTGCAAGAGTCTTTGACACTCGTATCTGGAGATGATCTAGCACCATAACAGTACCTGTAAAACTTGTAGTATATCTTCTCCTTCAAGTACATGTTTATATAGAAAATACAAGACAAAATTGCCTCTATCTTGGAATGGGCATCCAACTTGGCCTCATGGCCCAAAACCCATGCCTATGGACACTTGGTCAACATTGTAAGATGCTTCTAACACTTTTCTAGAAACCCCATCCCAAAGAGGTTGCCTATTTCTAAAATTGGCTATGATAGATGCTCTTATGGCTCTAACGACTATCACAGAATATATCATAGCAGTTGCAACTTACAGCTGTAAGAGAATCTATCATTCATAGGCTATAAATAGAATATTCTCTTACAACATATCATAGTCCAGCTTGGGGACCCAAAGATACCTTTTTCAAAAATGCTCTTCGACACATGTCTTCACTTGTCATAGAATTTCCTATTTCTGACTCTTACATGTCATAACTTCGTCATAGGAATCTATCATGACCGTTATGGTCAATATTCCCTTACACAACATCCAAGATGCTGACACATGGTAAAATATTCCTACCACAAAGTGGGATGCCTATCTCCTCATGTGAGGACAAAATTACAAGTTGTCATCTTCCATGTAGGATGACACATCATAGTACCACATTCCACAAGATGACAATATGGAATTTACAATTAATTTACATCATAGGCAATGAATAAATAAAAACAATCAAATTAATGCAAGGAATTACCGAGGTTGAGACACCTTAATTCCTAATAGTAACAACACAACACATGTGATAGAAAAACCTCAAGACCCTCCATACCACAACATAATGAGAGCATCCAACAAAGGAATCATATACATCCTAAAACTCCCATTGCATGAGTAAATGTAAAATATAAAAATAGATCAAGGCATCCAAAGATCCACTAATAGCATGCACATAGAAGATGTGGCTAAATCCTCTATCACATAGTTTCAAAGAACATACACAAAGGTATGCAAAATCTGCAAACTAAATAGCCGCAACATAACTCTCCTCAAGTCCATATCTCTCCCAAAACCTCTACATCATAAGAGAAGAATTCAATGAGACTCAAAAGCTCCATACACATCTCAACTCCAATGTCATGTGAACATAAATATATAAGATCAATCAAGAAAGATCCTACAAATCATCACCATGTCTATCTATCCACACTAATGTGCTATAGCTATGAAAAGTATGGTCTCCTTTACAATGCCAAAAACAAGAAGACTCCACAACATCCAACAACAAGATGCAGACCTCTCAAACAAAAATCTAGATCAAACTCATAACCATCCCAAAGTAGGAATAAGCCCAAAGCCACTAACCATCTCCATTACATACAATGATCTCATAACAACTCATGATCAAACATAATGAGATAACTAATCATAACCATGCATCTACTCCTCAATCAAGTCCTCACAACCATAATCCATAGCTCAAGACTCAAACATGAGAAGATAATATATAAATAAAGAATGCATTTTAAAATTAGGTGGGCATACCTACCAAATCATTCACTATTGAGTGGACCAAGAGTGGGTATGATATTGCTCCTCAAAGATGCACCAAGCCTTGAAGGCTCTCTCCAGGAACAATCTCCTCAACATGTCCATGATGAACTCACATCCAACCAAGGTGTAGGCTCCTTAGACATGCTATTGAACTCATCATCAAAGAGTAACCGTCTCAACACATGTCTCTAATCCCAAGAGAACTCAAGCCTCATCTATGTCTCTTAGTATCCATGAGTACCTCCATGACCGATCCATGCTAAACTTCAAATGCAAAACCACACCATCATGAAGATCCCAAACACATGACCAATGTACCCAATACCAAGAGAACTATCAAGATCGCTATCAATGCTCCAACTATAGAATTAGGAGCCCAATCATGACACCATGATCTAATCATCTCCTCAACAGATCACATGCACTAATGTAAACATCCTGTTTCAAGAGAACCTATTTCATGCCAACACTCTAATCTGGAATCAAGAGTAAACCAATATACAATACCAACCATCCTCTATACAAGGATCACCTATCAAAAATTGACAAACCATAAACAACACCTCAACCAAAGACTCCAAGAGTCCTCCATGGTACCAAGATGTCAACATCTCCAAAACACATGAAGCTAACCATATCCTACCAAATGTCCCACTAAAATTTGATACCAAGCTATACATGGAAACAACATAAACATCAAACCACCACTATCAAAAGCTTCCACTAAAACCCATAACCAAGATATCCATGACATCGTGATAACCATCTCCTACACGAATATCATCCATGGCACCAACACAATCAAATAATTGATGCAGGAGCATCTAGAAGAATTCAAAACAATTAGGATAGTTAATAGTGAAGTTGAAGAGTATCAAGAGAGCGACCTTGGAGAATATCACATATTACTGCATTTGAATATCAGAGGTTGTGGAATTGGACTTAGCTTCTAGACATAATTAGCTACAACATATCCAAAATTTAGATCATTTGGGCTCAATTCCAGAGAGATATCTCTATCAAAAGATTACTTATTTTTATTTATTTTCACACAGTATGTGAAATCTAATCGACTTACGAAGCAATTCTGTGACTTGCGGTGCTAAAAGGAACATCATTCAAGGAATTTTAGGACCTGACCAACCTTCATGGAGATCCACATGAAGTTCTATATACCTATAGAGTAATACCTTATGTTTAGGTCCGACCTATCTGTGTCTACATGTTTCATAACTAGCCATTGCAATTAAGCCAACTTGATAATGATTTGAAGGCTTGTGGAGGGTATAAATGAAGGATAATGATTTTTTACAATGCAACAATGGTGAAATAATGAAGTATACAAAGTTATGAAGGAAGATGATAAGCTTTTTGATTCGAAGGAGAAGCATGACTAAACAGATAGCAGAGTAGAGAGCGGAATGAGTTGCAAAACAGAGAATTGATAAGCAGACAAAGGAAATCATGCAAGAGTATTGTTATATGAATGTTTTGTAACCCTTGGCTACAACCTAGCATCCGTGAAGCTCAAGTGGCATATCTAATTTGTTTTGAGATCATAATATAAAGAGGAATGAGCTTTAAAGGTTGGGTTTTTCCCTTTTAGGATTTTCCCAAGATATATCTTGTGTCATGAATGTCTCTTTCTTTCTGTTGCATCTCTGATTAATCATTCTGTTAATAGTTTAAAGGATACAAGGTTGGACAGTCCCTCACCGGACCCTCCTACCTTGATTGTATTAAGTGGTATCAGAGTTGGTTGTGAATCTATTGGAAAGATATAAAGTATTGAAAGAAGTGTGAAACCCTAGAAGTAACAAGTGTCACCACTGAAGAAGATCAAGGAAAGAAAGATTTGGGTAAGATTTTCAAATTAAGTTGTTTATCTGATTTGTTTCAATGGGGAAGATTGGAAAGAGAATGAAGAAAGAAAATGAAAAAGAAAGAAAATGAAAACCTAATATGTGAAAAAGATATTTTGAAAGAAGAGTTGTGTGGAATCAAAAGGTGTAATTCAGATTTAATAGAGAGGATAAAAGAACTAGGAGAAGACAAAAATGATGCTCTTGAAGAAGAATTAGAAAATGCAAAGAGGAGGAATGAAGAATTAGAGGTAGAGCTGAATTTGTTTGAGAATGTTAAAAAGAGATTTGAAGAATTGGAAGAAGGGTTCAAGTTGTTTGGGAAGGTTGAATAGAGGAACATAGATCTAGAAGAAAGTTTGAAAGAATTGAAAAAGGAAAATAGCCTATAGAAGAATGAAATATCAGGATTGAAAGAACAAGTTAAATAGTTGGAGTAGTCACTTGTAACATGCTGAAAACAAAATGAAAGTTTGAGATCTAAGCCTAAACTTTGTGATGTTTCTTGTGACACTAATGATTTGTGTGATGATGTAGAAGTTTTGTTAGACAGTGAGATTGAAGATGATAGTGTAACTGAACCTGTAGTGGTTGGTGATGGTATTGGTTTCAAAATCATGTAGACAATGGGATATGAAGGAAAAGGATTGGGAAAGCATCAACAAGGAATTATAGAACCTATTAAACTAGTAATAAGATCAAGGAGTGAAGGCCTTGGATATGACAGAGGTAAAGATGTTGTTACAAGTTCAAACAAATCAAATCAAGGAAGAAGAGGTATGTATTGTTCTCATTGTAATAGACATGGACATGAAAAGGAATTGTGTTGGGATCTACATCCTTGTAAGTTTTGTTGATTAAGGAATCATTGTGAGAAGATGTGTTGGAATAAAATGAGAAGAAGAAAGCCTATGACAAATTGTATGCAAATGGATTATGCATGGATTGATGGAGTAAAATGGAAACATGTTACTTGTATGTTCAGAAGGTTGTATAGATGGAAATATTCATATGTCAGAGAGAGAAGAGGATATGGATCAGGCTACAGAGAAATAAGACCTTATGAAGAGCAAAACAAGGACAATAATTCAAACTATAGAGGGAGAAATGATAGGAGTCATAATTCTTACCAGAATGAAGGTTATAGAAGTGATGAAAGAGGATTTGATAGAAGATTATTCAAAATAACCTGTTTTCAAGTTTGGAGGAGAAAAGAATCGAGCAATGTGTTGGAAAGTTGGTTCTTTTGTCTCTTGAAAGGTTGGTGTCATTCTCAGTGTAGCCTTAGGATTCATGACATGGACTAACCACCTCCTGTGGATTCATTAACTCTGGCGCTTGTATCAGAAATTGGTAGGTCAACCTTTTGGTTTATTGGCAATCATGGGCCAACAATTGATATGAGAGCAAAAGGTCACAGGTTTGAATCCCCTTGGGTTGGCGCTGGGGGGAGATTGTTGGAAGGTTGGTGCCATGTTCAACATAGCCTCAGGATTCATGACATGGACTAACCACCTCCAGTGGATTCATTAACTCTGGTGCTTGTATTGGAAATTGATAGGTCAACCTTTTGGTTTATCGGCAATCATGGGCCAACACAATGAAAGTCATCAAGAACCTATTACCAGCGAAGCTAATGAAGAAGAAGTAGTAAATAATATAGAGATAGTTTATGCAGAGGAAGAAGAACCTTTCGAATCACTATGTTTAATGATTTGAAGGAGGATTATGTTATAGGACTGAGAAAATAGTGCAAAGTTTGTGTAAAATCATTTGAGAAATAGTGCAAGGGATAGCTTGTGTGAACAAGTGAAACATAATAGGAAAAGGAAATTCATATTGCAGAGAAAAGAGAAATGACAAGTTATTCTACTAGAAGAGAAATTTTGTGTATGTTGACCTTATTTTGGTAACCACAAATTTAAACTTTTTAATAAGTCTAATCATGTGTCTAAGTTTTTGTCAAGTTGCCCTTTCAGTTGTGAGTCATCAACTTTCACACAATCCCTACTTATCATGTTATCTTCCTGCATTAGTTTTGTATTATGGTGTCAAACTGAAAGAAGAATGATTAATTTTTCCCTCAAGTCCTAAGGTGTAATTGTCCAGTTTGCACCCAGTTATGAAAATAATTAAATACAAAACTCAGTAAAGAATACATAGAAATCCATGTTATGGTAGTATTCACAACTGCATTTCACCCAAGTATGGTCAATCTTTAAGCTAAAATATCTCACAAATAGGGAGATTTTGAGCTTCTCATTTTTTGATGGCAATTTCCAAAAACAATTAAAACAATAGTTCTATGTGCATCAGGGAAAAATCATTTGATCAGTGGTTTCATATTGGCATTTCAGACAATGTATCAAAATTTCATGAGAAAATATTATTCCTATAAAAAAATATGCCATTTTTCTCTTTCATCACATTTGTTGGTTTTACAGACAAGTTTTATGAAAATGTGGCAAGATAATGTATAATAGATCAAACTATATCAATGATTTGGCAAATCACTAAGAAGGCTATGAAATTGCAAGAAGCTCTCAAAATGTTGATGAAAGTTTGTCAAAGTACAAGTTTTGAATCCTAATAGTGCTGAGCTATGAAGAACAATTAAAGTGTTGACAAGGATGAGTTAGTTATCTATTGGGTATAAATAGTGATCAACATGCCAAGAAAGGCTTACAAAAACTATATATATATTCCTTTATCAGGTATACCACTCAATTTTAAAACTTTCTTTATGAAATTTTTAAAATATCTCTTTGAATATTGCCAATGAACACTTACAATATCGAGTTAATTGGTTCCAAAACTAAACTGTTGTGGGCTTTACTCATCCAGACTCCACATCATTTGAAGAGCACCATTCAATATTTTAAAATGAACTATGTGCGGCTCGTAAGTTCGGTGAAATGTAAAGGTTTCGAAACCACTTCAAAACACTGATGGAACTATGAAAAAGGAGACAAAGTGCCGATTTATAAAAGAAAAGATCATTTTAAAATCTTCATCAACTTTTTGCATGACTTTCTAAACTGCCAATAATTACCGACAAAGGAGAGTCACTTCTTCAGAGAATATAAACACTTTTGAAAGTGTCTTCAACCATCGATGAGATTTTAATAACCTCTAAAATCACTGACAAAAAGACACTTGCATTTTCTTAATCAGAGAATAAGAGTGGTTTCGAAAGTAGCTTTAGCTATCGATGAGGTTAGAAATAATCTTCAAAACAATGATGAAGTTCAAATGCTGCATGATAAGCCACTAACCAACTCCTCCATGTCCATGAAATCCACCTATATTCTCTCAAAGCATAAAGGATATCTTCTTAGTAACGACTAATGAATTGAACTCTAAGCCTCCATAACCACTGCTAACTCCCTACTCATGCATATTGTCACAATTGTAAGTGTCTTGATAGACATGCCTGCTAAGGGCGGATCACAGACAAAGCACGTGAGCTGTTGGATATAATGCCTCAAAGAAATGTAGTCTCATGGAATGCAGTACATGCAAGACACACAGATGTAGTAGTTGCAAGTGTCCTAGCAAATCTATATGCATATCGCTTTGAAGCATAGATAAGCGCGCACGAAGCTTTGATAGGCTACAATGAAGAAGTGTCATCTCATGGTATGCAATGATTGTAGAAAATTTTAAGCAAACACAACTAGCTATTGTAAAGCCATTTCCACAAGCTTTGCTAGCATCCTTCTAGCCTTTTCCCAAATGAAGAACTTTGGAACAAGGATATACATAAAACAATTTTTTTGGAAAAGTCTTTAGAAACTTTGAAGCAAATGTAACTGGCAGGCATAAAGCCAATATCCATAACCTTTGGGAGAATCCTTTCAACCTATGGCAAAATGAGTACTTTAGAACCAAGGTTTGTTGATGTCATAGTTTGAAATGCTCTGGTATAGACATGTATACAAAATATGTAACCATAGACAAGGCACATCAACTCTTTGGCATAATGCATCAAAGAAATGTGGTCTCATCTAATGCAATGATGGAATGAATTAATTGAAAATAATTTTATTAACTACTCAACCTTTCCCAACATCCTCCATGCCCATGCTGAAATGGGAGATTTTGAACAGTAAATCGACATACATAGAAGGATAAAGGACAGAAGAATCTTATCAAAGATTATAGTCGCAACCAACCTGTAAATATTGCATACAAAATGTGGGAGCACTTGATGAGACATGTGAACTATTTTACAAATCCCTCAGAGAAATGTAATCTCATAATTGTAGGATATGATCAAAGTGGATATGTTGTAAGGATTTCAAAAACTCCTCACCACCTTAGCCAACATTCTCCTAGGTCACACAAAATGAGAGCTTCTGAATAGGGTATGAATATCTATCCAGGCAATAGAGTTCTTGTTTCATGTTATTACTGCATTATATCCAATCAAAATGTATGCAAAATGTATTTGTGGGAGCATATACAAGACATGGTGTGTGAGATTTTGACAAAATGCTTCAAATAAATATGGTTGAATGGACTGCAAATGTATAAAATGAGACTATGGCAGAAACATTAGAAATTTTCAAAATAATTCAGTTGTAGACCATAGCCTTCACATGAACAAGACTCCTGAAGTTTTATAGTTGATGAATAAGCACAAAATGTATTCGCTGGAAAGATGATAGAAACCTGCAAACAATTATAAACAAAAGGTGCATAACCAAAATCAGCTACCTTGCAAAACATATAAAATTGTTTTCATCATGACGTACCATTACCAAGGGGTTGAATTTGCATTAGTGTTGGAATCCACACTTCCGAAAATTACAAACACAAAGTTAGGACACATCAAACTTAAAGATTTCTGGAAAACAATGGAAGAAGGAAAAAGATCTCTAATGGAAGAGAAAATATATCATAGTGGATTAGCATGCATTCCAGCTCTTCCCACAATAGTATAGTGCCCAAATTTAGTATTGGAATGCATCAAAGGGTATAAACTAGCAAATAGAGAAATTAGGACTATCAATGATCAATTGGTAGCCAGGTTGGATAATACGTCCATCAGCATTACTTTCAGATTACCTAACAGAGATCAATTTGTTGATATTAATATGGACATTGTAAAACAACACTTTGCAGAAAAGAAAAGTAAATGTCTCAATGAAATAGCAAAGAATTGGTTGCTCACACCCAAAGCTAGAAAATCTTAGTTGCCTAGAAACCTCCACAGATCTCTTTTTGTTGAAGACATTTCCAACATGATTGTCCTACTCCACATGCTAACAGGGAGTGAATATTCAAAGGATTTTCAAGATTGGATGTACCTTTTCATAACCATCATATGTGATGAGAAATAATTCATTGATTGGGCAAGCATAATTAGTGATAATCTGCATCACCAGCTAACTCACTATGAAATAGATCAGAAATTCTACATGTCCTCCTATATCTTCTACGATATCGCAAGCATGAAAGCATGGCCAGGGCTCAATACTTAGGGGTTTTATGATGATGCTACACAAATCTATGATTACTACCCACAATTATAGTTAGAACATAGAAAAAAGAGTTTCAGGAGAGTGAATGATGCATTCACCATGTTGACAGTAAGAGTTCTTTAGGGAAATACTGGACTCAAAATATCTCTAGAGGTAGTGGCACTTGTCAAAAAATATGGGAGTTATTTCATTCAATTCCCAAAATTTACTTACATAAGAGTTGGAGGTTATGATGGTTACCCATACAAATTACCCATATATGTAGATGACAAACTTGTTTTGATAGAACTCTACAAACAACTCAACACAGTCAACAAAAGGTGTAGAGACAGGAAGAAAATAGGAATCTCCTTTCCAATTGGCCTTACTCATTTCGAGTGTAAGACATCCTCAGATGCATAGAATATTGAGAGATCAATGGCAGAAATAGATCTCTACTGCTACACTATGAGATTCCGTTTTGACAGCAGGAATTTTGCTAAAGAGAGCTTGAATCTAGGTGTTGGATACGATCATATTCCTGAGATAGAAGACTTTTGGGAAGATTGTGAAGATAATTTTGAAGTTAGAAAAAGAGATTAGATGAGGTTTACCTTATTTCAAATTAGAGAATTCCCACTGAATTGGGATGCACAAGGGATTGAAGAGGATGAGTCAAATTTGGTTGAATTAATCTATTATGAAAAGATTCAAACTTTGCCTTTGCCACTAATAAATTGGGCCATTTGAGAGATCACAAATATTCAAGAAAGAACTGCATATGTTCTTGAGATGTCAGAAAACTAGGTAAGAAAGAAAATTGCAGAAATAGAAACATCATAGGGTCATAATGAAGTTGACACTACAAAAAGGAACAAAGGTAAGAAAGGGGAATCTTCATCTTCCACTTGTCGAAGTTCTTAAATGTGAAAAACCAATCTCACAAAATTACCCAAGGAATGGATATTGGTTTCAAAGAGCTCCATAGTGAAGAAACAGAAAACATACAAAGGATTAGTTTAAGTAACAGGTTCAAGTCATGGCTGTATATCTTCGCTCCTTCATTAACACTTCAGCTCAACCTCTAGAAACAATTGGTGCTCCTGTCAGTTCCTTACCAAAAATTAATGTCCAAAAAGAGGTAATTGAAAGCATTCATGAGAACCAATCATATGGGAAAATATTAATGTAGTGCATAGGTGAATTGGTATCAAATGGTTTGAAATTCATCGAAGAAGCTAAAAAATTACTCTCAGAAGTAGAAACGAGGAGACACGAGATTGATAGAGAAATGAAGATTATCAAGAGAGAAGAATCTATATGGCAAGGAGTCCTAAAAGACCTCATGGAGATGGCTAAAATTGATTCACAAGTATTGATAGTTGAAAACATTTTTTCAAGTGGGGAAGAATATCAATTCAAATCATGGATAGCTAGCATTGAATGGAAATTATCAAACACTCATCAGATCTCACAAGGAGTGAATAAATCCTTAGAAGTTTTTGAACAAGTGAAATCAAAAGTCCAAGATGCTCTGCTTTCAATTAATCCCAACTTCTTCACAGAAAATGAATCATAATTGATAGATGTTGGTGTCATCAAACAAAAGTTTGAACATATGATGAATACAGAATTGTTTGACCTGCACGCTTTCATTTCAAAATCAATGAAAAGATTAAGTAATATTTCTACAATTCTTGACACTTGCAATAACCACTTGCCTGCCTAACATCAGGAGTTGAAGGAAGTTCAAGAAGATGTGTCACTTTGGAATATCATAATGAGTAGTGTAATTGTGCCAAAGAATAAGTTACTCGCCGCAACAGTGAAACTATTTCGGGCTTACAAAGAAAAAAGGACTTCAAATGTACTAGAGAAAGTCTTGTAATAAGGCTTGACTTGGTTTTACTTTTCATTTTACTTTATGTTTTAGTTATAACTTTGTAAAGAGCCCTTGGGCTTCTTATTGTAATCAAACCTAGAAATTATACCCTGATTCCAGAAAAAGGAGGTAGTTTCTAAGTAGTTATAAAGTTAGTTATAAATTTGGTTACAAAAGAAAGTCTATATATATAAGACTTGGACATTGTATAGGAGATAGAGAAAAAAAGATAGAAATACACAATTTTGGCTTTGGTAATTTTGGCTTTCATAATCTTAGATTAGAAGGTGTAAGTTGTATAACTTTTCACAGAGAATTAGAAAATATTTCAATGGTGCCATTTTGAAAATATTTCCTGGAATCCTTTGTTCTTCATGCATTGAATGAATGATCCCTCTTTGTGTTTCCTTTGATCTAAGTTATGGAATCATATGTTTTGGTTTATGAATTTGATCTATGTGTATAAAACCAAGGAAGTGTTTTCTCCATTTTATAGTATAGTTCATATGAAAAATATATTTCATTTGGAGAGTTGAATGGATATTCATATGTTTATCATTTTTTGCTCCTTTACTTTAAATTTCTAAGTTTCACCTTGTAAACCTTTTTGGTGTTATAACATATAGCAAAAATTCTTAATATTATCATACAAGGGAGCTGCCCCTTCAAACACAAAGGTAGGTTGACAAAAGAACTACAACTTGACCAACTGTTCATATAGGTTTCACTATTTGTCTGGGCAATAGGGTCAAGTTGTATAAACAATCTGTAATAGTGCAAATCTATTTACCAACAGTGTACCAGAGTGAAGTGGATGTGGATAAGGAGACAAAGAGAAGTATAGTAGAAGTGTATATAGAGCAGAAACTTTAAGATATTGATGAGTGCAGAGGAAATTACATTTGCAACCAGAGATCAGAAAGTTTTGTAGAGGAAGTAACATGATCATTCTAGAGGAGGAAAGTATGTATTTATTGACTCTTAATTGATTGAAGCAGACATTGATCTTGAGGCAACTTGCGGAGAAGACTTGAACAGATTGTCGATCATTGAGGTAGTGCAAGGCTTACAAGTAGACTGATGAACCTAGAACTTGACAAGATGAAAAACTTGAGGTAGCTTGTGGATAATACTTGCTCAGATCGCTGACCATTGAGGTAGTACAAGGCTTGCAAGTAGAACGTCGAACTTAGAAGAAATTGAGGCAGTTTTGTAGGGTGGACTTGAATAGACTACTGATGTTGAGGTAGTTGCAAGTACTTGTGAATAGACTACCAAACCTATCCACAATTATTACCCTATTTAAAGTACTTGTGAAGTTATGAAGGAAGATGATAAGTGTTTGATTTGAAGGAGAAGCAAGACTAAACGGAGAGCATAGCAAAGAGTAGAATGAGTTGCAGAACAGAGAATTGATAAGCAGACAAAGGAAATCATGCAAGAGTGTTGTTATATGAATGTTTTGTAACCCTGGCCTATAGCCTAGCATTTATAAAGCCCGTGTGGCATATGTAATGTGTTTTTAGATCATAACATAAAGAGGAATGAGCTTTGAAGAGTGGGTTTTTCCCTTTTAGGGTTTTCCCAGTATATAACTTGTGTCATGAATATATGAATGTCTCTTTATTTTTGCTGTTAGCTAATTACTTCCATTGCATCTCTAATTAATCATGCTATTAATAGTTTAAAGGATGCAAGGTTGGACATTACTTCATCAGACCCTCTTTCCCTTGACTGCATTAAGAATCCACTATAACAACACAACTCCCAAAAGGTCAAGTAAACCATAATCTCCAAAACCAAGAAGATGAACAAAACCTATAAACCAAACATTAATCCAACACCACCACAACTACACCTATAGAACAATCATGTCATGCCAAAGTTATAACCAAACAAGGAACACCCATGACACAATGATCATCACCCAATGTACTTGCACCAAACTCCCATCAAGTCTCACACAACTATACTATATAGTTGTAACATCAGAAAATGTCCCCTTGAGGGCTTTTCCCTCATAAGGTTTAGCTCTCAGGTCTTTAGTATGCATTTAGTAGATCTTAGTTCATATTTTGGCATCCCGATGGAATGAAGCCTAGGTTTCATGACAAATTGGACCTAGGTGGACCCCTTGACCTTAACCCTACCCAAAATACGGGGAAGGACTTGGGTGCTCGTACCCTAGTTCTACCCTATTTTGGGTCAGGCCCAAAATTTAAGTGTTGGTTTATGATAGTTATTTGGTCCTTTTGCCGACACGGTAAGTTTTGATTTTTAAAATCTTGGTGGAAGTGCTTGTAGTTGCATATATAAGCATGCTTAGGCATTCATTTGTAAACTAGATTTCAACTAGATGATCATTGTGAACTTTAGGCATTCTCAAGGTGATTCAAGGCTTCTATTGTGTTGCAAGAGTAGACTTGTATGTTTTGTGTGTTGATATTTGCAGATTTGAGCATCAATTTCCTCATGGCATGAAGAGCATCTTCCTCCCATGAGAGCTTCACTACAAGGTGACATAAAATTATGTTGTCATCATTGATTTCTTTGGTTTTTGCCTCTACCTCACAAGGGCATGCACTCTTTATCTGATAATGATGTTCGGAGACTTAAGTGTCCTATGGGGTTTGATTGAGGAAAGCCTCTAAACACCACAACCCCATAACCAAGTCTTGTGATTGCAGGTTATAGGTGTCACATTTGGGAAAAGTGGAGTTGCAGGAAGGATTGGCAGACATCAAGGATTTAGGATCTGAAGAAAAGAAGGACACATGAGCACTTCCAGGACTTGGGCGCTCGCTCTAGTGTCCTTCGTATCTGAGTTTCAGGAAACAGAAGTTACAGGGCTGATCAGTGTTGGAAGGAGGTCCGAATCCCATGAAGAAACTAGTACCTTGGACTTGGACACTTGCTCTAGTGTCCCTGACTATTCCACTTCAGAACCCTAAAAACATGTATTCTATAATTTGGTATTTTACTCCTGTCTGCAAGAGCTTTTTCCGTCATTCGTCAATTTGTTGTTGTATTTGCATAATTAAGGTTTTAATGGTTATTTGAACATAAGAGAAGGAAAATTAATAATTAAATTCCCTAATCCAAGTTTCCCTACATCTATAAGTGACCTAGGGTGTGATAGTTCTCATCACTCGGCCCTAGATCCTTGAATGTACAGTGGAGAGGCGTATTTAAAAATCTAAAATCTAAAACATTGATAAATCCAATTTTCCCCTAAACATTTTGGTGAACCCATGTTTTTTGACTTAAATTGCAACTTTCTAAGTTTGTGTCTTCAGATTTGGATTGATTTCATTCATTCATATAGTCTATCATTTTATTGCAATGAGAAAATTTTTAAAAATGTGAAAATTTTGGAAAATACAAAAACAAATTGCATTGTTTAGCTTACTAAATTGCATCAATTCTTTCTAAATTTTCCTAATTCATGATTTTTACATCAGATATGATATAAAATATAGAAAAATTCAAAAATCTAGAAATTTGCATTACATTTTCATCATTTAATTGTTAGGGTTTTGTGGAAATTTTGACAATTTTATATAACCTAGTAATTCCAAAATCTAGGGTTAGTAGGCAAAATCTTTTTCTCAGATTTTTATAATAATTTTAGAGGCTCATTCAAATTAAAATTTGTCTTTAGTCTTACATTTTAGTGTAAATTTGCATTTAGATTTAAAATAATTGCAATTTTGCATAGAAAATTTCATCAAAAAACTAGCAATTTTGATGCATTTTCATGAGATTGGCATTGGCATTTTGCATATTAAGGATTGGAAATCATTTTGATATCTGAGAGTAATTCATTTTAATAATAAATCAGACTTAAAAATATTCACATAGCATTTTGTCCCAAGATTTCAAACCTAGGGCTTCGAAAACAACTATTTTCACTAAATTTGGCCTTATCGACTCTCCAAACTTCTACCATATGTGTGTTGTGAAAGGTATTTTTGAATTAATTTGCTGTTATCAAGGTGATAATTTGAATCCCCTCATAAAAATCTTCACAACACCCTTTTAACGGGCTCTTGTCGTGAAAATTTGGTGAAAAACTACACATTTTGACTATTCTTGCCCTAGGGTTTGACCTAGTTTGCACTCCAAGCATGTTATGATCAATTTTATGGATTGAGGTGACTGATATTATTGATATTATTTGTTTTACCTCCTTAAATTCATTTCAACACCCCTCTTGCTAGGTCTTGGAGTTGGAAAACCGAGAAAAATTGCATATTTTGCTATATTTTCACTAGGGATTTACCTTAAGTGGTACTAAAAGCATTTTGTGCTAGGTATTTTGACACCAAGTGGCTTTTATTACTGATATTATTTTCTTTAGATCATCATTTTCCTCACAACACCCTTTGTTATGCTATTTTGCATTGAATTTTGGTGAAAAAGTGCCTATTTTGACATATTTTCACTATATTTTGACTTGGAATTATCTTGGATTTGCATCAAGAGTGTGTTGAGAATGATTATTATGCTCTTTTGGACTGATTTAAGACATATAAATTGTTGACTATTGACTTAAATCCTTACAACACCCTTTGTTTCATTCATTGGCATTGAAAAGAGTACAAAAAACAAAGCATTTTGGCCGTCAATCATATCCTTCTCCTAGGATTTGTTCTCTTAGTTTGTGCATTGTATGCTTTGGTATAAGATTTTTGACATGCTGGACTAAAAACAATGTCCCTTTGAGAAGAAGTAAAAGATTAATGGGATCTAGTGCTCTTAAATAAGTTGGCACTTTGGACACCTTCTTTACAAAGGGAGAAAGTCAAATTGTGCAAGATAGTATACATCATCTAACCACAATGGAAGAAATTTTTTTTCATGATGTTGATAACACTATTGAGGCAACAGGATATGTATCTGATGAGAAAATAGAAAAATTGGATAAGGAGCTAGCTGAATATCAATCATTTATGGAAAATGAGAGAATAGCTGAAGAAGCTGTCCCTACAATTCATAACATAAGAGAATTGATAAAAGAAGGACAAGATGGTGTTAATGCAATTTGTGGTCTAGCACATATTGTACAAACCAATATCATGCCAGTGACCAAATGTACGCAAATGATAAATAACACTCTATCACCATCTCATACTCAAGTTTCGACACCTATACTGACTATGGGAATATCCACTTTTACATCAACGATCTTAACAAGTAATGCGAATGCTTGTAGTAATGCTCCCACTAGTATTAGAGTATCTAATGGCACTAATTACAAAGTTGTGGGATTTAATTATCAGAATTTGGTTCCTAAAGGGACCTCTTCTATGAATACTTGTTCTCAACCTCCTATCTATTCCACTCATTTCCAGCCACCTATTACATAATCGCAACCATCTTCCACCTATCATTATGGCCAACTACTGTTAACATATTCTTAGCCTCCACCTATTGTATCTCAAGCTTAATCACCTCCTCACCTTGGTTCTAATTACTCACAACAAACCGCATCTCCCAATGATGCCATCTTAAACCAACTTTTACAGGGCATGACTACTTTGCAACAAAAGGTAACAAATTTGACAAATTCTTCACAACCTAGTCTACCAACATATCATGTCCATAATCTGTTATCCTATGCAATCTTGAGAAATCTTATGACTAAGAGGTTTGAGACTCCCCACTTTGAAAAATATGATGGAAAAGGTGATCCTAATATTCATGTTGCATCATTTACAGCTATGTGTAGTGATTTGTATTTTGTAGAGGATTTGTTAGCAAAACATTTCTAGCGATCTCTCAAAGATATTGCTTTAGAATGGTTTTTCTCGTTGCCTCCAAATTCAATACACTCCTTCTTGCAGTTGATTGATCAAATTTTACAACATTTTCAAGCAAATATCGGACCCCAAGTCACTCTAAGTGACTTGGTTCAATGCAAACAAGGTCCCAAAGAAAAGATGACTGAATTCATTAGTTGATATCAAGGACTTTATGTACAGATTCAGTATCAAATGAAAGATGATGATGTTCAAAAGATATTTATTACAAATCTACAACCTAATATTCATGATAAGATTCTCTTGATGAAATATAACTCCTTTCAACATTTATGGACCGCTCTTCGTGATTATCAACTTTTGTCAAGTCATTATGAAAACCAAAACTTATCAGCTCAAGTTGGTCAATCCATGGGTGGATCATCACAAAACCATTTTAAGAGAAACAATAATTTAGGAGTTTCATCAAGATCAATGGACCAAATACAAATGTGTCTGCTATAAATAATCCAAAGAAAACATCATATCAACCAATAAATTTTACTCTGATATCTGAGTCCTATCATTCCATAATCAACCAAGCTATGAGTAACACCATTCTAAAACTTCCTCCGATCAAGCTTGTTGACCCTAGTAAACAAGAACCTTACTTCGATGCTAATGCCTTTTGTCATTATCAACGGATGTAAGGACATGACACTAAATGATGCATGCATCTTAAACATGAAATACAAGACCTTATTGATTCAAATGTCATCCAGGTATCAGGTGTGAATGACAATGGAAATAAGTCAGTTGCTCCACCGAATCAAAATTTACAAATCTTCACTAATCCTTTTCCTAAGCATACTAAAAGTAATATGGTGGAACAAGGTTTAATGGAAGTAGACGAGGATGATTACTTAGACTATGATAACATCGTAGAAATGATTGAAGTGGATCAGAAAAAATAAACAATCCACCTCATCCTCGAAGAAATGGAATTTATGCTGAGGTTCCTCCTCCATTATCCTTATATGGATCAGGAGATAATCAAGATATGTCTGAAAAACAAGAACAACAACCAATACAAATAAGTAAGATGGTACAGAATGATTCCTATCCCCGTGCTAGAAAGATTCAACAATGAAAACTCGATAAAAATTAGAAAAGAGCTAGACGACTGTCAAAAATTGGAGAAAATAGTGGTTCCCCTCCTCATAGGCAATAAAAAGTTATATTTACACAAGGAAAAACAAATCAAACATCACATGATAATAAACAAAACTTTCATAAGAACCATTCAAATTTTGTATTAAATATGATCGAATACCTCTCCAAGAGGTTCACAAGCTCTAACATATAATATGAAGACCCTATAGGTAAGTATCTCTAACCCTTTATTTCTCTCATGATGTACTTCTCCCATGATGTGTTATATGTTGTTTAGGCCTCCTAGAATGACCTCAGATTCTCTCATAAGGTTCAGGATACCAAGAGACTACCTCTGTTGTGACCTTCTATTTGTATCATCATTCTTCTATATTGCTCTCTCTCTGATTTCATTGATGAGTGTTGTGTCTTATAGACATAGCATCGTGGTTGGTGACCTGGGGGCACCCTCCTATGTGACTATCCCCAAGACACTTGTTTCTCCTCTCTTATTTATTGTTTCCCTTCCTCTAGTGTTTCCACCTAGCAGGCGGATGACGACAAACATTTATACTGATGCAGACCTAATGTCCCTTTCGAGAGCAATCAACAAATGGACTTAGTTCCTAATATGACAATGGTCTTATATATTTTATCCGACGCTTGGCTAGTGGAAGCACTCATGCTTTCTACGTAGTGAATTTGATGATGTTTCTGTCGCATTTACAAACCTTAACAATACTATTGCTTTGTGCACCTTTGTTTGCCTTTGAATCTAGCCTTGGTAGTACTCAATTTGGAGAGCTTCATGATATAGCCCCATGGTTATCCTTGAACTTTGAATTCGTTGTATAACCTTGGCTCTTTGTGTGGTTAATCATATGCATTGATGTTGTTGTTTATCACGATGTTGTAGACACTAAGATGTTTCTTGCAGGGATGTGTTTGTGGGAACATTTGGTGATCGTAAAGTACATGTCACCTCTAGGGGGCATGGGTTTTACAAAAGTCAGTGTTCCCTTGTGTGTTTTCTTCCTACCTTAACGTGCTTGATATCGATAACTAATATCAACCACCTTAAGTTGGGGGCATATATAAGGTAAGCTATCTATTGTAGATGTTAGCAATGTGCTAGTCCTCAGGTATAGTCTAAAGACTTGCTCGATGAGTGCATCCTGCATCCTGAGTTTGTTTGCAATCAATCAATCAATCATGTAAGCCCTCTGTGGAGGTAGGGATGATGTATTTCTTGGAGCAGATTGCATCATCCTATCATTTTCAAAAGTCCTCTACAGAGGTGGGGAGCAGTTCTGTGACTAACTCAACCCTTAAGCATGTTTTCAGTGATTGTTGTGGTGAAGCCCAATCATCAGTGTCTACCTGTAATGTGCTTGAGATGGTGTTGGACCTAGAAATAGGTACACTCCATCACTTGTCTACTGTGTTTTCTCCGTGTCTTCAAGTGTGTGTGTTTTGGCATGCTTGTTTTGTGTGGCATGTTTGTTGCCCCATATGTAGTCTAAAGACTTGCTCGATGAGTGCATCCTACATTTTGGGAGGTTTTGCGTGTCTTATGTGTGTGTTGGCCCATATATACAGTCTAAAGACTTGCTTGATGAGTGCATCCTGTATTATGGGAGGTTTGTTTACTTTCCAGTACTTGCATCTACATTTCATATATATGAGAAAAATAAAAGAAAAGATATCATTTATGTCTTCCATGCATTAATGTGTCTTCTATGCATTGATTGTCTTCTCCGTGTTGTACGTGACTGTAAGTGTCTTCTCCGTGTTTTACATGCTTGTTACTATCTCCTATGTGATTGGCATGTCTTCTCTATGCTTGGTGTGTTTGTTGTGTTTGCGACCTTACTTTAATGCATGTATTGGCCTCGTGTTTATACATACATTAAAGTGGGGGCTAAATGTAACATCAAAAAATGTCCCCTTGGGGCTTTTCCCTCACAGGGTTTAGCTCCCAAGTCTTTAGTATGCATTTAGGACATCTTAGTTCATATTTTGGCATCCTGATGGAATGAGGCCTAGGTTTCATGACAAATTAGACCTAGGTGGACCTCTTGACCTTAACCCTGCCCAAAATAAGGGGGGACTTGGGCATCTGCACCGTAGTCCTACCCTATTTTGGGTTAGGCCCAAAATTGAAGTGTCAGTTTATGACCGTTATTTGGTGCTTTTACTGACATGGTCAGTTTTGATTTTTAAAATCTTGGTGGGAGTGTTTGTAGTTGCATATATAAGAATGCTTAGGCATTCATTTGTAAACTAGATTTCAATTAGATGATCATTGTGAACTTTAGGCATTCTCAAGGTGATTCAACGGATCTATTGTGTTGCAAGACTAGACTTGTATGTTTTGTGTGTTGATATTTGTAGATTTGAGCATCAATTTCCTCATGGCATGAAGAGAATCTTCCTCCCATGAGAGCTTCACTACAAGGTGACATAATATTGTGTTTTCATCATTGATTTCTTTGGTTTTTGCCTCTATCTCACAAGGACACACACTCTTTATTTGACAATGGTGTTCAGAGACTTAAGTGTCCTCTAGGGCTTGACTGAAGAAAGCCTCTAAACACCACAACCCCCAAACCAAGTCTTGTGATTGCAGGTTATAGGTGTTGCATTTGGGAAAAGTGAAGTTGCAGGAAGGATTGGTAGGCATCAAGGATTTAGGATCTGAAGAAAAGGACACAAGAGCACTTCCAAGGCTTGGGCGCTCACTCTAGTGTCCTTCGCATCTGAGTTTCAAGAAACATAAGTTACAAGGCTAATCAGTGTTGGAAGGAGGTCCAGGTCCCACAAAGAAACCAATACCTTGGACTTGGGCACCCACTCTAGTGTCCCCGACTATTCCACTTCGGAACCCCGAAAATAGGTATTCTGTAATTTGGTATTTTACTTCTATCTGCAAGAATTTTTTTCGTCATTCATCAATTTGTTGTCGTATTTGCATAATTAGGGTTTTAATGGTTAATTGGACATAAGAGAAGAAAAATTAATAATTAAATTCCCTAATCCAAGTTTCCCTATATCTGCAAGTGACCTAGGGTATGATAGTGCTCGTCACTCAACCCTAGATCCTTGAATGTATAGTGGAGAGGTGGATTTAAACATGTAAAATCTAAAATATTGATAAATCCAATTTTCCCCTAAACAATAGTCAACAAACATATGTCTCATATCATGACTATATCGGGTAATATCATCTCTCTACATCTCATAATGACAAGCAAAATAATAAAACATGTGACTAATTGAAGCCACAAATCAGAATCTGCATCAACACTGAAATATCTATGGGCATAGATAACCCACATCCAAGTCATAAATGCAACCTGTAAACATATAGAATGTAGAACACTGCACAACCTGTAAGCATATAGAACATAGAACACTACACAACCTGTAGATCTCACAATGCAACATGCAAAATCAATAATACATGTATAACACTATCAAAAAATGATAATCAAAGATAAACTTGTAACTCTACAAAGACTCAAACACCAAATCATCCTAGATTTGGTTTTCCATCAACTCACAAATGCACCATAAGTCAAAGGGATCAAAATGAGCTCAAACTGATACAAACTAAATAAACCTTAGAATATCATCTCTAGACCTTCTCCACTGTGTAGTGCTCAGAAATACCTTTCCAATGCCTATAAGAAGTCTTAAATCTGACTCTGTATGCACCTATTATGCCTAGTCAAAGCTCAAAATGAACATCTAGATTCTAACTGGAAAAAAATGGTCAAAATTGCAAAATATGAAAAAATCTCTATCACCACTGCATAGTACGTAGAAAGAGCTTTCCTTCAACTATAAGAAGTTGAAAATCTAACATCATGGGAAAATGTTATGCCCCTAGAAAAACTCCACCCTCCTAGGATTATAGGCCAAGTCTTGGTGGCTCTTCCATGGTCTGTTGGTGGCTAGATAGTGGCCCGCCAGTGGCAGTGGCGTGTCGGTGGCACCTTGGCGACACTACTAGTGGTGGACTCAAATTTTATTTAAAAACGGTTTAATGTTGAAAAGTTTGAAGTTTTAAGTTTAGATAATATTTCATAGCCCCAAAGGAGCAGGCATAGGCTACTAGGCCTAGTCCCCCATAGGACCGGGGGCAATGTTAGAAATATGCAGCCATAGAGACTAATTCCTAATAACCCAATAAGAGATTTAATGTGCAATAAACTAGAAATCTACATGCAAAAGAAATAGACAATCATATCATCAATTGTGACAAAAGATATACCCTGGGAAAACTCTCATAGAGGGAAAAACCTAGCCTCCAAAAGCATGCATCTCTCATGTATTATTCAAAAATAAGCAACAAATACACATGTAGAGATCACCTTCGAAACATCAAAATCTCTATACCTACAATCCATGCGACAAGCATGTAACCATACATCACATGCGATGTGTCAAACCCTCACATAGCCAACCTACAAGAGAAGCTACAAACCCAGCCAACAAGCCAACAAGCCAAATGGCCAAATAGACAACATCTACAACTACCCATGTGTTTACTTTTATAGAAATAAGCTCACACAAATACATGTGGTATTGTAATACCATTTTCTCCAAAACCATGTGTCTACAAAACCATTGGCCCCACATTTGATTATTGGTACTAAGTTTTCCCAAATAATCAAATAATTACAAATAAAGTAATTAACCCAATGTTACATACAACTTTTACAAGTGGCACCCAAATAAATATCTAATGTGGATAAACACATCACATGGATGCACCATAAATAAATATTTATTTTACGTAATAAAATAATACCAATGTTATGCAAGGTGTACAACACACCTACTCCAATATTGGGATGCTTGGATCTTGATTATCATTATGCTCATTGGGATGTGGTGTAATAGGATCCAAGTTATTTGTTGGATTATCTATGTTTGTTTTGGGACCAAGTATCTCATCATGGGAAGTAGATATTGATGGATGATAGATAAGACTATCCGGAGGATAGGACTAGGGGTAGTGTGGGTTTCTTGATCATGAGTGATTTTGGGATCATGGATGGGAGAGGCTTTGATCTCTTGATAATTGATGGTGGTGGCTTGAGTACTGGGAGCTTGGGTAGCTTGGGTAATTTGATCTTTAGGAACATGGATAGTTGGATCTTTAGGATTTTTCATAGTTTGAGCTTGAGTTGGTGAGAAGTGAGGTTGATCATGCTTTGGATTTGACTCTTTATATATCTTTTGGGTGTGGATAGGGGTGGAAGCTTCTTGGATAGGTTTAATAGGCTCTAGATGGTTGACAACATGAGTACATGATGGATCTTGGCTTGGACTTATGGTAAGGGACTCTTCAATGGGATGGATAGGCATAGGATTGGATGGTGGATTTTGTATGAGACTGGGAGGATCTTTGATAGGCTCAAGGATAGGCCTTGGATTGCAATATGATTCTAGATTCCATGCTAATAGTCTTTAGATAACATCCAAAAAGGATAAGTTGGTGGGTGGATTATCAATCACAATCTTACCAAAATTGATGAGCTCTTGGATAAAATTCTTAAGTCTCACACATTTGTATGTTTTATGGCTTTTTACTATATGGTATTGACAATATTCATGATCTTTAAACTAGAAAGACTTGACTAGGTTTTTGTAATATGGCGTCGTCACTTGTAGCTCAATGAAATTTTCTTGGACCAAATTTTGTAAGTCTACCTCAATAGTGTTGATAACTGAGAGGGGGGGGGGTGAATCAGTTATCCTAATTATTTCTTCTTTCTAAACTTTCTTATTAATCAATGCAGCATTAATTCAAACAAGCAAATATTACTATGAAATGAAAAACACATGACACAGTATTTTTGACATGGAAACCCTGTTAAGGGAGAAAACCACGGGGTGATTAACCCAAAGATTATTCTCTGTTAGAAGAATAAGGAATTACAAAATGTCACTTGCCAATTAGGGCTCACTGCCCGAGCACACTGCTCACAAAGGAGGCACACTGCCTACAAGGAGACACACTGTCTACAAAAGAATGTTTATACAATACTTGAACTGATTGGAAGCATCCACATATGCTGAAGTTCAGTTCCGGTTAGGCTCAGTACACTGATCTGCTGCACTTCATCTTTCCTCTTCTCTTTATTCTGCTTTTCTTTCACATACCAGATCTTTATTACTGCTTCTATTCTGCTCTGCTCTTATTTGCATATCACATCACTCAACAACACTTCTCATAACTAAATCCATCCTATATATATATCCGCACAAGTGATTTCATTATTTTTCTAGTCGGCACCCGGAACAGTCTATCTTCTCACAAACTATGTTCTGTCAGCTGAATCCTTGCACATCAAGTAATGTTGATCAAGTATATACTTGTAGATATCATTAATCATGTCAGCCAAACATGATTCATGCCTTCACAACCTTTACCATCAACAGTAACACATCCAAAAAATAGTCTGATGTTCTGTCAGTCAGTTCTTCCTCTGTTCACACTGTCACTCAGGAATCCGGTACTCAACTATTCATATCTTTTTCCTTGTCCATCACCGGAGGCTAAATCCTTGGAATATACCACTCAAGGTAGTCCTCTTGACTTCCCCAGATCCGTACTGCACCAAGATACTTCCTCTGAGAAATCCGGACCTGTCTGTCGGACCTTGCCACATGCTCTATTCTTGTTCACCGGACCACAATAATCTTCATTCTAACTTCTGGTAGAGACACACCATGACTTGCGGATATGTGGGATGACCTTTGTTGCCATCAATGACAACAACCATGAATCCATATAGTGTCTCTTGCCAACAATCTCCCCCTTTGGCATTGATGGCAACACTTAGTGAAAAATGACTAAGTGTTTACACTATGCTCCCCCTTGGCTAATGCTCTGTCTTTATATACATTTTTCAGAGCTCCCCCTTAGTTGGATTCCTCATTTTTCACTGCTCCTCACTCCCCCTTTGACATCAATGGCAAAGGGTAGGGTCCGTACACCAAAATTTTCAAGAATTTTACTATACTTGGCCGTATATTACATATTCACAAAAACTAAAGAATGTTTGCAAAGGATATCTTCAATTGGATGAGTTCTGTGGCCCAACTTTGCTTCATTCTATCCAAAATTGAAATGTGACCACTCAACAAAAATGCAAAATCTTTTGCCCTCTTAAGATCTGTCGGATCATTGGTTTGGGCGGTAGTCTTAGCATCACTTATGGCCTCATGCATGGTCTCTAACTTAGGGATAATAATCCTTCGAAGTTCTCCCATCCAGTTAATTATATTCTTCCTTTCCTTTTCAAAGTTCTTTATTGCATTTGTGATTGCAATAGTTTGACATTCTTGATTTACTATGGAGGAAGAGAGAGGATCAAAACTTTGAGACAAACTCAGTAGTTTGTCCTGTTCCTCTTTTATTTTCTTCTCAATTTCTACTGTTGCTTTTGACTAGGAGATACAAAATTTGTAAATGTCACCGCCATCCTTAAGAGCATTTTCTAAGCTCTTTATTCCAATACTCATATTCCTCCTATCATTAGAGATTAATCCTAGTACCTCTGAGAATCTCTTATCCAAAAACTCCTTCCGGACCTTTTCTTCAGCTGATTTTTCTAGAGAATCAAAATGTGTACCAACATTGCTGACTAAGGTTTTGAGATTACCGGAAGAGGAGGCTATCGGATCTTTTTGAACCGATGGCATAATCTTTTCAAGCACTCTGGAAGCAGCCTCTATCAACTCACAGTCTTCCATATGAGACTTTAGGAGTTTCTCATTTGCCTTAGCATTTGCAAATGAAGCTATCTTCATTGTATGCGCCGGAGAGAGGGAATCAAAGTTGAATGGACCTTGTAGAAGTTCCGGTTCATCAATCTCTATTGCTTCTTTGCTTAGAAATTTTTGGACAGTTTGTGCAGTGTCTCTTGCCAGAGACAAATGTTTCTTCTCTTCTGCAGTCTTGGAGCTGTCCTTTGGAATTTTCTCTCCCTCTACATTCCCACCACTGACAGTTGTGGTTTTCTCTGGTGAGGTCTTCTGTCCTTCTGCAATCTTTGCACTGTCACCTTCTTTTTCCTTCACCGTTGCTCCTTTCTCTTGTAATTTCTCTTCTTCTTTGGATCCGGAGACTGTAGGGGAAACTGGAGGAGAGATGTTAGTCTGTTCAAGGGCCACTTCTTCTGGAGTAGAGGATTCTAAGTCCACAACTGTTTCTACACCTAAGTCCTCTACAATGGGAATGTTGAACCTTTTGAATGTATTCCAGAGGATCTCTTCAGTGTCCTTGGCTACCTTGTCGGTCTCACGAAGCATAAGCTGATTCATCCTTGCTTTGCTCCTGAATTCATCCTTGCAGTCTTTGAATACCATGTTCATTGTTTTGTGATCAATTGAAGGATATAGCTAAATAGCTATCTGTTCCCTAATCTCAAGGTCTTTTGCCATGGCATTGGTCTTTCTCATTTCCAACTCCTTCTCTAGACTCTTAGGAATTTGGGAGATAATCTCAATAAAAGATTTATTGTAAATGTTCAGATACCTGATTGTAGCTTTCTGCATGATCTTTTGGTCAGCCTCATTGTAGTCATCATAGAATTCAGCCACTGGTTGAAGGTTCCCATCCACAGTGACTGATTTGATTACACTGTCTAGAGACAGGGTGGGCTTTTCAACAGATTTCTCTGCCATTTCTTCCTTGTCTTGGCCTGTGGAGGGTTTATCAGATCCTTTCTTCTTCTTCCTCTTTATTTCCTTTACTCCCTCATCTGATTCAGTTTCCTCTTCATCTCTTTGACTTTCATAAGCCCTTGTGGCTTTTGTCTTGGATCTTTTGCCGGATGCCTGGACTTCTAGTTTTGAGCTTTTGGCTGTGGCAGGTGCAGATCTTTTTGATGATCTGGTCCAGGTGGAGGTTTCTACCGGAACACTTTCTTCACTTTTCTTTTCTGTCCTTTTCTTCTCTTTCTCATCCCCTTCCTTCTTCTTCCTGTGAGCATCAAGTGCCTCCATTGAGATCCCAAGGCCTTGTGCTATATGTTCTACTTCTTTTCTAACCTTCCTCTTGATCTCTGGTTCTTTGAGTTCAACATGGATTTTTATACTTAGTTCCTCAAATGTTCCAAACCTTTCTGTCTTTGGATCTTTAGGCTGACTTAGCATGTGTTGAACATGCAGCTCCACAATCTGTTCATCCACTTCATACCCCATGGGCATGATCCACACAGTTCTTGGTTCTACTGCCTCCATTAGGCACTAATTTGTTTCTACCATAAAGCATACTATGTCTTTGTACTTTTCAACAAGAGACTGGGGAATTCTTTCTCTTGCATGCATCATGCTCTGAAAGTTCTTGAAATATCCCCACAGGGCTATTTTTCTTGCTTTAGCATCCCCAAGTCCATGCAAATAATCTCTGATTTGGATGGCAACTGGTCTGTCATTCAGCCATATCCATCCACTGGATCCAGGAAGCTCATTCATGTAATAAAAGAATAAACAAAGGATCAAACTACCATACTTGAAGGAGTTTTTCTTGTCCTTCTTGATCTTCTATAGATTTTCCAAAAGTTGGTTTAGAAGAAGCTCACACAAGTCATAGTCTACATTTTCCTTTAGCATTTGATAAGCTATGTAAATTACAGTTCCTGGTACTGAATTTTCCCTATTGGAGTGATAGATCTTGTAACCAATTATCATAGATGCAAGTTTGACATCCGGTTCAGTGATGTCTTCAATTGTCATAGCTCTCTTGTCAAATTTAGATCCGGTTGCATCACTAACTGTCTAATTTTTGACAGATTTGAGAATAGGTAATCCACCAGATGAGTGTAGACCGGTTACAGCCCTAATTGCATCTTTGGTGATCTTGAAAGGCTTGTTCAACCATAGGAAATTGTCATGCACTCTACTTAGTACATACCGGACCCATTCATCTTCTTCAAAACAAGGGAAATGAATGCACTATGCAAAGTGCTTATCCTGGATGGCTTTGTACTAAGGTTTAATCTCAAAGGAGTCATCTATCAACTATTTGTGATAGATATCCATCAATTTTGATTCTCCAAAATCTTCAAAATTTGCATGTATGTAAACCCTAATGTCCTCCGTATGCAATACACCATGCGGAACACTAGAGAAGGCTCCTAGGGGATCTACCTCCAAAGATTTGTATGGATGTTTCTTGAATGTGGGGTGAGGTCTATCAGAGATCTTAACTATATTCAGAGTAGCCATTTTTCAAAGATTTGCAGTGAGATATTGAAAATGGAAAATACCTTATGCGCCTTTGGTTATACGGAGTGGTTGGATTGATTTCTGTGTGTAATAACTTCTACAAGTGATCTTCGGTGAACTTGATGAATTTTGTTGCAGAGCTCCACTTTTTGCTTCTTCTTGAGTGTACAATGAACAAGTGATTTATGAGAAATCCCTTATATTGTTTCGCAAACCCTAATATCTGTTTGCAATAAATGCTCGACCTACATTATTTCGGTTTGCCTTATTCGAACGACTTGAAGAACCAGATTAGTCCTGATTTATGAACATCATGTGGATCTTTCAATTATGAATAAATCAAGATGACACATCACAAGGACATCCCAAACATTCTGTCCAAACCGCAAAATAAGACAATTCACTTCCAGATCTCTCCGGACCTTTTTGTAATCCTCTATCATTCCGGAGCATCTCCCAAAACAGGTTTTACTTGATCAATCACAACTTCTTCATATCTTTATGCGGACCTCTGACATCTTAGCTGGATCATCTCAAGACTCATATCTACAAACCCTTTACTCCACATCTTGTGCCTAATCCAACACCACTTGATTGGCTGGGGGAATAGGGTTTTCTTTGTGTCTCCCCCTGAGCCAGAGCTCATTTCTTAATTTCTGGAAGAAATATCAGCACCAGAGTCTGGTGCGGATCCAGCCTCTACCTTCTCTAAACTTTTCTTCACCCAAATCTTGTTCATCTCATTCCTAACTTCATTTGCATTCATCTTTTGTTTACCTTTGTCTTGATTCTGACTATATACCGGACCTCTTTTGTCCTGATTCTTGCTTCTGCAGACTTTTGCATTATGACCGGACCTATTATAGATTTGGCAAACAACATTTCTTTGCATATTTGACTGATAACCTCTTGATCTGCATTGATTAGCCATATGACCTACTCTATTGCATGTAAAGCATTTACCATTGAATGATTTGTTCATTTGCATATTTCTGCATTCATGAGACTTATGTCCATACCTTTTGTAGTTAAAGCATTGTCCGGAGAAGGATGAATTAGTTTGATTCATTCTCTTTCTGCACTGATTAGCTTTGTGACCAAAGTGATTGTAGTTGTGGCAGTATCCATTGAAGGATGGATATCTTTGAGCATTGGGCTGTCCTACCGGAGGTTTTCTAGGCCTGTTCCTTAGATTTTCTGATCCAAAATTCTTCTGACCAGATCTAGAGCTTTCTCCTTTCTCATATCCTAAACCACACTTGTCATCTATCCTCTTTTGACTTCCAAGAAGAACTTCAAGTTGAGCAGAACTTATCTTGAATTTCTCTTTATATTCATTTGCTGTTTGAAGATCCCTTTTGAGAGAGACAATTTGATCCTCAAGTTTTTCTTCATTATCTTTAGCATCTTCAAGATCAGATTCAAGATGTCTGATAATCCTATCCATCTGGTGACAATCTTCTGATTTCTCTTTGAGAGATTGTCTTAGATTGTCTTCATTTTTTCTTTTCTCTTCAATCTCTTGAGTAAACTTTATAACTCCTGATTCCATTTCATGTCTTACCATAATGACTTCTTTTGATAACTTTTCACATAACTTGGTTTTTTCAGTCAGCTCTTCATTTGCATTACTTTCTTCATTTTGTCTTGGCAATTGCTAGAGCAGCTCCTTTCTCTTTTTCATAGAGAGACTTAATTTGTCTTTTAGTTCTCTCATGAATTCATCAGCCTGTTTGAGTCTTTCCTTTAATTCATTGACTTCAGAGTTTGACTGTTCAAGATCCTCAAGGGCAGTTTTGAGTTGCTCCCTTAAACCATATGCATCCATTTGAACTCCTAGATCTTCCTCAAGTTGTTAGGCTCTATTAGGAGGAACTTAGCTCTGATACCAATTGTTGATAACTGAGAGGGGGGGTGAATCAGTTATCCTAATTATTTCTTCTTTCTAAACTTTCTTATGAATCAATGCAACATTAATTCAAACAAGCAAATATTACTATGAAATGAAAAACACATGACACAGTATTTTTGACGTGGAAACCCTGTTAAGGGAGAAAACCACAGGGTGATTAACCCAAAGATTATTCTCTGTTAGAAGAATAAGGAATTACAAAATGGCACTTGCCAATTAGGGCTCACTGCCCGAGCACACTGCTCACAAAGGAGGCACACTGCCTACAAGGAGACACACTATCTACAAAAGAATGTTTATACAATACTTGAACTGATTGGAAGCATCCACATATGCTAAAGTTCAATTCCGGTTAGGCTCAGTACACTGATCTGCTGCACTTCATCTTTCCTCTTCTCTTTATTCTACTTTTCTTTCACATACCGGATCTTTCTTACTGCTTCTATTCTGCTCTGCTCTTATTCACATATCACATCACTCAACAACACTTCTCATAACTAAATCCATCCTATATATATATCTGCACAAGTGATTTCATTATTTTTCTAGTCGGCACCCAGAACAGTCTATCTTCTCACAAACTCTGTTCTGTCGGCTGAATCCTTGCACATCAAGTAATGCGGATCAAGTATATACTTGTAGATATCATTAATCATGTCGGCCAAACATGATTCATTCCTTCACAACCTTTACCATCAACAGTAACACATCCAAAAAATAGTCTGATGTTCTGTCAGTCAGTTCTTCCTCTGTTCACACTGTCACTTAGGAATCCGGTACTCAACTATTCATATCTTTTTCCTTGTCCATCACCGGAGGCTAAATCCTTGGAATATACCACTCAAGGTAGTCCTCTTGACTTCCCCAGATCCGCACTGCACCAAGATACTTCCTCTGAGAGATCCAGACCTGTCTGTCGGACCTTGCCACATGCTCTGTTCTTGTTCACCGGACCACAATAATCTTCATTCTGACTTCCGGTAGAGACACACCATGACTTGCGGATATGTGGGATGACCTTTGTTGCCATCAATGACAACAACCATGAATCCATATAGTGTCTCTTGCCAACAAATAGGATGCTTTGATGGAGGGTTGGAAGAATGTAGTGATGAATGGATTGAAGGGGTTGATGACTTAGGAGGTATGTGGGCTAATGGATTAGGATTAGGAAGATTAAGGGAGATTGTGATGGAGGGATTGAAGAGATTGATGGTTTGGGATTGGATATAATTTTTTGAGGTGACATGGGTAAAGGTATGGTGGATGGGTACAAGGTTATCAGGGATAACTTTAAGACCCCCCCCCCTCAGAGAAGGTGTATAAACTTGGCAAATCATGTATAATTACCGAGAAAAATATTAATTTTATTTGCGAATTTTTTCATTTTTTCAGGAAACAAAATAATCTTATTTGGCAAATCTATTGTAATTGCTAGAGGTCTATGGAAAATCCTGGAGTATTGTATTTTTTTAAGCCAATAAAATATTTTCATTGGCGATTAAAACCTTGTTTCAAACCAATTAAATATTTTCATTGGCGAATTAAAACCTATTTTCAAAACAGTAAAATATTTATGTGGATGAATTAAACCTATTTTCTAAATAAGAAAATATTTTTGCTGGTGATTAAAATCTATTTTCAAACCAAAAAATATATTTACATTGGCGAATTAAACCAATTTTCAAAACAATAAAAAAAACATTGGTGAATTTAAATATAGTTTCAAACCAATAAAAAATTAATTGGTGAAATAAACTATTATGCCAATAAAAAATCATACAGTGTGAATGACATCAATTGAAGTTCCATTTCGGGCTGCAGTTCTGACACACCCATCTTTCTACATAAAGTCTCCAAAATAGAGACAAGTGTCAAGTAACAATGATTCTAATTAACATTAATAGATAATTATTTAATAAAAGAAAATTCAAAAGGATACATAAAAGGAATATAGATTCATCCACTATAACACTGTAAACTTTACCACTTCAAAAATTAGCTCCTCAAGCTTCCATTCATAATATATATATTGAAAATAACAGAAATATATAGTAACACTAATTATATAAATATTGAAATATATAATAATAATAAGTCTTCTGCCACTAGAGTATTCAGAGCATGTTTAAAGAAATAACATGAAACTAAGAAATGCCATCAAGTGGCAGTCATTTGGTCTTCCTCCCGAGTCACTTCATTTTCCTTGTGCTATTCACGAGCAACAGTCGAGCCCACCTGTGCTCTCAGTTTCACCTCGTATCTCCTGAACCTACTAATTATGGGTTTTAATGTCCTGGCACTTGGTGTATAGGTGTTCATTGCCCAAACTTTCCACTTATCTATCATTCTCTCTACATCTATTACTCTCTTATAAACATCATCAATTCTGGGCCTGAAAGTTGTGAGATACGATGCTATATGTCCAAGCTTCCCTAGTGATTCACCATTAACTATGGAAACATGCTCTTCAGTAAGCCTCTTCTTAAAATTTTGCTTTACTTCCTTGACATCAAGCAAGTTCTCTCCACTTTCATCTGAAATCTCTACATGTAAGATAATACAATTGTTTTTAAGATCAGCCATATCAGTGAAATGTTGAACCAAAATTCTTCATATTTATTTACTAAAATCCCCTAGCACAAACCTCTTCCACTCTAGTGCATCTAGCCAAGACACAGAATCATTCTCATTTGGATCATTAAAAATTTTCTCAGCTACAAGAATATTTGTGTCAATTTTCATCATTTCTTATATCTCTGTAATGTCTATGAGCAGATTTATGTCTTCCCTCTTTAAATTTCATAACTCTACAATTAACCCTTTCCTTTTATCAAAAAGGAGGGGATATTATTTCATGACCTCCTCGATGTACAACAAACCATCAATGATGACTCGCTATACCCATTGCTCAGTGGCCTTACCTAGAGTTTGATATCTCTTGATTTGTTGCAACATGCTAGGATCCATTCCATCAACAGAAACACTCAGAGTTGCATCGGAGGATTGAGAAGTAATATTCAAAGTAGATTGAATGAAAGATGTGAGAGAATTCACTTGGGCTTGCAGCTTTGCATTCTCCTATTGCTAAGCTTTAACTCTCTTTGCTAGCATGCCTTGAGAGAATTTTAAATGATATAAATCACCTTCCACCATAGGAGGACCCAAGTCAATCTTGGTCATATTGAAATCCGCTTCTATGACTTCATTTTCATTTTTATCCCCAATGGGGTCAATAATCTCCAAGATCCTATGCCCTAAGGAAGAATTTGTTACCATCCAAGACATCCTCTTAGCCTTCTTAGGATTAGGTGTAGTTACAGCATCAACATTTATGTCTGCTGTTGGGGGATATCTCTTCTTTTTCTCAAAAACTTTCTTTAGCCAGGAAGGGGAAGACAAAATTGTACCGCTCTCACTTGCACCCAGAACAATTCTGTTGGTTTAGGATTGGACAACTGAGAGGGGGGGAGTGAATCAATTGTCACACTTTTAAAACCTTTTCTCTTTCAATCCTCCTTTTCCACTTATAATTAATTTAATGATATAAACATTTCAACATCAGTCAATAACATATGAATAGAAAATATTGATAACACATTCGACACCAAGATTTTGACGTGGAAACCTGGTTAAGGGAAAAACCATGGTGGGGGTTAACCCACAAATATTAATACCCTATTAAAAGCATTTTTACAAATGGGAATGCACATGCATTCAGGCTCACTGCCTAGAGCTCACTACTCAAATGGAGGCTCACTGCCTATGGAAACATTACAAGAAAATGATAGAGATTTGAACTAATTAATAATATCTACTTATGCAAGAATTTCTATTTTGGTTAAGTACAAAAACTGATCTTACACATTCCATCTTTTCTCTGCTCTTCTTACTATTTTTCCTTCATTCGTACTTTGGATTTTTGCTCTTCTCACATACACCTTTGATGCAGGGACTTCCGGAGGTCATAACTTTTGACTCGGATGTGGGTTTTCTATGAAAGTTTATAGGTGGATGTGTTATGAGGTGGCCAGTGGTTTCCCAACTTGTCCTAGTGGGTTGGATCCCATCTTGGCACTTTTTTGGAGCTTGAAACTTTCATCTTGGCCCTCAAAATGGCAATTTAGTGTTTTTTTCTAGATTTTTAGAAAGTTGCTTTTGTAATAACTCAAAACTCATGTTTCGAATTTAGAATATTAGTTGGCCGATCGTCTTACCTTAGTTTTAGGAATCTTTTTTGGAAAAAAATAGGATTCTCAAGATATGATTGTAAAATTACCTAAAATGGCAAAATCTGACACTTGTCAAAATCTGCCAAAAAAGGTAATTTTTTTTTTTTTTTGTTTTCTTGGATATAAGAGAGTTTTCTCTCATTGTAGCAGCAGAGTTGATGAATAGAAGTTTTTTATGTTCCATCTTCCAAATCTTTGGCTCTCATATGTTTAATGGCACAATTCTATTGAGTGTATGTTGTGTGTTGAATCATCTGGTATCAGAGCAGGAAGATGAGGAAGAGGCGGTCTTGCACAGATGCATAGAGAAATGCAAAATTTGCAAAGGCAAATAGTAGAACTTACAACACGGATGGAAAACCAAAGATTGGGTAGAGGAAGAGACAAATATGATGAAGAGATAGATCGAGGAGGTGCAAATCAAGTTACAGAACATGAAGAAGAATTAGAAGGCATGAGTTTTGAAGAGAGGATGCTCAGGACCTTAGAAGGGAAAAATGAAGGGATCAAGGTAGATGTTTTAGATTATGTAGGTAGTCTTAAACCAGAGGAGTTGATAGACTAGTTGAATGACATGAGAAATTTTTTTGAATGGAAATCCATGACAGATGTGTTGTTCTCAAAATCAGCTACGCTCATTTTTGTAGACAACCCCCACGAAACTTGTCTGTTTCGTGAATCTACACTCTAAGCTCGCGGACCGAGACAAGATTCTCTTCATCTCACATGAAGACTTTTGACATTCTAGACTAGTTTATGACATCCCTGTGAATAGGTTTCTCGATATTTGTGAGGAACATTGAAGTCGTAAACCGGTTAAAATGTTAATTTAAGTCTTTTTTAAGAGTAAGTTAAATTTGAAATCTTGATATGCAAGAGCGGTGAATTTTGCCGCTCCTACATATCTCTTTTTGACTTTACACATGTAAGGTCGGCGAATTTTGCCGCTCCTTCATATCCCATTTGTCTTGTTTTTCAAACATGTGTAGTAGCGTTGTAATTTGCCGCTTTTACATATGCTTTTCATTTTTCATGTAGAGGCGGCAAATTTTGCCACCACTACATGTGTTCTTTTGGTTTAATGTGAAGTTGGCAAATTACGCCGCCATAGCATGTTTTTCTTCCTTTTGTGCGCTGACGGTCGGAATCTCCGCTAGGACAAGATCTTAAGAATCTTGGTCACGCAGTGCCATTAATGGCCACTTGTGCCACTCGCTCAGCGTTTGTGCTCGGATTATTTATTGTGTTTTAATGGTTTATTTCTCCATTTCATCCTCTCTCCTGAGCTAATATACCAGACTCTCCTAACATCGTTCGATCACGTCGTCGACCATCGCCATCAAACATAGGGTTTCAGGTTCTAGAACGGGTAAGTTTTATCTTTCGTTTCCGTTCTACTTCTTCTTCACTATTTATCAAATATGCTTCGTTTTGATTTTCATATTTGATTTTCTTTACGTTTTCGTCTTTGGTTGTGTTTAGTGGTTTTTGTGTTTTGTTTTGACACTAGAGCTGCCCTAGGTTTTGCCCTGAAACACCCTAGGTTTCTACTCCCTAGATCCCTAACCCTCACTACACACCGTTATGTAACCTCGGCGGAATTCACCGATCCCACCTGGAAACCCTGTTACCACTACCAAGTTTAGTTGGCGAAACTCCCGGCTTTCACACTTAAATCTGCAAGTTTCCTTCAAACGCAACGTCAGCAAAATTTGCCGCTAGAACCTCATTCCTATCAAATGTGCAGTGTCAGCTAATTCTGCCGCTCAGACATGTATCGATTCCTCGCATGAGATGTCAGCAAATTTTGCCGACCAAACATCGAAAGCGATAAACTCAACCTACATAGTCAGCAAAATTTGCCGCCGGTGTAGGGAATGTTATATCATGCATAGTCGGCGAAATCTTCCGCCCTAACACGAAAGACCCAAATTCACAACTTGATACTTGCAGTGTCGGCAAAATTCGCCGCTCATACCAGAAATCCTAACGACATGCAGTGGCGGCAAAATTTGCCACCAATGCAAATAATGTAAAACCCTCACCTGCAAGGGCGGCAAATTTTGCCGCCCATGCAAAAATGTCCCAAATTTTCTCGACTCTGGAAAATTTCCAATTTTAATTTCTCGAGCCCGCTTCTCCTTTGATTCTTGGCCAGCCCGCACTATAGCCCTTTTTCAAGCGCATTCCCATAGTCGTGATCATCAACATGCAATTTTCCCATATTGCCCATATTTTCCCTGATTGCATGATCATGACTTTTGTTGCAGTTTCTCTTGCGGAGCTTCGTTCAACGTCAGACTTCTTCTTAGTGAAAGTTCATCCAAATGACTGACTTGTCCCCAAAGAAGGCAAAAGCAATGAATTACAAATATCAAGGTGTTTTCCCAATCACCTCAGTCCATTCTAATGTTGAGGACATTAGAGATACAGAGATTGGCCATGTTGATATGGCTGAGTTTGTAGAGAGAACCAAGTCAAGCAACCCCAGTGCTATGATGAAGAAAATAGTGGAGAGTAATATTCGTCTGGTATCATCCTTCCCAGTGGCGGCTCACAATACAGAATTTGTTCTTCAGTGTGCCCATTTATATAACAAAGATATTACAGCCGTGGTGGACGCCAGTGGTAATGTAATAATTAGGTTGGATCCTGAGTTCATTGACAAGGTGTTCATGTGTCCTCCTACGACAGAGGTATTGAAGCTTGACTTTGTTGAAGCTCAAAAGGAATATGACAAGAATCCAGAAAAGGCAAAGAAAGTGATCAACAACAAATGGTTGAAGACTGCGAGGTCAAGTTTGTCAAGGTGGCCACGTAGTTTTCCTCAAAGTGATTTTGTGGAAGAAGTTGGTGACTTGATTACCCTCCTCAGTAGGATAAGAGGTTTGTCCTCCTCTTCACAATTTCATGAATGGATGTATCCTTTCATTAAGGTCATACTCCAGGGCAGGCAAGTTATTTTCTGGGGAGAACAAATCAGTAACGCTTTGCATGATCAGTTGACGAAGGTATCCACTACCTCCAAGTTCTTCATGACTTCCTATCTGGTATACATTGCAGCCTCCATGAGGATTTTTCCAGGATTATCATCAGAAGGGGATAGGAGAGTAGTCCCAGTATACCAGTATTATTCTCAGCTAACATTGAAAGGTTCCATTCACCATTTTAGGAGGGTGAATGATGTGTTCTTTGCTGTATTCTTGTGTCTTTTTGATCCCCAACTGGAGCAGAGAAGAATTTCAGATGAGGCATGGACAGTGGTTAATGACTTTGGTTGTATGTTTTTGCAATTTCCATCTTTCTCATACTTGAGGGTTGGCTTTTTCCAAGGCTACCCTTATATGCTTCCTAGGTTTCCTTCAGATAGGCTGGTCTTGATGGAGTTGTGCAGACAAATGATTGTCGTGCATAACAAACAGATGGAACTCAAGAAGCTTGGTTTCAGATTTCTAGTGGAAATCGACAGATACTCAGTGTTGACTGCCGCAAAGGCAAGGGCCATGGAGACAGAAATACAGTTGGTCACCATGAAGCAATTCAAGAGGAGACCAAAATTTGACTACCAGGGTGTAAAGGACAAAATCAGGAGGAAAACATAGTTTTATGAACCCATGGTGGAAGATGTCTGGATAGACTTGAGAACAGAGGAAGATATCAGGAAACTAGACTACAACAGGCTGTCTCTAGAACAAATTGAATATCTGGGACTTGCTGATATTCTGAAAGATCTTGTGGATGATGGGGAATTGGTTGATGCCAAGTATGATGCAGAGCAGATAGCTAGTACTCCTCTCCCTCCAATCCAATGGTCCCAAAAGGAGTCGACTTCACTAAGGAAAAGATTTGAGCCTATATTGGCTAACACTAATAACTGGCTGGCGGATAAAGGAATTACACTGAAAGAATTCCTCACTGGTTCGGAAACTAAATTTCAAGAGCAGACTGGTAAAAAGGTGGAAAACAAAACGAAGAACAAGAGTGATGTTCCATCATCTTCTAAAACACACAAACCTAAAATCAGATTTGTGACGAAGAAAGCAAAAGTTGTTGAGGAAGAACCTGAAACAAAAGATATGGAAGTTGAGGAGCCGGTGACTGAAGATCCGGCAACTGAAGAGCTAGCTACAGAAGAGATGGATGTTGAAGACAGGAATTCAGATCAACAAGATGAAGAGGCTTTGTCTCCACAGGACAATACACTTGTTGCACCCCCTGTGTCTGCTTCCCCTATTAACATTCCTTCCTCTGAATCCCCCTCTCCTCCTAAAATGATTTTTGATAATCCCTACAGCACTTTTGAAAATGTTCTTCGTTCTTCTGATTCAATTCCTATTTTGTCTTCTTCATCTTTTGATATTGGGGATACATCCATGTTTGATCATTTTGTGATGAATACTGAGCAAGTTTCAAGTGCAAATGTAACAGGTGCGGTTTTTACTAACACCCCGCCTATTGTTTCTACCACCAGTACAAGCACAGTTCCAGGAACCCCAGCGGTAGGAATGGACCTCAATATGAATACTTCTCTGCTTCCACCTTGGTTATCAGCTTACACACCAAAGAGGAAAAAGCATGTCATCTCTCCAGATGATTTTGATTTCACTAAGTTGGTGCCTGCAAAGCCTAAGGCCCCGAAGAAACCAAAGATCCTTTCCAGGGTACTTGAAGATAAGGGACACAAATTTCTGGAGATAGCAAAACCTCCACAGGATGCAACTGTTGAAAATTTTGATATGAATGACTATTCTATTTCTAGGGTTGAATTGGGTAAAATCACCCATGAAAGCGCTAAAAATGATATGCAGTCAGCCATGGACATCCTGATCCAGAAGTTTGACAGGGAAAAAGAAATGAAAGATTATTACAAGGCAAAGGTAGAACAGCTGACTGCAGTGGTAAGAAAGATCACTTTGAACTCAAAAGCAGTTACTCCAGAGGTCGTTTCTATAGAAGAGCCCGTCATTTTGAAAGTGGAAAAGACTCACCTCAGAGGAAAAGTACTCGAAGAGTACTTAGACAGGATGCGAGCGCAAGGAATATCTTTGCTCACAGATGTATTTGAGAAGATGGATAAGATGAGGAAAGTAAGGGGGGAACTTAATGATCTCATTGATGCTATCTCTCAAGATATTGAGTGCACGGAGGAGACTCATGATAAATGGGTGGAAATGAGGAAGCTAAAAATAAGTACCCTAATATCCATTGGCACTCTTTCCAACAGGGATTCATATATAGAAACAAAGGAAGCTCTGATGTACAGGAGCAACATGCTAAGAAATTTGATCAAGGATCTTGAGGCTGCAAAAGAAATTAGCGAAGAAAATGATGTTAATATTTTGCATAAGTTGGAGGAGTTGCCTTGTAAGTTGGTATCACAAGATAACCAATTTCTTTCTGCGGAAGAAATGGTTAAGGAATTTGAAGACATGTTTCAGAAAGAATTTGAAGATAAAGCATTTTCAATAACTTCTGTGGACAACATCTTAGACAACTAGTTAACCTTGGACAATCTAAAAACCAGGTTAACTAATCATGCCAAATCAATCACTACAGTGAGGGACGCCATAGTGAGGGCCAGGATGATCTTCAAAAATGCATTCAACCTAGATAGCATTGAAATGCAAGCGGCCTTCACTATGTATGATCATCATATGAGAAAAAGTGGTGATATAAATTGAAGCAGCTGGTTTTTTCCCTTAGTTTATTTTCTGATTTTCGTATGTACTTTCAAAATAGTTTTGGACATTTTTACATGTACATTTTCAATATGTAATTACATGTAAAAATATAGGAAGTCCCAAGTCAATAAGGACTCCTATTTTTGAATAAGTCAAATTAGTTGTAGATTTCCTAGATTTTCTCAAGGCCTTTCCCTATAAATAAAGGGGGCCTTTTTTGTAAATATCTATCTTTTATCTATTGCAAGGAAACTCTGGCGAATTGAGAAGAAAATCAAGACTTTGTGCTTTTTGTGAAAATCAATATTCAAATATTTATCAATACAAGAAAGCAAGTTCAATTCTAATCTTTGTCTTGGGATTATTTGTGTTGTGATAGTTTTGTTCTTACGTCTTGCTATCATAATCTTATTTGATAATAATTGAAGTGTGGAGTTTGTTACAAGTGATTGAAGAGCGCTCTTAATTTGATTCAGATAAACTTTGTGTTATCAAATCGGTTGTGGGTTACATGTTCATGTTTGTGAGAATACAATAGTTTGGAGACTTTGTGCTGCAAGTTGTTATATTTGATTTACTTTTACCTTCTTGGAGAAGAGTAAAGACTTTGGGCTGCATTCTACTTCAAATAGTTCCGTTTACAAGTAGTAAGTGAGGTAACAGAAAACTTTGTGTTTCTGTGTTATTGTGATAATTTATAAGTCTTATATCAAGAGTTTGAAATATAAACATCTATTCTGAAAAAAGAGAATGAGATGAGATGGAACCATCACAAACATAGTTTTTAGTGTACATAAATTGGATAAGTTGTTTGATTTACAAAAGTTAAGTAATTAGAGGGAACCTCCCCTTGCTGAGAGGAGAGACTTTGTCTCATCATAGCTGTGGCTAATATACCCATTTTTTCATTAGTGAGTTAACGACAAAATATTCACCGAACAGTTTTTTGGCGACTCTACTGGGGAAGGAACGCGCAACTTGAAGCCTCACACTTTGAGTTGAAGCATTTTCAGTCCTTTTCCATTTTCTTGCATATTGTGTTTAGCATAATACAGTCTGGCAGATTCCCGATACACCAGAAGTAAGAGGGCTCAGGGTATTATTGATCCTGCATTTGAATTGATGCAGTAGAACAATTTTGGATTCTTAACTCCACGACCTTGTCTTCAGTGCACTAGGAGTTTTCCCCCTACAAACACTAGGTCTCCAATACCAGGTGAAGTTTCTATTGCCAGTGCTAACAGAGTTTTGGTTGTTCATACGCCACCAAGGTTTGTTATACCACCTTTCAATCAGTAAGTCATGGCAGCCCAAGGTCCTTGGGGTAATACCTTTGGTCCTCTAAATTTGACCCCACCATTGCATGAACTACCTCGTAGTTCACGAAAGAATTTCCCCAAATTCTATGGTGACGGAAAAGTTCATCCTGATGAGCACATTGCGGCTTTTTGTATAGCCTGTGGTGTGATAAGTGTCGAGCACGAAGACGTGGCTATGCGACTCTTTGTAGAAACACTACAAGGCGCTGCTGTAGACTGGTTCTATCATCTCCAAGCTCAGACCATAACAAACTGGGCTACTCTCAAAACCAAGTTCGAAGCCAGGTTTAAACCTGCGGAAGATGCTCATGCATTGTTGGCATAGCTGACACAGATGAAAAGGGAACCTCATGAACCAATGTGAGATTTCATCGCTAAGTTCAACAAATTGAGAAACAGGATTCCCGCCACCGCTGAGCCCACAACGGAGAACCTCAAATGTTTCTTTATCAATAGACAGCTTCTGGAGGTGAGCTTCCTACTGAGGCAAGCTGCTCCTACTGATCTTGCTGCGGCTCAGATTCTGGCAACTGAAGTAGAAGATGATCTTATCCTTGCGGGTAAGATAAGAAGGGACACTAATAGAAATAAAAGTTCCTCTTCTACTGAGAACGCTTCCACAAGCACCACAGATCCTATGGTGTAAAAGCTAGCAAATGAATTGCTAGCTCTCAAGAGACAAATGTCCCAAGGTATATTTGCTCCTCCTTCTTACCGAGATATACCAAGGAAGACATTTCCAAATAATTCATATCAAGGCAATGCTGCTAGGAATCAAGGATAGCAAAATCGTCTTCTGCCTACACAGGGGAAGCTTGCTATTGAAGCAGCGCCGGTCAACTCTGCTGTTGGCTACTATGAAGTGAAAAATGAACTTTCTTTCCAACCTGAGTTGGAATATGAAAATGGTGCTAATCTCTTCACAGAAGGAGAAGAAGAGTTAGCTGGCGACTCTACCATCAGCTTTCTGAACTACCAGGACGAAGCTGAAAAAGGAGAAGTGAGTGAAGCAGCATATGCTATTTTCACTAGGTCTCAAAATTAGTCAGATCTTCAAGCTGATAAAGGGAAGGCGAGAGAAGAATCTCAACCGGTGATTTCAATCGCTAAACAGGGGACTCCGCTACCTTTCCAATCAAAAGACCCGGTGGTCAATAAACAAGTAAGTGCCTCTAATGAATTTGTACCTTCCACCTCTACTCCTCAAACTAGTGTTGTCTCTATCAAAAATCAAAATGATTGTTTTTCTTCTTCTGTATCTAATTCTTTTCAGTAGTTTGATATAATAGACCATACTAGGAGAACTAAGATACAAATGTCTGAAGTTGAATATTTACAGGCTAATCCTGAACAATTTGACAGATTAGCCAAATATGTCAAAAATAAAGCCGTCCCTGCAGGACAAGAGTTTCCCAAGGCTACTCATGACTCCTCCAAAAGTAAACATACCCTAAACAATCTTGTTACTACTACCCCTGAAGCCTCTCGGAAAATTAAACCTTTCTATGTTTCCCTATTAGTGAATGGTCATAAATTGAGCAATTGTGTAATAGATTCTGGAGCCTCAGACAACGTTATGCCTGCTAAGGTAGCAGATGCCCTTGGCCTCACTCTAACCAAAACTTTTGGGAGGTGTTTCTCTATGGAGAATAAGCAAGTTCCACTTTTGGGTCAAATCAAAGACGCCCAATTTGCATTTGCAGCCTTTCCGAATAAGAGAATCAAGATGACAGTTTTGGTAGCTGATGTTCTAGCTTCATACGACATTCTTCTTGGACGTAATTTCTGCAAGGATGTGGGTGGAGAGTTGAACATGGATTTGTCTAAAGCTAGGATACCTATTAAAGGTGTCATGCAGAAACTGCTTCCTGAGAAGGAGGCGAAATACATTGTTACTCAAACATCAAACCCAAAGCTCAAATTTTGTTTGAGTCCTCGGGAATGGGTAACTATTTTCTATCCACTGAAGATTATTTCGATTCATCAGATGAGGCTACATCAGGTGATAGCTCCGATATGTCAGATGGAGACTCAGAAGAGTTTTCAGATGGAAGTTCAGGTAAGGGTATAGCAATTCCAGATTCTTCCCTCACTAATGAAGAGGAATCTTCTGACCAGAGAAAGTCCAAAAAATCAAATTCTGATGGAGTCTGGATTTTAGAATTTGATGGCAGCTGTTCTTCTACCGGTTCTGGAGCCAGAGTGGTCTTGATATCACCACAATGTGATATTTTACCTTTTTCATATAAGTTATAGTTTGACAATACCAATAACACCGCCGAATATGAGTCCTTGTTGCTCGGATTGGAAGCGGCGTGTGCCAGAGGTGTTAAGATCCTTCATGCTCAAGGGGATGCCAAATTAGTGGTTTGTCAAGTAAGAAATTTGTACCAAACAAAAAATGAAAGACTGAGACACTATCGCAATCGCGTATGGGATTGCATTGAAGATTTTGATGCTTTCAATATTTCAGCGGTGCCAAGAGAGTTCAATGATCGTGCAGATTCATTGGCTGTTTCCGCCACTCTCATGGTGCCTCACAAGGATTTCAAAGGAAACAAGTATACTATTGAGCTGGTCTTCCGACCAAGTGTACCTGATAACGCTGACCATTGTCAGGTGTTCAATGGTGATAATCAAATCATTGCTTTCCTAGAAAAGATGGATAGTTTTGATCAGCTTTACTTTGAAGGAAGTGAATCACCACCTCGTGAATATGTTTCTGAGGTAGATTCACAAACTGGCGAAGAATTTCTACAATTGAAAGGAAATAAAATCACAAAAGGTTTGGTTTCCCTTGAGAAGCTCTTTGATAAACATGACAGGTATATCAAGCATCGGCAACAACAACAGGATTCGAGTTCCTCCATGGAATTTGAGCAGGTCAATTTGGGTACGGAAGCAGATCCTAAGATGGTCAACATCAGAAAATGTTGTACTGCTGATGAAAGATTCAAATTCATTACTCTCCTCTGCCATTACATTGATGTTTTGGCTTACTCCTATGATGACCTGAAGTCTTTCAAGCCTAAGGAGGTTCGACACGAAATTCCCCGCAAGGCTGGATCGTTGCCTTACAAACAGAAGCAAAGGCAATACAATCCAAAGATATCAGGTACGATTCTTTCTAAAATTCAGAAGATGCTGAATGCAAGGATAATTTTTCCAATTCATCATTCCACATGGGTTTCGAACATAGTACCTGTAAGGAAGAAGAACGGAGAAATCCATATCTGTGTTGATTTCAGAAATCTCAACCAGTCTTCCTTGAAAGATAACTACCCTTTGCCCATCATGGACCAAGTATTGCAAACAGTGACAGGTTCAGAAATGCTATCTATGTTAGATGGTTTTTTGGGGTATAACCAAGTGGAGGTAAATGAAGCTGATCAGTTCAAAACTGCCTTCACCACACCACGAGGCACATTTGCATATCGCAGAATGCCTTTTGGTCTGATCAATGCTGGCGCAACATTTCAGAGAGTGATGGATCTTGCTTTCAGAGATGAAATGGGTAAGTTTATCATCGTGTATCTCGATGACTTAACTATTTTCTCCAAAAACCATCATGATCATGCGCATCATTTGTGACAAGTGCTGGAACGCTGTTGGTAAAATGGTATTTCCCTCAATCCCAAGAAGTTAGTTTTTGGGGTGATGGAAGGCAAGCTTCTCAGACACATTGTATCCCAAGAAGGTACTAAGATTGACCCAGAGAGAGTTAAATCTATTCAAAGTCTCACTCTGCCAGCAAGTAAGACTGATGTTCAGTCTTTCTTTGGAAAGGTGAATTTTCTGCGAAGGTTCATTCCTGAGTTTGTAGAAAAAACCCGTCACATTGTTAATATGATGAAGGGTAAGGCCACTTTCCGTTGGACTGCGGAAGGTAAGGAAGTGTTCGAGGATATCAAGAAAGCTATTGCTCATGCTCCAGTTCTTGTTTGTCCCGACTACACTAAGGATTTTGTAGTCTATAGCTACGCTTTAGAACACACACTTTCAGCTATTCTAGTTTAGCAAAATGAAGAAGGCGTTGAATCCCCCATATCATTTATGAGTTGTCCTCTCAAAGCTCATGAATTGAAGTATTCGAATATGGAGAAGCATGCCTATGCCATAGTCAAAGTAGTTAAGCATTTCAGGTTCTATATTCTAAACTCATACACTGTTGTCATGGTGCCTGATACAACAGTCAAATCCATCCTAACTCAACAGGAGTTCAAAACAAAGAGAGGTAATTGGATCGCTAAGATCCAAGAATTTGATCTGGATATCAAGCCTACCAAGCTTGTGCACGGTAAAGGTTTGTGTCAATTGATCGCAGACAATGTTCCAAAAGAGACAGGGGATGGAGAAGAAGAAGTTGTGGACATGCCAACTGTTCTTTTTGTTACTACAACTGACGAGTGGTATTCCAATATCGCTCATTTCCTTACCTATGGTGAGTGCCCTTCTCATTTGTCTTATAAGGAAAAGAGAACTGTCAAGTTAAAAGCTGCTAACTATGTCCTTTGGGACAATGGTTTGTACAAGAGAAGTCTTGACGGTGTATTTCTCCGTTGCGTGGATAAAGCGCAACAAGGTAGACTTTTGGAGTCTTTCCACAATTTGGCTTGTGGAGGGCATTTTTCAGCACCTATAACGGCTCACAAGATTCTGCGAGCTCGATACTATTGGCCCACATTATTCCAAGATGCATACAATTGGGTACGCAGGTGTGAGTTATGCCAACAGTTTGTTGGGAAACCAAAATTGGCAGCCTTACCTCTAAAACTAGTGGTGATTGAGGAGCCTTTTCAGCAATGGGGTATTGACTTCATTGGTGCAGTGAATCCATCATCGAGTGCAGGACATAACTATGTTCTCACTGCAGTAGACTATTTTACCAAATGGGTGGAAGCTATTCCAGTCAAGCACGCTACTTCAGAGGTGGTATGCAGTTTTCTTAAAGAGAACATTATTTCTAGTTTTGGAGTTCCAAACAAGATTGTAGCGGACAATGCTACTTGTTTTTCCTCTCATGAGATTACTGAGTTTTGCTACGAGCATGGGATCACTCTTTCCCATTCTTCAGACTATTATCCGCAAGGGAATGGTCAAGCAGAATCAAGCAATAACAATCTGGTCACTATCATCAGGAAACTGGTAGATGAGAATCAGAGAACTTGGCATAAGGCATTGTTTGATGCTTTATGGGCAGATAGAATTACACCCAAAAGGGTGATAGGCATGTCACCATTTCAGCTTCTATATGGTCTGAATGCAGAGATACTGATTACCTTGGAATTGCTAGCATTGAAGTTGGTAAAGGCATTGGAAGATAGAACTTTTGATAGTTCTATTGATAAAAGGATCATGTATTTGACTGAACTTGAGGAACAGCGCACTATTGTGGTGGACCGTATTGCTGAGCACCAAAATCAAGTAAAGAAACTCTTCGACAAGAAGACAAAGGCTCGTGATTTTTAGGTTGGAGATCAAGTCTTGTTGTGGGACAAGAGGAGAGAACCAAAAGGAATGCACGGAAAATTTGATTCCTTGTGGAGAGGTCCATTCACCATTCAGCAGTTCTGTGGTGAAAATAGTTTCTTGCCAGAGTATCAGGATGGGACACCATTCTTGTTGCCTCATAGTGGACAACATCTGAAGCACTTCAATCCTTGAAGTTTCAGATAAGTTAAATTGTACATTTGTATAGTTTTGTGTTTTATTTGTGTTTTCATTTAGTCTTTTGTGTCTTTTTCTATTTTAGCTTGACTCTATAGCCCAATGGCATGGATGAAGGCACTTAGAGACTAGATTCTACTCCCCTCAATCGTTTCAAAGTTCGATTGAAGGAAGTTCCCCAGTTAGAGCCAACTGTTGTTCTCAAAATCAGCTACGCTCGTTTTTGTAGACAACCCCCATGAAACTTGTCCGTTTCGTGAATCTACACTCTAAGCTCGCGGACCGAGACAAGATTCTCTTCATCTCGTGTGAAGACTTTTGACATTCTAGACTGGTTTATGACATCCCTATGAATAGGTTTCTCGATATTTGTGAGGAACATTCAAGTCGTAAATCGGTTAAAATGTTAATTTAAGTCATTTTTAAGAGTAAGTTAAATTTGAAATCTTGATATGCAAGAGCGGCAAATTTTGCCACTCCTGCATATCTCTTTTTGACTTTACACATGTAAGGTCGGCAAATTTTGCCGCTCCTTCATATCCCATTTGTCTTGTTTTTCAAACATGTGTAGTAGCGTTGTAATTTGCCGCTTTTACATATGCTTTTCATTTTTCATGTAGAGGCAGCAAATTTTGCCGCCACTACATGCGTTCTTTTGGTTTAATGTGAAGTCGGCAAATTATGCCACCATAGCATGTTTTTCTTCCTTTTGTGCGCTGACGGCCAGAATCTCCGCTAGGACAAGATCTTCAGAATCTTGGTCACGAAGTGCCATTAATGGCCACTCGTGCCACTTGCTCAGCATTTGTGCTCAGGTTATTTATTGTGTTTTAATGGTTTATTTCTCCATTTCATCCTCTCTCCCGAGCTAATATACCAGACTCTCCTAACATCGTTCGATCGCGCCGTTGACCATCGCCATCGAACATAGGGTTTCAGGTTCTAGAACAGGTAAGTTTTATCTTTTGTTTCCGTTCTACTTCTTCTTCACTGTTTATCAAATATGCTTCGTTTTGATTTTTGTATTTGATTTTCTTTACATTTTCATCTTTGGTTTTGTTTAGTGGTTTTCATGTTTTGTTTTGACACTAGAGCTGCCCTAGGTTTTGCCCTGAAACACCCTAGGTTTCTACTGCCTAGATCCCTAACCCTCACTACACACCATTATGTAACCTCGGTGGAATTCGCCGATCCCACCTGGAAACCCTGTTACCACTACCGAGTTTTTAGTTGGTGAAACTCCCGGCTTTCGCACTTAAATCTGTAAGTTTCCTTCAAATGCAATGTCAGCAAAATTTGCCGCTAGAATCTCATTCCTATCAAATGTGCAGTGTCGGCTAATTCTGCCGCTCAGACATGTATCGATTCCTTGCATGAGATGTCGGCAAATTTCACCGACCAAACATCGAAAGCGATAAACTCAACCTGCATAGTCGGCCGCCGGTGTAGGGAATGTTATATCATGCATAGTCGGCGAAATCTGCCACCCTAACACGAAAGACCCAAATTCACAACTTGATACCTGCAGTGTCGGCAAAATTTGCTGCTCATACCAGAAATCCTAACCACATGCAGTGGTGGCAAATTTTGCCGCCAATGCAAATAATGTAAAACCCTCACCTGCAAGGGCGGTGAATTTTGCCGCCCGTGCAAAAATGTCCCAAATTTTCCTGACTCTGGAAAATTTCCAATTTTGATTTCCCGAGCCCGCTTCTCCTCTGATTCTTGGCCAGCCTGCACTATAGCCCTTTTTCAAGTGCATTCCCATAGTCGTGATCATCAACATGCAATTTTCCTAGATTGCCCATATTTTCCCTGATTGCATGATCATGACTTTTGTTGCAGTTTCTCTTGCAGAGCTTCGTTCAATGTTAGACTTCTTCTCGGTGAAAGTTCATCCAAATGACTGACTTGTCCCCGAAGAAGGCAAAAGCAATGAAGTACAAATATCAAGGTGTTTTCCCAATCACCTCAGTCCATTCTAATGTTGAGGACATTAGAGATACAGAGATTGGCCTGTTGATATGGATGAGTTTGTAGAGAGAACCAAGTCAAGCAACCCCAGTGCTATGATGAGGAAAATAGTGGAGAGTAATATTCATCTGGTATCATCCTTCCCAGTGGTGGCTCACAATACAGAATTTGTTCTTCAGTGTGCCCATTTCTATAACAAAGATATTAGAGCCGTGGTGGACGCTAGTGGTAATGTAATAATCAGGTTGGATCCTGAGTTCATTGACAAGGTGTTCATGTGTCCTCCTGCGACAGAGGTATTGAAGCTTGACTTTGTTGAAGCTCAAAAGGAATATGACAAGAATCTAGCAAAGGCAAAGAAAGTGATCAACAACAAATGGTTGAAGACTGCGAGGTCAAGTTTGTCAAGGTGGCCACGTAGTTTTCCTCGAAGTGATTTTGTGGAAGAAGTTGGTGACTTGATTACCCTCCTTAGCAGGATAAGAGGTTTGTCCTCCTCTTCACAATTTCATGAATGGATGTATCCTTTCATTAAGGTCATACTCCAGGGCAGGCAAGTTATTTTTTGGGGAGAACAAATCAGTAACACTTTGCATGATCAGCTGACGAAGGTATCCACTACCTCCAAGTTCTTCATGACTTCCTATCTGGTATACATTGCAGCCTCCATGAGGATTTTTCCAGGATTATCATCAGAAGGGGATAGGAGAGTAGTCCCAGTATACCAGTATTATTCTCAGCTGACATTGAAAGGTTCCATTAACCATTTCAGGAGGGTGAATGATGTGTTCTTTGCTGTATTCTTATGTCTTTTTGATCCCCAACTAGAGCAAAGAAGAATTTCAGACGAGGCATGGATAGTGGTTAATGACTTTGGTTGTATGTTTTTACAATTTCCATCTTTCTCATACTTGAGGGTTGGCTTTTTCCAAGGCTACCCTTATATGCTTCCTAGGTTTCCTTCAGATAGGCTGGTCTTGATGGAGTTGTGCAGACAAATGATTGTCGTGCATAACAAACAGATGGAACTCAAGAAGCCTGGTTTCAGAATTCCAGTGGAAATCGGCAGATACTCAGTATTGACTGCCGCAAAGGCAAGGGCCATGGAGACAGAAATGCAGTTGGTCACCATGAAGCAATTCAAGAGGAGACCAAAATTTGACTACCGGGGCGTAAAGGACAAAATCAGGAGGAAAACACAGTTTCACGAACCCATGGTGGAAGATGTCTGGATAGACTTGAGAACAGAGGAAGATATCAGGAAACTAGACTACAGCAGGCTGTCTCTAGAACAAATTGAATATCTGGGACTTGCTGATATTCCCGAAGATCTTGTGGATGATGGGGAATTGGTTGATGCCAAGTATGATGCAGAGCAGATAGCTAGTACTCCTCTCCCTCCAATCCAATGGTCCCAAAAGGGGTCGACTTCACTAAGGAAGAGATTTGAGCCTATATTGGCTAACACTAATAACTGGCTGGCGGATAAAGGAATTATGCTGAAAGAATTCCTCACTAGTTCAGAAATTGAATTTCAAGAGCAGACTGGTAAAAAGGTGGAAAACAGAACGAAGAACAAGAGTGATGTTCCATCATCCTCTAAAACACACAAACCTAAAATCAGATTTGTGGCGAAGAAAGAAAAAGTTGTTGAGGAAGAACCTGAAACAAAAGATATGGAAGTCGAGGAGCCGGTGACTGAGGATCTAGCAACTGAAGAGCCAGCTACAGAAGAGATGGATGTTGAAGACAGGAATTCAGATCAACAAGATGAAGAGGCTTTGTCTCCACAGGACAATACACCTGTTGCACCCCCTGTGTCTGCTTCCCCTATTAACATTCCTTCCTCTGAATTCCCCTCTCCTCCTAAAATGATTTTTGATAATCCCCATAGCACTTTTGAAAATGTTCTCCGTTCTTCTGATTCAATTCCTAGTTTGTCTTCTTCATCTTTTGATATTGGGGATACATCCATGTTTGATCATTTTGTGATGAATACTGAGCAAGTTTCAAGTGCAAATGTAACAGGTGTGGTTTTTACTAACACCTCGCCTATTGTTTCTACCACCAGTACAAGCACAGTTCCAGGAACACCAGCGGTAGGAATGGACCCCAATATGAATACTTCTCTGCTTCCACCTTGGTTATCAGCTTACACGCCAAAGAGGAAAAAGCAAGTCATCTCTCCAGATGATTTTGATTTCACTAAGTTGGTGCCTACAAAGCCTAAGGCCCTGAAGAAACCAAAGATCCTTTCCAGGGTACTTGAAGATAAGGGACATAAATTTCTGGAGATAGCAAAACCTCCACAGGATGCAACTGTTGAAAATTTTGATATGAATGACTATTCTATTTCTAGGGTTGAATTGGGTAAAATCACCCATGAAAGCGCTAAAAATGATATGCAGTCAGCCATGGACATCCTGATCCAGAAGTTTGACAGGGAAAAAGAAATGAAAGATTATTACAAGGCAAAGGTAGAATAGCTGACTGCAGTGGTTAGAAAGATCACTTTGAACTCGGAAGCAGTTACTCCAGAGGCCGTTTCTGTAGAAGACCCCGTCATTTTGAAAGCAGAAAAGACTCACCTCAGAGGAAAAGTACTCGAAGAGTACTTAGACAGGATGCAAGCGCAAGGAATATCTTTGCTCATAGATGTATTTGAGAAGACGGATAAGATGAGGAAAGTAAGGGGGTAACTTAATGATCTCATTGATGCTATCTCTCAAGATATTGAGTGCACGGAGGAGACTCATGATAAATGGGTGGAAATGAGGAAGCTAAAAATAAGTACCCTAATATCCATTGGCACTATTTCCAATAGGGATTCATATACAGAAACAAAGGAAGCTCTGATGTACAGGAGCAACATGCTAAGAAATTTGATCAAGGATCTTGAGGCTGCAAAAGAAATCAGCGAAGAAAATGATGTTAATATTTTGCATAAGTTGGAGGAGTTGCCTTGTAAGTTGGTATCACAAGATAACCAATTTCTTTCTGCGGAAGAAATGGTTAAGGAATTTGAAGACATGTTTCAGAAAGAATTTGAAGATAAAGCATTTTCAATAACTTCTGTCAACAACATCTTAGACAACCAGTTAACCTTGGACAATCTGAAAACTAGGTTAACTAATCATGCCAAATCAATCACTACAGTGAGGGACACCATAGTGAGGGCCAGGATGATCTTCAAAAATGCATTCAACCCAAATAGCATTGAAATGCAAGCGGCCTTCACTATGTATGATCATCATATGAGAAAAAGTGGTGATACAAGTTGAAGCAGCTGGTTTTTTCCCTTAGTTTATTTTCTGATTTTCATATGTACTTTCAAAACAGTTTTGGACATTTTTACATGTACATTTTCAATATGTAATTACATGTAAAAATATAGGAAGTCCCAAGTCAATAAGGACTCCTATTTTTGAATAAGTCAAATTAGTTGTAGATTTCCTAGATTTTCTCAAGGCCTTTCCCTATAAATAAAGGGGGCCTCTTTTGTAAATATCTATCTTTTATCTATTGCAAGGAAACTCTGGCGAATTGAGAAGCAAATCAAGACTTTGTGCTTTTTGTGAAAATCAATATTCAAATATTTATCAATACAAGAAAGCAAGTTCAATTCTAATCTTTGTCTTGGGATTATTTGTGTTGTGATAGTTTTGTTCTTACATCTTGCTATCATAATCTTATTTGATAATAATTGAAGTGTGGAGTTTGTTACAAGTGATTGAAGAGCGCTCTTAATTTGATTCAGATAAACTTTGTGTTATCAAATCGGTTGTGGGTTACATGTTCATGTTTGTGAGAATACAATAGAGACTTTGTGCTGCAAGTTGTTATATTTGATTTACTTTTACCTTCTTGGAGAAGAGTGAAGACTTTGGGCTGCATTCTACTTCAAATAGTTCCGTTTACAAGTAGTAAGTGAGGTAACAGAAAACTTTGTGTTTCTGTGTTATTGTGATAATTTATAAGTCTTATATCAAGAGTTTGAAATATAAACATCTATTCTAAAAAAAGAGAGTGAGATGAGATGGAACCACCACAAACATAGTTTTTAGTGTACATAAATTTGATAAGTTGTTTGATTTACAAAAGTTAAGTAATTAGAGGGAACCTCCCCTTGCTGAGAGGAGAGACTTTGTCTCATCATAGTTGTGGCTGATATACCCATTTTGTTATTAGTGAGTTAACGACAAAATATTCACCCAACAAGAGGAGAATAAGGTAAAATTTGCATGCACCAAATTAAAGGATCATGCAATGATTTGGTGGGATCATCTTCAAAAGGAATGAACAAGGAAAGGCAAGGATAAGATTAGGACATGGAATAAAATGTAGAAGAAGTTGAGATCAAAATTTTTGCCCATAGATTATGCGCAAACCCTTTTTCATAGGTTTCAAAATTTAAAGCAGAACCTCTCTTCTATGCAAGATTATACAAATAAGTTTTATAGACTGTCTATACATATAGAGCATAAAGAAACTGATGAACAAATGGCTGTAAGATATGTGAATGGCCTAAAATTTTCTATTCAAGATGAATTGAGCATACATCGACTCAATAGTATGGAAGAGGCTTACCAATTGGCTCTAAAGGCCGAAGAAAAACAAAAAAGACAGTACCATCAGAGGAATAGAGGAGGAAGAAGTGGTACATCAACCCCATTTCGAGGAGGTTTGAATTATGGCAGGGGAGAGTCATCCCATGGATTGGAAAAACAAGTAGACACTCGAAAAGATCCTTCGAATCAAGAACGAGGAAAGGGATTTCAAAGAGGTAGAGGTTATGGTAGTGGTAGAGGACGGGAAAACTAGAGAAGGCCTTTCACTTGTTTCAGATGTGGAGAAGAAGGTCATACATTTGAATGCTCAAATTATAACATGCAAGAAAGAAATCAAGGAGGACAACCTAGGGTGAACCTAATTCAAATGCAACATGGAGTGGAAGGGACAGAACTAGAGGTTCCACCAAATGTGGGATAAAGTCTCATGATGAGAAGAGCAATGGTGATTCCAGAGAAGGAGAAAACACAAGCCAAAAGCTTTGATGGTTCATGGCTTCGAACCAATATCTTTAGAACCAGATGCACTTCGGGTGGCAAGGTATGTCAAGTTATTGTTGATGGAGGTAGTTGTGAAAATATGGTTTCTAAAGAAATGGTAGAAAAATTGAATTTACACTATGAAAAACATCCTCATTCGTACTGCATTGCATGATTTAAAAAGGGAAATGAAGTCACTGTTGATAAAAGATGCCTAATTAAGTTTAGTATAGGGAAGATCTATCAGGATGAGATATGGTGTGATGTTGTCCCAATGGATGCCTGTCATGTGTTATTGGGAAGGCCATGGCAGTATGATAGAAAAGTCATGCATGATGGAGAGAAAAACACATACACCTTTTGGAAAGGTGGCTCTAAGGTGATTTTATTGCCTCTTAAGGATGAAGGAAAAGGTGAGACTATGTTGTCTGAAAGAGATCTTGTTAAAGAAATGAAGGTGACAGGGTGTTGCTACGTATTAGTAGTGAAAAAGGTGAAGAGGAAGACCTTTTAGTTCCCCCAGAAGTAGCAGAGCTATTGAAAGAATTTGTTAATGTTTTGCCTAATGAATTGCCTGATGGTCTATCACCAAAGAGAGATATTCAGTATCATATTGATTTGATTCCAGGAGTAACTCTACCCAACCAAGCAACTTATAGGATGAATCCAACACAACATGCAGAGATGAATAAGCAAGTAACAAAACTCATAAGTAAAGGTGTGGTGAGAGAGAACATGAGCCCATGTGCTGTACCTGCATTGTTGACACCAAAAAAAGATGGAACATGGAGGATGTACATTGATAGTAGAGCAATTAATAAGATTACCATTAAGTATCAGTTTCCTATATCTTGTATGGAGGACATGATGGTTGTCCTTACAGGGGCCAAATATTTCAGCAAGATCGACCTACGAAGTGGCTACTATCAAATCTGGATTCAAGAAGGGGATGAGTGGAAGACAGCCTTTAAGACTGGAGACGGATTATATGAGTGGATGGTTATGCCATTTGGGTTATCAAATGCACCTAGCACATTTATGAGATTGATGAACACTATACTATGCCCTTACATTGGTAAGTTTGTGGTAGTTTATTTTGATGATATTTTGGTATTTAGTAACAACAAAGAAGAGCACCTACAACACTTCAGGATCATATTTGGTGTGTTAAGGAGGAGAAGCTCTATGCCAATTTCAAGAAGTGTAGGTTCATGCAAGACAGTTTGGTTTTTTTAGGCTTTGTCATTTCTAAAGATGGTGTCAGAATGGATCCAGAAAAGGTCAGGGTAATTCTAGAATGTCCTAGTCCAAGAAGCATCACAGAGGTAAAAAATTTTCATGGCTTGGCCACTTTCTATCAAAAGTTCATTCAAAATTTTAGTAGTATTGTAGCTCCTATAATAGATTGCACCAAAGGAAGGGAGTTTGTATGGACCAAGGATGCTGAGGAGAGCTTTAAGTACTTGAAGAAAAAGGTAACAGAAACACCTCTACTTGCATTGCCAAATTTTGATAAGGTATTTGAAGTAGAATGTGATGCCTCCCATGTGGGAATAGGTGTTGTGCTTAGCCAAGATGGAAAACCTATATCTTTCTTTAGTGAAAAGCTGAATGAAGTGAGAAAGAATTATTCTACTTATGATTTGGAATTTTATGCAATTGTTCAAGCATTGAGGCATTGGAGACATTATCTAGTTCCCCAGGAGTTTGTATTGTTTACAGATCATATTGCACTAAGATACTTGAACACACAAAAAAAGTTGAATAGTAGGCATGCCAAGTGGGTCTCTTTCTTACAGGGTTACAATTTTGTGTTGAAGCATAAGTTTGGAAAACAAAATTAGGTTGCAGATGCGTTAAGTAGGTGTGTTGCACTTTTGACCACAATGGAAACTGAGGTGATTGGTTTTGATGCCATCAAAAATTTGTATGACTCTAATGATGGTTTTTGGGAGATTGTGAAACAATTGAAGGCACCAGTATCTGGTAACTTGGATTACTTTAGGGGTGAATATTTTATGCAAGATGGGTATCTATTTAAAGGAAAACAACTATGCATACCAGCTGGCTCTATGAGGGAAAACATTATCAGAGAATTTCATAGTAGTGGGTTGGCTAGACATTTTGGCAAGGACAAGACAATCGCCTTGATAGAAGATAAATATTACTGGCCAAAGATGAAAAGGGATATAACTAAGTATGTAACAAGGTGTAGAATCTACCAAGTGGTGAAGGGACATTCACATAATACAGGGTTGTATATGCCATTACCAGTACCAGCTGCACCATGGATAGATTTGAGCATGGACTTTGTGTTGGGACTTCCACATACTCAACAAGGTAATGACTCCATTTTTGTAGTTGTTGATAGGTTCTCCAAGATGGTTTATTTTACTGCCTGTAAGAAAACTAATGATGCAACGAGGGTAGCAGAGTTATTTTTTTCAGAAGTTGTTCGACTGCATGGTGTTCCAAAGACTATTACCTCTGATAGGGATACCAAATTCCTCAGTCATTTCTAGAGGACTTTATGGAATAAGATGGGGACCAAGTTATAGTTTAGTAGTGCCTATCATCCTCGAACAGATGGGCAAACAGAGATAGTCAATCAGAGTCTGGGAAATTTATTGAGGTGTATTGTTGGAGAAAAGCCAAAACAATGGGACTTGGCATTACCCCAGGCTGAATTTGCCTATAATAGTTCTGTTAACAAATCAATGGGAAAGTCCCCTTTCTAGATTGTGTATGGCAGGAATCCTCAAGATGTTCTAGATTTGGTACAGATACCAATGAAAGATAGGGTCAGTGATGATGGGGAAGCATTTGCAGGACACCTTCAACAATTGCAGAACGAAGTGAGACAGAAGTTGCAGGACAATAATGAGAGATACAAGAATACAGTGGATGCTAGTAGGTGACATTAGACATTCAATGAAGGTGACTTAGTGATGGTATATTTGAGAAAAGAGTGGTTTCCTACTGGAACATACCACAAGTTGAAGTACAGTAAAATTGGTCCTTGCAAAATTACAAAGAAGATCAATGATAATGCATATGAGGTCAATTTACCAGATGATCTTGATATTTCTCCTGTATTTAATGTTTCTAATTTATATACATTCCATGGTGAGGATGATGATGAAGATATTCAACCAAAAGTGGCATGGCACCACCACATTCCCCATAAGAAGAAGGAAAATATTGCATAGGTTCTTGATAAGAAAACTATCTACACTCGGCAAGGGCAGTACAACAAGTAATTAGTACAGTGGGAAGGATTGCCACCATCAAATAGCACATGGATTATAGAGTGGGAAGTGCAGTGGTTAGATCCAGTCAAGTGGCAGCAGTTTGAAGACACTCACTTGCAGGAGTTACGTTCTTTTCAACTAGAGGAGAATGATGTAGGGACTTCCGGAGGTCATAACTTTTGACTCAGATGTGGGTTTTCTACGAAATTTTATAGGTGGATGCATTATGAGGTGGCTAGTGGTTTCCCAACCTACCCTAGCAGGTTGGACCCCGTCTTGGCACTTTTTCAGAGCTTGAAACTTTCATCTTGGCCCTCAAAATGGTAATCTAGTGTTTTTTTCTAGATTTTTAGAAAGTTGCTTTTGTAATAACTTGAAACTCATGTTTTGAATTTAGAATATTAGTTGGCCGATCGTCCTACCTTAGTTTTAGGAAGCTTTTTGGAAAAAATAGGATTCTCAAGATATGATTGTAAAATTACCTAAAATGGCAAAATCTGACAATTGTCAAAATCTGCCAAAAAAGGTAATTTTTTGTTTTTTTTGTTTTCTTGGATATAAGAGAGGTTTCTCTCATTGTAGCAGTAGAGTTGATGAATAGAAGTTTTTTATGTTCCAGCTTCCAAATCTTTGGCTCTCATATGTTTAATGGCACAATTCTATTGAGTGTATGTTGTGTGCTCCATCAACCTTATTCGCATATATCACACACACTGAGTCATCCAATTTCATTGGCTATATATATGCATAATATGATCTATAATCATTCTATCAGTCAGCTTCAACAATGCTTAGAACTTTTATGAATGTTTTGCTCTGTCAGCTAGATCTATGCAAAACTTAAGGTGCGGACCAAAACTTGCTCTTGAAAATCATTACTCACGTTGGCCACTATCACTAATCATTATTATTTGTCCAACAAACAACTTCCATACATCTAGAATCAAGATCTTCTGCAAGGTCAGTCTATTCTTCTTCTATCTACTCTGACAAACTAGAACCCAGTACTCAGAGGCTAATATCTTTTGCACCCTTCATCATCGGAGGACAAAAATCTAGAGTTAGACTATCTTGACAATTCATATGACTTCCCTAGATCCACAACTAATCATGACTTCCCACCAGAGAGATCTAGACCAAAATATCAGACCCTATTGCCACTCTGTTCCTAACTGCCTAGACTTAAACAAATTCTAAACCTAACTTCCGGTATGAAAAAATTGTGTTATGCGGACAATTGGGATGATCTTAGTTGCCATCATTGACAACATATATCATGCTTAGTAGTGTCTCTTGCCAACAATCTCTCCCTTTGGCATTGATGGCAACACTTAGTGAAAAATGACTAAGTGTCTTGTGCAACTCCCCCTCTTTCTATACAATCATGCACTTCACTCCTTCTATTGCTCCCCCTTTGCGGAATACCTTATTTTTCACTGCCCTTCATTCCCCCTTTGACATCAATGTAAAATGGTGGGGTCCACAAGTCAAAATTATCCAAAAATTTTGTATACATTGCCACATATGTATAAGTAATCATTAAGTTTTATTTACATAAACTTGAGAATGTCTACAAAGATGGTTTTTATTTGTACAAGTTCAGAGGCCCAAGTACTCTTCATTCCATCCAAAATGGAGATGTGCCCACTTAATAGAAATGGATATGCTTCTACCTTTGATAGATCTCCTGGATCACTAGTCTGAGCTGCACTCTGAGATTCAGATAGGGCATTATACATTGTCTCTAACTTAGGAGCAATTAATCCCTAGAGCTCACACATTCTCTTCATAATGTTACCCTTTTCTTTAACAAGCCTCTTTATTTAATCTATCAGCCTGATTACTTGATATTCATGATTTATAGGGGAAACTGTTAGAGGATCAAAATTTTGAGAGAGATCTGATTATTTCTATTCTTGCTCCTTTATCTTTTTCTTAATATCCTCATTAACATTGGGCCAAGATAGACATAATTTGTACATATCGCTTCCATCATTTAGAGCATTCTGAATACTTTTTATGCTAATACTTACTATTCTTCTATAATTTCCTATCAGATTCTTTATTTCACAAAATTTCTTATCCAAGAATTCTTTCTAAATTTTTGCCTCCGCAGACTTCTCAAAGGACTCAAAATGAGTGTTCATAGAACTTACAAGATTTTTCAGATGTTCAGAGGGGGAACCAAATAGACTCTTCTGGTAGGTAGGCATTAACTTTTCCAGAATCCCAGATGCAAGCCCTAGTAGTTCATTGTCCTCCATGTGGAATTTTAAGATCTTTTCTCTAGCCTTTACTTGGGTGAAAGATGCTATTTTCATTAGTTAAATTGGAGAGAGAGCATCTGGATTGGCTAGACCTTGGAGTAGTTCAAGTTCATCAAGATCACTCAGCTCTTTTTCAAGAATATTTTTCACTGCATCTGCAGTGTCTCTTACAACATTTTTTGAACCATCCTTTTGTTCATCAAAGTTCTCTATAACATTTGCACCATCTTCTTTTGCTTTATCTTTCTTTGTGTTCTCTGCAGAAGGACTCTTTCCTATTTGTTCATCACTTGCTACCTAATTTGAAGGGCTTTGTGAAGTAGTAATATTATCCTCTTTCTCTGATGTATCAGGTGGATTGGGAGTATCTCCTGTACCAACTACTTTATCCAACATTTATGTATTCTCCTAATTTGCTAGTTCCACTTCTGGAATAGAGGCTTCACCCAACTCAGATTGCTACTCAATAATGTTCTCTTCTTCACCATCCAGAACTTCTTTTGTGATTTTGGGAAATTGTGCTTTCTTAATGCTTTCAAAAGAATCTCTTGAGTTTCTTCAATGATTTCACTTGTTTCTCCAAGCATGAGCTTGTTCATTCTTCTTTTGCTTTTAAAGTCATCTTTGACTTCTTTGAATATCATATCTATTTGATCAGGAGAAATGTGAGGCCTACACACGATGTTGTTTTCCCTTGTGAAGCTGATCTAGTTCCACAAGGAACCAAGATCAACTCTGTGCATGATGAAATTCTGCAATGTTGATTTCATGTTGTTAGTCGGGCTAAGTCTACCCCTGTTTTATTTTGAATTCTAATTGGTGTTGTAAGAATATTGTCTTTTGACTTTCATTTTTTAAATTTAAATTTTGAGACCCCTTTTCATGTGTTTTAACTTAACCCTTGGTACTCAAAATGAGCTAAACTTGACCCTGGGTTGTACCCCTTGGGTCTAGGGACCTTTTTGGCTTGGGTAACCCAAGGTAAACCTCTAATTGGTCACTTTAACTTCACCCTAAAATAAAGTGACAAAATTGTAGGCATGGGAGGGAGAGGATGAGTGGGTCCAACACTCAACCCTATCCTTTCCTCTTCCCTAGGTTGGGGAAGTCTCCAAGGCCCCATTAATTGTGGATGACTTTACTCCAAGTCTCTCACAATTGGTGAGGGTGCCTTGGAGTTGTGTGATCCCTCTTAGGAAGGAAGGAATGGGGCACATGTGGCACCCATTACCTCTTAAGCTCCACTTTTCTCTCCTACATGTTCTAGAGAGGACAAGTGGAAGGGAGAGAGACTTGGGGGATGGGTGAGTGACAAGTGTCACCACCCATCCCATGGGTCTTGCTTGTAGTTGGGAGGAGTGAGGAGGTGACAAGTGTCACCTCCCCATTCCTCAAAGCTCATGGGAAGAGCTTATTTTAATCCCACTTGGAGAAGGGTATGGGTTGTTGAATTTTTGGCAAATTTTATTGATTTGAATTTACTTTGGGGGAAAAAGTTGAGAGAGTTTTGTGGCTTATTTTTGGAGAAGGAGTTGGAGAAGCTCTACATCAACCATCTACCAAATTAGGCTTTTTAAATTTGGTTTCAAGGCTAAGGCCTTCCCTTATGTATTTTTGTTTGTTTGTGTGATGCTATGTGTGAGTTCTATTTTTGAGTTTTTATTTGTTGTTGTGGGGAAAAATTGTAAGGGTGTTGTGAGAGCCTCTCCCACTTGGGAAAAGATGCTCAAAAAGTGTGGGGTGGGGGAGGAGTGAACCTCCTCGGGGTCATTTCCTTGATTTTGTGGTGTTGTAAGCCTTGAGGGCAATATGTGGTTAATTGCAATATGTGAAATGGCTTGAGAGCCAAATGGAAGCTTTGTGGAAATTGAGTTTAAAAGTGTTGGCTTGAGGCCTTATGAGGTATTTATATTGGGATATTTGTAAGAGTGGCACTCTTGAGTTGAGTGTTGTCCACTTCCCTGCCCCTTTGAACTCATCCTAAATAAGTTCTTGTTTTGTGTTAACCATGGGAGTAAAACTGTGTTTGGTTGTTGCATGCCTTGTTGTTATGTGGAATGAGTTCCCAAGTGTGTAGATGATCTCCCTAGCTCGGGGGTGACCCTCTTGCGGGTCTATGGTAGGAAGGAGAGAAAGTTGTTGTGGCTTCTTTCCCATTCTTCTGATATTGTAGGTTCATTGGAGCTAAGTTGTGAAGTTGGAGATAACACCTTGTTCTTGGAGTTGACATCCTATTTCTTTTTTGCTCTTGACAGAGAGCTTGGCCTATTTAGGAGCTTGTATCTTTTGTTAGTTGTCAAAGAGAAGAGCATTATTCTCTCTCTTGTTGTAAATATTTTTTTTATTTTGTGTGTAAGCTATTTACACTTGAGATAGAAAGTTAAAATTTGTTGATTTTATTGCTTATCATTCAAAAATGTTGAAGGAAGAAAATTTGGTTTTTAAAGCTATTTCATTTGTATGTTTATTTTAAAATATCAATTAGTAAAGTTGTGATTTTGTTGTTGAGACAACATGAAAATTTGTATTTAGTTCTTATGAGAAAGAAAATTAGTGGATGTTATGTATTAGAAGTATCTACTTAATTTCATTGTTCTTTCCTTTAAAAATGCAAATATTAATAATACAATGAATATATTTTGTTAGAAAAATGAGTTCCTTGCCTTATAGGAATTTTTGATTAAAATATATATATCTTTGCTTATTGTTTAAAAAGTAAATTTGTATGTGATTGGAAAAAAAAATTATAGTTGAAAATATAATTATATATATATATATATATAATGTGTATGCATTTTATGAATTTATATATAAACTATTTTTTTTTTCTTTCTGTCAAACCAAAAATTAAGTGACTGTATTAAATATACACATTATATATATATATATATATTCTGTATATATTTTATAAATATCATAAACTAAGATTTTAGATTAAATTTAATCATGGGTTGCTTTGTATATATATATATATATAAAACTATAAAAAAACTAATAATAAAAAAAGTGTTGTGTAAGGGAATGGATTGCGTTTTGTAGTCACTATTTGTATTACAGTGAATAGAATGTAATGATATTTGGTGGGGGGGTTCAAACCCCCCCACCGCCATGTGTGCTTTGTGTATGGGTGTGGGGAGGGGGGTGGATGCATTTTATGAATTTATATATAAACTAATTTTTTTTAATTTCTATCAAACCAAAAATTAAGTAACTGTATTAAATATACACAATATATATATATATATAATAAACTGAGATATATATATACATATATATATATAAATATATATATTATTATATAAATAAAACTTAAATAAAAATAATAATAATAAAAAAAAAGTGTTGTGTAAGGGAATGGACTGTGTTTTGCAGTCACTATTTGTATTACAGTGAATAGAATGTAATGATATTTGGTGGGGGCTTCGAACCCCCCCACCGCTGTGTGTGCTTTGTGTATGGGTGTGGGGAGAGGGGCAGAGCCCCCACCCACACCCCATCGTATGGGATGTGGGTGGGGGCTCCGTCCCCCTTCCCACACTCCCCCTAAACCCAAACACCCCTACGAACTCTACTTCAGACCCCGCATACCCTTCGCGGCCTCTGCCTTCATTTCTCCCCACCCCTCCACTGGTCCTTCCTCCCAGTGGCCCTTCCTCCGCCGCTCCCCTGTTACCACAACCAGCACTCCACCTCTCCCACTGCCATCCCACCTCTCCTACGGCCATCCCTCCAACTCCATCATTGTAACTCCTCACAGCGCCGCCCTCCTGTTAGGGTTTTTCAACAGAGAAATAAAAATATAAATAAACAATATTTTTATAAATAAAACACAACAATTTACTCATTAAAAAAAAAGATATATATAGATGGCTATTGGGTATATATATATACCCAATAGCCATCATATGTATTTCATATGTGGCCTCCATTGCAACCTACAACACAACCAAAAAAAAAAGAGAAAAAGAAAAAAAAAGAGGGAAGGAGAGAAAACAAAGAAGAGAAAAAGGAAATGAGTTTCAAGAATAGGGTTAGGGCTTTTGCCCATAAGGAAATTAATTTTTTAATAGAGAGGATTTTTAGGGCTTTGTATTTTAAAATGGTCCTTATTTCCTTTCCCTTTTCCTTTATTATTTTCCTCCTTGTACTTTAAAATGTATTCTTTAAATGGGTTATTGTGATTATATTTAATGGGTAAACTTTATTATATTTGTGGAATATTATTTTTATTTGTTAGTGATATGTTAATAAATCGATTAGATCATGGTTAAAAGGAATTATATTATATTGATTTTTAACTTTTTTGAAGAAAAGGATTTAATTGATTCAATTAAATTTTATACAATTTAAATATTGAGAGGTATTTATTTTAAACAATCGGGTTAAGAAACCTAACTCTACGAGAACAATTTAAACCACATCATATTTAATTAAAATTTAATATTTTTTAAACATGTTGGGGCAATGTAATTAACGAATTTAAATTATACATTGATTTAAACCCAGCTTAGAAACCTAGTAAACTATTTAAACGAAGTTAGTGAAGTCTATTTCTAAGATCTGATCTACCAAGAAATTAGGAATAATGTAAAGGATGCAGAGATAACTCTGATTGATCAAAAATGTGAAGAAGAACAAATCGATTGAGCTTTGTTGAAAAAAGTTTCAAATTATAGAAAACATGAAGGAGAACAAATTGATCGGACTTTGTTGAAAAATATTCAATGAACTTATTCATCTGATCTACCAATTCATCTAGTGAGACATAGGTAATTTAACACCAAACCTTTGAACCTTCGATCAAATTAGTTTTATTTCAATAAACCCAAATCACGCCCGTGAGGCATTATGCTGCCAGATTTTTCCAAAATTTAGGGTTTAGCTAGGTTAATAGAATTTAACATTGTTTGGGATTATAATATTGTTTTTTTTTGAGTATCGTCATTTGATTTTTGTATTATATCTTGTCCTCTCATGCACTTGATTTTTTGGCTATTGATTTTGACTAACGTCAAAATCCCTTCATTCACATAGGTTAACTTAGGGTTTAGATCGTTGATCCTAACCCTATTGGTGATGTTAACCACGTCGCATCGACCCCCTAGTTGGCCTTCTTTACAATTGGTATGCGCATGTGAACGCATTACCCCGCATTCAACTATCATGTTTACACCTTAAGCATAATGCCACCAAGCATGCTTATGTGTGTGAGGGGGTTTCTAGTGAAGCGTAGAAATTTTTTTGATATTTCGTGTCATGACCACAGGACAAATGTGGACATGACACATGTGATATGTGTCGTGACCGCATGGGAAATGTGGGCATGACATTTGGTATCAGAGCCTAAGTTTAAACACTGGGCTTATTTGGGCACGTTACTTATTCTAAAACTTTGACTAATTATTGCCTACCTTGTTTTGTAGGATGCCTCCTCGACGTATTCGATGAGCATGATCGCATAACACTGCATCTACCAAGGTGCACAGTGATTCCTCTACAGAGGGTTAGGTACCCGCAACCTTATCAGATCCGCCAGTACCGCAGGCACCACCAGGACTTGATATAGGACCTCAAATTTTATAGACATTATAGGCCATGTTAGAGAGGCTACCACCAGTTATACCAGTGCCACATGATGAGCCTCACATTGATCCATGAGAGGAGCCATGTGAGGAGCCACATGATGAGTCATGAGCTAAGCCACGTGTAGAGCCCCGCATTGATCCATGAGAGGTACCACGTGTGGAGCCTTTTGTAGAGATACCTGATACTACAGTGGAGGAGGTAGGGTCAGCGTATAGAGCACAGAGTAGGAGTCCTCCATGACATGTGAGATGAGATGAGACTATGAGGGTTGAGTAGGTACATCATGGACCTTATGAGTATGGTATGGATGAGCTGGTTATAAGACATAGAGATAGAGGAGATCCCATCAAAGACCTACTTAGGCTTAATCCACCTACCTTCGTAGGAGCTACAGAGGGAGCCGAGGCTGAGGCTTGGCTCATCAGTCTAGACAGATACTTTGCGTTGCGACCTTATGGGAGTAATACTAAAGCATGCATGGCAGTACACCTTCTGAGAGATGCAGTAGCTACTTGGTGGCGCACTGAGGAGTGCAAGCACCAGTTATCATTAGACACACTCACATGGGACACATCCATAGAGTGTTTTAATGTGCGTTACTTGTCAGATCATTATAGATAATGTCGAATAGATGAGTTCCACGACTTATAGCAGAGAGGACTCACGGTTGCATAGTATGAGAGCCAATTTATTAAGCTTTCACGTTACGTAGAGCATCTCCACAATGAGAAACTTATGGTGCACAAATTCATCAGAGATTTGAATTAGGGGATAGCAAGACCAGTGCATATGGCAGACCCCCAGACTATGAGTGAGGCTACTGAGAAAGCTTATATTACAGAGGAGATTCAGGGATGAGGGAAAAATTCACACCCATAGTTTCAGGACCGTAATCATTAGTAGCAGCAGAACTTTCGTAGACCACCACCCACACCACAGAGAGGAGGATTCAATTCTCCATCTTTACCTCCTAGGCCTCCACAATAGTAGCAACAGCATCAGCAGATGTCTAGACCCCAGTAGAGGGCATAGGGAGGACAAAATCATGGTTGGTAGCAGTAAGGCCTGCGTAGGGATCAAAGATAGCATGGATCATCTGTAGGACCTGCAAGGTCACAACAGTCGTATAGAGGTTCACAGGGGTCCATAGGATGAACTGGGCAATAGTTGGGTAGGACTCAATCAGGGCAGATACAGGCTAGGGGCCCATGTTATGTTTGTGGTGGGGCAGGACATTTGGCCAGAGAGTGTCAATAGGGTTTCACAGCAGGGGGACAACCCCGTTTAGGAGGGTCAGAGTAGACTATAGGAGATGTGGGCAAGTCCCACCACATGTTCACAACAGTTGATAACCGCCAGGCTGACTATCAAGCATCCGTGATTGAGATATTAGGTACAATTGAGGGAGCCCCCATCTCTATTCTTTTTTACTCTAGAGCTACCAATTCTTTTCTGTCTACATTGTTAGTGGAGCGTTGCAGGCTGGTGGCTTCTAGGCAGGACATTAGGTGGGAGGTTGAGTTGGCCTCTAGGGCCAGGATGTCAGTAGATACCTTGGTTCGGGATTGTGAGATTTCCTTGGGTTCCTTCACTACATCTTGTGACATTAGAGTTATGCCATTAGGATCCTACAGTGTAGTTTTCGGTATGGACTGGCTTGCGGCTCATAGAGCCAAGCTAGATTGTCACCAAAGGATGATTAGCTGCTTAGATGATCATGGTGCACCGGTTGAGATAATGGGCATTCAGAAGCCCATGGCAGTCCGTATGATATCCGCTCAGCAACTTAAGCATTGCATGTGGAAGGGATGTCAGATCTTCGCTGTCAAAATGAGTGACAAATCAGATGATGAGCTAGAGGTATCTTTAGATGACCATCCTATCCTAAGAGTGTTTGCTGATGTCTTTCTACCAGAGTTACCAGGTATGCCTCCATGTAGAGAGGTAGATTTCCACATCGATCTAGTGCCAGGTGTAGAGCCAGTGTCTCGTACACCCTACAAGATGACTACACATGAGCTCATAGAGCTCAAACTGCAGTTAGAGGAGTTACATGAGAAGGGGCACATCTGACCTAGCGTTTCACCATGGGGCGCACTGGTTATCTTCATGAAGAAGAAGGATGGGTCTCTTCGCTTGTGCATGGATTATAGGCAGTTGAATAAGGTGATGATGAAGAACCATTACCCTCTGCCTAGGATTGATGACCTATTTGACTAGATGCAGGGAGCCAGAGTGTTCTCAAAATTTGATTTGAAATCCAAGTATCACCAATTGCGTATCACAGAGGTAGATATTCATAAGACTACTTTTCAAACCAGATATGGCCATTACGAGTTCACAGTGGTACCCTTCAGTTTGACAAATGCCTTGCAGTGTTCATGAATCTCATGAACGGGGTGTTCCACACTTACTTGGATCAGTTTGTGATCATCTTTCTCGATGATATTCTGATCTATTCATGGACCGAGGAGGAGCATGTGGATCATTTGCGTCAGGTTTTTCAATGCTTGTGAGAGTAGCAGATTTATGGCAACCTGGCAAAGTGTGCCTTCTTCAGGACAAAGGTATAGTACTTGGGGCACATCCTATCAGGTGATGGCATCTCCGTAGATCCATTGAAGATTAGAGCTATCCAGGATTGGCCAGCACCTACTAGTGTGATAAAGGTCAGGAGTTTCATGGGATTAGCTAGTTATTACTGTAGATTCGTAGAGGGCTTTTCTAGGATAGTGTACCCCATCACTTCCCTTTAGTAGAAAGGGAAGAGTTTCACTTGGACCGAGTAGTGCGATAGGGCCTTTGGGGTCCTCAAGGAGCATCTTATCAATGTTCCCATCTTAGCGGTTCTAGATCCTGCTAAGGATTTTGTAGTTTACACAGATGCATCACTTGAGGGTTTGGGAGCCATACTTATGCAGGGTGGTAGAGCGATTGCATATGAGTCGCGTAAGCTGAAGACACATGAGCTGAACTACCCTACTCACGATTTAGAGCTCACAATAGTGGTACATGCTCTTGTTCATTGGAGACACTTTCTTTTGGGTCGTCACTTTCAGCTCCATTCAAATCACCATAGCTTGCAGTACATATTCACATAGCCAAATTTGAATGCCCGCGAGTGGCATTGGATGGAGTTTTTATGCGAGTACAACTTTGATGTCCACTATGTCAAAGGGAAGGAGAACGTGGTCACTGACGCTTTGAGTCAGAGGCACCACGAGATCCTAACCTTGACCTTGAGTGTAGACTTGAGAGGGCGCATCATGCAACATCTACCTGAGGATGAATGGTTTCTTGATGTTTAGTAGGAGATCCAGAAATAGAGGGCCCTTAAGTGCAAATTTGCAGGATATTCCCTTGAGTCAGATGGTTTGCTGAGACATCGACAACGCATCTATGTACCCCATGCAGGTGATTTTCATGCAGTGGTTCTTTTAGAGGCTCATAGAGCACCTTATGCAGCACACCCAGGGGTGAAGAAGATGCATGCCGATTTGTGACAGTTATACCATTGGGCAGGTATGAGATGAGATATTGTAGAATACGTTGCTTGTTGTCTTAAGTGCCAGAGGGTCAAGGTCGAGTGTCAGCATCCAGCAGGTCTTTTATACCCTCACGAGATACCTGAGTGGAACTGGGACACCATTTCCATGGACTTTATTGTTGGTCTTCCTATGTCATCACACCGCCATGATGCCATGATGGTGATGGTTGACAAGTTGACCAAGGTGGCACATTTCTCACCTATACGCATGACGTACGTACAATGCACCATTTGTGGTGAGGGTATTCTTGGATTAGATTGTTAGATTGCATGGGATACCTCACCATATCATTTCTGACAGGGACTCAGTGTTCATTTCAGCCTTTTGGAGAGCCTTACAACAGGCGTTGGGCACACAGTTCAACTTCAGTTCCGCTTACCATCCTGAGACCAATGGATAGATAGAGAGAGTTAATCAGGTGTTCGAGGACATGCTTTGTATGTATGTTATGGACCATCAGTCTAGATGGGAGGAGTATCCATATCTGGTTGAGTTTGCCTACAATAATGGGCATCACAGCTCATTGGGTATGCCTCCTTTCTAGGCTTTATACGACAAACCATGCAGGACACCACTGAGTTGGGATTAGATAGAGGACAGGGTTGCCATTGGTCTAGAGTTAGTTTAGGATATGGAGCAGCAGGTCACAATGATTAGGTAGAGACTTCAAGAGGTATAGGATAGACAGAAGAAGTATGCCGATGCTAAGAGAACTGATTAGAGCTTCTCAGTGGGTGACAGGGTATTCCTTAGAGTGTGGCCACACAAGAGTCTAATCCGTTATGGAAAGGTCTCTAAACTCACACCACAGTTTGTAGGATCTTTTGAAATCTTGGAGCAGATAGGACCTATTTCCTACCGACTAGACTTGCCACCTAGCCTGTCGCATATCCATGATATATTTCATGTTTTAGTTTTACGACGTTACATATCTAATTTATCTCATGTATTGGATTGGAGTGCTCTTTAGGTAGAGGTAGACAGTCAGTTGGCTTTGGAGCCAATTCACATATTGGCTCATCAGATGTTGGGCCTTTGAGGTTGAGAGCTAGACCAGGTTAGAGTCCAATGGGACATGTACGATGAGATCATGGCGACATGGGAGGATACAATGAGATTGAGGGCCCTTTATCCTCACCTCTTTGATGACTTCCAGGAGGAAGTACAGTCTTAGGGGGGAGGATGTGAGGCCTACTTTTTCTTTGGTTAACATTACAACTTTTGTTCCAATGACAATTAGTTCCTTGATTTCAATATCAGAGTCTGTATCTATTTCTTCTCTTATGCTTTCATAGGTCCGAGATACTTTTGTTTTCTTCCTTTTCTCCCATTTTCTAGATGATTTTACTTTTGGTTTTGTAGTTTCGGAAGGAACAAAGGTAGTAGCAGAGCTTCTAGTAGTTCTTGAAGTGGAAGAGAATTCCACTAGATCACTTGTTTGTTTCTTATCTTGTTTCTCTTTCTCATCCTTCTCTGTTCTTTCTCTAAATTTCTTCATAGCTTCCTTAGTTAGACCAAGATTTTGAGTTAATTGTTCAACTTCTTTTCTTACTCTCCTATTGGTTTTAGGTTCTCTGAGATTAGTATGCAACTTTAAACTCAACTCTTCATAAGTTCCAAATCTTTCAACTGTTGTGTCTTTGGGCTTGCTTAGTAGATGTTGAGCATACATATCTAAGATCCTTTCTTCTACTTCATACCCCATGGGCATGATCCAAACAGTTCTGGGTTCCATTGCTTCCATTAAACACTAATCAATATCAACCATGAAGCATATTTCATTTTTGTACTTGTCAACAATTAAATTAGGAATTCTTTCCCTTGAGTGCATCATACTCTAAAAATTCTTGAAGTAACCCCACATTGCAGTTTTCTGAGCTTTGAAATCACCAATGCTGTGAAGATGATTTTTGATCTGAATGACAACTGACTCATCCTTGGTCCAGTGCACACCTTTTACCCTAGGTACCTCATTCATAAAGTAAAAGAATAGACATTGAATCAATGTACCATACTTGAAAGTGTTTTTCTTATCTTTCTTGACTTGTTTAAATTTTCAATCAGTTGATTTTGTAGTAGTTCACACAAGTCATAATCAATATTTTCCTTTAGCATCTTATATGCAACATATATGGCTATTCCAAAAATAGAATTTTCTATACTCAAGTGGTAATCTTGTACCCAATGACCATGGAGGTGAATTTGACATCCAATTCCATAATATCATTAATGGTCATTGCCCTTCTATCAAACTTAGCTCTGGTAGCATTAGTTACTATCTAGATTTTCATGGCGTTCAGCATGGGCAATCCTCTGGTTGAGTTTAAACCAGTTACATTTATGATAGCATCCCTGGTAATCTTGAATGGTTTTAACAACCAAATGAATTCATCATGTATCCAACTTAGGATGTATTAGACCCATTCATCCTCATCAAATGTTGGAAACCCCATAATTTGAATAAAGGGTTATCCTGTGGGGCCTTATACTTGGGTTTAAGTTTGTGATTTTCATCCATGAGTTGTTTCTCAAACAAGTCTACATACCTTGAATCTACAAACTCATCTATATTTGCATGAATATAAACCCTAATGTCTTCTACATGTAACACACCATACAGAACACTTGGAAAAGCACCTAATGGGTCGACTTCAATTGATTTGTGAGGATGCTTCTTAAATTTTGGTCGAGGCCTTTCAGTAATGTCAACAGCATAAGGAGTAGCCATCTCAACATATTTTAGATTCAAAGCTTTATAGAGAGGTACCTTTTTCTTTTGCAAGGTTGGGGTTGATCAATTGTCAGTTGAATACACTCTTTGCCTCAATCTCTGGATTTGCAGCTCAAATGCTCCTCTTCTTGTTTTCTTCAAAAGCAAGGTGATTCAAATGAGTGACTAAGTGACCTTTTAAAGCTTCGCATCACCTAATTTACCTTTGCAATAAATGTGTTGCCCTAATTATATCTGGTTAAATTGTTTTTGACAGATCTTCATGAATCACTCCGCAAGATTTCATATCAACACCTTTTCTTCTAGAAATCCTTCCAAAGGTTCTGGACCAATTCAAAATATTATCTTTTATTGTGCCCGACTTAGGCACCCACTTACTGACTAGTGGAATTTGATGTTCAATGTAGCTCCCCCTGAGCTAGAGCTTTTGGCTTAATTCATGGAGGAATTGTTAGCACTGGATTTCGGTGTGGACCCATCACTATTGTTTATTGTATCTTTCTTTATCCAAATCTTGTTCATTTCACTCTGTATCTCATTCACATCAATTTTCCTTTTGCCTCTATCTTATCTCTACTCATCTGGTTTTTTGTTTACTAGACCTCTTCTTCCATTGTTCCTATTTCTACAGAATCTTGCAACGTGACTAGAATTATTGCAGTTAAAGCACACTTGATTTCCTCTTGACCTGCACTGATTAGAAGTGTGTCCAAATCCATTGCAAGAAAAGTAGTAACCATTGAAAGAATTGCCATTTGAGTTATTCATTATTATACTTCTACATTTATTGGATTTGTGATGATACCTCTTGCATTTGAAGCATTGACCGGAGAAGGATGGACCATTTTGATTTGCTCTACTTCTACACTGAATAGCTCTATGACCAAATTTATTACAATTGAAACAATTTCCATTAAATGATGGATATATTTGAGCATTAGGCTGTCTTACTAGAGGTTTTCTAGTTATGTTCCTTTTATTCCTTGGTTGAAAATTTCTTTGTCCAGATCTGGAGCTTTCACCTTTCTCATATCTAAGATTACGCTTGTCATTATCCTTTTTCTATTCTTTAATGAGTGCTTTGAGTTTAGCTGAGCTTATTTTGAACTTCCCCTTATACTCATTTGCAATTTCTAGGTCATGTCTGAGAGTGATAATCTATCTCTCAAGTTCTTTCTCATTGTTTCTACTTTCTTGTAGATTAGATTCTAGGAGACTAGTTATTCCATCCATTCTGCAGCATTCTTCAGTTCTCTCTTTCAGATTTTGCTTCATCTCTTCTTCAATTTTCTTCCTATCTTCAATTTCATTGGTTAGTCTCATCACCCTAGTTTCCATTTCATGTTTTAGGATAACAACTTCTTTAGCTAATTTTTCACATTCTTTTGTCTTTTCTTTCAGGGCCTTGTCTTCTAGTTGAAGAGGTTGCTCCTTTCCTTTTGCATTGGATTCGCTCAAATTTTCTTTTAAGATCTTAATGAAGTCTTCAGCCTTTTTGAGATTATCTTGCAGTTCTTGGACTTCTGCCTTGGAGTGCTTAAGATCTTCTAGGGTGAGATTAAGTTGTCCTTGAAGATTATATTCATCTATTTTTACTACCTTCCTAGATCTTCCTTAATCTGTTTAAACTTTTCCAAAGAAACCTTGCTTAGATACCAATTGTCGGTTTAGGATTGGACAACTGAGAGGGGGGGTGAATCAGTTGTCACACTTTTAAAATCTTTTCTCTTTCAATCTTCCTTTTCCACTTATAATTAATTTAATGATATAAACATTTCAGTATCAATCAACAACATATGAATAAAAAATATAGATAACACATTCGACACCAAGATTTTGACGTGGAAACCTAGTTAAGGGAAAAACCACGGTGGGGGTTAACCCACAAATATTAATACATTGTTAAAAGTATTTTTACAAATGGGAATGCACATGCATTTAGGCTCACTGCCCAGAGCTCACTGCTCAAATGGAGGCTCACTGCCTATGGAAACATTACAAGAAAATGATAGAGATTTGAACTAATTAATAGCATCTACTTATGCAAGAATTTCTGTTCTGGTTAAGTACAAAAACTGATCTTACACATTTCATCTTTTCTCTACTCTTCTTACTGTTCTACCTTCATTCACACTTTAGATTTCTGCTCTTCTCACATACACCTTATTCACATATATCACACACACTGAATCATCCAATTTTATTGGCTATTTATATCTGCAATATGATCTATAATCATTTTATGAGTCAGCTTCAACAACACTTAGAACTTTTATGAATGCTTTGCTATGTCCGCTAGATCTATGTATAACTTAAGGTGTGGACCAAAACTTGCTCTTGAAAATCATCACTCATGTCAGCCACTATCATTGATCATTATCATTTGTCCAACAAACAACTTCCATACATCTGAAATCAAGATCTTCTGCAAGGTCAGCCTGTTCTTCTTCTATCTGCTCTGACAGACTGGAACCCAGTACTTAGAGGCTAATGTCTTTTGCATCCTTCATCATCAGAGGACAAAAATCTAGATTTAGACTATCTTGACAATGCATATGACTTCCCTAGATCTATAGCTAATCATGACTTCCCACTAGAGAGATCCGGACCAAAATATCAGACCCTGTTGCTGCTCTATTCCTAACTACCTAAACTTAGACAAATTCTAAATTTGACTTTCAGTATGAATAAATTGTGTTATACAGATGATTAGGATGATCTTAGTTGCCATCAATGATAACATATATCATACCTAGCAGTGTCTCTTTCCAACAAACACTCTCTAGTTGATTAGGAGTATCTTGCATGGGAATTTCATTTGATACGAGGGAGGCTGGATTCTCAAACAAGGAACGAAAACTAAAAGTACCCTCATTAGCAATTTGTTAATAAATGGAAGAATCATTACCAGGTGAAGGAGACATAGAGAAGTCATGTGATCTACCTGTAATTGTTGTAAGGCATCCAACTACTTCTCCACTCATGGTTTCACGAATGTAGGCTGACCATCCTATTGACATACACCTTTTAGTTTTAGTTTCCTATTATCTTCAAGCTGTTCTCTGTCCCCACCACTACCAGATTGTGAACCAACGTTGTGATGAGGTTTCTCCACACGAGTTGAAGTTTTCTAAATTTTAGAAGCCTGGGAGGTTCCTTGCTCTCTTGTTACTGATTCTTTATGCACAGAAGAAGAACCAGCATGCTCTTGAAATTTTCCTGTAATATCAGGATAATAGTTCTTTGCACATGCAACAACTAGGTTTGGACATGGCACAATAGGTGGGAAACCCCCAGCACAAGCTAACCCGCTTGTTATGATTTTTTTGGCTATAGGTGACTTAGGGTTTTGCTCTAATTGAGCCTAGAAATCCTCCAAGTTGAAATCAATATGACTTAGCTTAAGCTCGATATCTTTCAACTTAGCTAAATCATTCTCAATAAAAAAAAGCTTCATCTTTACTTGTTTGAGGAACCAATAAACAAAAGCTTCTATAATTGCTAAGGGTGCCAAATAAATGTCCAAAAGATTTTGGGTAAACAAATAGTTTGGACTCATGAAAAATAATTGTTTTTCCCAATTCCCACCTAATTGACTTAAAGTATTGAAATTGTCACTATAAGAAATGGGAAAGAAAGAGTACAAATTAGCCAACCTGGTTACGAAAGTTTGTGTTCAACACCTGTAGAAGACGCAGTCTAGAGCTCCTCCAAAGCACACTAGTGAAAAATTGAAAATGCAGAATAACATCCCCGCGAGGGTTGTTTCCATAAATTGCATTAATTTTGGCAACATGTACTATTGTACGATTCATAATTGAGCTGCATAAATTGCCTTCCCAAAAATGTACAATTGTGCTTTTCACGACATTCATTATTTATTATGAAAGGACAAAGGTCACTTCCAGCATGGATGTCATTAAATGGAAAATATTCTAGTAGATTTTGGTTGTCAGATGATCACAAATCAATGGCATAAGTTCTATTTGGGGCAAAAGTACTGACACACCCAATTTCCCAAATTTGTAGTTGTATAGTCGAGGACTTATGCTCTGCTGTGCTGCCACCTTGACCTTTGCACAATAATCAATATAAATATATTATATATTTTATATATATGTCAACCATTGTTCTAATAATATCTAATGGCTACTAGTTGATTCCAGAGGATTTTGTTAGTAATATGTAGCTTTGGAGATCTACCTTCTGGAATTGAACTACAACTATTCATCTTTCATTGTAGGGTAATAGGGTTCATCAAATGGTTAGTAGTGGTATGATTGATTTGATTGAACACACTTAACCACATAGATTAGCCAATGCTCAATTAAGTTCATTAATGGGAAGTGAGTGACAGTCATGATAAACTGTACAGATTAGCCAATGCGAATTTCCACGGTACAACAGAGATAATTAAACGGGGTTGCTTGTTATTTATTACCCATTTGTCATGGCAGTACATGTAATGTATATATGATAGTCTTTATTGTTTCAACCTTATATTGCATTACTAAGTTTTAGATAGTAGAAGAATCAATAGACTATAAAAGTTCAAAGTAATGGCTTTCATTACAGCAGCTGTGCGAAGAAAGTAAGTTACCAAGTACTCATTTTGTGATCACTGATGATTTTAAATTTAACCATGTGATAAAGTTCTCAGATCACATATGTAGAATAGTAATAAGAATGATGGAAAATTTTGTTTGTGTGTGGCTATGCAGGATGTTATTGCTTTGCATGTCTCAGAATGAAGAAATACGAGCATTCATTAAGTGGAATAAATCATGTCAAGAAGCGACACTTTTAACATTTGTAAATGATGCATTCTATTCTGGGTGGTGGGTTGAATCTCCCACACATGCATGCATGTACGAGAAACTAGAAATTCAAATTGACGCATGGAATTGGTATTGCAACTCAATTGCCAGTGACCTTGAGAAAATCAAATTATTTCTCCTTTACTGGCCTTATTGTTACCCATGCCTAGTGGTTTCTTGTACATATAAATCAAGGTTCTATAGTAAATCATTGACTGTCATTGTGAATAAGGGCATAATTGAATTTGTAACAGACCCATTACCTGGTAATAGGATAATTATGGACTACAGTGAAATATTCATTACGCATCGTCGAAAAGAGGAACCAAAAAGATTTTGGAGGATCAAAGCAAGGTTTGAAGGTTGAATTCTGTTTGGAACTTTGAGGTTGGTTAGAGCCTAGAGGTTCATGTACGATGTAAATTCCTAATCTTTTTGAAGGGTGATGTTAAATTTTACTAAATAATATAGAAGTAATTACGGTTTGAAATTGACATGAGTTCAATGGCAAATTGCAATGTATACAGATCATAGATGGTTCAAAGAATCAAATTTTCAATACTTTTCCTAGGCATTAATTTTTAATTTATTAAATAGTGCTAACAAGTTCAGAGAATCGTTGTTTGTCGATCCTTACACGAGCCGAAGATTGATGCTACAAAAAATATACACAACGAATAAATGCATCTATCAGTTGAGGCGTGTGTTCATTAACGATCTTCCTTTAAATCCTGTAGGTCTCTAGCAAAATGACACTCAGCTGGCTTTCTCAAAATATAGCATGGAGACTCCCATAAGGCTCCACTGCAATAAGTGTTAGGTCACCTTTCTAGGTCATATTAGAGATGACAGATTAATGAATATTTGTAACCAGCAAAACTGACTCTTCCTTGAGGCAGTGAAGATGGTCCTCAGTAAAGACTTATTGGTCTCCAATGATAGATATAGGGTAAATTTAGACATTTCCTCATGCTTTCTAGTGTCTTTGTTGGACCTAGGAGAAGCAAAGGTGGATGTATTGTTGATTCTATGGGATGTATTGACTCCAGATATTGTTTTGAACGATGAAGACATGGTAATTAATGCAGAATTGGGGGTTAGTATCCCATGGCCAAGATACCTGGAGAAGCTACGGGAGGGACAGGAGGGCGTAGCTAGGCAGCCGTTCCTGCTAAACATGAATGAGCAACAACTGGGAAGGCACAGATTTTGGGCGGCTCGTGGGAGATAATTTCTTCAGTGGGCAATTGGAATGGATAGAGAGGAGACTCCAGTATGGCTTGAATACTTCATAGCCATTGTGAGTGTGGGGGGATTCTACTTGCAGTGGCGGTAGGAGTGGTTGGGCTCCCAGGGCCACTTTTTTTGGTGATTTCTGTGCTAGGGTTGTAGGATGGCAAGTTTTTGAGGAGTTGAGCTCAGTCAATAGGCTAGGGATTTCTATCGTACTATGGTAGCCTCTCTAGTGTTGTGTGTTTTTGGAGCCTGGGCTGGCCGCTGGAGTAGTTTTTGTATTAATATAATTTCCCAAGTGTAAATCTTTTTGTATTAATATAATTACCCAAGTGTAAATCTTTTTGTATTAATATAATTTGGTCTTTGTTATGGTTAGAGGTTTCTAATGTTGCTTGGCATCTGTTTTCTTTTTGACTCTTGAGACAACTAAGAGAGCTATAATATATGTGAACTCTCAATCTTTTTGGATTTAATTTGATTTCAATTTGGTTGTTTTTAGATAGAATTAATCATGAAATTTTATATGCAGAAGTAAAATTACACTTTCTATTAATAGTGTAATTCAACTACATGCATGATGCTTGAAATATTTGCATAATTAGGTCAAGATATTGATGTCAAAGAAAATAATAGAATTTTTATATGTAAAAGTAAAATCAAGTCAATAAAATATTGTGACACTATGTATAAGTTTAGAAAAAGGGTTAGGGTTAGGGTTAAAACTAGGATTAGGGTTACAATTAGGGTTAATGTTAGAATCAGGTTAGGATTATAATTAGGGTTAGGGTTTGAATTGAGGATAGGGTTAGAGTTAGAATTAGGGTTAATAAATTAAGGTAAGCATTATAGTTACAATTAGGGTTAGGGTTAGAGTTAGGGATAGATTTAGGGTTAGAATTTGCATTAGTGTTAATGTTAAATTGTAGTTTGAAATAAGATTAGGGTAAGGGTTAGAATTAAGGTTATTTTTAGATTTAACATTAAGGTTATAGTTAGGGTAGAATCAGGGTTATCATAAGAATTAGGGTTAGGATAGGGTTAGAGTTAAGATTAAGGTTCCTATTAGAATTAGGGTTAGAATTAAGGTGATTACTATTAGAATTAGGGTAAGAATTAGAATTAGGGTAAGCATTAGAGTTACAGTTAGGGTTAGGGTTAGGGTTAGGGATAGAGTTAGAATTTTGGTTAAGGTTATGGTTAAAATCATTGTTATAATTACGATTAAGGTAAGGGTTAGAATTAGGGTTATTGTTAGATTTAAAATTAGGGTTATAGTAGGGTAGAATTAGAGTTATGATTAGAAATAATTATTCTAATTTAAATTAATTATTCTATTTAAAATATTAAACTATTTGCGCATAAAATAATAAACATTTATAATAAAATAATAATAATATAAATACATTATTACAATGTTTACTAATATTATACTACTTTATTATGATTATTAATTATTAAAGTATATAATAATTACAATTATAATTTAAAATAATTGATTAAAAGACACTTCAATCAATACTTCTCCGCGTACTTTTGATATATTTTTTTAATATACCTATACTAGTATTAATATAATTTCTACTTTATTATTGATGCAATGATGTCAATGTGTTCATTTTATTCTATTAGTTATTATATCATCAAAGTGGGCCCCACTTCATATAAATATTAAAGGAGCTACATGTTTCGATGAATTTTTTGATGCGAGATGGATGAGTGTAGTTGAATTTTGGAATGAAAGTTTAGAATGCTAGACTTGAAGCAAGATGTCAGTGCAAACTAATATAATAGATGACCATTTGATGAATTTTTTATGGATGACTGTAGTTGTATTCTGGAAGAAAATCTCTAACACACTAGACCTACAACTTCAAGCCTCCGGAATAACACTTGAACCGTTAGATTTCCAAATATCAATGCTTGACATTTCATATGAGAAACCCTCTACGTAATCTTATGTTGACTTGCTACCTCTGGTTGCTGGTTATCTGAGTTGAAACTTGAGCCATCAAAATCGTGTTGTTTACCGACCCCTTATACCTAGTCTTGTTGGTCACTGCTTGGTGGGGAATAGGTTAACCTAGAAGGGTCCACTTTTTAAATGCTTTAGCAAATATTACGAAGATGCCTTAAGAGACTTAAAGGGTGAGCTATTAAAGGTTTAAATAAGACACATGGGAAATTCCTTGACAAGATGTTTTAATCTTAGCTGTCCAATGTTGAAGAATTTAAGCAGACAACAGATGGCTTGAGAAGTTAATGTGTGAGCATTTTTTAGGGCCCCCAGGTTAATCCTAACCATTCCCCACTAGCCCATTGTTAGAAGATGCACAGGCGATAAACCCAATAGGCTAACGGGCAAATGCCACATAGTAGACTTTGCAGGCTTCAAGAGAACTTAGAAGTAAGTAATTCCATGTGGCAGAAAACTTCATCACGACCGTCCATCTTGCCATCTCATCAAGAGATCAATGACTAGAGTTTGAAATTTAGAAAGTGGCCATGGGAGTCATTTTGCTTCACACGAGCGAGCATTAATGGTGGTTTTAATGCCATAAAAGCAGTCTTTTTGCAAAACTAAAATCCATCTAAGTGTTTTAAAGCATCTGGAGGCAATTTCAATCTCTCAAAGAATCGAGGCAATTTCAATCTCTTGGCGATCAAAACTAGGATTTTCAAAGCATTCAAAGTTGTAAGTTAAACTCTTGCCCTCTAAAATTCACTACTTGTGCTCACTATCATGGTTCTGTCAATAGGAATTACTGGTAAATTTTCATTTCTTTTAGGGTTTTGCCTTCTTAGATTGTTGAACTACAAATTTTGAGCTATATTGTTGCTTTAAGTTAGAACCCTAGTTGTGAACCTGCTATTCTTGCTAAACTAAAAGTCTAATTTGCAAAATTCTCACCATAATGGCAACCCCACAAGCTCAAACCTCAAGTTCTAGAGAGATGAAAAGGCACATAGTCTAGGACCTTCTTGATCAATTAAAGCCCTCCACTAATGACAAAGTAAAAGATCCACTTCTGTTCTAGGGTTCCAAAATTAAAGAAGGCCTCATAGATAAACATATCTATATCAAGGATGCCACCATACCACTTATAGGATGGTCATTGTTCAAGAACTGGGTTGGGAACAGGAATTTGAGTTCTCCTATATGTAACCCTTGGAGATTGGACATGGGGAAATTAGTTGTCTCAAATGTCTACATGGATGTGGACTTGTTAAAAGCTGTGGCAGCCAGATATGATCCTATTTCCAGAATTGTTAGGACGTATGATGGGATCAAAATGGTAAAAATTAGTAGGAAAGAGATTACTGAAGTTTTTCAACTTCATGAGTGGAATGAGGATTTGGTAAAAATTGATTTGAAATCCTTTAGGAGTGAATACGAGAAGACAATACACATCTTTAAAATCACAATGCTGCCAAATAATCTAGCATCAGTTAGAAAGGGAAAGGGGAGCCAAAGAATTGTTATTGGTCCATCAAATAAGGAACCCTTCCCAATAAAGTATTTTGCTCCATATTTTTAGAAAACCTTTTATTTTTTGTGTCAAATCTTGGGGTTTGATCCTTTTTCTGAGATGCCAATGGGTTTCATGTATATGGTTGCTCATATCCAACACCCTGCTTACAATGTAGTATATGACTTTTCTTCCTACCTAGCAAATAACATTCATGGGGGTTAATTTCATTAAAGAATGGTAAAGATTCAGTTCAGTTTTGGTGGTACTCACTGTTAATGCACATGTTTTTATTCAAAAGGTCAAAATTCTTTGAGAATGATATGAAGTTGGAAAAGGAGGAGGATGGTGTTGAGCTACCTATCCAATGTTGGACAAGAATTCTAGACAAGGATGATATCAAGTGTGATTTTGTGGTGTTTGAGAATGGCTTTGCATCAAAGTTGAGGAATGACCTAATGCCGAATCCACCAAGGATTCCAACTGAACTACATGATTTTCTCAGGCCAAAAGAAAGGAGGTCTGATTTAAAAATTGATCACAATTAGGGAGATGTCATCCCCTATCTATATTGTACAATTCTTAGAGTATATGGCACTATAGTCAGATGACATGTTCTCCCAAGAGAAGTTCCACTGAGAATTGGATTCCTTGAGGTCATTTGGCAACTGGGTAATGTTGAAGATGGCCACTTGTTAATCATGAGGAAAGGAACCTTCTTCCCACCATGGATAGTTTTTGCAAACTTTGTGATGACTGGTGGAGGGTGGAGAAAAATGGATGAATTGCTTGAACCATACAACATGAGGAGAGTGTGCCCAAGAAATCATGATCCTGAAGGTTTCATGGCTACATTAAAAGTGAGGATTAGAAGCAGCCAGTTCATACATAACTTCTTTTTCCCCGAAGATGTTATTAGGAACATCTTTAATCACCAAATACATGAGGATAGGAAGGCAAAATGGATTGCCTATGATAAGATGGTAAGGGATAATGGAAGATTGATCCCCAATATGACCCCTATGGCTACCTCAATTCAAAAATGAATTGCAAAAAGTTGAATATATGTTCTAGAATTTTGAGCAAGTGGCTGGCAAGATGAAAAGAGAGATATTGGTTGCTAATAAAGGAAAGGCTATGGTTGGGGAAGAATAGGAAAAGGATAAGGGAAAGGCCCCAGTGTTGGAGGAAAGGCCTACCTACCAACCACCACAAAAGATTAGAGTCTTTGCAAGGAGAAAAGGTATTGTGAGGAAGAAACAATATATTACCACCCCAAATGCATCTTCTGATTCTGAGCTTGAGGGCTCAAGAGCTTCCTCACCATTGCATGAAATGCCACCACTCTCTCCCCCAAGGAAAGTAGCTCCACAAGTGATTGAGGTGGATTCATCTCTAAGACAACCACTACAAAAGAAGAAAAAGGTTGAACAAAGCATCTTGGTGGATTATCTAGATGACTCAGATGATGATATCATTGTCACTGAGGAGGATATGAGATAGGGAATGCCCTCTCCCCCTAGGGAGATAATAGAAGCAGAAAGAAGCCTCAGGTTGGGCAAGGCAAACCTCAGGGGGTTGAGTAACACAAATGGCCTTAGGGAGGAAGCTTACAAGACCTTCATGATAGACGATTCATTTGTCCAAATCCTTGCTTTTAGAGAGTTTGTTTGGAGGGCAAGGAGAGATGAATATGTTGATAATGTTGCCAAAAAGAGAAGCTTGCACCTTGAATTACCAGAAGTAGTTATTCAGGATGAGGTTAGAAAGGAAATGAAAGAACAAGTTTAGAAGATAACACCCAAAAAAGGCCAAAAGTTGGTGATGGAAAGTGGTATTTTAGTGCTTCCAGAGTGGGATTTAGCCTCGGCAATTGCTTTTGACATAATGTGGAGGCATGACAAACCATTGTATTGAATAGAGGAGTAAGCAAAATTGGCTTTGTAGGGGTGTGCTTTCAACGAAGATTGGGAAACACTTGCTATTTGGGCATTGGCCCTAGGTGCAAGGAAACCTGTAGTTGCTGAGCCTACTCCAAACATAAGTGGAGGGATAATTATTAAGAGAGTGTCTGATACCCCAACAATTGAGGCAGCAAACATGTCAGTGCACGTTGCCAAATTCACAAAGGCAACAATAGAGAATATCACTAAGGAAAGAGATCAATATAGATCCAATTATAATGACATGGTTGTAGAGTATAATGATAGTCAACAAAAGGTTACCAAGTTGGAAATTGAAGTGGCATTGTTAAAGAAATAATTGCAAAATATGCATGCTCATGCCCAAACACAAACTGAATCTGCTATCCTTCCAGAAGTTTCCAGAAAATCATTCCATACAATCTTGGAGATGCACCCCTACCCCTTATAGTTGAGGAGCCAAGGACATTAGGTGCAGTTCCATCAAGTGAGCCTACTAAAGAGGAATTATTGGATCAAATTGAGAACTACAAGAAATTCATGTCACAGGTCAATGAATCAATTTATTCAATTAATATGAAGATTGTAACTATAGTTCTTGAACACTTGAATAAAGGGATTGATAAGAGATTAATTAGCATTCATTCAAATTATTCTTCTATGTTTGATGTCATAAAGGATTTCAATAAGAATAAGGATGTTGTAACATCATTAGTGGATACATGGATCCCTAGAGCCCATGCATTAAGAGACATGGCAATTGCAACCAAGCATGTCAAGGATGCACCTCCTAACATTGTACCAACTCTCAGACTTATAAATTCAATTAAGGATTTTCAGGTGTTGGTAGGTCCTTTGGAAATAAATATCAGGGAGCTTGTCAAAAAGTTTAATGAATGGAATTTCAGTCTGCTTCCTATTATTTTGAGTGAAAATGGTGGGGTTAAACCTCTACAATTATGGAAGGACCAGGTAAAACACATAATATCTGCTCAAGTTAAGCTCATCTGTGACACTATTGATTTAGATATGTTGAGAAGTAGCATGGATAAGTTGATTCACACTGGCATTTTCTTAGAGGAATTTGACAAAGGAAGCTAATCAAGTGGTTATCAAGTACACACCTTACATGACCAAAGTAGAAGAACTTGTCAATTTCTTTTGGCCAACAGAGGAGGAGTATCGTCTATGGAGGTCCAACTATATTGACAATTTAGATTTCTAAAGTGCTAAAGTATATGTAAATGTTAATGTTTTGATGATTATTGTACTATTCATTTATTTAATATATTTGATCTGAGATGACTTTTGTTTAAATTAGAAAAAAAAAGAATTATTCCCTTTTTTATAGTATTTATTATTAGTTTAAACTTTATTGTATATAAAATTGGTCAGATCTTACATATCAATTTACAAATATTGTGCTCCTTTTAATTCAAAATTGGTGACATGTGTTATGGATTGTCATTGCATACATGGAACATAGTTTGGAAACACTATTAAGTACTATCTATATAGTTACGTCAAATCAAGTACAAATATTTGCATGTAGATTAAATTCACTTAAATTCACTTGAAAAGATATATCAAATCACTTACATATTGGCACACTTGGAAAGATATCCAAACGCTTCGAAGCTGAGCACCATTAATGAAGTTTGGCTCTATTTAATGGTGCCCAACAATGCCTCATAGGCATACCAGAGTTTGAAGCTAGCTTGTTGCTTAACAAAGAAAATGGATATGCCAATTTGTCTTATAGCACTGCGAAGGCAAATTGCTTTCTTGGATTTCATAACAGACTCGAGGCTTAGAGCTATAACGAAGCCTCACAGAATTGTCTGTTTGCACTTCCTAGAATTGGAAGCCATTAAAATAGTGCTTGGGAGGGACTTTTTAATAGATAGGAACAGATACGGTGTGAATTCTGACATAGCCTCTTGGTTCTTGGCATCATTGCTGGACCTTGGAGGTTTGAAGGTGGAAATTCTTGAACTATTGTGAGAAATTTTCAAGGCAAATTATCTAGGCAATGATTTTTAGGTAGTTCTTGGGTTAGAGATGGGTGTGGGGATTCCACGGTCTTCTGACCTACAAATGGTGTTACTTGGGGAGAGATGGGTGTGGGGATTCAGTGGCTTCCCTTTCTACTGAACATGACAGATGGTGCTCTCTCCCACCACCATCACTGGGCCACCATGAGTTTGAATTTTTTAAGGCACTCTTGAGCTCTCATCATGGAGCCGAATGCGGAATGGGTGCTGCGCTTCGAAGACCTAGTGGAAATAGGAGATTTTTATGGTTTCCCTAAGCCAGTGGCTCAGTGTTTTAAACTTTTGATTTTTGTTATGTAATTTTAATGTAATATATTATATTATCATGGGAAAGAATATGTATGGGAATTTTTTGTAACATAATGATATGGCAGCTGTAATAATTTTTTGAATTAATATCAATGAATGAATGAATGAAAGTTGATGTCCATGAGACCAAAAATTGTGAATAACTTTTTTATTAATTTTAAATAGAATGTAATTAAATGATAAGTGTGACTATATTTAAATGAAAAAATAAATGCAGATTATGTTTATTGTTTATATCATAAAATACTTGACCATTAGATGAACATTTGATGGATGGTTGTAGTTGCATTCTGGAATGAAATGCACATAACACTAGGCTTGCGAACTTAAATCTTTGGAATCACCCTAAATCGTTAGATTTACAAAGATCAATGGTTTAGAGATTGCTGTGAGCTGTCAATGCAGGACAATTGTCAAACATGTACTAATAGCATAGTCCGGAAGTGACACATTGACTTTACGTTTCATTCACTAAAAACTTCACTTTATAAAAAAATCAGACCTTCTAGTTTCTACTTTTTACTCCTAGTTATTTTATCTTTAAGTGAGAGTCGAGAGGGTCAGCACATGGGAATATTTCATATTTCTCATTGCAGTGCACCAAGGAGATTTCAGATTGGTCATTGCAGTGCCATTTCCAACAAAGCTGGTAAGACAAAACATAGAATCCCTAGGCTACCTAACACGTTTCATCATTTCTTAAAATCTTATTTTGTCAAACTTTGTGTTTAGGGTTGAGAGACATAATAAAAATTTCACACTGTATAAGCATGTCTACCACCACTAGCAGACCAAATAAAGCTTTTAGGAAACACAGAGCAAGTATGAATAGAAAAATAGATTATTCTAAATTGCTTAAAACCTCAGGTTTGACTGATGAATACCATCATATTTATGATCCTAACATGTATGGTAGATTTACCTCAGAACTTAGATTTTCATGTGAGAATAAGGCTGCCAAGAAAAAGAAAGTTGATAGTATCAATGCACCGTGGGTAACTGGATTAGGGCGCATGATGTTACATGAGGTTTTCCCTTACCCAAAATTTATCATGGTCTGTGTCCACAATTATGATGGTAACAAAAGAGAAATTGTAAATAAGGATACCAAAGAAGAAATTTTATCCATTAATGCAGAAGAATTTGGAAAAGTGTTGGGGTTTACAACCAAAGAATTTGGAGATGTCCACATTGACCTAGAAAAGATTGCTAGTGATTATGAAGTAGTGGATGAAAGGGACAAAAAAGTTTTCCTAAATAAAATAGTTCAAGAAAAAAACATCTTGAAAGATACCCATAAGCCTCCTTATCCTTTGAAAATTTTTAAATCTTGGGCTCAGGATACTATTTCCATGCTAGCATTTTGCCTCAGACTGGATAGCAATTGGGAAGTGGATGCAAGCCTCCTTGAAATGGTATATAATATCCATTATGGTAATGGTGTACATGTCAAATATAAATTTATTGAGCACATTGTAGAATCCATGCATAAACAATTTTTAATGATTAAAGGAGGTTCCACCAAGACATTTAGGTTCACAACCTACTTGTGCTATTTATTTCTATTCAAATTTAGTGGAATGTTTCAGACCAACTAGCTTTAGATTCATCCCTATAGTAATGCTGAGGAAAATAAAATGGGTCTAGTATATTATTGGACCACTAAGATAAGGATACATGATTCTTGAAGGAACTACAATAATTTTGTAGACTACTTTTTGGCTCCATTGCATCAAGCAATTACAAATAGTCCAATGCCTAGATTGCCTATATCATGTAGAGATTTCATTCAACTAGGAAAAAAAATACAATTGGCTAATTGGTACTTATTTGAAGAATATACTATGCTAAGATTTTATGGATCAGAAGTAGAGCCATACAAACTTCCAATACATGTGACAGAAAGGGTTTTTGCATTGGAATATGTAAGGTAGATGCAGAATACTGATGAACTACACTTTGCCAGTCAGCAAAAGAAGACCTTATTTCCTTCTTTACCTTTCTCATGTGGAGGGTTCACATTGGAGAGAAAAGCATTTAAGGTGGCACAAGATCTTTTGAAAATTTTTAATTTTGATGTTGTCTATCACTAGCAGTATGATCCATGTGACACAATTAAAACAATGATTGTGGCCAATAGGAATGCTACAAGTAGAATTCAACATCAAAGTAAACCCTTGCTTGAAAACTTGAGAAACAAGGATTCCTGGGATGAGGTCAAAATAGCAATGGAGAAAACTACTACTAAGAAAGGTATTTCTTTTGAACAGTTGTCAACAAAAATTATGGTATTGCACTAGGTCTAAATTATAGGAGCACCAATAGAGAATGAAATTAGGAGGTACAAAAATTTTTATAGAAAAAGTGATAAACCATTTATTAGAGCAAAAATGCCAGATTTTCTAGATGTGTCTATTACAAAAAAAATTTGGACACGATAAAAAATTGCTGCATTTTGATCTATGAGGAAGGAGCTAGGTGAACCGAGAACTGATGCAGACTATAGAGAAATTGATGAAGATGAAGAGTTTAGCAAATTGTGGAATATAGAGCATCCCAATGAATGTGAAGATGATGAAACTGAAAGTGATAGTGATGATGAACCTGATGATGATAGGGATGAACAAAGCAATTCCAAACCTAGTTTAAGTTAGGACACAAAAAATCATATACTTCAGGAGTAGTCATAGCTGAAAATTTGGGTTATTGAGGTGGTGGTTTGGGGTCCCAAGGACAAGGCATTTGGAAACCAATAGATGTAGTCACCACTGCCAGAAAACCATTTGATAAATGAGGCCTTGGAGCTGAATCAGCTGATAAAATACACCAAGGTCATACAAGTAGAACTGAAAGAATTGATTTTGTTACAGATTCAAATCCTAATCCTCATGGTCGGATGCAATCACAACTTGGACATGCCCATTGTGGAGATCCTAGTGCGACTGGCACTACCACTGGTGGAGAACTTAGTCAACATGTGCTACAACAATAGGTCCAACAACAAATTAGACACAAGAGGACACCAATACAAGATACCACATAAACACTCAGTGATCAAGGGACACAGAAGAGACAAAGGATTATGACAGGTCCAAGTCCAACTAATAGTTCCACTACAAAGGAATTAATTTCAAGCACTCCCCCTATTAGTGTGGCTATAACAAAAATTGCAAGTACTCCTATTCCTTCACCATTCAAGCATTCCCTTATTCCTACATCCCCGAGTTTTGATTACATTCAAGAGTTTAAAGAGAAATCAGAATTGTATAAAAAGGAAAAGAAGAAACTGATGGAGAGTGTGTTTGCTGTAACTTCAGATCCTACAACAACCATGATATTACCCACATTTGACACAAATATGAAAATCATGGAGTACACAATTGTTGTTCCCACAGTTCAAAATAAACTAGAAAATCAGATTGATCACTATGAATTTCAGGTGAGCAGTTTGCAATTTGATTTTTCTGGATTAAAAAATACTGACAAAATTAATATATCAAAGAAGAACAATTAATTGGTGTACACATCATTGCTAAAGCATGATAGAGAGAAAAAAAAGTTGCAAAATCAAATAGAAAAATTGCAGGTAGACTTAGCAAATGAGAAAGCAAAGAGGAAAGCAACAAATAACAAGAGCAATGAATTAGAAAAAAGAATAAAAAAATCTACCTCTACATCAACAAGCAAAGAGGATAAACAAACAAAGGTGGAATTGAATGGACTAAAGCAAGGGTTAGATGAGATCAAAAAGAAATATGATGAGGAAAAATCCACTTCAGAAAGAAATTAAGAAAAAGCATTGGGAAAGCAAATGAACAGTGGGAACAAAAATTGGAGAAAGAGGCAAAAAAATGAAACATTGGCCACAAAGCTTATGAAAGCAAAAAATGAAATAAAAACTTGTCAAAAAAGTTAACTAAATTTTGTAGACAAACAATGAGGCACATGAAACAAAAGATCTGGGAAGAAATAATGCAGAGGATTGATCATTTGTGTGAATTCTTTCAATTCATTGATGCCATGAGACTACATCTTGATAAGCTAAGCAAATATTTAATGGACAACACAAATGTACAACTGTGGGCAGAAGAGAAATTTGCAAATCAAGTTCTAGAAACAGTCTTCAAAGCTAGTGACAATGAATTGATTTCAAAAGGCATTACTAATCAGATTGAAGCCTTAATGAAGGTGACATCTATCATTCAAAAGTGTTCAAGAATGCATGAAACAATAAAATTTGTGATTGAGGCTGCAACAAAGATTAAGGAGGATGAAAAGGTAAGGAACTTGACAAAGCTTGGTTTGCCACAGGGTTTTGACATAAATGATTGATTCATTAGAAAGGATAATTTCAGAAAGAAGATGGAGGATGCAAGGAAGATTGATTTGGACTAATTTCCTCATAACCTAGATGAGGTAAACTTTTTGGATTTCATTAAACAACTGATAATCTTGAATGTATCTTATGTATCTTTGGCTAAAACATTCAAGACAAACCTAGGATCCAAATTGAAATTCGATCATACATTGTTAACAAAAATTCATGTTAGACAAGATTAGCTAGAAGAAATGACAATTCCACCACCTGAACAGTGGAATTTGATAAAAAAAGGTGCTAGAATGATTTGATATTGATATTATGAGTTTCCAAGTTCCAACTCAGCTTTGTGTGGAGTTGTCTTTGAGTAAGATTTTACATTGCCTCTATGTACTCCTTCATTTCAAAATCAATAGAAAATTCAAATTCAATAATGTGTTGATGTTCAATTATCTGTATTATTTATTTGATCAATTGAAAATAAACTCTAGTTTCAACTACTAAATACACATTAAATGATTGTTGATGTTAATTGTTCTATATCCTACTATTGTTAATATGTTAAACTAATTTTATTTACCATTTCAAGTGTTTTATTTACATGCCATTGAGACCGCCCAACCCCCGTTATCCCTATGGCTTCACTAGTGTTTAGAGCTTAACTTTTTTTTATCATCGAACGGTTAAGATTAAAACATCTTACCACATATTTGCCCATGTGCTTTATAATTCCTTTAAGTAGTTCACTGTTTAAAACCCAATGCAACTCCTTTGAAATATTTAACAAAAAATTTAGTGTGATGTCTTCTAAAGTCTCTTCAACGGTCCAGATGAAGAAACACATCGTCTCCCTGCTATCCCTCTAAGAGATGAAAGATTTTGGTGGGCCCCTCGCGGGCTAGTAGCGAATGACCCAGATTGACTCTAAAGATGTCAATTTTCAATGTTTTAATGTTCAATGTCTATAGTGGATGATGGGTCCCACTTTGACAGGCAACAGGTGTCACTAGCCCGCTATCCCTCTGGATTTCTTAAAACATTATTTTATTCACGTGGGCTGGCGGGAAGCAGTCAAGATTCAATCTGTGAGATCTAGTGGCTCCCATTAATGTTCAAATATGCACATGTGAATTGCTTGTGACTTATAAGTGGACATCCCTAGGTTGACGGGACAAAGGTATATAAAAACTTTGCGGGTCAAGACTTAAGATAAAAGATAAATTATTTAACCCCTTTAAAGTTTAAACCAAGCAATGACCAATGAGACAAGGCAAGGGGGCCGATAATACTGACGGGTTTGATGGCTTAAGTGTGAACTTGGATGACTGGGAACCAGCGGTAACAAGTCAACTTAAAATTATAACACAAAAGGATAAAAGGTTAGGTTTAGGTATATTTCATTTTCTGACTCAGTTGTAGATAAGGTACTAATCAAAATAATTCATAAACTATGAAAAATGATGTAGAATCACATATCAAATCAAAAACTAAAATTCTACTTTACTACAAATTTTATGTTTAATACACAAATCAACTTTAGCAAGGAAATATTAAGCATTGAGTTGAATGATGAATCACTAAGTACATGTAAAACTTATCAGTATGACATAATTAAAAGATGAAATAATTAATAATATGTTAATGTATTCAATTTGATTCACAATTTCAAGGAATACAATATAAAATATCATCAACTATAGTTTTGGAATATAATTCATGAAATGCAGTATAAATACCTAAAAACTGCTAATTCACTTCCATTTCCCAAATCGAGTCAGGGTCCTCAAACTAACGTTTAGATAAAGAAAAAGAGTCATCTTGATTCTGAGTCTTGTCTTCAATTTCTTCATCTTGATTCTGAGTCCCAAAGTCAAATTCATCAGTCATTATGTCACTGCCATTTGTCCCACCACTACCAGCATTTGAACTTGAGGTGTTGTACAACCCTCTTCTTTCACATATGGACTTCCAAATTGTAAGTGCCCTTTCATAAGGAAAATTTTTGACATTATATACACTTCCTAACAACCTCAAGCAATTTTCCAAATTCTTGTCTAGTTTGTTTCTTATCTTTGATTTCAAAAACCCCAATGCACTGAAACCTCTCTCATCTTCCACCGAACCCAATATCATTATTTGACATAAATCAACAAGTTTGAAATATTTTGATATCAAATCACGTAATATTTCACTTTGACCCAAGTTTTTCCAGGCCTTTGTTATTGATACCACTTCAAAGGGATTGTCCATGGCATTAAACTGGTCTATCATACTTCTTGCAAACTGACTACATTCTCCTTTAAGTTTATTTCCATCTATAATTCCTTCTATTTTCTATCCATTGGATTCTACAATTTTTGAAAACTATGCAGTCAAGGTAGTTATTTTTTGATGAAAAAAGCTTGGGCTATCTCGATTGCCTTGAACCCAAAATTGTGGATACACAATAGGCATGGCATCAAGTATTTCATCTCGAGGGAATCGATTATAAATCTCTGTTGAAAGATTGCTTGCAATTTCCTTCAAATTACTACTAACAGATTTAACAATGCCACCAAAATCATCCTTTCTAATAGGTACTTCTCTAATAGAGTGCCTAACTATCTTACAATGGTGTATTGGTATCTCAAATCCACGTACAAAGACACATAACTCCCCACTTGCATTAAACTATAAATAATTTTTAGGATGATTCAAATCTGTAATTATCTACCACCTATGAAAATTTGGGCTTTGAGTTGTTAGATCTAGATATAGATTATCGAGGGCCATGCATGTCATTCTACGTAGTTTGGTATACTCATAGATATACATAGTTCTATCTTGGGCTTTCTTCACAAGATTTTTCATTTCATCCAGCATGGGGAAAAGACTAGCTAAAGTGAAGAATGTCTCTATATCGCTTAAACCATGTAAGAGGTCAGGAGCTTTGTCTACTGTGTTGTGATGCTCATACATTGTTCCAATCAAGGATGGATATTCTAAAAGAACTCATTGCATTGGTCCATGCAAGGAGATCCATTTGATATCAATAGCCTTAAGAAGCTTGTTTCCTATTGTTATTCCCTCAGCAAAATTTTGAAATTCTGCAAAATGTTTGGGACTTTGGCAAAAGTATGCATGGAGCTCACGGACTAGATTTTCAATTTTTGATACTGTAGGAAACTTGCTTACAATTCTAAATTCTAAATTCATTCTATGGTCCATGCAGTGAATGGCAAGCATGTATGGTGCATAAGTAGTTTGTAATTTTATACAAAGGCTAGTCCTATGACCTTCCATTACTACAGCTCCATCAACTCCTACACACACCAACTTTTTGGCAACTGTCAAGTCATCCATACCTGTAATTTCATTTAAAGACTTCTTAACTAGTTCAAATAGATTTTGCGATGTTGAACTATCCTTCATTTTATGAACATAGAGTAGATGAGTTCAGTAGACATGTTCTTTTACAGTATACATATGCATACAAACCCAGGAAGTATTATCTACTGCAGTAACTTCATCTAAAGATAATGCAATGAAGTTTGACTCTTTTACATTCTCCTTTAAATCTTGCTTTTCCACCATAGCGAGACAGTTTGCCCATTCCCATCCAGCATTTATTGACCAATGTGTGATAGGATAGTGAGGAACACTCAAAAAAGATAATAAATTACTATACTCTGGGTAGTCTATCATAGGATGCCTTTTGGACAAAATATGAAAAACAACACTCATCTGAACAGTTTTTGCCAGTTGTGCTCCTTCCATTACTTTTCCAAATTGAGCCTTGATTGTACCTCCACTTGCAGCAAGCTTCATCATTCTTTTGTTATGCTCATCATATTATGTGGCATACTTCACATGAAGACATTCTTCCTTTGATTTCTATCTTACTACTGATGTTTTCTTTCTATCTATGATTTATTTTTCATAAACTTTACCTATATGCTTTTCTATAGTGTCAAGCTTTAGCTACAATTTCTTGTCTCTTTTACATTTCCAACTACAAATCACACACTTGCATTCTATTGGTTGTTCATCTTTGTTTACTTTCTCCACTGGTTCAATGAATCGATACTTTGACACCCAATCAAGATGAAAATTCCTTGACATTTCCCACTCACACCCCAGTTTTGAATCTTTTGATTTATCTTCTGAATCTTTTGATTTTCCTTTTAAATCTTTTGATTTGCTTTTTCTTTTCTTCTTCCAAATATCATCTAGAGCACCAACATTTTCTTTTTCATCCAAGTCCATTATCTCTATCTAGCTATCCGGGGTATCCCTTGGAACATCTTCTATGGTATTGCCATCCTCATTCTGGCTAACCAGGGTATCCCTTGGAACATCTTCTGCGGTATTTTCATCCTCAACTTGGCTAACCAGGGTATCCCTTAGAACATCTTCTACGGTATTACCATCCTCATTCTGGATAACCAAGGTATCCCTTGGAACATCTTCTATGGTATTGCCATCCTCATTCTGGCTAACCAAAGTATCCGTTGGAATATCTTCTACGGTATTTCCATGCTCATTTGACTCAATGGTGATCCCACCTTCTGGTGGTGGTGAGATATTGTGAATGGCTTCTGCATCATTATTTGGTGCAATAGTTGATGGTGTATTTCCATCTTGATTTGATGGATCAGAAACATTAGCAGTTCCAAAGTAAGACTGTATACTAACTCCACCTTTTTAACATTTTGATGGCCTCCCAGTCCCTTCACCACCTTGAGGAGTCTTACCCTTGTCGTACTTACGGCTCGACATCTTGATCTGATCTCCCACTTCGAATAAAAGATGGAAAAAATGTCTTCTTGTTTAAGGACATACTCATAGAATATAGATCCCATTCCCTACTAAATATCTTCTTTAAGATTGAATCAAGAATGGAAGAGGGATAAAGAAATCTTGAAACACTAATACTATGAGGAAATGATCACTCACCTTTAAGTTTAGGTTTTCACTGACTTGCTATTTGCTAATGCAGGAATGCCTATGTTGTAAGTTTGTAACTTGGCCTATGATCAACTTCAAGGTGCCAACTCCAACTTCTGAAATCTGAATCTAGAGCTCACAAGTTCAAAACTAAACAAAATGTGTAAGAATAAATCAGAGTTTCGATTGTATTTATATCAATCCATATTTGGTGAATTCCGTGGGAATTCTATATGGTATATCAAAAAGATTGGTGAATCTTGCGTGATTATATAAGGAATACATTTAAGTGTCAGAGAATTAAACCTCGACAAACTAGATACATTGAAATTTCCAAGGTGAATATGGACCTAAGATTAGCACGGAGGTGTCATGTAAATTGGAGAAATGGCCCCACATAATCAACTACTTGTAAATTTTAATTAGCAAAATGGGTCCTCACGTGCAGTGACCATGTAATGGGGTTGGCAAAATAGATCCTCACGTGCAGTGACCATTTAATGGAGTTGGCAAAATGTGTCCTGATACACAATGTTGTTTTAATAGTATTGGCAAATATATAGGTGATTTAGTACTTGCTTCTGAAATTCTAGGTGAAAATATTAGTCGGTCCATTTGAAATGCGTAGTTTGTTATGGCAAAAATCTTACTTCATTGATTTTCATAAAATAAATTGATTGCGGATGTATATGGATTCGACCGATAATACATAAAAATTGGGCGATTTGACCACCCTGTTGGATGTGATTTATTCGCCAATTCTGACTTGGCCAATTTGCAATATTCGCCAATTGGTGAATATTCGCCACTAAAAAAATCTCCGAAGGTTATGGGATTGACTTGGTGAGTGGTTTGGAGTGAGATATATGGGTAGGTGAAGGTTGGATAAATTTGAGGTGTGGATAAACTAGATTGATATGATGGCATGGTCAAATAGCAGGATGAAGGTTGATATGATAGTGATGTTGGTTGAATTGGACATATGGTTTGAGATCCATACTTACATTTAAGTTCTTGCATTTCTATATCTATATGGGTGATATCATGTGTTTGAGGAATGGGGTAAATGACATAGATGTTTTAACTTCTATTACTATTTTGTGAAACCAAATCATGATTTTTGTAGATGTTGGATTAGTACTAGTCATGGATTGGATGTGGATTTTTGAAATGGATGATTTGGATTAGGGATAAGATCCTTTAGATGAAGTATTTTGATGAGTGATTTAGATGGATTATGATTAGGATTTGGATGATAGTGGATGGGCTTGGAGGACGATAAATCCTTAACCAAAATTTGATTTCCAAAGGATTGATTTTGATTAAGGATTGGATACTTGATAAAAATGGATAATGGATGATTGGATTGGGATGAGAGATCAATGGATTAAATGTGGATGTGGTTGAAAGTGGATTAGGTGGATAGAATAGAGTAGGGTTAGGACCTTGATGGGATTTGGATAAATTGATTAGGATTAGAGTACTAGATGATGAATTAGGGATGGATTGGAGATAAGTTGGGATGATGTAATTGGATGATTTATATGATTGGAATAAGGTGATAAGATTATTAATGGATGATTTGGATAGGTAATGTGGATGATTGGTATAAGGTGATACGATGATTAGGATGGAATTGATTGGATTAGGTTGAGGATGAAGTGGATTGGACAATTAAGGATGATTAGGAATATGATATGGATAAGAGGGATGATTAGGTTGATTAGGGTGGATAATTATGATTATTATCGATGATTAGAATAGTTGGGATGAAGTGATTGAATGAGATATAGATGATGAGGATGATTAGGATGGGATCGGATAAGATTGGAGGATTAGGATAAAGTTGATTAGATTTGGATGAGGTGGATAAGGTGATTAGAATAAAGTAAGAATAGATTGGATGAAAAAGGTGACTGGGAATGGTTTAAAGCTTGACTTAGGAAAATTAGAAAACAATAAGGTTTACACACATATGCATAGGTTTGCAAAATATATGAATTTGAGATTGGACTTATGCAAATGATCACACATACAATACACAACAACACCCTAGATTATTCAAGTGGGATTGTCTTCATAGTGTAGGCCCATGCTCAATTCCTCTCAATATTCCTACTAACTAGGAACATATTTTAGGGAGAATAGCTAGGGATAAAGGCATTGCACCAAGTATCCCTTTCCCTTGGAGGTTTTGATACCTTACCCAAGGAAGAGTTCTATATCCCCTCTATGAGGAACATGGTGAGTAACTTCAGGCTTGATTGGTTGAACCTTGCACCACACTAGAGGATAGCTGAAAGGTCTTAAGCTAGGATGTACACATTTTCTAAGGGAGTCCCCAGTATACACAAGGTATGGGGAACAAATCCATGAACACTAGTCCATTGAAGGCATGGAACATAAGTGATTACGTGAATGTCACTTCACCTTGTGTCTAGAATCACTCAGAGATCCAAGGCTGTACCAGTAACTATGTGACTAGATTGAGGTACAACTTTCACTCTCCCCCATTTGATATACCCCACTAGAACATGTGGTTGAGGTCATCCCTAGGGGTGATGAAATCTTCTAGTAGGCCCCCTAAAGGGAAGGAACACTATTTACTTTTGATCCTCAAGATTGCACAAAGTGCAAGGTGAAAGCATACGTGATATAATGTTCCTAGGATTGAAAAAAATGAACACAAGGATAATGAAGGGGATTTTGATCTTGAAGATAACTAAAAGGTGCAAGAAGAGAGCATACACCCTTTCCAAAATCCAAAGACAAAGCAAACAATGTTCAATTAGTATCCCCTAGACTATACTAAGTGCCTAGATTAGTGATTAAAAGATGTCTTGGATATGCGAATCTGTAGCAACTTGTTAGTAGTTTTAATGATTTGATCTTGGACAAGAGAAAAAAGATACAAAACAAGGGTTAAACCAAAATGATGGAATTAAGGAAAAATTGGAAAATAATGGACTAATGCAATAAAATAGGTTAGATGAGCAAATTCTACATGAAATTCTAAGCACTTTTTTAAAAACTTCATGAAATTAAATCATTAAATTTTGCAAAAGTTATGAGCAAAAGAAGTTTACAAAGAAAGGTTGACTTTGACTAATTATAAATGATATTATGTGTTGAAACTATTGATAAGGCCTATATTGTTGCGAAGTTGGATGAATCAGCTTTCTGACACTTATAAAAGATTAACAATCTTACATGATTTGCAAAGGTTATAGCATTTTAAAAGACAATTTTAAGCCTTAAAAACACTCTTCATGGCCTGAAAACATTGTTCACTACTGAAGAACATTGTTCACCATTAGAAACATTGTTCACTGCTGGAAACACTATTCATCGATAGAAACACTATTCACGAATGGAAATATTATTCACTACCAGAAGCACTATTCACTGTCAGAAGCACTGTTCACTACTAAAAAACATTGTTCACTAATGGAAACATTTTTCACCACTAGAAACACTATTCATCACCCTACAAACATTTGTTCAAATTTCACCTACACCAACAAGGGTCAAATTATATGTTTTCTTCACCTCTTGGCCCTTCTACACGCAACCGTGAGGTCCATTTTTTTCTACAAGGCTCTCTCTAAAAGTGTACCCTTAAATTTTTCCCAAAAAGTGTTGAACACAATAGGGTGTTGAGAGGGGAGGGTGAATCAACACACTTAAAAACTTTGGCCAAACATTTACTAATAAAATTGAATATCTTTGAAAACATGAAAGAAAAAATGCAAATCATGAGTCAACACAAAACACCAATATTTTTACGTGGAAAACCCTAAAATAGGGAAAAACCATGGTGAGGATTAGCTCACAATATAATAATCTCATAGCAAAAGTATTACAACTTTGTTTTAGGGATTCTACACAAGGAAGCTACTACTCCTTGATTTACAACTTTGATTTAGGGTTATGACCCAAGGAAGCTACTACTCCCTAAAAGTTTAGCTCACTACTATTACAATGATAGGATAAATACAAGGACTGCTAGAGAGAACACATCTATTGTATGCTTATGGTGTAGTCTGCTATTTCTTGTCAATATCTTTATTCAAACTGAATATGTGCATTTCATATCTACTATGCTATCTTCATGTTTGCCTTAATTACCTTTCAAATGAATTATATCTTCTATATATATCCTTTGCAACACCTTGTAAATTTGATTTAAAGGTCAGCATCAAAAACAATATTGAGTGTAACATGTAGCAAGTCACAGGTCAGCCACAACATATGTAAATTGATAATAAACTTGCTGCAGACCTTAGGGCCTTATTAAGCATGTCAAGACACATCATTCCATACCTTTCAAAGTTAGAGAAACTGATTAGGAGCCTCCGCATGCATCAGGGACCTAGCCAGTCGACTCATACTGCTTGACGTCGTCAATTGTTCATCTTTCAACTATTGGGGAGAAGTTAAAATCTCAATACAGACCAAAGATTCAAACATATACTAGCTTAAGAACATCCATACATCTTACCAGAGAATTATCATACTGAACTATGCATTTGTAAGAGAACAAATGTATCAATTTGTAGAGAATAGAGTCTTCTAGAACCTATGCAATTCTTCCTAACCCAGAATATAAAGTTATGGTGAAGTATAGGGCCTGAGACCTCTTGGAAATGATCAAAGATATCAACTTATACAACTCATCAGATAGGCACAACCTTTTATGGAGTTTCTAGAGAGATTCATAACTGACTTAAGTATTTACAGCTCTGGAGGATAGTTATACTTGAATTCTACTTACATACAAGAATACTTGATGTGGTACCGAAGAATAAAGAATATCTTCATGTGGATCATACCTAATGTATTATGGACCATGGGGAACCTCCACATAAGCTTTGATGAGAGAATTGTATATGTTTCACTTTCTATAGAACTTAACTTGTTTACTTAGGCTCTGGAATACAGTGTGATACCTTTGTCACTTGAGTACTACCTTTGCCAACCACTAGAACACTTAAAAATTCATCATAGCATCTGACATACTGGTCTTAGTTATTTTTTAGAGCTGTATGATAAACAAATCTCTTCCTAAGGAATCTTGGAGCATTCCATTGTCCCCCAATACTGCTTTATTCTATCTCAGTGCTGGTTGATGAACTATCCCTTGTAACTTTTCATCCATAGTGAGTGAGAGGATGAAATATTGGATGTGTCATGTCAATTCATGTCATAAGTTATCATTAAAACCACATGGCCAAACCTTTCTTTGTAGAGAGATGTAGACCAGTTCAAGTTGACTCTGCCTTAGGTTTTGCAATAAGAATGCCTTAGACACTTTTCAACTTCTTATCTGTACTCCCAATTGATGAGATGTGTATGTGTATATGAAGAAGTCATGCTAGGATATGAATGTTTGCCTCTGTATCATATTGAAAGCCAAAACTAATCCATACTTAGGCTTATCTACTCACCCCCTAGACTAGTTTGCCTTGACCATACTAATTCCTTCCTTGTACAAGTCTGTCTATACATTTCCATATGATATGTTGACATAAATGACAACACATACAACCAACAATTTCCCCCTTTGTCATTGATGGCAACATATGCTCCCCCTTATATTCTCTCCCCCTTAGAAATCAAGGACAAAGGGATTGATAACCTTTGTATCAATCCAAAACTAGATGTACACCCCTTGAAAAAAGATATCTAAATTGTGCTCCCTCTGATTGTATGATTTAATCTGAAAATTGTACATTAAAATTGTTCTAACAACTTACTTGGATGGAAGGATAGCTCTATAGATTTCTCTAAGTTGTTGAATAGTTGAGGCCCAAATGCCACATTTTGAGGTAAGAAATTGAGTCTAACACTCACACTGTATACACATTTCCTCTACTTCCTCTAAATTGCTTGGGGTTTTCATCTTCTGGTCTATCTTTTCTACTTCCTCCAGCGTGTCGATCATTGAGACAAGTCTCAAGTTCACTGCCTTTCTCAATTGACTAAATTGTTTCTTTATATTTTCTCTTTGATCCTATAGTTGAGATCGTTGTAGATGCGCTTTCACCTCGTGCCCTTGTTACACCCATCTTATTTTTTGTCAAGTCATATGTTTCTGCCAATTTAGAAAATTGTGACTCAATAGAGTCAATTTTTTCCTTAATATTCTTTTTTAAGGTGGGCCAATTTAAGCAAAAAAGACATAAGGAAGTATCTTCATCTATGCAATTTTTAAATTTCTTCAAGATTTCTTTAAGCTCATTATGTGTATTAACACATTTTTCAGTCATATCAATCATTTTCTTACGAGTTAATTTTATTTCTACCTCTTGTTCTACTTTCTCCTTCAAATGGGAAGAATGATCCTTGAAAGAATCCATTAACAACTTAATTTGTTGCTCAGTAGGTAAAGAGGAGTCAATAGTTACCTTAGGTAACCCTTCCTATATGACCTTGATTGCATCTTCCACAGTACTGGTCTTTTTCAATTTTCTTCTAGAAACTCTTTTTTGAGAGTGGCATTTCATATGTCTCCAAGATGTAATTTATAAAGAGGGGAGATACTAGCTGGATCTATCTGACCCTCACTAGTTGGAACCTGCAGAAGTTGAGGAGTGATGACTAGCTGGAATTGTATTTACATATTCAACAAATCTTGCAGAGAGTCTGCCTCAAATGTATTTTGACCTAGGTCATCTACCCCTTCTGACTTCTCTCCCTCCTTATCTTCCTCATTTTTATTCTCTATATGACCCTTCTTGGGAGTGACTTCTCCTTTCTCTTCACAATTTCCTGTATTTTCCAAAGGAGCATCAGCACTGTCTTTATCGTGATCTTTAATGCTTTGACCCTCAACAATGTATACGGGAGAGAGGCCATATTTTGCAGGGGTATCTGGAAGGGCTAAACTACCAATATCTTCAAGAGGGACCATCTCCTTAGGTATGTCATCTCCTTCCTCACTTTTATCAGATTGATCAGTTAGTTCTTCAATAATTTCCATCTCAATCTTCATTTCTTGGAGGAATTCTACAATTTTCATTATAGTTTCCTTTTTCAAATTTTCTATCTCCTCCTCATTCCTTGACATAATAATGTTCAGACTCTTCTTGGTCCTAAATTCCTTTGTTAAAACCTTGGAGAATCTAACTCTATCCTCTTTGAAAATTGTGGGACAAGCCCTTTCAACTACACTCTTCTTCATCTCAGCTTCAACCATTAGAGCACCATCTCTTCTTTTGGTTAGAATGCTAACTAAGCTCTTGGGAAGTTGATGTATTATTTCAATCAAAGCCATGTTGTGTACTCTCATGTATTTGACTACTTCTTCTTCAAGAGTGGATTTGTCATCTGCAGACCTTTCATCATAGGTTTTTGCAACTTCTCTCAATGCACCTTGTGTGATTGCATTTATGGTTGCATCTAATTGTAGAGGAACATGATCAAACCTTTTGACTTTCTTGTCCTTTCCTTTACCTTTCCCCACTGAGGTCTCACTTTCTTTTCTTGTTCTTTTCATTAATAAAGATGTTTCCTTTGTTTCCTCTTCATCATCTTCCTCATCTACAATATTTATTGGTTTGACTTCTTCCTCTTCCTTCTCCCTCCTTGCCTTGCTCTTTTGCTTGGGCTTCTTCTTGTCAATGGTTTGTGCAAGGATTTTAGAGTTAGTCCTTTTAGCAAACAAAGAATATCCAGAGGCGATAGAGGAGGATGTTGCAAATGGTGTACTTGTTCATCTTGGGAGAGCAAACGGAGGAGTTTGTGTCCCTCCTAAGGAGCCCTTAGGAGATTTAAGTATCTCCTCCAAGTTTGTTCTCATTTCCCCAACATTGTCTCTTGTGTCTTCTATTTCCTCTACATCCTATTTAGTATTTTTATACATGATTTAATCATTTTTTCCAAATCTCTCAATAGAAGGATCTTTTGGCTTGCTAAGAAGTATGCTAACTCACCCTTCCAGATCAAATTATAACACTTCATAGGGTAAGGTTGTGATCCAAAAGGTCCTTGTTTCCACAACCTCCATGTAATAATTATTGTCATCAACCATAAAGGTGATATCTTTTTTGTATTTTTCCACAACTTTCCCATGTATGCTCTCTCTAGATTGCATGTCAGTTTGGAAGGTTTTGTAGAACCCCCAAAATAAGGTATCACAGTGCTTGTGGTTAGAAATACTTCTCATGTAATCATTGACTTGATGGGCAACTGGTTTATCTGATTTCCACACTACTCCCTTCATTGAAGGCAACTCATTCAAATAATAAAACATGAGATATATGATGAGGGAACCATACTGGGACTTGTATTTGGTTTCTTTTTTCCTCTTTAGGCTTTCTAAGTGTTGCTGCCAAAGAACTTCACATAGATCAAAATATCTTCCTTCCTTTACCATCTAGTATGCTATGTGGGTTGTTATTGTAGAAGTAGAGTTATCCTTGTTTACGAGGTAGATTTTGTATGCAATTATGATTTTTGCATACCGAACTTCCAAGTCATCAATGTCATCTACCGTCAAGGTTCTTTTGTCAAATTTGGCTCTGGTGAGCCTCATTACCTCTTCATTCTTGATAGAGTTCAGTATGGGCATAGGTTTGAAGGAGCATAAACTTCTCACTACCTTTATGTCTTCCTTGGTGATGATGTAAGGTCAGTCTAAATAGAAGATGTCTTCATGTATCCAGCTTAAGGAAATTCTTACACAAGCATCTTCATACCAAAAGTTTAGAAAACCCTTCCAAATGTCTAGGTTTTTGGCAGCAATATTTACAAACTCAGGTTTTAGTTAGAAATCATTTGCAAACAAGTGCTCATTTTTGAACTGTTCAATTTTGAGATGGTCAAATTCATCAATTTAAGAGTGAATATAGATCCAGACATCCTCTGTGTGTAATACATTTGTAGGAACCCATGAGAATGCCCCAGATTCATCAATTATGGTAGATTTAAAAGGATGCTTTTTGAATTTAGGCACTGGCCTCTTAACTATGTCTATTACCATCTCAACTATGTCTATTACCACTGGTATTGTCATTGCAGTATTTTCACAGCTAGGGTTTAACCAAAAAGATGAAAAGTACCTGGAAGAGTGGTAACAGATCTTGGTCATCTAATTCTCTACATGCTTTCATATCACCTTTTAGCTCTCCAATATTTTATCTTTGCTCAAAAGTGATTAGGAATGATCAATGATCACCTATATAGTTATTCCACCAACAATTTTCTTTCGCATTAATTACAGTTCATGTTTAACACAATTTACTTCTCTTTCATATGCAAAACCTTGTAATTCTTTAGCAATCCTCTATAGATCCTTCAAATGCTCTGGAATTTTGTCAAGATGATCTATATGTTGCATGTTTTCATCATAATGAAGGATGGTGAATTTCTAGAGGTAACTCCCCCTGAGTCCATAAAACCTCTTGGTAGAAGTTCTTGTTAAGTAAACCTTAAAGTCCTCTACATTTTTCTACATTTAGAGATTTTCCGTCAGAATTTTCATTAGACTCATTTAATTCCTTGATCCTATTTTTCTCAAGTCAGTACTAATCCATATGCTAAAGATTCAACATCATGTATGCTTAGGGGTTTGAAAGTTTTCATAGTTGTAGCTCTGCCTGACCCAATATTTTACCTTTTTAGAAACTAGGGGACCCACCAGTATTAGGTGGAGGTCCAGAGATATCACCAAGATCCTTCTTTCTCCATACTTTGTTCATTCCCACCTTCTGCGGAGCAGCATGAATGGACTTCACATTCTTTCGAGAATTCCTTGTTTGATTACACTCATGACAGGTACACTTAGTTTGCTGAGTATTTCCACTCCTTCTTGTCCTTGATCTGTAGTTGGTAGCTTTGTGGCCAAATTTGTTACAAGTATAATAGTAACTATAAATGACTAAGTATTATCCCTATTATACCTTGGTATTTTTCTTCTACACTCATTTACCCTATGTCCCATCTTATTGCATGCATAACACCTAATAGATTTCTAGTTCATCTTACTTCTAGATTCATTAGCTCTATGACCAACTTTATTGCAAGAGTAACATTTTAAGGCAATTTGATTCATCTTGTTTCTACAATCCACAACTTTATGACCAAACTTATTGCAAATAAAACATTTTCTATTGAAGCCTTGAAAGTACCTGATGTGAGCTAATTGCTTTGAAGGTTGAGGAGGCTTGAAATTCTTCCTTACATTCTTCCTTTGTCTTTGGATAGGAGTGAATTCATCTTCCCTTGTGACTCTATAAGCCTTTTCTTTAGGTTCTTTAGTGTAGCCTTCTTCCTTCTTGATTTCAGGGTTTCCTCTTAAATGAAAGTTATCATACAAGTTTGTATAGGTATTGATCATAGGACTTTTTCCCTTTTAAAAACCAAGACCAATTTTTTCTTTTTCTAGCTTTTGAGAACTTATTGTTTCATCAAGAATGTTAGTTCCTCTTTCAGTTTTAGTCCTTTGGCAATTTATTCTTTTTCCTTTTTCAATTCTTTCCTTAGAGTGACAACTTTCTCTTGAAGTTTTGAACATTTAGTTGGTTCCTCATTGAGCTTGATGTTTACGCAACCTTCAATTCTTTTTTCTTCTTCAACCATGAATTTTAACTTTGAGATCATGTATTTGTTACAAATATATGCCTAAGCAGTGTTTTCATTGATGTCAACATATCCTTGTTGCCATTGGTGTCAACAGTATCCTATTATGTTGCCTGTATAGAAGACTGGATTGTTGAGGATCTTGAGAAAATTAATGAGGATCAATGTATGTGGACCATATGGCTGAATAGAGGATTGTCTAAGGAAGCTCCAGTTAAGTTTTGAAGGGTTCGCATGAAGATTTGAATAAGTTATGGTTATCTGAGTAGAACTAGTTTTGCAGTATTTAGAAAAGACAGAGTGATAGGAAAGAGGTCCAGATTGTTCTAGAAATGTAAAATGATGATCCGTGGATATAGAGGCATGTATGGAAAGTTAGTGTGTATCATCCATTCAAGTGGTTCATGGTTTGGAGGTCCACAAGCAATTTTTCTAATGTGACAGTCATGGCAGATAGTGTTCTTGAGGTTCTAGAGGAAGATGCAAGTGATTCTGATGATTTGGAGGAGTGCGGATGTTTTTGTTGAATTCAATGTGCTTGTGGAAGTCTCTGGATCATGTGACTACTATGTTGGAGGTCCTCATTGAAGTTTGAGCTTGTTAATTAATATTTCCTTCTTGGTGTTGTTGTTCTTCCTAGTCTTGGCCGATCAGATGATTCAAGCATGTTGCAGATGATCTAAGAGCATTTCTATGGAGCATGGTGTGTTGATTGAGGAAGATTTGAGTCCCAGTTATGTTTGTCTGATAGCTTAGAGATTCACATTAAGTCATATGTTTGTAGTGCTGACCTTGATGTTCATTCCAAGGTTGATGAAGAGTATAAATACTTGTTGATGAGTTGTGAAAAATCATCCTTGTGTGAAAATAATATAATCCGAAGAAAGGATCAAAAGTAGACCAGAGCAAGGGAGAAGTAGAAGAACAAAAGTTGTTTTGATGAAGAGTTAGAGGGAAGATGTATTTGGGGCAGAGTAGAAGTTTTGTGAGCATTCAGTGAAACTAAACCAGGCATGAAGAAGATGTTATTTATCAGTTAATTCTTTTTGTATTAAACACAAATTCTATAGGCAGTGAGCCTCCCTTGAGTAGTTAGATCTGGACAGTGAGCCTGAAGGCATGTGCCTTCTCTTTTTCTTCTAAGTACTTTTAATAGGGTATGAATCTTGTGGGTTAACCCCCACCGTGGTTTTCCCTTAACCGAGTTTCCACATAAAAATTCTGGTGTTATGTGTGGTCAATCTATTTATGCTCTTGTGTTGTTGATTCATGCTTTAATGTTTATCTGATTGTAAGTTGATAAAGAAGATTGAAAGAAGAAAAGATTAATTTTGTGGGACAATTGATTCACCCCCCCTCTCAGTTGTCTAGACTAATTCCAACAATTGGTATTAGAGCGAGGTTCCTCTAAAAGAAGGTTAACCTCCCAAGGAGATCTAGGATGTCAAATTACAAGAAGGATAGTCAGATGGAACAGATTACTCTATTTGGAAGAGTCACATGGAGTGCCATTTGCAATTCATGGGTGATGCTTATTGGGTAATAACCAATGATGAGTATAAACCTCCAGAGAAAGGTCCTTCAACTCCAGATCAAAAGATGCTGAAAATAACATTCAAGCTAAAGAGGCCTTGTTGAGTGCCCTGACTGATTCAGAAATGTCAAATGTCTTTGGACTAAAAACTACTCATGAAATCTAGAAAAAGTTGGAGAATCTTTATGAAGGCGATGAATATGTCAAATGTACCAACCTACAAAGTCTGAGAGGAAAATTTGAAAATCTGAGGATGAGTGAAGATGAAAACATCACAATCTACATGCAAAAGATAAATGAACTTGTGTGTGGTATCAGGTGTGATGGTGGAACTTTGGCAGAATCAGAGATTGTGGCAAAAGTGCTCAGATCTTTACCTGATTTATACAAACATAAGGTTGCTGCTATAGAGTAGATTAGGACTATCTCAAAAGTTACAAGAGATCAGCTGGTTGGCAAAATTTTAGCTTTTAAATTAAGTGAGTTTGGTGATTCTCTTCCTAAGTCTGAATCTACATTTAAGGCCAATGTATATGGAAAATAAAGATATGATCCAGGTGAAAGCTCTTCAGGAAGATCAAATAGATTTGTGAAGGCAAGAAAGAATCTTGAAGATGATGAAATTGAGACTGTAGATCTTGAAGCTCTTATTGCCAAAAGAATGCCAAGAGGATCCGATAAGTATGAAGGAAAGTTGTCATTCAAATGTTTTGCTTGTAATAAGATTGGTCATTTTGCCTCAAGATATCTGGAGAGCTTTTCAAAACTAAACCCTAATAGATACAAAAGTCAAAAGAAATGTTACTATGTCCAAGAAGCTAGAGAAGGAGTCACAGATGATGAATCTGATCATGGAGGTTCCACTAAAAATGATTGGGTGTTTATTGTTATCAAAGAAGAAGATCTAGTGTCTACTAAATCTGCTAGCTGTGCAAATGTGGAAAGTGCCTTAGCTACTCAAGTTGTTGAAAAGGATGAATGGGTGACTAATAGTGGATGTTCTCATTATATGACTTGTGATAAAAGTAAGTTTATAAGCTTTGAAAAATATGAAGGTGGGCTTATGAAATTTGGAGACAACTCAGCTGGTAGAATTCGTGGCAAAGGATCCATCTCTTTTTATGGTAAGAATAACACCAATGATGTTTTGTACATGGAAGGACTGAAGCATAATCTTCTCAGTGTTGGATAGCTGGTTGACAAGGGTTATGATCTCTAATTCAAGAATGGAAAATGCAGAATCTTTGAAAGCTCTAAAATGGAAATTGCATATGGTACTCAAACTCGAGGTAACATCTTTCACTTAAGTAGTTCTAGAAAAAGTTGTTTGATTGCTCAGATAGATCAAAGTTGGTTATGGCATAGGAGGATGTGTCATGTGAATTTTGATAACATTGTCAAGATAAGTTCCATTTAGGCTGTAAGAGATCTACCAAAACTTGTGAAACCTGATAGCATGTGTAGAGAATGTCAATTGGGTAAACAAAACAAAATTTCATTCAAAAGTAAAGAACAATTTTCAAGTGAATGGTTGGAACTTGTGCATACTAATTTGTGTGGTCTTGCTAGAATTAGGAGTGTGCAAGGAGATAGATATTTCATGTTGTTAATTGATGATTACTCCCAGATGATGTGGGTAACCTTCTTAAAAGAAAAATTAGAAGCTCTTGAAAAATTCAAAATATTTAAGGTTATGGTGGAGAATGAGATTGGTGGAAAGATAAAGTGTCTGAGATCTGTCAGAGGTGGAGAATTTACCTCCGGTGACTTTGATTCATTATGTGAAAAGCATGGAATAAAAAGATAGTTATCTGCTCCTAGGACTCCACAGTAAAATGGAGTAGTGGAAAGGAAAAACTAGACCATTCAAGAAGTTGCCAGGACCATGATGATGGAAACAAATGTTCCTCAAGTCTATTGGAAAGAAGCTGTGAGTATTGTTGTCTACACTCTTAACTGGGTGTTGATCAAAGACAATTCTGGTAAGACCCCTTATGAACTTTAGTTTGGTCATCCTCCTACTGTGAGATATTTTAGAGTTTTTGGTAGTAAATGCTATATAAAAAGAGATGAGGATCTAGGCAAGTTTGAAGCAAGAAGTGATGAAGGAATTTTTCTAGGTTACTCTACTCAAAGAAAAGCATACTGGTGCTTTAACAAGAGGTTGAAAAAGATTGTTGAAAGTACTAATGTCAGAGTTGATGAGAGCAAAGAAGGACATTCCAGGTCTTGCGGATATGATTAAGATGATCAAGATGAAAATCCAAGTCAAGAAAGGCAACTCCAAACTCAGATTCAGATCTAGATTGATCCAAAAAATCTAGTAATTCAAGAGGATAGTGCAAAAGTTGAGGAACAAGCTCAAGAAACAGAAGTTCAAGAAAATCCCAAAACTCCCAGGTATATAAGGATGAATCATCCTGAAGATCAAATCATAGGAGATAGAAATAAAGGTGTTCAAACTAGGAGAAGAATTGTTGAAGATCAAGAAGAGATTTGTCTGATTACAAAGATTGAACCAAAAATAGTAAGTGAAGCTTGCGAAGATGAAAACTAGGTAAAGGCATGGAAGAAGAATTAATGCAAATTGAAAGGAATCACACTTGGGATCTTGTTTCTAGACCTAAGGACAAAAATGTGATTGGAACTAAATGGGTCTTCCAGAACAAACTAAATGAAGATGGTGAAGTTGTAAGAAACAAAGCAAGGTTGGTATGCAAAGGATATTCTCAAGTGGAAGAAATTGATTTTGAAGGAACTTTTGCTCTAGTGGCAAGAATAGAAGCAATCAGGTTATTTCTTGTATTTGCTACTTATAAAGATTTCAAGATCTATCAGATGGATGTCAAATAAGCATTCCTAAATGGAGAGTTAGAAGAAGAAGTCTACATTGAGCAACCAGAATAATTTTAGTTGTCTGATCAGAAAGATATGGCCTGCAGATTGAGGAAAGCATTATATGAACTCAAACAAGCCCCAAGAGCCTAGTATGTAAGATTACATAAGTATCTACTAAAGCTAGGATATAACAAAGGCACTGATGATAGTAATCTTTACTTCAAGATTGATCATGAGAATATTCTGATTGTTGAGGTATTTGTTGATGATATCATTTTTGGTGGAAATGAGAGTATGTGCAAAACATTTGTTGATCAGATGCAAAGTGAATTTGAGATGTCCATGTTTGGTGAAATAAATTTCTTCGTAGGTCTACAAATCACTCAGTTAGATAAAGGTATCTTTATATCTCATTCTAAGTATGTGAAAGAATTGTTGAAGAAGTTTGGAATGGAAGATTCAAAGCTAGTAGGTATGCCTATGGTAGCCAGATGTAAGTTGAATAAAGATGATGACTCCCCTAAGGCAAATCAGAAAAGGTATATATCAATGATTGGAGGACTACTCTATCTGACTCAGACCAGACCTAATATCATGAATGCAGTTGGGCTTGTTACTAGATTCCAAGCTGATCCTAAAGAATCTCATGTTGTAGTAGTCAAAAGAATCTTTAGATATCTTAAAGGAACACTTGATTATGGCTTGTGGTATCCAAAAGACAATGACTTCACTCTTCATGCATATACAGATGCTAATTGGGTAGGAGATGTGGATGATAGGAAATGTACTAGTGGTGGTGTATTCTTCTTGGGAAGTAGATTGGTTTCTTGGTTGAGCAAAAAGCAGAAGGCAATATCCCTATCTACAGTAGAGGCAGAGTATATAGTAGCAGCAAACAATTGTACTCAAGTTTTGTGGATGAAGCAAATGTTGAAGGACATTAGAATTGTGTTTGAGGAGCCTATCACGATCTTCTGTGATAATTCAAGTACAATAAGCATCTCAAAGAATTTGGTGCTGCATTCAAAGACAAAGCATATATCCATCAAGTATCATTTCTTAAGAGAGAAGGTAAATGAGAATGAAGTCAAGTTGGAGTTTGTTTTGTCAATGGATCAGATTGTGTATATTTTCACTAAGCCTCTTCCCAAGGATACTTTTGAGTATCTTAGGGAGAAGTTAGGGGTTATTACCCCTCTTGATAAGAATTAAGATGCACTAGAGTGCATCACTCCGGTGGAATTCACAGTCATATCTTGTGATCTGGATTGATGTTAAGGAGGTACTACTCAGGAGGAGTAGGTAGTATGCAAGTTTTGAGATTTGTTTGAAACAAAGAAGGAGAAATGACTGCAAATATGTGCCCTTTGCCATTAATGTCAAAGGGGGAGAGAAGCTCAAGTGAAAAACTAGTTGTTGATGAAAGGGGGAGCAGTGAAGAAGGTGATTGTAGAAGTGATAAGAGAAAGGGAGAGAAGGTCTTGATGCTCAAATCAGTTTTTCACATCATATGTTGCCATCAATGATAAAGGGGGAGATCGTTGTAAATATGTGCCTAAGAGGTGTTGTCATTGATGTCAACATATCCTTGTTGCCATTAGTGTCAAATGTATCCTATTCTGTTGTTTGTATAGAAGACTGGATTGTTGAGGATATTAAGAAAATTAATGAGGATCAATGTATGTGGACAATATGGCTGAGTAGAGGATTGTCTAAAGAAGTTCCACTTAAGTTTTGAAGGGTTCACATGAAGATTTGAAGAAGCTATGGCCATTTAAGTAGAACCAGTTTTGCAGTGTTTAGAAAAGACAGACTGACAGGAAAGAGGTCTGGATTGTTCTGAAAATGCAAAATGATGATCTATGGATCTAGAGGCATGTATGGAAAGTTAGTGTGTATCATCCAATCAAGCAGTTCTTGGTTTGGAGGTCCGCAAGCAATTTTTCTAATGTGACAGTCATGGCATATAGTGTTCTTGAGGTTCCAGAGGAAGATGCAAGTGATTCTGATGTTTTGGAGGAGTGCAAATTTTTTTGTTGAATTCAATGTGCTTGTGGAAGTCTCTGGATTGTGTTATTGCTATGTTGGATGTTTGCATTGAAGTTTCAACTTGTCGATGAAGATTTCCTTCTTGGTGTTGATGTTCTTTCTAGTCTTGGCCGACTAGATGATTCAAGCATGTTGCAAATTATCTAAGAGCATTTCTATGGATCATGGCATGTTGATTGAGGAAGATTTGAGTCCTAGTTATGTTTGGCCAACATCTTAGTGATTCGCATTAAGTTAGATGTTTGTAGTGCCGACCTTGATGTTCATTCCAAGATTGAAGTGTATAAATACTTGTTGATGAGTTGTAAAAAATCATCCTTGTGCAAAAATAATATAATTTGAAGAAAGGATCAAAAGTAGAGTAGAGTAGAGGAGAAGCAGAAGAACAAAAGTTGTTTTGATGAAGAGTTAGAGAGAAGAAGTATTTGGGGCAGAGCAGAAGTTTTGTAAGCATTCAATGAAACTGAACCAGGCATGAAGAAGATGCTATTTATCAGTTAATTCTTTCTGTATTAAACATAAATTTCGTAGGCAGTGAGCCTCCCTTTAGTAGTGAGCTCTAGTTAGTGAGCCCGAAGGCATGTGCCTTCTCTTTTTCTTCTAAGTACTCTTAATAGGGTATGAATCTTGTGGGTTAACCCCCACCATGGTTTTCCCTTAATTGGGTTTTCACATAAAAATTCTAGTGTTATGTGTACTCAATTTATTTCTGCTCTTGTGTTGTTGATTCATGCTTTAATGTTTATCTGATTGTAATTTGATAAAGAAGATTGAAAGAAGAAAAGATTAATTTTGTGGGACCACCGATTCACCCCCCCTTTCAGTTGTCCGAACTAATTCCAATAGTCTTTAGCTTCCTTAAGCTTGTCATTTCCTTCATCTCCTTCCATCAAAGTTTTTAGTTTTCCTATTTCTTCTTTTGATTCTTTGGCCTTTTCCTTCATCTTGCCAATTGTTTCTTTTTCCTTTTCAAGCATATCTTCATATTCCAAGTTTAGTTTTTTTACTTCCTCTAGATCAATGAGAGATATCTTGAGTTCTTCTTCAATGTCTACTTCATTTTCATTTGATTCAAGGTCCCAACCTTCAAGATCCATTTCTTCAAGATCAGTTTTAGGTGCAAATATAACATTGTCCAAAACTTCAGGTTCCATGTGTTCAAGTGGAGGATCTACCTCAAAGGTTAAGCTTCTCAGAGGTACTTGGCTCTGATACTAATTGTTGAACATAATGGGATGCTGAGAGGGGGTTTGAATCAGCATGCTTAAAAACATTAGCCAAACATTTACTGATAAAATTGAATAGCTTTGAAAATATGAAAGAAAACATGCAAATCAAGAGTCAACACATAACATTAGTATTTTTATGTGCAAAATCCTAAAATAGGGAAAAACTATGGTGAGGATTAGCTCACTGCAAAAGTATTACAAGTTTGTTTTAGGGATTCTACCCAAGGAAGCTACTACTCCCTGATTTACAACTTTTAAATTTAGGGTTATGACCCAAGGAAGCTACTACTCCCTAAAAGTTTAGCTCACTGCTATTACAATGATAGGATAAATACAAGGATTGCTAGAGAGAACACATCTATTATATGTTGATGGTGCAGTCTACTATTTCTGCTCAATATCCTTCTTCAAACTGAATCTGCACATTTCATATTTTCTCTACTATCTTCATATTCACCTTGATTACCTTTCAAATGAATTGTATCTTCTATATATATCCTTCAAAAAACATTAAAAATTTGATTAGATCAGAATCCAAAACAATATTGAGTGTAACATGTAGCAAGTCACAGGTTGGCCATAACATATGTAAATTGACAACAAACTTGTTGCAAACCTCAAGGGCTTAAGGAACATGTCAGGACACATCATTCCATACCTTTCAAACTTAGAGAAACTAATTAAGAGCCTCTACATGCATCAGGGACTTAACCAGTTGGATCATATTGTTTGACACTGCCAACTATTCATCTTTCAACTATCAGAGAAAAGATAAAACCTCAATGTGGACCAAGGATTCAAACATATACCAGCTTAAGAAAATCCATACATCTTACCAGAGAAGTATCATATCAATCTATGCATCTGTATGATAAGAAATGTATCAGTTTGAAGAGAACAGAGTCTTCCGCTCCTTATGCAATTCTTCCCAGCCTAGAATATGATGTTACTGTGAAGTATAGGGCTTGAGACCTCTTGGAAATGATCAAAGATATCAACTTATACAACTCATCAGATCCACACAACCCTTTATGGAGTTTCTAGAGAGATTCAAAATTGGCTTAAGTATTTGTATCTTCGAAGGATAGTTATACTTGAATTCTACTTACAGACAAGAATACTTGATGTGGTACCAGCAAATAAAGAATGTCTTCATGCGGATCATACCTGATGTATTATGGACCATGGGGACCTCCCCATAAGCTTTGATGATAGAATTGTATATGTTTCACTTTCTGTAGATCTTAACTTGTTTACTTAGGCTCTGAAATATAGTGTGATACCTTTCTCAGTTGAGTACTACCTTTGCGAACCACTAGAATACTTGAAACTTCATCATAGCATCCAACATACTTATCTTAGTTATTCTTTAGAGTTGCATGACAAATAGCTCTCTTTCAGAGGAATACAAAACATTCCATTGTCCCCAATACTATTCTGTTTTGTCTCAGTGATGGTTGATGAACTATCCCTTGTGACTTTTCATGCAGAGTGAGTGAGAGGTTGAAACCTTGGATGTGTCATGTCATTTCATGTCATAAGCTATCATTAAAATTACATGGCCAAAACTTTCATTGTGGAGAGATGCAAACCAGTTCAAGTTGACTTTGCCTTAGGTTTTGCACTGAGAAATCCGTAGACACTTTTCAACTTCTTATCTTTGAGTGTGGTAGTCCCAATTGATGAGATGTGTATGTGTATATGTAGAAGTCATGCTAGGATATGAATATTTGCCTCTACATCATATTGAAACCTAAAATTGATCCATACTTAGGCTTATTTACTCTTCTCCCAGACTGGTTTGCCTTAACCATACTAATTCCTTGTACAAGTCTATTTATACATTTCCATATAATATGTTGGCATCAATGACAACACATATGGCCAACAAAATTAGCATAAACCTGCAACAAAAACTAACAAAGCCTGCAAAAAAAGATAGATCAAGGGATGGGGGCCCACTGGGTGTTCCAAAATGAAAATAAGAGAAACACAAGGTAAATAATAAGAAGATAAACAATAAACATGCAATTCCTTCACCTTAGACTTTCTTTTCTCCTCTGATAGAGTAGATTAAAGTTGCATCCACTACCTAAATGACTATGCTCAATGATTTTGATAGAGAGAGATATGTTGATTGCTCTAGAAACCTACAACACAATATTACTTTCTTGTGTGATGATAATTGCTTGGATGAGGCTAGATTTATAGATTACTGATATGGATAAGGATAAGGATGGAAGCTTCTAGGGCTTTCTAAAATGATAAAAGGATAAGATAAAAGATAAATTGATTTTTATGAGCTAAAGATGGAATAAAAATGGAAGCTTCTAGTTAGTCATGTGATGAGTTGGATTTATTTTTAAATATATTTATTTATGGTAAATGGATGAGGATGATAAATGTAGAAATAATTAATTAAATAGAATTATTTAATAATTATTGGAGAGCGCTCAGGATATGTGAGGACAAAATTAATTTTTTTTTTTTTTTTTTAAATGTGCCTGGTAAACTTTTTAACGTGACCGGCGACGCTGGTGCGACACGCCCTCTGGCTCCACGCGAATGCTTTTGCCCGGAGCAATGAACCGGTGAGGCCACAACTGGGGGACCTCATCCCCTAGGAAGAACACTTCAAACCCGCGAGCTCATTGGCCCAGCGAAGGCGTAAAGCCTTGCGAGCTCGTTGGCCCAGCGGGGGTTTGAACTCTGGTGGCCGCCACTACATCCTGAGCGACTTAACCACCGAACCACGCCATCATCGGCAAAAAAATTTTTTTTATTCATGGGTAAACGCTTTTGACCGGAGCTATGAACCGGTTACAATCATCAGGTGGGCAGGGGGGAGACTGGACCTCGTGACCATCTTTACCGCAACGGAATTACTTAGCCAATCGAGCCAGGGCCCCTGCCCCGTGAGGACAAAATTAATTAAATAAATAAATTATTTAATTAATCATGGCTATGGGGAATAATGTATTTAAATAAATATAATTTATTTAATTAATTTGGGAATTAGGATACAAGGATTTAATTAATTAAATAAAATTTATTTAATTAATCTAGGTGATGGAGGAAAATGGATAATTAACTAAATAAATATAATTTATTTAATTAGTTGAGAAGGGGACATGGTAAAGGGGACATGCTAAGATGAAGGTGATGTTAGGATAATGTTATGATGATGTCAAAAGTGATGGTGAAGGTGGAGTCAATTTTAGGTGTCTACAATTGTATTGTCTCAACTTAATGTCCAGATCAAATGACTATTTGAATTGATTAAATACACATCTTTTAATATTGAGGCCATGTTTATTATAAATGATCTTTAGGAAGATGTGGAGCTATATGATTGTTAGGCTCGTTCTGACCTCGTCAAATTTAAACTTTTTGCATCAAAAAAAGCATCATCTTGTGTTAAGAACCTTTTTCATGTTTTTCTTAGTTGCAAATGTTCCAATCATTCTCAATCATCGAGTCACTTGCTAAATTGAAGTTATAGATTTGCATTCATAGTTGCTAGTCATTGGCATCATTTGTTTTTTTGTTAGTCATCATAATTGTGCTTCTTATAAATGATACATTTGATCAAGTTCATGTAATTTAATTACATTAAACTCAGAATTTACATGCTGTCTTATAGGAGAAGTATCCATCTATTCAGTCAAAGTTCTAGAAGTAGCTATCTACTGTGATGAGTTATGAAAATAATTGAATTAGGAAATCTGTAATAGATGGAAATTAAATTATTTTGCAGGGATGTTTTTGACTTCACTAATCACAATGTCAAAAATTTTTAAAGTAAAACTCCTTTCATTTTTAGAGATATTAAACTAGCAAGTTTTCACTAGGTAGTTTACATAAACAATTAAATGTAGAGTTTCATAAAAGATGAAATGAAAAGATTTAATAGGGAATTTTATGGGATTATTTTTGATAATATGATCAAGTTTCAAGAAAAATATTATTCCAGTTGAAAGTTATTGGTTATCATTTTTCAGAACATGTTTATGGCTTCATTTAGAAAATTTTACAAGATTACCTTTTACTCTATGTTAATATTTTTCAAATGTTTCAAACTCGTAGCTGAGTTCATGAGTCCAACAACTCATCAAAATTCTGGCATTGCACTTTGGTGGCACTTCTTTAGTTCAAAAAATCATAAACATCATGAATTACATTATTTGTCAAAGGCTTTAAGGGTTTGTTGAATTTCAAAATTTTTGAAATTTATTTATTGTTGGGACTCTCTTTGATTCAAAAAGTTTAAAAGTCTCTAAATTTCCCTTTCCTTTAGGTGTTTCTATACATTTTATCAAATTTTGATAGATCTTTTCGGGGTTTTAGGAATCCCATGAACTCCCAACAGTTCCTAAAAACATTGGAACCCCCGATAGTTCCTAGTTACCCCCAAACCCCTAATATTTCACTTATCAATGTTTTAAGGAGTTGAAATTATCAGGTAGTTTAAGGTAATGTGGATCTTGTCATAGGTTCCCATGGTTCTAGGAACCTCCCATACCCTCGACACTACCAAATGCTTGAATAAAAATGAAATTTCAAAATGTAAAGGGATTAAAAGATATTCTATTTAGAAGGTGTCCTAGTAGGTAAAACGGGGCCACCATGGCATAGTAGATGCACAAAACACATATGTTTAAACTTTCAAACAAATATATAGTTGGTAGGTGAAGATAAATTCTACAAACCATTACCAATATCCTCTCGACCTATGCCAAAATAGGAGCTTTGCAATGGTATATGGGCATTAAATAAGAAAGATGATAGTGGGACATTATATTTAGAAATACTTTGGTAGACATTTGAGAAAATTTTGGAATGATAGATAAGGCAGATGAATTGTTTTATCAAATGTCTTGAAGAGATAGAGTAGAAGATCTGTTGTGTTTGGCCTATGTAAAACCGCATCCTATAAACATTTTCATCATTTTTATCTTCATGCCTAAGCAATTTTGAAAGTGGGTTGCTTGGGACAATATTATGATAAAGAATTGACAATTTCTGGGGTCCATTTCATATGGGGGTTTATCTTCTCTATCTTCAGCCCAATTGGACAGATCTCAGGTGAGGTGGCATCTACCCAGCAGCTTTGCTGTAAAACTTAACTTTGATGGGGCAAGTAGAGAAAATACAAGATTATTTGGTTTAGATTGTGTCTTAAGACGTTGTGAAGGAAAGCTACTGGCAGCTAAAGCTAGGAAGATTCTGTTGGATCTAGGGCATACAACTGAGAGGGGGGGTGAATCAGTTGTATAGAACTTCTTCTATTTCAAACACTTAATTCTCTGTTGTTAGTTAGCAGCATATCAAATAATCATTCATGGAAGCATAATACATAAACATAAGAGCAGATAAGCATCAACACATTGAACACCAAGATTTTGACGTGGAAAACCCGGTTAAGGGAAAAACCACGGGGTGATTAACCCAAGAATTATTCTCTGTTAGAAGAATAAAGAAAAATGAATGGCACATGCCAATAAGGGCTCACTGCCCCGAGCACACTGCTCACAAAGAGGCCCACTGCCTACAAGGAGACACACTGTCTACAAAGTGATGAAAATCACAGTCTTGAACTGGAGAATGACATCTCTACCATGTCCGGATCAGTTCCAATTAAGCCCAACAATCTCTGCTCTGCCTTTCGCACCTTTCTTCGCTATATCATGCTCATCTTCCACACCACACACTGAAATGAATTCACAAATCATTATTTATACAAGACATTGACTTAGGAACAAGCATCTAAGTCGGCAAACAACCATCGGAGTATCCGCAAGATGGATAACACATCTGGTCGGCCATCACAAGAACATTCGCAGGATGAACAACTCATCCGGTCGGCTAAACAGAGCAATAACTTCATCCGGAAGAATAACTTCAATTCCAGGCTCTACCATCAATGCGGACCAACAACACAACCTAAACATGATCCAAGAACCTTCACAAGCCTGTCTGAATGTCCGGATACATCCGCACTTCCTCTGCTTACTGGGATCTCTTGTCTCCCTCATCCGGAACTTCAAGAACATAGTCTGTCGCTACTGTCATAATGCAAGAGGTACTTCCGGACCTCGAAATCATACACAAATCAGGATGATACATCACAAGGACATCTCAAACACTCCTTCCAATCCGCAGATTATGATAATATAATTCCGGACCTCACCGGACCTTTTTGTGATCCTCTGTCACCTCCGGATACATGCCGGACCCGGTTCTATACCGGCAGCCACAACTCCTTCCGATCTTCATGCGGACCTCTGAAATCTTAACTGTAACATCTCAAGACTCATATCTACTAACCCTTTAATCCGCATCCTCCGGCTCTCAACCTATACAGTACATTTACCTTCTTCTCATCACTGTTCCTGACTGAGGCTAATTTTCTTAATATCCTCAGCACAAAGCTCATCAAATCCTTCTTGTCAATGCAGTATGAGTATGTTGACATCAATGACAACACTGGCTCACCTCATACTTGCAACAATCTCCCCCTTTGTCATTGATGGCAACATATGATGTGAAAAACCATCAAGACAAGAACTTCTCTTTTCTGTCACAGCTCCCCCTATCAACAACAACTCTTCACATGTCTTCCTTTGCTGCTCCCCCTTTGATCATCAACCACTTGTTTTTCACATGTCTTCTCTCCCCCTTTGACATCAATGGCAAAGGGCTCATACTTGCAATTCTCATGCATCAGAATCATACCAGCTGCTTCCCCTTAGTTGCAGCTCCCCATTAGTCCGGATCACAAGATATGACTGTGATAGCCACCGGACTGATGCACATCAGTGCATCTTAGTTCATCACCGGAGGGGCCATGACCCCTAACTTCTCCCGGAGATATTCAAAAGAGTCCTTGGGAAGAGGTTTTGTAAAGATGTCTGCAATCTGATCCTTGGAGGGAACATACTCCAATCTGACTTCTTCCTTGTTTACTTGTTCTCTCAAAAAGTGAAATTTGATAGATATGTGCTTAGTCTTAGAATGCAATACCGGATTCTTGGAAATATTAATTGCACTTGAATTATCACAGAAAATTGTGATAGGCTCCTCATATTCAACTTTGATGTCTCTTAGCATCTGCTTCATCCATAAGATTTGAGTGCAACTACCTGCTGCTGCAATGTATTCTGCTTCAGTTGTAGACAGTGATATTGCATCTTGTTTCTTGCTTAGCCAAGAAACCAATCTCTTCCCCAAAAAGAATGCTCCACCACTAGTGCTCTTCCGGTCATCCACATCTCCTGCCCAATCTGCATCTATGTAAGCATGAAGAGAGAAATCCGGATCTCTAGGATACCATAGACCATACTCAACTGTCCCTTTCAAGTATCTAAAAATTCTTTTGATTGCCATAACATGAGATTCTCTAGGATCAGCCTGGAATCTTGCCACAAGGCCAACAGCCTGCATTATATCAGGTCTAGTTTGAGTGAGATACAACAATCCACCAATCATTGATCTATACTTTGTCTGATCTGCCTTTGGAGAATCATCATCTTTGCTTAACTTACATCCGGTTGCCATAGGAGTGTTCATAGGCTTTGAGTCTTCCATACCAAATTTCTTTAACAATTCTTTCGCATATTTGGTCTGAGAAATGAAGATCCCTTCTTTTGTTTGAGTAATTTGCAGACCCAAGAAGAAATTCATTTCACCAAGCATAGACATTTCAAACTCACTTTTCATCTGATTTGCAAAAGTTTTACACATACTATCTCTTCCTCCAAAAATGATATCATCCACAAACACTTCAACAATCAGAATGTTTTCATGATCAATTTTGAAATATAAGTTGCTGTCAGCAGTACCTTTGTTGAATCCAATCTGCACAAGATGCTTATCCAACCTTTCATACCATGCTCTTGGGGCTTGCTTCAATCCATACAAAGCTTTCTTCAACTTGCAGACCATATCATTATTATCAGACAATTGAAATCCATCCGGTTGTTCAATGTAGACTTCTTCTTCCAGATCACCATTTAGGAAGGCAGACTTGACATCCATCTGATATACCTTGAAGTCTTTGAAGGCAGCAAATGCAAGAAGTAATCTGACTGCTTCAATTCTTGCTACCGGAGCAAAAGTCTCTTCAAAGTCAATTCCTTCTATTTGAGAGTAGCCTTTGCAGACCAATCTAGCTTTGTTTCTGATTACTTCACCAGCTTCATTTAGTTTGTTCCGGAAGACCCACTTGGTTCCAATTACATTCCTGTCTCTAGGTCTGGGAACAAGATCCCAAGTATGATTTTTCTCAATTTGCATCAGTTCATCTTCCATTGCTTTGGTCCAGTTTTCATCATTGCAGGCTTCATTTATTGTTTTAGGTTCAATCTTTGAAATCAGACAACATTCATTCTGATCTTGAGCAATATTCCTTCTAGTTTGTACACCTTTGCTTCTGTCACCTATGATCTGATCTTCAGAGTGATTCAGTCTTACATACCTTGGAATTTTGGGAGTATCCAGCACTGCTGTTTCTTGATCAGGCTCATTCAAACCTATCTCTTCTTCCTGATTTACCGGATCAGGCTGACTCTGTCTCACCGGAGAGGATTGAGGTCCTTGAACACTGTCTTGATCATCTTCATCAAACTCATAAAATCTTGAAGGCTTCTCAATTCCTTCATCAACCTTTACATTGGTGCTTTCTATCATCTTCCTCAATCTCTTATTGTAACACCGGTATGCTTTGCTTTGAGTGGAGTATCCCAAGAAAATTCCTTCATCACTTCTAGCATCAAACTTTCCTAGATCTTCATCTCTTTTAATATAGCACTTGCTACCAAATACTCTGAAATATTTCACAGTAGGAGTGATGCCAAACTAGAGTTCATAGGGGGTCTTACCGGTGTTGTTTCTGATTTGAACTCGATTGAGTGTGTAGACTGCAGTGCTGATAGCTTCTTTCCAAAACATTTGAGGAACATTTGCTTCCAACATCATTGTCCTAGCAGCTTCCTGGATGGTCCGGTTCTTTCTCTCAACTACTCCATTCTGCTGTGGAGTCTTAGGAGCAGACAACTGTCTCCTTATACCCTGTTTCTCACAAAAGTCAATGAATTCACCAGATGTAAATTCACCACCTCTATCAGACCTTAGACACTTTAGTTTCAATCCGGTTTGATTCTCCACCATAGCTTTGAAGATTTTGAACTTCTCAAAGGCTTCTGATTTTTCTTTTAGAAAGGTAACCCACATCATCCGGGAATGATCATCAATTAACAACATGAAATATCTATCACCTTGCAGACTCTTGATTCTTGTCGGACCACATAGATCAGTATGTACTAATTCCAACAATCCGGTAGAAGACTGATCTTTGCTTTTAAAAGAGACTCTGCTTTGTTTGCCTAACTGACATTCTTTACACACACTATTTGTAGGTTTTATCAACTTTGGAAGATCTCTCACAGCCTGAGTATTGCTTATTTTGATGATGTTATCAAAATTTACATGACACATTCTTCTATGCCATAACCAACTCTGATCAATTTGAACAAACAAACAACTTTTATTTGAACCAACCAGATGAAAGATGTTACCTCTTGTCTGAGTACCGGATGCAATTTCAGTTCCGGAGCTTGTAAAGATTCTGCATTTTCCATTCTTGAACCGGAGATCATAGCCTTTGTCCACTAACTGACCAACACTGAGAAGATTGTGCTTCAATCCTTCAACATATAGTACATTACCTGTTTTGCTCTTACCATCAAAGGAAATAGTTCCCCTACCTCTGATTCTGCCAGCAGAATTGTCACCAAACTTTACCATTCCTCCTTCATATCTTTCCAAGTCTAAGAACTTATTCTTGTCACCAGTCATATGGTGAGAACATCCACTGTCAATAACCCAATCATCCTTTTCTTCCACTTGAGCAGCTAAGGCTTTTTCAACAACTTTGTGATTGACAGATTCAGAGAGCATGGAATCTTCTTCCTTGATGGCTATAAACACCCACTCATTTCTGGATTTGTTTCCTGGTTCTGATTCATCATCTGTTACTCCTTCATTGTCATCTTCTTCATGAACATAATAGCAATTCTTTTGAAACCTTTGTCTGTGAGTATTAGATCTTGCAGATCTTTCCGGACATCTTGAGGCAAAATGACCAATCTTATTGCAGTTGAAACACTTAAAGGGTAGTTTTCCTTCATACTTACCGGATCCTCTTGGCAGTCTTTTTGCAATGAGGGCTTCAAGTTGAGCTGTTTCTGCTTCTTCTTCTTCCATGTCTCTTCTTGCTTGATCATACCATGACATTTTCCTTGATGAGTTTTCACCCGGATCAAATCTCTGTTTGCCTTTCACATAGGCACTGGCTTTGAAAGCAGATTCAGTCTTGGGTGGATCATCTCCAAACTCGGTCATTTCAAATGCAGCTAGTTTGCCAGCCAGTTGTTCTCTTGTGACAGTTGTGTGGGCTCTGAATTCATCAATGGCAGCAACTTTGATTTTGTAGGCAGCAGGAAGGGATCTTAGGATTTTGCAGACAATCTCATTTTCATCTAAAGTTCCACCAGCATTTCTGATTCCACATACTAGCTCATTTACTCTTGGCATAAAGGTAGTGATGTTTTCATCATCTCTCATTTTCAATCTTTCAAATTTCCCTTTCAGACTTTGCAACCTTGCACTTTTGACAAACTCATCTCCTTCATACAGAAGTTCCAGTTTAGTTAGGATCTCATATGCAGTTGGTAGGTCAATGACATTCGAGAGATCTGAGTCATTCAATGCGCTTAGAAGAGCTTCCTTGGTCCGCAGATTGTTTTCAGCCTCTGTGATTTCATTCAGAGTTGTCGGAACACCTTGTGGAGGTACATATGGTTTTGAAATCATACCCAGGTATGCTTTTCCCATGCATTCCAAGTGACACTTCATGCGACCTTTCCAGAGAGTGAAGTTGGTTCCATCAAACTTCGGACTATCCTTCTTGTATGACGACATCCTGGATCTCCTCAAGCGGTTAAGCTCTTGTCAGAGGAACTTAGCTCTGATACCAATTGTTGGATCTAGGGCATACAACTGAGAGGGGGGGGTGAATCAGTTGTATAGAACTTCTTCTATTTCAAACACTTAATTCTCTGTTGTTAGTTAGCAGCATATCAAATAATTATTCATGGAAGCATAATACATAAACATAAGAGCAGATAAGCATCAACACATTGAACACCAAGATTTTGACGTGGAAAACCCGGTTAAGGGAAAAACCACGGGGTGATTAACCCAAGAATTATTCTCTGTTAGAAGAATAAAGAAAAATGAATGGCACATGCCAATAAGGGCTCACTGCCCCGAGCACACTGCTCACAAAGAGGCCCACTGCCTACAAGGAGACACACTGTCTACAAAGTGATGAAAATCACAGTCTTGAACTGGAGAATGACATCTCTACCATGTCCGGATCAGTTCCAATTAAGCCCAACAATCTCTGCTCTGCCTTTCGCACCTTTCTTCGCTATATCATGCTCATCTTCCACACCACACACTGAAATGAATTCACAAATCATTATTTATACAAGACATCGACTTAGGAACAAGCATCTAAGTCGGCAAACAACCATAGGAGTATCCGCAAGATGGATAACACATCCGGTCGGCCATCACAAGAACATTCGCAGGATGAACAACTCATCCGGTCGGCTAAACAGAGCAATAACTTCATCCGGAAGAATAACTTCAATTCCGGGCTCTACCATCAATGCGGACCAACAACACAACCTAAACATGATCCAAGAACCTTCACAAGCCTGTCTAAATGTCCGGATACATCCGCACTTCCTCTGCTTACTGGGATCTCTTGTCTCCCTCATCCGGAACTTCAAGAACACAGTCTGTCGCTACTGTCATAATGCAAGAGGTACTTCCGGACCTCGAAATCATACACAAATCAGGATGATACATCACAAGGACATCTCAAACACTCCTTCCAATCCGCAGATTATGATAATATAATTCCGGACCTCACCGGACCTTTTTGTGATCCTCTGTCACCTCCGGATACATGCCGGACCCGGTTCTATACCGGCAGCCACAACTCCTTCCGATCTTCATGCGGACCTCTGAAATCTTAACTGTAACATCTCAAGACTCATATCTACTAACCCTTTAATCCGCATCCTCCGGCTCTCAACCTATACAGTACATTTACCTTCTTCTCATCACTGTTCCTGACTGAGGCTAATTTTCTTAATATCCTCAGCACAAAGCTCATCAAATCCTTCTTGTCAATGCAGTATGAGTATGTTGACATCAATGACAACACTGGCTCACCTCATACTTGCAACAGATTCCCCCAAGAACAAATAATATAGCAGAGGCTTGGGCCCTTTTACACGATATCTAGTTAGTAATTTCTAGTGGTGTTAAAGATTTATGGATTGAAGGGGATTCAATGATGATTATTAACTCTCTTAAGGCTAGGCTTTCCACGTCATGAAAAATGGAATATATTGCATCTCAAGCTCAAATTTTGCTTAGTTGTTTTAATTCTTTCTAGATTTTGCATTATTACAGGGAAGCTAACTCAATTGCAGACTGGTTAGCCAATTTAAGGCCATTGAAAAAACTTTAGAGGAGTAGATTTGGTATCAAGATCAAGGAGTTATTCCATTTCATTTAGTGTCTCTTTTGGAGAAAGATGTTATAAATGTTTCAATTCTTCAATGAAGTGGCAATTGTGTTTCCTTGTCAGCTTGGTTAGAGGATTCACTTTGGTAAAGTGAGTGTTTTAAATGTCCCTTAGTGGGAATTAATGGCTTCATGACATGAAGATGATCTCGATTGGATGGCTTTGGTACAATTTCTCTCTCAGCAAAAGATCAATGGATATCTCCATTTAAGTTGATTTGTCAGAATTATGCCCCTATTGATGGCTTCTCCATTAGGATATAGAGTATATTTTGATATGTCTCTAGTCTTTTTTATTTTGGGTCTTTTCTTACCTAAGAAAGTGAGGAAAGCTTTAAACTAGGATTCAAAGGAGCAAATTTTGTATCAGGATCAAGGGGAGATTCCTTATCAATTTGTGTCTCTTTTGGAGAAAGATGCTATAAATTTTTCATTTGTTCAGTGAAGTGGCAATTGTGCTTCCATGTCAGCTTGGTTATAAGATTCGATTTGGTAAAATGAGTGTATTAAATGTCCCTTAGTGAGAATTAATGGCTCCATGACATGAAGATGATCTCGGTTGGATGGTTTTGGTACCGTTTCTCTCTCAAAATTTAGGATCAATGGACACATCCATTTAAGTTGAATGGTCAGAAGTATGCCCTTGTTAATGGTTGCTCTATTAGGTGATATTGGAGTGACCTTGAGTGGACATCAGGAGAATTTATTTCACCTATTACTTATTAATGCTTCTCAATTTTTGTTTCCTAGATACGATGTATGAAGGTAGTCATCTTGGCTTCACATTAATAGTGCGTGACTCTTGTTTTACAGGATATATAATATGGATTGACATGTCTCCAATTTTTATTTAATTCAGGTCTTTTCTTACCTATGTCTCTTATAAACATACCTGCCAATTCTAGATTAGTCAGAAGTTTAATTCCTTGACATGATAGTTTTTTGGATACTAAGGGCCCATCGAACGATGGCTGGATTGCAATCTTTTCCATTAATACCAAGATTGTACTCTACCACCTTTTCTTAGCTTGAGTAAGGATAACATTTTAAAAAGAATATCTAGTCAACTATTTATTCCTTCCTCTATTGACAGTTTCCTAACATCTCCTCTCCTGCTATCAGACTTTCCTCTTTTTGCTCTTCTCCCAAATCATTATTTGTGTGGATTTCTTGCATGTGTAGCATGGAGGACATCAAGTCAAAATTTCATCTTTTATTTCCCCCCTCCCATGGGAACCAATCATTAGGGGGCATGTAAATATCCTTGATCTCTTACAGATATTTGAGATCGATTGCACTTTGGTACAGTTTGTTGTAAGAAATATGGGCAGGTAGAAATGGTTGAGTGGGACAAGGGATCATGAGCTTCGTTGGTCAGAGGTGTTAGAAATGAAGGTGCAAACCACACAACAAAAATATGATTCAAACCTTATTATCCTCTAAACAATATAGAATCATTGGAGATTGTAGTAGAAATTAAAACCCACTACATAGAAATAACAAGCATTAAGAATAGAACACATAACATAGTATGTAACGTGTAGAAAACCCTTTCAGGTAAAAAACTCCACCAAGAACAGAGGCTCCAAGTTGTATTATCTTCAAATATATGAGATTACAATACATGCACTTCCTCTCTCCTTTAGTCTTCAATCCAACAATGCCTGTTACTCTCAACTCTGATAAAAATGTACAAATATCCTTATAAAAGGGGGTTGCCTTCTAGGGCAAGATAACCAACAAAATATTGACCGTCAGATCTATGACCTAATGATGAATGGTCCAAATTCATAATAATAAAATATTAAATAAAATGTGGTTTTGGGGGCACTGTCCCCAAACCCCCACCGGGGCACGCAGCCCCTGGACCCCCTGCTTGGGGGATGACCCCCTCAGACCCCTCACAAGGGGGGAAACCCCCCGTCGTGGACGAATGAGTGTCGAGGACCAGATATAAACATGTATATGAAACAAGACTGCTGCTGGCGAAACCTTTCATCCCTTATGGGTGATTTACAAACAATATTAGGAGCAATTAATTACATTGGATTTACAAGGTTGATGGTACCTTAATCCTAACATGAGGTGGTATTGAATTTCTTATCTAACATAATGGACATTATCTTTGATAGAAATTTTATCCATGCTATTGCTACGTCCATGATCTACAAATGCCTCTATAATGTTGAGAGGTGGCACACTGCTGTGAAAGACTATGACATTATGGATGGGGACACTATGATTGGAGGATTATTCCCCCTGCAACAACTCTTCACATCCTAAGCCCTTGAATGCATTTATAGAGCTATGCAGATTGGTCTAGAATGTAGATGCATCAACCGGTTGGAGAGGGTGCTAAAGTTTGATAGCCATTCAGTTTCAAAAGCCACCAGGGTTAGGTGTAAGGAGGTTGTTATAGCCATAAAATTCTTAGGGATGCATGCGACTAATTTTTCACCTCATCTACCAAAATTGATGAAAAAGGGAGACTCTCCCTTTCAAATCTAATCACAAATATGCATACAACACTATGCAAGAAGGTAGGAGATTAATTTCAACACATAAAATGGAAAATAAATCTGCAATATGTATTATATTGAAAATTTGAAAATGAGATACATAAACATGGAGCTCATATGCTCTCATACAACATGGGCTTCAAACATACAAAAATCTACAAATCAACATTCTAGTTTCATTCTAGCAACATCTAAATATGCAACCAAAACTTCTCCAAAAGCCCCCCTTCACAAAATGAGAAAGCATCAATATATAGAAATTGCGTGATAAGAAAAAACTATTGGTTTCTTAAAACAACCTCCATTAAACCACCAAGAAAACATGTCACTTTCTACCTATCGCTTCTCCTTCATTTTTCCAAACTTTCTAAAACCATTTCTAGGTTTTGTGTTCCTCCTTCCTAGCTTCCCAGAAAATTTTGGATTTTTTAATTTCAATTAGAAATGAGAAAGTTATGCCAATTTTATCGAGGTTGGGTCTCATAATTACGACCTAGACATGCAACAACATGTAAAGCTTGTGGCCAACATGCAAATGCATGTAAAGAATGCAATTGAACATGCAATAGCGTGCATACCAAGTGGTCCCACCTAGAAATGGGATGCCCAAATAGAATATTCCACCATTTATGTCTTTGAAACATTTATGAGAGCATAATTCCTCAAAAATTACATTTACAATTTTTGCCACAAGGAATATTTCAATGTTACAAATCAAAATAATTATTATCCTATCCCCTAAGCCCTTATTGAAAATAAACCAAATTAAAATAACAATAATTTTGGTGATTTAAGATTGCTAGTACCCTTGGATGCTCCTACATCAGACACCCATGGTAAGAAGTTTGTGACCATATACTCACAAATATGTGCACAACAATGCTCTCTTTTTCCTTTTTTTCCAGCATCTTGCTAGAACAAGCTTCACGTTCCTCCAACAAATCTACACTCCATTTTTCTCTCTTATGGACTTGCATCCACCATGCACTCTCTTCCTCTACCAAACTATTTTTTCTCTCTTCTCCTTCTTCTTGGGATTCAACCCACCACAAACTAGCCACCCCCATCATATCTCTCCTGTAGCTTTCTCTATAGCCTCTACCTGCAAGTATACATATGTATACCACTCTGCATCTACATAATCCTCTTTCTTCTCTAGCTCTTTGCTCATCTCAAAATACAAATCATTTTCAAATTCAACTTTACAAAACTCATAAAAATTATATTTTACCTCAATGACTTCTATCACAACATCCTCTTCCTCAAGAAACTTTTGGTCTTCATCAGGTTCCTCATCGAACACTTGATCCTCATACATCATTGCATACTTTGTTTCAAATGCAACATCCTCAATTGTTGCAACTTTACTCATTTCTAGAACTCCTCCATCTTTAGCCAGTACTGCAGTTAATTTCATTTCTTCACTTTTCTCCTCTTCTTCCATGCGTTCATCCAAGCATACTATTGATGAGACAATAAATCATCTAATCTATTAGCTAAATAAAAGCATGTATTTTGCTTAATTAGTGTCATTGCATATATTAATGCTATTACATGGTTTACCTTGTAATTAAAAATTAGTAGTTTAAATAATAAATTTTGTTAATTTGAAACGTCAGAAAACTTCCAGAAATAAGCATTAAAAGAGAAAGTTTAAATATGCAGTTTTAGTAAAATAGTGATATCTCCCTCATGTCTCAAGGAAACTCAAAATTTCAAAATGAGCTAGAAATCTAGGAATGAGGGGAACAAAACCCAGAAACCTTTTCAAGAGATTCACCAAAATAAAAGTGGCATGAAAGAAGGCAGCAAAATAAGAGGAAGAAGATTTAGTTTTTCTCCCCAAAAATAGGATCTCAGATCCACATTCTTGGCAGATTGATTGAAAATAAGAATTCTATAAATGCATTGTAATCAAGGAATCAAAGGGGGAAGAGTTTTATGAAATAATATAGTTCAGTCTTTTAGCAGCAATAGTTGTTTGTAGTTTCATTTCTTAGCAGTCTTTCAATTTCATGTTCTTTACTTTTCTAGCAAGTGTGGTTATTTTCAGCAAGTTAGAATAGTTTCTTTCATTGAAAGTGTGTTTATTCTTTAGTAAGCTAGAATAGTTTCCTTTACTGCAAGTGTGTTTATTTCAAGCAAGTGTGTTTATTTCCAGCAAAGTGTGTTTATTCTATTTGTAGAAAAAGAATTTCATGCAAATGATTTCTTCTCCCTTTTGCATATCGCCATGGACTCCACTTTGGTTTGACATTTTTAATTAAATGATGAGGACTGTAGTGACCCTTATTATTTTTGGTGTTGTTGCTGGGGATAGGTGTCATTAGGGAGTTGTTGTTTATCTAGTGACAGCAGGTCAAAAGGAAAAATTAGTTTGGCAAGTCTTTTTTAGGTTTATTATTTTAGAAACTCCCCCCCAAAACAATAGATCCAAAGGAAGAGGTTCTTGCATGCAAATGTGACAGCTCTTGTGTAACCTCCTCAATTAGAGGACCATGAGTTCAAGCCCCAACAAGAGAAAGATTATTGTTTGGACGCCTTCAAAGTCCAAGGAGGGTTGTCCAATTAGATATTTGAAGGACAAGGAGTTGCATCTAGTCATGCATGCAACAGATTGTGAGGAAGGATTGTAATATCTTTCCAATTAGCCCATGCATCTACTAGAATCAAATATTATGTAGAAGGCTGCCATTTCAAAGGAAGGTGAAGCATCAGAGTTTAAATCTTCAATCATCTTCTTCTCATGGTTTTCTTCTTTCAAAAAGTTGAATGTATGGATCCATCTTTTGAGAAAAGGATGTTATTTTTCACAACCAGTTAATGGTTTTGTGTAATCTATCTCTACATCAATAAGTAGAGTAGGATAGAGTCGGTTTATTTTCTGCAAATAAGTGCTTTGCACATGCTGTCTTCTTCTCTAAAGCTCAAAAACATGCATTTCTCCATAACAGTTGCTCCCAAGAGCTTTTATAGATTACTTTTAGCATTTGATGACATTCTGGGTCTCTCCATAGCTATACATGGGCTTTATTTCCATCATTAGAACATTCTAGATCTCTCTGGAGCCATTAAGGGAGGAAAAATAGTTAGCTTTGGATAGCTCCAGATAAGCTCCAGAGAGCTCTGGAGAGCCCCAGAGTAACTTAGAACCGACCATGAAGAAAAGACAACAAGCTCTAGATAGCTCTGGAATAACTCAGAATATCTTCAGAGCATCTCTAGTGCACCTCTCAAGAAATCTCCAAAGTAATCGCAATAAAAGTGAAGAGATTGGCTCTAGAAGCTCACTATGAGTTGCAGGAGGACCTGCAACATTTTATGTGTGGGGGAGATGATGAGACAATAAATCATCTCATCTATTAGCTAAATAAAATCATGTATTTTTCTTAATTAGTGTCATTTCAGGTATTAATACTATTACATGGTTTACCTTGTAATCAGCAATTAATAGTTTAAAGAATAAATTTTGTCAATTTGAAATGTCAGAAAACTTCCAGAAAGAAGCATTAAAAGAGGAAGTTTAAAAATGTAGTTTCAGTAAAATACTAATATCTCCCTCAATTCTTAATGAAATCTAGAATTTTAAAATGATCTGGAAAGAAGAGAATGAGGGAACAAAACCTAGAAAGCCTTTTAAGAGATTTGTTAAAATAAATGTGCAGTTTGTGAATGAATTTGACTGAAATAAAAGTGGCGTGAAAGAAGGCAGCGCAATTAGAGGAAAAAGATTTAGTTTTTCTCCCCAAAAATAGGATCTCAGATCCACATTCTTGGTGGATTGATTGAGAATAAGCATTCTATAAATACATTGTAATAAAGGAATCAAAGGGGGAAGAGTTTTATGAAATAATATAGTTCAATCTTTTAGCAGCAATAGCTGTTTGTAGTTTCATTTCTTAGTAGCCTTTCAATTTCCTATTCTTTACATTTCCAGCAAGTGTGGTTATTTTCAGCAATTTAGAATAGTTTCTTTCATTGCAAGTATGTTTATTCTTTAGCTACCTAGAATAGTTTCCTTTACTGCAAGTGTGTTTATTCTGTTTGTAGAAAAAGAATGTCATGCAAATAATTTCTTCTCCCTCTTGCATATCACCATGGACACTGCTCTGGTTTGACATTTTTAATTAAATGATGAATATTGTAGCGACCCTCATCAACTACTACAACTTCTTCATCTTCCTCATGAATAACCTCTTCATATTTATCTTCCTTACCTACAAACATAACAATGTTAGCATAATCATGGGGCTTATTTTCTCCCATTTGCATCTTCTCCATTTCCTTATCACATTCATCTGACATTTGCCCTTCAAGTAAAATATCTATCTTTAACATCTCCTCTTTGAGTAGGAGATCTTCTCCATCTTTCCCAATTCTTCATCAAACATAGGGTCCTCGAAGTCCATCATCTCATCTTTCACATCTTGAGTATCTTCTTGGCTTGACACAAAAAATTCCATCTTTTCTATACCTTCACCTTCTTTGGGCATGTCTTCAATCACATCTCCATCCTCAATATCTCCCTCTTCAACATAACTCTTACTTTCCTCAATCTCAGCTACACACGATTCTTCATTTTGTTTTATGAATTTCTTTCGCTGATTTGCTTCCCATATATCCACTCTCGCTTTAATGTTCATCATCATTTCAAGGATCTTTCTCTTTTCATACTATATCCATCCATCCCATACCATGGGCTTCTTCCTCAATAATATCCCTATCCTATCAGCTGCAATCTCTCACACATCACACTCTCAATCTACATACACAAACATTTAGAGACAATATTCTTTGCAATCATAGGTCCTACCTGCAACAAAAATATCACAACTATCCTCTACCCAATGAGATTCTAGAAGATGCACCTCTCTAAGACCTCTTCTACCCACTTCCTTTTAGTGGAAGAAGTCTACACACCTTCTACCCAGCTTCATCTCGGTTGGAGGACAACAAACATGATTCTCACAGAATCAACTCTCTATTGTAGCTTCACCACTTCACTCTTCACCACTCTTCACTCCTCTTCACCCGTAGGTCTTGGTGCATACTCTACACTCTCAAGATCTTGTGGCTCTGATACTACTAATAAAAGTGGGAGACTCTCCCTTACAAATCTAATCACAAACACACATACAACACTATGCAAGAAGGCAACAAATTAATTTGAAACACATAAAATGGAAAAGAAATCTGCAATATGTATTATATTGAAAATCTGAACATATAAAATACATAAACATGGAGCTCATATGATCTCATACAACATGGGCTTCAAACATACAAAAATCTGCAGCTCAACATTCTAGCTTCATTCTGATAGCATATGTATATGCAACCACAACTTCTCCAAAATCGCCCCTCACCAAATGAGCAAGCATAAATATATAGAAATTGTGTGAGAAGAAACCACTATTGGTTTCTTAAAACAACCTCCACTAAACCACCAAGAAAACCTGTCACTTTCTACCTATCACTGTTCCTTCATTTTTTTGAATTTTCTAAAATTGTTTCTGGGTTTTATGTGTCTTCTTCCCATATTTCTAGAAAATTTTGAATTTTTATATTTAATCCAAAATAAGAAAGTTATTCTCATTTTACTAAGACTGGGTCTCGTAATTATGACCTAGACATGCAACAACATGCAAAGCTTGTGACCAACATGCAAATGCATGCAAATAATGTAATTGAACATGCAATAACATGCATATCAAGTGGTCCCACCTATAAATGGGATGCCCAAATGGAATATTCCACCATTTATGTCTCTAAAACATTTACGAGAGCATAATTTCTCAAAAATTACATTTACAATTTTTGCAACAAGGAATATTTCAATGTTGCAAATCAAAATAATTATTCTCCTATCCCCTAATCCCTTATTGAAAATAAACCAAATTAAAATAACAATATTTTTGGTGATACAAGATTGCTAGTACCCTTGGATGCTCCTGCATCAAAAAGAGTCTACTGATGTGGAGCTAGACTTGGAGATAGAGGATGACGAGACAATCACAGTTCAGACTATCCCGTCCATGGCTATGAGTGGTGTTGTTCTGAATGCAACTACTAATGGTGATATGGGGTATTGGTGGTTATTGTTTCAAGTGGCTGAAATGTTTTTTGTCTTGATTTTGATGATAGTTGTGGTTAGAGTATGTGTGCTCTCTATTTTCTTTCTTTGCCATACATGTATTGTCCAGCTTTTTCAGGTGCATTCATTTATGTGGCCTAGTGTGTGTTGGCCATTTTGGATGTTTCAAACTCTACGTATATATTTTATATTAATATATATTGTCTAAGGGTTACCCTCTTTTATTTAAAAAAAGTTTAGGAGCTTTGAATAAGGTTTAGAATCCATTGAAGCACTAAACATAGAGGAATTTCACCAAATTTTGTAGTTACAGACCTTGACTGCACTCACACTAAATGCCTAAATTCTAACCTTGATCTTGTTGTCTCTTGTTTTGTCTTGGGTGGTGTGCTACTCCATTCAATCAAAATTGGACATATCATAAGGCAATTAGAAGTGAATGGAGCAGATATTCTATCATTGTCATCTAAGGGAATTAAAACCATTTGGGACAATTCCTCTCAACAACTTAGGATCTTCATCATGAATGGCACTCTAGTTGCTAAAAGAATTGTTTCTCTGTTTGTCGGGGATGTTACATACATTGAAATCTCAAGCGATGGAAAGAGTATTTTGTTTGATACAAGTGCAAATCCAACATTCTCAAATAGAAAAATTTCAATTCCAACAGAGAGAAGACATGATGATTCTATAAATTAAGATTCTAGTTGCTTCTCTCACAGAGATAAGACATGTTTAGATGGTCAAGATAGAGATGAACATTCACTACAATGAGATACAAGTGAACCACTTGATGGGCACAAAGAGGATAGAGATACTATTCATGTACCTTATATTGGCCTCTTAGATTTTCACACACTAGAGATTGTGCATATTTTTGAAGCTACAAGAAGGACATGATGCTACAATGTTGGTTCTAAACAAGGATAACACAAAATTGGCCATCTCTCTCATAGATAAACAACTTCTAATTTACACAGATCTTGTTTTGAGTGTCAAGGTTGTAGATCAAATGCTTTGACCTAGTTGGGAAGGGGATGGTCTTGCACCTCTCATGACTTAGGAGGATCTCATATGGCTTCATCTCATCCTTGAAGTATCATGTACTCAATTTTTTTTATGATCTATCTACATACTAGTGTTTTAGTTTCTATTTTGTAATGACTACATGTTGCCATAGTATCATGCATTTATGATGGGAGAGGCGTTACCGGTTAAGCAAGCAAAGGAGTTAAGTTTTAATCCATTGGGAAAGAGGGTGTAAGTATTTTGGTTAAAACAATAAAAGTGATAAATGAAGCATCTAGTGGTAAGAAGTTATATGATGCAGCTAGTGGTAAGAAGTTAGATGTTATTGATGAATTTTTTTAAAGCATTTTTCTAGTGGTCCATGAACAATTTTAAAATCCAATCGCATCTATGTTTAGTGAAATTGTTAGGAAATAGATGACTATTAGGATAATAGGGCACATTTCTCTATTAGTGAAAACTTTTAATGATCCAAATATACCAATATAAATTTAATATTCTTCTCCTAATACTAGAGGAAAAGAACTTCAAGTAGAAGCTATAGCTGAGATGTTTGAATCTCTTCATTTTGACAATTCCTTGGAAAACCAATTTTGAGCATATACTCTCATCATGGTAGCCCACAAATCTTCATCTCATTGGGGTATTTTATCAAAAATATAGAATAAACTTATAGGACAACCATATTGTGTAGGAAATGGTTCAAGGAGCATCAACAAAGTTGATTCATCAACTTATACCTGAGCATGCAAGGAAGGAAAAATCATGACTATTAATGATGACACACATAAATTTACTAAGAAGATACAACTAAAATCTAGTGCAAATGTATGGGAGCCTTTTTTAATGTTTGTAGAATACATCTCAATGTAGATGGAGTGGAATGTATGGTGAAGTGTCCTTCTGAGTAAAAACTTAAAAATCCTGATCCTTTCATGCTATTGTCAAATATATATGCTAGAGAACTTGGCTTTGTAGATGGGAAAGGCAACGAATGTGTTGAATTCAAGCAAAATAACACTAAGAACTTAGTTTGATGCATTTTATAGAGCTTTATCAACTGCAAAATATGAAGAATACTACACAATAATATTGGATTTTGACTATGGTTTTCCAATTTCTAGAAACCTTCAAGTACAAGGTTCAAAATGTTTATTTGGAGACCTTTTCTAGGAAGTCAATAATGCAATGTGAACAATAATGATAGTCAAAGGAGAAAATCAATTTAGAAACCTTCATTTATGAAATTTGAATGTGAATTGTTTAACATAGATGCTTTGGAAATTAGCACCTATAGCCTACACATATATAGATAATTCAACATGATGTCTTGACAACTATATAACCTTAAAATTTGTTCAAAGACTCAACTTTTATTATAAAGTAAGTTTTATTAATGCTTGTAAAATGTTTCTTTTAATGAGTCAAAAACATACACTCATTAAAAAGACTTTGTAATATTTTAAATGTTTTATAAAGTCTAAAAGTGAGTCAATTAGGAGTTAGTTATAGGCTAGGGAAACTATAAATACAATAATTTTCAATGTAAAGGGGTTCTCTTTTTCTCTGGAAAATAAAGGATTATTACATAGTGTACATGAATAAGGGATTCATAGAGCTCTCCTTTTTAATATAATAAAGAACAATAATGGCTGGTCTATGAGCTAATATGTTATCTTTGGGTCTTGTATTTTATTCATATGTTAAATATGTAGTTTTTTATTAGTATTATCTATCATGTGTGGGACTCATAAGTTTTACTTATGCAACTAGGATAAAATTGTAGGTAGTTATCTGATCGTGGAGTCATGAAACCCTATGTAAATGTCTCTCTCATATGTGAGACTACATTTCTCCTTTAAAACCTAGTTGCATGTACTCTTTTTGAATAATCTTTCTAGGGAAATGGATCCTGGTATTAGTTTCTTTTCCTCATGAAATCTTTAATTATATTTTTCATTTTATTTTTAATGTAGTTGCCTTTCTTGATTTTTTGTCAAAAGAATACCCCCAAAACCATTAATTTTATCATATGATGGAGTTGCCCCTCTCAAAAACATAGGAAGATCACTAACCCAATAAAAATCTCTCCAACTATTGGTACATTGCCATTACCCATTGGGTGAGTTAGGGCTAGTTTTCAAGGCAATAACTATAGTGACAAATCTACTTACCAACCATAATTAAATGTGATTTGATTAGTATCACAATTTGATATCATAATGTAATTTAAAGCTGAAGTGCTTCTTTTTTTATTACTTTCTCTTATTAGGTATTGTATGTTGTGTTTTAGCTATCTTGTATTGTATAGATAGACTTGATTTTTTAGCTAAGTGTGTAGGTAAAGGTTCACCAATGATGATTATATTTTAGCTGGTCAATTTGAGTAAATGTGTGTATGTTTGATTTCCTTCTCACTCAGTTACAAGTAATGAGATGTGAACTATTCAACCCTATAAACCATGATCCAAGTTTTTTTTTTGGATTCCTATGTTATGTGTAAACTTGTAAAGTATGTTTATGAGTGTTTTATGTAAGTTTAACTAGTTTTCATATGATGCATTTTCTTAGTTTTCAATATTTAGGTATAACTTTATTTTAAAGTGACCAATATGACTTGTGAGTTTGAAAAGAGATTTTAATTATTAAATGTTTTAGTGAATAAAGTGTTGTGAAATTTAATAAGTTGTGGTATTGATAATTAAATTGGAAAAGATTATGTATGTCTATTTAAATAGAAATCAATGTCACTTAAATAAAAGGAAATAGGTATTTAGAAGATATAAGTCATTTTAAATGAAAATATCTAGTCATAGTAGGAATGGGAGGAAAATTCACTTTGGGGTTAAGGGTTTTAAACTAAAGGGAAAAAGTGTAATTTCATACCATTTCTTCATTCTTGTAAGCTTTGGCTTAAAAAACTTGCATTGATTTTGGAGAAAGAAATATGATGAATTGGAAGGATCTAGTTTCATTTTCGTTGGAAAAGCACTTCTTATGTTTTCTTGTGGATTTGCATTCAAAGAAGGATCTCCATTAGTGAAAGTTTCCACATTTCTTAGGGTATTTCCTTTTTTCAAAAGAATGTATTTATTGAATGAAATTATTGTTGTCCTTTCTCCATCTTATATGCATTTTTATATGGCTTGATTGAGTTGGTTCATTTTATAGATTAGAATTAAATTTAGTTTTGTTGTGAAAATTTTATTGTAGGTTTTTATTTTTCTAAAAATTAGAAATTTGTGCCAAAACTATCGCAAGTTTTCATAAAATTACATGTGATTGGAAAAATGTGATTTCCTTTCCCTTTTTATCTAAAGTTTGTGTAGACACTTACAAATGTCTTGAGTCTACGAGTAACATTTGCATACTAATTTTCCTCTCCTCTCACATAGTTACATATATTTTAATTATTTAATTATTTCCTAATGCAATATTCTTCTATTAATTAAATTATTTTGAATTATTTAATTAATTCACTTTTTCTTTATTCCTCTTAAATAATTATCCCTTTCTAATCTATAATTAAAAAAATCTTATTTATTTAATTATTCATTTCATTTTCCCTCTTTTCTTCTATAATTAAATAATTATTTTAATTATTTAATTAGTCATTATCTATCTTACATACATTATTAAATAATGGCTTTTCATTATTTAATAATTTATCATCTCCTTTTATATTATTAAATAATAGTTTTTCAAATATTTAATAATTTATAATTTTCTTTTACATTGTTAAATGATTTCTTACAATAATTTTACTAACCAAGCCCCATTTCTCAATTAATTTCTTGGGTCATGGTCCATTTAATCTCATCCATTGATCATTATCCATTATCATTCAATCCTCACCCTTCATTCAAATCCAATCCTCTATAAAAGCAAGCCTTCATCTCCATTTCAAGGTTAACCACAACCACAATCTTCAATATTTTGCTATTACTCATATCATTCATATTGATATCTTGAGCAATCATACATCTACGTTGAGCTTATCATATATCTTGCATGCTATAAATCTAAGAGCAAACAAAGAAAATTTGAGAAGAGAAATGGATAAGAATCAACTTTGGCATAAGATTTGAGATATTATGGCTTTATTATTTGATTTGTATTGTCATATTGTGCTTCATTCTTAGATTAGAGTCTTTATGGCTTGAATTAGGTAGTTTTGTGGTTGCTATCAATGATTCATTACTTTCCTCTAATTTTTCCTAATCTACATCTGGTGAACCCAACATGAACAAACCAAATTTTACACAAATTTTGAGAATTTGTGATTTTTAGATAGTGTGACACATCTATTCCTTCAAACACCACAGTCGCTCTTTCTCGTGACACATCTATCATGCAGAGAATCACATCTATTATGTAGAGCACCACATCTGTTATGTGTAGCACCACATTTGTCATCTAAAACGATGCATCTAACTGTCATTTTGCAAATTTCAAAATCTTTTAATCATTGCTATTATACAGGGATCTAATCATTTTATAGGGTTTTGGCTATTTCTCTGACAATTTTATAGTGAACTTACATCATTAGGGTTTTATATGGGTTGCTTTTTATCAGATTTGGTGTGTTTTTGAGATTCAAGTTATAGTGCCACATCCATTCCTTGTAAAGCCACAATCGTTCGATTCTGTGATGCATCTATGAGATCCTATGACACATTTATTAGATACTGCACTGCATTTGACTGTTAAGAAAAAAGAGGGTATAAATATGTGGTTTTCATTTTCTAGTTTTGACATTCACTAGGGAAGAGCTTTTTTGTTACTAATATATGATTTCTAGCTATGTTTCAATTGTTGGGAGACGACCCTTTGAATCAAACTATTAATCCAATTTATTGCAAGGTTCCATTGTGTGTTTGTGATTTTTAATTTAGGAACATTTGGATTTGGTGCTTAAAAGGAACAAGTGTCTTCTATGTCTAGTGCACTTTCATGTATGTGAGTCTAGTTACTGAAAGCATGTTTGTTTAGAGTATCCTCTCCCCTTGCACTACGTGTGATTCCTGGGTGATGAGAAAGAGCAATACACAAGCTTTCCCTTTTTTATCTTAGTAAGTGGCCTACCTAGGAGTTCACCCCAAGGTTCGACCACAAGAATGTATCTCTAGTGGGCTATATAAAGGGGCAAAAATTGAAAGGTGAGCTCAATCCACTTGTGCTATAGGGGGTGGGCCTTTGCGGTCCTGGGTGATTCCAGACATGGGTTAGAGATTTTGGTCTCCCATCACTACTATGCCGTGGTGTTCTTAGGAGTTCCTCCACTACGAACCATTTTTAGAAGCCTAAGACCTTTTTGGCTATCTACTATGGTGATGCAAGGAATGTGAATGGTACCCTAACGTTACTTACCATGCATGGTTCTTTGTTGAGGTGACACAGTTCCTTGTTTAGATTGATCCTTTCAAGTTGAGAGGTGTCAAGGTGGTCTAGGACCTTGGCATACTCTAGTTACCCACTCCTTTTTCTCATATTTAAAAAACACCGAAAGGTGTGGTAAGCCCACTATAGTAGACAACCCTTTACTACTAGCTAGGTTGTACTTATTTGAATTGTTTGTGAACTAAGGCCTAGCAAGTTTTGTGGAAGAAAACTTGCAAAATACTTCATTTTCCAAGAGTCAAAGAGTCAAAACAATCAAGATCTATATTTCAAGTGTTTGTTGTGTTTTCTAATCACCTGTATAAACTACCCAAAATGAAAAATCAATTAGAAACCCTTGATTTTAGGCTATAAAAACTAGTTCACCACAACTATTACATCCTAAACCACAACTATTACATCTTGAACCATAATTGTCACATTCTACACCACATTTGTTAGATAGAAATTTGCAACTATTACATCCTAAATCACAATTATCACATTCTACACCACATTTGTTAGAAAATGACAATGGTTACCTTCTGAGCCACAATTGACACTTCTTGCATTGCATTTGTGGCCTACAACACCACATCTATGGCCTATAACACCACATCTGTGGCTTGTAACACTGCATTTGTAGCCTATAACACCGCAATTGTAGCCTTCTGCACCGCATCTGTCAGAATCAAAAAATTTGGGGAAATTCTTGAGTATCCACATTCTAGATCTAATCTGGATAGTGACCATACATTCAAACTTGAGACTTGTTCACTCTATGCAGTCCTTCCATTACATTTGCCTAGTTTAGCTTTATTTTTCTAGTTAGCCTTTGTCATCCTAGGTCATGCATAGTGGTATAGGAGCACCTTCTCTATGGTGCAGGAGTCATGTTTTGTTTATGTTTTCAATAAGGATTTTTAAGCCACATCATGTTTGTAATAAGGTTTTTTTGTCAATTTGGTTACTAGACCTATGTAGACCATGTTTCGATCAAGTTTGATGTAATAACACAATGAAAACATGTAGTTTTCTTATGAGAGGAGAAGCCCAACAGCTAACTCACTTTCAAAATTAGTTTGTACGGTTGGAAGGGATGTAAACAAGAGTCTCAAGCCTTCTATAGGTGAGAAGTTGGATGTAACTGAGAGCATGAATGAACAAAGATCAGGAGTTTTTGGGTGTGTTGAAATACTGTGTTTTTTCTGAGTAATTCTCTATAGCAGTCATTTTGTATGGTCTGTATGGATAGTTGTTCATCTAAAACTAATTAGAAATGTTCATGTAGTGAAGTAGCTTTCATTTAAGAGTAGTCTGGTGTTGTGAAGTGCCGTAGTTTGTAAGATCTTGTTCCTTTTTGTAGAGACTGGTCTGAAAACCTAGAAACTAGGGTTTGGTGAACAAATGGACTATTATTCCTCTGTCCACTGAAAGAAAGATTCTCATTTTCAGTGCGATGGAGGAATACAATGTGCATTTTGTGTTTTCTATTCTTTTGGGTCAACACCTAGGGATCCAAGGAGTTGGGCATGAGTTGACTAGGCATCTCTATGTGACTAGTCATTGAAAAGTACTGTTATGTGAGTGACTAAATTGACGGATGATCAAAGTGTTTGCAGGGTATTGTAGACCCCTTATGTTCTATTAAGTTTGTGTCTGTATATTGGTTTGGTGTCTGCGTGAGTTGTAGAGTAACCGAGGTCGTCATCAGTGTAAGTTTTGAATCGGTTCACCGAATATATATTGCGAATGCATATCACAAAAGCATGTTGAGAATGTATCTTTTGTTGGGTACAAAAGGTAACCAGCCGTAATGGTGAAATAGAATGTATGTTGAGAATGCACCTTTCGTCAGCTGCAAACGGTGACCAGCCGTAGCGGTGAAATCAAGGTGGAGAAACTTTAGCCCACCACTTATAACTAGTCAAGCAAAGCATATATAAGTTGGTGTATCAAAATATCGTCAAATGTTCTAAAGCGGTCACCGATGATTGAAGTCTTGTTGACAAGGTCATGACTAACTGCCATCGGGGTATCAGCATGAGGTTTGAAGACGCTGCCGATAGAGGAAGTCTGTCCAAAGACAAAGTGGAGTTGACTATTGGGGAGAGTTGAGAGATCAGCCAAAGAAATAGTAAGGTGGCCGATAGGGTCTATTTAGCTAATGAGAATAGATCGCTGAGATGTAAGATGCTCTCACACCGATATAGTTGTGACAAGTTGTTCACTTCCTCTATGCACTTTGCATCACATAGTCATAGTCATCTTTGAGAGTTGAAATTGGGAAGCTTTTCATACTTGATCACACCATTGCCACATACTTGGATTGTCTAGACCTTGTAATCACTTATCTTCCATCATCATCAAGTTGAGCCTTAAACTCATGTGTCTAGTTTAGGTTCACTTTATCCAATCATCATCATCCTAGTTACTCATCCAATCCTATTCATCCATATATCAATCTCATCACGTCCATCATCCAATTCATCCACCTTTTCATCTAATGCTATCATTCATAATAATCATAATCATATCTTAATCATGTCCTAATCATTCCATATCATCATTCTAGTTCTAATCTAATCAATTTCATCCATCTCATCATCTTAATCATAATCCAACTTCATCCACATAATCTTCATTATATCCAATTCTTTAGCACCATCTAATCCATCACTTGTCAAAATGGTTGTGATCATTAACAAGCCTAGGTCAAATCCAAAACCCAAAATCATAATCTAAAGAGGCCCTTCTTCTAGCTCCAATGATGGTGAGAATATTGTAGATTATGATGCATATTTTGAACAACAAGCCAAAATACAAAGACGCCAACATATGTATAAATGCATCCTAACACGAGATTATCCAAGTTACCCTTTGCACCAAGATTAATCGTCCTTAAGTCCTCATGCTACCTTTGACAAGGGAAACACCACTCTAGCTTATGCATCCTATGGGTATCCTCCATCACCATCCAATCGAATTCCTATCCCAAATCCTACTAGTCCTGTACCAACACTACCATGTACTCCCAATTGTAATTCATTGGCCCCTCCACCTTCTAATCCATCAAGCCCTTCATTATCCTCCCCACCATCTAATCCTCCATCAACTCCATGCCCTAAATTCAAATAATACAAAAACAAATCTATGGGGTCATCCAAATCCACCCATCCAATGTCAATCCCATCTAGCACAAACAATCTCCATACCAATCCATTCAATCCCATTAACCCTCCATCCAATCAAAATCAATTTAATCCTAAGCCTACAACATCTTCCACTCCTTTTATCCCTCCACCATGGGATCTATCCACTCCTAATCCTAATGTATCCAATACCCCTATTATTCATCCACCTAATCCTAATCATAAGCCTACAACTTCCACCCTTATTATCCATCCATTATATTGTCCATTTGTTAGGTTCCTAATATTCTATCCTTCTATTATAATAAATTATGCACTTGTGGCATGATTAACCTTAATATATTCATGTATTAGTCTTAGTTATTCCTTAAGATAGCTTAGTTAGGGTGAAAGGGTTTGTCCCTACATACTTATGTTTATAAATAAGGAAGAGAGAAGACTCTCCCAAACCATCATATCATCTAATATTGAATTCACCTATTATTTTATGATTATTGGAGGTCACCCCCTCAAAGTGGTCTACTATTTTTCTGATTTTTACATTTACTTCCAAGAAATATCATAGCAAGTGGTATCAGAGCTACGATTTGGGTCAAGATCTATGTTTCCACCATAAATTTCAAGCCATTGCGGATTTGGACCTAATTGTTTTTGGGTTTTTAGATATGTGGTTCCCAGGTAAAAACTCAGACCTCTATCATACATTTTACGCAAGTTATTGTAATTTTTTTTTTCATTATTTAGCTCTACAGACCGTAAATTTTGGAATTTTTTAAAAAAATTACATTTTTGGAAAGCTTATAAAAAATTAGCTTTGGTTAGTTCTTTGAATTTTATTATTAAAGATAAAATATAGTTAGTAATTTAGTGGTCAAAGTTAGGTCAAAATATTGTATTATTCTTCTTTATATGCCATAATTTTTGAAATTTTTGGATTTTTTTTTTAAATTGGGGAAGTTTATTTATTTATAAATTATTATTAAAAAAATCCATAATTTAGTGGTCAAAATTAAAAAGACAAACATCAAATTTAGTCATAGCCCATGTTCTAAAATTTTATGGTTACAACTTGCACTAGATACTATTCTCCATTACCTAATAAAGAAAAATCTAGAGTTCAAGATACAAACACATCAGAAAGGTCATGTCATCTTTAGGATCAAAGGAATTTTATGAATCTAAAGAATATTGTCCACCACCTAAAATCATAGAAGTAATTCCGCCAAGATGTGAAATAGTAGTAAATTATATTAAGGATAATTTATATTACCCACTTGTAACATCCTTAAATGAGGGTTTTCAAAAGTTTAAAGAAGACTTATTGTTAGAATTAAAGCCCCAACAAAACCCTCAAGGTGGGTACAACCCTATTAGACAAAACCAAGGGATATGACAAACTTTTCAAAGTCCAAAATTAAACCTACCCAAAATTTACATCTGTAAGTTTTATGGTATAGATGTAACTTCATGGATAAGTCTCATGGAACAATATTTTAAACTCCATAATATAACAGATAATGTGATGGTTGACATAACTCGTCACTACATTTAGAATCTAAACCTTACCAATGGTACCAATGGATGATGAGTGAAAGGCAAGGGAAAATGCTTAGTTGGAAAGAATTTACAAAGGACTTAGTAGCCCATTATGAGCAACCATGGAAGGGAATCTATTTTACCCAACTAATAAATTTAAAACAAATATGGTCTATAGCTAAATATAATACTGAGCATATGAGGTTAATAATTTGAACTTAGAATGTGACACCTTATCAGAGACTACAACTATACATCAATGGACTTAAGGACCAAATTAAACATGATGTTTGTCTGTTGGAACCTCTTATAGTTAGAAAAGCTATGCAACAAGAATTATACATTGAACAATGAAACCTCACTATCAAAAAAATCCACACAAGTTCAAACTATATGATGGAAAGATAGAAATACGACTAATCCTGTTAACAAAAACGGAGCCAATTTCTTTAACTCAAGACAAAATACTAAGCTCTCTCCTCAACAAGAGGTGAAGAAAAGAGAAAAAGGTCTATGTTGGCATTGTGATAGAAAATGGTCTAGGGGTCACAAGTGTGGTAATAATGAGAATTGATTAATGATTGTTGAGAATGAGATTGAAAAAAAAGTAGTAGCTATAGATGAACCAAATATGGAACTTGAACATGCAAATTTAGAGGAGGAAGAAAGTGATACTATCTCCCTACATGCATTCAATGGAACACATACACCACAAACACTCAAGGTATTTAGTTATATAAAAAGAGAAAGGTGATAGTGTTAGTTGATATAGGTAGTACACATAACTTTATTGATAGAAGATTAGCTAATGAGCTCAATTGTTTTGTGTATCTAGTCTCTAATTTTCATGTCATGATAGCAGATGGGAAACAACTCTCTTGTGGTGGTAAATTTGACCACATAAAACTCTCAATGGGAAATATCATCTAGATTCAAAAATGTTTGTTATCCCAATTGGAGGAGCAGATATAGTTTTTAGGAGCACAATGGCTTAAACAGTTAGGAATAGTATTCTTTAATTTTTAAGAATTATTCATGACTTTTAGTGTAAATGGATAAAAATATAAAATTATAGGAGTAAAATCACCACCAAGTCAAATCATTAGCTCCCATAGGATAGAAAAATTACTTAAGAAAGGTTCTTATGGCATAATAGCACAAGTACATTTTGTAGAAGCACAAGAAATGAAAACTCAACATCCAATAGAACTTCAAAAGATCATTCAACACCATCAACAAGTTTTTCAAGAACCCAAGGGTCTATCTCCAATTAGATAACATGATCATACCATTGAATTAATACTAGGATCCCTCCTAACATTAGACCTTATCACTAACCATATGAATAGAAGATAGAAATTAAAAAACTAGTTAATGAAATGTTGGATTCAGGAATTATTAGTCCTAGTAAAAGTGCTTATTCAGCCCCAGTGGTTATGGTTAAAAGAAAGAATGAGTCATGGAGAATGTGTCCAAATTATAGCAAGCTCAATAAGCTTACTCTTAAGGACAAGTTTCCTATTCCTATTATTGATGAATTATTAGATGAATTGAATGGTGTAGTTTTCTTTACCAAGTTAGATTTACATTCAAGATTTCACCAAATTTGAAGAAAGGAAGAAGATATACCTAATACTACCTTTAGAACTCATGAGGGTAATTATAAATTCTTAGTGATGCCATTTGGCCTTACAAATGTCCCATCAACTTTCCAAAGCCTCATGAATTCTGTGTTCAGCCCATTTCTTCAAAAATTTGTGTTTGTATTCTTTGATGACATTCTCATCTATACTAAAACATGGGAAGAACATTTGAAACATGTACAAAAGGTATTGGATTTATTGGAAGATAATCAACTCTATGCAAAACAATCCAAATATGTCTTTGGGGTGAAAGAAGTAGAATACTTAGGACATGTGGTGTCACATGAGGGTATTAAGGTGGACCCTAAGAATATTGCAACTATAAAATAATGGTCAAAACCTAAAAATATCAAAGGTTTGAGATGATTTTTGGGTCTAACAGGATACTATAGAAGATTTGTACTTAACTATGGTTGTATAGCAGCACCCCTAACAAAATTATTGAAGGACTCTTTTTCATGGTCAGAACTAGCCACCCAAGCATTTCAACAACTAAAAGAAGCTCTTATTTCTACTCATGTGTTAGCTACCCCAGACTTCTCTAAGACATTTGTGGTATAATGTGTTGCTTCTAGGCATGGTATTGGGGCAGTATTAATGCAAGAAGGGTGTCCCTTAGCATTTTCAAGTCAACAACTCAAAGGAAAAAACTTGGTAAGTCCCACATATGAGAAAGAAATGCTATCTATCATTCATGTCGTGAAACAATGGCGTCAATATTTAATAGGAAGTCATTTCAAAGTCAAGATAGATCATGAGAGTCTAAAATACTTTTTAGAGCAATGACTATCTTTAGAAGAGAAACAAAAATGGGTTACCAAGATGTTAGAGTATGACCTTGAAATTATATACAAAAAAGGTAAGGATAGTAATGTAGTTGATACCCTTTCCTGACAAGAAGTAGAGGAAGAAAAGATTTGTGCCATTTCTCTATTTCTACCTGAATGGTTAGTGGTTGCATGAGAAGAGTGGCAACATGATCCTCTATTAAAGAAGACCATTCAAAAACTTCAAAATGACTCATCTTGTTTAGATAAGTATGTTTGGAAAGGAGATTTCTTATGGTACAAAGATAGACTCTTTTTGTGCAAAATTTTTGAGTTGAAAGATAGCAAATTGTCTCAAATGCGTGACTCACCAATAGGAGGACATTCATGGTTTTTAAAGACCTATCATCATATAAATAAATATTTCTTTTGGGAAGGCCTTAAGAGGGATGTAATGAAATTTGTGGCTGAATGTTTGATATGCCAACAAAATAAAGGTGAAACAATAAAGACTCTAGGCCTCTTACAACCATTAGACATTCCAACACAACATTGGGAGGAAATATCAATGGACTTCATTACAGGGTTGCCAAAGTCAAATAATCTTTATGTAATCTTAGTGGTTGTGGATAGACTCGCTATGTATGCACATTTTTTTGGACTCTCTCATCTATTTCATGCTAGTAATGTGGCTAAAGTATTCATGGAAAATGTGCAAAAGCTTCATGGCATTCCTAAAATAATAGTGAGTGATTGTGACCCTATCTTCACTAGCATCTTTTGGACAAACTTGCTTGTAGCATGGGGTACAAAACTAGAACATAGTTCATCTTATCATCCACAATCAGATGGCCAAACAAAAATTGTGAATAAATGTTTGGAAGGATATTTATGTTGTTTCACCTTTGACAAACAAACACAATGGTCTAAATGGCTACCACTAGGAGAGTGGTGGTATAACACATCATTCCACACATCAACAAAGATGGCTCCATTTCAGGGTCTTTATGGCCACCCACCACCATCTACTAATTCTTATTTACAATCTCATTCAAATGCTCAAGCAGTAGAGGATCATATTCAACACCAAAAAGAAATATTACAAATCCTTAAGGAGAATTTTTTTATGGTACAAAATGTTAGACTTAGGGCACACAACTAAGAGGGGGGGTGAATCAGTTGTCCAAAACTTTCACACTTAAATCTTCTTAGTGATTAGTAGTAAATCATTCATGAAACATAATTCAATTAAATCAAAAGCAAAAACTCATCAACACATAAGACACCAAGATTTTGATGTGGAAAACCCAGTTAAGGGAAAAACCACAGGGTGATTAACCCAAGATTGTATTCTCTGTTAGAAGAATAGAAAAAACAAATGGCACATGCCAATTAGGGTTCACTACCTAAGCACACTGCTCACAAGAGGCTCACTACCTACAAGAGACACACTATCTACAAAGAAATAAGTATCACCTATTTGAACTGGAAAGTAGCATCTTCACCATGCTTGAATCAGTTCCATTTAAGCCCAATACTTTTGCTTTGCCTTTCGCTCTCCTTCTTTCTACCACACTCTCATCTCCACAAGTACAACTTTGAAATAACTTCACAACCCCTTACTTATACAAGACATCAACTTAGGAATGATCATCTAAGTCAGAAAACATCCATAAGAACATCCGCAAGACGTGTAACTCATCCGGTCAGCCAGTCTCAGGAAGAACATCATCATCCGGAGGTTATTCTTCAATTGCAGGCTCCAACTCTAATGTGGACCACCAATACGGGCTTGGCACAATCCAAAAAACCTTCACAAGATATCCTGACTCACCAAGAACATCCACACTTCATCTGTTTACTGAAAACCATCTCTCCTTCATCTGGAACCTCAAGAACACAGTCTGTCACTAATGTCACAAAGGAATACATGCTTCTGGACCTTCAAACCATGAACCAATCTAGATAACACTCCACAGAGACCTCCTTAACACTCCCTCAAATCTGCAGAACAGGAGAGTGTATTTTCGAATCTCACCGGACCTGTCTATACCACTTTGTCACCACTGAGCACCTACCGGAACTAGTTTTACTTGAACTGCCATAACTTCTTCAGATCTTCATGTGGACCTCTGAAATCTCTATTGAACTATCTTAAGACACATATCTACAAACCCTTTAATCTATATCCTCTGATCCTCATCCTATCTTGGACTTTTGCCTTACTGTCATCATTGTTCTTTACTGTTCCTGATTGAGACTAATTTTCTCAATATCCTCAGCTCACAGCTCATCCAATCGTTATCATTAATGCAACAGGAGTATGTTGACATCAATGACAACACTGGTTATGCCCATACTTGCAAAAATCTCCCCCTTTGTCATTGATGGCAACATATGATGTGAAAAACCATCAAGACAAGAACTTCTCCTTATTGTCACAACTCCCCCTATCAGCAACAACTATTCACATGTCTTCTCTTCTTTTACTGCTCCCCCTTTGATCATCATCCACTTGTTTTTCACATATCTTCACTCCCCCTTTGACATCAATGGAAAAGGGCACATACTTGCAATTCCATCACTTCAGAATCATACCTGCTGCTGGGAGCAGCTCCCCAACATCAATCTGGATCACAAGATGTGACTGTGATACCCACTAGACTGATGCACATCAGTGCACCTTAGTTCATCACTGGAGGGGCAATAACCCCTAACTTCTCCCTGAGATACTCAAAAGAGTCCTTAGGCAAAGGTTTAGTAAAGATATCTGCAATCTGATCCTTGGATGACACAAACTCCAATCTGACTTCATTCTTGTTCACTTGCTCTCTCAGAAAGTGAAACTTGATAGATATATGCTTAGTCTTTGAATGCAACACCAGATTCTTGGATATACTTACTGCACTTGAATTATCACAGAAGATTGTCATAGGTGCCTCATACTCCACTCTTATGTCTCTTAGCATCTGCTTCATCCACAAAACTTGAGTGTAACTACCTGCTGCTGCAATGTGTTCTGCTTCAGTTGTGGACAGAGATATTGCCTCTTGTTTCTTGCTTAGCCAAGAAACCAATCTCTTCCCCAAAAAGAATGCTCCACCATTGGTACTCTTCTGGTCATCCACATCTCCTGCCCAATCAGCATCTGTATATGCATGAAGAGAGAAATCGTGATCTCTAGCATACCATAGACCATACTCAACTATCCCTTTTAGATATCTAAAAATCCTCTTGATTGCCATGACATGAGATTCCCTAGGATCAACCTGAAATCTAGCAACAAGGCCAACAACCTGCATTATGTCTGGTCTAGTTTGAGTGAGATACAACAACCCTCCAATCATTGACCTATACTTTGTCTGATTAACCTTATGAGAATCATCATCTTTGCTCAATTTACATCTAGTTGCCATGGGAGTATTCATTGGCTTTGAGTCTTCCATCCCAAATTTCTTCAGCAATTCTTTCACATATTTGGTCTGAGAAATGAAGATTCCTTTCTTTGTTTGAGTGATTTGCAGACCCAAGAAGAAATTCATTTCACCAAGCATGGACATCTCAAATTCACTTTTCATCTGTTTTGCAAAAGTTTTACACATACTATCTCTTCCTCCAAAAATGATATCATCAACAAACACTTCAACAATTAAGATGTTTTCATGATCAATTTTGAAGTACAAATTACTGTCAGCAGTACCTTTGTTGAAACCAATCTTCAAGAGATGTTTATCCAATCTTTCATACCAAGCTCTTGGTGCTTGCTTCAGTCCATACAAAGTCTTCTTCAACTTGCAAACCATATCACCATGATCAAACAATTGGAATCCATCTAGTTGCTCAATGTACACTTCTTCTTCCAAGTCACCATTCAAAAAGGCAGTTTTGACATCCATCTGATATACCTTGAAATCCTTGAAAGCAGCAAAAGCAAGAAATAATCTGACTGCTTCAATTCTTGCCACCGGAGAAAAAGTTTCTTCAAAATCAACTCCTTCTATTTGAGAATAGCCCTTGCAGACCAATCTGGCTTTAGTCCTGATTACCTCACCAACTTCATTCAATTTGTTCCGAAAGACCCATTTGGTTCCAATCACATTCTTGTTTCTAGGTCTGGGAACAAGATCCCAAGTGTGATTTTTCTCAATTTGCATCAACTCTTCCTTCATTGCTTTAGTCCATTTTTCATCATTGCAAGCTTTATTTATTGTCTTAGGTTCAATCTTTGAAATCAGACAATACTCATTTGAATTTTGAGCAATTCTCCTTCTAGTTTGCACACCTTTGCTTTTGTCACCTATGATCTGATCTTTAGAGTGATTCAGTCTTACATACCTTGAAACTTTGGGAGTTTCTTGTACTTCTACTTCTTGATCAGGCTCATTCAGACTTATCTCTTCTTCCTGATTTGCCGGATCAGTTTGGACCTGACTTTCAGAAGAGGTTTGGACTTCTAGAATTAGAACACCATTTTGATCATCTTCATCATATTCATAAAACCTTGAGGGTTTCTCAATTCCCTCATCAACCTTTACATTTGTACTTTCTATTATCTTTCTCAGTCTCTTGTTATAACACCGATATGCTTTGCTTTGAGTAGAGTAACCCAAGAATATTCTTTCATCACTTCTAGCATCAAACTTTCCTAGATCTTCATCTCTTTTAATGTAACATTTGCTACCAAAAACTTTGAAATACCTCATAGTAGGAGTGATACCAAACCAAAGTTCATAAGGAATCTTATCGGTATTACTTCTGATTTGAACTTGATTAAGGGTATAGACTGCAGTGCTGACAGCTTCTCTCCAATAGATCTAAGGAACATTTTCTTCCATCATCATGGTCCTAGAAGCTTCTTGGATGGTCCGGTTCTTTCTTTCCACTACTCCATTCTGCTGTGGAGTCCTAGGAGTAGATAATTGTCTCTTTATTCCATGTTTCTCATTGAACTCTAAGAACTCACCTGATGTGAATTCCCCACCTTTATCAGACCTCAGACATTTCAGTTTTAATCTGGTTTCATTCTCTACCATAGCCTTGAATATCTTGAATTTCTCAAGAGCTTCTGATTTCTCTTTTAGAAAGGTTACCCACATCATCCGGGAATAGTCATCAATTAGTAACATGAAGTATCTATCACCTTGAACACTCCTAGTTCTTGCCAGACCACAAAGATTAGTATGAACTAAGTCCAATAATCCGGTAGAAGACAATTCCTTACTCTTGAATGGGACTCTACTCAGCTTGCCCAACTGACATTCTTTACACAAGCTATTTGTGGGTTTTACCAATTTTGGAAGATCTCTTACAGCTTGAGTATTGCTTATCTTGATGATATTATCAAAATTTACATGACACATTCTCCTATGCCATAACCAACTCTGATCAACTTGAGCAAATAAGCAACTTTTACCAGTACCAACCAAGTGGAAGATATTACCTTTAGTTTGAGTACCGGATGCAATCTCTGTTCTAGAGCTTTCAAAGATCTTGTATTTTCCATCCTTGAACCAGAGACCATAGCCTTTGTCCACCAACTATCCAACACTGAGAAGATTGTGCTTCAATCCTTCAACATATAGTACATTACCTATTTTATTTCTACCATCAAAAAAAATAGTTCCTCTACCTCTGATTCTACCAGTAGAATTATCACCAAACTTTACCATTCCTCCTTCATACCTTTCCAAATCTACAAACTTATTTTTGTCACTTGTCATATGCTGAGAGCATCCACTGTCAATGACCCAATCATCCTTTTCTTCAACTTGGGTAGCCAGAGCTCTTTCTACAATTTTAAGATTGACAGATTCAGAAAATATAGGTTCTTCTTCCTTGATGGCAATAAACACCCATTCATTTCCGGATTTGTTTCCTGTTTCTGATTCAACATCTGTTACTCCTTCATTATCATCTTCTTCATGAACAAAGTAACAATTCTTTTGGAACCTTGCTCTATTATGATTTGGCCTTTGAAAATCTTTCTTGTTGCAGTTAAAACACTTGAAAGGCAATTTTCCTTCATACTCACTGGATCCTCTTGGCAGTCTCTTTGCAATAAGGGCTTCAAGTTGAGCAGTTTCTACTTCTTCTTCTTCCAAGTCTTTTCTTGCTTTTTCATACCATGATAGTTTCCTTGATGAGTTCTCTCCCAGATCAAACCTTTGTTTACCTTTTACAAAGGCACTAGCTTTGAATGCAGATTCAGTCTTGGGGGGATCATCTCCAAACTCAGTCATTTCAAATGCAGCCAATTTGCCAACCAATTGATCTCTTGTGATAGTTGCATGGGCTCTGAATTCATCAATGGCAACAACCTTGATTTTGTAAGAAGCAGGAAGGGATCTGAGAATTTTGTCAACAATCTCATTTTCATCCAAGACTCCACCAGCATTTCTAATTCCACAAACAAGCTCATTTACTCTTGACATAAAAGTGGTAATATTTTCATCATCTCTCATCTTCAGGTTTTCAAATTTTCCTTTCAGACTTTGTAACCTTGCACATTTAACATACTGGTCTCCTTCATGCAAAAGTTCTAGTTTTTTCCAAATCTCATAAACAGTTGGTAGGTTAATAACATTTGATAGCTCTGAATTAGATAATGTGCTTAGAAGAGCTTCTATAGTCTGCAAATTGTTTTTAGCATCTGTGATCTCATTTTGAGTTTTCGGACCACCCTGTGGAGGTACATATTGTATTGTAGCCATGTTCTAGTACGCTGTTCCCATACATCTCAAGTGACATTTCATGCGACCTTTCCAGAGATTGAAATTGGTTCCATCAAACTTTAGACTATCCTTCTTATAAGATGACATCCTGGATCTCCTCAAGCGGTTAAGCTCCTTTTAGAGGAACTTGGCTCTGATACCAATTGTTATACTTAGGGCACACAACTGAAAGGGGGGGTGAATCAGTTGTCCAAAACTTTCACACTTAAATCTTCTTAGTGATTAGCAGTATATCATTCATGAAACATAATGCAATTAAATCAAAAGCAGAAACTCATCAACACATAAGACACCAAGATTTTGACGTGGAAAACCTGGTTAAGGGAAAAACCATGGGGTGATTAACCCAAGATTGTATTCTCTGTTAGAAGAATAGAAAGAACAAATGGCACATGCTAATTAGGGCTCACTACCCGAGCACACTGCTCACAAGAGGCTCACTTCCTACAAGAGACACATTGTCTACAAAGAAATAAGTATCACCTATTTGAACTAGAAAGTAGCATCTTCACCATGCTTGAATCAGTTCCATTTAAGCCCAATACTTCTACTTTGCCATTTGCTCTCCTTTCTACCACACTCTCATCTCCACAAGTACAACTTTGAAATAACTTTGCAACCCCTTACTTATACAAGACATCAACTTAGGAATGATCATCTAAGTCTGCAAACATCCATAAGAACATCCACAAGATGTGTAACTCATCCTGTTGGCCAGTCTCAAGAAGAACATCATCATCCGGAGGTTATTCTTTAATTGCGGGCTCAAACACCAATGCGGACCACCAATACGGGCTTGGCACGATCCAAAAAACCTTCACAAGATATCCTGACTCACCAAGAATATCCGCACTTCATCTATTTACTAAAAACCATCTCTCCTTCATCTGGAACCTCAAGAACACAGTTTGTCACTTCTGTCACAAAGGAATACATGCTTTTGGACCTTAAAACCATTAACCAATCTAGATAACACTCCACAGAGACCTCCTTATACTCCCTCAAATCCACAGAACAGGAGAGTGTATTTTCGGATCTCACCGAACCTGTCTGTACCACTCTATCACCACTGAGCACCTACTGGAACCCGGTTTTACTTGAACTATCATAACTTCTTCAGATCTTCATGTGGACCTCTTAAATCTCTATTGAACTATCTTAAGACACATATCTACAAACCCTTTAATCCGCATCCTCTAATCCTCATCCTATCTTGGACTTTTGCCTTACTGTCATCACTGTTCTTTACTGTTCTTGATTGAGACTAATTTTCTCAATATCCTCAGCTCACAGCTCATCCAATCCTTATCATTAATGCAACAAGAGTATGTTGACATCAATGACAACACCGGTTAGGCCCATACTTGCAACACAGAATAGGATGAAACAACAAGCAGATCAACATCGTAGTGAGTGGCATTTTGAGGAGGGATTTGGGTATTCCTTTGGTTGCAACCTTATAAACAAATATCACTTAAGCAACATAAGAACATTAATCTTGCACCCAAATTTTATGGTCCCTATAAGGTCATACATTGAATAGGAAGTGTAGCTTATAATTTGGAACTTCCACCTTCTTCCAAAATTCACCCTATTTTTCATGTCTCGCATCTAAAGAAAGTAATAGGTAATAATATTCCAATCCAAACAGAATTACCTAAGCTAGATGAAGAAGGTAAGTTTATTTTCGAACCTGAGGCAATTATTGGAAAAAGAGTAAAATAGTTGTGAAATAGAGCCATCTCAGAATTCTTAATTAAGTGGAATAATCTACCAATAGAGGATGCAACATGGGAAGATGAACAATTCATACAAAAACATCCAAAGTTGCTAAGAATTGAGGACAATGCTTTTCTTAAGGGGATGGGCATGTTAGGTACCTAATATTCTATCCTTCTATTATAATAAGTTAACCAATTGTGGCATGCTTAACCATAATAGTGTTAAGTTCCTAATATTCTATCCTTCTATTCTAATAAGTTAAGCACTTGTGGCATGCTTAACCTTAATAGATTCATGTATTAGTCTTAGTTTTTCCTTGAGATAGCTTAGTTAGGGCGAAAGGGTGTGTCCCTACATACTTATGTATATAAATAAGGAAGAGAGAAGACTCTCCCAAACCATCATATCATCTAATATTGAATTCACCTGTTATTTTTTCATTATTGGAGGTCACCCCCTCGAAGTAGTCTGCTATTTTTCTAATTTTTACATTTACTTCCAAGAAATATCATAACACCATCCACCCATACACTTATGAAGGATGTAATCCAATGGCTATTGGAAAGGAATCAATCATCTCCATGTCATCAAACACCTATCCTTGAGCCTATCGAAGAGCCTTCAAATACCATGTCTAGTCCTTCAACCCCATCATGTAGTCCACAACATATCAAGCCTATTGAAGAATCTCCTACCATAATTCCAAGTCAAAATGCATTATACCCTCATGTTGTTCACCATCTAGAACATATCAAGCCTATCCAAGAGTCTCCCATGTCCACTTCCATTCAAGAAAGTCAAGAGTTATGTCAAGAGTATAATCTAAAGCATGTGGAAACATCAATCCCTAATATAAATCAAGATCAAATCCCTTCCATTCAACCCATCCATAACCTATATATTTGTATGATCAAGATATTATCGATTATCATGTTCCTATCCATGAGTAAGCAATCCAAGTTCAACCTATCCATAACATATATCTTTTTATGATCAAGATCTATTATATATGATGAAGAACCCATCCATTAGCAAATTGATCCCATCCATAGCACACTTAATCCCATCTATAATCAAGCTCCTATCTATGATCAAGAAATCCATGATGATTCTCTTAGCCAACTTTATGAATTTCATGACCAAGAGATTATCACTCTACCTATCCATAGTCCCATCATTATCCATGAACAAGAAACCTCCATTATTCCTATCCATCTTCCATATAGTCCTATTTATGATCCCACAAAATCCACTTCCCTTGATGAGAAACTTGGCTCCCAAGTGAACATAGATGATCAAACAAATAGCTTGAATCTTAATGAGCATAATTATAATCAAGATCTCAATGGTCCTTCATCACCCACTATCGACCATATTTCAAATCCACCATCATATCCTATTGCTCTTACCACCTTCATCCATGAGTGTTCTTCTCTAGGAAAGCAACAACCACTATCCACCACCTCACCCTTCCCTTCAAATAATGAGCTCATGTCAAGTGTCCAAAACACCCCTAATCCCATTGTCCATTGCATACTCCAAAATATGAATTATCAAGGTAAAGGCTTAGGAATTCATGAACAAGGTATTTTGGAGCCCATCCATGTCAAAGTCCCTCCACAATCATATGGCCTTGGTTATATACCCCAAGGAAAACAATCTCAATATGTTGGTACTACATCCATGCCTCTTAAATCCACCCCTTTCCATCACAAATCACATCATACCCCCAAAACATATGTTGCCATCCCTCCTCCATTATCCTACAAATCCCAAAAGCATGTGACCATACACCTTCCACCATCCACTTTACCTCCACTTCTTCCAACTTCTAATATCCCTCAATCCACTTTACCTCCATTTCTCCCAATGCCTAATATCCCTATCATCTAATCACCTCATCCATTTATCCATAAATCCACTTTTAATCCCTCCATCCATAAATCTCCTCACATTCCTAATCATGATCAACAAATGCACACATCGATAAAACATGAAGCTTCCACCAATTCCATGGGGATCAAAAATAAAAATTTATATGCCTCTACACATAAAGAAAAACATCCTAAAAATCCTCATTCCTTAGGGTACCAATGCAAAGAATTGAAGTCAAATCCATGATCTAAAAGGCTACACAAGCCCATACCTAAAAAAGAAAAGGCCAAAACTAAAATGGTTTAGGTACCTAATCAAGAAGAAAGAAATTCATATGAAGTATCCACATCTCAAAAATCCTAAAAATCCCACTCCATTCAAAAATTTCAAATTCCTTCATCTCACAAGTAAAATAAAAATCATAAATATATTAAGTCTATGTGGGTACCTAAATCACTAAATTGAGCATCCCCTAAGAAAAAATGTCCATTGCTTCCTACACCTCCTCCAAATCAAAAACTTCAATGTTTATCATGGTGTGTGCAACCATTGGTCTTGGTTACTTTCCATTCCACAACATTCCCACATACCTCCATCTCCCCATCTTTCATCCACTATTCTACACATTTCACCCATCATATCCCTATGGTCCATGCTTTTCCATCAATCCTACCCTACAATACACATCATAATCCACTATCCTTCCATCCATAATCCACGTCATAATACACTATAGCCCATCCATCCTTGCATAAACCTTTCATAACCCACATCATAATCCACTATCTACCTTATCTATCTCTCTTTCATACAATCCCCTACCAACATCTATGAGCATAAGGGTGATGCAGAGGCATCCACACTATAACCTTCGCATATAGCATGAATGTCTGCAGACCAACCTCATCATCATCATCTTCGCCATCATCATCATCATATTTCGGCTTTACTCTGTCAGCATCATGTTTCCTAAAACTAACAGCATCATCATATTGCGGACACTCGCAATCATCCTCCTGCCGACTACTATTCACCTCCTCCACTTTCCTCCTAACATCATCATCATGATGTTCAGCGGGCACACACATCCTCCGGTTGCACTGTTCATCGGGCTCCGAACTCCATCGTCTTCATCATGATATTCAATATCACCTTCGTCAGCAGGATATCCAAATATCCGGTTGTTCAAATATCCTGATGACGATGACCTTCAACAACTTGCCTTCGACGCTCCACTGCCCGATGATACAAGCAACAGCATCATGATATAAATTATCTGGTTGTCTTCGAAACCTCCTGATGACGCTAATACACTTTCTGCCGATGCCGATACTTAACGACAGCAGGATGAACTCGCATAGGGGGGATATCTCAATATCCTGATGACGATGACGTCATATCCTGATGACGATGACGTCACCCAATATCCTGATGACCTTCTCAATACTTAGTCAAAAATCTCCCGCATCTACTCGCGATATGCGGATGTTTGGCACTCCCAACATGATGATCCTGATGCCGATACACTCCTCGGCTCCTCCTGCTGATGATCACCCCGACGAACTTACACTTCATGCGCTCAACTGCATCATGTTCATCTTCACTTATCCGGATGATGATGATGCCTAACCCGACTGCAGGATATTTGCAGAAATATCCTGATGATGCCGTCTTCACGAACTTCTGCACTTAGCGAAATCTCTCTTCGCCAATCCACCAGGGATGACCCGATCCAACTCAGGGTGATCTTCCAACTCAGTCAGCTTATCAACTCGACCTAGCACATGAGGATGCTAGGCTTCTCAGCATCTGTCGACCGCGATCCTGCACACCTGCATGCAAACAGAAAACAACCTACAATCTAACCTACTGTACATTGCCATTCCACCGATCAGATGAGTCAACCGGTGGAATGGATCAGTATATCCATGAAAACCTCTCAAACCAGCAATCGATCAAGCAATGGAATGTAACAGAGGATGAACACAAACAGGAATACTTTATTTGATTTCAAAAGATGCAACTACAATATGATGTTCCTCTCGCTCTGTCTCACTCTCGCAAAGTCTGATCGATGATATCTGTCTGTCTCTCAATATCAACCGATCTCATGCTTATAAAGATTTCCCTACGAGTACTACTGACCCGACTCCAAGCGGCTGGGAACTCTCCAAGCGGCTGGGAGATCCCACCGAACATACATCATGACAGCTGTTATAACTAACTAGCTAAAAATAGCAAAAGCCTGGTCAGCATGATCTTATCCTGATCAGCATGACCTTATTACATGCATTTGGTCTAACAGACCTTCTTGGAAACACAAACAAGACCTAAACTACTAACTGCCTTATCCAGACCAGCTGTTAGGTAGGTGCTCCTGCACCATACTCCCCAACAGAAAAGAACTCATGTCTCATGAGTTGAGTATGTGGAAGTCTTCCACCTCTACACTTTGCTTTGTCAATAGTCTGACCTGCTCCAGCTTTATCTGCTGCTGTCTCTTGGCTGCTCCAAGCCATCTGAACTGTAACTTGCTTTCTGGCAAGTAAATCATCATGCCTGTTGATGTAGGCCTTCTTCTCACATACCCTGTGTTTGTCAGGTTGCCTAACCAGAACCTCTGGCTGAACTACCTCTGTGGTGTTCAACTGTACCTTTCTTTCAATCTTCATAGGACAAGCAATAGTCCCAATGATGACAACATCCTTGGCATTCTTCTCAACTGGTTGCTGTTTGCACCCCTGTTTCTGAACCTGCTGCTGACCTCTGTCAGTCACAACTGAAACTTTCTTCAGCTTGTTGTCTGTAACAACTCCTTTCTCTGCAGTGTCCTGAACTGCCTTCATGCCTGCTCCTCTAGGCATCTGCACATACTCCTTCTTTCCCATTAAAATGATTTGAGCTGCCTTCTGTACTGCAGCTTTTGCATGCAATGGCATCAACTTGATAATCTTCCCATCCTTCTTGATGGTGTAGGTATTAGCATACCCATCATACAGTACCCTTCTGTCAAATTGCCATGGTCTACCCAACAGTAGGTGACAACATTCCATAGGCAATATATCACACAAAATTCTATCATGATATGGTCCAATCTGGAAATCCACATATGCCTGCTCAGAGACAAAAAGTGATTGCCTATCACTCACCCAAGATGCCTTGTAAGGGTGTGGATGTGAAATCCTTTCCAGCTTCAGTTTATCCACCATCTCCTGAGATACCATGTTGTCTGTTGAACCAGTATCAATGACAACCTTACATACCTTACCTTTGCTCTTACATGTGGTTTTGAAAAGAGCTCTTCTTTGCATCAGATTCTGTGATGCCTGCAAACTAACTCTCCTTAACATCAATGATTCTCCACTCTCTGGATATCCAAAATTCTCAGGACCTCTGTGTGAACTCTGTGCACTTTCTTCTTCTTTCTCTTCTTGTACCAGTTGTACTCTCTTGTCACTAGTTCTATCAGTTCTAGATGATGAACCTTTGTTTTCTGGACATTTGAAAGATGGATGACCAAACTCTCCACAGGTGTAACACTTTCCTGAAAATGTAGTAGAACCTCTACCACCTCCAAATCTTCCTCTATTACCTTTCCATCCACCTCTGAAATCAGACTGTCCCTGTCCTTTCCCAGTGTCTTCTTGAACCTCATTGGTTTGCTTTTGTGCAGGGGCTGCTCCTCTTCCCCTATTGTTTCCTCTTCCTCTCATGGACTTCTCATGTCCTCTATTCAGCTTTTCTTCAATCCTGATTGCCATTTGATAACAATCCTCCACTTTCTTAGGGTTAGCTAACACTAACTCATCCTGTATGTTAAACCTCAAACCAGCCAAGTACCTAGCCACCTTTTCTACCTCATTCTCATGATGACCAGATCTCATACTCAACAGATAAAATTCCTCAGTATATGATTTCACATCCCTGTCTTTCTGCTTTAAAAATTGCAGCTTCTTAAACATCTGGATTTCATAATCCCTTGGCAAGAATTTACCCTTTATCCTTGCTACCATCTTATCCCAAGAAGTGATCTTAGACTTCCCTTGTTTCCTTCTCTCAGATTGTACATAATCCCACCATACCAAAGCATGACCTCCTAACTTGGTCTTTGCAATCTTGATTTTCTGATCCTCAGCAACATCTTCACATTCAAAGTGATTATCCAGTGCAGCAATCCAGTCCAACAACTCATCTTCATTCAAACTTCCAGTATACTTGGTAACATCAACCTTTACCTTAGGTTTTTCACTCTGTACTGCCTTTAACAGTTTTGCCAGTCTCTGGTCTTCAGCATCCAGATCTTCAGCTACCTCTTCATACTCTTCAACAGTATCTGCCTCTTCTTCAGACTCACTGTCTTCCACTTCCCTCTTTTTGTTCTTTTCCAGGGCTGTCAGCCTGGCTTGAAGTGCTTCAGCAAGCTCCTTCATCTTCCTCATCTCTCTAGCATGTTTCTCCTTCATTTCCTGCAATTCCCTTGCAGTACCATTACCTTTAGGAGGCATTTTGTCAACCTCTCAATCACAACACAATCAACTCTATCTCTACCTCTGCCCTTTCGGTGACAGAATCAACACACAACAGCCCAGACCTTTTGCTGAGCTCTGATACCACTATGATGCAGAGGCATCCACACTATAACCTTCGCATATAGCATGAATGTCTGCAGACCAACCTCATCATCATCATCTTCGCCATCATCATCATCATATTTCGGCTTTACTCTGTCAGCATCATGTTTCCTAAAACTAACAGCATCATCATATTGCGGACACTCGCAATCATCCTCCTGCCGACTACTATTCACCTCCTCCGCTTTCCTCCTAACATCATCATCATGATGTTCAGCGGGCGCACACATCCTCCGGTTGCACTGTTCATCGGGCTCCGAACTCCATCGTCTTCATCATGATATTCAATATCACCTTCGTCAGCAGGATATCCAAATATCCGGTTGTTCAAATATCCTGATGACGATGACCTTCAACAACTTGCCTTCGACGCTCCACTGCCCGATGATACAAGCAACAGCATCATGATATAAATTATCCGGTTGTCTTCGAAACCTCCTGATGACGCTAATACACTTTCTGCCGATGCCGATACTTAACGACAGCAGGATGAACTCACATAGGGGGGATATCTCAATATCCTGATGACGATGACGTCACCCAATATCCTGATGACCTTCTCAATACTTAGTCAAAAATCTCCCGCATCTACTTGCGATATGCGGATGTTTGGCACTCCCAACATGATGATCCTGATGCCGATACACTCCTCGGCTCCTCCTGCTGATGATCACCCCGACGAACTTACACTTCATGCGCTCAACTGCATCATGTTCATCTTCACTTATCCGGATGATGATGATGCCTAACCCGACTGCAGGATATTTGCAGAAATATCCTGATGATGCCGTCTTCACGAACTTCTGCACTTAGCGAAATCTCTCTTCGCCGATCCACCAGGGATGACCCGATCCAACTCAGGGTGATCTTCCAACTCAGTCAGCTTATCAACTCGACCTAGCACATGAGGATGCTAGGCTTCTCAGCATCTGTCGACCGCGATCCTGCACACCTGCATGCAAACAGAAAACAACCTACAATCTAACCTACTGTACATTGCCATTCCACCGATCAGATGAGTCAACCGGTGGAATGGATCAGTATATCCATGAAAACCTCTCAAACCAGCAATCGATCAAGCAATGGAATGCAACAGAGGATGAACACAAACAGGAATACTTTATTTGATTTCAAAAGATGCAACTACAATATGATGTTCCTCTCGCTCTGTCTCACTCTCGCAAAGTCTGATCGATGATATCTGTCTGTCTCTCAATATCAACCGATCTCATGCTTATAAAGATTTCCCTACGAGTACTACTGACCCGACTCCAAGCGGCTGGGAACTCTCCAAGCGGCTGGGAGATCCCACCGAACATACATCATGACAGCTGTTATAACTAACTAGCTAAAAATAGCAAAAGCCTGGTCAGCATGATCTTATCCTGATCAGCATGACCTTATTACATGCATTTGGTCTAACAGACCTTCTTGGAAACACAAACAAGACCTAAACTACTAACTGCCTTATCCAGACCAGCTGTTAGGTAGGTGCTCCTGCACCAAAGGGCATTTGACATGGTCCATATGAGACATTAATCTCTAATGGGACAATATCACCTTTTATGGAACTAGATGCTTGAGTCTCTCTTATCTAAATATCCCAATATTTATAGAAAAAAAAAGAAAAGAAAAAAAAGAGAGAGAAGAAAAAATCAAAATATTAAAGAGAAATCCCTTCGTCTAATGGTGAAAACCACCCTTGTTGGTGCCTTGGATAAGTACCATGATGAAAACCTAGCAAATAGGCATCATGTGTAGGTTTATTATCTATGTGACTTACACTTGGGGGAACATTTTCTCATCCATACCACACTATCATTTCTATCCCATCACACAATTCCCATACCATCCTACCATCCTTATCCATTATACCCACATACTTATCCTATTGAGTCCATTCTCCCTTTCTCCTTTTGATCTTTTTAAAGACAGGCAAAAATTGTTAAAAATGCTTTAGACATCTCTTGGTATACCTCGTCCTTTCCAACCAATCCTATCATCACCTTATTGTCATAAGCTTTGTCATGTAAAATCCTAAGCATTACACTTAGAATGGGGCATGTTATTTCTATGCGACATAGTCTTTGGAGATCACATCCTACCTCCCTTATGATGAATACATCCATCCCCTCCACTATAGCTTATCATTCTACCCATCTATCTATCATGAGTCATACATCCATTCCACTATATCTTATCATGAGTCTTCCATCCCATCCATTATCACCTATCCTTTTATCTATCCCTTTATCATGAGTCTTCCATTTTATTTACTATCATCTATCCTTTTATCAACCAATCCTACCTCCATCCCTTGCACCTAGACTTGGTTTACCCTTGTCATTGGTATCTATCACAAAGTGTATTCAAATTGTAATCCATTGGCATCCCAAAACGTTTTCAAAAATCCAAAAAAAACATCAAATATCTTACAAAAATCCAAGAAATATTCCATATGTAAGTCATCCTTAATCCATACCAATCAAGTCAAGCAATCTTGTCAAATCATCCAATCACATCTTTTGGTCTTCGTCCTAATCTTGTCATAAACCAAATCAATTAAATCATTAATCATCATCATCAATGAGATATGTCATTCCCACTTCTTTGTGTTGCTCTAGGGATATATCAATCCCACAATGACAACACTATCATCATCATCATCATCATCATCATCATCATCATCATCATCATCATCATCATCAATTAAACATTGGTTTACAACTTGATAGGGATAATACCTTTTTTGTTTTTGTATCATTTGTGTGGGCTTGCTTGCTTGTGTGTGTTATCATTTTATCTTGCATTTGTATCAAATTGATATTGTCAGTCATCGATCCTGTGTCAGTCATCGAGTCCATATCAATGTTAGTCCACCTTGTCAAACTATGTTGCCTCTATGCTTTACATAGGCAAGGCCATCATCGATAAGCCCCCGAGACATTAGGTTAGTCCCTTAAGTTTGTTGAGTCAAGTCTACCATTGTTCATATCCCATAATAAGTTGTCCCTTGCTAAGGTTGACACCTTGATCAGATAGAAACCAATTATCTTCCATAGAGAACGAAACTTAACACATCTTGAAACAAAAGGGGAAACTATCCATCTAGTCTCCAATCCTAACTGATCAATTGCCCAGTCATGATTGTTCATCGCTATCAGTTACCTTTATCAGCTACCAATTGCCTTATACATAATGTTGCATTGTCAAAACTAGACTCGATGTGTTATACGACATGTTTTATTTCTTGAAACTAGACACTATCATCACACATAAATTATTTAATCAGTCTTAAACAGATTGTTGCACTCTTAAAACCAGACTAGGCATATTATACGAGGTGTCTCATTCTTAAAACCATATGCAATCCTATTATTTTCCTTATACAAGTGGTGACTCATTGAAACTAGACTTGACATCTTATATCGCATGCTTCCTTCCCTAATACTAGGCACTATCCTATAGTCCTATCAAACAAACCCTCATTATCTGGCAAGAAGATCTAAATTGCTATTGACTTTGTTGGTCTAGCTTGTCTTATCGTTCTATATTATTGGTACTTGGTCATGTTCTTATGCACCTCGAAGAAGTCTACAAGTGATGAGAGGAGCAATGATGGATCATGACCTTTTTTTTCTCTTTGATTTCTATTTGCAGTTTATATTGGCAATATGACTGGGGTGGCTAAGTTGCTTGTGTGTGATTGGGGTTCCATTTGGCATAATCAAAATATTGTGTGCAAGTGAAAGGTCATTTAACGCTTTCTTTTACTAGGACAAACATGCTTCATGGTTACTTCCTCACATAGTTCGAGAAGGTTCTATGGTTACTAGTTTGCATCAAGGCATTCCTTGTCTGTCATGTGCTTGTTCTGCAAGGGATTGGATTTTGTGCCTTGGTCTATATCATGCCATAGTGTTTGTTATCCATTTCCATAATAAAAGCTCTATGGTGATAATCTTGCAATGAAATTAAAGCTCAAAATCTATCAAGCAAGATCTCATTCCATTTCACTCACCCAATCATTCTTCATTTCTTGCTAACATCATCACTTTTGCATTAACATTTCCTCTGTCTGTCCTAGTTTTTCATTGCCAATGCATTCATGCCTATCACATTGACCTATTAGTAAATTTACCAAAATTTTTGGAATTTTTCAAAAAATTGTCAAATTTCTCAAGGTGGCATCATGCTATCCCGCTTTATCCAGGGCATGCTGGGGTAGATCCTAAGCCAAATTTTTCTAATTATTCTTTGACACAACATTTAGATTCACATTATATCAAAGAGGGGCAAAATGTAGACACTTAAAAATGCCCTAAGTCTATGAGTAACATTTTTCATACCAATTTCTATGTTCTCTCACATAGTTAAATAATTTTTAATTATTTAATTATTTCCTAATGCCATATTCTTCTATTAATTAAATTTTTTTAAAATATTTAATTAATTCACTTTTTTCTTTATTCCTCTTAAATAATTATCCCTTTCTAATCTATAATTAAAAAAATTATTTATTTAATTATTCATTTCATTTTCCCGCTTTTCTTCTATATGTAATTAAATAATTATTTTTAATTATTTAATTAGTCATTATTTATCTTCCATACATTATTAAATAATCATTTTTCATTGTTTAATAATTTATCATCTCCTTTTATATTATTAAATAATGGTTTTTCAATTAGTTAACAATTTATCATTTTCTTTTACATTATTAAATGATTTCTTACAATCATTTAATTTATTCAAGAGCTTTTTCTCAACTAATTTCTTGGGTCATGGTCCATTTAATCTCATCCATTGATCATTATCCATTATCATTCAATCCTCACCCTTCATTTAAATCCAATCCTCTATAAAAGCAAGCCTTCATCTCCATTTCAAGGTTAACCACAACCACAATCTTCAATATTTTGCTATTACTCATATCATTCATCTTGAGACCTTTCGATCATACATCTACATTGATCTTATCATATATCTTGCATGCTACAAATCTGAGAGCAAACAAAGCAAAATTGAGAAGTGAAATGGAGGAGAATCAACTTTGTCATAGGATTTGAGATATTATGGCTTTAATATTTGATTTCTATTGTCATCTTGTGCTTCATTGTTAGATTAGAGTCTTTATGGCTTGAATTTATGTAGTTTTGTGGTTGCTATCGATGATTCATTGATTTCCCTAAACTAAAACTACCACCTCTAACCATGACCTTAACTATTGGTTTTCAAGCCATTGCGTGTGACCACAATCTACTAGCCATTAGTGGTTATACCTTAACTATTAGGCCTATCTTTTGCCCTCCAAATCCCTAAAGGGGTAGTCTTATTCTTTTTTCCATAACTTTTGTGTATGAGGTCAGATTTTCATGAAAGTAGTGGTGTTGGAGAGATGACATGCCCAGCTTCACTATAGTAAAGGTTTTATCAGTTCATTTCATCATATTCATTAGGTATATGCAGTCAAAGTTAACCTCATTTATAAACTTCAAACACTCATATCTTGTGCAAATTTTATCCAATTTTATCAGATTGCTCTTTTCACCTAACAAATTGGTTTGCAGGTTTCTTTGTTCTTTGTTTTGGTGGACTCTAGGAGGACATAAGGTGCTACACAACATCAACATTAGCATCAGATCTGAAGACAAACATTTGAGGTGCACACAATACATCATTTCTCTTTTCATTTGATCAAAAAATTGCTTGCACTCACACTTTGATGTGGGCTTTAAAATGAACACTTGTCTGCCATCACACTTTGAAATTGGGATTAAAATGAACTTGTGTCTTCATTATCACATTTGGACTTGGGTTTAAAATGAACGTGTGCTTGCATTGTTTGGTGGGTTTGAGTGTGATTGAGGGTGTGTATGCTCTTCTCATGCACTCTGTGTGACCTTGAGAATCAAAAACATCCTTTCATCCATTCACTTTCACAACACACATTTCAATTATCTAAAGGGTAAATACACATTGCTAGTGTGAATCTAGTGTGTGTATGCTCTCTCCTCGCACCGCAAGGTGACCTTGGAGATCTAAAGCACCCACTCAATTTTCTTTTGTCACCCTTCCTAGGAGGCCTACTTGATGTCCCGAGTCTGTGAGTAACATTTTCATACTAATTTATGTCTCCTCTCACATAGTTAAATATTTTTTTTATTATTTAATTATTTCCATATTCTTCTATTAATTAAATAATTTTGAATTATTTAATTAATTCACTTTTTCTTTATTCCTCTTAAATAATTATCCCTTTCTAATCTATAATTAAATAAATTCTTATTTATTTAATGATTCATTCATTTTCCCTCTTTTCTTCTATAATTAAATAATTATTTTTAATTATTTAATTAGTCATTGTGTATCTTCCATACATTATTAAATAATGGTTTTTCATTGTTTAATAATTTATCATCTCCTTTTATATTATTAAATAATGGTTTTCAATTATTTAATAATTTATCATTTTCTTTTACATTATTAAATGATTTCTTACAATCATTGAATTTATCCAAGCCCTATTTCTCAACTAACTTCTTGGGTCATGGTCCATTTAATCTCATCCATTGAACATTATCCATTATCATTCAATCATCACCCATCATTCAAATCCAATACTCTATAAAAGAAAGCATTCATCTCCATTTCAAGGTTAACCACAACCACAATCTGCAATATCTTTCTATTACTCATATAATTCATCCTAAGATCTTGCTAGCATACATCTACATTGAGCTTATCATATATCTTGCATGCTACAAATATGCGAGAAAACAAAGCAAAATTGAGAAGACTAATGGAGGAGAATCAACTTAGGCATATGATTTGAGATATTATGGCTTTATTATTTGATTTCTATTGTCATCTTGTGTTTCATTGTTAGATTAGAGTCTTTATGGCTTGAATTTAGATAGTTTTGTGGTTACTATTGATGATTCATTGGGTTTACTTGATTTTTCCCTAATCTATAGTGTGTAGTTATATTTTAAGCTTTTTATACTTTAAAATTTGAAGAAAATCTAAGTTGTATTAATGGTGGAATTGGATTGCATCATTCTTGATGTGTTTTCCAAGAAATGTTAATTTTGAAATTTAGACCATATTGGGAATTTTTATTTAATGAGATGAGAAGTCTCATGGAAATGAGATTTTTTATAATTCTACAATATGTGCCATAGTTTAGACCTCATTTCCATGACATGGCCATATTGTGTACTTGGTATTATTAAAATTTAACCTTGTCAATTTCTCATATTTTATTAATTGATCAATTTACCCATGGAATAGAGATGGTTTAGTATTTTTCCATGTGTGGGATTGCTTAAAGATCAATTGACATCCCCAATGACCAATTTTGTGTATTATCATGTTTTAGCGTGACGGATTGTTGTTCTTGATTGGTGTATATGGAATGAACTATGAAGCCTCTAATTCCTTATATGGGCTACAAAGATAGGGTGACTTTGGTTGGTGCCATGAAGAATAGATCTAGGTCTATGACCTTGTCATAATTGTTGTTTAGCTTCAGAACCATCAATTATGGATAGGTTTTTACTTTTAAATCCCACACATTTTTGAGAACTATGGTGATGACAATTCTTAGTCTTATGACTTACACCCTCTTTTTATTACCTTAGAAATACATTTTCTTTGGTTTGAGTATGAGATGAGTGTGTTTTTGTATTATAAGCATTGGTCTTTAGAACCATTATCATCCTATGTAATTGGTTGTTAATTTCATTCTCATTCTTTTTAGATTCAACGAGAAGTGAGAATCATAGCCAAGATCTATTGTTAGTCATAGATCACACACACTCCAATCAACATGTGATTGAAGATCAAAATTGCGGAATGGAGAGATTATCTTGAAAGAGAAAAATCAAGAGATAAAATACAAGAGAATTTAGAGAATTGTTGTGTGGTTGCACAACACGCCCCATTTTGACTTGGCAAAATAGGGACCTAACTTTTTGGCTTGGCTTGTGTTGTCTGCTTTTTGTCGGTTTGGTAAAAAGTAAGTCGTGTGCATGATCATGCAGAGTCAGGATGAGGTAAGTCACCATTATGAGGTGAGTCTATCAAAATTCGTATTTCATTTCTATGACCTCATATTCTAAAAGAGCATTAAATTCCATGCAGGTTTGCCTTTTACATCACCCTGATATTCATCAGGATGTGAGAGTTATGAACAGTCAAAATTTCGGTCAAACCTGATATTCGTAAGAGGAGGAATCATATTTTTGTAACCTCAGTAAATTTGTCTCGTCATCATCATATTTTGAAACATCCCCCAATATGTCATGCGGCTTAAATATCTGGACGTCAACTTTAAGTGGTAGTAAATCTTCCCCGTCAAGCGGCCTTTTGCATCGCGAACGTCATGTTTTCAAATGTAACCTGATATTTCTTAATATCCTCATGACGTGAAATATCACCCTTATCAAATATCCTGATGACGTCATCCAAACTGGATAAGCAAAGAAACAAACATGACGATGACATCATCATCACATCCACATTTCAACAGGATATTTTCCAAACATGATCATGTTCGCCTAATATGACGATGACGTCATGATGCCTTACCGATACAAAGAATGACTATCAGGATGACGTCATCCCAATATTCGAAAAGAGAGACATGTAAGTTTGTCTCGTCATCATCATATTTTGAAACATCACCCGATACACCGAAATATCCTCCTGATGTATTAAACATAAACAAAGGCGCTTTTGTCACCTGAATCTTGTCGCGATAACAATTGCAATAAGGAAGGAGGATGATATTGAAACTCAACCCAATATTGGCGAATATCAGCCTGCCCTCATGATATCCTGTCATATGGATATCCCCCCGCTCCCGTTGCCGCCATTATCATTTAATGCGCGCAGACATGGTAGGTAGTTCCCGTCGACCCCAGAACCCAATGAAACACCTGGCGAGATCCTGCATTTTCACACGAATAATCAAGGAATGTAATCTAACTTGTCAGAGTTGCCCTAAATGTACCCTAACTGCGAGGTTAAAAGGTAATTCAACCACCATTTTCACATTTACCTTGCGATAAAATTGTTTTACAGAGCACCAGCTTCCATATCCGCATACCAGCTACTGTTGTGCGATTTGAGCTCACAGACAGAAGGAAAGAGGTGATCATCGGCTGAATTCAGAACATCTTGGCAATCTACTGGTATAAAAGAGAAATCTACATAACTAGGTAAGTGAATGAAACCCTCATCATGTTATTATTGTTCAGATATGATGATGCAAGTTCTGGTTTATGCATCCATATGATTATGCAATGCCAAAAAGATACAGTAGACATAGTGATTTACAAAGTTAATTGCGATATGTATGCATGGGTGTATACCTATTGCAAGATAGGATTTTTGTTAACTGCAGGTACTCATGGCAGACAAGTGGTTCATTAAATGTCAAGAGGAATTGAGTAGGCCTATGTTCTCTTCTCAGAGGGGGGTCCTGTTCAAGTATGGAGCAATTACAGATACCCATCAGGGGAGCACCAATCTGGAGGCCTGGTCAGCTAAGCTAAATGATGGGCATGACAAGAGTCCTGTGCTGGACATGGTATTTGTGTCAGGAATGTGGAACGCTGCTGGTTTCCCATATTCCATGGAATCTTCGGAGCTGGTTATAGAATGTGCCCGGAATTATAGTCCTCAGACGAGGCAAGTGGTAAAGCATGGGAGGATATATGCAGACCTCTCCATCAAGGGTCTCTCCCAGACACTTGGACTGCCACTGGGCAGTAAAGTTAAGAGCGTGGACCTCAAGAAGTCAGGAAAAGAGTATGAGGCCAACAAGAAATCAGCCAAGAAGAACATGTATCAATGGCAGGCTGAGAACAACACATATCCTACAGCAGCCAAACTTCCTTTGCACATGTTCAAGTATGATTTCAGTGAGGAGTACCAATATATGATTGCACTCCTAAACAGGGTAACAGGCCAGCCTGATGCTAGTAATTTCAGAGATTGGATGTATAGAATAATAATGATGTGTCTATATTCAGAGATCAAGCCACTGTGGGGCCAAATAATAAGTGATGCTCTGCATGAGCAGCTGATGAACTTGGGAGGTTCAAATTGTGCATTTTATATGACATCTTACATTATTTATTCTTGTGCTTATAAAGGCACTTTTGATGCCTTAGTTACGGATGGAAGGCTCACAGGCACAAATGCTGCATACATCTGGGATCATCATCCCCAGCTGCAAAGAACCAACTACCTCAGAGACTACAAACTGGTCAATGATGCATTTTCTATGCATCTGGTAAGGACCATGGAAGAGGACAAAACAAAAAGATTGAGCATGGAAGCTCAAGAAATGGTTTACAGGCATGGAGCCTGGTATATCCAGTTTGCAACCTTTTCTTACATAAGGGTTGAGGGTTTTGAGGAACATCCCCTCATGCTGCCAAGGTATCCTACCGATGCAGTATTATTAATGGAATTTATCAGGCGGGGCTCCGTGATGATAAAAATGTACAAGGACGCCAAGAAGATGCCACCAATTTTGTTCCTAGTCAGCATTGGCAACTATATGTGCCCTGATTCTAACAATATAAAGAAGGTGATGGTCACCCTGAATAAAATGAATCTGCAGCCTTTCCCAATAACAAGACCATATGATCCTTACGGCAGGATACAAAAGATACTAGGAAAGCCTATTCATCAGTGGCACCTAGAAGATTTTTGGGCTGACTACGAAGATGAGGTAGAAGCCAGGAGAAGAAGGTACCAGAGGTTGACTCTGAACCAAGTTAGAACATTTGATTGCATCTCCCTTCCCCAACAATTGAAGAAGGATGATGGTAGGATAATGGCAGATGAGTATGAACAAAAGAAGATATACAATGACACTATCTCTGCACCTGACCTCACCATGCAGGAAGACATATCTTTGGACCCATTCATTGCCAGGACCATACAACTGACTCAAGCTTGGGTTGATGAGCAGGTGGAGGCATTGAAAAAGAAAGGTGTTGCCATTACGGTGGAGAACAAAAAGAAGGGATAGGATATTCCTGGGGAGGTGTATGATGACTTCCTGCTTGAGAAAAGGAAGACTAAGGGAGATAAGTTACCTCCAAAACAACAACAGAGCAAAAGACCCCCAAGGGGCAAGAAAGTGGATAAACAACCCAAAGGAGTTATAATCGACAGGGCAGTATTTACAGCTGAGGAGGCAGCCGGATCAGGATCAGGATTAGGATCAGAGTCAGAATCCCCTCCAAAGAAAGAAAAGCCCAAGAAGAGTAAGATAGCAGAGGCTGGAATAATTGAGACCTTAGAAGTGGGTCAATCCTCATGGAAGAGGAGCCTGAAGAGGAAGAGGCTCCGTTAATAATAAAAAGAAAGAGGAGAGCTCCACAGGTGCTGGTCTCTACCACACCTAAGAAACAAAGAACCTCCATGAGAGGTGGAATAAGTGAACCCCCTACACTATTACAAGGGGCAGGTAGTGAAGCACCAAGGGAACTTTAGCACAATGTTCCACTTCCTACCATAGTCAAGTTCAAAACTGAACCTGCAGAAGAGCAAATGAAAGAAGCCTCCCAGACACAAGCAGAAGGACATGTCTCACTTGATGAGACAATAAATCTATCTGACAATGAGGTAGTGCAGGATGTGGCTGCACAGAAGATGGAAACACTTGCTGCGGATATAAGTATGACTCCTCACAAGCCTCCACTAGTTCAAACTGTGCTTGAGGAGATGAAACAAGCAGAAGAAGAGCAAGAAAAGAGCCCAGAGTAGGTAGCTCAAGAGATAGGGCTAGATACATTGATTACAGAGGTGACAAGTCCTGTAGTGGTGGACCTGACAGAAAAATAGGATGCAAGTCCTGAATAGCCAGCGAGATCACCTAATAAAGGCCACCCAACAGAAGAGATAGAGATGGCAGAGTTAGAGGGCCATGCTCTTGAGTTAGGCCAACAAAGACCACATGATACATCAGAGGAACCTGCTATAGTAGAGGTTCAGGAAGCTAAGGCTGATGAGAAGAAGGAAGCACTAGAGGATCCAGCTACCAAAATACAGGAGGTTGATAGTGCAGGCTCGGAAGAAGTAATAGCTGCAGAACAACCACTAGCACCTCAGGCAGAATCCCCAGTATCTAGTGCAGTGGATAAGCAACAAGGGGAAGAATTGGGAACAGATGAAGTAATGATGGAGAAAGATCATGATCAGCATGATCTACATACAGATACACCGCAGGGTTCCCTACACCAAGAAGATGCTCCCCCAGAGAAGGAAATTCCTCAACAGGAGGAGGTACCGCAAGATCAACAACAAAGCGAGTATCAAGAAGAAGAAAAGAAAAAGTCACCATCTCCACAACATCTACTGATAGAAATAGGAGATATGGGTGAGCATCATGATGATGCTGAAAAACATGATCAGGTACCTCCATGGTTAGCAAAAGAAGTGAATATTGAGGAAGAACTTGAAATTCAAGAATTCGATGTCTCCACCTTGTTCTCCGCGGACATAATGAAACCCAGGAGGAAGGCCAGAATGACATCGGCCATCAAAAGAGATTCGGCCACCGGGAGAAGGACCGCACAAATTGCCATACCTACGGTGGAGAAAGAAAAAGATAAGATCACTGTTGATGAATTTCAAATCAGCACAGTGGATTTAGGCTTTGCCAATGAAGACCAAGAAGGTCAGGAGGGCAAAGACATTATTGACTCTCTAATTCAAAAGGTGAAAAGAGAGAAGGAGAAGAATAAGCAACATAAGGAGCACATTGCTCAGTTGCATGCCTATATCAAAGGACTGACCAATCCTGATGATACCACAACTGAACATGCAGTCCCATTGTTTGCCATTTCTCAGGAAGAGGTAAATAAATTAAACCTCATGAAGCATGAGGCGTCTGTGATAAGGAAATGGATGTCATCCGCATTGGATGATGCTGTAGAAATAATGAAAGCCTCTCTAAAGAGGTGGAGCATACTAAGTGATTCCAAGACCAAGGTGGATAAATTACAGATGCAGACCGGGAAAAGGTCTTATAAATTGGAAAAGGTCTTGAGCCTTTTAGGGGAAATAAAGGGGATAAATCCTCAACTGCTTATCAGTAAGCAGGTGCTAAATATTAATACCGCATTATTGATAGATATCTGGTACAAGGACATTCAGTTTGTTTGCGGAGTCCTCAAAAGATGCAAGAATAAGCTAAGAGATATCAGCATGAGGCTACGTGATTTAATGGCAGAAGAGGCAATGATATTAGAAGCATTGGAAGGCAAGGTGGAAGGTAAAATAGAAAATCAAGATGAAGAGTCCACCATCAAGGTTGTACACATCAACTTCCAATCAGAGGTAGATGGTCCACCTGTCCACTTGACAGAAGAACTTATAGATAAAATAATGAGGATCAAGGTCCAGATGGAGAAATATAATGAAGCACTGCAGGACAGGAAAAATAAGCTGGATAACAGCAGAGACAAGTATGAAGCACATAAACACGCCATTGTCAAAGCAAAAACTCAAGATGGCAGAGGGATAGATTAGGTTGTGCATTCATATGAGCAGATCCGAAGTAGTATGCAGCCCCATATGCAGCATCATCATCATCAGGATAGCAAAAGTTTAGAAAGCGATGCACATGATGATGACCCGCATGAATCAGCTGAGGAGCATGATGAAGACACATCATGAAGGGGATATAAGCATAAGTAGTATAGATAGTTGCCAGCTGGCAACTTGTGCCATTTTTTAAAGGTTGACAAAGTCAAGTGAATCATGACTGTGGATTTGTATTGAAAAATCAGGATCGTAGATTCCTCACCTTATTCTATAAAAGGTGGTGGAATGCCTTATTGAAAACATTTGAAACTTAATTGAAATCTGTTTGCTGAAATATTCAAAGCTCATTTCAAAGCTATTGTATATGTACATGTCTTTTGCATACTTAATGAAAGAGAAGAGTATTTAGATTACAAATCTTCGTAAATCTTAAGTAATTTGTGTCTGAATTCTAGATATATGCTTTGATTTGCTGCATCCCTTGGAGTGCTCATCATGTTGCATGTATTGTTTTCATTCATCATCCTCTGAAGTTTGCATCAATTGTATCTAGCTGTGGAATATCCTGGTGAACATATGGTTTGATTTCTTCTCCTCATGACAGTATCAAGTATGTATGTGGATCAATAGCTAAAGGTTCAACCTTAAATTGAAGTATTCCTTTTAGTTTCTTTTAAATTTCAGAGCATTTCATCTCCATAATTGCAAATAATTGATGATCTTAAGCAAATAACACAAATATGCAGACATCTCGTAGATAATTGTAAATATTTAGCATATTTGAATACACAGCATGTACAATTGAAAATATCATGCAAAGATTGAGGTATTTCTACATCTTTTCATCAAGCAACTGCATAATATGACTTCTTTGTAAAGAATTTCTGTAGGAATGTCATGATGATGATAAATTTCCACGTAAGGCCCCAAAATGGAAACAACAACTCACATTAACCTCTGAGTGACTTCAGACGATTAAGACCTAATCACCAGAGACTTGGGATCCTAAAATCTTTGAATTCATAGTATCTTTCAAGATGAATAAAGGTTAATGTGTACTTTTATTCTATGTTTGTTTATGACTAACATCATGACCAACATAAATTGACGCTAGAAGGAGGGCCTAATCTAAAATACCATGCTCATCATCATTATTCTCAGGTTTGATGACGCAGAGAGAAAGGTAACCCCCGATCGTCTGTGAATTTCAAAAAATTACGTAAATATTTACTGTAAAAGGCCCGTATAGGCTCATTCTGTGTAAAGATTTCCAGATCTCACATAAATAGCTTTACAGTAGATCATTCTGAATTCACTCATATTGCCCAAAGATATGTAAATTTGTTCAAGCTTTGAAGGATTTAGGTCTTAGAAACTTGAAATCCTGTGCTAGGGGTCATTATACCCCAAATATCCTGTCATATTTGCAGTATCTTCACAAATATCTCGTAAATATCCAGTCTGATCAGCCATCTGACTGCAAATATCACCTCATCTGGTGAAATCCAGCCAATATTTGCAAAGTTTTAGCCAATTTGCCTCAAAATTGTGAAATCCTGGCTCACAGGATAAATACCAGGTCTAGACCTAGTGGAATTTTTGAAGAATTGCCTGTTAGAGGTTTCAGACCTAGGACTGTAGACATTCATCATACTCCGGAGTCTAGTGCACCAGGAGCTTCACCAGAACCTCCTCCTGTAACTCCTGGTGGTTTACAAATACCTTCTAAAGTATCTGTGACACCTCCAGTTCAGCCTCAGGGTGTACCGTTAGTCCAACCTCAGCCAGCTGCACCACCAGCTCAACCTCCTCAGGTTGCAATGTCTTTCTTTGCAGCAGAGTCACCTTTGACCTTCACTGCATATCATGAGTTACCAAAGAATCTGGACAAACTTTGTCCAAAATATCATCCTTATCAAGATGCTGATGATCATATCAGGACATTTAAGGAAGCTTGCTATAGAGCTAGAATAGAACATCAAGATGTGGTGTGTAGGTTATTTCCTTTTTCCTTAGGGGAAGAGGCTTATAATTAGTTTATTAGTCTTGGCCAAGCCTCTGTTGGTTCATGGGCTGTCTTAGAGAAAGCCTTTCTTGACAGGTTCAAGGTCCCTATTGATCCATCTATGAATTACCATATGTTTGCTACAATAAAAAGATTTAAGAATGAGCCTATTGCTAATTTCAATGCTAGGTTCTAGAAAATGTTGTCCAAGTTAGTTGCTCCATATGTAGTATCTGATGCCTCTGCCAAGAGTATCTATTATTCAGCCCTAGATCCATTAACTTCCATGTTCATCAGGAGAACACATCCTGAGATCACTACATTGACAGGAGCTTTTCAAGAAGCTATCAAAGTAAATCAGCAGCCGATACCTACTCCTACCCCAAATATGGCATTTCCTACATTGCCTGGCATGCATTCACAATATCCTGCATCATATACTGCACAGTATCCTGCACAATATCCTAATGGAGCAGTGATACCTCCAGTAGTCATGCCTGCACCTTTGCAAGTACCTCCACTAAGCATTATGCCCCCTCCTAATGGAAATGGCCAATTGCCACAATATCCTGCACAAGCTCAGACACCTCAGGGTACTGATTTGTCTAACAATAACCATGGATCCTCTTTCTTCAAGCCTCAAACTAAAAATGTGGTAGCCAAAGCTCAAGAAGAAAAGGAAGAGATTAAAGAAATTTCTGCTCAACTGAGAAAACTCACCACAGAGGTAACACATTTGAGAAACCAAGGTTTCTATTCCCAGTTGAACCAGAATAGAAATTATTCCAATGATAGGTTGAATTATCCTGACAGAGGGTATAACACCAATAATTTCAACAATAATGGTGGAAGTAACAATAATCCTTAGAGACAGCCCAGAGTATGGAACTCTAGGCCAAATAATGGCTCACTACCATCACCCCTAGATAATCAGCCTCCTGGTGAAGCCAAACAGACTACTAGAGTCAATCTCGCTGAAGCAGCCCTTACTAATTGGTGTAGGATCCACAATACCAATGCACATGCAGAATTAGACTATCCACAATTTAGAATTGTTGCTAGCATCTTTCAGACTGAAGTGTCTAATACTTCTGGAAATCCACCTCATGCAGAAGGAAACGAGATTGTTCCTTGTGGATATGACTCAGCTTTTGTGCTAGAAGCTTATACCAATCAACCTCATCAAAGTTATAACCAGGTATGTGAGGAATCTGCCTTAACCTTTGAAACAAATTATGTTTTCCCCTTTGAGGATGAAAATGAACCTGCAAGAGAACATGAGGAAGTACATGCATATCAACAGCAATATCCTGGTAAGCATAATTATAACTTGAGGAGTAATGCCAACAGACCTACTGGTCCATTGACATCATCTCTCCCCCCGAACAATTTCAACACACCTCCTGATCCTAAAACTAGTAATAACCCTAGATTCCCCAAGGTAAATGCTCAGTACTTGTCACCTTAGAACACAGGATCAAAGGTTACAAATACACCTCATGAATCTAACAAGTTAGTCACCTATCTAGCTGATGAAATGAAGAAAATTAAGATCAGCCTGCCCCTGTCTGAGTTACTGAAAACTCCTGCCATCAAAAGGGCATTCATGAAATCACTAGATGACCCTGCTCCTAAAGAGGATAGTCATCTTTCAAGTCAATCCAGTGGCAAGGATCATGCTGCTAGGGATAATATTATCAAGCCTAAAGTGTCAGCTATAGTCCAAGCTACAGAAACCTACCACATGACCTTGTATAGGGATAAGACTGAATCACCTTCGTTCCTCCTAACCATAAGAATGTTCAGCAAGAATCTACACAACTGTTTGGTTGATTCAGGAGCATCCACTAATGTTATGCCACTGTCAATATGTAATGCCTTAGGACTACATCCTACTAAATCCCTGAAGAAGGTGACATAGTTAGACAAAACAGAGGTAAGTGTAGTAGGAGAGTTAACTCATATCCACATGCAACTAGCATCTGATCCTAGGATCTAGTATTCCATTGATATTCAGGTAGTTGACATACCTGATACTTACGGGATGTTGCTTAGTCGAGACTGGTCCAAGACACTCAATGGATATATGTCCACAGATTTCAGTCACATGTGGTTACCATGGAAGGGTATACCTAACCAGATCAGGATTGATGCTGAGCCAAGAATGAAACATATGATCATTGAATACAACCAAACAAATGAGATCCTGTACGTAGATGTAGAGCCTGGAGTCTATTGCATCAGGCCACAGACTATCAAAATAGAAGAGATCCTAATGCTTGGTCTTCATCATCATCATGATGATGATCATCAAGAAGATATGCCAATCATAGAACCTGATAATAATCCTGATAATGAGAATGAAATAGACTGCTTCAGAGACTTTGAGATGCATCTGTCTAATCAAGTAAAACATTGTCAATTATTAAATATACCTGCTGATGATATTTTGATTGATGGATGGTGCAGATTACATGATGAAGCACATTCAGAAAAGACTTGTGAAACATGCTTAGATATGATGATGCTAGAGCAAACATGTAGTGAGGCATCATCATCATACTCCGAGGTAAATGCTACATCTGATGATGATGACGATACTAATTCTTATTTGTCTTCTATAGGAACTGAAGAACTAACAGATCATGATGAAGATCATATCCTGAAAATAGAAGAAGTTCTGGTGTCTGACCAGATAAACAATGAAATAAAAGAAAAGATCACCCCTGGTAGTGATTGCTTTATGGAACCAGATTATGAGTTGTCTGATGAAGACAAAGGTAGTGACTTGACTATGTTTGAAGAATTTCTAGTAAATGAAATAAAGAAGATGACACAACAGCATAAATCTCCCCACGATGTTTTAATCAAAGATTGGTGTAGGTTGCACAAGGCACCTCACTCAGAAACAACTTGTTCACTATGTTTACATATTTTGAAAAAGTATGTAGCTGCAGATCTAGAAGATCATCCTCCTGCTGACATGAAAGAGCAAATAGAAAGGACATCAGGCTCACAAAATAAGGGAAAGAAGAAACTTGAGGATGATGATGTCCCTAGGTTAAAATGGATATCAGACGGAGCAGCAGCCAGAGCTGCAAAGAGAAAAGAAAGTTCGACTAAATGTCCTGCTAAAGATAAACCTTGGATCCTGAGGTTTGATGGGTCCAAATCCAAGCAAGGTGCTGGGGTAGGAATTGATCTGGTTGATCCAACTGGAAAATCCTATCTGGTAACTTATAGATTACAGTTTCCCTATACTAATAATGTAGCAAAGTATGAAGCTCTGATTCATGGAATGATGTTTGCTCATAAGAAGAAAGTGAAGATTCTGCATGTTTTCAGAGATTCAGAACTAGTGGTGAGGCAAGTAAGAGGAATTTACTCATGTAACTACAGAAAACTGTCCAATTACAGACATCGTGTATGGGACCTGATTGAGGACTTTGATGCCTTTAATATCACTCATGTACCAAGAGAACAAAACCATAGGGCAGATGCACTTGCCCAAGCTGCCAGTCCATTGGAGCCACTGTCTATATCTGGTTTGAAGAGATTTTTAGTAGAACTGGTGTCAGTACCTTTAGTACCTAATAATGTGACTAACCTCTAGGTGTTTGATGATGATCAGCACATTCTGGACTTCATTTCAAATAAAGACATATTTGAAGCTTAGATTATAGACGAGAATGGCATGGAAGATCATGTATGGGAAGAAGATGAGATATTAGAGCTACCTAGTAACAGGATCCCCAAAGGTATGATTGAATTAGAAAGGGCCTTTGATTTGGATAATATGCTTAAACAGAAGGATCTGCCCAAGGCAGATGGAGGTCAGTATTCACAAGTGAATATTGGACAAGCTGATGACAAGAAAAATGTCTTGTTGGGTAAGGTTTGCACACCAGAAGAGTTAGAAGGAATAACCCAGGCCCTCAAGGATTACATACATGTAATAGCATGGACTTATGGTGAGTTGAAGACATATGACACCTCTGTCATAACTCATACTATACCTCTCAAGCCAAATGCTAAACCTTTCAGACAAAAGCAGAGGCCAGTCAATGCCTTGCTTGAACCAATAATTCTCGAAGAAGTCAAGAAATTGTTAAACGCCAAGATAATATTTCCTATGAGGCACTCCACTTGGGTGGCGAATCTCATGCCAATCAGAAAGAAGAATGGAGACATCAGGTTATGTGTAGATTTCAGGAACCTGAACAGAGCATCAGAAAAGGACAATTATCCTTTACCCTCATTGGATGAAGTCCTGCAGATTGTAAATGGAGCCAAAATGATGTCCTTCTTGGACGGTTTTTCAGGATACAACCAAGTGATGGTTGATAAAATTGACAGATTAAAAACTGCCTTCATCACAAAGTGGGGGATATTTGCATATAGACGTATGCCATTCAAACTCATAAATGCTGGAGCTACATTCCAGCGAGCAATGGACATAGCCTTCGAAGGCTTAATAGGAAAATGTATAGTCATTTACATGGATGACTTGACAGTATTCTCCAAGGAAAGGGAGAATCATGTTGCTGATCTCAGGAGTGTACTTAAAAAGTGTGAGGAATACGTAATATCCTTGAACCCCAAGAAGTGCATATTTGGGGTGACAACAGGAAAGTTATTAGGCCACCTGATCACAGAAGATGGAATTATCATTGATCCTGATAGGGTGGAGTCTATCATGAAGTTACAACTTCCAGGAAGCAAAAAGGAACTCAAGTCTTACTTTGGCAAGATAAATTTTATGAGGAAGTTCATCACTGGCTTTGCTGAGATTGTCAGACCTCTAAATGCTATGTTGAAAAAGGATGCACAGATTGAGTGGACACCAGAGGCCAAAGCTGCATTTGAAGATATAAAGAAAGCCATTTCAGATGCCCCTGTCCTTATCAGTCCAGACTACACAAAAGATTTTTACATATATTCATTTGCTTTAGAACATACCTCTACAGCAGTGTTAACTCAGAGAAATGAAGAGAAAGAAGAGAAACCAATTGCTTTCATGAGCTGTCCTTTCAGAGATGCTGAATTGAGATATGTAGATGTTGAGAGATAGGCACTTGCATTAGTCAGAGCAGTAAAGAAATTCAGACACTGCATACTGAGAAGCAAAGTGATTGTTGTGGTACCAGATGCAGCAGTGAAGATGCTGCTGATGCAAAGTGAACCTGGTGAAAAAAGAGCCAAATGGATTACTGTATTACAAGAGTATGATATGGAAATTACACCAATGAAGATGGTAAGAGGCACAAGCTTTGAGCCAGATGATATCTAAGATTGATCCAAACATCACTAGTCAGCAATATGTGATCAATGAGAAAGACAATAAAGAGTGGTATTCAGATATCAGGCACATCCTGATTACTGGAAGATGTCCATCAAGAATGCAGGCTTCACAGAGAAGAGCCTTAAAGATAAGATCCCAAAAGTATATGTTGAAGGGAGGAACCCTATTCAAGAAGAATTATGAAGGAATATACCTAAGATGCTTAGAAAAGCCAGAAGCAAATAAGGTCCTGTCAGAACTACATGACAAGTTCGGAACGACACATGGATCAGCATTGGCCACAACACATGCAATCCTCAGAGCAGGATATTACTGGCCTACAATTTTTAAAGACACAGCTGATCATGTTAAATGTTGTTATGTTTGCCAAGTTGCTGCCAACAGAGAGAAATATGCTGCACAACCATTGCAGCCAGTAATGGAAGAATGCCCATTTGCACAGTGGGGCATGGACTTCATAGGACCAATTAATCCTCTGTCCTCCTTAGGGCATAGGTATGTTTTAACAATTACTGAATATTGTACTAGATGGACTAAGGCTATTAGCAGCAAAACTTGCACTGTAGATGATGTCATTAAATTTATGGAGAGCAACATTGTCACTAGGTATGGAATTCCTTATGCTTTGGTAAGTGATAATGGGTCTGCATTCACTTCAACTAAATTGTCAAGTTGGGCTTTTGACCATGGGATTATACTCAAGTTTTCATCCAACTATTATCCCCAAGGGAATGGATTAGCAGAATCCACCAACAAAAATCTACTGAATATCATAAGAAAATTAATAGAGAAAAATCCTAGAGAATGGAACTCATTTCTAAAGTATGCCTTATGGGTTGACAGAACTAGAATAAAAACTGCATTAGGAAACTCGCCCTTCCAGCTAGTATATGGGGTGGATCCCATCCTCCCTGTAAACTTAAAGATTCCTACTTTGCAGTTTGCCCAAGAATACCTAGGCATAGACAATAAGCAAGAGGTCAGGTTGCTTTAGTTGATGCACCTGGAAGAAAAAAGGAGTCAAGCAATTGACCAGTTTGCAAAACATCAGTCTGTTGTCAAACGCTGGTTTGACAAGAGAGCCAGAGTTAAAGCTTTCAGGATATTTGATTTAGTCCTGATGTGGGATAAGGCCCATGAAAAGAAAGGTGACCATGGTAAGTTTGATAAATTGTGGATAGGTCCCTTTCAAATTTCTGAGATACTAGGAGACAGTACTTATAGGCTTAAGAACCTGACAGGTGAGGATGTCCCATTGCCAGTCAATGGACAATTCCTCAAACATTATTTCCAAGCTTAAATGATTTCATAACAGTCATATGTATCATATTGTATATTTATATAGTTGTTCGTACAGTGTGTTTGTTTTGTTTTGTTGGTTGGGACCTTGTTCTGGTAAGTCAGGATGATGCACTTCATCACCCCAGAAAATAACTAAATTGTTGAGATTCAAGTGATGAGATCACATTTAGACATAGGTTATGATTCATTCTAAGAAGTGTCCATGATCAGGTTAGTGATATCTTTTCATCAGGGTGCCTTTTCTTGGTCAAAGTGAATCAATCACAATGAAACACCTAACAGCCTTGGGTTTGCTGAGCACACGAGTATAGGTGTTAAGTGAAAAATCTAAAGGGACTCCCTTGCTACCAATACAATCTCCAACCTAAAGCTGCAAGTGACTATACCTTGTACAAATGAGCTGACATGATGATACCAGATATGAATTTTAAAAAGAGAAAATCAGAAAAGAAATAAAATTAGGCCACCTAAGTAACTCTACCGGGGCTATAGACGCCTACTGGCAGTGGGGCTCTACTTAGGGAGATTGTATAGATAACCTTGTCGGGGCTATAGACGCTTGCTGGTAGCAAGGCTCTATCCAGGTTGGCTATGAGGGATGATCTCCAACTATGTAGTTTAATACCAGTTACTTATGTTTTCAACTCGCTTTCAAGATGAAGATAATTAATCATATGCACACACACCTGATCCTTTGTTAGCATTGTTATCATGATGAAATTTTATCATTCAGAAGATCATGATACTTATACTTAGACGGAATTAAAATACTATAGATGAATGTGATCACATCACTTGAATCATTGGAATTTGTTTGTTTTCTTTGGTGGCAAGTTGTTGTGTGGTTGCACAACACGCCCCATTTTGACTTGGCAAAACAGGGACCTAACTTTTTGGCTTGGCTTGTGTTGTCTGCTTTTTGGCGATTTGGTAAAAAGTAAGTCATGTGCATGATCATGTAGAGTCAGGATGAGGTAAGTCACCATTATGAGGTCATTCTGTCAAAATTTGTATTTCATTTCTATGACCTCATATTTTGAAAGAGCATTAAATTCCATGCAGGTTTGCCTTTTACATCACCCTGATATTCATCAGGATGTGAGAGTTATGAACAGTCAAAATTTCAGTCAAACCTGATGTTCGTAAGAGGAGGAATCATATTTTCGTAACCTCAGTAAATTTTTCTCGTCATCATCATATTTTGAAACATCCCCCGATATGTCATGTGGCTCAAATATCCAGACGTCAACTTTAAGTGGTAGTAAATCTTCCCCGTCAAGCGGTCTTTTGCATCGCGAACGTCATGTTTTCAAATGTAACCCGATATTTCTTAATATCCTCATGACGTGAAATATCACCCTTAGCAAATATCCTGATGACGTCATCCAAACCAGATAAACGAAGAAACAAACATGATGATGACATCATCATCACATTCACATTTCGACAGGATATTTTCCAAACATGATCATGTTCACCTAATATGACGATGATGTCATGATGCCTTACCAATACAAAGAACGACTATCAGGATGACGTCATCCTGATATTCCAAAAGAGAGACATGTAAGTTTGTCTCGTCATCATCATATTTTGAAACATCACCTGATACACCGAAATATCCTCCTGATGTATTAAACATAAACAAAGGCGCTTTTGTCACCCGAATCTTGTCGCGATAACAATTCCAATAAGGAAGGAGGATGATATTGAAACTCAACCCGATATTGGCGAATATCATCCTGCCCTCATGATACCCTGTCATATGGATATCCCCCCACTCCCATTGCCGCCATTATCATTTAATGCATGCAGACATGGTAGGTAGTTCCCGCTGACCCCGGAACCCAATGAAACACCTGGTGAGATCCTGCGTTTTCACACGAATAATCAAGGAATGTAATCTAACTTGTCAGAGTTGCCCTAAATGTACCCTAACTGTGAGGTTAAAAGGTAATTCAACCACCATTTTCACATTTACCTTACGATAAAATTGTTTTACAGAGCACCAGCTACTGTTGCACGATTTGAGCTCATAGACAGAAGGAAAGAGGTGATCATCAGCTGAATTCAGAGTGTCTTGGCAATCTACTGGTATAAAAGACAAATCTGCATAACCAAGTAAGTGAATGAAACCCTCATCATGTTATTATTATTCAGGTATGATGATGCAAGTTCTGGTTTATGCATCCATATGATTATGCAATGCCGAACAGATACAGTAGACATAGTGATTTATGAAGTTAATTGCGATATGTATGCATGGGTGTATACCTGTTGTAAGATAAGATTTTTGTTAACTGCAGGTACTCATGGTAGAAAAGTGGTTCATTAAATGTCAAGAGGAATTTAGTAGGCCTATGTTCTCTTCTCAGAGGGGGGTCCTGTTCAAGTATGGAGCAATTACAGATACCCATCAGGGGAGCACCAATCTGGAGGCCTGGTCAACTAAGCTGAATGATGGGTATGACCAGAGTCCTGTGCTGGACGCGGTATTTGTGTCAGGAATGTGGAACGCTGCTGGTTTCCCATATTCCATGGAATCTCTAGAGCTGGTTATAGAATGTGCCCAGAATTATAGTCCTCAGATGAGGCAAGTGGTAAAGCATGGGAGGATATATGTAGACCTCTCCATCAAGGGTCTCTCCCAGACACTTGGACTGCCACTGGGCAGTAAAGTTAAGAGCGTGGACCTCAAGAAGTCAGGAAAAGAGTATGAGGCCAACAAGAAATCAGCCAGGAAGAACATGTATCAATGGCGGGCTGGGAACATCACATATCCTGCAGTAGCCAAACTTCCTGTGCACATGTTCAAGTATGATTTCAGTGAGGAGTACCAATATATGATTGCACTCCTAAACAGGGTAACAGGCTAGCCTAATGTTGGTAATTTCAGAGATTGGATATACAGAATAATAATGATGTGTTTATATTCAGAGATCAAGCCACTGTGGGGCCAAATAATAAGTGATGCTCTGCATGAGCAGCTGATGAACCTAGGAGGTTCAAATTGTGCATTTTATATGACATCTTACATTGTTTATTCTTGTGCTTATAAAGGCACTTTTGATGCCTTAGTTATGGATGGAAGGCTCACAGGCACAAATGCTGCATACATCTGGGATCATCATCCCCAGCTGCAGAGAACCAACTACCTCAGAGACTACAAACTGGTCAATGATGCATTTTCTATGCATCTGGTAAGGACCATGGAAGAGGACAAAACAAAAAGATTGAGCATGGAAGCTCAAGAAGTGGTTTATAGGCATGTAGCCTAGTATATCCAGTTTGCAACCTTTTCTTACATAAGGGTTGAGGGTTTTGAGGAACATCCCCTCATGCTGCCAAGGTATCCTACCGATGCAGTATTATTAATGGAATTTATTAGGCAGGGCTCCGTGATGATAAAAATGTACAAGGACGCCAAGAAGCTGCCACCAATTTTGTTCCCAGTCAGCATTGGCAACTATATGTGCCCTGATTCTAACAATATAAAGAAGGTGATGGTCACCCTGAATAAAATGAATCTGCAGCCTTTCCCAATAACAAGACCATATGATCCTTACGGCAGGATACTGAAGATACTAGGAAAGCCTATTCATCAGAGGTACCTAGAAGATTTTTGGGCTGATTGCGAAGATGAGGCAGAAGCCAGGAGAAGAAGGTACCAGAGGTTGACTCTGAACCAAGTTAGAACATTTGATTGCATCTCCCTTCCCCAACAATTTAAGAAGGATGATGGCAGGATAATGGCAGATGAGTATGAACAAAAGAAGATATATAATGACACTATCTCTGCACCTGACCTCACCATGCAGGAAGACATATCTTTGGACCCATTCATTGCCAGGACCATACAACTGACTCAAGCTTGGGTTGATGAGCAGGTGGAGGCATTGAAAAAGAAAGGTGTTGCCATTACAGTGGACAACAAAAAGAAGGGACAGGATATTCCTGGGGAGGTATATGATGACTTCCTGCTTGAGAAAAGGAAGACTAAGGGAGATAAGTTACCTCCACCACAACAATAGAGCAAAAGACCCCCAAGGGGCAAGAAAGTGGATAAACAACCCAAAGGGGTTATAATCGACAGGGCAGTATTTACAGCTGAGGAGGCAGCCGGATCAGGACCAGGATTAGGATCAGAGTCAAAATCCCCTCCAAAGAAAGAAAAGCCCAAGAAGAGTAAGACAGCAGAGGCTGGAATAACTGAGACCTTAGAAGTGGGTCAATCCTCGGGGAAACGTAATACCGAGGATATCCTCATGGAAGAGGAGCCTGAAGAGGAAGAGGCTCCGTTAATAATAAAAAGAAAGAGGAGAGCTCCACAGGTGCTGGTCTCTATCACACCTAAGAAACAAAGAACCTCCATGAGAGGTGGAATAAGTGAACCCCCTATACTATTACAAGGGGTAGGTAGTGAAGCACCAAGGGAACTTCAGCACAATGTTCCACTTCCTACCATAGTCAAGTTCAAAACTGAACTTGCAAAAGAGCAAACGAAAGAAGCCTCCCAGACACAAGCAGAAGGACATGTCTCGCTTGATGAGACAATAAATCTGTCTGACGATGAGGTAGTGCAGGATGTGGCTGCACAGAAGATGGAAACACTTGCTGTGGATTTAAGTATGACTCCTCACAAGCCTCCACTAGTTCAAACTGTGCTTGAGGAGATGAAACAAGCAGAAGAAGAGCAAGAAAAGAGCCCAGAGCAGGTAGCTCAAGAGATAGGGCTAGATACATTGATTACAGAGGTGACAAGTCCTGTAGTGGTGGACCTGATAGAAAAATAGGATGCAAGTCCTGAACAGCTAGCAGGATCACCTGATAAAGGCCACCCAACAGAAGAGATAGAGATGGCAGAGTCAGAGGGCCATGCTCTTGAGTTAGGCCAACAAAGCCCACATGATACATCAGAGGAACCTTCTATAGTAGAGGTTCAGGAAGCTAAGGCTGATGAGAAGAAGGAAGCACTAGAGGATCTAGCTGCCAAAATACAGGAGGTTGATAGTGTAGGCTCAGAAGAAGTAATAGCTGCATAACAACCGCCAGCACCTTAGGCAGAATCCCCAGTATCTGGTGCAGTGGATAAGCAACAAGGGGAAGAATTGGGAATAAATGAAGTAATGATGGAGAAAGATCATGATCAGCATGATCTACATACAGATACACCACAGGGTTCCCCACACCAAGAATATGCTCCCCCAGAGAAGGAAATTCCTCAACAGGAGGAGGTACCACAAGATCAACAGCAAAGCGAGCATCAAGAAGAAGAAAAGGAAAAGTCACCATCTCCACAACATCTGTTGATAGAAATGGGAGATATGGGTGAGCATCATGATGATGCTAAAAAACATGATCAGGTACCTCCATGGTTAGCAAAAGAAGTCAATATTGAGGAAGAACTTGAAATTCAAGAATTCGATGTCTCCACCTTGTTCTCCACGAACATAATGAAACCCAGGAGGAAGGCCAGAATGACATCGGCCATCAAAAGAGATCTGGCCACCGGGAGAAGGACCACACAAATTGCCATACCTGTGGTGGAGAAAGAAAAAGGTAAGATCACTGTTGATGAATTTCAAATCAGCACAGTGGATTTAGGCTTTGCCAATGAAGACCAAGAAGGTCAGGAGGGAAAAGACATTATTGACTCTCTAATTCAAAAGGTGAAAAGAGAGAAGGAGAAGAATAAGCAACATAAGGAGCACATTGCTCAGTTGCATGCCTATATCAAAGGACTGACCAATCCTGATGATACCACAACTGAACATGCAGTCCCATTGACTGCCATTTCTCAGGAAGAGGTAAATAAATTAGACCTCATGAAGCATGAGGCGTCTATAATAAGGAAATGGATGTCATCCGCATTGGATGATGCTGTAGAAATAATGAAAGCCTCTCTGAAGAGGTGGAGCATACTAAGTGATTCCAAGACCAAGGTGGATAAATTGCAGATGCAGACTGGGAAAAGGTCTTATAAATTGGAAAAGGTCTTGAGCCTTTTAGGGGAAATAAAGGGGATAAATCCTCAACTGCTTATCAGTAAGCAGGTGCTAAATATTAATACCGCATTATTGATAGATATCTAGTACTAGGACATTCAGTTTGAATGCGGAGTCCTCAAAAGATGCAATAATAAGCTAAGAGATATCAGCGTGAGGCTACATGATTTAATGGCAGAAGAGGCAATGATATTAGAAGCATTGGAAGGCAAGGTGGAAGGTGAAATAGAAAATCAAGATGAAGAGTCCGCCATCAAGGCTGTACACAGCAACTTCCAATCAGAAGCAGATGGTCCACCTGTCCACTTGACAGAAGAACTTATAGATAAAATAATGAGGATCAAGGTCCAGATGGAGAAATATAATGAAGCACTGCAGGACAGGAAAAATAAGCTAGATAACAGCAGAGACAAGTATGAAGCACATAAGCACGCCATTGTCAAAGCAAAAACTCAAGATGGCGGAGGGATAGATCAGGTTGTGCATTCATATGAGCAGATCCGAAGTAGTATGCAGCCCCATATGCAACATCATCATCATCAGGATAGTGAAAGTTCAGGAAGCGACGTACATGATGATGACCCGCATGAATCAGCTAAGGAGCATGATGAAGACACATCATGAAGGGGATATAAGCATAAGTAGTATAGATAGTTGCCAGCTGGCAACTTGTGCCATTTTGTAAAGGTTGACAAAGTCAAGTGAATCATGACCGTGGATTTGTATTGAAAAATCAGAATCGTAGATCTTTTGTAACGGATTCCTCACCTTATTCTATAAAAGGTGGTGGAATGCCTTATTGAAAACATTCGAAACTTAATTGAAATCTATTTTCTAAAATATTCAGGGCTCATTTCAAAGCCATTGTATATGTACATGTCTTTTGCATACTTAATGAAAGAGAAGAGTATTTAGATTACAAATCTTCGTAAATCTTAAGTAATTTGTGTCTGAATTCTGGATATGTGCTTTGATTTGCTGCATCCCTTGGAGTGCTCATCATGTTGCATGTATTGTTTTCATTCATCATCCTCTGAAGTTTGCATCAACTGTATCTAGCTGTGGAATATCCTGGTGAACATATGGTTTGATTTCTTCTCCTCATGATAGTATCAAGTATGTATGTGGATCAATAGCTAAAGGTTCAACCTTAAATTGAAGTATTCCTTTTAGTTTCTTTTAAATTTTAGAGCATTTCATCTCCATAATTGCAAATAATTGATGATCTTAAGCAAATAACACAAATGTGCAGACATCTCGTAGATAATTGTAAATATTTAGCATATTTGAATACACAGCATGTACAATTGAAAATATCATGCAAAGATTGATGTATTTCTGCATCTTTTCATCAAGCAACTACATAATATGACTTCTTTGTAAAGAATTTCTGCAGGAATGTCATGATGATGATAAATTTCCATGTAAGGCCCCAAAGTGGAAACATCAACTCACATTAACCTTTGAGTGACTTCAGACGATTAAGACCTAATCACCGGAGACTTGGGATCCTGAATTCTTTGAATTCATAGTATCTTTCAAGATGAATAAAGGTTAATGTGTACTTTTATTCTATGTTTGTTTATGACTAACATCATGACCAACAAGAATTCTCACATTACTCTCACTGACTAGTAGAGGCGAGAGATGAGTGCTATATGTAGTTAGGGAAAATCAGATTTAGTGTCTAAAACAACAAACTAACTAAACCCTAAATAGCACCATGAAGGACAAACTAGAATGAAAATGAAAACAATGAAACTCAAATGCAAACCAAATCCACACTAGACTTGATTGATCTCCATGGCTCTTCTTGATCTTGCATGAGAATGCATGATGTCGAAGGGTTGTTGATTTCTCATTGTTGCAACATCACAGAGCTCAAACATTGCATGATTGTATGAAAATGGGTGAGAAAGCAAGAGTGTGAGGGAGCGAAAGAATCAGTGAGGGTTTGAAATTGAAATAAGAGCATCAATTTATAGATAGAGAGGAAATCAAATGGATGGCCAAGATTGAAATCTAATTATGTGATGTGTAAGTCTAGGATTAAAAGGCAATTTTAGTGCTTATGATGCATATTAAATGGGTATGACAGCAGGCCAAAATTAGAAGAATAGTGGGAATAAATGGGATTTTTAATTTATTTTGGAGAGGAAGTGCTTATGACACACAATGAATGAGGATAAAAATAGTGATGTGAGTGGGAAAGAGTAATTTAAATAATAAAATTATTTAAATCATGAGAGACAAGTGGCATTTAAATAAATACTTAATTTATTTAAATTGGATGATGGAGGAAAATGAGATTAAATAAATAAGATTTATTTAATTTGGTGGAAGAAGAGGACAAATGGAATTAAATAAATAAGATTTATTTAATTTGATGAAAGAGAAGGTTAAATGCATGAGGAATTAGTTAAATAAATTTAATTTATTTAACTAATGAGAGTGATGGAAGGGGTCATGAAGGGGACTTAGAAGAAAATATGTCGAAATGTAATGTCATAAGATATGGTCAAGTTTAGATGTCTACATTTTACCCCTCTTTGAGATGATGAGATTTATGTTGAGTAACATCATTTCAAAGAAGTTAAGGTAATGAGATGAAGATGAAAGGATAGGATGATGATGCCCTCTCGACAGGATAGGCGGGTTGGACAAACACGAGTATGCTCTTGAAATGAAATGGATTGGTCAAGAAAGAAAGATAGGGGAGTGGCTAGAAGAAGGAATGATTTGTTATGCTGCAATGAAGGTGAGCAACCATGATGTTTGATATAACACTAGACATCATACACCAAGGTATAAGGACCAAGGTGATGATGTGTCTCGTGCCCCAGTGTAATAAAACGTTGTCTAGCTACAGGATATGAATATTAGCTGCGAATGATTCGAAGTTGATACAAATGGAAGATAAAAATGATAATACACATAAGCAAGAAAGTAAGCATGCAAAATGATTCAAAAATAAACAAGGTATTTCCCCTGTCAAGCTCTAAACCAATGATTAAGTGATTGATTGCTTTTATTGATGATGATAGATGTCTGGTTTCAGGAAATGAAACATGTCGTAAAAGATGCCTAGTCTGGTTTCGACAATGCAACATCTTGTACAAGATAATTGATTGATTGAGTGATACTAGTGTTGTTGGCCATGGGATAAAAACTAGTATTTAATTGATGATTGATTGATTTAGTGTTGTCATAGTTGGGAATGATATATCCCTAGATCAACACAAGGATGCGAGAACAATATATCCCATTGATTATGATGATGATTGATTGATTTGGTTGACTACAAGATTGGAAAAAAACCAAGCATGTGATTGGATGATGTGTGTTGATTGGTTTGACTAGATTAGTATGGATTAGGGATTTAATTACATTTAGATCATTATTTGGAACTGACTTGATTGATTTTGATTGGATTGAATACTGATGATGAACTGAATTGATTAGAAGAAGTGATTTGATAAAGATTGTTTTGATTGATTGAATTGATTGGAATAATTTGATTTGATTGATTTAATTGAAAGGAAGAATTGATTTGAAGAAATTATTTGACAATTTGGTTGATTTTATTGCTTGGATTTTTGGAATATTTGATTTTTTGGGGTTTTGATATGTTTTGATTTTTTTGGATTTTCAAATGTTTTGGGATATCACTAGATGACAATTTGGGTAGCCTTTGTGCTAGATACCAATGACAAGGGAAAACCAAGTCTAGGTGCAAGGGATTGGATGAATGTATAAAAGGATAGGCAATAATGGATGGAATGGATGCACACATGAGAGGGCAAGGATGTGATCTCCAAAGGCTATGTCACATAGGAATAACATGCCCCATTCTATTTGGGATTTGACATGACAAATCTTTGATGGAGATTGGTTGTCATTGATGTCAAAAAGGTGTTCTTAGTTTGTTTGATGTCATTAGGATCAGTATAGTCAGATATGCAAATATTGTTAGAGATGAGATGCTTCTGTTTGATCAGGATATCTTCAAGTTTGTCTTAGGATGGATACTCATGTTCTTGGTGTTTGGTATTCATATTGGTCCTTGGAGTTACCAGTTTTGGTTTATAATGTTAAATCATGATCACAAGACTTGTTTGATCAGGTTGATCACATCAATTGTTGATCACATAAGATATTGATGCTAACTTGTTCATGTTGGACTTATATTCTTGATCTTCACAGGTTTGGCCTTCATGGTGTTTTTGGAATTGACAGTATGTTCATGTTTAGGTTCATGCTCAGCATGATCAAGATGCAATTCTTCATGTAACCCCAATCAAGAGAACTCACAATGTGTCTTCATATGTCCTTTGGTAAGTGAGGTCACAAGGTGACTTGCTTGGGGTTACATAAATATGTTCAAGACTTCATGTGCTTTGAGGCTGTATTATATTCATGCTCATGTTATGTCAAGATACTTTACTCATGTTGATGTTATGATAAGGCTTGTAGAAAGTGGTACTTGCAGAGAATGTTATAGGATGTAGAGTGTTTGATACTTGATAAAGTTGTTGTTGGTTTGCTTTGATGGTCATGCTTATGCTTAAGGGTGATTTACGTAGTGATGTAATTGATCTTTATTTAGATGATGATCTTGATTTGATTATGTCTTAGTGCCTCAGGAGTATGGAGCTTTTGTATGTCTTAACTTCATGTCAAAAAGATACCTTTATTCATCAATGTTGATTGGTGCTAAGAATGAGTGGAAGAGATATGGAGTTCGTTTGATAAGATGTTTAGTTTGGAAGCTTTGGATGAGTCTAATGTTTTCATGATGATGTCTTCATAGTAAATATAATCTCAATCAGGTGATGATGGTGTTTTGATAATTTGTACAGTTTATCTTTGATGACAAAGGTCATTGCTTCATTCTTTGCATGGATTTATGCATTACATAATATTGCTCATAATACAAATTTTTGCAAAGTTTTATCATTTCAAGTTGTTGTGAGATTGTTGTCTTAGATGCATCAAATGTAGGTGTACAAAGCTGAAGGTGAAAGGTTTTAGTTAGATTTTTAGTTGTTTAAATTAGGAGTTTTTGGAATCACATCCTAAACACTAATTCCTAAAATTCATTCTAAATTTATACCTTCCTTAACCTGTCATACTCTCTTTGCACTTTTGGTTATGTTTTTAACTTGACCTATAAGCATAGGTCATGGGCCACTTAAGTGACAATTTGAGGGTGTTAGTTTCGTGGGGCAACTGGACCTTTTATCTTGTGCCACCAGTTGAAGTGGTCTCCACAATATGCAATGGGTGCCAAGGGCATGATCTATGGTCATGTTTTAAAGATTGTTGAGTGGGCTTTTTCATATCGAAGGTCATAATTTAAACTTCAGCTGCCACCTTGCTAGTATCTACTTTAACAACCTCTGGAGTGTCAAAATGCCTTAGTCTGCAGTAACTTGCTTTTTAAAACATAATTTTAGATAATTTCTAAAAGGCAACTATTTGTGTTTTTAAAGCACTTATTTTAGAAAGATTTTCTTTCTTTTTTGGATTCTCTTGTGGGAAGTAAAGAAAAAGGTTGGAAGTTTTTTTTAGAATCAATTTAATTTAAAATGAAAAAGCTTAAGACTTTTTATGAGTTTATGCAAATGGTTTTTGGTGCAGAGGATTTGAATATGATTTTTTAAGTGGGCAGTTTGAATATGATGGGAGTCTCTTATAAGTGAAGATATTTACAAAGAGGAGAAAATGTAAATAAAGGATTTTATTTTATGAGAAAGAAAATATGGATCAGGAAGAAGAAGAATTTGAATGGTTATGAGAAGAATATTTTTTTTTTAATTTTGCAGGATCTTCATAGAAGAAAATATATATTCAGAAAAAAGATATATGGTTGTAATTTCTTGTAGGTTGAATATTTTGAAGAGGTTATTGAAGTGTATAGAGGAATATGAAGAAAATGTTTTATTTTTGACAGGGACAAAATGATTGGAATTAATTGAAGATTTTTTTTTTGGAGATATATTTTTGTTGAATGTTTTATGGAGGGATAATATTGAAGACAAAAATTGTTGAGATTGAAATGTCAAAGAATATGAAAGGTCATGGATTTATTGTAGAGAAGATGAAAATGATTATAAAAAATGTGGAAGGTCATATCTTATTTAAATTGACTTTACCGATGGTGTGTAGTGTGGATCAATATGCAGTGTTGAAGACACTTTTATGAAGATTCTTTTGAAAATAAAATATAGATGAATTAAATGATTTGAGGGATGTATGAGATCAGGTGAAGAAGATTATTGTGTAGTGGTTGTATTTACATATTTATGTGAGTGGTGAAATAAATGATATGAAAAGGTGCAAATCAGATTAAATTGCAATCACATCTTGCACACTATGTTTTGACATGGTAATTGTATTAATCAGTGAGGTAAATTTATGCCAGTGAGGCACAATGTATTCTAGTAAGGCATCTTGTAGAGCTAGTGAAGCTTCTTTGGTCAGTGAGACCTTCATGTAACCAGTGAGGTTTTGAATAAGCTAGTGAGGTAGTTTTGGAGTGGTTTTTCTACCCCGGGAGGATTTTCCACTCATGCAAATTTGTGTTATGACTTATATTCTTTTCATCTGTATGTGTGTATGTTAATATTTTGCTCATGAGTTTTTGTTCACTCCTTTCATTCTCATTTATGTGCATATGTGTAACAAATCAATGATATCTTCCTCTCTTTGTGTCTTGAAAGTTAAAGTTTGCTAGAAAGATTTCAAAATTTATACAACACTAATTCACCCCCCCTCTCAGTGTTGTCTTGGACTCCAACAAGTGGTATCAGAGCCTAGGTTCCCTATAAAAGCCTAATCAGCTTGGGTAGGTCCTGTGTGTGGACTGAAAGGAAGCTAGGTGTGCGGAAAATACTTCCTACATGTTGGTCATGATGTTAGTCATTCACAAACATAGAATAAAAGTTACACAACAACCTTTACTCATCTTGAAAGATACGATGAATTCAAAGAATTCATGATCCCAAGTCTTCGTTGATTAGGTCTTAATCTACTGACGTTACTCAGTGGTTGATGTGCGTTGCTGTTTTCCATTCAGGGGCCTTACGTGTTTCTGCACTGTTCATCATCATCATCTTCAAATATCCTGCTCTGGATGTTCGCTCTGCATAAGTCTCCAACAATTCTACCTCTGCACTGTAAATTTAGTCAAATAATGTGCATACAGGCTGATATTTGCATGATTTCTACCATTATTTATGATTCTTTGCATGATATTTTCAATACTACATGCATTTAACCAAATATGCTAAGGATCTTCAGTTACCTACGGGATTTCAGCATATTTCACTGTTTCTGCTTGTTATTTATCATGATTTGCAGTTATAGTGATGAATTAATGAAATTGAAAAAAGGAAAAGGGTTAGAGAGTGAGATTCCTAAAATTACTGGACTTAGATCACTGATTCACATACAAGCTCCCATACTTGCAATGAAAAGAAGGAAAACTAGAAATCATACTTCACCAGGACATTCCACAAATCCGCATGATCTAGTGCAAAGCTTCAAAGGAAAGTTGACAACAACATGTAATGAAATGAAAGCGCTTCCAGTTGAACACAGCATTCACCAGTACATATCCAGAAATCAACAGAAGATTACGTAAAATTTACGATCAGGATGTAATCTGGAACTTCATATTCATTCAGTATGCTCAAGAACAGGTACATTTACAGTGATCTGAAGAAAGAACCTTGACATTTCAACAATTCTATCCTCATTAGTCTCAGTAATCCGATCTCCTAACTTATTCTACAGTAATTCACTCTTTGCGCCAGATGCGTCTGTGTATTCTAATGTATTCCTCCTTTTTTAAAATGACAAGCTCTGGATGTTATATAGAACAACTGCCAGAAAACGGTTACAATGATCCAAGGATCAGGATCCTCTCATAACAAACAACGGTCCAGATGAAAAGCACATGCTTCGTCAGTTAGCAAATGTACAGCTGGCACAGAATATTCCAGCATCTTCAACTTGATTCGGCCTCCAGCTGGCGAACAGCATATTTGACAATATCCTCCTCATTTCTGGCTCATGTTGACTCCATGCGCAACTTTGTAATGCTCAGCCTCAGCAGCATCATCATGATCTCAACGCTCAGCTTCAGCAGCATCATGACTTCAATGTTCAGCTTCAGCAGCATCATGACTTCAATGTTCAGCTTCAGCAGCATCATGATGATCTCAATGTTCAGCTTCAGCAGCATCATGATGATTTCCTGCAAGTAAACAGACAAACATTAAGTTCATCATCATCATGATAAACAACAGGAAGTAAACACTTTATTAAACATACCTCCCCATGCAGCTACAGGCAATCAAGCTCTACCTGTGAAAAATATGGACTAAATGCATAAACAGCATGAAAACAACCAGGTCAACCCTCGTTGACCAAAATCAGGCAGTCAGGCTTTCAAATTTCTATCGCTTCATGTTTTTGCCCATTTTCTTGTATATCGGGTTCGAAATATGATGATGATGATCTCAGATTATACAAAGAAATAATCGCCTTTCAACCATCCTTAGAAACCGGCTTTGCATCATCATCATATCTGCATCGGTGTGACTACATATGATCAGAGTGACAATTTTTCCTCAGGCCGACGGCAATAGTTATACCGACGCCAAAAATCATGATGATGACCAACTACATATCCTCAAAGTGGCCGCAGGATATCACAAAATATGATGATCTTCCTTTCCTAATGCTCTGATGGAAAGTACATCAGGATGTTTTGTTTTTGCACATTCGGGAAAGAAAGACATCGTCATCATCATCAAGATGAAGACAAACAGGAGGACCTGGAAAATGATCCTGCCGCTGAGGAAAATCATGATGACGTCATCGTCATCATCAGGCTTGGCTAAAATGCAAAGGGATGACGTCACCGTCATGTTTCGTTAAGATCAGGAGGTAAATGGAATATCGGGTTCCCTCTAAGGAAGATGATCAGGTGGATGAAAGCAATATGACCCTTTTCGGCCAAGGCAATCCGCTCGAAAGATCAGGATGATGATGAACTTGTCATCATCATATTCGCACTGGGCGATCTAAAATATGATCCTGCCGAAAGTCCTGATGACGTCATCAGGATATCCGGGGGCTTGTGTTAATCTTCGAAGATGACGTCATCGTCATCACCATATTGGCGAACAGGATCACGCCTTGGAAAATATCCTGCCGAAGGACAAAGGTGATGGTGACGTCATCGTCATCATCATATTTGCAAAAGGTTATACTCGTCGGCAGGATGATATTACGAACTGTCGGGTAGAGAAAGATCATGATGATGATGTTCAACATGACTTAAGAAATGAAAATCACCCTTCGCTTCGAAAGATAAGGTGATCATCATGATCACGCAAAAGGAGGTCAGGAGGACATTAGGAAATGTCGGGTCTCGAAATATCATGATGATGTTGATCACCAAGACTTGGTCGTGCGCGCGCAAATTATGCAGATGGCCGATTTCTCTAAGTAAGGTGATATTATAATATCAGCATGATATTATAATATTGGGTGATGTTGGAATATCATGATGATGCTGGCAATGTGAGAATATCATGATGCTCGCTTGACTGGCAAAACACACTAGCATTTAAGATTGACGTCCGGATGTTTCGGGACTGCATGATATTCACCGGGTGATAGAGCAAGATCATGATGATGACCTTTGGCGATATAAAAGACCGCCCGACGGGAAAAGATTACTACGACTTAAACTTGACGTCCGGATGTTTCGACCTCAGGATATTATCGGGGGGTTTTCCAAATATCATGATGATGATGTTCACACAGCAATTATCAGGTTTGACCAAAACTTTGACTGCTCACAACTCCCTCATATGGACGAATTTTCGAGTGATGCAAAAGGCAAACCTGCATGAAATTTCAAGCTCTTTCTAACCATGAAGTCATAGAAACAAAATATGAACTTTGAAAAACTAACCTCATGATGATGACCTACCTCATCCTAACCTTCATGATGATGATGCACCTGACTTAATTTTTACCAAAACCGCCAGAAACAGACAACACAAGCCAAAACAAAAGTTGGGTCCCTGTTTTGCCAAGTCAAAATGGGGCGTGTTGTGTAACCACACAACAACTTGCCACCAAAGAAAACAACAAAATTCAAATGATTCAAGTGATATGATCACATTCATCTATAGTATTCTAATTCTGTCTAAGTAAATCATCATGATCTTTGAATGATAAAATTTCATTACGGTGATAAAGCTAACAAAGGATCAGGTGTGTGCAGATGATTAATTATCCTCATCTTGAAAGTAAGTTGAAAACATAAGTAACTGGTGTTAAACTACATAGTTGGAGATCATCCCTCATAGCCAACCTGGATAGAGCCTTGCTGCCAGCAGGTGTCTATAACCCCGGCAAGGTTATCTATACAATCTCCCTAAGTAGAGCCCCACTGCCAGCAGGCGTCCATAGCCCCGGTAGAGTTACTTAGATGGCCTAATTTTATTTTGTTTCTGATTTTCCTTTTAAAAATTTAAATTTGATATCATCATGTCTGCTCATTTGTACAAGGTGTAGTCACTTGCAGCTTTAGGTTGGAGATTGTATTGGTAGCAAGGGAGTCCCTTTAGATTTTTCACTTAACACCTATACTCCTACCTTCAACAAACCCAAGGCTGTTAGGTGCTTCATTGTGTTTGATTCACTTTGGACAAGGAAAAGTACCCTGATGAAAAGACATCATAAACCTGATCATGAGTATTTATCAGAATGAATTACAATCTATATCTAAATCTGATCTCATCACTTGAATCCTAACAATTTAGTTATTTTCTTAAGTGATGAAGTGCATCATCCTGACTTACCAGAACAAGGTCCCAACCAACAAAACAACAACAACAACAAGCAAACACTGTACAAACAACTATACAAATATACAATATGATACACAAGACTGCCATGAAGTCACTCAGGCCTGGAAATAATGTTTGAGGAATTGTCCATTGACTGGCAACGGGACATCCTCACCTGTCAGGTTCTTAAGCCTATAAGTGCTGTCTCCTAAAATTTTAGAAATCTGAAAGGGACCTATCCATAGTCTGTCAAACTTACCATGATCACCTTTCCTTTCATGGGCTTTATCCCACATCAGGACTAAATCTGATATCCTGAAAGCTTTAATTCTGGCTCTCTTGTCAAACCAGCGTTTGACAACAGCCTGATGTTTTGCAAATTGGTCAATTGCTTGGCTTCGTTTTTCTTCCAGATGCATCAACTGAAGCAACCTGACTTCTTGTTTATTATCTATGCCTAGATAGTCTTGGGCAAACTGCAGAGTAGGAATTTTCAAGTTTACAGGGAGGATAGGATCTACCCCATATACTAGCTGGAAAGGTGAGTTTCCTAATGCAATTTTCATTCTAGTTCTGTCTACCCATAAGGCATACTTCAGAAATGAGTTCCATTCCCTGGGATTTTTCTCTATCAATTTTCTTATGATACTCAGTAAATTCTTATTGGTGGATTCTGCTAATCCATTTCCCTGGGGATAGTAATTGGATGAGAACTTAAGTATGATCCCATGATCAAAAGCCCAACTTGACAATTTAGTGGAAATGAAGGCAGAACCATTATCACTTACCAATGCATAAGGAGTTCCATACCTGGTGACAATGTTGCTTTCCAGAAATTTAATGACATCATCAGTAGTACAAGTTTTGCTGCTGATAGCCTCAGTCCATCTGGTACAATAATCAGTAATTGTTAGGACATACCTCTGGCCTGAAGAAGAAGGAGGATTGATTGGTCCTATGAAATCCATGCCCCATTGTGCAAATGGGCGCTCCTCCATCACTGGCTGCAATGGTTGTGCAGCATATTTTTCTCTGTTGGCAGCAACCTGGCAAACATGACAACATTTAACATGATCAACTGTATCTTTAAAAATTGTAGGCCAGTAATATCCTGCTCTAAGGATTGCATGTGTGGTGGCCAACGCTGATCCGTGGGCAGTTCCAAACTTGTCATGTAACTCTGTCAGAACTTTATTAGCTTCTGGTTTCTCTAAGCATCTCAGGTATATCCCTTCATAATTCTTTTTAAACAGGGCTCCTCCCTTCATCATATATTTCTGGGATCTCATCTTTAAGGCTCTTCTCTGTGAAGCCTGCATCCTCAAAGGACATCTTCCAGTGATCAGGATGTGCCTGATGTCTGAATACCATTCTTTATTGCCTTTCTCATCGATCACATACTGCTGACTGATGATGTTTGGATCAGTTTCAGATATCATCTGGCTCAGAGCCTGTCCTCTTACTAGCTTCATGGGTGTGATCTCCATGTCATATTCTTGTAGTACCGTAATCCATTTGGCCCTTTTTTCACCAGGTTCACTCTGCATCAGTAGCATCTTTACTGCTGCATCTGGTACCACAGCAATCACTTTGCTCCTCAGTATATAATGTCTGAACTTTTTTACTGCTCTGACTAATGCAAGTGCCTGTCTTTCAACATCTACATATCTCAACTCAGTATCCCTAAAAGGACAGCTCATGAAGGTAATTGGTTTCTCTTCTTTATCTTCATTTCTTTGAGTTAACACTGCTGCAGAAGTATGTTCTGAAGCAAATGAGTAGATGTAGAAATCTTTTGTATAATCTGGACTAATGAGGACAGGAGCATCTGAAATGGCCTTCTTTATATCTTCAAAAGCAGCTCTGGCTTCTGGTGTCCAGTCAATTTGTGCATCTTTTTTCAACATGGCATTCAGTGGTCTGACAATCTCAGCAAAGCCAGTGATGAACTTCCTCACAAAATTTATCTTACCAAAATAAGATTTAAGCTCCTTTTTGCTTCCTGGAAGTGGTAATTTCATAATAGATTCCACCCTGTCAGGATCAATGATAATCCCATCTTCTGTGATTAGGTGGCCTAGTAACTTTCCTGTTGTGACCCCGAATATGCACTTCTTGGGATTCAAAGATATTCCATATTCTTCACACTTCTTTAGCACACTTCTGAGATCAGCAACATGATTTCCCCTTTCTTTGGAGAACACTGTCAGGTCATCCATGTAGATGACTATACATTTTCCTATTAAGCCTCTGAAGGCTATGTCCATTGCTCGCTGGAATGTAGCTCCAGCATTTATCAATCCAAACGGCATACGTCTATATGCAAATATCCCCCATTTTGTGGTGAAGGCAGTCTTTAATCTGTCAATTTTATCCACCATCACTTGGTTGTATCCTGAAAACCCATCCAAGAAGGACATCATCTTGGCTCCATTTACCATCTGCAGAACCTCATCCAAAGAGGGCAAAGGATAGTTATCCTTTTCTGATGCTCTGTTCAGGTTCCTGAAATCCACACACAATCTGATGTCTCCATTCTTCTTCCTGACTGGTACCAGATTTGCCACCCAAGTGGAGTGCCTTACAGGAAAAATTATCCGGGCATTCAACAACTTCTTGACCTCTTCAAGGATGATGGGCTCAAGCAGAGCATTGACTGGCCTCTGCTTCTGTCTGAAAGGTTTTGCATCTGGCTTGAGGGGTATAGTATGAGTTATGACAGAAGTGTCATACGTCTTCAGCTCGTCATAAGTCCATGCAATTACATGTATATAATCCTTAAGGGCTTGAGTTATTCCATCTAACTCTTCAGGTGTACAAACCTTACCCAACAAGACATTCTTCTTGTCATCAGCTTGTCCAATATTCACCTGTGAATATTGACCTCCATCTGCCTTAGGCAGATCCTTATGCTTGAGCATATTATCCAGATCAAAGGCTCTTTCTAACTCAATCATACCTTTGGGAATTGTGTTGCCAGGCAACTCTAAAATCTCATCTTCTTCCCAAACATGATCTTCCATACCATTTTCATCTATGATCTGAGCTTCAAATACATCTCTGTTTGATATGAAATCCAGGATGTGCTGATCATCATCAAACACTTGGAGATTAGTCACATTGTCAGGTACCGAAGGTACTGACACCAATTCTACTGAAAATCTCTTCAGACCAGATATAGACAGTGGTTCCAGCGTACTGGCGGCCTGAGCAAGTGCATCTGCCCTTTGGTTCTGTTCTCTTGGCACGTGAACGAGGTTGAAGGCATCAAAGTCTTCAATCAGGTCCCACACACGATGTCTGTAATTTGATAGCTTTCTGTAGTTACAAGAGTAAATTCCTCTTACTTGCCTCACAACTAGTTCTGAATCTCCAAAGACATGCAGGATCTTCACCTTCTTCTTATGTGCAAACAACAGTCCATGAATCAGAGCTTCATACTCTGTGACATTATTAGTGCAGGGGAACTGTAATCTGTAAGCTGCTAAATGGGATTTCCCTGATGGATCAGTAAGGTCAATCCCTACTCCAGAACCCTGCTTAGATTTGGATCCATCAAACCTCAGGATCCAAGGCTTATCTTCAGCGGGACATTTATTTGAACTTTCCTTTTTCTTTGCAGCTCTGGCTGCTGCTCCGCCTGATATCCACCTTAACTTAGGTGTGCCATCTTCAAGCTTCTTCTTTCCTTTATCTGATGAGCCTGATGGCTTTTCTATTTTCTCTTCAATCCTAGCAGGAGGATGATGCTCAGCACATACAGCTGCATGCTTCTTCAAAATGTGCAAGCACAGTGAGCAAGTGGTTTCTGAGTGAGGCGCCTCATGCAGCCTACACCAACCTTTGATTAAAACCTCCTGGGGAGATCTACACTGTTGTGTCATTTTTTTATTTCCTTGACCAGAAATTCTTCGAACTTCGTCAGGTCACTGCCTTTATCCTCATCAGACAACTCGTAATCCGGTTCCATGAAGCAATCACTACCAGGAGTGATCTTTTCCTTTCTCGCATCATTCGTCTGATTGGACACCAGGATCTCTTCTATTTTTCGGATATGATCCTCATCAGGATCCGTCGACTCTTCTGTTCCTGCAGAAGACAAATAAAAATTAGTATCATCATCATCATCAGATGTAGCACTCACCTCGGAATATGATGATGATGCTTCACTATACGTCTGCTCCAGCATGATCATGTCCAAGCATGGTTCGCAAGTCTTTTCCGAGTGTGCTTCTCCATGCAATCTGCACCATCCGTCGATCAAAATATCATTAGCAGGTATATTTAATAATTGACAACGTTTTATCTGAGTAGATAAATGCATCTGAAAATCCCTGAAGCGATCTATTTCATTCTCATTATCAGGATCATTATTAAGTTCTACGACTGGCATATCCTCATGATAATCATCATCATGATGATGATGAACATCAAGCATCAGGATCTCTTCTATTTGGACAGTTCGCGGCCTGATGTGATAAACTCCAGGTTCTACGTTTACATACATGATCTCATTTGTTCTGTTATATTCGGTGATCATATGTTTCATCCTAGGCTCAGCATCAATCCTGATCTGATTAGGTATACCCTTCCATGGCAACCACATGTGACTGAAGTCTGTGGACATGTATCCGTTAAGCGTTTTAGACCAGTCCCGGCTAAGCAACATCCCATATGTATCAGGTATGTCAACTACCTGAATGTCAATGTAATACTGGATCCTAGGATCAGACGCTAGCTGCATGTGAATATGAGTGAGTTCTCCTACGACACTTACTTCTGTCTTGTCCAGTTGAGTGACCTTCTTTAAGGATTTAGCAGGATGTAGTCCTAATGCGTTGCATATTGACAAAGGCATAACATTAGTTGAGGCTCCTGAATCAACTAAACAGTTGTGTAAATTCTTACTGAACATTCTTATGGTGAGGAGAAACGGAGGTGATTCAGTTTTATCTCTGTACAAGGTCATGTGAGAGGTTTCAGCAGCTTGGACTGTGGCTGACACTTTGGGCTTGACAGTGTTATCTTTAGCAGTATGGTCTCTGCTATTGGATTGACTCAAAAGGTGATTATCCTCTTTAGAAGCAGGATCATCCAGCGACTTCATGAATGCCCTTTTGATGGCAGGAGTTTTCAGTAACTCAGATAGGGACAGGCTGATCTTGATTTTCTTCATTTCATCAGCCAAATAGCTGACTAACCTGTCAGATTCATGAGGTGCATTTGCAACTTTTGTTACTGTGTTTTGAGGAGACAAGTACTGAGCATTCACCTTCGGGAACCCAGGGTTATTGCTAGCCTTAGGATCAGGAGGTGTGTTGAAGTTATTTGGAGGTAGAGATGATGTCAATGGACCGGCAGGTCTGTTGGCATTACTCCTCAGGTTATAATTATGCTTACCAGGGTATTGCTGCTGGTATGCATGTACTTCCTCATGCTCTCTTGTAGGTTCATTTTCATCCTCAAAAGGGAAGACATAATTTGCTTCAAAGGTTAAGGCAGATTCTTCACAGGTCTGATTATAATCCTGATGAGGCTGATTAGTGTAGGTTTCCAGCACAAAAGCTGAGTCATATCCACAAGGAACTATTTCATTTCCTTCTGCCTGAGGTGGATTTCCAGAAGTATTAGACACTTCAGTCTGAAAGATGCTGGCAGCAATCCTAAATTGTGGACAATCTAATTCTGCATGTGCATTGGTGTTGTGAATCCTGCACCAATTGGTAAGGGCTGCTTCAGCAAGATTGACTCTAGTAGTCTGTTTGGCTTCACCAGGAGGCTGATTGTCTAGGGGTGATGGTAGTGAACCATTATTTGGCCTGGAGTTCCACACTCTGGGCTGCCTAGGAGGATTATTGTTATTTGCAGCACTACTGTTGAAGTTATTGTTGTATCCTCTGTCAGGGTAATTTGGTCTGTCATTGGAATAACTCCTATTCTGACCTGACTGTGAATAAAACCCTTGATTTCTCAAGTGTGTTACTTCTGTGGTGAGCTTTCTCAACTGAGCAGCAATTTCTTTGATTTCCTCTTTCTCCTCTTGAGCTTTGGCCACTACATTTTCAGGCTGAGGCTGGAAAAAGGAAGATCCATGGTTATTGTGAGATAGGTCTGTACCCTGAGGTGTCTGAGTATGTGCAGGATATTGTGGCAATTGGCCATTTCCATTAGGAGGAGGCATGATACTCAATGGAGGTACTTGCAAAGGTGCAGGCATGATTGCTGGGGGCATCACTGCTCCATTTGGATATTGTGCAGGATATTGCGAAGGATAAGCTGCAGGATACTGTGCTGGATATTGTGACTGCATGCCGGGCAAAGCAGGGAATGCTATATTTGGAGTAGGAGTAGGTATCAGCTGTTGATTTACCTTGATAGCTTCTTGAAAAGCTCCTGTCAATGTGGTGATCGCAGGATGTGTTCTCCTGATGAACATGGCGGTTAACGGATCCAGGGCTGAATAATAAATACTTCTAGCAGCATCATCAGCCACCACATATGGGGTAACTAGCTTAGACAACATTTTCTGGAACCTAGCATTGAAATTTGCAATAGGTTCATGCTCCAATCTCTTAATTGTGGCAAACAGGTGGTAATTCATGGATGGATCAATAGGGACCTTGAATCTGTCAAGAAAGGCCTTCTCTAAGACAGCCCACGAACCTACAGAAGATTGACCAAGACTGATGAACCAATTATAAGCCTCTTCCCCTAAGGAAAAAGGGAATAATCTGCACACCACATCCTGATGCTCTATTCTGGCTCTGCAGCAAGCTTCTTTAAACGTCCTGATATGATCATCCGCATCCTGGTAAGGATGGTATTTTGGACAAAGCTTGTCCGGATACTTTGGTAACTCATGATACGCAGTAAAGGTCAATGGTGATTCTGCTGCAAAGAACGACATTGCAACCTGAGGGGGCTGAACTGGTGGTGCAGTTGGCTGAGGTTGGACTAAAGGTATACCCTGAGGTTGAACAGGAGGTGTCACTAGTATACCTGAAGGTATTTGCAAACCAACAGGAGTTATAGGGGGAGGTCCTGGTGAAGCTCTGGACGTACTAGACTCTGGAGTATGGTGAACGTCTACAGTCCCAGGTCTAAAACCTCTAACAGGCAATTCTTCGAAAATTTCACTATGTCTAGACCTGGTATTTATCCTGTGAGCCAGGATTTCTCAATTTGGAAGCCAATTAGCTGAAACTTTGCAAATATTGGCTGGATTCCACCGGACGAGGTGATATTTGCGGTCAACTTGCAAATCAGACTGAATATTTACGTGATATTTGCGAAGATACTGCAAATATGACAGGATATTGGGATATTTTGACCAGTAGCACCAGATCTCACGTGTCTAAGGCTCAAATCCTCAAAGCTTGAACAAATTTATGCATCTTTGGCCAATATTTAGTGAATTTAAAGAAATCTACTGTAAAGCTTGCAATATTTATGTGAAATTTGAAAATCTTTACACAGAATGTGCAAATACAAACTTGTCGCAGCAAATATTTACGCAATTTGATGAAATTCACAAACGATCTGAAGTTACCTTACTCTGAGCGTCATCAAACCTGGAAATACTGATGATGAACGTGATCTTCCGGACTCGGCCCTCCTTCTAGCGCCAATTTATGTTGGTCATGATGTTAGTCATTCACAAACATAGAATAAAAGTTACACAACAACCTTTACTCATCTCGAAAGATACGATGAATTCAAAGAATTCATGATCCCAAGTCTCCGTTGATTAGGTCTTAATCTACTGACGTTACTCAGTGGTTGATGTGCGTTGCTGTTTTCCATTCAGGGGCCTTACGTGTTTCTGCACTGTTCATCATCATCATCTTCAAATATCCTGCTCTGGATGTTCGCTCTGCATAAGTCTCCAACAATTCTACCTCTGCACTGTAAATTTAGTCAAATAATGTGCATACAGGCTGATATTTGCATGATTTCTACCATTATTTATGATTCTTTGCATGATATTTTCAATACTACATGCATTTAACCAAATATGCTAAGGATCTTCAGTTACCTATGGGATTTCAGCATATTTCACTGTTTCTGCTTGTTATTTATCATGATTTGCAGTTATGGTGATGAATTAATGAAATTGAAAAAAGGAAAAGGGTTAGAGAGTGAGATTCCTAAAATTACTGGACTTAGATCACTGATTCACATACAAGCTCCCATACTTGCAATGAAAAGAAGGAAAACTAGAAATCATACTTCACCAGGACATTCCACAAATCCGCATGATCTAGTGCAAAGCTTCAAAGGAAAGTTGACAACAACATGTAATGAAATGAAAGCGCTTCCAGTTGAACACAGCATTCACCAGTACATATCCAGAAATCAACAGAAGATTACGTAAAATTTACGATCAGGATGTAATCTGGAACTTCATATTCATTCAGTATGCTCAAGAACAGGTACATTTACAGTGATCTGAAGAAAGAACCTTGACATTTCAACAATTCTATCCTCATTAGTCTCAGTAATCCGATCTCCTAACTTATTCTACAGTAATTCACTCTTTGCGCCAGATGCGTCTGTGTATTCTAATGTATTCCTCCTTTTTTAAAATGACAAGCTCTGGATGTTATATAGAACAACTGCCAGAAAATGGTTACAATGATCCAAGGATCAGGATCCTCTCATAACAAACAACGGTCCAGATGAAAAGCACATGCTTCGTCAGTTAGCAAATGTACAGCTGGCACAGAATATTCCAGCATCTTCAACTTGATTCGGCCTCCAGCTGGCGAACAGCATATTTGACAATATCCTCCTCATTTCTGGCTCATGTTGACTCCATGCGCAACTTTGTAATGCTCAGCCTCAGCAGCATCATCATGATCTCAACGCTCAGCTTCAGCAGCATCATGACTTCAATGTTCAGCTTCAGCAGCATCATGACTTCAATGTTCAGCTTCAGCAGCATCATGATGATCTCAATGTTCAGCTTCAGCAGCATCATGATGATTTCCTGCAAGTAAACAGACAAACATTAAGTTCATCATCATCATGATAAACAACAGGAAGTAAACACTTTATTAAACATACCTCCCCATGCAGCTACAGGCAATCAAGCTCTACCTGTGAAAAATATGCACTAAATGCATAAACAGCATGAAAACAACCAGGTCAACCCTCGTTGACCAAAATCAGGCAGTCAGGCTTTCAAATTTCTATCGCTTCATGTTTTTGCCCATTTTCTTGTATATCGGGTTCGAAATATGATGATGATGATCTCAGATTATACAAAGAAATAATCGCCTTTCAACCATCCTTAGAAACTGGCTTTGCATCATCATCATATCTGCATCGGTGTGACTACATATGATCAGAGTGACAATTTTTCCTCAGGCCGACGGCAACAGTTATACCGACGCCAAAAATCATGATGATGACCAACTACATATCCTCAAAGTGGCCGCAGGATATCACAAAATATGATGATCTTCCTTTCCTAATGCTCTGATGGAAAGTACATCAGGATGTTTTGTTTTTGCACATTCGGGAAAGAAAGACATCGTCATCATCATCAAGATGAAGACAAACAGGAGGACCTGGAAAATGATCCTGCCGCTGAGGAAAATCATGATGACGTCATCGTCATCATCAGGCTTGGCTAAAATGCAAAGGGATGACGTCACCGTCATGTTTCGTTAAGATCAGGAGGTAAATGGAATATCGGGTTCCCTCTAAGGAAGATGATCAGGTGGATGAAAGCAATATGACCCTTTTCGGCCAAGGCAATCCGCTCGAAAGATCAGGATGATGATGAACTTGTCATCATCATATTCGCACTGGGCGATCTAAAATATGATCCTGCCGAAAGTCCTGATGACGTCATCAGGATATCCGGGGGCTTGTGTTAATCTTCGAAGATGATGTCATCATCATCATCATATTGGCGAACAGGATCACGCCTTGGAAAATATCCTGCCGAAGGACAAAGGTGATGGTGACGTCATCGTCATCATCATATTTGCAAAAGGTTATACTCATCGGCAGGATGATATTACGAACTGTCGGGTAGAGAAAGATCATGATGATGATGTTCAACATGACTTAAGAAATGAAAATCACCCTCCGCTTCGAAAGATAAGGTGATCATCATGATCACGCAAAAGGAGGTCAGGAGGACATTAGGAAATGTCGGGTCTCGAAATATCATGATGATGTTGATCACCAAGACTTGGTCGTGCGCGCGCAAATTATGCAGATGGCCGATTTCTCTAAGTAAGGTGATATTATAATATCAGCATGATATTATAATATCGGGTGATGTTGGAATATCATGATGATGCTCGCAATGTGAGAATATCATGATGCTCGCTTGACTGGCAAAACACACTAGCATTTAAGATTGACGTCCGGATGTTTCGGGACTGCATGATATTCACCGGGTGATAGAGCAAGATCATGATGATGACCTTTGGCGATATAAAAGACCGCCCGACGGGAAAAGATTACTACGACTTAAACTTGACGTCCGGATGTTTCGACCTCAGGATATTATCGGGGGGTTTTCCAAATATCATGATGATGATGTTCACACAGCAATTATCAGGTTTGACCAAAACTTTGACTGCTCACAACTCCCTCATATGGACGAATTTTCAAGTGATGCAAAAGGCAAACCTGCATGAAATTTCAAGCTCTTTCTAACCATGAAGTCATAGAAACAAAATATGAACTTTGAAAAACTAACCTCATGATGATGACCTACCTCATCCTGACCTTCATGATGATGATGCACCTGACTTAATTTTTACCAAAACCGCCAGAAACAGACAACACAAGCCAAAACAAAAGTTGGGTCCCTATTTTGCCAAGTCAAAATGGGGCGTGTTGTGTAACCACACAACACTACACTAATCTAAAGAGAAGAGGGCTATGCAAATTCAACTTTATCGTAACTATTACATCAATGTTTAACCATTAACATGAGATATTGCAGCAATACACATACACACAGAAAATAGACAGAAGAGAGAGAGACAAGATATACGTGGAGAAAACCCTTATGGGTGAAAAACCCCACACTCCAAAACATAGCTCAAATGTATTACAGTAAACAATAACAGATTACAATACAGTTTCAGAGCCAATGCTCTTTTAGGAGTCTTCAAATGTTGAATTTGGAGATATTCCGGTAGCATAATAGTACTCATACCAAAGTTGTCTATCTCCCATCCAAGCACCTATTTATATAGAGTTTATAAGGCAAATATGGAGCCTTCTAGAGATGGGTGTCAATCTTGGACTCATGCCCCAAAACCCACACCTAAGGACACTTGTCCAACATCCCATCCCGAAGTGGGTGCTTGGTCCCAAGATAGGTTACGACAGATGCTCTTACGCACCTTACAGCTGTCATAGAATCCGTCATACACTGACTAAAAATATCATATTCCTCTTACATGTCATAACCTGCCTTGACTGCCCAAAGATGCCTTTCTCTCATGCAGAGATACTCACTGACACTTGTCATTAATTAAAAATTGTTTGAGGTTTCAGGGGTGTTTCCCCCGAGCCCCCACGAGGGCGCTGCCCCTCGACCCCGCCCTGTACCGCGATAGGGAGCACGACAGGGAGTGCACCAGGGGCGTTGCCCCTGGACTCCGCAAGGAGCTACGCCCCTTGACCCTGTCTTGGGGATGCTACCCCCAAACCCCCGTTAATTATTTAAGGGGGAAACCGCAGCTGCCAAAGTCACCAAAATTAACCCTGCTGCATATACACAAGGTACTGACTATGCTAACTCAACATGGGATAAATAAATACAACATTAGGAATTTGCAAAGGTTGAGACACCTTAATTCCCAACATGGAGTACCATGGGTAAGTGCAAAAAAAATAGAGAAAAGAAAAGTGTCAAGTCTTCTATTGATCAAAAGGCTCCATCTTTATCAAATTCAAATATTGATATAGAACCTATTGATAGAAATGTGTCACAAGTTGAATCTTGTATTGAATTAGAGGAAAAAGTTTTAGAAGCTCCTTTCTTTGATGGTTCAAATTTCTCATTTTGGTGTATAAGAATGCAAGTTTATCTATCCTCTTTAAGATATGGTGTTTTAATGTCAATTAAGAATGGGTATTGTGTTACAACAAATAACAAAGAAGGTTCTGAATATAATCATATTACAAACAAGGCCATATTATCTTCTCTGTCTAATGATATTTCTTTTAAAGTTATACATTGTGCAATAGCTCAAGATGTGTGGAAGGAGTTGATAAAAAATTATCAAGGTGATGCACCTGAAGAGGAGGTCAACTTGTTATCTAAGAAGAGTGACACTGATGGAAGTCATTCACATGAAGATGATGAAATACAAGAAGAAGATCATATTATGAATGATTATGATCAGTAGTATGATGAACATGACTACGAGATTGACATAGAAGGAGAACTTATATGTACATTGAATGAGATCAAGAATTATAAAAAGGAAAATTATAGATTAGAGTTGTAGCTACAATAAGAAAAAGACTTAAAAAACAAAACTCTTTCAAACCTTGAAGATGCTAGAAACCTGATTATAGATTTAAAGAATCAAGTAGGTGAATCAGACAAATTGATTATCAAGTTAAAGATAGAGGTTGAGAAAACTAAGAAAATAGATGATGAAACAAAATCTGAGTTGGAAGCTAAAATAGCTAAATATCAAAAGCTTGAAGGAGAATTAAATTCTTTAAGAAAAGATCTTGAGAATGTAGGAAGCAATTGGAAAAGAAATTAGAGTTTGAAGAGAGTACAAGCAAGTTACAAGAGATGCTTGGTAAACAAAAACTATATGGAGACACTACTAGACTTAGTTTTGAAGAAGGAGAGTGTTCTAAAGTTAGAGAGACTCCCATAAAGAAAATTGATTTGAATTATCATACTGCTGCTCCTGAAGACAAAAAGAAAATTGATGCTGAAATGAAGACCAAAAATGAGTTTGTTAAAATGCATAATCAAAGGATGAGAAATTTTAGAAGAACTACTTTAGCTAAACAAGCTTACATGTAAAGGTATAATTATTCATTTAATTGTTATTGTTACACATGTAATCTCTTTAGTCACAAAGTAGTTAATTGCAAAAAAATCAATTTGCTTCAATATGGAATACTAATGTTGTTTGTTTCAAGTGTAATTCTCCTGGTCACAAGGCATGTAGTTGCAGAGTGTATGAAAAAATAGCATCACCTGGTTTGATAAGTTGGAAAAAGAAAAAGGTTTGGAAGAGAAAACCTGAACAAAAGAAAGAAGTGAAAGTGTGGAGATTAAAACAAGGTCAAGAGAAGATAAATTCTAAACTTGTGCATCTTCCACAAGTCACTTCAATAGTTGAATAACATATGGCATAATGTGAGGGGGAGTTGTTCATGTCCTATCAATTATCCCCTAAAAGTTTCAGGAAGGAGATTGTTTGATGTTTGTCAATATGTGTATGTAAGTGCTAAAGGTGATGAGTGATAAGAAGTTCAAGGGCTCAATTCACAAAGAGTTTGGTGATTTTGAATGACTTGGTTTATAAGTGATTTGGTTTATAAATGATTCTATCTTTGTCATATCATGTTTGTGTTGGAAACAAGGTAGATAACTAAGAGGGGGGGTGAATTAGTTATCTCTATTATCTTAACTTTCTTTTCTTCTTTTATAATTTCTGCAGCATCAAAACATATAATCATATATAATCATGAGAACAGAAATAAAATCAACATACATAACACAAGGATTTTTATGTTGAAAACCCTATTAAGGGAAAAACAACGAGGTGACTAACCCAAGATTGTATTCTCTATTAAAAGAATAAGAAGTACAAAATGGCACTTGCCAATTAGGGCTCACTGCCCGAGCACACTGCTCACAAGAGGCACACTACCTACAAGAGACTCACTGTCTACAAAACTTATAGAAGGGAATCAGGCATTTGACCTGATGAGAGGCATCCACAAATGCTAGAGTTCAGGTCCAGTTAGGCAGAATATACTGATCTGATGACTTCATTTTTCCTCTGCTTCAGTGATGTTGCTTTGTCACATACTGGACTTGTATTGCTGCCTCCACACTTATCTCTGCTCTTCTTTGCACTTTATTTCATTATCTCTGTATTTACACACACCTGCATACTAGAATCCATCTGGTATATATATCTGCATAAAGGATTTCAACAACTTTCTAGTCGGCAACCAAAATACTCAAGATATTTACAAATTACTGATCTGTCAGCTGAATCCATGCTTGATTTGTGATGCGTATCAAAAACATAGGAATAGAAGTCATTAATCATGTTGGCCAACAATGTATGATCCCTCAAATAGCTTGATAAACACCTTTTACTCATCCAGATTGAAGTCTGATGCTCTACTAATTAGTTCTTCCTCTCTCTGCTCTACTTGACTAAAACTTGATGCTCAGATGCTCATATCTTTTCCATGATTTACTACCGGAGGCTAAATCTCTGGAATATAGTAGTCATGATACTCCTCTTGACTTATCCAAATCTATAACTTGTTGACTTACATCATCTGAGAGATCTAGACTTGATTGTCAGACATTTTTGTATACTTTGTTCTTGTTCACCGGACCAAAACAATCTTCAATCTGACTTTCGGTATAGCCATACTATGTACTACGAATGTGTGGGATAGATTTTGTTGCCATCAATGACAACACTTATGAAGCCACATAGTGTCTCTTGCCAACAATCTCCCCCTTTGGCATTGATGGAAACACTTAGTGAAAAATGACTAAGTGTCGCAGCAAACTCCCCCTTAGCTGATGCTTTGTCTTATACACTATTTTACCGGAGCTCCCCCTTGGCTAGATTCCACATTTCTCACTACTCCTCACTCCCCCTTTGACATCAATGGCAAAGGGTGGAATCTGCACACCAAAATTTGCAAAAATTAACCTATACATGGCCGCATAAGTATATATACATGTTATACTTACATATACTTGAGTATATCCGCAAAAGTGGCCTTCAACTGTACAAACTCTGTGGCCCAACTCTGCTTCATCCTGTCCAAAATGGAGATGTGACCACTCAACAAAAATGCATATGATTCAGCCCTTCTTAAATCTGACGGATCACTGGTGTGGGCTGTGGTCTGAGCATTTGTTAAGGCCTCATGCATTGCCTCTAACTTAGGGATAATTATCCCTCTGAGTTCACTCATTCTATTTACTATATCCTTCTTTTCTTTGTTCAGCCTCTTTATTTCATTTATGATGACAATGGCCTAGCATTCTTGATTCATTAAGGATGTAGTGAGGGGATCAAAATTTTGAGATAAACTTGACAGTTTACCTTCTTTTCAATATCCTCTGTCACTTTGGGCCAAGATAGACAAAATTTGTACATGTCCCCACCATCTTTAAGAGTATTTTCAAGGCTCTTTATCCCAATGTCTAGGGTCTATTAGTGTGAACACATAATTCACACATGTTAAGTTGACTTAGTGAGTCTTCTGGATGTCTAGTTGAGTCTAGTTGTGCGTTGAGTTGTTGATAGTTGGAGTGAGTTTTCTTATCCTCCACATGTGCAATTAGTTATCATCCTCTAATTGACACATTTTGTAGGAATATCTCTACTTTCCACTCCACCTTTCACTCCACCCTTCTAGCTCTCACCTTGCCTTATAAGCAAGGCTCACTCATTGTATTTCATACAGCTTCATATGATCTTTGTATAGATTCTTGCTCCATTGTTTTAGCATCTTCTCTTGTCATCTTTGTGTGGAAGGTTGTCTTGATTGTAGGTGATCCTGGCTTGCTGAGTCACATTGACTCTTACATGGTATCAAAGCCTGATCTACAATTTCCTTCCCTCATTGGAGAGGTTTTGCTGGGAGTAGCATCATAGGAGCATCCTAGAGAAAATCTAACATCACGGTTGCGATCAGGAGGCCCAAATCTATATAGATCGGCTGTTCATTCATTGAATTTCATCATCAAAAATTTTGGCAAAATTTTTTTGCTTCCGGTCCTTTGGCGAAAAATTTGTACAGTCATTGCATCAGCACTACGTAGGGTCTACATCATACTACATCATCAGATCTAGGCAAATATTATCTAGTATTTTTAAGTTGGTTATATTTTTTTTGCTGGTTAATTCATTTCTTTTGGGGACTGAATTTAGTTTGAAAAGCAAAAAAAAGGCATACTACTACAGGGTATTATTATACCCTATGTAGATCTCTACAGTACCTGCAGTCAAAGGGCCCATGGCCAATAAAGGCTTCAACCTTTTCTTCTAAGGCTTAGCCTTATAATAATCTGCAAGCCTTCATACATTAGCAGTGGCTTGTATTTTTTCCCGGTAGTTCTTCACTCACTATCAAATCTTCCAATGATATCCAAAACAACCCAGAGTCAGCATCAGTGGGGAGATCTAAACTAGCATTCTCAGTGGTCACGGTAAGTAGGTTTCTTCAACGGTTTGTTTTCATACCTGCGGTAGCCTGTGCATTGTGCTTTGATGGCAGGTTTATTATTTTGCTCGGTGATCTCAAATCCATATCAGTGATCTTTTCTGCAGACATAGGCTTCAAGAGACCACAACTGACAACCAACCACATTTGATTTGTGTGTAGTTGATAAAACCAGTCAGCATTAAAACAAGTCATATGCAGTGTTTTGTTTTTCATCGACTACTTGTGGTTTGAGTTCAACGGTTGTAATAGCCTGTGAAGGGACCATGAGTTTGGTAGCCTCTAATCCGCCTTTGGCGGTCTCTAGGCATCGATGATCTTTGACAGTCTTCCAATCAGCATTTTTTGTCAGCTTTCCCTGATGGTAGCAGTCAACATCAATCGTCAACCATACAGTTTTCATCGGCCAGTTTACATTCAAAGTCGATCTTGAAGCCTTAGCAGAGATCTCACACCAGAAAATTTTCTACGCTTGTCAATTATTATCCGGTAGTTATTAATAGTGACACCAGATCTGGTGCATTAGCGACTGATCACTTTCAACGTTGACCAATCAGCATTTCTTTGGCATCTATAGATCTATCTCTAGTCGGCAAGCATTCCACAGTGAATGATTCAATATATGTAGTTTGATACCATCATTCCTTTCCAGCGGGCTCTGGTGGATCCAATATCACTGGCGGTTTAACTTTACATTCAGCCATCTTTGCAAGACATAGCATTTTCTTTTCGAGGCCCTCAAAGTCAAACCACCAACAACCAAACTCTCTTGGCGGTCCTTTGTTTTCTTGCCGGCCTTTGTGGAGGCTTCGACCCCACTTCAATCTTTTTTCTATATATAGTTTTTTTAAACAAAAAAAACTATTAAAATTTCCAAATCCGTGGGTGGTTTTTCATAAGGTAGTGGTTTTTGTACCCTTGAAGGTGGTTTGCAACACTCACCAGTAGTTTTTTTCCTCAGACACTATTTTTTTTCCTGACTGGTGGTTTCCTAGCATCCAGAAGCATATCCGGCCAAACAAGGGAATATTCTGTCAGGGGGCCTATTTTGCCCCTCAAAGCCCTAAAGTAGGGTTTTTTTTCTTTTTTGTACAACTTTTGTCCATGGTGTCAAAATCAGGCAAATTATATATCAACAGAAACCTGACAGAGAGCTCTTCACAGTGGTGTTAGAATTTTTCTCTGATTTGTTTGTTTGACAGCATTTATTGTAGGTCAAAGACAAATCTTCCTTTTTGGCTCCTGAGCTCATAACTTTTTTCCACGAACTCTGATTTTTGTGATTCAAGTGGCATCCGAAAGGTATTCAGAAGCTCTACACAGCCATCCATGCACTTTTCTCAATTTTTGCTTCAGGTGTTTTTTATTTCATTTGTCAATTTTTAGGCATTTGAGTGATAACTTGGACATTTTGATACTTGAGAGGGTGAAATTTGTTTTGAGAGGATTTGTTTGTTGTAATACATCATTGTGAATGAGTGTAATCTCACTTAGATTTCTTGCTTAAGAGATTTTGTTGTTTTCCCAATCTTGGTCCCTTGAGGACAATTGTAAAATGCACTAAGTATAAAGTGCCACAAACAAATTGGGGGGGCTCTCTTACATAGTAAATGGGTGTTGTTGTGTTGTTGTCTTTCTTTTTTATCATGGATGTGCCTCAATTTCTACTTTTAACTCCATATAACTATCTTGAATGGAAGAAACACATGGAGTTTGTGTTGTATAAACAAAAGTTACATAGAATAACTTTAGGCACAGATCCTGAATCCACAGGTGCTACTGAGAGAAGAAAATGGTTAGATAGAAGAGATGAGGCTTTTGACACACTTTGTCTTGCTATTTCTCCTGATCTGAGATTTCATGTTGAGTCTTGTACAACACCAAATGAGATATGGACAACACTAGACAATCTCTTTAGCAAGCAAGATAAAATAAGGAGATTCAAATTGGAGAATGAGCTAATTGCACTTAATCCTCAAGACTTTGATCAAATCGAAGACTTCTTCACCAAGTTTAAGTCTCTCAGGTTGCAACTCAAACAAAGTGGTCTTGAGAAAGAAGATGAACAATTGATTCTATCTATTCTTGCAAAATTGGGTCCTAAATATTTAGTTTATCTTTCTACCTTTTATGCTACAATGGATTCCTTTGGTAGTAAGTTTACTATGCCTTCACTTGAGGAGTTTGCTACACAACTCACAAGAGAACAAGCTAGGCTACTACACATGGGCACTTTGAAGTCTCCTAGAAAACAGGTTCTAGTTGCAACACAAAGCACAAAAGATCCTAAGGCTTCACATAATAAGGGAAAGAAACAAAAGGATTCAAAGTCTAATGAGAAAGAGAAAGAATCAAAGAAAATCCCCAACTCTTCTTCCAAAGAGGAGTCCAATAAGAAGAAGAAGCCAAAGTGTTCTTATTGTAAGAAATTAGGTCATGATGAGACTAAATGTTATGAGAAAAAGTTTGAAGAGATGTCACAACTTCTTCAAAAACATAACCTTGAGTATTCTCCATCAACAACAGCTTTACCCAAGTCTTCTTCTTCACCACCATCATCATCTACACACACAGGAACAATAAGCATTGCTAATGGGTCATATAAAGGAAAAGGACAAGCACTCTTTGCTTCAACAAGCCTACAGTCAGAGAGATGGCTTCTTGATTCTGGAGCTTCTCATCATATGGCATCTTCATAGGGGATGTTCTCTTCATTTCAATCATGTACTTCACCACCTATTTTGATGGATAACAATACATACATGCATGCAACTAGAAGAGGAACTATTAATGTTGGTCAGAATACATTCAACAATGTGTTGTGTGTACCTTCCTTGACAACCAATCTCCTTTCCATCTACCAGATTACTCATTGTGGTGCAGGGAAGACAGTTGAGTTCACTCCTGATTCTATGACCATACAAGACTTGGAGAGCAGAGATATCATTCCTGTTGGGATGGCAGATCATGCATCTCGCCTTTATACTTTCTCCCATTTTGTTTCCGATGATGATGTAGATCCATTTATTGATATTCACACTCATGCATCAAGTGTCAATCATGCTTCTAAGGAGAAGTCTAGTCACTTGAACCTTGGTGTTCTTGCATCTACTTCAGTTCTATCTTGATGACTTGGAGGACCTCATTGATGAAATTCATCTCCTCTTTGAATGAGTTGAATCTTCTACTTCGGATGAGTGGGAACCATTTTCTCCTCTTCACTTGTCACAGTTTGGCACTGAGTTGGAGTATGTTGAGCATCATTCGGAGGATCCTTTGTCTTTAGAGATTTATGATCTTGAGTTTTCATCTTGTCTTGGATTGTCACATTCTTTGATTGCGCATGCATCACCTGATTATGTGAAATCTTTTGGTTGTGACATGTGGACACTTGAGCAGTTTTCAAAGATAGCATACATCATGAGGCTTTTTCCCTCATACCTTGAGATCTAGTTTCTTCGACATCAACCTTTGGACTTGTTTCTTCCTAAGGGGAAGAATGTTGTTTGCAGGCTTTGGATTCTCTTCAGCATTCTTCTTCGAGCGTTCACCATCGGCACAGGAGCTACTTCATTGTGGGGGGACCTATAGTCTCACACTTTCTCTCCTATGGGAGGGTACTTGATTGTATATATGTGTTGGATGTATTCCTTGGGGGCTCATGAGTGCTCCATCCATCACATCTTTCATTTGTTTTTGTATTCTCACTTTTGGAGAGGAGTTTTGTCCCATGAGGTTTTCTCCTTTTCTCCACTTGAGATTTGTTGTACATGGGTACCTAACATGTCCTAGCAGCTGGGACCCATCCATCATTGCATCATTGTTTTAGTCAACTACTCCCTAAGTTACACTTAAGGAGGGGTGTTGGTGTGAACACATAATTCACACATGTTAAGTTGACTTAGTGAGTCTTCTAGATGTCTAGTTGAGTCTAGTTGTGCATTGAGTTGTCTTATCCTCCACATGTGCAATTAGTTATCATCCTCTAATTGACACATGTTGTAGGAATATCTCCACTTTCCACTCCACCTTTCACTCCACCCTTCTAGCTCTCATCTTTCCTTTATAAGCAAGGCTCACTCATTGTATTTCATACAGCTTCATATGATCTTTGTATAGATTCTTGCTCCATTGTTTTAGCATCTTCTCTCATCATCTTTGTGTGGAAGGTTGTCTTGATTGTAGGTGATTGTGGTTTGCTGAGTCACATTGACTCTTACAGGGTCCTCCTATCATTTGTAATCAGTCCTTGCACTTCAGTAAATCTTTTTCCTAAAAACTCCTTCCGGACCTTTGCTTCAGCCGATTTGTCTAACGATTCAAAATGAGTGCTGACAGAATTTACCATAGATTTGAAGTTACCAGATGGAGAGGCCAAAGGATCCTTTTGAAATGATGGAATGATCTTTTCTAGTATCCCGGATGTAATCTCTAACAGGTCACAGTCTTCCATGTGAGATTTAAGAAGTTTTTCTTTTTCTTTGGCTTGAGCAAAAGATGATATTTTCATTATCTAGACTGGAGAGAGTCAAAATTTAGTGGTCCTTGAAATAGTTCAGGTTCATCTATCTCCATCATTTCTTTGTTCAAGAAGTTCTTCACTGCCTCTACAGTGTCTCTTGCTGGTGAATGAGTCTTCTTTTCTTTTGGGATCTGAGAACTGTCATCATAGATCTTCTCTATTTGTTCTTCTTCTTTTCCTTTTACCTCCTCTTCTTGACTCACTTTCTCCTCTTTTCTTCCTTCTCCTTCAGCTCCTGAGTCTAGAATGTCTATAGTGGGATCCAGAGGAGAGATGTTACTTGTATTTACCGCTTCATGAATTTCCTCTTCCAGAATAGAGGAATCCAAGTCCTTAGACTTCTCTTCACCTATCTCTTTTGACCCTTCTACATTTTTATCAGAAGATTATTCATTGGCTGCATTTAATCCTTCAACATCCATGGTGGAAGGTTCTTCATCTGTTTCCTCTACAATAGGAAGATTGAATCTTTTGAAGGCATTCTGGACGATGTCTTTTGTTTCTCTTGCTACTTGGTCAGTTTCTCCAACCATAAGTTTATTCATTCTTTCTTTGCTCTGGAATTCATCCTTGTAGTCCTTAAAGATCATGTCCATTTTCTTTGGAGTAATAGAAGGATAGATCTGAATTGCTATCTGTTCCCTAATTTCTAGGTCTTTTTCTTTTGTATTCTCTTTTCTTAGTTCAAGTACCTTCTTTAGACTTTTGGGAATCAATGAAATAATTTCAACGAATGCTTTATTGTAAATATTTAGATACCTGACTGTAGCTTCTTCCAGAATCCTTTTGTCAGTATCACTGTATTCATCATAGAATTCTATTACTAGTTGTAGGTTCCCATCCACAGTGACTGCCTTGATGATATCATCAATGGAAAGAGTGGGCTTTTCAAAAAAAATTCTGCCTTTTCTTCTTTTTTTTATTGGTAGAGAATTCCCCGGATGTTTTCTTCTTCTTCTTCATTTTCTTAATTTCCTCATCAGACTCTATTTATTCATCATCCTTGTGACATGTGTATGACCTTGTGGCTTTTGTTTTCATTCTTTTTTCTCCCTTTCTGGATGTCTTGACTTCTGGTTTGGTGGCTCTTGAGCTCTTAGGATTGGCAGGTGTAGAGCTCTTAGAGGATCTAGTCTGGGAGGAGGCTTGTACCGGAACACTTCCTTTCTCTACTTCTTGTTTCTCTTTCTCAGCTCTTTCAATTTTCTCTCTGTTTGCATCTACTACCTCTTTTGATATGCCATATCTTTTGGCAATTTCCTCGACTTCCCTTCTGACTTTCCTCTTTATCTCCGGTTGTATTAGCTCAACATGTATTTTTACACTTAGTTCTTGAAAGGTTCCAAACCTTTCTACCTTAGGGTCCTTAGGCTGGCTCAATAAGTGTTGAATATGTAGCTCTAAGATTTTCTCATCGACTTTGTATCCCATTGGCATTATCCAAACTGTTCTAGGCTCAACTACCTCCATTAGGCATTGATCAGTATCTACCATGAAACACAATGTATCCTTGTATTTCTCAACTATGGATTGAGGTCCTCTCTCTGGCTTGCATCATGCTTTGGAAGTTCTTAAAGTAACCCCAGAGTGTTGTGCTTTGAGCTTTAGAATCACCAAGTCCATACATATAGTCTCTAATCTATATTGCAACTAGTTTGTCATTTTGCCAAACCCAACCACTTGATTCGGGTAGCTCATTCATGTAGTAGAAGAATAGACATGGTAGTAAACAACCATACTTGAAGGAGTTCTTCTTATCCTTCTTAATCTTCTGTAGGTTTTCTAATAGTTGGTTTAAAAGAAGATCACATAGGTCATAATCTACATTTTCCCTCAACATCTGATATGCTGCATATATTGCAGTCCCAGACACAAAATTTTCCTTGCTACAATTATAGATCTTATATCCAATTATCGTTGAGGTAAATTTGACATCCAGATCTATGATGTCATCTATGGTCATTTCTCTCTTGTCAAACTTAGATCTAGTAGCTTCAATTACTATCTAGTTTTTGATAGATTTGAGTGTAGGAAACCAACCAGATGAGTGCAGTCCAGTTACTACCCTAATAGCATCATTTTTTATCTTGAAGGGCCTCATTAACCACATGAAATTATCATGCATTCTACTAAGGACATACCAAACCCAATCATCTTTTGCAAAACAAGGAAAGTGGATGCAATGTCCGAAGTATTTATCCTGGATGGCCTTGTATTGAGGTTTGAGTTCAAAACTTTCATCTATTAACTGTTTATGATAGATGTCCATCAACTTAGAGTCTCTAAATTCCTCAATGTTGGTGTGGATGTAGACCCTAACATCTTCTATGTGCAATACCCCATGCAGAATGCTAGAAAAAGCTCCTAAAGGATCAAATTCTAGGGATTTATAGGGGTGTTTCTTGAATTTTGGGCGCAGCTTATCAGTGATCTTAACAACCATTGTTGTAGCCATTTTGTAAAAGATTTAGAGATAGATTTTTAGAATGGAAGTACCTTTTTATGCTTTAGGGTTTGAAATAAGAGTCAGAACAAATCACTGGTTGAATTGGATTTTGCAGTTGATCTTTGAGAGAGTTGTAGAAACTTGATGCAGAGCTCTTCTTTTCTTCTTCTCGAATGCAAATGTGCAAATGATGAGTGAAAGAACCCTTTTATTCTTGCACAAACCCTAATTTCCTTTTGCAATAAATGCACAACTTAAGTTATTCGGTTGCCCTGTTCTAAGAAAGATCTTTTCAAATCACTGTGTTGCACTTAAAATCATTTTTAGTGAGGATTGACAATGTATCTTCTTTTCTCCAATCATGCCATGGATCCGCAGATCAAAGTATTTCATTTTGAATCATACCAGATCTGTTTATGAAAACCCTACTTTACTAGATGGCTATCAAACTGGATCAATCTTGGATGATTAAACTCTTACAAAACTCCATGCGGATCTTTCATATTTTTACCGAGGGTTATTTAGATATTTTTCTGAGAACCCTTTAATCTGCAACATTCCATGTGCCAAATTTAGCCACCAATTAACTGGCTAGGGGAATTTATTTTTCTTTGTGACTCCCCCTGAGCCAGAGCTCATCTGTTTAGTTTTTAGAAGCAATATTAGCACCGGATTCCGGTGTCGATCCATCCCCAAGATTTTCTATACTCTTCTTCACCCAAATCTTGCTCATCTCCCTTTGAACTTCATCCCCATTCACTTATCCTTTTCCCTTATCTTGTTTTTGATTGTGATGCACTGGACCCTTTTTATCCTAATTTTTACTTTTACAGAATTTGGCAATATGACTGGATCTATTGCAATTGCAACAAACAACATTTCTTTGCATATTTGATTGATATCCTCTTGATCTGCATTGATTAGCCATATGTCCCATTCTATTGCTTGCAAAGCATGTACCATTGAATGAATTGTTTATTTGCATATTTCTGCATTCAAGAGATTTGTGACCATACCTTTTGTAGTTGAAACATTGTCTGGAGAAGGATGGATTAGTCTAATTCATTCTCCTTCTATATTGAATTGCTTTATGACCGAAGTTGTTGCAATTGAAGCAGTGTCCATTGAAGGATGGATATCTTTGAGAATTTGGTTGCCTTACCGAAGGTCTTTTGGGCTTGTTTCTTTGATTTCCTGATCCAAAATTCTTCTGATTGGATCCAAAAATTTCACTTTTCTCATATCCCAAACCACACTTATCATCTACCCTCTTTTGGATTTCAAGAAGAACTTCAAGTTGGGCTGAGCTTATCTTGAATTTCTCTTTGTATTCATTTGTTGTTTGAAGATCTTGTTTAAGAGTGTCTATTTGATTCTCAAGTTGTTCTTCATTATCTCTAGCTTCTTCAAGATTAGATTCAAGATGCCTAATTATTCTATCCATTTTGTGGTAGTCCTCTGTCTTCTTCTTGAGGGATTGTTTTAGATTATCTTTTATTTTCCTTTTCTCTTCAATTTCTTGGGTGAATCTCATAACCCCTGATTCCATCTCATGCCTTACCATAATGACCTCTTTTGATAGCTTCTCACGTAACTTGTTTTTCTCATCCAGATCTTCATTAGTATTATTGGCTTCACTCTGACTTGCTAATTTTTGAAGTAGTTCCTTTCTCTTTTTCACAGAGATACTCAGTTTTTCTTTTAGCTCATTTATGAAATCATCATCTTGTTTGAGTCTTTCTCTCAAGTTATTGACTTCAAAGTGGGATTGTTCAAGATCATCTAAGGCAGACTGAAGTTGTTCCTTCATACCATACATATCCATTGAGATTCCCAGACCTTCCTCAAGCTATTAGGCTCTATTTAGAGGAACTTATCTCTAATACCAATTGTTGGAAACAAGGCAGATAACTAAGAGGGGGGGTGAATCAGTTATTTCTATTATCTTAACTTTCTTTTCTTCTTTTATAATTTGTGCAACATCAAAACATATAAGCATATATAAACATGAAAATATAAATAAAATAAACACACATAACACAAGGATTTTTACGTGGAAAACCCTGTTTAGGGAAAAACCACGAGGTGACTAACCCAAGATTGTATTCTCTGTTAAAAGAATAAGAAGTATTAAATAGCACTTGCCAATTAGGGCTCACTGCCTGAGCATACTGCTCACAAGAGGCACACTGCCTACAAGAGACTCACTGTCTATAGAACTTACAGAAGGTAATCAGGTGTTTGAATTGATGAGAGGCATCCACAAATGCTAGAGTTCAGTTTTGGTTAGGCACAATATACTGATTTGATGCACTTCATTTTTCCTCTGCTTTAGTGTTGTTGCTCTGTCACATACCAGACTTGTATTGCTGCCTCCACACTTATCTCTGCTCTTCTTCACACTTTATTTCATTATCTTTGTATTCACACACACCTACATACTAGAATCCATCTGGTATATATGTCTGCATAAAGGATTTCAATAACTTTCTAGTCAGCAACCAGAATACTCAAGATATTTACAAATTATTAATCTGTTAGCTGAATCCATGCTTGATTTGTGATGCGTATCAAAAACATAGGCATAGAAGTCATTAATCATGTCAGCCAACAATGTATGATCCCTTAAATAGCTTGATCAACACCTTTTACTCATCCAAATTGAAGTCTAATGCTCTGTCGGTCAGTTCTTCCTCTGTCTGCTCTACTTGACTAAACCCTGGTGCTCAGATGCTTATTTCTTTTCCATGATTTACTACCGAAGGCTAAGTCTATTGAATATAGTAGTCATGATACTCCTCTTGACTTATCCAAATCCGCAACTTGCTGAGTTACATTATCTAATAGATCCGGACCTGATTGTTGGACCTTGTTGCATACTCTCTTCTTGTGCACTAAACTAAAACAATCTTTAATCTGACTTTTGGTATAGGCATACTATGTACTGTAGATATGTGGGATAGACTTTATTGCCATCAATGACAACACTCATGAAGCCACACAGTGTCTCTTGCCAACAGTTTGTACTTACAAAGGTTGAGTTGTTATGATGTTGCAGTTTAATGGGATCTTGATATTGTGAAGTATTGGTAGTCATGGCAAAGAGATTAAGATGTTTCTAAAAATCTCTTATTAGATATTAGCATGTGTTGGCTAAAGATCATGAGGATAGTCTTCATTTCTTATAGATGGTCATCATTCTTTTTCATGTCAAGAAGGGTGTGCAAGAATATATTGGTTGTAGGATGATTGTTCATATTGTTACTATCATGGAAGTCTTGACAAGAACATCTCTTGTGTGGTCATCGTGTCATCATGCATTGTGAATTGTGTGTTGAGTGAAAGGTGTGATGAGTAGTCTTGAATGGTGTTCAAATTCATATATCTGAATCATCTAAATCCTAAGATCTATCTTTATGCCATTATTCTTTATACTTTGAGAGCTCTTGGAGTCTTGTCATGTGGGTTAGAAAGTGTTGATGATTGAAGAAGAATTGTTTGTCATGAAAAGTTTTCTTTATAACCACATGTGATGTCACCAGGAGTGTGTATTTGATAGAAGATATATGTCAATCTTCATCTTCATTTTTGTGTTGTGACAAGAAGTAGTATTGTGCTGAGAGTTTGGTATAGTTTATGGGTAGTCTATAACAGTGATTTGATGCTTTGGTTGATATGTCTCACATAATTTTGCTCTCAAGTTTTGTGCTTCAGGTTGTATGTCTCTAGATGTATGCTTCATGGTAACTTGTTTCTCTCAAGTTGAAGAGTTGTTTTCAGGTATTGTCAATATGATTTGTCATATGCTTGCTTCAAGATTGTTATTTTTGTCATCATAGATCATCATAGGTTCAAAGGGAAGATAAAAGGATAACGGGAGTCTATGTCTTCATTATTATACCATGTTTCAATGTTATGATCAAGCTTTAACATCCTTCAGTGGAGTTAAACTATAGGGGGAGTATTTATGCCTTTGTCATCTGATGTCAAAAAGAGGGAGAGAAAGAAAAATACTTTATGGAGTTTTGCCATCAATGACAAACAGGGAGATTGATGGAGATTGGTTGTCATTGATGTCAAAAAGGTGTTCTCGTTTTGTTTGATGTCATCAAGATTAGTGTATTTAGATATACAAATATGGTTAGAGATGAGATGCTTCTGTTTGATCAGGATATCTTCAAGTTTGTCTTAGGATGCATTCTCATGTTCTTGGTGTTTGGTGTTCATATTAGTCCTTGGAGTTATCAGTTCTGGTTTATGATGTTAAATCGTGATCACAGGACTTGTTTTCTCATGTTGATCACATCAATTGTTGATCACATAAGATATTGATGCTAACTTGTTCGTGTTGGACTTATATTCTTGATCTTCATGGGTTTGGCCTTCATGGTGTTTTTGGAGTTGATAGTATGTTCATTGGTGCAGGAGCACCTTGTCAATCTATAGCTTAGTGATGTAAATAAGTGTCTTTGTCAAGTTTTTTTTTGGTGTCTTGTCATGGACATGGTGTAATAAGGTCTAATTGAGACCAATATGATGTATTTAGAAGTTTTAGTTGTGCTTTTGTAGTTATCTATCCAAGAGTTAAGAAAAGAAACTTTATAACTTAGAAATTTTGGCTTTTTGTGTGACAAGATGTAGAGTTTGGGAGCTCAAACATAAAAAAAAATTATGGGGCATGTAAATAGACATTTTTCAACTATTTGGTGGATTGAATACATGGTGGATAACTAGTTTTTTCTATCAATAACAAAGAGAAGACTATTTTTCCTGCATTTTTTTTACTGTTTTCCATGTTGAAACATGCCTGTATGGTCGGGTACAGCCCAGTACTGTACAAATTTCAATTGCATGCGATAGAGGAATGAGTTAGCAAGGTATTTGTTTTGGTTTGATCACGTTTCATTGCATTTGGATGATTTTATTCTAGTTTTTCTAAAAACTATTCTAAACCCTGAACTAGGGTTAATAATAAAGGAAAATATGGCTTTTTAAGCCATTCCACTGGTGTCGGCTCTCACAAATCAGTGGAATGGAAGAAAAAGAGATATATTTTGTGTTCTATATGATTGTAAGAGTAGGGGTGGTCACCAAAACTAGAAAGGAGAAGATTTGGGCCTAATATCTTCATGTATTAGGCAAAAGAGGCTAGGTAGCATAGGTGGTTATTGGTTTGGTAGGAAACACATGCATGCAAGTGCCCAAACCTACAAAAGTGTTACATTTTAGGTGTGAGGTGTTGGGAATTAAGGTGTCTCAACCTTGGTAATTCCTTGCATTATTTATGTTTGTATATATTAATTCATTGCCTATGTTGTAAATTAATTGTAAATTCCATATTATCATTTTGTGGGATGTGGCACGGTGATGTGTCATCCTACATGGAAGATGACAACTTGTAATTTTGTTCTCACATGAGGAGATAGGCATCCCACTTTGTGGTAGGAGCATTTTGCCATGTGTTAGCATCTTTCATTTTGTGCAAGGGAATGTTTGACCAAAACGGTTATGACGGATTCCTATGACGAAGTTATGACATGTAAGAGTCAGAAATAGAAGCTTGTAAGACAGGTAAAGACATGTGTCATGAAGAATCTTTGAAAAAGGCATATTTGGGTGCCCCAAGGTGGATTATGACATGTTGTAAGAGAATATGCTATTTATAGCCTGTGTATGACAAATTCTCTTACAACTGTAAGTTGTAACCGCTATGATAGATTCTATGACGGTCATAAGTGTCATAAGAGCATCTGTCATAACCCATTTTGGACATAGACAACCTCTTTGGGATGGGAGCTATGGACAAGTGTCAGGAACATTATACAATGTTGACCAAGTGTCCTTAGGCATGGGTTTTGGGCCATGAGGCCAAGTTGGATGCCCATCCCAAGATAGGTCCAATATTGCCTTGTATATTCTATATAAACAGGTGCTTAGAGGTGGAGAAGTATTACAGGATTGACATGTACTATTATGCTGCCAGATTGACTCTAAATACAAGTGTCAAAGACCATTGAATCTTGCATTGCAAGTGTATTGTAAACAACATCCTATTTTGATTATACATTGTGTAGGTTTCTAAGTGTGGGGTTTTTCACCCAATAAGGGTTGTCCCCATGTTATATCTTTGTCTCTCTTCTTCTGTCTTCTTTCTGGTTCATGTGTATTTGCTGCAATATCTCTATTAGATGTTCTATTTTTTTGTAGCTGTAAGGATTAATTTGAATTTGCATAGCCCTCTCCTCATTCGATTAGTGTAGGAAGCGATTTTTGCACACCTAGCTTCCTTTTAGTTGGTATCAGAGCCTGGCCAGTTTTGGTCTTAGCTGTTACTGTTGGGTAGGGGTTTTTTGAGTTGATCTTAAGTTGAGTGGGACTTTGTGCAGAGTATTCTAAATTCTATTTCAGCAAGGAGATGGGAAGCACATCCGAAAGAATTGAAGTGGAGAAATTCAATGGCACTAATTTCGAGCTATGGAATCTCAAGATGGAAGACATGCTTGTTGACCAAGACCTTTGGGAAAGTGTTAATAGAACTAAACTATCTGTAATGTCACAAGATGATTGGGATCTCAAGGATCAGAAGGCTAAGGGTCTCATAAGACTTACTCTTGCTGATTTTGTCTTGTTAAATGTCCATGAGGAGAAAACTGCAAACTTGCTTTGGAAGAAGTTGGGAGATGTGTATCAAGCCAAATCCTTGGTTAACAAACTTTTTCTGAGAAAGAAGTTGTATTCCCTTCGAATGGAGGATGGAGGATCCATTGTTGAACATATGAATGCTTTTAACATGTTGGTTGCAGAATTGACATCTATTGGTGTGAAGATGGAGGAGGAGGATCGATGTATGACATTGCTTTGTTCTTTGCCAAACTCGTGGGATCACCTTGTCATGGCTATTGGAAGCACCACATCCACATTCAAAATGGATGAAGTGGTTTCTTCTTTGTTATCTGAAGAGATGCAGAGAAAGTCTTCTGATACAGCCAAAGAGGCTCTCACAGTTCGTGGAAGACCCAAGGAGAAAGGGAAAAAGAAGGAAAAGAAAGATGAGAAGGCTAGATCCAAATCCTATGGGAGATCCAAATCTCCTAGAAAGTCCAAGGCTATCTATTGGAACTGTGGTAAAATTGGGCATTTCTGAAAGGAATGCAAAGAAGAAAAGAAAAAGAAGAAGAAGACCCCAGATTCAGATTTTGACAAATCACAAGATGATGGTGATGCTTTCATCGCAGCCCTAGAAACCCATGCATCTGATGATGTGTGGCTGATTAACTCTAGTGTATCATTCCACATGACCTCACATCGAAACTGTTTCACTAAGTATGAGGAGTTCGATGGTGGAAAGGTGTACTTGGGTGACAACTCTCATCTGAAGATTGTTGGTCATGGAAGAGTCTCTATCCGATTCCTAATGGACAAGTGAAGGGGATCTCTAGGGTTATGCACATCCCAAGCTTAGCATAGAACTTTCTTTCTTTAAGTATGTTGAATGATGCAGGTGTGCAGGTTGTCTTTTCGAAAGAAGGATGTAAGATGACTAGAGGAGCTATGGTGCTTGCTAAGGGTACTAGGAGAGGTACTCTGTTTCAGCTAGAGGCATGCATTATACAATGTAATAGTTCTTCTGAATCAAGGAAGAGGGCAGCAATCACCTCATCCCCAACATCTGAATGAGCAGTGAAGAAATCTGTTGTTTCTAATTCTGATGTTTGTAATCATGCCTTGGAAGTTAAGCCTCCTACTGAAAAGACAATGTTATGGCATAAGAGATTTGGCCACATTGGTGAGAAGGGTTTGCGTACCCTGAAAAATAAAAACCTCATTAAGAGGTTGGATGATTGTAATCTTGAGTTCGACTTTTATGAACATTGCATATATGGCAAACAAAACTGTGTTTAGTTTTATTCAAGTTCTCATAAGTCTTTTGGTGTGTTGGACCTTGTTCATTCTGATGTATTTGGTTTTGTTAATGTTCCTTCATTATCAAAATCTATATATTTTGTATCTTTCATAGATGACTACAGTAGACGGACATGGATTTATTTTCTCAAAAGCAAATATGAAGTCTATAGTAAGTTTAAAGAGTTTAAGGCCTTTGCTGAAAATTAAACTGGTAAAAAGATTAAGTGTTTGAGAACTGACAATGGTGGTGAGTTCTATTCTACAGATTTTGATAAATATTGCAAGGATCTTGGGATTGAAAGACATAAGACAACTCCATACACCCCACAGTAAAATGGAGTTGCAGAGAGGATGAACAAGACACTGATGGAGAAGGCTACGACTATGCTTAGTGGAGCTAGCCTAGAACAAAAGTTTTGGGCTGAAGCTGTTGCCACTACTTGCTATCTTGTAAATAGATCTCCTACATCAGCTCTTGTTAGAAAGACACCCATGGAGGTGTGGTCTGGTAGAAAGCCTTCAATAAGGCATCTTTGTGTTTTTGGTTGTGAGGCATATGCACATGTGCCTAGGGAGAAGCTGTCAAATTTAGAGAACAAGGCTATTAAGTGTATCTTCATTGGATATGGTGTCGGTGTGAAAGGATACAAGCTTTGGGACCTTATGGCTAAAAAAGTGTTGTATAGCAGAAGTGTCATCTTCAGAGAGCTTACACCTTCTTCCACTATTTTATAGCCAGAAGAAAAAGAAAAGAAAGAGGATGTTGTTCAATTTCCTCCTACCCCTGAGAAGACTGAACAGAAAGATAATGTTGGACCTGATGATGAGGAGAGCTCTTGCAGCTCTAAAAGCTCAAATGAAGAAGTTGAACCTCAACCTTAGCTCTTGAGGAGGTCTAGACATATAAGAAAGCAAACTGAAAGGTTTAGTTTTACATTGCTTGATTATAGTTGTGTTTTTTCTTTGCTTACCAACAGTAATGAACCTAGAACTGTATTAGAGGCTATGGACATGAATGATGCAGGTTCTTGGAAGGAGGCCATGGAGGATGAAATGGCTTTTTTGGAAGAGAATCAAACTTGGGACTTGGTACCTTTTCCTCTTGGATAGGAACCCGTTGGATGCAAATGGGTGTTCAAGAAGAAATTTGGTGTAGATGGCAGTGTTGAGAAGTATAAGGCCATATTGGTTGCGAAGGGGTATTCACAAGTGGGGGGTATAGATTATGGTGAGATCTTCTCTCCTGTTACAAAGATGACATCCATTTGATTCCTATTGTCTCTTGTAGCAGCTTATGACTTAGAGGTAGAACAGATGGATATGAAGACAACTTTCCTTCATGGTGACTTGGAGGAAGAAATTTACATGTCACAGCCATAGCATTACATGGTGAAAGGTAAAGAAAATTTGGTTTGCAAGCTTAATAAGTCTTTGTATGGTTTGAAGCAATCCCCTGGGAGATGGTACTCAAAGTTTGATGCCTTTGTGTTGTCAAATGGATTTGTGAGATCAAAATTAGATCAATGTGTGTATTATAAGTTTGATGGTGATCATATTCTCATTATTGCATTGTATGTTGATGATATGTTGCTCATTGGGAAGGGTAAGAATATGATTTATAATTTTAAATCTCAATTGTCAGCACAATTTGAAACAAAAGATTTAGGGGCAGCTAGGTATATTCTAGGAATGGAAATCAGAAGAGACAAAACTAACAGAGAACTTTGGTTAAGCTAGAGTAAGTATGTGAAGACCGTGTTGGACAAGTTTAGTATGGCAGATTGTAGACCATTGTGTGTTCCTGTTTCTTTAGGGACAAAGTTGTCTTTTAAGGATTGTCCAAAATCTCCTAGTGAGGTGGAGGACATGAGCAGAGTACCTTATGCTAGTACTATTGGTAGTTTGATGTATGCCATGGTCTACACAAGACCAGATATTGCCCAAGCAGTGGGAGTCCTTAGTTGATTTATGGCTAATCTTGGATGGGTTCATTGGGATACAGTTAAGCAAGTGTTTAGATATTTGAGGGGTACTTCTAAGTATTCCATATGCTATCATGGTAATGTTACAGGACCTCCACATTCAGTTGATATTCGTGGATTTGTGGATTCAAATTGGGCAGGTGACATTGACAGCTGGAGATCCACCAATGCTTATGTGTTTACACTGTTTGGTGGTGCTATTAGTTGGATGAGTAGGTGACAACCTATTGTTGCTTTGTCCATGACAGAAGCTGAGTATATGGCAGTAACTCATGCTTGTAAGGAAGCCATTTGGCTTAAGAGATTATGTTCAGATATTAGTTTTGATGCAGGTCAGATCATGATCAGTTGTGACAGTCAAAATGCAATTTACCTTGCAAAGAATCCAACTTTCCATTCTAGAACAAAGCATATTGATGTTTAGTTTCATTTTGTACGAGACATGGTTGAGGATGGAAAGGTAAATTTGGAGAAGGTAGATACTTTGAAGAATGTCGCAGATGCATTGACGAAACCAGTGGGCACAGAGAAGTTTGGATGGTGTTCAGAGTCTATGGGTCTCTCGGCCTATAGCAGTTAAATCCTGATATTCTATTGGCTCTTATAAGGTGTTCAACAAGTGGGAGAATGTTGGGAATTAAGGTGTCTCAACCTTGGTAATTCCTTGCATTATTTATGTTTGTATATATTAGTTCATTGCCTATGTTGTAAATTAATTGTAAATTCCATATTGTCATTTTGTGGGATGTGGCACAGTGATGTGTTTGTTGCAAGTATGAGGTGAACCAGTGTTGTCATTGATGTCAACATACTCATATTGCATTAACAAGAAGGATTGGATGAGCTGTGTGCTGAGGATATTGAGAAAATTAGCCTCAGTCAAGAATAGTGAAGAACAGTGATGAGAAGAAGGCAAATGTATTGTATAGGTTGAGAACCAGAGGATGCGGATTAAAGGGTTTGCATATATGAGTCTTGAGATGTTTCAGTTAAGATTTCAGAGGTCCGCATGAAGATCTAAAGAAGTTGTGGCTATCTGTGTGGAACCGGTTCCGGCAAGTGTTCAGAGGTGACAGAGGATCACAGAAAGGTCCGGTGAGGTCCGGAGTTGTATAATCCTAATCTGCGGATTGGAAGGAGTGTTTGGGATGTCCTTGTGAAGTGTCATCTCGAGTTGTGTATGATTTTGAGGTCCAAAAGTACCTTTTGCATTGTGACAGTGGCGACAGACTGTGTTCTTGAAGTTCCGGATGAGGAAGAAAAGAGATTCTAGTAAGTAGAGAAAGTGTGGATGTACTTGGTCATTCAGGCAGGCTTGTGAAGGTTCTTGGATCATGTTGAGGTTTTGTTGTTGATCCGCATTGGTGGTAGAGCCCAGAATTGAAGATATTCTTCCAGATGAAGTTCTTGTTCAGACTAGCTGACCGGATGAGTTTTTCATCTTGTGAATGTTCTTGTGGTGGCCGACCGGATGTATTAATCATCTTGCGAATGTCCTTATGGTTGATTGCTGACTTAGATGATTGTTCCTAAGTCGATGTCTTGTATAAATAAGTGTTTGAGAATTCATTTTGTAGTGTGGATAGTGTGGATGAGCGTGGCATAGTGAAGAGAAGTGAGAAAGGCAGAACAGGGACTTTTGGGCTTAAATGGAACTGATCCGGACATGGTAGAGATGTCATTCTCCAGTTCAAGATTATGATTCTTATCACTTTGTAGACAATGTGTCTCCTTGTAGGCAGTGGGCCTCTTTGTGAGTAGTGTGCTAGGGCAGTGAGCCCTAATTGGCAAGTGCCATTCTTTTTCTTATTCTTCTAATAGAGAATAATCCTTGGGTTGATCATCCCGTGGTTTTTTTCCCTTAACCAGGTTTTCCACGTCAAAATCTTGTTGTTCAATGTGTTGATGTTTATTTGCTCTTGTGTTTATGCATTATGCTTTCATGGATAATTAATTGATATGCTGTTAACTAACAAAGAAGAATCAAGTGTTTGAAGTAAAAAGCAAGTTTTTATACAACTGATTCACCCCCCTCTCAGTTGTATACCCTAGATCCAACAATTGGTATCAGAGCTAAGTTCCTCTGAAAGGAGCTTAACCGCTTGAGGAGATCCAGGATGTCATCATACAAGAAGGATAGTCTGAAGTTTGATGGAACCAACTTCACTCTCTGGAAAGGTCGCATGAAATGTTACTTGGAATGCATGGGAAAAGCATACTTGGTCATGGTCTCAAAACCATATGTACCTCCACAAGGTGGTTCGACAACTCTGAATGAAATCACAGATGCTAAAAACAATCTGCGGACCAAGGAAGCTCTGCTAAGCGCATTGAATGACTCAGATCTCTCAAATGTTATTGACCTACCAACTGCATATGAGATCTTGACTAAACTGGAACTTCTGTATGAAGGAGATGAGTTTGTCAAGAGTGCAAGGTTGCAAAGTCTGAAAGGGAAATTTGAAAGATTGAAGATGAGAGATGATGAAAACATCACTACCTTTATGCCAAGAGTGAATGAGCTGGTATGTGGAATTAGAAATGCTAGTGGTACTCTGGATGAAAATGAGATTGTTTGCAAAATCCTCAGATCCCTTCCTGCTGCCTACAAAATCAAGGTTGCTTCCATTGATGAATTCAGAGCACACATAACTATCGCAAGAAAACAATTGGCTGGCAAACTAGCTGCATTTGAAATGACCGAGTTTGGAGATGATCCTTCCAAGACTGAATCTGCTTTCAAAGCCAGTGTCTATGTGAAAGGCAAACAGAGATTTTATCTGGGAGAAAACTCTTCAAGGAAGATGTCATGGTATGATCAAGCAAGAAGAGACATGGAAGAAGAAGAAGCAGAAATAGCTCAACTTGAAGCCCTCATTGCAAAGAGACTGCCAAGATGATCTGGTAAGTATGAAGGAAAACTACCCTTTAAGTGCTTCAACTGCAATAAGATTGGTCATTTTGCCTCAAGATGTCTGGAAAGATCTGCAAGGTCTAATACTAACAGACAAAGGTTTCAAAAGAACTGCTATTATGTTCATGAAGAAGATGACAATGAAGGAGTAATAGATGATGAATCAGAACTAGGAAGCAAAGCCGGAAATGAATGGGTGTTTATTACCATCAAGGAAGAAGATTCAATATCCTCTGAATCTGTCAATCACAAGGTTGTGGAAAGAGCTTTGGCTGCTCAAGTGGAAGAAAAGGATGATTGGGTTATTGACAGTGGACGTTCTCACCATATGATTGGTGACAAGAATAAGTTCTTGGATTTGGAAAGGTATGAAGGAGGAATGGTAAAGTTTGGTGACAATTCTGCTGGTAGAATCAGAGGTAGGGGAACTATTTCCTTTGATGGAAAGAGAAAAATAGGTAATGTACTATATGTTGAAGGATTGAAGCACAATCTTCTCAGTGTTGGTCAGTTAGTGGACAAAGGCTATGATCTCTGGTTCAAGAATGGAAAATGCAGAATCTTTACAAGCTCCGGAACTGAAATTGCATCCAGTGCTCAAACAAAAGGTAATATCTTTCATCTGGTTGGTTCAAATAAAAGTTGCATGTTTGTTCAAGTTGATCAGAGTTGGTTATGGCATAGAAGAATGTGTCATGTAAATTTTGACAACATCATCAAGATAAGCAATATTTAGGCTATAAGAGATCTTCCAAAATTGATGAAACCTACAAATAGTTTGTTCAAAGAATGTCAGCTAGGTAAATAGAGCAGAGTCTCCTTCAAAAGCAAAGATCAGTCCTCTATCGGATTGTTGGAATTAGTACATATTGATCTCTGTGGTCCGACAAGAATCAAGAGTCTGCAAGGTGATAGATATTTCATGTTGCTAATTGATGACCATTCCCGGATGATGTGGGTTACCTTCCTAAAGGAGAAATTAGAAGCCCTTAAGAAGTTTAAAATCTTCAAAGCTATGGTAGAGAATCAAACTGGATTGAAACTGAAATGTCTAAGGCCTGATAGAGGTGGTGAATTTACATCTGGTGAGTTCATTGACTTTTGTGAGAAGCAGGGTATAAGAAGATAGTTGTCTGCTCCTAGGACTCCACAGCAGAATGGAGTAGTTGAGAGAAAGAACTGGACCATCCAGGAAGCTGCCAGGACAATGATGTTGGAAGCAAATGTTCCTCAAATGTTTTGGAAAGAAGCTATCAACACTGCAGTCTACACTCTCAATCGAGTTCAAATCAGAAACAACACTGGTAAGACCCCCTATGAACTCTGGTTTGGCATCACTCCCACCATGAAATATTTTAGAGTATTTGGTAGCAAGTGTTATATTAAAAGAGATGAAGATCTAGGAAAGTTTGATGCTAGAAGTGATGAAGGAATTTTCTTGGGTTACTCCACTCAAAGAAAAGCATACCGGTGTTACAATAAGAGATTGAGGAAGATGATAGAAAGCACTAATGTGAAAGTTGATGAAGGAATTGAGAAGCCCTCAAGATTTTATGAGTTTGATGAAGATGACCAAGATGGTGTTCAGGTTCAAGGAACTCAATCCTCTCCGGTAAGTCAGAGTCAGCCTAATCCGGTAAATCAGGAAGAAGAGATAGGTCTGAATGAACCTGATCAAGAAGCAGCAGTGCAAGATACTCCCAAAATTCCAAGGTATGTAAGATAGAACCACTTTGAAGATCAGATCATAGGTGACAGAAACAAAGGTGTGCAAACTAGAAGGAATGTTGCTCAAAATCAAGATGAATGTTGTCTGATTTCAAAGATTGAACCTAAAACAATAAATGAAGCTCGCAATGATGAAAACTGGACCAAAGCAATGGAAGATGAATTGATGTAAATTGAGAAAAATCATACTTGGGATCTTGTTCCCAGACCTAGAGACAGGAATGTGATTGGAACCAAATGGGTCTTCCAGAACAAACTGAATGAAGTTGGTGAAGTAATTAGAAACAAAGCTAGATTGGTCTGCAAAGGCTACTCTCAAATAGAAGGAATTGATTTTGAAGAAACCTTTGCTCCGGTGGCAAGAATTGAAGCAGTCAGATTATTCCTTGCATTTGATACCTTTAAAGACTTCAAGGTATATCAGATGGATGTCAAGTATGCCTTCCTAAATGGTGATCTGGAAGAAGAAGTTTACATTGAACAATCAGATGGATTTCAATTGTCTGATAATGATGATATGGTCTGCAAGTTGAAGAAAGCATTGTATGGATTAAAGCAAGCCCCAAGAGCATGGTATGAAAGGTTGGATAAGCATCTTGTGCAGATTAGATTCAACAAAGGTACTACTGATAGTAACTTATATTTCAAAATTGATCATGAAAACATTTTGATTGTTGAAGTATTTGTGGATGATATCATTTTTGGAGGAAGAGATAGTATGTGCAAAACTTTTGCAAATCATATGAAAAGTGAGTTTGAAATGTCTATGCTTGGTGAAATGAATTTCTTCTTGGGTCTGCAAATTACTCAAACAAAGAAAGGGATCTTCATTTCTCAGACCAATATGTGAAAGAATTGTTGAGGAAATTTGGTATGGAAGATTCAAAGCCAATGAACACTCCCATGGCAACCAGATGTAAGTTGAGCAAAGATGATGACTCCCCAAAGGCAGATCAGACAAAGTATAGATCAATGATTGGTGGATTGTTGTATCTCACTCAGACTAGAACATATATAATGCAGGCTGTTGGTCTTGTAGCAAGATTCCAGGCTGATCCTAAAGAATCTCATGTTATGGCAATCAAAAGAATTTTTAGGTACTTGAAAGGAACAGATGAGTATGGTCTATGGTACCCTAGAGATCCGAATTTCTCTCTTCATGCTTACACAGATGCAGATTGGGCAAGAGATGTGGATGACCAGAAGAGCACCAGTGGTGAAGCATTCTTTTTGGGAAAGAGATTGGTTTCTTGGCTAAGCAAGAAACAAGATGCAATATCTATGTCTACAAATGAAGCAGAATACATTGCAGCAGCAGGTAGTTGCACTCAAATCTTATGGATGAAACAGATGCTAAGAGACATTAAAGTTGAATATGAGGAGCCTATCACAATTTTCTGTGATAATTATAGTGTAATTAATATTTCTAAGAATCCGGTACTACATTCTAAGACTAAGCACATATCTATCAAGTTTCACTTTTTGAGAGAACAAGTGAACAAGGAAGAAGTCAGATTGGAGTATGTTCCCTCCAAGGATCAGATTGCAGATATCCTTACTAAACCTCTTCCCAAGGACTCTTTTGAATATCACCGGGAGAAGTTAGGGGTCATGGCCCCTCCAGTAATGAACTACGATGCACTAATGTGCATCAGTTCGGTGGATATCACAGTCATATCTTGTGATCTAGATTGATGATGGGGAGCTGCTACTAAGGGGGAGCAGTTGGTATGATTCTGATGTGTTAGAATTGCAAGTATGAGCCCTTTTCCATTGTTGTCAAAGGGGGAGAGCAGACATGTGAAAAATAAGTGGTTGAAGAGGAGAAGACATGTTGCTGATAGGGGGAGCTGTGACAGAAAGGAGAAGTTCTTGACTTGATGGTTTTTCACATCATATGTTGCCATCAATGACAAAGGGGGAGATTGTTGCAAGTATGAGGTGAACCAATGTTGTCATTGATGTCAACATACTCATATTACATTGACAAAAAGGATTGCATGAGCTGTGTGCTGAGGATATTGAGAAAATTAGCCTCAGTCAGGAACAGTGAAGAACAGTGATGAGAAGAAGGCAAATGTATTGTATAGGTTGAGAACCAGAGGATGCAGATTAAAGCGTTTGCATATATGAGTCTTGAGATGTTTCAGTTAAGATTTTAGAGGTCCGCATGAAGATCTGAAGAAGTTGTGGCTGTCTGTGTGGAACCGGTTCCGGTAAGTGTTCAGAGGTGACAGAGGATCACAGAAAGGTCTGGTGAGGTCCGGAATTGTATAATCCTAATCTACGGATTGGAAGGAGTGTTTGGGATGTCCTTGTGATGTGTCATCTCAAGTTGTGTATGATTTTGAGGTCTAGAAGTACCTTTTGCATTGTGACAATGGCGACAGACTGTGTTCTTGAAGTTTCGGATGAGGAAGAGAAGAGATTCTAGTAAGTAGAGAAAGTGCGGATGTACCTGATCATTCAGGTAGGCTTGTGAAGGTTCTTGGATCGTGTTGAGGTTTTTTTGTTGATCTACATTGGTGGTAGAGCCCATAATTGAAGATATTCTTCTAGATGAAGTTCTTGTTCAGACTAGCTGACCGGATGAGTTGTTCATCTTGCGAATGTTCTTGTGGTGGCCGACCGGATGTATTAATCATCTTGCGAATGTCCTTATGGTTGATTGCCGACTTAGATGATTGTTTCTAAGTTGATGTCTTGTATAAATAAGTGTTTGAGAATTCATTTTGTAGTGTGGATAGTGTGGATGAGCGTGGCATAGCGAAGAGAAGTGAGAAAGGCAAAACAGGGACTTTTGGGCTTAAATGGAACTGATCCAGACATGGTAGAGATGTCATTCTCTAGTTCAAGATTGTGATTCTTATCACTTTGTAGACAATGTGTCTCCTTGTAGGCAGTGGGCCTCTTTGTGAGCAGTGTGCTAGGGCAGTGAGCCCTAATTGGCAAGTGCCATTCTTTTTCTTATTCTTCTAACAGAGAATAATCCTTGGGTTAATCACCCCGTGGTTTTTTTCCCTTAACCGGGTTTTCCATGTCAAAATCTTGGTGTTCAATGTGTTGATGTTTATTTGCTCTTGTGTTTATGCATTATGCTTTCATGGATGATTAATTGATATGTTGTTAACTAACAAAGAAGAATCAAGTGTTTGAAGTAAAAAGCAAGTTTTTATACAACTGATTCACCCCCCCTCTCAGTTGTATACCCTAGATCCAACAATGTCATCCTACATGGAAGATGAAACTTGTAATTTTTTTGTCACATGAGGAGATAGGCATCCCACTTTGTGGTAGGAGCATTTTTCCATGTGTCAGCATCTTCCATGTTGTGTAAGGGAATGTTTAACCAAAACGGTTATGACAGATTCCTATGACGAAGTTATGACATGTAAGAGTCAGAAATAGAAGCTTGTAAGATAGGTAAAGACATGTGTCATGAAGAATCTTTGAAAAAGGCATATTTGGGTGCCCCAAGGTGGACTATGACATGTTGTAAGAGAATATGCTATTTGTAGCCTGTGTATGATAGATTCTCTTACAACTATAAGTTGTAACCGCTATGACAGATTCTATGATGGTCATGTCGTAAGAGGATCTGTCAGAGCCCATTTTGGAAATAGGTGACCTCTTTGGAATGGGAGCTGTGGAGAAGTGTCAAGCACATTCTACAATGTTGACCAAGTGTCCTTAGGTGTGGGTTTTGGTACATTAGGCCAAGTTGGACACCCATCCCAAGATAGGACCAATATTGCCTTGTATATTCTATATAAATAGGTGCTTGGAGGTGGAGAAGTATTACAGGGTTGACAGGTACTGTTATGCTGCTAGATTGACTCCAAATACGAGTGTTGAAGACCATTGAAACTTGCATTGCAAGTGTATTGTAAACAACATTATGTTTTGATAATACATTGTGCAGGTTTCTGAGTGTGGGGTTTTTCACCTGATAAGGGTTTTCCCCATGGTATATCTTTGTCTCTCTTCTTCTGTCTTCTTTCTGGTTCATGTGTATTTTCTACAATATCTCTATTAGATGTTCTATGTTGCTGTAGTTGTAAGGATTAATTTGAATTTGCATAGCCCTCTCCTCATTAGATTAGTGTGGGAAGCAATTTCTGCACACCTAGCTTCCTTTCATGAGGAAGCTCATAAAAGTGAGTTTTGAGTTTTTGGTTGAGTATTGTGCATACTTCCTTTATAAAACATGGCTAATTGCCCCTTAAAATAGTAGGACAGTCAAAATTTGGGGGTTTTGTTCCAAAATAATCCATACCCAAATCAAGATATGTTGTGAAAAGGCCAAATGGGTACTTGGAATTGTAAACCTTAGGTGGTTTGAGTCCTTCCTGGAGAGTTATGCTCAGAAAACCCCTAAAATAGGGCTACAAGGCTAATAGAGACCTAGGTTGGAATAGTCAACCCGTAGAAGGTTATAACTTGCATGTTGGTTTTATGAGGGTTATCTTGACATGTCCACCCTTGTCATGCATCAAATGGTATCATAGCTTAGGTTCTGATTGAGTATTTGGAGTTTTTGTTGAAAGGTGAGTAAAGGAAAGTGACAGATTGAATAGAGAATGTTACAATCTAAGAAGACAAAATGCCTCCTAAAGGTAGTGCAATCTAATCAAAGGAGTTGAAGGCAATCAAGGAGTCACAAGAAGCATTTTTTACTAGACTTGCAGCATTAGAGACTAACCAAAGAAAAGGTAAGCCCACTGCTCATGAGAGTGACCAAGAGGATGAGGGTGAAATTGGAGACCCTCAGGGAGGAGTCCAAGATGGAGATGAAGAGTTGGACTCAGATGATATGAAGATGGTTAGAATGCTCAAGGTAGTCAAGGGTTATTCTCTTGAAGTCAAGATGGAGTTGCCTATGTATAGTGGAAAATTGGACAATGAGGAGGTATTAGGATGGATTGATGCCTTAGACAACTATTTTGAGTACAAGGATGCTGCTGAAGATCAAAAGGTGAAGTTTGCAAAAACCAAACTAAAAGGACATGCTCTCACATGGTGGAACTACACTCAAGAGGAAAGAGTGAGGAAAGGAAAAACAAAGATTCATGCATGGGATAGAATGGTGGCTAAGGTGAAGAGCCAATTCTTGCCTATAAACTATGAAATTTAGACTTTCAAGAAGCTACAAAACCTCAAGAAAAAGGAATTATATGTAATGGCCTATACTGAGGAATTCCATAAACTGACCATAAGGACAAGGCACATTGAGAATGAAAAAGAAAAAGTGGCTAGGTACTTGAATGGCCTAAGACTAAACATCCAAGATGAAATCAACCTCAATACTCCTAGGATAATTGAGGAGTGTTTTCAATTGGCAATAAAAGTTGAGGACAAGATCAAAAGGAGACAAGAGCAGCAGTCAAGGGGTAGAGGTAATTTTGGTGGGAGAGGACAGTCCCACAAACCACAAGGAGAACAAGAAAAACCACAAGAACAAACTAGAGAATCAAGAGGCAATTTTAAGGGTAGGAGACCTAATGGAAGAGGAAGGTTTAGTGGGTTAGATAGAGGTTCAAATTCTTTTTCAGGCAGATTTTATAGATGGAACCAATTTGGTCATCCTGCATGGAAGTGCCAGAACAAACAAGCTTCAAGTTCACATGGAGGGGAACATAGAACACAACTTGTGCATGAAGAGAATAGTGAAAGTGTCAATTTACCACTCCAACATGCTACTCCTGGGAGAGATGATACATTGATGATAAGGAGGACACTCCTCAAGGTGCCAACAACCAGGGAACCTTCACAAAGGAAGTCCTTGTTTAAGACAACTTGCAAATCACATGGAAAGGTATACAAAGTAGTTGTTGACTCTGGTTCCACTGACAATCTGGTTTCTTTATAAATGGTAGAGAAGTTGAACCTAAAGAGGATTGCACATCCCACACCTTAGAAAGTGTCATGGCTAAATAAAGGACAACAAGTCTTAGTGAATGAACAGTCATGGGTAGAGTTTAACATTGGAGGTTATGAAGACAAAATCCTTTGTGACATCATTCCTATGGATGTTTATCACCTACTGCTAGGAAGACCTTGGCAACATGATAGAAAGAGAAAGGATGATGGTCAGAAGAACATTTATGTGATAGAAGGATGGAGTCTTATTCTCATTAACACCCCTTCTAGAAGAAGAACCTGATAAGCAAGATGGGTCTAGCATTATGGTAGTAGGAGAGAAATAGTTTTTGCAAACAATGAAGGAAGAAGGACAAGGATATGCAATTCTGATTAGACCTGCTATGATAGTAGTAAATTTAGAGGATGTACCTAAAGAAGTGCAAACCTTGTTCGAGAAGTATCAAGATATAGTGGTTGATGATCTCCCAACTTCCTTGCCACCCATGAGAGATGTAAGTCACCACATAGTCCTCATACCTAGTGCAAGTCTGCCCAATAAGGCAACCTATAAAATGACTCCAAATCAGAATGAGGAGATAAAGAAACAAGTCCAAGAGTTGCTAGACAAAGGATTGGTAAGAGAAAGGTTGAGTCCTTGTGTTGTCCCTAGTGTTTTGGCACCTAAAAAGGATGGGCAATGGAGAATGTGTACTGATTCAAGAGCCATCAACAAAATCACAATCAAATACAAATTTCCCATACCTAGGATGAAGGATCTAATGGATTGCTTGAGTGGTGCATGCTATTTCTCAAAGATTGACTTGAAAAGTGGGTATCATCAGATTAGGATAAGGGAAGGAGATGAGTGGAAAATAGAATTCAAAACCAATGAAGGTCTTTATGAGTGGATGGTGATGCCATTTGAACTCTCTAACACCCCAAGTACATTTATGAGGCTTATGAATGAAGTGTTGAATCCTTTTATTGGGAAATTTCTGGTTGTATATCTAGATGACATACTTGTGTTTAGCAAGACAAAGGAAGAGCACTTGCAACACCTTGATATGGTTTTGAAGAGGTTGCATGAAGAAAAATTGATATAAATCTAAAAAAATGTGAGTTTATGAAGGAAGAGTTGATATACCTTGGGTTTGTCATCTCCAAAGGATCATTGAAGATGGATCCCACCAAGGTTAAAGCCATTCTCAGCTGGCCAACTCCAAAATCTATAGGAGAGGTGAGAAGTTTTCATGGGCTTGCTACCTTTTATAGGAAATTCATAAAGAACTTCAGTCATATATGTTCACCTATCCTTGACACAATTTAGGGAGACAAAAGGAAGAAGTTTCAATGGACTAATGAGGCAGAAGAAAGTTTCAAATACTTGAAGAATAGAGTGGCTCAGCAACCCATCCTTGCTCTCCCTGATTTCAACAAGATTTTTATTGTGGAATGTGATGCTAGTGGTTCTGTAGTTGGGGTGGTCCTAAGCCAAGAGGGCGGACCAGTGGCTTTCTTTAGTGAAAGGATAAATGATGCAAAAAGGAGGTATTGCTCATATGATTTAGAGTTGTATGCATTGGTCCGATCACTAAGGAAATGGAGGCATTATCTTTTACCAAAGGAGTTCATTGTCTTCACTAATAACCATGCTTTAAGTTTCTAAACAGTCAAGACAAGTTGAGTCATAGACACATGAAGTGGGTAGAGTATTTGCAGGCCTATACCTTCACCATCAAGCATAAGAAGGGTCAAGCTAACAAGGTTGCTGATGCTCTAAGCAAGAGAGCCATGATGGTGCAAGAGATCTAACTCCAAAGTGTAGGGATAGATGCATTGAGATGTATGTATAAAGAAGATGATGATTTCAAAGATGCATTTGTTGTTTGTAATCAATCTCAAGATGCCTTCCACAATGAGTATTCTGATTTTGTGTTGCAAGATGGTTTATTGTTTAAGGGTGCTTAGTTATGTGTGCATAAGTGCTCTATGAGAGCAAATTTGATATGGGAGAACCATTGTGGTAGTTTAGGTGGTCACTTTGGGTGTGATAAGACCTTGGAGTAGATCAAGAGATTCTATCATTGGCCAAGGATGCATGTAGATGTCAAGAAGTTTGTAGAGAGTTGTGTAGTGTGCCAAAGGGCCAAAGGTTCAAGCTCCAATGTAGGACTTTATCAACCTTTACCAATACCTAACCACCCATGGGAGTCAATCAACATGGATTTTCTAATGGGTCTACCCAAGACTCAAAGAGGGTATGATAGCGTTTATGTTGTTGTGGACAGATTTAGCAAAATTGCTCACTTTATTCCTTGTAGGACAACAAATGATGCATCTCATATTGTTGGACTATTTTTCAAAGAGATTGTAAGGATTCATGCACTTCCCTTAACCATTGTGTCAGATAGAGATTCTAAATTCAGAGGACACTTTTGGAGGACCCTGTGGAAAATGTTGGGTACAAAATTTGACATTCAATTTTGCCTACCATCCACAAATAGATGGGTAGACCGAAGTTGTAAATAGATCACTTGGGAACTTGTTAAGGTGTCTTATAAAGGAACATGGGTAGCAATGGGATCTTGTTCTTCCAAAAGTAGAATATGCTTATAATGAATCTATAAATAGAAGCATAGGAAAGAGTCCTTTGGAAGTGGTATATGGGCTGAAGTGAAGAGGTGTTTTTGAGCTCAGAGATTTGAGTGGGTTGGAGAAAAGAAGTGTAGAGGGTGAAGAGTTTGCCATAGATATGAAGGACATACATGAACAAGTTAGAGAGAACCTCAAGAAAAGTGTGGAAAAGTATAAGAAGCATGTTGATGTGAAAAGGAGAAATGTTTAGTTCAAGGTAGGGGATCTAGTGCTTGCACATTTGAAGAAAGAGAGGCTGCCTAAGGGCAAATACACCAAGATATAGATGAAAAAGATTGGGCCATGCAAGGTGGTCCACAAATTTGGAGAGAATGCATATAAGATAGAACTCCCTCCTGGAGTTGCTATCTCACCCATATTTAATATTGATGATCTATATCCTTTCAAGGGATTTGTGGATGTAGGTACAAGTGTTGATGCAGATAAAGATTGGGTGAAAGATCTACCTTCCACTGAACCACTGAAACTTGAAGCAATGCTTGACACTAATGAGGTTAAAAGAACTAGGCATAAATTCTACAAGGAGTATCTTGTCAAATGGCATGGTTTATCACCAGAAGATGCAAGTTGGATGTATGAGGATGATATTAAGAAGCATGGGACATCTGTCCAAGAACTAATATCAGATGGAACCTAAGATTTCTTTCCACTCCAGGTGTATGGTGCAGGAGCACCTTGTCAATCTATAGCCTAGTGATGTAAATAAGTGTCTTTGTCAAGTTTTTTTTTTGGGTATGTTGTCATGTACATGGTGTAATAAGGTCTAATTGAGACCAATATGATGTATTTAGAAGTTTTAGTTGTGCTTTTGTAGTTAGTTGTCCAAGAGTTAAGAAAAGAAACTTTATAACTTAGAAATTTTGGCTTTTTGTGTGAGAAGATGAAGAGTTTGGGAGCCCAAACATCAAAAAATTTGATGGGACATGTAAATAGAAGTTTTTCATCTATTTGGTGGATTGAATACATGGTGGACAACTAGTTTTTGCTATCAATAACAAAGAGAAGATTGTTTTTCCTGTAGTTTTCACTGTTTTCCATGTTGAAACAAGCCTAGTACGGTCTAGTACGGCCCAATACTGCACAAATTTCAAATGCATGTATTAGAGGGATGAGTTAGAAAAGTATTTGTTTTGGTTGGATCATGTTTCATTGCATTTGGAGGAATTTATCCTTGTTTTTCTGAAAACTGTTCTAAACCCTGAACTAGGGTTAGTAATAAAGGAAAATATGGCTTTTTAAGCCATTCCATTGGTGTCAACTCTCACAAATTATTGGAATGGAAGAAAAAGAGATGTATTTTGTGTTCTATATGATTTCAAGAGTAGGTGTGGTCGCCAAAACTAGAAAGGAGAAGATTTGGGCCTAATATCTTCATGTATTAGGCAAAAGAGGCTAGGTAGCATAGGTGGTTATTGGTTTGGTAGGAAACCCATGCAAGTGCCCAAACCTGAAAAAGAATTACATTTTAGGTGTGATGAAGCTCAGAAAAGTGAGTTTTGAGTTTTTCATTGAGTATTGTGTATACTTCCTTTGTAAAACATGGCTAATTGCCCCTTAAAATAGTAGGACAATCAAAATTTGGGGGTTTTGTTCCAAAATAACCCATAACCAAATCAAGATATATTATGGAAAGGCCAAATGGGTACTTGGAATTGTAAGCCTTAGGTGGGTTTGATTCCTTCCTGGAGAGTTATGCATAGAAAACCCCTATAAGAGGGCTACAAGGCTTATAGAGACCTGGGTTGGAACAGTCAACCAGTAGAAGGTTATAACTTGCATGTTGGTTTTATGAGGGTTATCCTAACATGTCCACCCCTGTCATGCATCATTCATGTTTAGGTTCATGCTCAGCATGATCAAGATGAAATTCTTCATACTGTGTTCTCAAGAGAACTCACAATGTCTCTTCATATGTCCTTTGGTAAGTAAGGTCACAAGGTGACTTGTTTGGGGTTACATAAATATGTTCAAGACTTCATGTGCTTTGAGGTTCTATTATATTCATGCTCAGGTTATGTCAAGATACTTTACTCATGTTGATGTTATGATAAGGCTTGTAGAGAATGTTACAGGGATGCAGAGTGTTTGATACTTGATAAAGTTGTTGTTGGTTTGCTTTGATGGTCATGCTTATGCTTCAAGATGATTTACATAGTGATGTAATTGATATTTATTTAGATGATGATCTTGATCTGATTATGTCTCAGTACCTCAAGAGGATGGAGCTTTTGTGTTTCTTTACTTCATGGCAAAAAGATACCTTTATTCATTAATGTTGATTGGTGCTAAGAATGAGTGGCAGAGATATGGAGTTGGTTTGATAAGATGTTTAGTTTGAAAGATTTGGATGAGTCTAATTTTTTCATGATGATGTCTTCATAGTAAATATAATCTCAATCAGGTGATGATGGTGTTTTGATAATTGATACAATTTATCTTTCATGACAAAAGTTGTTGCTTCATTCTTTGCTTGCATTTATGCATTACATAATATTGCTCATAATACCAAGTATTGCAAAGTTTTATCATTTCAAGTTGTTGTGAGATTGTTGTCTCAAATGCATCAGATGCAGGTATACAAAGGTGAAGGTGAAAGGTTTTAGTTAGATTTTTAGTTGTTGAAATTAGGAGTTTTTGGAATCATATCCTAAAAACTAATTCCTAAAATTCATTCTAAATTTATACCTTCCTTAACCTATCATACTCTCTTTTCACTTTTGATTATGTTTCTAAGTTGACCTATAAGCACAGGTCATAGGCCACTTAAGTGATAATTTGAGGGTGTTAGTTTCATGGGGCAACCAGACGTTTTATCTTGTGCCACTAGTTGAAGTGGTCTCCACAATATGCAATGGGGGCCAAGGGCATAATCTATGGTCATATTTTAAAGATTGTTGAGCAGGCTTTTTCACATTGAATGTCATAATTTAAACTTCAGCTCCCACCTTGCTAGTATCTACTTTGATGACCTCTGGAGTATCAAAATGCCTTAGTCTGTAGTAATTTACTGTTTAAAAGGTAATTTTAGATAATTTCTAAAAGGCAACTAGTTGTGTATTTAAAGCACTTATTTTAGAAAGATTTTCTTTCTTTCTTGGATTCTCTCATGGGAAGTAAAGCAAAAGGTTGGAAATTTTTTTAGAATCAATTTAATTTATGATGAAAAAGTGTAAGACTTTTTATGAGTTTATGCAGATGGTTTTTGGTGTAGAGGATCTGAATATGATTTTTTAAGTGGGCAGTTTGAATATGATGGGAGTCTCTTATAAGTGAAGATATTCGTAAAGAGGAGAAAATGTAAATAAAGGATTTTATTTTATGAGAAAGAAAATATGGATCAGGAAGAAGAAGAATTTGAATGGTTATGAGAAGAATATAATTTTTTTATTTTACAGGATCTTGATATAAGAAAATATATATTTAGAGAAAAGATATATGGTTTTAATTTCTTGTAGGTTGAAGATTTTGAAGAGGTTATTGAAGTGCACAGAGGAATATGAAGAAATTGTTTTATTTTTGATAGGGGCAAAATGATTGGAATTAATTGAAGATTTTTTTTTTTGGAGATATATTTTTGTTGAATGTTTTATGCATGGTTAATATTGAAGACAAAAATTGTCCAGATTGAAATGTCAAAGAATATGAAAGGTCATGGATTTATTGTAGAGAAGATGAAAATGAATATATAGAATGTGGAAGGTCATCTCTTATTTATTGACTTTACAGATGGTGTGTGGTGTGGATCAATATGCAATGTTGAAGATAGTTTTATGAAGATTCTTTTGAAAATAAAATATAGATGAATTAAATTATTTGAGGGATGTATGAGATAAGGTGAAGAAGATTATTGTGCAGTGATTGTATTTACATATTTATTTGAGTGGTGAATTAAATGATATGAAAATGTGCAAATAAGATTGAATTGCAATCACATCTTGCACATTATGTTTTGATATGGTAATTGCATTAACTAGTGAGGTAAATTTATGCTAGTGAGGCATCTTGTATAGCTAGTGAAGCTTCTTTGGTTAGTGATACCTTCATGTAACCAGTGAGGTTTTGAATAAGCCAGTGAGGTAGTTTTGGAGTGGTTTTTCTACCCTAGGAAGGTTTTCCACTCGTGCAAATTTGTGTTATGAATTATATTATTTCCATCTATATGTGTGTATGTTAATATTTTTCTCATGAGTTTTTGTTCACTCCTTTCATTCTCAGTTATGTGCATATGTGTAACAAATCAATGATGACTTTCTCTCTTTGTGTCTTGAAAGTTAATGTTTGCTAAAATGGTTTCAAAATTTATACAACATTGATTCACCCTCCCCCTCTCAGTGTTGTCCTAGACTCCAACAACCTTATGATAATAAGATAATGATAGGCTTGTTTGGAAGGATGAGGTATGTCAAGAGATATCGAAAGCATATGTCACATTTTACCCCTTATCATTATCAAGATCAAAAGGAGAAAGAGAGGATGAATGGACTCAATATGATAAGTATGTGTATGTGAGTGGATAAGGATGGTAAGATAGGATATGGAAATGGTAGGATGGGAAATGATAGATTGGAAAATGATTGGTTGGATGAGACATCGTGCCCCCAAGTGTAAGTGACATGGAAGATCAACCTACACATGATGCCTATTTGCCAGGTTTTCATCATGGTACTTATCCAAGGCACCACCAAGGGTGGTTTTCAACATTGGACAGAGGGATTTCTCTTTACTATTTTGATTTTTTTTTACTTTTTTGGAATATGTGGATGGGAGAAGGGGAATATGGATAGGAGGGACTCAAGTGTCTAGTGCCATGAATGGTGATAGTCCCCTTAGATATAGATGTCATCGCATGGACCATGTTAAGTGTGCTCATAGATGTTGGTAAGGGAGTGCATGAAGGAGGGAGATGAATTAGGTAGATAGTGGATTATGAAGGGAAAAATAGTGGATTATGATGTGGATTATGTAGGGTAAGATAGTGGACTATGAAGTCTATTATGGATGACTTATGCAAGGATGGAAGGTTTATCCAAAAGCATGGACCATAGGGATAGGATGGGGGAGATATGTAGGATAATGGATGAATGATGGGGTGATGGAGGTATGTGGAGTTGTGGAATGAAAAGGAACCATGAACAACGGTTGCACACACCATGTTAAACATTTAATCTTTTGATTTGGAGGTGGTGTAGGAAGCAATGGAGATGTTTGCTTAGGTGATAGATGATTAAGTGCTTTAGGTACCAACTGTTGGCAAGAGATATTGCTTCGCATGACAAGTGTTGTCATTGATGGCAACTAAAACTATTCCACACATCCGCATAACATAGTTTGTTCATACCAAAAGTTAGAATCAAAATTTATCTAAGTCTAGGAAGTTAGAAATAGAGCAGGTGACAGGGTCCGGTATTTTGTTCCAGATCTCTTCGGCGATAAATTAGAGTTTGTTACAAATCTGAGGGAGTCATAAGCATTGTCAAGATAATATAAATCTAGAGTTTTGGCCTCTGGTGATGAAGGATTCAAAAGTTATTAGCATCTGAGTATCGAGTTAACAGTTTGACAGAGCAGACAGAAGAACAGGCCAACCTTGTAATTGATCTTGGTTCTGGATGTATGGAAGTTGTTGGTTGGACAAGTTGTGATAATTAGTGATAGTAGCTGACTTGATTGATGATTTGTGAGTGCAATTTTTGGTTCACGTTACGAGTTGTACATGGATTTAGCCGACAAAGCAGAATCTTTAATAATGGTCAAAGTATTCTTGAAGCTGACTGAAAAGTGGTTGAAGATCGGGATGCGGATATAGATATATAGCTGATGGATTTGAATGATTTTGGTGTGTGTGATACTATTATGGAATAAGTGCGAAAAGGGCAAAGATCTAAGGTTCAGATGTTAGCAGAACAATAAACAAGGTAGAGTAAGGATGAAGTGTATCAATTCAGTATTTTGTGCTTAACCAGAACTGAACCCTTGCATTGGTAGATGATAATTATCAGTTCAAATTCATTGTAATCTTCTTTCATAGGTAGTGAGCCTTTTGTAGGCAATGAGCCTTCTTTTGAGTAGTGAGCCCAAATGCATGTGCATTCCTCTTTGTAATACTTTTGATAGAGTATAATCTTTATGGGCTAACCCCCACCATGGTTTTTCCCTTAACCGGGTTTCCACATCAAAAAACTTTGTGTCAAGTGTGTTATTTATGATTTATTCTCATGTGTTATTGTTTGATACTAAAATGTTCATATCATTAATTTAATTATAAGTTGTAAAAGAAGTTTAAGGGTAGAATTGTTCAAATTATGTGACAATTGATTCACCTCCCCCCTCTCAATTGTCTAGACCAATTCCAACAATTGGTATCAGAGCAAGGTTCCTTGAAAGAAGTCTAATAGCTTGAGGAAAGATCTGGGAAGGAGTTTTCAATGGGTTAACTCAAGGATCAACTTTGGTTGGCCTTAGAAGATCTTGGTCAGTCCAAAGAAGAAATATCTAATCTGAAAGATGAGCTTAAAGATGCTGATGATACCATTGAAATGTTAAAAGATAAATTGAAGAAATCTATGGAAAAGAGAAAGGAGTTACTTCTGCAATTATCTAGTTTAACTGAAGAAAATTACATGAATGAAGCCTTGGAAGAAAAGACAAAGGAGTATGAAAAGTTGTCAAAAGAAGTTGCTATTTTGAAAGTTGAGATGGAAACCAGAGAAATGAAGCTAACCAAAGAAATTGAGCAAAGGAAAAAGAGTAAAGAAGATTTGAATCAAACTCTAAAAGAAAGAACTGAAGAATGCTATAGATTGGATAGAGCAGCTGGCCATTTAGAATTTCACCTACAAGAAAGTAGAGACAATGAAAGAGAACTTGAAAGGCAAATTCTCATTCTCATAAATGACCTAGAAGTTGCAATTGAATACAAGGAAAAGTTCAAAATAAGCTCAACTAAACTTGAAGCACTGCTCGAAGGTCAGAAAAAGGTTAATGACAAGCATGGCCTTGGATATGAGAAAGGTGAAAGCTCTAGATCTGGACAAAGACATTCTTAATCAAGAAATGGAAGAAACAGACCTAGAAGACCTCTGATAAGACAACCAAATGCTCGAAGATATCCATCCTTCAATGGAAATTGTTTCAACTGCAATAAATTTGGCCATAAAGCCACTCAGTGCAGAAGCAGAGTAAATCAAAATGGTCCATCCTTTTCCAGTCAATGCTTCAAGTGCAAAAGGTATGGTCATAGATCTAATGAATGTAGAAGTATGATAATGAATAACTCTAATGACAATTATTTCAATGGCTACTATTTTGCTTGCAATGGATTTGGACACATGGCTAATCAATGCAGACCAAGAGGAAATCAAGTATATAAGAAAAGAAATGTTGTGTGCTTTAATTGCAATAAATCTGGTCATATTGCAAGATTCTGCAGAAGCATGATTAATGAAAGAAGGGGTCCAATAAATAGAAAACTAGATGAGCAGAGACAAGACAAAGGCAAAGAAAAAATTGATATGAATAAGATCCAGAGTGAAATGAACAAGACATGGGTCAAGAAAACAATTGTGAATAATAGTAATGGGTCCGCACCAGAATCTAGTGCTGATAATTCCTCTAGGAATTAAATTAGGAGCTATGGCTCAGGGGGAGCTGCATGGAAAATCAAATTCCCCCAACTAGTAAGTGGGTGCCTGGATATGGCACAATGAGGGAAGACATTTTGAATTGTCTTAGAAACTTTGGAAGAGTTTCTAGAAGAAAGTTGTTGATATGGAAATTTACGGAATGATTCATGAATAACTATTCAAGAAATAGAGTAACCAGATGAAGTTAGGGAAACACATTTATTACAATACCAAATTAGGTTTTGCAAAGGATAAAAGGTCACTTGGTCATGCATTTGAATCACTTTGCACTCGAAGGAAACAAGAAGAAGAGCATCTTAGCTACAAATCTAGAAATCAAAGCATGAAGAGCGAATTCAACCAGTAATTGATCAACCCTAACCCCATGGAAGAAAAAGGTACTTCTCTGTAAAGCCTTGAATCTAAACTTTGTTGAGATGGCTACACCACTAGTTGTTGGTGTAACTGAAAGGTGCCGACCAATATTTAAGAAGCATCCATACAAGTTAGTTGAAGTTGAACTGTTAGGTGCATTCTCTGGTGTTCCTTATGGGGTTCTACATGTTGAAGATATTAGGGCATATATACATTGCAATAAAGAAGAATTTGGGAATCTGAAACTATGTGAATTGTTTGAAAATCATCTGAAAGATGAGGATTATCAACTAAAATCAAAATTTGAAACCCTAGAAAGAGAACACTTTCTTCAAGTGATTGAATTCCTGACATTTGATGAAAGTGAATGGATTCAATATGTATTAAGTCAGATGCATGATGAATTCATATGGCTGCTAAAACCATTCAAGCTCACCAAAAAATGTCATTAGAATTGTGACCGGGTTTAACTCAATCGGTGGTTTATCCATGTTAAAATCTGTGAAAAACCAAACTGTCACTGATGCAACTAGTGTAAAGTTTGATAAAAGAGCAATGACAATTAATGACATCATAGAACCAGATGTTAAGTTGGCCTCCATGGTGATTGGCTACAAAGTCTACCACTCCAGCAAGGAAAATTCTCTCTCTGGAACTGTGATATATGTAGCCTATCAAATGCTGATTATGAGCTATGTGAGCTACTACAAAATTAGTTGATTAAGAATCTAATCAAAATAAACAAAGATAAGAAAAATATCTTCAAGTATGGTTCCTCGATTATATGTTTGTTCTTCTATTTTAGGAATGAAGTGCCTAGAGTTCAAGGTGTGCATTGGACAAATGACAGGCCAGTAGCATGGCAAATAATAGATCACCTATGTAGCCTTGGTGATTCCCAAGCTCAGAAATAGTTATTTAGGGTTACTTCAAAAACTTTCAAAGTATGATGCTTGCAAGAGAAAGAATCCCTATGTCATTTGTAGAGAAATATGAAAATGAAATATGCTTTATGGTTGACATTGATCAGTGCTTGATGGAGGTTGTGGAACCTAGGACAGTATGGATAATGCCTATGGGATATGAGGTTAATGAAAGAGTCTTGGACATGTATGCTCAACATCTCTTGAGAAAGTCAAAAGACACATCTGTTGAAAGATTTGGAACATACAAAGAGCTAAGTCTAAAACTACACATGGAGTTCAGATAGCTAGAGACTAAAAGGAAAGTGTAGAAGCAAGTTGAAATGTATGCTGAGAGTATTGGCATCACCAAAGAAGCAATAAGAAAGAATAAAAAAGGGATTGAGGAGATGAAGAGAAGAGCTTAGCAAGCTTCAAAAGAAAGGACAGAAAGTGGGCCAGCAGCTAAAGTCCCACCTAGCTCTTCAAGAAAAACAAGAAGCTCTGCAACTGTCTCAGAACAATCCAAGTCTATTCCCATTAAGACATCGGAAGCCACACCATCCGGTAAAGTAGGAAAGAGGAAGAAAACCAAGGCCACAAGAGCCTACAAGAGCACAAAAGATGATGAGGAAACAAAAATAGATGAAGAAGTTAAAGAGATGAGATCAGAGAAAGTCAAGACTTCAAAGGCCTCTAAGAACCAACCCTTTGGAAGCAAAAATGCAAGTAAAAAGCAAGAGACTGGTAATGTTGCTATGACTGTTGATCAAATTGTAAAATGAATTACTATCCATGGGAATCTAAAGCCTATAAGAATATATTATGATAGTTTTGATGAAGCAAATAAGAAAATCTTGGAGGATGCCACCATCCTATACTTGAATAAATTCAATAGAGCTCTACTAGAAATTTTGCAATAAATTCCCAATAGTTTAAAGAAAATACTAGAAATGAGGAAGGAAGCTGCCAAGGAGAAAGACATAGAACTTAGAGAATATGTTCTCTCCACCCTATGCCCAGTAATGACCAGAACAGAAGCTGATAAAATCCTTAAGGAAGTCAAGGATAAATTCAAAAGCAAGATCCAGATGAACAAGTTAATGCTTGGTGAAACTGAGGAAATTGTAAAGGAAACAGAAGAAATTTTGAGGAAGGCTCTTGACAAAGATAAATACTATATTGTTCTAGAGGAAAAAGTTGAGGAAGTCAATACTTTAGTTCCAGAACAAGAAGCTCCAAAAGAAGAGATTGAAAAAGGAAATGATGACCAAGGTGATACTCTAGATCTTCCAGAGAAAACCTATGAGGAGACAATACTGAATGTTGAAAAGTAAATATCAGTGAGCAAAAAATTGAAGTCGATGACTCCCCTGTTCCGGAAGAGGAGTAAATAAACAAAGAAGATACAAATATGGTAGACAAAACTGATGAAGCGGAAGATACTCTAACTCCACCTTGTCAATTCAGAAAAGGAGACAATATTTCTACTCAAAGCCCTCTGGAACAAGTAGCAAGTGGTGAAGACAAAGAAAAGATTTCCACTACAGATGATACAGAAAAGGGTGAAGCAGAGGAAGAGAAAGAGGAGGGTAAAGAACACAAGGTAGAAGAAGATGGTGCAAATGTTAATGTACCCACACAAATAAATTCCTATGCTGAGAAATCTCAAGGGGAGGAAAGTGGTTTAGGAATTGTGGCAAGAGACACTGCAGATGCAATAAAAGGTCTCCTGAGTATAGAAATGCTTGAGTTTGATGAACCAGAGCTATTTCAAGGACCAATCAATCTAGATGCTCTCTCTCCGGTTCAAATAATGAAGATAGCATCTTTTACACAAGCCAAGGCAAGAGAAAAGATGTTGAAATCTCACTTAGAAGATAGTGAGATGTTAAGTCTTGCATCCGGTGTACTAGAGAAGATAATGCCTACCCTTCAAAAGAATCCATCTAACTCTCCTTCTGGTCATTTGAAGAATCTTGTAAACTCTGTATGTACATATTTTGAGTGTTTTGAGAAGTCTGCAGAGACTAAAATAAGGAATGAGTTTTTGGATAAGAGATTTAGTGAAATAAAGAGCCTAATAGGGTATGATAGGACAATACTTGGTATTAGTATAAAGAGTATTCAAAATGCTCTAAGTGATGGAGGTGATATATACAAGTTTTGTCTATCCTGGTCCAAAGTTCAAGGATAAATTCAAAAGCAAGATCCAGATGAACAAGTTAATGCTTGGTGAAACTGAGGAAGTTGTAAAGGAAACAGAAGAAATTTTGAGGAAGGCTCTTGACAAAGATAAATACTATATTGTTCTAGAGGAAAAAGTTGAGGAAGTCAATACTTCAGTTCCAGAACAAGAAGCTCCAAAAGAAGAGATTGAAAAAGGAAATGATGACCAAGGTGATACACTAGATCTTCCAGAGAAAACCTATGAGGAGACAATACTGAATGTTGAAAAAGTAAATATCAGTGAGCAAAAAATTGAAGTCGATGACTCCCCTGTTCCGGAAGAGGAGTAAATAAACAAAGAAGATACAAATATGGTAGACAAAACTGATGAAGCGGAAGATACTCTAACTCCACCTTGTCAATTCAGAAAAGGAGACAATATTTCTACTCAAAGCCCTCTGGAACAAGTAGCAAGTGGTGAAGACAAAGAAAAGATTTCCACTACAGATGATACAGAAAAGGGTGAAGCAGAGGAAGAGAAAGAGGAGGGTAAAGAACACAAGGTAGAAGAAGATGGTGCAAATGTTAATGTACCCACACAAATAAATTCCTATGCTGAGAAATCTCAAGGGGAGGAAAGTGGTTTAGGAATTGTGGCAAGAGACACTGCAGATGCAATAAAAGGTCTCCTGAGTATAGAAATGCTTGAGTTTGATGAACTAGAGCTATTTCAAGGACCAATCAATCTAGATGCTCTCTCTCCGGTTCAAATAATGAAGATAGCATCTTTTACACAAGCCAAGGCAAGAGAAAAGATGTTGAAATCTCACTTAGAAGATAGTGAGATGTTAAGTCTTGCATCCGGTGTACTAGAGAAGATAATGCCTACCCTTCAAAAGAATCCATCTAACTCTCCTTCTGGTCATTTGAAGAATCTTGTAAACTCTGTATGTACATATTTTGAGTGTTTTGAGAAGTCTGCAGAGACTAAAATAAGGAATGAGTTTTTGGATAAGAGATTTAGTGAAATAAAGAGCCTAATAGGGTATGATAGGATAATACTTGGTATTAGTATAAAGAGTATTCAAAATGCTCTAAGTGATGGAGGTGATATATACAAGTTTTGTCTATCCTGGTCCAAAGTTAGTGAGGATATTGAGAAGAAGATAAAGGAGCAAGAACAAAAGTTGTCAAATCTATCTCAAAATTTCGATCCTCTAACAGTTTCTCCTATAAGTCAGGAATGTCAAGTAATCAGCTTGACTGATGAGATAAAGAGGCTTATTAAAGAAAAGGATGATATTATGAAGAGAATGTGTGAGCTCCAGGGATTGATTGCCCCCATGTTAGATACAATGTATAATGCATTATCAGAAGCTCAGACTGCAGTTCAGACAAGTGATCCTTCAGATCTAACAAAGGAAGAAGCATATGCATTTTTACTAAGTGGACACATCTCAATTTTGGATGGCACCAAAAGAACTTGGGCCTCTGAACTTGAGCAATTGAAAAATAGTTTTGCAAACATTCTCAAGTTCATGTAAATATAACTTACTGATTGAATGTGCATATGCAGCATTATTTACAGATTTTTTTTGAGAATTTTGGCTTACGGACCCCCTCCTTTGTCATTGATGTTAAAGGGGGAGTGAAGATCAATGAAAAATGAGCAATCCAGCAGAGGGGGAGTTCTGAAATCAGTGGAGAAGCATAATAGCATAGAGTAAGGGGGAGTAAATGAGTAACACTTAGTCATTTTTCACTAAGTGTTGCCATCAATGCCAAAGGGGGAGATTGTTGGCAAGAGACACTGTTTTGCATGACAAGTGTTGTCATTGATGGCAACTAAGACTATTCCACACATCTGCGTAACATAGTTTGTTCTTACTGGAAGTCCAAATCAGAATTTATCTAAGTCCGGGAAGTTAGAAACAGAGCAGGCGATAGGGTTTGGTATTTTGGTCTAGATCTCTCCAGTGGTAAATCAGAGTTTGTTGCGGATCTGAGGGAGTCATAAGCATTGTCAAGATAATCTAAATCTAGAGCTTTGGCCTCTGGTGATTAAGGATTCAAAAGTTATTAGCACTTGAGTATTGGGTTAACAGTTTGACAAAGCAGACAGAAGAAGAATAGGCCAACCTTGTAATTCATCTTGGTTCTCGATGTATGGAAGTTGTTGGTTGGACAAGGTTTGATGATCAGTGATAGTAGCCAACCTGATTAATGGTTTGTGAGTGCAAGTTTTGGTTCATGTTACGAGTTGTACATGGATTTACCTAACAGAGCAGAATCTCTAATAAAGTTCAAAGTGTTCTTGAAGCTAACTGAAAAGTGGTTGAAGATCAGGATGCAGATATATATATAGCCGATGGATTTGAATGATTTTGGTGTGTGTGATACTACTATGGAATAAGTGCAAAAAGACAAATATCTAAGGTTTAGATGTTAGCAGAATAGTAAACAAGGCAGAGTAAGGATGAAGTGTATCAAGTCAGTATTTTGTGCTTAACTGAAACTGAATCCTTGCATTGGTAGATGCTAATTATCAGTTCAAATTCATTGTAATCTTATTTCATAGGCAGTGAGCCTTCTGTAGGCAGTGAGCCTTCTTTTGAGTAGTGAGCTCTAGGAAGTAAGCCTAAATACATGTGCATTCCTCTTTGTAATACTTTTAACAGAGTATAATCTTTGTGGGCTAACTCCCACCATGGTTTTTCCCTTAACCGGGTTTCCACGTCAAAAATCTTGGTGTCAAGTGTGTTATTTATGATTTCTGCTCATGTGTTATTGTTTGATGCTGAAATGTTCATGTCATTAATTTAATAATAAGTTGTAAAAGAAGTTTAAAGGCAGAATTATTCAAATTATGTGACAACTAATTCACCCCCCCTCTCAGTTGTCCGGACCAATTCCAACACCAACATATACTTAGTATTTTTATGATTTTTGTTTTGCTTGTGGGATTTAGGAATTTGAAACTTTGGAATGGAGTGGGACTTTTGGATGGAAGAGGATTGTTGGGATTTTTGTGATGTGGATGCCTCATTCGAATTTCTTTATTTTTGCTGAGGTACCCAAACCATTGTAGTTTTTGACTTTGCCTTTGAAGGTGTGGGCTTGGATAGCTTCTTGGATATATTTTGCTTTGATTTTTTGAATTGATGTCCTAAGGCATTAGAACCCTTAGGATTTTTGGCTTTATAGGTAGAGGCATCAAATTTTTAATTTTTTAATCACATGGGATGGGTGGAATGAGTGGAAGCTTCATGTTTAGATAATATGTGCATTTGTTGGTCATGATTAGGAGCTTAAGGGAATGTGTAAATGGATGGATTTGGTGTTGGGAGAAGTGGTAGTAAAGTAGATGGAGGGATATTAGGAGTTGGATGAAGTGGGGGTAGATTGGATGGTGGAATGTGTATGGTCACATGATTTTGACATTTGTAGGATGATGGAGGTGGAATGGCGACATATGTTTTGGGAGTATGATAAGATTTATGATAGAAAGTGGTGGACTTAGGAGGAATGGAAGAATTACCAACATCTTTAGATTGTTTACCTTGGGGTGTATATGCAAGTCCATATGAGCATGGATTGACATTGACATGTATAGGATCCAAAATACCTTGTTCATGAAGGCCTAAACCTTTACCTTGGTAGTTCATGTTTTGGAGTATGCAGTGGACTATGGGACTAGCTGTAGTTTGGACACTAGACTTGAGTTCATTATTGGATGGAGAAGGTGAAGTGGAAGACAAAGATTGTTGTTCCCCTAGGGAAGAACATTCATGGATGAAAGTGGATAGGCCAAGTGGATATGATGGTGGATTTGAAATAGGGTTGATAGTGGATGTGGAAGGATGATTAGGATCTTGATTATGTGCATGTAGATCTAAGCTATTGGTTTGATCTTCAATATGTGCTTGGGAGGCATGTGTCTCATCATGACAAGTGGATATTTTGGGGATCATGGGTAGGTGGAGTGATAAGCTCTTGATCATGAAATGTATAAATTTTGGCTAAGAGGATCATCATGGTTTTCATGGTCATAGATGGAACCTTGATCACAAATGGGAGTAGAAATAGGATTAAGTGTGCTATAAATGGGATAAATTTTCTCACGAATAGGGCCATGATCATAAATAATATATTTATCATAGAAAATATATAAGTCATGGATGAGTTGAACTTAGAGATGCTTTAATCTTGATTTGGACGAGGGCTTGATATTTCCACATGCTTAGGATTGTGATCTTGACATACCTCTTGGTTTTCTTGAATGGAAGTGGATGACTCTTGGGTAGGCTCTTGGTCAACAACATGAGAGGGCAATGAACTCATGGGAGGAAAATTTTCAATAGGCTCAAGGGGTTGTGGACCACATGATTGGCTTGAAGAAGTAGACATGGCATTCAAAGGTTCTTTGGTAGGCTTAAGGATAGATGTTTGATGACATAGGGATGGTTTATTCCTTGCTAGTAGCCTTTGGATCACATCCTTTGTAGGTGGATGGGTGATGGAAGTTGAAGGCTCATGATTAGGTAGATTAGGACTATTAGTGGATAGGTCCCATGGTGGAAGGATAAGAGAGGTATTAGATGGATTAGACTTAGGGCTTGGACTTGTTGTGATGTTCACAACACGCCCCATTTTGCCCCTTAGCAAAATGAGGACCCCTGCTGTTGCTTTGCTTTTTGCTTCTGCTTGTGTTGTTTTGCTTGGTGGTAAAGGGAAAAGAGAGTCAAATTTGCAAACCTTGTTAAAAATATGGAAAAATGTATTTTTAGTACCATTGCATAGATATGGTTGGATTCCTTGCGAAAAATGAGCCAAGGTTGCTTTTTGAACCATCGTAAAATTCATCATATCTTGCAAGTTATGATCATTAAGGTAAAATGTGCTATCAGGTTTTGCATGATAAACAGTCAATTGTTTGCCTTTTTTCCTTGTTGGCATTCATTTAAAATTTTGAAAAATTCATATTTAGTGGTTCCAGGTCATGGGCAATTTTGTCTGGGTTCCACTCTGTATCTCACATTCAATGGTTCAAATTCAATGGTTCGGGTTCAAGGCTTAGGCGGGAAAGATGGCGAAGAGGCCATCGGCCTAACATATGTGATCGGCGGAGTTCGAATATATGTCGCCGAAGTAAGGTCTCTCACCGATGGCCTTTTGCCATCGGTGTAACAAATGCGATCGGCAGTGTGTGAAATTGTCACTCCGAGGGGCTATCTCTCGCCGATGATATTGTCATCGGCATAGCTTACAACGTCGGCCGAGTTTGAATTGATTGTGCTGAAGGGTATGGTCTTGCCGATAGCCAAGGGCTATCGGCATGACAGTGGTTATCGGCGGTGGTCGAAGTTCCTTTGCCGATGGGCAAAGTCAGGCCGATAGAAGAAATGGTAAGGATAGGAAGTCATCGGTATAGTGGTAGTCATCGGCCAAGTGTTTTTGGCCTTCGCCGATGTAAGAGCCTCTCGCCGATGGCAATCAACGAAAGGGGGCATCGGTAGGAGTCATGCCGATGTAAGAACATCGGTGAAATCAAAGTGGTCGGAGCAAGGAATTTGGAGTTCACCGATGGCGAATCTCTCGCCGATGAGGAAGAATACAAGCCGCTGGGGCTATATCGGCATAACTCTGGCTGATGGAACGAAACAAAGAGTGAACGAAGAGAAAAGGCCGTCGGCCAAACAGCGAATATCGGCCAACATATTTTTTGGTTCGCCGATGGACAGTTTCATGCTGATAGGCGGGAAATGCATAGCGATGGAAATTTTAAACAGTTTTTTGGGCGCCCGTGGTATTTTCCTGGTCAACGATAGTTGACCCGATGATTTTGAGCAGTCTGTGTGCGTTTTGAACGCGTTTTGAGAGTTTTTTGGACCCAATTTCCACATTTTGTACAGTCACCTGGATTTAAACATTATTTTAATATCTTGCTGTTTATTTGATAAATTGATACTTATTGCTTGTCTTGTCTTGCAGGCTTGCAGTCGAGGAAGCAGCTAGAAATTCAACACAGTGACCTCATGGAGGAAGGAAATCCAATCTCAGGAGCAGGAAGATAAAGATGAAGTGCGAAGAAGTCAAGGCCAACCAAATGAAGAACAAGGTTGTAGCTGAGAGTATTACTACAACAGACAAACAAGAGTTATTGCTGAGCTGCCAGAACTTCTTAGAAGGGGCAATATTTCGCCCAGATTTGACACTGCTCAGAGATATTTTGGAAGATCTGGTTCATCTGTATTTATTGCTTTAACCAGGGGTTTGAACCAGGGGTTCAGTTAGGTTTTTGATGTAGTAAGGACAATCAGAGAGTCTTTATATTGTGCCTCTCTACATTGTAATACTTTACAACAGAGGCTACAACAGGGATTTTAGGAACATACAGCAAGTTAGCTTAGTTTAGTCTAGAAGTAGAAGAAGGAGGTCGCCTGTTTGTCTGCAGTAAGGTGCACGTGGAATGTCTGGCTGCCTTACTGTATCTGTAAAGTTTGTAAGTTCTCTGTAGTATGATCAATGAGACTAAGAGTCATTCCTACATTGTAAATCATGTATGACTATTCGTTTCTAATACAATAGAATCTGGGGTTCTGCATCTATCTTCTGAGTGTTCTCCTGCTCTTCTTTGTGTTTTGAAATATTTTCTTTGAGAGCTTGCAATTTTAAATGTATGTTTGTGAAAATGCTCAGAACTTGCATTTAAGGTTTTTACTGTGGTATTTACATAGTGCATAATAGAACAATTAGATCCTTCGGTAGATTAAATGAGGTATAGATTAGATCTTTCTAACTTTTCCCAACCCATCTGAAATATTTAGCTGAAAACATAGAAATCTAAAGGAAATTGTCTCAAATTTGAAGAAGCATGCATAACAGAGTTAAGAGTAGACAGTTTTCGTAAATGTATAAAAGAGAAGGCTGCAATAATTCAAGAAAACCATCTGAATTTGCAACACAGTAACACTTGTATGCAAATGAACAAAATACTTGTTGAAATCTATGATTCTTTTGCATATTCTTAGTCCATTAAACCACCAAACAAACCTAAACTACGTAAGGCCCCTTGAACATTACAGCTTCACATTGACCAACTGAACTTGACCAACCGAACCATTGTAGACTTGGGATTAGTTGAATCTCAAATGATTCCTTCTTATCTTTTAAGTATAGTTTCAGTTCATTATATGTGAATTTTAACTTACTGTTATGATTGCATCAAAACAATCACCAACAGTTTTCTGGCGCTAGAAGGAGGGCCTTCCTGAGTTAGGTTTCATTTCAAACTGGCTAATGACAGTAATAGAGTGACTAGGTCTAGATCTAGTTCAAGAGATATATTTGTGCAACTACCTGATACAAGGTGAGGTAAAAACCCTTTACTTTGGAATCCAAAGATATCACAAACGGGAAGTTCATCTGGAACACCTCCTGGGTCACCTTTTAACATCCGTAGTATTGTGAGTCCTGACAGATCACTGTTCAGATCTTTAAATCTTGGTTCAGGCACTCCTGGAGGTCTCAATCCTCCTGTAAATCCTAATCCACCAATCAATCCAGGTATTCCTGCAAGTTCAAGTCAAGCTCAAACACCTACAATGGCTTATTTCGATGTCAATTCTCCCATACTCTTCAATGATTATCATGAGATGCCAAAAAATCCGGAAAAGATATGTCCCAAATACTAGTTGCATCAGGACCCAGAAGATCATATTAGAATATTTAAGGAAGCATGTTTTAGGGCTATGTTAGAGCACAAGGATGTTGTGTGTAGATTGTTTCCCTACACCTTTAATGAGCAGGCCTCTAGCTGGTACGTAAACTTACCCAATGGTTACATTTCTTCCTGGGCACTTATGGAAGAAGCATTTCTGTCAAGATTTAGAGGACCCATTGACCCTTGCGCTTTGTATCATAAATTGGCTGCTATAAAACGAGGTGAGGGAGAGCTAATTGATAATTTCAATGACAGATTTCAAAAGGCCTATTCTAGGCTGGTAACCCCTTATACCATAGATGATGCTCCCTTATTGGCTATGTACTATGCTGCCTTGGATCCTTTAACCGCCATGTTTGTCAAAAGAAAACCTGACATAGATTCAATATCCAAAGCCTACAAAGAGGCAGCCTCAGTGAACCAAGAAATGAGGCATACAACTTATAGTCCATTTGTCAATGGAGGAAATTTTGGGGTGCAGAATCAGGCACACCCATGGAATGGAGTCCCTGTGCAGCACGCTCCACTAGTAAATCTGGTTCCTTCTTACACACCTGTGTATAATCCTACTCCAATCCAAGCTATAACTCCTTACACGGCTAGTACTTCCAATAACAGTCAAAATAATGGTCAGCCTTTCTTCCAACTTCCTAGGGATGTAACTGTGGTAAAAGCACAAGAGGATAGGGAAGAAATCAAGGAAATTACTGCACATTTGAAAAGATTAACAACCGAAGTGACATAGCTAAGAAATGAGAACCTCTATGGAAGAAGCAACCAAAGCTACAATCCACATCAAAATCACAACCAAGGCCAAAATCAGAATTATAGTCTCAATCAAAATCAGCAGTACAATCAGAACCAAAACTACAATCAGCATCAAGGCCCCAGTCAGGGGCAACCAATGCAAAATAGGGGGCCAGTGATAGATAATAGGACCTGGGGCAATAATAACAGAAATCAGAATCAACCTAGGCCACCCAAGACATGGAACACTGGGCCCAACAACGGTACTCTGGCTTCTCCTTTTGAGAATACAGATAATCATGGTACAAAACAAACGACTAGCATACAAATGGCCAGTACATCACCCAAAAATTGGTGCAGATTTCACAATACCAATGCCCATGCTGAGCACGACTGTCCACAGTTCCACTTGGTAGCTAGTATTTTCAACATAGATGTACAGCCTCCTACCTCTGAATTTCTCATTCCTAAGGGTAATGAGGTAGTACCCTCAGGATATGACACAGCATTAGTCTTAGAAATGTTTACCTTTGCAACTGTAGAAGAGAAAGAGGATGAATTGCTAGAGGATGAACCATGCTGTCGTGAAAGTCTTTATCCTGAATCAGCCTTTGTGTTAAATGCTTTTCAGTTTCCTTTTGAATCTGAAAATGAGATATTAAATGAAACAGAAGAGGTGCAGGCCTTTCAACAGACAAATAAAAGCCACACCTACAATTTGAGGAACAACCCTAGGCCGGGAGGACCTTTCACCACTTCCACTCCTCCGAATAACATCAATACACCCCCAGATCAGAATGCTAGCAACAATCCTGCCATACTTAAAGCTAGTCAGCACACAAATAATGGAACAACAGTGCAAAAGGATCAAACAAGTAAGACAGAAGCAATAGAGATAACAAGATTAATGAATTACTTATCAAAGGAAATAAAGAAAATTAAGGTCAGTATACCTCTAAATGAATTATTAAAGACCCCAGGGATCAGAAATGCTTTTTTAAAATCCCTGGATACATCCATAACAAACAAGGTGTCTGCTGATATAACTGTTCCTAATAGTGATTCACCACCTAAGGAGAAAGGTAAGAAAGTTGAGCAGCCTTCCACTACAAATGTAGTAATACATGCGGATAAGAGGGATACTCACCCTTTCTTGTTAACTGTTAGGTTGTGTGGGAAGAATATACACAATTGCATGGTAGATTCTGGTGCTTCAGCCAATGTAATGCCCTTAGGAATATGTAAAACTCTCGGGCTGACTCCCACCAAATCTGCCAAGGTTGTCACGCAATTAGATAAGACCGAGGTTAGCGTGATAGGAGAACTCATGAACATTCAAGTGCAATTAGCTTCAGACCCTAGGGTAAGCCAAATCATTGACATTCAAGTAGTGGATATACCCGTAAATTATGGAATGTTGCTAAGTAGGGATTGGTCCAAGACATTAAACGGATATATGGCTACTGACTTTTCACACATGTGGTTACCTTGGAGAGGCATCCCAAACCAGATCAGAATAGAGGCAGAGCCCAGAATGAAACATATGATAACAGAGTATAATCGAACTAATGAAATATTATATGCTGCTATTGAACCAGGTGTCTATAGAATTACCAACAATGGGATGCAGATTGAAGAGATTATGATGTTAAACATTAGAAAAAAGTGTGTCAGCAATAGAACGGCACTATTCATTGAGTTTGACGGAAATTCTTCAGATGAAGAAAACAATGCAATAGACAAATTTGGTCATGCCATTAGACGAGAGGTGGAAGAGTGCATTACACACAATCTCCCAGTCCAATGTAAGTTATATAAAAATAGGTGTAGAGTCCATGATAGGCAACATTCTGAGGAGAATTGTGAAATATGCAAAGACATCATTGAATATGAATACAAAAAGTGCATAGGGAGGGTAGAGTCACAAGAGGAAAATGAGAATCCTGATCCAACACAGAGATATGTTCAGGATAATATAGATGCCTTGATTCTAGATTTAGGAAAAGAAATAGAGGACAAGGGTAGTTATCTTTCTGAGTTGCAAACTAAAAACACACATATGCAAGATAACCAAACGGAAAAACCCATCAATAAACAAGACAACACCCCACAGGCAATAAAAGGGACAAAGTATGCCAAGGTAAAAGATCAGAAAAGTAAAGATGGCATGTGGACGTTAAAATGTGATGGGTCCAAATCAAAACAGGGCGCAGGTGCGGGTATTGAACTCATAGATCCTCAAGGTAAATCACATTTGGCAGCATATAGATTACAATTTTCCTGCACTAACAATATTGCTGAATATGAGGCCCTAATTTTAGGACTTGTCATGGCCATCAAAAAAGGGGTAAAAACCATCAGAGTATTTTCAGACTCTGAATTAGCAGTCAGACAAGTGAGGAAACTATATGCCTGCAATTATAAGAAAATGATTAGTTACAGACATAGAGTATGGGGTTTAATGGATTCGTTTGATGCTTTTAACATAGAGCACATTCCTAGAGAGCTGAACCACAGGCCAGATGCGTTAGCAGTTGCTGCTAGTACATTAGAACCATTGACACTGTCAGGATTAAGATGATTTGCTGTTGAGCTAGTTAACATGCCCAGTATACCAGACAACGTTACACACTTTCAGGTATTTGGAGGGGATCAGCAAATTATTAATTTTCTGACTTGTAATGAGGCATTTGAGGCCCAAATCATTGATGAACAAGAAAGGCCTGAAGTAACATGGGACAAAGAAGATATGATCAACTTAAAGAGCAACTTCTTACCAAAAGGAGTAATTGAATTAGAACACATCTTTGACTTCGACGGAGTAATAAGACAGAAAGACTTACCCAAAACAGAAGGGGGTAGGTGTGATTTACATAACTTAGGGACTGAGCTAAATCCACAAAGTGTACTAATTGGGAAAGCTTGCTCTGAGAAAAATAGAAAAGAGGTTCTGGACGTTTTGAAAGAATATAAACATGTCATAGCATGGACTTATGAAGACTTGAAAACATTTGATGAGTCCATCATAACTCACGTAATACCTTTAAGAAAAGAAGTCAAACCATTTAGGCAGAAACAGAGGCCTGTAAATGCCATTCTAGAGCCTTTAATCTTTGAGGAAGTTAAAAAATTACTGTCCGCTGGAATAATTTTCCCAGTCAGACATTCTGTCTGGGTAGCTAACTTAGTACCAGTGAGGAAGAAAAACGGAGACATTAGGTTGTGCGTAGACTTTAGAAATTTAAACAAGGCATCTGAAAAGGATAATTATCCTTTGCCCCTAATAGATGAAGTACTGCAAGCAGTAAATGGCGCAAAGATGATGTCTTTTTTAGATGGTTTTTCAGGTTATAATCAGGTCTTAATTGATAGAGAAGATAGACTAAAAACCACCTTCACTTGCAAATGGGGAAATTATGTGTATAGAAGAATGCCTTTTGGTCTGATCAATGCAGGTGCCACTTTTCAGAGGGCCATGGATGTTGCATGCCATGGATTATCAGGTAAATGCATTGTTGTGTATATGGATGATTTAACTATGTATTCCAAGGATGCATCCACCCACGCTGAAGACCTCAAAAAAGTACTCAAGCGATGTGAAAGGTATGGGATTTCCCTTAATCCTAAGAAATGTATATTTGGCGTAACTGAAGGTAAATTATTAGGCCATGTCATTTCTAAAAATGGAATTTCAATTGATCCGGATAGAATAGAATCCATAAAAAATTTGCAAATACCAAACAGTAGGAAAGAGTTGAAATCATTTTTTGGTAAAATTAACTTTGTTCGGAAGTTTATAACAGGTTTTGCAGAGATCGTGCAATCGTTGAATGCCATGTTGAAGAAAGATGCACAGATGGAATGGACACTAGTGGCCAAAGCCGCATTTGAAGATATCAAGGAGACAATTTCTAATGCCCCTGTATTGGCAAGTCCAGACTACACAAGCCTATTTTACATCTACTCCTTTGCATCTTCTCATTCTGTCGCGACTGCCTTGACACAGAAAGGTGAAAATAATGAAGAGAGGCCCATAGCATTTATGAGTGCGCCTCTGAAGGATGCACAGCTGAGATATCTAGATATCGAAAGACAGGCATTCGCATTAGTAAAGGCTGTGAAAAAATTTAGACACTACATTCTGCGCAGCCAGATCAAAGCCATAGTACCAGACGCAGCAGTAAAAATGTTGCTGATGCAAAACGAGCCTAGAGAAAAAAGAGCCAAATGGATCACCACACTGCAAGAATTCGACATGGAGATCATTCCCGCAAAGCTGGTCAGAGGGCAGGCGTTGGTGCAGACAATAGCAAACATGGATCCAAATCTGATAAAACAACAATATGTATTGAATTCCCAAGATGCATCAGGCTGGTACGATGATTTAAGCACCTTCCTGATAGCTAGAAAGTACCCAAGCAAGATGAAGGCTTCTCAGAGGGGAGCTTTGAAGATTAAGGCACAAAATTATATGGTGCAAGGAGGTCTTCTATTCAGGAAGAACCATGATGGAATTTATCTGAGATGCATAAACAGAACTGAAGCTGACAGAGTGTTGACAGAACTACATGACAAGTACGGAACCGGCCATGGTTCCCATTTAGCTACAACACACAAAATACTGAGGGCGGGCTATTACTGGCCCACTATGTTCAAAGATACTAAGAGTCACATCAAAAGTTGCCACACCTGTCAGACTGCAGCAGACAAAGGGAGAAATCCGGCCAATCCACTGCAACCTGTGATCGAATCCAGACCGTTTGCACAGTGGGGCTTGGATTTTATCAGAGTCATCAATCCCCCATCTTCTGCAGGACACAAATTTATATTGACGGTAACAGACTATTGTACAAGGTGGATTGAGGCCACCTGCTGCAAATTTTCCACAACTGAGGTAGTTATCAAGTTCCTTGAAGAAAACATTATCACCAGGTTTGGAACGCCCTATTCATTGGTATGTGATAACGGCCCTGCTTTCTCTTCTTTAAAATTTTCTAAATGGGCATTTGAATATGGGATTATTCTAAGGTTTTCTTCAAATTATTACCCTTAAGGTAATGGACTGGCTGAATCAACAAACAAAATTTTATTAGACATAATCAAGAGGTTAATTGCCAAAAGTCCTAGAGAGTGGAATACCCTGTTAAGATATGCATTATGGGTAGACAGGACCAAGTTTAAAATAGCTTTAGGTAGCACACCTTATCACTTAGTTTATGGGACTGATCCCATACTTCCGGTTAATCTGAGAATACCAACCTGGAAGTTTGCCAATGAATATCTAGGCTTTGATAACCATAGGGAAGCTAGAATAGTGCAAATGTTACAACTAGAGGAGAAAAGAGGTCAAGCCCTCAGGAAGTTTGCCAAACACCAAGTGGTTGTTAAGAGGTGGTTTGACAAAAGGGCAAGAGTCAAGACATTTAGGATATCAGACTTAGTGTTGTGCTGGGACAAAGCACATGAAAAGAAAGGAAGCCATGGAAAATTCGATAAATTATGGCTGGGTCCATTACAAGTCTCAGAAATAATAGGAGATAACACCTTTAGACTTAAGACCTTGACTGGAGAAGATATGCCATTACCAGTTAATGGCCAGCATTTGAAACACTACTTCCAGGCTTGAGGTAAAAGGGGGGGGGGGGCAGTCCTTTTTTTTCTTAATGTAAAGTGCTGAGGGTAATGTACAGTTCTTCTTTTGTGTTTTCTTTTGGGTTGGCTGTTTGTATAGTTTGTCTTCTGTTTGTTTTTGCTTTTTGTTTCTTTCTGTTTGTACAGTTTTTCTTTTTGTTGTGATTGTATGTACAGCCTGTTTGTTTTGTTTGTTTGTCGTCTCTTCAGCAGGGATCTTTATTTTACTTTAGAGTATTAAGGAGTAAAACTAGCAACCATTCAAAACAGTATAAAATTTAGGGTATTCAAGTTAATCATTTACAATTTACACATAACTTGTTACTGTCATGAATGTAGAGAGTTGTTCATCTTCTGAAGTTTTGTATTCAATAAATGTGATTGAGAATTCGAAGCAAGTTTCTCACGATGACACACCTAAAATCCTTGGGTTTGTTGAACTCACCAGTGTAGATATTAGGTGAAAAATCAGAGGTTACCCTTGCTACCATTACAATTCTCAGCTTAATTTCAGCAAGTGTCCACTCCTTGCATCATGAAGTTACAAATTGTTATATCTTATGAAGTCTTTCAAAAATTAGAAAATAAAATAAATAAATAAATAAATAAAGCGGATTATACTGAAAATCCAGATTAAGCCATCTAAGTAACTCTACCGGGGCTATAGACGCTCGCTGGCAGTGGGGCTCTACTTAGGAGAAATGTAACGATAACCTTGCCGAGGCTATGGACGCTCGCTGGCAGCAAGGCTCTATCCGGTCGGCTATGAGGGAATATCCTCACCTACGTAGGCTAATGTCAGTCACTGGTTTGTTCAACCGATCTTCAAGATGAGGATAATTAATCATGTGCACACAACTAAACTGAAAATGGAAATTCATGCATCTTTATTGAATACTTTGAGTCTCAAGCTGAATAGTAATTTGCAGAAAAGATAGTCGGAAGTTATGGATTCATTTCATCTAGTTTTCTTGAACACTTTGAATTTAATTATTTTGTTTTGGTTGCTAGTTGTTGTGATGTTCACAACACGCCCCATTTTGCCCCTTAGCAAAATGAGGACCCCTGCTGTTGCTTTGCTTTTTGCTTCTGCTTGTGTTGTTTTGCTTGGTGGTAAAGGGAAAAGAGAGTCAAATTTGCAAACCTTGTTAAAAATATGGAAAAATGTATTTTTAGTACCATTGCATAAATATGGTTGGATTCCTTGCAAAAAATGAGCCAAGGTTGCTTTTTGAACCATCGTAAAATTCATCATATCTTGCAAGTTATGATCATTTAGGTAAAATGTGCTATCAGGTTTTGCATGATAAACAGTCAATTGTTTGCCTTTTTTCCTTGTTGGCATTCATTTAAAATTTTGAAAAATTCATATTTAGTGGTTCCAGGTCATGGGCAATTTTGTCTGGGTTCCACTCTGTATCTCACATTCAATGGTTCAAATTCAATGGTTCGGGTTCAAGGCTTAGGCGGGAAAGATGGCGAAGAGGCCATCGGCCTAACATATGTGATCGGCGGAGTTCGAATATATGTCGCCGAAGTAAGGTCTCTCACCGATGGCCTTTTGCCATCAGTGTAACAAATGCGATCGACAGTGTGTGAAATTGTCACCCCGAGGGGGTATCTCTCGCCGATGATATTGTCATCGGCATAGCTTACAACGTCGGCCGAGTTTGAATTGATTGTGCCGAAGGGTATGGTCTCGCCGATAGCCAAGGGCTATCGGCATAATAGTGGTTATTGGTGGTGGTCGAAGTTCCTTTGCCGATGGGCAAAGTCGGGCCGATAGAAGAAATGGTAAGGATAGGAAGTCATCGGTATAGTGGTAGTCATCGGCCAAGTGTTTTTGGCCTTCGCCGATGTAAGAGCCTCTCGCCGATGGCAATCAACGAAAGGGGGCATCGGTAGGAGTCACGCCGATGTAAGAACATCGGTGAAATCAAAGTGGTCGGAGCAAGGAATTTGGAGTTCGCCGATGGCGAATCTCTCGCCGACGAGGAAGAATACAAGCCGCTGGGGCTATATCGGCATAACTCTGGCCGATGGAACGAAACAAAGAGTGAACGAAGAGAAAAGGTCGTCGGCCAAACAGCGAATAGCGGCCAACATGTTTTTTGGTTCACCGATGGACAGTTTCACGCCGATAGGCGGGAAATGCATAGCGATGGAAATTTTAAACAGTTTTTTGGGCGCCCGTGGTATTTTCCTGGTCAACGATAGTTGACCCGATGATTTTGAGCAGTCTGTGTGCGTTTTGAACGCGTTTTGAGAGTTTTTTGGACCCGATTTCCACATTTTGTACAGTCACCTGGATTTAAACATTATTTTAATATCCTACTGTTTATTTGATAAATTGATACTTATTGCTTGTCTTGTCTTGCAGGCTTGCAGTCGAGGAAGCAGCTAGAAATTCAACACAGTGACCTCATGGAGGAAGGAAATCCAATCTCAGGAGCAGGAAGATAAAGATGAAGTGCGAAGAAGTCAAGGCCAACCAAATGAAGAACAAGGTTGCAGCTGAGAGTATTACTACAACAGACAAACAAGAGTTATTGCTGAGCTGCCAGAACTTCTTAGAAGGGGCAATATTTCGCCCAGATTTGACACTGCTCAGAGATATTTTGGAAGATCTGGTTCATCTGTATTTATTGCTTTAACCAGGGGTTTGAACCAGGGGTTCAGTTAGGTTTTTGCTGTAGTAAGGACAATCAAAGAGTCTTTATATTGTGCCTCTCTACATTGTAATACTTTACAACAGGGGCTACAACAGGGATTTTAGGAACATACAGCAAGTTAGCTTAGTTTAGTCTAGAAGTAGAAGAAGGAGGTCGCCTGTTTGTCTGCAGTAAGGTGCGCGTGGAATGTCTGGTTGCCTTACTATATCTGTAAAGCTTGTAAGTTCTCTGTAGTATGATTAATGAAACTAAGAGTCATTCCTACATTGTAAATCATGTATGACTATTCGTTTCTAATACAATAGAATCTGGAGTTCTGCGTCTATCTTCTGAGTGTTCTCCTGCTCTTCTTTGTGTTTTGAAATATTTTCTTTGAGAGCTTGCAATTTTAAATGTATGTTTGTGAAAATGCTCAGAACTTGCATTTAAGGTTTTTACTGTGGATTTGATCAAATTACTGTGGTATTTACATAGTGCATAACAGAACAATTAGATCCTTCGGTAGATTAAATGAGGTATAGATTAGATCTTTCTAACTTTTCCCAACCCATCTGAAATATTTAGCTGAAAACGTAGAAATCTAAAGGAAATTGTCTCAAATTTGAAGAAGCATGCATAACAGAGTTAAGAGTAGACAGTTTTCGTAAATGTATAAAAGAGAAGGCTGCAATAATTCAAGAAAACCATCTGAATTTGCAACACAGTAACACTTGTATGCAAATGAACAAAATACTTGTTGAAATCTATGATTCTTTTGCATATTGTTAGTCCATTAAACCACCAAACAAACCTAAACTACGTAAGGCCCCTTGAACATTACAGCTTCACATTGACCAACCGAACTTGACCAACCGAACCATTGTAGACTTGGGATTAGTTGAATCTCAAATGATTCCTTCTTATCTTTCAAGTATAGTTTCAGTTCATTATATGTGAATTTTAATTTACTGTTATGATTGCATCAAAACAATCACCAACAGGACTTTGACTAAATGGATGGTAAAAGGGATTAAATGGATTGGTGGATTTGGATAAATCCATAGCTTTTCTTTTGCTTTTAGATTTTGCAAAGAATCTTTCGAGAAAATTGTTCAAGGATTTGTTGGTTGATGGATTAGAGCTTAGAAAGTTTGATGGTGATGATGGTGTAGATCTAGTAGGCTTTGGTATAGGCATTCTCTTGGATGATGATGGAGGACTAGTAGATGGATTGGTATATGATTCCAAACTTAAGGTGGTATTTCCCTTGTCAAGAGTATCATTAAGATGGCTTAGGGATTCTTGATCTTGGTGTGAGGAGTGGCTATTACTAGCATTCTCATGTTGTGGAAAATTTGGAGATGGATATTGCATGAGTTATTGGATTTTGACTAGGAGTTGTTGTATTTGTGGTGATTGGTTTTGTTTAAAATTTTGAATGATGGCTTGGAATCTTTGTATGATTTGTTTGTCTAAGGGTTGTGGAATTTGTTGAATTGTTTGAATGAGGTCTTGGAGTTCTTGTGCTATGATCTTTTGCTCTAGTCTTGGGATGGAGTTACACATAGATTGAAGTTTTTGGATTTCGGTTTGCTCCTCCAAGTATGCCTCAAAATCTACAAGATCCTTATCATCATTAGGAGCAAATTTTCGGTCACCTCAGAGTATGCATTGTTTTGGATTAGGCCTATATTTGTTGATGATCACAACCATTTAGACGAATGAAGATTAGACTAGGTAGGGATGAGAAGATGAGTAAGATGAGTTAAGGTTGGAATGTTTTAGATACAAGGTGTGGTGTTTGGTTGAGATTTGACAATGTTTGTTTTTTAACACACATGCAAAACACAGCAGACAAAATATTTTGGATGACTCTGATATCAAATCAGAATAGAAGTCTAAATGGGGGCCTAGATTGGCCCCAAATTTTCACTGGTCTTAGCAAATTCAAAAATACTCATAAGCATGCACAACCTAGGTTGGAAAGAGGGTACTACTTGCTAAGTCCCTACTTGGATTTCTCCATATACTAAGACAAACCAGACAGCTAGAGATATTTGTGAAACTAGCTCCCCCTTGCACAACACGGGCACACCAAATCTCTTACCCCAAAGATTTGGAGATCTTATGAACCAAAGGGTTTTCTGTCTCTACTTTGAATAGTACGTATAGGGTGGCTTTAGAGGTCTAACCTCGTACACTAGCAAGCAAAAAAGGTTTTTGGCCTCTACAACAAGTGGTTTCTAGTCAGTATTTTGGGATAATTTGGTGTCTATACATGCGGTGGTTTGCTCATTTAAGAGGCCTCCTAGCCCTCAGAAAGGGTTTTTATGCATGGCAAGGATACTGAGGGAGACTTCTGTCAGTATAGAATAGTGGCACTAAGTGATTGATGACTTTCGTCACAACCACAATTATTTATATAGCGGACCAAAATGAAAGGACCACTTGAGTCATTCCCTCTCACAAATCAGGAGGCAGGCCATCTAACGGATTAAAAACATAAAGAGATGGGTTTGGCTTCTGATCACTGAGTTTGCACAAGGTGAGAGCATACACCTACCATCTTTACAAGCATAGAAAACAATGATTAATTAACCCCATAGTTAATCTATGTGTAAACAAACATTTGAAAAAGATATCTAATCAATGAAAGCCCTGCAAAACCACCGTTAGCAGTTTGAATTTCTAGTCCTCAACAAATGAGATAGGTATAATCAAAGTGTTAGCACAAAACCAAATCCATGAAAAAAAAATAATAATAATGTTAAAATGCAGCCATAAAAAGATAAGCTCATCAGAAGATTGCAATTTCAAATACATTTTTTTAGATAGTGACATAGATTTGATCATTTTGAAATGTTGTTGACCTGAAAAGTAAAAACTCAGAAAAGAGACCCCTTCTAATTTTCTAAGACCTTTCCAAAAATGTAAAGAAGTCAGAAAAATTCTTTGTTTTGTGCCTAGAAATGCAAATTTATGAAAAAGTTGTAGTCGACAAAGATCTGATCATTTCATACCTTATATGAACTCAAAATTAAATATATAAAGAACATACACCCATTAAAATTTCAATATGTTTCGAGAAATGTAAAAAATTCTAGAAAATTCGTTGATTTACACCCAAAAACTTGATTTTATGAAAAACATAAAATCATGATAACTCCTCCAAAAATGGCAAGAAACACGTGATTTTTTTGTTGCAAATTTGTGAGATGATGCACAAGCTGCTGTAAAAATCATGTAGCAAAATTTGCAACCATTTGAAAGATATGATAAAATCTTTAAAACCTAGGGTTTTTTTCCAAAAATGACAAAAACCTGCAACAAAAAATTAATAAAACCTACAAAAAGCAAGCTTGATCAAAGGATTCACATTAGGTTCACCATTCTATAGTTAGGTAAAATCAGATTTAGTGTCTAAAACAACAAACTAACTAAACCCTAACTAGCACCATGAAGGACAAACTAGCATGAAAATGAAAACAATGAAACTCAAATGCAAACCGAATCCACACTGGACTTGATTGATCTTTGTGGCTCTTCTCAATCTTGCATGAGAATGCATGATGTCGAAGGGTTGTTGATTGCTCACTGTTGCAGCATAACAGAGCTCAAGTTTTGCATGATTGTATGAAAATGAGTGAGAAAGCAAGATTGTGAGGGAGCTAAAGAATTAGTGAGGGTTTGAAATTGAAATAAGAGTTTCAATTTATAGATAAGGATTCAAATGGATGGCCAAGATTGAAATCCAATTATGTGATGTGTAAGGCTAGGATTAAAAGGCAATTTTAGTGCTTATGACACATATTAAATGGATATGACAGCAGGCCAAAAATAGGAGAATAGTGGGAATAAATGAGATTTTTAATTTATTTTGGAGAGAAAGTGCTTATGACGCACAATGAATGAGGATAAAACTAGTGATGTGAGTGGGAATAAGTAATTTAAATAATAAAATTATTTAAATCATGAGAGACAAGTGGCATTTAAATAAATATTTAATTTATTTAAATTGGATGATGGAGGAAAATGAGATTAAATAAATAAGATTTATTTAAATTGTTGAAAGAGAAGGATAAATTCATGAGAGGAATTAGTTAAATAAATATAATTTATTTAACTAATGAGAGTGATGGAAGGGGTCATGAAGGGGACTTAGAAGAAAAATGTTGAAATGTAATGTCATATGATATGGTTAAGTTTAGTTGTCTACACTATATACATAGAAAAATATTGGCATATACATCAAAGAGGTGTAATAACTCAAACTACCAAAAATAGGTAGAAGTTTTACCTACTCGGTTAATGCCAAATTGCATGGTTCCACCTACTCAAATAAAGACAAATAAATGGTTACAATAGATGTCATATAAATCCAAAAGAGGTTGTGAGACTCAAATACCCAAAAGTGGGTGAGAGTGACACATGTAATTGATGAATTATGCCATGTGGTCTCATAATAACCATGCCTAAATAACCTGAGAAAGCTTAATAGTATATGTAGGAAAATGAAATATCCCCTAACATAAAGAAAATAAAAACCTACACTAACATCCCCTTAAATGTAGCTTAGGTGGGTGAAAAGATATGGGTCCTGGCAAATGAAGCCTGATAAGGTACCCATGTACAAATAAATCCCCCACAAAAGCTCGAAGAAGCCCTCCAAAAATGGAATAATCCCCCACCCCAAAATAGAGAGATAAAAATACCCCCTACAGTAGAGAGAGTGATAGAGATGGACTAAGAAACCCCTCCCAAAGTAGACAATTTTCACACGCCTAGAAAAACTCTTAGATGCAGGAACTTGATCTTAGTGAAGAGTTTGGTGAACATGTCTTTGATCTGATATGATGTCTGATAGTAGTTAAGATTAATGATGTTTCCATGAATCAGCTCCCAAATGTAGTGCATATGTATTTCAATATGTTTGGTCCTTTGGTGATGGATGGGGTTACTTGAGATATGTATTGCATTTTGATTATCACAAAGAGGATTGTGGGTTTTCTAAAAGGAATAACAAACACAGTGAGAATATTTTGAAGCCAAATGAGTTCAGTGGTGGCATTAACTACCCCTCAAAACTCAACCTCTATATATCAAAGAGCAATTGGAGACAACCTCTTTCTTGACCAACAAACTAGATCAAAACCAAGTGGGAAAAAATAAAATGAAGTAGACTTGTGATCCTAAGAATCACCTACCCAGTCTAAATCTATGTGTCCCACCAAGTCAATATCCATTCCTACTACATATTGAGTCCCACAATTTTGAGTGCCTTGAACATAGTGGAGTATCTGCTTAGCTCCTTTCCAATTCAATACATGGGGTTCCTACATGAACCAAGAGAACATGCCCATGGAATATGAAATTTCAAGCCTCGTTTGAGTCAAATAGAGTTATAATTTTAGATTTCCATTCAAAATAGTTGTATGTCGTTAGGATAGGAACTATTGATTAATCCATTAGTGCAGAAAATTAGATTAATATGAAGAAGAGAAGCACAAAAATGAAGACACATGAGACATCCCCTTTCTATTAGCTTCTAAAATGACCCCCGTAAAAATTACAATGCATGGCACTTTATAATTAGTGCGATTTACAATACAAATACTAGATTTATAAACTCTTATAGGGCCCAAAATAGACAAAAAACTAAAATATATCTCAAGTATAATATGAGATTAATTTGAGATCTTAAATATATAGCACACAAAAAAAAAGAACTCTAGAAAAAATGGGACAAAAAAGGAGTAAGTTTATGCAAGTTATGGCTCTCGGAAGGTCTCAAAATGATAACTATGCAAAAAATTATGAAAGAATCTTTAATTTTTGAAAACTTGGAGTATCAAAGAAAAAATATCTCACCATAGCATTGAGCATGAAATTCTACCCCAAATAAAAAAAATTATGCCAAAAAAGACTTTCGTACGGCTAAGAACGGGCCTTCAAAAGTTGGGCTTCAAATTTGAAATTTGCAATGGTGAGGGGTCAATATTAGAGGGTGAGGATGGATGATGTCATGGTGATATCATCAAGAAATATTCTAATATTCTCCCAAAAATAATTATATCACCAAAATATTCCAAAACCACCCTTTTTAAAATCAAAACTGCCAATTTTTGGAGGGAAACCACTTTTGGGCAACTAGTGGTTTTTGGGGTAGTTAACTAACCCCTAGCATTTAATGTAACTGGTAGCATTTAGTGTAACTAGTAGTAGTTAATGTAACCACTAGAGGCTAACCCCTAGCGGTTAACTAACTCTATGATTTTTTTAATAAAAAATTTTGTATGGTATTACAGTCTATATGGTTCGAAGTGAAAAGTTTCGCTGAGAGATTGTGAACTCCAATTTTGATAATTTTATAGTGGATCTTTGCATTTATGGGCCTTTTGAGCATGATGGTGAGGTCCATTTGGTCTAGAACTACACTAATTTGATAGCTACATTCTAGAACCACATTTCAAACCTCTATTTGCAACTGGGTCCTCCGATCTTTGATTTTGGTGAAAGGAAAGCCAATCTTGAATTTTTCAAGCCTTCTAAATGTTATGGAACAACTAAAAATTCTACCAAGATTGCTGAAAAGATTCAATCATCTAGATCTCACAAGAACACATATATGCAAACTAGAGTGATACAAATGCTTATTTTTCTTTTAAATTGTTTTGATTCTCCAAATCATCTAAGGATGCAAGAGAAGAGTATAATGGGTTTTTGAGAAAAATATTAGCAACGATTAGTCTAAAATCTCTCAAAAATAGAATAATGAAATGGACTATACAAGACTACTAGGTCCTGATACCACATTAGATTCTATGAGAAGCTAGAAGCGTAGCCAAGATCTGTTGTTAGTCATAGATCACATGCACTCCAATCAATAGATGATCAAAGATCAAAATAGCGGAATGGAGAGATTATCTTGAAAGAGAGAATTCAAGAGAATTTAGAGAATTCTCACATTACTCTCACTGACTAGCAGAGGTGAGAGATGAGTGTTGTATATATAGAAAAATATGGGCATATACATCCAAGAGGTGTAATAACTCCAACTACCCAAATAGCCGTAAGTTTTACCTACTTGGTAAATGCCAAATTACATGGTTGCACCAACTCAAGTAAAGACAAATAAATGGTTATGAGAGGTGGCATATAAATCCAAATGAGGGTCTGAGACTCAACTACCCAAAAATGGGTGATAGTGACACATGTAACTGATTGATTATGCCATATGGTCTCATAATAACTATTCCTAAATAACCTAAGCAAGCTTAATAGTATGTGTAGGAAAAAGAAATATCCTCTAACATAAGGAAAATAAAAAACCTACACTAATAGTTGTATGCAAATGTGTGTGATCACCATTCCCATTATATGTGATTGGTTGATATCATGATTAGAATGTGAATTATTATTAGATGTATTATGTATCATTTGGTCTTGTATCATAAATGCCTTATTTTTTGTGCATTTGTATGATTATCTAATCTGTTGCCTCCTAGTTTAGATAGGTGGGATTCTAGGTCCCACATGGTTAGGTACTAGTGTTGATAATAATTGGAGCCAAGTAGATTAACAGTGATGCTTTGGATAATGTGTGGGCCTCTCTTATTTCTTATGTTATTATAGATAATATTTATTGCATTATTGAGTAATTTATAGTTGAGGGCATTTGTTACCTTATAGTTGAAGTTGTATATAAGTGCTATAAACCATAATTGTAATCTTATGTAAACTACTAACATATTGTATTAGAGTACCACACATTCATATTTCATGAATTGTTTTATGGGTTGAAATATTACCCTGACTTAAATTGGACTTCAATGTTGTGATAAATCCTAATTTTTAGATGTCTAGGTGTAGTTTACATCTAAGTTGAAATGAAACTTATGGATTATGCTATCTTATCACTATGATGATTTACTAACTTGGAATGATTGTCAAACTAATCACTATGGATTAAAAATATGATTAGTCATGAATGTTTCTTGTCACATTGTTATGAAAGGAAAATCTACTCATAATATGTAGTGAATTTCGTTAAATATGAATTGATAGATATTTTGGATTTTGAGCATACTATATTGAGGCTTAGTAATGTAAAAACTCTATGTTTCAGTCTATTTATCAATAAAACATTGAAAGAGAATGGTATGGTTGTTAGTGTAGAAGATTATTGTTATTACTTATTAAGTAGTTATGCATGTACTTCAACACTTGGCTTTAAGCCATCTTAGGTGGCTATGTGGCAACTTGGAGAGTTGGTCAAATTATTCTATGTGGTGACTTGGAGAGTTTGTCAAACACTTCTATGTGGTGACTTGGAGAGTTGGAAAAACTCTTCCAAAGTATGTGGCGTGACCTCTTTCTATTTTGGAGGGACATACTCGGCACCACTATTAGTGTATATAAGTCAACTTCTTATGCGACTCAACCACTTCTCACCTATATGTACAAACATTATTCATAATATTGATAGTTTAGTTCAACCTATCTAATTTCATGTCTATCATTTTCTTTACAATCTATAGGGCATGAGACTACTCATCTTTCTTGTCATATCGCATACCAGTGCTCTACCAAAAATATCCTCAAATCCTACATGGTATCAGAGCCAGGTTTGCTTGAAGACATTGGTTCGATAAATTGCATAGTTAATTTGAAAACATTGTTATCTGCTATCTGCATTGAAGCACCTATTTTCTCTAGTTTTTTTTCATATATTTTTTGTATTGGGTGAATGATTTATCTCTAGAAAAAAATCTCCAGAGGAAGCCAACTCATTTGCATAAAGCTTGGTTCTTTTTGTGAAGGCTCGTGGCCTTTCCTGCCATAAAAGCCTAGTTTCTTTTTGAAGGCTCATGGCCTTTCCTACTCACAACCAGTGCACCCTTGGAAAGAAAAAAAATTTCCCCTATGCACAAGCATTTTGGCCTATGCAAGGTGTTATCACCTTTGTAAAGAGCGGCATTTTAATCTCTGGTTCACCTTATTTAATATTTGATTCACCCTGTTTGAAACCCTATTTCAAGTCATTTTTATCAGCACTTGGCATCTCTGATTTGCCCTGTTTCAAACCTTGTTTCAATGAATCTTTTATCAAAAAGGCATCTCTTTTTGTAGGGAAGAAAAGTGTGAAATTTAAAGTAGCAACCATATGCACTATTCATTACACAAAAGGAAGAATTACTAACCTCAACATTGACATCAAAGTTACATAAGCAGAAGGATGGGGGAGAGCCAATAAAACTCCTAGCCCCCTGGTCATATGGAGTGGTCATGCCCAACTAAAGGGGGCTTAACTCACTCCATTTTTTCCTCTCTTTTAAATTTTTCATATCAAGGGCATGCAAAAATTTCCAAATTATTTTCTCTTGAAAGGTAATTTTTAAAAAATGTTTCTAGTTTAAAAATAGACAAGAGGTAAAATTAAAAAATTGTAATAAATTTTGATAGGAAACTCATATTCGAGGGCCATTTTTGAAATTGATTATTCTCCAAGCCTGATCCATTGCAAATGATTTCACACTATTGTTATAAAGTTTCATTTTTATTCCAAATCAGTTTAGCCTATGCACTAAAATTATAAAGTGCCAAAATATAGGGGGGATAAAATATTGAATTATAGGAGGTGTCTTATGTAATTTCTAGTGCAATTCCATATTTCCTTCAACATTTTCTTTCTACAGTTCTAAAATTTTGCAAAAATCTACTTAAACTTGGATTGAAATTGGCCTATTAAGCCTCTCAGACCCTTTAATAATCATGAGTGGAAACTTGATATACAACTTATGCTAAAGAATAAAGGGTTTTATAGGGTAACAATAGGTGTTGAAAAAGAACCTACTATTGCTAAAGATAAAGAAAAATGGTTTTACAAATGTGATCAAGCCTTCAAGTTTTTGTCTCAATCTATCTCCTAAACTACTATTTCATGTAGAAGCATTGAAAACACCTAATGAAGTTTGGCCTTAGAAAAACTTTTTGGGAAGGAAGATGAATGAAGAAGTCATGAGTTAGAAAATGATCTCATAAGTTTTAGCCCTAGATCCTTTGACACCCTTGAGGATTATTTCACTAAATTTAAATCATTAAGATTGTAGTTGAAAGAATGTGGGATAGAGAAATAGGACGATCAACTTATCCTTTCTATACTTTCCAAATTGGGTCTTGATTATTCTATGTTTGTATCTATCTTTTATTCCACCAAAAAGGCTCATGGAGCCACATGGAAAATGCCTTCTTTAGATGACTTCATTTTTTACTTGACTAGGGAGCAGGATAAGTTGATATAGATGTGCACCATGAAGTCTTCTAAACCTCAAGTCCTTATTGTTAAAAATGGGAAACAATAGGCTTCGAACAAAAAAGGGGAGAAACAAAATTATCAAAAGTACAATGAAACTAAGATAAAAAAATCTAAACCCTCCAAATCTAACACTTAAAACTTTTCAAATCAAGGGAAACCTATGAAACAAAAAGTCAAGTGTGCCTTATTACAAGAAACTTGGGCATGGTGAGCACAAATGTAAGAAGAAATAGATTGACCACCTCACACATCTTGAGAAGAACAATATAGGGTTCCCTGAATCTATCAAAGAATCCTCATCAACTATAGATACTTCTAAGGCAAAAGAAAAAGATAAATCTAAGGGAAAATCACTTATTGCATCTACAGTCTCTGATTCTAGGACATGGATTCTTGTTTCTCGAGCTTCCCATCACATGGTTTCTTCACCAATCTTGTTCTTGTCATTACAACCTTCAGATAGATCTAAAATATTGATGGCTAACAACACTTATATGAGTGTTTGTGGGATAGGAACTATTGACATAGGAAAAGGATGCTTCATTGATGTCCTTTTCATTTATAAATTATCCAACAATCTCCTTTCCATATATCAGATTACAAATAGTGGGACACAAAATATTGTTGAGTTCACATCAGATTCAATGATTATTTGAGATTTGTAGAGCAGAGAGGTTGTTGTAGTTGGCAAGGTTGATAATTTATCTCATCTTTACACCTCACACTTTTCTCCTAATGTTTCCTTCTCTAACATTTACACTCCTGCATCTAGTGTGGATAGTACACTAGATGCTTAGCTTGGCCACTTAAACCTTCATGTTCTTAGGACAAGCCTGACATCTCCTCCACCATCACTTGTTTCTACTTCAAAGATTCATGTTTCTTCCTTGATAACTTCCAGTGATTCCTTGTAGTAGGATATTGATATCTATTTTCCACATGATTGGGACACATTTCTACCTAACATCTCTTGCATTTTTGTAGAGTCCCACATTTCAAATCTTGATGATAGTATTGAGGACATTTGTCTTCTCTTTGATTATAGTTCTTTTTCTACTACAAAGTTCAAAGAGGCTTCACTAAGGGCTTCCACAGACTTCATGTGGGATTTGGATTATAGCCACATGGCATGTATTGACATTCCACACATCACTTCTTTGTATCTTTGTCTTCATCAGTTTTTACATGACTTTGAGAGGTCACTTATTTCATCTAGGTCTAGGACATTTGATTTGTTTGTGACTCATTTTAGCATCACCATTAGGAAACATGAGTAGCTTCCAAAACCACACATCCCAATTCCTTCATACATTCCACTTGAGTGGAAATTCAATGGTTTATCAATTCAAGGTTTCTATCTTCCGAAAGGAAGAGGCATCATTTGTTGTATAAGGACCTACTACAACATTTGGCATGCGATATTCTGGTTGAATTTCTTGCTCTTCTTTATGGAGACACACATGGGCCCTATCTTGCAAGGATTTCATGACTATCATCTTCAGGTGTTTTTTGTCGTGTCAATTACACTTTCATTTTTTTCTCTCTTTTGGAGGGAAGTTTTTTTCCACTGGGTTTTCATCCTTTATCCACTTTATGAGAGATTGCATTGTACATGGTTACCTCATCAAGCCTAGTTGTTGGGACCCATATTTCTTTGTGCCCACCTAAAGCTATGCTTAAGAGGGGTGTTAGTGTAGAAGATTATTGTTATTACTTATTAAGTAGTTATGCATGTTCTTCAACCCTTGGCATTAATCCATCTTAGGTGGCTATGTGGTGACTTGGAGAGTTGGTTAAACTCTTCCAACCTATGTGGCAACTTGGATAGTTGGACAAACTCTTCCAAAGTATGTTGCATGACCTCTTTCTATTTTGGAGGAACAAACTTGCCACCACTATTAGGGTAAGTGCAAGAAGTTGGGTCCACATAAAGGGGAAGTCGTGGGAAAAAAAAAAATCCTGACAAAAACGGGTACCCATTTTAAAAGAAATGGGTACCCATTTAGGAACGGGTGCCCGAGCCTAAACGGGTACCTGTTTCTATATAGATATTTAAATTTGAAAAAAAAACCATGCACACTTTTGTTCCCCACACAAAAGGAATGGGTGCCCGTTCATAGCGCATACCCATTTTAGAATGGGTACCCATTCCTAAAAGCTTAGTCTGAGGAAAGGCATGGTAAGCCAACCCCTTGCCTTGGACTTGCAAGTTTTTTTCTAAGTACAAAACAAGAGAAAAGACTAAGTTTACCTATATGGTTGATGACATTTTTTTCTGATTTTTTTTACGAAATTAAAACCCATTACAGATGGCAGTGTCTAGTTTTCAAATATATAATTTTTTTTATTGGACTTATTTTTCTATTTATTATTTAATTTATGAGCAAACTGGTCCAAAAACTTGAAATGACACGTGTTTGTATTTTTTTAATAACTTTTAATTTTTAAAGTTTTTTGAAAAAAAAATTATGTCATCAATCTACACATCATTCTTTACATAATGAAAAAAAATCATTTCATGATTAGTTTTGCTCAAATTATGTTGGTCGTACACGAGGGTTTTTGAAAACAGCAATTAGGGCCAATAAAAAATTAATAAAAAAATATTTGGAAAAAAATTATAAAAAAATATCCTCATCAAACTTCATTGTACTACATATCTTTCCCAAAAAGGATTTAGAAAAATACTTTTAATTAGGTCAAATTATGTTGGCCGTACACGTGCATGGTATGGTAAAAAAAAATAACTTTTAAACAGTGGTTTTTAGAAATGCCTATTGAAAATCAATTTGTATCATTTGGGTATTAAAATAAATTACATATTTGGAAACTAGACTCCGAGTACTATATTTCATATCATTAACTTTTTCCAAGATTCAATCTTTAAGTGCCTCAAATGTTTAGGTCAAATGTGACAAATTCTGAAAATCAGGGAAAACACTTCCACTTTTTGGCCAAAAAGTGGACCCAACTTCTTGCACTGACCCATTAGTGTGTATAAGTTAACTTCTTATGTGACTCAACCACTTCTCACCTATATGTACAAACATTGTTCATAGTATTGATAGTTTAGTTTAGCCTATCCAATTTCGTGTCTATTATTTGCTTTGCAATATTCTATGTTTTCTTCTAACTCTACAAGGCATGAGATTGCTCGTATTTCTTGGCCTATCAAATACAAGTGATCTATCCAAAAGATCCTCAACTCCTACAATGGTTAGTGTTATCCTTTTTGAATATTGCATTAGCTTGTCCATGCAATAGCCTTCAACCTTGTGAACCTTGTCCTTGTTTTTGATGTTGAATCTTAGTGTTATGGGTCAAATATAATAATAGGATTGTAGAGGATCCCTTCGACATATTTAGTGTAAAATTTGGACTCCCCAGGAATCCTACTAGTAATTTTAGGCCTTGTGCACTATTCAAAATTATTTTTACTAGGAGTTATTCCAAGATAGCCATTTTTTATTATAAATTGTTAATAGGGATGATTCTAATCAAAATGGGTGATCTAAGATAGTTTATAGTTTCCAACCCAATTTGGAAAAGCTTCTTGAAGAAAGGTTGATCAACAGGGTCTACCTTGTCCACCAATCAACTTATATTGATGGTTTTTCATGTTCTTAAAATTAGATATTATTCCTTTTGTGTTGTAGGTTTGCCTTGTGAGGAAATGATCAATCTCTTGGTATACTAGATTGAAGTAATAAGTTTCACTATCATGCAACCTCCTAGTTAGACATTCCTTGATGTTTGGATGTTGTTTCTACATGATTTCAGATGTGTGGTTATGTATTGGTTTATTTACATGGATGAAATGATGATTAGGTTTCCTTGGACTATAGGAAACATAGTTCTATTCTAATTCTATCCATAACCCATTCATGAGATATGAGGGTTGTTGAACACACTGAAATGCTAAGAGGGGGGTGAATCAACATATATAAAAACTTAACTATTATATTTGTAGAACAAATAAAATTACTTAGAGAACATAAAGTAAAATATGCACCACATTAGTCAACACATTGATACCAGGATATTTTCATGGAAAACCAAAAAATGGGAAAAACCACAGTGAGTGTTATCTCACAATATAATGCTCACTGCTTATAAAAGTTTACAACATTGTTCTATGGCTACAACCTAAGGAAGCTACAACTCCCTACTAAATTTTTTAGGGTTACAACCTGAGGAACCTACAAACCCCTAAAGAAAGCTCACTGCTACAAAGAATTACAATGCCAACATAACTATGAACTACTATGAAAGAAGCATCTGACTTATGCTGATATTGCAATCCTCTTTTTCTACATAATTACTTCATAATATTGACTTTGCACACTTCATCCCTCTCATTCTATTCTATAGCATTCATAATCAATTATGTATTCCACAAATGAATTTTTTCTTCTATATATACCCTCTGCAACATCTCAAAACATTGATTAGGTTGGCATAAAAAAGACTCTTAATTGAAACGTGTGATTTTACACAGGGTGGCATCAAACATATATAGTATAAAAATTAAATAGGTTGTGGATCACAACACTTCATAACAGGATCCAAGAAACATCACTACACATCATCCAATGCCAAAACACCCAATTAAGATCCATCGCATATGAAGAAAATTGGATTGTCAGCCCAAACAGCAGTACCACTGCTTACTGACCATTTTCGTATCACATAGGAGAAGCCAAAAACATTATGCAGACTAATGTTTCAACCATATTTCTTCTCAACACTATCCATACATCATTCTCTTGAAGTATCTAATCAATATATGCATCCGCAAAATAAGAAACATGTTGAACTGATGAAAATAGAGCATTCCAGATTGACTATGATATTTGAAGGCTTAGGATTTTTCATTGCGGTACACCAAAACATCTGAAACTCTTAGAAATGAACTTATACACTATTATGAACACATTCCTAGATCTACACAACTTCATCTATCACTACTGGAGGAAATCAAAGACTTAACTATGGTATACTGTAATCTGAAGGATAGTCATATACAACTCTTTACTAACTGACTTGAGTACCTTATGCAGTATGAGAAATAAGGGAGAATTACATGCATATCAAACCTGAGATACTATGAAGCATGTAGAGTCTCTATAGACACCCATATAGTTGATCTATACCTTCTCCATCTTCTGCAAGTACTCAAACATGTGTTCTATAGAATACTTCTACATCCAGCACTGTCTGTATTACTTCTGTCATTTGAAATTCAACCTTACAGACCATTAGAGCACTTGATACTATAAGGTAGTATACATTACACAACTCCAAACATATTTGCAAAACCACATGGGCACAACTTCTCTTCTAAAGAAATGCAAAGCATTCCAACAGGTCTCCACCATTTCTTTACACTATCAAGTCACAGTCTGAAATTATACCACTTATAACTTTCTCTGCTGAAGGTGTAATGAGCTGAAATCTTGGATATAGCATGTTCATATGTCAATCAACTTATCTTTTAAACCACAAGACTAAATCTTGTACGGCAGAGGAATGCAGACCAAAATGTTGTAACTCTACCTTAGGAAATACACTGTGAAAGCCTTAGCCAAACTTTTGCAACTTTTCTCTAAGTGTGGTACTCCAAACTAATAGGATATCATTGTAGTTATATAGGAAACATGTTAGATAGGTTTACACACCTCCACATCACACTTAGAGAACAAGAATATTATCATTCTTATACTTGGACAGTTTTTCTCCATTTGCTAGGTCTTCTGGACTCACCTCCTTTAAGCATGCTGATCCTATGTCTTTAACTTAGTCAAACCATCTCTCTCAAATCTTCCATTGTCCATCAACTTCAACATATCTAGCTTTAGGTTGACATATATAGGGTTGACATCAATGACAACACATATTTCCAACAATCTCCCCCTTTGTCATTGATGGCAACACCAAAACAGAATGTGTACAACTAGTCCCCCTTAGATGCATATTCCTCTCTCTCCCCCTTTGACATCAAGGACAAAGGGTCTGATATCTGCTTCTTATGACATCCAAAATTGTATAAAACTCCCCCTTACTATATATTTTTTATAAACAGTACTCACCCTGAGATGACAATGCCTCAAAATTTAATCTTATGTACATAGTATGATATTACTGTCCTTCGCAAGTCTATATACATCTAAAATTTTCTTAATACTCTTGCAACTCATTTAGAAGGTAGAATGGATTTGTAGATTATCTTGAGTTGTGTAAGATTAGATTCCCAAATTGCTTTTTATGATGTAAGGATGTAATTTTGGCATTCAAACTGCACATATAAGTCCTTAACCTCATCTATACTGCTAGGTGTCTTCATCTTCTACTCAATCTTTTCAGCCTTACCTAGAAATCCAAATAATGAAGGCAAACTCATATTTACTACTTCTCTTAGCTAACCAAAATGCTTCTTTATCTATTCTCTCTAGTCTTGCACTTGTGACATTTGTACATGAAGGTTTTCAACTTGTGCCCCAGTTGCTCCATTCTTATCTTTTGACAAGTCATATACTTCAGCCAATTTGGACATCTATGACTCAATGGAGTCAATCTGAGCTTTGATGTTCTTGGTGGGAATAGGCCATTTTAAATAGAACAGGTATAAAGCAATGGCTTCATTGATGCATCCTTTGAACATTTTCAAATTTTCTTATAGCTTATTGTGTGCATTGGCACACTTATCAGGTATCTCATCCAACCTTTTATCATTCATCTTTCTTAATGCATCTTGTTCTTCTTTCTTTTCAACATGAGAAGAATGATCCTTAAAATAATCCATTAATAGTTTCAACTGTTTCTTTGGGGGCAAGGAGGAGTCAATGATTACCTCTAGTAACCCTTCATGTATCAGCTTCACTGCATGTTCAACCAAACTGCTTTTCTTTAGGTTTTCTTGCAAGATCTCCTTTCTTGTAGAAGCATACAAGATGTCTCCAAGGTGTAGTTTGTGAAGGGGTGAAATGTTTGCCAAATCAACTTGCCCTTCAAGAGTGGGAATTTGTAGAAGTTGTGGTGTGATCACAGGTTGAAATTGCATCTGCAAATCTAATAGGTCTTTGAAAGAGTCTAACCCTAAAGAACTCTAACCTATATCCCCAGAGGTGTCCTTAACATCATCATCTTGCTTCTTCTCTATTTCATCCTGATCCTTTTCATCTTGTTTCTCCTCACTCTTCTCTTATTCATCCTAAACATTCTCTTCTTGTTCCATCTCAGGGTTATCCTCTCTTCTTTGCTCATCTTTCCCTATATTCTCTTGAGGGGGGTTGTCATGTTTTGCACCAGAATTAGTGTTCTCTAGAGGGAGTGTACTTACTTTATATTAACCCTCTGTATTTTGTGTCTCAATATTCTCCAAAGGGGATATATTTATTTCACCTTGGTCTCCTAAGTTTTGTGCTTCTATGTTTTCTGGAGGAACAACATCCTTATATTTCTCAGTCATGTCTTCTTTATCCAATTTTTCATCAAAGGTTGATAGATCTATATCCCGAAGAGGTACAATTGGTATATCTAGAGGAACTTGTTCCTTAGCTGTCACCTTAGCATTCTTCATTTCCTCAAGAATTTTTGCATTTTTCTCTAATGTTTCCTTCTCTCGTCTATCTATTTCTTCCTTGTCTTTTCCCATCAGGATATTTATTCTTCTTTTTGTACTGAATTCTTTTGCTTGTTTTTGAGAATCTTTAATTTTATCTTCATCAGAAATAGATGGACCAACATTTTCAATTGCCTGTTTTCTCATCTCAACCTCATTTCCCATGGCTTCATTTCTTTTATTTGTGAGTAGGTCTACAAGGCTTACATGAAGCTGATCAATGAACTCAATTAGGGCCACATTGAAGGCCATCATGTACCTAATTATTGTTTCCTCAATTGTAGCTTTGTCATTAGCAGGCATCTTATCATAGAGATTTGTAACTTGTTTCAAAGCACCATGTTGTACTATAACTTGTTTCAAAGCACCATGTTGTACTATAGCATTCACAGTGGCCTCAAACTATAGAGGCTCATACTCAAATTCTTCTTGAGAGGTTTGTTTTGATTTCTTTCCTTTTCCTTTGGTGGTTTTAGGTTCTTTCTCTCCTCTTGCTCTTTTCTTTCTTCTCTCAAGCATACTAGATTCTTCCTCTTCTTCTTCATAATCTTCATCATCTTCTATGTTCACCAAATTGATCATTCCTATCTTTTCTTGGACCTTAGGTCTATGTTTCTTTGTCTCTGCAATCTTGGTCTGTACTGGAATTTTAGTAGCAGTTATTTTCCTTCTAGAAGGTGTAGGAGCAGGTCCAGATGATTATGAATAAGTAGCAATAGTAGGGACAAGCCTACATACATCCTTCTAGGAGTTTGTGAGGTAGAGGTGGTTGGAGCTTCTTTTGCTAAACCCTCAGGAGTGTTAAGCATTTCTTCCAATTTTGACTTCATCTTTTTTGCTCTTTTCTCCACTTCCTTCCTCATTGTTTTGTTTGTGATTTCATCATAAGTTCCAAATCTTTTAGCACCAGGATCCTTGGGCTTACTGAGAAACATATCAGCATATCCAACCAAATCATATTTAGATAGCTAATAAGGCAAGGCGGTTATCCAGAAGGTTCTAGGCTCTACTTCCTCCATATAGAAGTTGCCTTTGTCCACCATGAAAGTTATATCATTATAGTATTTTTCAACTACTTTTCTTGGTATTATTTCCCTCATTTGCATGTCATTTTGAAATTTTTTGAAGAATCTCCAAAATAATGTGTCATAATGTTTATGATCAGGAAAGTTGTGCATATAGTCCTTAGTTTGGTGTGTAATAGGGGTATCACTTTTCCAAACCATACCCTTCATAACAGGCAATTCCCCCAGGAAATATAACATAAGACAAATGATTAAGGAAGGTCCATATCAGAATTTATATCTTGATTTCTTTGTTCTCTTCAAATTTTCCAACAATTGTTGCCACAAGAGCTCATAGAGGTCATAACCCTTCCCTTCTTTCACCACCTAATAGGCAATGTAAGTGGCAGTGGCAGTAGCAGTCCCCTCTCTATTTGTGTAGTACACTTTGTAAGCAATGCCTATAGTGGCATACTAGACCCCTAGTTCTTCAATGTCATCCATAGTTAGGGTTCTTTTATCAAATTTTGTCTAGTAAGTCTCTTCAGCTCCTCATTCTTCACAACTTTCAATATAGGCATTGGTCCGAAGGAGCACAATCTGCTCACAACCTTGATTGATTCCTTTGTGATCATTTAAGGTTGGTCAAGGCAAACAAAATCCTCATGGATCTAGCTTAATGTAATTCTAACCCAATCTCCCTCATACCAGAAATTAGGGAAACACTTCCAAATATCTATTCATTTTGTTGTAACTTTTGCAAACTTTAGCTCCAATTAAAAATCGTCATCTAATAGATGTTCATTCCTAAATTGTTCCAATTTGAGGTGATCATACACATCAAGCTATGAATGGATGTATATCCAGATATCCTCCATATGTAGCACATTGATGGGAATGCAGGAAAATGCTCCATCCTTGTCGGTCTAAGTGGATTAAAATGAATGTCTTGGCTTCTCCACAACATCAATCACTATAGGTGTTACCATGATGATCTTTCAGAGAACTAGGGTTTAACCAACAAATATTAAAAATACCTAGGATATCTATCGTTAGGGTTTGCACATAAGCTTTGTTGAAAATCTCCTTCTCTCCTTTGCTCTTTCACACACTTTCTTTTGTTCAAATCAGATTAATTTTGATCAAAATTTGACTAAATAAGATTCTCACTAACCCTGGCTGCTCCGCATTGATTGCAGTCTCTATTCTAGACCTAATCAGCTTTTTGCTAAATAGAGATCTATGATCACTCAACAATCCTTCGTGAAGAGTCCATTTTCTCTGAAATTTGATCAAATGTCATGATATCACTATACATACATATCCATATCATGTTTGGCCATTATGCTGAAGATTTCAACATCTTATGCATTTAGGGGTTTTAAAATATTTGCAGTTGCAACTCTCCCTAAACCAATACTTCCTACTTTTAGTTTCTGGAGGATCCATCTGCACTAGGCAAAGCTGTAGATCCTTCCTTTACTTCATTTTCTTCCTTCTTCTTGCATGTCTTGTTCATTTCCTTCTTTTGCAGAGAAATATCAATCTTCCTTTGAGAAGCAGGTCTTACATTCTTTCCCTTGCAGAACCTTGTAATGTGTCCTAACTTATTGCAATGGTAGTAGGTGATATTAGTTTGCAGAGCATAACCACTTCTTACATTAGATTTGCAATTAGCATCCTTATGACCAAACTTGTTGCTTGTGTAGTAGTAACCATAGAAGAATTGAGAAGTCATAACATTGCTCTTGTTCATGAAGTCATTCCTCATCATTTTACTTCTATATTCATTAGCCTTATGACTAACCTTGTTACAAGCATGACACTAACCATGATATTTTACAGCATTGAACCTTGGAGGCATGAATGAATTTTGATTCATCTTTCTTCTACATTAAATAGCCTTGTGACCAAACTTATTACAAGTATAGCAATTACCATTAAAGGCTTGAGAATACCCAGTAGGAGCAGTTTGTCTAGGAGTAGGCTTTCTGAAGTTCTTCTTATTGTTCTTTCTTTGTCTCCGAATAGAAATGAAGCCATCTTCTTTTCCATCTCCAGAAGCATTCTTCCTAGGATCTTCAATGCAAACTTTTTCCTCCTTTGTTTTATACTTTCCTTCTATTTTGAAGTTATCATATAAGTTTGTAGATGCACTGGTTATAGGATTTTTCCCCTTTTCAAAACAAAGACCAGATTTTTCTTTTGATGGTTTTTTAGAGCTAAATTTTTCATCAAGAATTTCAAATCCTCCTCCCAGTTTTAATCCCTTGTCAATCTATTTCTTTTTCTTTTCTAGTTCTTTTCTTAGAGTGACAACTTCTTCCTCATGTTTTGAACATTTTGCAACTTTCTCATTGAGCTTGATGTTTAAGAAGTCTTCAATCCTCTTTACTTCTTCAACCATGACCTTCAAACTAGAGATCACATCTTCTGCCTCTTTGAGTTTAATGTCACATCCTTTATCTCCTTCTATTTGAGCTTTAAGTTTACCAATCTTTTCTTTTGATTCTTTATCTCGTGTCTTCAATTTCATAATTGTCTCCTTTGATTTTTCAAGCATGTCTTCATATTCCTATTTTAGTTCTCAAGCTTCATCTAGATCTTTAAGTGTTGACTGAAGTTCTAATTCAAGGTCTACCTCATCTAAATTTAAGTCCCAGCCTTTAGGTTTTATTGCTTCTAGATTTGGTTCTAGAATAAATACATCATTATCCATAGCTTTAGATTCCATGTGTTCAAGTGCAGGATCTACCTCAGCTTTTTAGGCTTCTCAAAGGTACTTGGCTATAGTGCCCCTCCATTCTCACCCTGGATGAGCAGGTGGTCGGGCTAAGGAGCATGAAGAAGAAGGTAAAATACTCGGAATACATAGGGTATGATAGACACGTTGATGGTAAGCTTACTATTATGATATAATTGATGACACTCATTGATGTTTATTATGATGACATTGTTGATACTTTATGATTAATACATTATGCTTATTTTGTGATCAATTATAGGTTAATTGATTATGTAAATTAGTTTTACTACGTAATTAATGCGATTATCCACCTAGTTACTAATGAACTTGTTTAATGTGGATACTTGTGATGTGTTTTGTGAAGGGACAGTGTAGTATTGCTCATAATGAGTACCCTACTATGCTGTGATTCCCTGTCACTATGTGCCTGCTTGGATGATTATATGTATGTATTCGACACTTTTGTTTGCTACAGGTTGCAGGTACTAGGCATCGACTCCACCTAAATTGGTAGGTCTGAGCGTGCCTTCATACCAATCGAAGTTGTTGAATGGAGATAACATATGGTCCCCTAGCCTAGCCATCATCATTGAAGAGGATGAGTATCTAGTTGTGTACCCTGTCAGTGTTGTCAGTTTGGTCATGATAGTTAGTCATTGTTGTGGTGGTCTTGCTTTCTGATCTTGCATAGTAGTCAAGTATGGTTTGATAGTTGGGTTATTTTGTTGGTAATGTTTTGGTTATTGTTTCCTTAAAATAAAATAATTAGTTATGAAGCATTTTTGCTGAATAAATAAATATATAAATGTCCTTACGTAAATTTAGTTTATGAAAAATATATTATTCTAGAAGTTAAGTTAATAAATAATAATAATAATAATAGTAATAAATGTAATTGTAACTAGAGTTAAATAAATAAATAATATTTATGTGTTGCCATAAAATATATTTATCTTGGTCTAGTTGTAAAATGTTAAAAATAGCAAACTATAAGATATTGTTCATGCAAGAGTTATTGCCTCTTGTGGGGGGAATCTTCTGGAAGATTTTAGGGGATTTTTTTCGCTAAAAATAGGTAGTTTTTGGGCTGTATTTAGTGGGGATATTTCTTTCTCATAAGAATCTTCAGCAAATGGAACTTTTTTTTTTAGGGGGGGAGAATGGTTTGTGGCTGCAACAGTTGAACCCGGCATCGAATCTTCAGCTAGTCAAGCAAGTGAAATCAGGTTCCTTTGGTTCTAATTTCTGTCTCATTTTTCTGTTGAAACAAATGTTTGATTTATAATTTTTCCTATTGATTGTAATTTGCTTGAGAGGTTAGAAACCTTGTTGTCAGATCCAATTGTGCATGTCTGTATCATTGCATTTCTGGGAATCACGGATTGATGTGACTGTCTATCTCTCGCCCATTTCATCTTTGTTTTTATAGTCTATTACGACAACCATAACTTTTGTTTTACGAATTGGGTTCCTCTAAATGTTTTTATGTGGTGTACAACCTAGTTATCTAAATGATATCCAAGATTTGTTCATACCTAGTTCGTCATTTTGGAGATATGAATGTTTTGTGACCGTCTATCTCTCACCCATTTCATCTCTATTTTTATAGTCTATTGCGGAAGCCATAACTTTTGTTTTACAAACTGGGTTCCTCTAAATTTTTGATATATGGTGTACGACCTAGTTATCTAAATCATATCCAAAAATTCTTCATACCCCATTTGTCATTTTGGAGATATGAATGTTTTATGGCTGTCTACCTCTCGCTGGTTTTGTCTGTCTTAAAATAGTTAGTTGTGTCACCAATAACTCTATATTTTCGAATTGGGTTTCTCTAAGATTTTTCAACAAATTCATTTTGTACATATCCTATGATCCTTGCTTTCCATCATATGACTCTCTTTGAGGCATTCCATCAACCAGTCTGCATGCTCTGTCTATGCTTTCACATTTTACATTGTTGTTAGCTTCTCAAGCCTTCTTAACAAATTCATTTTGTGATAATCCTATCTTATGTATGTGGTTAAAAGTGTGGTAGATTTGATGAAGATGTTAGATCTATAGGAATGTTTTATTGTTCTATATTCCTTTCCTCTCAAGCTAACCTTAGAACAATGTTCTTTCATTATAGCTTCGGGTTTGGTATCTTGTGATTCTAACTAGTGTAAGATATTTATAGCATTCTAATATTATAGGCTTTTAGCCTTGCTTTTATAGTTATATTTAATAGTATTTACAATTATCTAGATTATTATTATTATGTGTATTAATCTAATTATTATTAGAGTGGGTCTCTTTAATTTACTAGTGTATGAAATTAAGATATGTAATTAGTATACGAAATTAAGACATGTAATTATGCCTATTAATTTATATATTGTGAGGGAATGGAATAAAGGTGATTTAATGGATTGAATATTTTTTTATCGGTTTGAAAATAAGAGTTTTAGATTAATGTAATTAGTTTGGTATTGGAATTTTATTATTAATGTTCTATGAATTTGGCTATGTTGAGAGAACATTGTATGGTATTGAATTAGATTATAGATGTGTTATTTGTCATTAGTTTTAAATCAACATTTTATCTGAGTCATGTTGCAAGTGATATTGTTGAAGTATTTTGATAACCGGTTTGAATTAAGATCTTACTTGTTAGAAACCCTAATCTATGGTTGGAATAGGTCAGTTTAGGAGTTGTTCTACTTCAAAAAGTAATGTTGGTTATTGTCTTGGTCATTAATACCATTGTCTAGAATAATGATCTTGTTAATGTTTTATTCTATTAATTAAATAAGTTAGAATAATGTCATTATGATCATCATTTGGGAAATTATAATCCTAATCTTATGTTTTCTCTTTGATCTATTTGAAGGACATGATATCTTATACCATTCTTTAAATCTAGTGCCTTAATGAATGTTATTAAGTGTGTAGGTAATGTGAACATGAATCATGCCAATCTAGTAGACATGAGGTATATACCTTTAGAAGATATTAAAGGGGTGACTAGTTATGATGTAAGTGCTAGAATATTAAGTCCTACACTGTAGAGATAGATCCACCTTATGTTTGTTAAATGTTTGACCATGTTTGGAATTAATGTTACATGCTTTTAGTCCCATGCTTGGTACAATATTTCATGTGTTTCCATTATGTGTTGTAAGTGAATTATTGGTTAAAGTTCTTAGTCTATGTTGTGCATTTGGAAGTGAACGTCGAATGGAACCATTGTGTTATAGAGGTGTCATGTGTCTGTGTCATTAGGGAAGTTGATTCTAGAGGCCTAGAGGGGGAATCGTGTGTATGACTCTAGTGGTTTTATGTAGTGTTTACTTCCCTCTGTTTATGTATTCATGTGGTTATGATGACTGAGCAAGAAGGATAATACCTTGTTCAGTGTTCCTAATTCGTGTAGTTATGTTTAAACTCATGTTGATGTTGTTTTCATGATGAGGTGGTAGAGTCCTTCTTTATTGTTGTGGTTCATTATTGTATTAGGCATGTAATAAATTTCTATGTTGGTTCATTTTATGGTTGAGATTTTGGGAGCAAGAAGACCCATGCCTTGCTCTGGATACTTTTGTTGAGATTTGTATGCAAGAAGGTAAATGCCTTGCATGGTATGTGGATACTTGTTGTTATGCTTGTTGGTTAAGGGTCTTCTAGATGCAGGAAGGGAAGTGGCTTCTAATGTGGGGTCAGCACCCAAAGTGGCTGTCAGGGTAACCCATTGGAAGTTCTTAATCTAGTGATAACTTAATAATCAAATTTGGAGGGTTAGAAAGATTTCACATTAATCAAGATAATTGGATGCCTTACTCATGCATGTAGTGCTCGTTCAGGCTAAGGATGAGATGAGAAGGCCATGGTTGGCAAAATCAACTTCCTTGTCCTCATGAAAGGGATGTTGATTCTGCATGTGTCACCCTATGGGGCCGACGTCTAGTGAGAGACTGTCAGGGTAACCATAGATGGGGGCCGGTGCCTAGCGAGAGACTGTCAGGGTAACCCATGCATGGGGGCCGACGTCTAGCTAGAGACTATCAGGGTAACCCATGCTAGGACCATGCGATGACACTCATCCCTACTATAGTCTAGCATTCCCTCTTTATTGTTCTTGCTTATGTTGTGTGAATGCCTCTAGAAGTCCTATTAAGTGTGGAAGTGTTGTTTATGCTACTTGTGTTGTCTTGTTGACCTGTATTGTACTTGAGTCCTGTGTAGTCCTTGTAGTTGTTAGTCTTTGTCTCCTCGTCTGGTTGTTGCTGTGGAACCTTGTGTTATCTCCTAGCTCAGGGGGTGGACCTCAGGGTTCCACATGGTCAGGTGGAAGAGCTTATTCCATTGGTTTTCCCTTGCCCCGGTTCATGTGCGAGAAGGATGGACCTTGTGTTGTAGTTTCTAGATCATGTTCTAGTTTGATGAGGTAGCTATTTGTGCTCATGTGCTAGTTTGGTGTATCAGATTTATCATATTGTAAGTATTCCAAGGTAATTCAGAAAGTGATACTGTGAATGATGTAATGATGTACCCTTATGTATGGGAAATTGTATATGTACTTGTAATTCTAATTATATGATCTTGTCAATTTCTCATTTAATGTTATTTCATGGAAATGTACGTGTTCTCACATGTGAAGCAATAGATTAGAATTGAATTATTGATGTTAGTTAATTCTTGATCCTATAAATGGTTTAGTCAGTAATGCAGCTATGGAAACCTTAGAGGACAAGATAGTTTAATGATATGTATTGATGTGGTTGACATTACTTTGTTATTATATCTTTTTTTAAAAGAAAAAGAAAAAAAAATTGTCCTATTTATTTAGCATAGTTGTGTTGTCATCTGGGGTTTCCTAGTGGGGCGTTACATTGGCTCTAATACCAATTGTTGAACACACTAAGATCCTGAGAGGGGGAGTGAATCAACATATACAAAAACTTAACTATTTTATTTGCAAAACAAATCAAATTACTCAGAGAATAGAAAGTAAAACATGCACCACATTAATCAACACATTGTCACCAGGATTTTTACTTGGAAAACCCAAAAATGGGAAAAACCATGGTGAGTGTTAGCTCACAATATAATGTTCACTGCTTATAAAAGTTTACAACATTATTTTAGGGCTACAACCAAAGGAATCTACAACTCCCTAATGACATTGTTCTAGAGCTAAAACACAAGGAAGCTAGAACTCCCTGAAGAAACTCATTTCTACAAAGAATTACAATGACAACATAACTATGAACTGCTATGAAAGAAGCATATGAATTGTGTTGATATTGAAGTCCTCTTTTTCTACACAATTGCTCCATCATACCAACTTTACACACTTCATCCTGTGCATTCTTCTCTATAATATTCACACTCACTTATACATTCCAAAAATGAATTTGTTCTTCTAAATATCCTCTGCAACATCTCAAAACATTGATTAGGTCAACATAAAAAAGAATCTTAATTGAAATGTGTGATTCTCCATAGGTTGGCATCAAACATATACAATACGAAGAGTTAATAGGTTGCCACTCATAACACTTCATAACAGGATCTAAGAAACATCACTACACATCTTCCAATTCCAAAACACCCAATTAGGATCCACTGCATATGAAGAAAACTGAACTATCAACCCAAACAATAGTACCACTGCTTACTAACCATTTTCACATCACAGAGGAGAAGCCAAAAACATTATGCAGAACAAGATTTCAACCATATATCTTCTTAACACTATCCATACATCATTTTGCTGAAGTATCTAATCAATATATGCATCTACAAAACAAGAAACATGTTGAACTAATGAAAATAGAGCATTCTGGATAGACTATGTTATTCCAAGACTTAGGATTTTGTATTGTGGTACACCAAAACATCTAAAACTCTTAGAAATGAACTTATGCTCTATTATGAACACATTCCCAAATTCACACAACTTCATCTATTACTTCCGAAGGATATCAAAGGCTTAACTTTGGTATATTGTAATCTGGAGGATAGTCATATACAACTCTTTACTAACTAACTCGAGTACCTTATGCAGTATTGGAAATAAGAGAATTACATGTGGTTCAAACTTGTGATACTATGAATCATGTAGAGTCTCTGCAGACACTCATATAGTTGATCTATACATTCTCCATCTTCTGCAAGTATTCAAAAATCATTCTATAGAATACTTTTGCATTCAAAACTATCTGTATTACTTTTGTCATTTGAAAGTCGACCTTGTAGATAGTTAGAGCACTTGATACTGCAAGGTAGTATACATTACACATCTCCAAACATATTTGCTAAACTGTATGGGCACAACTTCTCTTCTAGAGGAATGTGAAGCATTCCAACAGGTCTCCACCATTGCTTTACACTGTCAAGTCACATTTTGAAACTCTACCACTTATAACTTTCTCTATTGAAGGTGTATTGAGCTGAAATCTTGGATATAGCACGTTCATATGTCAATCAATTTATCTTCTAAATTGTAAGACTAAATCTTGTACTATAGAGGAATGCGGACCAAAATGTTGTAACTTTGCCTTAGGATATACACTGTGAAAGCCTTAGCAAAACTTTTGTAACTATTCTCTAAGTGTGTTACTCCAAACTAATAGGATATCATTTTAGTTATATAGAAACATGTTAGAATATGTTTACACACCTCTGTATCACACTTAGACATTAGGAAGATTATCATTCTTATACTTGGATAGTTTTTCTAAATCTGCTAGGTCTTCCGGATTGACCTCCCTTAAGCATGTTGATCCTATGTCTTTAACTTAGTCAAACCATCTCTCTCAAATCTTCCACTGTCCATCAACTTCAACATCTCTAACCTCAGGTTGACACATATAGGGTTGACATTAATGACAACACATATTGCCAACAAGGGTAGTGGTCTAGTAGTCTATCACTATGGTTAGAAGAAACTCTACCCTTTCACATGGGACCATCTTGGTGGTATTATTAGAAGAGAGAGTTAACTCTTCTACTTTTATAGTCATTCTTTATGCACTAATTATGTGTACTATGAATGTCACTGTATTGTTCCATGGTAACTATTGTGTGTGAGTGTGCATTATGACATGTTTGTGTTATAATTGCATCAGAAAAACATGTTTATTCATTCATTGACTATTAATATCTTGGGTGAGATATAGTGGCATTACACATTACCACATCACCATCTCAAGTTTTGCGTACACTTTGTAGGGCAATATCTAAGGTCAATGAGAAATGAATCTCCTTGTGGGAATCTACTACTTGAGGGTCTTATATATCTAATTCACATCCCATTTAGTAATTGTAACAAAAGAATGTTTACCTTTTTTCACTTTTTTAAATTCTTTATAGAGTTTAATAGATACCTTGTTGAAATAATTTGAACATGGTAACACTACAATGTATTTTTCAATTTTCATGGGTAGACATTAGATTGATGAATAATTATGTTTCTAGTTTAATGTGGTCTACTCTATGCATGCATATTTATTTATTTTCTTGGTCTAAAAATATTTAGAGGAAGAAAGAAATGACCATGTATTCACATCAAATAGTTGCTTTTAAATTATATTTTATATTCTATATATCAATATCAAATTATTATTGCATAACAATATCTTTAAATATTTTATTTTTATAATCTCCAATGAAAATCGATTCAAGACATTTTATTTAGAGCTATGTTTGATAGTGGTGGAATGAAATGTTCATTTACACATATGAGGTCTATAAAAAAATAGGGATGTAAAAAATGTCATTAAAAAATAGGTACCTAAGACATATCATAAAAAGAAGAAATATTTTAATAGGAAGGTGTGTAAAACAATCAAGATCTAGCTATAGAAAAGAAATTAGTGGTATTAATTAAGACTAGATAATCATAAGTGATATAGGATAAGTTTACTAAGTGAATCCCCTAACCACAAACCTATGATACTTTAAATTATTGAATTAATAGACATAAGACTCAAGTGAATTGTGTCTAATTGCTTTCATGAGTATGAGGCATATAATTAGTGTGGACATAGAACAAGACATTCCTAGACATTCATGAGTATGAGGCATATAATGAGGGTTGTTGAACACACTGAAATGCTAAGAGGGGGGTGAATCAACATATATAAAAACTTAACTATTATATTTGTAGAACAAATAAAATTACTTAGAGAACATAAAGTAAAATATGCACCACATTAGTCAACACATTGATACCAGGATATTTTCATGGAAAACCAAAAAATGGGAAAAACCACAGTGAGTGTTATCTCACAATATAATGCTCACTGCTTATAAAAGTTTACAACATTGTTCTATGGCTACAACCTAAGGAAGCTACAACTCCCTACTAAATTTTTTAGGGTTACAACCTGAGGAACCTACAAACCCCTAAAGAAAGCTCACTGCTACAAAGAATTACAATGCCAACATAACTATGAACTACTATGAAAGAAGCATCTGACTTATGCTGATATTGCAATCCTCTTTTTCTACATAATTACTTCATAATATTGACTTTGCACACTTCATCCCTCTCATTCTATTCTATAGCATTCATAATCAATTATGTATTCCACAAATGAATTTTTTCTTCTATATATACCCTCTGCAACATCTCAAAACATTGATTAGGTTGGCATAAAAAAGACTCTTAATTGAAACGTGTGATTTTACACAGGGTGGCATCAAACATATATAGTATAAAAATTAAATAGGTTGTGGATCACAACACTTCATAACAGGATCCAAGAAACATCACTACACATCATCCAATGCCAAAACACCCAATTAAGATCCATCGCATATGAAGAAAATTGGATTGTCAGCCCAAACAGCAGTACCACTGCTTACTGACCATTTTCGTATCACATAGGAGAAGCCAAAAACATTATGCAGACTAATGTTTCAACCATATTTCTTCTCAACACTATCCATACATCATTCTCTTGAAGTATCTAATCAATATATGCATCCGCAAAATAAGAAACATGTTGAACTGATGAAAATAGAGCATTCCAGATTGACTATGATATTTGAAGGCTTAGGATTTTTCATTGCGGTACACCAAAACATCTGAAACTCTTAGAAATGAACTTATACACTATTATGAACACATTCCTAGATCTACACAACTTCATCTATCACTACTGGAGGAAATCAAAGACTTAACTATGGTATACTGTAATCTGAAGGATAGTCATATACAACTCTTTACTAACTGACTTGAGTACCTTATGCAGTATGAGAAATAAGGGAGAATTACATGCATATCAAACCTGAGATACTATGAAGCATGTAGAGTCTCTATAGACACCCATATAGTTGATCTATACCTTCTCCATCTTCTGCAAGTACTCAAACATGTGTTCTATAGAATACTTCTACATCCAGCACTGTCTGTATTACTTCTGTCATTTGAAATTCAACCTTACAGACCATTAGAGCACTTGATACTATAAGGTAGTATACATTACACAACTCCAAACATATTTGCAAAACCACATGGGCACAACTTCTCTTCTAAAGAAATGCAAAGCATTCCAACAGGTCTCCACCATTTCTTTACACTATCAAGTCACAGTCTGAAATTATACCACTTATAACTTTCTCTGCTGAAGGTGTAATGAGCTGAAATCTTGGATATAGCATGTTCATATGTCAATCAACTTATCTTTTAAACCACAAGACTAAATCTTGTACGGCAGAGGAATGCAGACCAAAATGTTGTAACTCTACCTTAGGAAATACACTGTGAAAGCCTTAGCCAAACTTTTGCAACTTTTCTCTAAGTGTGGTACTCCAAACTAATAGGATATCATTGTAGTTATATAGGAAACATGTTAGATAGGTTTACACACCTCCACATCACACTTAGAGAACAAGAATATTATCATTCTTATACTTGGACAGTTTTTCTCCATTTGCTAGGTCTTCTGGACTCACCTCCTTTAAGCATGCTGATCCTATGTCTTTAACTTAGTCAAACCATCTCTCTCAAATCTTCCATTGTCCATCAGCTTCAACATATCTAGCTTTAGGTTGACATATATAGGGTTGACATCAATGACAACACATATTTCCAACAATCTCCCCCTTTGTCATTGATGGCAACACCAAAACAGAATGTGTACAACTAGTCCCCCTTAGATGCATATTCCTCTCTCTCCCCCTTTGACATCAAGGACAAAGGGTCTGATATCTGCTTCTTATGACATCCAAAATTGTATAAAACTCCCCCTTACTATATATTTTTTATAAACAGTACTCACCCTGAGATGACAATGCCTCAAAATTTAATCTTATGTACATAGTATGATATTACTGTCCTTCGCAAGTCTATATACATCTAAAATTTTCTTAATACTCTTGCAACTCATTTAGAAGGTAGAATGGATTTGTAGATTATCTTGAGTTGTGTAAGATTAGATTCCCAAATTGCTTTTTATGATGTAAGGATGTAATTTTGGCATTCAAACTGCACATATAAGTCCTTAACCTCATCTATACTGCTAGGTGTCTTCATCTTCTACTCAATCTTTTCAGCCTTACCTAGAAATCCAAATAATGAAGGCAAACTCATATTTACTACTTCTCTTAGCTAACCAAAATGCTTCTTTATCTATTCTCTCTAGTCTTGCACTTGTGACATTTGTACATGAAGGTTTTCAACTTGTGCCCCAGTTGCTCCATTCTTATCTTTTGACAAGTCATATACTTCAGCCAATTTGGACATCTATGACTCAATGGAGTCAATCTGAGCTTTGATGTTCTTGGTGGGAATAGGCCATTTTAAATAGAACAGGTATAAAGCAATGGCTTCATTGATGCATCCTTTGAACATTTTCAAATTTTCTTATAGCTTATTGTGTGCATTGGCACACTTATCAGGTATCTCATCCAACCTTTTATCATTCATCTTTCTTAATGCATCTTGTTCTTCTTTCTTTTCAACATGAGAAGAATGATCCTTAAAATAATCCATTAATAGTTTCAACTGTTTCTTTGGGGGCAAGGAGGAGTCAATGATTACCTCTAGTAACCCTTCATGTATCAGCTTCACTGCATGTTCAACCAAACTGCTTTTCTTTAGGTTTTCTTGCAAGATCTCCTTTCTTGTAGAAGCATACAAGATGTCTCCAAGGTGTAGTTTGTGAAGGGGTGAAATGTTTGCCAAATCAACTTGCCCTTCAAGAGTGGGAATTTGTAGAAGTTGTGGTGTGATCACAGGTTGAAATTGCATCTGCAAATCTAATAGGTCTTTGAAAGAGTCTAACCCTAAAGAACTCTAACCTATATCCCCAGAGGTGTCCTTAACATCATCATCTTGCTTCTTCTCTATTTCATCCTGATCCTTTTCATCTTGTTTCTCCTCACTCTTCTCTTATTCATCCTAAACATTCTCTTCTTGTTCCATCTCAGGGTTATCCTCTCTTCTTTGCTCATCTTTCCCTATATTCTCTTGAGGGGGGTTGTCATGTTTTGCACCAGAATTAGTGTTCTCTAGAGGGAGTGTACTTACTTTATATTAACCCTCTGTATTTTGTGTCTCAATATTCTCCAAAGGGGATATATTTATTTCACCTTGGTCTCCTAAGTTTTGTGCTTCTATGTTTTCTGGAGGAACAACATCCTTATATTTCTCAGTCATGTCTTCTTTATCCAATTTTTCATCAAAGGTTGATAGATCTATATCCCGAAGAGGTACAATTGGTATATCTAGAGGAACTTGTTCCTTAGCTGTCACCTTAGCATTCTTCATTTCCTCAAGAATTTTTGCATTTTTCTCTAATGTTTCCTTCTCTCGTCTATCTATTTCTTCCTTGTCTTTTCCCATCAGGATATTTATTCTTCTTTTTGTACTGAATTCTTTTGCTTGTTTTTGAGAATCTTTAATTTTATCTTCATCAGAAATAGATGGACCAACATTTTCAATTGCCTGTTTTCTCATCTCAACCTCATTTCCCATGGCTTCATTTCTTTTATTTGTGAGTAGGTCTACAAGGCTTACATGAAGCTGATCAATGAACTCAATTAGGGCCACATTGAAGGCCATCATGTACCTAATTATTGTTTCCTCAATTGTAGCTTTGTCATTAGCAGGCATCTTATCATAGAGATTTGTAACTTGTTTCAAAGCACCATGTTGTACTATAACTTGTTTCAAAGCACCATGTTGTACTATAGCATTCACAGTGGCCTCAAACTATAGAGGCTCATACTCAAATTCTTCTTGAGAGGTTTGTTTTGATTTCTTTCCTTTTCCTTTGGTGGTTTTAGGTTCTTTCTCTCCTCTTGCTCTTTTCTTTCTTCTCTCAAGCATACTAGATTCTTCCTCTTCTTCTTCATAATCTTCATCATCTTCTATGTTCACCAAATTGATCATTCCTATCTTTTCTTGGACCTTAGGTCTATGTTTCTTTGTCTCTACAATCTTGGTCTGTACTGGAATTTTAGTAGCAGTTATTTTCCTTCTAGAAGGTGTAGGAGCAGGTCCAGATGATTATGAATAAGTAGCAATAGTAGGGACAAGCCTACATACATCCTTCTAGGAGTTTGTGAGGTAGAGGTGGTTGGAGCTTCTTTTGCTAAACCCTCAGGAGTGTTAAGCATTTCTTCCAATTTTGACTTCATCTTTTTTGCTCTTTTCTCCACTTCCTTCCTCATTGTTTTGTTTGTGATTTCATCATAAGTTCCAAATCTTTTAGCACCAGGATCCTTGGGCTTACTGAGAAACATATCAGCATATCCAACCAAATCATATTTAGATAGCTAATAAGGCAAGGCGGTTATCCAGAAGGTTCTAGGCTCTACTTCCTCCATATAGAAGTTGCCTTTGTCCACCATGAAAGTTATATCATTATAGTATTTTTCAACTACTTTTCTTGGTATTATTTCCCTCATTTGCATGTCATTTTGAAATTTTTTGAAGAATCTCCAAAATAATGTGTCATAATGTTTATGATCAGGAAAGTTGTGCATATAGTCCTTAGTTTGGTGTGTAATAGGGGTATCACTTTTCCAAACCATACCCTTCATAACAGGCAATTCCCCCAGGAAATATAACATAAGACAAATGATTAAGGAAGGTCCATATCAGAATTTATATCTTGATTTCTTTGTTCTCTTCAAATTTTCCAACAATTGTTGCCACAAGAGCTCATAGAGGTCATAACCCTTCCCTTCTTTCACCACCTAATAGGCAATGTAAGTGGCAGTGGCAGTAGCAGTCCCCTCTCTATTTGTGTAGTACACTTTGTAAGCAATGCCTATAGTGGCATACTAGACCCCTAGTTCTTCAATGTCATCCATAGTTAGGGTTCTTTTATCAAATTTTGTCTGGTAAGTCTCTTCAGCTCCTCATTCTTCACAACTTTCAATATAGGCATTGGTCCGAAGGAGCACAATCTGCTCACAACCTTGATTGATTCCTTTGTGATCATTTAAGGTTGGTCAAGGCAAACAAAATCCTCATGGATCTAGCTTAATGTAATTCTAACCCAATCTCCCTCATACCAGAAATTAGGGAAACACTTCCAAATATCTATTCATTTTGTTGTAACTTTTGCAAACTTTAGCTCCAATTAAAAATCGTCATCTAATAGATGTTCATTCCTAAATTGTTCCAATTTGAGGTGATCATACACATCAAGCTATGAATGGATGTATATCCAGATATCCTCCATATGTAGCACATTGATGGGAATGCAGGAAAATGCTCCATCCTTGTCGGTCTAAGTGGATTAAAATGAATGTCTTGGCTTCTCCACAACATCAATCACTATAGGTGTTACCATGATGATCTTTCAGAGAACTAGGGTTTAACCAACAAATATTAAAAATACCTAGGATATCTATCGTTAGGGTTTGCACATAAGCTTTGTTGAAAATCTCCTTCTCTCCTTTGCTCTTTCACACACTTTCTTTTGTTCAAATCAGATTAATTTTGATCAAAATTTGACTAAATAAGATTCTCACTAACCCTGGCTGCTCCGCATTGATTGCAGTCTCTATTCTAGACCTAATCAGCTTTTTGCTAAATAGAGATCTATGATCACTCAACAATCCTTCGTGAAGAGTCCATTTTCTCTGAAATTTGATCAAATGTCATGATATCACTATACATACATATCCATATCATGTTTGGCCATTATGCTGAAGATTTCAACATCTTATGCATTTAGGGGTTTTAAAATATTTGCAGTTGCAACTCTCCCTAAACCAATACTTCCTACTTTTAGTTTCTGGAGGATCCATCTGCACTAGGCAAAGCTGTAGATCCTTCCTTTACTTCATTTTCTTCCTTCTTCTTGCATGTCTTGTTCATTTCCTTCTTTTGCAGAGAAATATCAATCTTCCTTTGAGAAGCAGGTCTTACATTCTTTCCCTTGCAGAACCTTGTAATGTGTCCTAACTTATTGCAATGGTAGTAGGTGATATTAGTTTGCAGAGCATAACCACTTCTTACATTAGATTTGCAATTAGCATCCTTATGACCAAACTTGTTGCTTGTGTAGTAGTAACCATAGAAGAATTGAGAAGTCATAACATTGCTCTTGTTCATGAAGTCATTCCTCATCATTTTACTTCTATATTCATTAGCCTTATGACTAACCTTGTTACAAGCATGACACTAACCATGATATTTTACAGCATTGAACCTTGGAGGCATGAATGAATTTTGATTCATCTTTCTTCTACATTAAATAGCCTTGTGACCAAACTTATTACAAGTATAGCAATTACCATTAAAGGCTTGAGAATACCCAGTAGGAGCAGTTTGTCTAGGAGTAGGCTTTCTGAAGTTCTTCTTATTGTTCTTTCTTTGTCTCCGAATAGAAATGAAGCCATCTTCTTTTCCATCTCCAGAAGCATTCTTCCTAGGATCTTCAATGCAAACTTTTTCCTCCTTTGTTTTATACTTTCCTTCTATTTTGAAGTTATCATATAAGTTTGTAGATGCACTGGTTATAGGATTTTTCCCCTTTTCAAAACAAAGACCAGATTTTTCTTTTGATGGTTTTTTAGAGCTAAATTTTTCATCAAGAATTTCAAATCCTCCTCCCAGTTTTAATCCCTTGTCAATCTATTTCTTTTTCTTTTCTAGTTCTTTTCTTAGAGTGACAACTTCTTCCTCATGTTTTGAACATTTTGCAACTTTCTCATTGAGCTTGATGTTTAAGAAGTCTTCAATCCTCTTTACTTCTTCAACCATGACCTTCAAACTAGAGATCACATCTTCTGCCTCTTTGAGTTTAATGTCACATCCTTTATCTCCTTCTATTTGAGCTTTAAGTTTACCAATCTTTTCTTTTGATTCTTTATCTCGTGTCTTCAATTTCATAATTGTCTCCTTTGATTTTTCAAGCATGTCTTCATATTCCTATTTTAGTTCTCAAGCTTCATCTAGATCTTTAAGTGTTGACTGAAGTTCTAATTCAAGGTCTACCTCATCTAAATTTAAGTCCCAGCCTTTAGGTTTTATTGCTTCTAGATTTGGTTCTAGAATAAATACATCATTATCCATAGCTTTAGATTCCATGTGTTCAAGTGCAGGATCTACCTCAGCTTTTTAGGCTTCTCAAAGGTACTTGGCTATAGTGCCCCTCCATTCTCACCCTGGATGAGCAGGTGGTCGGGCTAAGGAGCATGAAGAAGAAGGTAAAATACTCGGAATACATAGGGTATGATAGACACGTTGATGGTAAGCTTACTATTATGATATAATTGATGACACTCATTGATGTTTATTATGATGACATTGTTGATACTTTATGATTAATACATTATGCTTATTTTGTGATCAATTATAGGTTAATTGATTATGTAAATTAGTTTTACTACGTAATTAATGCGATTATCCACCTAGTTACTAATGAACTTGTTTAATGTGGATACTTGTGATGTGTTTTGTGAAGGGACAGTGTAGTATTGCTCATAATGAGTACCCTACTATGCTGTGATTCCCTGTCACTATGTGCCTGCTTGGATGATTATATGTATGTATTCGACACTTTTGTTTGCTACAGGTTGCAGGTACTAGGCATCGACTCCACCTAAATTGGTAGGTCTGAGCGTGCCTTCATACCAATCGAAGTTGTTGAATGGAGATAACATATGGTCCCCTAGCCTAGCCATCATCATTGAAGAGGATGAGTATCTAGTTGTGTACCCTGTCAGTGTTGTCAGTTTGGTCATGATAGTTAGTCATTGTTGTGGTGGTCTTGCTTTCTGATCTTGCATAGTAGTCAAGTATGGTTTGATAGTTGGGTTATTTTGTTGGTAATGTTTTGGTTATTGTTTCCTTAAAATAAAATAATTAGTTATGAAGCATTTTTGCTGAATAAATAAATATATAAATGTCCTTACGTAAATTTAGTTTATGAAAAATATATTATTCTAGAAGTTAAGTTAATAAATAATAATAATAATAATAGTAATAAATGTAATTGTAACTAGAGTTAAATAAATAAATAATATTTATGTGTTGCCATAAAATATATTTATCTTGGTCTAGTTGTAAAATGTTAAAAATAGCAAACTATAAGATATTGTTCATGCAAGAGTTATTGCCTCTTGTGGGGGGAATCTTCTGGAAGATTTTAGGGGATTTTTTTCGCTAAAAATAGGTAGTTTTTGGGCTGTATTTAGTGGGGAGATTTCTTTCTCATAAGAATCTTCAGCAAATGGAACTTTTTTTTTTAGGGGGGGAGAATGGTTTGTGGCTGCAACAGTTGAACCTGGCATCGAATCTTCAGCTAGTCAAGCAAGTGAAATCAGGTTCCTTTGGTTCTAATTTCTGTCTCATTTTTCTGTTGAAACAAATGTTTGATTTATAATTTTTCCTATTGATTGTAATTTGCTTGAGAGGTTAGAAACCTTGTTGTCAGATCCAATTGTGCATGTCTGTATCATTGCATTTCTGGGAATCACGGATTGATGTGACTGTCTATCTCTCGCCCATTTCATCTTTGTTTTTATAGTCTATTACGACAACCATAACTTTTGTTTTACGAATTGGGTTCCTCTAAATGTTTTTATGTGGTGTACAACCTAGTTATCTAAATGATATCCAAGATTTGTTCATACCTAGTTCGTCATTTTGGAGATATGAATGTTTTGTGACCGTCTATCTCTCACCCATTTCATCTCTATTTTTATAGTCTATTGCGGAAGCCATAACTTTTGTTTTACAAACTGGGTTCCTCTAAATTTTTGATATATGGTGTACGACCTAGTTATCTAAATCATATCCAAAAATTCTTCATACCCCATTTGTCATTTTGGAGATATGAATGTTTTATGGCTGTCTACCTCTCGCTGGTTTTGTCTGTCTTAAAATAGTTAGTTGTGTCACCAATAACTCTATATTTTCGAATTGGGTTTCTCTAAGATTTTTCAACAAATTCATTTTGTACATATCCTATGATCCTTGCTTTCCATCATATGACTCTCTTTGAGGCATTCCATCAACCAGTCTGCATGCTCTGTCTATGCTTTCACATTTTACATTGTTGTTAGCTTCTCAAGCCTTCTTAACAAATTCATTTTGTGATAATCCTATCTTATGTATGTGGTTAAAAGTGTGGTAGATTTGATGAAGATGTTAGATCTATAGGAATGTTTTATTGTTCTATATTCCTTTCCTCTCAAGCTAACCTTAGAACAATGTTCTTTCATTATAGCTTCGGGTTTGGTATCTTGTGATTCTAACTAGTGTAAGATATTTATAGCATTCTAATATTATAGGCTTTTAGCCTTGCTTTTATAGTTATATTTAATAGTATTTACAATTATCTAGATTATTATTATTATGTGTATTAATCTAATTATTATTAGAGTGGGTCTCTTTAATTTACTAGTGTATGAAATTAAGATATGTAATTAGTATACGAAATTAAGACATGTAATTATGCCTATTAATTTATATATTGTGAGGGAATGGAATAAAGGTGATTTAATGGATTGAATATTTTTTTATCGGTTTGAAAATAAGAGTTTTAGATTAATGTAATTAGTTTGGTATTGGAATTTTATTATTAATGTTCTATGAATTTGGCTATGTTGAGAGAACATTGTATGGTATTGAATTAGATTATAGATGTGTTATTTGTCATTAGTTTTAAATCAACATTTTATCTGAGTCATGTTGCAAGTGATATTGTTGAAGTATTTTGATAACCGGTTTGAATTAAGATCTTACTTGTTAGAAACCCTAATCTATGGTTGGAATAGGTCAGTTTAGGAGTTGTTCTACTTCAAAAAGTAATGTTGGTTATTGTCTTGGTCATTAATACCATTGTCTAGAATAATGATCTTGTTAATGTTTTATTCTATTAATTAAATAAGTTAGAATAATGTCATTATGATCATCATTTGGGAAATTATAATCCTAATCTTATGTTTTCTCTTTGATCTATTTGAAGGACATGATATCTTATACCATTCTTTAAATCTAGTGCCTTAATGAATGTTATTAAGTGTGTAGGTAATGTGAACATGAATCATGCCAATCTAGTAGACATGAGGTATATACCTTTAGAAGATATTAAAGGGGTGACTAGTTATGATGTAAGTGCTAGAATATTAAGTCCTACACTGTAGAGATAGATCCACCTTATGTTTGTTAAATGTTTGACCATGTTTGGAATTAATGTTACATGCTTTTAGTCCCATGCTTGGTACAATATTTCATGTGTTTCCATTATGTGTTGTAAGTGAATTATTGGTTAAAGTTCTTAGTCTATGTTGTGCATTTGGAAGTGAACGTCGAATGGAACCATTGTGTTATAGAGGTGTCATGTGTCTGTGTCATTAGGGAAGTTGATTCTAGAGGCCTAGAGGGGGAATCGTGTGTATGACTCTAGTGGTTTTATGTAGTGTTTACTTCCCTCTGTTTATGTATTCATGTGGTTATGATGACTGAGCAAGAAGGATAATACCTTGTTCAGTGTTCCTAATTCGTGTAGTTATGTTTAAACTCATGTTGATGTTGTTTTCATGATGAGGTGGTAGAGTCCTTCTTTATTGTTGTGGTTCATTATTGTATTAGGCATGTAATAAATTTCTATGTTGGTTCATTTTATGGTTGAGATTTTGGGAGCAAGAAGACCCATGCCTTGCTCTGGATACTTTTGTTGAGATTTGTATGCAAGAAGGTAAATGCCTTGCATGGTATGTGGATACTTGTTGTTATGCTTGTTGGTTAAGGGTCTTCTAGATGCAGGAAGGGAAGTGGCTTCTAATGTGGGGTCAGCACCCAAAGTGGCTGTCAGGGTAACCCATTGGAAGTTCTTAATCTAGTGATAACTTAATAATCAAATTTGGAGGGTTAGAAAGATTTCACATTAATCAAGATAATTGGATGCCTTACTCATGCATGTAGTGCTCGTTCAGGCTAAGGATGAGATGAGAAGGCCATGGTTGGCAAAATCAACTTCCTTGTCCTCATGAAAGGGATGTTGATTCTGCATGTGTCACCCTATGGGGCCGACGTCTAGTGAGAGACTGTCAGGGTAACCATAGATGGGGGCCGGTGCCTAGCGAGAGACTGTCAGGGTAACCCATGCATGGGGGCCGACGTCTAGCTAGAGACTATCAGGGTAACCCATGCTAGGACCATGCGATGACACTCATCCCTACTATAGTCTAGCATTCCCTCTTTATTGTTCTTGCTTATGTTGTGTGAATGCCTCTAGAAGTCCTATTAAGTGTGGAAGTGTTGTTTATGCTACTTGTGTTGTCTTGTTGACCTGTATTGTACTTGAGTCCTGTGTAGTCCTTGTAGTTGTTAGTCTTTGTCTCCTCGTCTGGTTGTTGCTGTGGAACCTTGTGTTATCTCCTAGCTCAGGGGGTGGACCTCAGGGTTCCACATGGTCAGGTGGAAGAGCTTATTCCATTGGTTTTCCCTTGCCCCGGTTCATGTGCGAGAAGGATGGACCTTGTGTTGTAGTTTCTAGATCATGTTCTAGTTTGATGAGGTAGCTATTTGTGCTCATGTGCTAGTTTGGTGTATCAGATTTATCATATTGTAAGTATTCCAAGGTAATTCAGAAAGTGATACTGTGAATGATGTAATGATGTACCCTTATGTATGGGAAATTGTATATGTACTTGTAATTCTAATTATATGATCTTGTCAATTTCTCATTTAATGTTATTTCATGGAAATGTACGTGTTCTCACATGTGAAGCAATAGATTAGAATTGAATTATTGATGTTAGTTAATTCTTGATCCTATAAATGGTTTAGTCAGTAATGCAGCTGTGGAAACCTTAGAGGACAAGATAGTTTAATGATATGTATTGATGTGGTTGACATTACTTTGTTATTATATCTTTTTTTAAAAGAAAAAGAAAAAAAAATTGTCCTATTTATTTAGCATAGTTGTGTTGTCATCTGGGGTTTCCTAGTGGGGCGTTACATTGGCTCTAATACCAATTGTTGAACACACTAAGATCCTGAGAGGGGGAGTGAATCAACATATACAAAAACTTAACTATTTTATTTGCAAAACAAATCAAATTACTCAGAGAATAGAAAGTAAAACATGCACCACATTAATCAACACATTGTCACCAGGATTTTTACTTGGAAAACCCAAAAATGGGAAAAACCATGGTGAGTGTTAGCTCACAATATAATGTTCACTGCTTATAAAAGTTTACAACATTATTTTAGGGCTACAACCAAAGGAATCTACAACTCCCTAATGACATTGTTCTAGAGCTAAAACACAAGGAAGCTAGAACTCCCTGAAGAAACTCATTTCTACAAAGAATTACAATGACAACATAACTATGAACTGCTATGAAAGAAGCATATGAATTGTGTTGATATTGAAGTCCTCTTTTTCTACACAATTGCTCCATCATACCAACTTTACACACTTCATCCTGTGCATTCTTCTCTATAATATTCACACTCACTTATACATTCCAAAAATGAATTTGTTCTTCTAAATATCCTCTGCAACATCTCAAAACATTGATTAGGTCAACATAAAAAAGAATCTTAATTGAAATGTGTGATTCTCCATAGGTTGGCATCAAACATATACAATACGAAGAGTTAATAGGTTGCCACTCATAACACTTCATAACAGGATCTAAGAAACATCACTACACATCTTCCAATTCCAAAACACCCAATTAGGATCCACTGCATATGAAGAAAACTGAACTATCAACCCAAACAATAGTACCACTGCTTACTAACCATTTTCACATCACAGAGGAGAAGCCAAAAACATTATGCAGAACAAGATTTCAACCATATATCTTCTTAACACTATCCATACATCATTTTGCTGAAGTATCTAATCAATATATGCATCTACAAAACAAGAAACATGTTGAACTAATGAAAATAGAGCATTCTGGATAGACTATGTTATTCCAAGACTTAGGATTTTGTATTGTGGTACACCAAAACATCTAAAACTCTTAGAAATGAACTTATGCTCTATTATGAACACATTCCCAAATTCACACAACTTCATCTATTACTTCCGAAGGATATCAAAGGCTTAACTTTGGTATATTGTAATCTGGAGGATAGTCATATACAACTCTTTACTAACTAACTCGAGTACCTTATGCAGTATTGGAAATAAGAGAATTACATGTGGTTCAAACTTGTGATACTATGAATCATGTAGAGTCTCTGCAGACACTCATATAGTTGATCTATACATTCTCCATCTTCTGCAAGTATTCAAAAATCATTCTATAGAATACTTTTGCATTCAAAACTATCTGTATTACTTTTGTCATTTGAAAGTCGACCTTGTAGATAGTTAGAGCACTTGATACTGCAAGGTAGTATACATTACACATCTCCAAACATATTTGCTAAACTGTATGGGCACAACTTCTCTTCTAGAGGAATGTGAAGCATTCCAACAGGTCTCCACCATTGCTTTACACTGTCAAGTCACATTTTGAAACTCTACCACTTATAACTTTCTCTATTGAAGGTGTATTGAGCTGAAATCTTGGATATAGCACGTTCATATGTCAATCAATTTATCTTCTAAATTGTAAGACTAAATCTTGTACTATAGAGGAATGCGGACCAAAATGTTGTAACTTTGCCTTAGGATATACACTGTGAAAGCCTTAGCAAAACTTTTGTAACTATTCTCTAAGTGTGTTACTCCAAACTAATAGGATATCATTTTAGTTATATAGAAACATGTTAGAATATGTTTACACACCTCTGTATCACACTTAGACATTAGGAAGATTATCATTCTTATACTTGGATAGTTTTTCTAAATCTGCTAGGTCTTCCGGATTGACCTCCCTTAAGCATGTTGATCCTATGTCTTTAACTTAGTCAAACCATCTCTCTCAAATCTTCCACTGTCCATCAACTTCAACATCTCTAACCTCAGGTTGACACATATAGGGTTGACATTAATGACAACACATATTGCCAACAAGGGTAGTGGTCTAGTAGTCTATCACTATGGTTAGAAGAAACTCTACCCTTTCACATGGGACCATCTTGGTGGTATTATTAGAAGAGAGAGTTAACTCTTCTACTTTTATAGTCATTCTTTATGCACTAATTATGTGTACTATGAATGTCACTGTATTGTTCCATGGTAACTATTGTGTGTGAGTGTGCATTATGACATGTTTGTGTTATAATTGCATCAGAAAAACATGTTTATTCATTCATTGACTATTAATATCTTGGGTGAGATATAGTGGCATTACACATTACCACATCACCATCTCAAGTTTTGCGTACACTTTGTAGGGCAATATATAAGGTCAATGAGAAATGAATCTCCTTGTGGGAATCTACTACTTGAGGGTCTTATATATCTAATTCACATCCCATTTAGTAATTGTAACAAAAGAATGTTTACCTTTTTTCACTTTTTTAAATTCTTTATAGAGTTTAATAGATACCTTGTTGAAATAATTTGAACATGGTAACACTACAATGTATTTTTCAATTTTCATGGGTAGACATTAGATTGATGAACAATTATGTTTCTAGTTTAATGTGGTCTACTCTATGCATGCATATTTATTTATTTTCTTGGTCTAAAAATATTTAGAGGAAGAAAGAAATGACCATGTATTCACATCAAATAGTTGCTTTTAAATTATATTTTATATTCTATATATCAATATCAAATTATTATTGCATAACAATATCTTTAAATATTTTATTTTTATAATCTCCAATGAAAATCGATTCAAGACATTTTATTTAGAGCTATGTTTGATAGTGGTGGAATGAAATGTTCATTTACACATATGAGGTCTATAAAAAAATAGGGATGTAAAAAATGTCATTAAAAAATAGGTACCTAAGACATATCATAAAAAGAAGAAATATTTTAATAGGAAGGTGTGTAAAACAATCAAGATCTAGCTATAGAAAAGAAATTAGTGGTATTAATTAAGACTAGATAATCATAAGTGATATAGGATAAGTTTACTAAGTGAATCCCCTAACCACAAACCTATGATACTTTAAATTATTGAATTAATAGACATAAGACTCAAGTGAATTGTGTCTAATTGCTTTCATGAGTATGAGGCATATAATTAGTGTGGACATAGAACAAGACATTCCTAGACTTTAGACACATATAAGTAGTGTGGACATAGAACAAGACAATCCTAGACTTTAGACAACTACTTGACTTGAATGGATAGGGGTTGATGGGTTCAACATATATAATTATATTAAATTCTAGACCCAAGTGATTGAATATGAAAAAAACTTATATCAAGCTCAGGTTTTCCCAAAGTCACATTATAAGGATTTAAACACATGACTTACCAAATCTGCACCTCTCGGTCAATTGGATTTAACAAGGACTTTGGGGATTGAAATATAGCAGATGCTAAACTACTCAAAAAAACTTGAGACAAGTATGAAACATGATATTTTATTTGCATGGTTATAATTTCAATTGAACTCATGATAGCATGATAAGCCCAGGAACACATGACATAAATAAGAATGTGTGTCTGAGACTTATAACAGATTATCATGATAAACAAAAAGCCTAGATAGGGATAAAACATTTAAATTTTGACATAGAGGCATTGCTTTAGAGATCAATCTTTTAAATGGGGCCCATTGAAAAATTATAAATTAGTTAATAGAAGGGGGCTAAATAGGGATCAAGTGTAAATAAAAGCCAAGGATTTTGCATTTTTGGGTGCAAGCCAATATTATTCATTTGTTAGTATAAATGACTCCTAGAATTATTCAAGATCTTTCTTTGATGAGTTGATGACCAAATGAATGAAAATAAATATCTTTTATACAAGCACATGAAAATAGATATAGAAAACATGTAGATAGTTAGCTCTAGGAAGGAAAGACATAGGGAGCTAGTTCACCAAGTTTGGATTTTTAAAATTGAATTTAGACATATTGAGTTCGTGCTTTGAGGGGAAACCTTGCAACTAGGGACTTGACCTTGGATTAGATAGGAAGAATAAATCGTGATAGAAAAGTGTAATCTAACGACTAGTGCATGGATGACCATGGAAACAAATATATTATCCAAATGACTATAGATACATGCATATAAAAGTAAGATATGTCAATTAGCATATGATTGTGTATGGGTAAGGATCAATTAGAAGCTAAGTAATGGGGCTTGACTTTGCACAGGACTGTGTCATTTGTCATCTTGTACAAGTATCAAGACATTACAACAAATTAGGTATAAATTTTCACCATTACAAATGTATTATTTTTGTAATTGTGGATTCTTTAATGTGTTGTTGAAATTATTTTGTTTGAGACAAATATTTATGTTTTTTATTTGAATAAATAAACTGAATATTATTAAAATGATTCATGTTGTGATACTTGCAACATATAAATATATAATAAAAATATTACCCATTCATGTCATCTATAGTAGGATTCTTATATTTTTAATTTGTTGGTTAAAGAATGGTTGTTCACCAATTAATGAAATATATCAATAATACTTGAAATTGAAAAAAGGTGATATCACTTTACAAATATTTAGGTAAGTGAATTTGAAATTCTATAGTTGTAGCATTTATGTTTAATTTGTTTATCTTTTATAACATGCAATATATTATAAAGATTGGATATGCATGCATACATACATACATAAATCATTTTATATATAATTCATTTATGGAGAAAGCATGTTGTATAAATTAGATTCCTCGACATGTCATCCAGTAAATAATACATTTGTGTGCAATATAATAAAGTGTGTACATAAGAAAGAACTACTACACATTAATTATGTATAAATATATTTTTTTTATATCATGAATTTAAATATAAAGTTTTCCATTCACTTGGAAATTATAATATCTTTCCTACAACATTACACAAATAAAATATTTGGCAATGCCTTAAACTACAATGTTAAGGTGTGGTACCAGATGTGAAAATTGTAACTAAAATATTGTTTGTGACATACTTGCATATGCATATTGAATTTCAAATGAAAATGACTAATTGCAAAAAGAATTTAATTGTTGAATCCAGATTGAAATTTGTTATGAGTGTTTTGCATTATTGTCAACCTAATATGGCTACTACTAGAAACAACACCTATATGTGCAATTAAATGGCTTATAAACACCACTATTTAATGTTTATTAGTCATTCCACAAAATACCATTCCATTAAATTTATAAATATTGGTATATACGGACCATTAAATAACACCTATAAATGATATTATTTCCAACAAACTGATTACAACTATTAACTGTTAATATCTTTTTTAATAAATTTGGTACAACACACAAGCTATCTCCAAGGAGGATAAATTGATAGCGTAAATAATAGACCTTTGCTTATTAATTTTCTTAATTGTTGATATATGCTACTTCTACCTTTATAGTATGACTTGACTTGAGAAAACCTTAATAAATTTGGTCTTTTGACATATTTAACAAAATCTTAAAAGTTGCTATGACGACAAAATGATTCTAAATTTTGTTTTCTTCTTTGTGTAATACTAATGTCTTTGGTGGTCTTTTCTGCTAACGATCATCGTTGCTTGGATGAGTCTCCACGCAACAAGCAAAGGTGAACTCAGAACCGTCTGTTTCAACATCTTGTGTCTCTCCATATATTTCATTCGAGTCATTATTGGCAGTGTGGCGAGAATGGTAAGAAGGGGAAGGTGTATCTGACTTAATATGTGAAATCTTATATTCGGATTGTTCTAATTTTTTTGCACCTTCTGGGTCTGCTACACTTTTGTAATTGTGAAGAAGATGAACTGGAGAAGATCCTTTAGGTGAAGCAGTTGGTCCGCTTGATAGATTTTCTTGCCTTTCCATATTCTGCCGAAGGTTTCTCTTAGCTCTCTGGTGCCACTTCTTCAAAGAGGTGGCCACTCTTTCACCAAATATGGTTGTTTTCATGTTTGTCCCCATCTGCAATCACAAATCTCATATTTCACATTTTCAATGGTACTGAAGAAAATAGAAATTAAATATGTTTGTTTATTTAGGTGCCAAATACATACCTGTGTAACAAGAGCATAGAGAGGGAGAGTTACATAGCTGCACAATATTTGAACTGTGATTCTAATCATTAAAAAATGCACTTTAAGTTAAAAAATATGGTGGATTGGGAAATAAGTGTAACACTGAAACAAATTTTTTGTAAACAATGTAGAATTTTTGTTAACATTAAAGGTGTTTTATCATTCATGATGATAATGGGTTAGTATAATCCTGAACATTGATGTTAAACATCTCTGAAAGTTTTCTTTCCAAACCTAAGGTACTGTGATAACCCTTTCTTTAAGAGTAATATTTCTTGTTGAAAGTGATTTAGCAGGTCAAATAAACTTACCCCAAGCTTAGTCTAACTACAATATCTTCCACCCGTTTATGGAAGCAGGATTTCAGGCCATACTCATACTGCATCAATTATATAATATGAAGACATGAATTTGTTAAGACAGAGAAAATTCTATGAAGTCAAGACTTGAAATTAACTAAAAGTAGAAATGAGAATTTTTTAATGTAGAAGTTTCTCCCTTACCCATGCCCAAAAGAAAAAAGCAAGTTGGAAAGCGCTCTGCAAAACAAACGTTCAATGATTACAATTTGTGAAATATGAAAAAGATAGAACAAATGAATGTTTTCGTAAAAACTTTTCTAACCTGAAATAGGGAAAAATGAATGAGATGGAGAATCAACCGGGGTCGACCGAACCAAAACAGTTGATCGTTGGGCTTCACCACTGGAGCTCCTTGCACAATAGGATTTCTATCTTGGATATCCAATGCCATCTTCGTTATTATAGCTTGTAACTTTGCCCCCACTATTAGAAGAATCTGTCAAACATAAATATTTTAAGACATTGCATAGTGTAAGAAATAGTGTGATATATTTATGAGACCATCTCAAGCCTGCAAGATCCATTTCAAGAAGACGGGATAAGAAAGGTTGCACGCATATAGTGTTTCGTGTACAAGGTGGACAGAAGTGTCTTGGGGAGAAGTTGTAACCCTAGATGTAACTTTCAACTCAATCAAACCTTGAAGAAGCTGCGGTAACCCTATTATAGACACACATGCACAAGATAGTCAGGATGTAATGAGCAGTGTTGACAGCTCACTGTTCATTCCTTTATTATTATTGATAGTCCATAGATCATTGAGGGACCTTTTCACGTTGTCTTAGAGTCATGATGATGGACAGGAGGTTTGCAAGTCTTGCTAAATCCATGAGCAGAGCTTAGAGGGAAGTCCTGGACCTGTCAAAGACACATTGAACCCCACAAAACCTAGGGAAGTCAAGAAGTTAGTTCTGCATCATCATACAGGAGACCTGCACCAAAAAGGAGTGACAGTTATGAAGTACACAAGACAAATAACATACAAGATGACAGTAAAAGTAAAGGGGCTGTGATAGTGAAAAGATGAAGGGCTATTAGACAAAGAATGCAAATTGACAGAGGCAAAGGTCTGCAGACACAACAGTCTAGAACTGTTTAGCAGCACTGTTAAGAGTATGTGAAGATTGAAAGGACAGAGATAAATGTTCTGAGGCTGCATGTAAGTCTTTCGATGATTTTAAAACTTTCTGAGGAGGTTTGGATTATGTTTGATGTCAGTTCAGTGACAATAACTTATCACACTAGTAATCTTCTTCTTTCCTCTAACCATGATTGGGGAGTGGGGGTTCAAGAGTAGATTCAACTTCGAAGCCTTGTATTGCCATGGTAGAGAACAGTCATTAAAGAATTGTATGTATGGAAAGGCTCAAAACGCTATTGGGAAGACAAGTGAAGGATCCTTGTATATATTTGAGACATGAAAGTCTTAATATAACTGGCAGTGAATAAAAGACACCAGACAGTGTTTGAGATCACAAGAAGCAGTCCTGCAGACAATCTAGAGATTTATAAGTTTGCAGACTGAGATGTTATGAAGAGTCTGAGATCTGAAAGACAAGAAAGCAGGAAACATGCTAGAAAGTCCTAATGAAAAGTGTAAGACACAACAGTATGCAAATGGTGCAAAAGGTCATATAAATACTGGAGTTGATGTCCTCAGTAGGTAGAAACGGTGATATGGCTGAGTTCATTCTTTGAAATTTTTGGATAAACTCTGTCAGAGGTATGCAGATGCAAGATATATCCATAGTCTATGCAAATATGACTGAAGAACATAGTGATGACAGTTTACCTATTGTTTTACAAGAAAGAGACCTGTCCAGCAAGGTCTGAGACAATGTATGAATGTCCTAAAAATGAACTGTGGGTTGTCAAACTATTGAAGATAAGGAACAATCAAAGAGTGCAGATGTAGACAATGAGCATAGACAGTGGAGATAAGATATAACTGTGAGACATTGTTGGTTATGAAGATACAATTAGAGGACTGTCTCAGTCCTGACAGAGAGATGGAGCAGTATAATAGACAGAGAAACTTGACAGTGTTCTTAGGGTTACCAATTCCTAATAAATTGTGCAGGATGTTCAAAATCTTATCAGGATTCCTCAAAGCTCTTTGAATTGTCTTTAGTAATGCAAAGGTTTATATGACTAAGAAGGCAGGATTACTAAATCATGTACAAAACCCTTGACAATAAGTTTTGCAGGGACAATGTAGAGGATTTGTTAACTAACAGAAAGCCATCTTGAAGCCTACAGGGGAGGTCAAAACACGGCAGCAGTGGACAGAAGCTTGTATAAAGGTTGACAGTGAGCTTAAAGGGTAGTCCACAGAAGTTCCACATTCTTCATAAAGACTTCACATGGGACAAGAGCAACATCAAATGCATGCAAGTCTATTAAAAAGATTGTAAAGACAAGGTGAGCAGTGCAGTGTTGATAAAGGAAGTGATTCCCATTACTCAGAAGGCAGATTCACCTTGTCAGTGAAGAAAAGAGGCTACGATAGTCATAGAGGTCAGTTTTTTAAGTGTTGATGTAGTGCTTGAGAGAAGACAGCGATTATCACCTGCAACTCAAACGAAAGTTGAAGACCTTAGTGAAGATATTGACGGAATACAATGACCAGATGAAAGTGCATTGACAAACACCCTCAAAACATTGACAGGGTATTTGAAGAGTTTGGTAAAGTGTTAGAGATCACCATCAAGCTTGTAAGGGAGTAGAGGAGCTTCAGTACCTGAGAAATGCCTCAAAAGGCAGTAGGTCGAAATACACAGTGTGTATTTCAACTAAGAACATCAGTAAAAAATCAAGCTTTCCAGTCATACATGGATGCTGCAAACTCATTAAAATGACACCTACAGGCAGTTTTAACCTTGACAAAGACCCTGCAAGGGTAATGAATGAAGTCAGGAGTGTTTTCAAAGCATTGATGGACAGTTGTGAGCAGTTTCAAGACTCCTTATCAAGTCAAACTCTTTCCAAATGCCCCAAGAGTCCTGATTCATTCAAACAGCAGAGGCACATGTCCTATCATTGTGCAAGGTGGGTTTGAAGGCAATTATGAGGCAGTTTGATGAGTTTTGAAGACCTTGTGGACAGCTAGGAGCATCTTCCAGGTATCCAGGAGCAGTTCCAACATCTTCCAAGAATTTAGGAGACAAATAAGCAACATGCATAATTTTTTTTGAAGGGTTGGGTACGTTTGGGTACGTGGATACAAAAATTATTAAAAAATCATAAATTTATACATATTTGTAATGTAAAAAGAAGAATTGTTTTTTTTAATTTTAATTAAATTATTAAAAAATAAATATATTAATAATACTATATCTTATAAGTTTTAAAATTTATAAATATTAAATAGTATTAAATTAATAAATTTTCATATTTTTTATTTTAATATACTTTAAAATATTAGTTATAAAATAATAATTAAAAATAGTAATGTAGTTTTAAATTTTAAAATACTAAATACTTATTAGTGATACTTTATACTAAATACTATATACTAAATAAAACTATATTAACTAAATAGTAAAAGTAAATACTAAATACTAAATAAATATTAAATATTAAAATAAAACTATATTTAGGCTTTTAGCCGATAGGCTTTTATATGTGACTCTTGAGCATTATAGTGCTCGGAATTGTCTCATGCCTAAAAAAAATTCACGTCGGAAAATTTTCTAAACTCGTCAGCGTATGTGCTAGGTCCCTTCAAAAAATTCATGCTAGGAAATTTTCTAAACTCGTCGGTTGTTCCTGTCGGCGTATTCGCCAGCGCCTAAAAAAAATTCAGGCCGAAAAGTTTTCTAATCTCGTCGGTTATTCCTATTGATGTATTAACTAGCAGCAGCAACGAATTAAACAAAAATCATGAAAACTGATCATGATAATTGCACAGGGTTGGAATCGCAGTGGAATCTGTGATAAAACTTCAAATCAGCATTTGAATCTCCCAGAATCACGTAGAAAAGTCAAACCCTAATTGAATCCATGTAACATTTTTGGCAAGTACCCAATTCTGGGATGTACCTGGAATCGACAAAGAAAAGGGCCGATTCGGCAACTTAGGGTCAAATACATCATCCTCAATTTACCTTACAATAGCATTCCAAGAAGTCAAATCAAATTAGGAGTCTTCTAGGCGCCTAAATTGAGGTTTGAATTAGTTCAATACACATTTACTTCTAGATTCTTTCCTATTTTCTCTCCCATGTTGGGCATGAGAAGATGGATGCCTAGGCTAGGAGAAATCAATTCTTTCCTAGTATCACTCAGCAAAAGCTAGTATTGTAACTCAAATTATTTAGAAACAAGACATTTTGGTGAGAGATTCGAAAGAAATAATTCATTTTTCAGACTTGTATTAAGATGTAAGTACCTTTTTTAATAATAAAATAAGTTATTTGCCTCCTCAAATATGCTTTGTTGTGTGTTGTTATGAATGATTGATGTAGTTTTTGTGATAATATATAAAAAATCCTTAAATTATATCTCAGTCACAAATGTCCTCCTGCATAAATAGACATGGTTTATATAGGTTATAGGTTATGTTACTAGTTTTAGCAGTCTTTGGTTGTGAAAACATCTACTTTCCTTCTATAAACATTGAGAATATCAACTTTCCTATGAAATATTGATGCATAAACATGTCAAAACCTAAGTTGTGCATAAAACAACTTGCTTATTGAAACAAATTGTGTGTTATGACAACAATGTAGGCCTTATTTTTAGTTAGGTGAATCAACTCTATAGGTTAGAGTTCAGATTATGTCACATTTTCTCCCTTTTCCTTAGCAAATCAACATTTGTTTATGTCATTCTAGATGAAGTACCAAGGGAACTAGCCCTCTTTGGAGGTTGATCTCTATCATGTCTTGATGTTTTCCAATTAAAGATTGGAAAGACAAGTTTGATGCTATCTTAATCAACCCACATCATTACTATCATTATCAAATACATGAGGAGTAGGTAAGGATTGATCTCATACACCAAGGCAAGCGTAATCATAAGAAGATGAGTGTAACATAATACTTAGTGATAAAATTAGACGATTCTAAAAAAGCACTGACTTGGCACATAAGACAAAGATGAAGTAAAACAAATAGAAAATAAACCATTTGTTAAGAATTGCCAATGATGAGGAGTTAATCATATACATTGTTAGCAAGATCGATTACTAAAGGGTAGCGGATGACATGAAGGGATGTGACTCACTCTCCTCCAATATACAAATAGTGGGCAAATGAAACAATGAAAGGCATCTACAAATTATGATCAACATACAAAAGAAGATCATCCATCGAACTAGCAGGGGCAACGTATATCCATTACCAATTATCATTATTTATCAGATTCCCATTATTATTGCAGCGGATCCTATAACATTTGGATCAATCCATTCTCACATAAGTTTTGTGAGAATATATAACAGTAGATAGGATCGATGCCCAAGGCATACCGGCAGCCAATCTGAAAGACTAATAATCAGAAAGATATATAGGTTTATCATAGAAATGGTCGATATTGAATAAGCAAAGGTATGATCTTATCTTCAATTGATTATTGTTGTAAATCTATTTCAATAACAATGATGAATATCTAATTTAACGTCTTAGTATGACAATAAAGAAGAATATGATCATGAAGTATGTATGTTCTTATTTCCAATCACATTATTAACTTAAATCAGCTTTAGTAAAAATGACAAATATTATTAGAAATAATACCTTATAATGGCAGGAATATGATCGATGAAGTTTCATAAAATCAATATTAGAAATACTTTCGAAAGATTATCATAAAGAGACAAGAATAGATTATAATCATAGAATGAGAATAATCATATTGTTAGATGAATGATTATTATGAAGCATGTGTATATGCTGAATGTTTATTATAGAAAACATCTTGAAGAGATGTGAAGGGCTAACTAATAATAGAAAAGAATTATGAAGTACCAAAATGAGAAATGGACATCATTGTTAATCTGTCACACCAAATAAGTGAGACCAAGGGTTTGACAATTGACCAAGGTATTTAAGGCTCGAGTTGATAAGGCTCTAACCTTACAAGGTAAGTGTAGATTACTTGTCCTTAATGGGTGAAGAGTACTCAACAGAGATAGGCCCTTATTTCGATTAGTGAAGAGTGCTAATATGAGGTAAGTGGAGGTAGGCCCTTATCTCAATTAGTGAAGTGTGCTAATATGAAGTAAGTTGAGATAGGCCCTTCTCTCAATTAGTGTAGAGTGCTAATTTGAGGCAAGTGGAGAAAGGCCCTTCTTCCAATTGGTGTAGAGTGACAATATGGGCAAGTGGAAATGGCCCTTATTTCCAATTGGTGTAGAGTGCTAATATGAGACAAGTGGATAAGCCTTTGACTCTAGTTGGTGAAGATTGCCATGCTAGATCAAAGGGAAGGACAATGGACCTATGGCAAGATTGTACTTGAGGAACCCTCTCTTTTGGGTGAATGATTGGATTAACATGATTGGCCCAAGTCATAGACTCTTATGGAGGGAATTATGATATTGTTAAGTGAAATAGAGAAAGGCATATTGCATATAAGTTATGATTATAAGGTTTGATTTTTCATAATTATGATTTATATAATGAGACAAGAAGGATTGAATACTAATGTTCTCTTTTACAAGTTGAAATTGTGTGCAAGGTTGTGAAAATTTTGGCTTGCTAGAAGGGGACATTACAAGTGGTATCAGAGCAATTGTCCTGCCATCCTGTGAGATCATTGCATGCAAACATATAGAAGGACTAGAAACAACCAAGCAAAAATGAACAATGAATTGAGAGCCTTCATTGAAGCAACCACCAAGAACATGAATGATCAAAATCAAGCTACCCAAGCACTATTGGAAATGGTGCAAACTTTGAAAAATGACATGGAAAGTTTAAAGGCTTTATCAATTAATGGGAGGGAAGTAGCCTTTAACCAAGCTAAAAATAGCAACTCTTCGTCAAGTTCAAGGATTCCATTACCATCTTTCCTACCCAGTGAAGATACTTCAAGGACTGAGAATGATACTACTCAAGACATGAGCACCAAAGACATGATTAGAGCTTATGCCAACCTAGAGCCCGAATTGAGAAGAATTGTATCCTTTAATTATTTATTAACTCCAAGAGGAGTGAATTGGTAAGAAAGGAAAGAAGACCGATTAATAAGGATTTAAAGCACAAAGCGAACATGGTAAACCTTCCAAATTTTGATGGAACCAATAAGATCACCCCTCATGCATGGCTTCAAAAGTTGAATGACTACTTTTTACTTAGCCCAATGACTGAGAGGGATGCACTTCAATTTGCCATCTTGCACTTAGAAGGACTAGCCTATGAATGGTGGCATAATGGAAAACATACTCAAGGACATGAATCCATTACATCCTATGTGGAATTTTCCAAGAAGTTCATCAAGAATTTTGAGAGACGACATCCACAACAAGATTTCAAGGACTTGACCCTAGTAAGAGAAAGAGGCACTGTGGATGAGTATGTAAATAAATTTGAGAAGATAGCTATTTGAGTTACCAGAATTGAAGATGAAAGATTAACATTTCTATTTATTGAGGGCTTGGATGAGAGATTGAGAGGACTAGTGGGAGCACTTAAACCCACCTTTTTAGATGATGCCATTGAAATAGCCATTAAACTAGAAAAGAGCAAACCCTCTCTATCATCCTCTAAACCCTTCCATAAGAAAGAGAGATTTGAGAAAACATTTCACCATGAGAATGAGATGAGAGATAAAGATTCATGTTACAAATGTGGAGAGTCGTGGAAACCTAGACATGTGTGCAAAAAGCTACAAGAATTAAAGGAAAAGGGCTTATGTTTCAAATGTAAGAAGAAATGGGGAAAGGATCACAAATGCAGGAAAATTCATGTCATAGAAGCCTTGTCTAATGAAGAGGAAGGAAGTGAAGAAACTTCAAATAAAAGAAGGAAAGAAAATTGATCTTAAAATCTAGTGCCCTGAGGAAATAGGGATTGCTTGAGGACAAGCAATCTCAAGAGGGGAGGCCTGTCATGTCTCAATGTTTTCCAGTTAAAGATTGGAAAGACTAGTTTGATTTTGTCTTAATCAATCCACATCATTACTATCATTATCAAATACATGAGGAGTAGGTAAGGATCGATCTCATACACCAAGGAAAGGGTAATCATAAGAAGATGAGTGCAACATAATACTTAGTGATAAAATTAGACGAATCTAAAAAGGTGTTGACTTGGCACATAAGACAAAGATGAAGTAAAACAAATACAAAATAAACCATTTGTTAAGAATCGCTGATGATGAGGACTTAATCATATACATTGTTAGAAAGATCAATTACTAATTTTAGGGTAGTGGATGACATGAAGGGATATGACTCATTCTCCTCCAATATACAAATAGTGGGCAAATGGAATAATGAAAGGCATCTACGAATTACGATTAGCATACAAAAGAAGATCGTCCATCGATCGAATAGGGGAAACGTATCTCCATTACCAATTATTGTTATTTATTAGCTTCCCATCATTATTGCAGTGGATTCTATAACATTTGGATCAATACATTCTCACATAAGTTCCACAAGAATATATAATAGTAGATAGGATCAACACCCAAGGCATACTGGCAGCCAATCTAAAAGACTAATAATCAAAAAGATATATAGGTTTATCACAGACATGGTCGATATTGAATAAGCAAATATATGATCTTATCTTCAATTGATTATTGTCATAAATCGATTTCAATAACAATGATGAATATCTAATTTAACGTCTTAGTATGACAATAAAGAAGAATATGATCATGAAGTATGTATGTTCTTATTTACAATCAGATTATTAACTTAAATCAGCTTTAGTAAAAATGACAAATATTAGTAGAAATAATATCTTATAATGGCAAGAATATGATCAATGAAGTTTCATAAAATGAATATTAGAAATACTTTAGAAATATTATCATGAAAGGACAAGAATAGATTATAATCATAGAATGAGAATAATCATATTTTTAGATGAATGATTATTATGAAGCATGTGTATATGATGACTGATTATTATAGAAAACATCTTGAAGAGATGTGAAAGGCTAACTAATAATAGAAAATAATTATAAAGTACCAGAATGAGAAATGGACATCATTGTTAATCCATCACACCAAGTAAGTGAGACCAAGGGTTTGACAATTGACCAATGTACTTAAGACTTGAGTTGATAAGGCTCTAACCTTACAAGGCAACTGTAGATTGCTTGTCCTTAACAGGTGAAGAGTACTCAACCAAGATAGGCCCTTATCTCAATTAGTGAAGAGTGCCAATATGAGGTAAGTGGAGGTAGGCCCTTATCTCAATTAGTGAAGAGTGCTAATATGAGGTAAGTGGATATAGGCCCTTGTCTCAATTAGTGTAGAGTGCTAATTTGAGGCAAGCAGAGAAAGGCCCTTGTTCCAATTGGTGTAGAGTGCCAATATGGGCAAGTGGAAATCCAATTGGTGAAGAGTGCTAATATGGGACAAGTGGATAGGCCTTTGACTCTAGTTGGTGAAGATTTCCATGCTAGATCAAAGGAGAGGACAATGGACCTATGGCAAGATTGTACCCGAGGAACCCTCTCTTGCTAGGTGATTGATTAGATTAACATGATTGGCCCAAGTCATAGACTCTTCCGGAGGGAATTATGATATTGTTAAGTGAAATAGAGAAAGGCATATTACATATAAGTTATGATTATAAGGTTTAATTTTTTATAATTATGATTTATATAACGATACAAGAAGGATTGAATACTAATGTTCTTTTTTACAAGTTGAAATTGTGTGCAAGGTTGTGAAAATTTTGGCTTGCTAGAAGGGGACATTACAATCTCAAACTATCAGAGCCCACACTCTATGAGATCATCATGTGTTTCACTAGATAGCTGAGTGGACAATTTAGTAAGGGTGCATATCCAAGTGACAACAATTTTTGGCATTTCCCAATGGGATTATTTGGACCAAAAAGTTTGAAAACACTTCATTTCTTTATCGTATTGATATGTGTATCAGAAAACTTTTAGCTTCTTGAAACATTTTTTTACCATATTTGGCGACTCTATATCTTCAGTTTTGAAGATATTAGTGCACAAAACTAATGAGAAGAGTGCAAACAAGAGGGAGTTTAGTTCCATTTGAATATTTATAGTTATTTTCACCTAGGAGAAGGGGAAGAACAAAGCAAAAAAATATTGTTGCTTCAAGAAGAGTATAGTCTAAACCCACCCTTTGGAACAACTTCTTCTTACAATCCAAGAAACTAAACACCCTTGATTCCTATGGCTATACAGAGGAACCAACCTTTTGTGCCATTTGGTGGAGGCATCTAATAAACCTTGCACAACATGGTGATATTTTGGTGGCAACCCTAAAGAGTTTGTCTTTGTTAACTAGGGAAGACCAAACCACACCAATTGAACACATTAGGGATGTAGCCACATTGTGTGTTGTCTATAATATAACTACAAAAAATGTTGAAATCATATTGTTGGCTACCTCCTTGAAAGGAAAAGATTCACAATGGCTCAGGGTCTTGAGGGTGAACACTACTAGTACATGGGACCAGTTAGGAGAGGCACTGTGTAGGCAATTTAAGGACAAATCAAATCACTTGTCTTTGGTAGAACAACTGACTACAATTAAAAGAGCTCCACATGAACATATTTCATACTTCGACTTCTGGTTTTATACGACTTGGGATAGGATCCCATAGCTAGTAAGACCATCTTCTAAATATGCCTTTTTGTATTATTTAAGAGCTCTTAATAGTGACATCTCTGTTATGATTCAATCCATGGGTGGGAGAAAACTCCCACATGCATATGACATTACAATAAGGGTAGAAAACAACATTATACAAGCTGGTAAGATTGTACCAAGGCCACCAATACCTATCTTCCCTGAAGTGTAGCCACCCATGCCCTTGCAAATACCCCCAATCACTGCTATACCAGCTGTAAACCATCAAATACCCACACAAGAGAAGGCTTCCCAAGCCCTTCCTTGGAACTACAAGAGATAAAAGGCCTTTTACAAACTTTTGGAAATGAACTAGTGAACCTAAAGAATCATTAAAGTCAAAATTCTAGACCTTATCAAGCTTCACATCAGACTAAGAGGCTTCCATATCATGCAAATACTCAAGGTCAAAGGTAAAATATTAATACTACACCTTTCCAAGCCTATAACCCTAATGTTGTAAGTACCTCAAGAGAGTCAGTCACTATTCAAAATAACTTGGCATAAGACTATGAGTGGTGTTTTCCTTGCAACTAGCCACACAATTAGGCCACATGCTCCAATGGAGTGATAAATAAGGCCTTGATTGTCCAAACCACTCCAAGTTTTCATCCAAATATAACTCAAGAATCATCAGTACAATAGCAAGGAGATCCCCAATATGAGATAACACTTCTAAATTGGTAAGGGGAAGAGTTTTGTGGAGTGAATCACACCTATTCATCAGTTGCAGCCAACACAAGAGGAAATAAGAGGGATGTAGATTTTGTACAATTAACTAATAAGGCACCTCTTTATGCTTCTCAAGTGAACCAATGAGAAGTTGGTCCTTCTACTTCCTCAAATGTGTAAATTTTGCAAAGAAATTAGGATGTGGCAAATAAGGAGCATCCAAGAAGTCAATCCCAACCAGCACCTATTCAAGGAGATACTGCCGCCCTTAAGGGACTACAAAAGGGTTAGTACAATCCCATTTAAAATTTAAGATCATATGAAGAAAGAAAATGTTAGTATGCCAATGTGGGATTCGTTGTCTATTCTTGGGCAAAAGGACCTCTTACAAACTGCATTGTCCATTATGACTATGTCAAATGAGCCTTCCAAAGACCAACCCAAAGTTGTACTCATGAACACACCCAAAAATAGCAATGGACAACAAGCTAAGGAGGTCAAACCACCACCTTTTTTATATCTCTTTAATCATTGGTGATCACCTAGTTCATAATAGCATGATAGATTCTGGTGCAAGTAGTTTAGTCTTGAATAAATTAAGTCTTGAATACCAGCCATTTACCAAAGGGGTAGTACAACTAGATGGTATAACTATTAACATAGTAGGGTCATCAAAGGCTTGATTCTTACTTTGTATACTTGTCCAAATTTTTCCATACCACAAGACATATATATAATAGACCTACCACCATACATTGCCTTCTGCCTTTCCAGAGATTTTACTATAAAAATAGGTGGTTATTTGTCCTCTGATTGGTCACATTTATTGTTTAGGACAAGATATGGTGCCAAAGTAACCATAATTTTAGAACCAATAGCCAGAGACCATATAGTACCCTATGTCCCTCGTGTTGTTAGTGCAAATTGTACTATATTTGATCATGAAGAACACCCTGCTGCCCAAGAATTTAACACTCAAATAGAAAGCATACTGAATATAATACTTGATGACTGGGCAGCTAGAAACCATGAATTTGATCCAAGTAAATAGTTATAAGAGGTAGTATTTGGTGTTTATATGATGCATAAGGAAGATTTTGTTGTTCCTAACCTTGTCGAGAGTGATAAACAATAGTGTTAACAATGGTCTAATGAGGTATGGATAATGTTTTTTGATGGGTCAAGGAGTAAGAATGGTGCTGGTGGTGGGGCAATGCTTGTGTATCCTAAAGGTGAGAAGTACTACTCAACTTTTATATTTTGTTTCAGTTGCACTAACAACATAGAAGAATATGAGGCACTTATTCATGGCCTAGCATGGGCAAGGAAGAAGAGTGTTGGCTGCTTGCTAGTGTTTGGTGATAGTGAACTCATTGTAAATTAAGTAAGGGGTCTACATGTCACAAAAAATGATTTTATCAAGTCTTATAAACATAGAGTATGGAATATTATTCAGGAATTTGATGCTTTTAACTGACTGTCCATACCTAGAAATAAGAATAAACATGTTGATAAGTTGGCTGCAATAGGAGCACAATATGATATTCCAAGTGATTAGAAATAGTAAGGTACAACATTATGTTAAAGTGATAGTAAGATCTTCAATCCATGATAATCATGTACACTGGCAAGTGTTTGACGGTGATCAGCAAATTCTAAATTTTTTGCTTGAAGAAGCTGAGTTTTCAGCTACTAACCAAGAGAATTTGCAACAATAGTTTGGTGAGAAAATCATATATCTAAAAACTAATAAATTTCCCAAGGGATTGGTCACCTTGGAATCAATTTTTAGTTTTGATGATTAGATCAAGAAAGGAAAAATCAGTATGCAGGCCAAACAAGATCACTATGAGCAAGTAAGCATCATCAAGGAAAAGGTTTTTAAATTATGCAAGGTATGTACAATAGAAGAAAAACATGCTTTTTTTTTCAAATATGCCAAGAATATAATGATATTTTTGTTTGGGAATATAGGGATTTGAAGGGGTTTGATCCTAAACTTTCTTGACATACCATTGAACTAGAACCTAATGCCAAACCAGTGAGGCAAAAGAAAGACCCTTGAACCCAAAACTTGAGCCACTCATGAAAATAGAGTTGAATGAGTTGATACAATGTAGCATCATTTTTCGTATTAAACACACATCTTGGGTGTCTAATCTAGTGCATGTGAGGAAGAAAAATGGGTAAATAAGGTTGTGTTGATTTTAGGGACCTAAATAGAGCCTCACTCAAATATAACTACCCACTACCCTCTCTGGAACAAATCTTGTAGGTTGTATTAGGTTCTGAAAGATTTTTATTGCTAGATGGGTATTCTAGTTATAACCAGATTTTGGTGAAAGAACAGGATCAATACAAGACAACCTTCACCACCAAGTGTGGGACAATGGCATACAAGAAGATGCCCTTTGGTTTGTGCAATGCTAGGGCAACATTTCAAAGGGCCATGGACGTGGATTTTTAGGGGTTAATGAACAAGATTGTTCTTGTCTATCTTGATGATATAAATATTTTTTCAAAAGATGCTAAAGAACACTTTACTCACCTAAAGAGAGTTTTTGACAAGTGTAGGGAATATGGCATAACTCACAATCAAAAAAATGTATCTTTGTTGTCCATGAAGGTAAGCTTCTTGGTCATGTGGTGTCAAAAGATGGGATTGCCAATGATCCTTGAAGGGTAAGTGCCATACTAGCTTTACCTTTGCCAAGTCATAAAACAGGTTTGCAAAGTTTCCTTGGAAGAATAAACTTTGTGAAAAGGTTATACCTTATATAGAAGATATTTTGAAGCCACTAACAAACACGTTGAAGAAGAATATATGTGTTTCAGCTAGACAAAAGAAGGAAAGAGCAGTTTGGAAGCCATAAAGGAAGCTATAGCAGCAACATCTACACTCATAAATCCTAATTTCTCCAAGGATTTCATATTATATGCTTTCAGAGGCATGGATACCATCTCAGCTCTGCTAGTGCAATGAAATGAAGAGGGTTTGGAGCAGCCAATTTCCTTCATTAGCCAAAGACTAGAAGGGTATGAAGAGAGGTATTCATTTGTTGAAAAACATGTCCTTGCTATTACTAGAAGTCTTAAAAAATTTAGACATTTGATTTCAAACAATAAGATTCATCTAATGATTGCTCACCCAAGCATCAAAGATTTTTTGTTGAATAAGGATTTGGGTGAGAAAAGGGCTAGTTGGATAACCAGAGTGATCGAATATGATGTTGAAATCAAGGTGACAAAACTAGTAAGAGGAAAAGGTTTGTGTGAACAGCTAGCTAATGGGTTAGAAAGTAGAAAATAAGTTGAAAAGGAGGTTTTTAGTTCTTGAAAATGACTCCCAAACAATTGTACCTACTTCTCCTTTAAGATGGGTACAAGACATGACTCACTTCCTTCAAACAAGTGAGTCTCCACAAGAGATGCATAGGAAATTGAGGAGGTATTTTAGGCTGCAATCCATCCCTTATGTCCTCTTGAATGGTATACTTTCCAAGAAAGATTTCAATGGTGTTTTGCTTAGATGTATTGACACTAACCAAGTTGACAAAGTCTTGCAAGAGTTTCCTAATGGGATAGTTGGTGGGCACTGTGCACCGAGGACAACACTCTTAAAAATAATGAGAGCAGGCTATTCTTGGCCTAGTCTATTCAAATATGCACACTCATGGGTGAGAAAATGTAATAAGTGTGCCTTCTTCTCAGGAAAAGATATCTTAGAAGCCTTCTCCTTACAACCTATTCAAGTTGAGACACCTTTTATGAAGTGGGGAATTGATTTCATTGGAGTAATTAACCCACCTTCTAGTGTGGGTCATAAATGAATACTTACAGCCACTGCTTATTTTACAAGGTGGACTAAAGCTATAGTATTAGGAAGGCTAGTAAGAGTGTTGTCCCGAACTTCTATGAAGATTTGGTAGCAAGATTTAGTGTACATGTTTCAATCATCTTAAATAACACAATGGCCTTTGTGGGAACCAAAATAAATGAATGGGCTATGAAGAATGGTATCTACTTGAATACATCTTCAAATTACTATCCTCAAGGGACTAGACTAGTTAAGTCAAATAGTAAATATTTAATCAAGATCATTAAGAGGACAATTGAGGATAACTTCTTCACAATATGCTTGATTGACACATGTGATGTCTATGTATTGGAAAAATTCTTTCCTAGTACATTGAAAGATATTTCCTTAGATTGGTTATTCACCTTACCTACTAGTTCCATACATTCATTTTTCAATGTTGCTCACGCCTTCGTATCTCACTTCAAATATAACATGGATCCTAGATTCTCTCCTACACACTTGGCGCAATGCAAATGAGTTGTTGATGATAGTGTCTAGGGCTTCACTTCCCATTTTTCTCCTTACTTATTTAATGGAGTTTTCATCCCCATGATGCCTTTCTTCTAGCTCTCCTTCATGAGAACTTTTTGCCAAATATCTAATAGGTTATGCTCTTTGAGTAGTATTGTTCTCTTTCTGACTTACATCGCCATGCTCTTGAAGTTCATCAAATCCTTCAAGAGCACCCTAGCCTCAAATATATCAATGATGGTTGATACACTTCTCCCTTCTTACGATGAGAGGTTGTTTCATTGCATTGTAAATGTTATTTCTATAACTTCTATATTCACTTGTTCTAAATCTCTACCCATAGAGAACTATCTTCTTCATTCTCCTTATGAGGTGGATTTGGTAAGGTCATTTGATAGCTTCACCTTCATCATTCATTCATTCTACTATCACTTTGTTGTGTTGGTAAATACTATATGGAACACATGACTTTCCTTCATTACTTGTTTCCATCAGTGGTAATACAACTTCAACTGCAATCACCTTCTCTCCTCTAAGGTAACAACACAACCTTCCTCATCTTTTTCCTCCTCACCCATATTATCGAGGTGGTTACAAGTTGTTTTGAAATAAAATACTCAGCATGCATCCTTCCTAGGGACTTTCTTCTTTCTCTATTTTCTTTCTTCTACCTTAAAATCAATTGAATATACTTCTATGCAATTATTTTAAGGGGGCATTCATCTACTATTCACACAAATTGTTGGCATGTTCTCTACAGTACTAGTAGCTTGTCGTCCCAAGTATAGATACTTTCTTGGGTTGACCATGTTTATCAGGATTACCTAGCCACGCTAGTTCATGTCATGTATAATATTGCATTTGTATGTGATCTCCTAGTGACATATTGCTAGATTATGTGCTCCATTATTAGGCTAAATTTCATACCTTTTGTGAGTCATCCATTAATGCAGTTTGCTAGTTCTTGAGATTATGGAAAGTATTGCATGATTCCTAGTAGCACAACACTATATCTTAAACCATACCTGATGTTGGTACTCATTAATGTTTAGGGTTTTAAGCTTGAACGTTTGCAGGTTTTCTCATTCAAACCCTAAATTTTTTGAGTCATAGGATCTTGCATTGTTTTGTCTATTCTGATGCTGGTTTTCTATGGTGGGTTCCTAGTTTTTGTGTTTCATCCTCATGCTTTAATGTTCGAGAGTTGACCAGTCCTCATGCAATGTGATGATGCCCCATTTGTAGTTAGGGTTTCAAATTAAGAATCAATAGACGTTTTTCATTTCTAACCCTAGGAGTTTATACGTCCATCAGCGTGAGTTGTGTGGTTGGCGAAGGAATTTTCAGTCACTCTGATGGTTCTGGTTATATCAATGAAGGTGGCAATGTGGAGGCTTTGTCAGTAAGATCGGCATATCAGTAGGAGGATTTTTGGGTATGCCGATGGTTTACGATCTCACCGAAGACCTAGCAATGGGTGTAGCGGTCGGTGTGACATGAGATGTCGGCAAGATGACTTTCATTTGCTCCGATGGTGTGGGTCACACCGACAGAGATGGGAGCTACACCGATGGGCTAGTGGCAGATGGTTTGTGGGTCATACAAGGTAAAATGCACGACGTTAGGTAACCACGACCTGGTTTATAAGATGATCAAGAGGTCCATGCATGGCGAATGTGGGACAATAGATCTCACTTGTTTTGAGAGGTCGGAAATAAAAGAAAAGGGTGCCTACGTGGCACGATCTAATTGGCTGGTGACTTTTCTTCACGATTTGAGGCCGTAGATCTTGTAATGGGAAGTGATCGACGGCCAGGTTTCAAGGTTCCAGTGTTGGTTTTTCCTTACGTCCTCAGGCATATTTTGAGTGGGAAAACTCCATGGATATGTCGTTGCGAATTCCAACGAAGCTACAGGTGGTTGAAGCCTTTAATGTCGTTATACTAAGGCGTGGCTTGATGGTCGAATGACCACCTACCAGTTTTATGAGAAGGTCCTCAAGCAGCGGTGCAAGGCTCAAGTCCAACTCTTCCTCGCCGTTCCTTCTACCTGTTGCGTTCATTATTTTGGGCACCATTTTCTCATGCTTTGAATCTGGTGAAATTTTGATTTGCCTTGTATTTGATTTTCGCTAGGTACACAGTCTTGGTATAAAGGCCAAACTATGTTACCTGGTTTCGTTGTTGAAAACTGGACAAAAACTTTTGGTGCTGCAGTACGCATATAGTCTTCTGGTGACTTTGTTTCAGCTGTCTTGCGAGTTTATGAATTGTATGTTGTATGTATTATGCATAGAATTATCAATTTCATGTTGATTTAAATGAGTAATGCTTCATCGCATGTCTTTTGTTATTTGTCTCCAAACTGAATGTGTTTTTCTTCTGACTCTAAACATCTAAGGGGTGTTATAGATTCTAGAATATAGGTTTTCTATATTGAATGCTTAGTCTCTTACCTTTGCTCAAGGAGTAGATTGAATGTTTTGGATTAAGTGTTAAGAAGAATACATTGTAGTAAGGATGCTTGTAAGCAGAAATAATTAAATACTCTCTCCTGGGTATTGTCTGTAAGGCAGACATATTAGAAACCCCTTGAAATCTGATTACTATCTTAAGTCTGTGGTAAACATTCACATATATATGTCTACTGACTCTGAGCCTTGGATAGGCACCAATCTGGTCTGGTATCTCTGTTGTAACCCAAAGTCCTAGTTTTGCATCCATACATAAAATCAAACTTAAACATTAGAATCAAACCATTAGGACTTTAGGATTAGTTTAGGATCTGAAATCCTCTGTCTACAACTGAATATAGGCCCAAAGCTAGCCCCTTTGCACTTATCTGATAGTTTTGGTCTTCATAAGAGAGGATTTATCTGCTTTGTGTCAGCATCCCAGCTAATTCAAGGATACATTTCATAGATGTTGAGTAGGGAATACCCCCCTAGGTTTTGCAGAGCCTAAAGAAGAAGAGGTGATATTTATAGAGTCTATCTCCTACACTGTTGGCCCCTGGCTCGGATATCATGTTGATCATTGATGGCTACCTTGTAGGGATAACTGGGAGCAAGCATCCAGTCTAGGAAATAACCAATGGAAATTGGTGACTCTACTGGGGACTACTTTGTAAAAGAACCCTGATTAAAAAAGAAAACAATTCCTAAGTATAGGTGGCGACTCCAAACCAATCTCCCAACCAGTAAAGTAAAAATTTGTATGCAAGGGAGAAGATCCCTGCGTAATTCTCTGTCTGTAGAATTACCTAGAAAAATGATGTATAAGAAAAAAGGGACTACTTAAGCTAGTCGTGAGGGTTCTCCCAGAAGTGATAATGTTCAAGACAATCCAGGATCTTCAGAGCGAACAATGCCTTATTTTTCAAACACTAAGGCTAAAATCTAGAATGTATATGAAAGACAGTAAGGTGGTAGTTTGAGAATAAGCTCAGAAGTGTTTCAAGAACACCCTTTCTTGGATCCCAGTGACAGATTTGAAGAGGTCAAATCTCCAAGGGATGACGATGATCAGAATATAATGAAACCATCCTCTTCTATGCCTAAAGAGGAACAATTAGCTGAAGAAATCAAGAACCTGAGGGCAGAGTTAGAATATTTACAAGCTATGAAAATCAGAGATGACATGAGATAGAAAGTGCAAGCTCTGAGAGTTGCTCAAAATGATTCAGTTCCTACCCTTGAAAACTCAAATGTGATGGGAAATCAACACAGAAATGAAGTGCAGGATCAGCATAATGATTAGAGACAGAATGCAAATAATGCTAGAGTACCATTAAATAATGTAAGAAATTAGAATGTAAACAGAAATGCCAATGTTAATCAATTTGGTAGATAGCCTATGCAGCTAGATAGATTTAGGCAATTAGTTTTTGATGGCATTCCTGGTTACCCAAATCCTATTGACAAGCATGTGAGGCTGCAAGTGCCTAAATTTTCTGCAAACAACACCATATCAGGTAAGGACCATTTGAGGGCTTTTCAGAATATCATGGACAAATTTGAGGTTGAGCATGAAGATGTTTTCATGAAATCATTTATGCAATCTTTAGTTGATGAAGCCAAGGAATGGTACAAAGGCCTACCTAACAGAAGCATTTCATCATGGGAGGATTTCAAAAGAACATTCAAAGAACAGTATGGTGACAAAACTGATCCTAGTTTCTTCATTAATGAATTTACTGGCATTACCAAAGGATCAAATGAATAGGTTGCTGATTTCAATGCTAGATTCATGAAGGTATTGAATAAATTGCCACAAGATTTGAGGCCTAATGAACCTATGTGCATAGTGTTGTATATAAATGCTTTTGATGCCAAGACAGCTTATGGACTGAGAGATAAGAGTCCTGCAAGCCTTGGAGATGCCTTCAAAATTGTAACAAATATTGAAAATAACAGAAAAACATCTGGTAAGACAAACAGAACAGATGATGTAAAAATTTTGCAAAATCCAAACACTAAATCTTAGAATAGTCAAGGTAATGCATCTACTTCTGAGGATAAGTTAGATAAATTGACAACTATTGTCAAGGACCTAGGTTATAGAATGGCTAAAAATGAAAAGGGAATAGGTCCTAACAGACTAGTTTACCAAAGGCAAGAAAGAAGACCATCATTACATGATATGCCATATAACACCAATTGGCATAATGGTAAACCCATCCTTCCACATAGCAATACAAATCAGAGAGCTCATAATGCAAAGGAAACACCTGATCCTTTGAAGAAGGCTGTTAATATTGTTAACGACACCCCATGGTGTATCATATGTCAAATGCCTCACTCACAGTCCCAATGCCTGATCGCTCAGTCTCTATACAACAATGTCGTGGCCTGTGATGAGTGCAATGAGCTGCATTGCATGGAAGATGACAATGTCAATATGTTGTCCACACACAGAGGGTTTCCTGATGCTGATGCAAGTGCAAATGATGAGGTTCAGATCTGCCAGCGGTTCCCATATGATGAAGATGAAGAGGATAGCTACGCTTATGCTCAAGATTCATACAATTACTTAAATAACCTGCAGAGACCTTCTGATGAAGAAATTAGAGCCTTCACAGCTGTAGCAGTAGCTCAAGTCAAAAGCAATTACAATCTTAGGGGCAAGGCCTAGGTAAGCAACTCACACCAGCCAGTGCATAGTCATAAAGGAATTGAACCACAAAAGAAGCAATGGAGCAATAATAGGCAAAACTTTAAGCAAAAGATAGGTTATGATCCTCAAGGACCAGAAAATAGAATTCCCCATATTGAGGATCAAAAAAAAATTCTCAAATCAACAATGACAGTCAAGAAGCTATAAAAATTAAAGCTGGATCATCTCAGGATAGAGGTAAAAAGGTGGAGTGGGTTACAACTTCTATACAAAGTTATGCTCCTTTTGACATAGCTTAGGTATTATCCCAGGTAAAGGTCTCTATACCATTGATGGAACTCATGAAGGTGGAAGAGTTCAGAGATAAGGTAGTGTCCTTAATTTTAGGGGTGCCTTGTCAGGCCAAACAAAATATTGAAGTTCAAGGTAAGAAGCAAGCCATGTGCACTCATGAAGATGAAGTCCCTGAAGTATATCTGGGGGTGACCATGACAAAATGCCCATCACAAATGGAGCCATTTTATGTTTCCCTTGTTATCAATGGGAAAGTGATAAAAAATTGTATGCTTGACTCAGGGGCATCAACTAATATCATGCGTCTGGCTATCATGCAACAAGTTGGGTTGAAAATAGACAAGACATGTGGGAAATGCTATGCTATGGATCCTAGAGAAGTACCTATTATTGGAATCATGAAAGATGTAGATTTTAGGTTAGCAGCGTATCCAGAGAAGACATATAAAATGAACATAACAGTGGTTGACTTAAAGCCGCAATATGGTATGCTGTTGTCAAGAAGATGGGCAGCACTGATTGGTGGAAGTATGCAACTGGACCTATCATATGCCATGATTCCAATAAATGGCAAGGATGTTAAGTTGATCAGGGAAGACAGGTCACCAGAGACAGTTGAAGATCAGGATTCAGAGGAACACATTTGTTTTGTTGACACTGACTATGAGAATTTTAGGGTTGTCTCAAGTGATCAAGGAAACCAAGAGGAAGACATTTGCATTCAAAAGCTAGACCAACAAGGTCTATGGACCATGTACATTGATGGAGCTTGTGCAAAAGAAGGATCTGGTGCTGGAGTTGTGTTCTTGTCTCCAGCTGGTAGGCTCCTAAAGTTCTCCTTCTTACTAAAGTTTACTTGCACAAATAATATTGCAGAATATGAAGCTTTATTGCTAGGACTGAATATGGCTCTTAAACATGGAATCAAAATGTTGAGAGTATTTGGAGATTCTGAGTTAATTGTTTCCCAGGTTAGAGATAGGTATGCTTCTAAAAATAAAAGGTTAAAACAATATAAGCATGCTGTAAGGGACACAATTGAATTATTTGATGCATTCTCAATCAATTGGGTAGAAAGATCAAAAAATGTCATGGCAGATTTTTGAGCTAATGTGGCCATCAGGCTAGATGATATAACTCTGTCTGATATTACAAATGTTGAGGTAAAAATCAGACCTGCAGTGCCAAATAATGTATGCAGCTGGCAAGTGTTTGATGATGATAAGATTTACTGAGATTTATGCATTGTATTGATGAATATGAGCACTAGAAAATGGACTTTCAGAACCTTGTAGAGGTTGTAGATGGAAAAGAAACTCTCTTAGGGAAGGAGGTAATGCAGCTAAAGACAAATAAAATCCCTAGAGTGTTGGTTTATTTAGAGAGAGCTTTTGACAATAGGGACCAATTTGTTACAAAGACATCTCCAACAAATAAGAATGATCTAGAGGAGATAAACTTCGGGACATTTCATGCTCCCAAAAAAGTATACATTGACAGACAGCTCAAGCCACATATCAGAACTATGTTGATTGCACTACTTAAGAAATATAAACATGTCTTTGCTTGGTCATATAAAGACCTAAAAGCTTATCTAGAGAGGATTTATTCCAACATGAAATCCCTTTGAAGCCTAAAGATAAGCAATTTAGACAAAAATAAAAACCTATTAATCCTACCTTAGCTCCAAGAATGCAAGAAGAACTCAAGAAGCTTAGGGAGGCTGGAATAATTATGCCTATTAGACATTCGACTTGGGTGTCTAACCTTGTCCCAGTCAGAAAAAAGAATGGTGACATAATACTTTGTGTTGACTTTAGAAATTTGAATGTGTCTTCTTTGAAAGACAATTATCCACTGCAAATATGGAGGCCATGTTATAGAAGGTGATTGGCTGTGAGCTTCTATCCATGATGGATGGATTTTTAGGGTACAATCAAGTGAAAGTAAAAGAATCAGAACAATTCAAAACTGCCTTCACCACTCCCTGGGGAACATATGTATATGTTAGAATGCCATTTGGATTGACAAATGCAGATTCTACATTTCAGAGGGCAATGGATGTTGCTTTTGCAGGATTGATTAATTCAATCTTGGCTGTTTATCAAGATGATATGACTGCCTATTCAAAGAAGGAAGAGCAGCACTGTATGCACCTAGAACAAATTTTTATTAGAGCATTAGAATATGGCATTTCCCTTAACCCCAAGAAATGTACTTTCAGGGTAGTTGAAGGAAAACTCTTGGGGCACATTGTTTCCAAAGATGGAGTTAGGATTGATCCTGAAAGAGTTGCTGCAATTGACAAAATTCAGATCCCTAAGACAGTGAAAGGTGTTCAGTCCTTCTTTGGACAAATTAACTTTGTTAGGAGATTTGTGCCTAACTTTACAGAGACTACAAAAGATATCTCCAGGATGCTGAAGAAAGGTGCAACTGTCAAATGGGAAGAGGAAGCGACTAAATCATTTTAGAACATAAAAGAGGCTATAAAGATGGCTCCTGTGCTAAAATCTCCTGACTTTTCTAAGCCATTTCAATTATTCTCATTTGCTTCTTTTCATACTATTGCTGCATGTTTATTGCAGAAAAATGCATAAGGGTTTGAGCAGCCTATAGCTTTCTTTAGCAGGTCATTGCAGGTTGCTGAATTGAAATATGACATCATGGAGAAACAGGCATATGCACTGGTTAGAGCAGTTAAGAGCTTCAGACCATATCTAGTAGGATCTCAAATAATTGCATATATGCCTCATGCAGTGGTCAAAGATATCTTCACTTAGCAAGAGGTGACTCGAAGAAGATGCAGGTGGATAAACAAATTGCAGGAATTCAACATAGAAATACAGATCACTAAACTGGTAAGAGGACAAGGTCTGGAAAAAATGATGACACAATCAAATCTGGAGGCATGCCAAGTGAATGTAGTGCACAATGAAGTTATAAATATGTCAGAATCTGAGTGGTACATGGACATTGTATATTATTTGCAAAATTTGAACTGTCCTACCCACCTTAGTGAAAATCAGAAGAGGACCTTGAAGCTACAGGCTATTAAATACATCATTGTTCAAGGAGAGCTGTATTGGAGAAATCCTGATGGTGTATTACTCAGATGTGTGAGTGAAGAGTAGGCTAAGGATATTCTAAGTGACATGCATAATGGAGTGTGTGGTGGACACTATACTACCTATACAATAGCCCACAAAATTCTCAGAGCTGGCTACTGGTGGCCAACTCTCTTCTCAGATGCACAAAAAATGATAAGAAAATGTGATCCTTGCCAGAGGTTTTTAGGAAAGTTAAAGTATGAAGGTGCATTGCCCCTTAGGACCATAACTGTAGAAGCTCCATTTTAGCAATGGGGAATTGATTTTATAAGGGAAATTTTAGAAAAATCAAGTGGAGGGCATAGTTGGATTCTTGTTGCAACTGATTATTTCACTAAATGGATTGAAGCCATTCCAACTAGAAGGGCTACAAGCAAAGTGGTGATGGATTTTATTCTGGAGAACATTATTATCAGATTTAGAGTTCCAGCCAAATTGGTCACAGATAATGCAATGTGCTTCAGGTCTGGTGAGTTTATTAATTTTTGCAAAACTTATGGAATTGATTTGTCTCATACATCGCCATACCATCCACAAGGAAATGGCCCGGCCAAGTCAAGCAATAGAAGCCTCATGAAAATCATCAAGAGAGTGATAGATAAAAACAAGAGAGCTTGGGATTCAAAGCTGAAGTTGGCATTATGGGCTGACAGGGTGACAGTAAAAAGATCAATTGGAAGGTCACCTTTTGAATTAGTATATGGTGCAGTAGCTAGATTACCTGTGAACAACCTCCTGCCACCTTATAAATTCATCCAAGGGAATGATGAGGAGATTGAGGACCCAATTACTGAAAGAATAAATCAGTTGATTAAACTAGATGAAATCAGAAGAGAGGCACAGAAAATGAACATCAAGAAACAACAAAGAGTGAAGTATCTATTTGATAAAAGGGCTATAGAGAGAAGGTTCCAGATAGGTGATCTGGCCCTTATGTGGAATGCAAGGAGCTAGGATAAGGGCAAACATGGCAAATTTGAGCTCTTGTGGACTGGCCCATATCAAATTAGCAATATCTATGGAGATGATTCTTATTTTCTCCAAGCCTTAAATGGTGAACTATTGGAATTACCAGTGCACGATAAATTCCTTAAGGCCTTCTTCTCATAAATGAGTACCTTCTGTGCACACTGTAAATTAGTTGTAAATATTTTGTACATGCCTTGTGTAGTCGATCCTGTTTTGAGTTTTGTGTTTTGTCTAGTCTGCCCTGGAGTAGTCTGGTCCTCATTGCAGTCTTGCACCTGCACGTCCCCAATCAGAGCCTATGTTGGTACTCATTTATGTTTAGGGTTTTCTCATTCAAACCATGAATTTTCTAAGTCATGGGATCTTGCATTATTTTGTCTATTCTAACGCTGGTTTTCTATGGTGGGTTCCTAGTTTTTGTGTTTCATCCTCATGCTTTAATGTTCGAGAGTTGACCAGTCCTCATGCAATGTGATGATGCCCCATTTGTAGTTAGGGTTTCAAATTAAGAATCAATAGACATTTTTCATTTCTAACCCTAGGAGTTTATACGTCCATCGGCGTGAGTTGTGTGGTTGGCGAAGGAATTTTTAGTCACTCTGATGGTTCTGGTTATACCGATGAAGGTGGCAATGTGGAGGCTTCGTCGGTAAGATCGGCATATCAGTAGGAGGATTTTTGGGTATGCCGATGGTTTACGATCTCACCGAAGACCTGGCAATGGGTGTAGCGGTCGGTGTGACATGAGATGTCGGCAAGAGGACTTTCATTTGCTTCAATGGTGTGGGTCACACCGACAGAGGTGGGAGCTACACCGATGGGCTATTGGCGGATGCTTCGTGGGTCATACAAGGTAAAATGCACGACGTTAGGTACCCACGACCTGGTTTATAAGATGATCAAGAGGTCCATGCATGGCAAATGTGGGACAATAGATCTCACTGGTTGTGAGAGGTCAGCAATAAAAGCAAAGGGTACCTACGTGGCACGATCTAATTGGCTGGTGACTTTTCTGCATGATTTGAGGCCGTAGATCTTGCAATGGGAAGTGATCGACGGCTAGGTTTCAAGGTTATAGTGTTGGTTTTTCCTTGCATCCTCAAGCATATTTTGAGTGGGAAAACTCCATGGATACGCTACTACGAATTCCAAGGAAGCTACGGGTGGTTGAAGCCTTTAATGGCATTATACTGAGGCATGGCTTGATGGTCGAATGGCCACCTACCAGTTTTATGAGAAGGTACTCAAGCGGTGACGCAGGGCTCGAGTCCAACTCTTCCTCACCGTTCCTTCTACCTGTTGCGTTCATTATTTTGGGTGCCATTTTCTCATGCTTTGAATCTGGTGAAATTTTGATTTGCCTTGTATTTAATTTTTGCCAGGTACACAGTCTTGGTATAAAGGCCAAACTATGTTACCTGGTTTCATTGTTGAAAACTGGACAAAAGATTTTGGTGTTGCAGTAGGAATACAATCTTCTGGTGACCCTGTTTCAGTTGTCTTGCGAGTTTATGAATTGTATGTTGTATGTATTATGCACAGAATTATCAATTTCATGTTGATTTAAATGAGTAATGCTTCATCACATGTGTTTTGTTATTTGTCTCCAGACTGAATGTGTTTTTCTTTTGACTCTAAACATCTAAGGGGTGTTATAGATTCTAGAATATAGGTTTTCTATATTGAATGCTTAGTCTCTTACCTCTTCTCAAGGAGTAGATTGAATGTTTTGGATTAAGTGTTAAGAAGAATACATTGCAGTAAGGATGCTTGTAAGCAGAAATAATTAAATACTCTCTTGGGTATTGTCTGTAAGGCAGACATATTAGAAACCCCTTGAAATCTGATTACTGTCTTAAGTCTGTGGTAAACATTCACATATATATGTCTACTGACTCCGAGCCCTAGATAGGCACCGATCTGGTCTGGTATCTCTGTTGTAACCCAAAGTTCTAGTTTTGCATCCATACATAAAATCAAACTTAAACATTAGAATCAAACCATTAGGATTTAGGATTAGTTTAGGATCTGAAATCCTTTGTCTACAACTGAATATAGGCCCAAAGCTAGCCCCTTTGCACTTATCTGACAGTTTTGGTCTTCATAAGAGAGGATTTATCTACTTTGTGTCAGCATCCTAGCTAATTCAAGGATACATTTCATAGATGTTGTGTAGGGAATACCCCCCTAGGTTTTGTAGAGCCTAAAGAAGAAGAGGAGATATTTATAAAGTCTATCTCCTACACTGTTGGCCCCTGGCCCAGATATCTTGTTGATCATTGATGGCTACCTTGTAGGGATAACTGGGAGCAAGCATCTAGTCTAGGAAATAACCAACCCCTGACAACCCTTTTATCAACATAATGCTAGAAAAGACTTGTTTCTCTTCATTCTCTTCTCATGATTCCTAGTGACAAACGAAGCTAGACTTTGAGTTCTTCTAAACAACTTTCCTTTCTCTTCATTTTCTCCTCATGACCCCTAGAAATAGAGCAAGCTATAGACTAAGTCATGTGTTCTCTTTTGTATTGATTGTTTCTCTTTCTCTTTGCATGCACCAATTTATTCTCTCTCTCTTTAAAGTAATTGATTGACTCATTACATTCTTCTCACCATATAATATTTCCTTTATTTGTCCTCTCTTTGGTTTCCATTGCATTTTACAAATGATGCAAATAATTAATATAACTTTTACATCTAGGTCTCTTTCATGTTGAAATAGTTTTTTTCTTGTGTTTACTATGTGCCTTCTTCCCATGTGTTGTTCATGTATTGCTTCTTTCTTTCTGACATGTGGGATGTAGGTTTATGCATTTTTTATGCATCTATGTTGTAGGTTTTGTGTTATTCATGATCTTACATATGCTTGTGATGCTCTGACATAGTGGTTTTATAGGTTTTATTTCTTAAAATTGTTGTCTTGTAGGTTTTTATTATCTAACATACTTGTTTTACAAGTTCTCAGTCTAGGGGCATTATTTCTTTGCTTTTATGATGTTATTTTCTTTCAATGTTTCATTTCTATACTTTAGTGTAGCTTATCACCTAGTGTCATCAAATGACTAAAGTGGGCACAAAATGTAATGTAGAAAATTACAAGGTGTGTGCAAGAAGTTGGGTCCACTTTTTGGCCAAAATGTGGAAGTGTTTTTCCTAAATACCAAAGTTTGTCACAATTGGGCTAAAAATTTGGAGCAGTTACACATAGAATCTTTAAAAAGTCTAGTATTATTAGATGTAGGATTTTGAGTCTAGTTTTCAAATATGTATTTATTCTAATACCCGGATGACACAAATTAATTTTTATAGGCTCGTACAAAAACCACTTTTTAAAAGTCATTTTTTAGGACCATACCATGCACATGTCCAACAACCATAGTTTGACCTAAATAAAAGTATTTTTCTAATCCTTCTAGGAAAATATGAATATGATACTAAAGATTGATGAGGATATTTTTATAATTTATTCCAAACATTTTTTATTAATTTTTTATTGGCACTAATTGTTATTTCTGAAAACCCCTCATGTCTGGCAAGCATAATTTGAGCTAAACTAATCATTTTTGATTTTTTGTCATTGTGTAAAAAATTGTATAGATTGATGACATATATTTTTTTAAAGAAACTTAAAAAATTAAAAGTTATTAAAAAATGTGAACACCTGACATTTCAAGTTTTGGACTAGTTTCTTCATAAATTAATTAAAAAATAGAAAATCAAATACAATCATAAAAATATTACATTTTTAAAAACTAGACATCATCATCTATAATGGGTTTTAATTTCATAAAAAATTATAAAAAAAAAATTGTCAGCCATATTGCCAAAGTCAATTTTTTCTCTTGCTATCAACATGACCTTGTACTTGTAGGTCCAATGCTAAGGGTTAGGTTACTGTGCCTTTCCCAAGCTAAAAGGAAACTTAAAAGGTGGGTTAGCATTTCAATTTTTTTGGAATGGGATTCCGCTTTAAAAGGGGCACCCGTTCTAAAAAACATGATCTTAGACCATTTTTTGTAAATAAATAGTTTTGAGGAACATAGCCCCATTTAGAAGCAGGGTCCCGTTTAGGCCGGGATCCCAAACCATAATGGAGGCCTGTTTCTAAATAGGATCTTGTTTAGGATTGAGACCTTGAGCCTAAACAAGATCCCATTTTTCTTTAAATGGGATCATGTTCCTGTCAGGAATTTTTTTTCCCAACGCTTCCCCTATATGTAGAATCAACTTCTTTCACACACCCTACATACCCTTGCAATTTCACACTATATTTTAAGCTTTCTTTAGTGTCCATTCCCTTAGCATTTTCTAGGGATCATTTTAGTATAGCCTTAGCCTTTTCCTTCACCAAATTGCTAAATTTCTTTATCAAATTCTATTTCTTCTCATAGACCTATGACCACGTGCCAAATTTTGAGAAATTTTTCTAGGACACTAGCACAAATCACAAACATCCATGTGATGCACTAGTATCTTGTGAGTTTCCAAAAATTTAAATGTTTGTTTCTTACCTAGCTACCTATTGTCATATGTTGTAACACCCATTTGTTAGAAAAATACCTTCAACATCTGAATTTAACCCTTTACTTTTCTCATAAACTTCATGGAAAAGAAACTTTTGAATCTAACAACAAGAAAACTCATGCTATCTCATTCTATTCCCTTGCAATTTGAAAATTTCTCTCTTTCTAGAATATAATTTCTCTTTCTCAAATTCTATTGATTTTATAATGTAGCAACTCCACCATTGTTGAATCTCTCTCAAAGATTCATTTATCTACACTATGGTTGACTCCTCCAAAGAGCTCACCACTTCTCTCCTACATCATGTGCTAGTAATAATTTTCTTGTTTCTATTTTGAATAATATTGTTTTGGTCTTTTCATTGAATTTTCCATTTCTCTAATGGCAACTGTCTTGGTGTCCATCGCCACCCTTTTATCCTATCACACACACTAGGGTATGCTTCCCCATAGACTAGGGATTTATACTTATAAATTTATTTTATTGTTATTATTCTTAGTTCCTAGATGCACTTAGGCCTAATACCACAAACTATAAATCTAATATCTTTATCATTAGCTATATGTGGAGGAGGAAAAACTAACATATGGGCTTGACCATTCTTGACAACCTCCCATATAGAGCCAATTAATTTCCTTGTCCTTAAACTATATATTTTATTGGGAGAAACTCAACGACATGAAAATTTGCAAGTATCTTTTTCCTTCCTTTCATTTTCATCTATTTTCTTCAAATATTTAGATTAAATATTCTCATTTGATTTATTTTTATTACCTAGAGAGTTGCTTGTTCGCTTTTATTTCTTTAGTATGTAGACAAAGCATGTATTATTAGGAAAAACCCATTTTCAAAGTTTTTGGTGCACTATCCATAGAGATGACAGCATGTCATGTAGATGTTTGCATGTTACACAGCCATCCTAGACAATGACTTCCATATTTCAAATCCAAGTTCCTTTCTTTTTGGTATTTACAATTCTCAAATCAACTTACCAATTCTATATTCCAACTTCCTATAAATTAGCATTCGTATAACCCAAATCATATGTAATATAATGTAAAAGATAAGTGTAGCTTTATTTTTTATTACACTTGTTTCCTCTTCTACTTTACCAAAATTTTCCTCAATCTCACTTAGCATCATTCTCATATTTTGTTTTTTGCCTTCAACTCCACGTATTTTATCATGTCCAATCTTATCATCACTTCTAATGTCATCACATTCTATATATATGTCACATGTTACTAAATTTGTACCTTTGGCAAGTGTTCTTTCTCCCTTACTTTCATTATCATCAATATTCAGATCCTCAAATCTATCCTCAAAAAGATTACTAACCTATTCATAGTTCATACATCTCACATCTTATTTGTTCATTGTGTCTTCCATAGAAATGTCTTGGTCCTCCCAATTATCCAATTCCTCACTTTCCTATGAGGAATGGTCTCCTATGTCTCCATTCTTTGTATATTCTCCTCCTTCACCTAAACTAATCTTTGGTTTCTATTCTCCTTCACTTCAAAGCTTGTCATTAGCTTTACAAGATTCTTATCCATGTGGGATATCATTTCCAACCTTTTTACAACCTCATCCTCCCAAAACTCATCTTGATCTTCTTCTAGTTCTAGAAAATCTTGGACTACCATTTCAAGATATCTTGCCACATATCCACACACTTTTATCCTTTTTTCTCCATTTTGAGTCACATCCAAATTAGTTTTCTTTACTTAGCTCTCTGCAACCTTTAAATTCTACTTCCTACTTCACTTAGCCTTAGATATAACAATTCAAATTTCTTTTCTAGGAGTATTTTCTTCATATTAGCAACCTTAGATGTAAAACTTGTTTCCTGCAATTTTTTCTCAAAATTCTTTCAAATTTTTTTGGCTCACCTTTCTTCCTAGTTGGGATCAAGTCTTAGAAAATTTTTAATGAGCAATAAACTTTGAAAAATCTAAGGTTCCCATTTCTCTAAGTCTTTTTTCTATTTTGTCAACAATTTTAAGTTGTATAGAACCTTGTTGGTGTTTACTCAAGTTTGTAAACCCCCTGAAACCTAGACAAGCCTTTATCTCAAGTATTCATTGATATTTTCCTTAGTTTCTAACTAACTAAGTCCCCAACAATTATTATTCTCTTCACTTGTATTTCTTTTGAAAGGTTTATGGATTTGCAAATCTCATGACAAATAAAGGCATCAGTGATTCTAAATGTTTGTGAACCTTAGAAATCTCTAACAAGGTTCATGATTAACTATAAACATTGATCATTATTACAAATGAAACAATGTTGGTGAGTTCATAGGTTTTCAAAACTACTAAAATGCTAACAAGTTTTCAAAAGAAATAAAAGAAACAAAGCTAACCCAAAATATTTTAGTTAGTTCTTAAGTTTGTGAAACCTTTAAAATATTGTTGGGACTTCATGAATAAAGAAGATAAAAAAAATTTGTCTCAACAAGTTTGCAAGTTCATGGAACCACTAAAATATAAATAAAAGTTTCAAAATATCTGTAAGTTCTAACAAGAAAGCTTATAAAGTTATAAGCCGACAAGTTCAAGATTTCTTAAAATCACTGACAAGGTTTGAAGGTTTCTAAAAATGCTCACAATTGTTGGAAAAAGGTACAATTCGTTAATCAAAACAAAAGGGGTGGCACATTTTAAAGTTTGAAAACCCTTCAAACTACTAATAGAGTTTGGCAAAGTGTAAAAATATTGATAAAGGGATAACAAGCTATAAAAGGGGTTTTCACAACTCATTCACAACTTCCCAATATTCAAACACTATAGGAGCTTTGTTGTCTGACCAAGTCCACACTGTCGTTGCAAATTTTACTCCAAATTTTCAACCAATATTCCTTTCATTGATCCCAATCTATGCTATGAGGTAGGTATAATGCTCTCCATAATTTTGTTTTACAAATTTCCCATATTTTCTTGGTTAATTTGAACCTACCATCTACATTATATTGAAAATGAATTTTCTCACAAGATTATTTAACCTATATATTCATGAACTACACCTATCCTAGCTACACCACATATGAAGATACAATCCTCTCTTACAGTCATTTGCCAAAACATTTTGCAAACCCTAGCTCATTTTATTTGGATTTTATTCATACCTAATAAAATAAAATTCAAGTACCAAGGTTATGAACATGCAACAATATCAGTTAAATCACTTATAAAAGTAGGAGATAGAAAATTAGGGTACATAAACTTAGATGAATTTTGGCACCATATGAGGAAAAATCCTAGGTTTCACATGATTAAGGTTGATTACAGAGTCTCTTAGGTTAAAATTGGCCTAGCCACATATGAAAATGATATTCATGACTTCTAAGTTGGTTGAAAGGATCGAGAAAGAAAAAACCAAGAGTAGTTGGAGGAGAATATTCATGTTCTAACCTCTTAAATTAATTCCATTGTAGACACATATGTCCAACCTCTAACTATATAATTGTCAACTCCTACTAACTCAGCCATAGGAGATGTAAGGAAACTATTGAAAAAATTAGTAAATATCAAGCATATGGAAAAGCAATTGAGTATTGGGTAAAACAAGTTATCCTTGATGGTCTCAACTTTATTGAAGAGGTATTGAAGTTATACTGAAAAACTAATGACAAGAAGAAAGAGCTAGATGCTGAGCTAAATGTAGCAAGAAAAAAGATGTCATATGACAAGGTGTCACCAGAGACATAGAAGAAATTACCAAATATAATGTCAAAATATTAGTCTCATAGAAGGTTTTTTCCAAAGCTAATGAATATGACGATGTGGCTTGGTCTAAAATCATAGAATGGAAAACTTATGATTTTGAATAAGACTATTTTTGAATTGAAGAAGCTAGAAAAATTATTTGGTCAAATTAAGTTTGATATTAGAGTAGATTGTTTATCTTTTGAAGTGGATATCTTGGGAGAAGATGATACAAAATTAGAATATGTTCATACAATTGAAGAAGCATGGGTCAATGCAATGACATGATCTTGGAGGAATTGTTCAGTAAAGTTATTTCGAATGCCAACACATTGAAGAATCTTGGGTCAATGTTGTCCATCCTAATTGGTTGCAATAAGGAGATTTTAACATTTCTTGAGTAGTCAAAAGAGGTAGATGAAACCTTGGCAACTTAGAACCTATGATTTCTCATCATCATCATCCCAAGCACTAAGTTAATTGCACCTATAGTCAAATAGTTCAAAATTTTCAAGGGTATATCATTAATAGAACAATAATATTTGCCCAAGTCTAAGGCTTCAGAAGAACATAATTCAAATCTAGAAAGAGGAAGACTAAGTTGTTTTTATTTTTTTCTATTTCTCTTTCAAAATTGTAAATTAAGTCACTTTTATATCACTTAATAAAGAAACTTTATGTTTATAACTTGAGGTTAGAAAAAGTATTAAACGTCTCTTAATGTATTGTTAAGTTATAATTTAAAAGTAGTTGAAAGGTAGCTATTGAAGGGAAGCCTAAATATACAAGGCTTATGAAAAAAGAAATGACTTTTTTATTCTATCGCATTGTACAATAACAAAGACTCTTTGTGCTCTTCATTTTTTATTTGAATAAAGAATGATATTGTTGGTCTATGTGCCTATGTTTTATTTGTTTATGCTATAGATCTTGTTTTTATGTTTAATTTACATCCTTTCCTTCAAAATGTTTCTATTTTGTGAAAAATACAAATAGTTTCATTCAATATATATGTTTAGCTTATGCAAACTTGGGATGTAATAATGGTTATTTTGTAGTATATGAGTATAAAAACCATACATAAATAAGCCTTTCTTATGTTGAAGGTTAGATTCTATCTTTCAAACCCTAGTTGTACATATTTATTAAAATCAATTTTTAAAGAGGAATAAATCTTTGTATTGGTTCCCGCCTTAACCTAAAAATGTATTTTATTCTTTTCTAGAAAACCTAGAGTCTTGGCCTCATATAAACCATACCTAGGGTTTCCTCTTTTTCTTTAGGATTTTGTTGGTTGTGCCTTTCTTACATTTTGGTTAAAAGAGTAACCCTTGAAAATTAAAACTTATTATACAAGGGAGTTGCCCCACTCAAACATAGAGTAATATAGTTAACCCAGTAATGACCTATCTAACTGTTGTAACCTTGTTGCTGCCCATTGGGTGAGTCAAGGCTATTTTTAAAGTGAATAAATACAATGGAAAATCTATTTACCAATAGAACTCACATATATTCCTTTCATCTTCAAATCAAATAAAAAAATACTTACAACTTTCCTCAAATTTAATGTTTTATCCACTCACTTGGTATATCCACTAAAATTTTTGATAGCTTGCCTCTCTAGTCAGTGATCTATCTACCTTGCTCACAAGTCTTCCTCACCTATCACACTCACTCCATGTATGCTACTACAAAACTACCTCATTAGCAGTGTTCTATCTAAAGGGCAACCTCTTTTACTCCATTTCCTTGTACAAATTACCTCATGATTCATGATCTATTTTGTCCAACTTCTCAACTTTTCTCTTTCACAAACTGGTTGCTAAATACCTTTTTTTTTGGTGATCCTCTTACAAACCCTTGTGATTGCCTCACACTCTATTGGTTAATAGATTTGTGACTTAAATTTTATGTTCTTTCGCCCACACAAATGACAACTGTACTGATAGTTGAGGAAATTGCAATGGTATGTGCAATGACTCTCTACTTATTTCACAAGGTGCAACTACCTTCAAATGATATGCAATGAATAAAAATATAGGGTATGCTTTTAACCCGAAAGTAGAAAAGGAAAAACTAACAACCATGCATAACCATGGCATAGTTGCAATTGATTAATTTAGAGTGAATAGGATGCAAATAAATGACACAAAGTTCAACAATAAACCCTATCAACAGATGAGTTAATCTAAATTCAAAGCCTCAGAAATAAATACATACACAATCTAGTATAATAGATAAAACATTGAAGAGTAATTACAAAGATGCACAGGTCATTTGCAATCAAAAGAAAACATCAATAAATTCACATATTAAAAAATATCCCCTATATTTCTCTAATGCAAAATATGAGTTCACAAACTCAACACCCATGTACAACAAAAATATGTTAAAAAGAAATCTAAGCTTCTCCCCTACTTTCCTTGTTCATGAACAGCTAGAAAAAGATCCCTTACCATGGAAAAAGATGAATTTTATATCTACCTTCCTTCATAACCATCTCTTGAAAAATAAGTTTTCCACTTTTGAAATGGCTCTTGATCTCCCTTCATATTACATTTAGAAAATAATTAACATAACCTAGGTTATGAATAAGGAGCCATTACATTAAACCACTAAAATGACTTAATTCATTAATGACAGAAAGAAACATATATCAATTTACTTAATGAACTTGGTTTATTAACTCTTGAGGTGTGATTCATAACACAGATTTAATCGCCATTCTCTAGTTCTGAAATGTCATAAAGGATTCATGAGGAAAATCCACCCTTCTAACAACTTTCAGGGTTTCCAAATGATATATGCTATCCTTTGTGAGATACTATTTGATAAATAAGGCTCCTCATTAGGACAATCTTCAAAAATATTTATCATCTCATGAACTTTGGTACTTTCCTCTTGTGTTGTCAATACCTTTAATTCATTTAAAATGAATAAACCTCAAATGTCTTCAAAAACAAGATATTTGAGGCATCCTCAATATCAACGAAATACTCAACTGCCTTGAGCTACAAAATCAACTTTAGTGTTCCTTGAATAGTTCCAAAGCATCAAGCCTCTATGTCTAAGTGAGATTCCCATGTTTCCTACTAAAGGTTGAAACTTGATGTAACTGCTGAAGAAACTAGTATCACATCTAATGCCTCTAGTCAACCATGTGTAGTGAAGCTGATGAGTGACAATGATAAATAACCAATCTTGAGTTCAGCATCAAAGTTTTCACACAATTTTGTTTTCTCAGTCTCCATAAGGCCATTGACATATGACTAGATGCTTTCCTCAGTTCAGGTCATGCAATGAATATACTAGATAACCAAATATTGTAGCTTCAAATTGAGCAATGCACTGACATCCACCTGTTTCTCACTACCATAATCAATCAATATCATACTAATAGTAATTTTGTTTGCCAGTGAAAACATAGATTTAATATAGCTTTCTCTTTTGTGTAAACCACTTATACCAACACCCTTATGCGCAGCTTGAATTATACTCCCACTGCTTGCGCCCATACTCAACCATCTTTCGATAGGATGGAGAAAGCTTAAGTTGTTCTTGAAGTTGATTGTAAACTAGTGTATCCTCCTCTAAACTCTTCTATTCAGTTTCTAGCCTATATATTTGTTCACAAATCCAATCAAATGTAGATTTATCTGCCTTTACCTAAAGTGACTTCACAATTGTAAACTTACATTGAATGGTTTCAGAATTATGTTGTAGCACAACTTAAGCCTCTGTCAGGTAGTTGTTAAAGAAACCAACCTATATATGGTTTGTATTTATTGCATTCCTTAAGTCCACAATTCATCAAGGCATTCTGTCAAACATTTTGTGGGCTTTGTCTTCCACATTTCCATATATGTCAATCAGAGCATTGGTCTATTTATACTTATCATTCAACCTACAATTCACATAAGGTGCACATACTGAAGAGAGATTTACATTCTCATCGATACCACAAGTGCACGTAACAACCCTCCCTATTGTCCTATGGAGAGTTGGTGGAAGGAGAAATAGGAGTTGGCTGCCGAGCTATAGGAGTGATTTGATATCAATACATCACTCGTTGGTATGAGAAGAAAAATCTATGTGGGGGCATAAAGAAAGTCAGTTTTTATTTTTTATTTAAAACTCTTATCATGCCATGGTCGATGGCCCTTTGAGAGGTGGGTGAGGGTGTTAAATGCAAAAAAAAGATCTATGAGGGCAGCATAGGAATGGGAATAGAGGAAGTAAATACTGCCAGAAAATATCTGGTAGTACAGAAGAAATATATGGGCGTTGTGTGAGAAATTTATGTTGGGAGAGAGGAAAGTCAATGCATGATGGGCAGAGGCTCTTAAAAACAAAGGTCAAGGAGAACAAAAAAAGAAAAGGAAAAAATAGTGAGAGAGAACAGGAGACAGGGAAAGAAAATGCAGGTAGGGAGAAAGCATAGGAGAAAGGCAAATAACCCAGGCAAGCATATTGATTTGCAAGATTAGAGGTGCACTAAAGTGGGGTGCGAGTGGTTAAGAGGTATTTACCTCATTTCTTTGTCTTTCCAACACAAAAACTATGATCTAGTTGTTGCGTTTGAAGGAAATCTACACAGATTTGTTCCAACGCAAGACATTTACATTGTCTCTTTCCCTGAATTTATTTCTTTTACATGCAAAACTCTTCTTTAATTCATTGGATTAGAAGGTTTCCTAGGATTGATTGTGTGGTTTCTATTTAAAAATTGTGGGTAATGTGGGTTCGATCTTATTGAGTTTATAATGAGAACGGTCATACAAAAATTGGGTTGCCAAACTCTATTTTTTTAAAACTCCATATAAGGACTGTGTTGGGACAATATTTGCATGATAGTTTTGAATTTAGTATGATATCTGCCCTTGTTTAATTTGTAAGGGGCATTGGTAGGTTTTATGAGGTTTGGCCTTACGCCAACCAATTACTTTTGCCTAAAAGTCTTTAAAATTTCTGAAAACCAACTATAGTCGCCCTTGCTGGAAAATTCTATAGATTGTTAAACAAATCCATTTTTATGATATCTTGTAGTCATTGCAATCTCTGGGCATGCTGTCAAACAGTTCATATGCATTGTCTATGCTTTCACATTTTGTATACATGTCTACCTGGGCAGTCGCAACTACATCTCATAAAATTCCTCTGTCCTTTATGCTTTAACAGATGTCCTTAACCTATTCCAAAGTTCCCAATTCATCACAGGTAGGACGTTAACAAAGGTTATGGAATTTGGCTTTACGCCTGCCAATTGCATTTTCCTGAAAGTTTTTAAAGCCAGCAAATCCATTTTGTGCATATCCTACGATTATTGTAGTCTATGTGACCTCACTCCTTCTAGGATTTTATCAAATAGTTCACGTGCGTATTCTATGCTTCCACATTATGCGAACATGTCTACCAGGGCACTTACAACTACAACATCTTACAAAATCCCCCCTTCCATTATGTTTTGATGGATATTCCTTCATTGTTGCTAGAAATCTAACATGGTGCACATTATTATAGTGCAAGCCTAGTTTATAGATTGCTTCATTTAGCATCAGCAATAATTAACCACAAAAAAATTGTCCTTGTTTAAAATGGTGGAAATGATTCACCTCTTTCACAATAATTTGTCCTACAATCAACCTTGGAGACAAGTTTTGTTGCAGTATGGCAATCAACACATACTCGAAGGTTTTTAACAACTCTAACCGTTATTCTGTGGGGTACATTTATAAAATCAAATGCAATTGCCCATAGGTTCCATATGAGGGCAGAGAATTTTATTTATTTCCTCTTTATTTTGCAGCATTAATAAATGTCATGAATTTAGAAGATTCTATGTTGTTTATACTTTTCCTTGTTGTACTTTGAGATTGGATTCATTTTATTATGTGTTTACTCGCTGGTTCGTGATATGCGAATGTTTAAATTATCATTGAATCTAGTTGTGAAGGATGTCGGGGAAGGTTGTTTTGTTTATCTTTCTTATGTTTTCATTGTTTCGCATTTCCTCATTTTTGGGATGGATGGGTTGATCTTAGGTCTAGGTAATTAGAGTGGTCTTATGGAGTGGCTCTCTACAAGCTTGGGGCCCATAAGTGGTTGCTAGGAGAACTAGTAGCAGATTTTTATTAATAAGTATAACTAAATGAAAACATTGGCGTAAAAACATTAATAAGATAATTAGTCCTCATGCATGGCCTTGAGCACTTGTGAAGGCTAAGGATGCAACGAGAAGGCCTATCTATCTACAGGGCGTCAAGTCATCCATTTGCAGGTTGTGGATTCAAGAACAATTGAGTCTCCTCATCTGTATGAGAGGTGTACTTGGTTCTGTGCAGTGTCATCCCTTCGAGCACGCATGATGACACTCCATCTTATTACACTCTAGTATCTAGTACCTTAGCATTCATGAGTAGTACTTAACCTATGACCTAGATGAGTACCTCTATGTTACGACTTTGGTTTTATACATTGTTCTCTGTATCTACTCTGTGATTGATGTGAGTGTTGGCCATCTTGTATCCCCTTGTTGTTGTTCTTTTGTTTGGGCCTTGTGACTATCTCTGAGTATGATGGGGTGGTCTCTTATGAGTCCACATGGTTGGGAGGCGTTTCCACCGCCATTAGGGACTGGCGAATAGGTTTTGGAGCACCAGTGGAGATGTTCACTCTCTCTGTTACTTCATTCAGTCATTGTACCCATTCAGTCCTTATATCATATTCAGGACTATGTTATTGTACTTGTATCATATTTTGGAATATATCATTGTAATTGTATATGCAGTTATGTAATTATACTCTCTTAAAAGAGAAGTTGTAATCATTGAATTTAATGAGAAGAAATGAGATGCTTTCATATTTGGTTTACGGATTCCGGTGTGGGCATCAGATCTACTTGTACTATGTTGTTATGGATTCATGTTTATATCAGATATGGGATTAGGAACATTTGCTTTGGTGTTTAAGATGAACATAGTTTTTTTAATGTTTCCTCTGGAGAGTGAATTAGTCCTCTCTTTTGGGTTGCGCATTCAGCCATACTTGGCCATGAATGTTATTGATCTATTGAATCGGCAACTGAATCTATGTATGTTGTCTACTTATGTCAAAAAAAATATTTTGTTTCTCTTTTCACTCTTACCCTTCGGGGGTTACATAGCGGGATGTTGCAGTACATGCTTCCCTTCCTCTTACCTACACATCCTTGCTACTACTAGCATTCAATACAACCTGTAAACCTAATGCATCATATAGCTCCTCATGTTTATGACCATCCTTTGGAAGTTTCTTCATTGTGGTAAATTGACTTTTTTATCGGCCTTGTATGGAGATACCAAATGAAGATTTATGCATGGACAGGTTCATCATTTAATTAAGGATGCTCTCTAATTACTATAGATACAAAGAAGTGATCTATATCAATATGAATAATAGCATGACTATCAACAACTCTGAAGTAGATCTTATAATAGAAGTGTCTGCTAGTCATCGATGATCATCAACAACAATCTTCCATCCAAATGCCAAATAATAGACCATAGTAATAGTAGAAAAAATGATGAATGCTATTTGGAAGACATTATACTTATAAAGGTACTTGATCTACCATGCAAGGATTCTAGAGTATGACCAAATATTTCTTGAGCAATAGTTGCTTATACATTAATAGAAAAAACTATGGCACATAATTGAATAACACTGATTGAAGAGGGAAGAATAAGTCATGATCTAAATATGCCTTATTACCAAGAGATTTACTTTTCATTCCTTCTATTCTCAATGCACTTGGCTGCCTTGGTGGCACATAATACCTCATGAAAAGAGAAGAACAAACAACACTGAGAGAAGAAGTAGCCATGGCGACCCCTACAATTGCCTTATTTTGTTTACTTTTCCATGGGGTGGCCATTCTACTATGACAGATTCAATACCAACCTCCTTTGCTTCCACAAAGGGTATTTTTTTTCTTAGTGCTAAAGTGTGCTTCTTCATTCCACTCTGAAACTATAATATGCCTTCTGTATTGTCAAAGACCATGTGATCATATTCCCTTTGAGACATCTAAGACTATGAGAATTAATTGTTTTATCTCTCTATGTATATACCAATGCGTTGGCTCAAATCTCCCAATACATTTTGAATTATTGTTTGTATCCACATTCGTCTAGGCGGTACTTCTTTACCTTCTTATTTGCAGCATAGTTTAAATCTGAAACAAAAAAATTAAAAAAAAAACAACCTGTAACAGCAACGATTCTAGGGCTCGGGCCCTCCCTATTGGCATAGAACCATCGATCATCTTCAATATTCCTACAATTTGGGCATCCTATTATCTTTTTGGTCTCCTTCAACTCTTTACAGTCAATGGGAGCTGTAGTTTTAACCTTAGAAATTTCTGACAAAGAGAAGTTCAAAAACCTTTGACATCTTCGACAACAAAGGAGTCAGGAAATTGGCCATTTTATGAACTATTGAACAATGTTCAGAAACTTGTGAAACTACCGACAATGAGGAGTCATAGATATGTAGGGTTCAAGAACTAACCAAATGCCCGACAATAGGGGTCGGTAATTTATAAAGTTCAGGAACCAATGTATCCCCTAACAACAAGGAATCAGATATTCATAAAGTCCATAAAGTCTCTCTATAGGAATTTTCTCAAAGATTTTAGGGCCCCTGTAAATGCTTGACTTAGTAAAGTCATTTACTTTTTAAACAATAAGACTTTATAACTTCCTAATGTGGAAAATAAATAAATTCATCCCCAAAAATAGTGTATTTACTGATTTTGGAAAAATATATTAAACTCCATGACATTTTGTCAAAATTTTAATCTTGTGAGAATTTAGAAATGGGACCTTGAGATGAAAAATTCCATAACTTTCACATGACAGCTCCATTTTTTCTAAAATTTGGACAGGAAAATGTCTTGGTTTCTTCAAGTAAAACCCAGAAACCCTTTTAGCTCCAGTAGCCTGGGCGTCAAATTTTATCCTTATTTGCAAATCATCGGTGAAAAATGTAAAGTTTAAAATATTTCAAATGGTAAGGCAGTTTGACATGAAAACTAGTCAGATAGGGTAGAATGAAGTTAGGATCAATCCCATAAAAGGATTTTGTGCCATCTTGTACAAGTTTTCAAAATTAATTATTTTTGTGATTTTGGCATGCTATAGCATATGTGGATGTACTACAAGTTTGAATTTTCTTAGGTTCAAAATTCTGGGTAACAACAGACTCTAACTGGGGACAAGGACTGTAAAGGATGAAGCAAGGAATCTAGAATCTCAAGAATGGACCAGTACTTAAATCTATTGGGCAAGAGTTAAAGAGCATGGGGAAAAGGAGCAAGAGCAAGCTAAAAACAAGACAAAGCAAGAAATAACCTAACTATCAGCACAACAAAAACTCCTTTAATATGTACTTGGTTGGAAGACCCTACCTCCAATAACTCCATGTTGATCATGCAAATCCATTAATAGGATGGGAATAATAACTACCTGTGTGGAAAATGGAAATGTACCCACGAAGCACTCATAGACTTAGAAGCCATCCGATGACCATAAGCATAAATATGAAACTCACGCGGCAAGAGAACTTCTTGAGTATTATATCAGGACCAAACAACCATTTAGCATCATAGACCTCAGAAACTTCTCCAACATTTTCCTACATTTCACCAGCTGTTACCTCATGCACTGTGATAGACAAATTGTTATCCCATGCCTGAAAATGATTAGTTGAATCATTAGAAAACCAATCATCAGCTATACGTGTCTCATGCAAAATTGGAAGTGGATCAAGCTAAAAGTTCACATTACAAACAATATTTTTATGTGGTTTAAAATCATCCCCAACTAGAACAATATCCTCTTTCTCTGTAAGATTTGACTCAAGAATTTCATGATACACTTCATCATTCCTATCTATAACCTACATATTAGACATGACAACCTCTTCTACACATAGAAATTCATCCTCACATGCATCAAGAGGCACCAATTCAGAATATAAACAATATGAGGTTCAGCACATTTGTCTATTTGATCACTTTCATCAAAGCTATCATGACTACTTATAACGACATCTTCCAATTTTAGTTTAAAAATTTTGGCATCCAAATTTTCAAAATGAAAGGATTCAAAGATAAAATCATTTTTGACCTCTTTTTGTAGCCATACTTTTGTATCATATTGCTTAGGAAACTTGAAGACTTCATATTTAGCTTGCATGCACTTCAGAAAAAAGATATACAACAGCTCATCTTCATGTTGTGTAGCCTCAAGTTGCTCTTCATTGATGTTAAAAGTGAATGCTTCCATCTTTGTGATAGACAAGGATGACAAAACAACACCATTTACATTCTCCTCTTTACAATTTGCATCATGGAATGATTGTTCATCTTCTTCATCACTTGAGGGACTTTCTGGTTCATTATTATCTTCTTCATAATGCAACATATAAGCTTCAATCCTTCTATTCACATGAGGCTTAATTTCTACATTGCTTACCTCATCTCTAGAAAAATGCTTTGTGTCAAAAATAGTGAGATTGAGGTATTCAACAGAAGGAGGTTCATGACTAGCATTATTTATAACTTGATTTCCTTTCCAAAACCACTTAAAATCAAATCATCTTCAATTTTTATAGCCTCTCATGGAACTTCAATGTCATTTACTTTACTCTGTTTCAAGAAAAACTAAACATCTAGATGCAATGAAGAAATAAAAGTTCAATGTTGGAGTTGCTTACTCAGTTGAATGAAGGTAGGAATCCTTTTGAATAGCATGTTGAACCTATCCACAAAATCCCTGATGGGTTCACCTTCTTTCTTTTGTATATTGAAGAATTTACACAATAAAGCAGCTTCATCAACATGACCTTTATATCTTCCCAAGAACTTATTCTTCAATGAGTTCTAGTTAGTAATGTACTTTTCGTCCAAATACTAAAATTGACTTGCTACATGCCCAATAAGAGATTCAGTGAATAATTAGATAAAAACATTTTCTTCACTTACTCCCAAAATTCCACATTCAACTGTTAATGCCAGGATGTGATCTTCTGCATCTTGAGAGTCTTCTCCACTGAATTTTGGAAAATATTTTCTTGATCCCTCAGGTAGAGATGAATACAGTGGCAAAGACAAAGGTCCAAAGTGATTCCCCCATGGTTGAGAAGAAATCAATGCCATCATGCAAATCTGAAAAATAAATCAGTAGAGATGTTCACTGGAATGGAATGATTTTAAGTATTTTTCACTTCGTAGAGTTGCCAACCTCCATCGTCGGGGAGCTACCTTTAAATTTATGAGAAAAGAAGACACTAGTACTTTGATTCTTTCCCTAATAGAGTCACTAAAAATCTATTGGTTAACAGATTTGTCACTTAAACTTTATGCTCTTTTGCCCACAAAAATGACAACTGTACTAATAGTTTCAAGTCAATTGCAATGGTATGTGGAATGACTCTTCTTATTTTACAAGGCACATATATCTTCAAATGATATTCAATGAATGCAAATATAGAGTATGCTTTTAACCCAAAAGCAGAAAAGGAAAAACTAACAGCCATGCATAATCATGACACAGTTGTGATTGATTAATTTTGGGCAAAGAGGATGCAAATAAACGTCAAAAACTTCATTTATTCCACACCCACGATCAATAGTCAAGAAAAGAATGAACAATAAACCCTTTCAACATATGAGTTAATCTGAATTCAAAGCCTTAGAAATAAACACACACACAATCTGGTATAACAGATAAAACATTGAAGAGCAATTACAAAGATGCATAGGTCATTTGCAATCAAAAGAAAACATCAATAAATTCACAGATTTAGAAATATCTCCTTTATTTCTCCAATGCAAAATATGAGTTCACAGACTCAACATCCCTATACAAAAAAACTATATTGAAAAGAAAGCTAAGCTGCTCCCCTACTTCCCCTATTCACGAATAGCTAGAAAAAGATGCCTTACAATGGCAAAAGGTGAATTTTATATCTTCCCTCCTTCGTAACCGTCTCTTGAAAAATAAGTTTTTAAAGAAACTCCCTTCCTCTTTCCTATAACTTCTTTTGAAATGGCTCTTGATCTCCCTTCATATTACATTTAGAAAATCATTAACATCACCTAAGTTATGAATAAGGAGCCATTACATTTAGCCATTAAAATAACTTAATTCATTAATGAGGGAAAGCAACATATATCAATTTACTTAATGAACTTGGTTTATTAAATCTTGAGGTGTGATTCATAACACAGATTTAATCGCCTTTCGCTAGTTCCAACAAGTCAAAAAGGCTTCATGAGGAACATTCACCCTTCTAACAACTTTCATGGGTTTCCAAATGACATATGCTATCCTTTGTGAGATACTATTTGATAAATAAGGCTCCTCATTAGGACAATCTTCAAAAATCTTTGTCATCTTATGAACTTTGGTACTTTCCTCTTGTGCTATCAAGACCTTTAATTCATATAAAATGAATAAACTTGAAATGTCTTAAAAAATAAGATATTTGAGGCATCCTCAATATCAATGAAATACTCAACTGCCCTGAGATGCCAAATCAACTTTAGTGTTCCCTAAGTAGTTCCAAAGCATCAAGCCTCTGTGTTTGAGTGAGATTCCCATGATTCTTGCTAAAGGTTGAAACTTGATGTAACTACTAAAGAAACTAGTATCACATCACCATGTGTAGTGAAGTTGATGAGTGACAATGATAAACAACCAATCTTTAGTTTAGCACCAAAGTTTTCACACAATTTTGTTTTCTCAGCCTCCGTAAGGCCATTGCCATATGACTAGATGTTTTCCTTAGTTTGGGTCGTGCAATGAATATACTAGATAACCAAAGATTGAAGCTTCAAATTGAGCAATTCACTGACATCCGCCTATTTCTCACTATCTTAATCAATCAATATCTGTAACAACCCTATGTTGACCAAATCTATGTTTTGTGAGGGGTTCGTGGCATATGAGATGGCAAGAAAATATCTATTTTTGGTGGAAAATTAAAGGCCTTGCAGGGAGCGACTGTAGAGTTAGTTAATACAAGAGGAAGAAATATCTGTCAAGTGGGTGACTGATGGAGGGAGGATAAGAATCCAAGAAAATATTTGATCGAGATGGGGAGTCAATAGATGATGGGAAGAGGCTCTTAAAAACAAAAAGAAGTAGAAAAGAATAGAGGACCCAAAAAAAATGAGGGGCTGAGGGAAAATGAAAAGAAAATCTCTCAGGCAAGCACATCAGATTGCAAGAGGAGGTGTACTGCAGTGTAAGGGGAGTGTGAGTGGTAAAGAGTATTTACCTCTAATCATTATTTTTCCAGTAAAAAAAAAGAGTCTGATTGCTGCATACTTCAGTAAGTTCAGGAAAAATGAAACCTATTCACTGCAAGCTAGGAATATATGGTAGAATTCATTTCATTACAAGATTATGTTATTTTATGTTATTCTTTAAGGATCATGTGACTTGTCAAGGCCTCCACGGTTGCTTATAGGTCTACCAAAGCATTTCCAACTATATTATCTGATAGAAAACTCTTTCCACTATGCCTTAATGGATATCCATACCCTATTCCATCGCTCCCACTTTGGCACCAGTAGTGAGGATGTTGGCCAAGGTCATGGAGTCTGGCTTTACAGTCGTCAGTTGCTTTGCTTGAAGGTTTCTAAAGCCTTTTCTACAAATCCATTTTGTGCACGTCCTGCAACAATGGAATTGCCTGAGACCACATTTCTTGAGTCATTTGTCAAACAGCTCACGTGCTTCATCTCTGCTGCCCCATCTTGGCGCAGGCAGCGTGGGTACTGGCAAAGGTTAGGAAATTGGGCTTTAATCCTACCAATAGCATTTGCTTCAAAGTTTCTATAGACTTTTCAACAAATCCATTATGTTCATACCTTGCAATTTATGTGGTCCATGTGACCGCATTCTTGAGGCATACTACCAAATAGATCATGCCTTGTCCATGCTTCAACTCTTTGCACACATGTATACCAGGCACTTGCAGCTACAACATCTACATGTGTTGTGTATTAAAATTGGTCACATAAACCCTATTTGGGAAAAATCTGCAACCCAAGGATCCAAGGGAACTACTGTAATGGGAAAAAAATTACTATTTCCTTTATGTCAGCCTTTTCAATATTTTATTATGTTATTATCTTAAACATACCTATTTTTTCGTTATGTTAAAAGTGGTAGACAATATGCAAAATAGGCTGTGAGAAGACTTGCAATTTCTCTTGCCGTGCTTTTTCTATTATATGTGCATACCTTGTGAATCGCGATCAAATTGGGGCCACTCGAGTTATTACACAACTGATCTAACTAGCAAAAGGCCATTTTCAACAAATTACACTGCCATCTAGAGTTTGGGTCTTGTATTTCATATTTTTCATTTTTTTTAAGTTTAAATTTATAACTTAGTGTTTTAGTCTTTTTGTATGCCTCATTTAGTCAAACAAGATGAGCAAGGTCTAGGCATTAGAGTGGTCATCTGGAGTGGCTCTCTACGGGCCCGAGGCCCATAAGTGGCTACCAGGGGAACTAGTAGTAGAGTTATAGTAACAAGTGATAACTAAAACTAAAACATTGGGGCAAAAACACTAATAAGATAATTAAACCTCGTGCATGGCCTTGAGCGCTTGTAAAGGCTAAGGATGCAATGAGAAGGCCTATCCATCTGCGGGGCGTCGAGTCATCCATCTACGGGGCATGGATTCAGGTACAATTGAGTCTCCTCGTCTGTATGAGAGGTACTTGGTCCCGTGTGTGCCATCCCTTCGAGCACACATGATGACACTCCATATGATTACACTCTAGTATTTAGCACCTTAGTGGTCATGAGTAGTACTTGACTTATGACTTAGATGAGTACACCTATATTATGACTTTGACTGTAAGCATTCTTCTCTGTGTTTGCTCTGTGTCTGATGTGAGTGCTAGCCATCTTGTATCCCCTTGTTGTTGTTCATCTGTTTGGGGCTTGTGACTATCTCTAAGCATGGTGGGGTGGTCTCTTAGGAGTCCACATGGTTGGGAGGAATTGCCACCACCATTGGGGACCGACGAAAAGGTTTTGGAGCACCAGTTGGAGATGATCTCTTTTCCCATTACTTCATTCAGTTATTGTAACCATTTAGTCCTTGTATCATACTTAGGACTAAGTTATTATACTTTTATCATATTCTGCAATATATCATTGTAATTGTATATGTAGTTACGTAATTGAACTCTCTTAGGAGAGAAGTTGTAATCATTGTATTTAATGAGAAGAAATGTGATGTTCCTTTATTGCTTTACGGATTCCGGTGTGGGTATCGGATCTGACTGTATTTTATGCTTATGGATTCATGTTTTTATCAAATGGGATTAGGAACATTTGCTTTGGTGTTTAAAATGAATGCTATCGATCTATTATATTGGCAACCGAATGTGTGTGTTGTCTACTTATGTAAAAAAAAAAATTATCTTTTCCCCTTTTGGCTCTTACCCTTCAGTGTTACGTAGTAGGATGTTACATCTAGTATCAAAGCCCATGTTCACACACTGGGAGCTCTAGTGTATCTAAGCCTTCTATATTTTGTTGTGTTTGACATGTGTGGGATGAGCTTGTTATATTATTCTATAGTCATGTTGTTATGCTTTCATGCCTTAGTATGGTGCTTAGGTCGTCTTTGTGATGATCTATTTTGATGTGTTCTTTGTTCCTTTAGGATGCCTCCTAGGGGTAGAGCCAAAGGTAGAATTAGAGGTATAGCCACTATTCTTCAACGTAGCACCCAGCATGATGCCAATCAGGGAAATCAGGGCAATCAGGGTGAGTGTCAAGAGGAACCACATATTGAGAATCAAGCTGAAGGGCTTGGGGGTGCTCATGTTTTAACTATTTTACAGTAGATTTTAGACTGATTAGGACCTTGTCATGAGGTATCTCATAAGGTAGAGTCACACCCTTCTCATCAGGATGGTTAGGATGCTGGAGCTGAGCGTGAGCGTTCTCGTAGTCCAGATCATTAGAGAGTGGTTGTTGTGAGGGATAGGGTGGATGGAGATAGTGTTACTGTAGGTCATATGAGGGATCTTCTTAGGGCTCATCCCCCTACTTTTGATGGTTCTAGTACAGGTACCGAGGCAGAGACTTGGTTGATTGATCTCGATCGATGATTTGTTATGCATCCTTATAGTAGCAATACTAGAGCTCGATGTGCCATTATGCATCTCAAAGGTTTTGCATCTACATGGTGGAGAGTAGAGGAGTAGAAGCTTCACCTAGATATTGCTTCTGTGTCATGGGGACTATTCTTAGAGAGGTTCCATGTACGATTTCTTTCAGACTACTATCGACAGAGATGTGCTGATGAGTTCCATGAACTTCGTCAATTAACTATGACTGTAGATCAGTATGAGCACAACTTCTTTGAGCTGAAACATTATGCTAGCATTTTTTATGATGAGCCGATGTTAGTACAGCATTTCATCAGGGGATTGAATGCTCGTATCAGTGGTGGTGTCCATGTGTTTGAGCCGAAGACCTTAGAGGTTGCTGTGGAGAAGGCGAGGTTGATAGAGGATAATTTGACTAGAGGTTTTGGTGGTCAGGCAGGTGTTCAGATTGGTAGTGCCCCTCCTTTAGAATCAATTGCTCGAGGTACACACTCTCAGGGACCTGGACTATCTAGATCTCATACTGCACCTCCTAGACACAGTCAGCGACAGAGGCATAGGCTTGCTTAGTCTTAGCAGTGTGGGTAGAATCTTTGTACTCCATTTGCTAGAGATTGTTCACATCATCGCTATCAGAGTAGGCAGCAAAGTGGTCCGTCATAGAGTTTTCAAAGTGCATAGCAGAGTTCTAGGGATGGTGGATCACAGTAGTCATGTGCACCATTTTTAAGCTGAGGTTCTGGTAGGGGTGGTTGTTATGGTTGTGGGTAGCATGGTCATATAGCTGCTCAATGTCCTCAGAGATCAGTGGCTGGAGATAGTCAGAGAGAGGCTACTTCAGAGCCTATAGTAGGTGATGCTGGTAGATCACATAGAGTTTTTGCAGCGGTTGATAACCATCAAGCTGAGCATCAAGGCACCATAGTCGAGTATTCAAGTGTGTTATGTGGGATTACCACATCTGTCTTGTTTGATTCAGGAGCTTCAGATTCTTTCATTTCTCCTTCTCTCGTGGAGCATTGTGGACTCGTTGTGGCAAGGCAAGATGTTGGTTAGCAGGTTGAGTTAGCTACTAGATCCAAGGTGGCTGTAGACTCCCTTGTTCGTGGTTGTGTGTTGGATTTGGGCACCTTCACTACCATAGTGGATCTCCGTGTGTTACCTTTGGGGTCCTACGAGATTGTTTTAGCATGGATTGGTTGGAGACCCACCTAGCCAGTATAGATTGTTGGCGTAAGTCGGTTCAGTGGGTTGATGATGTTGGAGAGTGTGTTGAGTTAGTTGGGGTTTAGAGACCCATTTCTCTCCGTGTGATTTCAGCTACGTAGCTGAAGCGTGCCATGCGGAAAGGTTGTTAATTATTCACTATTTCAGTTAGTGATCTTGCTAAGGGTGGGATTCAAGAGGTATCGCTTTATGATCATCCTATTCTTCAGGAGTTTGCAGATGTCATTCTGAGTGATATTCCAGGTATGCCGCCTAAGTGTGACATAGACTTCCGTATCGATCTCATTCCTAGGATGGAGCCTATTTCTCGGGCACCATATCGCATGACTACTCAGGAGTTGGGTGAGTTGCAGTTGCAGTTAGAGGAGTTACTGGGGAAGGGTTTCATTCATCCTAGTGTATCCCCTTGGGGAGCACCTATCATCTTTGTGAAGAAGAAAGATGAATCTCTTCGCTTGTGCATTAATTATCACCAATTGAACAAAGTGATGGTGAAAAATTGATACCCATTACCTCGGATAGATGATTTGTTCGATCAGATGAGGGGACCCAAGGTGTTCTCTAAGATAGATCTGAAGTCAGGATACCATCAGCTTTGTATTCATGAGGTAGACATTCATTGGATAGCATTTCGCACATGCTATGGGCATTATGAGTTCACGTTTGTCCCTTTTGGGTTGACCGATGCTCCCTCAGTTTTCATGAGTTTGATGAATGGGGTGTTTCGCACTTATCTTGACTAGTTTGTTCTCGTGTTCCTTCATGATATTTTGATTTATTTGAGGACTATGGAAGAGCATGAAGGCCATTTGCGGCAAGTGTTACAGTGCTTGCAAGATAATTAGTTGTTTGGCAATTTGGCCAAGTGTGAGTTCTTCCAGACTGAGGTGAGATATTTGGGCCACATCATCGTAGGAAAGGGTATTTTAGTGGATCCTTCTAAGATTCAGGCTATTGTGGATTGGCCAGCACCAACGAATGTGACCGAGGTTTGCAGTTTCATGGGATTGGTGGGTTACTATCGCTGATTTGTGAAAGATTTCTCTCAGGTTGCCCATCCCATCACTTCTCTTCAGCGGAAAGGGAAGAAGTTTGTGTGGTCAAATCAGTGTGAGTCAGCATTTCAGGCTCTTAAGGAGTGGCTAACTAGTGCACCTATCCTGGTAGTGCCAGATCTTACAGGTGATTTTGTAGTGTGGACCGATGCTTCATTCGAGGGTGTGGGGGTAGTTCTCATGCAAGAGGGATGAGTGATTGCATATGAGTCCCGTAAGCTCAAGGATCATGAGCTGAACTACCCCACCCATGATTTGGAGTTAGCAGCTGTCATCCAGCGCTTGTGCGTTGGAGACATTTCCTTTTTGGACATCAGTTTGAGTTGCATAGTGATCATCGCAGTTTGCAGTATATCTTCACTCAACCGAATATGAATGCTTGGTAGCGCCGTTGGATGGAGTTCCTCTATGAGTATGACTTCGAGGTTCACTACATTTAGGGTAAGGAGAATGTTGTTGCGGATGCCTTGAGCAAGAGGAGACATGAGATTTTACTTTTGTCTCTTGGAGTGGATTTGTAGAGCCGTATTTTGGAGTCACTTCCTAGTGATACTTGGTATCAGGAGGTGAGAGTAGAGATTGAGTCTAGGAGAGTCCTTTAGGGCAGGTTTGCCAGTTTCTCACTCGAGCCTGATGGACTTTTATGACATCTTGGTCATATTTATGTTCCAGATTCTAGTGATCTTTGTTCCTTGGTTTTATTAGAAGCCCATCGTGCACCCTATTCAACTCATCTAGGTGTCACAAAGATGCATGCCAATCTTTGACAGTTGTATTATTGGGTAGCTTTGCGATGAGATATTGTCTATTTTTTGGCTCAATGTCTTGAGTGCTAGTGGGTGAAGGCAGAGCATCAGTACCCAACAGGATTGTTGCAGCCTCATTCCATCCCTGGATGGAAGTGGGATACGATATCTCTAGATTTCACAGTGGGGCTACCTATGTCTTCGCATCATCATGATGCTATTATGGTCACAGTGGACAAGTTGTCCAAGGTGGCACACTTTTCACCCATGAGATCTTCCTACACTGCAGCGTCCATAGCTCGAGTGTTTATGGAGGATATTGTGCGTCTGCATGGTATTCCTCATAGGATCATTTCTGATCGTGATCCAGTGTTCAGTTCAACTTTGTGGACTTCTCTTCAGCATGCTTTGGGAGCTCAGCTTAATTTTAGCTCTGCATACCATCCTGAGACTGATAGACAAACAAAGCGGGTTAATCAGGTCTTAGAGGATATGCTTTGAATGTACGTTATGGATCAGCAGTCTCGTTGGGAAGACTATTTGTACCTAGTTGAGTTTTCTTATAACAATGGGTATCATAGTTCTCTCAGTATGTCTCCCTTCCAGGCCTTGTATGGTAGGCCATGTCGCACTCCGTTGAGTTGGGATCGCTTAGAGGACTAAGTTATTTTGGGTCCAGAGATGCTTCAGGATATGGAGCAGTAGGTAGTGTAGATCAAAGAGCAGTTGGCTACAGCTCGGGATCAGCAAAGGAAGTATGTCGATGCCCGTAGGTTGGATCACCACTTCTCAGTAGGTGACCGTGTGTTTTTGAGAGTTCGTTTGTGGAAGAGCCCCATCCATTATGGGAAAGGCTTGAAGCTGGCACCTCGTTTTGTTAGACCTTTTGAGATCCTTGGGAGGATTGGTCATATTGCCCATCGCCTTGCTTACCACTGAGTCTATCATGCATCCATGATGTGTTCCATGTTTCAGTTCTTAGATAGTATATTCCTGATGTGACCCATGTTCTTGATTGGACTGCTTTGCAGGTTGAGGTAGACGGGCAACTTTCTTTGGAACCCGTATGCATCCTTCAGCATCGGAGGTTGATCCTCAGGGGTCGGGACATAGAGCAGGTAAGGGTCCAATGGGATCTTGATGGTGAGTCCTCAGCATCTTGCAAAGATGCGATGAGGATGAGAGACCTTTATCCATATCTTTTTGTATACTTCTAGGGGATGTAATGACCCCTGTGCTCATATTATGTTTTTCTTATCTTGATGGACTTGGATGACTATATACTTTATTTTTGGATTACGCATCTTGTTATTATTTTGTATTGGCACCAGTGATGTGCAATCTCAATACTTCTATGATGTGGACATTATTATTACTTATGATGGATTTCATGCTTACATGATTGATGTTGCTTCAGCTATATGATATATATATATGCATAGGTACCTTAACATGTACTTGGAGTTTTGCAGGTACTGAGTATCGACTCCACTTGGATTCACAGGCCTAAGCATACTCTTATTATCCCTGATGGTGGTTATTGGAGATAGTGATAGGCCCTATTCCATATACCCTAGCCCACTATACCCTGTTGTGCTCTATGTTGTTGCCTTATCATCTAGTTACCTAATAGTAATGTCCAGATTACCTTATAGTCATGTGTAGTTTGCCAGGGTGATGGTTGAGACTTTTCTCCTGGGCTTCCTTTGATTGTTTTGAGTTTCATGGGCTAGTGTGTGCTTTCGCTATGTATCTTAGCATTTTTAGGCTTCCAAGAGTAAGCCTAGTCCTAGGGGGGTAGGATGTAACAACCCTACGTTGACTGAATCTATGTTTTGTGAGGGAGTCGTGGCCTATGAGATTGCAAGAAAATATCTATTTTTGGTGGAAAATTAAAGGCTTTGCAGGGAGCGACCGTAGAGTTAGTTAATGAAAGAGGAAGAAATATCTGTCGAGTGGGTGACCGACGGAGGGAGGATAAGGATCTGAGAAAATATCTGATCGAGATGGGGAGTCAACGAAGGATGGGCAGAGGCTCTTAAAAACAAAAAGAAGTAGAAAAGAATGGAGGACCGAAAAAAAAAGAGGGGCTGACAGAAAATGAAAAGCAAATCTCTCAAGCAAGCACATTAGATTGCAAGAGGAGGTGCGCTGCAGTGTAAGGGGGAATGATCTGCCAGCTAAGGAAGGGGAGTGCGAGTGGTATAGAGGTATTTACCTCTGATCATTGTTTTTCCAATAAAAAAAAGAAAAAAAAGAGTCTAATTTCTACATACTTCAGTAAGCTTAGGAAAACCGAAACCCATTCACTACAAGCTATGAATATATGGTAGAATTCATTTCATTACAAGATTATGTTAGTTTATGTTATTCTTAAGTTTATGTTATTCTTAAGGATCACGTGCCTTGTCTAGGCCTCGACGGTTGCTTACAGGTCTATCAAAGCATTTCCAACTGTATTATCTGATAGAAAACTCTTTCCACTATGCCTTAATGGATATCCATACCCTGTTCCATCGCTCCCACTTTGGCATGAGTAGTGAGGATGCTGGCCAAGGTCATCGGGTCTGGGTTTATAGCCGTTAGTTGCTTTGCTTGAAGGTTTCTAAAGCCTTTTCTACAAATCCATTTTGTGCACATCCTGCAACCATGGAATTGCTTGAGACCACATTTCTTGAGTCATTTGTCAAACAGCTCATGTGCTTTGTCTCTACTACCCCATCTTGGCGCAGGCAGCGTGGGTGCTGGTAAAGGTTAGGAAATTGGGCTTTAAGCCTACAAATAGAATTTGCTTCAAAGTTTCCATAGACTTTTCAACAAATCCATTATGTTCATACCCTACAATTTCTGCAGTCCATGTGACCACATTCTTGAGGCATACTACCGAACAAATCATGCCTTGTCCATGCTTCAACTCTTTGCACACATGTATACTAGGCACTTGCAGCTACAACATATACATGTGTTGTGTATTAAAATTGGTCACATAAACCCTATTTGGGAAAAATCTGCAACCCAAGGATCTAAGGGAACTACTGTAATGGGAAAAAAATTACTATTTCGTTTATGTTAGCCTTTTCAATATTTTATTCTGTTATTATCTTAAACATTCCTATTATTTTCGTTATGTTAAAAGTGGTAGACAATATGCCAAATAGGCTGTGAGAAGACTTGCAATTTCTCTTGCCGTGCTTTTTCTATTATATGTGCATACCTTGTGAATCGTTATCAAATTGGGGTCACTGGAGTTATTACACAACTAATCTAACTGGCAAAAGGTCATTTTTAACAAAGTACACTGCCATCGAGAGTTTGGGTCTTGTATTTCATATTTTTTATTTTTTTTTAGTTTAAATTTATAACTCAGTGTTTTAGTCTTTTTGTATGCCTCGTTTAGTCAAACGAGATGAACAAGGTCTAGGCATTAGAGTGGTCATTTAGAGTGGCTCTCTATGAGCCCAGGGCCCGTAAGTGGCTGCCAGGGGAACTAGTAGTAGAGTTACAGTAACAAGTGATAACTAAAACTAAAACATTGGGGTGAAAACACTAATAAGATAATTAAACCTCGTGCATGGCCTTGAGCACTTATAAAGGCTAAGGATGCAATGAGAAGACCTTTCCATCTGCGGGGCGTGGATTTGGGCATGATTGAGTCTCCTCGTATGTATGAGAGGTACTTGGTCCCATGTGTGCCATCCCTTTGAGCACACATGATGACACTCCATATGATTACACTCTAGTATTTAGCACCTTAGTGGTCATGAGTAGTACCCGACTTATGACTTAGATGAGTACACCTATATTATGACTTTGACTGTAAGCACTATTCTCCGTGTCTGCTCTATATCTGATGTGAGTGCTGGCCATCTTGTATCCCCTTGTTGTTGTTCATCTGTTTGGGCCTTGTGACTATCTCCGAGCATGGTGGGGTGGTCTCTTAGGAGTCCACATGGTTGGGAGGCGTTGCCACCACCATTGGGGACTGGCGAACAGGTTTTGGAGCACCAGTTGGAGATGATCTCTTTTTCCATTACTTCATTCAGTTTTTGTAACCATTGAGTCCTTGTATCATACTCAGGACTAAGTTATTATACTTGTATCATATTCTGGAATATATCATTGTAATTGTATATGTAGTTACGTAATTGAACTCTCTTAGGAGAGAAGTTGTAATCATTGTATTTAATGAGAATAAATGTGATGTTCCTTTATTGCTTTATGGATTCCGGTGTGGGTATCGGATCCGGCTGTATTTTATGCTTATGGATTCATGTTTTTATCAGATGGGATTAGGAACATTTGCTTTGGTGTTTAAAATGAATGCTATAGATCTATTATATTGGCAACCGAATATGTGTGTTGTCTACTTATGTCAAAAAAAAAAATTATCTTGTCCCCTTTTGGCTCTTACCCTTCAGGGTTACGTAGCGGGAAGTTACATCATACTAATGGTAACTTTGTTTGCCAGTAAAAACATAGATTTATTATAGCTTTCTCCTTCGCCTAAACCACTTATACCAACACCCTTATGCACAGATTGAATTATACTCCCATTGTTAGCGCCCATACTCAACCATTTTTCGATAGGCTGGAGAAAGCTGAAGTTGTTCTTGAAGCTGATTGTAAACTACCGTATCCTCCTCTAATCTCCTGTTCAGTTTCTAGCCTGTATATTTGTCTAATCAAATGTAGATTTATCCGCCTTTGCTTAAAGTGACTTCGCAATTGTAAACTTGCATTGAATGGTTTCAGACTTCTGTTGTAGCGCAGTTTATGCCTCCGCTGGGCAGTTGGTGAAGCACCCAACCTATATATGCTTTGTAGTTATTGCATTCCTTAAGTCCACAATTCATCGAGGCATTCTGTCAAACATTTCGTGGGCTTTGTCTTCCACATTTGCATGTATGTCAATCAGAGCATTGGTCCGTTTATACTTATCATTCAACCTGCAATTCACATAAGGTGCACATACTGAAGGGAGATTTACATTCTTATAGATGCCACAAGTGCATGCTTCCCTTCCTCTCACCCGCACACCCTTGCCACTTCTAGCATTCAATACAACCTGTAAACCTAACATCATATAGCTCCTCTTGTTTACGACCATCCTTTGGAAGTCTCTTCATCATGCTAAATTGACTTTTGTATCGGCCTTGTATGGAAATACCAAATGAAGATTTATGCATGCACAGGTTCATCATTTAATTCAGGATGCTCTCTGATTACTACAGATACAAAGAAGCGATCTATATCAATATGAATAATAGCATGACTATCAACAACTCTGAAGTAGATCTTATAATAGAGGTGCCCGCTAGTCATCGATGATCGTCAACAACAATCTTCCATCCAAATGCCAAATAATAGACCATAGTAACAGCGGCAAAAATGATGAATGCTATTTGGAAGACATTATACTTGTAAAGGTACTTGATGCCACGCAAGGATTCCAGAGTGTGACCAAATATTTCCTGAGCAGCAGTTGCTTATGCATAAACAACAAATGCTGTGACGCAGAATTGAACAACACTGATTGAAGATGGAAGAATAAGTCATGATCTAAATCTGCCTTACTACCAAGAGATTCGCTTTTTATTCCTTCTATTCTAAGTGCACTTGGCTGCCTTGGTGGCACATAATACCTCATCAAAAGAGAAGAATAGACAACACTGAGACAAGAAGTAGCCATGCCAACCCCTCCAATTGTCTTATTTCTTTTACTTTTCCATGGGGTGGCACTTCTGTTGTGACAGATTCAATACCAACCTCCTTTGCTTCCACAAAGGGTCTTTTGTTTTCTTAGTGCTAAAGTGTGCTTCTTCATTCCGCTTTGAAACTATAATACGCCTTCTGTATTGTGAAAGACCATGTGATCATATTCCCTTTGAGACATCTAAGACTACGACAATTCATTGTTTTCTCTCTCTGTGTATATACCAACGCATTGGCTCAAAGCTCCCAATACATTTTGAATTATTGTTTGTATCCACTTTCGGCTAGGCAGCACTTCTTTACCTTCTTATAAAAAATTAAATTTTTTTTTTAAAAAACAACTTGTAACAGCAACGATTTTAGGGCTCTGTCCCTCCCTGTTGGCATAGAACCATCGATCATCTTCAATATTCCTGCAATTCGGGCATCGTATTATCTTTTTGGTCTCCTTCAACTCTTTACAGTCGGTGGGAGCTGTAGTTTTAACCTTACAAATTCCGGACAAAGAGAAGTTCCAAAACCTTTGACATGTCCCACAACAAAGGAGTCGAGAAATTGGCCATTTTATGAACTAATGAACAAAGTTCAGAAACTTGTGAAACTACCAACAAAGAGGAGTCGGAGATATGTACGGTTCAAGAACTAACCAAATGCCCACAAAAGGGGTCGGTAATTTATAAAGTTCAAGAACCAATGCAGCCCCCGACAACAAGAAATCTGATATTCATAAAGTCCTAAAGTCTCTCTATAGGAATTTTCTCAAAGATTTTAGGGCCCCCGTAAATGCTCGACTTAATAAAGTCATTTACTTTTTAAACAATGAGACTTTATAACTTGCTAATATGGAAAATAAATAAATTCATCCCCAACAACATTGTGTTTACTGATTTTGGAAAAATACATTAAACTCCATGATGTTCCATCAAAATTTTAATCTTGTGAGAATTCACAACCTTTAGATGCAAAATTCCATAGATTTCTCATGACAGCTCCATTTTTCACAAAATTCAGTTAGGAAGATGATTTGGTCTCTTAGAGGAAAACTCAGAAACCTTTTTAGCTCCAGCAAACCAGACGTCAAATTTTAGGCTTATTTGCAAATCGTCAGCAAAAAAACATAAAATTTAAAATCTCTCAAATGGTAGTGCATTTTGGCATGAAAACTTGTCACATAGGCTAGAATGAAGTTAGGATCAAGCCCATAAAAGTATTTTGTGCCATCTTGCATAGGTTTTCAAAATTAATTGTTTTGGTGATTTTGGTAGGCTATAGCGTATGGGGACGTATTGGAAGTTTGAAATTTGTCAGGTTCAAAATTCTTGGTAACACACTCGATGATCTATCCACAAGATGCCTTTGCAAGTTGCCTCAATTTGATGATCTATCAACAAGCATAAGATTCCTCTTTATCAGGGTTCCAATCTCCACTCTCTTTCACACTCAAGACGCTAAACTTTACTTTAATACCAGTTAATGCAGTCTTGGATGGTGGATTCAATGAAGCATTGTCTAACAATGCAGCATAAATTGAACACACAACATCCACAATAGAAACTCAATGAAACAATAACATGAACTCTATCAATTTCACAATCATAAATGGTTACAATCTACCACAAAGGGCTTCCTACATGTTAGGGTATATTTTTTGACTACTAAAAATGGAACTAAACTATTCAAAAAATACAAAATAAATTCCTACATGTCATGCTATCAACATCCTCATTATCATTATCAATATTGAACTTCATTTCAAACTCTCATCCTTACACTGGCACCATTCTTTCGAATTTCTTCCATGAACATTTTATGGACAATCTTTAAAATAAACATGAACAACATATGTATAGTAGTCTCAAGCCAAAAATACGATTTACACTAGCTACAGGGTGGTGCATAGTGTTATGCCACATGAAACATGTAGTTATCTAAGTAGAAATAAACCTTCCAATCTACTACAATGATAATGGAATGAAAGATCCTCATCTGGTGCACACCATAAAATCCCCTAGGTCCCATATATATATATATATATATATATATATATATATATTGCTTTGATAATGCACAAACTTTTCAAAAGCTAGTTCAAGTCAAGAACAATATACTATGTAAGCTTATCACCTCGGTTAAGATTCACAAACCAAGTTACACATGCGAGGTGCTCCAAATCTTTCGAAAAGTGAATGTGATGTAGATGTATCTTGTTACAACACATGTTCCAAAATACAAAGCCAAATATGCATATGAGGTGGTATGTGGTGACATTTCTTATGACTAACTAATAACTATAAACCTATAAACAATAAACAAGTGAAAGCATAATATTTCTGGTTGATGTAGGATTTCTATTACACCCTAAGAGGCTCCTGCATTAGGAAACAACTCTTGAAATTTATAATATGACATGAGCAAAGGATACAAGTGTGTACAAAAGATTGCTAGATCCTAAAAAAAACCAATGCCCTTATCAAACACCAATGGCTAGAGAGGGTCACCAATGCACCTATAAGACAAAACACCTAGCTAGGGTAACTATAATCCGTGTTGGTCATGAATGGTCCTATTTGGTTACTCTAGTATCTACATATTTTTGGAGATCTACATACAAATCCAAACATCCTCTTGCGTCCTTTTCTAGTCTTTTACTACCTTTCGAACTACATCAAACATTGAAATAAATAGACTATCTCATCCCTAATCTTTTTTTCTTATAGTTTTAATTTCTAACTATTAATTGACTTCCAACTCTAATGTTTATCATAGTTAGTGTAGATAAAAAATTATTTTATTTTTTGTTGCTAAAAGGAAACCATCTATGTTAAATCAAGTGAACACATTCTAGAAGTTAAAGTATACATTCTTGAAAGTTAAGAACAAGGTATACTTTAATTTCATACATAGGATTGCTCTAATGGTAAGAATGATCATTACAGGGTTGGTTGCAAAACTTTTATATTTCCCATGCTCTTATAATTATATAATTAAAACTCAACTAAGTAATTGAAGAAAAGTATTATGTTCACTTACAATCAATGGAATGAATGATAGCCAAATGAATGTGAACCAACCTGCACAATTAAGTTAGATGCTAGTCATCCCCTTAAACATTTAGAAGTAATGAACTCAAAGAAATAGAATGCCAATTAGAGTTACCATTCCTATTGAGAAGTAGAAATAAGATGGCAAAAAACCATAGAGGTGGACTGCACACAATAATATAAATTGTTCAAACAATTAGTTTTAAATCAGGGAGATGGGCAATATAAAATATGTTGCCACCATTATTAAATTGCAATCATGAAACATACCTAATTGATACAACATCAATAAAGTCATCACGTAGTGATCTCTTTATATATCTTTGAAACTCAAATTTGCTGTGTGGAGCAAAGTGAGCCTGCAATAGTAAAATTATGCATAACTACAAATCTCTTGCTAAATATATAATATAAAACCTTGAAATTATGGCTTCAGAAACTTTACAAGTATAAAACCATGACGCAATGTTAAGTAATCCACTTTGGGCACAGATCTAATGAATTGTCTGAAAAAACATACCTACAAAGGTAAGGGTTGAGAATTTAGTACATTGAAATTGTAGAGAGCTTAATTTTAAAATAAAGAATGACTGTTTGAATTACTAAGCTTACTTACAATCCAAGTGAGAATTGGTGTTGTGGACCAAAAGCCCATATGCCTTCTTCCAAAAGTAGTTTCACGAGTATATCGAAACCTTGAAGGATCTACAACATCACAATTACATGTCTACTTATGTTTCCAAGTTCAAGGATGATCTAAGGGGCTTTTTTAAGTTTAACCTCGTCTAAGTAAATTTTATGAAAATATAACTGTGTTGTTCTTTCGTCCTTCTGAATCCCTCTTGACAAAAGCCCGTCTTCATATTACTGCTTTTATTTCCATTTATACGATCCTTCAACTTCTACAAATACTTAAACTAATTTACCTTACCAGAAACAAAAGAAATGGAAAATCTTAAACTAACCCGTTGAAAATTCATAATCCAATGTTTTAGTCTCTTCCTCCCATGCTTTCCATTTTTTCATCTGCACACATCACGTTATAAAAATTTCTTTTGCATATGACAATAACAGGAAGGGGTTTATTGACTCATACCTTTGCCCATCCTAGCGTCATGATTATAATGCAAGACAAGACGTGAAAAACAGCCAACACGAAAATGAAAATGTGCAGTTGATGGAGTCCATCTTGTGATATGAGCGGTACCTTCCCCTGCATGAATAACAAAGGACAATTAGCACTTACTCTATTTCCATTAGAAATAGTACCACGCTCTATGAATAGTAACCATAAATACTTAACTTTTTAGCACAATGACCAGCCTCAGCCTCGTCTCTCGCCAAGCTACGCCTTAATGGTATTTCTGAAGCTAAGAAGAGGAGCTTACGATGGTGCCCAAGTAATGACAAGTTTTCAATCTGGTCAGGAACACTGTCTGCTAAGGCATCCTCCTTTGAACAGGGAAGCAAGGAGTCCCCTAAGCCCTTAGATATACAAATCTCTGAAATTGGCTTCTGCCCAACAGTAAGCAGCAGCGAGATAAATCCCAGCAACATCAATTCTGCATATACACCAGAGGAATTAAGGTAAATATTTTTCTAAGGAATCCGCCGAGATTGATTATGACATAAAATTATTCACCTCCTTTGATCTTTTCTAGGGCTTCGCCCAGGGATTTCTTTCGGCGTTTCTTGAGCAACTGCGTTCCAAACACACACAAAAAAAAAGAAGTTTCCAATTCAATCTGTACAAGTAAAGGCCGAACATTCAACTCAATTGCATGTAGCATCTGCAGATAAAATATAATTGCAGATACCTTGGAAAAGAAATGTATAGCTTGTTCAATTAATGTAGAAATAAGTACAAAGCCCAAGCAAACAATGGCCACAGCCCAAGTGGGCGTTTGTTCTAAGGATCGAGAATCTGTATCGCCACCTCCTGCCATATCGAAATAATATCTTTTCAATAATAGACGTGATATTTCTACAGTTTATAGTAGTTTAAAATAGTTGTTGAATTGTTTCTCGAATGTACTATAATAGTGGTTGGATTGTTTTCCTAATGTACTAGGTACATTGAAATTAACAAGTCTTCATGATTTTGGTAAGCCGTATAACACATTGAAAAATTTGTACCGTTCACACATAAAAGTATGACCAAATAATTAAAGTTATTTCTCTCTTTCTAATTTACGATTCAATGTACATTCATTACGTTGAATAGACAATACTTATTTACTCACATTGAAAATGTGAAGTTGAAATTAAAGTATCTGCATATTTTTAAAAAATTAAAGGTTTATGTTTATTTATTCATATTGAAAATATCTATTTAATAATAGACATCCACATTCTATTATAGTGGTTGAATTTTATTTTTTTTTAAAAAGAGGGGGAAAATTTATTAATCAGAAAATTGTAAGTACAAAATTAGATGGGCAACCACCCCAAGAGACAACAAAGAACTAAAAAGGAGCACCAACACCACAACTAACCAAACTAGAACCATGAGAACCTCCGCAACCCCAGAGTCCCAAGAAGGGACCATTGCTAACCATCCGCAGAGATCAAACTTTCTAAATGTTGAACCTCGTAATGGGACAGTTGATCCCAACCACTAACATGCCAATCTCCCACCTTCTTCGAAGCCCACTTAGCCAAGCAATCCGCCACACGGTTCCATTCCCTAGGAACATGGAAAAAAGAAACAAAGTCCATCGCATGACTCAATTGAAGAATTTGACAAACCACCAAAGCCAGCTGCCAATGCACACCAATCATCACCCGCTCATTCAACAGATTAACCACAATTCGAGAATCAGACTCACAAATAACCCTACACCATCCTAGAGCACATCCTTGTTCCAAAGCACGAAGAATAGCTAGTCTCCATAAAGTTATTAGTTTGATGCCCTTTATAGGAAGAAAAGAAAAAGAGGACAGCACCAGAGCTATCCCTTCCTAATCCCCCAATCCTAGGATGTCCATCCCTCTGGAAGAGCCATCTATATTAATCTTAAAGATTCTAGGAGGTGGAGGGGACTACTTACCCTATCTCTGAACCTTACTCTTAGATAGGCTCATTTTCCTGAGCTAAGAAGAGTATGAACCTCCAACATCTAATCTCAAACTATGTGCCACCTGCAACTGCCCAATATCCAACTTAGTAGAGAGATCACATTTAGTCGCTAAAGTCCCCTGAAGCATACTAAGAATCCTCTACCACACCTGCTGAACCTCCAACATCCTCCCTTGAAAAATCCTCTGGTTTCTTTCCAGCCACAATTGCCACAAAATAAAAGGACCAATATTCTAAGCCATTTGCAAAAAGGAAGACTTAGCTAGGGGCCTACCCAAACTTCTCCAAAAATCAACCAAAGAAAAAACATGAACACAGGCTATTTCCAAGCATCCCACCAACGATGCCAAATCTCTCAGGCAAGAGGACACTGTAAGAATAAATGGACCTGAGATTGAAAGAATGAATTGTTTTTTAACGTACTAGTTACATTGAAATTAAAAAGCCTTCATGATTTTGTTAAGTCTTATAACATATTGAAAAAATGTGTAGCATTCACATTTAAAAGTGCTGCCAAATAATTAAAATTCTCTCTTTTTCTAATTTACCATTACATGTATTTTCATTATGTTGAATAAGCAATACTTATTTATTCACATTAAATATGAAGTTGAAATTTAAAAAAAAACTTAATAATTATATTAGACCATAATATTTTGAAAAAAATATATAAAAGACTTTAAATTCAATAATTTTTTTTTTAAAAAACTATATTTCAATTCACACTTAAAAATATACCAAACACTTGAAATTCGTTAACTTATTCTAACTTTTTATATTAAATAATTCTAAATTAATCACTCTTACCAAAGTATAGATTTAAGACTCTTACCAGATTTGGGAATCACTGTAGGAATACATCAAATCCTGTATTTTGGTTTACATTTCTGTGTGAGCGTACAAAATTCAACTTACTGTGATTACAAGCTACCACTGAAAGTGGTTACATTTCTTTGTCAGCGTACTAAATTCAATGTTACATTTTCAATGGCGCTTGCAGTCGTCCACTGTATACTCTGGTGCTGCAGTCACAAAAGACTTTTGAAAAGCATTTGTTGAAAATGGATTAAAAAAGCGTGCACAGACATAATCATTTTGACTTTGTTATTCCACGTGTTAATTGCATTCATTTTTTACTCTCTTATTTCATGTGTTTAATGAAAATGTTTGTGTATAAACTGTCCATAGAGTCTCACCAATATTTTTTCTTTTATCACTTCGTTTGAGCAGTTTGGATTTTAAATGATTTTTATATGTTTTCTAAATTTTGGCTTGAATTATAAGTACCAATAAAATTGTATATGGAGTGCATTAATATTATTTATATTATCTGAAATTAACTTTCATTTTTCTTAAATTCTCTTCTCTTTTAAAATACATTTTTGCTCACACAACTATGAATAAAAACATTTGAATTAGACACATAGGCTATTATATTTTTAAAAATGTTTTAGATCATTTAAACTAAGTAATTAAGGATTTATAGAGAGTATCATTTGAGCATTTTACAGGTCATAAGATCACATAGGACAGTTTGCACTTACACTATATCACATCTTGCATTAGACATATTACGTCTTGCATGTCTTTAATATTTTCAAACTCTTTTAACAAATAACAATTAGAGCTCTGATTATGGCATAAAGAAGGTCAAATTTTCAAACTTTGCATAACAACCCCGCAAAGGTGTTCACCAACACCGCCTTAATGCCATATCAAATATCACAATGGGAGTGTAAATTTTGTGGTTAGTTGACTAAATTGCAAATAGAATCATGGCAACTAGGACATAATTGCACATGATCACACTTGGAAATAGAGCAGAATGTAGAGACACATAAATTACATGTCTTATCTTTAAATCTAACATTTAAAATTTAGTATTGGTCATTAAACTATTTTATACGATCAAAATCAATAACTTCAGTTTCTATCATTACCAAGTTCTAAGCAATCATAACTCTCTATGTACTTTGTTGATTTATTAAACTCAACTCTTCTATGTATTTGGGTTTAATATACATTGATTATTATATTGTTTGTCATACTTAAATAGTTTAAAGTATAGGGACCTCAAGGGACTATTAGGTTTCTGTTATTCTCCTAGCATTTGGTGAACCACAAGTTTTCAAACCTCTCTAGCTTTCCACCTTTAGTTTAACGTCTTCTTCTTGGTTCTAGTTTTTTTGATATGATATTTCTAATATCTATTTTATTTCTAAAATTTTATTATGTTTACATTATTTCAACTTTTTACTATGTAATTGCTTGCATGCCAAAACATCAACAAACCTCTAATCTTCAATTTAGGAGAAGATTTAGAATAAATCCAACAATGTCCCTACGTCAAATTGAAGCTCCCATCATTGAAATTTTGAATACAACAATCTAGTTCAATGAAGAAGACTCCTTTGACTATGAAGCTTGGCTTGCTACAATGGACAAAAAGGATATTACTAACACAACTCAAATGCTAAGGGAGGACTTTGCTAATCGTGATGATAACTAGCCTTAGTCCTTTTGACTATTGATATCATGATTTGCTCTTACCAAATCAATGCTTGTGTCATAGACATCAAGCATGGGAAACTTCATGAATGTGGGACATGATTCACAAAACAAGATTTGCAATTGGGAAGTCAATTGTTCATATAATTTCAATAAGCTCTTTCAAACACTTAATAGAAAAAAGAGAGAAGGAAGTTGGATGAGAATATAGGAAATAAGCTAGAATTCAAGTGAACAACTAAAGGTCATTCACTAGATGAGATGATCACTTTCACATTAAGAGTTTACATATTAATAGTCTACAAATATGTAACTTAGGCATTAGGCATTCATAAAATGAATAAAAGGCTAGTCTTGTAACTACTATGGATGAGGGAGAAATTTATCACTTCTTTATTATTCACTTAATTGCGCATTGTTATGCAACACAAAATTGCTAGAACCTTTCTAGATAGTTGAAAGCTACTAAAAATGAAAGCAAAAGAGAATGCAAAAACTTGCAAAGCTAAGAAATAAGCACAAACAAACATATTATATTCCTGGAACATAATAGCATGGGTCTAGAAAATTCCCTCGAACCTCCCTTTTACAAAATAGTTAGGAATATAGTATATAAAATAAGGAAAGCATAAGAAAGAAACCAGAAAAGAGGGAAGAAAAGAGGGAAGTGAGGGAAATATCTGCAAAATTTATTGCCACTCCACCATGTGCCAAAAACTGTTTAAAATTAAAATCCTTGCATCAAGAACCTCTCTACTTGCATGCTAGTGCTGCAAAAATAGCTTTCTATTGATTAAATGGTATTAAAACAACTAAACCTTGAATAAATTTAACTCCATCTTATCGGGCCCACCTTATTCTTTGTTTAATGATTTTATTACTAAAATCTTTTCATTCTTTAGCTATTGTGGGTAGATTGGATGGTCAAGTCATTGGAAAACATGGATGGTGGTTGCAGGTTCAATTCACCTAGAATTAACTCTGCATGGTTGGACGGCAGCTCATACGAATGGAGGTTATAAATCAAATAAGTCGACATGTGCAAAAGGGTCGATTAATTAGGTCTATTAGAGTTGTCTAAAAGTTTGCAGGTCGAAAAAATGAAAAAACAGACAACGTTGGAGCAAGTATTGATTCCTCTCTTAATAAGAAAAAAAAAACATTTATTTTTTAAGTTCAAGTAAAGGTAGAATTTCCCTGCCCCCAGGACCCACATTGCCACATCTGCTTCTTTGCTGGCCAATGGCGCATCAGTTTTCTACCAATATTAAGATGCCTTTGAGAAGATGTGGCGGCCGTTGGATTGTTTACCATCGGATGGCTCGGACTCCCTCTCTCTAACGTGGATTTGGAAGCTTACATGGACGATCAAACGATTCGGATGGAACTTGCTAGACCATTGAAAAAATATTAAAATAATATTTCTTTGTTTTCAAAAGTTACGTAGGAAACATAAAAATAATAATTCCAATGTTGATAGTGCCATATATCCTGGGTTGAGTAATGTTTAGAACAATTGTGCCATTAAAAGTTTGTCGTGCTTCCTTTCCTTCGCCACTCCTCCAAACAAATTATGCAATCAGTTTGGGGCCCGTGCAATGGAGATTTTGCTCGCTGACTGTGTTTGAAGTTTATGTTATGGTTGCACAAGTTCTATTTCATGCTGCACCATGTGATTGTTGTTGATAGAGTGACTTTCCTTTCATTAAGCACATGCCAGACTTGCATATGGCTACGCCATTTTATTGCAATTGCTTGCGGACTGCTTAGATATCACCTGAAATGACCTTGTCAGCGCTATATATGAGTATGCTTGTGCTATATCAGAAGTGACTCCGTAGTGCTGAAATGTGTTACGCTTTATATTCTTCATATGCTTTTTATTGGCTCTTATTTTGCTGATCTGGGCTGCATCCCTTGACAATACTTGCACAGTGTTTGAAAATAGTGCGCCATGGTTGAGATAAGCTACGTAAAGATCCTCTTTGTAGTGCCATACTTCGTTGTTCTTCATTGACTACATTGGCAGTTTCCCATATTTTGTTGCACCATTTAATCTAAGAGTATACACTGAAATTCATCACATTTTACTCACAACTTGAAATTTTTGGCTTCCCTGATTGGAACATCATTCCACCATGTCTGGTTTCATTTATAGATGACTCTGCAATGTTTGTGAGAACTTGTGCAATGAATGATTAACTCTTTATGCTAAACTAGCAAATAACTTCACCACCTAATCTTCCCAGAGATTTGCACAATTCCCTAAGGATGCTGGGCTGCAATACATAATATGGTGCAATGTATGAAACAATTACACAATGTGTTAACAGTTATAAAATCATTTGATTTAAAACATTCTATCTCCCTGTTGGCCTTAAAAGGATACTACTTAAATTTTTTAATATAATTAATCATTAATCAATATTTAAAGTATTAAACCACTTCCATTTCTTGTGGCCCACCATTTGACATCTCATCTTTCTCTAGACCAATGGCACACTATATCTCTGACAAATTCGGGCCCTTACCTCAAGATGCATTGCCCATTGATTAAGTTTGTGATCCAGCGGTACATACAATTAACTAATATATTATACGTTTAGGAATGTTTTATATACTAACTGTAGAATATTTGTATAGCTTTGCAATACATTCAGTGATGATATGCTTGTGCAATGTATCATATGGGTTGCATACCCCAACCCTTGGGTTAAATATGATTTTGTTCTCTGCCCTTCTCTTTTATGTCTGCATTTGATATTTCTCCTCTGTGGCCAACCTCCCCATAGGACCAATATATGATCCCTATTACTTCCTTAACTTGTTGATGGCACAGGCCACTTGCAATGTCAAGATGACAATAACCTCAGCATACACAATCATTGGAAGCAATTAGTGGTTGCAAATAGATTGTTGTTCAAACACTCAGACATTACTGTAGGTAATTATTGTTGGCAAGAGACACTATATGGATTCATGGTTGTTGTCATTGATGGCAACAAAGGTCATCCCACATATCCGCAAGACATGATATGTCTCTACCGGAAGTCAGAATAAAGAATGTTGTGATCCGGTGAAGAAGAACAGAGCATGTGGCAAGGTCCGACAGATTGGTCCGGACCTCTCAGAGGAAGTGTCTTGGTGCAGTGCGGATTTGGGGAAGTTAAGAGGACTACCTTGAGTGGTATATTCCAAGGATTTAGCCTCCGGTGATGGACAAGGAAAAAGATATGAATGGTTGAGTACCGGATTTCTGAGAGACAGTGAAAACAGAGGAAGAACTGACTGGCAGAGTATCAGACTGCTTTCCGGATGTGTTACTGTTGATGACAGAGGTTGTGAAGGCATGAATCATGTTTGGCCGACATGATTAATGATATCTACAAGTATATGCTTGATCCGCATTGCTTGGTGAGGAAGGATTCAGCCGACAGAATGAGAGTTTGTAAGAAACTAGACTGTTCCGGATGCCGACTAGAAAGGTGATGAAATTACTTGTGCGGATATATATAGAGGATGGATTTAGTTGTGAAATGTGTGTGAGTGTGGAGAGATATGCGAATAAGTCTAGAGAAAGAGCAGAGGTAGAAAAAAGGATCCGGTATGTGAAAGATAGCAGAATAAAGAACAGAGGAAAGATGAAGTGCAGCAGATCAGTGTACTGAGCCTAACCGGAACTGAACTCCAGCATATGCAGATGCTTCCAATCAGTTCAAGACTGTGATTCTCATCACTTTGTAGACAGTGTGTCTTTTTGTAGGCAGTGGGCCTCTTGTGAGCAGTGTGCTCGGGCAGTGAGCCCTAATTGGCAAGTGCCATTTTTGTAATTTCCTATTCTTCTAACAGAGAATAATTCTTGGGTTAATCACCCCGTGGTTTTCTCCCTTAACAGGGTTTCCACGTCAAAAATACTGTGTCATGTGTTTCTTATTTCATGGTTAATGTTTTGTGTTTGATTTTATGCTGCTTCAATTAAAAGGAAAGTTCAATAAGGGAAATAATTAGGATAACTGATTCACCCCCCCCCTCTCAGTTATCAACAATTGGTATCAGAGCCAAGTTCCTCCTAATAGAGCCTAACAGCTTGAGGAAGATCTGGGATTTCAAATGGATGCATATGGTTTAAGGGAGCAACTCAAGACTGCCCTTGAGGATCTTGAACAGTCAAATTCTGAAGTCAGTGAATTAAAGGAAAGACTCAAACAGGCTGATGAATTCATGAGAGAATTAAAAGACAAATTAAGTCTCTCTATGAAAAAGAGAAAGGAGCTGCTTCAACAGTTGGCAAGACAAAGTGAAGAAAGCAATACAAATGAAGAATTGACTGAGCAAACCAAGTTAAGTGAAAAGTTATCAAAAGAAGTCATTATGTTAAGACATGAAATGGAATCAGGAACTATAAAGTTTACTCAAGAGATTGAAGAAAAAAGAAAGGCTGAAGACAATCTAAGACAATCTCTTAAAGAAAAATCAGAAGAATGCCACCAGATGGACAGGATTATCAGACATCTTGAATCTGATCTTGAAGATGCCAAAGATAATGAAGGAAAACTTGAGGATCAAATTACCTCTCTCAAAAGAGACCTTCAAATAGCAAATGAATATAAAGAGAAATTCAAGATAAGTTCTGCTCAACTTGAAGTTCTTCTTGGAAGTCAAAAGAGGACAGATGACAAGTATGGCTTGGGATATGAGAAAGAAGAAAGCTCCGGATCCGGTCAGAAGAATCTTGGATCAGAAAATCCAAGGAGCAGGCCTAGAAGACCTCCGGTAAGACAGCCAAATGCTCAAAGATATCCATCCTTCAATGGATACTGCCACAGCTGCAACCACTTTGGTCACAAAGCTAATCAGTGCAGAATGAGAATGAATCAGAATAATTCATCCTTCTCCGGACAGTGCTTCAACTGCAAAAGGTATGGACACAAATCCCATGAATGTAGAATTATGCAAGTAAACAAATCATTCAAAGGTAGATGCTTCACATGCAATAGAATAGGTCATAGGGCTAATCAATGCAGATCAAGAGGATATCAGTCAAATATGCAAAGAAATGTTATTTGCCAAATCTGCAATAGGTCCGGTCATAATGCTAAAGTCTGCAGAAACAAGAATCAGGACAAGAGAGGTCCGGTGTATAATCAGAATCAAGACAAGGGTAAACAAAAGATGAATGCGGATGAGGTTAGGAATCAGATGAGCAAGATTTGGGTAAAGAAAAGTTCAGAGAATGTAGAGGTTGGATCCGCACCAGACTCTGGTGCTGATATTTCTTCCGGAAATTAAAAAGTAAGCTCAGGCTCAGGGGGAGACTCAAAGAAAATCTTGTTCCCCCAGCCAAACAAGTGGTGCCGGATGTGGCACAAGATGCGGATCAAAGGGTTTGTAGATATGAGTCTTGAGATACTTCAGTCAAGTTTTCAGAGGTCCGCATGGAGTTATGAAGAAGCTATGATCGATCAAATAAGACCTGTTCAGGGAGATGCTCCGGTATGATAAAGGATTACAAAAAGGTCCGGAAAGATCCGGAAATGCACTATCTTGTTCTGCGGATTGGACAGAGTGTTTGAGATGATCTTGTAATATGCTACCTCGATTTATTCATGATTGAAAGATCCAGATGATATCCACAGATCAGGACTAATCCGGGATACTCCAAGCTATTCAGACAAGGCAAACCGGAATGATGTAGGTGAAGCATTTATTGCAGACAGGTATTAGGGTTCGCGGAGCAATTTAAGGGATTTCTCAAAGGTCATTTGCTCATTCTGCACTCGAGAAGAAGCGAAAAGTGGAGCTCTGCAACAAGGTTCTTCAAGCACACCAAGGATCTCCTGCCAAAGCTATTGGATAAAGAAATCAATCCAACCACTCCGTGCAAACCGAAGGCGCATAAGGTATTCTCCGTTTTTCATTACCTCACTGCAAATCCTTGAAGAATGGCTACTCCAAACATAGTTAAGATCTCTGATAGACCTCGCCCCTCATTCAAGAAACATCCCTACAAATCATTGGAGGTAGACCCACTAGGAGCCTTCTCTAGTGTTCCTCACGGAGTTTTACACACCGAAGACATTAGGGTTTACATACATGCAAACATTGAGGAATTTGGGGAATTCAAATTAAGAGACCTCTATCACAAGCAGCTGATTGACAATGCTTTTGAGCTTAAACCAGAGTATAAGGATATTCAGAAGAAACAATTTGAGCAATTTATTCATTTCCCCTGCTTTGAAGAAGATGAATGGGTCCGGTATGTGCTGAGCAGGATGCATGACAACTTTCTATGGCTAGATAGACCCTGCAAGATCACAAAAGAGGCAATTAGAGCAGTAACTGGCCTATACTCTTCCGGAGGAGTACCTATCCTCAAATCTGTCAAGAACAACATTGTAACTGAGGCCACCGGATCAAAATTTGACAAAAGGGCAATGACCATTGAAGACATCTCCGATCCGGATATCAAATATGCATCAATGATAATAGGATACAAGATCTACCACTCCAGCAGGGAGAATTCTGTATCCGGAACTGCAGTATACACTGCCTATGAGATGCTAAGAAAGAATGCAGAGTATGATCTCTGCGAACTACTGCTAAGCCAATTAATGGAAAATATACAGAAAATCAAGAAGGATAAGAAGAATTCCTTTAAGTATGGTACTCTGATTGTATGTCTATTCTTCTACTTCATGAATGAGCTACCCGGAACAAGTGGATGGGTATGGCAGAATGACAAACCTGTTGCAGTCCAGATAAGAGACTACTTGCATGGACTTGGGGATGCAAAAGCGAGAAATTCAGCTCTATGGGGATACTTCAAAAACTTTCAGAGCATGATGCAAGCAAGAGAGAGAATTCCCCAGTCTCTCATTGAGAAATACAAGGACTCAGTGTGCTTTATGGTTGACACTGATCAGTGCCTAATGGAGGCAGTAGAGCCTAGGACTGTCTGGATCATGCCCATGGGGTATGAAGTTGATGAACAGATAGTGGAGCTGCATGTTCAACACATGCTAAGTCAGCCCAAAGATCCTAAGGCAGAAAGGTTTGGAACCTTTGAGGAGCTGAGTGTAAAAATACATGTAGAACTCAGGGAACCTGAGATTAAAAGAAAGGTAAGAAAAGAAGTAGAGCACATTGCTCAAGGCCTAGGTATCTCAAAGGAGGCACTTGATGCCAGCCGGGAAAAGAGGAGGAAGGCCGAGGAAGAAGAGAAAAGCAAAGAAAGTGCTCCAGTTGGAGCTCCCACCCGGACCAGATCAACAAAGAGATCTGCACCTCCCTCAACCAAAAGTTCAAAACTGGAAGTCCAGGCATCCGGTAAGAGATCAAAGGCAAAAGCCACAAGGGCTTATGGAAGCCAAAAGGATGAAGAGGAAACAGAATCAGATGAAGGAGTAAGAGAAGTAAAGAAACAGAAAAAGAAAGGATCCGGTAAGCCCTCCACAGGCCAAGACAAGGAGGAAATGGCAGAGGTAACTATTGAAAAGCCCACTCTGTCACTAGAGAGCATAATCAAGTCGGTCACGGTAGATGGAAACCTTCAACCAATGACTGAATCCTATGATGACTTCAGTGAGGCAGATCAAAAGACTCTGCAGGAAGCCACAGTTAAATATCTGAACATATACAATAAGGCTTTCATTGAGATCATATCTCTCATTCCTAAAAGCCTAGAGAAGGAAATGGAAGTAAGAAAGAATAATGCTCATGCTAAAGATCTTGAGATCCGGGAGCAGATAGCCATTCAGCTATATCCTCAAATTGATCCCAAGACAATGAACATTATCTTCAAGGACTGTAAAGATGAGTTCAGAAGCAAAGCCAGGATGAATCAACTCATGCTTGGTGAGACTGACAAAGTGGCCCAAGAAACAGAAGAGATCCTCCGGAAGGCCTTCAAAAGGTTCAATCTTCCTGTTGTAGAGGACTTAGGTGCAGAAACAGCTGCTGATTTGGAATCTTCTGTTCCGGAAGAAGTGAGCCCTGAACAGACAAGTGAGGACTTGGGACCCTCTGCTCAAGAAGAAGTGGCCCATGAACAAGTTAGCATCTCTCCTCCGTTTTCCCCTACAGTCTCCGGATCCAAAGAAGAAGAGCAACTACAGGAGAAGGAAGCAGTGGTGAAAGACAAAGAGGTTGACAGTTCTAAGACTGCAGAAGAAAAGAAACATCTGTCTCCGGCAAGAGACACTGCACAAACTGTTCAACAATTTTTGAGTAAAGAAACTCTAGAGATTGATGAACCGGAGCTTCTCAAAGGTCCATTTGATTTTGACTCTCTCTCTCCGGTACAAACAATGAAGATAGCTTCATTTGCAAATGCCAAGGCAAATGAAAAGCTCCTGAAGTCTCATATGGAAGACTGTGAGTTGATAGAGGCTGCTTCCGGAATACTTGTAAAGATCATGCCATCAATCCAGATAGATCCAACAGCCTCCACTTCCGGTAATCTAAAAACCTTAGTCAGCAGTGTTGATACACATTTTGATTCTTTAGAAAAATCAGCTGAAGAAAAGGTCCGGAAGGAATTTTTGGATAAGAGATTTTCAGAAATATTAGAATTAATCTCTAAGGATAGGAAGATTGTAAGCATTGGAATAAGGAGCTTAGAGAATGCTCTTAAGGATGGCGGTGATATCTATAAATTTTGTATATCCTGGTCAAAGGCAACAGCAGCATTTGACAAGAAAATAAAAGAGGAACAGGATAAGCTACAAAGCTTATCTCAAAGTTTTGATCCTCTCTCTTCCTCTATAATAAATCAAGAATGTCAGACTATTGCAGTCTTGAACGAAATAAAGAATCTTGAGAAGGAAAGGAAGAACATCACCAACCGGATGGGAGAACTTAGAAGGATTATAATCCCTAAGTTGGAAACCATGCATGAGGCCATCAGTGATGCTAGGACCACCGCCCAAACAAAAGATCCGACAGATCTCAAGCGGGCAGAAGCGTTTGCATTTTTGTTAAGTGGTCACATTTCAATTTTGGACAGAATGAAGCAAAGTTGGGCTACCGAAATGATTCAATTACAGACATCCTTTGCAGACATTCTTCAATATATGTAAGTATGTAAATATGCGGCTAAGTATAAGAAATTTTTGAAAATTTTGATATGCGGACCCTACCCTTTGCCATTGATGTCAAAGGGGGAGTGAGGAGCAGTGAAAAATGAGGGATCCAACTAAGGGGGAGTTCCGGAAATTGTATATAAAGACAGAGCATCAGCAAAGGGGGAGCATAGTGAAAACACTTAGTCATTTTTCACTAAGTGTTGCCATCAATGCCAAAGGGGGAGATTGTTGGCAAGAGACACTATATGGATTCATGGTTGTTGTCATTGATGGCAACAAAGGTCATCCCACATATCCGCAAGACATGATATGTCTCTACCGGAAGTCAGAATAAAGAATGTTGTGATCCGGTGAAGAAGAACAGAGCATGTGGCAAGGTCCGACAGATTGGTCCGGACCTCTCAGAGGAAGTGTCTTGGTGCAGTGCGGATTTGGGGAAGTTAAGAGGACTACCTTGAGTGGTATATTCCAAGGATTTAGCCTCCGGTGATGGACAAGGAAAAAGATATGAATGGTTGAGTACCGGATTTCTGAGAGACAGTGAAAACAGAGGAAGAACTGACTGGCAGAGTATCAGACTGCTTTCCGGATGTGTTACTGTTGATGACAGAGGTTGTGAAGGCATGAATCATGTTTGGCCGACATGATTAATGATATCTACAAGTATATGCTTGATCCGCATTGCTTGGTGAGGAAGGATTCAGCCGACAGAATGAGAGTTTGTAAGAAACTAGACTGTTCCGGATGCCGACTAGAAAGGTGATGAAATTACTTGTGCGGATATATATAGAGGATGGATTTAGTTGTGAAATGTGTGTGAGTGTGGAGAGATATGCGAATAAGTCTAGAGAAAGAGCAGAGGTAGCAAAAAGGATCCGGTATGTGAAAGATAGCAGAATAAAGAACAGAGGAAAGATGAAGTGCAGCAGATCAGTGTACTGAGCCTAACCGGAACTGAACTCCAGCATATACAGATGCTTCCAATCAGTTCAAGACTGTGATTCTCATCACTTTGTAGACAGTGTGTCTTTTTGTAGGCAGTGGGCCTCTTGTGAGCAATGTGCTCGGGCAGTGAGCCCTAATTGGCAAGTGCCATTTTTGTAATTTCCTATTCTTCTAACAGAGAATAATTCTTGGGTTAATCACCCCGTGGTTTTCTCCCTTAACAGGGTTTCCACGTCAAAAATACTGTGTCATGTGTTTCTTATTTCATGGTTAATGTTTTGTGTTTGATTTTATGCTGCTTCAATTAAAAGGAAAGTTCAATAAGGGAAATAATTAGGATAACTGATTCACCCCCCCCTCTCAGTTATCAACAATTATCTGCTATAGGAAATCAACTTTGTAGTTCCTACAGGTATCTCCAATCACCCTTCTCATTGATTCCTAATGCAGGAGCATCACCTGAATGTTGTTCTTAAAGGTCCAAGAGACCTAGTTGATGTTTTAAGGACTATTTTTTTTTATAAGTCCTAGTTGTATGTCAATAAAAGATCAAAGAATGGTCTTAGAAAACCATATATAGAATCTTTGTAATGTTTTCTAGCCTAGGTGTGATATAGGGTTAAAAATTGCACAAAAAATGCATAATTGTCAAGTTTAATGACATAGACATTTTTTGAAAAAAGAGACATATGCTCAACTTGTAATAGTTTTTTAAAGTTCATTCATGTTGAATCAATGAGAATACACACTCCAAGAAGCTGTGGGAGAAAGATTATGATGAAAACCTTGTTTTTTTACAAATTTGTGACAATTTTTCTGAAAAAGACAGCAAAGAATAGATTGGTACAGCTCTATACGGTCAATTTGTAGGTTTGTGTTTATGTGGGATGATAATGGTATGTCTTAAGGTTAAAATATAATTTGTTTGAGGTGATTTCATTGATTTTTGCTCAAGTTATGATCAAAATAGTACCCACTGCTCTATTTAGAAACTAGGGTTTTCAACAATAGAAACAAATTCATATCTTTTTTTTGGTATTGTGAAAAATCATGAAATTTTGTGAGAACCTTTGTTAGGGTCTTGGTTAAGTGCTCACCAATTTGGGGCTCTATATATGTTGGTTTGCATGAGTTATTTAGGATTGTTTGCTAGAAATCCCTGCCAAAAAGACTGTCATAACCCTAGAACAGTTAGAGTTTGTTGAAAATTTGAATTTCTTGAGTTTGTCAAACAAGGTAAAGGTTTTTGGAGGTTCTATAAGGCATGTTTAAGGTGTTCAAGCCATCAAAGGCATCAAAAGTAAGTGTTGCTATGTCAAGAGGCCAGGTTTGCCAAGGAAATATAGGTCTAAAGCCTAGGAATGAAAGGCTTATAGGTCAGATTTCAGGGATTACTTGAAACCTTACTAAAAGTGAATTTTTATAGATTTTAATGACTTTTATAAGACTCTTTAAGGCATCAAGAATGGGTGTTGTCATGACAAGTATCAATTTGGGTCTAAACTAAGGGTTTAAGGACTAGTAGAACAAGGTATAACTGGTGAAACCTATTGAAAGGTCAGTAGAATCTTGTGTAGGTTGTTGAAAGTACGTCTATGTCATCATTCTCTACATCATTTTTGGTATCAGAGCCAAGAAAGATCTGGTAGTGAAAGTTGTCCAAGTTAACAAGATTTTGTATGAGGTTGTGTGTGAAGGTATTGGGGTACCAAAAGACTAGGCCAGAGGAAAACAAAGAAGCCTAAGGTGAGGTATCATGAAGACAAGAAGATACAGCAGTAAGATAAGAAAGAAAGCCTCAAAAGAAAGGACAAGATGAAAGACAACAGGATAAGCCAAGTTGCAGAGTTTGATAGAGAAATGGCAGAGTTGAAAAGAAGTATTAAGTTTGTAGTGCAGCAATGTCTTGAGGAAGAATACCAAGGAAATGTTGGGTATTGGCCAATGAGAAAAAAGGTAAAGTCGCATATAAAGGTGATTGTTCAAAAAAGAAGAAAGCAAAGGATAGTTGTCTTGGAAGGTGAAGGTGAACAAAGTTTAGATAGAAAAGTGTTGCTAAATGAGAAAGAAAGGAAACGAGTTGCAACAGAGGTACATTATGAGGTAGTTAAAGATGATTTGTGGGGACATGTTTTTGAGATAGCAAGACTGGAAGATGAAGATTGCTAATGAAGGTATACATATAGGAAGGACAACGAAGGAAGATACAAGAAAACAAGCACGGGGAGCTAGTGAAGAGGCAAATTGGCCTCATGGTTCTTATCTAATGCATGTTGATGATAATGTTTTTATAGGTGCAGACCAAGGAGAGAATGAAGAGGATGAAGAAATGGACAGTAGTAATGAGGCATATGAAAGAGAAATAGAATTTTGAAGTATTGCAGTTTAGAAGTAGATCATCAGGAGGAGGTACAAAAAGCAAGCACGAAACAAAAGTGTGAAGACCAAGAAACATGGAGTAGATCAATCCAAGCATGGAGATGATCAAGAGGATGTCAGAGAACAGCTAAGCATGCAACACAATTGGAAGAAGAGAAAGAAAAGCAGACCATCATTTGAGATGAAACTCAAATTTCTTTTCACCAAGTATGATGTAGGAGCATCACCTGAATGTTGTTCTTGAAGGTCCAAGAGACCTAGTTTATGTTTTAAGGACTATTTTGTTCTATGAGTCCTAGTTGTATGCTAATAAAAGATAAAAAATAGTCTTAGAAAACCATATATATAATCTTTTGTAATGTTTTCTAGCCTAGGTGTGGTATAGGGTTAAAAGTTGCACAAAAATGGCATAATTGTCAAGTTTAATGACATAGACATTAGGTTTTTTTGAAAAAAAAGAGACATATACTCAACTTGTAATGGTTTTCTAAAGTTCATTCATGTTGAATCAATAAGAATACATGCTCTAAGAAGCTGTGGGAGAAAGATTTTGATGAAAACCCTATTTTTTGACAAATTTGTGACATTTTTTCTTAAAAAATAGCAAAGAACAGATTGGTACAACCCTGTACAGTCAAGTTACAAGTATGTATTTTCGTAGGATGATAATGGCATGTTTTAAGGTTCAAATTCAATTTGTTTGAGGTGATTTCATTGAGTTTTGCTCAAGTTATGATCAAAATAGTGCTCGTTGCTCTGTTAAAAAACTATGGTTTTCAACAATAGAAACAAATTCATATCTTTTTTTTGGTATGGTGAAAAATCATGAAATTTTGGGAGAACCTCTATTAGGGTTTTGGTTAAGTGCTCACGAATTTTGGGCTCCATATTTGTTTGTTTGCATGAGTTATTTAGTACTGTTTGCTAGAAATCCCTACCAAAAAGACTGTCATAACCATAGAAGAATTAGAGTTTGTTGAAAATTTCAATTTCTTGAGTTTGTCAAACAAGGTAAAGGTTTATGGAGGTTCTATAAGGCATGTTAAAGGTGGTCAAGCCATCAAATGCATCAAAAGTAAGTTTTTCTATGTCAAGAGGCCAGGTTTGCCAAAGAAATATGGATTTAAAGCCTAGGAATGAAAGGTTTATAGGTCAGATTTCAAGGAGTAGTTGAAACCTTACTAAAAGTGAATCTTTTATAGATTTTTATGGTTTTTATAAGACTCTTTAAGGCATCAAGAATGGGTGTTGTCATGAAAAGTGACAATTTGGGTTTAAACTAAGGGTTTAAGGGCTAGTAGAACATGGTATAATTGGTGAAATCTATTGAAAGGTCAGTAGAATCTTGTGTAGGTTATTGAAAGTACATCTTTGTCATCATTTTCTGCATCATTTTTGGTATCAGAGCCCAGAAAGATCTGGTAGTGAAAGTTGTCCAAGTTAACAAGATTTTGTATAAGGTTGTGTGTGAAGGTATTGGAGTGCCAAAGACTAGGCCAGAGGAAAAGAAAGAAGCCTAAGCTGAGGTATTACAAAGACAAGAAGATGCAGTAGCAAGATAAGAAAGAAAGCCTCGAAAGGAAGGACAAGATGAAAGACAACAGGATAAGCCAAGTTGTAGAGTTTGATAGAGAAATGGTAGAGTTGAAAAGATGTATTAAGCTTGTAGTGTAGCAGTGTCTTGAGGAAGAATACCAAGGAAATGTTAGGTATTGGCCAATGAGAAAGTAGGTGAAGTGGTCTATAAAGGTGATTGTTTAAAAAATAAGAAAGCAAAGGATAGTTGTCTTGGAAAAGAGTTGCTAAATGAGAAAGAAAGGAAATAAGTTGCAACAGAGGTACATTGTGATGTACTTAAAGATGATTTGTGGGGACAAGTTTTTGAGATAGAACAAGAGTGGAAGGCGAAGATTTCTATTGAAGGTATGCATACAAGTAGGACAGCAAAGGAAGATATAGGAAAACAAGCATAGGGAGCTAGTGAAGAGGCAAATTGGCCTCATAGTTCTTATATAATGGATGTTGATGATAATGTTTGTATAGGTGCAGACCAAGGAGAGAATGAAGAGAATGAAGAAATGGATAGTAGTAATGAGGCATATGAAAGAGCAATAGAATTTTAGAGTTTTGCAGTTGAGAAGATCATCAGGAGGAGGTACAAAAAGCAAGCACAAAACAAAAGCGTGAAGACCAAGAAACATGGAGAAGATCAAGTCAAGCATGGAGAGAATCAAAAGGAGGTTAGAGAATAGCTAAGCATGCAACACAATTGGAAGAAGAGAAAGAAAAGCAAACCATCATTTGAGATGTAACTCAAATTTCTTTTCGCTGGGGAGTATGATGCAGGAGCATCACCTAAATGTTGTTCTTGAAGGTCCAAGAGACCTAGTTGATGTTTTAAGGACTATTTTGTTCTATGAGTCCTAGTTGTATGTCAAAAAAAAGATCAAAAAATGGTCTTAGAAATCCATATATATAATCTTTTGTAATGTTTTTTAGCCTAGGTGTGGTATAGGATTAAAAGTTGCACAAAAAAGGCATAATTGTCAAGTTTAATGACATAGACATTAGGTTTTTTTGAAAAAGAGAGATATGATTGACTTGTAACAGTTTTCTAAAGTTCATTCATGTTGAATCAATGATAATACACACACTAAGAAGCTGTGGGAGCAAGATTTTGATGAAAACCCTATTTTTTGACAAATTTGTGACAGGTTTTTCTAAAAAAATAGTAAAGAAGAGATTGGTACGACCCTGTATAGTCAAGTTATAGGTCTCTGTTTGTGTGGGATGATAATGGCAAGTCTTAAGGCTCAAATTCAATTTGTTTGACATGATTTCATTTTGTTTTTCTCAAGTTATGATCAAAATAGTGCTCGTTGCTCTGTTTAGAAACTAGGGTTTTCAACAATAGAAACAAATTCATATTTTTTTTTTGGTATGGTGAAAAATCATGAAATTTTGTGAGAACCCCTATTAGGGTCTTGGTTAAGTGCTCACCAATTTTGGGCTGCATATCTATTGGTTTGAATGAGTTATTTAGGACTGTTTGCTAGAAATCCCTGCCAAAAAGACTGTCATAACCCTAGAATAGTTAGAGTTTGTCAAAAATTTGAATTTCTTAAGTTTGTCAAAAATGGTAAAGGTTTATAGACATTCTATAAGGCATTTTAAAGGTGGTCAATCAATCAAAGGCATCAAAAGTAAGTTTTTCTATGTCAAGAGGCCAGGTTTTCCAAGGAAATACATGTTTAAAGCCTAGGAATGAAAGGCTTATAGGTCAAATTATAGGGACTAGTTGAAACCTTACTGAAAGTGAATATTTTATAGATTTTAATGACTATTATAAAACTCTTTAAGGCATCAAAAATGGGTGTTGTCATGACAATTATCAATTTGGGTCTAAACTAAGGGTTTAAGGGCTAGCAGAATAGGGTATAATTGGTTAAACCTATTGAAAGGTTAGTAGAATCTTGTGTAGGTTGTTGAAAGTACATCTTTGTCATTATTCTCTGCATCAATTCCTAAGGCTAGAGATTAAAATAAAATACACAAATATGCTTCCACAATAGATGAAATCAACAAAATACATGCATATATGACTCCCAAGGCATCATACAACTCACACTCGCTTATTAGTACATCACCCACAATCACCTTACAACATTAGATAGATTAGCAAGATGACATGAAATAAAATGATCATGCCCACAAGAACACATCAACATTAATCACATGAACAGGGCTATAGTAAACTAGCATTTTCTATTTCCTTTTCAAAAATAGATATACATTCTTTACATGAGTCATCAATACACGAGATACCCTATTTCTCCTTTGTTGTAGACAACCTTGTAGTAGCCCAACACCACCTGTTGGACTCGCACCCAATGCAATGATGGTTGCAAATAACTTAGAACTCTACCTTGTAGATACATGTCAATAAACCCACACACACACACATATGTATATGTATATAAAGTCAAAAATAGGCTTCTAAAGATGATGGTCTACTCCTTTACCTATAAATGAAACCTCACCAACCATCATCATGTACTCATTCAGTCTTTTGACACACCTGAAATTACACCTCTAATCTTGATCATTTGCAACTTATAGACAAAACTCGATATCTTCCTTAATATAGTCTCTTTATCATTCCAAAATTTTGGGTCTCTAATACCCATGTGTTGTCATTTCTTATCTTGCAACTTTAATCCAATCTTTAGTTTTAAATGGAAAGGCTACCTCTCTTTCAATCTCCCATGTCTTTTTTCTATGCACCCACTACCCTCTCTAAACTCATCCATAGAATATCCTCTCAAATTGCTACTGTACACATTGTGCTCATTCTCCACACATCACACTCTTATTGTTTCAAATTACTCCTTCACAACCTTCCTCCATATTTTTTTTCTCTCTATTGTTTTATATTTCTCACATAATCTTCTATTGTCTTCCTCCTACCACACACTTCTAGAAACTTCCCAAAAATCCCATTCAAAACTCCTTTATGAGCACCAAAATAGGTGTATTAATTGCCAAAACAACCAACTACCAATTTAATTTCTAATTGGGTGCATGAATCATCAATTTGGGTACTAAAACCCATCGCACAGATAAAAAGAGTGTTAAACCTTGACATACTTCCCTAACTAGTGATAAATGTGTTGGCAGGGGAGTTAAACAACTCTCAAAACTAGCAATAGAATTAACTTTAAATCATGCAGTGGGAAATTCAATGCTATAGGAAGGATGTAGATGTGATGCCCCTCCATCATACTCCTATGGTTACAAATATTTGTGAGCCCCCACTCAATACCAAAATCATATGTTGTTGCAAGTCAATAACCCTACAACTGCAAGTTATCAACCTTGTTGTTATAGGTCATAATCTATGTTTCTATAGGGAAACTTGCAGCAAAACACCCAAATCTATCTTCCACCTCTATTCCTTCAGCACAAGCCACCTCTCCCCTTGATTATCTTGTGTGATATGCAACTGTACCCATTTTATAAATCCAACATATTTATTATTCTCCACTACCTTGAACCTCTTACTTTTCCTCATAAAATTATCTCCCCATGATAGTGTCAATGACATGGACAAAATACTACTAATGGATCTACCATCACTCAAGGGATTAATTCTCTTTCCCTCACCTCCATGTACAACTCACCACTACCTTAGTGCATGACTATCTCATGGTTGCCAAGTAGGTTCTTTACTTCCATGTCCTCTCATATATTATTGCAACCTAGTAAGGACCTCCATACTTGGTAGATCTCCTTTCATATTTTTTAGCAACATTAAACAATTTACTTAATGTTTCTATTGTAGTGTTGTTAATATAAATTTTTGGCCTTCTGATGAATTTCCCTGGACCCATTTTTCTCCTCCTTAACTTCTTTCACCATTTCTCTACTCATGCATTCTTCTTCCACATTCTCAATTAGTATTATATAACATCCCTTCCATTAGTTCCCCTTCACATTTATATTCATCTATCTCAACTAGAATTTTCACTTCCTCATTACCAATTTTTATTTTTGTATTGCACCCATTAATGCCCCCTAAGTTGAGCATCTATTGTCCAACTTGTGCTTCCTCATTTTCTACTCCTTCATGGTTCTCCCCATTATCCTGTTCTTCTGATAGTAGGCTTTTCTTTGTCAAGTTAAGAACTTATGTCTCTATTCCCCCTATTCATAATTTCTTCTCTTCCTTTAACAAATTCTTCACACAAAAATGTATCTCCACAATCAACTCTCTTTACTACAAGTACTTGCATCTTCTAAAAAATTGTTGTAAGACCACATGCAGCTGCACATTAGACTCTTTTTATACATCTGCTAGCAGTTCTTTTGGAATCAACTCAACAACATGTGCAACCTCATATTCATCTCGTCTCAAGAATTCCTTACCTATCAATAACAATGTTCTCAAGTTATTTTCCATCTCTCCATCTTGGGATGTCAGTAGATTAAGAGTATACTTTCTCCCATTCTTTACCAAAGTCTAAATATTTGCCCTACCATTATGTACAATTCTTCTATCATATTTTCATAGCCTTCATACAATAATACATGGCACACGTCCATAGGCATTACATCACACCACACTTGGTCTTCATAAGTGCCTATTCAGAAGTTTACTAAACATTGTTGGTTCACCACTACCTGATGCCCTTTTTGCAACCATGACACTTTGTATGGATTAGGGTGAGGTAACATTCTTAGCCCTAACTTTGGTATCATCTCAAAAGAAACTAAATTATTAGTTCTTCGACTATCATCTATAACCTTGTAACACTTGGACCTCTTGCTATGTACATGGTTCTAAAAAGAATTCTTTGTTACATAGGTTCATTCTCCTTTCTTGTTGGTTTAAACAATGTTCTATTCATCATCAGGGCTTCTCCACATTGTAGTTCTTTTAAGTATTCAAGTGTAGAATTTCTCCTTTCACTTGTCCAAGCAACATGATTTTGGACTCCACTTCTCTTACTGCTATATTGTTGTATTTGTGTGCATTCAATTACTTTGTGGCCCACTTGTTTGGACTTGAAATAGTCACCCATGAATCCTCTATTTCTTTTCTAACTAATTGCACCCTAATATTCTATTGAGTCGGTCAACCCTCTTCTCTCATAACTATTTTTTTGACTATGTATAGTGTTGGCCCCTACATCTTTGCTACATTTTCTTTGCATTAATCCTTTACTAAATCCACCTCTACCTTTTATTGTTCCTTGATGGCTTCCTACTAGTTTTTCTTCATCCTTCAAAGCATATTGATATGCTTCTTGAATAGTCCATAGCCTTATCATTCTCAATTCATCCTAAATGTTCATCCTTAATTTATTATTATACCAAGCTACCTTCTCATGATCTAACTCATTATTCACTGATCTAATATAAATTTTATAAAATTCTTCAGTGTATCTTTTCACACTTATCTCCCTTTGTTGCAAGTTTTGTAATTTCTTAAACAACTCAAGTTGGTAGTCACTTGGTAGAAATTTATCTTTAATCTTATTCATCATCCTATTTGACATGATGATTTCTCTCTACCCTTTCTTCTTCTTTCATCTTGCACCTCCTTCCACCAAATTGCAGCATGCCCCTTTCACTAAGTTTGTGCAACCTTCACTCTTCTTGGATCCTCTATCTCATCAAACTCAAAATATTCCTCCATTTATTTATCCAATCAATTAATGTGTCTAGCTCTAGGATCCTTAAGAAGCATGGAAACTCCATCTCTACTCCTCTTCCAATTTTTAAAATAGCCTCAAAGAGTCTCCTTTCTCTTGCATTCATTTCATCAACTAAATTCTCATTTTCTTGTGCTAATGTCTCAACTTTATCCTCATCTTCACTATCATTTTTTATCCCTTTCATAAACTCAATCTTTTCTCTAATTCCCTTTGAGGACTTTCACTCTATCTTGCATTCCTCTTACAACTTTCATTACTTCTTACATTCTACATGTAGCTACTATAGTCCCTACCATACTTCCTCTTGGCAACATCTTGATATCCTTATTTTGATTAAAATAATCAATTGTGGGAGTTTGCTATATTACAAAGGGAAAATGTCAAACATAAGCCCTGTGATTCATTGGAAGGCTATGATGCAGCATATTTAATATTAATTTAATCATCTGATTAATATAATTACTTGGGAGCCAAGTCCACAAGCCAAAGCTGCTCTACCAAAGTCTATGACTAGTCAAGCTAGCTAGTGCTCTTCGAAGGTTTGCTTGGGTATTAAATTTATATTATTTTAATATTAAAGTTTACTTTAATATTAAAATATTTAATGAGTGGGTTGCATGTATTTAATTACTAAAACTTAATAGTTTTAATGATTAGAGGGAGTAAATGATTTAAAAGGAAATCAAATGTAAAAAGTATGGTAAAAGTCATTTACAAAGAAATATTTGTGATGGAAAAATCAAGAGGATGAAAATTAAGTATTTTAATATTCCATATATCACAAGTAAAAGTAAGACAGTAAAAAGAGGGAAAGTAAAGTCTTAGGTAAGGAGTTTCACACAGAGGTGAAAGGATGAAGGGAAATTAACAAATATATAGAAACCTCTTTATTTGTTTCCATTAATAAGTTATGTCGCACCACATGTCATCTTAAAATCATATCATGACATTGATTTATGAGGATGTTGCTCTAGAAGTTTTGACTCATTGTTGGTGTGCATAAAGTAATGTGATTGTCATGCATGCTCTTAGTCTCATTATTGCTGATTATGATACTATGAGTTTCTAAGCTCTAGTTAGATGGTGGTAGGATACCTGCTCTTGGTTTATAGCCTTTCATGCTTTCTATATTTTACTTTCAGCATGTTTCCTTCTTCCCTTTTCCTCTTCGGTTAGAGTTAGCTCGAAGTAAGTGGGGAACTGGCCCTAGCTCTAGAGATTGGTCTAGAGGTCATGTCCCACATTTGTATACCTTTCCATTGTTGGTGTTCATGCCTATCAAAGTGCTTTTGTGCATCAAAACCTCAGCTACATAAAAAGACCATCAACAATAATTTTATGTTGTTGGAATTCCTCTAGATCTTTGGTTGGTGATACTTATATGAAGGCTTTCTCTACAAGTGTACTTGTAACTATGTTATTTATTGAATAATACATTCAGTTGCTTTGGAGTATGGTATTTTTCTACCAAAAGGGTTTTCTCCATGTACATCTGTGTTATGGTATATTATTTATTTTATGTTTATATGTGTTTCTAATTTTTGTAATTGATGAAAGATCAAAATTTGCACAATACTCTCCTCAAAATTTTAGTGTAGGAAGTGTTTCCACATACCTTGCTTCCTTTAAAGATATGGGAACTAGAGGTGCCAAGTGTATGAGATATAGAAGGCTAGTAAAGTTTCAATGAAGGGAATGTGATGAAAGTAGGAAAGGAATGGGGAAGTGTAGGTGGATGGGAGAAAAGTAAAGGAAGATTACAAAACTAAAGGTGGGAACTAGACATAAAAATGGGAGGTGGAGATATCTAGTCCAGAAGTGAGATTTTGTGAAATAAGGCAGCAGGTAAATTAAAGAATTACAAAAAATGAATGGAGATTGGGAGGAACGCAGAGAAGTGGGATAGGACAGGTTATCAAAGATTGAAATTGGAAGTCTTCTAGCCAAGTGGGATTCTTGAAATAGAATAAATGGGTTGAATGAAAAGATTAAGAACTTGATGGAGGTTTCATGGAACTTTTACATGGAATAGGAGGTGGATACTAGATAGGAGAAGAAGGGGTACATGTATACTAGTTAATCAAAAACCTAAAAATGGGGAAAATAGAGGAAATGAAAGATGTGAAGGATCTTGCGAGGTCTCAAGTGGGACAAAAGGTTGGGATAGAATAGGAGGTGGAGAATAAAATGTTTGATAGGAGCCTGAAAGTTTTTATAACACTAGAAACACTATAAAATGACTTGAAACTTCCCAGACTTATAATTTTCATGGATTCCTACAACATCAACCGATGATAGGAACATGGGGATGGCCTTGAACAATTCTTGGGCAAAATTTGACTAAGGGAAGACCCACTTAAAATTTCATAGATTGGTTATATATGGTGGGAAAAATAGGTCTATAGTAACAAAGGGGCAATAGATTTAGTATTTTACATTTTTCAAGTTGTCTCCCAACACAACTAATGAAATGACTTTCTTTCTGTTTCCACTTTGTATCCTATAGAATCTTCATGAGCCCTTGAATTATATTTAATCTAGAGTATCAAATGGTTCACATTCACCAAGACTTAGATAAATACTAGAACTACACTAGAGTATTCAAATTACAAAATAGGTAGAGGGGGATGGACTACTAGTGTCATGGGGCAGTCTTATTGACTTAATCATAAGGTAGGATAGATCTATTACGTGTGGTGAAGGATTCACTACAAGTATAACAAAACTAGTGCCTTCTATATATGTGCTCACATCATGAAGAAAAAGAGTCCCAACACAAACTTAATGTATGTAAGAACCATAGTCCCATGAAGAATCTTGCATTCTTCTTTATTGAATACTTCTTACAAACTTGCATCATTTATCTTTCTAAAAGACAATAAGTTTCAATCCAAACATGGGATTAGTAGAACTATTGAGAGGCCTTTAATCTTCCCATCACTAAATCTAATTTTGACTTAACCACACTTGACAAAATTGAGGAATGTGTTATCAACTATGTAAAATGTTTCACCATCAATCTTCCCATACCTAGGAAACCACTCCCTGTGGTGATTCATGTGAAAATAAAATCAAATAAAATTGATTAGACACGAATCCTCACATACATGCATAGCCAGGGGTTCAAAACATGCATTGGATTCATACTAGGATCTTTTTATTCAATACCATAATTTAATCCATTCATTTCTTTCATCTTCTCCTTGTAGTACTTTTAGATATAGCCTTTCTTAGCACTATTCCAACATTTCACCTTAGATTAGTTCAAAAATTTAGATATCCTTCTTGACTTGAATCTTCCTTTCAGTTTCTTCTTGTCCTTCTTCTTTCCATAGATTTGATGATATCTTATGTTTTCCATCTCATCTCCTCTCAAAAGAAGATAATCCACCACCTCTTCTAGAGTGGAGATACATCTAATGGCTATAACCATGTTGTCCCATTAATCTAGCAAAGAACATATTATGTGATACTTTGGTCCTCATCATCCATCTATACATAAATGGTCTTCAATTGAGTAACCACAATTTTGAAAGCATTCAGGTGTTCAAACATAAAGTCATCATCACCTATCTTCAATCAATATAAATTCTTATACAAAAAAGAATATTGACCACATATTTGGTCTAATAGACTTTTTATAACTTCATCCACAAAGCACTTGCACTAGTTTCTCTGAAATCATTTAGGAGCACTAAATCAAAAAAATAGATCGAAATAAGAAACCTTTCTTTTTCTATTCAACACATCCTATAAATCCTAATCTATTAGCATATCCTCTAATTTAAGCTTCCACATCTCAAAGTCGCTACTATTGAACTTTTCCATCTCCACCCAAGAAGTGCTCACCATGTTTTTATAAATACAATTTATTTTAGATGGACAACTACCACTAAAACCAAGATTAGTATGAACACAAAAAATATTTTTAGTAACACCAAATAATTGAGTTGAATAGGCTTTGGTACCAAATGAAAGGAAGTATGATGGAAAGTTTCCAAAACTAATCTAAGAGAGAAAGCTATACTAAAGAAAGATTATGCAATTTTTAAAATAGAAAGAATGAAAACACAACAATTACACAATGATGTATCTTAGGAATACCATTTCCAAAACAAATTGAGGCTTGAAATCTCAAACCAATTGTATTTAAGACAACACCAATATAATTGCAATATAAGTCTAGGATAAATTCTTCATAAGAGATTATACTAGAGTCACTCCACAATAATCGGTTACACATTTTGGCCAAACTTGACATTGAAATCAACATTTTGAACTAAATCTTCACTATCTGACACCTATAGCAACTAAACCGTTATAAATTTGAAGATGATGCAAACTAGTGATTTGTGAGATTTTGTTTGTAGATTCTAAATATATTTTTTTAAAAAAAATTGGAGTTAAATTGTAAAAAATTTTGTATCTCCTTTGATAACTAGTTTTTAATAGTAAACAACATTTTTTTAAAGTGATGTGTATTCTGTAGCACATAACCTTTTTTCTACAAAGGATAAAATTCTGATTCTTTTGAATTTAGATTGGTAACACTGATATATAGGGCATGCATTTGGTTTCATAATGCTTTGTTCAATATTTATTTTTTAATTAAGTTTTGAAGCCAAACCAATTATAATTTAGACATAGGCGTATTCCGTAAAACATAATTTTTTCTGTATGTATCAAAATTCAATTTTGTTTTTTTTGTTGAAACAAGGACATCAATACCTAGGGCATAGATATTTTTTAGAATTTTTTTTCACTAATTTACTAATTGAAGAAGAATTTGCTTTTGTATTCGACTGTGTGTATTCTTTTGTATCGAACATGATGTTTGGTGCAAAACCTACATTCACAAGAAATTAAAAAAAAATATAATAATCAAATTAAATATATTTAAAATTATACTTTTTGGGAAGCTTATAATAAGGACTGCATATTTACAAATCATAAATTTTAAATGAATTCATTTGATACCCCAAAAGGTAGATCAAAAGTATTTTTTTATCAGCATTTTGATAGGTGTAGAGGAGACTCCATTATAGGTATGGTTTAAAACTAGTAGGGTTCTATCCAAGGGGGTTTGAATCTAAGGGGGTTTGAATCTAAGGGGGTTTGATCAAACCCTCTTCAATTAAAATCCTTCAAGTGGAACCTTTCAAGGCTTAAATCATTATATTTCCTAAAAATATGTGATTTCAACAAAAATCAGGATGTCCCAGAAAGTGTAACCCATTATTGTGGCACCACCCACCAACATACAAATCTAGAGACATTTGGCATCATAATGATACCCTATAGTTCAACTATGAAACCTCCATCTCAAGCACAAAATAAATAGAGAAGTCAACTAGAATAAAACCACAAGTGATTTTACAAACCATGAGCCAGCACACGGGAGGTATGGTACCCAAACCCTCTTGGATCAAATTCCATAACCACAGTCCATAATGGATCGCAATCTATTTTTACCATATTCTCTTGCATTTTTCATAACTCATCCTAAAATGTCATAGTCACCTCGCCAACTTGGGTACTCTATTTTGGTATTGTTCATCCATTTAAATATGCTTTATGACACGTGATACTTATATGGAAGAAGTTTGTCAACAATTCAACTTAACAATGTAACTCCCTTCTCTAATACTCTTATGCATCATAGAATCTCTCATAAGAATCTCTCACAATCTCTTACAGTGTACATCATGAGAACTTGGACACATGGCCAAGTATGCCACAACAAAGTGGAATACCCCTTTTATATGTGTGGAAAATAAATAAATAAATATATAAAATAATTAAGCAATAAAAACGTGAGTATGCATGGTTCATGGCACTTTTTGCAACAAATGTAGATCTAAAATTCCCTACTAAGACTAAAGCTTTTTTAAGTGTTGTGAAGTTCAAAAAAAATAAAAATGGAAATTATGCTCCCTATGGTCTATACTAAGCTTTAATCCAATGATATGCATGCACATAAGCACAATTAACATAGAATAAAGAGAAAGTGGAGTCAATTAGACCATAGTCAATTCAAATAATTTTGTAATTTTCTATAAATAGAAATAAATGTAAACAATGGATCACTTAGTCTTATGACCAAAGAATGAGTGCTATATGGATAGGACTCTAGAATTTGTGCACCCAAACATAAGGAAAATGCTTTGATAGTTGAATGTAAGGTTAAAATTAGAATATTCTTCTTTGCTTTTCTCTTGGTCAAATTGGTTAATATTGATCTAGTCCATAGTCCACAACTCACTCTAAGACCATAAGCTTAACCACTAATGATCTCTGGATTCTACCATTTATGGAATCTAAAAAGGAAGATTGTTTAATCTCCCATAATTGAAAGAAGTTAGTAGATTTTCTAATTTTCACTTAATGGGATTTCACTTTTGCCAATGCATTAAGCCATATAAGGAAGTTGAATCAAAAAAATTGATTAATGATTGAGGATAATAGATAAATTCATAGAAATCATGTTAATTACTCATGTAAAGCATCAAATTCAAATGTGTTGCTATTAATTTTCCTTTTTAAATTCCTCCTTGAATAAGTCTAGATCTTTCTTCTACTAGTGGATGATCATATGAATGAAAATAAAAGTCTTTTTATATAAGCACATGAGATAGATTTGGCAACATGTGCATGGCTAGTTCTAGGTAGGAAAGACAAACCTGGCTAGTCAACCATTTTTTAATTTGGGTGGGTCAAATTTATGTGTGCAAGGACAACCCCACGTTGATACAATTTACATTGGATTGGATAGGTAGATTAAATAATGATAATCATGAGTGACAAATAGATAAGCTAGATTTATAGGGGTATATGCACATAGAAGTAAGATATGTTAATTAGGATATAATTATGTGTGGATAAGGATCAATGGAAGCTAGGTAAATGAGATTGACTTACACAAGATTTTGTCATTTGTCATCATGGACAAGTATCGAGATATTACCTCAAATATGTACAAAACTAAATGGAAAAGACATTAGGATGCATTTTCACCATTACAAAGATATTAGTTTATAATTGTGGACTCTTAGTTGTATTGTTGGAATTTATTCATTTGAGACAAATATTCACATTTTTTTATTTCAATAAAGAAACTAAATACTAGTTAAAAGAATTTAAATGGTGATATTTGCATCATATACATGTATCGTAAAAATGTTACATATCCATGTCATCTAGAGTATGATTCTTACAATTTTTTGTAATTTGTTGTTTAAAGAATGGTTGTATATATTCTCAAATTGAGTTTGATAATATATTGCCTAAAATAAAGCCTTGAATCTTTTTGGAAAGTCAAGCATGTAGCTTACATATAAATATACCAATAATATTCAATATTCATAGTTTCAAAAAGATTATATCATTGTGCAGATTTTCATATAGTTAAACCTGAAATTTCATAGTTGTTTCATTTATGTTGTAGTTATATATGCTTTATAATATAGACAATACATTACAATGATCATACACACACACACACACAATAGAATTACAATGAAAACATATTTGTACAAAATGTCTTCCTAGATTTGTATTAGGAATGGCATACATGTCATTCACTAATAAATATATCTGTAGTGCAGTACAATAAAGGAGGCATAAAAAATATAAGAACTACTCATAATTTATGCTCAAATGTAGTTTGTATCTATCAAGTATTTACATACAAAGTTCACACTTGTTTTGGAAGTATAATACCCCTCATACAACATTACACAAAAAAAAGGCAATGCCTTAAATTGCAATGTTAAGGTGTCATATGAGATGTGTTAATTGTAACTAAAGTGTTGTTTGTCATATATTTTCTTACACATGTATAATAGATGCCAAATGAGACTGACTGAGTAGAGAAAGAACTTAGTTGTTGAATCCATTTTATAGTTGAATATACATGTTTTGCAGTGGTTTCAACTATCTCTAATATGCCTCCCACTAAAAACAATACCTATATGTGCAATTGAATAACTAACAAACACCACTATTTAAGATTTATTTGCCTAGTGCTACATATTTTTAATATTTGACAATTAATCATTCCATAAAATGTCACACCAATAAATTTATATATCATTGGGTGATTGTTTTCTACCTTGTGGAATAATAATGTTTTTTTCTACTAATTGTCCTCCTTGCTTGGATGAGTCTCCATGTATGTAGGGATAGACTTTCATATTTTCCTTCCGAAAATGAACAAAGCTGAACTCGGACACATTTGTTTCTATATCTTGTGTGTCTCCATGTATTTCTTCCTTTAAATTGTCATTAGCATTGTGGTGAGAATGATAAGAACGGGAGGGAGCATCCTTAACATCTAAAAGTTCATATTCAGATTGTTCCAAATTTTGGGCAATTTCTAGGTTTCCTGCACTTTTGTGCTTGTGAAGAAGATGGAGTGGAAAAGCTCCTTCACGTGGAGTGGTTTGTCTGCTTGATAGATCTTCGTGCCTTTTCATATTTTGCCTAAGGTTCTTCTTAGCTCTCTGGTGCCACTTCTTTAAAGAGTTCGCTATTCTTTCATCAAATATGGTTGTTTTCATGTTTGTCCCTAGCTGCAATCACAAATCTCATATTTCATTCTAAGGTGGCAATGAAGAGAGCAGAAATCAAATGTGGATCTATCTTTATTCAAGTGTGAAATACGCACCTGTGTAACAAGAGCGTAGAGAGGTGGAGTTACATAGCTACACAGTATTTAAACTGCAATCCTAATCATTAACAAACGTATTTTGAGTTAATAATATTGTGGCTAGAGAAATAAGTATAACATTTTTTTTTTAACCAGAAAAAGGTGGCGGGGCACCCATAGATAAAGATTAAATCAAAATTACATATAAGATAGGTTCAAAAGTCTAACCAAAAAAAGAAAGATTTACAGTATAGACCCTAACATGGCCAGTAATAACAAGAGAGGGATGAACAACCCAGAGGTAATAAAACTGACCCCTGAAGTCAACTGCCGAACACAGTAATGCAAAGACACACCAAAAAAACAGCGATCTTTCCCAATGAGCCACCATCACCAGAAGAGCAGCCAAGCGCCATCAAACGCAAAAAGGAAACCACCCACCCACCACCACCGAAGAGACACCACCCGCAAGAAACGCCAACACACAAACCAGAGACACCACCACAGAAACACAGAAAAATCAACATCCACTAGCCAGACTACAGTAGCCACACCGCCACCCGCCAGGAACGCCAAACAAGCCACCAACACACACCAATCATTAAGCCGCTGGCGGAGCTGCCGGAAGGAACCGTTCATCCAACTCCACAGACACCGATGGCTGAGCTCCATCATCAAAAGCTTCCAGGGCATAACGAGGCATTCCCGGAGCCAGATCAGAGGCATGTATCCTTAGGAAGCGAATGGCTGTAAAAACATCCTTGATCCTCTTGGCCTTTTTCTTGGTTAACAGGAAGCAATGTGACCGCAACATATCATCTATATCCCCACTACTCAAGGATTTGATACTAGCTTGCATGGGAAATAAGTATAATATTGACAACAAATTTTTTGTGAACATTGTAGAATTCTTTTAATATTAAGTGTTTCATCATTCATGATGATATTGGGTCACTTAGTATAATCCTAATCATTGATGTTAAAAATCTTCGTTCAATTTTTTCTTTCTAATCTTAAGGCACTGCAAAAACATTTTCCTAAGAGGAATATTGCCCTTTGAAAGCAATTTAACACGTCAAATAAACATACCCCAAGCTTATTCTAACTACAATATCTTCCACCCGTTTATGGAAGCAGGATTTCAGACCATATTCGTACTGCATCAGTCATAACATATGAATGTACACAATTTGTTAAAGCAGAGAAAATGCTATGAAGCCAAGACTAACTAAAAGTAGATATGTCGATATTTGGATGTAGATGTTTCTTCCTTACCCATGCGCAGAAGAAAAAAGCCATCTGGAAAGCGCTCTACAAAATGAACATTCTACGATTATAATTCGTGAAGAATGGAAAGATAAAACAAAAGAAGGTTTTCATAAAAGCTTGTCTAACCTGAAATAGGATAAAATGAATGAGATACAGAATCAACCAGGGTCGACCAAACCAAAACAGTTGATCACTGGGCTTCACCACTGGAGCTCCTTGCACAACAGGATTTCTATCTTGAATATCTAATGCCATTTCCGTTATTATAACTTGTAGCTTCGTTCCCACTAGCAGAAGAATCTGTAAAACAGAAATATTTTAAGCCCTTCTAAATTACTATTCAAATTAAAGATGCGATCTTTCCTCATTACATCGTGTGAAAATTGATGTTTATTGTGGACATTTGGGTAATTGGAATGCTTAATTTTTCCGGAGTAAACTGTTCTTTTAATTGTAGAAGGAAACTTTGATACGTCACTCTACGCATTTACTAGCTCAATTTTTGATTGAGAAAGCACCACAAGGAAGCAAGATTTCTTGAAACCAACTCTAAAAGTTATACGATCAGCCATGAGGAAAGGATACAAGCATTTGCAAAACGACACTATCACCCAATCGAACACCACCTCTATCAAATTCTAGTGCCCAAAGAAATTCGCTAATGCCCCTCCACGACACAACACTTAGAGAGGTTTATTAGTATCCATGTTGGTTATGGGTGTAGGTTATGAGTGTACCTGTTAAGTCATTAATATCTAGATACTTTTTTTGAGATTCCTATTTAAATCTAGAGAACTTCTTTCTTCAATCTTCTATTACCTTATAAACTATGTTATACATCGAAACAAACATTATCTTATCCTTAATGTTTTTCTTTATAATTTTCATTTCTAACTCTAATCAACGTCTATATTTCTGTATTTATTGTACTTTAAAAAAAGTTAAAAGTGTTTAATTTTTGGTTGTTGAAAAGAAATCATATTAATTAAATAAAATGAATACATGGTAGAAGTTAAAGTATGCATTCTTAAAAAATAAGGATAAGGCACATTTTAATTTTTTACATATGGATCACTCTAATGGTGAGAAAGACTATAATAATATCATGTGCATAGTTGCAAAACCATTTATATTTCCTATATAGTTCTAATTATTTCACTAAAACTCAACCAAGTAAGTGAAGCAAAGTATTGTATTCACTTACAATCAATGGAATAAATGACATCCAAAAAAATGTGAACCACCCTGTACAATTAAGCTTCATGCCCATTAGCTTGTAAAATAATTAAAATTAATATGCACAAATAAATAGAAGGCTGATTAGATTTACCATTCCTATTGAGAAGTAGAAATATGATGGCAAAAAACCATACAGGTGGACTGTACATAATGACATAAATTGTTCAAGCAATCAGTTTTAAATTAGAGAGATGGACAATACAAAATATGTTACCACCATTGCTAAACTACAATTACAAAACACACCCGATAGATACAACAAGAGTAAAGTCATTGTCCAAAGATCTTTTTATATATCTTTGAAAATCAAATTTACTATGTGGAGCAAAGTGAGCCTGCAAAATTAAACATATGCATGACTATAGGTCTCTTGGTAACTATACAATACAAAACTTTAAAAGTATGGACTAGGAAGGTTTACAAGTATAAAGCCATGGCGCAATGTTAAGTAATTGACTTTGGGCACGAATGTAATGAATTGTCTAAAAAAGCATACCTACAAATCCAAGAGTTAAGACATTAGTCTATACAAATTGCAGTGAAATTAATTTTAAAATAAAGAATGACTATTTAAATCGCTAAATTTACTTACAATCCAAATGAGAATTAGTGTTGTTGACCAGAAGCTCATATGCCTCATTCCAAAAGTAGTTTCACGAGTAAATCTAAACCTCAAAGGATCTGCAACATAGCAATTATATATCTACTTACTTTCCAAGTCCAAAGATGAGCTAAAGCAACAAACCACCAGTTTTATATTTCATTCTATAATGTAAATGAAAGTGTATGGAAACAATGGATACAATTATAAAAATTGCTTTCAAATTTCAAAAGAATCTCACAATTCTAAACAAAATTTAAAATCTTTTTCAATCAAATTTTTGAATAAGTAAAGGAAGAAAAAAATTAAACTAAGATTTGATTTTCTTTTATTTATAATTAAATGGACCTTATCAACCTTTCAACCAAATAAATTAATCTAAAAATTAAAAATAACTCATTAAATAATATACAGACACTTAAAAAAACATTAATTCTGTACTAACAAATCTAATTTAATATAAAATATTGAAAACAAATAAATTAATAAAATATCTTTAGATAAATCACAATCAATTAGTTTATGTTTAGAAATTTATCTGATATATCAGCTGTTTTTACTTCTCCTGAACGTTATTGGATTTACAATTGCATTTACAAACATGTTTTAGCTACTACAAAAAAAAGCCTGCAGTTAATTACAAACATCCCATCAGCTATTTTAAGTTGATTGTTTTTTCCCCCTTCTGAATCCCTCTTTACAAAAGCCCATTTTCTTAGAACGGTAAAGTTTAACCAGCCGATGCCTTGTAAAACAGTTGGTTGGTGGAAAACCTGTCGATAGAAATGGTTTCGACTATTTGATCGACAGGCAAGATCATTAAACAAGTCGAATTCATTACAGTGAAGAAATTGACAGTAAAAATTGACATCCGTCAACAGTCTGTTTACGGTGGGCGTCTTAGAATGGCTGGTATTTCCACTTTACACTATTCTTCCACTACTACAAATGCTTGTAGGACCTGTTGCTAGCGCTCCAAATCTATAAAAGAATACAATAATATGCCTCATTGGGAAATTAAGGAAATGTAAAGTTAAAACTAACCAGTTGATAATTCATAATCCAATGTTTTAGTCTCTTCCTCCCATTCTTTCCATTTCTTCATCTGCGCAGAACTGTTAAGGATTAAGATTGTCTAGAAAATGATAGAATGTTTCTAGGGCCTTCCACAAGCTAGAATATTCCTGAAGCTGTTCTAGAAAAGAATATTCTAAGATATGTTTTAGAAAAGAACATTCCAGGTTTAAGAGTTTTCTAGAAAGTTAGAAGCTTCCAGGCTTCAAAGGTTCTATAGCTATATATATGTGATTGAAGAGAGCTATTGGATATACAGCCTTTGGATGGTTGCTGAATATAGCATTCGGATAGCTGTTAGATACAGCATCTGGATTGCTACTAGACACGGCATTTGGATGTAATGCAAGTTAGATGAATATATATTTCTGAGTTATCTAACTCTGTTTTGCCCTGTGTTTGCTATGTTCATTGCTGTTATGTTTTGCCCTGTCTTTTGGTGTTTATTGGGCCTGTTCTCACATGGTATCAGAGCGAGGTTACAGGTTCGAATCCCCTTGGGTAACGCTGAGGGGATTGTTGGAAAAAAAAAAGATTCAGTTAGAGGATCAGCCCAAGTTCAGCTAGAGTTTCAACCAGGTTCAGCCAGAGTGTTTTCCTGGTTCAGTTAGAGGTTCAACTAGAGATTCAGCCATGTTCAACTAGAGGTTCAGCTGGAATGTTTTCCAGGTTCAACTAGAGGTTCAGCAAGAAATATTGCTGGAATGACTTGTTTGCAGGGCAGATGTGTTGCTAGAGTGATTTGTTTGCAGGGCATATATATTGCTGGAGTGATTTGTTTACATAGCTGGTATATTGCTAGAGTGACTTTTGTTCGCATGGCTGTTATATTGCTGAAAATGCAAGTTGGAACAAGCTAGAGGTATTATTGGTTGTGATGATGAAGATGACTTTTTAGCTAAACAAAAGATAAGGGGTGTTGAAGAAATATATAAGTAAGGCTCAAAGATCCAAGGAAAGAATGCTAAAGCTCTCATGGCCAAAGTATTATATATAAATGATCCAATCTCATATGAGCAAGCTAGAGGGAAGAAAGAATGGGAGCAAGCTATGAAAGAGGAATATGATCGAAGAATGCTTGGTATGCTAGAGGTGAATATTAAGGGGGGATAGTAGTATAATGTTCCCCTCTCGTTTGTATTTTCTCTGTATTATTCTAGCCAATCTTAAGGGGGGATGTTAAGGATTAAGATTGTTTAGAAAATGATAGAATGTTTCTAGGGCCTTCCATAAACTAGAATATTCCTTAAGCTGTTCTAGAAAAGAATATTTTAAGATATGTTTTAGAAAAGAACATTCTAGGTTTAAGAGTTTTCGAGAAAGTTAGAAGCTTCCAGGCTTCAAAGGTTCTATAGCTATATATATGTGATTGAAGAGAGCTATTGGATATATAGCCTTTGGATGGTTGCTAGATATAGCATCCGGATAGCTGTTAGATACAGCATCTAGATTGCTACTAGACACAGCATTTGGATGTAATGCAAGTTAGATGAATATATATTTCTGAGTTATCTAACTCTGTTTTGCCATGTGTTTGCTATGTTCATTGCTGTTATGTTTTGCCCTGTCTTTTGGTGTTTATTGGGCCTGTTCTCACAAGAACATGCAGGCTTTTAATTAGTCCTGACTACGTAACACCTTATAACAATTTCGTTTGCATATAACAATAACAGGAAGAGGATAATTCACTCATACCTGTGCCGATCCTAGCGTCATGATTATAATTCAAGACAAGACATGAAAAACGGCCAATACGAAAATGAAGATGTGCAGTTGATGGAGTCCTTCTTGTGATATGAGAGGGACTTTCCCCTGCATCAATAACACAGGACAACATATATACATTTAATACATAATCTATTTCAATTATAAACTGTACCACTATGTATGAATAGTAAGCATAATTACTTACTTGTTTAGCACAGTGACCAGCCTCAGCCTCGTCTGTCGCCAAGGTACGCCTTAATGGTATTTGTGAAGCTAAGAACAGGAGCTTACGATGGTGCCCAATTAATGACAAACTTTTCAATCTGTTCAGAAACACTGTCTGCTAAGGCTTCCTCCTTTGAACAGGGAAGCAACGAGTCTCCTAAGCCCTTAGATATGCAAATCTCTGAAATTGGCTTCTGCCCAACAGTAAGCAACAGCAAGATAAATCCCAGCAGCATCAATTCTGCATACACATCAGAAGAATCAATATAAATATTTTTCTAAGTAATTCAAGCCGAGATTGATTATGACATCAAATTATTCACCTCCTTTGATCTTTTCTAGTGCTTCACCCAGGGATTTCTTTCGCCGTTTCTTGAGCCACTGCATTCCAAACACACACAAAAACATTCCATTTCAATCTTGTAAAAGCAGAAGTTTCAAGACAATTGCATATAGCATGTGCAAATACAAAGATAAAATATAATTGCAGATACCTTGGAAAGGAAATGTATAGCTCGTTCGATTAATATAGAAATATGTACAAAGGCGAAGCAAACAATGGCCACAGCCCAAGTGGGCGTTTGTTCTAAGGATCGAGAATCCGAATCGCCCCCTCCTGCCATATCGAAATAATTATTGTTGTTGTCCCTCAAAATTTGATTATCAGCATAACCATTCTATGCTTTTATATTCCCCCAATAATTAATAGGTAATATTTATTCATGTTCGAATGAAAAAGTCCTGACGAACAAGATGCCCACGTGGAGACAACACACATTTATTTGCATCATCATTTGAAATCACAATTGAACACATTTAAAAAATAATTTACGTAAAATTTTCATATTTTATCAAGATTGTTTATAATCTATTTGCATCATCATTTGAAATCACGCATAAAATATTACCGAAAATTTGGAAATCGTTATTGTTGTTGATAGCAGCGTCAAGCGTCTCCTTCCAGCTGATTGGATAAATTAATTGGCATGTCTCTTGGAATAAGGTCGACATGTTGTTTTTGAAGAGTCACGTCTCTTCCTTCACATTGTATATATACTCATTGATTGTAACTCATTTAATCATCCATTCATTCATTGTTCATTCTCAAGTTTGAATATTCAAGTGTGAGTTCTTCACCAAGTGCAGATTGATATTGTGGAAGGCTAGGTTTATCATCAGCGAATTACACCATTGTGTTTCTGTAATTGCATCAGATAGTGGTGCTTTACTTGGCCTTCATATCGGCCTCTATTGTAGAAGAGACATTCTTTGTAATTCAATAATGTAAGTAATATTATCAGCTAGGTTTTTCTCCCTCAAGAGGAAGGTTTTCCCAGGATATTTGTTGTGTCCTTGTGTTGATTTTGAATTAATTTTCTATGCATTACATCTGATCATAAAACTAACATGGTATCAGAGAGGGTTTGAAGAAGATTGTGATCAGATTTGTCATTACAACAATACTCTCTATTTTTCTTTATATCTCTTCTCTATCCCTATTTTAGTCAAGATGGTGAACGGTCTTAAAATTGAGGATAGACTTGAAGGAGCATCCAACTTCACATCATGGAGGTTTAGAATCATGCTCACCTTGGAAGAAAATGACTTGGGCGAGTTTGTGGAAACCAAAGTTCCCGAACCATCGGAGGATGAAGAGAAGTTGCAGTGGAAAAAGAAAGACATCAAGGCAAAGAAGATATTGGTTGACTCCGTTAAAGATCATATTGTTCCGATTGTCTCCAAGTTGAAGACAGCAAGGGACATGTTCAAAACCTTGGAGGAGATGTACGAAATCAACAACACCAGCCTAGCTCTTGCACTGAAGCAACAACTACATCATGTGAAAATGGCGAAAGGAGAAACGGTTATTGCTTACTTCATGAGGATTTCAGAATTAAGAAATCAGCTCTCTACAATTGGTCATGTAGTTGATAACAACGACTTGACCATGCTTGCTCTCAATGGTCTGCATTCATCATGGGAATCCTACATTCAAGGAATTAGTGCAAGATCGAAGCTTCCCAAGTTTGATCGATTGAGGGTAGATTGCATTCAAGAGGAGTCTAGATTGGCCATTAGAGGAATTGGTCAAAACTCTACCAATGAAGACATTCATGTCCTTGCCTCTCAATCATCTAAGAAGAAAAGCAAGAATGAGAAGAAAGGATTCTTCAAGAGGAACAGAGATAATGGAACTGATGGTGCTCATGCATTCAAGAAGAAGAGGGACCTCTCCAAAATCCAGTGCTTTAGGTGTGACAAGTATGGTCACATTAGCAAGCGTTGTCCATCCAGGCCTAAGCAACATGCCACCATTGCAGATGTTGATGATGTCTCTCCTCAGAAGGAATCATGTGAATACTTGTTCTATTCGGCATTGTCAAGCAATGTACCTACCGACACCAACACTTGGCTGATTGACAGTGGTGCATCTCGACACATCACTGGTTTTAAGGAGCATTTATCAAACTTGGTTGAGAGAAATTCTAGTGAACAAGTTATCATTGGAGATGATGTTAGCTATTCGGTGAAAGGGATTGGGATCTCTACTCTCCACTTGGATTCCAGCATTACCCTAAAGTTAAGTGATGTTCTCTATATTCCAGGCATGAAATGAAATCTGGTTTCCATTTCAGCCTTGGAAGACAAGAGATACCAAGTTGCCTTCTCTGAAGGCAAAGTTCTTGTGTGGATGAAGAATTCCAACTTCAAAAAATACTTGAGTAATTAGAGTTAGACATGAGAGCCTCTATAGGCTAATCACTCGTCCACTTCAGGCATTAGTACATGATTCTTCAAGCTTGTGTGATCTTTGGCATCAAAGATTGGCTCACCTACACTTTCGGGCTCTACCTATCATGGAGAAGATGGTCACAGGTCTTCCGAAATTCAACCAGGAGCATGAAGGTACTTGCAAAGGTTGTGCCATGGGTAAGAATACTAAAAGTCCATTTCATAGTAGAGAAAGTAGATCTAAATGTATTTTAGATCTCATTCATTCTGATTTATGTAGTCCAATGTCTATTGCTTCTTTGAGTGGTTTCTTGTATTACATTATTTTTATTGATGACCACTCTAGAAAGACTTGGATTTATTTCTTGAAATCTAAAGAATCTAAAGAAGTACTTGAGAGGTTCAAAGAGTTTAAAGCTCAGGTAGAGAACTTATCCAGGAAGAGGATCAAAGTTCTGAGATCTGACAATGAAGGGGAGTACACCTCTGAAGGATTACGTAACTTATGCATTGAAGCAGGGATTAAGAGGGAGTTCTATGTCCCTTACAATCCTCAATAGAACGGTGTTGCAGAAAGGACGAACATATCTATTGTAGAAGCCACCAAAGCTATGATTCATGACCAGGATCTGCAAACCTTCCTTTGGGCTGAAGCATCTAGGATAGCTATTTATGTTCAGAATAGAAGCCCTCACCGCATTTTAGAGAACATGACTCCCGAAGAAGCATTCATAGGGATGAAGCTGAAAGTAAGTCATTTGAGGATCTTTGGTTGTCCAGTGTATGTTCATATACCAAAAGATAAAAGGACAAAGTTGGATCCATCTAGCAAGAAGGGAATATTTGTAGGCTACAGTGAGACTTCAAAAGCCTATAGACTTTACATTCCAGGTCAGAAGTTGATTGAGATCAGCAGGGATGTTACATTTGAAGAGGATGTTGCATTCAAAATATCTAAGGGCATTCATATGGAGATAGATAATGAAGACCAAGAGTCTCCTCAGGATATGGAAGTTGACCATACTCCTAAGATTCAGAGGGAGGCTACTGATTCAAAAGAAGATGATGATCCAGTTGAGCCTTTAGAACCAACCGATGGACCTAGTGATATTGTTGTAGTATGAAAAAGGCCTCTATGGACTCGAGAAACCATGCAAGAGGTGGGAAAATATGCAGCTCCTCGAAGATCTCTTAAAGAAAGCAAGAGACCTCATAAGTTCTCAGATTATGTGTTATTAATGAGTCAAATTATTGAGTCTGAGCCTTTTAGTGTTGAGGAAGCTACTAGTCAGCAAGTATGGAGAGATGCTATGGCTGAAGAGTATCAATCCATCTTCAAGAATGATGTTTGGGATATCATACCTAGACTTGAAGGAAAATATGTTGTTTCTTCTAAGTGGTTCTTCAAGATCAAGCATGTGGCTGATGGAAGCATTGAGAAGTACAAGGCTAGGTTCATGGCTAGACGATTCTCTCAGAAAGAGGGAGTAGATTATGAGGAAACCTTTGCTCCAGTTGCTCATTATACATCCATTAGAACCAACATTACTATTGCAGCATTTAAAGGATGGTAAATACACCAAATGGACGTGAAGACAACATTTCTAAATGGTGTAATTGAGGAAGAGGTATATATTGAGCAACCTGATAGCTTTGAAGTTCATGGGAAGGAGTCTCATGTTTGCAAGCTGAAGAAGGCTTTGTACAACCTTAAGTAGGCTCCTCGTGCTTGGTACGAAAGAATTGATCAATACTTGATGAGCTTGGGTTTCTCCAAGAATGATGCTGATTCAAACCTATACTTCAAGGTAATTGATGGCAAAGCATTAATCTTGGTTCTCTATGTTGATGATCTACTTATTACCAGAGAAGATCACCTCATTTTCAAATGTAAGAAGGAGTTATCTTCAGAATTTGAAATGAAGGATCTTGGTCTCTTACATTACTTCCTTGGTTTAGAAGTATGGCAGAAACTAGATGAGATCATTCTAAGTCAAGGGAAGTATACTATTGACATCTTGAAGAGATTTGGTATGATGGATTGCAAACCTATGTCTACACTGATGGAGACAAATTTGTTGAAGTTAAAAGAGGCTGTAGCTAGTTCAGATCTAGTGGATCCTAGCATGTATAGACAATTGATTGGATCATTAATGTATCTAGTTAATACTAGACCAGATATTTTCTATGCAATGAGTGCACTTAGTCAGTTCATGTGTGAACTAAGGCAAATACATCTAGTTGTAATGGAGCATATCCTAAGATACTTGCGTGGCACAATTGGGTATGGCTTGAGATATTCTTCTAGTGTAGACTTGAAGCTACATAGATATACTAATTTTGATTGGGTAGGGTGTGTCACTGATCGGAAGAGCACCTCTGGATGTTGCTTCAATTTGGGATCTACTATGATTTCCCGGTACAACAAGAAGTAGTCATCTGTAGCATTGAGTACAGCAAAGGCAGAATATATTACAGCTTGTATGGTAGCTCAGTAATAAGTATGGCTTCATAAGCTCCTTGCAGGATTGTTTGGACAATCAATAGAGCCTACTATCATTCATTGTGATAACTAGAGCTGTGTGAAGCTTTTTGTCAATCCGGTGTTTTATGACAGAACCAAGCATGTTGAGATCAAATACCATTATATCAAAGATATGGTATTGAGGAAAGTTGTAGAGTTGAGGTATATCAGCACTGATGAGCAGACAGTAGACATTCTCACCAAGCCTCTCTCCAAGTTAAATTTTGTGTACTTTTGAGATAAGCTTGGTATAGTGGAGAATACAGCCTTAACTGAGAAAGAGTCTCAGTATTAGTGATCCTCTATAATGAGTTCTTCTCTGTGAGAGAAGTTCAAGGTGAAATCCCTTGATAATGAGTTCTTCTCTGTGAGAGAAGTTCGAGGTGAAATCCCTTAATAATGAGTTCTTCTCTATGAGAGAAGTTCGAGGTGAAATCACTTGATAATGATTTCTTCTCTGTGAGAGAAGTTCAAGGTGAAATCCCTTTATAATGAGTTCTTCTCTATGAGAGAAGTTCAAGGTGAAATCCCTTGATAATGAGTTCTTCTCTGTGAGAGAAATTCGAGGTGAAATCCCTTGATTCCACCCTCTAGGAGAGCCATGGTGGATGTCATGTGTGTGACTCCATGACAACATCACGTGAGAGAGTTCATGATGATTTTCTTGTACTTGTGCTTCTTCACCCTCTGGGAGTAGCCATGGTGAATGTCACAATGAGGTGACGACATCACGTTGAGTGATGAGAACTTGTACACATTTATCATCCATGGGAGTAGCCATTATGGTTGATATCATATTGAGGTGATATCTGATATCACAATGACGTGGTATCTTTCTTTTCACATATGAGTGTAGCCATTGCGGTAGACATCACGATGAGGTGACATGTCTTGTGCAGCTGGAAGTATCCTCCCTAGCTGAGAGGGAGTGTTGTTGATAGCAGCATCAAGTGTCTCCTTCCAGCTAATTGGATAAATTAATTGGCATGTCTCTTGGAATAAGGCTGACATGTTGTTCTTGAAGAGTCATGTCTCTTCCTTCACATTGTATATATACTCATTGATTGTAACTCATTTAATCAGTCATTCATTGTTCATTCTCAAGTTCGAATATTCAAGTGCAAGTTCTTCACCAAGTGCAAATTGATATTGTGGAAGGCTGGGTTTATCATCAGCAAATTACACCATTATGTTTCTATAATTGCATTAGATTGTGGTGCTTTACTTGGCCTTCATATCGGCCTCTATTGTAGAAGAGACATTCTTTGTAATTCAACAATATAAGTAATATTATTGGCTGGGTTTTTCTCCCACAAGAGGAGGCTTTTCCCAAGATATTTGTTGTGTCCTTGTGTTGATTTTGAATTAATTTTCTATGCATTACATCTGATCATAAAACTAACAGTTATCTCATTCTAGTTTCCATATATAAAATACGTCAATTGTATATTATCTGTAGAATTTAATGAGATTATTTCTATCTGAGCGTACTAAATTCAACGTGGAACACTCGGTTGATAGTTTCAATGCTGATTGTGGATACATGCTAAGAGTAAGAAGTCCACTCTCCTTCCTCTATCAATTTTAATATTTTATATATATTAAAAGTGTGTGCTTATTTTATATTTATTAGTCTCTATGACGGATACCAAAGTCTTCATGTCATATAGGGATATTGAAGTCTTCATTTCTATTAACATGTTTTTTTTTTTTAAATGCAAGGAGAATAAGTAAGCCATTTAATTTATGTTGTTTTTTTTTTTAAAATTCTAATTTTCTCATTAGCCTATTTAAATTTAGTTCAATAGAGAGATTATTTTTCATTTGTAAAAATAAAGAAAAATGTTGTTCACGAAAATTGTAAGTGGTATGTTAGGACATACCACTTGTTCCCCACAAGTAATTATTAGTTGCAAGTCATTAGTTCACATTTACTCTTAGCCTATGCCAAAATGAGAGCTTTCAAATAGGGTATCGATATCCATCAAAGCATAGGGGATAGAGGAATTTGGTCAGATGGTTTAGTTGCCACTGCACTAGTCGATATTGATGAAAAATGTGAGTTGTCGTAAAGGTTTTTTTTGAGAAGTTAAATCTAAAGAGAATTGTAGTGTTTGTTATTGCATAGATTATATGCCCTCTACCTATGTCAACTCATGTAGATGTACTCATCCTATGCAATCTACATAGGATAAGAATAGTTGTGGGAATGCTCAATATCATGATAAAAGATGTGTTATTTTGAGGACATGACAAACACAATGTTGTCATTGTTGCTTGGTTTTTCTAACACAAAGGTAACAATGGAGTTGCATACCCAACCTTCATTTTCTATGATGACAATGCTAGTTTTCAAAGTCTGTCAGTCTTAAGAAAACTAGCAAGTCCCTATAGTCAAGTAATGATGTAGGAGGATCCAGTGTTATATCCCTAATTTTTGTCTTGCTATACTTTTTACTTTTACTTGGACATAAGTAAATCTATTGTGATGTTTAGGTTAATGTCGAGGAAAGACATAGATTATATCGAATGTTATATATGGAATTATGGAAATAAATATTTTATTGTTGTTGATTTAATATTGCATTATGAGATTTGGTTTATTATTTGAGTAATGATGCACTAATCATAATTTGTTGGTTACAAGTTTGATACAGGAATACAAGTTTTTCAGATGACTCTTAGAGAAAAGAGAGAGAGTATCTTTTGAGGAGAGAGATATAAACCTTGGGTTACAAGTGGTTTATTTTCCAAATCGAGTATAAGTGTTTAATGAAAACGTGAACCAATGTGTCGTAAGAGGTAAGTCTTGTCTTGTTAGTTTACTTCTAAACCTAATCGACAAGTAGTCGATATTATTTACAAATCTTTCTAAGTTGTAGTAAGTCATCTTAGTCGTTAATAATGTTAATGACGTCGTTTGAAGTGTGATTTGTGACTATTTACATTTAACATAAATATTACGATGTTATCGTTGTAAAATGGTTGCCTTATTATTATTAAGTCCCCTTGAGGTGGTATAAATGATTATTAATGTTAAGACGTTTTTGTTGAGTTAAGAAGATGTGAATATTGTCGACAGATTGTGATGGGGAGACAAACTCAACCAAATCACAATATCTGTAATTTTTTGTTTAAATATTATCTTTTTATTTGATTAAACCATAACTATCTAATTGAGGTGATGTTATGTGAATCATATTTGACATAATCAAATAAGAATATGCTTATGTGTCGAGTGAGATAATACCTCATAATAAGTCAATATTGTTATACTAGCTTACAAATAGGAGAGCCTTCAATAATAGTAGCAGTGAGTCGAATCACTTATTGGGGAGCATTAAATAATTAGCAATAGTTAAGAGATGTTTCAGCCTCTTCCTAAAGAGAAGGACTATGGTATTAACTACCACTATTGACGAGCCCATGGGATGGTTGTCTTCCTTCGACATGTGAAAAATTTGTACAAAACTTGGCTTCAGTTAGAACCAAATCATTTATGGACTGTTATGCATTGAATTAAGTTGCAACTGAAACAAGTGGAAGTGAGGAGTAAGGCAAATCTATAGGAGTCATGCCTGAGCCTTTATTAAATGACGTAGTTGAGCCGTGAGGCAGCAGAGAGGAATAAGGAGAAACTTGTGTGAAGTTTAGGGATACGTAGAGGACAAATCATGGCTGAGAGGAGATACACAGCCAGAGGTGTCGACTGTAGAGTTCTATCAGCAAGTATTGCCAACTCTAAGACCGTCGACTAATAGGTATTCCTTAGTTCTATATGTTAATAACAATGAGGAAATCATATGATTCTTTTAGGATGTCCATCGTTGTGTTTTTGGATAGTCATATGAGAATGCCAGTGAGGTATATCCTCTGGTATTCATTGTGTTTACTGTTAAATAGATATTAGTGTCAATCATGGGATAATGTAGATAGCATTATTAGTAAACCATTTAGATCTAGATTTCTAAAATGATTAGGCATCGAATGCATTTTATATGGCCGATACTTGGTAATACAAGTGAACACTATGTTATAGTATTCTGAATCGACTATTTTCTTATAGATATCTAAATGATAATCATATCAAATCATAGTATGGAGGATAAATGATCATCATAGTAGGAGGTTGTCTTAGTTGATGTTTGTTTTGAAAATAGTTTACTTATTGAATAATTTTGTAGAAACCAATGATATGTTCATGAGATAATCAACTATTAGACTCTTGAATTTTATTAGTATTGATTTAACTTGAATAGTTATATTCATAGCGTTGAGTCGTATAGTTTAGACCTTGAGTCGGGGTAATGTTAGTTCAAAAACATTTTCTTGTTAAGTTTCTATATATGTTGAAAATGATATCTTATCCCAAGAAACTTAGATTATTAGTGTTCTATGGTAATTTTGGTATAATCTATTGAATGGTAGAAGAACCAGGATTAGTAGATAAATGGGATAAATGTCCAAAGATCTTCTTAAAATCTATACTTGTAATCTTGATGAGTCTAACTATAGTAAACCATTACGGGAAATAGACTAAGTCTATATAGAAACAACCTTGAATAAAATCATATATGAGTATATATATATATATATATATATATATATATATATATATATATTGATGGTTAATAATGTCACGTAAAGGTAAATTGAAAAGTATTCATATTCCTTTGAATAGGAGTTATTATCTTTACAAGAACTATAGTATTCTTAACCTTGGTTGGGTTAAACCAAAGGTCTTTTGTAAACCTGAGTCTTGAAGTTATGAGATAGGGATATTTTGATATAATGGATTATTCAAGAGTAAAATAAAACCCTAGTTTAACCTAGAAGGGTTAAAGATTATTTGATAGCACCTTTATGGTTATAACCCATTTTAGTTATTCTAGATGGGGTAGACATTAAAGGGTCAAGAACCCTAAATAATAAATGTTTATATTTATCTTATTGGAAAGAGATTTGTTATTAGTCGATAATGTTTAACCTTAGGTAGAGAAACCTATTTGTTTGTTTACAAGTTGACTTGAGACATAAGTCATAAGCCTCGAGTTTTGTAAGCATGCAAGAGGTACCATTAAACGGATAGTCAAACATAAAGTTTATTATACCTTTTTAGTTGCAACTTCTCTTAGCTATTACTTGTCGATAAGTGATGAATCTCAAATGTTGCAAAGATGCAAAGAGATATCCAAGAATAGATAGTCATTCCATAAGGTCTATGGAGCAATGACAGTGTCTTGTGAATCCACCTAAGTTAGAAATACTAGATTTGAGTTAGATAAAACTCTTTAGTTAAACCTTAACTTGACCAAATAAGGTATTTATTTATATTAAATCATTGTGATCATTATATAGATCATGATTGAAGGGACAAGTGCCCTACCTATGTATAATTATTCTTACTTGTAAGAAGGGAAATAATTTCCTAGACTATGATGCTTGACCTAGGTAAGGTAACCATCTTAGTCATTATTAATCGATTTAAAATTCTTATGAATTGATAAGTCTTGGATCTTGGGTATTGCAATAATGCAATGAGAATCCTCGTAAAGAAAGGTAGTCAATAAGGTCTATGGAATATAGATAGTGAATGTAAACTTGTCTAGGTCGGGAAGACTAAAATATTGAAATTGTCAAGAGTTCATAAGTTAAACGTAGTTGACCAAGTCGAACCGTAGGAATATGATAGTATCCAAGTCGAGTTGGGGTGGGTGAACATTACAACAATGTTCATTGTGAATGTCAATTTATATTGAAACTATGGCCATAGTAATGCATATGTCTCTGCATGCATTGTCGGTTCACTGTATCTGGATTACACAACCTATCAGAAATTATTAGAGGATATCTAGGGTTGTATGATTGATAGAATTGTGTAGGATACAACACTATATACTCGGGAAGGCAAATTACCACTGGTCACCTTTGGTCTATATTCCTCGTGAAGGGTAGGGCCACTTCCTATGTGAAAGATATGTGGGAGACCATTGGTCTGTGGATGGAGGTAAATCACTGGAAAGATACTCTCTCTCTAGTAGAAGACATGCTGAGGCTTGTGATAAAGATGTCAGATTTCCAGATGCAGTATATCTTTGAGACTTGTATTTATTGAGACTATGTAAAACATTATCTAATGCAGATATTTGTAATTGATTTATTTTTGTAAACACTATACTTGAGAAAGACAAGATGGTTTATTGTATTTTGTAATGAGAAATCTTGTAATTGTAGTTACTTGATTATATGTTGAATAAAAGAAAACATTTCTCTATCTCATTTTTACCTTGTTAAATTAATTTATGGTAAATTTTCTGTTTTTACTATGATTTAAAATGTGGATATTACATCCAGGTTCAAAAGCAATCCTCATCAACCAAAAATATTTTCTTTTCTTTTTTGCTTGTTTGTTTTCCTTCTTGTTCTGCTATAGGAGTTGATGATCAAATTTCTACTGAATTTCTAAAGAATTCTTGTCTAAGTGTTGACTTCATCTTGAAGAAGATCCAAATGGGTGCTCACATTTCAATTTTGGTGAAGATCTAAGCTAAATTGGACAATTTATGCAAAAGTGAAACTTTTAGTGTCAACAAGATATGTGGGACTTTCCCTGCCATCAGGATATATATATATGACCCTTGAAATCCCGCAAAAAAAATCCAAGTGATGATGTCATCTTGTTAAAAAGCCAAATTGGTGTCCAAAATTCCAAGTTTTGTAAGATTCTAAGCAAAATTGAGCAAGTTATGCTTAGGCAGAACTTTGGTCTGCAATAGGATATATCAAGTTGACCACAAAATCCCCGCAATATCTAGTTGACCCCAAAATCCTCGCAATATCCAGTTGACCCCAAAATCCCCACAATATTTAGTTGGGTTACTTTTTCCTACAATATCACATTTGGTCACTTTTTCCCGCAATATCATGTTGGGTCACTTTTTCCCCCAATATCACATTGGGTCGCTTTTTCCTACTTTTATGCTTGAAAGCACCTAAAAAGTGACAAAAATAGTTTTTGACCGCTCGTATGGTGGATCCAAGAGCCATTTAATGACTAACAAGTGTCCTATTCACGTGATGAATGTGGTGGCTACCTCAAATGGCTATAAGTAGGGGAATTTCACATTAAAAGAGGTTGACTTCTCCGTAGTGAGTTTCTGGCTTCTACTAGAAGATTGTTTTGTGTTTTCATAGGAAAGCTAGGTTACTCTGATTTGACTAATGGAATGATTGTAAGGTTAGGCCAAGGCATGTATGAAGACCATTCTACTCCTGTTGTAGTTTTTTTATTGCATATGAATAAAGAGTTATTTGTTTCATTGTTGTTTGTTGTTGACTTTGCTGCCTGGTTCAGTAGCTTGTTAAAGCCCCTGGACCTTGATCTGCATCAAGTGGTATCAAAGCATGATCTTAACCACTAATGATCTCTGGATTCTACCATCTATGCAATCTAAAAGGAAGATTGTTTAATCTCCCATTATGGAAAGAAGTTAGTAGATTTTCTAATTTTCACTAAATGAGATTTCACTTTTGCTAATGCATTAAACCATGTAAGGAAGTCGAATCAAAAATTTTTATTAATGATTGAGGATAATAGATAAATTCTTAGAAATCATGTTAATTACTCATGTAAAGCATCAAATCCAAATGTGTTGCTATTAATTTTCCTTTCTAAATGCTTCCTTGAATAAGTCTAGATCTTTCTTCTATGAGTGGATGATCATATGAATGAATATAAATGTCTTTTTATACAAGCACATGACAGATTTGGCAACATGTGCATTTTTAGTTCTAGGTAGGAAAGACAAATTGAGCTAGTCAACCATGTTTGAATTTGGGTGGGTTGAATTTATGTGTGCAAGGACAACCCCACATTGATACAATTGACATTAGATTGGATAGGCAGAATGAATCATGATAATCATGGGTAACAAATAGATAAGCGATATGTATAGGGGTGTGTGCACATAGAAGTAAGATATGTCAATTAGCATATAATTATGTGTGGATAAGGATCATTAATGAAAGCTAGATATGTCAAGATTGTGTCATTTTTCATCATGGACAAGTATCGAGACATTACCTCAAATATGCACAAAGCTAAATGGAAAAAGACATTAGGGTGCATTTTTCACCATTACATAGATATTATATTTTTAATTGTGGGCTCTTCATTGTGTTGTTAGAATTTATTTGTTTAAGACAAATATATTCACATTTTTTTATTTCAATAAAGAAACTAAATACTATTTAAAATAATTTAAATGGTCATATTTGCATCATGTCATGGGACTTTTTCCCAAAAATGGTTCAAAGAAGGCTATTTAATGAATAAGACTTTGAAATTATAAAAGGATAAAGTTTATTTACCCTTTATAATTAAAAGGGAGATGGAAAAATAAATGATATTATGATCCTTTGGTTAAAATAGAGATAAATAAAGAATAATTATGAAAACCCCTTTTAAAAGGGAGGAATTATTAAGTTTATTAAATAATTGTTAATGACAACCTTTGTGAAAGGGTGTGATGGTTTAGAAACCACCCCTTACAAGGTTATTTAAGGCATTTGTGTGAGACTTGGAAGAGGGAGAAAAAGCATCACTCAAAAGAAAGAAGAAGATGGAGACACTCAAGGAAGATAAGGAAAGAAAGACAAGGAAAGTATACAGGAATCCGAGGGCATGAAGGAGTGAAAATTACGGTCATTGGTTGGGCATTGATCATTTGGAGAAGGGGCACATAGAGTGTGTCCAACTTGAGGTACAACGTACACCTGGAGTGTCCTAGCCAGGTTTGTGTTTGTTTTATGCTATGAGGCATGCTTGGTTCTGTGTAAGAATCGATTCCTCCAGGGATGCTTTTTTGCTGAGAATAGCCGGGACCTGTGATTATTCCTCCTAGTGTCATATAACAGTAGCTCAGTGCTTCACAGGTGATGTTTTAACGTTTATTCAATATATGGAAAATAGATTAATTAATTTCTATTTCAAATAATTTACCGTAAAATGTATTAAATATTATATAAGGACTTTATAGTTGTTAAGAAAAGAATAAATTTCTGGTAAATGAATGAACATACTTGGGTGAAAAGGAGGTTACACATCATATACATGTATAGTAAAAATGTTACACATCCATGTCATCTAGAGTAGGATTCTTACATTGTTTTGTAATTTGTTGGTTAAATAATGGTTGTATATATTCTCAAATTGAATGTGATAATATATTGCCTAAATAAATGCTTGAATCTTTATGGAAAGTCAAACATGTAGCTTACATATAAATATACAAATAATATTCAATATTCAAATTTTTGAAAAGATTATATCATTGTGCAAATTTTCATATAGTTAAACCTAAAATTTCATAGTTGTCACATTTATGTTGTAATTATCTATGCTTTATAATATAGGCAATACATTACAATGATCACACACACACAATAGAATTACAGTGAAAACATATTTGTACAAAATACGTTACTAAATATGTATTAGAAATTCTACATTCCATTCACTAATAAATATATCTATAGTGCAATACAATAAAGGAGGCATACAAAATATAAGAACTACTCATAATTTATGCACAAATGTAGTTTGTATCTATCAAGTATTTACATACAAAGTTCACACTTGTTTTGGAAGTATAATACCTTCATACAACATTACACAAATAAAATGGCAATGCATCAAATTGCAATGTTAAGGTGTGGTATGAGATGTGTTAATTGTAACTAAAGTGTTGTTTGTCATATATTTTGTTACAAATGTATACTACATGCAGAATGAGAATGATTGAGTGGAGAAAGAACAAAGTTGTTGAATCCAATTTATAGTCTAATATACATATTTTGAAGTGGTTTCAACTATCTCTAATATGCCTCCTACTAGAAACAATAGCTATATGTGCAATTGAATAACTAACAAACACCACTATTTAAGATTTATTTACCTACTGCTATACATTTTAAATTATATTTTACAATTAATCATTCCATAAAATGTCATACCAATAAATTTATATATCATTGTATATCAACCATTTAATAACACCTATAAATAATATTATTTCTAATAAATAATCATAAATATCTTAAATATTATAACATTCAATTAATTAGCCAATAAGCTTCATTATGGGAGCTTTTGCTCCATTTTTGTCGGGAAACCAGTGTATTTTTCCCGCAACCAATTCAGTATGCCAGGAAACCGCTTGTAAACACGATTGCTTAAGTTTTATTTATGAGAATATTCTTTTTTTTTTAAAAACGTTCACTTTACATGACATATTCTCTAGCATGCGTTGGAATTTGGAAAGATTATATATGCGAGGTGTTTTAATATCTTATTTCCTCGCTTTGGTTGGAATTTTAGGTATCTTATTCAATTTTTTTTCACTTTTGGAACTTGACTTCAATGCTTGTTAAGTTTGTGGGCAAAATCTTTCTAGTTAATACTTAAGATTATATATTTGGAGGGAAGACTTAAGGTATTTGAATATTATATAGGAATATTTTAGATCTTTGCATTAATTAATCAAGAGCAGAGTATTTTAAATCAAGAGCATAGTAAGAGTATTTTAGGGTATTTTATATTAGTAATAATAAATTTTTTATGGGTATCTCGTATTTTGTGTGCTTGAAATATTTTCTTATAAATTGTGGAAACAATAAATATTTCAATCTTAATAAATTAAGTTCTTAAAGGTGTTCTTTAACATTATTTTGACTATTAGAGTACATGTACACCATCTTATACAACCATTATTTGATCTTCTTTTAAACAATTTTACATTAAAAAATATTTATATTATTTATAATATCAAGGTATTATAATTATAATAAACCACACAACTATAATTAGAATATCATAATATTATTAAAAAAATGGGTTCTATTCAACTGGCCTATGGGCAGATCTGTTGCACACATATATTGTGCAACTACTAGTTACAAATTTTAAATGATGAGTGTCGTAGAACAAATAAACTATCACGAAAGAACATGAATTTAAGGTTAAATAATAGTTTTGGACCCTAGGTCATTTGTTTTCATTAGTAGTTGATATATGCTTCTTCTGCTTTTGACATATTTAACAAAACCTTATAAATTGCTATGACCACAAATAATCATCTTGGTGATTGTTTTCTACCTTGTGAAATAATAATATTTTTTTTGCTAACTATCCTCCTTGCTTGGATGAGTCTCCATGTATGTAGGGATAATGCCTTTTATATTTTCCTTTCCAAAATGAGAAAGCTCAGACCCATTTGTTTCTACATCTTGTTTGTCTCCATGTATTTCTTCCTTTAAATTGCCATTAGCATTGTGGTGAGAATGATAAGAAGGGGAGGCTGCATCCTCAACATCTGACAGTTCATAATCAGATTGTTCCAAATTTCGGGCAATTTCTAGGTCTCCTGCGCTTTTGTGCTTGTGAAGAAGATGGAGTGGAGAAGATCCTTCACGTGCAGTAGTTTGTCCGCTTGATAGATCTTCCTGCCTTTTCATATTTTGCCTAAGGTTCTTCTTAGCTCTCTGGTGCCACTTCTTCAAAGAGTTAGCTATTCTTTCATCAAATATGGTTGTTTTCATGTTTGTCCCTAGCTGCAATCACAAATATCATATTTCATTCTAAGGTGGCATTGCAGAGAACAAAAATCAAATGTGGATCTATCTTTACTCAAATGTCAAATACCCACCTGTGTAACGAGAGCGTAGAGAGGGAGAGTTACATAGCTACACAGTATTTGAACTGCAATTCTAATCATTAACAAATGTATTTTGAGTTAAAAATATTGTAACTCAAGAAATAAGTATAATATTGACAAAAACAAATTGTGAACACTGTAGAAATTTTTTAATATTACGTGTTTCATCATTCATTATGATAGTGGGTCACTTAGTATAATCCTAAACATTGATGTTAAAAATCTTCTGTCAAATTTTTCGAACAATTTATTCTTTCTAATATTAAGGTACTGCAAAAACATTTTCCTAAGAGGAGTATTGCCTTTTGAAAGCAATTTAACACGTCAAATAAACTTACCCCAAGCTTATTCTAACTGCAATATCTGACGCCCGTTTATGGAAGCAGGATTTCAGACCATATTCATACTGCACCAATCATAACATATGAATTTACACAATTTGTTAAGATACAGAAAATGCTATAAAGCCAAGACTAACTAAAAGTAGATATGTGGATATTTGGATGTAGATGTTTCTTCCTTACCCATGCCCAAAAGAAAAAAGCCATCTGGAAAGCGCTCTGCAAAATGAACATTCTACGATTATAATTCGTGAAGAATGGAAAGATAAAACAAAAGAATGTTTTCATAAAAACTTGTCTAACCTGAAATAGTGTAAAATGAATGAGATAGAGAATCAACCAGGGTCGACCGAACCAAAACAGTTGATCATTGGGCTTCACCACTGGAGCTCCTTGCACAACAGGATTTCTATCTTGGATATCTAACGCCATTTTCGTTATTATAACTTGCAACTTCGTTCCCACTATCAGAAGAATCTGTAAAACAAAAATATTTTAAGCCCTTCTAAATAACTATTCAACTTAAAGATGCGATACTTCCACATTACATTGTGTGAAAAATGGTGTTTATGATGCACATTTAAGAAATTGGAATACTCGGCATTTCCTGAGTAAACTGTTGTCTTATAATTGTAGAGAAAAACTGTGATAGATTACTCTACGCATTTACTAGCTCATTTTTTGATTCCACAAGCACCGCAAGGAAGCAAGACTTTTTTGAAAACAACTCTTAGAAGTTATAGGATCACATGAGGAAAGGATACACGCATTTGCAAAAGGTCACTATCACCCAATCGAACACCACCTCTATCAAATTCTAGTGCCCAAAGAAATTCAATAATGCCCCTATATGATACAACACCTAGATAGGTTTATTAGTATCTATGTTGGCACTGAGCGTAAATAGCTGGTGAGTTGTAATCGACCGGCTCTACGGCTGGTCGGTTACAACTCACCGTCGACAAACCTTAACACATGTTTTGATTAAATGCATCGACCTGCACATGAATTCAACCCTCCGTACATGTGTTTTCGACTGTTTGTTCAGTCCGTACCTGACGTCGACCAACCGGTCGATTACAACTCACCGGCTGGTTAAGACGTTCCCTATGTTGGTTATGAGTGTACCTATCAAGTCATTAGTATCTACATATTTTTTTAAGATCCCTATTTAAATCTAGAGAACCTCCCACTTCTTTCTTGAATCTTCTACCACCTAAATTATATTATAGAACGAAACAAGCACTATATTACTCCTAATCATTTTTCTTATAATTTTCATTTCTAACTCTTAATCAATTTCTATATCTAGTATTTATTGTACTTAATAGAAAGCTAAAATTGTTTACTTTTTAGTTGTTGCAAAGAAATCATATTAATTAAATAAAAGGAACACATTATAGAAGTTAAAGTATGCATTCTTAAAAAATAAGAATAAGGCATATTTTAATTTTCTACATATAGATCACTCTAATGATGAGAAAGATCATAATAATATCATGTGCATATTTACAAAACTATTTATATTTCCTATATAGTTCTAATTATTTCAATAAAACTCAACCAAGTGAAGCAAAGTATTGTGTTCACTTACAATCAATGGACTAAATGACATCCAAAAAAATGTGAACCACCCTGCACAATTAAGTTTCATGTTCATTAGCTTGTTAAATAATTAGAAATAATATGCACAAATAAATATAGGGCTGATTAGGTTTACCATTCCTGTTGAGAAGTAGAGACAAGATGGCAAAAAACCATAGAGGTGGACTGCACGTAATGATATAAATTGTCCAAGCAATCAGTTTTAAATTAGAGAGACGGACAATACAAAATATGTTGCCACCATTGCTAAACTACAATTATGAAACACACCTGATAGATACAACAACAGTAAAGTCATTGTCCAAAGATCTTTTTATATATCTTTGAAAATCAAATTTACTATGTGGAGCAAAGTGAGCCTGCAAAATTAAACATATGCATAACTATAGGTCTCTTGGTAACTATACAATACAAAACTTTAAAAGTATGGACTAAGAAGGTTTACAAGTATAAAGCCATGGCGCAATGTTAAGTAATCCACTTTGGGCACAGATCTAACGAATTGTCTAAAAATGCATACCTACAAATCCAAAAGTTAAGACTTTAGTATATAGAAATTGCAATGAGGTTAAATTTAAAATAAATAATGACTATTTAAATTGCTAAGTTTACTTACAATCCAAGTGAGAATTGGTGTTGTGGACCAGAAGTCCATATGCCTCCTTCCAAAAGTAGTTTCACGGGTAAATCTAAACCTCGAAGGATCTGCAACATATAAATTATACGTCTACTTACTTTCCAAGTCCAAATATGATCTAAAGCAACAAGTTTGATTTTTATAAATTTTAACTTCATCAAATGATTTTTAAAAATATAGACCACTAATTTTATATCTCATTCTATAATATAAATGAAAATGTCTAGAAAAAAAGTGTACAATTATAAAAATGGCTTTCAAATTTTAAAATCTCCAGAAATTAAATTTTTAAATAAGCAAAAGAAGAAAAAAAATTAAAATAAAATAAAATTTTCTTTAATTAATAACTATATGCACTTTATAAACCTTTGAACAAAATAAATTAATCTAAAAATTAAAAATAACTCATTAAATAATATACAAATAAGAGAACTTACACCTAAAAAATATTATTTCTATCCTAACAAATGTAATTATGCCTAGAGGCATTCTACACTCATAGTAAGGGCTAAAAGATTCAGATTCCTAGATTCCTATAACTAGTAAACAAAAATCCAAAAAAATCCAAAAAATAGCAAATAAATCAAATCAAATTCAATGCATGGTGGTAGTGGATCATAATGAAACCCCACAATAAATACACCACTAAACCCACTCTTAAAAATGTTTTTGCTATTTTAAATTAAAATACCAAAAATAAGAAATATATTTAATGGAAATAAAACGCTTAATTTATAAAAAATTAAAAAATAAAAACCAAAAACCAAAAAACAAATTGAAATATCTTAAATATATTTTTTTAAATATAAATATACTAGTTTAATATTAAATATTGAAAAATAAAATTAATAAAATATCTCTACATAAATCACAATCAATTAGTTTATGTTTAGAAATTTATTGATATATCAACTGTTTTTACATCTCCTAACCTTATTAGATTTACAATTGCATTTACAAACAAGTTTTAGCTACTGCAACAAAGCCTGCAGTTAATTACAAACATCCCATCAGCTAGTTTAAGTTGGTTGTTCTTTCCTCCTCAATCCCTCTTCACAAAAGCCCGTCTTCATAGAGCTGCTGGTATTTCCACTTTACATGATCCTTTCACTACTACAAATGCTAAATCTATAAAATAATACACTAATATGCCTCATTGGAAATGAAGAGTTTAAAACTAACCAGTTGAAAATTCATAATCCAATGTTTTAGTCTCTTCCTCCCATGCTTTCCATTTCTTCATCTGCGCAGATCACGCAGGCTTTTAATTAGTCCTAACTACGTAACACCTTATAACAATTTCGTTTGGATATAACAATAACAGGAAGACGATTATTGACTCATACCTTTGCCCATCCTAGCGTCATGATTATAATGCAAGACAAGACATGAGAAACAGCCAATACGAAAATGAAGATGTGCAGTTGATGAAGTCCATCTTGAGATATGAGAGGGACCTTCCCCTACATCAATAACACAGGACAACATATATACATCATAATCTATTTCAATTACAAACAGTACCACTCTATATGAATTGTAAGCATAATTACTTACTTTTTTAGCACAATGACCAGTCTCAGCCTCAGCCTCAGCCTCGTCTGTCGCCAAGGTACGCCTTAATGGTATTTCTGAAGCTAAGAAGAGGAGCTTACGATGGTGCCTAACTAATGACACCTTTTCAATCTGGTCAGAAACAATGTCTGCTGAGGCCTCCTCCTTTGAACAGGGAAGAAACGAGTCTCCTAAGCTCTCAGATATACAAATCTCTGAAATTGGCTTCTGCCCAACAGTAAGCAGCAGCGAGATAAATCCCAGCAGCATCAATTCTGCAGACACAACAGATGAATCAGGGCAAATCTTTTTCAAAGTAATTCGCTGAGATTGATTATGCCATCAAATTACTCACCTTCTTTGATTTTATCTAGTGCTTTGCCCAGGGATTTCTTTCGGCGTTTCTTGAGCATTTAGTCATTCAAGACTGTACATTTGTTTAATGCATTTTCTCGAACAGTTCACATGTTGTAGCCTAATGAACACACCATATCCTTATACCTGATAGTCGACCTTTCCATGGAGATTTTGACAAACATTTAGCGTGTCTTTGGCTTCCAAGAAGACTAAGGGCAACTTTCATCCAGTACATCCAGAGTCACTATAATGCACTTCTATGTGTTCTAGTTGCAATGAAATATCCTATGCCTAGACCTGATTTCAGGATTTAACTACATCAGAGATAAACTTTCTGTCTATCATCATTTTAGGATCAAATTCTCATCAACACTCTTCACATTCAAACAATATATGGTTATACCAACCTATTCTTGATTGGATAAACCTTGTATGCTTGGAAATTACATGTTTGTTTGATTCTTCTCATCAAATGGTATTAGTCCCTGTTCCAATAAACCCTTAAACCCTTCCTCAAACCTTAAACCCTTAAACCCTAAACTCTCAACCCCTAGATACCCTTAAACCCTATACCCTATACACTTAACCTTGGACACTCAACCTTGAACATTATCTCCAAACCCTCAAACCTGTACCCTATACCCTATACCCTCAACCCTATACTTATGCCCTAAACCCTCAACCCTCATCCATATGTCTTATACCCTCAACCTTAAACCCTAAACCCTGTATCTTAGATACTCAACCTTGAACATTATTCCTCAACTATAAACTCTCAACCCTCTACCCTATACCCTTAACCATATACTTTTGCAAAATAAGCAATCAAAGATCATCCAAACTAAGCAATCAAACATTCATAAAAAGTATCATTTGAGTGTCTTATAAATTCTAAGATCACATATCACTTTTGCACTTACATTAGCAAATACTACACTAGACATATTGCATCTTGCATATCTTCAATATTAGTAGACATGATTTTTCCACAGTACATGAAGATGTTTGAGAGTGCTTATGGATTCAACTGCATATGATTTTTTTACATAATAAGAGAAAACATCTCAGATCACACTCCATGATCCATCATCAATATGAGGTAGAAAATATGAATTGGATTGCATAACTTGGTCACTAAAACAAGATGCAGCATTACAAAAGCAAGAAGAAGACCAATTGCATACAATGTTTATTGGCAATGACTAACTAATCAATTGAAAGAATCAATGAAATGGTCCACCTCTTTAATGTAAAAGGACTTCCATTATATTCAAATTGATACTACTAATTTGTATAATTGATAAAACTTATTTCAAAATGACTCCCACTAAACCCTATCAATCTCCTTTACACTAAAATAAATTACACTCAATTATGCATGGCTCTTTGTGTGCCCAATACACATTAAAGTGTGATTGCCAGTATATTTTAATGTATAAGTTGATAGACTCTCTCTCTCTCTCTCTCTCTCTCTCTCTCTCTCTCTCTCTCTCTCTCTCTCTCTCTATATATATATATATATATATATATATATATATATATATATATATATATATATGGATTGCACTTATTTTAGTTGAAGTTAATTTTCACTTGTTTAAGTTGAATTCCTCATAAAAATAATTTTTTTGCTGATTGTACAATGAACAAAAACATTGGAAATAGATATCTAGGATGTCATAGTTAAAGACAAGTCTTAGATCATCCAAAATAATCAATCAAGAATTCATAAAAAGAACCATTTAAGCATCTTATAGATAATAAGGTCACATTTTTTTTTTGCACTTACATTAGAAAATAACACACTAGACATATTATATCTCACATATCTTTAATATTAGTAGAAATAATTTTTCCATAGTACATGAAGATGTTTGATTACACTTATGGATTCAACTGTGTATACTTTTTTACATCATAAAAGAAAAATTTTGGGGTCACACTTCATGCTCCATCATCAAGATGAGGAAGAAATATGAATTAGATTGCAGAAATTAGTATTGAAATGGTGAGCAGATTGCATTTACAAATCACACCATTATTGCATAGAAGAAAAATACAAAATATAACATATGATATAATTAATTGAAAATGTTAATTACATAGAATGATGCAAATGCTTATAAAGCATTGCATTCCCATGAAATTCCCAAACTACCTATGGGAAACTAATTGCCAACTAATATTCTAACTTATTTAAAGTATAAACTAACATTTGATTTATTTATTTATTATCTTATATAATATAGTAAAGCTATAATATAATTCCAACATTCCACCCTTATTACATCCATTCGAACAAAGCACAAATCACTGCATGGTCTGGGCATAGTAGCCCATCTAGAATCTTTGATGAAGTGCCTCCACCAATTCTCCTCGCTCACCCAAGACACACCAAACTAAACTCATCAGTGGATGTCATGTATATCAAACCTGCAAATCCTCTATACCACATGAGAGAACAAATCTACTCTAAGAGTCCATCACTCCTCCGATTGTGTCAAAATCCCTTCTCTAGTGCCTGCATATGAGAGAACAACTCTTCTCCTCTAACAATCAACTTTCCTCTAAAAGTGTCAATATCCCTCCTCCAATAGGATGAGAACCAAATCCCTCCTCTACTGTAAAAAATTATCTAAACCAAAGTGGATATGTGAATCATACCCTATTATAGAGATTACACTATCCAAAAATCTTGCCAAGAATTGTCAAGCCCCACTTGCTCCATGAAGGGACACAGATTGAAACTAGTGCTTCTCATCAAATTTTTTTGTTGATATTTCCCTGTGATTAATGGAGAGGTTTTTCATTCATGTGTTTGTTTGGTAGGTCTATGAGGAGGTGGACCTTTCCAAGGACCTCAATGAGTGAGTTGATATTCGAGTTGGCCAAAGCAAATACACACAGCATGTCTAGTATATAAATCTTCCAAACACTTTTTATTGGTGTCATTCTTCCAAATACAATATTCAAGATTACCCTTTGGCATCCCCATGACCTAAGCCTTCTGTAAAACCCTTTTCAAGGTCACCACCTTCTGCAAAAGAAGAGGAAGGTTGGTATATAGTGGTTAATCACAAAGCTAAGAATGTGGGCAACCCTAAGCCTTCCCCCAAACTCACTAGTTCTAGGGCTTAGGCTTCGAAGATAGTGTTAAAACCTCTCAATACAGGTAATATTATTGTCTCATTTCCCAAGGAGACATCTGGTGAGGAAAATCTTACTAAATCTCTTTTAGTTGCCTCAACTCTAGCTCAGTTGTCAGTCATCACTACTCGACATGCTTCCCCTCCTACTAGATAGAGGAGGTGCTACAACATACTAGGGAAGCTAGCAGATGGAGAATATGTGGAAAAGAAATAGCAACCTATCCAACTTAATTTATAGATTGGAATTTTTTCTTAGAAAATGATGCCTTGCTATAGAATAGTTATTTTGCTCTACATGAGGTAGATAACAATTAGATGACTCTCAACACTCGTTTATGAATTGTATTTCCTAGAATGTTAAAGGTCTTATATACCTTCCATGGAAATACTTTATTCATGATGCTTGGCTTCAATATCTTGGTTTAGAAATTCCCTACATTCAAGGGGTAAAAATGTTTGGTTTATTGGTTTTTGTAGCTTGCCGTGTTATTTGGCCTTCAAGCTATTTTTCATAGTAACCATGAAGCTAGTTGGGGAGATGTTGTCACCTTTCTCTCTCCTATGTGGCACTATCTATTGGTTAATCATGGATGTGACCCTATTACTTGTGCATTATGGGTTCTTTTCAACATTAATAATCATTTCTTTGGTGTTATTAATGTTTATTCTTCCAATGATGTCATGGAGAGATCTTCCCTTTGGAGATGGATTGTTAATGCAATGCCTACTACCATGTGGAATTAGTGCGGGGATTTTAATATAATAGAGTTCTCTTATGATAAATGTGTTCAAAGCTTTGTCGATGCATTGGATAGCTAGTGGAAGAGAGGCTTGGTTTTTTATGTGTAATAGATTGCATCTTTTTGATCCCAATGTTGGTTTCCACTAAGATCATATGACTTGGTACACCTAGAGCAATTAAAGAGTTGGCCCTGACAGGGTCTTAAAGTGGCTTGATGAGGCCATGATGTTAGCCCAATATTTCTTCACTTTTTCCAACTATTATTCCTTGCCAATGTAGCCATTGTCAAACCTTATCCTTTATGACCATTTCACAATATGTTTCTTCATTGAATGCAAGATTCCAAGCCCAAATCCATGAAGAATCATTTATTTCTCAACACGTCACTTCTCAATCACAAGGCCACATCAAATCATACTAAATGTGTCTCAAATTTAGAGCCACATCCCATGCATGGGGGCAGCTAGATAACATGGTGAAATGATGCCATACCTCACACCTTGTGGTTCCTCCACATTTATGGGCAGTAGTTGGCTCATTTCTATTTCTGCTCTTACAAGACCACCACCTATGAGCTCCACCAAGCCACCAACACTTTGGAGGCTCAACTATTTGATCCTACTACTTAGTTTCAAGTGACTTGGATGTGCCACCAAAAATAGATTATAGATGCTCATACAAATTTTGAATCCCAAATCAAAGCTCAACTCCACTAGCTCAAGATTGGAGATAAAGTGATGAAGAAATGTTTTTAGGCCTTACATGCTCGCCATACAAGTCCCAATCTATAAAATAGATTTGGGAGGGACAACAACTCTTGCAAGAGTTTCCTAACATTCTTCAAGCCTTTTTCTAACATTATGAGTAAATTATTTTTATCTCAGGCTGACAATCCAACCAAGATGGCTACTCTGTAGAAATGTCTAGCTATAGTTCCTTGCTAGGTCTCCAATTCTGAACACATATTTTGGGACTATTTTCTCACTATAGATGATCTTAAGGAGGCTATTTTCTCACACTTGGCCAATGATAAATCCTCTATCTTAGATGGCTTCCCCTATGATTTTTTCTAAACATTTTGGGACACTATAGTTAATGACCTACACAAGGTTTATCTTGAAGCCATGCAATCTAGTTCTTTGGGACATCTTATTAACAAAGGCAAGATCAAATTCATACCTAAGACTAGCAACTTGAAGAAATCAATAATTAGAGGTTGATCACTCTGTTGAATGTCTCCTACAAAATCATTTCCAAGGCTCTAGTCCTTAAGCTTTGATTCATGTTTCCTTTGATATTCCATCCTGAGGAAACAAATTTCATCAAATATAGATTTGTTCTAGATAACATCATTGTTGTGTGGGAAGGGTTGGAATGGGCTCACAACTCTCATCTACCAACCTTTTAAAAATTGGAGTTTCCATGGTCAATGATTGTATTGAATGGCCTTTCATACTAGCCATGTTGCAGGCACTTGGATTTAGGCCTCATTTCATCCAAATGGTTTAGATGTTGTTTCTGGATGCTTCTACCTACATCACTATTGTGGGCTAGCATTCCAAACCTTTTGGACTTCACGGATCCATCTGTCAAGGATGTTCTCTTGCCCTAGCATTTTATGTTTTCATTGCTGAAGATGTTGACTATCTTTTGGCTCAAGCAGTCTCCTAGCCCCATGTGTTAAGGTAATTTCTTCCCAATTCCTCCCAACAACTTGTCAATGGTCCTTTTGCCAATGATTCCTTCATCACCCTTATTGAGGAGGAGAATAATGTCAAACAAGCCCTTCTATGCTTGGACATCTTTTGTCAAGCTTCTAGTTTGATAATATAATGAGAAAAGACCCAGTGTTATAGGCAATCTTTCCTTCCCCAACTATGTTGGCTTGATTCTTTTAGATGGAAATGGATTGATCATGGAGAAGATTTTCATTTTCTATGGATCCCCTTTGCTCTCTAGGCTTCTCCCTCCATGTTATGATAGGCAATAATAGATAGAATTGAGAAAAAGATTTAATATTGAATAAGCAAGCCTCTTTCTTTGGCTGGTAAGTTTTAGATATGCTCTAAAATCCTGACTACCATGCACATTTACTATTCTTCTTGTTGGGTCACTTCTAAGGCTTCCTACTTGAAAATTCAATATCTTCTTAGAGATTTTTTTTAGGCTTCTAGTGATGGGCATCAAGGCTTCCATCATGTTTCATGGGATTTTGGTTTCCTTCCTCATGAAGTTGGAGGACTTGGCTTGCTTTCTATCCATATACAGGGAATTTACTTATATACCAAATGGATTATTAGGGCCCTTGAGGGGAATGAAGCCTATAAAATTCTCATCAGGAATTATATTGGTGCCAGTGTTCCCTCAGGATGACACACTTGAAAACACCTATACTTGGGTAGCCTTCTCACTATGTAGGAGCATATCACCATTCAAGGTACTTTTGTCATTAAAAGTATTTAGAAAGTGTGAGAAGCCATCAATACTTGGCTCTAATGGGTAGGAAATGGTTTTTGCAATGGATTATCCATTAATCACTAGTCTATTTGATGATCTCGTATTCTCAGCTCTCAAAATAGACCCCTGGCTAAATTTCCATGGATTCATGCTTTGAAATTATTCAAACGAGGAGTTTGTGTCTTGCCTAATTTTATTCATAAAGCCACTATTTTATTTCTTGTCTTGATTTCAAGATTAAATTTAAGCTTTCTAATCACGTGACTAGGAGACCTTCCAAGGTATTATGGATGTTATTCCTCCTTGGATTTTGCACAAGATAGGCATTTGGTTTCTTAAGCCCTGGTAGAAAGACTGGAAATGGTAGCCAAACTCCCCATGTTAGAATTACAAGCCATGTAAAGGCTATTTATGGTTGTCTCCATATCTTCCTATGGCGGATCAACTTAACGTTCACTAGTAACTCTAATCCTCTCTTGGGAATTGGCACCATTAGTTCCAATGCATTTTGTCAACTGTATCAGAATCCAAGTTAATTCATTTTGTGCAATGCATCCTGTATTAGGGCCTTCCACTGGGGCCTCATTTACCTCACTGTCCTTTTTGTAGATAAATTGAGAACATCAATCGTCTCTTCTAGTTTTGTCCCCATGCTTAGAAAGCTTGGAATTGGACTCATGATTTCTTCAGACCCTTGTGGCCTACTCTCTTTTCTTGGCATATGGTTTTGTTTGGGGATTGGCCTTGCCTCTTGCTCAATATACTCAGATTTGATAGACTTTCAAGGTGGAAATTCTTTCTAGTATTTCGGAAGATAAACATGTAGCTCTCTTTCCTAATACTACATATATTCACTTTTCTTTGTGCACTAATGCCATGATTTACTCTAATGTGCTTATTCATATTTAGGTGCAAGCTAATAAATTTCTACTTGAAGTTACTCAGCTTCAAGAGTTGTTGGATCACTGGGGGAATGCCCCCTACACTGTTTCTAGGGTTCCACTCAACTCCACCTCTCTCCAAGGGGGCATAGGCATGTGTGTAACCAATTTTCTAGAAGAGATCGAAGCTCCTGCTCCCATGCCCCCCAGCCTCAAGGTTTTAGGGATAATGTTGTATGTGATGGTTGGTCCCAACTGTCTAGGCCACCCTTTGCCTCTTCTCATGGGCATGAGGGTGTTGGTTGGCCTGACCTAAGAAAGTTTCCTCATCCATAGCTTTCCATATCTCTAGTATATGTCCACCATACCTTGGAGGATACTCTTGAAAAAGAAGGTGCTCTCACTTGTTGGGAGCCTATTGATGATGTTTCTCCTCGAGATGTGTGGGGAAAACTTGATGATCAAGATCTTCCCTTTACTAGTGTTGCCTTAACTGCTTAGTGTTCTTTGGGCTTAGCCTTATTAATTTGTCGTCTTTGTATTGGACCTGTTGTATTTAGACTTTGTGGGTGTGCCATTATACCACCCAAAACATTTTTTTTGAATATCATACTATTATATCTTTAATATAAAGTTAAATAGGAATATTCATTTAAAAAAAAATCTTAAGTGAATTTAAAAAATACTAGTTAAACTAAGATTTTATTTTCTTTTATCTATAATTAAAAGCATCTTATAAACCTTTAAATCAAATAAATTAATTTAAAAAATATAAAAAAAAAGCTTGTACCCAAAAATATTAATTCTAAACTAATAAATCTATTTTAATTTAATATATTATAAAACACATTTACTAAAATATTGTAGATTAATACAAAGCATAAGCTCACAATTAATTTTATATATCAAAACAATCCTATATAAATTTTGAAGGTTAATATGAAATCTCCTTTTTATTTGATAGTCTTCCTAAAATTTTAATTGTATTTTACCCCAAAAAATCCTAAATATAACCATACGACCATCAAATTTAAGACATGCTCCATACATTGGTTTATATCTAGAAATTATTTAAGACATCCATTGTTCTTAATTGTTCCTTAATTCTTGTAGCACTCTCTACCCCTAGAAATCTTTAAAATAAAAACTAATTTGCCTCACTCGAAATGGAGGAAATAGAAAAACATAAACTAACCAGTTGAAAATTCATAATCCAATGTCTTAGTTTCTTTCTCCCATGCTTTCCATTTCTCCATCTATACAAATATCATCCACGAGCAATTATTGTTGTTCTCCCTCAAAATTTGATTATCAGCATAACCGTTGTATGCTTGTATATTGCCCCAAAAATTAATATGCATTATTTATTCATGTTCGAATGAAAAAGTCGTGAGAAACAAGATACCCACGTGAACACATAAAACTTATTTGCATCATCGTTTTGAAATCACACTTGAACACATTAAAAAAATAATTTACTTACATTTTCATTCCAACAGATAGTTTTATATCAAGATTGTATATAATTTATTTGCATCACCATTTGAAATCACACATTAAAAAAATATTACCGAACAATTGGAATTCTTTATCTCATTCTAGTTTCCATATATGAAATACGTCAACTGTATATTCTCTGTAGAATTTAATGAGATTATGTCTATCTGAGCGTACTAAATTCAACGTGGAATACTCGGTTGACAGTTTCAATGCCGATTTCGTGGCAGTGCTTGTTCTACACGCTAAGAGTAAGAAGTCCACTCTCCTTTATCAATTTTAATATCTTATATGCGTTTGCCGAAAATTCCGGCGAGTCAATATTTTATATATATTAGTCTCTATGAGAGGGATACAAAAGTCATCATCTCTACTAGGGATATTAAAGTACTCATCTCTGCTAACATTTTTTTTTAATTTTAATTTTCTCAGTTCACTATGGAAATTATTTTTCATTCATAAAAATAGAAAAACAATGATGTTCACGGAAATTGTAAGTGGTACATACCACTTGTCCCCCTCAAGTAATTATCACTCGTGAGTTGTTAGTTTACATTTACTCTTACCCTGTGTCAAAATGGGAGCTTTCAAATAGGATATGGATATCTATCAAAGCATAAGGGATAGAGGAATTTGGTCGGACCGTTTAGTTGCCACTACACTAGTCGAAATTGATGCAAAATGTGTGAGTTGTCTTTCAGGTTTCTTTTGGGAAGTTAAATCTAAGGAGATTGTAGTGTCTATTACTGCATAGATTATATGCCCTCTACCTATGTCAGCTCGTGTAGATGTACACATCCAATGCAATAAGAATAGTTGTGGGAATGCTCAATATCATGATAAAAGATGTGTTATTTTGAGGACATGACAAATGCAATGTTGTCATTGTTGCTTGATTTCTCTAAAACAAAGGTAACAATGGAGTTGCATACCCAAGCTTCATTTTCTATGATGACAATGCTAGTTTTCACACCCTGTCAGTCTTAAGAAAACTAGCAAGTCCCTATAGTCAAGTGAGCTCTATAGAATCTAGTTAATTCTTGACTTTAGATAGAGAAAAAAATATGAATAAATCATGGTGAGCAAGACCCATTTTGTTCTTTTTTAAATAAGGATTTTGGGTATATTCTAATTCAACTTTGAATTTTAAATTCTTAAATCTAAGTAAAAAATTTGGGTATCTTTTGATTCTTAAATTCTTAGTTCAAGGGTGTCTATGTTTCCTTGTATTTAACTATTGAATTTGCTAAAAATCTCAAGTGCATCTTTTTCTTTCAAAATCTCTAAAAATTTCCCACTTAAGCTTATTTAATTGACTTCAGCCCCTTCCCCCTCTTTTTTTTTTAGGTGGAGTCCACATCCAAGCTCAAAATGGGTCTCCACATTTCAAAACTATATTACCCATTAACTATGGGTGCTGTCACAATAATGGGTTACACTTTCTGGGACATCCTGATTTTTGTTGAAATCACATATTTTTAGAAAATATAATGACTTAAGCCTTGAAAGGTTTCATTTAAAGGATTTTAATTGAAGAGGGGTTGATCAAACCCCCTTGAATAGAACCCCGCTAGTTTTAAATCATACTTATAATGGAGTCTCCTCTACACCTATCAAAATGCTGATAAAAAACCACTTTTGATTTATCTTTTGAGGGATCAAATGAATTCATTTAAAATTTATGCTTTGTAAGTATGTAGTCCTTATTATAAGCTTCCCAAAAATATAATTTTAAATATATTTAATTTGATTATTATATTTATTTTTTATTGCTTGTGAATGTATGTTTTTTCACCGAACATCAAGTTCTCTATTCTACACACATGGAAAATTAGTAAATAACTGAAAAAAAATTCTAAAAAATATCTATGCACTAGGTATTGATGTCCTTGTTTCAACAAAATAAAAAAAATTAAATTTCGATACATAGAGAAAAAGTTATGTTTTATGGAATATGCCTATGTCTAAATTATAATTGGTTTGACTTTAAAAATTAATTAAAAAATATAAATTCAACAAAACATTATGAAACCAAATGCATTCACTATATATCACTATTACCAATCTAAATTAAAAATAATCAAAATTTTATCCTTTGTAGAAAAAAAGTTATGTGCTACAGAATACACATCACTTTAAAAAAATGTTGTTTACTATTAAAAATAAGTTATCAAAGGAGATGCAAAATTTTTTACAATTTAACTTCAATTTTTTAAAAAATATATATATTTGGAATCTACAAACAAAATCTCACAAATCACCAGTTCGCATCATCTTCAAATTCCTAATGGTTTAGCGGCTATAGGTGTCAGAGCGTGAAGATTTAGTTCAAAATATTGATTTCAATGTCAAGTTTGACCAAAAAGTGTAACCCATTATTGTGGGATGACCCCTATCAAACCTTAGTTTTAGATAACATTAATGTCTTCTAATTTGAGTTTTTAGTGTTGATCTCTATGAGCTTGTGGCCATTTGGCCATTTGAGAATTTATCTCTCTAAAAAATAAAATTTATCTTGACCATCATTAGAGAATTATTATGTTTCTTGGGAGTTTTAAACACAGATTTTTATCATTAAAGCTTTAATGAACTACTATTGGAGCTCAACTTATTTGACTTTCTCCTCTCTACCATTAACCATCCAAACTTAGTTGTAGATTATAATATTGTCTTGTGGCTTATGTTTTTAGTGTTGATTTCCATGGATTTGTTCACATTTGGGGGTTTATAGCTCTTCAATATTTCTAATAAAAAAATATCTTAATCCTTGTTACATAATATAATTTTAATTTTTGGTTGATTCTAATGATGAGGCAACATGGGAAGAAAATAATAATGTGAAGGCAAGGTTGTGTAAGGATTCTAGTGTAAGGCCCGCCCTTGTCCGACTGGTGTGTATCTTATTATTCATCTAGCTCTAGATTAAAATGATAAAATGATTGATTATTATATAATATGGTTGCCAGATAGATATAGGTAGTGATTGGTTATACATCCTCATTAATATGTTTAATTTGCTTTGGCTATGATATGTATATGTGGAATTAACTTTGAGATTGAGTGTGCAGGTATTTCTAACAAAACCACAGATGCTGGAGATCATTCCGCACCTTATGTTGTAATCCCTTGTGAAGCTAATCTAGTTCCACGAGGAACCAAGATCAACTCTGTGTTTGGTACAATGTTGTAATGTTGTAATATTGTCTTGCATGAGGTTGAATGGGTTAGGTCTACCCTTTTGTAAAATTAAATTATGATTTGTGTTGTAAGAATTGTATTTGAATTTTATTTTTTTAATTTAAATTTTTTAGACCCTTTTCTTGTGTCTTAACTTGACTTAACTAAGTTTAAATTGACCCTAGGTTATACCCCATAGGTCTAGGGTCACTTTTGACTTGGGTAACCCTTAGTTAACCTCCGTATGGTCACGTTAACTTCACAGTGAAGTTAAGTGACAAATTTAGAAGCATGGGAAGGATAGGATGAGTGGGACCAACACTCAAACCCATCCTTTCTCCATTTTCAAGGCTTGAAATGACTCCATGGTCCACCAATAATGAAGGGGCTTATCTTCTTGTTCCCTCACTTTTGGTGAGAGTCCCCATGAAGTGGTGTGGTCCTTCATGAGTGGGGTTATTTTTTAATCCCACTTGGGATAGTGGGGATATTTTTTAATTCCACTTGGGATAGTGGGAATATTTTATTAATTCCACTTGGGATAGTGGGGTTATTTAAATATTACAATCTTAAAAAAATAAATTTTTAATTCATCCACTATGAATTTAAAATTCACAAATAATGAGAGCCCTTGATCTCAACTTTTGATCCTTAAACCCTCCATCATCTTTTCAAAAATCTATAAATAAGACCCTTCTCTAAGCAATTAGAGAAGACTGGATTTTGCAGGGGAACTTGATTCTTGTAGGAGAACTTCATTCTTGTAGGGGGACTTCATTCTTGCATTCTTATCATGCTTAATTTCCTCTAGGAAATCTTCTTCTGACATCCTCATAATGCCCAATTCCTTCTCTATTCTCCTCTTCATAGCCTCATAATGCCGAAATTATTCTAGCTATCCTATATCCTCCATTTATTATCCCTTGCTTGTGATCATAGAGAGATTGTTTTTTTTTAGAAGGGAGATTTGGAGAGGAGGCTGGTGAGGAACTCTACATAAACTTCATCCATTAAAGGGATTTTTAAGGTTGTATTTCAAGGCCTTTCCTTTGCATTTTCTATTTCTTGCATGATGGATTTGTGAAATAAAATTTGATTTGTTGTGTTGTAAATTATGTAATTGTGGGGAAATTTATTTGGGTGTTGACAGAGCTTATTCCACTTGGAAGAAATGTTCATCAAGTGTGGGGTAGGGGAGGAGTGATCCTCCTCGAGTACATGCCTTGTTTCTTTTGAGATGTTGAAAGCCTTGAGGACATTTGTGTGACTTTGGGAAATTGTGTTATTTGGCTTGAGAGTCAAAATATGAACTCCTTGGAATCTTTGTTGGCAAGTTGGCTTGAGGCCATGAGAAGGAAACTGTGTTGAAATTTAATTGAAAAGTGACACTCTAGAGTTGAGTGTGTCCACTCTCCTACCCCTCTTTAAACTTACAGTGGATGAGTTTTGTGTTGTGTAAATATCTATGGGTATATTTGTGTTTTGGTGTGTTATTTTTATTTTGTTGTGAAGTGGTATTGAATCCCCTAGGTGTGTGGATGATCTCCCTAGTTCGGGAGTGACCCTCTTACGGGTCTACGGTAGGGAGGAGAGTAGCTTATGTGGTGTTTCTTCCCTTGTGTGATATGCAGGTTTTCTGGGAGCTGATGGTGAAGCTTGGAGAAGATTATTGGATCTTAGAAAATATTTTATTTTTCTTTACTCTTAAGGGAGCTTGGTCTTTTAATAGCTTCATCCTTGTTGATTTTACAAGAGGAGAACATTCTCTCTCTTTCATTGTATAATTTGGTATTTTGGAGTTGTGAGGAAATTACTTCCTTATTGTATTGATAGTTGTAGTTTTATTGTTCGTTTAGTTTTGCCATTTGGAAAGGAAATAAAATTGGATTAAAGTTGTGTAATTGAGTTAAATAGAAACTAATCTCATATTAAAAGTTTGCCTTAATATGAATAGTGAATAGTGAATAGTAAAAGTGAACAGTGAGTAGTAAAAGTGAGATTTATTTATGCATATTGTATAATACAAATTGAATAGATGCTTGAACTTAGAGTTGCAATTCAGAAATACAATGTTTATATTTGTAAAAAAAATAAAATTAACTCTTTGCTCTATTCTTAATGATTTATTAGATAGTAATCTATTTTAACAAATTTTATATATATATTTATTTATTATATATATATTCTATACTTTCTTTACAGTTAAGGAACTTATTAATGAAATTGTGAGTTAAAGTGAACTGAGATAATGGTGGTATATATATATATATTAAATTTTAGAGAAACGGAAGAGAGGGCAAATGATCGTGCTTTGTTGAAAAATGATCTATCACCTAAATAATACCCCGCTAACAACTGCTTTGTTTACTCCTTAAGCATATGCCACCGAGCACGCTTACGCGTGCGAGGGGATTTTCAGAGTAGTAAGAAAATTTTTTTGATAGTTCGTATCATGACCACATGACGCATGTGGACATGACACGCGTGAATATGTGTTGTGACTGCATGGGAAATGTAGGCATGACAGCTAGTAGTTTGCCCTTATCCACACCTTCTAATGAAAATGCAACTCAATCTCTATTTGTTAAAGGTTAATCCATGGATGAGAGTGGAAAAGTTGAGGCAAATGATAGTCTAATGGACAAGGCAAATCAGAGTGAAGGATGCCACATAGATATTGGTGGTGGTAACAACAAGGATCCTCAAATATGTACTAGTTAAACTTCCAAGATATTTATAACCATTTGTAGATTGTTGAGGTATGCCTTGTATACATTGAAGCTTAGACCATGTTCTATGTATCTTAGCTATCATTTCCTTCCTAGATCTTGTTAAAGGCATAAAATTATTATTTTTTGTTTTTATTTTCCCATTCCAAAATTCATCAATACACCATATGCTATTCTTCTTTCCAATCAATTCATAGTCTATATTGGTTCCATGTTTCAATTGAAGAAGAGACCTAAAACTAATTACATGGATACTTTAAATAGTAAGACATCCTCCTACTTTGTGAGGGATACTCACAAATTGGCTTGTAGAAATTTGCATTTTTACAAATCTAAAAGAGATGCATGTCAATTGTAAAAATTATTTCTATTTCAAGTATAAAATTTTCAAAAATAATTTTGATCTATTTAATATATAATTTGTGTTTCCAGATCATCCTACATAACTCATCATATCAATGTAAACATGTGGCATTTACATCTTGATAATGGATCATGTAAGGTGATCATAGATGTTAACTACTTATTAAGCATCAAATCATGTATTTGGATACAACTATTGGCTAATTCCTTTTCCTTCTAACATTTTGGGTGGTTCCTTTTTTGGTTTAGATTGAAAACATTATAAGAAATCAAACATAGCTATACATAGATAGATTATTTGAAATTGTGAAAAAATTGAAGCATAAATTTATTAAGTATACAACATATAGCAAGGTTATAAATCATAAGCATGATTTGAAATGTTATCTTGTGAGAATCTTCTCTATGTTTATTTTCCCATGTTATAAGTCATCCAAACACCATATTGGTGCCATGTTTTAGTTGAAGAAGAGGCCCAAATAAAATTTCATGGAGAATTTATAGTAGGATATCACTTATAATATGTAAGCCCTATGCAAGGGATACCCATAGATTGGCCTATCAAGGTATGTATTTTTACAAATCCAAAAGAGATGTATGTCAATTGTGAAAAAAAATAAATTAGGTAGATGTTTTTTGGAAAGATCTTTGATAGATTTAAGATATCATATTTCTTTTGGATCATCCTACATGAATCATCATACTGATATAAAACTATTACAGTTACATTTGTGTGATGGATCATGTAAGTGATCACAAATGTTAACTACTTATTAAGCATCAAATCATATGTGTAGGCACAATTATTGGCTAATTCCTTTTCTTTATTAATATTTGGGTGACCCCTCTTTTGTCTTAGACTTGAAATATCCAAAAGAAAAAAATAGACATGACTGTATCCAAATAGATAATTTAAACATGTGAAAATTTTTAGGCATGAACTTATTTACTGTAATGTAGATAACAAAGTTGTATTCAAATACATGGTTTGGAATGTTATCTAGTGGGAATCTTGAGGCATTTAGAACTTATTAAGAATATTAGACATTTTAAAAAGAAATATTTTTCCCTTAATGTTGCATTATGAAAGAAGCTTTAGGATATTTACTATTCTGCTTGTTTGTTTTCTATATTAGTAATAGATATTAGAGGAACATAAGTTTGTGTTAGACACATTGTACTTATCTATAGGTTATGTTATTCATTTTATCTCTTTATACAACCTATTAGTGGGCACAAACTCCAACTCATGGGATTGTGTACATGTTCATTCTAGCGTATGTTTTGATTTCTATTCTAATTCGTTATTAGTCCCCAACTATAGAGATCAACATGGACTATTATTTTGTATTGAGAGCTAGGTAGGAGGAATAATTACAAATATTTCTATTGACACCTAAATCCATTCCAATCTTGCATTAATATTTTTACAATTATTCCCAAATGAACCATTTTCCATCATTTAATTAATCCCATGTCATAATTAATTAATGCAAGTACCTTAATTGACTATTCCCCATATCACAATTAATTAATACAACTAATCTAACCATTTTCCTCTCATTTCAAAATTTGTGCAACTAACCAAATTAAACTAATTCCATTCCCATCACAATTAACCTCTTTCTCATCCCTATGGTTAATTAATTAAATACATAATTAATTAATCTAGACGTAAACATCCCTCCAAGTAATTAATTAGACAATACATGATTATCTAATTAATTGGGATAATTAATTATACTTCCCCCTTTCTTCTAATTTAAAATTCCATCTCATGCAACTAAAATCCAAAATCCTTACCCTTCAATCTCCACCATCAATTTCAAATCCCATGTTAATATGACCCCTTCACCTTCCTACATGTCTATTTAGTTCATTTGTCTCCATTCCTTGCTCACATATGTGTGAGCATGGTACATGGGAAAATATTAACCCTTGATTCTATCTTTCAATCTTTACCCTCCACTCGCACCATTTTATTCTTTCCACATGCTTGCATCTATTGAAATTAGGGTAGACAACTAAGAGAGGGGGGTGAATTAGTTGACACAAAAACTTTTATCATTTGCTGCAATTAAACTTCTTTACCACTTATCAACAGTTGAATGATATAACCATGAAAGCATGAATCAACAACACATGAGCAGAAACAAAATCAACACACATAACACCGTGATTTTTACGTGGAAACCCGATTAAGGGAAAAACCACAGTGGGGGTTAACCCACAAGATGTATTCTCTGTTAAAAGAATAGAAAAATGGGAAGGCACTTGCCTTCAGGCGCACTACCCAGAGGTCACTGCTCAAAGAGACTCACTGTCTATAAATGTTTATATGATTAACATAGAAAGATTGAACTGAGAAACATCATCTTCTTCGTCATGCCAAGGTTTAGTTCCATTGAAGCTCACAATATTTCTACTCTGGGCCCCCAAACACTTCTTTTCTATCTCCTCATCCTTTACTGCTCTTCTTCTTCTATTCTTCCTCTTCTTTGCTGTAACTTTCTGCCTTTCTTAGGATCTTATAATTTTCACACAAGGACGACTTTCCACAACTCATCCACAAGTATTTATATGCTTTATTGACATTGGAATTAACATCAAGGTTGGCTTGACTTAATGCGAATCACTATATTGTTGGCCAATCATAGCTGGGACCCGAATCTTCCTCGGACAACACGCCATACTTCATAGAACCTCTTATAGATCATCCACAACATGCACAAAGCATCCGATTGGCCAAGACTAGAAAGAACAGCAACATCCAAAGAGAAATCTTCAATCACAATCTCAAACCTTAATGCGGATCACCAACACAATAGGCACATGATCTTGAGATCTCCACAAGCACAATGAAGTCAACAAGAACAGCCGCACCACCTCAAATCACTAGAATCACTTACATCTTCATACCAGAATGTTAGAACACCAACTACCATGACTGTCACACTAGAAAGATTGCTTGCGGACCTCCAAACCATGAACCACGTGAGTTGAGGATACACATTGACACCCCAAACACACCTCTAGAACCACAAATCATAATATTCCAATGCGGATCAATCCGAACCAATTTTTAGTCACCTCTGAACAACTACAAAACCCGGTTCTACTCAGATGGCCATAACTTCACAAATTCTTCATGTGGATCCCTCATATCTTAACTGGAGCAACTTCAAACAATCCTTTACAAAACCCTTTGGTCCACAGACTCTAATCTTCATCTCAATGGGAATGTGGAGCAATCTACTTCACTGAACTGCATTGTCTTCACTATCTCTTACAGAGAGATATGTAACTCACTTGTTTCCTCCAAAGGCTAATTTTTTCAATATACTTGTTACACCCCATGTGTTTCCATCTACTTACTATTTACCTAGATTGGTTAATTTGTTTAGAAAGTGAGTGATTATAGATTTCTACATCTATATATGTGTTTTTATCCATTTACTATAGATTGGATTCTTTTGTGAAAATTGAAGTATTTATGAATCTTTGCATCTATGTGTGTTATTTATCTTGAATGCAATATGATGAGAAAAAGAATAATGCAATGTCTTCTATTAAATGTGGTTATTGTTAATTAATGATGATATTTTGATCAGCTAACTACAGTGGTGATGATCTAAGTGGATGCAGGAATAGGTTGTCCCTCTGAAAGGGAGGGGAGGTATCACTCAGGAGAAGGACTTGGTCTGGTAACTTTAGTAAAACTTATATTGAGCAATCACACACTCACAACCCTATCTTGAACCAAGTTGAGTCGAGTTAGTGTGGGTAGCGGTAAGTGATCTGAGTTATGTATCTTGAGTCTTGATTGGATGATCGAACCTACATGTTGTTAAGTGTTTGGTTGTTTGAGTAAGGTTCTTTGAGATATTTGAAGTTCGTGCAAGTCCACGATACGATCTTACATATGAATCGATATGAGCATGAACTTATGTAGGTAGATGTACCTACGTATATTCATGAGCGTATTGCTCATAGATATGGAGATGTCAATTTGGACTATGCAAGAATTAGTAGGCATTAGTTTTCCATAGTCCATGATAATATGTGAGTGCTTCTAGATTAAACTGTGTCTATTTTTGAGTATGATCTAAAATGTTGATTCAAAAATAGACACAGTCTAATCCAGAAGCACTCACACATTATGCAAGAATTGTCATCTCTTTTGTGTTCTTCAATGTTAAATACATTTTTGGTTATGAGTTATATTTGATTTTACGATGATAATATATGTATATGTGAATATATATATATATATATGTATCATCTCTCTCTCTCTCTCTCTCCCTCTCTCTCCCTATATATATATATATATATATATGTATTTAAATATAAATATTATTATTTTCTCTTAATAGCCGAATTTTTTTTTATCATTTTACGAAAATTAATTTTCATAAATATTGTTTTAAGGTGATTACAAGAATAGAAATATATAAAATAGAATTAATAATAAAAAACAAAAGAATTGTATTATATTAAAAAAAATAAGATTAAAGAATAGTTTTAATAAAGTTAAAAGGTGATTAAATTATAATATAAATTAATGTTTATAGGTTTTTTTTTTTAAAAGAAAATGTTTATTTTGTTTTAATCGAATGAAAGCATGCAGCCTCCTTGAACCTTATATGTTTTTCTTTTGAAAAGTTTTAAACCCTTTTTGCACATGGGCCCTTAAGATTTGATTGCAGCGCATAAAGCATAAAAGGGTGTGTGGTGCATTGGTTGAGAGCACTTAATGGGATTTTGGAGGTCAGGGGTTCAAACCACCCGACCCTCCTTTTCAAACCGTGAGTTATGATTTGGTCAGTGTTCATTCCCTAAAATTCCATGCCTTATCCTTAAGTCTATGCAAGTGCTTAAGATATTGGCCATTAATATTTTTTACTCTAAAGTTTTTAACAAACATTTTTTTTTTTTGGAAAATGAACTAATTTTAGATTTTGTAAGCATGTCCTCATAGTGTCAACATTTTTTGAGTTGGTTAAGCATGTCGTCATCATATCAACATTTTTGAATTGGTTGCACTATAAAAGGAGGTGCTCTCCCTCATTTTTATGGGCACAATTTTTTAATCAAGAGCCTTCTCTTTTCAAATTTAAGTTTTACGTTAGTATCGAAAGTTTGTCATTTTGCTTTTGTAAATTGTTTAATTTGGAGGAGCAATCTAGAGTATTGGAAGGACATATTCAAAAGAGTCTTTGATACATTTGGATCTATATTCTGAGGCATGTGGATTTATTTCTCCTTCTCAATGTTTTTCTTGTTTTCACAACAATATGTGTTGTATTATTTTTTTTAAGTGATTGCACTGTTGAATTATCGATGTGAATGTCTATTGATTGTATAATAGCATATATATATATAAGTGAAAATTATGTTGTGAAAGTATAATTAATCTCAGTAATAGAGATTTATGTCTATATGGGTCTTTATGTATATTTATCAGTTTGAGTATGATTAGTTGATTGAATAAGGGGAAAGATAGTAAACTGTAATTTGCAAGTAGAGTTATTTCGACACAGGTGTCATGATGAAACTTGGGATAGGTCAACCTTGGGATATGTGATCCATGGAAGAGGGGGAATAACCTAGAATAGAGTTTGATGTAATTGTTAAGCGGGAATATCCTATGTGTAGAGAATGATACATTTTGTTAAGTGGGGTTATTCCTGGGATTTGTTGATCCATGGGTAAGGGAATAACTTTTATATAGAGATTGTTGTCTTTCCCAATTGAGATGGAAGGGTGGGTGAATATGAGACAGAAAACTTTTTCTAAAGTGGTGTAAATTGCCAACATTTAAACTGTCTAGGTTCACTGTGATCCAGGTTTATATTTCTAGTAGGGATTTTATATTTTGATGGTTGTAGCCATAGTATGATAGTACTAGTTAATGTAGGACACAACTCCTTGCTCAAATTAGGCCTATTTTATTTGGGGTTACCATACCAATCCCTTCGTTAAAGGGTAGGGCCGTTCACCAGTTTGGTAAATGTGTGGGGGACCACAGTTAGTCTGTGGTTGGAGGTAAATCACTTGAGTGATGCTTACCTTCATGCAGTTGGTGACCGAGAACATTGAAGATAGACAAGTATATAATCGTGTATCTCTATTTATCAGTTAAGCTCTTGAAGCTTGTATGTATATTATGAAAAAAAGTTGTAAAGATGATTATTCAATTCTTTTATTGAGGAAATAAAAATTGATTTATGCAATGGGAGTTTGGAATATGTTTCAAATGTGCATTTAATCGAAGGAATTTAAGGAAAAATTTTATTGTTTCCACTATTAGTATCTTGATCTATTTACTTTCAAAGTTAAACTTGGTAAATCTTAGTTGGTAGAACAAGTGGCATGTTACGCATGGTATCAGAGCCTAGGTTTCAAGTCTAGAACCTATGTGCTCACTATGCTATGAGAGTCCAAAATTGAAATTGGTTTTATGAGAGAATGGCATAGTTGACTAACCAAGAAAAATTTTAGGACTATTATCTAACACTTATCAATTCAGTGGTTAAGAGTAAACTAATTGAGGAATTAAGGAATCCATGAGTCAATTTAACTCTATTGAGGATGTAGAACGGAAAGATCCTGATACATGGATTAAAAAGGTAAAACCTTGATCAAATGTTATTAGACTAAGAGCTCAGGAAGAGTAGTGTCTATATGAATTCAAGATCACTTTTATATCTCAAGAACTTAAGGATGGGAAGATCCTAAAATAATCAACCAGGTGCAGAAGCAACTGAGTTTCAAAAATTTAAGAAATTGTATCAAAGATACGTAGATAATTAGGGTTCATGTCTAAACCCTAATGGATTGGAATGAGTCAAGAGAGATAAAAGGATCAATAAAGGACAAGTAGTGATGTATTGGCATAAAAAGCCTGGAAAAATAATATAGGACTTGGAAAATACTTTTTAATTTCTAAGATTTATGAGAAAACCAATTGCCATATACAAAGAATTATACAAAATTAGAAGAGAATAAGAGTTCATGAAGCCTATTTGGAAAAAGTGTCAATGTGTAGTTGAGGACATAAATGAAGATGATCCCCTCGAGCAATATTTTGATGAAAAGAGTGGGATTACTATCATTCTTTTGTTAAGAGTCTGCATGAAGTTACAAAATGATTCGTAACAGTTGCAAGGAGAAGTTATTAGTTATTTTTATAGAATTTTGGACAAAAAGTTGAGAGCTATGTAATTTGTCTCTTGGTGGAGATAGAAAGAATAATTACAATGGAGAATGAGATCATCTCCAAGATATTTAGACAAGTTTGATTAACTAAACTATTTCGGGAGGTAGGAAATAGAGTTTTGTAAAAAAAGAAAAAAAAAGAGTGTGTTCCAACTGAAGTTTGTATGTGTCATTGTATCACCATATCATCTATGTGATGAACGATAAAATTTTCCATGATGTAAGGGTGGGTGTGTTTTAATCTTTTGATTTTCAGTATAGTGAAAGTCTTAAAGGACTTATTTATTTATTGTGCTAGTAGCATGGTCTCTAAACCACTGTAAGTTTTTGAAAAACTCAAGTGTAATTTACAACAATCTACTCCCTTGTCAGTGACTCAGTCAATCACATAGTGCATAGCCAGTATATCTTTTGATTTTGACACTTCTTGAATTTTTGGAGAAATTCCTTTTTAAATATTTGCATGAAATTTTTCATTGTTTTATTCCTTAATTTTTGGAATGGTCTAGCCACCAAATTTTGAAGACTATTTATTTTATGACCAATTGGTCAAAATTTGATTTATTAAAGTTCAATCTTTTGACCTATTGTTGAAAATGAAATTGCTTATACTTTGATATTGACTTAAATTATTTTGGTGGCTATACTATAACATTTTTGGGTTGTCCACTATGTTATTTGTATAAATGTTCACCTCTATCATGTCTTGGATGGGCCTTTGATGGATTGTATAATGGAGTAAATTGTAGAAAATGCACTTAGTAAATTCCTAACTATATGGATTTTAGAAACCTTGTGAGGTGGGAAATTCTTTTTAAATCATAATCGGGTTATCTAGGAGTAACTAAATTCATAGTTGATGAGAAATCTCTTTATTTCTGAAAGAAAATGAAGAGTGATAGCAAGTTGTCTTGAATGTGAGAGAGTCAAGGATGCTTAAAAGCACCCTGTTGGGAATTGGTATCTATACGATGTTCCCAGAAGTAGAAATGGTAGATCATTAGCCTAAACTTTGTAAAGTCTTTAGTGCTAGAAGCTTAGCTTTTTATAACTCGGCTTATCACTCTGAGAGAGACTGTCAACTTTAACTGTTTGCTTTTGGTCTCTCCAACCAAATTAGAAGCCTTACCACATTTTAAGGATATGTCCTCTGAGTACAATGTGTTCTCTGCCATGCTGTTTAGGAATCTTTATGTTCCTCCTTTTGCAGAAGTAATTGTAATTCCTTTAAGCAATGATTCGGAGGAATATGATCCCCAAAATTCTGTATCTGAGATTAAAGTTGAGGGTTATTAACCATTCGAGGATAATCATGGACTAGAATTTGAGGGATATACTTCACTTAGTTGTATCTAAGAGGGTATTGAAATCCTTTTGGATATAAAGGAAAGTAAAGTGTTGTATCAAAAGCCTATGTATATGAAATCTTTCTTGGAAATTTTTTATTTTTTGAATAAAGAATGGGAGATTCTATTTGGAAATGTTAAATGTTTTTTAGAACATTGGGGAACATTCGTAGAATCTAATCTTTTGGAAACCCATGGGGTGAACTATCTTGTTAAGATGGTTAGAACAAGAATTAACTTTGTGGGGAAGCGAAGAAGTATGATAAGGAGTTGAGTATGAGTACTAAGTTAGATCAAAACCTAGCGATGTTTATCAAGACGAACGAGAGAGAGAGAGAGAGAGAGAGAGAGAGAGAGAGAGAGAGAGAGAGAGAGAGAGAGAGAGAGACTATTAGAACAAGGAAAGGATTAGGAGAAGACAATTCTCAAGCTAGTAAACATGGGGAATGAAGGATCGCAATCTCAATCAGGTTCTGAAAGGATTAAGAAGAGGAGAATGGCAAAAGAGTTATTCCAGGAAATGAGAAAATTTACTCCTTTGAAGTTTGATGGTACTACCAAATGCGTTAGGTGAAGGTTTCGGTGGAATGTTAAATCAGAAAGGGTGAGTCATAGCCTATGAATTAAGGAAGTAAAAATCTTATGAATAAAATTATGCTTCGTATGATTTGGAGTTAGAAGCAGTGGCTCGTGTATTACATATGTGGAAACACTATCTATTGGGAAAACCTTTTGAATTGAAAATAGACCATCATGGTTTAAAGTGTTTATTTATTCAACCTAATCTAGATACAAGGTAAAGGAGGTGGTTAGAATTGATATCAGATTAAGATTTCAACATTAACTACGTCAAGGGAAACAAGAATAGAGTTGCTAATGCTTTAAGTTGAGGAAGGAATATATCTTCATTAGTAACTATCCAAATTGACTTTAGAAGCTAAGTATTGAAAGGATCTAGGAGTGATGAATTCTATGAACAAGTTAAGAAGCACTCTCGAGTAAATGGCAAGATAAAAAGTATGAAGGTTTTTGTTTAAAACCTAATGGATTATTGATATTTAAGGGAAGAATTTATGTACCTTATTATGGTGAATTAATGAATTTGGTATGGGAGGAAGTACCTAATGCCTCCTATTTAGGACATCCTCGTGTCACTAAGATGTTAGTGAATGTAAAGCCATTATATGTTTGGAAGTGAATGAAAGGAGATCCTACAAGATTTCTGGCAAGTTGTTTAAAATGTTAAAGAATATAGGTAACATCTTTAATATTAGAGAATTTATTTGATGGAACACCAGTTTTAGATCATAAAAAGTGTTTAGTTTACATAGAGATCTTGAGGAGAACATCTCGGATAGAGATGCGTATGTGATAACAAGGTTTGGGTAACTTAGTGTAAGTATAACTTATCATTCAGAGAATAGATGGTTAAACTATGAGAGTTAACCAGGTTTTGGAAGAATTGTTTGAATATATTGTATGGATCAACATTATAAGTGGAAAGAATATCCACCACTGGTGGGTTTTGATTATAAAAATTCCTACCTTTTGTTTGAAACATTGGACAGAAGAAGATGCCAAACTCCTATAAGCTTGGCAAGCTAGAAGATAGGATTAGCATTAGTCCAGAAATGTTGTCAGAAATGGATAAATAGATCATGCTGATCAGAAAAGATTGGTAGAGAACCAATAAGGAATAGAGAAGTTATGCTGATGCTAAGTATATACGGAGACAATTCTCAAGTAGAGAGTAAAAGTTCTATTGAGGGTCCAATCCCATAAAAAGTTTCATTATGTTTGGAATGTATTCCAAACAAGCTCTTAGATGTAAAGAGCTCTTCAAAGTTCTCAAAGTTAACAAATCCATTGATTACAAAATTATTCTGATAATAGCTATTGCCAGGAGGCACAATGCTCTTAATGATTTAAATTTGATATATTTATATACTTAACTGATTATTATTATACTCATAGAATGTATATAAGTACAGAAACTAGGTATGGTTTTGATCAAGCATTTGAAATGCTTGAAGTTCGCAAGCTATACTTGCATAAATAGAAAGGTTATGTAGTACAAGGTCCAATTGGATCTATATGCAGAAGGTTCTACCACTTAGAAAGATTATGCTAAGATTTAATATGAATTATGAAAGCTCTTGATATCAATATGTTTTGTAGTATGATAATTTATATGACTTATGTATGTGTGATAATACTTGATACTTAAAAATCATCGGGGACGATGATTCACAAGGGGGGAAGTATGTTACACCCCATGTCTTTCTATCTACTCATTATTTACCTAGATTGGTTAATTTGTTTGGAAAGTGAGTGATTATGGATTTCTACATATATATATGTGTGTGTGTGTGTGTGTGTGTGTGTGTGTGTGTGTGTGTGTGTGTGTGTGTGTGTTTATTCATTTACTATAGATTGGATTTTTTTGTGCAAATTAAAGTATTTATGAATCTTTGCATCTATGTGTGTTATTTATCTTGAATGCAATATGACGAAAAAAAGAATAATGCAATGTCTTGTATTAAATGTGGTTATTGTCAATTAATGATGATATTTTGATCAGTTAACTACTACAGCGATGATCTAAGTGGATGCAGGAATAGGTTGTCCCTCTGAAAGGGAGGGGAGGTATAACTCAAGAGAAGGACTTGGTTTGGTAACTTTAGTAAAACCTATATTGAGAAATCACACACTCACAACCCTATCTTGACCTAGGTTGAGTCGAGTCAGTGTGGGTAGCGGAAAGTGATCTGAGTTATGTATCTTGAGTCTTGATTGGATGATCGAAGCTACATGTTGTTAAGTGTTTGGTTGTTTGAGTAAGGTTCTTTGAGATAACTGAATCTCATACAAGTCCACGATACAATCTTACGTATGAATCGATATGAGCATGAACTTATGTAGGTAGACGTACCTATGTATATTCATGAACGTATTGCTCATAGATATGGAGATGTCAATTTGGACTATGCAAGAATTGTCGTCTCTTTTGTGTTCTTCAATGTTAAATGCATTTTTGGTTATGAGTTACGTTTGATTTTATGATGATAATATATGCATATGTGAATATATATATATATATATATATCATCTCTCTCTCTATATATATATGTATGTATTTAAATATAAATATTATTTTTTTCTCTTAATAGCGGAAATATATTTTTTTTATCATTTTACGAAAATTGATTTTCATAAATATTGTTTTAAGGTGATTAGAAGAATAGAAATATGTAAAATTAGAACTAATAATAAAAAACAAAAGAATTATATTATATTAAAAACAATAAGATTAAAGAATAGTTTTAATAAAGTTAAAAGGTGATTAAATTATAAAATAAATTAATGTTTATAGGTTTTTTTTTCTTAAAAAGAAAATGTTTGTTTTGTTTTAATTGAATGAAAGCATGTGACACCCTTAAACCTTATATGTTTTTCTTTTGAAAAGTTTTAAACCCTTTTTACATGCGGGCCCTTAAGATTTGATGGAAGGGCATAAAGCATAAAAAGGTGTGTGGTGCATTGCTTGAGAGCACTTAATGGGATTTGGGAGGTCAGGGGTTCAAACCACCCAACCCTCCTTTTCAAACTGTGAGTTATGATTTGGTCGGCGTTCATTCCCTAAAATTTCGTGCCTTATCCTTAAGCCTCTACAAGTGCTTAGGATATTGGCTGTTAATATTTTTTTACTCTAAAGTTTTTAACAAACATTTTTCTTTTTTGGAAAATGAACTAATTTTAGATTTTGTAAGCATGTCCTCATAGTGTCAACATTTTTTGAGTTGGTTAAGCATGTCGTCATCATATCGACATTTTTGAATTGGTTGCACTATAAAAGGAGGTACTCTCCCTCATTTTTATGGGCACTTTTTTTTAATCAAGAGCCTTCTCTTTTCAAATTTGAGATTTACGTTAGTATCAAAAGTTTGTCATTTTGCTTTTGTAAATTGTTTAATTTGGAGGAGCAATCTAGAATATTGGAAGGACGTATTCAAAAGAGTCTTTGATCCATTTGGAGCTATATTCTTAGGCATGGGGATTTATTGCTCCTTCTCTATGTTTTTTTTTCCTTTCACAACAATATGTGTTGTATTGTTTTCTTAAGTGATTGCATTGTTGAATTATTGATGTGAATGTCTATTGATTGTATAATAGCATTTATATTTGTATATATATAAGTGAAAATTGTGTTGTGAAAGTAAAATTAATCTAAGTAATAGAGATTTGTGTCTACTGGGACTTTATGTATATTTATCAGTTTGAGTATGATTAGTTGATTGTATAAGGGGAAAGATAGTATACTGTAATTTCCAAGTAGAGTTATTTCGACATAAGTGTCATGATGAAGCTTGGGATAGGTTAACCTTGGGATATGTGATCCATGGAAGAGGGGGAATAACATAGAATAGAGTTTGATGCAATTGTTAAGCAGGAATATCCTGTGTAGAGAATGATACATTTTGTTAAGTGGGGTTATTCCTGGGATTTGTTGATCCATGGGTAAGGGAATAACTTTTGTATAGAGATTATTGTCTTTCACAATCAAGATGGAAGGGTGGGTGAATATGAGACAAGAAAACTTTTGCCAAAGTGGTGTAAATTGTCAACGTTTACACTATCTAGGTTCATTGTGATCTAGGTTTGCATTTCTAGTAGGGATTTCATATTTTGATGGTTGTAGCCATAGTATGATAGTACTAGTTAATGTAGGACACAACACCTTGCTCAAATTAAGCCTATTTTATTTGGGGTTACCATACCAATCCCTTCATCGAAGGGTAGGTCCATTTACCAGTTTGGTAAATGTGCGAGGGACCATAGTTAGTCCATGGTTGGAGGTAAATTACTTGAGTGATGCTTCCCCTCATGCAGTTGGTGGCCAGGAACATTGAAGATAGACAAGTATACAATCATGTATCTCTAGTTATCAGTTAAGCTCTTGAAGCTTGTATGTATATTATGAAAAAAAGTTGTAAAAATGATTATTCAATTCTTTTATTGAGGAAATTAAATTTGATTTATGAAATGGGAGTTTGGAATATGTTTCTAATGTACATTTAATCGAAGGAATTTAAGGAAAAATTTTATTGCTTCCACTATCAGTATCTTGATCTATTTAGTTTCAAAGGTAAACTTGGTAAATCTTAGTTGGTAGAACAAGTGGCATGTTACAATCCTCAACATACAATGTTGGCAAGAGACACTATATGGATTCATGAATTTTGTCATTGATGGCAACAAAGGTTATCCCACACATTCGCAAGACATGATGAGTCTCTACCGAAAGTCAAATTGAAGAAGTGTTATGATTTGGTAAGCAAGAACAGAGCAGTCAGCAAGGTCCGACAGTCAGGTCTGGATCTCTCAGAGGGACTATTTCAGTGGAGTGCAGACTTGGTGAAGTCAAGAGGAGTACCTTGGCTAATAGATTCGAAGGATTTAGCCTTTGGTGATGGAAGGGTGAAGAGATATGAACACTTGAGTGTTGGGTTCTTGTTTGACAGAGCAGACAGACGAAGAACTGTACCGGCAGAGTGTCAGACTTGAATCTGAAAGAGAGATTGCTAATGACTAAGTTTCTTGAGGTATCATTCATTATTGGCCGACATGATTGAAGACTTCTACAAGCATATTCTTGATCTGCATTACTTAGTATGCAAGGATTCAGCTGACAGACTAGAGTTTGAGATAATATTGACTATTCCAGATGTCAACTAGAAAAGTGTTGAAATCACTTGTGTGGATATATATACAAGATGGATTTAGATGTGAAGGCATGTGTTGTGTAACAATTGAAGTGTGAATAAAAGCATAATAGTATAAAAGGAAGAAAAATAGGTTCAGAATGTAAGTGGACAGTAGCACTTAAGGAGAGCAAGAATGAAGTGCAGCAGATCAGTCTATTGAGCTTAACTGGAACTGAACTTTAGCATGTGTGGATTCTTCTCATTAGTTCAAGTTTTCTTCATGTATACAGTAAGTCTTTTGTAGGCAATGAGCTTCTTGTGAGCAGTGTGCTCGGGTAGTGAGCCCTAATTGGCAAGTGCTATTTTGTATCTTCTATTCTTCTAATAGAGAATAATATCTTGGGTTAATCACCTCATGGTTTTTCCCTTAATAGGGTTTCCACGTCAAAATCATTGTGTCATGTGTATTGTTGTTATTTCCATTTCATGATTATGCTTGTTTATTTGATCTGATGTTACAGTAACTGTTAAGAAAGCACAGAAAGTTAAAATAATTAGGATAACTAATTCACCCCCCGCTCTCAGTTATCAACAATTGGTATCAGAGCCAAGTTCCTCCTAACAGAGCCTAACAGCTTGAGGAAGATCTAGGAATTCAAATGGATGTATATGGTATAAGGGAACAACTCAAGACTACCCTTGATGATCTTGAGCAGTCAAACTCTGAAGTCAATGAATTGAAGGAAAGACTCAAACAGGCTGATGATTTCATAAAAGAACTAAAAGACAAATTGAGTCTCTCTATGAAAAAGAGAAAGGAGCTACTTCAGCAATTGGCAAGTCAAGGTAAAGAAAATGATACAAATGGAGATCTGAAAGAGAAAACCAAGTTATGTGAAAAGTTATCAAAAGAAATCATCATGGTAAGACATGAAATGGAATCAGGAGTTATGAAGTTCACCCAAGAAATTGAAGAAAGAAGAAAATTTGAAGATGATCTAAGACAATCTCTCAAGGAAAAATCAGAAGACTGCCACAAGATGGATAGAATAATCAGATATCTTGAATCTGATCTTGAAGATGCTAAAGAAGAAAAACTTGAGGATCAAATTGTCTTCTTAAAAGGGATCTTCAAGCAACAAATGAATACAAAGAGAAATTCAAGATAAGCTCTGCTCAACTTGAAGTTCTTCTTCAAAGCTAAAAGAGGGTAGATGACAAGTGTGGCCTAGGGTATGAAAAAGGTGAAAGCTCCAGATCTGGTCAGAAGAATTTTGGATCATAAAATCCAAGGAACAGGGCTAGAAGACCTCCGGTAAGGTAGCCTAATGCTCAAAGATATCCATCCTTCAATGGATACTGCCACAACTGCAATAACTTTGATCATAAAGCTAATCAGTGCAGAAAGAGAATGAATCAGACTAATACATCCTTCTCCGGACAGTGTTTCAACTGCAAAAGGTATGGTCACAAAACTCATGAATGCAGAAATATGCAAATGAACAATTCATTCAATGGTAGATGCTTTGCATGCAATAGAATGGGTCATATGGCTAATCAATGTAGATCAAGAGGATATCAATCAAATATGCAAAGAAATGTTGTTTACCAAATTTGCAATAGATCCGGTCATATTGCAAAATTTTGTAGAAGCAAGAATCAGGACCAAAGAGGTCTGGTACAACATAATCAGAATCAAGATAAGGGAAAATAAAAAGTGAATGTGGATGAAGTTCAAAGTGAGATGAACAAGATTTGGGTGAAGAAAAGCACAGAGAATGTAGGGGATGGATCCACACCAGACTCTGGTGCTGATATTCCTTCCAGAAATTAAAAAGTGAGCTCTGGCTCAGGGGAAGACACAAAGAAAACCTTGTTCCCCCAGCCAGTCAATTGGTGCTAGAACTGGCACAAGGAGAGTTGCAGATTAAAGGGTTCATAAGAGAAACATCTAAATAAACTATGGTTAAGATTTGGAAGGTCTACAAGATGTTTAAGATCAAGATCGATTCGGTTCTTCAAGTCATCAGAATAAGCCAAACTGGAATAACTTAGGTCAAGCATTTATTGCAACTTGGTATTAGGGTTTGTGGAGTAATATAAGGGTTCTTCCCATTAAACATTTGCTCATTCTACATTTAAGAAGAAGAAAAGAGAAGCTCTGCAACAAATTTCCTCAAGCCCATCAAAGATCATTTGCAGAAGTCAAATCATCCAGAAATCGATCTGGCTAACTCCGTGAAACCTAAAGGGGCAAAAGGTATTTTCCATTCTTAAATATCTCTCTGCAAATCTTTTTAAAAGATGTCTACTCCGAATATTGTGAAGATCACTGATAGGCCTCGCCCCAAATTCAAGAAACATCCCTACAAATCCTTGGAAGTAGATCCCCTAGGAGCTTTTTCCAGTGTTCCACATGGTGTCTTGCATATAGAAGATATTAGGGTTTACATTCATGCAAACATTGAAGAATTTAGAGAGTCCAAATTGAGGGATATCTACCACAAACAACTAATAGATGATTCATTTGAGCTCAAACCCCAATACAAGGCCCTCCAGAAGAAGCACTTTGCATAATGTATACATTTCCCCTGCTTTGTTGAGGACGAATGGGTCTAGTATGTCTTGAGAAAAATACATGACAACTTCATGTGGTTGAATGGACCATTCAAGATCACAAAAGATGCCATTAGGGTAGTTACCGGCTTGCACTCATCCGGTGGTATACCTATTCTCAAATCGGTCAAGAATCTGACTATAAGTGAGGCTACCAGATCTAGGTTTGATAAAAGAGCAATGACAGTAGATGACATCACTGATCCGAATGTCAAGTTTGCATCCATGATCATCAGCTACAAGATATATCATTCTACAGGGGGAATTCAGTACCTGGAACTGCTATCTACACTGCTTATGAAATGTTGAGAAACAATGCAGACTATGACCTTTGTGAGCTCCTTCTAAACCAACTCTTGGAGAACCTACAGAAGATAAAGAAGGACAAGAAGAATTCCTTCAAATTTCGTGGCCTAATACTTTGTCTATTCGTCTACTTTATAAATGAGCTACCTAGATCCAGTGGATGGGTATGGCAGAATGACAGACCGGTTGCCATACAAATTAGGGATTATTTGCATGGACTTGGTGATGACAAAGCACAAAACACAGCTCTCTGGGGTTTCTTTAAAAACTTTCAAAACATGATGCAAGCTAGAGAGAGAATTCCCCAATCTCTAGTTGAGAAATACAAAGACACAGTATGCTTTATGGTAGAGACTGATCAATGACTAATGGAGGCAGTGGAACCAAGAACACTGTGGATCATGCCAATGGGGTATGAGGTGGATGAGAAAATTGTAGAGCTGCATGTTTAGCACATGCTTAGTAAACCAAAGGATCCCAAGGCAGAAAGGTTTGGAACATTTGAAGAATTGAGTGTGAAGATCCATATTAAGCTAAGGCAACCAGAGATGAAAAGAAAGGTAAGAAAAGAAGTAGAAAACATTGCCAAAAGCTTTGGCATCTCAAAAGAGGCACTTCATGCCAATAGGGAGAAGATGGAAAGAGCAGAGAAAGAGAAGGAAGGTGCTGAAAAGGAAAGTGGTCCGGTAGAAGCCCCCACTCGGACAAGATCCTCTAAGAGGTCCGCTCCTACCACTGGCAAGAGCTCAAAGACATCAAAATCGGAAGCAAAATCATCTAGTAAAGCAGAGAAAAGAACTAAGACAAAGGCCACAAGGTCTTATATCAGTTAGAAAGATGAAGAAGAGATAGAATTTGATGAAGAAATCAAGAAGATGAAGAAGAAAAAGAAAGTATCTAGTGCAGATAAGGTGGCAGAGGTAGAAGAATTTGTTGAAAAGCCTACTCTATCCCCAGATGATGTAGTCAAAGCTGTTACTATGGATGGAAACCTGCAACCCATAATAGAATTCTATGATGCATATAATGATGCAGATAGAAAAATCCTAGAGGAAGCTGCAATTAAGTACTTGAACATATACAATAAAGCCTTGATTGAAATAATTTCTCTAATTCCTAAAAGTTTGGAAAAGGAACTTGAAATGAGAAAAGAAAATGCTAAGGCTAAGGACTTAGAAATCAGAGAACAGATAGCTATTCAGCTCTACCCTTCTATTACTCCAAAACAAATGGATATGATCTTCAAAGATTGCAAGGATGAGTTCCAGAGTAAGACTAGAATGAATCAGCTCATGCTTGGAGAAACTGATAAAGTGGCAAAAGAAACAGAAGAAATCCTGCAGAAGGCATACTCAAGATTCAACATTCCTATTATAGAGAACTTGGGTGTTGATCCCTCAAATACAAGTGTAGAAAAAGAATCTACTGAGGCAATGACAGAAGAAGTAATGGACTCCGGTGAAGGTAAAGACAAGGGCTTGGAATCCTCTACTCTGGAAGAGGTGGTTCATGAACAAACAAACATTACTCCTCTGGTTTCTCTTGCTGACTCCAAATCCAAAGGAGAAGAAAGAATAAAGGAGAAAGAAAAAGTAGTAAAGGGAAAAAGAGATGATAGCTCTAATACTGTAGAAGAAAAGAAACGTTTGTCTCCAGCAAGAGACACTGCAGAAATTGTCAAAGATTTCCTAAACAAAGAGACAATGGAAATTGATGAACCAGAACTTCTACTAGGACCATTTGATTTTGATTCTCTTTCCCTGATACAAACAATGAAGATAGCTTCATTTGCTAATGCAAAGGTAAAAGAAAAACTCTTGAAGTCTTACATGGAAGACTGTGAGCTAATAGAAACTGCATCCGGTGTGCTTGAAAAGATCATGCCATCCTTTCTGAAGGATTCATCAGCTTCCTCATCAGGTAATCTTAAATCTCTTGTTAGTTTAGTCAGCACTCATTTTGAGTCCTTAGAGAAATCAGCTGAGGAAAAGGTACGGAAAGAGTTTTTGGATAAAAGATTCTCTAAAGTACTAAGTCTAATTCCAAATGATAGAAGAAATATGGATATAGGGATAAAGAGCTTAGAAAATGCTCTTAAAGATGGTGGGGAAATATATAAATTTTGTCTATCATGGTCCAAAGCAACAATGGAGATTGAGAAGAAAATGAAAGAACAGGAGATCAAACTAACAAAACTTTCTCAAAATTTTGATGCATTTACCTCATCCATAGTAACTCAAGAATGTCAGACTATTGTAGTCTTGGATGAAATTAAGAAGCTAGAGAAAGAAAAGAAAAATAGAATCGGCAGGTTAAATGAGCTTAGAAGAATAATCGTTCCTAAGTTGGAGGCCATGCATGAGGCCCTAAGTGATGCTCAAACCACTGCCAAGACAAATGATCTGACAGATCTGAAGAAGGCAAAAGCTTTTGCATTCCTGTTGAGTGGTCACATATCAATTTTGGATAGGATGAAGCTGAGTCGGGCAACTGAAGTTGTACAATTGAAAAACACTTTTGCAGACATACTAAAGTATATGTAGAGTGCAACCAAATGATATACTTATGCGACTAAGTTAATTTTTGAAAATTTTGGTGTGTGGACCCCACCCTTTGCCATTGATGTCAAAGGGGGAGTGATGAGCAGTGAAAAATGATGAATCCAACTAAGGGGGAGCTCCGGAAAATGTACATAGAGACAGAGCATCAGCCAAGGGGGAGTATAGTGTGACACTTAGTCATTTTTCACTAAGTGTTGCCATCAATGCCAAAGGGGGAGATTGTTGTCAAGAGACACTATATGGATTCATGAATGCTATCATTGATGGAAACAAAGGTTATTCCACACATCCACAAGACATGATGAGTCTCTACCGGAAGTTAGATTGAAGAAGTGTTATGATCCGGTAAGCAAGAACAGAGTAGTCAGCAAGGTCTAACAGTTAGGTCTGGATCCCTCAGAGGGAGTATTTCAGTGAAGTACAGATTTGGTGAAGTCAAGAGGAGTACCTTGACTAATAGATTCCAAGGATTTAGCCTCCGATGATGGAAGGGTGAAGAGATATGAACACTTGAGTGTTGGGTTCCTGTTGGATAGAGTAGACAGAGGAAGAACTGTACTGGTAGAGTGTCAGACTCGAATCTAGAAGAGAGATTGCTAATGACTAAGTTTCTTGAGGTATCATTCATGATTGGCTGACATGATTGAAGACTTCTACAAGCATATTCTTGATCTGTATTACTTAGTATGCAAGGATTCAGTCGACAGACTAGAGTTTGAGATAATATTGACTATTCCGGATGCCGACTAGAAAAGTATTGAAATCACTTGTGCGAATATATATACAAGATGGATTTAGATGTGAAGGCATGTGTTGTGTAACAATTGAAGTGTGAATAAAAGCAAAATAGTATAAAAGGCAGAAAAATAGGTTCAGAATGTAAGAGGACAGCAGCACTTAAGGAGAGCAAGAATGAAGTGCAGTAGATCAGTCTATTGAGCTTAACTGGAATTGAACTTCAGCATGTGTGGATGCTTCTCATTAGTTCAAGTTTTCTTCATGTATACAGTAAGTCTTTTGTAGGTAGTGAGCCTCTTGTGAGCAGTGTGCTTGGGTAGTGACCCCTAATTGGCAAGTGCCATTTTGTATCTTCTATTCTTCTAACAGAGAATAATATCTTGGGTTAATCACCCCGTGGTTTTTCCCTTAACAGGGTTTCCACGTCAAAATCATTGTGTCATGTGTATTGGTGTTATTTCCATTTCATGATTATGCTTGCTTATTTGATCTGATGTTACAGTAACTGTTAAGAAAGCACAGAAAGTTAAAATAATTAGGATAATTGATTCACCCCCCTCTCAGTTATCAACATACAAGTCTTCTAGAATGGGATACAATTGACACCAATGACAACAAGGATATGTTGACATCAATGACAACACCGATTAGGCACATATTTGCAACAATCTCCCCCTTTGTCATTGATGGAAACATATGATGTGAAAAACTATTTCAACCATCAAGACAAGAACTTCTCCCCTTTCTCTTGTCACACCTGTAACCATTTTCTTTACTACTCCCCCTTTCACCATCAACTACTTACTTATAAGTTTTTCACATGATTTTTTTCCCCCTTTGACATCAATAGCAAAGGGCACATATTTACAATCATCTCCTCCTCTTTTTGTTTCTTAATCCAGAATTTAGCATACTGACTACTCCACCTAAGTAGCAACTCCTTAACACCAATATAGATCACAAGATATAATTGTGAATTCTATCAGACTGATGCACATTAGTGTACCTTAGTTCTGAACAGGGGGGTAATAACCCCTAGCATCACTCTGAGATACTCAAAAGTATCTTTAGGTAGAGGCTTAGTGAAGATATCCACAATCTGATCCTTTGAAGAGACAAACTCGAATCTAACTTCATTCTCATTTACTTTCTCTCTCAAAAAGTGAAACTTGACAGATATATGCTTTGTCTTTGAATGCAATACTGAATTCTTTGAAATGTTTATTGCACTTGAATTATCACAAAAGATTGTAACAGGCTCTTGAAACACAACTCTGATATCCTTCAACATTTACTTCATCCACAAAACTTGAGTACAATTACTTGTTGCTGCTATATACTCTGCCTCTGCAGTAGACAGAGATATTGCCTCCTACTTTTTTCTCAACCAAGAAACCAATCTCTTTCCCAAGAAAAATGTACCTCCACTAGTACTCTTCTTGTCGCCGACATCTCTTGCCCAATCAACATCTGTATATGCATGAAGAGTGAAATCATCACCCTTAGGATACCATAAGCCATAATTAGGTGTTCCCTTCATATATCTAAAAATTCTTTTGACTGCTACAACATGAGATTCTCTAGGATCAGCTTGAAACATAGCAACAAGGAAAACTTCATTCATAATATCAAGTCTGATATGAGTCAGATAAAGCAGTCCTCTAATCATTGATCTATACCTTTTCGGATCTGCCTTAGGGGAATCATCATCTTTACTCAATTTGCATCTAGTTACCATAGGAGTACTCACTACTTTTGAATCCTCCATTCCAAATTTTTTCAACAACTCTTTCACATACTTAGATTGAGATATGAAGATGCCTTTTTCTGACTGAATTATTTGCATACCTAAGAAGAAATTCATTTCACCAAGCATGGACATCTCAAATTCACTTTGCATCTGATCAGCAAATTTTTTACACATGCTCTCATTTCCACCAAAGATGATATCGTCACTAAATACCTCAACAATCAAGATGTGTTCATGATCAATTTTGAAATAAAGATTATTGTCAGCAGTGCCTTTGTTAAAGATTAACTTTTGCAGATACTTATCTAATCTTGCATTCTAGGATCTTAGGGCTTGTTTAGGTCCATACAATGCTTTCTTCAATCTGTAGACCTTATCTTCTTGATTAGACAACTAGAATCCTTCTAGTTGCTCAATGTAGACCTCTTCTTCTAACTCTCCATTCAGGAATGTTGACTTGACATCCATCTGGTAAACTTTGAAATATTTGTAAGTAGCAAAGGCAAGAAATAATCTGGTTGCTTCAATTATTTCCACTGGAGCAAAAGTTTCTTCAAAATCAATTCCCTCTACTTGAGAATATCCTTTGCACATTAATCTTGCTTTATTTCTCACAACTTCACCATCTTCATTCAATTTATTCCGGAAGACCCATTTAGTTCCAATTACAATTTTGTTTTCAGGTCTAGGAACAAGATCCCAAGTATGCTTCTTTTTAATTTGCATTAATTCTTCTTCCATTGCTCTTACCCAACTTTCATCATTATAAGCTGAACATTCACTGATTTTGGTTCAATCTTTGAAATTAGACAATACTCCTCTTGATCTTCAGCAATTCTTCTTCTATTTTGAACACATTTATTTTTATCTCCTATGATCTAATTTTTAGAGTGATTCAACCTTACATACTTGGGAGTTTTGGGATTTTCTTCAACTTCTAATTCTTGAACTTGTTCCTTAACATTTGCATTAACTTCTTGAGTTATTGGACTCTTCAGAGTAAACTGAACTTGCTTTCTTTCATTTGGACTTTCATTTTGATCATCAGATTCATATCCACAAAACCTTGAAGGTCTCTCCTTACTTTCATCAACCTTGACATTAGCACTTTCAACAATCCTTTTCAATCTCTTGTTAAAGCACCAGTATGCCTTGCTTTGATTAGAATAACCCAAAAATATTCCTTTAATACATCTTGCGTCAAACTTGCCTAGATCTTCATCTCTTTTGATATAACATTTACTACCAAAAGCTCTAAAATATTTCACAAAAGGAGCATTACCAAACCACAATTCATAAGGTGTTTACCAGAATTACCTTTGATCTACACCCGGTTAAGAGTATAGACAAAATTACTCACATCCTCTCTCCAATAGATAGGTAGAACATTTGCCTCCATCATCATGGTTCTAGCAGCCTCTTGAATAGTTTGGTTCTTCCTTTCCACAACTCCATTCTTCTGAGGAGTCCTAGGAGCAAACAACTGTCTTCTTATTCCAACTTTTCACAAAATGCATTAAACTCACTGGAGATAAACTCTCCACCTCTGTTAGATCTCAGACACTTTATCTTCACACCAATCTGATTCTCCACCATAGCCTTAAACACTTTGAATTTGTCAAGAGCCTCTGATTTCTCTTTCAAGAAAGTGACCCACATCATCTTGGAGTGATCATCAATTGGCAACATAAAGTATTTGTCTCCTTCCAAACTCCTAACCCTGGCAGGACCACACAAATCAATGTACACAAGTTCCAACAATCCACTTGAAGATTGTTCTTTACTCTTGAATGTAGTTCTTCTTTGTTTACCCAACTGACATTCCTTACACATGCTATTAGCAGGTTTTACAAGCTTTGGAAGATCTCTCATAGCCTGAGTAGTACTTATCTTGACAATGTTGTCAAAGTTTACATGACACATTTCTCCTATGGTATAGCCAACTCTAATCAATCTGAGCAATCAAACAACTTTTACCAATACCACTTAAATGAAAGATGTTACCTCTAGTCTGTGTACCAGATGCAATCTCAGTTCTGGAGCTTTCCAAAATTCTACATTTTCCATCCTTGAATCAGAGATCATATCCCTTCTCAACCAACTGTCCAACACTGAGAAGATTATGCTTCAACCCTTCTACATACAAAACATCATTAGTGTTATTCTTACCATCAAGAGAGATGGATCCTTTGCCACGGATTCTCTCAGCTGAATTGTCTCCAAACTTTACAATTCCACCTTCATACCTTTCCATACTTACAAACTTACTCTTATCACCTGTCATATGATGAGAGCATCCACTATCAATTACCCATTCATCCTTTTCTTCAACCTGAGCAACCAAGGCTCTTTCCACATTCACACAGCTAGTAGATTCAGTGCGCACTAGATCTTCTTCTTTGATAGCAATAAACACCCATTCATTTCCTTAGGTACTTGCAGAGTTAAATACTCTACATTTTGTTTCAGTTACAGTGCAGATCAACAGGTTATAGCGAGTTTCAATTTATGCCTCTGTAAGTGTTCCTGTGAAAGTTTTCACATCACCGCGAGGGTTTCTACAAGGGTTTCTTTTGCCAAAGTCTCAGAGTAGCGTGGAACTTGCCAAGTGTCAAGCCTCAGTTCAAGCCACACTTTTGTTTCTATGTTATAACTTTAACGCGGATTGTGCCACGTGGCGGAAGGTATTTCAACATTGTTCTAAAGTTTCTAGCCGTGGAACTTGTCAAGTATCAATTTCCGCTTGAGTTTCAAAGTTTTTTTAAAAGTTTCTATGTGAGCACAGAAGGCGCCATGTGTCCTTTGTGGTAGCTGCAGAACTTGCCATGTGTCAGCCTCCACAGGTTGGTTCTTATGTTTCGCTATTTAGTGAAGGATGGAGGTGGGTCCCTAGTTTTAAAGTCTCAAATGATGCGGATGGCGACAAGTGTCAATCTCCGCACAAGTTTCTTAAAGAGTTTCAAGAACACAGAAAGTGCCACGTACAAATTCATAGTGATAGCGGAAGGTGCCACCTGTCCCTATTTTCCTTTTTGAAAGCTACCGAGCGGTAAGTGTTGTGGGTCCCATTTCTCATAGGTAATAAAGTTGTAGTTGCTATGGATCATGGCAAATGTCATAGGTGGAGCCCTCCTGAATACAAAGATAAAGTAAAGTATCAAAGTTACAGATAGAGATACGTATCTATTTCTAGTTGTTGCAGATGCTGCCATGTGTCAGTTTCCTGTTTCTCCCAAGAGGTTAAGAAGTTTCAAGTTATATGCACGCAGATGCTACCATGTGTCTCAGAGTTTCATTGATTAAAGAGTGCGGAGGTCGCAAAGTGTCTTTTCCCTATAGAAGGAGATGCGCCATGCACATTTTGCCATAGCCAATAGACTTGTAGTTATTGTAACTATTTGCAGATCTGAAAGATCTTAAGTGTCAGAGACTACTAGTTAGCTCCAGTTCAGTTAGGCCGTTAGGATTCGATCATGCAGACGATCTAGAGTTGACCATGCGCTATAAATATGCAATATATGTAATAGATAGTCAGATAGATTCAGAGAGAGAGATTCATTCAGAAAGTTTCGCTAGAGATATTTTCTATTAGAGATTTGAGACTTTTTGCTGTGACTAGTGAATATCATTTGCCTTTATTTTGTTATTTGTGATTGAAAAAGTAAATGTAACTGTGCATGTATATGTGCCTCTTATGTTGCTGGAAAATTAATGAGAAAGACAGAGTTCTGTGCCTTGGTTGATATTTTCTGTGTCATTGTAAATTGTTTGTTTATGACCCTTTGAGTTTATTCATTATACCTGTTTATGTTAATCATGCAATATTTGCTCTTTAACATGACTGAATCTTGAGAATAGCTTCACTGTGCTTAAGTTGAGAGAGATACTTATTATTCAAGCGCATCACCATAGATAGATTTGCTTTAATTGTATCTTTAATGCTGTTAATTTCTACCCTTTTTCCCAAACCCATACAAGATAGAGAAGAGCCAGCTTCTTTAAAATCTGGAGGTTGTTTTAGGTAGCAAAGTCCCACATTCCTAAAACTTCCCATGTTGGTGTTGGAACCTGTGCAATTTTACACATCAATAGTACTTCCCTTATTAGATTCATCATCAGTGACTCCTTCTTTAGCAACTTCTTGGACATGGTAGCATTTCTTCTAAATCCTAGGTCTATTAGGGTTTGGATTTGAAACCCTCTCCGGACATCTTGAGACAAAATGACCAATCTTATTGCAAGCAAAACATTTGAAAGGCAACTTTCCTTCATACTTACCAGATCCTCTTGGTAGTCTTTTGGCAAAAACGGCTTCAAGTTCTTCAAGCTTTGATTCATCTTCTTCAAGATCCTTCCTTGCCTTCTCAAATTTGGTTAGTCTTCTTGAAGAGCTTTCACCTGGATCAAATCTTTGCTTTCCAAAAATATTGGCCTTAAATGCAGATTCAGATTTAGGAAGACAATCACCAAATTCACTCATTTCAAATGTTGAGAGCTTGCCAACCAATTGATCCCTTGTAATAGTTGTCACAGTCTTGATTTCCTCAATAGCAACAACTCTATGCTTGTATGAAGCAGGTAAGGATCTGAGTACTTTTGCAACAATCTCTGATTCTTCCAGTGTTCCACTAGCACACCTGATACTGCACACAAGTTCATTAACTTTTTGCATGTAGAAAGTGATGTTTTCATCTTCACTCATCCTCAAATTTTCCTATCTACCCTTCAAGCTCTGTAACTTAGCATATTTGACATATGCATCACCTTCATATAGAGTTTCCAACTTCTTCTAGATTTCATGAGCAACTTTCAATTCCAGAACATTTATCATTTCTGTATCAGTTAGGGCACTCAGCAAAGCTTCTTTAGCTCGAATATTTTTTTCAGCATCTTTGAGTTGATCTGGAGTTGAAGGACCTTTCTTCGGAGGCTTATACTCATCCTTAGTTATCAACCAATAAGCATCACCCATGCATTGCAAATGGCACTCCATGCGACTCTTCCAAAGAAAGTAATTTGTTCCATCAAATCTCAGACTATCCTTCTTATAGGTCAACATCCTGGATCTCCTCAAGTGGTCAATCTTCTTTTAGAGGAACCGGCTCTGATACCAATTGTTGAAATTAGGAAAGACAACTGAGAGGGGGGAATGAATCAGTTGTCACAAAGGATTTTATCCTTTTCTGTAATTAAACATCTTTACCACTTATTAACAGATGAATGATATATCCATGAAAGCATGAATCAACAACACATGAGAAAAAAAAATCAACACGCATAACACTAGGATTTTTACGTGGAAACCCGATTAAGGGAAAAACCACGCTGGGGGTTAACCCACAAGATTTATTCTCTATTAAAAGAATAGAAAAATGGGAAGGCACTTGCCTTTGGGCACATGACCCAAAGCTCACTACTCAAAGAGACTCATTGTCTACAAATGTTTATATGATTAACACAGAAAGATTGAACTGAGAAACATCTTCTTCTTCATGCCAAGGTTTAGTTCCATTGAAGCTTACAATATTTCTTCTCTACCCACAAACACTTCTTCACTATCTCCTCATCCTTTACTACTCTTCTTCTTCTGTTCTTCCTCTTCTCTACTCTACCTTTCTTCCTTTCTTAGAATCTTATCATTTTTGCACAAGGACAACTTTCCACAACTCATCCACAAGTATTTATATGCTTCATCAACTTTGGAATGAACATCATTGTCGGATTGACTTAATGCAAATCACTATACTATCAGCTAATCATAGATGGGACCTAAATTATCCTTGAACAAAACGCCATGCTTCATAGAACCTCTCTTAGATCATTCGCAAGATGCATAAAGCATCCGATCAACCAAGACTGGAAAGAACAACAACATCCAAAGAGAAATCTTCAATCACGAGCTCAAACCTCAATGTGGATCACCAGCACAACAAGCACACAATACAAAGATCTCCATCAACAAGAACAACCACACCACCTCAAATCACTAGAATCACTTACATCTTCATACCAAAATGTAAGAACGCCAACTACCATGACTGTCACACTAGAAAGATTGCTTGCGGACCTCCAAACCACGAACCACATGAGTTGAGGATACACATTGACACCCCAAACACACCTCTAGATCTGTAGATCATAATATTCTAATGCGGATCAATCCAGACCAATTTTCTATCATTCTGTCACCTCTGAACAACTGTAAAACTTGGTTCTACTCAGATGGCCATAACTTCACAAATTCTTCATGCATATCCCTCAAATATTAACTGGAGAAACTTCAAACAATCCTTTACAACACCCTTTGGTCCACATACTCTGATCTTCATCTCACTGGGAATGCGAAGCAATCTACTTCACTGAACTGCACTGTCTTCACTGTCTCTTACAAAGAGATATGTAACTCACTTGTTTCTTCCAAAGAAGCTAATTTTCTCAATATCCTCAACATACACATCTTTTAGAATGGGATACAGTTGACACCAATGACAACAAGGCTATGTTGACATCAATGACAACACCGATTAGGCACATATTTGAAACAACATCTCCTTTCATCCTACACATTAAGAAAATATTGAACCTCCATCTTGCATTAGGACTCTTGTTACACCACTTGTCACAAGGCTAATGAGTATCCTAATGAAATTAATCTCAACCATTGATCCCATCTTTGAATCACATTTATCCATGCCCCAATGGGAAAGTCTATTTAAGAAGGCTTACCCAATGGGCAAAATCAATCCTCATCCATTGTAACTACATGTTGTCCAACTTATTATCATGCAGCATAATAGTACTTACATGGTATCAAATTAAGAAATATGAAGTAAAGAGCATCTACACTACATCACAATGTATCTGCACAACATTCGAAGGGTAAGTGCAAAAATATGAGGGACCAAAATGGGGTCTTAAGATGCCACTTTTTTTTTTCTGAAATCAGGAAACATTGATGTTGGATGAGAAATTGAACATAGCTACACTCAAAATTTGAAGACGAAACAAAAACAAGAGTCATAGTGCTCTGAATCTAGTTTCTAAACTACTAGTTTTTTCCAAAAATGGTTGAGATTAAGGGGTTCAAAAAGGGGGAGCACACAAATTGGTCATGTTATTCTCAAAAAAAATAACATAGCATCTCGTGTACTCCCCCTAAAATGTTAACTTTTTTTTAGTATTTCAATAATCATTCTAGTGAGAAATTAGCTAACACCATGTAGTTTATCCCTAATTTTTTTGATAATTTTTTCATGAATAACTAATTTTTTAGTAATTTTTAAAGTGGACACATCCTGAAAAATAAAAATTTAAGTGTGCTCCCCCCTAAAATGTTTGAAAACTAATCAAAAATTGATTTTTTTTTAATACATGTAGAATGGAGTCTAGTTTCTAAAAATGTAATTTATTTCACATTTCGATGAATGGCTAAAAAAGTAAAAAATACTAGACACTAGTTTTTGACAAAAAATGGACACACTAACAAAAGAAATTCAAGATGAAACCCTTAATGTACTCAAAATGTGAAAAAAATTATATGGTTAGATAGCTAATAGAGAGATTAAGATTATGGTGGTACTTTTTTTTTTCCATCGAAATAAGTACAAACCTTATGGGGAGTACACTCCAGATTATGTGGTTTTTGCTATAATCTAGAAAAAATACATCTTTGAACGTCCTAAACATAGTCCAAGAATTTGGGTTGCAAACCCAAGACAAATCCAAGCCTTAGGCTTGGAAATAACTAAGGCAATGCATAATGCAATCACATTATGTGAATGAACATACGTGAGTCATGTTATAACATGATCACATTATAACACGACTCGAATTATGTGCATTCACATAACGTGATCACATTATGTGCATTCACATAACACGATCACGTTATGGTGAACTAAAACAACTCTCTCTCTCTCTCTCTCATGTTATGGTGAACTAAAACAACTAAAATACCGAGCCATAATGTGAGAGAGAGAGAGAGAGAGATTTTTGCTTTTGCAAAACATGACCGTGTTATAATGCACTCACATTATAACGTGAGACACGTTATAATGCACTCACGTTATGACTTGTATGGGACCAAAAAGTCATGTGTCAACTTTTTGGTCCCTCATCTTTATGCACTTACCCTGAACACATCTAAAAGGTCAAATGGAGGTATAATGTTCTTGTTTCTTGTATTTACAATATTGTTTTAATCTCCATTTACCTCAAACCAAAGGTGTATGTTTCTTTTTATATTTGGGTTTTATTGCTTGTTTGTGCATCTAACTCCTCTCACTTTAGCTCAAATTTGACATCCACATTTCTGATAAACCTGATGGGACCTTGTCCCAATACTCATCCTTTGTTCCTTAAGTGTTTTTATGAGTTTTCAAAAAAAATTACATTGTTATATGTGTTTCTAGGTTCTTATCATTCTTACCCTATGTCTTGGTATTTGTGTAGGTTCTGTGGTGTTTATGCCTTTCTTAGTGCCTGCCTGACCCATTTCAGTGTAGATAACATGATTTTTGAAAAACCCTATGGCATATGTATACTTTATCCCTATCATTTGCACAAAAAAACTCTTTTAGAAAAAGCCCATGGTGCCCTTGGCATTTAGTATTTTTCACATCTTTAACCTTGTTTCTTTGCAACTTTATATGTCCCTAGGGTTTTCTAAAATTTTCCTTTCTACTATTTAGGCATGTCTTGGAGTTTATTCATCATTTTTAGGTCATTTTGTTTATCTCTAGTTAGGTATTTTGGGTTATTCCTTTGTGAGAATTTAGTTTTATTTAAATGATAAGATTTTGGTTCTATTCAACTTTTGGACTAATCTTGGCTTGTGAGCTATGCTTATGTGTCATCTATAAGGCCTTGGCTAAACTCTAAATTGTAAGATTTTGAGTGAATTTCTAGAGCAACATTCTCATTTTAGGTTTATGAGTATTTTTTATGTAAAAAAACTTGTGGCATCTATGGATTGGTCCATTTTGTTTGCACAAACAACACATTCTCTTCAAAGTCCCATAGTGCAGCCCATGACACCCCTATTATCTTGTCTTTTCTTGACTTTAGCATGGTTTCTTTGTAGGTTTCTAGATCTTTAGGGTTCACAGATATCATCACTTTGGCTATTTATGTATCCCTTGTAATTTATTCCTCATTTTGTTAGTCATTTTTATTGATCCTTTAGTTAGGTTTTCATTATTTGATCTTTTGCAAGGTCTTAGTCTCATTTGGTTTCGTTTTTATTTGGTACTAACATTGATTTGTTGGGATTCTTGTGTGTTGTCCTAAGGTATCAACTAAAGTTTATCTTGTAGAGTTTTTAGTGTTTTTTGGGCTAATTTTTGCTTTTTAGGTCTATGCACCCTTTCAATGTAGACAATACATTGTCAATGAAAACTCATGGCACTAGCACAATCATTCATGTTGTTTGCACAAATTTCATGCCATCGATAAAATCCTATGGCACCATTGCTATCCCTCATGTTATTTGTGCCTAATTTGGCTTAGTCTTGCATTTCTACTTTCTGGGTCTATTGCTTTTGTATTTTTGAGTGGCATTTGTGCCTTGTGTGTTACTATCTACATAGAATAATGCTCTTTTCAACATCATTTTCATCATATTTAGATAACTTTTATTTGTCTTATGGATTGGATTATCTTGTGGTTTGGTTACTAACCACTTGCAAGTCCACTAGTAGAAGCCCTAAACTTTCAAACTACTAACAAGTGTGTTATAGGTTCATTTGGGGAAGATTTATGTTTAAAACGTCACTTGCACCTTTTTTGTCATTTTCCTAAGGTTCCTAAAATTAACATTGTTTGGTGAATTTGATGTGTCTTGAGGTGTGTGTATGCTCTTATCTCATGCCACAAGGTGACATTGGGAATAGAAACTACCCTTTAAGTGCATTTATTTTCACACCACACATTTGGATTTCTAACATTATTAATTTTGTTTGGTGTGCTTGTGTGAACAAAGTGTGTGTGCATTGTCTTCCCTCACATTGAATGGTGATATTAGGAATCAATGGCACCCCTTGGAGCACTTTTTCCATCCCAATTGGAGCACTTGTGTATACTCTCTCCTCATTCCTTAGGGTGACATTCGAGATTTTAAAAAACTACTAGATTTTACTATTTCTTAGCAGGCCAACCATTAGATTTCATTACTTGGGGTGATGAACCAAACCACATGTTCTAGTGAGGTATACAAAGGGGATGAGAATCTAAATACTCACCCCAAACTAGAGCTATCGTGTCTAGCACCACCTTGTTGATTAATTGAGGTGGCAAGATGAAGTGAAAAGGGATTTGACTTAGACCAGATGCTTGTAGATAGTGATCTCACTCATAAACTTTGACCTTACATACCTTTGGGTATTTATAAGATATCCCCTATATAATAATGTAAATCCTAGATAGGACTTTTTGATTGTATGTGTTTATAGTGCATCAATTAGCATTTAGCATCGAGAAGTTACTCATCTCATGCCCCTAGAACTAGGTTTGTAGGCTATGTATGCTCCCCTCTCACACCATTGTCCAATCTTGATGTGATAAAAAATGGTTAGTTCCTCATCATAATGATGGATTTAAAAGTGTACACACACCCTCTTCACTAATTTAGGTTGTTGGTGTGTCTACTTTGCTTGCACTTGTGTAACTCCTATTCATGTTTTTAAATGTCAAACCAAATATAATTTGCAAAATAACAACATTATATCAAATCAAACATGTTTTAAGCCAAGGTTTTTTCATATCCAATTCCAAGACAAATCAAACCTTTGTGATCCTAATACCTCCAAATATCATCAAATCATTTCCTAAAGTCCAATTAATCCCATCTAAACCTAACATCAAATCATTTCATGTTTTGAAACCTCTAACCTTTATCCCAAACTTAAATCCCTTCATCCTTGAAGGAATCCTAGTCAAGATACCTCTAATCCTACCATCCCAAATCACCCATCCAAATCCAAATCGTCCATACCCCTAGGAGATCCTAAATCAAAATACCCTCATTCCAAAGCCATCCTTAGAAATTTTTAAGATCACTTTAGATCCTTAAACCATAAATAGAGTCATAACCAATATGTCCATGGAACCTTAATCATCCTTAGGTTCCAAAAATCAACTTATCATCAATATATCCTTGGGACATTACTCATTCTTAGGCCCCATAAGTCAAATCATCTCAAAGTCATCCTAACGATCCAAAGTTTGACCATATCATGGTCCAATTCCCCTAACATTATGCAACATGATCGGCTATCCAATACCCAAATCCTCCAAGGCAAAGCCCAACTACTATAAGGATATTCTTGGATCCCCAAACCATTCCAAATCCTTCCTTTAAAATATTAATCCACACCTTTGAATCAAATCCAATTCTAGGGGTTCCTCCTCCCCCAAATCCTTTGAATTAATACCCAAGTTCAAACACAATCCAAATCAATCTAATCCAAAGTCCAACATCACTCCAAAATTGACTTCAAATATGATCTCCAATCCAAGCCAAATCCAATTATCCTCTTTCATCCATAGCAATTAATGTAACAAACTTTCTAGCCAATACTATTTAAAATATGCAAAGTACTTGAATTTATCCCAAAAATGATAATATTTTTTTCCTAAAACTTTTTAGATAATAAAAGTGATTTTTCTTTCCATTTCATAAAAGAGTTTCAATCTTTACATCATTACAAAGATCATCATGATATCAAATTAAATTAGAATAATAATAAGATAAAAATCTTGATTAGGACCATTGTCCTTCCAATCCACTTATGTGCATCAATAATACAAAATCAAACATTTATTACAATAAATTTAATCATCAGTCATATTCCTCTCATCTAAGTGTAGGAAATATAGTTGTCTATCTATAGGAGGGAGAGCATCATCCAAGCACTTTACCTACAACCACAAACTAGCAGTCACTCGCACACCTTCCTACTGAAAATAGCACAACCCATCAATGAGGGTGGTAGATGGTGATGTCTATAGAAGAACCAATATAAGAACCAAGTGTAAATATAAGATGTAAACATGTGTCACATGTAGCCTATCATGAACCTCTAGATCCCCTCTATCTAACATGGCATCTGACTAACATGAACCCTGTAGAACTAACCATGTATACATCTATAACATCACTTTGGCCAAAGCATTCAGATATCTATAGCATAAGTGTGGGTCATTTGTTCATATAACTACTATCTCTTGCCTGACTCATTCCACATGACTAGATGAAATGATAATGAAACTATAAAATATAAAACAACACACAAGATCATAAACATGTTATTGCCAATCTCTTGGCACACCCTGCCTCTAAGATGGTCTTAACTTTAACAACATCCAACTCCTATCATAGCCTTCCCTAAGTTGATCTTACTAGTCTTTATGTATAAGTATTATCGATAATACATAGTATGAAACATCACATAAACTAAATGTCTGATATCTAACTTCTAGCATACCTTGCCTGTGATTGTCATATACAAGTGAACAAAGAGTCAAAACTATTACCTAGTCTCTTCTCTAGATAAATTGATAGACAAATGAGTTAAACCACCTAACCAATTTCTTACACTCTAAATCTCATCACAGGATAAGTAATTTTCCACCATCTTGGTCTTGGATAAAGTGTTCATCATCTTAAGAGTCATGTACAATCAATTTCTACCTAGTATGTCATCATTCTATTTGCATTAGGATTCCTTCACCTATTCAAAATATCACAAGTATGTATTAAACTCCATTCATGTAGACCCTATTATCTTTCAAACTATTTTTCCAAAATAAGCTCCTTCTACTATAACCATAGGTACAATTGGCATATATAAATGGTTGAGTTCCAATCTCCCAGTATACCCTAATCGTAGTTGGTTATATCACTAATGTCGAGCATGTTTCTAAACGCTTTGTGTTCTTTACTTTGGAGAAAGTTCTAATTATACAAAGTATATAAATATCTATAGTTTCATAGCTCCTTCTATGTCCATAACATTGAGAAAGTTTAACATATGCACAATAGATATAAAACATAAGATTGGCTAAGTTTTATTTCTCTAGTTCACCTATTACCCTAGAATTGGGTTATAATCATACAAGAATAACTCTAGTTCACATATGGGAATCTATAACCACATAGCAACATTAACACTTAAATAACATAATGATATTAGTAATAAATAATTAACATTCATAATTAATGCTAACTTGGTATAACAAGGGTACAATGTATTATAGGTTTGTAAATAATCTTTAAAAAAGATCAACACAAAGTTAATAACTTGTCACATTCTTTGTATTATTTCCCATTATCACATGTAGATAGAACTAAACATTGTCAAAGGAAACATACAATATACTTCGCCTCTTAAAGGATAGTCTTACATTTGTAGAAAATCATATACTACAACAATCCACTCAACACCATTTTGAGTGGCAATTTGGTGTAAGATATATGATCTTTATGTAGCTTTAATGACATGACATATAGATAGCAATTTTGTTCAACAATGTTTATGAAAGGCATGGTGTACCTTGTCACCTCATTTCAAACTATGATAAGAATATCCTAGATAACATTTGGAAATAATTATTTAAACTAACTGGTAGAACCTTTAATATGTCAGTCAGAAGTTGTTAATATGCAAATGGTCTTGCAGGATAGATTCAAATGTACTATGGAAACCACCAAAGGAAGTGAGTGAAGTGTCTCCACCTTGCATAGTATTGGTATAAAACCACTTACATTCTAGTGTAATGAGAAATGGCTTCACATTATCATAGCATGCATGCTTAAACTATAGAAAAAGTTAATTCTCTTCCTGAGCAAACCTATAATGATCATAATGTTATAATCAAATTAAAAAAGATCTTCAGACTAAATTATTTGGTTCTCTACCTAAAGGTTGGTCTGACTAGACATTATGTCTCTCTGCTTAAACTCCCTTTCATAACAAAGAAAAGATCAGATATAGATATACCATCTATATTTATTAATTTAACAATTCTCGTTTATACGTAAACACATGATCATACTCACTAACAAATATAAATATGTATTTACATATATATTCCATATGTATATATAAGCAAACTTTCAGATAGAACAGGTGTGGTTATAAACCATAATTTTTAGATTGAGTTGACTGCTTAACCAGTCATCGATACTATAAGACTCATAAAAATAATAATCCTTCGTCTTGCTATAGACAAAACTAGTTGGAGATCATAACATAGACATATTTACTCTTCCATGGACATGAATGCCAATATTTCCTTCAAATTCTGATGATCTGTTTCTTTACAACAAATTGAGCTTTACAAGAGGAATTTCATGACATACCTTCTCATACGGCTCTTTACACATTGAATGGCTTATTTACTTATGAATACATATATTAGAACATGTACCCATAAAATGAGTTGACAGAAAGCTTGTACAAATAAACCCTATTTTTAGTTCATTAAAAAATGTTTTTATATGGCTGTATATTAATACCTTCGGCCTAGTAAAAGTTTGACCTGAACATTCATTTCCTAGAATATATATACACACGTATACATTTACTAAGAATCGATTGCTTAGGCAAACCATTCAACTGGATTTGGCCAAGGAAACCATAGAAAAAATAATTAAACTCAGCACAGTTATCTCTAAAAGATGAAACAAAGCATGCTTTATAGCATTTTATTGCATCTAATAAACAATAAAAGTAGGGTATAAATTTGGCGTAGGTTTCTAATCACCCTTAAAGAATGAATAGTCATACTCAATCATCATATTTATGGCTTAAAACATTTTAATGCAGGACGCCCAACTTATTCACAAAAATAAATATTTAATGCACATATAATAGATAGGGTTTATAAAGACCCTAGCGTATTGCAATGTGGAACACATAAAAGGAATCAAACCAAACAAATATGCACTTAACTAGGTATAAAGACATTAATTTTAACCAGAAAACGTACCTGGATTTTTCTCAAATCAACGTTCTTCTATGTTCTCCCTTTCTCTAGTCTTTTCTGCCTTTCCCTTCTTTTCTTCCCGGCATTATCCTCGTTCTGTTTTTTCATTATATTCCTTTTGTTTTCAAAAATGAATTCATTTCCCCAAATTTTGAGCAACCATTTAGACCTAATTCCTCTCTTTGCCTACTAGCTCGTGGGTTCAGTAAATGCCCACTCTCTGGTTTGTTGTTGTTTGAACAAGATGGCTTGAGTAAGCTTGCAAAGGTGGTGACTGCATTCATATCAACTACCACTACCACTAAAAGCTCACAATTACTTCCCACGCCCCATTACATGGAGTTTAAACAAAAGAAATAAATTTTTTAAATGATCTCAATAATATTTTAAAATCCTTACGTTCATGCAAATACAAGGTTATTACCATTTAACTATGGTTTTCACTATAAGCTCATATCACTAAAGCAGAGACAATACGGCTTATGACATCAATGCCATAGATTATGATAAGGCAATAGTATACCAACTAGCTCAATCATACAAAAACATAGAAAATCATACTCATACCATTGTGAGGACAATAAACTCATTCAAAAATGACATAACGACAACCGACATGACAACCACCCAAATGAATTTCCTACATGTGACCTCATTCAATCATACCATCAAATTGTGTAGATGTGTGTGAGAGGTTCTATGGTTTGGTTCATCTGTCTTACTATCACCATCTATCATGCTCTCCTCAATGATACTCTCCCTCAACTTGTCGAAGGGAAAACACTCTCCTACATCCACCTCATACCAGTACTTCAAGAGTTTGATAATTTAAATCAATTGAGACAGCAATTAGAGATTCTAAATATTCATTTTTGAGATATTTTACACATCATTAATAATATCAAAATTGCTCTCCTAAATAATTCATTTAATCATTTTAAATATTCTAGACCATGTGATTAAAAGTGGGATGTTACATCCTCCCCCACTAGAAAGAGTCATTGTCCCAATGGCTTACTTGACATTAGTGAATGCAAAATTTTCATGTATAAAAAAACTTAATTCATTTTCAAAGAAATTTACCCCAATTACTTAAATGGTTTGAAAGACTCAACAAATTTGATCAAGAAAAATTCTCCATCGTTATAAAATTAATAAATATATGTTCACTTATCAAACATGCTTTCTTGGCATGTGATTCCAAAACATGTGTGAATAGTTTCGTTGTTCATTCTCAATCTTTTCCATTTCAACCAGATCACATTTCTTCCTGGTTCACTCCTTCTGTGATGACAAACAAGCATCCCATACTACTTTCTATCATCACTAAATGAGTGCTTATATCATATCAAACCATTGATTAATGGTCTTCATACTCATTTCAACTCAAATTAGTTTTACTAAGTAAAATTATACTTTTAGCTTGCAACAACATGTCATAACCTCAACATGTGTATCTATGGACTTGCTAGATATGAAAGTAAGATACCACATGTTTGATAATTCATGCCATTAGTTTACTTGAAATAATGTAAAATAGTCACAATAATTTCATTCTATTCAATTCAGTTCATAGTATAATGATTATCAACATAAAATTCATGGTAAGAAAGTTATTTAAAATCATTCATAACTAGATTTATCATACCTTTTTATCACTCAGATACCTTGAACATGATGAAAGTGGCTTCAGTTGCACCCTTATTTCCTTAATGACATGATCTTCGCTTCTAGACACAACATCACATTTCTTCTTCTAAGGCTAGAACATTAGCAATAATAGAATTATGACCAATATAAAAAACAATCAATATTCAAGAACTAATTTAATCAATCCTTTTGATCTAAAAGATTCATAATTTAAAATGGATCAATGCTATCTCAATCATCAAAACCCATTAATTTCCAAGGTTAAGTGTAACTATATCAATATACCTTGTCACATATTTTATAACTACAATCAAGTACATTATTTGTGAAATGTAAAACTATGTTGTTTAGACTCATTCACCTAGAGACAAAGGTGATATAATATAACTACTATTCTTATTTACTACATTTTACATTTGCTTCCATACAACAAGAAACATGAATGTTTTTAAATAGCTTAGTTCTCCATACATCAAGAACAAGCACATTCTTTGCAGTCTACTACATTATACAACCCATCAAAGGCCCATCCAGGACATGATAGAGGTGAACATTGACACATAATGAGAGATAAAAAGATTATAGTATAGCCACCACAATATTTTAAAACACCAGGTGCATTGTAAAGGAAATTTCATTTTCAACAATAAGTCATAAAAATGAGCTCAATTTCAATAGTAAATCAATTTTGACCAAAATGGTCAGAAGATAAATGATCTTCAAAACTTGGTGGCTAGACTATTCAAAAATAAAGAAATAAATCAATGACAATCCTTGTAGATATTAAAATAATTTCACCAATATTTAATTAAAAAATATCAAAATCCAAAGGTAGTCTTAACATGCACCTTGTGACTAATTGAGTCACTAAGGAGGGAGTAGAATGATACACTACACTTAGATTTTTTCCAAAACCCACAGTGAGTTGGAGAATGTGCTTCAGGCAAAGTGATGTAGGAGCATCCTAGGTTGAAGAGAAATTGCATCAACCAAAAATATTTGCTTTCTTTTCTTTTCTGGCATTTCAGTTGCAGTTTAGTCATTTGCAGTTTCGCCATTTCCTACTGCATTCTACTGCATCTTCATTTCAGAGCTCATGGAGTAGGGTTTAGATTCTAAACTATCTCGGCTACATCATATTCAGATTTCATGAGATTTGGACTTGTTTGCGGAAATTTATCACTATCTAAAGATCATCAACATTCACAGAACAAAGCATTCATCAGTCAGCTTAAGAAAACAAGATTTGCAGAACATTCCTGTAACTTGTGAAGCCAAATGGAACATCACACAAGGCAATTTGGGACTAGATAGACCTTCATTGAGATCCGCATCATGTTTCATCTATGTGCAAAGCATTACCAAGAGTTGTATGCCAACCTACATGTTTCCTACACACTTCATCATACATTGGAGTTTGAGATCTCTTAAGGCTAACGCGGAGGATTCTTTGAGCTTGAAGATGATATATAAGCATTCATGAGATGCACTAGCGAAGTTAGTTAGTTTTAGTTATCTGATGATTTAGTAGTAAGATTGTTCTTTTTTGGAGGCACTTCAATGCCATATCTTTCATGTATGTTGTAACCCAGAAAGCAGGTCTATGAGCCCTTTGATTGTAGCCCGCATGTTGCCGGCATATAAGTATTGTGATTGCTTAATACATTGAGCATATAAATATTGCATTGCATTATGTTATTGTGTTGTTTCCATTGTGTTTACTCTAGTTGCATTGTTGGACAGTCCCTTCTCAGGACCCTCCACCCATGACTTCACCACAAAGCAAATAAATAAGTCCTTTAAGACGTCAATTCATGATCAAACATTTACAATGCAAATACACACATGTCAATACTAGCCATCCTTTACAAATCAAGATTACGTTTGGATAACATTTGACTAATAAACTAAGAGGAATTAATATAATCACTCATGATTTATGGAGTGACTAGTATTTATCATTTAGATTATATTAGAAGAATGTGACATAGTAACATAGAAGAATTACATTGGAACACAAGTTTTTACCCATTATTCCACCTTACAAAGCTTTTATTCTCTACCTCATTGAACTGATTACCTACTCAAGGCTTAAAATGACTTGACTAAATGCCTTGGAGATCTAATCATATTCACTACTACAATTTCACTATCTAGCTCTACCAAGAGGAAATATGCATAGTGTTCAACTATTTGACTAAATTGTAATAAAGTTAATTTAGGAAATAACTCTTACCTCAAAGAAACCAAATAGGCTCAAGTTCTAGATAAGATTATATTACTATTTAAACTTACTTGCTTTCTCAAAACATTGACTCAGTACAAAAAAATAAATCTCTAGTAGGTTCATCCATATATTTAGCATAAAATGATTCAGTCTTCTAATCTAGGACCATGCACCACTTCTCTTAAAGGAAAACTCACATGCACCCTCCCTCACCATGGATTACTCCTTCAGATGCAATTACTAACATAGTGCATATTTTAGCTAACAACATCGTACATTATGATCAAATAGTTTTAATTCATTTTCTATAAATAAGAATAAACTTAGTTTCCTAAAATATCTCCTTGTTACAATAGTTCTAAATTGACATACAAGATACATGCAAATTACTTAATAAAATGCTTCAAGGAAAGGTAACCTTGAGAGGTACTAACTCAATTCTTTAATCATTGGAAGAGTGGATGAGAGGACCATTTATAACCATGTCCTCTGCAACACATTGACATGTTTTCCATAAGGTTTCATAAGATATAGTAAACACTAATCCACTTCTTCCTATGAACAAATCTTTTGTAAATTGGCTAAGTGACAGCTAGTCAGTGATTTCTCTAGTTCACAAACTATTTAGTTTGCCGACAAATCTCAAAGGAAAATTTGAATTTTTAAGATTGGTTGAAGGAAGCTTTGTTAGAAAAATTCTTTGTTTGCAAACTCTTCAGTTTGCCAATAGTTTTGTTCACCGATGGGTGATTTCACCGACCAAGCCTTCAAGGGAAGTTTAATTTCTTCTAAGTCTTTTTGAGTTAGCTGTTAGGAACTTTTTCCGATTACACTTTTGTGAATTTGAATGAAGTTTCTTTGTTGTCAGCGAAGTTGCAAGATTGTAGACTTAGTTGGTAAAATTACCAGTTCACGAACCCTTAGGTTTGATGATGACTCACTTTGCCGATAAAGCCTAAAGGTTGGAGCTCAAAATTTCTTTAGTTCATAGATTGGAAACTTTGTTGATAAGAGGAAAATGTTAATCCTTCGGCTACTTCACAATTTCTATAAGTTGTCGATTCGCCGACAAGGGTTTAACGGAGCTTTTGATAAGATTGTGCAGTTGGAGTTTCTCTGATAAAAGAGCTTAAAGGCTTATGACTTTGTATCAGCAAACCTTTTGGTTTGTGAACCAACTATTTCACTGATAGCTTGTGTTGGCAAACTTTTAAGTTTGTGAAGTATAGTTCTTGCTAATAACTCTTCCTAATGGTATGTCATGAACGTCTAAGTTCCCAAACCCTACAGAACACTTATGAAGACATTTTGACCTAGTTCGAGGGTAGTATGTTTTGTCGGTAAATGGGTCCTAATGAAATAAGGATTTATTTTTGTAATTGGGAGGATTATCATGGACCCAACACATGTCAAGTTTTATGGAAATTCCATTCTATAATTGATCAACTACTTGGTGACTGTTATGCAAGTGTCAACTTTTTAGTTTTTTTTTTCCAATCTATGTATAAAGGGAAACCATTGCATATTTGGAGGGGGTTGGGGGGTTGTTTGTGGGTGATTGTTGTAGTTGTTCCTCTCAAAATAGAGGTGAGACAATAGTAGATTGGGAGCAATCTTTGTATTCATTGGAAATTAGTTTGGTGTTGTAAGCACATAATTGATTGAGTACTGTTGTGTAAATCTTAATGTTGAAGCTTTGAAGGCCAATGATTTTGTAAATGTAATGATTTTGAAGTTAATAAAAGATTTTTAGATTTAGGAGTGAATTTGTGCTTCTGTTGTGTGTTACAAGCTGCATGACTAGGTAGTTTGATAAAACCCCCTAGTCTTAACTATACAAAGTGGTATCAGAGATAAGGTTTCTTGTTGGATGGAGATACATTGCAGAGAATCTAAAGTATTGTCTTAGAGGGCTCGAGAAGGTATTGCAGGTGTGAAGAGGAGTCTTGCAATTACAAAGGGATGAAGGAGATGTTAGAATTGTGAGTAGAGGTTGTATTTTGAGAAGCTGCGTCTAGGAAGAAGAGTTCCTAGAATGGAGGAAATGTTAGAACGATTTCATATTGAAATGAGAAAAGAACTAAGAAATTTAGTAGCTGGATTGATAAGAAACCTAGATTGTGTGAAAGATCATGTTGATGATGAGGATGAAGTTGTGGAGAACAAATGAAACAAAGAAAATGAACAACCAGTAGATGCTGGAGAAGAACAGTTCCTAAGAGCACTTGCTAGAGTTGGAGGAGGTAACAAAATAAAAAATTTCTGATTTTTCTAGAACATTGAATCTAGAAGGATTGATAGATTGGATAAGATAGTTAGAAGAGTATATTGAATATAAAATCTAAATAACCCAGTGGAATTAGATGATTTTTTTATTGAAAGACAAATTTATTACTAGAGATGATGAGCTGTAAATGTTTAGAAAAATTTAGAATTTAAAGAAAAAAGATATGAGCATAAAGGACTATACTGAAGAGTTTTATAAAATGGCAATCAGATCTGGGCACCATCAAATGGATAAGGAGAAAGTAGCAAGATATATCAATGGGTTGCAATTTAATATACAAGATGAGATGAGTATGTTGAAGATATCCATGCTAGAGGAGGCATTTCAATATGCTTTAACAACAGAAGAAAAGATAGAAAGAAGACAACATAGTAATGCAAGAGGAAGAGGCAAATTCTCAATCAAGAGAGGACAAGGAAGAAGTGATAAAGGAAAACAAGTTTAGGAAGAAGAAACAAATTCAAAATAGAATAGGGAGTCAAGTCAAAGAATGATATGAAGAGAATACACTACAGGAGGACGTGGTAGCAGTAGCAAGGGGTTTCTTGGAAAATGTTTTCAGTGTGGTGATACTGGACATAGAGCTTATGAGTGTCTACAATTACATCAGGAGAAAAATAAGAAAAGTATGGCCAAAAATAACATGGTACAAGAAGATGAAGAGAGTGTGGCATCACATAAAGCAGAAGAGCCTGAAGAAGGAGAGTCTCTTATGTTCAAGAGAGTGTTAATAACACTAGAAGTGAAGAAGGATGAAGCATCTTAGAGAAGTCTATTCGAAATTGTATGTAAGTCTAGAAGTAAGTGTTAAAAGTAATTGTAGATAGTGGTAGTATTGATAACCTAGTCTCAGAGGAAATGGTAGAAAAGCTAGGTTTGAAAAAGAGGAAACATCCAAGTCCTTATAAATTTATCTGGTTGCAAGAGGAACATGAATCAGTGGTGAAAGAGAAATGTATAGTTAGTTTTCAGATTGGGTTATATAAGGATGTAAAATCTTGTGTGATGTTATGTCAATGAGTGTCTGCCATGTGTTGTTGGGTAGACCTTAGCAGTTTGATAGAGAAGTGATCTATGATGGTAAAAGGAATTTGTATACCATTGTGAAAGGTGAGAAAAAATATATGTTGAGTTCATTAAAAGAGAAGACACCACAAGTGAAAGAGAGTAGTTTGATAGTTTTTACAATTCTAACAAACAGTTGCTTAAGGTGACAAGAGAGATTGAGACTGGTTCAATGAAGGTTCCCATGAAGGGGACTACAGTTGAAAATAAGGGTGGTGGTAGTGGTTTTGTGCAACAATAGCAAAAAGCAGTGGTAAATAGTGTGAATATTGTGAGTGTTGAACAAGGAAGTGTCTGTTTGGAGAGGAACACAAGTCACAATTTGGACACTTGGAATTTTCTCAAGAGACGTGTAGTCAAGGAAGAGTAAGTTGTGTTGAAGTATTTCAACAAGTGACGAAGAGGAGAGATCAAGTAGATAAAGAGGAGGTTTGGATTAAGGACAAGCATGGCATCACTGTCCCAAGCACTTTCAAATGTTCATGAGTATTCCAACTCATGAAATATATCATTTATTTAGTGTGTCTAATGTAGGAGCATATGGTTCCACAATCAATCACCATCAACCAAAAATATTTCAGGTTTCAATTTCAGTTTTAGTTTATTTTTGTTGTCCTTTGTCTTTCTTTTGTGTTGGTTTGGTCTTTTTCTTCAGGAGGCAATTGCATATTAATTTGTCCAATATGAGGGCATCATCTTGTAAAAGGCCCAATTAGGTATCTCCAATTCACTTTCAATGGTGGAGATTGGGTAAAAACTGGCTAAGTTATAGCCAGTCAGTGATTTCTCTAGTTTGTGAAATGTTATGTTCACTGACCTAGTAATTACCCGATTTGATAACTTGCCAACAAATCTCAAACGAAATTTTGCATTTTTAAAATTAGTTGAAGGAAGCTTTGTCGGGAAAATTCTTCTTTTTGTGAACTCTTCGGTTCATCGACAGTTTGGTTTGTCGATGGGCGATTTCACTGACCAAGCCTTCAAGAGAAGTTTAATTTGTTCTATGTCTTTTTTAGTTAGCCATTGGGAAATTTTTCCAATTACACTTTAGTGAATTTGAATGAATTTTCTTTGTTGTCGGTGAAATTGCAAGATTGCAGACTTAGTTGGCAAAATTACTAGTTCGCAAACCCTTAGGTTCACTAATGACTCACTTCATCAATACAACCTAAGTGTTCAAGCTTAAATTTTCTATAGTTCGTAGATTGAAAACTTTGTCGATAAGAGGAAAATGTTAAATCTTTGGCCAGTTCATAGTTTCTAAAAGTTGTTGATTCGCCAACAAGGGTTTAATGGAGCTTTTGGTAAGATTGTACAGTTAGAGTTTTGTTGATAAAAGAGCTCAAAGGCTTATGACTTTGTATTGCGAAACCTTTTGGTTTGCAAACCTACTATTTTACCAATAGCTTGTGTTGGCAAACTTTTAAGTTTGCAAAGTACAGTTCTTGCCAATAACTCTTCCTAATGGTATGCCATGAACATCTTAGTTCCCAAACCCTACAAAATGTTGATGAAGACATTTTGACTTAGTTCTAGGGTAGTATGTTTTGTCGATAAAGGGATCCTAAGGAAATAAGAATTTATTTTCATAATTGGGACGATTATCCTAGACTCGACATGTGTCAAGTTTTGTGACAATTCCATTCTATAACTAATCAACTGCTTGGCAACAGTTCAACTACTTGGCGACTATTATGCAACTGTCGACTTTTCAGTTTTTTTTCCAATCTATGTATAAAAGGAAACCATTGCATATTTGGAGGGGGTTGGTTTTGGGTGATTGTTGTAATTGTTCCTCTCAAAATAGAGGCGAGATGATAGTAGATTGGGGGAAATCTTTGTATTCGTTGGAAATCAGTTTGGAGTTGTAAGCACATAATTGATTGAGTATTATTGTGTAAAGCTTAATGCTGGAGCTTTGAAGGCCAACGAGTTTCTAAATGTAATGATTTTGAAGTTAATATAAAAGAGTTTTAGATTCATGAATGAATTTGTGCTTCTGTTGTGTGTTATAGGCTACATGACTAGGTAGTCTGATAAAACCCCTAGTCTTGACTGCACCAATTACCCATAAGTGATTAAGTGTGAAGTATAAATAAGGAAGCAATAAAATCAGCAAACCTTGGAAAGAAAATAAATAGCACTAGATGCATGTTGATAAACCCTTTTGATAGAAAATTCTACCATAAAAGAGAGTCTCAAAATTGTATTAATATTCAAGTAGAATATACATATGCACCACTCTAACTCCCTTAAATTTGATAGCATTCCAACAATACCTATGTACCTATAAAATAACTCATGAAACTAGTATCCTCATGCCTCAAATTTGTAGATAAGTGAGAGAGAAATACCACAAATGGTTGTAAAAAACAATGTATCATCATTGTAAAATGCAAAAAAAATTATGTCTAAAATGAAGAGGATCATATGTTAATAGTAAAAGCAACTCCTAGTGAGCAATGAATAGCAAATGTAACCTCTATATTAAAAATAAATAACATCTTTGAGTAGTAACTCCTCTATAATAGAACACATCATAAGGTATGCATCCAAAAATTCACCTCCATGCATCCATTTGGACCACACTAATAATCCAAGATAATTCACTACTCAGTTATAGTGCCAAAATATACTAAAAATGGGTTTGTAACCACCACTAACATCTCCACCTCCTTCATGAATGCCATTTAAACTAATATTCCAAGTCATAGGAAAAGAATAATAAAATATTATCTCTTAACCACCTACATGGGCATCCAAGTGCCCATTCAAAGATGTTTGAAAATACATAAAAATAACAGATTAGGATTACAATTAAATATCATAGTATCCTAACACTCTTCAATTATGAGTTTAGTGGAGGTACTTCTATTGTCCATAACCAATTTGTCTCATGAATCTAGCAAAGAACATACTAGTCTAATGCCCTAATCCTCATCATCCATCTATACACCAATGGAGATCAATAAGGTAATAACAATGTTCAAGTCATTTAGGTGTCTAGATATAGAGCCACCATAACCCATCTTAAATGAATACAAATACTTCTATACTAAAAGCTTATTCACCATGAATTTGGCCTGATAGAGATTTTTTAGCTTCATCCATAGGACACTCACACTAGGTTGTTGTAAAATTTTCAAGAGCAATGAATTTTCTAAATAGAGTCTAATTAGGGTCCTCACATTTTTGTCCAACACTTGCCATACATCTTCATACATTGATGTAGGTTTACTTCCAGAGATCACATCTTGGCATAGAGCATGATATATCATCATGTCCTCCATTTTAATGTTCCATAACTCAAAACTACTACTATTGAACTTTTCCATCCCCAATGAAGATGTTCTTGTAATTTTTCCTATAAAAAAAATCTATTTTATGCATATCTCCCACTCAAACCAAGATTAAGAAAAAATCCTTTTTACTAACACCTAATTCCCAAGTTGATCAATATTTTATACCAAATGAAACAAAGAAATATGTAACTTCCACAATTAATCTAAGAGGATAAGTGTAGTAGAGAAAGATTATGCAATTTAAAACCAAATAGAATGAACAATCATGTTATGCACTTAATCCTATAGTGTGCACAGGGTTATGAGTAGTCAGCTTGTGGATATCTTAACTCTTAATTAAGTTATATAATCATTATTATAGTCAAACATAGGTAGTTAGGTCATCCTAGGTGTTATATTTAATTATATAAGTCAGCTTGGGTAGAAGCCATGGAATAATTAGGTATATATAGTGAGCTAGTGGTAATTTTATTATCATCATATTGTGAATTTTGTTCTCATTAGAGATATTTAGAGGTTTGATCCCTTGAAGTGGCTTGTTATTCTCAATTATTATAAAATATTTAAATCATATTTACTATTATATTCTTGTCTTGTGCATGTTATTTCATTACAAGTGGTATTAGAGCATGATATTGGCACTATGAAGGCAAGAAATAAGGCAATTTTTTAATTTTAGAGGTCATTTTGGGAAGCATATATCTCGCTCATTTTAGTGAATATTTTCTATATTTTTGGAGGGTTATTCAAGGACATATATATTATGCTACAGTAAAAATTTGAGGTAAATTGGAGAAATATTAAGGGAGTTATTGTGGAATTATGATTTCCACTATTTTCACTCCTAGGGCTGCATTTCAATATTTTTTTTTCTAGTTTATAGAGAATTGAACAAGGGCACATTGATACACCTACAACCCTCATTTGGAGGAATTTAGAGTCATTTTCAATAATTTATTTGAATTTTAGCATTTTCATAAATTCACTATGTAGGCTACAATTTGTGGAACTTTTCAGATTTGTTTACATTTTTTGAAATATTAAATATAACAATTAGGTGTATTCTTTTTGAAATTTTAATTTTGGGGTGACCAAAAAAATAAAGATAGGGAAAAAATATGTTTTCTATTATATGGCCAGACAACAAACTAGAGGCAAGGGCAAAAGTTTCCATATTCCTAGTTAAATTCTTAACAAAGGTGACTCATCACTAGAGGATATGGATATGATATCCATGGAAGAAGATACCAACAAGATGAGAGAGGATATACATCACTTGGTAGGAAGATTGGATGCCATAGCATGAGATATATCTGGCATTGATAGCACATTAGCTAATCTCAGCACTTATATCCATAGTTAATTAGGCTCACAACTAGATGTTTCAAGAAAATGTGGATCATCTAGGTTAGATAATCTATGTCCAAATGGTAACACTCAAATGGTATCTAGGAATGGTTTACCAAATGTGGACATGCACAAGTTTGATGGCAACGATCCAATAACTTGGATAAATCAAATGGAGAATTTTTTTATTTTCATCAAATTCTAAGTGGGAAAAAGGTGGCAATGGCTTCCTTATATCTAGAAGCATAATAATTCAGTTGGTATTAATGGCTATGTGCGCAATCGAAGAAAAAGGGTCTCAATGTCACATGGATAGTTTTTACAAAGGAGTTACAATCATAGTATGGTAATAGTGTAGAAAATAACTACTCCATCCAATTAGATAAATTATAGAAAACAAGATCAACCAAGAAGTAAATTCAACAATTCCAAAACATATCAGTGAAAGTAGAAACAATTTTATAAGAGAAATTGAATGACTTATTTTTGGGTGGTCTCAAAGATCACATTAAACATGAGGTACACATGTTTAGTACTAATTCTATATCTGAGTCTTGTTCTAGCATGCAAGGTAGAAGATAATTTTTTTAATTCCTATCAGGCAAGGGTTCAATGGAATAAGAGAAGTGATTTTCAACATAACCGTTCCCTTAACCCACTAGACTAACTTGTCAACAAATTGAAGAGAAAAACCTCAAAAGGGTTATGTTTTAACTATGACAACAAATGTAGTAGAGGACATAAATATGTAAAAAAATGTATATTCTACATTGAAGGGCTAAGCGAGGAAGAAGATGAAGATGAAATATTAGATTTGTGTAATGCTCTGGGTGACGAATTAGGATATCTCCGACCAATCATTTCTTATCATGCGCTCTTAGGTTTTAGCACTGCACAAACTCTCAAGGTAGTGGGTTTCTTAAAGAAAGAGACAGTAACAATGCTGATAGACTTAGGAAGCACTCATAACTTCATCAATAAAAACTTGGCTACTCATCTAAATTGTTTTATATATCTAGCTCCCAAATTTTAGGTCCTAATTACAAATGGGGGTGTACTATTAGTTGTTTAGGAAAATGCCATGTAGAATTAAATTATCCATGGGAGACTATCATCTTCATTGCCAATGTTTTCTATTTCCATGGATGCAGTAGATATTATTTTGAGAGTAGAGTGGCTTATTGGTTTGGGAATAATTGAGATGAACTTGTTGGATCTATTCATGCACTTCCATTTAGAGGGAAGGAAAATAGAACTAAGAGGGTTGCATGCAAAGTCTCCACAAATGATAAGGTCTTACTGAATGAAAAGATCCTTAAGAAGGTGGTAGATGGGTTTGTGGCCTAACTATTTTTATTAGAAGCATATCACTAAAAGGCTTCTACACCACTAGACTTGCAAGCAGTTGTAGATAAGACCCTCATTAGTTTTTGGGGAGATCAAAAAAGGATTACCTCCTAAAAGAGGTCATGATCATGCCATTAAACTAGTATCAGGGAGCCAAACACCCAAAATTAGGCCCTATAGGTATCCATATGTACAAAAAAGTGATAATGATAAGATATTTCAAGAGATGCTAGAGGTGGGTGTTATAAAGCATAGTCAGAGTGTTTACTCCTCTCCTATGGTAATGGTGTGCAATAAGGATGAAACTTGGAGGATGTGTCCATGTTATAGGGAGCTCAACAAGTACACCATAAAAGATAAGTTTCCCATTTCATTAATTGATGATTTTCTACATGAGCTTAATAGTGTTGCTTATTTTACAAAACCTAATCTTCATTCTAGTTATCATAAAATTAGAATTATAGATGAGGATGTTCATAAGATAGCTATTTGAACCCATGAGGACCACTATGAATTTTTGGTAATGACTTTTGGTATCACAAATGCATCATCAAAATTTCAAAGTTTGATGAACTCTATCTTCAGGTCATTTCTGTGGAAATTTCTTTTGGTATTTTTTGATGACATCGTAATATATAGTAAAACTTTGGAGGAACACTTGCAACATGTAAATTATTTTTTGGACATTCTTATGTAGCATCATTTGTATGCTAAGACATCTGAGTGTTTTTTTGGAGTCAAAGAAGTGGAGCACCTAGGTCACATTGTGTCACATCAGGGAGTCAATGCAGATCCTCATACGATCAGGGCTATTGTAGAGTGGAAAGTTCCTAAGACCCTCAAGAACCTATGGGGTTTCTTAGGGATTACAAGTTATTATTTTTGATTTGTAAAGAAGGTATCATAGAATCATAGCACACATCTCTACATTGAAGAAGGATTCCTTCCATTGGAATGAGAAATCTACAAGGGCATTTGAGCCGCTAAATTAAGTCATGTGCATAAATCCAATCCTAGCTATCCCAATTTTTTCTAAAATATTCATTATCAAATGTGATGCTTTAGGACATGACATAGGATTAGTATTCATGCAAGAAGGAAGATCCATAGTATTTGAGAGTTGACAGCTCAAAGGTAAGAATTTGTTGAAGCTAGTTTATCAGAAGGAAATATTGGCTATCTTGCATCTAGTCAAACAATGGAGACCTTATCTAATGGGAAGTCACTTTAAGGTAAATATATATCATGATAGTCTTAAATATTTCTTGGAATAAAGGGTGTCATTTAAATAACAACAAAAATTGGTCACAAAGATGTTGGGATATGACTTTGAGATCATATATAAGAATGACAAGGAGAATGTTACAGCTGATGCTCTATTAAAGAGAGATGAACCCACATAGTCACTTTTGTATGTTGTGTCCATATTACAAGAAGATTGGGTAAATAAAGCAACAGAAGAGTGGGAGAATGACACAAAAATTCAAAATCTCATTAAGAAACTAAAACAAGATTCAAGTGTGCTAGAAAAATTTGTATGGAAAGGAAAGTTATGGCATAGGGACATGTTGTAACTAAATGTAAGGTTTCAACCCTTAATTTTAATGTGATGGAAGTAGTACATGCTTCTCCAGTAGGTGTGCACTCTATATCCTTGAAAATGTATCATAGAATCAAGAACGATTTCTTATGGGAGGGGCTAAAAGGGGATGTTCATAAATTTGTAGCAAAATACATGGTATGTTGACAAAATAGAGGGGATACAATTAAGACTACATGTCTTCTACAACCCTTATGTATTCCAAGTCAGTGGTGGGAAGAGGTGTCTATGGATTTATTACTAGTTTACCCAAATATGAATGAAAGAATGTCATCATGGTCATTATGGATCTTCTCACCAATTATGCACACTTTTGTACTTTGGCACACCCATTGGTAGAAAACACTATAGAAACAACCTTTAGGAATACCATTCAGAAACTACACAGGAATGAAAAAGTTATAGTAAGTGATTGTGATCCTATATTTACAATAATTTTTTAATTGACTTATTTTTATGTTTGGGAACTCAGCTTGCTCATAGCTTGCCCTATCATACCCAATCTGGTGGAAAGATTTACATGATCAAAAAAATCTTGGAAGGCTACCTTAAAATTTTTTCTTTGAATAAACAAGAGAGATGGGTGCAATGGCTACCACTAGTAGAATGGTGGTGTAACACATATTTCCATCCTTCTTCTAAGATATCTCCATTTTTGGCACAATATGGGTACAAACTATCATCAATCACCTCTTCATTGCAGCCACAACCAAAGGTTTGAATAGTTGAAGAACACATTCAACATGAACAAGTGATACTTTCTAGTCTTTGAGAGAACCTGGTAATGGCACAAAATAGAATGAAGCAATAGGTTGATCCCCACTATAGTGAAAGGACTTTTGAAGTGGGAGATTGGGTCTTTGTGTGATTACAACCATATAAGAAAATGTCTCTAAAAAATAATAGAAATATAACAAGCCTACGCCCAAGTATTATGGTCCTTATAATGTGTTGCAAAAAGATTGGCAATGTAGAATATAAATTGGAGTTACCTATGTCAACAAAAGTTGATCTAGCTTTCCATGTTTCATGCTCGAAGAAGGTTTTTGAGAAATAAAATTTAGCACAGATTAAGTTACTAGAGCTTGATGAGGAGGGAAGAATAGTTTTGGATCCTAAGGGAATTCTTCAAACACACATGGAGAAGCTACAAACAAGGGCAATTATAGAGTATTTTATAAAATGGATGAACTCTCCAGTCAAAGATGCTACATGGGGAAATGAGGATTTTGTGTAAAACATCCAAAGTTGATTTGAACTGAAGGTAATGCTTCTCTAAAGAGGTGGGCATGTTATTCCCTTAATCCTATAGTGTCATAGGGTTAGGAGTAATCATCTTATGGCTACTTTAACTCTTAATTAAGTTATATAATCATTATTATAGTCAAATATAGGTAGTTAGGTCATCCTAGGTGTTATATTTAAGTATCTGATTTAGCATGGGTGGTAGCCATGGCATAATTAGGTATGTATTTTGGAACTAGTGGTAATTTTAAATTATCATCATATTATGAATTGTGTTCTCATTGGAGATATTTTGAGGTTTGTCCCCTTGAAGTGGCTTGTTATTCTCAATTTATCATAAGGTATTTGTAGCATATTTACTATTATATTCTTCTCTTGTGCAATTTATTTCATTACAACTCAACCCTTAAACAATGATGTACCATAGGAAAAACCTTTCAAGAAAAAATTGGGCCTCTAAAACATGAACCAATTATATTTCTAACATCATCAGTATAGTTACAATAAAAGTATAGGCTAAATCCTTCATAAGACATTACACCAACATATAGATTAGGAGATATTCTGGGAGCATAATTATACCCTACAATACAACTATGAAACCTACATCTTTAAAGCACCAAATAAAGAGTGAAACCAAGCATAGAAGAACCACAAGTGATTTCACAAACCATGATCCAATACATGAGAGGTATGTTGGACAAACCTTCATGGTTTAACTTCTAACACCATGTTGCAAGATGGGTCTCAAGCTATTTTTATCCTATCCTCTTGCATCTCTTATAACTTGTCATTACATGGTACTGACCTCCATAAGTTGGGCACTCCATTTTTGCATTATAACTCCATTCAATGATACTTTATGATTCATCATACTTATATTTCATAAGTTGGTCAACAAGTCAAGTCAGCAATGCAAGTCCCTTCTTACACACTCTGATGCATCATACAATTTGTCATAAGAATCACTTACATCTTATGATGTTATAAGATGTTCTTACAACCTATTACACATGTCATGAGATATTTGACAAATGGTCAAGGATGCCACATCAAAGTGGAATGCCCATTTTTTCCTTGTGGGAAACAACAACAAATAAATACAAATAATAAATAATATGAATACTAGGATTCAAGGTTTATGATACCTGTCCCAACAAATGCAACTATGAAAAACCCTACTAAAATCAAAGGTTATGTAAGTGTTGTCAAGTTCACAAAAAATGAAAAGGGAAATACACTTCCTATGGGTTAGTCTAGAATAATCCAATGAAATGCATACACAAGAACATTTAGCATTGACTAAAGAGTAGGTATATTGGAGTAGATGAAATCATAGGCAATTGAAATAATTTAATAGTTCAATTGAAATAGAAATAAATGAAAAGGATGGGTGGTCGCTTCACTTTATGACCAAAGAATGTGTGTCAAATTGATAGTACTCTAGAATCTATACACCTCAAAATAACAAAAATGTTTTGATAGTCAAATACAGGGTGAAAATTAGAATATTCTTCTTCACTCTATTCCAAGTCAAATTGTTGATATGGGTCTAGTCCACAGTCCCAAACTAACTACATAACTATGAACTCAACCAATCATGATCTCTAGATTCTACTCTTTATGCAATCCCAAAAAGAAGCCTACTAATATCCCATAATTAGAAGGGTTAAAAGATTTTATAGTTTGCAGTTGATGCGATCTTGCTTTTTTCAAACATGTGAAACCATGCAATTATGTTCAAGTGAGAAATTTGACTAATAATTGAGGACAATAGACAAATGCCTAAAAATCATGTTCAATACTCCATTTAAACACCAAATCCAAATGTGTTGCTATTAATATTCATTCTAAAATGCCTCCTAGAATGAGTCTAGATATTTCTTCTGAGTGGATGATCAAATTAATGAAAATAAATGTCTATTTATACAAGCCCGTGACTATAGATCTAAAAACATGTACATAGTATAGGCTCTAGGTAGAAAAGACAAGAAGAGAAAATTGGATAAGTTTGAATTTTAGTGGGTAAAATTTGTGCTCAGGAAGATTACCCTAAAACTATGGACTTGACCTAGGATCAGTGTATGGATTAGCTTGGATAACAAATAGATAAGCCAAATGTATAGGGGTGTCTAGAAATAGAAGTAAGATATGTCAATTACATACAATTGTGTGTCATGGACAAAGATTGAATAAAATCTTTAAATAAATGGAACAAAATTTGGACAAGATTGTGCCTTTTGTCATAAAGTACAAGTATCAAAATGTTACCTCAAAATACACACAACAAATAAATGGGAAAAGGCATCAAGATGCATTTTTACCATTACAAATATATTATTTTTGTAGTTGCATGTTCTTTAATGTGTTGTTGGACTTCATTTGTTTGATAGAAATATTTTCATTTTTTATTTCAATAAAGAAACTAAATTAAGTTTAAATGGAGATACATGCACCATATAGATGTAATATAAAAATATTATGCATCCATGTCATCTAGAGTAGGATTCTTCCAATTGTTTTAGTTTGCTGGCTTAAGAGTGGTTTTATATAACTACTCCACACTATTTAGATGCACAAATGTTGTTTGGAAAATCTAATACCTTCATATACTATTCCACAAATAAAATGGTGATGCCTCGAATTGCAATGTTAAGCTGTGGTACCAATAGTTTGTCATATAGTTGAATATGTATATTGGATGTCGAATGAGAATGATTGAGTGCAAAACAAATCTAGTTGAATCCATTTAATAGTTTTACCTAGAACTAAAAATAATATATGTACAATTGAATGGACGCCACTATTTAAGGTTTATTCGTGTTACGCTACAATGCCACACGAATAAACTTATAAATATAAATGTGTATTAACCATTCAATAATAAATAATCATTAATATATGAAAACTTATAAAATTAAATTGATTACGATTATTATCAATTAAAAAATTGATGACTCTGGTACAATAAACAAAGTATCTCCCAATAATATAAATTGAAAGGGTAAATAATAGTTCTAGACCAACAGACCATAGCTCGTTGCTTTTCAGGCTGATATATGCCCCTTCTATCTTTTTAGTATGACTTGACTTAACAAAACCTTAATAAATTTGGTATTTGACATATTTAACAAAGCCTTATAAATTGCTATGACCAAAAATAATCATTTGTGCAGATTGTTTTCTACTTTGTGGAATATTAATGTTTTGGTTGGTCCTTTCTGCTAAGAGTCCTCCTTGATTGGATGAATGTCCACATAACAAGCAGGGATAATGTCCTTTATATTTTCTTTTCGAAAATGATCAAAGCTAAACTCAGAACCATTTGTTTCAACGTCTTGTGTGTCTCCATTTATTTCTTCATTCGAATTCTTATTACCATTATAGCAAGAATGGTAAGAAGGGGAGGGTGTATCTGTCTCAACATATGAAAGCTTATATTCAAATTGTTCCAATTTTTTGGCTTTTTCCTGGTCTCGTGCACTTACGTACTTGTGAAGGAGATGGAGTGGAGAAGATCCTTCAGGTGTAGTTTGTCCGCTTGATGGAATTTCCTGCCTTTTCATATTCTGCTTAAGGTTCCTCTTAGCTCTTTGGTGCCACCTCTTCAAAGAGTTGGTTATTCTTTCATCAAATATGGTTGTTTTCATATTTGTCCCCATCTATAATCACAAATCTCGAATTTCATTTTTACAATGGTATTAAAGAAAGCATAAATCAAATATGTTTCTATCATTATTAAGGTGTCAAATACATACCTGCGAAACAAGAGCATAGAGAGGGAGAGTTACATAGCTGCATAGTATTTGAACTATAATCCTAGTAATTAACAAATGCAATCAGTTAAAAAAATATTATGACTTGGAAAATAAGTGTAATATTGACAACAATTTTTCATAAATATATTGTACAATTTTTAATATTAATTGTGTTTCATCATTCATGATGACAATGGGTCACATAGTATATTCCTAGACATTGATGGTAAAGATATTCTTTCAAAGTTTTAGTTCCATTCTTAAGGCATTCTGAAAACCTTTTGTTAAGAGGAATATACCTATTAAAAGTGATTTAATAGGTCAAATAAACTTACCCCGAGCTTATTCTAACTACAATATCTTGCACCCGTTTATGGAAGCAGGATTTTGGGCCATACTCGTACTACATAAATCATATCATACGAGTATACATAATTTGTTAGGGTCTTGAAAATTATATCAAGGTAAGACATGAAATTAACTAAACGAAGATATAAGGATTTTTAGATGTACAAATTTCTTCTTTACCCATGCCCAGAAGAAGAAAGCAACCTCGAAAGCACTCTGCAAAATGAGCATTCTATGATTACAATTTGTTAATCACAAAAAGATAAACAAAATAATGTTTTCGCAAAAGCTTGTCTAACCTGAAATAGGGTAAAATGAATGAGATGGAGAATCAACCGAGGTCGACCAAACCAGAACAAATGATCATTGGGCTTCACCACTGGAGCTCCTTGCACAATAGGATATCTATCTTGGATATCCAATGCCATATTTGTTATTATAACTTGTAGCTTTGTTCCCACTATAAGAAGAATCTGTAAAGCACAAATATTTTAAACCTTTGAAAATTACTCTTCAAATAAAAGATTTGATGCTTCTACATTGCATGGTGTAAAAATAGAGTGATATATTTATGATGGACATTTAGGAAATTTAAATATTCGTGTGGTTCATTATATTTCTAAACAAACAAATATAAACACCATCCCGAATAGAAGTTATGTGATCCTCTTTAGGGAATTTCCTAAGTAAACTATTGTGTTTTAATTGTAGAAAAAGTGTGATAGAAAATAGTTGGTATGTTGATATTTTATATCAAGGTTTAACTACCTAATTTTTGAGTCAAACACATGACCCATATTTCATGAGTAGTGGTTTACATGAACCCATCTGTCATGAGAATGAATGGTCCACTTAGTACTCATTGCATCTAGGTGATGTTCAGAACTGGTATGTTGTGAATATGTGATGTTTGTTTCATTAATTTTTATCCTATTTGTATAGGAGATTTGTTGATTGTATATAAACAAACAATTTGTTGTGGTCCACTTTTAAATTGGTAAAACTTATAACCACTACTGGTTCGAACATTCCATACAAGTTGATTAGTTTATAATCAACAATTTTTTTGTAATGATCTTGTAGAGTCAAAAATTGTGTACTTCACATTTTCATTCTATGCTTTACATTAATTTTAGTATGCCTCCTTTAGACATGATTATGATTCATTTTGGCTACTTTTTAGCCTAAAGTAATCAAAGATGTGCCAAACCATTCAATCTAGAACTAGTCTACTCTTAAAACATTTTATAATTTAAAAAATTGCATACCCTGTAATTATCACATTATACTTTATACTTAATTTAGCATCTATCTCCTTAGTATGTTTTAAGATTCATGTTAACCTAGTTTGTATCCATTTCCTTAACCTGGATGCCAAAATTTTATGTTTTTCTATATATTTGAATTTTATTTAATTTTTTAAAATTTCTTTGAATTCATTTCGTAACTTACGTGTCATCTTTAATAATTTTAAATTCTAACTTTTTTCCCAGATGAATGCACAACCATGTAGAAATCAACATGGTTGAAATTTTGTCTTAGGTTAGTATGACTATATGAGCACTATTTAATAGCAAAACTATCTAATTCTCATTTCAACTTCATTTGGGTGTAACCAACATTCATCTAGAAGTATAGTCAAGTTTGTAATACTCATGTCTTGATTGCTTTCCGAAAAATAAAAACGCATTGATTGGGATTTGCAAAATGCTTTATTAGTTTTTATCATGGAACTTGTTTAGATGTTTGCTTCTACACTCTAGTGATGTAATCTTGAATTATACAACAATCTTACAACACCATTGCTTTTGTGAACAATGTCATCTAAGAATTTATCGAACCTTGTTGTTCTCCATTGCAAATACTTTTAACTTCGCAAATCTTTTGTAAGAGTTTACACTTCAATATTTGATATTTTTTTGAGAGAGACATCCACTTGAGTAAGGGAAACTTCTTTTCACTAGTTTTTGAAGATGGCTCTTCACAAGCTTCTTAAGCTAAGTGATATTGGAATTGCTTCATCTTAAGATCTTGATTTATTTCTAGTCTATACATATGATTTTGGAATATCTGTTTTCTATTTTTAAAATTCATTCAAGTGAGTGTAATATTGTGATGGGCCAAAAACTACTTCTAAGTGTCAATGAAAATGCTAAAAACAAACTTAAGTAACTACATGTCAAAAAATAAATGAGTTATCTAGATAATCTAAAAATAAAGTAATAATCAAATTTGTAGGAAGTTTAATCTAGTTTATATAATACTAGTTTTTCAATTCAAATTAATTTAGTGAAGATTAGATATTTCAATGTGATAGTACTTCAATTTTAAAAGAAAATTAAAATAAATAGGTGTCATTTCGGCCAACCTAAGTATGGCGATAGGAATAATTGTCTTCAAATTTTGGATATAATTAAAAGACACATGAGTAGTTTTGACAGATTGTTTTGAATTTTTTAATAAATAAATCAATTATTTATTTTATTTTTAGCTGTATGTAAATTTAAGCATACTCAAAATATGATTTTTTGGCTAACCTATCTTTATTAAACAATGTCAAATTATTATTTTTTGAACATGATGAATTCTGTAAATTTGAAAAAAAAAATGATTAAAATTATCATTTTTTTTCAATTTGCATCTATCGAGTTTTCAAACATACTACATGTAGAAACTTACTAATAATTACCTATTACAATTATAATGAGTAATTTATGATATTTTTATAATCTTGAGGGTTTCCTTGACAATTCCTTTTTGTTTTATGAAATTTGGTTATAAATAAGTTTTTCAACTTCAAAGATGATGTTCACCGTCACGGTCTGCAGTTTCTTCCTCCACCTCAGAGGCTTCCTTCTTAGCTACCAGCATGTTTTGCTTCAAAGATGATGTTATGGAAAATCATGATAACACCAAATGTGTCGTTTTGCAAGTTTGCTTGGCATGTTTTGGGATGGCCACCTATCTAAATCCAAGGTTATCCCATGGACTTTTTAAAGGGAATCAAGATTTGAGTTTAAGAAATATCAAGTCTTTCCTTCAAAATATAATTTTAAATCTAAATGTTACCACCTTTTTGTCTAATACATATTTTTTACCATTGCCATTGTTTGGCCCATCATGATATTGTACTCATCTATTTTCCATTTTTAATTTCTAATAATTTGGATACTCCTGTGAGATTATTGTGATACTATTTTCTTAGGAAAACTAATACAAAACCCTCTATATCCATTTTGATTTGTGATTTCAGAATATTCTTGTCGACATTATCTAGCATCTCATCTTAAAAACCTCCTTTCTACACATTGGAATGCTAGTATTTATATAGAGTGGATTTATTAGTTTTCATAGTCATTAGTGTTATATTTATTTGATTCTAAACACATCTAGAGTCAAGAGTACACATACAATCAACCTATTCTTCTATTTGACTATCTTTGGAGGCTAAAGGACCAAAATAGGTGCTTGACCATTTTAGCAAGCTCCTAACCAATCACCCCCTATTCTCTTAGTCTCAAATATAAGTGGATCATGAATACATCTTCCAAATTCAACAGTCTTTCTCACTGGTTTCATATATATAAACCTCTCTTTTTCCATTTTTACATTATTGTTAAGATTAATCTTGTTAAAATCACATTACCTTTAATTCTATAATTTGCTAGTATTTTTTTGTTGACTTTAGACAACAAAGCACTTGTATAGACTAGAATATGATTACGCCAGAGTCTAGTAATTGTGATTTCATCATCTTTAAATTGTTGACATGTGTTTACAATCTCTACTCCATAACTCTAGTTTTTCCATTATAGTCATTTAAACATTTTATTAATAGTAGATTTATCAGATCTCTCATTTCTTTTAGCTAATAGTGTTTCTTATATATATATATATATATATATATATCCTTTATTTGTTCTAATTAGACGAGACTCTTAAGTTAGTCTAGTTAGAGAACATTACAATAGAGTTATGTTAATTTTCTTTAGAATTGTTTTAAGTAGTTTAATTTATATATCACACCTTGTTCTTAAATTTTTATAGTGTTGTGCCCCTCTATATACTATCACCCCTAGTCTAGTGAACTTAGACACTAGCACCCTTGCATTAGTATCACCTAGAAATGCAAACCTACATGTATGACCAACAATCATTTAAAAATTCCAACTCACCTTACTACATTTTTCCTAACATTAGCACATCTAAAGAACTCTATAAAAGTACCCTTTCTTAGTTGAGAGTCTTCTATTTATTGATAGTTATTATTGCACTTCAACTCTCTTGGCACTATCAAGAATACTTTTACAACACATTTCTCTACTCCTCACATGCTGATTTTATATAACTCTTGTTTCATTGCCAAGAACCTCCATATGCAATTCCTTTGAACATCCTCCCATTCACACACTTTGAGATTTCATCACCCTTGTCCTTCCTTCATTTCACTAAATACACCACTATCACACTAATAAGTCTTTAGGGTATTTTACCTACACCATTTTTACACACCATTATCCCAGCGATAATCTAATGTTTCTACATAGAATATTTATTTCCATACTTAAGGTCAAACTTTAGTAACTCTAGGGTCGATAAGGAGTTGTTGCACCATAGCACATAGTTTTTCCTCCCCTAAAACATTAAAATTTTATTCTACAATCCTACTATCACATTTTTAGATTCTACAAGCACCACAAGGAAGTGGAAATTTCAATGATCAATTCTTAAAATTTGTAAGATCATGTGAGTAAAGAACATCAACATTTGTACAAGGTCATTAGCACCTAGTCAAACATTAAAATCCATAAAAGGTCATTAGCATCCATGGTAGACACCAATGCCTAAAGAGAGTCATGCTACTACTTTTGCAACATGCCCTGATTTCCTCTTGAAAATTACGGGGGGCCATTTTCAATCATAATAAATGTAGCATTTAATCTAGAACGTAAGCATGCCCCTTTGATGTATTCAAGATTTTATTCATGAGTCCTAGTGATAACAAATTCAATACATTTATTTAACACTCATGAATTCCCTATATGCTTCCAAGGGTCTTGTTTTATTTTCTTGGATTATTTCATTTGTTTCAGCTTCATGCCTTCATGGTTTCTATGATGGATTTCTCTATTAATGCCCATGTTTGAGTTCTTAAGCCTTAGTCTCTATTTAACCTTCATGTCTATTCTTTTATCTAATCGGACTTATCTAATGTCCCATGCTTTTGGCTTAGTCACACAATTATTTTATTATCTAATTTCTATTTAACCATGACCTAATGAACTTTCTATCTATGGACCTATATTATCATTAATATGATTTCATTTGATCCCTCTAATCTAGATTTGTAGACCCCAAAATCCTCCTCCACTCTAATTAACCAAGGCTTTGATGTCTGGTAACAAAATTCTTTAAAGTCCAATGTTTCTTGTTATCCCAAACCCAAAACTACTATAGAAAATGGTTTTATTAGCTCTTTGAATTCAAATATTATTTATCACATCTGGCGGATTTTGGGACCCCAAAGTCCTTGTAAATTACACTTGACTAGATTGGTTAACCATGCATTTTTATTTTCTTCTATGCACAAATGGTCGATTTTCATGTGGTAACATTTTATTTATTTCTGCCCAAGTTTCTCCATTGTCTCGTATCTAAGATAATCCTAAACTTATTTTACTGGGGGATTTACACCTAAATGCATAAAGACTTTTGAGATCCTAGCCCTTTAAACCCCTAGGTCCCTGTACATTATAGCTTAGCAGCACTTCACATCCGTTAGGTATTCAAAGATGAGATGTCTCTGACTCGTAATGATCTTTAACCCTGTCATTCTTGAAAACTTGCATTCACAAGATAAAACATTTCATGTCCAAACACCATGGCAAATGCCAAAATCCTTATTTATTCTGACTATACAGGAAGTCTCATGTTTGGTTATGCTAAACTTTCAAGACTAATGTGCCTTGGTAGACCTGAGAAATCTTGTATGGCATGATTCATATGCTTGTGAGTCAACTCTAATTTAATTATGTCATAGTGTTTGATATAAAACATGTTGTCTAGATGCCTTGCAATCATGTCTTTGTCTTACCCTACCACCATGTCCTCTTGTTTGACGTTGCCACGTGGATCTCAACTAAATTTAACTCGCTGATTAATTTTCTATATAGAATTACTCCATGACGCGTTTCTAATGATTAATGTGGACCAACTGAAGTGCCTCACTTCACCTAAAGCTAATAACATGAGCCTAACACAGTTTGAGGCAGCTTTGGCTCTTTAGTTCTTCAGACCTATGGCTGTGGGGTTCTGGTTTATTCACTCTGTGGTTGCCTTGCGTTTAATAAGGCATTTATATGGCACAGCTTTTTCTGTTCTACACTGGCTGAACATGGTTTTGTCTGTACAGCTGTGTGTTAACACCTTCTGCTAGCTCTTTTTTGGAAGTGACTTGGTCCTTTGGTGAAGGTTCTCCGAGCTGTTAGTCTGTGGAAAGCATGGTCTTGCAAGTGGATTGGAAGGAGGAAATCTTATTTTGATGGAGAGCTGATTTTTTTGAACATGTAAAGACTATGACCATCGTCATTGCCCAGTATCCTTTATCACAGTCCAGTGAGAATACTTCGATTTACAGTAATGTAAAGCAGAATACATTTGAGGTTCTTGCTTGAGCTGGTTATGCCCTTTGTTAGCAGAGTTTTGGACGGTTGTATTGCTCAGTCCAGTTGTTTCTTCTATTTTCTAGTGATGTGATTGCCTTTGAATGTATCTTTATATGTTTCATCTTTTGGAAGACAGCTCCAGCTGACACAGTGTTCAGCTACAGTGATCAGATTAAACTTAATTGCCTGCTATTCTATGAAGTTTTAAAGTTCTAGAAGTGTGCTCAGTGGCGGTGACAGTATTGGTATGGAAGGTTTTTTCATTCCCTTGTCCAGTTGATACTTGCTCCTGACAGTTTTTTCCTTGGATGGCTATTCTGTGCAGCTATAGCAGTCACCAGGTTTTTATTTGTGGCAGAGCTGAAAGATTTTGGGGGCTTGTGGGAGTTATTGACTGAAGGCTCGCATTTTTGTTTGCTGTTTTGTACTGGCACCTGTTATTCACTGCTGATCATGGACAGAACTATGTAGATTGGCCTTTTCCTACATGCTCTGTCTCTGTTCTCTACTTCTGATGGACAGTTGTTGATGTTCAGCAAATGGGGCATCTTTGTGGTTATTGGGCAGAATGGATTGTCATTATGAATGCTCAGACTTTTCCCTTGCTCAGAGGCATTTTCTGCCCTTTGCTGGGACTTCATGTCTGTGATAGCACCAAATTTTCTTTTTTGTTGGGGCTGGGGTTGCTGCTCTGTTACCTTATGCTCAGAGGAGATGTTTAGTGTTTGCATCAGTAGTTCTGCTATGTTACATGTAGTTATTGTTATGTGTTTTTTTCTTCTTGCTTCTCTCCTAAGCAGTGTTTATTTTGTACTTATTTGCATTTTTTTCAATAAAAAAAAAAACACATCAAATTAAACCAAAAATAAACCTGATAATTATTTTTCTTGATAAAGGGTCCATATCTAAATTAAATTGACTTTTTAACTAATTAATAAATTATAATTTTTTTTAAGAAAAATTATCAAAATACTGATGTTGTTTGTAGGTAACTCGATGCATTGAAGTCAAGGATAATTTAGATTGCTACATACGAGACGCGGGCATTTATTGCACCATTTCCTCTACTAGCAGATAGCACTAATCATTAACACCTATAACAGTGAAATTTGTGGTGTTCAAGTATGTCCTGCATGCCTACTTGGTCCATAGATTTTAAGAGGCATGGAAACAAATTGATTAGAAGTAAGCCTTATGTTAGCTATAGTTCTTACAAATGTCAAATCTTTCTACTAGAATTTGGCTCAAATGTATGTGGAGACCTATAGTATATAAATTTTTTATATCAAATTAGTGTTGGATTAAAATCTTAAACAAACTAATACATTAATCGTTTCCACTAATCAAGAGGAATGTGTAGTAATTTATTACCCATTAAAATTTAGGGGTCTACATATATCTAAACAATTTCCATTATCTAGTTGGTTGGAGCTGTATTGGGAAACTTGGGAAACATGACTTCTTCTATATAATTAATTTGGTGGAGAGTCTCTCCTTTTATTCGAACTAAGTTTTGTTAATCTAGGAGTGCAATTGTTGTAGCTTAAAAAAATGTAGCTTTAATGTATATCTATTCATAACATTGCTTGCTGCAATTGGTACATGTCTTATGGTATTTGCACTTCATATTACATCTTCTTCATTTCTAGATATTATGATTTGTCTTTATTTCTCTAAAGGTTGAGTAGTAATTTATACATGTTTTATAGTGGTTATTCTTTGATAAAGAATGTTCTTTTCCATAGAATTATTCTTTCCTTCATCTTGAGCCTAGAATGATGATTGTTTGAGTGTTTTTCTTGTTTTTGCAAAGGAGGCTTGGAAATTGATGGTTGCTCTTTTAGTTGATAGAATTGCATTTCACATTTCTTCTCTTTCCCCTTTTCTTGTGTTTCTCTCTCTTTCCTTACTTTTTTCCCTTTTATCCCATGGATAGATTAAGAGTAATTCAAGTTAAGAGTAGGCTTCACATGTGCCTCGGTAAAAATCTTGTTGATTAGAGCATGCAACATTGTTGGTGGGCTCAAGGCATTTCATTTTGTGCATGGTTGTCTATTTTTAATCACAGGGACTAACTAGTGTGCAATTGATCTTAGAAGTTCATTAATCATTACCATAGACTGCTTGTGAAACATTAGGATATTAACCTCTAGATTGTGTTACTTTAGCCAAGACCTAATTATCTTGAATCTTGGGGAGATATTCTTTCTCTCCTTTGAAGAGAAGAAGTGATCCCTCACCTCTTGACATTTGTATGTCTTTTAGATGGCTACCAAATTAGCACCATAAATCATCCCATTCTAATCATGTCATTTGACCAACCAATAACTCACCAAAGCCTCTACAATATTCTATCACTCACAAAGGGTTACTAGTGCCGATGTGTTTCTCACAAGAGAACCTTTTAGGTTACTAACAATTATAGATTTTATTGAGATTGCCATACATTTTGAAAGCACCTCCTACTTCCTTCTCAAGTCTTAGACCATATTTTAAACTGCATTCAACATTGAAGCATACATTTTTTTATCCCTAATCTACTTCCATAGTTTTTTTTTAATTTCTAGATCTTAATTGATCCCTATCTCTAGTGTTTGTTATACTAAGCATAAATATAAAATTATATAATTTTATCTTATTAAAAAGAAATTAAATTAGTTAAGTAAAATCAACACATCATATATGTTAAATTGAATTTAAATTGTTAAAAAATTTAGGACAGTGCACACTTTTCTTTTCAACATTTTTGTGAACTTGACCATGCTTACATCTCAAACTTTCTTAATCATATAAACATGTAAACATTTACAACATTCTTATGTTTCTCCAACAACACCTTACACACATCTTCTCAACCTCCTCAACCTCTCTACCTTCCCCTAGACACACTCTTTATTATCCAACATTCTTGTCCCCCACCTACTTCATTTTCCAACCTCTCTCTAATGACATACTGTCTTTCCCTCTCTTCCATCTCCACACACCCCATCCCTCATGTACTTCCCATTTGATTATCCTTCTCAACTCTCCTCGTACCTCTTTCCCTTGGTCCTCACTTAGCCCTATTCCTTTCAATTCTTGCTTAATGTCCTCTTCCCACTCATTCCAACCCCAAAGTTGTAATCATTGACTCAACCCCATAATGTCTCTCCATCCTTAACCATCCATTGGGAAAAATAATACATTTTTGTCTTTATTATGATGACTTTGACCATATCACTCAATATGAGCATATTGAATAATAACTTAATGATTAACATATAGATTCCCATCTTTGGATTTGAGATTTTGATGAGACAAGTACACTAGAGGATAACACTGACACTTATTATACTGTTGATGTTCCCTACACTATAATTGTTTCTCATTCATCAGGATTGAATATCCTCCAATGTATTGGCCATATAGTTCATGTAGTCACCTCCTCTTATAACTCATCACAAACATGTTCTTATGCTTTAATTTCCTTCATGCACATTTTTCTCTCACCACTTGTCCTTTTCATCCATTTTCTCAATATCTAGTATCTCTTCCCTTGCCTAATTCTTCTTCCCATATTTCTTCTACCATACATGTCACCATCATTTCTTCCTCCATTCCTCCCTATCATCTCTCTAACCCTCACGTTGTTCTTCTTTCTACATACCTTCATATACCCCCTCCTTTCACCCATACCTCCTTTGTAGCTTCTTCCCAACATTACACTTATCCTTTAGTTTTGTCCCACCCCACTTCACATGCTACTACCTACCCTTATCCATACCAAGCACTATTCACTCATATGTTTCCCCATTCTACTTCTATGCCTTCTTCACTTCCATTTTCCCATGGTATACCTCTTATGCCCCTCTTTCTTATTATCTCCCCATTTCTAATCATGATATCACACATATTAAACACCTCTTCGAAGCAATGTAAACTATAGTTGATTAAATCTTCCTTCTTATTCTTGAGATGTGGTCACAATTAAATGGTAGTATATTCCTATCTTAGTAGCATTATTTGTCATCCATTGCGTATAACACTTATCACACCCCAATTTAAAATGTACAATTGAAAGTAGGACCCCTTGAAACATGTGGTCATTTAATGAAAGTTGTTTAGACTTTATTTATGATAAACATATTCTTGATAAAATCTTTCCTTCCACACTCACAAACTACACTATTGAGTGGTTATATTCTCTTCCACATGTTTTTATTCACTCATTGGGAACTTTCTCCTACTTTAATTCAACACTTTTAAGCCAGCATTGGATTTAAATTCAACTTCATTGATCTAGTAAAATACAAGCAAGGACCCACCAAGTGGGTTAACTTTTTTTTCATTCATTCCAATCCTTCATTTTTAGTGAGATGTATTATAATATTCTTGGTGATGAGATATAATGTGACGCATGAGCATCTAGTGGTGTAAGAGCAATCTTGCTTCACCCAAAAAATGATTTTGTTTTATTTCCTTTTCAATCTTGGTTTTGGAAAATATCCACTATCTTGAAGAATGGTTTAGAAAATTTAGAGGTTCCAAAAAAGGCTAAAAATGGTAAGGATTTCTATTTTTAATAAGTTTGCATTTGAGCATGTATGAGCCCAAAATTTTTGCCGGATCTATGAAATTGCCACATGGACATTCTGGGTGAGTTTTGACCCAAGTTCATGTCTACATGTCAAGATATTAAAGTTTCTAGTTTTTTAGGTTCCTAAAAAAGTTTCAAAGTCAATTTTGAGGCATCTAGAGGCCATTTTGGCCCCAAAATTTGTTGTAACCAGAGAAGCAATATATAGATAAATAGATCTCTTCACAATCTTTCAAACTCATCAAATAGTTCATCAATCACTCTCAGATCAAAAGATATGCCTCCGAAAGTTGGGTCTCCCATATTGGAAAATGTAAAAATGTGTTAGACATAGAAAAGAGTTGTAAGGGGAAGTTACACATCATAAGGAATCTTTGGTTGGAGATAATTTAGGCACCACTTTTGGGTTGTTTTAGCTCATGGTTTTGTAATTACCATTTAACGGTTTCATGTATTGTATCTCCTATATATCAGGTGCTTGAGATGGAGGTTGTGTGTGAGAGTATTATAAATGTTGAGTTGCCTCCAGATCTCTAGTTGGAGATACTCTTATTAAAGCTTACTTTGCAATTATATTGTAATCTTGTTGAGATTTCTAAATAATATATCAAGCTACTTTTAGAGTGGGTTTTTTTTTCAAAACCATTTTCCCCATGTAAATTATTGTGTTTTCCCCATGAATTCATATTTATTTGAAGTTTATAATTTTCTATTGTGAGTGTGTTGGATGGAGTACACCCTCATTAGGTGGTATTGGAGTAAGTGTATCTTGAGTGTGCAAATAGATTACTGAATAGTGAAGCAGTTTGTTCTAAGACCTTGAGATAGTAAATTTGAAGGTGGAAGCAGAACCACTTATTTAAGGTAGCTTTGCACTGAGAAACTTTTATAATAAGTGTAGAGAAGAAAAATGAAAATCAATATTCCTCCATGAAGAAATTGTGGTGGTATAAATTATGTTGTGATAGAAGAAGGATTTAGAGCTCTACAGATGTAGATTAATGCAACCCAAGAGGAGCTGAGAATAGGGTTTGAACTAAGAAAGAGAGATGAAAGTGAAGATGAAGATGATGTAGCCCAAGATGATGCAAAATCTAAAGAATATGAGGGAGAAGTGGAACCTAAATAGGTTAGACTATTGAAGGCCATAAGAAATTTGGGAAAAGACTAAAGATAGGTATATCTACATATTTTACTAGACTCAATACAGAAGAATTGATAGATTGAATCAATTATATGGAAGAGTATTTTGAATATGATGAAATAGAAGACCCTTAGAGGGTCAAGTTTTCCAAGACCAAGCTCAAAGGTCATGCTGGGATTTTGTGGAAGGAGGTGCAATTAGAATGAAACTAAAGAGGAAAAGAGAAGATCACCAGATGGGATAAAATGGTGGATAAATTGAAGAAAGAATTTATTCCTGTGGATTATGAGTTGGAACTTTTGAAGAAAATGCAAGGTTTGAGACAAATGATCAAGACAGTTAAATAAAATAATGAAGAGGTTTACAAAGTTATCATTAGAATAGGTCACACAAAGGCTAATAAAGAGAAGGTATCCAAGTATATCAATGAATTAAAACCTAGTATCCAAGAAGAATTAAGCCCAGTCATATTGACAACTATTGAAGATGCATATTAGTTTGGAATGAAGGTAGAAAAAAAGTTGAACAAAAAATTGAGAATAAACAAAGAGGAAGAGGTTGTGGTGGAAGAACTAGTGGAAGATCATATGGGGGTCATGGACAACAAGATGATCAAAGGAAAAATGAAGATGTAGGCACCAATAAAAATAACAAAGGTGAAAATACATACTGCCCTCAAGGAAAGAATGATGGGTACCAGAGAGGAATAGGACCAGGAAGAGAAGGATTTAAAAGAACCATTTCAGATGCGGTGAAGAAGGGCATAGAGCATATGACTGTCAGTAAAATTAGGGAGGAAGAAACAGAAGACCACAAGTTAATGGTAGAGTTTCCTGTGTTGATGAGGAGGCTAGATATGAACATTTAGAAGATGTAGAAAGAGAAGACGCTCTTGTTATTAGAAGATACTTGCTAAAAAAAGAGGGAAAAGAATAACTAGAACAAAGAAAAAGCCTATTTCAAACAAGGTGTAAATCAGTAGGTAAGTGTTGTGATGTGATTATTGATAGTGGAAGTACATATAATTTAGTCTTTGAAAAGATGGTCAAAAAGTTGAATTTGATGAGAATGGAGCATCCACATTCCTATAGGATCACTTGGTTGTAGAAGCATCATAAGGCTTTGGTTAATGAATAATGTCTAGTAAAGTTTAAGATTGGAGATTATCATGATGAAGTGTTATGTAACGTTATGCCAATGGATATATGCCACTTGTTATTGGGAAGGTCATGGAAACATGATAGGTGCGCTGTCCATGATGGTTGTGCTAACACTTATTCTTTGACAAAAGATGGAGTGAGACTTAAGTTTAAACCTATGAGACAAGCAAAGGAAAAGGTATGTAGTAATGCTAGAATTTGTTTGGTAGATGGTAGAAATATTTTAGATGGAATGAAGCTTGAATTATGTGCTTTTCCTTGATTCCTAAAATCAATAAAGAGGAAGGAGAATATGTAATTTTAGAAATTGCATATCTATTGGATGAATTCAAAGATATTATTTCAGATAATGTACTTGAAGGTTTTCCACCAGTGAGAATTATAATTCATCAGATGGATTTGACACTAGGCTAGTTTACCTAACAAGGCAGCACATATAATGACTCCTATGGAAAATGAGGAGTTAAATCTAGACAAGTTTAGAAATTGTTAGAAAAGGGTCTAATTAGAGAGAGTTTATGTCCATGTGTAGTACTTGCAGTACTAGCGCTTAAGAAGGATGGAGAATGGAGAATGTGTACCAATTCTAGGGCTATCAAAAAAATCACAATCAAATACATATTTCCTTTTCCAAGGATGGATGGTATCATGGACTGCCTGAGTGGAGTGAAGTACTTCACAAAGATAGATTTGAATATCGAGTATCACTAGATTAGCATATGGGAAGGAGATGAATGGAAGACATCATTCAAACGAAACAAGGACTGTATGAGTGGTTAGTGATGACAATCAAACTAACCAATGCATTGAGCACTTTCATGAGGGTCATGAATGAGGTAGTCAAAGAATTTTTGGGTAAGTTTTTATTGTCTATTTGGATGATATTCTAATTTTTAGCAAAACCTTGTAGGAACATTTGATGCATGTTCGTAGAGTTTTTGAGAGGTTGAGGGAAGAGAAACTATGATAAATTTGAAGAAGTGCAACTTTGTGGAGAAGGAGTTAGTGTACCTAGGAATTATGATCTCAACAAATAGTCTTAAGATGGATCTTGAGAAAGTAATGGCTATCATAGAATGGCCTACACAAAGGAGTACTACTGAGGTAAGATCATTTCATAGATTGGCTAGATTTTACAGACAGTTTATTAGAAATTTCAGTAGCATATGTGCACCTTTAACTAAAACAATGAGAGGAGAGAAAAAAGAATTTAAATGGACTATAGGGGCAGCCAAGAGTTTTGATTTGTTGAAGCAAAATGTTACAGAGCAACCTGTTTTAGCACTTCCAAATTTTAACAAGGTATTTTAGGTAGATTGTGATGCTAGTAGCAGTTCCATAGGAGTTGTATTAAGTAAAGAAGGAATACCCATTGCATATTTTAGTGAAAAACTCAATGATTCTAGGAAGAAGTATTATGTTTATGATCAAGAATTTTATGCTATTGTTTAAGCAATAAAGAAATGGAGACATTATCATTTGCCTAAGGAATTTGTTTTGTATATTTATCATCAAGCCTTACAATATTTGAATAGACAAGTAAAATTAAATCAAACACATTTGAAATGGGTTGATTTTTGCAAAGCAATACATTCATGTTGAAGCATAGAAGTGTGAAGTCTAATAGAGTTTTAGATGCCTTGAGTAGGAGGCAAAATTGGTTGCTAGAGATGAGAATTGAAGTTGTTGGGTTTGAAGAATCCAAGAATTTGTATCTAGAAGATCTAGGTTTTTTGGAGGTATGGAAAGCTTTCCTAGAGCCTGTCACCATGGACAAAACTTAATGGTTGGATTACATAATCCAAGATGGATTGTTATTTAGAGGAAGTTTGTTATGCATTCCAAGAAGTTCCATGAGGGATAAATTGATAAAAGAAAATCATAATGGTAGATTAGCAAGACATTTTGGGAGAGATAAGATAGTTTCATTAGTAAGTGAGAACTATTATTGGCCATAGTTTTATCAAGATGTGAAAAAGTTGATCAATCCTTGAAACTGGTTCCTGAGAAGGATAGGCAGTGGCCTTAGGGGTTTATAGAGGGTTGAAACAACCCCATTCTATATTCTCATCTTGTTTGAGGTCATACCCTGCATTCTACATTTGTTATCATTTATGCTGAGATTGGTTTTTTGTTTAAGTTTATTGTTGTTTAGTCGATGGTGTAAATTTCCTTTGATTTATTCTGGTGGAATTAGGGTCTCATGTCAAGTTTTTCAAATACTTTTTGTTCTATATATGATCATACACCATTTGGGGATCAGGGTATAGGGGAGTAAATGCGGTTAATGCTCAAGCATGGGAAGAGATGGGAAGTGATAAAGAGGAGAAGGGGGAGAATGGGAAAAAAATGTATAAGCAGGTGTTGGAACCAGAATATACTGAAACACTAACACAAAAGGAATGATTTGAAATCAAAAATGGATTTAGAACATACAATGGAAAGTCCAATGAGTGAGGAGAAATGAATGGCACATGAGAAGAAGAGCAAGGTAAGAATGTCCCATTGTCATTGACTTTTAAGCTTTGCCCTAATAATGATATGTTGAGGGCTATAAAAAAGCAAAGAGAATAGATTGTGGAATGTAGCAATTTTCTTTGTCTACATGAACAATGAAGCTTTACAATCGAGAAGATTGTTTGACAACTGCTCATTAAATGTGGGGTAAAAAGTTGGGGATTTATGTGTCTTTTTGTAAAATGATTAACAAAGGTCTTTTCATAATAATTCTAAAAAATAGAAAGATACAAAAAAGAATAATTAAAAAAGAATTTTGGAATGTAGGTCAAACAATGTTTAAATCATTTTCTTGGAATCGAGAGGTGAATCATGATGAAATTATGTTTTGTTCTAAACCCTGTTGGATGATTGTCAAAAACATGCATGTGAAATTATGGGTTTTCTTGCATCATCTATTAAAACCTATAGGGAATGTTCTCAAAGTAGAGGACACGAGGTCCATGCTTCTACATATGGATGTGAGGGTGCTTGTTTCTCTAAAAACTAGAACAATGATTCCAGATGTAATTGAAATTAAATATGATAATCAATGTATGACATGTCAGATTGAGAGTTTGGGGGGTTTAAACGCATTTTTTTTGTGCAAATCTGATGGATACCAAAAAATAGATTGCTCGATAATTATTAGAAAGTCCAAAAAAATGTTGACAATGAATTTGGGGAAATAGGTTTTAAGAACTCAAATCCTAATGATAGCCCCGACAAAACTTGCATGACTTTAGATAACCTTGAGGAAACTATAGGGGATATGAAGGGTAATTTGGAGAATACCCTAGATGAATTAAAAAAGAAATTAGTAGTTAAGAGAAATAATAAGAATCTTGAGCCCATCAGTGTTCTACTATGACCCCAGTGGATGAGAATGCAGAAAAAAATGATTCTCATCAAGGGGAGTGTTGGTTCCCAAAATAGCAGTAAACCAAAACTCTAAAACATTCCTAAATCACCTAGGCCAAGGATTGTCGTTAGGGTGATTGGAAGAGGTTTATCAACAAGTTGAGGGGGATTTTGGCCAACTAATAGAAGTGGGTAGACTTCTCTGTACTTTGAGCTCAACTTAGACTCTGGAGGGAAATTCCAAAGGGGTATACTTGAATAGGTATTAAGTTCAAACTAGATGAACAACTAAAAATAAATGAATAGCCAAACCCAACTCATTATCTTAACTCCAAAAGCTGTCACTAAGTCAGGAACGATTGGCTGTCACAAAATCCCTATATAACTGATTCAACTGTGTGAATGTACATCATAGGAAAGATGGTTTTTTCCCCTAAACCACAGGTGAAAGATTGTTTTGATTTTAAAGAGTGATTGGTCCCTCTCCAATATGGACCGGTGCCTATTCTATTGGGCAACAAAGTCATAAAATGCAAGGATGAAAGAATATACACAGCATAGGATCAACAAAACCAAACATATATTCACATATATGACACTAATAGATCCTTACATAATGGACATACTTAATAATCCAAAAGAGAATTGCAATGATTCATATGCAACAAAAGAATGGAAAATACAAAGCCTTGTATTAACTTGGATGTTGTCACACATCTCCAAACCTTTACTACAATCATACCAGCAAATGTGGCATGAGAAAATATACAACTGTAATTACATATTTACCAAAATCACTAGAAACTCCCTTGGAGACCTACCGTTACATTCAAATCTACATTACACTACTTTCCTACACTATGTTGAATACATCCCTTCACTAACAAACTAGACAGAACATGTTTTGATGCCAGAGAATAATCCTTATGTGCTCCCAGACCAAACAATTGGCTCAATGACCAACCCTAAGAATGTCTTTCAAACATGTATATATATCACTTATGTTTCATCATGTATCTTTTGGATATTAGAAGATTAGTCAACAAGCAACTGCGCTACATTACAATCAGGGCCACTGCCATGATAGAAAACATGCACTTTAGAAGCATGCCCATGCTCTGACAACTCTACAAACTGATAGTATAAGATTGGTTGCACTCTTGGTGCACCATATGCAACATCTAACATATCTGCTTTGTCCTCCAAGTGTACCCATGCATTGAATAATACCACTATGTCAACAACTTGCATGGTAGTACAGCTCTACAAAATCATTAAATTCTGAGTATATGTCAGCCTGCATAATCCTCCTCTGTACTGGGCACATTTCCTTAGCTTATGGGACTTTTTTTTTAACAAATTGTCTTCCTTTTCCTCTTATAATTACCTTATTGGTAAACTATCACCTTTTCGAATTGTGGAAAACTTCCCTTTTATTTGGCACTTCATCTTCATTTTTTGCCTCCTTTTTGCCTTATCAACAAATCTTTTATTTCTCGAACTTGGCCTTGTCTCTATCTTTAGCTTCCTCTTTTGCCTTACCATAAAAATTTCAATTTGGCAAATTGGGCTGACTTTGCCTCTTTTTCCTTTAGTCAGTGAATTTGAACTTTTTCGAACTAGGCCTACCTCACCCTTTGTCGGCAATTTTTCATTTTTTCAAACTCTACTTGACTGATTCATTTCTTCTTTGTAGGTGAAAGTCCTTCATCACAAACCATCTTCATATTGCCTCCTATTGGAAAATTTTACTTTCTCAAAACCAGCAAGCCTTTTGCCTTTATCGGTAAATCCTCATTATGCCAAACTCTTTCCCTGTCAGCTAATTCACCTTTTTCGGCAAATATTTAATTTGATGAACTCTTCAACTATTTCAACCTTTAGCTGATTCCCTGAATGAGCCATTTGCTTTATCTTCTTTGTTGCTTAATCTAGCCACTTCCCTTATTGGCAAAAATCTAATTTCCTAAACTCTTCCACTTCTTCTTCTTTTCTATCATTTTTCCTTTTCCACTGCTTAGTCAGAAAAAGTGCCCTATCGGTAAAATTGTAAAAATCCAAACTTTTCACTAGTTTGGCTTTCCACTGATTCCCCAACTAAACCCTTTGTTCCCTTTTGCCTTAGCCATTTTTTAGCACTTTTGATTTTCCTTATCGACAAATATGACCTTTTGTTAACTTTGCCTTCGAGAGCCATACTGCTTTCTTTTTCCTTCCTTATCAGCTACTTCATTATTTTCACAACCTTGATTTTTCTCCACCTTGGCCCCTTTATCAAAAAGTCAGTGAAACTCGAACTCTCCCCAACTCTACCAGTTTTCTTCTTTGTTGGGGAATCCTTACTGTCAGTAAACTATGAAAAGTCTAAATTATTGGAAAGTTTGGGACTTTGCTAATTCCCTGCTATGACCTTTTCTTTTCCTTAGAAAATATCACTTGCGCCACGTCTTTCTCCTCTTTTGTCTTCCATCAATGAATCCTCCATTGGCCGAACCTTCCATCGGCAAACTTAGAGGTTCACAAATCTCCAACTTTGTCGACAAAGTTTTTCCTTCATCTTCTCTATACCTCAGAAACGTTTCTCCTACCACGTTGCTCTGTTTTCCTTCCTCCTATTAGTAAATCTCGCCATAGGAAACTTTCAAGTTTGCAAACGCAAAAATTCACTAACAAAGGCCTTTGGAGCATCTTTTTTCTACCTTAAATAAAATTTCCACCCGCCCAATCGCTATATCGGCGAATAGGTGAATTTTTGAACTAGTGAACTAGTTCGCCAGTTTGCAAATTCGTCAATTTGTTGATAAACTACCCAAATGAGCCATTTTTTTCTAAGGAAGAAAACCAACACAAGGGGAAGGACTTTACTTAACAAATTTTGGTATAAAACCCCTAAAAAACTATCTTAGATTGGTTTTAAATTAGGGGTTTTAAAATTCAAAGACAAAGGTGGGAAATTATAATGGATTTTCTAAGTTTTTTGGGGCAGAAATAGGCATTTTGGGAACTAGTAATTTTAGGTCCCAACATTGGCTCTGGTTGGGAACATGTGGCAAACTTGTATGGCACAACGAGAACCACAAAATATTTCTGGGTAGACCAAAACATAGAACACATGAAGGGATAAAAACACAAAATCTATTTACAAAACAACAACAGTCAAAAATGACCATAGCTAAAATTTTAGGACACTGCAGGCCACCCCTGCAAAAAAATGGATGAAACTACTTGCCTTTGTTAAAGACAAGCCTATTGAAAGAGTTGATCTCCCTCAATCCTTTTCTACACTGATCACCCAACATCATCGATAAAAATATTTTACATGCATGCACATACAAAATACAAACATTCATATTATCATGTTGAAGATGGAAAAAATTATTGCCAAGGCAAGGCAGCCATAGATAATATGATTCATCATCATGCTGACTCACATAGAAATACTCACCTTCAAATTTCATGGATCTGCATAAATATCAACATGATGAGGAACATCAAGATGATAATCATCCATCCCAAGTGTGATCTCAAGTTGGGCCACAACACATGACTTCAAATTCTTGAGACCCAACTGCACTACATATGTTAATGTACTCCTCCATGACTAAATCAATGGCATGATTCAGATTTAAATCTACACCATTAGCATATAAATCTGAAATTTGAGGTACTTCAAGTGAAGACTCACAATCTTCAAGTTGCCTCTCTGTTTTGTATTCCATGACACACACTATTGTGTAAAATTTTCTGCTAAGAAAATCACTAATGTTTTTCTCCTCTTCACCCTATAGATCAATAGCTTGACCCATGCAAGAACATCCTACCTCAATGTTATCAAGCCTAGCCAATGAGCTCAAAAATGTGCTCTCAACATGATCCACATCAATAAGATATAACTACCCCAAACAAAGCTCTAGAAAATCATCTATAATATAGTCTTCATAATGGGAAACAATTACCTCATAATCACTTGTAGTTGTAGTAGTGCCTTCATGACGTCCAGCTGAGGCATAATCCACATCATCCTCATGCAAACAAGTGTCAATGGATTTAATACCATCATGAGGGACAAACATGGGTAACACACTAAACAAGAGACTAGTCTCTTGTTCACCCTTAAGATTGTTTTGTATTCCCTCTCTATTCATTTGTTGTCCATATTTAGCTGGGTCATACAACATAAAGCTCTACACCTCCAAAGATGACAGCTCAAATTCACTGAACTTAAAGTCATCTTCAAAAAGAGGATTATCCATGCACCAATGATAATCATGAATTGTGCTACCTGACGGATTTGCATTCTCTTCATAAAGGGCCTTGTGCTTATGCTCATCTCTTCATCATCATTTGCTTCATCAATATATGTATGCTATGCATAATCAACTACATGAGCTGATTCATTCAATTTTTCATTTGCATACATACCTTCCAAGTAGTCCACAATACTACAATGAGCCGCAGGGTCATAACTCTCTTCACCAGATTGGAAATCATCATTGATTTTCTCATCTTCATCATCAATTGATGACTGATCCAATCGAAGGTAAGTAAAGTCATTATTGTTTTCATCTAAACTGCTATCATACACTGCACTACCACCTTCCTCTACCCTTGTGCACACAATCATCACTTGACATTATGTCTGGATCACATCAAACACCCACATCCTTGCTTCCTACAAAAAGATATTCATTACCAGTTACCTTTGCATCTAAGAATAGATATTTTGCAATCATATCCCTCTTAACTCTGTCAACATAATCAATGAACAAGTAGGCTTTTTTGCATACCCACTAGAATGAATTCCTCCTGTATAGAAACTGGGCTTAAAGTAGCATCATAAGCCCTCAAATACATGTCAATACAAATAGGAAGATTAGGTCTAAAATTTTCTAGGATGTGAGACAAGGCCATTGCAAATCTGTGGCTGAGCTACATGCTAGACTCTCCTTCCTACCTTCTAATATATTTGAGTTCTTGGACAAGAAAAACAAGGTCTAGACTATTTGCATAATCTTCAAATGTAGCCACCAATTGATCCTAAGAAGCAAAATGCTAGTCAGGGAAACTAACCAGCCACTTCCGTGCTATTCCATATAGAGATCTAACAAAAAATCTCATCCACATATCCTCACCTTCAAACTAGAACTTGTCCATGAAATCTGAAAATGCCTCAATGTGCACCTTTCCATCATAAACTTCACACCCATCAAATAAAGGCATCTGATTATAAATCTTCTTGGGCATGGATTGCTACTCGTAACTAACCCATGAGAAGTCCAGTTGTCTATGTGTATTTTCATTTGCAATATGGGAGGCTGAGTAAAAGAGCAACTTGGAACAATAGAAAGGGGATTATACTGTGGCCTTGATTGACGTTGCCTGATTTGTCTTCCTAACTCTTTTTCTTGTTGTAGCAAAGACTCAAGCAACTATTTTTCTTTTTCAATTTCATATTGCAGCCTAGTGGACCCATTTCTATTATGTAAGGGTTCAAAAAATTCTAGGTTTGTAGAGTTGGCAAAGCTATGATTAGAAAATGCATTGTCTAGATGGTCAAAAGACATATAATTCCTAGGGTCTGCAACATAAGAAGATGCACAAGAGGGATCCTCCCTAGGGTATCCATGTTCATACCAATTGGCCATGACCAACTATAAACCACATGTGCAGGAAAAAGGAGAACAAATAGAATGCTCATTTACTGAGAAAGAAACCACGGTTGAGGCAGGAAGGAAAATGTGTACCTTAACAAACTATAGTTGTTTTGAAACATGTACATAGTAGCAAAACTTTTTTTTCTTTTGACAACAGAGTTGCCACCTTAATGAATGAGTAAATCCCTTAAAGCATGACAATTTTCAAGGCTTCAAAATTGATTCTGGGTTGGTCACACTAGTAGAGTCTAGAAATCGTTTTAACCCAACACATTACTATCCCCAGCAACGACGCCAATCTTTGGTGTAAATTGATGGGATGCCAAATTCACACACAACAACAAACTACACCCAGCAAAGGCTTCAAACAGGGGTCTTCAAATTCTTCATCCTTTCAATTCCTCCTGCCAACGACACCAAAATTTTTGCATAAGTTGACATGATGTCAAACTTGCACATAGCAACAAACTACACCCAGCAATGACTACAAATAGGGGTCTCCAAATTCTTCATCCTTTCAAATCCTCCTCGGTAATGCCACCAAAATGGTGGTTCCCATAATAGCAGCAACCTAAAACTCTAAAACATTCCTAAATCACCTAGGCTAGGGATTGTCATCAGGGTGATAGAAAGAGGTTTATCAACAAGTTGAGGGAGATTTTGGCCAACTAACAGGAGTGGGTAGACTCCTCTACACTTCAAGCTCAGCTTAGACTCTGGAGAGATATTCCAAAGGGGTATACCTAAATAGGTATTAAGTTCAAACCAGATGAACAACTAAAAATAAATGAACAACCAAACCCAACATATCATCTTGACTTTAAAAGTTGTCACTAAGTCAAGAAGGATTGGCTATCACAAAACCCCTATATAGTTGATTCAACTGTGCGAATGTACATAAATAGGAAAAATAGTTTTTTCCCATAAAACACAAGTGAAAGATTTGTTTGATTTTAAAGAGTGATTGGTCCATCTCCAATATGGACTAGTGCCTATTTCATTAGGCAACAAAGTCATAGAATGCAAGGAGGAAAGAAAATAGACAGCATGGGATCAACAAAACTAGACATATATTCACATATATGAGACTAATAGATCCTTACATAATGGACATACTTAATAATCCAAAAGATAAATACAATGATTCATATGCAACATAAGAGTGGCAAATACAAAGCCATATATTAACTTGGATGATGTCACACATCTCCAAACCTCTGCTACAGTCATACTAGCAAATGTGGCAAGGGAAAATATATAACTACAAATATATATTTACCAAAATCACTACAAACTCCCTTAAAGACATACCATTCCATTCATATCTACATTACACAACCTTCCTACACTATGTTGAATACATCCCTTCACTATCAAACTAGATAGAACGTGTTTTGATGTAAGAGAATAATCGTTAGGCACTCCCAGAATAGAAAATTGGCTCAGTGACCAACCCTGAGAATGTCTTTCAAACATGTATATATAGCAATTTTGTTTCATCATGCAACTTCTGGATATTGGAAGATTAGTCAAGAAGAAACTGTGCTGCATTAAAATCAAGCCCACTGCCATGACAAAAAATTTGCTCTTTAGAAGCATGCCCATACTTTGACAACTTTGCAAACTGACAGTAGAAGATTGCTTGCACTCTTGGTGCACTATCTACAACATCTCACATGCTTTGTCCTCCAAGTGTACGCATGCATTGAAGAATACCACTATGTCAACCACCTGCATGGTACAGCTCTACAAAATCATTAAATTCTGAGTACATGTCAGCCTGCACAATCCTCCTCTATACTGAGCACATTTCCTTATCTTATCAAGATCTTTTTTATTTTACAAAATGCCTTCATTTTCCTCTTATATTTACCTTATTGGAAAATTGTCACTTTTTTTTTTAGACTATAGGAATCAGGTATCCCCCCTATAAATTGCAGTGCACCTAGTAAACATTTTTCACATGGCTGGTGACGCTGGCATGACACACCCTCTGGTACCATGGGGATGGGGGGAGACTGGACCTTGTGACCATCTTTACCGTAATAGGAATTTTGAGCCAATCAAGCCAAGGCCCCCGCTCCTCATGCAAATTGACACCTTTTCAAATGGTGGAAAACTTCCCTTTTGTTTGGCACTTCATCTCCATTTTTTGCCACCTTTTTGCCTTATCAGCAAATCTTCTATTCTCGAATTTGGCCTTGTCTCTATCTTTAGCTTCTTTTCCTTTATCAGTAAAATTTCAATTTGGCAAACTAGGATGACTTTGACTCTTTTTCCTTTAGTCAGTGATTTTGAACTTTTCTAAACTAGGCCTGCTTCGTCCTTTGTTGATAATTTTTCATTTTTTTAAACTTTGCTTGACTGGCTCCTTTATTCTTTGTCGGTGAAAGTCCTTCATCATGAACCATCTTCATTTTGCCTCCTATCACAACTTTTACTTTCTAGAAACTGGTGTTATGTCAGAGAATGTCCCCTTGGGGGCTTTTCCTTCGTAAGGTTTAGCTCCCAGGTCCTATTATTGCATTTAGAGCATCTTGTGTGTTATTTTTGAGTCCTGATGAGAAAACCCTTAGGTCTTGTGACAAATAGGACCTAGGGGTGATAATTTAATGATCCTAGATCAAAAACAAGGGGATGGACTTGGGCGCTAGTGCCCTAGTCTAGCCCTATTTTGGGTTTGTCTTAAACTTTTATGTTGACCTTTTGTGACCATTATTTGGGCCCCAGGTCCACATCTAAAGTTTCAATTATGAAATTATTAAAGAGAATCTTTGTAGTTGCATATATAAGCATGATTACGTTTCATTTGTAAACTAGATTTTAATTAGATGAGCATTTTGATTTTGTGAAAGTGATTCAAGACATTTATTGTGTTGCAGAGCAGTACTTTGTTGTTATTGTGTTTGTGTTTGTAGATTTGACATCCATCTCCTCATGGCATGAAGAGCATCTTCCTTCCATGAGATCTTCACTACAAGGTGATATCAATTATGTTTTCAATCATTTATCATTTAGATTTTTGCCTCTATCCTGCTAGGATACACACTCATATCTGACAATAATGTTCAAAGGACTTGAATGTCTCTTTGGGACTTGACCAAGGCAAGCCTCTAAACACCACAACCCCCTCCCACACTCCTTGTGATTGTAGGTTACAGGTGTCACATCTTGAAGAAGTGGAGTTATAGGGAAGGTTAGCAGACATCAAGGATTCAAGATTTGAAAAGAAGCTAGACATTGGAGCTTTTCCTGGATTAGGGCTCTAGTCCCTGTGTCCTCTGCAGTTGGATTCCTAAAAACGAAAGTTGCAGTGCAGATCAGTGTCAGAAGGAGATCAGGAATTTGCAAAGAAACTGGTACCTTGGACTTGGGCGCTAGTTCTCGTGTCCCTGAGTTCTCTATCTTCTAAACTTCAAAAAATAGTGAGTTAAATATCTTTGTCCCTCATCTCAGTCTGAAAGGAGTTGCTGTGATTCAACAATTTGCTTAATATTTTTGCATATTTAGGGTTTTAAGTAAAATTGAGAATTACATTGAGATATTGTTTGACATATCCAAGATTCCACAACTTCCCAAGTGGTTTGCCAACCAGATAGGTGAATCTTCTTGCATAAATTGGAGGTTCAACTTGGTTAATAGGCCTTTGCAATGTTTGGTGTGAAAGGAGGATCCCACATAAACCCTTAAAACCACACATCATCATCACCCCCTCTTTTTCATATTAAACATTTTGGTGAACCCATGTTTTTGGACTTTTTTGAATCTTGTTGAGTTTTGTTTGATATATTTGCATTCATTCACCTTATTGCATTCGAAAAATTACAAGAAAATTGGAAATTTTGAAAATTTTGAAAAAATTGGCATCTTTGGCTTGCACTTTAGCATAGTTTGAATTATATGGAATTCAATTTCATTAAATTTATGTTATTCTTATTAGATCTAATTTAAATTACATAAATTCATCATTTATAATTCACTTGCATTCAATTTTTGTCCTTAAATCGTCAAAAATTGGTTGAAATTGTGCATTTAACATGAAAACCTAATTTTGCATTAACTAGGGTTTGTAGTCAAAATCTTGTTTCAGATTTTACTACCCTTTTCAAAAACTCATTAGGACTTATTTCTAATAGTAGTGTTTCATCATCGTGGTCTTGCAAAATTTCATGTCTAGGGTTTGAAAACCTTGCATTTTCATAGATTTTGGCCTTATCGTCTCTTTAGATTTGCATCACAAGGATGTTATAAGGGATTTTTCTGCACTAATTGGCTGCTATTAGGGTTATTATCTACTTCCCCTCCTCATATTATTTACAACACCCTTTTTACTAGGCTTTTGCATGGGAAATTGTTGAAAATTTATATATTTTAGCACATTTTCACTAGGTTTTGACTTGTCACCACTCTAGGGTTGCATTAAAAGCATGTTGTGAAAGATATTGCTGCATCATTGGACTATTATTAGGCATATTATTTTCTATCCCTCTTGAAAATTTTCACAACTCCTTTTCTCCTAGTGATTTGCATTGGAAAAAATTGAAAAATCAAGCATTTTAGGTCATTTTCATACATACTTTTGCACTTGTTCTTGCATAAGTTTTGAAAATATTTAAAATATGATTTTGCAATCATTCAAACACATCCACATGGCTTCTTTATACAATAACAATTTTAGGCTTCCTCCTAGGCTTCATTTGAAAATAAGAGCTCCTGAACTTGAAATAAAATTTACACCACATGACAAAGAAATGGTAGATATTGAAGGGCCTCTTTATATTACATTGAAAATAATGGAAATACCTATGGATGGAACACTCATAGACCCTAATTGCATGACTCATGTGGTTATGGAAGATTTCCTTCTTAAACATGATTTGGCACTAAACTATTATGATCTGTCGGATTTGAGAATTAAAACACATAATGGATCTTTGATGAAAACATTTGGATTGATAAAACTATTAGTCTCAGTTTATGACAAAGTTGTGGATCAGTTATTTGATGTTATCCCCTTATTTGACCTCTTTCATGTAAAACTAGGACATCCTTGGCTTAAGGCTATGAATGTCGTTCCTTCAACTATTCACAAATGCCTAAAATTCCCTTTGCATGGAGAGATCCGTACTATCCATCGTAATACATACCAACCTCTGGCTAAGAGTAAGAATTTCACCCTTGATTAATTTTGGCTGCAACCTGAAATACAACCTGAGCCACGAAGAGACCAATCCTTCCTAAATTACAGATGATACAAAGCAAAATAACTAGCTAGAATGGCCAGGCCTCCTTTACAAACAATGAGGGAAGAACAACATATGTTTGAAGATTGATGCAAAGGGGGATAGTAATTTACCAATTGATGCAACAATGAGATACTAATCCATTCAAATCTGCAGCACAACACTTCAACAAGCCTATGCAAGAAGGCTGAAAATAAAATATTACAACAAATATATGAAGAGAAATCTGCACAAAATCTTTTATTTAAATCTGAAAATGCATTACAAAATAAGGAAGCTTGTGAGCTTCTAAGAATTACACATCCAACACTTATAACAAATAAATTTCTCCACCTCTAGACTCCTTCCCCAACATCTGGGTCTCTCTTCATTTTCTTTTTTTCTAGCTCCAATAAAAATCTGTCACTTATTCCTTTCACTGCGCCCTCATTTTTTGGAATTTTTTAAAATGGATTCTGATTTTCATGTCTCTCCTTCCTAGCTTTCCAAAATATTTTAAATTTCTTAATTTTGATAAGATATGAGAAATTTATGCTCATTTTACCGAGACTAGGTTTCGTAATAACGACCCAAACATGCAACAACATGCAAAGCTTCTGGCCCCACCTCTTGGAAATCAATTTCAAGATTCTTGGTTGCCCCACTTATGACAAAATTAATCAAATCCCACCAAAATTACATTTACAATTACACCCAAAGGAAATTACATTTGTTGCAAATTATGATATTATTTCCCAAGCCCATAAACCTTATTGAAAACAAACCAAATTAAAATAACAATATTTTTGGTGATGCAAAATTGCTATTGATCGTGGATGCTCCTGCATCAGACACCCAGGGTAAGAAGTTTGTGAGCATACACTCTCAAATATGTGGACAAGAAATTCCTATCTCTTTTTTTTCTCTTTTTCTAGCATCTATCTCGAATACTTCCCATACTCCACCAACTTTGCTCTGCACTCCTCTTTCTCAACATGGAATCACTATAACTCGACCTCCTCCACCAACATGCATTTGCACTATCCTCTGCAACATCACATAAATCTTTCCCTGCATACAAATCAACACTAACAACATCCAACTGTACTATCTCTTCTACATTCACTAACTGTTCTTCTACACTCACATGCAAATCATCCTTCACAAATTCAAATGAATACAATTTTACCTCTTTCACCTGTTCCTCTATTATTACTGCTACAACATCTATCTACTCACTATCTGCTACAATCTTTTCATCTTCATGCACGCTACTCTCATCTTCATCATAAAAATAAAACATATTATGTATTACCTCTTTCTCTTTAACCTTTTCATCACCATTGTCTCTACCCCATCTTCTTCATGCTCATTCTCTACTACTACAACCTCATGAACTGCAACAACTACAACCTTCTTCTCATCCTCAACCATGTCTACTTTGTCTTCTTCAATTCTTGATGTCAAAACAATCATAGGTATACTCACTATTTCATTTTTTACAACTTCTATTGATATTGTCCTTGCTTGTCTCATTCTTCTTTGAATAATCTTTCTAATGGGCCATGCAACCTTCCTCTTCACTGATAAGTGCCAACTTTACAACTACCAAAACTCTTGAACTATTCTTTCCATATCTTTTTCCATTTCTTCCATAGCTTGCCTCAGTTCTCTTATCTCTTTCTCAACCTCTATTTGCCTCATCTTTTCCTCTTTCCTCTTCCTCTCTTTTTCTTCTTGCTTCTTCTTTTGTGAACCTCCATCCTGCAAGTACCTTCTAAAAAAATCCATCTCCTCTTCAAGCAAGTCCCTTTAACCTTTCTTCCTCTTGTCTTTCCTCACCTAGGTCTCTTCTTTTTTTCCTACCTAGTCTTTTGGCAACCAAGTTTTGTCTTCAACCTACACAAACACAAACACACAAACACCAAACTCTCTTTTTCCCAGACATTCTAAGATTTGATACCAATTGATGCAACAATGAGATACTAATCCATTCAAATATGCAGCACAACACTTCAACAAGCCTATGCAAGAAGGCTGAAAATAAAATATTACAACAAGGATATGAAGAGAAATCTACACAAAATCTTTTATTCAAATTTGAAAATGCATTACAAAATAAGAAAGCTTGTGAACTTCTGAAAATTACACATCCAACACCTGCAACAAATAAATTTCTCCACCTCTAGACTCCTTCCCCAACATCTAGGTCTCTCTTCATTTTTTTTTTCTAGCTCCAATAAAAACCCATCACTTATTCCTTACACCGCACCCTCATTTTTTGTAATTTTATAAACTAGTTTCAGGGTTTCGTGTCTCTTCTTCCCTGCTTTCCAGAACATTTTAAATTTCTTAATTTAGATAATATATGAGAAAGTTAATCTCATTTTACCGAGACTTGGTTTCATAATAACAACCCAGACATGCAACAACATGTAAAGCTTCTAGCCCCACCTCTTGGAAATCAATTCCAAGCTTCTTGGCAGCCCCACTTATGACAAAATCAGTCAAATCCCACCCAAATTACATTTACAATTACATCCAAAGAAAATTACATTTGTTGCAAATTAAAATATTATTTCCCAAGCCCATAAACCTTATTGAAAACAAACCAAATTAAAATAACAATATTTTTGGTGATACAAGATTGCCATTGACCATGGATGCTCTTGCATCAAAGATCCTCTTAGAGAAAAAGGAAAACAAAAAATTGACAAAATAATTACACAAGACTATTATGAATATGATGAGATAATTGGCACAATAGATGTGGATAAGGAAAAGTTTCATAATTCACCTCATCCATGGAGAGATGGTATCTATGCTGAGGTCCCTCCCTCATCATCCTTAAAAGGATCGAGAGTTTTTCATCAACAACAAAACATTCCACCAAGACCAATGAAATTTTAACATGGTGCTTCCTCCTCTAATGTGCAAAACCCTATGGAAAAATATGATAATGCCTTTGAAGAAATAAGTAGTAAAACAAGAAGGAATAGACAACCAAAAGAAAGGAGGAGGAGAAGACAAGATTTTGCCTAGCAACTTGCCGCTCAACAAGAAAAAATTCAACCTAACATTGAATCAAACATAGAAAACCTCAACATTGAACAATTGAATGATAAGAACAATAGTTGGGCTATGGTACCTCACACACCCCTTTCCTCTAGCATTTGAGATTGGGAAGATGATTTGCTCAATGACAACCCTTAGTTTGGTTGCCCTTGCAGGTAAGTATTTATAACCCTTTACCTCCATGATGTGTTTCCTCCGTGATGTGTTATGTGTTGTTTAGGCCTCCTAGGATGACCCTTGATACTCTCGTAAGGTCAGGGATACGGGAAGACCACCTATGTTGTGACCCTTCTTCTATTTGTATCATCATTCTTCTATATTGCCTCTCCTCTATTTTTTATTGTTGTGTGTTGTGTCTTACTGACATAGTGTTGTGGTTGGTGACTTGGGGGCACTCTCCTATGTGACTGTCCCTAAGGCACTTGTTTCTCCTCTCTTGATTTATTATTTACCTTCCTTTAGTGTTTCTACCTAGTGGGCAGATGACGAAAAACATATTATACTGATGCAGACCTAGTGCCCCTTTGGTAAGAAACAATAGTTAGGCTATGGTACCTTACACACCCCTTTCATCTAGAATTTGAGATTAGGAAGATGATTTGCTCGATGACAACCCTTAGTTTGGTTGCCCCTGTAGGTAAGTATTTCTAACCCTTTACCTCCATGATGTGTTTCCTCCGTGATGTGTTATGTGTTGTTTAGGCCTCCTAGGATGACCTTTGATACTCTCGTAAGGTTAGGGATACTGGAAGACCGCCTATGTTGTGACCCTTCTTCTATTTGTATCATCATTCTTCTATATTGCCTCTTCTCTTATTTTTATTGTTGTGTGTTATGTCTAACTAACATAGCGTTGCGGTTGGTGACTTGGGGGCACCCTCCTATGTGACTATCCCTAAGGCACTTGTTTCTCCTCTCTTGATTTATTGTTTACCTTCCTATAGTGTTTCTGCCTAGTGGGTGGATGATGAAAAACATATTATACTGATATGGACCTAGTGTCCCTTCAGTGAGAAATCAATAAATGGACCTAGTCCATACATGATGACGGGGTTGATATATATTATCTGACGCTTGGCTAGTAGAATCACTCTGTATGATCTTGATGTTGTCTTATTGCATTTACAAAACATAATAATACTATTGCTTTGTGCACTTTGTCTATCTTGAATCTTTCTTTCCTTGGCTTTCTATGTGAATGATCATATGCATTGTTGTTTATCATGATTCTATGGATGTTAACACATTTTCTTGCAGGGAATTGTGTGTTTGTGGGAACATTAGGTGATCATAAAGTACATGTCACCTCTAGGGAGCATGGGCTTTGTGAGAGCTCATGTTCCCTTATGTTTTTTCTTCCTACCTTAATGTGCTTGATATCGATACATGATATCAACCACCTTAAGGTGGGGGCATATATAAGGTAAGCTGTCTGATTTAGATTCTAGCGAAATGTGTTTGTGAATCTTGAATCTATTGCAATCATTTAAGCCCTCTATGGAGGAGGGATATTGCACATATCCTTTTTTTCTTAAGCCTCTATGGAGGCAGGGATGGCATTATTCTCATGGAGAGTGCACATCTTGTCATTTTCTAAAAGTCCTTTGCAGAGGCCGAGAGCGGATCTGAGACTATCTTAACCCTTAATCATGTCTTCGGTGATTGTTGTAGCGAAGCCCAATCATCGGTGTGTGCCTATAATGTGCCTGAGATGGTTGCGAACCTAGCAATAGGTTTCTTCCATTGCTTGTCTGTCATGTTTTCTTTGTGTCTTCTATGTGTGTGTATGGCATGTTTGTTCCCAAGTATAGTCTTAAGGACTGGTTACGATGAGTCCCTCCTATGTTTTGGGATTTGTATGGCATGCTTGATTTATATGGCATGTTTGTTCTCAAGTGCAGTCTTAAAGACTAGTGGTGATGAGTCCCTCCTACACTTTGAGATTTGTTTTGTGTGTTTCTTTCCTCGTGTGTGCAGTCTTAAAGACTAGTGGTGATGAGTCTCTCCTGCACCATGGGTTGTGTGTTTACTTTCCTTGTACATGCATCTACATTTCATATATGAGAAAAAGAAAAGAAAATAATCATTGCATTCACTATATTCATTCTGTTTTGCGTGTCTTCAATGCTTTCTTCTCCGTGTCTTACGTGACTATAACTATCTTCTCCATGTTTTATGTGCCTGTTATTGTCTTAAACATGTTTGGTATGTCTTCACCATTCTTGGCGTGTTTGTTGACCTTACTTCAATGCATGTAGTGGCCTTGCATTTATACATACATTAAAGTGGAAGCTAAATGTAATGTTAGAAAATGTCCCTTTGGGGGATTTTCCCTCTTAAGATTCAGCACCCAGGTCCTATTATTGCATTTAGAACATCTTATGTGTTATTTCTGACTCTCGATGAGAAAACCCTTGGGTATTGAGAAAAATAGGACCTAGGAGGTGATAATTTAATGATCCCTAAATAAAAACAAGGGGGTGGACTTGGGCACTAGCACCCTAGTCCAGCCTTTTTTTGGGTCTGCCCTAAACTTTTATGTTGGTTTTGCGACCGTTATTTGGGCCCCAGTCCGACATCTAAAGTTTCAATTACAAAATTCTTAGTGGAAATCTTTGTAGTTGCATATATAAGCATGATTAGGTTTCATTTGCAAACTAGATGGAAATTAGATGAGCATTGTGATTTTGTTAAAGTGATTCAAAACATTAATTATGTTGCAGTGTAGTAATTTGTTATTATTGTGTTTGCGTTTGCAGATTTGACATCCATCTCCTCATAGCATGAAGAGCAACTTCCTTCCATGAGATCTTCACTACAACATGATATCAATTGTGTTTTCAATCATTTATCATTTGGATTTTCACCTCTATCCCACCAAGATACGCACTCTTGTCTGACAATGGTGTTTGGAAGACTTGAATGTCTCTTTAAGGCTTGATCGAGGCAAGCCTCTAAACACTAGAACCCCCTCCCACACTCCTTGTGATTGTAGGTTATAGGTGTCACATCTGGAAGAAGTGGAGTTGCAGGGAAGGTTAGAAAACATCAAGGATTCAGGATCTAAAAAGAAAATGGACATTGGAGCTTTTCTTGGACTAGGGCACTAGTCCCCGTGTCCTCCATAGTTGAATTCTTGAAAATGGAAGTTGCAGTGCAGATCAGTGTCGAAAGGAGATTAGGATTCTGCAAAGAAACTGGTACCTTGGACTTGGGTGCTAGTCCCCATGTCCCTAAATTCTCTGCCTTCCGAACTTCAAAAAATAGTGAGTTAAAAATATCTCTGTCCCTCATCTCAGTCTGAAAGGATTTGCTGTGATTCAACAATTTTCATATTATTTTGCGTATTTAGGGTTTTAAGTAAAATTGAGCATTACATTGAGATATTGTTTTACATATCCAAGATTCCTCATCTTGCCAAGTGGCTACCCAACCTGATAGGTGAATCCTCTTGCACAAATTGGAGGTTCAAGTTAGTTAATAGGCCCTTGGAATGTTTGGTGTGAGAGGAGGATCCCACATAAACCCTTAAAACCACACATCATCATCACCCCCTCTTTTTCATATTAAACAACTAGTAGGCCTTTTGCCTTTATCAGGAAATCCTCATTATACCGAACTCTTTCCCTATTGGCTAATTAACCTTTATTGAAAAATCTTTAATTTGTTGAACTCTTCAACTAGTTTGACCTTTAGTCGATTCCCTGATTCAACCATTTGCTTTATCTTCTTTGTTCCTTGACCTAGCCAATTGCCCTTATCGGTAAAAATCCAATTTGTAGAACTCTTCCACTTCTTCTCCTTTTCTATCATTTTTCCTTTTCCACTGCTCAGCCAACAAAAGTACCCTATTGGAAAATTTGCAAAAATCCAAACTTTTCACTAGTTTAGCTTTCCACTGATTCCTTGACTGAACCCTTTGTTCCCTTTTACCTTTGCCATTTTTTAGTTCTTTTGATTTTCCTTATCAACAAATATGACCTTTTGCAAACTTTTCCTTTGGGAGTCGTACTACTTTCTTTTTCCTTCCTTATCGGCTACTTCATTCTTTTCAAAACCTTGACTTTTCTCCTCCTTGGCCCCTTTATCGGCAAAGTCAGCGAGACTCAAACTCTCCCCAACTTTGCCACTTTTCTTCTTTGTCAGGGAATCCTTACTATCAGCAAACTATGAAAAGTTTGAAACTTTTAGAAAGCTAAGGACTTCTCTGACTCCTAGACGTGACCTTTGCTTTGCCTTAGAAAATCTCACTTACGTCACGACCTTCTCCTCTTTTGTCTTCTATCGGCGAATCCTCTGTTAGCTGAACCTTCCGTTGGCAAACTTGGAGGTTCGCAAACCTCCAACCTCGCTGAAAACATTTTTCCTTCATCTTCTCTATGCCTTAGAAACTTTTCTCCCACCACGCTACTCTATCTTCCTTTCTCATGTCGGTGAATCTCGCCATCGACGAACTTTCTAGTTTGTGAACTTAAAAATTTTCCAACGAAGGCCTTTAGAACATCTTTTTCTACCTTAAACAAAATATTTGCCCACCCAGTTGCTATATCGGTGAATCGACGAATTTTTGAACTAGCAAACTAGTTCGCCAGTTTGCAAATTCATCGATTTACTGAAAAAGTACCTAAGTGAGCCATTTTTTTCTAAGGAAGAAAACCAACACAAGGGTAAGGACTTTACTTAAAAAATTTTGGTATAAAACCCCTAAAAAACTATCTCAGATTGGATTTAAATGAGCAGTTTTGAAATTCAAAGGAAAAGGTGGGAAGTTACAATGGATTTTCAAGGTTTTTAGGGGCAAAAATAGGCATTTTGGGAAAAGTAATTTTAGGTCCCAACAAGGAGTTAAAAGAGAAATGCGAGAAACAAGAGATGGAAGAAGGACTTGTGGAAATGGTGAATCAAATTGATAATTTGATAGAAACATAGGAGATGAAGAATTGTATAAAAGAGTATAATAGTAATTTTTTTAATTGTCCAAATGAGGAAAAGGAAATATTTAATGAAGTGTTGTCATATTTTAGCAAAGGAAAAAATAGCCCAAAGATCCCCTTAAAATCTCATCTTTCTTCCATCAGAAATATCCAATCTAAGAAAGCTTAAATGCAGAAAAATTCCCCCTTCAAAATCCCAAAAAATTTAAGTATTTTGCCTCTATTTTTTCCTTAGAAAAATTTGGGTTTGGCAAACCTTTAGTTCATCGATCAACAAGTTCACTGATTGCCTAATTCATTGATTAAAGGAACCAACAGGCGAGTGGAATTCTCTAAGGCAAAAACGGTGAAGGCATGCCTTATTTAGAAAATTTTAAGTTCAATGGACTTAAAGTTCATTGACTGGTTAGTTTTCTGATCAGTCAGATCGCTAACTAAGGAGGGTAAGGCATCGGGAAAGGTTTCCTTTGAAGGAGTGAAAGCAAAGACAAAGGAGTTGTTCCTTTATTGGCAAAACTCAAAGATGACAAACTAATTGGTTCATTGATTGGCAAGTTCGCTGATCGCAACTTCATCGACCAAGGAAAGGAAAAGACAAAGGAAGGCCAAGTTCATGAAAGGGAAAGTTTTTTTATAAGGCAGAAAGAGACAAGCAAGGTGAAGACTAAACAAGAGAGCTTATCGAGAGATAGATGAATCGATGAAATCACCAACTCACCAATGAGTTCGTGATTCTTGGGGTTCGTTAATAAGGCAATTCTTTGATTAAGGGGCCCAAAAGGAGAAAAGAAAGAGGAAGAAGTTGCAAGAAAGATGATAGTTGGCTAAAGACTAAGGAAAGGGAAGTCGATCGCTTGGTCGATAAATTTGCAAAATAGCGAAATTACCAACAAGTTCGTGATTGTCAAATTTCATCAATAAAGCAAGGGGCCAATAAAGAATGAAGACAAAGACAAAGACAATGGTTCACCAAATGGAAACTTCACCAACTGAAGATGGAAAAGCATCAAAAAAATTGGCTAAGTTTGAGAAGGAGAGTTTTCTCTTATAAAGGGGAAAAAAGTAAGGATCAGCTAAGTGGTTAGCAGGGTAGGTTCGTGAGCAACAAAATTCATCGATAAGGTGAAAAGGGAACAAAAGGTCAACCAAAAGGGAGAAATTAGGGAATTAGCAAAATTAAAACTCACTGATCAGCTCGTGGCTTCTCAAAGTTCGCTGATAAGGCAATTTGCCAGCTAAAGGTCCAAAAGGAGAAAACAAAGAAGACTCGATGGTTCACCAAATGAAGATTCACTGACCAAAGGGGGATAAGAGAAGAAAAGATGAACAAGCCAAGAAAGAGGAGTTTGCCAAAGGGTGAATTTGCCGATAATGGAGAACATCATAGCACCAAGGGAAGAATTAAAATAAACACTTTTAAAGTGGTGTAAAAGATTGTAGGGCACAATTTCTTGAAATTGCGCTATTATTACAGTACAAATTAAATACCCGAAGGACAATGTTGCAAATTAGTCAGATTTAGGTAGTTGAAATAATTAAATTCTCTAATGTGCTAATACAAACAAGGGACAAAATGGATTTTTGGGTACCATGGAAGGATTTCAGACCTTCCCTCTTCAATGCACCTGACACCCATGTGTGTAGGCAATCTTCTTATACATTTTTTGTAGACCTAATAGAGCATGGTTGTTGTCCCTTTTTGCAAGATTTATTGACAAGGCCATGGGCCAAATTAAATGTAACGTGGACACTTGGGAAAAAAGGTTGACTGGTTTTCAATGTCGGTAGCTACACAATGGATTGAAAAGCTATATATACATGGAAAAATATGTGTTTTGGTTGTTGGCTGCAATAGATCATTTTTGGAGCCAAACAATTCTTTGCAAGTTTGAGCCTTGTGGCTTTCTCTAGAACTGGGCGGATTTGATAGACTGTGCTCTTTTTTGAGTCTCTCATGTCTCCATATCAATTCACCAATGAAGGAGAGTTTATCATTTTGTGTCTATCTCACGCCTATAATGAATACTCTTTTTTATGTTGGTTGTTTAGCCTCTATGATCAATGTAAACTAATTTTTGCCTCTCTCATTGTTCCTACAGTATGTTTATTTGATAGATGTAAGTTGTGCATTGTGGATAAAATGGTCCCTTTCATACTTTCATCTCTTTGCCTTAACCTCTGTTTGAACCTGCATGAGTTTGTGTGAGTTCCTTCAGCATTTGAGATCATTACTGTGTTATGTTAGTTGTAGTTAAACACTCTAAATCTGGTGCATCACCCCTTTCAATTTTAGTTTCTTCTTATCCCTTTGCCCTATGAGCATTAGCATTAGATTTAGCCATGATTCTCTAGACCTTAAGTCTAGAAAGAGGAACCAACCTTCTCTAGAGGTCTAATCTCATTTGCAAGGTCCCAAACCTTGAGATCAGTCCCATTGTGTCATTGGAATGCTTGAACAAGCTTCAAGCAGGGTGCAATTCTAGGTGACAATAGTTTCTGGCATGCCTAATGGGACTCTCTGCTTTGAGTAAGAGCTAAACTGAGAAGATTTGATGTTTTTCTTAGTTCACATGTAGCTGTGAAAGCATTCAACAAGAACCATGGTGACTATGCTAAACAAATATGTTGGTGAAAGTAGCCCAAGTGTTTAAATGTCCATCAAAGATTAGAGTTCGATGATGCTCTTGGTCTTTTCTAGCCTTTAGGGTTCTCAACCACCTGGCGACTCTCTTCTGCTAAGTTCATAGTCTCCAAAAGTAGACCTGTTACCCTTATATTCAAAGAGTATTTTGATGCATCACTGCTTTTCAATGCTCTAATATGTCAAGCTATTATGGAAGTCATGGCCTTTTCCCTCCATCAAGAATAGGCTTCCATACACCCATCATAACATTCACACCACTGTCATGGCTCTGCCAAGAAACAAAATCTGTGTCCTTCAATAGTGGAATCCCTCTCAACCCTTCACAATATGATGACATCCCAGTTCCATCTCTAAAGGTTATTCCCTTTTTCACTGGTGAAAAATTTACTACCCTTGTTGAGCACATCCAAGACATTGCCAATGTATGCTCTGTTCACAATGTTACCTAAAACAATGTCACGATAAGGCTCCTTGCTTCTTCCTTGAATGAAAAAACCTCTCTCATGGTATAGGGGGTTACCTTCAAATTCAATTCATGAATGGGATGAGGTAGGAGATAGAATCTGTTAGCATTTTGAAGATAACGATAATCATTTGTCCCTGATAGAGCAATTGGCCACTATTAAAATGGCTCCTTATGAATTCATGGTGGATTTTAAGTTCAGGTTTCAAAAGACTTGGTATAGAATCCCACATTTGGTGAGACCTTCCCCTAATCTTCTCTTCTTTTATTATTTGAAATCTCTGAACAATGTTATCGTTGTCATGATCCATTCTCTAGGAGGAGATGTGTTACCTGATGTGATGCAGGAGCATCCCTAATTCAAGAGAAATCTTGCATCAACCAAAAAACATTTGCATTTTACTTTGTTTGCAGTTTAGTTTGTTTCTTTTCATTTTCCAGTTCAGTTCAAGCAGTTTAGTCAAAAGTAGTTTCTGTATTTTGGTCCAGTTGCATTTCAGACCTTGTGGAGCTAGACTTAACATCTACATTCATTCATCTACATCATATCCAAAATTTAGCTCAATCCACACATCTTTACCGAAAAGATATCGCTATCAGAAGATTGACTGTTTCTCAGAATAGAGCATCCAATAATCACAGACAACCAGCTGAAGGAGAGACCTGCAGAAGCATTTCCTAATCCGTGAAGCCTAATGACACATCATTCAATGATCTTTGGTTCATGTCTGACCTTCCTCGAAGATCCATACATCATTCCATTCATTTTTCAGAGGAGTTCTATGCAATTAGGCCTGACCTATCCGTGTACACACGTTACAACTCTTCATTGGAGTTTGTAATCTTCCTTGGCCAACATGGAGGAATCTTATGATCTAGATATGATATATATTGATGTAATAGATCCTTAGGAGAATAGTGATTCACATGGTAGTATCTATTAGTTTAGATTTCTATGAGGAGCTTCAAAGCTTTATCTTATGCATGTATGTAATCAGGCCTATGAGCCCCAATTGTAAGCCCACATGTTGCCGGCCAATCTCTATTTGAATTCTATGATATACTGAATGACTGAATATGCATTTGTCCCATTTCTCTGAGTTGTTTCTCTTGTGTTTACTCTTGCTGTACAGTCCGGATAGTTCATTCTATGAACCCTCCTACCGTGACTACACCAAGTGGTATTAGAGTGAAAGTTTGAATATTTGGGAGTGGATTGAATGAAATTGGTGAGGAATTCCATAAGATCTTTCTGTAGATAGATCACCAAATTGAGGTAGGTTACTTGTGTTGCAACCAATCACTGATTGTGAGGCAGTTGTCACCTTGTAGCCTGATTGCCGAACCTGAAGTAGTTTAAACTTGATCCTAGGAAGAATGCTGCCGCGGAGGGTTATTGTTGTTGGAACAATGACTGGAAGAATGGATGAGATGATGGAGATGATGAAAAAAATGTGAATTCAATTGGATTTTGTTGAAGAAGATAGGCAAAGAGGGTTGACACTGAGAACTAATGTTGAAAGTGATGATGAAGAAGAATTTCAATATGTTGAACAAGTTGGCAAAACTCTAGGAGTTGATGAAGAAGAAGAATCAGATCAAGTGAAGATCTTACGAGCTATTTTGAAGATTGGAAAGAGATCTAAAGTTGATGTGCCAAACTATACTGGTAATTTGAACCCTGAAGAGTTGATTGACTGGATAAATGACATGGAAGAATACTTTGAATATGAAGAAGTTGAAGATCTGAAGAAGGTGAAATTTGCAAAGACAAAGTTGAAAGGACATGTTGCTATATGGTGGAAACAAGTTTAGTTGGAAAGAAATAGAAGAGGGAAAAAAAAAGATTACAAAATGGGATAGGATGGTGACAAAGTTGAAGAATCAGTTTATACCTGCTAACTATGAGTTGGAGCTATTGAAAAGTTTGCAAAACCTGAGGCAAAAGGAGAAATCTGTGAAGTACACTGAAGAATTCCATAAAATGATCATAAGGATAGGACATAGTGAAGCAAGCAAGGAGAAAGTGGCTAGATATATCAATGGACTAGATTGAACATTCAAGAAGAACTAAGCCTAGTAAGGATGACATCTTTAGAGGAAGCATAGATCAGTTTGCCCTGAAAGTTGAAGAGAAGCTGAATAAGAGGCATGATCAAAGATAGAGAGGAAGAGGAGGTAAATTTCATAGAGGTAAGACTTATTCTGGAGGAGGTAGATCACTTACAGAGTAGAGCAAACTTGGCAGCCCATTTAAGAAGGATGACAGAGATACTAATGCATACTGGAGAAATGACAAAAATTTTCATTCCAGAGGCAACTATAATTTATACTAGAATGAAGAGTATAGAAGAGAAGGAAGAGGATTAGATAAGAGAACATTTAGAGGTACTTGTTTCAAGTGTGGAGGTAAAGGACATGGAACATTTGAATTTAATCAGGGTAGTACAAGTAAGAGGACAAAAAATAGTGGAAGAGCAGCCTATGTTGAAGAAGAACCTGTTGAACTAGGTGACCCCTATTCTGTTCATAAACTGGAGAAAGGAGAATCATTGGTGATGAGGAAAGAATTATTTCAATCAGAGACAAATAAGGAACCATCGCAGAGGAAAAGTTTGTTCAAGACAAGATGTAAATCAAGAGGTAAGTGGTAAAATTGTAATTGATAGTGGTAGTTCTAATAACTTAGTTTTAGAAGAGATGGTGATTAGCTGAAGTTGGAAAGATTGAAACACCCTAATCCCTATCAGATAGCATGGATTCATGATGATCATAAGGTACTAGTGAGTGAACAATGTTTGGTGAAATTTCATATTGGATCTTGTCATGATGAAGTCTTGTGTGATATTATACCTATGGATGTATGTCATATCTTGTTGGGTAGACCTTGGTAGTTTGATAGAAAAGATATACATGATGGGAGAAAGAATACATATACTATAACATCAAATGGAAAGAGAAATACTTTGATTCCTTTGGAGGATGACCCTAAGAATGAAGTATGTGGGAATGCTAGAATTTTTTTCGTAGATGGAAGAAAATTTCTGGATTGTTTGAGATGTGAGAATATGTGTTATGCCTTGATCCCTAAGAAACCTGAATCATTGAAGAAAGAAAATGAAGAAGAACAACCGGAGGAGATAAAGGAGTTGCTGGAAGAATATGAAGACATCATATCAGATAATGTACCTGAATGATTGTCACCTATAAGGAGTATCAATCATCACATGGATCTTATACCTGGAGCAAGTTTGCCTAACAAAGAAGCACACCGGATGACACCAATAGAGAATGAAGAATTAAACAGACAGATACAAGAGTTGTAAAGGAAAGGTTTGATCAGAGAAAGATTGAGTCCTTGTGTAGAACCTGCAGTACTAGAACCTAAGAACAATGGAGAATGGAGAATGTGTACTAATTCTAGAGCAGTAAACAAGATTACAGTTAATTATAGATTTCCTTTACCTAGGATGGATGATATCATGGATTGTTTGAGTGGAGCAAGATATTTCACAAAGATAGACTTGAAGAGTGGATACCATCAGATTAGAATCAGAGAAGGAGATGAATGGAAGACTACTTTTAAAATAAATGAAGGATTGTGTGAGTGGTTAGTAATGCCTTTTGGATTGACAAATGCACCGAGTACTTTCATGAGGTTGATGAATGAAGTCTTGAAGAAATTCTTGGGTAAGTTTGTGACTGTATACTTGGATGATATTCTAATTTTCAATAAGACAAAAGAGGAACATTTGTGGCATATTAGACAAGTTTTGCAGAGGTTGAGAGAAGAGAAATTACTGATAACCATCAAGAAGTTTAGTTTCATGAAGGAAGAACTAGTATATTTGGGATTTGGATGGATCCTGAGAAAGTGATAGCAATTTTTGAATGGCCTACACAAGAAAGCATTAGAGAAGTGAGATCATTTCATGAATTGGCTAGTTTCTACCGAAAGTTCATCAGAAATTTCAATTCAGTTTGTAACCCTATGACAGAGACAATGAGAGGTGATAGAAAAGATTTTCTGTGGACATCTAGAGTAGATAAAAGTTTTGAATTGTTGAAGTAGAAGGTGACAGAGCAACCTGTTTTGGCATTACCAGATTTCAATAAGGTATTCCAAGTTGATTGTGATGCAAGTTGAAATGTAATTGGAGCAATATTAAGTCAAGAAGGTAGACATATAGCTTACTTTAGTGAGAAGTTGAATGATGCAAGGAGAAGATATTCAGTTTATGATCAAGATTTCTATGCCATAATTCAAGCCTTGAAGAAGTGGAGACATTACTTGTTGCCTAAGGAGTTTGTATTGTATACAGATCATCAAACTTTGCAATATTTGGATAGTCAAGGTAAGTTGAATCAAAGACATATGAGATGGGTAGAGTTCATGCAAAGTTATACATTTGTGTTGAAGCATAGGAGTGGAAAATCAAACAAAGTTGCTGATGCATTAAGTAGGAGAAAAAACTTGTTGACAGAGATGAGAGTTGAAGTGTTGGGTTTTGATGAGTTGAAGAACATGTATGAGGAAGACACTAATTTTGCAAAACCTTTGAAAGCATGTAAGGAACCTATTGTGACAGATAGGAGTAAGTGGTTGGACTATTTTATTTAGGAAGACATGTTGTTCAAAGGAAATTAGTTGTGCATACCTAAGAGTTCAATGAGAGATAATTTAATCAAGGAGAAACACAGTGCCAGATTGGTAGGACATTTTGGCATTGATAAGGTAGTGGCTTTGGTGAGTGAAAACTACTTTTGGCCTTAGATATATAAGGATGTTCAGAGATTTGTGCAGAGTTGTAGAGTTTGTCAAGTTGCAAAAGGGAATAGTCAGACCTTGGGAAGACATAAGCATGGATTTTGTGATGGGATTGCCTAAGACATAGAGTACATGATTTAATATTTGTAGTGGTGGATATATTTTCAAAGATGGATCATTTCATACCTTGCACGAAGACAACAGATGTAGTGCATGTAGCTGACCTATTTTTCAAGGAGATTGTGAGATTGCATGGATTACCTAAGAGCATAGTTTCAGAGAGAGACACAAAGTTTGTTGGATACTTTTGGAGGACACTTTGGAAGAAGATGAAGATAGATTTGAAGTTCAGTTCATATTTTCATCCATAGACTGATGGACATACAGAGGTAGTGAATAGGATTTTGGGAAATTTGTTAAGATATTTGGTTGGAGAGAAGATAAGTTGGGATTTGATTCTACCAAAAGCAGAGTTTGCATATAATAATTCAATGAACAGGAGCACTGGAAGAACACCTTTTGAGATTGTTACCGGAGTAAACCCTAAAGGAGTTGCAGAACTAAGAAATATTAGTGTAGAAGAAAAGAGAAGTGTGGAAGCAGAAGAATTTGCAAACCATATGAAGATAGTGCATAATCAAGTGAAGAAGCATTTGAAGAATATGAACAATAAGTACAAAGAGAAGGCTGATGAGAAGAGAATACATAAGGAATTTGAAGTTGGAGATGAAGTGATGGTGTATTTGAGAAAAGAAAGATTTCCAGTTGGGACATATAACAAGTTGAAGATGAAGAAGTTTGGACCTTGTAAGATACTTAGGAAATGCATATGAAGTGGAATTACCAGAGACCTTGGGTATTTCACCTATTTTCAACATTGTAGACCTATATCAGTATCATGAAACAGAGTTCAGTGACAACATGGAAGAAGACTTGAAGAAGCAGTTACCACAACAAGCACCAAAGCAGATTGAAGACATTTTGGACAACAAAGTTGGATGCAGCACTAGAGGAAGACAATACAAAGAATATCTTCTGAAGTGGAAAGGCAGACTGGAAGAAGATTCATTATGGATTTCTTAGGCTGAGGTGGACTGTCTTGGTTCTCCCCTAGCCCCAGCAAAGTGAGGGACTCACTTTTTCAATAACCTCAGATGTCTAATGCAGGAGCATCCCTAGTTCAAGAACAATCTTGCATCAACCAAAAAACATTTGCATTTTAGTTTGTTTGTAGTTCAGTTTGTTTCTTTTCATTTTCTAGTTCAGTTCAGGCAGTTCAGTCAGAAGCAGTTTTTGTATTTTGATCTAGTTGCATTTCAAACCTTGCAGAGTTGGACTTAGTATCTACATTCATTCATCTACATCATATCCAGAATTTAGAGATCTACACATCATTACCAGAAAGATATCACTATTAGAAGATCGACTGTTCTCAGAATAGAGCATCCTGATAATCACAGACAACCAGCTGAAGGAGAGACCTATGGAAGCATTTCTCGATCTGTGAAACCTAATGACACATCATTCAATGATCTTTGGTTTGTCAATAACCTTCCCTGAAGATCCACACATCATTCCATTCATTTTCCAGAGGAGTTCTATGTAATTAGGCCTGACCTATCCATGTACACACATTACAGCTCTTCATTGGAGTTTGTAATCTTCCTTGGCCAACGCGGAGGAATCTTATGATCTGGATATGATATATATTGATGTAATAGATCCTTAGGAGAGAAGTGATTCATATGGTAGTATGTGTTAGTTTAGATTTCTATGATGAGCTTCAAAGCTTTATCTTGTGCATGTATGTAATCAGGCCTGTGAGCCCCAATTGTAAGCTCGCATGTTGCCGGCCGATCTCTATTTGAATTCTATGATATACTGAATGATTGAATGTACATTTGTCCTATTTATCTAAGTTGTTTCCATTGTGTTTACTCTTGTTGCACGGTCCATGATGCCTATGAGGTAGCTATTAGGATAGATAATTGTTTGATTGTAGCTGTAAAGATTGCTCCCATGCCTCCAATGCCATTATTTCTAGAGGCCCCAATCCTTGAACCAATTATGGCACCAATTCCTACAGCTAATGTGCCATACCAAGCTCTCAATCAACCCTATCATCCTAGTGGGCAACCTTGTCAGGGGAACAGTCAAAGACAAAATCAACTGAGCTATGTTAGGCCTAATGAGCCTAGTTATTAGCCTATTTTATTATAGTTTTATGCAAGTTGAAAGACATTTCTAGACATTATTTTAAACATATTTCTATATTATGTTGTCCCTTATGATCATTATGCAAACATGAACCTAGTCATTAAGTATATGGAAATATGATTATAATATGATGAAAATTGTATTTTATGCATGGGAATGTATGGATTCTAGAGAATTTTTGTGTTGATTATGGTTGTTAGTATTTTGTACATGTTTTTGGACTAACTCCTATAGCTAGAGAAGAAGGACTGTAAACTGCAGCAACTATAAGGTGCAGTCCATAGCCACAACATTTCTAGGCAGCAAAGCAGGGAAGGTTCACGACTCAACTAAGTGTAGAAACCACAGCATGAAGACACTTGATGGAGATAATCACACATTGTGATGGTAATCAATAAAGATGATTGAAAGATTTAAGGATTCTATTTCAACTAGAAGACCAACGGGACTGATTCAACCAGTCCACGTTCCCCTATTTCAGCAAGGAGTTCCAATTTTTTTAGGACTCTTCTTTCCTTCTTTTTTAGTTATTGTTGTTAGCATTCATCACACTCTAGTTTGTGTGGAGTGGTGTTTTATGATTTTAGTTAAGAGACCTATTTCAATAAACTCCCTCATGCATATATGTATGGCTCGATGGTTGAGGTAAAAGTAGTTAGTTAAGTTTCAGTTTGAAATAGTTTTTGTTCTATTGTAGATATAGCTATCTGAATCTTTTCCAGATTTATGTAGACAATTTTATTATTATGATTATGAGTTTATGAATACTACAGTTCAATAAGAATTTATGTGATTTGAGAAGACTGTGTAATGAATGAATTAGATTGTGTTAATCTAGAGAACTAGATTTGAAAGCAGTAAGGTAGTCACCTGAGCAAGGGCCACTTGGGATAGCTATCCTTCACTTTATTTCTTACATGTTATTATTGATGTATGTTACATCCCCATTTTACAATTAGACTAAATCATTAACTTAGTATGATAATCAGGAGGATTAGACAAAGTTAATTGATTTGATATTGTGGAAATATCTGATTTAACTCTTGATTATGATATAGTTACTGATGATAATTTGTTTTGTGAATTAATTAAATTATATTATGAGACATGATAATGATACACTGATCATGATCTTGTGGTCCTAAGTGTGAATAGAAAAATGAACGTCCTTTGAAGAAGGAAGGAGAGTATCATCTTGGAGGAATGGTTAGATGTTGGGAAAGTAAAAGGTTGATTAGCCATCTGAGTATCGATTTCTTATGTCATTCTATAACCCCTTCATAATTGACACATGTCATGTCTTTTTCTTAGTTTTCATGTCCTCTATAAGTTGTTATGTCATTGATGCCATCTAGACTAGTTGCGAAGACTAGACGGTGTTCTTGGAGCATCATCTCAAGTCGAAGGACAATCATGTAGAAAGACAAGGAAGTCGCTCACAATCCTATGTCCCCAAAGACATTGTTTCTTAGTCTTTCGACTAAGGATGATAGTTGATTTCGGAGGAGAATTACTCGACCCCAACAATCAACAATCTAGATGTGATTCTTTTTGTACTTTTTATTATACAATGTTAATCCTTAAGTAAGGATGAAAACCTTATTATAGGTTGAATTGTAATAATAATATTTTTATTATCTCTCTTATCATAATATTTGATTTCAATCAATTGCTATTAACTTGCTATGGTCGGACTTGAGAAGTGATGGAGAGATTTAAGCTCATCCATTTCTAGCATGATGCCTTAATTAAGCCATCTTTTGTGGGAAAGGTAGTTACTTTTCAAGATGGCATGCCAAGGGTTGGTCGGGTTTATTGAGCTAAGATTATCATAGTCTATCTATCCTTTTTTTTGGGGGGGGGAAATAGTAGACTTGGGCAGAGAGAGTTCGTGGGGTTGGTTTTTTATGACCAAGTTGGTGAAAGCTACAGAGATAGCACAAGTAGATTATAGGCTGTGTAGCTCATGGGAGACTTGGACTAGAATGACATTTCCATTGAAATCATTATCTAGGTAATATGATGGATGAAATCCTATTGCTTTCGATATATATATATAGAGAGAGAGAGAGCCTTGACATGTTTAAATTAGAAATATGATGAAGTTATTTGTCATAACTTAGAGGCATGAGGCCAGTGAGGCCGTGCCATTACTTATGTAAATATTTTTTTAGTCACGGATCGAGGCTGTTACAACTGAGCTATTATTGTTTCTAAGTTTTATTTCATGCAATGGCTCCAGGCCTTAAGGCTGAGCATACCAAGTTATCTTTATGTTAAGAACAAGCTCAAAGCCCTAAAGGCTAAGCTACTAATACAAGTAAACCATCGTATGTATGAACCATGGCTATTAAGCCGAGTTTTGAACTTATTGAAATCTTTTAAGATTACTATAGGCCGTAAAGCTGAACAATGAAACATTGAAAACTTATTTTGGAGATTGCACTCCAGGCCATGTGGCCAAGGCAATAAAGTATTATAATGTTACCAGTGGCTAAGCTCGAGGCTTAAAAGCTAAGCAGTGACTACACCATGTATTGTTTGTGATTCTTTCTCAAGGCTGCAAGGCCAAGTCTTTTAGAGATGAAATCCTCTCTATGTATGAGCTAAGGTCTTACAACCCAGCTATAATTCTTTTTACATCATTTACTTTTTTTAAAAACTAGTTCTCAAAGCTATATCAGTTGAGCTTGTTATCAAATAATGATAAACTCACGTCATATAATGACATAAATAAGGTATAAGAACTCTTGAATGGAGTAGGGAATAACTCCAAAATGATTGTAGTCATAAGTGAATAATACAGTAACATGACCGTGGTCTCAGCTGTGAAGGCATTAACATCCTAAATATAGTTACCTAACTATGATGACAGCTGGGGAGGCATTTGAATGACAGTGTCTTTACAACACCAATACTGATACTAAGTTGGGCTTCTAGGACATCTAATTATGAAGCACTTTTAGGGTTACTTAAACTGTTAAAGATTATATATTTATACCCTTGTATATGGAGGTCATGAGACCATTTGAGAACATGGTCTCATCACGAAACCATTGGAATGTATTTATAAAACAATACTATATTATTCATCATGAGTCTGAATTTAAGACTTGTAGTTAAATGTTATGAGTTATAATTACTTTACTTCTACTCTAGTAAGGCATGGTATGCCTTGAGTACATGTAATTGACTTCATCATGTGTGATGACTTGCTATCAAAAATGTAATCCATGGGAGACCAAGGTGGTCAAAATGGTCAAATTTGATATGGAATGAAAACAAATAAGGTGACGAGGAGTCACTAGTTCCTCATTACGAGGATAACCTATTTAATTGTAACTATTCTATGATGGGAGTCGAATGTCCAAGTATGGGCAATGAATTGAATGGATCCCACTCATACTAGACCTAAAGAACAAGGTCATTAAGAACTTACTGTAGGACATGACAACTTATAAATCAAGTTAGGGTGGTGGACATATGATGACATTCATTGTGCAATGTGTATGTATGTAAAACTTTGGCCAAAGTAATGCACCCATCTCTACATGCACTGTTGGTCCACAGTGTTCCAGATGGGCTAGTGTCTCCAGTAGTTTCATGCAAGTTAGAGTGGATCTATAGTTTGTGATCATGAGACATTAGGAAGGACACAACACTAGATACTAAGATGGCTATCCAAATGGTTTCTAATGTCTAACCTTTCCGTGAAGGGTAGGGCCTCTTCCAATTAGGAAGTTGAGCAAGGATCCATAGGTCCGTGGTTAGAGGAAAAGCACCAGAATGATGCTCTCCTTCCCAAGCATGAGACAAGCCAAGGCTTATGAAGATAGATGTCATTGGTTCTAGATACATTGTTTGCATTTTATGACCACTTGGTCTATTGTAATGTATATATTGATTTATGATGCCTTGAGCACATATTTTATTTGATTAGTGATGGTTACTTAGTAAAGATTGTAAATGATTACTAGAATGTAAGCTTTGTTATATCTTGATTAGATTAACATGTTTAAATGATGAAAATATTATGTTTCTTTGGCAAAAAAAAAATTAGCTCATTCATTTTGTTAACTATTCACTTGATTATGATACATGTATAATGTTTAATCTTGAGCATTATGGATAGTGATGTTACATATGGTATCAGAGTTACCAAGTTCAACACATGGACCTAATGAGCTCACTACTTGATGATTAATGTATCCAACATTAAGTATGCTAATGATTGAATGTTCTATGCCAGAATGGTAAAAATTAGAACCAAACCTCGCAAGAAGGTAACAGAACATGGACACTACCTATGCCAACAAAAGATATTGAAGGAATGAGCCTCCATGGAAGAGAAACTTGAATAGACTGGATGCTTGGTAGGTGCATGATTATCTGATGAGGAAACTTTCACTGCTGCTATGAAACACATCAAGCAAGAGTTAAGGAAAGATGAATGGATGGCTGCCCCTAACTCTACGAGAGCATCAGTGACACCCTCTGCCCCTAAAGCACCAGCTAAGGGAAATATCCCTAAGGACTATAATGTACTTAAGGAGGATGTAAAGGAATACTAGTGTGTATCCTCACCTCCTAAGACTAAAAAGAAAACATGATAATGGGAAGTTATCCCAAATTGTAAATGACTTGCAGAAGCAAGGTGTAAATACAATTTTGTAATTTTGTGGATTATATGTAATCCAATGGAAACTGTAATGCAATGGCAATTTTTGACAATCTTTCCTTTCTTGTTAAATATTACATGAATGTGAATAGATTTGTAAATGAATAAATTGTATAGCATGGAAAACTAATCTGTGATTAATCTGCAAACTTCATAAAGAAGTAGATTGTAGTAAGGGTTCAAGTTAGAACCAGAATGGAGGATAGTTGAGATGAAGGAGCACCTTCAGGGAAATCTAAGTCTAAATTATACCAAATCTTGACTTTGTTGAAAGAAACAAGGGTGAGGGTGGAAACTCTCGAACACAAAGTGGGAGGCCAATTAGAAGACATGCAAGATGATTATGATGGGGGTGATGGTGAGGAATGCCATAATAACACCACCCAAAGATAGCACAGAGAAAATAACTTTGCAACTAGATAGGATGGGGATAAGAGGAGGCTTATGGCTATGGAATTATCCCATGACATGAAAAAGGTCATGCCACCTAAATTTGATGGATCCATAAGCAGAGATGCCATGGAGGTATGGCTTATGGAAATGGAGAAGTATTTTGAAATCAAAAATTATAATGAGGTTACCAAAGCCATGTGGGGAGCATTTTAGCTAGTGGGTGAGGCATCCACTTGGTGGATGAACAAAAAGATGGAACTAGTTTTGAGGTCTACAAGCCTCACTTGGGACAGGTTCGTAGAACTTTTTAGGCAAAGATGGTTGCCTCAACTATTCTATGATCAGAAACTTATAGACTTTGAAAACATCAAACAGGCTGATATGACAGTAAATGAGTATTGGGAAAAATTCACCTAACTATTGAAGTATGTGCCACAATATCAACAAGATGAGAAATTCCATGTCTGGAAGTTTATAATGGGGTTGAATGCCCAAATTGGGGTTGAGGTTAATGATCACGGCCCTACTACTATGGAATCAGTCTATGAGAAGGCCATTAGACAAGAATAGAACCTAAAGGCTATGTCATCCTATAGAGAAAGAAACAGAAAGAAATATAATTGGTTTCAATCTTCTCAGTCCTCAAGGAAAAAGGGAAAGAAATAGGTAAATACTAAGAAACAAGAAAAAGGGGCCAAAAATAAATAAAATGAGTCCAAGGGAGAGAAGAAAGGGAATAACCACTCCAGAAAGAATGGAAACAATTCTGGAAATCCTCAGGAGAGGTGAGGGCCAATTGGAGGATGCTACACTTGTGGCAGAGATCACTTCACCAATTAGTGTCCCAACAAATCATAGGGAGTGCAACGAAGAGGGAATCCTCTACCCTCCCAACAAGTGGCATTTTAGCAACATATCCATGTGGCCTTGGACAACTGACAATCCAAGTACCAAATAACTCCCATAAAGACAACATACTTTGTTTGGAGTTCCAATTTCGGTTTTAATTGATACAGGTACTACGAAATGTTTTATTTCTCCTAAAATTGTAAATAAGATACCTAGAAAAACAAGATTTATGGCAAATACTTGGTCTGTAGAGTATGCAAATCACACCAAGGTTCAAGTAGAGCAATGTCTTTTTGAAGCTCGGGTTGAACTTCCAAACTTTTCCACAAAAGTAAATCTATATGTAGTCCCACTTGATTCATATGATGTTATCCTAGGGATAAATTGCCTATGGAGACATCGAGAAAAAGTTGATTGTTATACCAAGACAGTAGAATGTTTGGATGATTTAGGAAACCAAGTCTTTCTCCAAGGGAAACCTAGGGAAATTAAACTAAGGCAAATTTCCTCCTTACAAATGAAAAGGGCACAGAGAAAAGGATGCCAACTTTTTGCTGTCAAGATGGACAAGATAGATGAAACAAAGGAAATCTACTTCCAAGATGACTTGATGTTTTATGAATACCAAAAACTTAAGGAAGTAGGGATAAAGGAGTCCATAGGTCAGGAAAGATCAGATATGGACAAGTATCCCTTCCTTAGAGATTTTGAGAATGTTTTTCTAGATGAACTACCAAGGTTACCCCCTTAGAGAGCCTTTGATTTTGCCATTGATATTATTTCAAGGTCAGAACCCATTTCTAAAGTCCCCTACAGGATGACCACAACATAACTTATGGAGTTAAAGGCTCAACTACAAGAGTTGCTAGATAAAGGGTCAATTAGACCCAGTGTGTCGCCATGGGGAGCGCCTATCATTTTTTTGAAAAAGAAAGATAGGACTTTGTGGTTGTGCATAGATTACTGCATGTTAAACAAAGAAATCATTAAGAACAAATATCCTCTACCTTGCATCGATGATCTTTTTGATTAGATGAGGGGTGCAATAGTATTTTCCAAGATTGATCTTCGATCTGGATATCACCAATTGAGGTTGAAGAATGAAGACATCCATAAGATAGCCTTTAGAACCAGATATGGACATTATGAATTCACAATCGTACCATTTGGGTTGACAAATGCGCCAGTGGCATTTATGAATCTTATGAATAGTGTGTTTAGAGAATATCTAGACAAGTTTGTCTTGGTATTTCTAGATGACATTTTGATCTATTCTAAGAATGAAGAAGAGCATATGCAGCATTTGAAAATTGTTCTTCAAAGATGAAGAGAGCATAATTTATATGGCAAGCTCTCTAAGTGTACTTTCTTTCAGAAAGAAGTACAGTATTTGGGTCATATAATTTCAACTAAGGGAATAACTGTGGACCTAGCTAAGATTAAGGCTATTTTGAATGGCCAAAACCAAGAAATATTCATGAGGTCCAAAGTTTCATGGGCCTTGCTGGTTATTATAGAAATTTTGTGAAAAACTTCTCTAAAATTGTACATCCTATAAATTCCTTGCAAAGAAAGGGCAAGAAGTTTGAATGGTCAGAAAAGTGCCAAGAGGCTTTTGACCTATTGAAGGAAAAATTGACTTCAACCCCTGATATTGAAAGTAATTGATCTGGAAGGTCAATTTGTAGTCACTAATGATGCCTCAGGTGAAGGCTTAAGTGGTGTACTAGTCTAGGATGGACATGTCATTGCGTATGAATCATGCAAACTGAAAAACTATGAACAAAACTATGTCCCACATGATTTAGAATTGGTAGCCGTCATTCATGCACTTCAAATGTGGAGACACTACCTACTTGGAAAACCATTTGAGTTGAAAATAGATCACCAGTGACTTAAATATTTGTTCACTCAACCCCGTCTTAATGCTCGTCAAAGAAGATGGTTAGAATTTATCTTGGATTATGATTTCAAGATCAATTATATTTAGGGAAAAGAAAATTGAGTGGCAGATGCTTTAAGTAGGAGAAGGCATATCTCGTCTATGATCTCTATACATTCTAATTTTAGAAATCAAGTGTTACAAAAATCTAAGGGAGATGAGTTTTATGAGTAGGTAAAATAGGCCCTTAAGAAGAATCCACATAATCTGAAATATGGGGGATTCAACCTTGAACCAAATGGGTTATTAAGGTTCAAAGGAAGGATTTATGTACCTAACTCAGCAGTGTTAAGGAATATGGTTTCAAAAGAGGTTCATTTTGCACTATATTCTGGGCATCCTGAAGTAACCAAGTTACTCGCTGATGTGAAACCTTTATATTTTTGGAAAGGAATGAAGAGGGATGTTGCAAATTTTATAGCTACTTGTATTTGTTGGCAAGAGACTCTATGTGGCTTCATGATTGTTGTCATTGATGGCAAAAAAATCTATCCCACACATCCACAGAGCATAGTATGCCTATACCGGAAGTTAGATTGAAGAATGTTCTAGTCTAATAAACAAGAATAGAGCATGCAGCAAAGTTTGATAATCAGGTCTAGATCTCTCAAAGGGTATAACTCAGCAAGTTGTGGACTTGGGCAAGTTAAGAGGAGTATCATGACTACTATATTCTAGAGATTGAGCCTCTGATGATGAATCATGGAAAAGATATGAGCATCTAAGTGTTGGGTTCTAGATAGGCAGAGCAGACTGAGGAAGAACTGACCAGCAGAGTATCAGACTTCAATCTGGATGAGTAATTGATATTGATAAAGCTATTTGAGGGATCATACATGGTTGGCCGACATGATTTATGACTTCTATGTCTATGTTTTTGATACGCATCACATATTAAGCATGGAATCAGCTAACAGATCAGTATTTTGTAAATATCTTGAATATTCCGGTTGTCAACTAGAAAGATGTTGAAATCCTTGGTGTGGATATATATATACCAGATGGATTTTGGTATGAATGTGTATGAAGAAAAAGTGTGTGAAGAAAGGCAGAGATAAGTGTGGAAGTAGCAATACAAGTTCGGTATGTGACAGAACAACAACACTTAAGCAGAGGAAGAATGAAGTGCATTAGATTAGTATATTGAGCCTAACTAGAACTGAACCTTAGCATATATGGATACCTCTCATCAGTTCAAACACCTGGTTACCTTCTATAAACATTGTAGATAGTGAGTCTCTTGTAGGTAATGTGCCTCTTGTGAGCAGTGTGCTTAGGTAGTGAGCCCTAATTCGCAAGTGCCATTTGGTACTTCTTATTCTTTTAATAGAGAATACAATCTTGGGTTAGTCACCCCGTGGTTTTTTCCCTTAACAGGGTTTTCCATGTTAAAATCCTTGTGTTATGTGTGTTGATTTCATTTCTAGTCTTATGATTATATATGCTTATGTGTTTTGATGCTGCACAAATTATAAAATGAAAAATAAAGTAAAATTATCAGAGATAACTAATTCACCCCCCCTCTTAGTTATCTACCTTGTTTCCAACAATTGGTATCAGAGCTAAGTTCCTCTAAATAAAGCCTAATAGCTTGAGGAAGATCTGGGAATCTCAATGGATATGTATGGTATGAAGGAACAACTTCAGTCTACCCTAGATGATCTTGAACAATCTCACTCTGAAGTCAATAACTTGAGAGAAAGACTCAAACCACTTATGATTTCATACATGAGCTAAAAGAAAAACTGAGTATCTCTGTGAAAAAGAGAAAGGAACTACTTCAACAATTAGCAAGTCAAAGTGAAGCCAATGATACTAATGAAGAACTGAATGAGAAAAACAAGCTATGTGAAAAGCTATCGAAAGAGGTCATTATGGTAAGACATGAAATGGAATCAGGGGTTATGAGATTCACCCAAGAAATTGAAGAAAAAAGAAAAATTGAAGATAATCTAAAACAATCTCTCAAGGTGAAGTCAGAGGACTACCATAAAATGGATAGAATAATCAGGCACTTGGAATTTGATCTTGAAGAAGCTAGAGATAATCAAGAACAACTTGAGAATCAGTTAGAGACTCTTAAACAAGATCTTCAAACAGCAAATGAATACAAAGATAAATTCAAGATAAGCTTAGCTCAACTTGAAGTTCTTCTTGAAAGCATGGCTTGGGATATGAGAAAGGTGAAAGCTCTGGATCCGGTCAAAAGAACTTTGGATCAGGAAATCCAAGGAACAAGCCTAGAAGACCTCCAGTAAGGCAACCAATGCTCAAAGATATCCATCCTTCAATGGATACTACTATAGTTGCAACAACTTTGGTCATAAAGCAACTCAGTATAGAAGAAGAATGAATTAGACTAATTCATCCTTCTCCGGACAGTGTTTCAACTGTAAAAGGTATGGTCACAAATCTCATGAATGCAGAAATATGCAAATAAACAATTCATTCAATTGTAGATGCTTTGCATGCAATAGAATGGGACATATGGCTAATCAATGTAGATCAAGAGGATATCAGTCAAATATGCAAAGAAATGTTGTTTGCTGCAATTGCAATAGATCTAGTCATATTGCCAAATTCTACAGAAGTAAGAATCAGGATAAAAAGGGTCCAGTGCATCATAATCAAAATCAAGATAAAGGAAAAGGCAAAATGAATGCGGATGAAGTTCAAAGGGAGATGAACACGATTTGGGTGAGGAAGAGTATAGAAAATGTTGGGGATGGATCCACACCAGAATCTGGTGCTGGTATTCCTTCTGGATACTAAGCAAATGAGCTCTGGCTCAAGGGGAGTCAGAGAGGAAAATAAATTTCCCCCAGCCAGTCAATTGGTGCCTAAATTTGGCACATGGAATGTTGCGGATTAAAAGGTTCTCAAAGAAATATCTAAATAACCCTTAGTAAAAATATGGAAGGTCCGCAAGAAGTTTTGAAGAGTTTAATCAGCCAAGATTGATCTAGTCTGATAGCCATCCAGTAAAGTAGGATCTTCATAGACAGATCCAGTTTGACAGCCATCCGGTAAAGCAGGATCTTCATAGATAGGTCTGGTTTGATTCAAAATTGAAATATCTTGATCTATGGATTCATGGCATGATTGGAGGAAAGAAGATACATTGTCAATTATCACTGAAAATGATTCTAAGTGCATCTCAATGATTTGGAAAGATCTCTCTCAGAACAAGGCAATCAGATGACTTAAGTTGTGCATTTATTGCAAAAGGAAATTAGGGTTTACGCAGAGATAAAAGGGTTCTTTACTCATCGTTTGCACATTTGCATTTGAGAAGAAGAAAGGAAGAGCTCTGCATCAAGTTTTTACAACTTTGTCAAAGATCAACCGTAGAATCTAATTCAACCAGCAACCTATTCCGGCTCTTACTGTGAACCCTAAAAGCATAAAAAGGTATTTCCATTTCTGAATATCTCTCTCTAAATCTTTTGCAAAGATGGCTACTCCAATGGTTGTTAAGATCACTGATAGGCCGCTCCCAAAGTTTAAGAAACACCCCTACAAGTCCCTAGAAGTTGATCCCTTAGGCACTTTCTCTAGCATTCCGCATGGGGTTCTACACGTAGAAGATGTTAGGGTGTATATCCACGCTAATATTGAGGAATTTGGAGAATCTAAGCTGATGGATATCTACCATAAACAATTAATAGATGAAACTTTTGAACTCAAACCTCAATACAAGGCCCTCCAGGATAAGCATTTTGGACATTGCATCCACTTTCCATGTTTTGCAGAAGATGAATGGGTCCGGTATGTTCTTAGCAGCATACATGACAATTTCATGTGGTTGATGAAGCCCTTCAAAATAACAAAAGATGTCATTAGGGAAGTAACTGGATTACACTTATCTGGTGGGTTGCCTGCACTCAAATCTGTCAAGAACCAGACAGTAAGTGAGGCTACCAGATATAAGTTTGACAAAAGAGCCATGACAATAGAAGATATCACAAATCTAGATATCAATTTTGCCTCTATGATAATTGGTTATAAAATCTATCATTCCAACAGGGAGAATTCTGTGTCCGGAACTGTAATTTATATAGCATATCAGATGCTAAGGGAAAATGTTGATTATGACCTATGTGATCTTCTAAACCAACTATTAGAAAACTTGAAGGATAAGAAGAACTCATTCAAGTATGGTGACTTAATACTATGTCTGTTCTTCTACTATATGAATGAGCTACCCGGATCAAGTGGTTGGGTATGGCAAAATGACAGACCGGTTGCCATACAAATTAGAGACTATATGTATGGGCTTGGTGATGCCAAGGCTCAAAGTACAACACTCTGAGGATACTTTAAAAACTTCCAAAGTTTGATGCAAGCCAGAGAAAGAATTCGTCAAACAATAGTTGAAAAATATAAGGATACAATATACTTCATGGTAGACACTGATCAATGCCTAATGGAGGTAGTTGAGCCTAGAACAATTTGGATTATGCCAATGGGATATGAGGTAGATGAGAAAATCCTAGAGCTGCATGTCCAACACTTGCTGAGTCAGCCTAAGGACCCTGAGGCAGAAAGGTTTGGAACCTTTCAAGAATTAAGTGTAGAAATACATGTTGAACTGAGACAACTAGAGATGAAAAGAAAAATGAGAAGGGAAGTAGAGGAAACTGCCAAAAGATATGGCATATCAAAGGAGGCAGTTGATGCAAACAGAGAGAAAATAGAAAGAGATGAGAAAGAGAAACAAGAAGCAGAAAAAGAAAGTGTTCCGGTACAAGCCTCCTCCAGGACTCGATCCTCTAAGAGCTCTGCACCTGCCACCTCTAAGAGCTCAAGAGCATCAAAACCAGAAGCTAGGACATCCAGAAAGGGAGAAAAGAGAACACAAACAAAGGCCACAAGGTCATACATAAGCCAAAAGGATGATGAAGAAACAGAGTCTGATGAGTAAGTTAAGAAAATGAAGAAGAAGAAGAAAACATCTGGGGAATCCTCTGCCGGTAAAAACAAAGAAGAAGAGGTAGAAGAATTTGTTGAAAGGCCTACTCTCTATTGATGATATCATCAAGGTAGTCACAGTGGATGGGAACCTGCAACCAGTCACTTAATTTTATGATGAATATAGTGATACTGACAAGAAGATCTTGGAAGATGCTATAGTCAGGTACCTAAACATTTATAATAAAGCATTCATTGAAATCATTTCTCTAATTCCCAAAAGTCTAGAGAAGGTACTTGAACTAAGAAAAGAGAATGCTAACGCAAAGGATCTAGAGATCCAAGAGCAAATTGCTATTCAGCTCTATCCTTCCATTACTCCAAAATAGATGAACATGATCTTTAAGGACTGCAAGGATGAGTTCTGGAGCAAAGTAAGAATGAACAAACTTATGCTTGGAGAGACTGATCAAGTAGTAAGTGAAACAGAAGACATCCTCTAGAATGCCTTTAAAAGATTCAATCTTCCTATTATAGAGGAAATAGATGAAGAACCTTCTACCATGGATGTCGAAGGATTAAGTGCATCAAAAGAAGAATCTACTAAGAAAAATGTAGAAGAGTCAAAAGAGATAGATGAGGAGAAGTCTAAGGACTTGGATTCCTCTGTTTTGGAAGAGGAAGCCCATGAAGAAGTCAACACCGCTCCTCTAGATCCCCCTACAGACTCAGGTACTAAAGGAGAAGGAAGAGAAGAGGAGAAATTGAGTCAAGAAGAGGAGGTAAAGGGAAGAGAAGAAGAGCAAACAGAGAAGATCCCTGATGACAGTTCTGAGGTTGCCAAAGGAAAGAAGACTCAGTCTCTGGCAAGAGACACTGTAGAGGCAGTAAAGAGCTTCTTGAACAAAGAAATGATAGAAATAGATGAACCAAAATTATTTCAAGGACCATTCAATTTTGATTCCCTCTCTCCGGTCCAGACAATGAAGATAGCATCCTTTGCCCAAGCTAAAGCTAAAGAAAAGCTTCTGAAGTCTCACATGGAAGATTGTGAACTAATAGAGATTGCATCCAGAATGCTAAAGAAGATCATGCCATCCTTCCAAAAGGATCCTTTGGCCTCTCCATCTGGTAACCTTAAATCTCTGATAAACTCTGTCAACACTCATTTTGATTCCTTAGAGAAATCGGCAGAAGAAAAATTTTGGAAAGAATTTTTGGAAAAGAGATTCTATGAAGTACAGGGACTCATAGCTAATGATAGGAGAACCCTGGATATTCAAATAAAGAGCCTAGAAAATGCTCTTAAATATGGTGGAGAAATGTACAAATTTTGTCTATCCTAGTCTAAAGTGACAGAGGATATTGAAAAGAAGGTGAAAGAACAAGAAGGTAAACTGTCAAGTTTATCTCAGAATTTTGATCCTCTCACCACATCCATAATGAATCAAGAGTGCCAGGCTATTGCCATTATAAATGAAATAAAGAGGCTAGAAAAGGAGAAGAAGAATATAATAATCAGGATGAGTGAACTTAGAGGGATAATTATCCCCAAGTTAGAGGCAATGCATGAGGCCTTAACTGATGCTCATACCACAGCCCAAACCAGTGATCCAACAGACTTAAGAAGGGCAGAAGCTTATGCATTTTTGTTGAGTGGTCAGATCTCAATTTTGGACAGGATGAAGTAGAGTTGGGTAACATAATTTGTACAGTTGAAGACCACTTTTGTGGATATACTTAAGTATATGTAAGTATAACATGTATATATACTTATGCTGCTATGTATAGGTTGATTTTTGCAAATTTTGGTGTGCGGATTCTACCCTTTGCCATTGATGTCAAAGGGGGAGTGAGGAGTAGTGAAAAATGTGGAATCCAGCTAAGGGGGAGCTCTGGTAAAAGTGTACATAAGATAGAGCATCAGCCAAGGGGGAGTTTGATACGACACTTAGTCATTTTTCACTAAGTGTTGCCATCAATGCCAAAGGGGGAGATTGTTGGAAAGAGACTCTATGTGGTTTCATGATTGTTGTCATTGATGGAAACAAAGTCTATCCCACACATCCGTAGAGCATAGTATGCCTATACCGGAAGTCAGATTGAAGAATGTTCTAGTCTGGTAAATTAGAACAGAGCATGCAGCAAGGTCTGATAATCAGGTCTGGATCTCTCAAAGGGTGTAACTCAACAAGTTGCAGACTTGGGCAAGTCAAGAGGAGTATCATGACTACTATATTCCAGAGATTGAGCCTCTAGTGATGAACCAAGGAAAAGATATGAGCATCTGAGTGTTGGTTTCCAAACAGGCAGAGCAGACTGAGGAAGAACTGACCGGCAGAGTATCAGACTTCAATCCAGATGAGTAATTGATGTTGATCAAGCTATTTGAGGGATCATACATGGTTCACCAACATGATTTATGACTTCTATGTCTATGTTTTCGATACGCATCACATATTAAGCATGGAATTAGCTAACAAATCAGTGTTTTGTAAATATCTTGAATATTCCGGTTGTCGACTAGAAAGATGTTGAAATCCTTGGTGCGGACATATATATACTAGATGGATTTTAGTATGAATGTGTGTGTGAAGAAAAAGTGTGAAGAAAGGCAGAGATAAATGTGGAAGCAGCAATACAAGTCTGGTATGTGACAGAATAGTAGCACTTAAGCAGAGGAAGAATGAAGTGCATTAGAACAGTATATTGAGCCTAACCAAAACTAAACCTCAGCATATATGGATGCCTCTTGTCAGTTCAAACACCTAATTACCTTCTATAAACATTGTAGACAGTGAGTCTCTTGTAGGCAGTGTGCCTCTTGTGAGCAATGTGCTCAGGTAGTGAGCCCTAATTGGCAAGTGTCATTTTGTACTTCTTATTCTTTTAATAGAGAATACAATCTTGGGTTAGTCACCTTGTGGTTTTTTCCCTTAACATGGTTTTCCACATTAAAATCCTTGTGTTATGTGTGTTGATTTCATTTCTGCTCTGATGATTATATATGCTTATGTGTTTTGATGCTGCACAAATTATAAAAGGAAAAATAAAGTAAAATTATTAGAGATAACTGATTCACCCCCCCTCTTAGTTATCTACCTTGTTTCCAATAGTATTGAATGCCAAAGGATGAAGGTGGAACATCAAAACCTAGCAGGATTATTATACCCTCATGAAATTCCTGAGTGGAAATGGTAGATTATAAGCATGGACTTTGTGCAAGGGCTTCCTATGTCAAGGAATAGGCACAATGCTATCTTGGTTGTGGTGGACATACTCACCAAAGCAACCCATATTATACCTAAAAACTTGGCAGATGGGGCATTCATCATTTCTCAAAAATTTGTTCAAGAAATTTTCAGACTGCATGGCATTCCTGAGAAGATTATCTCAGATAGGCATGCACAAATGACATCAAAGTTTTGGCAAACCTGTTCTCTTCACTTGGTACACAGTTGAACATAAGCTCTACTTATCATCTTGAAACAGATGGTCAAATTGAAAGGGTGAACCAAGTGTTGGAGGACTTATTAAGGATGTATTGCATGGATCAGCAATACAAGTGGGAGGATTACCTTCCTCTAGTGGAATTTGCCTACAATAACTCTTATCACTCATTTATTAAGATGGCATCGTTTGAGGCATTATATGGATGAAAGTGTCAAACTCCTATAAGCTGGGATAAGCTAGAATATAGGGTTAGCCTTGGTCCAGAAATGTTGTCTGAGATGGAAGAATAAGTCCATCTGATTAAAAGGAGGCTAGCGGAAGCCAATGATAGAAAAAAGAGTTCTGCTAATGCAAAATGTATTGAAAGGCATTTCACTATAGGAGATAAAGTTCTCCTAATGGTAAAACCTCATAAAAGCTCCATTATTTTAGGAAACATGTCCAAACTGGCACCAAGATATGTGGGCCCTTTTGAAATCATAGAAGATGTCAACCAGTGGCATACAAAATTTCTCTACCACCAGCACTTGCCATGATGCATAATGTGTTTCATGTTTCATATTTGAAAAAGTTTAATTTTGCCGATAATCAAATTGCTATGCTTGATTGGAATATTCTACAGGTGAAAGAGCCATGAGTGGTGGTGATTGAGCCCATCAAGGTGGTTGAAACGTGTAAGCTACACTTACGTAACAAGGAAATAACACATTGCAACATCCAGTGGGACCAATATTCAGTGGAAAATGCCACCTGGGAAAATAATAATGACTTCTATGCTATATTTCCTCATCTTTTCTGAGACATTTGATATTATACTTTTGAAAACATTTTTATATTATGTTGGTTTATCTTAAAGACAGTTAATCATCGGGGATGATGATTCTTATGGGGGAGATATGTTACATCCCCAACTTACAATTAGACTTAATCATTAACTTAGTATGATAATCAAGAGGATTAGACAAAGTTAATTGATTTGATATTGTGGAAATATCTGATTTAACTCTTGATTATGATATAGTTACTGATGATAATTTGTTTTGTGAATTAATTAAATTATATTATAAGCCATGATAATGATACACTGATCATGATCTTGTGGTCCTAAGTGTGAATAGGAAAATGAATGTCCTTCAAAGAAGGAAGGACAGTATCATCCTGGAGGAATGGTTAGACGATGGGAAAGCAAAAGGTTGATTATCCATCCAAGTATCGATTTCTTATGTCCTTCTATAACCCCTTCATAAGTTGACACGTGTGATGTCTCTTTTCTTAGTTTTTATGTCCTTTGTAAGTTTTTATGTCATTGATGCCATCTAGACTAGTCACGAAGACCAGATAGTGTTCTTGGAGCATCATCTCAAGTCAAAGGACAATCATGTAGAGAGACAAGGAAATCTCTCCAATCCTTTGTCCTCGAGGACACTGTTTCTTCATCTTTTGACTAAGGACGATAGTCAATTTCAGAGGAGAATTACTCGACCCCGACAATCAATGATCTAGATGTGATTATTTTTGTGCTTTTTATTATACAATGTCATTCCTTAAATAAGGATGAAAACCGTATTATAGGTTGAATTGTAATAATAATATTGTTATTATCTCTCTTATCATAATATTCAATTTCAATTGAATGCTATTAACTTGTTGTGGTCAGCCTTGAGAAGTGATGGAGAGCTTTAAGATCATCCATTGCTAGCACGATGCCTTAATTAAGCCACCTTTTGTGGGAACCAACCCAGTGGGAAAGGTAGTTACCTTTCACAATGGCATGCCAAGGGTTGGCTGGGGTTATCGAGAGATGAGATTTTCGTATTATGTCTATCCTTTTTTTTTGTTGGGGAAATAGTAGACTTGGGTAGAGAGAGTTCATGGGGTTAGTTTTTTATGAGTAAGGTGGTGAAAGCTACAGATATAGCACAAGAAAATTAGAGGTTGTGGACTAGAATGACATTTCCATTGAAATCATTATCCAGGTAATATGATGGATGAAATCCTATTACTTTCACATATATATATATATATATATATATATATATATATATATATATATATATATATATATATATATATATATATATATATATATATATAGAGCCTTGACATGTTTAAATCAGAAATATGGTCAAGTTATTTGTCATAACTCAGAGGTAGAAGGCAAGTGAGGCCATTCTATTACTTATGTAAATCTTTTCTTAGTCACAGCTCGAGGTTGTTACAACCGAGCTATTATTGTTTCTAAGTTTTATTTCATGTGGTGGCTCCAGGCCTTGAGGCTGAGCATACCAAGTTATCTTTATGTGAAGAACAAGCTCAAAGCCCTAATGGCTAAGCTAGTAATACAAGTAAACCATCGTATGTATGAACACATTGCTATCAAACCAAGTTTTGAAATTATTGAAATCTTTTAAGATTACTGTAGGCCGTAAAGCCAAACGATGAAACATTGAAAACTTATTTTGGAGACTACACTCCAGGCCGTGTGGCTGAGGTAGTGAAGTATTATAATGTTACTGGTGGCTAAGCTTGAGGCTTAGAAGCCTAACAATGACTGCACCATTTTTTGTTTGTGATTCTTTCTCAAGGTCGCAAGCCCAAGTATTTTAGAGATGAAATCCTTTCTTTGTCTAAGCTTAGGTCTTATGACCCAACTATAATGCTTTTTACATCATTTACTTTTAAAAAAAACTAGTGCTAGATGCCATATTGGCTAAGCTTGTTATCAAAGAATGATAAACTGACGTCATATAATGACGTAGATAGGGTTTAAGAACTCTCGAATGGAGTAGGGAATAACTCCAAAATGATTGTAGTCATAAGTGAATAATACAATCACATGACTGCAGTCTCGGCTGTGAAGGCATTAACATCAATAATATAGTCACCCGACTATGATGACAACTGGGGAGGCATTTGAATGATAGTGTGTTTACAACACCAGTAATGATACCAAGTCAGGCTTGTATGAAATCTAATTATGAAGCACTTTTAGGGTTACTTAATTAAACTATTAAAGATTATATATTTATACCCTCGAATATGGAGGTGGTGAGACCATTTGAGAACATGGTCTCATCACAAAACCGTTGGAATGTATTTATAAAAGAATACTAACTTATTTGTCATGAGTTTGAATTTAAGACTTATAGTTAAATGTTATGAGTTATAATTACTTTACTTCTACTCTACTAAGGCATGGTATGCCTTGAGTACATGTAATTGACTTCATCATATGTGATGACTTGCTTTCGAAAATGTAATCCATGGGAGACCAAGGTGGTCAAAATGGTCAAACTTGATATGGAATGAAAACAAATAAGGTGACGAGGAGTCACTAGTTCCTCGTTATGAGGATAACCTATTTAATCATAACTATTCTATGATGGGAGTCAAATGTCCAAGTATGGGCAATGAATCAAATGGATCCCACTCATACTACACCTAAAGAACAAGGTCATTAAGAACTTACTGTAGGACATGACAGCTTATAAGTTGAGTTAGGGTGGTGGACATATGATGATGTTCATTGTACAATGTGTATGTATGTAAAACTTTGGCCAAAGTAATGCATCCATCTCTGCATGCATTGTCGGTCCATAGTGTTCCAGATGCCCTAGTGTCTCGAGTAGTGTCATACAAGTTAGAGTGGATCTATAGTGTGTGGCCGTGAGACATTAGGAAGGAAACAACACCAAATACTTAGATGGCTATCCAAATAGTTTTTAATGTCTAAAAGTAACCTTTCCATGAAGGGTAGGGCCCAATGATAACTTTAAGAAACCACCCCTAAAAAAAGATGTAAAATCTTGGCGAATCTTTCATTTTTTTGGAAAAAAATATTAATTTATATTGGCAAATCTTTCCTTTTAAAAAAAAAACAAATTAATTTTATTGGCAAATTTTTTTTAATCACTAGAAATTTGTAGAAAATCCTGGTGAATCTTGATGAAAAATAGGTAAATGCATTAATTACCATGGTGAATCCTTTTAAAAAAATTTAAATTCCCATGGAAAATTAAGGGCCTGAGGGTGGCAGTGATTGACTAGTTTAAGGTGTAGTGCTCGTGTCTATAATTCCTTACTATTTTAAATCAAACATTGAATATTTTAAATTGGCCCTAAATTCTTTTTTACCACCATTGATTTTATCTATAATCTAATGGTTTGGTTCTATTCCATGGACCAAAATGTACCCATGGAGCTCTAATGCCCATGGGGCCTAAAATTGCATTTGGGTCATTGAGATCAATGGTCCAAATGCAATTTCGAGTCCCATGGGCATTGGAGCTCCATGGGTACATTTTGGCTCATAGAATTTAACTCTATCCATTAGATTATAAATTAAGATCAACAACACAAATACAATTTCAGGATCAATGGGAATTGGAGCTCCCTAGGTACATTTTAACCCATGGAATACAACCCCAGCCATTAGATTATAAATAAAACCAATAGTGGTGATTAAAAATTGGTGATATAGCCCTAAAGTAAACAATAATTATATAATATTATTGACAAATTAATTTCATTTTCTACTATAACATAAATTTAAGAGAATCTGATCTAATTAGGTATCGAATATTGTGGCAAATTTTTGCGTTTAAAAGTTTAATAAAATAAATGTTCTAGTGATTTAACCAGGACTAAAATAAAATTTTGTAAAAATGTGGCGATTCGGGTAACCTTCTATCTTGTACTAATAGCCAAAATTTGAATCCCCAATTTTAACTATTAGCCAATTAGTGAATATTAGCCACTAAAAAAATCACTAGTAGGGCCTCTTCCAGTAAGGAAGTTGAGTGGGGGACCATAGGTCAGTGGTTGGAGGAAAAGCACCAGGATGATGCACTTCTTCCCAAGCATGATACAAGCTGAGGCTTATGAAGAAAAATGTCATTGGTTCTAGATACAGTGTTTGCATTTTATGACCAGTTGATCTATTGTAATGTATATATTAATTTATGATGCCTTGAGCACACATTGTATTTGATTAGTGATGGTTACTCACTAAAGATTGTAAATGATTACTAGAATGTAAGCTTTGTTATATCTTGATTAGATTAACATGCTTAAATGATGAAAAGATTATGTTTCTTTGGTAAAAAAATTAGCTCATTCATTTTGTTAACTATTCAATTGATTATGATACATGTTTAATGTTTAATCTTGAGCACTATGGATAGTGATGTTACAATGTAGAAGTTATTTCATGAATACAAGATCGAGTAGATTCTTAAGTTGTTTTAGTTCATTTGTCTTGTGATACTCTAGAGCATAGGATAAGTTATCAATTCCAATCTAATTCTTAGAATTCATTTCTTAACAGTCATTATTACAAACTTACATTGCAAGTACCCATAACAACAGTAGCAACATTAATTTCTTTTGTCATTGAGTAGTTTTGATTTATGATACTATATTGGATGAGTTAGATAGTTTGATCTTTGAAAGCACATACAGTGCCAGTGCCATCGCAAGATTACTAGCCCTGGTCAATAATTCAATGAAGGCCTTTTTAAGGGTAATAGTGGACTGTTCAGTAGGTTATTCCTTTGGATTGTGTGATTACCACCAAGTTTACTAGACATAGCAAAGACACTACATTTTTGGCACCATTACTAGGGATGGAACTATTTTCAGAGACCAGTTCCTTTTATCTCCAAGCTTTCCTAGTTTATACATTTTGCTTTCAGAAGATAGGACATTTAGGTTTCACCTAACCAAATACTAGAAAAGTTTCACTAACATTGTGTAGGATCTGTTGCTACACAAAATCATACCTATTATATGTGGAGGCAGAGAAATGCTTTGGGAAGGTTTCTTCCATCAACTCAACAAGCTACGACAGATATTGGTGACTACAGTGATCATAGTGAGGGTATTACTGAAAAAGAATCTTCCCTCTCATCAACATCTACTAACAACATAGAAAGAACCTTCCTAACCATGGCTGATGTAGTGGATGATCCACTTGAGCAAGTGACCTTTGAGTTTCCAATTACCATTTAGGAGAGGGTTACTACTCTGAAGAATATACTTCCTTCAGCATTACCAGTCTTCTATGGCTTGGTTACTGAAGACCCAAATACATTCTTGTTCGTGTTTGATGTCATGTGTAGAAGCTATGACTACACAACTGATTCTCATAGGCTCAAGCTATTTCCTACTACTTTGAAGGATGTTGCTTTGAGATAGTTTATGGGGCTAGGCAAGGATGCTATTCTAGATTGGGACACAATCAAAACAAAATTCCTGGAGAAATACCAAGATTATTGTAGAGGAATTGATAGGAAAAGGAATGGCATCTTCAGGATGACTCAAAAAGAGGATGAACCATTGGAGGATTATGTAGAAAGATTCCAGTTCTACCTAAAGAAAAACCCATAGAATAAACTCTCAGATGAATTTCTAAAGCTTGTATTTTTTAGAGGAGTCAATGATGAATACACGGATGCCCTTAATCTTATTGGGGTAGGAGATATATCTCAATTACCCTTTGAGGATGTCTATAAAGTTTGCAGAAACTACTCAAGGATTTTCACCAAGAGAACCAGGGGAGAGAGAAAATCTACCATTGGCAATACACCTAATTCAGTTTCAAGGGTGAGCAACTTATTGATCAACATGAATGAAGATATTATCAATCACCTATCTACTCAATTAGATGCTCTACACTTGAAGAAGAAGCAGGAGGAGGCTGATGCAATACTCACTAAATACTATCCCAATTGCAGACAAAGAAAAGCTAATTGTAAGTGCAGAAGGGTGGCCAGTATTACAAAAGATAAGTTAGAAAAACCACACTTTCAACCAATTAAAGGTGAAGATGGCCAGCTGTACTATGTTGCACAAAGGAAACCATGGAAACAAAGACAAGGTATACCACAAGATCCTCTAACTTTCAATGCATCATTTCCAGTAGGTAATAATAATTTCTTTGGTTGGAACCCTCAGCCTTGGCCAAATACCCAAAACCAATGGCAAAACCCTCAACAATGGCAAAACCCTCAGCAAAACTAGAATCAGTAGCAACCAAATGCATGGCCCCAACAGAATTTCAAAGGACCTAACTACAAACCTCAATGGCTAATACAACAAAACCAATGGAAATCACAATGGCAAAAGGGATAGCAATGGTAAAACCAAAATGTGAATTACTCGCAACCTTTGCTGCCTTCTTAGCCACAACAACAAGCCATTATGACAAATCCATCTGGTCCCACAACTCAACCACCAAGAGAACCACAACTACCTGCCCAACTTGCACCTAACCCCAATAACAAGTCTATTCAATAAGCATACACTAACGAGGATATTCAATACCCCACTTATGGGGTAGAGGTGAGTGATGTCCACCTTAGGTTAGGGAAAATGTTAGTTGGGCCTTCATCTCCCCAAATCACTGAGGTTGTGGATGAACAACCCATAGCAGATGCATTAGACAATTCACCTCTGGAGCCTAAATGGTGCAGGGGCACCCAAGCATAAAGACATCTTATGAGGTCAAAGTGCATTTTCGCTTATTTGTAATGTTTATACATGATTTGTAATGTCATGAAGTCTATTGGTATTAAAAAAAACTCATTTGTAAAGCTTAGAAAGCCATTTTTGGGCCAAGAGACCTAAAAGGTCCTAATATGGTCAGGGTTGATCAAAGGGTCAAAATGGCCAAGGAAAGGTTTGAGAGGTTGTAAATGATCATAATTAGTTCATTTTTTCATGTTAAGGTGGCCTACGATGGAGATTTTGTATAAAGTTGTCAACATTGAAAAATGGCAAAAGTTGTAAAGCTGTCAAGGCAAGATTAGGGGGAATGAAGAGTCATTGTGTTAAAAGAGTGTAGTTGATCAGTTAAACTGATGTGGAGGTTGATCTTGTGTATGTAGACACCTATTTAAGCATGTAAAACTCGAACCAAGATGAATAGATGTGAATTGGATTTAAAACTTGTGATTTTAAGCCCTTATTATATAGTTCTAACTGTTGTTTCTCCGGTTCCAGGCCCTGTATGGCCATGTATGACCTAGAACCTATGTAATATTAATGTGATATTGAATTAGGATGAATAATCTTCATTTTGGTTTAAGTCTCATCAAATTTGGTGTAATATTGAGGAAGATATGAGTGTTTTATGGACTGTAATTTTTAGATTTTCCCTACAACAGTCCTGTTGCAGCGTTTGGTACGGTTCTGTATGGATAGATATAGGCACAATCCATATATTTATGAAAAGAGGATTGAAGTAACTTTCAAATTCATCTAGTCTAAGGTCTGAACTTGATTCCTAGAGGAAGATATCACATGTTTTCTAAAACTGCTATGTTAACTAGGTTAACTAGGGTTTTGGTAGGAAAAATGTCATAAAACCCCATTCCACCATGGGAATCCTCTCAAACTCAGTGGAATGGAATTATAGGGAGTGATTGACATGTTGACCAAGGCTCAGGAATGACAAAGTTGTTTTGGTGTGTTTAAATTGATGCCCTAGGTGACTGTAGCAACATTTTCCTTGTTATTTTTGCATTTGAAGTGGGAAAACAAGCATAGAATGAAATTGTCTTGCATCTTGACCACAAAAACCTTGAAATACATTGTTTTTCCATCCATGTGAAGTGTCCAAGGGGTCCAAAGATTTTGGTGGTTCCATTCAAGGGTAGTTGCTTCACAAATTTGGCCTAATTGGGGCTCTAGGTCACCAGGAGGAGTTATAGGTTGAGCCATACCGTCCAAAACAACCTATACCCATTTTTGGATATGTGATAAGGAGTCTAAATGGGTATCTCTAGATTTTCCAAGTTCTACATTTGAAGGTCTATGTCAAAAGTTATTAGGAATGTTCTCCTTTTTTAGGGCTACAAGCCATTTGTTGGGTTTGTGAAGGAAGCACTAATCCTAAGTTTGACTTACCTTTGCCAACGGATGGGATGGGTTCCAATGCATGTATAAACACATTTTCCATGAAGAATTTTGAGCCCGTAACTTCTGTTCCCACTTTTGTATAAAGAACCTCAAATTTGGGTTTTTTGGTGTAGTAGAAACCTTGTCATCTTGTCCTATCTTCCTTCTATCCAAGCACCTCTACATCATAGTGGTATCAGAGAGGGAAGATCTTGAGTGTGTAGATAGACTACCAAAGGAGGTAATCAACACTAGGACCTTTCTAAAAGTTTTGGATTTTGTGTTGCTAAGTTGTTTGGTTGTAGGTGCTTGTTCCATATAGCTGCAAGGAGGTTTCTGAGGTTGTGTGTCAGCAGACAAGAGGAGGTCTATCATGACCATTCTCCAATAGAGATCAAGTTGGGTAGAAGGTGCAAGGTGAAAAGAGAGTGAGGCATCTTCTAGTATCTTCTATTGGGTGAGATGGATGGTTTGTTGTTGTTGTGGTCCATCAACAAGGAGAGATGGACATCTGACTGGAAAAGGCAATTGAAGTTGCAGCCAGTAAAGTACTCCACTAATAGGAGTGGGTGAGAAGGTGAAGATGGAAAGGTAATGCAAGGACAATCCTATGTCCTTCTAAAGATGAACTTGATGGAAATGGCAAGAGGCAGAGGTAAGGGAAAAGAATGACACCAAGGCAAGGATAAGGGAGTTTTCAGAGAGAGGATCAATCCAAGACAAAGAATTGTTGTAGGTTGTTGTTCCATTGTTTCCAAGGGACTTGGAAAGGTTTCAAGGCCGTTTGTATGGTGCAAGGGCACCCAAGCATAAAGACATCTTATGAGGTCAAAGTGCATTTTTGTTTATTTTTAATGTTCATACATGATTTGTAATGTCATGAAGTCTATTGGTATATAAAAAAAAAAACTCATTTGTAAAGCTTGGAAAGCCATTTTTGTGCCAAGAAACCTAAAAGGTCCTAATGTGGTCAAGGTTGGTCAAAGGGTCAAAATGGCCAAGGAAAGGTTTGAGAGGGTGTAAATGATCATAATTAGTCCATTTTGTCATGTTAAAGGTGGTCTAGGATGCAGATTTTGTATAAAGTTGTCAACATTGAAAAATGGCAAAAGTTGTAAAGCTGTCAAGGCAAGATTAGGGGGAATGAAGAGTCATTGTGTTAAAAGAGAGTAGTTGATCAGTTAAACTAATGTGGAGGTTGATATTGTGTATGTAGACACCTATTTAAGCATGTAAAACTCAAACCAAGATGAATAGATGTGAATTGGATTTAAAACTTATGATTTTAAGCCCTTATTCTACAGTTCTAACTATTTTTTTCTCTGGTTCCAGGCCCTGTATGGCCATGTATGGCCTAGGACCTATGTAATATTAATGTGATATTGAATTAGGATGAATAAGATTCATTTTGGTTCAAGTCTCATTGAGTTTGGTGTAATATTGAGGAAGATATGAGTGTTTTATGGATTGTAATTTTTAGATTTTCCCTACAACAGTCTTGTTGCATAATTTGGTACAGTTCTGTATAGATAGATATAGGAAGAATCCATATATTTATAGAAAGAGGATTGAAGTACCTTTCAAATGCATCTGGTTTGAGGTCTTAACTCGATTCTTAGAGGAATATATCATGTGTTTTCTAAAATTGCTCTGTTAACTACGTTAACTAGGGTTTTGGTAGGAAAAATGTCATAAAACCCCATTCCACCATGGGAATCATCTAAAAATTAGTGGAATGGAATTAGATGGATTGATTGACATGTTGACCAAGGCTCAACACTGAAAAAGTTGTTTTGGTGTGTTTAAATTGATGCCCTAGGTGACTATAGCAACATTTTCCTTGTTATTTTTGCATTTGAAGTGGGAAAACAAGCATAGAATGAAATTGTCTTTCATCCTAACCACAAAAACCCTTGAAATACATTGTTTTCCATCCTTGTGAAGTGTCCAATGGGTCCATAGAGTTTGGTGGTTCCATTCAAGGGTAGTTTCTTCACAAATTTGGCCTAATTGGGGCTCTAGGTCACCGGGAGGAGTTATAGGTTGAGCCATACCGTCCAAAACAACCTATACCCATTTTTGGATATGTGATAGGGAGTCCAAATGGGTATCTCTTGATTGTCCAAGTTCTACATTTGAAGGTTTGTTTCAAAAGTTATTAGGATTGTTCTCCTTTTTTAGGGCTACAAGCCATTTGTTGGGTTTGTGAAGAAAGTACTAATCCTAAGTTTGACCTACCTTTGCCAATGGATGGGATGGGTTCCAATGCATGTATAAACACCTTTTCCATGAAGAATTTTGAGCCCCTAACTACTATTCCCACTTTTGTATAAAGAACCTCAAATTTGGGCTTTTTGGTGTAGTAGAAACCTTGTCATCTTGTCCTATCTTCCTTCTATCCAAGCACCTCTACATCACTAAATCAAATCAGGTAAATTAGACTATCTCAAATCTAGAGCCTCCTTTCCATGAATGTCTATCCATTCCAAAACATCAAACCCAAGCAGAGACAGACCTATTGGGTCAACCTAAGAATGTCAGTATCAAGCTACCCCTTATTCGAGCTATCAAGGACATTCCCATCTATACCAAGACAATGAGAGACCTTTGTCTTAAAAAGATTGGATGAAAAAGGAAGGACCCTTAGACAGTCCATGTCCTAGGGAACCTTGTTGATATCATGCTAGGGACAGTTAACATAACTGTCCCTAAATACACAGACCCTGGTAGTCCAGTAGTGGATGGTAAGATTAATGGAACTCTCATCAAAAATAACTTGATTGACTTAGGAGCAGCCATCAATGTCACGACTAAAGAAACAATACAACTACTTCAGCTTCCTAACCTCAGGCCTACACCAACTATTTTATAGTTGGCAGATAGATCAACAGTAAAACCTGAGGGGATCATTGAAGACATAGTCATAGCATTAGACTCATGGGAGTACCCTGTAGATTTCATAGTTTTGCAACCAAAAGTCAATCTTGTAGGTTATCCACTTATCTTAGGCAGACCATGGTTAGCAATAGTGGATGCATTCATAGGTTGTAGGTCTGGAAACATGATAATATCAAATGGAACTATAACCAAGAAATTGGTCCTCTATCCACTAGCTCAACCTCATGACAATCTAGAGTAAATCATATGGCCTACCTTAGGAGAAGAAGAAGACCACTATTCCCTGCAAACTCTCATGACCTTTGAATGCATTCCCTTATTACCAACCCAAGATGAGGATGACTTAATTGATCATATTATATAGAACCATTGAGGTAGGGACCCGTAGTAACGAGATTGTCTGTCATGTCTGCAAGATCCATTGTAGAATATCATCCCTAGGCATTCCTCAAAGGAATTATCCCAACTTTTCCACTCTCTACTACCTCAAGAATGTGTTCCCAACATTAGTAGATGTGACCTCTCATCTGTACTACCAACTTCTTAAACATTGGAAATCATGCTAGGCAAAATGTTGAATATTAACAATGCCCTAACTGAGGAACAACAGACTTCCCTAAACACCATGCTACAGGCATATGCATCAACTTTTGCATGGGATTACAATGACATGAAAGGAATTGATCTAGACTTGTGCATGCATAGGATCTACATAAATGATGGTTTCAATCCAATAAGACAACCACAAAAGAGAATGAATCCTACTTTATGAGACATAGTTAAAACCGAGCTACAAAAACTCCTTGATGCTAGCTTCATTTACCCTATTTCTAACAGTGAATAGGTTTCACCTTTAGTTATTGTCCCTAAGAAAGGAGGCAAGTGGAGGGTATGTATAGACTATAGGGAACTTAACACATCCACTAGAAAATATCATTTTCCATTACCCTTCATTGACCAAGTACTTCATTCTCTAGCAGGAAAAAAGTACTTCTCCTTCTTAGATGGTTTTAGTAGCTATAATCAGATAAAAATAGCTCTAGAAGATCAAGATAAGACCACATTTACATGCACTTGGGGTACATATGCTTATTCTATCCTTCCTTTTGGGTTATGTAATGCCCCAGCCACCTTCCAAAGGGCAGTGCTAAGTATCTTTTTAGACTATGCTCATGATTCTATGGAGATCTACATGGATGATTTCACCACCTATGGAGAATCATTTGAAACAGAGCTTAGAAATCTAGAGAAGGTTGTAAAAAGATGTCAAGAACATAATCTATCATTGAGTCATGAAAAATGCTTTATGATGATGACTCAAGGGGTTGTTCTAGGACACTTCATATCAAGTGATGGCATTCAGGTATATCCCAATAAAATTGAGATAATATCTATACTTCTTATACCATAGAAACCTAAAGATGTTAGAAGCTTTCTAGGCCATGCAGGCTATTAAAGAAGATTCATTCAAGACTTCAGCAAACTTACAGCACCTTTGTTTACTCTGCTCACAAAAGATATGGAATTTGACTAGACCATAGAATGTTAGCACTCTTTTGACACACTTAAGATAGTTTTGACAAAAACATCTATCTTGAGAGGACCAAATTGGACATTGCCTTTCCACATGTACACACTGATGCTTTTGATTTTGCTATAGGAGATGTACTAGAATAGAAAGAAGATAATAAGGAGTATGCTATCTATTATATCAGCAAAAACTTACAAGGAGTAGAACTCAATTACACTGTTACAGAGGAAGAGATGTTGGTTGTTGTCTATTCTATCAACAAGTTTAGGCATTATATCATTGGTTACCAAGTCTTTATCCATACATATCATATTGCAATTAGGTACTTAATGAAAAAACATGTGGTTGGGGGTAGACTAGTCAGATGGTTTCTCTTACTACAAGAGTTTGATATAACAATAGTGGATAAGCCAGGGAAAGATAATGTGGTGGCAAACTTTCTATCTAGATTGCCTACACAAATAGAAGAAGGTGTTGTGGATGACTCTTTTCTAGATGAGCATTTGTTTGCTCTCAATATACACACACCATGGTTTGTTGATATTGCTAACTACTTGGTAGCAGGGCAGATACCATCACATTTCTCTCCTAGAGAAAGGAGACAGTTAGTGCATAAAAGCTTTCCATATTCTTGGATTGCTGGTTATTTATTCTACACTAGCCCAGATCATATTATGAGGAGATGTATAAGAGAATATGAGGTCTTTGACATCCTAAAAGCTTGTCATGATGAGCCCTGTGGGGGTCACTTTGCAGCCAAAAGGACAACATTCAAGATCTTAACAATAGGCTATTATTGGCCAACTCTTCATAAGGATGCAATCAAGTATACAAGGAGTTGTGACAAATGTCAGAGAATGGGCAAACCAACAAGGTCAGATGAGATGTCTTTGCAGCCATAGATGGCACTAGTACCATTTGACAAATGGGGGCTAGATTTTATTGGGCTAATTTTGCCATCTTCTAATAATAAGTACATTTTAGTTTGCATTGATTATTAGACAAAATGGGTTGAAGTCAAGGCCTTCCAATTTTCCAGAGATGGATATGTAGCCAAATTCTTGTATGAAGAGATCTTCACTAGGTATGGAGCACCAAGAGAAATTGTCACTGATCAAGGTCCCCAGTTCACTTCTGAACTCATTTCCACACTGGTTAAAGAATATGAAGTCGGGCATAGGAAATCAACACCTTATCACCCCCAAGCCAATGGGTAGGTGAAAGTTACAAATAGAGAAATTGAGAATATCCCGACTAAAATAGTGAACATTCACAAAAAGGACTGGGCAACTAGATTACCAGAGGCAGTTTGGGCATACAAAACCACATGGAAAAAAAAAATTGGTTTCACACCTTATGAATTAGTGTATGGTAAAACATCAGTTTTGCTAAAAAAATTTGAATATAATTCACTAAGAACTACACTAGAACTTGACATGGATATGACAGTAGCACAACAAGAAAGACTTCATATTCTCAATGGGTTAGATGAGATCAGAATGACAGCTATGCACCACACAGAGATAGTTCAAAAGTAGAGAGCCAAATGGCATAACAAGTTCATCAAGAATAAAGAATTTCATGTGGGTGACTAGGCTTTGTTATATGATTCCAAATACAAGGATCACAAGGGGAAAATGCAATCAAGGTGGCTAGGACCTTATGAAATACACCAAGTATTTTCCAATGGAGCTGTCAAACTACAAACCATAGATGAAGTTAGATTTTCACTATTGGTTAATGCCAAAGATTGAAGCTCTATACTAGGCCAGCAACAAGAGATGATTTTCTAAAGCAATGTTTTGTTCCTAGCCCTAACTCAGAAACTGCTATATTATCACCAAGCAGTAACATGGAAGCAGTCCCTACTGGTTATCAAAGTGACTCAGTAGGTGATCTACATAGCTCACCTCCTGAGGTAACTCAGGTATATTTTTTTTCCTTTCTTCACGTGCACACACAACACCGAAGCCACAATCTTCATGGAGACTGTTTCATTAAGCCATAGGGACCTTTAGAAGGCAACAAACTCCATGTTTCCACAATACACATTGGGACATGTTGAAAAAGGAACGTACAACAACTATCCATCTGCTCACATGCATCAACTATCCGTCAGCTCATTCAAATTTTGTGATATGCACTTCACTTTTCAAGTGCATGCAACCACTCTTCATCATCTCACTACATGCAAGCTTCATTAGCTGGTTCACATGTGCCAATATGTCATTTCCACCATTCCTCATAATAATGAGTCCCATCTAATCCAACTTATACTGCAGACACATTTTCCAATGTTTCGCTCACACAAAGTCCAGTTCACTTCATTAAAATAGGTACAAATATTAACTTTCCATTATTTAACACAAATATTTCAATGCTTCTATATGTGCTCCCATTTAATAATGCAAAATTATCATTATTAATCTTACATCCATATACTATAATCCTTCTCTTCACCATACAAAGCCTTGAACTGAGGTCACTTCAAGATTTTAGTTGGGGGGAGAGATAGTGTATTATGCTAAAAAAAAAGATCGTTTGCCACCATCAGTTACAAAACATAGACAATACAACCTTTTCTACCGTGCCTTCTTCTGTTTATGACCTTTTATCTATTAAATTCCTACAATTCTGAGTCAGTTTAGGTTGGTTTGAGTTGATACATACATGTATTATATAGAAAAGGAATGTATAGAGGGGTATTGAAATTGAAAGTGCAAGCAGATATAATAGAGGGTTAGTAGAAGGGTTGTGAGGAATTTGAATTTGAAATTTAATTTGGCAACATGGGAGGAGACCTTATTAGATGGGAACCTATAGTGCATGATGTAGTATTGGGAGACTAGTTAACCATGCCAATCTTTACACAAGTAGGATGGATTGACTATTTTATGAAGCTCACAGAATACAATGAAGATATGATGGGGCAATTTGCAGCCTTAATCTACCATGATGAAGACACTATCAAAGGTTTGATAGTGGATTCTTTAGAAGATGCAATTGCTGAGGTATCTAGTTTACCCAAGAATGGAGAAGAATTCCATGTCAAGGCAAATGCAATAGCTACAAGAGATTAATTTAGCAAGGCAGGGGAGCATCTAGAATCAATGTCACAAGGTACTAAAAGACTATCACTTCCATAGTTATGGGCTTCTTGTGCTATACATATTATTAAGTACCTTACTTGTGATGGTAGGTAGTCCATGTTATACACTATACATTTTAAATTGTTATCTTTGCCATAATAGAGTAGTCAATGTGCCAAATTTCCTATATAATTTCTTAAAGAGAATGGGATATAAATACCAGAGGAAGTCAAATAATTCAGCATTATCGCATGATTGTTTGGTCACTCTGTTAGTAAAGAGAAGCCTTAGGGTTCGGTATCCACAAGTGCCCTAGAAAAGGTTTTTGAAATGCAGAAATATTAATGACATTATTAATGAGCTAGTAGTCCCAGTGAATGTAGAGTCACCTACTGCATCATTGAGGGAAACCCCTATTACACCTGTTGCTTCACCTACCCACAGCATGGAAGAAACAGGGGAGCAAGATGTGCCAATTTTACCACATGTAGCACCTAACCAACCTGTAGTAGAAGAGGTAAATCAAACTCCAGTCGAAGAGGAAAATCAAACCCATCTTCTAGCAAAGCACCTAGCACCAAAACACCAAGAACCAGGAAGAAGAAGGGTGGTTCTTCTTCTAAGCCTACAAAAATGTCAAAAGAGAAACCCACACCATTAAGGCATTCACACCGCCTAAAGAAGAAAGATGTTATGAAGGGTGCTGTTGAAAAGCCTAGAGAAGAGAAAAAGGATGTTGTGGTAGTAGAAACTAACCACGAACAAGAGGCCAATGTGACTAAGAATGTACAATTCCCTATCAAAAGGAAATGGTATGTGTCTACTACCTCTGGATCTAAATTAGAGGACATTTTTGTTGCTAAGAAAACTAGGAAGAAAACCCCAAACAACCCTGATAATGAGGGTTATGAGTCCATAGGGGTGGTGATGAACAACCTTTAAGGGATGAGGAATTATTGATTGAAGAGAGGAATGTTAGAAGCAGGAAGCCTTTGAGAGAATAAAGTAGCTAGAAGAACTAGTTAAAACCTATGAGTAGAGGGACAAGGAGAGAGAAGCAAAGATACAGGAGTTGGAAGAAAAAGTTAACACTTATGATCAGGGGTCAAAACTAGATATCCTTGTAGAGCTAGCCATAGTTGTTGTAGGAAATAAGGAATTAGTGGCTAAAGAGAAAAGACTCCCTGTTGTAAAACCCCAACTTGCATATAGTTGTGTCCCTAGGATATGAGCTATGGAAAATTAGTCAAGATTTCTCTAAACAAAAAGAAGAGTGGAAGAGAGAAAAATAAGCCATGATTGCAGAACACACTCAGGCATTAGAAAGGGAATATTTTGAATTGGGAAGGATAGCAATCAGAATGGAGGAGATAGCAGACAAAGCTATTCAAATTGTTAAATGTAGACCCCCAGCTAGGATCTGTGCCTTGTTTCTGCATGAGAAATTTATGTGTTACTAGTTTAGTAAATTGATCAGTAATAAATCGGTTGCAATGAGTGGAAAAATGACCTTCCTAAAAGTTTTTGCTACCACCACACTTAAAGAGCAAGACCAGCTATGTGAGTATTACTTACATTAATTATGTTGTATCTAAGGATGTTGAATGGATCTCATTGATTTATGTTGGGGATTTACAAGTGAGAGCACTGGCCTCCTACTTCAAGAATGAGAAATTGAGAGCTGAAATCATGCAAGATTACACAGAGAGAGAAATCAATTGCCCTCCCAATAAGAAGAGAATCTGAAATCCCTAAATCAATCATTGTAGAATGGAGACAGCTCTTGGAACACAAAGGTGTTGGAAGTAAAATCATGAATTTAAGACTACATGATTATGATAGGATTCAACATTTAATAGTTGGGCTCATTCATCACTGTCATTAGTATGTACATGATAGATGAAATAGTTTGACTCCTGAGTTGCAAAAGAAAGAACCCCACTCTACTCATAACTTCATGGCTATGTTTGAAAGGGTACAAAAATACATTGACATTGCCAAGGGACAAGGACTGAGCTAGATACCACTTACTTTCAAACCCCCAATGCTTTTATATCTAGTTCCACATTGGACTAGGAAGAAGAGTGTAGAGTGTGAGAAAGTAGAGGTCTCCAGAATGAACAAGTTGGCATATAATAATGGCTTCTATTTGGAGTAGATCAAAGGAGTATGTACTATTGCAGATTTTAGGGAGATCACCTTGCATTATAACCTACAAGCTTAGTTGATTTGCTTGAGGACAAGCAAATGGATAGTTGGTGGGTGTGATGGGCCTAGTTATTAGCCTATTTTCTTATAGTTTTCTGAAAGTTCAAAGACATTTTCAGACATTATTTTAAACATATTTCTATATTATGTAATCCCTTATGGTCATTATGCAGACTTGAACCTAGTCATTAAGTATATGGAAATATGATTATAATATGATGAAAATTGTATGTTATGTGTGGGAATGTATGGATTGTAGAGACTATTTGTGTTAATTATGGTTGTTAGTATTTTGTACATGTTTTTGGACTAACTCCTACAACTAGAGAAGAAGGACTGTAACCCGCAACAACTATAAGGTGTAGCCCGCATCCACAACATTTTCAAGTAGCAGAGTAGGGAAGGTTCCAGACTCAACTAAGTGCAACAACCATGACATGAAGACACTTGATGGAGATAATCACGCATCGTGATGGTAATCAATAAAGATGATTGAAAGCTGTAAGGATTCTGTTGTAAGTAGAAGATCAATGAGACTGATTCAAAAAGTCAATGTTCCCCTATTTAAGCAAGGAGTTCCAATTTTATTAGGACTCTTCTTTCCTTCTTTTTCAATTATCGTTGTTAGCATTCATCACACTTTAGTTTATATGGAGTGGTGTTTTATGATTTCAGTTAAGAGACCTATTTCAATAAACTCCCTCATGCCTATATGTATGGCTTAGTGGTTGAGGTAAAAGTAGTTAGTTAAGTTTCAGTTTGAAATAGTTTTTGTTCTATTGTAGATATAGCTATCTGAATCTTTTCCAGATTTATGTAGACAATGTTAGTAATTTGATTATGAGTTTATGAATACTACAATTCAGTAGGATTTTATGTGATTGAGAAGATTGTGTAATGAATGAATTAGAATCAATATGATTGTGTTAATCTAGAGAACTAGATTTGAGTTAAAAGTAGTGAGGCAATCACCTAAGCAAGGGCCATTCAGGACTTCACTTTATTTCTTGCATGTTATTTTTATTATAGCATTTATTTCATGGATGCAAGACTGAGTAGATTCTTAAGTTGTTTTAGTTTATTCAACTTGTGATACTATGGAGAATAGGATAAGTTATCAATTTCAAGCTAATTCTTAGAACTCATTTCTTAACAGTCATTGTTATAGTCTTACATTGTAAGTACCCATAGCAACAATAGTAGCATAACTTTATTTTGTCATTGAGTAGTTATGATTTATGATACTGTACTGGATGAGTTAGATAGTTTGATCTTTGAAAGCACATATAGTGCCAGTGCCATCACAAGCTTACTAGCCCTGGTTGATAATTTAATGAAGGTCTTTTCAAGGGTAATAGTGGATTGTTCAGTACGTTATTCCTTTGGATTGTGTGATTACCACCAAGTTTACTAGACATATAAAAGACAAACAAGGGCCCTAAACTCCATAAAATCAGCTGCTACAAGTACATTATTCATACTTGTTCCAATTCAGAACAACCTAGCTCAGGGTTATGAGTGGTGCTCTCCATGAAGTCCATTAGCATTCCCAAAATTGTAGGCTATATGTAATCAGTAGGCTATGGGAGAACAAAGGCAAATGCAAGCTCAATGTGTGTTTTTGAATTAGCAAGAGGATGAGGATGTTGATGAGGAAGCTGAAGCAGAGATTGTTGTTGAGGTTGATGATGCCACTCTATTTCAAGAACTTTCCAGTTTCATTGAATATGAAGTGGATAGGTAGATGCAAGAGGACTTGAAGCAACATGGGGGAAGTGAGAATGGTGGCAGGTTGTTGCAAGTTGAGGCTTAAAATGACAGGGAGGTTCCAGCTCATGAAGACAACCATATAAGTAGCCCTATTCTGAAGAGTGTAGAGGACTTGGAGGAGGCTCATTTCTAGGATGAGCTTGATATTTTCTGCACAAATCTAGATAGTAAATCAACTGCTCTTATTGAGTTAGATCATGAGTAGTTTGAGCAGATTGAGGAGGCAGTCATTCCTCCAATTGATATGCAAGAGTTAAAACATTCAGACCAGCAGGAAAAGATAGATATAAAGTAGAGGCATGAGATCAACTCTATTGATTTGCATGTCATCTTAAAGGGATGCCCTATAATGCATTTGGCCTAGCTGGAAACATATGAGTAAGATTCACTACCCATCATGTTTACTTCAAAGCATGAGGATGAGCATCAACAAGGGCTAGATCAACCCATTTATCCACTACCAGATAGCTATATTTCCAATCAGTGCAAGTGGATAGTGTTGGTGTGAACAAGGTTATTACCTAATCTGTTTACCCTTGTGTGAATGATTCATATTATTTAACTATTTATTAGTTAGATAATATTCACACATCACACATAATTCACATGTTAAGTTGACTTAGTGAGTCTACTAGATGTTTCTAGTTGTGTCTAGTTATGTCTAGTTGTTGATAGTTATTAATAGTTGGCATCTTATCCTATAGTTGTCACATGTCATAGGATTAAGACACTTGTCACATGACTACAACATTTCATCTCTTATCATTGTCTTTATAAGCAAGGCATATCATGTACATTGTATCAATCTAAAAACAATCTTTTCAAAAATATTTTGCATTCACTGATAGAATATAATTATTCTCTCATTTGATCTCTCTGGTACTTTCATGAAGTCCTAGATCCTGGGTGGCTCCAATCATAGCCAACACTAACATGGTATCAAAGCACATTAATCAACTCTAACATGGTATCAGAGCTCTAGGAAGAATCACTTTGTGTTAGTCATTTTTTGAGAGATCTTGAGTGAAATTCATGGTGGATCTTGATAGTTGAGTATGCTCTTCTCTTGCATCGAATGATGAGATGGAGAATAAAAAAGACTTGATGGAAATACTAGATTTGTGAGGATTTCCTCTTTGTGGCCTTGTATTGTAGGTTCATTTTGGAGCATGTTTCCACAAATATGAGCACACCATTACATTCAGGAGGTCTGAGATAGTCAAGATCATATTTTGTTTCATCCATATCGGACACCAAAGGCCAAATCTATGAGGGTTTAAAGTTGGGAGGTGCATGCAAGATCCAACATGTACTTGATCTTTCAGAGTAGTTTGGGTCCAATTCGACCCTGCCATCGTGCTCTAGAGGCCCAAAAACACCAAGATCGACTGTTAAATCATCGAAATAGGACAAAGTTGTAGCGAAAGGAAAAAAAATTTGCCCCTCGACCGTATGAATTTGTCACAAGGAATATTCAGAGGCATATTCTAAGAATCTTCTACATCAGTAGAATTGCATTGAGTTAGTGAATCTCTTGCAAAAATCTAGGGGGTAATAACAATATCCTTTGGTTTTAATTTTAATCTGCTGGTTTAAAATCAAATTTATGTGGAATTTTTTTTTGTAATTAGTACATGCATAGTAAGGTACCTGCCTGTTTTCATAGGTACTACTCCACTCTAGTGGCGACATGTGGCTAGCTCCACTCCATACAACCCATCATTCGCAGTGTTTGAAAGCCAAATCCATTGGCGGTCTTTTATAAAACTATAGGAACCTTAAAATAGCCCATGATTATCATTAATCGTGCCCTCTGATAGTCATTAATACACCAACTGACAACTCCCAAATGCCCGGTGGTCTGCAAACATCAGTGGTGGTAAATAATATTCACTAACAGGAGAGAATAAACCACCTGTAGCTCTAGAAACCCACACCCATCGACAGTTACGCAAGACTTATTTTCACAACCACCTAGTAGGCTGTAGAGACCCCTAGCAAGCAGAAACTACTGGTGGTTCCATCAACCCTCCCACCAAATCATTCAGCCCTGCAAGAGGTTTCAACATTTGATAACTTGGTTTCTGCCATTACTGGCAGTTTCACATCTTCATAAGGTGATTTTTCCCTAGAAGTAGAAGTTTCAGGAATTAAACAATGGTTTCAGGGGTCAGAGTTGGTGGTTTCAAGCTAGTAAGAGGTTTCCCACCACTGAAAGGTAATTTCAAACTAAAATATTAGTGGTTCCCAACAATATAGGTAGTTTTCAAAAATTTGAAGGTGGTATTAGAATGTCGGGGAGGAATCTGGCATATTTCAATGAATTCATTTTTTGTGTCTACTAATGTCATGATGATATTAGCATGATGTCATAAGTCAGCAACCCCAAAGAATATTCCATCAACGCAAAAAAATATTCTATCGCCGTGTTTTGCTTACGTCAACATTTGCAGGGATGATGTCATCTTTTCCTAGCAGGTTGATGACGTCAGCATTCCAATAGGTGATGTCAGCGTCCCAAGGAATCTAGATAATATTCTAGGGAATCTCAAAGATTCTAGATTCTAGATTCTTAGATGATGAGCATATTGCAAGAAACTAGGACATGACAAGCATAAGTATTATGAGAAGAAAATTGATGTGTTGACTCACATTATTCGAAAGCACAATATCAAAATGCAATCATCATCACCTAGTACATTCTCTTCTTCAACACCATCATCATCTACATAGATAGGGATAGAAAACATTGCTAATGGGACAAACAAAGGAAAATGACAAGCAATCTTTGCTTCTACAAGTCTTCAATCAGAGAGATGGCTTCTTGATTCTAGAGCTTTTCATGATATGGCATCTTCACAAGGGATGTTCTCTTCATTTGAGTCATGTACTTTACCACCAATTTTGATGGGTACCAATACATACATGCATGCAACTGGTAAAGGGACTATTGATATTCATGCGAGCACCTTCAATAATGTGTTGTGTACCTTCCTTGTCAACCAATCTCCTTTCCATCTACCAGATTACTCATTATGGTACAAGGAAGACAGTTGAGTTCACTCCTGATTCAGTGATCATACAAGACTTGGAGAGTAGAGATATCATTGTTGTTGGGATGGATGATCATGCGTCTCTCTTATATACATTATCCCATTTTGCCCCTGATGATGTTGCAGATCCATTGATTAATATTCACACTCATGTATCTAGTGTGAATCATGTTTCTATGGAGAAGTTTGGTCACTTGAAGCTTGGTGTTCTTTCATCTACTTTGGTTCATGAGACTAGTGCTAAGCTTCTGTCTCCTCAACCTCCTACTTCTTCAGAGATTGACATTGACATGGTTTCTTCTACTTTAGTTGAATAGGATCATTCAGGTCTTTCAGACATAGATTTGTGGGATACTTTCTTGGAAGGTACATCAGACTTGTTTTGTGAGTCTCATATTATGAATTTCAAGAACACACTTAAGGGGATATCTATCCTCTTTGATTATAGTTAAAGCACAATTGTTATCCCATCTACTTCATCTTTGGAGGGTGTTCTTCATGAGTCTACCCAGAATTTTGGATTGGTCACACCTCATTACATAGTGCCATTCTTTGATTCTAACATGTGGACATTTTGGTATTTTTTAGACATTGGTCATGAGACTTCTTCCCTCATATCTCTTCTTGGAGATGGAGTTTCTTCTACATCAGCCTTTTGATTGGTTTCTTCCTAAGGGGAAAATATTGTTTACAGGTACAAGACACTTTCCAACATTTGTCTTCAGGCATTCACCATTGGCACAGGAGCTACTTCTTTGTGGGAGGGACCTATAATCTCACTCTTGCTCTCCTATGGGGGGTATTTTATTTTAAATATGTGATAGAATTTGTCCTTGAGGGGTCATGTTGAGTCCTTCCTACTATCACTTCTTTCACTTTCATTGTTTTATACATTCTCACTTTTGGAGAGGAGTTTTGTCTTATGAGGTTTTTTCCTTTTCTCCACTTGAGATTTGTTTGTACATGGGTACCTAGCTTGGCCTAGTAGCTAGGACCCATCTTCATCCATCATTGCATCTTTCTTTAGTCAGCTACTCCCTAAGTTGTAGTTAGGGGGGTGTTGGTGTGAACAAGGTTATTACCTAACCAGACCCTTGTGTGAATAATTCATATTATTTAACATTTATTAGTTAAATAATATTCACACATCACACATAATTCATAGGTTAAGTTGACTTAGTGAGTCTACTAGATGTTTCTAGTTGTGTCTAGTTGTTGATAGTTGTTGATATTTGGCATCTTATCCTATAGTTGTCATATGTCATAGGATTAAGACACTTCTCACATGACTACAACATCTTGTCTCTTATCCTTGTCTTTATAAGCAAGGCATATCATGTACATTGTAACAATCTAATAATAATCTTTTCAACAATATTTTGCATACATCGATAGAATGGAATTATTCTCTCATTTGATCTCTCTTGTACTTTCATAAAGTCCTAGATCCTAGGTGGCTCCAATCATAGCCAACTCTAACATGGTATCAGAGCACATCAATCATATCTAACATATAGGTGAATTTTTCTTTGTCCTCAGGGAAGAATTTCACCACTTTGTTATATGTCCATCCCTTCCCCACCTCCTTTTAACTGTCCACAAACATGTGAAGCATTATAGATTGTTGAGAAGGGGTAGTTATTTTGAAAAACTAGTTAATGGCTTTGTTTGAGGTCATTTCCTTGTTGTTAGTTTAGGTTTAGGATAGGTTTGTTTTGTATAGTTTTTCCTTTCATTAAGTGCTCTTGCACAAGTTGCATCCTCATTAAGAGGTTGTTTTCCTTATTTGTTTTTTGTTCTTTTGTTTTCTGGAGGCATGTTTAGTTTTATGTTGGTTTGGTCAACCCCTACTTTAGTATTGTTGTAGTGCCCCTTTTGACCCTATGCCCAATGGATTGTATAAGGCCATTGGATCCTTGTGTTTAGCAAGAAAATACCCCTACATAGTCACCAAAATGTTGTCATATTTAGCCAAGGCTGAAATAGCCCAAAGATCCCCTTAAAAATCTCAAAAAATTCAAGTATTTGGCCTCTATTTTTTGCCTTAGTTGGCAAAATTTGGGTTTGGTGAACCTTTAGTTTGGAACACTGATCAACAATTTTGTTGATTCGTTGATTCACCAACTAAAGGAACTAGCAAGCAGGTAGAACTCTAAGGTAAAAGTGGTGAAGGCATGTCTTAGTCAGCAAATTTCAAGTTCAGCGATCTTAAAGTTCACTGGCCGGCTAGTTTTACGATCAGTTGGATCATCGACTAAGGAGGGAAAGGGATCAGCAAAGGTTTCCAATGAAAGAGAAAAAGCAAAGACATAGGAGTTTTGCCTTTATTGGCAAAACTCAAAGTTGGCAAACCAATTGGTTTACTGATCAGCAAGTTCGCCGATCGATGACTTTGCCAACCAAGGAAAGGAAAAGACAAAGTAAGGCCAAGTTCACAAAAGGGAAAGTATGTTGATAAGGTAGAAAGAGACAAGCAAGCCAAATATTGAATAAAAGAGCTTATCGGGATCAAGGAATTGGTGAAATCACCAACTCACTAGTGAGTTCATGATTCCTAGGGTTTGCCGTTAAGGCGATTCACTAACTAAGGGGCCCGAAAGGAGAAATGAAAGAGGAAAAAGTTACAAGAAAGATGATAGTCATCTAAAGAGTAAGGAAAGGGAAGTCAATCACTTGGTCAGTAAGTTTGCAAAATGGTAAAGTTACCGACAAGTTCATGATTTTCAAATTTCACCGATTAAGCAAGGGGCCAACAAGGAATAAAGATAAAGGCAAAGGCAATGGTTCACCAAATGGAAACTTCACCAACTAAAGAGGGAAAAGCAACACAAGAATCAGCTAAGTTCATAAAGGAGCATTTTCTCTGATAAAGGGGAAAAAAGTAATGATCAGATAAGTGGTCAGTAGGGTAGGTTCATGAGCAAGAAAATTCACTGATAAAGCGAAAAGGTGGCAAAAGGTTGACCAAAAGGGAGAAATTAGGGAATCGAAAAAATTAAAAACTCATCGATCAGTTTGTGGCTTCTCAAGTTCATCAATAAGGCAATTTTCTGACTAAAGGCCCAAAAGGAGAAAACAAATAACACCCAATGGTTTGCCAAATAAAGATTTCACCAACCAAAGGGGGATAAGAGAATAAAAGATGAAGAAGACAAGGAAGAGCAATTTTTCGGAGGGTGAATTTGTCAATCATGGAGAAAACCATAGCACAAAGGGTATAATTAAAATAAACACTTTTAAAGTGTTGTAATAGCTTGCAGGGCACGATTTCTTGAAATCACACAATTGTTGCAGAAAAAATTAAATACCTAAAGGACAACATTGTAGATCATTTAGATTCAAGTAATACAAACAAGGGACAAAATGGATTTGCAGGTACCATGGAAGGATTTCAGACCTTCCCTCTTTAATGTGCCTAACACCCATACATGTAGGCAATCTTCTTCTGCATTTTTTTAGACCTGACAGAGCATGGTTACCGTCCCTTTTTGTAGGATTTCCTGACAGGGCCATGGGCGAAATTGAATGCAGCATGGGTGCTTGGGAAAAATAGTTGACTTATTTTCAGCACATGTAGCTACACGATGGGTTGAAAAGCTATATATAAATGGAAAAAGATGTTTTTTGGTTGTTGGCTACACTGGATCATTTTCGGAGGCAAAAATTTCTTTGTAGGTTTGGACCTTGTGGTTTTCTCTAGAACTGGGCAGATTTGATGGACTGTGCTCTTTTTTAGCCTCTCATGTCTCTATATCAGTTCACCAATGAAGGAGAGTCTATCATTTTGTGTCTATCTCACATCTATAATGGATTCTTCTTTTCTTGTAATGGCTATTTAGCCTCTATGATCAATACAAACTATTTTGTTTCCTCTCTCATTGTTCCTACATTGTGTTTATTTGATAGATGTAAGTTATGTATTGTCGATAAAATGGTCCCTTCCATACTTTCATCTCTCTGCCTTAACCTCTATTTGAACCTACATGAGTTAGTGTGAGTTTCATTCAGCATTTGAGATTATTACTATGTTATGTCAGTTGTAGTTAAACACTTTAAATCTGGTGCATCACCCCTTTCAATTTCAATTTCTTCTTATCCCTTTTCCCTATGAGCATTAGCATTAGATTTAGCCATCATTCTCTGGACCTTAAGTCCAAAATGAGGAACCAGCTTTCTCTAGAGGTCTGATCTCATTTGCAAAGTCCCACACCTTGAGATCAGTCCCATTGTGTCATTGGAAGTCTTGAACAGGCTTCAAGCAGAGTGCAATTCTAGGTGACAACATGAAATAATAGATAAAAATGACTGTTTGATAGGAATGAATGACAATATCCAAAGTGAGGTTAAAGTTGATACCCCTAATGATAAGAGCACCACTATTGTTTCCTCTTGTGATGAGGAGTACAACAACACCAAGATGTTACTTAAATCTAGGTAGAATATTGATGTTTCTCCTAATAATAATGCACAACAATTGGTATTGGATAGGATGAGAGAGAAAATTAGAGCCAAGAATGTAGAAGTGGTAGCAAAAAATTGAAACTCTTAGTATTGGAAGATAGTGCAGACCCATAAGCTAAAGATAGTATTGCATTGGATGAAAAAGAAGGTAAAAAAGAGAAGAGTACAAGAGAGGCCCCCAGATCATGCCATTCTAAAAAGAAGTCTATGTTGCAATTGAAGATTACAAAGGAAAATGTAGTGAGTAAAGAAGAAGGAAAGAAAAGGAAAGACCTAAATAGAAGTGAAAGCTCCAAAAATCCACATAAAAAAGAAAAGGGAGACTTAATGCCTAAGTGCTTTGAGTGATTATGTAGCAATAAAATAATAGATGAACCTCTTAATAATGAAATTTAATTGTGTAAGTTGGAATATAAGAGGGATGGAGTCCCCAGAGAGGAAATGTCACATACCTAAATTTTGACTATGTTTTACTTTTACTTGCAAGTAATTAGTAGTTAATTTTTGGTTAATTTAATGATTTGACATTAAGTGAAAATTTTAGGATAAATCTATGATTTCATGAGTTTGAGAATATTCATAGAATTTGGACATGTGATTATATGTCTTCATGATTATATATATGATGAATATGGTTTAACTAATGATACACTAATCCTAGTTTGGTGATTGCAAGTTGTATTCAGGAAATAAGATTTCCACCCTCTAAAAAGGAGAGAGAAAGCATCATTAGAGAGAGGTGAATAGACATATGGAAAGAACAAGTAGTTTCCATCTAAGTCTTGAGTGCACAGTTAGTGAACCCTATCAATTTCGGTAAGTCAATTTCTAATTTTTGGCCTAAGTTATGTATTGATATGACAACAGTTGATTTGATGTCGTTAATCCATTTTTAATCTATAAAATGTAGACAATAGATGACATTTTTCCTGATATAGTTATATTCTAGAAGTGAATATATATGTTTGGATAATTATCTCTTCTTTGGTAATTTTCAGTTGAGATTCTTTTATATAATGTCCTATTAGGTAATTTTCCTTATCTATTTATGCTATATTATGAGACAGAGAAGGGAAGTTCAACCCCATTCTCATATCTTGTTGATGTTTGGAAACATGTAGGGTATACGTTGTGTATGCTTCTTTATGATGTAATATATATATATATATATATGGTGTGTGGTCTTTTGATCTCCTACATACACTCAACCATTTGAGGAGAGTGGTGTGCCTTTTTTACCAAGTCATGGTAGTTTATTTATTAACCATTATCTCCATGATGAAAGCCATCGAGGGAAATCATGATGAGGTTTTAATATCAGATGATGGAATGCGGTTAGGAAGGGTGTGTTTTAGTTTGCTATCATAGAGGTTCTCATCATGCAAGAAGGAAGTTATTGTGGAAAGAGGGATTAGATTCATCATTACATAGGTTCTTTATTTCTTTTTGTATTAAGTTTACCAAGTATTGAATACTTTATTTTGATGTCGACCTCACAGAGGTATCTATTTATATAAAAAGATCAGATGTTTATAATTGTTTCCTGCTATGTATAAGTTCGGAAGATATTTCCTTACAACTGTATCCTCGATGACAACATAGAAATTTTTGTGTTCTTCTTAAAATAATAAGATCTTGAATAGATTCGTATATGATGAGCCGAAGGCTCTCTATATTGTTGTGTTTCGATATGATGTATATATTATTTACACTTTGTTTATGAGGAGCCAAAGGATTTGTATATTGATGTGTTTCAATCTGACGTATACATTATTTACACTTTGTTTATGAGGAGCCGAAGGCTCTCTATATTGTTGTGTTTCGATATGATGTATTCATTATTTACACTTTCTAGTATTTAACTTGTCATTCGAAGACTTAGAACTCTATGTTAGAAATCTTAGTAATACTTTTGGTTAGAAAAACTGATGCTATTATTATCCCAGTGTCTTGAATTTAATAGTTCATTTAATTCTATCCGTTGGCCTTAGTTTCCAAGTGCCTCGATAGTGTTAAACCCATCAGCCTTAGTTTCCAAGTGCCTTGACAACGTTATGTAAATGGAGAGTTGGGATTATTTGTTGATACATATTTTGATAGTCTCATGCTATATTATTAGAAGTGTTTTGTTATTTGTTTTGGCTGAATGTTAATATAGTCTGAGTAGGTTGAATAACAATAGACAATATAGTCTATGTAGGCCAAATGACAATTAGTTAGTATACATTGTATAGATCGATTGTCATATAGACACAATAGACTGTGTTAGGCCAAAAGCTTAATAGATTCAAAGGATAACTTACAGTTTCTAAAAGAGAACTTTTCTCAATGGTTTGTAGATTCTAAACATTAGAGGGTTATATAGAAGATCGGATAATCTAGATGTGTTTAGACTATTGACAGTAGTCTAGTTAGCTAAGTTGGACATACGAGAGTATTTCTTTTACTGAGGACAGCAAAGGAGCCTCTTTAGATTGTTATACATATTTTAGAAGTGACGAGAAGATTAGATATAAATACCCTTTTTTGTAGATTCTAAACATTATAGGGTTATATAGAAGATAGGATAATCCAGATGTGTTTTGACTAATGATAGTAGTCTAGTTAACTAAGTTGGACATGTGAGAGTATTTCTTTTACTAAGGACAAAAAATGAGCCTCTTTTGATTGTTGTTATACATCTTTTAGAAGTGACTAGAAGATTACATATATAAATATCCTTTATCTCTTAACTCATTGGAGTTGTCATTTCTTAAATGAAGAATTTGGGAAAGATTATTCCTGCCCTGAAGAGTATTAGATGTTTGAGATATCATTAGAACATTTAAACTATGATTATTTTATATTGACCCATAGGTTATTCAACTGAGTCATGTATTTCTATGATCTTCTATCATTCTTAATTTTTAACGATAATGATAATCGAGAGATGACCATTAGGTCAAAGACATCATTTCTTAGTTATCCTTTATTGGATTAATCTTATTCAATGGTTTATATATGTTTACTCTATTGTCTGTTATGACTTATTTGGGAAGATAACTTTGAGAACTATGTGAAAGGTGGAATCAATCAAATGACTAGGTAGTCAAAATTCGATGAGTGGACACCTATTATTATAATATTATTGTTATAATATTTTCTTTAAGGATATTTGCTATTGTAAAATATTGGATTGGAAAAGTTAAGAACCCTAGAGTTTGTTCAAAAGAGGTTAGGATTCTTTAATTCCTAAGTCATTGTTGATATTGTATAGTAGAGTGTTCTTTGGTCGACAGATGTTGGAGTTGAGAATCATAGATCTTGATAAAATTAAATGACTAAGAATCACTTTGTTATATTGGATATATGTCTATCAGGTGTAGATTACGTCAATAAAAGAATAATGATAGAAAGTCATAGATCTTAATAAATTGCGGATATGCAATAAGGTACTCTTGAAGAAAAGATAAAGATAGTATAGATGAGGAATATTTCTAAGTCAAATGGACTAGGAATTGTTTATAGATCAGATAAGTATGTCTAGAGTTAATAGCCAAAACAAGATTAAAATTGTAGGATGAGATAGTCTTCAAGTCAAGTCAGAGGTGTGTGAACACATGACTACATTTATTGTAAACATCTATTTATATAGAAACTTTTTCCAAAATGATGCATCTGTCTCTACATGCATTAGTCGGTTCATAGTGTTCAGATGGTGTAACTAGTTAGTATGATCATACTTAGCTTGAAGGTTATCTAGAGTTGTATGGTCAATTGGATTACATATGACATAGCACTATGACTCAGATGGCAATTTGTTAGATCCACATGTCTATAATCTTCGTGAAGGGAAGGGCCACTTCTAGGAAGGAAGGTGAATGGGGAACCGTCACTCTGTGGTTGGAGGTAAAGCACTCGAATGATGCTCTCCTTCTATAGCAGAAGACTCACCAAGATTTAAACGACAACTTTCAAAATTCTAGAGACAATACTTTTTATGCATTGTTCCATGATATTTTATTCAAAGCAAAAATTATTCTTTTGCCAAGAGAAATGTATGTGTACATGTAAATTGAAGTGTTATCATTGCAAGCTATCTTTGAATATATGAAATTTCAAGTTTTGAAAAATATTCAGAAAAGATGTACTCTTTTCTTTATTGATGTTTATCAAATTATTTTTAAAAAATATTCCATTCTTGTTTTTCATGTTCTTTACTTTCCTAGTAAATTGTGTGAGTAAATTCAGGTAATATGAGAAAGCATGTTACATATGGTACATTAGATCAAATTGGATTCAATACATGGACGTCAATGCTTGCTACAGGAAAAAAAATTGTCAACATTGATGTCAAAGGGGGAGAGAAGACATGTGAAAAACAAGTGGTTGCTGATCAAAGGGGGAGCAGTAAAGGGAGAGAAGACATGTGAATGGTTGCTGTTGACAGGGGGAGTTATGACAGTAAGGAGAAGTTCTTGTCTTGATGGTTTTTCACATCATATGTTGCCATCATTGACAAAGGGGGAGATTGTTGCAAGTATGGGTTTAACCGGTGTTGTCATTGATGTCAACATACTCATGTTGCATTAATAAGAAGGATTGGATGAGATGTGTGTTGAGGATATTGAGAAAATTAGTCTCAATCAGGAACAGTGAAGAATGGTGATGACAACAAGGTAAAAGTCCAAGATAGGTTAAGGATCAGAGGATACGGTTTAAAGGGTTTGTAGATATAAGTCTTGAGATGCTCCAGTCAATTTTTTAGAGGTCCGCATGAATATCTGAAGAAGTTATGGTTGTTCAAGTAGAACCGGCTCTGATAGGTGTCCAGAGGTAACAAAGTGACACAGATAGGTCTGGTGAGGTCCGGTAATGCATTATCCCATTCTACAGATTTGAGGGAGTTTTGAGGATGTCCCTAAGAAGGATCAAATAGATTGGTTCATGGTTTGAAGGTCTGGAAGAGCCTATTCATTTATGACAGTGATGACAGACTGTGTTCTTGAAGCTCTGGATGAAGGAGAGAATAATTTTAGTAGGATGATGAAGTGCGGATCTTCTTGGTGATTCAAGGAAGGTTATGATGATCGTTGGATCATGTCCAGTTCATGTTGGTGGTCCGCATTGAAGTTAGAGTTTGCATTTGAAGAATAACTACCGGATATTGGTGTTCTTCTTTAGACTAGTCGACCGGATGTATTACACGTCTTGCGAATGATCTTGTAGGTGTTTGCCAACTTAGATGATTGTTCCTAAGTCGATGCCTTGTATAAATAAGGGATTGTGAAGTCATTTTGAAGTGTTTCTTGTGGTGATGAGTGTGTGGTAGTGAGGAGAAGTGTGAAAGCTAGAGCAAAAGTTTTGGGCTTAAATGGAACTGATTCAAGCATGGTGAAGATGCTATTTTCTAGTTCTTAAAGATGATACTTATTTCTTTGTAGACAGTGTGTCTCTTGTAGGCAGTGAGCCTCTTGTGAGTAGTGTGCTTAGGTAGTGGGCCCTAATTGACATGTGCCATTTATTCTTTCTATTCTTCTAACAGAGAATACATTCTTGGGTTAATCACCCTGTGGTTTTTCCCTTAACTGGGTTTTCCACGTCAAAATCTTGGTGTCTTATGTGTTAATATGTTTTTGCTTTTGATTTGAATGCAATATGGTTCATGATTAATATTCTGCTAATCACTAAAGAAGATTCAAGTGTTTAATTTGAGAAAGTTTCACACAACTGATTCACCCTCCCTCTCAGTTGTGTACCCTAAGTCTAACAATTGTTGATAACTGAGAGGGGGCGTGAATCAGTTATCTAATAATTTAACTTTCTGTGCTTTGTTTAACAGTTAATGCAACATCAGATCAAATAAGCAAGCATACTCATGAAATAGAAATAACACCAATACACATGACACAATGATTTTGATGTGGAAACCCTATTAAGGGAAAAAACCATGGGGTGATTAACCCAAGATATTATTCTCTGTTAGAAGAATAGATAGAATAAAATGGTACTTGCCAATTAGGGCTTACTGCTTGAGCACACTGCTCACAAGAGGCTCACTGCCTACAAAAAGACTTACTGTCTACAAGAAGAAAACTTGAACTGATGAGAGGCATCCACACATGTTGAAGTTCAGTTCCGGTTAAGCTCAATAGACTGATCTGCTGCACTTCATTCTTACTCTCCTTAAGTGTTGCTGTCCTCTTACATTCTGAACCTATTTTCTGCCTTTTATACCATTCTTTTGCTTTTATTCTCACTTCCTAAAATGCACCACACACACCTTCACATCTAAATCCATTTTGTATATATATCCGCACAAGTGTTTTCAACACTTTTCTAGTCGGCATCCAGAATAGTCAATATTATCTCAAACTCTGGTATGTCAGCTGAATCCTTACATACCAAGTAATGCGGATCAAGAGTATGCTTGTAGAAGTCTTCAATCATGTCGGCCAATCATGAATGATACCTTAAGAAACTTAGTCATTAGCAATATCTCTTCCAGATTTGGGTCTGACACTCTGCCGGTATAGTTCTTCCTCTGTCCACTCTGTCAAACAGGAACCCAACACTCAAGTGCTCATATCCCTTCACCCTTCCATCACCGGAGGATAAATCCTTGGAATCTATTAGTCAAGGTACTCCTCTTGACTTCACCAAATCTGTACTTCACTGAAATACTTCCTCTGAGAGATCCGGACCTGACTGTCAGACCTTACTGACTGCTCTGTTCTTGCTTACCAGATCATAACACTTCTTCAATCTGACTTCCGGTAGAGACTCATCATGTCTTGCAGATGTGTGGGGTAACCCTTATTGCCATCAATGACAACATTCATGAATCCATATAGTGTTTCTTGCCAACAATCTCCCCCTTTGGCATTGATGGCAACACTTAGTGAAAAATGACTAAGTGTCACACCATACTGCCCCTTGGTTGATGCTCTGTTTCTATGTACATTTTTTGGAGCTCCCCCTTAGCTGGATTCCTCATTTTCTCTGCTCATCACTCCCCCTTTGACATCAATGGCAAAGGGTAGGGTCCGTACACCAAAATTTTCAAAAATTAATCTATACTTAGTCGCATAAGTATATCATCTAGTTGTACTCTTCTTATACGTTAGTATATCTGCAAAGGTGTTTTTCAATTGTACAACTTTGGTTGCCCAACTCAGCTTGATCCTATCCAAAATTGATATGTGACACTCAACAGGAATGCAAAAGCTTCTGCCTTCTTTAGATCTATCAGATCATTTGTCTTGGCTGTGATTTGAGCATCACTTAGGGCCTCATGCATGGCCTCCAACTTAGGAATGATTATTCTTCTAAGCTCATTTAACCTGCTGATTCTGTTTTTCTTTTCTTTCTCTAGCTTCTTAATTTCATCCAAGACTGTAATAGTCTGGCATTCTTGATTTACTATGGATGAGGTAAGTGGATCAAAATTTTGAGAAAGTTTTGTTAGTTTGATCTCCTATTCTTTCATTTTCTTCTCAATCTCCATTGTTACTTTGGACCATGATAGACAAAATTTATATATTTCTCCACCATCTTTAAGAGCATTTTCTAAGCTCTTTATCCCTATATCCATATTTTTGCTATCATTTGATATTATACTTAGTACTTCAGAGAATCTTTTATCCAAAAACTCTTTCCGAACCTTTTCCTTAGCTAATTTCTCTAAGGACTCAAAATGAGTGCTGACTGAACTAACAAGAGACTTAAGATTACCTGATGAGGAAGCTAATGAATCCTTCAAAAAGGATGGCATGATCTTTTCAAGCACATCGGATGCAGCTTCTATCATCTCACAGTCTTCCATGTGAGACTTCAGGAGTTTTCCTTTTGCCTTTGCATTAGAAAATGAAGCTATCCTCATTGTTTGTACCGGGTGTTGGGTCTCAAAAATGCAAGTTGTGGATTCTAAGGGGATGCCAAGCCCTATGGTCAAATCTACAACATTTTTGAGCCAATGACTGGAGTTTGACCTTAACGATCAACTTCTCCCTGCGCTTTAGGTCCTGCTACAACCTAGGTGGGTGAACCTTTGATTATCAAAGCAGGTTGTATGATTAAATCTATGTTGGTTTTGTTGATAACTGAGAGGGGGGGTGAATCAGTTATCCTAATTATTTCTTCTTTTTGAACTTTCTTATTTAATCAATGCAGCATTAATTCAAACAAGCAAATATTACCATGAAATGAAAAACAAATGACATGGTATTTTTGACATGGAAACCCTGTTAAGGGAGAAAACCATAGGGCGATTAACCCAAAGATTATTCTCTGTTAGAAGAATAAGGAATTACAAAATGGCACTTGCCAATTAGGGCTCACTGCCTGAGCACACTGCTCACAAAGGAGGCACACTACCTACAGGGAGACACACTATCTACAAAAGAATGTTATACAATACTTGAACTAATTGGAAGCATCCACATATGCTGGAGTTCAGTTCCGGTTAGGCTCAGTACACTGATCTGTTGCACTTCATCTTTCTCTTCTCTTTATTCTACTTTACTTTCACATAGCGGATCTTTCTTACTACTTCTCTTCTACTCTACTCTTATTCGCATATCACATCACACAACCACACATCTCATAACTAAATCTATCCTATACATATATCCGCACAAGTGATTTCATTATCTTTCTAGTTGGCACCCGGAACAGTCTATCTTCTCTCAAACTCTATTCTGTCGGCTAAATACTTGCACATCAAGTAATGCGGATCAAGCATATACTTGTAGATATCATTGATCATGTTGGCCAAACATGATTCATGCCTTCACAACCTTTACCATCATCAGTAACACATCTGGAAAATAGTCTGATGTTCTATCAGTCAGTTCTTCCTCTATTCATACTATCACTCAGGAATCTGATACTCAACTATTCATATCTTTTTCCTTGTCCATCACCGGAGGCTAAATCCTTGGAATATACCACTCAAGGTAGTCCTCTTGACTTCCCCAGATCCGTACTGCACCAAGATACTTCCTCTGAGAGATCTGGACCTGTCCGTCAGACCTTGCCACATGCTCTGTTCTTGTTCACCGGACCACAATAACCTTTATTCTGACTTCCGGTAGAGACACACCATGACTTGCGGATATGTGGGATGACCTTTGTTGCCATCAATGACAACAACCATGAATCCATATAGTGTCTCTTGCCAACAATCTCCCCCTTTGGCATTGATGGCAACACTTAGTGAAAAATGACTAAGTGTTTACACTATGCTCCCCCTTGGCTGATGCTCTATCCTTATATACATTTTCTGGAGCTCCCCCTTAGTTGGATTCCTCATTTTTTACTACTTCTCACTCCCCCTTTGACATCAATGGCAAAGGGTAGGGTCCATACACCAAAATTTTCAAAAATTTTACTATACTTGGCTGTATATTACATATTCACATAAACTGAAGAATATCTGCAAAGGATGTCTTCAACTGGATGAGTTCTATAGCCCAACTTTGCTTCATTCTATCTAAAATTGAAATGTGACCACTCAACAAAAACGCAAAAGCTTCTGCCCTCTTAAGATTTGTCAGATCATTTGTGTGGGCGGTAGTCTTAGCATCACTTATGGCCTCATGCATGGTCTCTAACTTAGGGATAATAATCCTTCTAAGTTCTCCCATCTGGTTAATTATATTCTTCCTTTCCTTTTCAAAGTTCTTGATTGCATTTGTGATTGCAATAGTTTGACATTCTTGATTTACTATGGAGGAAGAGAGAGGATCAAAACTTTGAGACAAACTCAGTAGTTTGTCTTGTTCCTCTTTTATTTTCTTCTCAATTTCTACTGTTGCTTTTGACCAAGAGATACAAAATTTGTAAATGTCACCGCCATCCTTAAGAGCATTTTCTAAGCTCTTTATTCCAATACTCATATTTCTCCTATCATTAGAGATTAATCCTAGTACCTCTGAGAATCTCTTATCCAAAAACTCCTTCCGGACCTTTTCTTCAGTTGATTTTTCTAGGGATTCAAAATGTGTACCAACACTGCTGACTAAGGTTTTGAGATTATCGGAAGAGGAGGCTGTGGGATCTTTCTGGACCGATGGCATAATCTTCTCAAGCACTCTGGAAGCAGCTTCTATCAACTCATAGTCTTCCATATGAGACTTTAGGAGTTTTTCATTTGCCTTAGCATTTGCAAATGAAGCTATCTTCATTGTCTGTACCAGAGAGAGGGAATCAAAATTGAAAGGACCTTGTAGAAGCTCCGGTTTGTCAATCTCTATTGTTTCTTTGCTTATAAATTTTTGGACAGTTTATGCAGTGTCTCTTGCTAGAGACAGATGTTTCTTCTCTTCTACAGTCTTGGAGCTGTCCTTTGGAGTTTTCTCTCCTTCCACATTCTTACCACTATCAGTTGTGGTTTTCTCTATTGGAGTCTTCTCTTTCTCTACACCCTTGGTACTGTCAACTTCTTTTTCTTTTACGGCTACTTCTTTCTCCTGTAATTTCTCTTCTTCTTTGGATCTGGAGACTGTATGGGAAACAAAGGAGAAATGTTGGTTTGTTTAGGGCCCATCTCTTTTGTTGCTTTCTCAGAGGTTTCTTCTGCAGCACTTGTGGATGAGGGATCAATACCAAAGTCCTCTACAACAAGAAGATTAAACCTTTTGAAGGCCTTCTAGAGGATCTCTTCTATATCCATGGCCACCTTGTCAGTCTCACCAAGCATGAGTTGATTCATCCTTGCTTTACTCCTGAACTCATCTTTGCAGTCTTTGAATATTATGTTCATTGTCTTGGGATCAATTTGAGGATATAGCTGGATAGCTATCTGTTCCCGGATCTCAAGATCTTTTGCCTGGGCATTGTTCTTTCTTATTTCTAACTCCTTTTCTAGGCTTTTAGGAATTAGAGATATAATCTCAATGAAAGTCTTATTGTATATGTTCAAATACCTGATTGTGGCTTCCTGCAGGATCTTTTGGTCAGCCTCATTGTAGTCATCATAGAATTCGGCTATTGGTTGAAGGTTTCCATCCACAGTGACAGATTTGATTACACTCTCTAGAGATAGGGTGGGCTTTTCAACAAATTCCTCTGCCATTTCTTCCTTGTCTTGGCCTGTGGAGAGTTTACCAGATCCTTTCTTCTTCTGCTTCTTTATTTCTTTTACCCCTTCATTTGATTTCATTTTCTCTTCATCTTTCTGACTTGTATAAGCCCTTGTGGCTTTTATTTTAGACCTTTTCTCTCCTTTACCGGATGTCTAACCTTCCAGTTTTGATATTTTTGAGCTTTTGGTTGCAGGTGTAGATCCCTTTGAAGATCTGGTCCAGGTTGAGGTTTCCACCGGAGTACTTTTCTTGCTTTTCTTTTCTACCTCTTTCTTCTCCTCCTCAACCTTTCGCCTCTTTTCCCAGTTGGCATCAAGTGCCTCCTTTGGGATGCCTAGGCCTTGAGCAATATGCTCTACTTCTTTTCTCACCTTCCTCTTTATCTCAAGTTCTCTGAGTTCCACATGGATCTTCACACTCAGCTCCTCAAAGGTTCCAAACCTTTCTGCCTTTGGATCTTTGGGCTGACTAAGCATGTGTTAAACATGCAGTTCCACAATCTGTTCATCAACCTCATACCCCATGGGCATGATCCAGACTATCCTTGGCTCTACTGCCTCCATTAGGCACTGATCAGTATCAATCATAAAGCAGACTGAGTCTTTGTATTTTTCAACAATAGACTGGGGAATTCTTTCTCTTACTTGCATCATGCTCTGGAAGCTTTTGAAGTATCCCCACAGGGCTGTATTTCTTGCTTTGGCATCCCCAAGCCCATGTAAATAATCTCTGATCTAGACTGCTACAGGTTTGTCATTCTGCCATACCCATCCACTTGATCCAGGCAACTCATTCATGAAGTAGAAGAATAGACATAATATAAGTGTACCATACTTGAAAGAATTATTTTTGTCCTTTTTGATCTTCTATATATTTTCCATTAATTGGCTTAAAAGAAGTTCACAGAGATCATAATCTACATTCTTCCTCAGCATCTCATAGGCAGTATATACTGCAGTTCCGAATACAGAATTCTCCCTACTGGAGTGATAAATCTTGTATCCTATTATCATAGATGCAAACTTGATATCTGAATCAGAAATATCTTCAATGGTCATTGCCCTCTTATCAAATTTTGATCCGGTGGCCTGAGTTACAATGTTATTTTTGACAAATTTTAGGATAGGTATCCCTCTGGAAGAGTATAGACCAGTTACTGCCCTAATTGCCTCTTTTGTGATCTTGCAGGGTCTATTCAGCCATAGGAAGTTGTCATGCATTCTACTCAATATGTACCAAACCCATTCATCTTCTTCAAAGCAGGGGAAATGAATGAATTGATCAAAATGTTTCTTCTGGATACCCTTATACTCTGGTTTAAGCTCAAAAGCATTGTCTATCAGTTGTTTGTGATAGAAATCTCTCAATTTGAATTCCCCAAATTCCTCAATACTTGCATGTATGTAAACCCTAATGTCTTCTGTGTGTAAAACGCCATGAGGAACACTAGAGAATGCTCCTAAGGGATCTACCTCCAATGACTTGTATGGGTGTTTCTTAAATTTAGGTCGGGGCCTATCTGAGATCTTTACTATATTCGGAGTAGCCATTTTTCAAAAGATTTGTAGTGAGATATCGAAAACAGAAAATACCTTACACGCCTTTGGTTACACAGAGTGGTTGGATTGATTTCTGTATGTAATGACTTCTGCAAGAGATCTTCAGTGAACTTGATGAAGTTTGTTGCAGGGCTCCACTTTTCACTTCTTCTTGAGTGCAGAATGAACAAGTGATTTATGAGAAATCCCTTATATTGCTCTACAAACCCTAATATCTGATTGCAATAAATGCTCGACCTACATTATTTTGGTTTGCCTTATTCGAATGACTTGAAGAACCAGATCAGTCCTGATTTATGAACGTCATGCAGATCTTCCAACCATGAATAAATCAAGATGACACATCACAAGGACATCCCAAATACTCTGTCCAATCCATAGAATAAGACAATGCACTTCTGGATCTCTCCAGACCTTTTTGTAATTCTCTGTCATTCCAGAGCATCTCCCAGAACAGGTTCTACATGGTCAATCATAACTTCTTCACATCTTCATGTAGACCTCTAAAATCTTAGCTGGATCATCTCAAGACTCATATCTACAAACCCTTTACTTCGCATCTTGTGCCTAATCCGGCACCACTTGATTGGCTGGGGGAACAGGGTTTTCTTTGTGTTTCCCCCTGAGCTAGAGCTCATTTCTTGATTTTCGGAAGGAATATCAGCACCAGAGTATGGTGCGGATCCAACCTCTACCTTCTCTGAACTTTTCTTCACCCAAATCTTGTTCATCTCATTCCTAATTTCATCCGCATTCATCTTTTGTTTACCTTTGTCTTGATTCTGACTATATACTGGACCTCTTTTGTCCTGATTCTTACTTCTGCAGACTTTTGCATTATGGCCGGACCTATTACAGATTTGGCAAACAACATTTCTTTGCATATTTGACTGATAACCTCTTGATCTGCATTGATTAGCCATATGACCTACTCTATTGCATGTAAAGCATCTACCATTGAATGATTTGTTCATTTGCATATTTCTGCATTCATGAGACTTATGTCCATACCTTTTGTAGTTAAAGCATTGTCTGGAGAAGGATGAATTAGTCTGATTCATTCTCTTTCTACACTGATTAGCTTTGTGACCAAAGTGATTGCAACTGTGGCAGTATCCATTGAAGGATGGATATCTTTGAGCATTGGGCTATCTTACCGGAGGTCTTCTAGGCCTGTTCCTTGGATTTTCTAATCCAAAATTCTTCTGACCTGATCCAGAGTTTTCTCCTTTTTCATATCCTAAACCACACTTGTCATCTGTCCTCTTTTGACTTCCAAGAAGAACTTCAAGTTGAGCAGAACTTATCTTGAATTTCTCTTTATATTCATTTGTTGTTTGAAGATCCCTTTTGAGAGAGACAATTTGATCCTCAAGTTTTTCTTCATTATCTTTAGCATCTTCAAGATCAAATTCAAGATGTCTGATAATCCTATCCATCTAGTGGCAATCTTCTAATTTCTCTTTGAGAGATTGTCTTAGATTGTCTTCAGTTTTTCTTTTCTCTTCAATCTCTTGAGTAAACTTTATAACTCCTTATTCCATTTCATGTCTTACCATAATGACTTCTTTTGATAAATTTTCACATAACTTGGTTTTTTCAGTTAGCTCTTCATTTGCATTACTTTCTTCACTTTGTCTTGCCAATTGCTGGAGCAGCTCCTTTCTCTTTTTCATAGAGAGAATTAATTTGTCTTTTAGTTCTCTCATGAATCCATCATCCTGTTTAAGTCTTTCCTTTAGTTCATTAACTTCAGAGTTTGACTGTTCAAGATCCTCAAGGGTAGTCTTGAGTTGCTCCCTTAAACCATATGTATCCATTTGAACTCCCAGATCTTCCTCAAGCTATTAGGCTTTATTAGGAGGAACCTTGCTCTGATACCAATTGTTGATAACTGAGAGGGGGGGTGAGTCAGTTATCCTAATTATTTCTTCTTTCTAAACTTTCTTATTTAATCAATGTAGCATTAATTCAAACAAGCAAATATTAACATGAAATGAAAAAAACATGACACGGTATTTTTGACGTGGAAACCCTGTTAAGGGAGAAAACCACGGGGTGATTAACCCAAAGATTATTCTCTATTAGAAGAATAAGGAATTACAAAATGGCACTTGCCAATTAGGGCTCACTGCCTAAGCACACTGCTCACAAAGGAGGCACACTACCTACAGGGAGACACACTGTCTACAAAAGAATGTTATACAATACTTGAACTGATTGGAAGCATCCACATATGTTGGAGATCAATTCTGGTTAGGCTCAGTACACTGATCTACTACACTTCATCTTTCTCTTCTCTTTATTCTGCTTTACTTTCACATACCAGATCTTTCTTACTGCTTCTCTTCTACTCCACTCTTATTCGCATATCACATCACACAACCACACATCTCATAACTAAATCCATCCTATATATATATATATATATCCGCACAAGTGATTTCATTATCTTTCTAGTCGGCACCCGGAACAGTCTATCTTCTCTCAAACTCTATTCTGTCAGCTGAATCCTTGCACATCAAGTAATGCGGATCAACCATATACTTGTAGATATCATTAATCATGTCAGCCAAACATGATTCATGCCTTCACAACCTTTACCATCATCAGTAACACATCCGGAAAATAGTCTGATGTTCTATCAGTCAGTTCTTCCTCTGTTCACACTGTCACTCAGGAATCCGGTACTCAACTATTCATATATTTTTCCTTGTCCATCACCGGAGGCTAAATCCTTGGAATATACCACTCAAGGTAGTCCTCTTGACTTCCCCAGATCCACACTGCACCAAGATACTTCCTCTGAGAGATCCGGACCTGTCTATCAAACCTTGCCACATGCTCTGTTCTTGTTCACCGGAGCACAATAACCTTTATTCTAACTTTCGGTAGAGACACACCATGACTTGCGGATATGTGGGATGACCTTTGTTGCCATCAATGACAACAACCATGAATCCATATAGTGTCTCTTGCCAACAGGTTTGTTGCTAGTTTATCCAATTACAATGGCATGCTTGTAAATCAGATGAAATATTGTAAACTATTTCTAAAGAAAGCAAATGATTTAATCTAAATTCTAACAGAAATAAATAACAAATAACATGAAATGAATCTAAACTATAACAATAATACAATGTAAAGTTTTTAATTATAAGATGAATCAATAGTTAGACTGGTGCTTTGTCCATTCAGGCAACAGAGTCAGGATGTCAAAAACAAATAACTTGTGTTAGGTAATAACTCAATCTGATTGGCACATACAACAGTTTGCAACTTGTACAAATGTGCAAGGAAGAAGTCATTAATTCATTCTTAATAATCCAAAGGACATAATTGAATTAAATGCAAAATATTAAAAAGGATTTTAATCTTTCTGGAAAGAACCAATTTAAATTTGCAAATTAACAAATTAGATCAACTCTGGAGACAAATTAATAACCCTAATCAATTAATCGTACTTAATAATCCATTCAACATTCTAAGATTACTATGATTGATGAGAAAGGATTTAATTCTACTTGAGAAACCAATTAAATCAAATATACTAAATTAGCAACTGTAATCAGACAATTTGAACATCTCCTTAACACATTCAAATTGAATAATCTAAAAATGAATGATATGGAGATAATTAAATTGATTGAATTTAAACAACAAACAGATGATACCGTCACAGTGTATTTCGAATTTGAATCCTCAATTACTGCCTCAGAATGTATCACGCACCATTGTCTTTCTCAGAATGAAATTTGCATAGAAGGATCAAATTGGCCTCAGATTGCATCAATCTAACCTAATCTAACCCTAAAATATTTCAAATGTGTTTTTGTAAAATCTAATCCTAACCTAATTTCTAACCTCCTTCTCCGGGTCCTAGGATCTCTATTTAAAGAGATACAACAAGCCTCAGACCCGTTACAAACTTCATGACGGTTGATAACTGATTAACCATGAGAACCGACATTATTCATTACATAAATTTAAATAACATGATTTAAAAGACTTAACAAATCCTCGGAGGTTGGAATAAAATATATAATCTTCCCCGTTCAGAGCATTTAACCGCCAGTCGAGAGCCACTTCATTGCATTCAACGCAACCCTAATCCTGCAAAGGAAACAAATTAAATCATTTATTAGATAAATCATATGTAAACATATAACTTACATTGAGGTGAACCTTACTATGGCATGCGGTATCATTTCCTTATTTCCATTGTATATTTGCTTACTGCCATGTATTTAGGGTTTTATCACCGTGACAATATATTTCATTTGTCAAATGTTACTTTATCATACCCAAATAATTAATAATAAATCTCTTTGATATCCTTTTTAAGGCTGCAATATTTTTAAAAAAGGACTTTGGAATGACCTTAGTTTTAATTTATTGTTTTTAATATTGATCTTTTGCTGTGAGGAAATAAAATATTGGTTAGTGCTTTAATATCCCCTTTTCTCCTAGTAAAAATATTTCCCATCTTGGTGAAAAATACTTTACAATTTCCATTTTGCATTTTGACCGGGAATCTATTTCTTACTTTGGTGAAATATTTTATTTGCCTGGCATTTTGATTTTCCTTAAAATTTATTTAGATCTTTCTCATCCTCTTTTTACTCCTGTGTGAAATTATTTACCTCGGCACCTTTTTTACGAAAGTGTGGAATTCACTATAATCACATTCCATTATAAACTCCTATTTGCACATTAGAAATTTCCCTCATCAATGTTTGTTTTTCCTGTTAATGATGTTCACTCTTCCTTTATTACATCTTCCTTCATCTGGTTCTCCTTCATCAGCATCATCAAATTCATCCAGTTGGCAAGCCTCTCCAGTAAACCACGACACTGCATGGGGAATTATTTTGTCTCTGATAGTTAAGCCAATGTCATAGTCCTGCTCCATTGGATCTTGAAGCTGCTCAGTAGTCTCCTCACCAATGTTTTCGTCATCCTCTGGAACTTGTGGTGGATCAAAGAAGTTAAAAAAGCTTTCACATTGTTCAGTTTTTGTCACAGGCTTAACATTCTTTGCCCCTTTCTTTGGCTTCTTCTTCATAAGCTTTTTTGTCAAGCATTGTTCCTAGGTACCACTTAATCTCCGTCCCTATTGCACGCTCCAAAATCAGCTCATCATCATCGATCATGTGGTAGGTCTTCGTCAACATTGAATTCTTGATGTAAGGGTTTGTATCAAAGTAAAAATCAAGCTTGAAACCTTTTGGATCTTCTATTCTACACCACTTGATATCCCTTAGATACTTTATAGCACCTTCATCATGGTTGGTTATCTGCACAGCAAGCACCTCATTTGTCTTCATTGCTGTCAGCCAAAACTCAGGGACTCCTTTCTCTTCTTCCTTTTTTTCTTCAGTTGTATTATCATTTTGGGACTCGTCCTTAGTTTCAACATCCACAATACCATTAACAATTTCATATCTCTTAGAATATAATGGTTCATACAACTTCTGATATTTAGCTTCCAAAGCAGCTCTTTCCTCAAAGAATTTAGCTTCAAGTTCATCATGTTTGCTCTAAAGTTCTTTTAGAGACAACACTCTCTTCTTTACCGCAGGAGAAAGGGAATAAAAAATATCTGATTGTTGCCTAGCTAGGTGTTGCAGCTTATCCTTCAAAGCATTAACTAGACCAGCATGATCCTCAGCACTTAAAGCTACCGAACCTATAGGCAAGGCCGCGCCGAGATCTGCCATATTGTAAGGGAGCTGGTCTTTTGAGCCTCCTTGTTTGCTCATGCTTTTATCTGCGTCGGTGCGCTTCGAACACGAGACGTGCGAGCGGAGTTCTTATGCGAGAATCATAAACTTGTGTGTTCCTATGTAATCCTTACTATCACATTGTCTCACGGATCTTTAAATGTCACTACCACAAGAATAGACGACCCATATGCAACTGTAGCTATAAAATTCACATTCTCATCTACTACCAATTTGTGGGGTAATGGAGCTATTCTAACAGGCTTAATAAAATCATATCAGATATTGTAACTAGCAATAGTAATAGGTGAATAAACCGTCCAGAAAATAATGCCACTGCACTCGACCATTTCCTTACCTAATTCCTCCCTTTCTCCTATAATATGAAATTTAATCCTCCACGAATCTTTAAAATAATGGTAGATTTGGAAGAAATTTTATAGATCGAGTGCACTACCGAATAGGGCTCTCCATTTCCGCCTTGTATGATATGGCCATACTTGTCACACACAATGATTTTTATATCTGCATATATTCTCAAAAGCGGGTTGCAGGCACATAATGAGTAACCCCTTCGAATAAGCAATAGCCCCTACACTGCACTTGATAACTCATGATAGTCCTCATGATCTCTAACGAATTTGGTAGAAAAGAGAGAGACAGAGTCCTCCGTATTCATGTGGAAAAGCAGTAAGCCATACAATACCATTTTCCATGACACTTTTCTTGACCACAGATAAGAAGCCATGGACTTTTGGTGGGCAATGAAGATAGAAAACTACGCGAGCACAAAATAGAATTCCATTTCTTGCAAACCCTGCGAGAGCTGGAGATCAATTGTAGTGAAAGCTTTTCAAATATCAATTCCTGCATAGCTTGAGGCAGCTGGACAACATTTTCTAGGAGTCCTGGCTTGTAGAGGAGAGAGAGATTGTAGAAATCATCTCGAAGAGGGATACAGTACCGTAAGAGAGCTTAGCCTAAATAGACAACATGGGATATCCAAACAACCACTTACTACAGCCCCTATGGACAAGAGCAAAAGAACTTAGAATATGGTGAAATCATAACCCACTACAATAAGGGAGAGCACAATTTCAATCAGTAGTGGCCTTATTTATGATAACCAATCTTTGCAAGCGAACACCATGAGACATTAAGTCAGAATGGAGAATTCTACTGTAGACCTTCATGAGCCTATGAAAGAAATACATGATGGATTCTGAGCAAGAATACAAACCATTTCTTTTAGAAAATTTACAAGATGATACATGTAGAAAACCAGTGGTTACTTGTCGGATTAGCTGTTTTATTTCATGTTCATTACTATTAATTAAAAAGGAATTTCTTAGTTAATTGCAAATTGCAGGTATACATGGATCCAGCTACAAGAAAAAATTGTTCATTCTATTCAAATTCTAATGGTAAGTTACTTGTTTGGTTCACTCACTCACCATTTTGTTTCTTTTTTATGCCTTTGTTTAAAATTAATGGCATTTAATTCCTTGAGGTTCAGCATCAATTCTCTAATATTTCTTCTTCTTCAAAATGACTACTTTCTTTGTACCATTATAGGATTTGTTGTCATTGTGCTTTATGGTCTAATTTGGCCCAAAGATCTTACAATATGATATAACGACAAGCAAGGAATCAAGATAGGTGATCAAGCACTATATCAATGTCTTCAATTACCGCCCAATTATTCCAAATCATGTCTTATGACACTTGATTCCTTTTAGCTTCTTCATGAACATGCTCTCGTACAAAGAGGTCCCACAAATATTTTAAGTTCCTTGCAAGATTGATCTCACATTCCTGATTTGTATTCACTACTTCGTTGATCGGTCATCCTATTTATTTTGCCATCATTTTAATGTCTTCATCAATAAGTATTGACCAATGTTTACTCTCAATCACCTTTTGATGGCCCAGTTTACGAAGGTAATGGCACCAAAATGTTTGCTATTGATTCTACACTATCAAATTGCAACAACATATAAAATGACAATAGTAATAGCAATTTACACAATAAATGCCAAATAATCAGATGTTCTCATAAAGGTAGTTTCTATACAATTGTTCGGTACAGGGAGGTCCCAAACTTAGCATACCTTCCTTGACATAGACTTGACAATGCATACAGTTATTATATACTTCATGAGTTGTATGACACACATCGATTGAGAAACCAATAGCAAGAAAGCATACACCAAAGATGATCTTTCACGTATCACCACATCGCTGGACAATATTTACCTCTACATTGGAACTAAACTAGCAATCTTACACATGCATTCTAGAAATTTTGCACTCAGTTGGGTAAAATAATCTTGAAGTGCATATAAGGTAAACATTTTCTAAAAAAAAATTGACAAGAAATTTCCAGTTCCAACATAAGCTCCATCTGGGGATGTATGACCCTTGTGGGCATAGCAAGATCCATAGATCTCTGGGGTGCAAACCAGTGCCTTTTCCATTGGGCAACAGAGTCAACTTTTGCCCCCAAAACCGATATGGTCAGAAGACTATATCAGAAAAGGAAATTCATGTCTTTCCCCTGTCAAACACCTTGTTTTGATCATGCTGTAATGAAACCAATCTAATCATATTACTAAGATTTGCATGTTTGAACATATCCATAATTTTTAACAATGGTTCATTGATGTTGCTATATTCTTCATGATTATGCATCTGAAAATCACATACAATTTGAGAACTCCCAAATGATAGGTCAAACCCATTTTTATCATGATATTTTAAGTAACAATATTCGCTATCATCCCCCAAATGATAATTCTCTATATGAACTAAAAAATAGGCAAAATCAGACTGTATTTGATATTCACTTTTTTCAATGTTAGCATCATCTAATGGTATTATATCAGATTCAAAGTTGTCACCACTACCTTCAGTACTATATGTATTTTCCTCATATAGCTGTGATATCCAAACTTCATTATTACAAGGTTTGATAGAACTTATCTCTAGACAATATTTGCTATCAAACTCATAATCACTAGATGTTTCTACCTCAACTGAATATGATCCTGATGTTATCCTTTCATGCCAATCATATGGTCTACTATCATGCAAAGTATCCTCACTGTCAAAGCATATGTATGATGGACATGAAACTTTCAAATCACCCCCATGTGCATATTTTTGATATTCTATGGTGAGTAACTGTGAGATTTGATCACTGTCAAGTGAATATGCCTCTTCATCCATCATGTTTCCAACATTTTATTCATCTCTTTCAACATTACCACAATGCTCAAGATCATTAAAATCAGATACACCTATTTTGTCAGCATGTTCACAAGATGACACATCACTTTGGTTATCTGAATGCACATGAAATTCTTGTTCAGAAATATCTTGGCAAAGTATCACCTCATCTTCTTTTACTATGTTATCATACAATGGATTTGAACAAACCTAAAAATTATCCTCAAACATGTATATTTCCTCCTCATTGTCATCTTGTCCTAATTACAAATACTCATTCCCCTCTTCTTCCCAACACTGCCGATTATTTTCCTCTTCCTCCCAACACTATTGATCCATATATGGCGGTGGGTGGGTGGGTAAAAACTCTATCTTATATAAAGACTGATAGTAAGCATTGCGATGCGGCACATATTGCTGGTGTTGTGGGGTATAGTGTTGTCCTAGTGGTGAATAGTATTGATGAATGTTACTTGCATTTATAAGCTGGGGCTCTTGTGGTGGCTTATTATGTTGGATAGGGTTATGGTATGGATCATGAGGTACTCTTGGAGTATATGGAGCATATGTGTTCTGAGAGGGTGCATGTGAATTGACATCACCACTCTGTTTACGTGGAGGGATAGGTTTTGGTGGTTCCAGTACCTGGAGGCCCAATTGTGCCAACTGTCTATCCAATCCTACTATTTGTCTATCTAGTTCTTTTCTTTTTTGTATCATTTGTGATCTCCTGAGCTGTTGTTCTCTCCATTCTAAATACATTTCTAATTCCTGATCAGTCATGCTATTAAAGTCAACAACAGTTTGATAAAGAAGCTTCCCTTCATCATGTGGGCTGTTATAGTCATTATTTTCATTTGCATACCCATCATTTAATGATTCTCCTTCATGTCTCCTTGGTTCAAAGAATGCATCTAAAGGGGGTATGTTATATTTATCCATGTTTCATCAATTTTATTTTCAGAGTCGCCACCTCTTGTGAGAAGAGGAAAATTAAAATACTTTTCTTCCCAGCAAAGTCTTTTAATTAAAACTTTGGATTGACTCTATGATAAATGGCTTTAGGTTTTTAGGCAAACTCTCCCCAGTAGAGTCGCCAATTTGTTGCGACTCGAATGGGAAAAACTTCAAAATTTTTGGCTTATACTTTCACTTGACTCCCCAGTAGAGTCACCAATTTGTTGGGTAGACTCAGATGGGGAGTACAAATTTCATAATTATGAATCTATGTTTGAAGACCTGAAAAAGTTTTAATGACTCTATAAGGCAAGATGGCCCACTACTGGATTTTTTCAAGTTGTCCCCAGTAGAGTCGCCAATTTGTTGGGTCTCAAAAATGCAAGTTGTGGATTCTAAGGGGATGCCAAGCCCTATGGTCAAATCTACAACGTTTTTGAGCCAATGACTGGAGTTTGACCTTAACGATCAACTTCTCCCTGCGCTTTAGGTCCTGCTACAACCTAGGTGGGTGAACCTTTGATTATCAAAGTAGGTTGTATGATTAAATCTATGTTGGTTTGTTGCTAGTTTATCCAATTACAATGGCATGCTTGTAAATCAGATGAAATATTGTAAACTATTTCTAAAGAAAGTAAATGATTTAATCTAAATTCTAACAGAAATAAATAACAAATAACATGAAATGAATCTAAACTATAACAATAAAATAATGCAAAGATTTTAATTATAAGACGAATCAATAGTTAGACTGGTGCTTTGTCCATTCAGGCAATGGAGTTAGGATGTCAAAAACAAATAACTTGTGTCAGGTAATAACTCGATCTGATTGGCACATACAATAGTTTGCAACTTGTACAAATGTGCAAGGAAGAAGTCATTAATTCATTCTTAATAATCCAAAGGACATAATTGAATTAAATGCAAAATATTAAAAAGGATTTTAATCTTTCTGGAAAGAACCAATTTAAATTTGCAAATTAACAAATTAGATCAACTCTGGAGACAAATTAATAACCCTAATCAATTAATCGCACTTAATAATCCATTCAACATTCTAAGATTACTATAATTGATGAGAAAGGATTTAATTCTACTTGAGAAACCAATCAAATCAAATATACTGAATTAGCAACTGTAATCAGACAATTTCAACATATCCTTAACACATTCAAATTGAATAATCTAAAAATGAATGATATGGAGATAATTAAATTGATTGAATTTAAACAACAAATAGATGATACCATCATAGTGTATTTCAAATTTGAATCCTCAACTACTGCCTCAGAATGTATCACTCACCATTATCTTTCTCAGAATGAAATTTGCATAGAAGGATCAAATTGGCCTCAGATTGCATCAATCTAACCTAATCTAACCCTAAAATATTTCAAATGTGTTTTTGTAAAATCTAATCCTAACCTAATTTCTAACCTCCTTCTCCAGGTCCTGGGATCTCTATTTAAAGAGATGCAACAAGCCTCAGACCTATTACAAACTTCATGACGGTTGATAACTGATTAACCATGAGAACTGACATTATTCATTACATAAATTTAAATAACATGATTTAAAAGACTTAACAAATCCTCAGAGGTTGGAATAAAATATATAATCTTCCCCATTGAGAGCATTTAACTGCCAGTCGAGAGCCACTTCATTGCATTCAACGCAACCCTAATCCTACAAAGGAAACAAATTAAATCATTTATTAGATAAATCATATGTAAACATATAACTTACATTGAGGTGAACCTTACTATGGCATGCGGTATCGTTTCCTTATTTCCATTGTATATTTGCTTACTGCCATGTATTTAGGGTTTTATCACCATGACAATATATTTCATTTGTCAAATGTTACTTTATCATACCCAAATAATTAATAATAAATCTCTTTGATATCCTTTTTAAGGCTGCAATATTTTTAAAAAAGGACTTTGGAATGACCTTAGGTTTAATTTATTGTTTTTAATATTGATCTTTTTCTGTGAGGAAATAAAATATTGGTCAGTGCTTTAATATCCCCTTTTCTCCTAGTAAAAATATTTCCCATCTTGGTGAAAAATACTTTACAATTTCCATTTTGCATTTTGACCGGGAATCTATTTCTTACTTTGGTGAAATATTTTATTTGCCTAGCATTTTGATTTTCCTTCAAATTTATTTAGATCTTTCTCATCCTCTTTTTACTCCTGTGTGAAATTATTTACCTCAGCACCTTTTTTACGAAAGTGTGGAATTCACTATAATCACATTTCATTATAAACTCCTATTTGCACATTAGAAATTTCCCTCATCAATGTTTGTTTTTCCTGTTAATGATGTTCACTCTTCCTTTATTACATCTTCCTTCATCTGGTTCTCCTTCATTAGCATCATCAAATTCATCCAGTTGGCAAGCCTCTCCAGTAAACCACGACACTGCATGGGGAATTATTTTGTCTCTGATAGTTGAGCCAATGTCATAGTCCTGCTCCATCGGATCTTGAAGCTACTCAGCACTCTCCTCATCAATGTTTTCATCATCCTCTGGAACTTGTGGTGGATCAAAGAAGTTAAAAAAGCTTTCACATTGTTCAATTTTTGTCATAGGCTTAACATTCTTTGCCCCTTTCTTTGGCTTCTTCTTCATAAGCTTTTTTGTCAAGCATTGTTCCTGGGTGCCACTCAATCTCTGTCCCTATTGCACACTCCAAAATTGGCTCATCATCATCAATCATGTGGTAGGTCTTCGTCAACATTGAATTCTTGATGTAAGGGTTTGTATCAAAGTAAAAATCAAGCTTGAAACCTTTTGGATCTTCTATTCTACACCACTTGATATCCCTTAGATACTTTAGAGCACCTTCATCACGGTCGGTTATCTACACAGCAAGCACCTCATTTGTCTTCATTATTGTCAGCCAAAACTCAGGGACTCCTTTCTCTTCTTCCTTGTTTTCTTGAGTTGTATTATCATTCTGGGACTCGTCCTTAGTTTCAACATCCACAATGCCATTAACAATTTCATATCTCTTAGAATATAATGGTTCATACGACTTCTAATATTTAGCTTCCAAAGCAGCTCTTTCCTCAAAGAATTTAGCTTCAAGTTCATCATGTTTGCTCTAAAGTTCTTTTAGAGACAACACTCTCTTCTTTACCGCAGGAGAAAGGGAATCAAAAATATATGATTGTTGCCCAGCTAGGTGTTGCAGCTTATCCTTCAAATCACTAAACAGACCAGCACGATCCTCAGCACTTAAATCTACGGAACCTGTAGGCAAGGCCGCGCTGAGATCCACCATTTGTAAGGGAGCTGGTCTTCTGAGCCTCCCTGTTTGCTCATGCTTTTATCTGCGTCGGTGCACTTCGAACACAAGACGTGCAAGTGGAGTTCTTATGCGAGAATCATAAACTTGTGTGTTCCTATGTAATCCTTACTATCACATTGTCTCACAGATCTTTAAATGTCACTACCACAAGAATAGACGACCCATATGCAACTGTAGCTATAACATTCACATTCTCATCTACTACCAATTCATGGGGTAATGGAGCTATTCTAACAGGCTTAATAAAATCATATCAGATATTGTAACTAGCAATAGTAATAGGTGAATAAACCGTCCGAAAAATAATGCCACTGCACTCGACCATTTCCTTACCTAATTCCTCCCTTTCTCTTGTAATATGAAATTTAATCCTCCACAAATCTTTAAAATAATGGTAGATTTGGAAGAAATTTTATAGATCGAGTGCACTACCGAATAGGGCTCTCCATTTCCGCCTTGTAAGATATGGCCATACTTGTCACACACAATGATTTTTATATCTACATATATTCTCAAAAGTGGGTTGCAGGCACATAATGAGTAACCCCTTCGAATAAGCAGTAGCCCCTGCACTGCACTTGATAACTCGTGATAGTCCACGTGATCTCTAACGAATTTGGTAGAAAAGAGAGAGACAGAGTCCTCCATATTCATGTGGAAAAGCAGTAAGCCATACAATACCATTTTCCATGACACTTTTCTTGACCACAAATAAGAAGCCATGGACTTTTGGTGGGCAATGAAGATAGAAAACTGCGCGAGCACAAAATAGAATTCCATTCCTTGCAAACCCTGCGAGAGCTGGAGATCAATTATAGTGAAAGCTTTTCAAATATCAATTCCTGCATAGCTTGAGGCAGCTGGACAACATTTTCTAGGAGTCCTGGCTTGTAGAGGAAAGAGAGATTGTAGAAATCATCTCGAAGAGGGATACAGTACCGTAAGAGAGCTTAGCCTAAATAGACAACATGGGATATCCAAACAACCACTTACTACAGCCCCTATGGACAAGAGCAAAAGAACTTAGAATATGGTGAAATCATAACCCACTACAATAAGGGAGAGCACAATTTCAATCGGTAGTGGCCTTATTTATGATAACCAATCTTTGCAAGCGAACACCATGAGACATTAAGTTAGAATGGAGAATTCTACTGCTGACCTTCATGATCCTATGAAAGAAATACATGATGGATTTTGAGCAAGAATACAAACCATTTCTTTTAGAAAATTTACAAGATGATACATGTAGAAAACCAGTGGTTACTTGTCAGATTAGCTGTTTTATTTCATGTTCATTACTATTAATTAAAAAGGAATTTCTCAGTTAATTGCAAATTGTAGGTATACATGGATCCAGCTACAAGAAAAATTTGTTCATTCTATTCAAATTCTAATGGTAAGTTACTTGTTTGGTTCACTCACTCGCCATTTTATTTCTTTTTTATGCCTTTGTTTTAAATTAATGGCATTTAATTCCTTGAGGTTCAACATCAATTCTCTAATATTTCTTCTTCTTCAAAATGACTACTTTCTTTGTACCATTATAGGATTTGTTGTCATTGTGCTTTATGGTCTAATTTGGCCCAAAGATCTTACAATATGATACAACGACAAGCAAGGAGTGAAGATAGGTGATCAAGCACTATATCAATGTCTTCAATTACCGCCCAATTATTCCAAATCATGTCTTGTGACACTTGATTCCTTTTAGCTTCTTCACGAACATGCTCTTGTACAAAGAGGTCCCACAAATATTTTAAGTTCCTTGCAAGATCGATCTCACATTCCTGATTTGTATTCACTACTTCGTTGATCGGTCATCCCATTTATTTTGCCATCATTTTAATGTCTTCATCAATAAGTATTGACCAATGTTTCCTCTCAATCACCTTTTGATGACCTAGTTTACAAAGGTAATGGAACCAAAATGTTTGCTATTGATTCTACACTATCAAATTGCAACAACATATAAAATGACAATAGTAATAGCAATTTACACAATAAATGCCAAATAATCAGATGTTCTCATAAAGGTAGTTTCTATACAATTGTTCGGTACAGGGAGGCCCCAAACTTAGCATACCTTCCTTGACATAGACTTGACAATGCATACAGTTATTATATACTTCGTGAGTTGTATGACACACATCGATTGAGAAACCAATAGCAAGAAAGCATACGCCAAAGATGATCTTTCATGTATCACCACATCGCTGGACAATATTTACCTCTACATTGGAACTAAACTAGCAATCTTACACATGCATTCTAGAAATTTTGCACTCAGTTGGGTAAAATAATCTTGAAGTGCATATAAGGTAAACATTTTCTAAAAAAAATTGACAAGAAATTTCCAGTTCCAACACCAGGGAAAGAGAATCAAAATCAAATGGTCCTAGTAGAAGTTCTGGTTCATCAATCTCCAGTGTCTCTTTGTTTAATAATTCCTTGACAATTTCTACAGTGTCTCTTGCCGGAGACAAAGTTTTCTTTTCTTCTGTAGTCTTAGAGCTGTCATCTTCCTTTCCCTTCACTTCTTGTTCTTTATCCTCTATTCTTTCTTCTCCTTTGGATCTGGAGTCAACAGGGGAAACTGGAGGAGAGATGTTTGTTTGTTCATGGGCCACCTCTTCCGAAGCAGAGGATTCCAAGTCCTTATCTTTTTCTTCACTGGTGTCCATTACTTCTTCTGTCATTGCCTCAGTAGATTCTTTTTCAACACTTGTAGCCAAGGGATCAACACCTAAGTCCTCTATAATAGGAATGTTGAATCTTGAGAATGCATTCCGGAGGATCTCTTCTATTTCTTTTGCTATTTTGACAGTTTTTCTGAGCATGAGTTGATTCATTCTTGCTTTGCTCCGCAACTCATCCTTGCAATCTTTGAAGATCATATTTATATGCTTTGAATCAATTGAAGGATATAGCTAAATGGCTATCTATTCTCGAATCTCAAGATCTTTTGCCATAGCATTATTCTTTCTTGTTTCTAACTCTTTCTCTAGGCTTTTGGGAATAAGAGATATAATTTCAATAAAAGCCTTGTTGTAGATATTCAGGTACTTGACTTTTGCTTCCTGCAAGATCTTTTGGTCAGCCTCATTATAATGATCATAGAATTCAGCCATTGGTTGAAGGTTCCCATCCACAGTAACTGATTTGATGACATCATCTAATGATAGAGTGGTCTTTTCAACAAACTCTTCTGCCATCTCTTCCTTGTCTTCACAGGTAGAGGGTTCACTAGATACTATCTTCTTTTTCCTCATTTTTCTTACCTCCTCATCTGACTCAGTCTCTTCATCATCCTTCTGACTGATGTAAGACCTTGTGGCCTTTGTCTTAGTTCTTTTCTTTGCTTTACCAGATGATTTTGCTTCCGGTTTTGATTTATTTGAGCTCTTATCAGTGGTAGGAGCAGAACTCTTAGAAGATCTAGTCCAGGAGGAGGATTCTACCAAAACACTTTGCTTTTCTGCCTCTTTCTTTCCTTTCTCAGTCCTTTACTTCTTTTCCCTATTGGCATCAAGTGCCTCTTTTGAGATGCCAAAGCTTTTGGCAATGTTTTCTACTTCTTTTCTTACCTTTATTTTCATCTTTGGTTGCCTTAGCTTAACATGGATCTTCACACTCAATTCTTCAAAGGTTCCAAACCTTTCTGCCTTGGGATCCTTTGGTTTACTAAGCATGTGTTGAACATGCAGCTCTATAATTTTCTCATCCACCTCATACCCCATTGGCATGATCCACACTATTCTTGGTTCCACTGCCTCCATTAGGCACTGATCAGTCTCTACCATAAAGCATACTGTGTCTTTGTATTTCTCAACTAGAGATTGGGGAATGAGCTCAAATGAATCATCTATTATTTGTTTGTGGTAGATATCCCTCAATTTGAACTCTCTGATTTCTTCAATGTTTGCGTGAACGTAAACCCTAATATCTTCTATATGCAAGACACCATGCGGCATACTAGAAAAAGCTCCTAGGGGATCTACTTCCAAGAATTTGTAGGGATGTTTCTTGAATTTGGGGTGAGGCCTATCATTGATCTTCACAATATTTAGAGTAGACATCTTTTAAAAAGATTTGCAGAGAGATATTTAAGAACGGAAAATACCTTTTGCACCTTTAGGTTTCACGAAGTGAGCTGGATAGATTTCTGGATGAATTGACGTCTGTAAATGATCTTTGATGGGCTTGAGGAAATTTGTTGCAGAGTTTCTCTTTTCTTCTTCTTAAATGCAGAATGAGCAAATGTTTAATAAGAAGAACCCTTATATTACTCTGCAAACCCTAATACCAAGTTGCAATAAATGCTCGACCTAAGTCATTTTGGTTTGCCTTATTCAGATGACTTGAAGAACTGGATCAATCTTGATCTTAAACATCTTGCAGATCTTCCAAATCTTAACCATAGTTTATTTAGATGTTTCTCTTATGAACCCTTTAATCCGCAACTCTCCTTGTGCCAGTTCTGGCACCAATTGACTGGCTGGGGGAAAATGGTTTTCTTTGTGTCTCCCCCTGAGCCAGAGTACACTTTTTAATTTCTGGAAGGAATATCAGCACCAGAGTCTGGTGTGGATCCATCCCCTACATTCCCTGTACTTTTCTTCACCCAAATCTTGTTCATCTCACTTTGAACTTCATCCACATTCACTTTTCGTTTTCCCTTGTCTTGATTCTGATTATGATGTACCGGACCTCTTTTGTCCTGATTCTTGCTTCTATAGAATTTGGCAATATGACCGGATCTATTGCAAATTTGGCAAACAACATTTCTTTGCATATTTGATTGATATCCTCTTGATTTGCATTGATTAGCCATATGACCCATTCTATTGCATGCAAAGCATCTACCATTGAATGAATTATTCATTTGCATATTACTGCATTCATAAGATTTGTGACCATACCTTTTGCAGTTGAAACACTGTCTGGAGAAGGATGTATTAGTCTGATTCATTCTCTTTCTACACTGATTAGCTTTATGACCAAAGTTATTGCAGTTGTGGTAGTATCCATTGAAGGATGGATATCTTTGAGCATTAGGCTGCCTTACTGGAAGTCTTCTAGGTTTGTTCGTTGGATTTTCTGATCCAAAATTCTTCTGACCAGATCCAAAACTTTCACCTTTTTCATATCCCAGGCCACACTTGTCATCTACCCTCTTTTGGCTTTCAAGGAGAACTTCAAGTTGAGCAGAGCTTATCTTGAATTTCTCTTTGTATTCATTTGTTGTTTGAAGATCCCTTTTAAGAGAGACAATTTGATCCTCAAGTTTTTCTTCATTATCTTTAGCATCTTCAAGATCAGATTCAAGATATCTAATTATTCTATCCATCTTATGGCAGTCTTCTGATTTTTCCTTGAGAGATTGTCTTAGATCATCTTCAGATTTTCTTCTCTCTTCAATTTCTTGGGTAAACTTCATAACTCCTGATTCCATTTCATGTCTTATCATGATGATTTCTTTTGATAACTTTTCAAATAACTTGGTATTCTCTTTCAGATCTCCATTTGTGTCATTTGCTTCACCTTGAATTGCCAATTGCTGAAGTAGCTCCTTTCTCTTTTTCATAGAGAGACTCAGTTTCTCTTTTAGTTCTTTTATGAAATCATCAGCCTATTTGAGTCTTTCCTTTAATTCATTGACTTCAGAATTTGACTGCTCAAGATCATCAAGGGCAGACTTAAGTTCTCCCTCATACCATACACATCCATTTGAATTCCCAGATCTTCCTCAAGCTGTTAGGCTCTATTGGGAGGAACTTGGCTCTGATACCAATTGTTGATAACTGAGAGGGAGGGTGAATCAGTTATCCTAATAATTCAACTTTATGTGCTTTCTTTAACAGTTAATGCAACATTAGATCAAATAAGCAAGCATACTCATGAAATGGAAATAACACCAATACACATGACACAATGATTTTGACATGGAAACCCTGTTAAGGGAAAAAACCATTGGGTGATTAACCCAAGATATTATTCTCTGTTAGAAGAATAGATAGAACAAAATGGCATTTGCCAATTAGGGCTTACTGCCTGAGCACACTGCTCACAAGATGCTCACTGCCTACAAAAAAAATTACTATCTACAAGAAGAAAACTTGAACTGATGAGAGGCATCCACACATGCTAAAGTTTAGTTCTGGTTAAGCTCAATAGACTGATCTACTGCACTTCATTCTTACTCTCCTTAAGTGCTGCTGTCCTCTTACATTCTGAACCTATTTTCTGCCTTTTATACCATTCTTCTTCTTTTATTCACACTTCCTAAAATGCACCACACACACCTTCACATCTAAATCCATCTTGTATATATATTCGCACAAGTGTTTTCAACACTTTTCTAGTCGGCATCTGGAATAGTCAATATTATCTCAAACTCTAGTTTGTTGGCTGAATCCTTGCATACCAAGTAATGTGGATCAAGAGTATGCTTGTAGAAGTCTTCAATCATGTCAGCCAATCATGAATGATACCTTAAGAAACTTAGTCATTAGCAATATCTCTTCCAGATTTGGGTCTGACACTCTGCCGGTACAGTTCTTCCTCTATCCACTCTGTCAAATAGGAACCCAACACTCAAGTGCTCATATCTCTTCACCCTTCCATCACCGGAGGATAAATCCTTGGAATCTATTATTCAAGGTACTCCTCTTGACTTCACCAAATCCGCACTTCACTGAAATACTTCCTCTAAGAGATCCAGACCTGACTGTTGGACCTTGCTGACTGCTCTGTTCTTGCTTACCAGATCATAACACTTCTTCAATCTGACTTCCGGTAGAGACTCATCATGTCTTGCGGATGTGTGGGGTAACCATTGTTTCCATCAATGACAACATTCATGAATCCATATAGTGTCTCTTGCCAATAGGTTTCATGCCAGAATAATGTGGAGAAGAACTAAGAAAACCACTAAAAAATTTGTTCCCCAACATTTGCCTAAGTTGGTAGTTAAGAAAGAACTTACTAAAGAGGTTGAACTTAAGGAACATATTAATTATGTAGAGGGCACTTGGCTAGAGGATTCAGAGACTTTGGTTGACCCTCTTAAGTGTATACTGCTAGAGAGGAAACAACGTATTAAATTGGCCAATAACCTTATTGTTTCTACTTGTGTAGTTAAACCAAGTAAACTGTCTACAAAGCGCAACATGCGATTTGGATGTGGTTGTGATGCTCCTGTAATAGGAAAAGAGGTGATGGAGGAGTACCTACATGTACACCCACCCTCTAAGTGTATTTTTCTAGATTCTGATGGGGAAGAAGAACCTGAGGAATATCGTTTAACTGACATTGACATGTAGTCTTGTCGGGTTGTTTAATTAAATAAGGATGTAGTTATACCCAAAATAAACTATAATCAAGGTGAGATTGTTGTCATTTGGGTTTTTTTGAATGGATATTATTAATTTAAATTTTGAATTATTGAGATGCATTATTCTGAATTCTAATTTATAGTTGGTTAGAAATATCAGGTGTGATAAAGAGTATCATCATTGTTTGAACTTGAACAACTCTTGAAGATAGTCAAGGAGAGTCGAATCCTTCTGAAAATCCTATGGCGAAATTAGTCCAAATTTTAGCTATGATGAATGAAACCAAGGAGAGACTTGTAAACTTGTAATAGGAGGTTAGAGGTCAAGGTAAATCTGATGCAAGACATGAGGATTCACATCTAGGAGATGATGAATATGTCTATGAATCTAGTATACATGGTGATTAGAGGGAGGAAGTTGATAAAACTAAGTCTCAAGAAGAGAAGAAAATTAGACTTGCGTCTAAACTATCTAGAGATATGAAGAAAGTCACACCACCCAAGTTTGATGGAACCAAAAGTGGTGATGCTGCTGAAGCTTGGTTAACATAGATGGAAAAGTACTTCGATATTAAAAATTACTTTGTGATAACCAAGGTGGTTTAGGGTTCTTTTCAATTGGAAGGCGAAGGGTCCATGTCATGGATGAACAAGAAGATGGAACTGGGATTAAGTTCTTTGAGTTTAACCTAGGAATAATTTGTAGTCTTATTTCACCAAAGGTGGTTACCACACCTTTTCTTTGACCAAAAGCTAACATATTTTCAAAATCTAAGACAAGGAGATATGTTTGTGACCGAATATTGGGAAAATTCACCCGTCTTTTGAAATATGTGCCTCAATCTTAGAAAGATGAAAGGTTCAGGATTAGGAATTTTATCTTCGGTTTGAATGCCCAAGTAGGTGGTGAAGTGGATGTTCATGGCCCTTCTACTATGGACCAAGTTTTGGAGAAGGCAATTAAGTAAGAGCAAAAATTGAAGTCAATTTTTGCATATCACCAGAAGAATTGCCAGAGGTTTAATAAGTCACCAACTTGAAAACTTTCTAAGGAATGGCAAGCATGATGTGGTTAAGAAGAGTGACAAGGGCTCTAGAAGTAATAGGAATGGATCCTAGAATGAGAAAATTAGCAGTGGAAATTCTTGAAGAAATGATATCAATTTAGGTAAACTTATTGAGAAGTGAGGACCTCCTCGAGTATGTTTCACTTGTGCTAGAGACAACTATGCAAATAAATGCCCAACTAAGAATTAGAGAGTTCAACAATGAGGTAGTTCTTTACCTACTCAGCATTCAACTTTTCAATAGAGGATCCATGTAGCTTTGGATAATTTTCAAGTGGAGTACCAGAATACTCCCATTGTGACAACAAGTACTTTGTTTGGAGTTCCCATTTCTATTTTGATTGATACTAGAGAAACTATAAGTTTATTTCTACAAGAGTATTAGATAAATTTCCTAGAAGAGCTGGATTTATGGAAAAACCTTGGTCAGTAGAGTATGCTAACCAGACTAAAGCTCAGGTAGAGCAATGCCTGTTTAAAGCTAAGATTGATCTCCTAGTTTCTCAACTGAGGTGAATTTGTTTGTATCCCCCCTAGGTTCCTTTGATGTTATCTTAGGAATAAATTGGCTATGGAAGTATAGAGCCAATGTAGATGATGTAGGAAACAAAGTCTTTTTGCAAGGCACTCAAAGAGAAGTTAACATCAGACTAGTCTCTTCTATGCAACTAAAGAGGGCTAGGTGAAAAGGGTGTCAACTTTTTATAGTTAAAATGGAGAAAATAGAAGAAGATCCTAGTAAACCAAGTGTATCTTTCAAGAACTATCCTTTCCTTACAGATTTTTAGGATGTTTTTCTAGATGAACTTCCAAGATTACCTCGAAAGAGAGCTTTCAATTTTTCAATCGATATTATTCTTGGATCAGAGCTGATTTCAAAAGCTCCAAACTATATGACCTCTATGGAGTTTATGGAATTGAAATTCCAACTTCAGGCGCTGTTGGCTAAAAGTTTGATAAGACCTAGTATTTCTCCTTGGGGAGCCCCAGTGATCTTTGTCAAGAAGAAGGATGGAACTTTACGGCTATGTATAGACAATCGTATTCTTAACAAAGCGACGATAAAGAATAAGTATCATCTACCACGTATTGATGATATTTTACATTAGATGTGTGGCACTTCAGGTTTTCCAAGATTGATTTGCAATTTGGATACCATTGGCTAAGAATAAAAGATGAGGACATACATAAGACAACTTTCAGAACAAGATATGGGCATTATGAGTTCACAATTTTACCTTTTAGACTTACAAATCCCCCAACTGCATTTATGAATTTGATGAATAGTATTTTTTGAGATTGCTTGGAAAAATTTGTTCTAGTGTTTCTAGATGACATTCTTATTTACTTTAATAATGATGAAGAGCACTTGCAACATCTTTGGATAGTTTTGTAGTGGCTGAGAGAACATAAATTGTATGGAAAACTCTCTAAGTGTACTTTATTTTGGAAAGAGATGCATTACTTAGTGCATATTATTTTAGATGAAGGAATATCAATGGACCCTGTAGAGATAAAAGTCATACCTGAGTGGCATATGCCTAAGAATGTACATGAAGTACGTAGCTTCATGGGGTTAGCAGAATATTATAGGAAGTTCATTTTAAACTTTTCTAAGATTGCTAGCCCAATCACTTCACTTTAGAGAAAAGGAAAGCGTTTTGACTAGACAATAGAATGTTAGGAGGCATTTGACTAGTTGAAAGAAAGGTAGAAAACTACACCAATATTGAAACTTCTAGATCCAAAAAGTTAGTTTGTTGTCATTACTGATGCCGTAGGAGAAGGTTTGGGAGGAGTGCTTATGTAGAATGGGCAAGTGGTAGCCTATTAATCTAGGAAGATGAGAGCATATGAGAAGAATTATGCTCTTCATGATTTAGAATTAGCAGCAATTGTTAATGCTTTGCAAGTGTTGTGACACTAATTGCTAGGAAAATCTTTTGAGTTGAAGTCAAATCATCATGGTCTTAGGTATATTTTGACCCAACCCCATCTGAATGCTTGAAAAGAAGATGGTTGGAATTGATATTGATTATTATTTATATATAAGTTATATCAAGGGTAAAGAGAATCGAGTCATGGATGCTCTAAGTTGGTGGAGACATATCACATCGATTGTCTCAATCTACTCAAACTTTAAGGATTTGGTATTGTAGAATTTAGAGGGTGATGAATTTTATGAGCAAGTCAAGCAAGCTCTCTTTGTAAATCCTCAAGATTCAAGGTATGATGGATTCTATTTTGAATTAGATGGACTTCTAAGATATAGAGGAATAATGTACGTTCCAGATGTAGACACCCAAAATTGACCTATTTATCATTAGTATCAAAATATTGCATTAGCTATCATCTGCATTTGTCTAACACACTTGAGCAATGTCCCTATCACTTATTTCTTCTATTAATTAAATAAATTTATATTTATTTAATTAATTCATTATCTATTTCTTCTAATCTATAATTAAATAATCTTTAATTATTTAATTATCTTCATTCTATCTATTTTAATTAAATAAATCTTATTTAATTAATTAAAAATCCATTCATAAACCTACTTTTCAATTAATTAAATAAATTTTATTTATTTAATTAATTTCTCTTATCATTTAACTCAATAAGCCGACATGTGTGTCTCTTTCATTTAAAAAAGATAAGTGGTACTACCTCTTTTATTTAATATATTTCACATGTAGTACTTTTTATGTACACGGTCACATATAAGCCTTATCTCCCTTCCACTTGTCATCTATAAATTCATCTATTATCATCTTTTAATCTTAGCCATTCACATAGCAACCAAATCTCCACCGTTGATTGATTTTGGTTGAGGTATATATAAACACCCTCTCATTCCATACTACATCTATCCAACATTCATATAGCGTCTACATTATCATCTTGAGCATATTGAGCATTTGAGCATCCATCTAGCTTATTATCATTATCATCCATCCATCATGGTAGCTTTTATCTTCATAATTGTTCATTGTTGAAGAAGCAATCCACATCATAAACAAGGAATCATACAATCTAGGTGATATTGTTCTTGAATTGCATGCTTTTGATTTCATTTGGATTAGATTCTTTGATGATGGTAGGGTTAGGTTTTCATGGCTATGCTTAATCTTATCAACCTGATTTTTACCTATCACATTTTGGCATGCCCGGTGGGACCCATGTCCTTGATTAACTTTTCTGTTTGAAGTTGTTTTTGTGAAGATCAAATTTTCTGAGTGCTCATGACAAGTTTCAGTCACTTCTGAGCGAAAACCAGTCATTGTCCGATTATACGCATTGCTTTTCAACCGAAACCTACTACTTTTAGAATTTCTGGGATCGCTTCTAAGCGAACAGTAGTCACTTATTGTCTTTTTTGTATCTCTTACAAGCTAACAGTGATCTCTTATGTTTTTATTTGCATTGCTTTTAACCTAATAGTGATCGCTTTTAGCCATCTAGATCACTTTCTGTAAAACTAGGGTTTTTTGTTTATATCTATTTTTCATAGATCTGAGTCAATTATGACCTACAATCTGTCGCCTGTTGCTTTTTTGCATCACTTCTGAGCTTTATCATTTTGCATCAGGGTTTACTGGCATCACTCCTAAACAACAACATTTCACTTGTGGCAGAATATAGATCATGTCTGATCAACAGTTGATTGCGTATGGTAATTGTGTCGCTTTCAATCTTTATCATTTGTAGTTCAGTTTTCTTGGCTACTAATTGGGTATTTGTGTAGCATCTTATTGATTGTCTAAGAAAAGGAGGTTATCAAATTACTAACATATCTGTTGCAGCTCCGATCAGTCCAAGACTTGTGATTTATCACTAATTTAGGAACATTTGGGCTTGGTGCTTAAAAAGAATCATTGCTTGCTCTGTGCTTGTTTTATCTTTCTTGATTGCTTAATTGTGCATGTTTGTAACCCAAATTTATTAGTAAAAGTATCATCTCCCCTTGCCTATCAAATGGATCTTAGGTGTATGAGAACTTGTTATTATCTTTAGAGGACCTGCTTTCCCAGTGTGAGAAGGGGTATGACCCAAGTGGTAATGAGCTAAAGCCAAGTCCTTCTGAACCACTATATAAAAAAAGTGTTTGTGTCAAAAGCCACAAACAACGGGTGTTGTTGTGTTATACCAATAGCCAACCTCCCCCAGAACCCTCCAATGTGTAACCCTTAAAGGCTAGGAGACTCCATAACAAAGAGTAGCATTGTCGCACGTATAGCCACCCAAACGGATGCCCTTACTAGCAACCTTGTGTAGTAGCCAAAAACCTTCTATTTGTTGACACAAAAGGTGGGACTTTTGAAGCCGCCCTAATTCACGTGGTTCTTAGTAGAGATAGCAGGGACAATCCTAAGATCTGGTGGGGGGACAAGCCTTGGGAAACCTAGATCTTGGTATGCATGAGAAGTGAGTGCCGTGGAGAGGAACCAGTGCTACCAAGATCTTGAAGCTATCCACTTTGAATAAGCATGGCTAGGGGACTCATCAAATATAGTCCTTTCCTAGCCTAGGTTGTACAAGTTTGTGATTGTTGTGAGTGTGAGTGACTGAAATCACTATTTTCTTGTCAAAAACACAATTTCAACATATTCCCTGACAGACACAGACCACTTTTGAACTTTAACTACCTGCACACAAACAACTAGATCACCTTTAAATAGAAGTTAGTCATCTCTTCATTAAACTAAATCACCTTTGAACAACAGTTTCTCGCCTTTGGTCTGAACTGAGTCACTTTTAACCAGCAGTAAATCACCTTTGAATTAAAATTGATCACTTCAAGAAAACTGGTTTGCCTTTGGTCAATACTGTAGCTTGTCACCTGAACTGAAACTAGGTCACTTTTAAGCTATTGTCAGTCACTTTTGGATTTTTTTCTGTGTCACATTTAAGCTATTACATGTCGCCTCTGGCTAAATATCAGCAAATCTTAGCAACTTAGCCAAATCAACTACATTTCTAGCTTGCTTAGCTTCAGCATTAGCTTTCAGACCTACCTCTAATCATTTACAGATACCTGGACTTTGTCTCCTACTTTGAGCATACCAAACAATCAAACTTTGTGGACTTTCATATTATTGAGACCCCAAACTAGCAAACCAAGCATTAACCAACCAATCCAACAGCAGCAAAACATCATCTTGTGGCTTTAGCCTTAGCAATATTAGCAAATAGCAACATCAACCAGGTTTTCCCTTTGAGTGTGTGAGCTATCCTCTAGGGAAGTAAAACAACAACATCAACTAAGCAACTAGAAACCAATAACCAAGCAACCCAATAATATCAACCAAGCAACCCAACAACACTAAAGCAAACAACAAACTAGCAAAGCAACCAACAACCAAACAAACAACCAATCATCACCTTTTGGGTCTCAACCTTGAAAAGATAAAGTCCAATTTTTAACATCAACCATCATGCCTCAAACTAGGAGCCAATATAGAGCTGAAATGGAAGCAAAACTGCGAGCTGAGATGGAAGCCAAGATGCAACAATCACGATCAACACCCCTTAGAGATGCAACTCAATTTACAACTGACATGCCTTCTCACATGTTCATTCCCGATGGGTACACCATTGGAGAGTCATCCTCACAACAAGCACAACCCCCAACATTTTTGGAGACTTATGAAGAGCAATCCCAAGAGGACTTATCAGAATTTAGAGACACACATGTATGGGATCAATTTGAGAAGCTTGTTTTATCTAATCCTAATCACTACTTCTTATAATTAGCACGTATGGGAGCCAAATTACCAAGAGACTTTGACATATCCACTATTCAAGAGCATGATCCAAGCACTCTCGCTGTTGTTGCAAAGAGACCATCCATTATAGCCACACCATCTCATACCATGTCCATATTACAAAATCCACCTTCCAACCCATCTCTTTCATTTCCTATTGTTACTTCATTCGACCCACCATGCTCACCATGCTCAGAGTACACTTTAGAACCTCTGATAACTCCAACTAATGTACTTCCTTTGTTTTCACAAAATCTGAGCATTCCATCTTTCCATGTTCAACAACATGTGCCTTCTCCTACCATGACTGTATCTCAATCTCAAGTAACACAAGCTGTCCATGTCGCCCAAGTGCAAACTACTCAAACATCACAAGCTATCTCCATATCCCACACTCCACAAGTTTCCCAATCTATTCAAACACAACAAATTGTCCAAGTTTAGTAGCCATTGCAATCCGCTACTCCCATTGCATCACATGTGGAAACCACATCCCACATTCATATTCCTATCATTGCTAATATTGTCTCCATGATTTCCATGGATCCATCCAACACACCATACAACCCCAATGTTAGTCTCATTGACATGAGTGGCCCACCTATTGTTTCACAAGCTAATCCTAATGCCGTTTTCTCTTATGTTGACCAACTTACATCACTTTCACTATCTTCCAATAATCCTTCGCAAACCATCAATCTGTCTTATATAACCCAAGGATTGCCCATCATCACCCAACACATGACATATACCAATCCACATATTGTTCAAAACACAAACCCAAATGTCCATCCTTCTTCTGCATCCACCAATCCTTCCATCACTTACCATATCACAAATCTAACTCTAAATTCACAACCATTGACCAATGTCCATCCATCTTCTATTCCCCATGTTATGCAAACCCTTGGTGCTAATTCATCGCAATATACCCAAACACCACTTGTGTCTCAAGGACATCAATATTCCAACACATATGTGTCACATACTAATCCTTTGACATATACTGTGAGTACGCAACCTCAACAAATAGTCATGGCTTCATATATTCCGCAACAACAACCACAATATACATCATATTACACTTCACCTCCCAACCAACAACCTCCTTTGCAACAATAGCAATTATCTTCAACGGATGTTCAACAAATGATAAACAAAGCAGTAGGACAAAGCAACAAGATATTTTCCTTAGAAGACATATGCGCTTATCCATTTGACAAGTCACTTCATATGACACCTTTTCTGTCACACTTTGAAATTCCACAATTTGACAAGTACAAAGGAAAAGGAAATCCGGAAGACCATCTTAGAATATTCTTTGTTGCATGTCTCGATGTGGCTCAAGATGATACATATCTTTTGAGACTATTTCCCCGAAGCTTAGTAGGACAAGCTCTTGAATGGTTCTCTCATTTACCTCCGGGCATCAAGTCTTTTGCAATACTAGAAAATAAATTTTGATCACATTTCACTTTTAACATTGAACAAGAAGTGAACATGAACGACCTTGTCAACAACAAACAACACAATGGTGAAGCTTTCGCCTCATTTACTCAATGATGGTGTAATATGGCTAGCAAACTATCATGGGAAATGCTTGAGAAACAACGGTTTGATATCTTCGTCCAAAATCTCCATCCTGAGCTTTCATTCCAACTACAATTGCAAAGTGCTAGCACCTTTGATGAACTTATTTCCAAAGGAACCATCATTGAACGTGCCTTAATTACTAAGGGCACTATCAAGATTTTCACAGACAACAAAGACTATCCTCAAAACTCCAACGATAAATCTCACTTTTGGAACAAGAACAAGAATGTTGTTAATGATGGTGTTGTAGACGCAAAGAACATACAAACAATGAAAGCTCCCATTAACATTCAAGCCGCATCTATAGCAACTCAACCTTTTCAACGAACTCAACAATGATAAACTTCAAATCCTCAACGATAATTCACACCATTAGTAGAACCTATGGAAGTTGTCTTTCGAAAGCTTCTCCAAGCAGGAGATATCATATTACCAGATGCACCACCCAATGGTGAACTGCTCTTCAAAGCTCTTTGGTACAAAGAGAATGAGTATTACAACTACCATAGAGTCAAAGGACACAAAATAAATGGTTGTACACGCCTAAAGCATGTTATTCAATATTGCATTAATCAAGGTTTAATTAAAATCACACCTCCAACATCGCAACCTACCCAGCAATTAACATTGAATTATGATCTAGATCCTTTCAATAATCCACTTCCATCTCATGACAAACCAAATAACCCTCATTCTAGGAATGCCATTTAGCACAATTATGAATCATCCACTATTGGCTGCATTGACCATGCTCACATTTCTACCATTACTATCCACGGCAAAGCACCCGACTGTACTGTGACTACTCGAAGAGGTTGTATTACCATTCAAGGGGCACCTATCTATCCTCCTTAACCATCTTCTAGCTATAACATCCTTGATCACCTTGGCAAAATACCTGCACATATTTCCATTCTCGAGTTACTTCACATATCCCCTTCCCACAAAGCTATCCTCAACAAAGCCTTACAAGAATCTTTGGTGCCCAATGATATTGATACTACACAATTCCAATCTATGGTAGCTAGCATTGCAACCCCTTACCACCTAACCTTCTCTAAAAAAGATCTTCATCCCTCTACTCACCCATCACATAACGAAGCCCTCCACATAGAAGTGTTTGTCAACCAATGCTGTATCAAATAAATCTTAGTGGATGGTGGAGCTGGTCTTAATATATGTTCCTTAAAATTAATAAAACAATTTGGATATTCTGAGAAAGATGTTGACACTTCCAAGGTTATTACTATCAAAGCATATGGTGATGCCGAGAGAGATACTGAAGGGATTATTCATTTGCCTATTCATGTTGGGTTGGTCACTACTAACACCTGTTGTCAAGTCCTTGATATTGAGCTTCCTTACAACATCATCCTTGGTCGTCCATAGATCCATGCCCTCAAAGCAATTCCTTCTACATACCATCAATGTCTTAAATTTCCACATAACGGTGTTGAAATTACTATCCATGTTGATCCTAATCCGTTTGAATTTTGTCATACTTTTCAAGATAAATATCAAAGCCCTAACCGCATTCCTAACAACACTGAAGCATATCCATCTTCATCTTATGTAGATCCATCCACCCTACTCAAGCCATCATCTAGCAAAGTCACTCCCAATCTTCGTATCAAGTACACTGAACATGGCCCAGGTGAGTACACATTGCAAGAATCTTGTTGTGTTGGAACTCTTCCCTTGTCTCCCAAATCTCATGGTAAACCTTTTACATCCAAAGCATCTTCATCTATAGTTGTTATAAAAGCTCCACCCATAGTGTTCATTAAAGGTGGATTCCTGGATGATGAAGACATTGATGACATTAACTCTTGGATATTCTATGATGAGAATGACCAAGTACAACTTGAAGTGGAGAGATATAACAATGGGTTCTGCATCATTAAGAACATGGGCTATAAAGGACATGGTGGATTGGGATCATAGGAACAAGGACATATTGAACCCATTGTTGTGTCTAAGAAGCTTAATAAGTAAGGCCTTGGCTATCAGCTGGAGGTACCGCCTTCCAAAGACATTAAGTGCATTTCTGATATGACAGTCAGATCTTCTTCAGTAGCAGAGACTTCTAATTCAGATACCATAGATGACTCCTCCCTCATATCACCGATCTTTTTCAAGAAACCTCCATCTTCATGATTCTACCACTTCCTCTAGCCAAAACTATCCATCTATTACCCTTTCACTCGTATATCCCGACCTCGTCAATTGGTACCAACAGGGGGAACCTATATTGTACACATTTGAAAATGATGAAGCTATTACTGAATTCATGGGATTATGACAAGGAATTCCATTGGGTGATCATAAAGGAGGTTTCATGATGGATCTACCTAAACTAGCATATTTTGGTGGAAGAATCAAATCCTTTAGTCGCCAAAGTGAAATAAATAGAATAAAAAAAGATAGGTCACTAGGTGAAAACCGAAAGGTGCCTCTTAACCATGAAAAAGTAAAAATAAAGGACGTATCCAAGGTGAAAACCTCCCTGAGGTGCTCAAGGATGGGGGATTTGATCTTCCTGTTGCCACTGACTATCATAAGAAATCAATAGTGCTAGTTGAAAAATCACAAGACTTGAACTTGGGCACAGAACAGAATCCAAAGATCACATATTTGGCAGCATCATTATTAGAGCAGGAAAGAAGAAATTTCACAACATTCTTCATAAAAAGAGCTATCAATTTTGTATGGACTTATGCTGACATGCCAGGTCTAGATCCCTCACTTGTGGTACATCATTTAGTAGTATCTTCTAATGCAAAACCTATCAAGCAAAAATTGCGCAAAATGCATCCACAAGTAGCTCTATTGGTTAAGGTAGAGATCCAGAAGCTATTAGAAGCAAAGTTCATAAGGCCTATTGATTATCCAGAATGGGTGTCAAACTTGGTACATGTAGCAAAACCTGATGGATGAGTTCACTATTGCATAGACTTCAGAGATCTTAATAAAGCATGCCCTAAAGATGACTTTCCACTACCAAGCATAGACAACATTGCAGATCTCACAGCTGGGCATGAAATGCTATCTTTGATGGAAGGATTTTTAGGATATAACCAAATAAGAATAGTAGAGGAAGATCAAGATAAAACATCATTCATTTGTCCATGGGGTACATACTATTGGGTTGTAATGCCTTTTGGTCTCAAAAATGCTGGATCTACTTATCAACAAGCGATGACAATTATTTTCCATGACCTTTTTCACACTATCATGGAAGATTATGTTGATGATATTCTAGGGAAGTCCAAGACAAGAGAAGGACATCTACAGGTACTAGGACAAATCTTTGATCAACTAGAGAAATATCAAGTTAGGCTAAACCCAAAGAAATGTGTATTTGTCGTAACATCTGGAAAATTGTTGGGATACATTGTGTCTCAACAAGGAATAGAAGTGGACCCTAACAAAGTAAAAGCTATCATGGAAATGCCTCCACCAAAAAATCTCAAGTAGCTCTGTAGTCTACAAGGAAGATTACAATCCATTCATAGATTTATCTCACAACTGGCAGATAAGTGTCATCCTTTCCAACATCTTCTTCGCAAGGGTGAAACTTTTAAGTGGGATGAGAAGTGTCAATAGGCCTTTGACAAAATAAAGGAATATCTAGCAACACCTCCTATATTAGTACCTCCTGTACTTGATCAACCACTATTGCTCTACATATCTTCAACAACAATAGCCTTGGGTGCCCTTCTAGCTCAGCATGATGATTCAAGAAAAGAGCAATCCATTTACTATATCAGTAGAACCCTTGTGGGATATGAACTTAATTATTCATCTATGGAAAAAGCATGTTTAGCATTGGTGTTTTCTTCCCAAAAGTTGTGACATTATATGTTGTACCAAACAACAAAGCTCATATCTAACATTGATCCACTCAAATATCTTCTCTCCAAAGAAATCCTTACGGGAAGGCTAGAAAAATGGGTTATGATCTTAACTAAATTTGACATAGAATATGTGGATCGAAAGGCCATAAAAGGACAACTTATTGTCGATCAGTTAGTCACAACACTTGTTACAGATATTTATCCAATACATCTAGAGTTCCTTGATGAAGAATTGTTCAATCTAACTTGACCAACATTGTGGCAACTATATTTTGATGGATATTACACACAACATGGATTAGGAGTAGGGATATTGTTTGTTACCCCTCAAGGAGATTGTATCCTAAAATCATACAGAGTCGCATTTCCATGTACCAATAACATAGTAGAATATGAAGCTTTAATCATAGGATTACACATGGCAATACAATGGGCTATCAAATAGTTACAGGTCTTTGGTGACTCTCAATTGGTTATCAAACAAGTCTTAGATGAATATCAAACAAAAGATGAGAAGCTTCTTCCTTACAAGTTAATGGTTGATGATTTCAAGAAATATTTTGACAATATCACCTTTTAACAAATCCCAAGGTTACAAAACAAAATAGCAGATGCCATGGCTATGATTGGATCTCTTCTAGATATGTCGTCCAATACACATAAGTGTGAGTTTCTGGTTGAACAACTTCTAATCCCAACATTTGAAGTATAGCAGTCTGAGCTTATATGTGAGATTGTTGGTCCCAATTCACCGTAGTACAAGGACATATACGAGTATCTCCACAATCAAATCTTTCCATTCCAACTATCATATACCCAATGGAAAACCTTTATTTGTCAAGCCTCTCCCTACATTATCCTAGGAAACACCCTTTATTGCCAGAGTCTTGATGGTATCCTTCTTAGATGTCTTGATTTTGAGGAAGAAAAAGTTGCCTTACGTGAAATACATGAGGGTGTCTGTGGATCGCATTCTGCTAGCCTTGGTCTTGTTAAGAAACTTCTATGCATTGGATACTATTGGCCAACTATGGAGAAAGATGCACAACAATTTGCAAAGAGATGTTTACAATGTCAGAAACATGGAGATTTAATACATGCACCAGCACATGAACTTTAGCCTATCACTACTCCATGGCCCTTCTCGCAGTGGGGACTTGATCTCATAGGTAAAATTCATCCTACTTCCTCAAATGATCATAAGTTTATTATCACCACCACTGAGTACTTCACAAAGTGGGTGGAAGCCATACCAATGACTTATATTACTAGCAAGCAAATATCCAAGTTCATCTTACACTATATCATTTGCCGTTATGGAATTCCTCAAGCTATTTTCACTGATAATGGTCATCCTTTCAAGAACCAAGAGGTTAGAGATCTTTGTAACAAGTTTCATAACCAACATAGATTCTCTACACCTTACTATCCTCAAAGTAATGGCCAAGCTGAGGCATCTAACAAAATAATTATCAAGATCCTCAAAAAGATAGTCAATGAACCTGGTCGTGATTGGCATTTGCAACTTAATCCTGCATTGTGGGCATATAGAACAAGTATTAGAACTCCCACTGGAGCTACACCCTATGCTCTTGTGTATGGCACTAAAGCTACCTACCTATTGAGGTCGAGATCCCCTCATCGCGAGTATCTCTACAATATACTATTTCAGATGAAGAGTATCGAGTATCCAGACTCTGTGATCTTGAGTTATTAGATGAACAATGTCTTACAACACTCAACCATCTCCAAGTCTATCAAAATTGTCTACACCGCAGCTACAACAAGAAAATAAGAGAATGAAGATTTCAAGTTGGCAACCTTGTCCTTATAGCAAATCAAAGAAATCAGCAACATCATGAGAAACAGGGCAAGTCTGAACCTAATTGGCTTGGTCCTTTTGTCATCACATCATTTTATGGATTAGGTACATATACTCTCCCAACACCTGAAGGCATTTCCTTGGATGAACCAGTCAACAACATCCATCTCAAAAAGTCCTATCCATGAATCTCAGCAATTCCAAAAATAAAATAAAATAAAATAAATAAATCCATCCAATAGTGAAAACCACTTTGTGGTACTTTGGATAACAAATATATATATGTAGTACAAGATAAATAATTTGTCCTCTGGTGAAAACCTGGTAAACAGGCGCCTTGGATAAGTACCATAGTGAAAACCTGGCAAATAGGTGCTATGTGTAGCAACCAGCTTCCATCTTTCACTTCGTTCATTTGATCATAGCTTTCCATCGCATTCATAATCCACCATCCTATCCTACATAATCCATATCATAATCCACTATCTTTCCTATCTATACATTGTAACCTATTATCCCTTATCCATCCGTGATTATAATCTTTCCATCCTCACCTCTGCCATGCTAGCCTTCGTAGTTTGGATTTTGTTGGGGTAATTATATCATTTGGCACCTTAGCATCTTGTTCACACAAATGCATCCCTTGCAGCTTCTCCATAATAAACCTCATCCCATACAGGGGGCACTTGTTGAGCCTTATTTGGAAGTGGATACTTATAGCTCTAGCTCATAGCACAACAAACACCCAAGCTCATAACATAGCAAACATTCAACTTTAAACACAACACACATCTAACTTCAAACATGGCAAACATTTAGAACCAAGACCAACATCTTAGCAATCAGTCCAAACTCAAACATCATCGAAAATATCAAAAACATCAAAACATATCAATATTCAAAAATCCAAAAAAAACAAAAAAAAAATCAAAACATTCCAAAAATCCAAGCAATAAAGTTGATCTTTTGATATCAGCCATCATCACCATTAGCAAGAACTACATCACAGCTCTATCGTTAAAGCCTTGATCCTGTGGATAGAGGGTATGTAAGCAATCTGAGATGTGAAGGAAGCACTCTGATTCAAGCATAGATGATAGCCCCCCTTTTTATCATCCATATTTCATCCTTCTTCTAATCATCCTCCAATCTTTCATCTCCCTTTCTTCTATCTTTCATCACTTACATCATCAATAAACCCATAACTACATATTCATCATGTCTCATCATCATCGTAAATATACTTTGATCCCATGGACACAGGGTATATAGGCAGTTTGGAATACGAAGGAAGTATCCAATACTCAAGCATAGATGATCCACCCCATCCTCATCTTCTTTCATTTTCCATCTTCTTTTCTTTGACCAGCTCAAGCAGGAAGTAGACTATGTGTATCAGTGAAATCTCAATCACTTTAACAAATCAGGGATAAGCGAGAAGCTATTTGTCTGCATGCCTTAAGACAACATTTGCTATAGCATTTTACCAACATCTTTAGCCTTCAACAGGATGCAGCTTTCCTCTCAACAAGGTCCCAACTTAAATCCATTCAAGAGCACTTCAATTTGGCAAGAGAACATGATGACAGTATCTTTTGTTTTATTTTTTGATTTATCTTTTGTCCTTTTCTATGCCTAATCAAGATTGCCTTGATCTATCTATATCTTGGTACATTGTGATGAAGTAAGGAATGAGATATGGTCATATTGCTTTCATATGCCATGTCTGTGGGATGATCTTATTCTTTTCCTATGCATATTGGTATCTTGTACGTGTTGGGATTAGCATCTTGCATATCAATATCTCTTGCATTTGAGAAGCCAAACAATCTCTTATGCATTGAGACTATTCTATGTTAAGAACTAGCTCCATACATATAACAAGCAAGGTGTCATAATGTGTAGTAGAGATAAGCTCAAACCTTTGCTTGTAGCATCAAAGTCCATCTCAGAACACTAGCTGCTATTCATATCTTGTGTATGTTGGTTCAACATCTTGACCTCATGTGTTTAGACAAGATTGTAGTACGCTAGTTATGCATTGGATACCTCGACACCTTGGTCTTCTATACCCTGGTGCATAACATCCATTTTCTATATCAAACACAAGGATTGCATTTCTTTACTTTTGAGAAATTACTTTAAAAGATGTCATATCATTTATCCATTCCATCATCACCCTATATAGTCCTCAACCAAGATCAATCTTTTACCCCACCCAACCCCCGTTTTCTTCATGTCAACCTTGTTTCTAGCCTTCCTTCTTATCGTGAGCCAACCTTGCCCTTCCTGATTAGCCTGGCTTACCTCTCGAGGGGTCATCACCTGCCAATTACATTAGGGCATAACCTTATTTATCGAGCGAATTATCGTATCTTCTTTGACACAATGTTCTAATGAACATTGTATCAAAGAGGGGCAAAATGTAGACACCCAAAATTGACCTATTTAGCATTAGTATCAAAATATTGCATTAGCTATCATCTGCATTTGTCTAACACACTTGAGAAATGTCCCTATCACTTATTTCTTCTATTAATTAAATAAATTTATATTTATTTAATTAATTCATTATCTATTTCTTCTAATCTATAATTAAATAATCTATAATTATTTAATTATCTTCATTCTATCTATTTTAATTAAATAAATCTTATTTATTTAATTAAAAATCCATTCATAAACCTACTTTCCAATTAATTAAATAAATTTTATTTATAGAATTAATTTCTCTTATCATTTATCTCAATAAGCCAACATGTGTGCCTCTTTCATTTAAAAAAGATAAGTGGTACTACATCTTTTATTTAATATCTTTCACATGTAGTACTTTTTATGTACATGGTCACACATAAGCCTTATCTCCCTTCCACTTGTCATCTATACATTCATCTATTATCATCTTTTAATCTTAGCCATTCACATAGCCACCAAATCTCCACCATTGATTGATTTTGGTTGAGGTCTATATAAACACCCTCTCATTCCATACTACATCTATCCAACATTCATATAGCATCTACATTATAATCTTGAGCATATTGAGCATTTGAGCATCCATCTAGCTTATTATCATTATCATCCATCCATCATGGCAGCTTTTATCTTCATAATTGTTTATTGTTGAAGAAGCAATCCACATCATAAACAAAGAATCATACAATCTAGGTGATATTGTTCTTGAATTGCATGCTTTTGATTTCATTTGGATTAGATTCTTTGATGATGGTAGGGTTAGGTTTTCATGCCTATGCTTGATCTTATCAACCTAATTTTTACCTATCACACCAAATTCAGTAGAGTTAATAAATTGTGTGGAAGGAAGTTCATTCCGCTCCATACTCAACTCATCTAGGGTTAACTAAACTCCTAATAGATGTAAAACCACTTTATTTTTGGAAAGAGATGAATAATAATGTTGCAATATTTGTAGATAGTTTCTTAGAATGCTAGAGAGTCAAGGTTGAGCATCAACATCCAACAGGACTATTGTATCCACATGATATTTCAAAGTGGAAGTGACAAGTGATAAGTATGGGATTTGTTCAAGGCCTTCCAATGTCTTGAAATAGACATGATACTATATTAGTGGTGGTAGATAAACTCACCAAGGTAGATAATTTATACCTAGAAATTTAACAGATGGAGAACCAATTATTTCTCGCAAGTTTATGCAGGAAGTATTTAGATTGCATGGAGTTCCTAAGAAGATAATCTTAGATAGAGATGCGCGGATGACTTCAATATTTTGGCAAACCTTGTTTTCAGTGCTAGGAATTAAACTCACTATAAGCTTAGCTTATCATCCTGAGACATATGGTTAGATAGAAAGGGTAAACCAAATTCTTGAAGATTTGTTGTGAATGTATTGTATGGATCAGCAATACAAGTGGGAAGAATATCTACTGCTTGTGGAGTTTGCTTATAATAACTCCTATAACTCTGCTATTAATATGTCTCCATTTGAAGCATTGTATGGAAGAATGTGTTGAACTCTTATAAGCTGGGATAAGCTAGAAGATCTGATTAGAATTGGTCTAGAAATGTTGGCAGAAATGGAAGAACATGTTAAGCTAATCAGAAAAAGTTTAGCGAAAGCTAATCATAGGCAGAAAAGTTATGCTAATGCCAATGTACACCAAGATGATTTTCAATTAGAGAAAAATTTATTTTGAGGATTAAGCCTCAAAAAAGTTCTATTAAGTTTGGGAAGTCATCCAAACTAGCCCTTAGATATGTAGGACCCTTTGAAGTTCTCGAAGTGATCAATCTAGTTGCCTACAAAATTGCTCTACCACCAGCTCTTGCTAGGATGCAGAATATTTTTCATGTGTCATATTTGAAAAAGTATATATCATGTGATAATCATGTTCTTGATTGGAATGCTTTACAGGTACAGGACCCAGGAGTGGTCATGATCAACCCTCTCAAAGTGCTCGAAGTTCGCAAGTGCCACTTGTGTAATAGAGATGTTACTCAGTGCAAGGTCTAGTAGGACAGTATGTAGAGGATAGTGCTACATGGGAAGATTATCATAATTTTTAGAAAAGATTTCCTCATTTGTTTTATGTTTTTTCTAATGCAAGAGCATCCCAAGTTAAAGAGCAATCTTGCATCAACCAAAAGTATTTGCTTTCTTTTCTTTTCTTGCATTTCAATTGTAGTTCAATCATTTGTAGTTCAACATTTTCTACTGCTTTCTACTGCATCTTCATTTCAGAGCTTATTGAGCATGATTTAGTTTCTATGACATGTCATCTACATCATACTTAGATTTTAGGATATTTGGACTTGTTTGTGGAAAGTTATCGCTATTATAAAATCATCAACTTTCACATAACAAAGCATTCATTAGTCAACATGATCATACATGGGTTTCCAAAGCACTTTTGTGACTTCTAGAGCCTAATGAAATATCACACAAGGAAAATTGGGACCAGATAGATGTTCCTTGAGAACCACATCAAGTTTCATCCATTTGTGGAGCATTACCAGGAGTTGTAGGCTGATCTACATGTTTCATCATTCATTGGAGTTTGATGACTCTTAAGGCCGACGCAGAGGATTCTATGAGCTAGAGGATGACATATATACATCTCCTAGATGCATTAGGAAGGTAGTTAGTAGAGTTAGTTGACAAGATATAATAAATAGAGAGTTTCTTTCTAGAGGCACTTCAATGCCATATCTTTCATGTATGTTGTAACCCAAAGGGTAGACCTGTGAGCCCTTTGATTATAGCCTGCACGTTGCCGGCATATAAGCATTGTAATTCTTTGATATATTGAGCATATAGATCTTCCATTGCATTATATTATTGTGTTGTTTCTATTGTGTTTACTCTAGCTACATGGTTGGGCAATCCATTCTTTGGACCCTCCATCCATGACTGCACCAAGTGGTATCAGAGCCAAGTTTGCAAATCCTTTGGGAGTGAAGGCATTTTGGAAGATATTGTGGTGAAAAAATCACTGACCCGAGGTAGTCTACTTGTTTTTGTCAATAGAGCACGGATTGTGAGGTAGTTACTACCTTGTAGTCAGATCTCTGAATTGAGGTAGTTGTACTAGACCCTAGGAAGAGATGCTGCTGAGGAGGATGCCTGTTATGGCCAATGTTGTTAAAAGAATGGAAGAAATTATAGAGATGATGGGGACAATGAAAGTTAGATTGGATGATGTAGAAGAAGACATAAGAAGAGGACTAAACCCTAGACATGAAGATGAAAGTGATGATGAAGAATTTCAAGCTACTGATCAAAATGAAGAAACCCTAGAAGAAGAAGAATCAGATCAGGTAAAGATGTTGAAAGCTATTTCTAAGATGGGTAAGAGACCTAGAATGGAAGTATCAAACTATACCATAAATTTAAACCCTAGGGAAATGGTTGATTGGGTAAATGACCAGGAGGAATACTTTGAATATGAAGAAATTGAAGATCCAGAGAGAGTGAGATTTGTAAAAACTAAGTTGAAAGGACATGCTTCTATTTGTTAGAAAGAGGTTCAATTGGATAGAAACATGAGAGCCAAGGAGAAAATCATAAAATGGGATAGGATGGTGACAAAGATGAAGAATCAATTCATACCTACTGATTATGAGTTGGAATTGTTGAAGAGATTACACAACCTAAGACAAAAGGAGAAATCTGTGAAGGAGTAAACTGAGGAAATTCATAAAATGGTTATCAGAACTGGATATAGTGAAGCAAGCAAGGAGAAAGTGGCAAGGTACATAAATGGATTGAGGATGAACATTTAATAAGAACTAAGTTTGGTGAGGATGACAACAGTAGAAGAAGCATATCTGTTTGCATTGAACGTTGAAGAAAAGTTGAATAAGAGACATGAGAAAAGGCAGAGAGGTAGAGGAGGAAAATTTCAAAGAGGTAGAACATATTCTAGAGGAGAAATACCTTATGTAGAGAAAAACAAGGAGAGTAGCCCATACCAAAAGGAAGATAGAGATAACAATTCATACTGAAGAGATGATAGGAGTCTTTACCGCAACATCAAAGGGAGTCATAATTCTTACCACAAAGAAGGATACCGAAGAGATGAAAGAGGATTTGACAAGAGATAATTCAAGGGAACTTGTTTCAAGTGTGGAGACAAAGGACATAGAATATTTGAATGTCATCAAGGGAGTACTAGCAAAAGGACAAAGAAAAATGAAAGAGAAACTTATGAGAAGGAAGAACCGGTTGAATCACCTGGTTCAGTGGGTAATCCAAGGAAAGGAGAGTCATTGGTCATGAGGAGAGCTTTATTTCAAGAAGAGACAACTAAGGAACCACTACAAAGGAAAAGTTTATTCCAAACAAGATGCAAATCAGGAGGTAAATATTGTAAAGTTATCATTGATAGTGGTAGTACATATAATTTGGTTTTATAAGAGATGGTGACTAATCTAAATCTAGAGAGACTAAAACATTTGAAGCCCTACAAGATAGCATAGATTCAAGATGAGCATAAGGTATTGGTGAGTGAACAATGTTTGGTGAAATTTCATATAGAATCGTATGTTGATGAGGTATTGTGTGTGTTAGGGATTGCAAGCAAAAGATATCAATTAAATGCAAATAAAGATTAAATAGAGGAATGAAAATACATAGAAATAATAACAACGAGAGACAAATTTTATTGTGGTTCACCCAAACTTAGGCTACATCCGCCAACAGAGAGTCCAATATTATTATCTAGTAAATCAAACTGATTACAACTAGAAATCCTTGCAACTCAATACCGCTACAAAATGCTACAATACATCAACGGAAACCCTAACCCTTAGCCGCTTTTATCAAGCCTTATATTAGTTACAAAATAGGGTTTTTTATGTTGATGAATAGAAAAATAAATCATGTCTTGGGGGCACTACCCCTTGACCCTATTAAATAATTTGGGGGGAACCATACCGATAAAAGTAAGGAAAATTTAACCTCTAAGTCTAATTAGGCTCCATATAACAATAGTGTGATATAATTCCAATGGATGTGTGTCACATATTGTTGGGAAGACCATGGTAGTATGATAGAAAGACAATACATGATGGATGGAAGAATACTTATACTATAATGTCAAGTTGGAAGAAACATATCTTGATAACTTTGGAAGATGAACCTAAAAGTGAAGTATGTGGAAATGCTAGAGTTTGTTTGGTGGATGGAAGAAAAATTTTGAATGCATTGAGACATGAGAATATGTGTTTTTATTTGATTCCAAAGAAGTGCAAAACCCTAACTATCGAAACCACTACCGCAAAAGCAGAAGAACCACCTTTGGAGGAAATAACTGAATTGTTGACAGAATATGAAGATATCATTTCAGAGAATGTACCTAAAGGATTGCCACCAATCTAGAGTATCAGTCATAATATGGACCTTATGCCTAGAGCTAGTTTTCCCAACAAAGCGGCACACTGGATGACACCAACAAAAAATGTAGAGCTGAATAGACAAATACAGGAGATGTTGAGGAAAGGATTGGTCAGAGAAAGTTTACGCCCATGTGCAGTACCTGTAGTACTAGCACTGAAGAAAGATGGAGAATGGAGGATGTGTACAAACTCAAGAGAAATCAATAAGATCACATTTAAGTATAGATTTCCATTTCCAAGGATGGATGACATCATGGACTATTTGAGTGGAGCAAAATATTTCACAAAGATAGACTTGAAGAGTGGATACCATCATATCAGGATCAGAGAAGGAGATGAGTGGAAGACTGCATTCAAGACAAATGAGGGATTGTATGAGTGGTTAGTCATTCCATTTAGATTAAATAATACACTAAGTGCTTTCATGAGATTGATGAATGAGGTTTTAAAGAAATTCCTCGGTAAGTTTGTTATTGTATACTTTGATGATATTTTGATTTTCAGTAAGACAAAGGATGAACATTTGTTACATATTAACAAGTATTGTAGAGGTTGAGAGAAGATAAATTGTTGATAAACATCAAGAAATGTAGCTTTATGAAGGAATAATTGGTATAGTTGGGGTTTGTGATTTCTGTGCAAGGATTGAAGATGGACCCTGAGAAAGTTAGAGCAACATGCTTCCCAATCGCCAATACTTACCTATATCAAACTAATGAATTATCTAGTGATGTTTATGTTAATTGATTTTAAAAGCTCATATCTAGTTGTGTTTAAGAGCTTCTTGGTTTTGGGAATTTTCAATTTGATGGTCATGGGTTTCTCAGTTTTACTGGTCTTTCATGTTATATTTTTGGATCTTCGTTTATATATTTATATATCTATTTCAGGTGTTGTGCACATTTGGTTTAAAAAAACTAATGAATTATCCCATTTCCCCTAATACCAAACTCATATATATTAGCTCACATTTTCATGATTATAAAACCTCAATATCCATGCGTGAGATAAGGTATTGTTTTAGAGGTGAATCTCCCAAGGTGTTCCTATTTTTGTGAGAGCTAAGGTTTTAGTTGAGTAGCATCTAATGAATCCCACAAAGATGGAGGATATGTCTCATGTTTCTTTCACTAATGTAGATGGAAGTTTGATGTATGTTATTGTCTGCACTAGACTAGAAATTACATATGTAGTGGAAGACCTAAGCCAATCTATTGCTAATCTTGGTCATGAGTATTGGGATGTAGTGAAGAGGGTCTTAAGATAATTGTAGGGTACTTTTGAGTACTACGTTTGCTATCATGAAAATATTTTAGAGGACCAACACTTAGTGGATATTCATGGATTTTTGGATTTTGATTGGGTAGTTGATGTTAGTAGAAAAAGATCTACCAGTGGGTATGTTTTCAACTTATTTAGTGTTGTAAATAGTTGGGTGAGAAATTAAAAAGATATGTTTCTTTGTCTAGTAGTGAGGCTGACTATATGGTAGCTATTCAAGCTTGTAAGGAGGTTATCTAGGTTTAAAGACTATGTTTAGATGTTGGGTTGATTTAGAGAGCTACTATAGTTTTGTGGGATAATCAAATTATTATTTGTTTGACAAAGAACCAAATATTTCATGCACATTGATATCTAATACTATTTTATTAGACACATGGTAGAGGATCAGAGGGTGATGCTAGAGAAAGTTGACACCTTGCATAATATTATAGGTCCATTGACTAAGCTAGTGAGTATAGAGAATTTTACATGGTGCAGTGAGTCTATGGGCCTCTCAACCCCTAGTAGTTATATAATAGTGTTGGAGTTAACATTTCTATGTTACAAAATGTGTCTCAATGTTGCATCCTAATGTTCCACATTTAAAAAATAATTATTTATTATTTTATCCTCACATGAGAAAGAGGACATCACAATTTGAGCTGACATTCTTGCCCATGTGTTTACTATATTGTAATGTATGTAAGAAGATGTAAGAGTATATAATTTCATCATGTTGTGTAAGAGCATTTTATGACATTGTGAGATGGGAGTTACTTGTGATGGATTATATAATGCATAACATGATGTAAGAGAAGGGATATATTGGAATCCTTACCAACATTATGATAGTCTATGATGCATGTCATAAAGCATCTTTGAATTGGTTTGAATATGCCAAAATCAAGTACCAATTTTGAGATGAAACTATGACAAGTAACAACAAGGTGCAAGGCATCTATTAAATGTAGCTTGTTGACCACCTCATGGAATATGGCATTGAAATTTGGGTCAAACATGGTGCCACTTTTGAATTTTGTCTCATGATTTTGGTAAATCACACTTGGTTTGTGGTTTAATTTTTGCCTATTTATTAGGTGCTTGGGTTGATGTATAGTGTATTTTGTAGGTATCATCATGCTACCAGAAATACTCAAGATTCACATGTTGGTGATGCTCCTATAAGGATGTATCCCAAATGTTTTTTTTTTATTATTATTTTAACTGATTACTTGTTAGTAAATATACAATTGGTTTATGCTTTGGAGTGTGGAGTTTTATTCCCAAAAGGGTTTTCCCTACATATATCATTATGTTTTGATTGTATGCTTTTGTCTTGTTTTTCCTTGTAACTATAAGTTTAAATTTATTATACACCTTTCTCTCTTCATATATTAGTGTAGGATGTTTTTCAGCACCTTTGCTTTATTTGATAATCAAGGAAGGCTCCCAACCTTAGTACTAAACTTTTATTCCCTAAAACATTGATAGATTATTCTATAAATCTACTAGTACATTTTGGTTTTTAGAAGCACAACAAGGTAGCATGTTTTTTTGTAATTATAACTCTTGAAAGTTATATGATCACATGAGTAAAGGACATGAGAATCTACAATAGGTCACTAACACCCCTATTAGAAACTAGTTGATAGAGAGGGTCACCAATGCCTCTATAAGACACAACATGTAAAGAAGGTAACTAGTATCCAAGTTGGTCTTGACTACACTTATCAAGTCACTAATATCTACGTATTCTCTGACTTCCCTATACTAATCTAAAGAACCTCCACTTCTTTCTTCTATCTTCTACCACATTTTTAACTACATCGAAATAGACACACTTAGTTTTTATTTCTAACTCCTAATTGATTTCCATCTCTAATGTTTACTATACTTAGTATATATCTAAATTTCTTTCATATTCTATTTCTAGCTCCTTATACTTTTTTATTTCTATCACCTAGTTGATTTCCATCTCTAATGTTTATTATATTCTAATTGATTTCCATCTCTAATGTTTATTATATTTAGTATAAATATAAATTTCTTTAATTTTCTATGGTTGAAAAACAAATTAGATTAGTTAATTAAAATGAACAATCATAGAAACTAAATTATAAATTCTTAAAAATTAAGGGCAAGGCACACTTTAATTACCCAAATATGGATATCTATAATGGTGACAAAGATGATAAGAAAATCATATACTTAGTTGAAAAAACATTTATATTTCCTATACTCTTATAATTATTTTATTAAAACTCAACCAAATACATGAAGCAAAGTATTTTGTTCACTTACAATTAATGGGATGAATGATAGCCAAAAAAGGGTGAACCACCCTACACAATTAAATTTCATGCTTGTTAGCCCCTTAAACAATTAGAATTAATACACACAAATAAATTTAAAATGCCAATTAGGTTTACCATTTTTGTTGAGAAGTAGAAATAAGATGGCAAAAAACCATAGAGGTGGACTGCACATAATGACATAAATTGTTCAAGAAATCAATTTTAAATCAAGAGGATGGACAATAAAAATATGTTCCCAACATTCTTAAACCATAATTATGAAACACACCTAATTGATACAACATTAGTAAAGTCATTGCCCAAAGATCTCTTTATATATCTTTGAAAATCAAATTTACAATGTGGAGCAAAGTGAGCCTGCAACAATAAACATATACATAACTACATCTCTCTTTCTAACTATGCAATATAAAGATTTGAAAGTATGGCCTTAGAAAGTTTACAAGTATAAAGCCATGTTGTAGTGTTAAGTAGTCCACTTTAGGCACAGATCTAGTGAATTGTCTAAAAAGGCATACCTGTAAAGCCAACAATCTAATTAAACATCATTCAATTAAATGGTCAAATAGTCACTAATAATATTACATGTCAACCACACAAAGAAATGGTAAATATTTATCCTATTCTTATTCTCCAAGATTTACTTCTTATTGTTCAACTAGGTGATGTTTAAGAATAGCCCTAAACCAAGACTTAAGACTTTTAGTAGATAGAAATTGTGGTGAGGTTAAATTTAAAATAAAGAATAGATATTTCAATCACTAAGTTTACTTACAATCCAAATGAAAATTGGTATTTTGGACCAAAAGCTCATATGCCTCCTTCCAAAAGTAGTTTCCCGAGTAAGCCTGAACCTCAAAGGATCTACAATATCACAATTACATGACTACTTATATTTCTAAATCCAAGGATGATTTGAAGCAACAAGTTAGATTTTTTATGTTTAACTTCTTAGAGTATTCTTAAAAATATATATACCATTAATTATATATGTCATTCTTTAATTTAGATCTCCTTTAACTATAACTTAATACATTATATATACCATTAATTATATATGTCATTCTAAAATGTAAACAATTTTTCTCTCCCAATCTACTTTTAACTTCGTAAGTACTAGTTAAACTAGAATTTTAATTTTTTTTATCTATAACTAAATGTAGCTTATAAACTTTTAAATCAAATTAATTAATTTTAAAAATGAGAAATAGAAAAACTAACAAATTTATTTTAATATAAATATTATGATAAATATTTAATAAAATATTGTAGATTAATACAAAGTAGAAGCTCACAATTAATTATATATCAAAATAATTCTATATAAATTGTGAAGGTTAATATGAAATCTTCCCTTTCATGTGATACAATCTTCCAAAAAATTTAATTGTATTTTACAACACAAATGTCTAAATAGTACCATACTACCATCAAATTTAAGCCTTGCTCCGTATATTAATTTATATTTAGAAATTTATTTGAGACATCAACTGTTTTACTTCACTATTCCTTAATTCTTGTAGCACTCTATCCCTCAAAATCTTAAAAATAAAAGCTAATTTGTCTCATTGGAAATAGAGGAAATATAAAAACATGCACTAACCAGTTGACAATTCATAATCCAATGTCTTAGTTTCTTTCTCCCATGCATTCCATTTCTTAATCTGCATAAGTATCATCTAGTTCAATAGTTGAAAAAATAGTTTTGACTAATAAAAATAGGATAAATATATACTATATGGCTGTTTTTAAACATCATCCATTTCAACAGTCAAAAGTCAATTTTGACCAATAAAAATAGTACAAATATTTGCCACTTTTTGTTGTGGATGAGGTGTAAAATTGCTATTGACTGTTTGACCATTGAAGATGATGATGTTTAAGTAGAGCCTACAGATCATTTTCTTGTAAATGACTTGTAAAATTACTATTAACTGTTTGACCATTGAACAGTAGACTAGACTGACATCAATATAATTCTAATTATTATTATTATGTTCTTTCCAATTAACGATAACAAGAAGATGTTTAATGACTCATACCTTCGCCCATCCTAGCGCCATGATTATAATACAGGACAAGACATGAAAAACTGCCAATACGAAAATGAAGATGTGCAGTTCTTGGAGTCCATCTTGTGATATGAGAGGGACCTTCCCCTGCATCAATAACACAGGACAATTAATATATGTTTATAACACGATCTATTTCCATTAGAAATATTACTACTCTATGAATAGTAAGCATAAATACATACTTTTTTAGCACAGTGACCACCACTGTCTACAATGGCCGCCTCCTCTGAACAGGGAAGCAACGTGTTTCCTAAGCTCTCAGATATACAAATCTCTGAAATTGGCTTCTGCCCAACAGTAAGCAGCAGCGACATAAATCCCAGCAGCATCAATTCTGCATACACATCAGAAGAATCAATATAAATATTTTTCTAAGTAATTCAAGCCGAGATTGATTATGACATCAAATTATTCACCTCCTTTGATCTTTTCTAGTGCTTCACCCAGGGATTTCTTTCGCCGTTTCTTGAGCCACTGCAATCCAAACACACACACACACACAAAAACATTCCAATTCAATCTGTCTAAGTAAAAGCTGAACATTCAACACGACTGCATGAAGATAAAATATAATTGCAGATACCATGGAAAGGAAATGTATAGCTCGTCCGATTAGTACAGAAACAAGTACAAAGCCGAAGCAAACAACGGCCACAACCCAAGTGGGCGTTTGTTCTAAGGATCGAAAATCTGCATCGCCCCCTGCTGCCATATCGAAATAATTATTGAAGTTTGATTATCAGCATAACCATTGTATGCTTGTATATTCCCTCAAAAATTAATGAGCATTATTTATTCATGTTCAAATCAAAAAATCGTGAGAAACGAGATACCCGCGTGAACATTCAACACACTTATTTGCATCATTGTTTGAAATCACACTGGAACACACTTAAAAAAACAATTTAAATAAAATTTTCATTCCAATAGATATACCTATTTGTATGTAATTTATTTGCATCACCATTTGAAATCAGACATTAAAATATTACCGAACAATTGGGATTCTTCTAGTATCATCTGTAGAATTTAACGACATTATTTCTATTGAGCGTACTAGATTTGTGGAACACTCGGTTGATAGTTTCAATGCCGATTTCATGGCTCCACACGCCAAGGGTAAGAACTCCACTCTTCTTCCTCTTATCAATTTTAATATCTTATATGCATTTGTCGAAAATTCGTGTTTGTCAATATTTTTTTATGTATTAAAGTGTGTACTCATAGATACGGAAGTCTTCAACTCTATCAGGAATACTAAAGTCTTCGTCTCTACTAACATATTTTATTCTTAATGCAAGGTGGAGAATAATTAGGGATAGTAAAGTCTTCATCTCTACTGACATGTATGTTTTTTCAATGCAAGGAGAATAATTAATCCATATAGTTGATGTTATTTTAATGTTTTTTTTTCTTGTAAGAAATAGTTGTACTTTAATTTTCCCATGAGCACATTTGAATTTAATTGGGTGTAGAAATTATTTTTCATTCACAAAAATAGAGAAAATTTGACATCCACTAAAATTGCAAGTGGTATGTTAGTACATATCACTTGTCCTCTGTTATGAACCCGTGTTTAATTCTTCTCTTTACTTTGTTAGTATATTACATTTGGACGCATATGTTTTGTAAGTCGTTCCGGGAGTATATTGTATTATCCTACATTTATGGGAAGTAATAGTTGTTTAGATTAGACTTAGTATATAAGTACGTATTAAGGCCAATGAAGGCATCCACGAGTTTATTGTATTGAGTTTGCTCAAAGGAGGTTGCCTCCTCAAAGTGGCCTACGATCAATAAATTTCTTCTGTGTTCTACTATTTCTATTATTTCGTGTATTTTTCATTATATTGTTGCAGGAGGTTCCTCTCATCTGGTATCAGAGCGCTTTCTTGGGCTCACTGGGTGGAATTTCTGCTAAAATTTTTTTTCGCAGTGGCCTCCAAGCGCTGTGATTATTATAGTAGTTCATTTTTCTTTGCATCTGTATTGTTCATTTCAATTGCAGGTTCATATCAGGGAATAATCCCTATCCGCTTAATTGTGGGAAGTGCCTGGGCATAGCCCTAAAACTCATTGTGAAGAGTACCATAGGAACCTCGAAGTAGCTGGCCCATTAAGAGGACCTGCCAGCGAAAAGGGCAACGGCCCCTACCTGATTGACTAGTTCCCATCTGTGAGGTAAACCAAGAGCTGTCATTTGTGGCAAAGCGATTATCAGTTTTACCTAAGCCATGGAGTGAGCGGTACTACCCCAATACGCAAGCCGTTAGACAGCATTGGTATCCGAGTGAATCCCCTGAACCTTTAAGAAGCTGAACTTACTTGGGGTCCATATCTATTACCAGCTAACAAATCACCAATTGAATCTGTCCAGAGCAATTGCAGATCTCGTTGCATATCATTTCTGGAAAAAAAAAAATCTATTTTTTCGCCATATCTTCCTTACTTTCACTTCGTTTCCTCTAAAAATTCATTGGAACCCCTGAAATTCCATTTTGCATATTTCCTTCCTTGAGGACCATATTCCAAATTCTACTTATCGAAGCCAGAAATCTCATATTTGTATATTTTTATGGTTTGCCATAACTTCTTCGATTCTCACCCAATCGCCTTCAAATTTTGCCACAGTGTTTATTTCCTATTTCTACTCTTTTGTCCCTCTTGGACAAATTTTCCCATTTTTTCTCCCCGCTTCAGAAATCCCCATTTTCTGCTTACCTGTCCCTCAGAAAGTGTCCAACACCTAATCAAACCCCAATTACCCATCAAAATTTTTCCCAAATCTAAATTTTCCTTTACTAAAAGAGTTTATGTTTTTGTTTTTCTACCCATTCCAAAAAAAAAATCCTGGTTATGGTTGTCACTCGCGCAGGAGAAAAAAACATGGAAGAACTTGCAGCCATCAAGACCAAACTCCAAGATCTGGATGAAAAAATTCTTGAGCTCAATCTCCAGCATTCAGCCATGAACAATAGATGGCAGCTAGAGTCTTCTGCAAATATAGGGTTTTCTTCTTTCAACACTTTTCGTGGACTGAAGCTTGATTTTCCTTGCTTCAATGGTGATGATCCGACTAGATGGATATGCCGAGTAGAACAATATTTCAATCTGCATAATACTTTTGATGTCAACAAAGTCCCACTTGTCTCCTTTCATTTGGAACATGAAGCCCTTCGATGGTTCTGTTGGTACATCAAAGCTCATAAAGAGCCAAAATGGTCAGATTTTTGCAACGATTTGGCCCTAGTGCTTTTGATGACTTCACAGGAGCACTCACAAAACTGTGCCAAACAGGCATTGTGAGATAATATCAGACAGAATTTGAAAAACTGGCTAATCACACAGAGGGATTGTCTGATGAATTCTTCAGGAGTTGTTTTGTCAATGGTTTGAAGGATGCCATTCGCTCTGAGGTTAAAATGTTCTGCCCAAGCACAATGATGGAAGCCTTAGGGTTGGCTAAGTTGGTGGAGGACAAGATCATAGCTCAACAACGCTCCAAATCCAATTTTGTTCCATTCAGAAATATGGATCCCCAAAGCCCTCAAATAATGCCAGCTCCTAGAACAACTCCTATCAAGCATTTGACTGAAGCATAGATGCGGGCACATAGAGAAAAAGGGCTTTGTTATAATTGTGATGACAAATTCACTCGAGGACATAGATGTGTTGAGCAAAAGCTCTATCTCTTGGATGTGGATTCTCTGCCTGAAACTAAAGTTTATACAGATGCTCAGGATATAGTAGCTGATTAGGTTGAAACTTAGCAGTCACCTGTTGACCCTACTTCTCAGGAAGACCACCCAAAGATCTCTCTCCATGCCGTAGCAGGAGTCACCAGCCCACAAACCATGCGGGTCAAGGGTTACTTCAAGAAGCTCCCTCTTACAATACTCATTGATTCTGGTAGTACTCATAACTTCATTGACCCTCGCATAGCCAAACAGGCTGATTGTTTTGTTCATCCTTGCTCGAACTTTGAAGTCATGATTGCAAATGGGGGCACATTACCTTGCAAAGGGAAGTGTTGCAATGTGCATATCTCTATTGAAGATTATAACCGGCACTCTGACATGTTTTCCTTGCCCTTAGACAGATGTGATGTGGTTTTGGGCGCCCAATGGTTACGCACACTTAGACCCATCTTATGGGATTTTGTTGAACTTTGGATGCAGTTTTCAGACAATAGGCACAAACACACATTGAAGGGCTTATGACCGGGGTCTCTCAGCATCATAAGTTCACATCACCTGGAAAAGCTTCTTAAGAAGAATTCACATGGTGTCATCACTAAACTTCACTCCATTCAGATGTAACCATTTGTGGTCTCCACTACTCCTTCGGCTCTACAACGAATGATGGCTATTTTGCATGCAGTATAGAATGGCAGCCATACCTATTAGGGAATCATTTTTGCATTGGGGTGGCTCACAAGAGCCTAAAATATTTCCTGGAACAATGGGTCTCCTCCCCAGCACAATAGAAATGGATCAGCAAACTCATGGGTTATGACTATGAGATCACTTACAAGAAGGGTAAGGACAATATTGTGGCAGATTCTCTTTCTCGTACATGTGATGACCAAGCTTCTCTTTTATCTATTTCATTGTCTATTCCAAATTGGTTGGAATCTGTCCCACAGGCTATCTTCTATGAACTCTATGTTTCTCCATCGGTAGGGCACTCTAGGTTCCTCAAAACTTATGAGCGGGCATGGAGTCACTTTTTTTGGAAGGGAATGAACAGGTCAATTCAACAGATTGTGGCTTCATGTGATATCTCAAAACAACAGCATCAGTGGGAAAAGTGGCTCCCTCTCACTGAATGGCGGTATAATATCTCCTACCACACTGCATCTAACATGACTCCATATGAAGCAATCTATGGTTAGGCACCACCAACGCTCCTTCCATACTCCCCCAGCAGTTCACGAGTTTCAGACAGTCGACACGGTTCTCCGTACGTAGGATCAGATTGGGGATCATAAGCTGGCTCCTTCTTCCCACATTCATCCAATATTTCATGTCTCTTGTCTAAAGAAATTTCTTGGCGCCAACGACAGAGCACAAACTGTTTTACTACAACTGGATAATGGAGAATCCATCCTTTTGGCGCTAGAGGTAATCCACGATAGGGGCACTCGTCCTCTTTGCTCCCACTCCATCACAGAGGTATTAATTCAGTGGCATGGAATGCACCCAGAGATTGCTATAGGGGAACCACTCCTTCAGATTTAGCAACAATTTCCACATCTTACGCTTTGAGGACAAAGCTTTTCTAAGAGGGAGGGGATATTAGGAACTCGTGTTTAACCCTTCTCTTTACTTTGTTAGTATATTACATTTGGACACATATGCTTTGTAAGTTGTTCTGTGAGTATATTGTATATCCCACATTCATGGGTTGTATTATCCCACATTCATGGGAAGTAATAGTTGTTTAGATTAGACTTAGTATATAAGTATGTGTTGATGCTAATGAAGGTATCCACGAGTTTATTGTATTGAGCTTGCTCAAAGGAGGTTGCCCCCTCGAAGTGGTCTGCGATCAATAAATTCCTTCTGTGTTCTACTATTTCTATTATTGCCTGTATTTTTCATTATATTGTTGCAGGAGGTTCCTCTCATCCCCTTCAAGTAATTACCAGTTGTGAGTGGTGAGTTCACATTCACTCCCATCTTGTACCAAAATGGGAGCTTTCAAATAGGGTATGGATATCCATCAAAGCATAAAGGATAGAGGAATTTGGTCGAATGTTTTAGTTGCCACTACATTAGTTGACATGATTGCAAAGTGTGTGATTTCTCTTTAGGATTTCTTTTTGGAAGTTAAATATGAAGCAAAGTGTCGTCTCTATTACTACCTAGATTACAAGGAAAACTTTAGTGCGATTTATCGCCAATTGGCGATTTTTTTTACTATTGGGGGGTTGAAAATGGTGAATATGATTGGTTTTGATAGTATATGCTTTCACACAAATTTGATTCTATTTTTGTGTCTGTAGCTCCAGATCATCTACAACTTGATATTTTAAAATTTTAGAATAACATTAGGTCATCATACTATTTATTGCAGTTTGGTCTCAATTGCCAAGATATTATAGAGACAACTTTTAATTTGGGTCCAATTGCATGTAATGTGATGAGGCAACTTGTAATTTAGGTTTCAATCGCTTGCCATTTTACCTAAATTATGGGCACAGGCTGGTGCAATCACCAATAGAATTATAGGGAATTAGGGAAAGGGGGCGATTGCCAATGAAATTATAATCAATTAAGGGCAAATGGTGGTGCAATCGCTAATAATATTATAGTGAATCTAGGAAAAATGTGTAATATTGCAATGCAATTTGATAGGTATATTTGAGAAGACACTTATTATATCCATTGAATTAAAGGTGGTTCTTATAAAGCGTGGCCCATCGCCTCAAAATTATAGGTCTTCTAGGGTTAATGTGTTTAATCACCCATGCAAAATGTGGTATGATTATGTAGTATGGATTGGTATTTATGTAAAACAATACTCCATTTCTCTTTAGGCATTCAATGTTGGATTCACCCATTTCATCCTACAAATTTATAATTTTTGGTCCTTTGGAGTGGCATTTGATCAATCCGTTGAGCTGCCAACTATAAGATAGGAGGGTACATTTTCAAAAGCTGGGGAATAGACATATGCTACAACTCTACCTTGAATTCTTCCATTCTTGGTGAGTACCAGAGACATAATTTTCAATTTGCATCACATTTTGTATTGTATATTGTATGATTAATCTCTATAATAGTAGTTCTCATGTGCATCTACTGTCCTACATATTTGTCATGTGTTGATATTGATTTAAATATTTTATTTTTTTATAGTAGTTCTATATTATTTATTGTATAGTTAATCTCTATAACGGTAGTTTTATATATCTTTTTTGCATAAACTATATCAATGGTCCTTGATGTATTTCCTTCCAAATAAATTAATGTCAATGGTTTTGCCTCTGTGTCCCCTACCTCCTTTTTGCAGAAAGATGAAAGGCACAAATTTTAGTTAACTCATACCGTCAAATCAAACCAAATCAACGAATTGTAGGGTTGTAAGAAAAAATAAACATACAAATATAAGGAGGAATTGCCATTCATCAGAAAAGCTTACATGTCATTTTTATTTTAATACAGACATGGTATAGGTCTATAGACTTGAATGCACTAGTGGGGTCCACATGTATAAATTTATTAAGAGCTCGTAGTACTAAACACACATGTTTTACTTATCCCAAGACATCATATCAAACTACATCAATGGTTGCCAGGGCTCAGAGGTGGAAATGAAGATTATCCAAGTAGGAGATAGCGCCATTGGCTAGAAAAGGTGATGTGTCAATTGTTGGCCCTGCAATATTAGGTGTATAGGTCATAGTTACAGGTATATAGGTTATAGCTATAGGTGTGTGGGTCTTAGCTGGTGGGGCCTATTTGTATAAATTTATTAACATCCCATAGTACTAAAATATATATTTTATTTATCCCGGGCCATTGGATCAAACTACATCAATACCTAGTAAGGCTTAAATGGGGAAATGAAGATTATTGTAACAAGCCTTCTCATATTACTTGGAATTACTCATACAATTTACTAATAAAGTAAAAAGAAACAAGATAAACATGAGTGAATTTTTTTTTAAAACATATTATTTGCAAAATCACAAATAATTAAAAGCATATGTTTTCAACCTTGAAATTACAATGTATTCAAAGATAGAATTGTAGTGATATCATTTCACTTTACATTTACAATGCATAATTTACACTTGGTAACCAAATAATTTTTCATCAAAAGGAATGAATGTTGCATCTAGAATCTTGATATCTGTCTCTCAAGTCTTGGTGTGTCTTCTTCTTCAGAGGTAGAGTATCATCCGAGTGCTTTACCTCCAACCACAAACTGACAATCCCTTGCACACCTGTTGAGAATTAAGGTGTCTCAACCTTGTAAATCCCTTGTATTTATTATTGTAATGTAATTTATTTACTTAGCCTATGTTGTAATTTTGTTGCACATCATGTTTTGTCATCTAGTGTGAAGTGGCACGATGAGTTGTCACTCCACTTGTAAGGTGACTAGGATGGTCAACTCACTCTATGTGGAGATAGGCATCCCTTTTGTGTGGTAGAGGTTTTCTGCCATGTGTCGGCATCTTGACTAGTGTGTAAGTGAATCTTGACTGAAACAGTTATGATAGATTCCTATGACAGAATCTATGACATGTAAGAGTCAGAAATAGAAGGTTCTATGACAGGTGAAGACATGTGTCACAAGGCATCTTGGAAGAAGGCATCTTTGGGCGCCCCAAGGAGGATTTTGTCATGTTGTAAAAGAATATGCTATTTATAGCCTATGTATGACAGATTCTCTTATAGCTGTAAGTTATGACAGCTATGATAGATTCTATGACAGTCGGTTGGTGTGTAAGAGCATCTGTCATTGCCCAAATTGGAAATAGGCAACCATATTGGGATGGGGTGATATGACAAGTGTCATGACCATGCTATAGTGTTGGACAAGTGTCCCTAGGCGTGGGTTTTGGTCCATGAGGCCAAGTTGGATGCCCATTCCAAGATATGTTCAGTTTTTTCTTGAAAACTTCATTATAAGCAGGTGCTTGGAGAGGAGAAAGAAGAGGTGATTAACAAGTGTTGTTATGATGCTAGTTTGTCTCTAGATACGAGTGTCAAAGACTTCTGAGATCTTACATTGCAAGTGTATTGTGAACCATTACAGTTTTGTTAATACATTGTGCAAGTTTTGGAGTGTGGGGATTTTTACCCGGTAAGGGTTTTCCCCACGTCTATCTTGTGTCTCTCTTCTTCTGTCTTACATTCTTATGTTGTTTGCTACTGCAATATCTCTATTGTTGTGTTAAACATTATGTAATTGTAAAGGTTAAAATGAATTTGCACTCTCCTCCCCTCATTAGATTAGTGTAGGAAGCAATTTCCACATGCCTAACTTCCTTTCAGTTGGTATCAGAGCTATTCTCTTTGGTCCTAGTTGTTGGATAGGGGTTTATTGTACTAATCTTAGGTTGAGTGGGAGTCCATGCAGAGTATTCAGAAATCTTGTTGCAAGAATGAGATGGCAAGCACATCTAGAAGAATAGAGATGAGGATGTTTAATGGCACAAATTTTGAGTTATGGAAACTTAAGATGGAGTGTTGTGGAGTTGATCATGTGGTTACATTTAGTATGTTATTGATCTGGAGCTCCTGTTTGATAGTATGCAATAACCCTCATGCATGGTGGTTATGTCCTATTATTCTATGGTCGCTTGCAAAAAAGTATTCATGTTGGGTGTTCGTTCTTGGCTCCCTGATCACATGGAGAAACTTGGGTTGCCATGGCTATGGTTTGATGTGCTTATGTTGGGTCCTTGGTTTTAGTCCCTAGCATTGGAAGACATTGTCTTGTTAACCCCAAATGCATGTAGGTTGTGGAGTTAATCTTTGAATGGTTTGAAAGCTTCTAGAACAACCTAGCTTCTCTATATGGTTGTACATGGTGATGGTTGTGGAATTGGCCTGCAAGTGGGCCTGAAGTTCCTAGACCTCTATTTCATTTAGTTGGCTGTACTTGCATGTCTCAATTTGATATTGATTTGATCTGAGGGTTTTGTAGATGTTCCGTTTCAAAAATCTATGGTTATGCTTATCTATGTTATTCCATTATTCTAGTTTAACTATATTGGTGATTTTCAGACTTGTGGGTTTTTCCAGATGATAAGTGGATATGGATTTGCATGTATGTCAGTGACATGGTGGTTTTGCAAGTTTTACATGGTTAATCAAAAAAAAAAATTGTGATTTTGTAGATCTGCAGACAAACTATTTTTCATATTATGATTCTTTGAGAGTGTTTCTGGATGTAAGATAGTTGCAGATTTGTATGTATGATTCATGCATAATGTGAGGAGATTTGTATCTTTCTCAATGTGGAGATGTTGGTATGTGATTTATCAGTCATCATTTCTATAGGATAATGCTTGATTAGTTCCTTGACTACGATCACTCATTTGTGGACTTGTTGGCAAATTGAATCTAGAATTGATTTGATGGTTGAGTCTTGAAGTCTACAGATTATCTTCTTTGGTATCTTAGTTTGTAGGTTACTAATGTAATGATGAGTTTGCATGTTACATTTGTTTCAGATCTTTGAGTTATGTATTTTGTGGATTAGTTACCCATTAGCTACAGTGAGATGACTTGAATGTGGACTGTCTTTATCCATGGGTTTTGATTTAGTGTTTATGCAAATTTTGTTAGTTGGCATTGTCTGTGGTCATTTGTGTATTGGTATGTTGCATTGGGATAAGAGGATGGATAATTAGAGTGCATGGATAGTCATTTATTGGGACTTATTGCATGTTTATCATGATGTCATGGATAGCTTGGTTACAAAGTTTGGTGTGAGCTTTTGACAGTGATGGTTTTATCTTCTTGACTTGGAAATCATGGTTCTACTTTATTCTTTTGTGTTGCTGATATTGCACAAGACAATTGTTAGATTATGTTAGAACCATGGATGATCTTCATTAATAGGATGGTTATCATAATGCCTTGATAAGCTCGGTATCACAATTTCAATGGGAGCTTCGGTAGTGATGATGGATGATCTTCTGTAGTGGATATTGGTGTCATGGAGGAGCTCTTGGTTTTGAGAGTTCTTTGACATTTTCAGTTTTGTTGTGAGGAGATGGTTATCTTCATATGTTTGGAGATCTTGACATCTTGATTGAGGTGTCGGGTTTATGATTTGTCAGTATGACATGTTTATCCTTTGTTTAGAGATGTTATTATTTCATGGTTTACTCTTGATGCTAGCTTAAAGTATTGGCATGATACATGTTCTCTTGAGACAGGATGTATACATCATTGTACACTTTGTTGTATGTGATCTTCTTATGAGGAGATGGTTAGATCATAATGTCATGATGAGCTGCTTGATCATGCAAATGTGCAGTGGGAGTTCTGATAGTGATCTTGTCTGTTCTCTTTGGTTTTGAGTTTTAATCATTTGCTTGAAGCTTCATGATTTTGCAAGATGCATTTGAAGTTGGCATGTATTGGTTGATGGATGCTCATGGATACTAGAGAGACTTGAGGTGAGGCTTGAGATCTCTTGTTGTAGGGATCATGTGTTGGAATGGTTAAGTTTCAATAGAAAGACTAAGAAGCTTTCACTTGTTATGGACATGAGTTCATATTTGAACTTGAGAGGAGATTGTTCTTGGAGAGAGTATATGAGACTCGGTGTATCTCAGTGGATCAGTCTCATTCCCCACTCTCAGTTCACTCGGTAGAAAATGTTCTGATAGTTATTGCCCAGGTTATTTTAGATTCATTTGTTTTATGCTTTATTTCTCATAGATATGAATCTTGAGCTACTATTATTGGTTCTGGAGGTTTCATTTGAGGGATGATAGCATGGTTATCTTCTTGATTCATATGGTTTAGTTTATGATGTTCATTTATGAGGAGTTTAGGAGATGTGATTGAGCTTATTCCTTGTTATGGAATGGTTATGATTTTGATCTACCTTGTTTAGAGAGGCTTACATCCATGTTGGTTACATGTTACATATGTTTATTTGATCTTATGAGATTGAATGGTTGGGCATTGTTAAGATTTTTTCAGTTGGGATTTTGTGAAGGAGATCATACTTGGCACAGCTTAGCACTTGGTGATGTTGGCAAAAGGACATGATATGGTTTGCAGCTTCTCTTTATGGTCTCATTTTTCTTCCTAGAGGTTCTTATTCATCTAGTATGATCACTAGGTTTGTGGTCATCTACTGTTGTTGTACTTTATTATTTTTTGGCAACAATATGTGTTCTTTTTAGATGTGGACTTGGGAGAAGTGGAGGAGGTTAGAGGTGAGAAAGTGAGAAAAAAACTGTTTGTGGAAGAATGCTCTATTTTGCAGCAGTTGGTTGTAGTTTGTAGATCATTGTGATTGTTCTTTGTATTATATAATTTGATTATAAGCCACACTTTTATGTAAGTGATGATTGATAGACTTTGAGTTGTTTTGGTTGGCATTGCTCATGTAGTTTGATTCCTAGGGTGTATGTATATCTTTGGTAGATGGTTTTTTATTAGACTACAGTATCAAAGGTCTTCATTTTTTTGCACATCAATGGTTTTGGTGTGTTTGTTATCATGGGAGACGGTAACTTTATGTAGGACAGTGGATTATGCAGGGATGAGAGTTGCAGTATGGGCTGGATATGTCATGTGTAAAAGTTCTATCAATGGTGGTTATTTAGTTGGATGTAAACAACTAGTTGTGGTTGTTATTCTAACTATTTTGGAGCTTACGTGCTCGATCTTGTTTTGAAGATGTTTGGACTTCATAGTCATGTTATGTTAACCAGTTTAAAGTTGGATACTTTGGTGTGTCTATGTGGCATTTAGTGTTTCATCATAATTTTTTGGCATTCTAATCTTTTGTCATGTTGGTGATCACTTGGAAGATGTTACAGGTGCTTCTATAAACCTAGTGAGCATATTGGAGTTCAGTTGAACTGAGTATTTTCCAGCTACTTGTGCTTGCAAGGAAGCCATTTGGCTTAAGAGATATTGTGTTCAGATATTGGTGTTGGTGCAAGATAGTTTACTATCTATTGTGACAGTTAGAGTGTGATGTTGCAGATGCATTAATGAAACTAGTGGGAATAGAGAAGTTTAGATGGTGTTCGGAGTCTATGGGCCCCTCAACCTATAGCAGTTAAATCTTGTTAGTTTTATCGGCTCTTACAAGGTGTTCAACAAGTGGGAGAATGTTGGGAATTAAGGTGTCTCAACCTTGTAAATCCCTTGCATTTATTATTGTAATGTAATTTATTTACTTAGCCTATGTTGTAATTTTGTTGCACATCATGTTTTGTCATCTAGTGTGAAGTGGCACGATGAGTTATCACTCCACTTGTAAGGTGACTAGGATGGTCAACTCACTCCATGTGGAGATAGGCGTCCCTTTTGTGCGGTAGAGGTTTTCTGCCATGTGTCAGCATCTTGACTAGTGTGTAAGTGAATCTTGACTGAAACAGTTATGACAAATTCCTATGACAGAATCTATGACATGTAAGAGTCAGAAATAGAAGGTTCTATGACAGGTGAAGACATGTGTCACAAGGCATCTTGGAAGAAGGCATCTTTGGCTGCCCCAAGGAGGGTTTTGTCATGTTGTAAGAGAATATGCTATTTATAGCCTGTGTATGATAGATTCTCTTACAGATGTAAGTTATGACAGCTATGACAGATTTTATGACAGTCAGTTGGTGCGTAAGAGCATCTGTCATTGCCTAAATTGGAAATAGGCAACCATATTGGGATGAGGTGATATGACAAGTGTCATGACCATGCTACAGTGTTGGACAAGTGTCCCTAGGTGTGGGTTTTGGGCCATGAGGCCAAGTTGGACACCCATTCCAAGATATGTTCAGTTTTGCCTTAAAAACTTCATTATAAGCAAGTGCTTGGAGAGGAGAAAGAAGAGGTGATTAATAGGTGTTGTTATGTTGCTAGATTGTCTCTAGATATGAGTTTCAAAGACTCCTGAGATCTTGCATTACAAGTGTATTGCAAACCATTACAGTTTTGTTAATACATTATGCAAGTTTTGGAGTGTGGGGCTTTTTACCCGATAAGGGTTTTCCCCAGGTATATCTTGTGTCTCTCTTCTTCTTTCTTACATTCTTATGTTGTTTGCTACTGCAATATCTCTGTTTTTGTGTTAAACATTCTATAATTTTAAAGGTTAAAAGGAATTTGCACTCGCCTCCCCTCATTAGATTAGTGTAGGAAGTAATTTTTGCATGCCTAGCTTCCTTTCAACACCGTCCTTCCTGGAATTGGCCCTACCCTTCACAAAGAGTATAGAAATATGGAACCAACAAGTTTTTCCATTTGAGTTATAGTGGTGTTTCCTACGTAACACATTCAACCATACAACTCTAGACTATCTTCTAGCTAAGTATGATCATCCTAATGGGTTACACCATTTGGATACTTGTTGACCAACTAATGCATGTAAAGATGTAAAATGCATCACTTTGGCCAAAGTTTTGTTATAAATAAATGTTTGCAATAAACGTAGTTGTATGTTCACACACCTCTAACTCGACTTGGGGACTATCTCATCCTACACTGTGGCTTGTTAAGCTAAAGACACTAGACTAATAATGTTTAGACTATACTTTTCTCCTAGTAAATTTGACTTAGAAATTAACCTTGTACTCTAGGTTATCCATTAATACAAAGTATAAGTTTAGAAGATTTAACTCTTCAATGAGTTCTTAGTTGTATTCTTGCAACCCTAAGAGTATATGACTTCCTATCATGCTACTCAAAACTCAAGATTTAAACATTCTATGAACTATATATTTTGTTTCAATTCTAACAAGAAAACCTTAAATTTCATCAAAGAGCTTCTCATACTCTTAATAATAACATCTTATTTGTGGTTTCTCAACCTTATATGTCAACCATACAATACAATAGAATAACATAGTGTCACAATCGCACTTAAGAGATTCTATGATCTCTAAACTCATTTGATTTGATTCTAGGGTTTAAATTGTTCTTACCCAGAATGTCAAAATGTTTAAAATTAACAATCTCCACATAATAGATTATAAAATATCCACTGGTCTACTCTTGACTTCTTGAACATTATAATATTTGCATATCATGTATCATGAATAGATATCTCATTTGAGATTTATCCTCCTCACAAGAATACTATTAGCTTCCTAACTATACTCTAAACTTATTCAATCTTTCACTTTGATAAGTTTAATTCTACATTAGTAATTTTTGACCTAATGGTCTTCTCGAATCCAAAAGAATGATATACATATCATAACTTTAACACTAAAGAGATACTATAACATTATCCTTATATGATTCCAAGGATGTCATTAACTTCTAGATATCTCAGAATAAAAGAATAACTCATCACAGAATAATCTGTTTACAATTAATAGAACTATACATGTGAATCATCAAGAGATATAAATATATTTCTAGCTAGCTGTCATCAACTCTTAGTAACTCCAATCTTGGAATACAAAAAACTCAAATGATCTCTTATCTAAGTTTATGGATATGTCATTAGAATGAGTTAGTCTAAAATATGGCTACTCCATTCTACCATAGTCTTATATTGGCTTTACATCGGCCATGAAACTGAAACTTGGATACAATCCTGGTTACACCCTATATAGAGTTTCAAAATACTTTCGACCTGACTAGGTATTCACCCAAATTGGTATATTCTTCACTAGATAACTATAGCTTTTCAAACTGTATGATTTCTACTCAACAGACACTACATACTAGAATCTTATATGCCTTTTAGGCTACATATAAAGATTACTAAAATATCATATACTACTAGTCTCAACATGAAGAGATGAGCTAAACTTATCAACTTAAGTACACATCTATTTCTCTATCATGATAACTTAAGAACAATCATAGACTTATGGTCATAAACATTGATAACTCTTGCTAATCCAATTGTAGTTACTCATACATATTCATTAAGCATACCAGTCTTGGATGGTTGTAGCAATATGCTAAGCATGACAACATAAAAATAAAAAATATAGATTAAGCATGTAGACTCTATGGAAATACATAGCAGTGATATACTAAACATAACATCACACTGAAACTTGTTCAAACATGACAGCTTAGATGTTATGTTAAGCACATCAACTCTTAGGAATACACAACAGTGTAATGAGCATGTAGGCTCTATGTATATACAATGATATAATGAGCATGTAGGCTCTATGTATACACAACAATATAATGAGCACGTAGGCTTTAAAGCTTAATAAAAACATAGTCATATTTCTAGATACAAACAGCGCCAGAAAATAACACAGTAATAACTAGAGTCTTTGGCTTCTTAGTTACATATTGACAATGTTGAATACACAAAAATGATTTGCAAACGAAAATAACATTTACTTAAAATAGGAAAGAACCTAAGAGATCACAAAGATGAGTAATGAATCCTTCTATAATCTCTCTTTACTTTCTTCCCTTGACAAGCTCCTAAGCTCTCCTTTCATGTCGTCTCTGCCCAAACCTTAACACATAGAGCTCTTTTTGTTTCCCTTTGACATAACTGTCGAGAGAATCTCTCCCCTGTAATAAATCGAATTTTTCATTCATTAATCACCTTCTCCACTCATAAAATGATGCCTCAATGATTTCCACAAAGGCACCCTAATAAGAGGAAGTTATGGTCATAAAAGACCACTTCCCATAAACAATTATAAGCACCTCCACTTCTCTAAAATAGTTAGAGAATGAAAGGGGGATCAAACAAACTCATAATTAAACATGGAATCATTTCCCACTTTCATAGAAAAGATTATCGACCACCTCACTAGGCCTCCTCCTAAAACTATATTTAAATATAAACATATATATCCATATATATAAATAACATATCCACAAAGTAAAGTAAAAAGCATCCACTTCTTACTTACGTTGTTACTAACATCTGCAACGATACGAGAATAGGGTTGAGATTATCTGCCCTATCTATCTCGCAAAAAATATTAGAGAATGGTTAAGTTACCCAAATAGATGAATTAATAGAAATCATCAAATTAGAGTAATTAACCTCTAATTTAAATCATTATAATATCATAACTATAATCATAGCGTATAGAGAAAACAACGACTATCGACCATATCTTGTTGACAGTTATTTTTATCCTGACTTGGTTTTTCCAAAACCAATGCTAATGGATCTTGACATCAAATCGACAATTGTCGAGTCAAAACATAAACTCTTGGTTGAAAAGGACAATTACAAATTACCAAGTCTCAACAATGGTTCACTAAACAATAAGTACAAGACTTAGATGGAAACAACCTGTTCCTTCTCATACACCTATTCACTTCTCTCCGATGATGATCTTCCTCTCTTTCTGAGAGGGTGGAAAATTGTTTCTTAATTACTACGTGCATTCAACAAACTGGGATTAGTGCATCGTTAGTCAATCCATAAACATCATGAATAATCACAATAACATATAGTCACATGTCTAATATTCTAGGTATTTATCATAAACTCATTAAATCATTGATTTATCTTGACATTTTCACTAAACATCAAATCATTAATCCATGCAAAATTATCTACTAAATGCATAAAAGTGAAAAGTAAATCATAATCAAAATTAGGGTTGTGACATATCTCCCCCCATAAGATCCATCGTCCTCAATGATCCAATGTATCCAGACATAAAAAAACATAATAATGTTTTTTTTTCAACTCTAAAAAGCATAAAACAAATGAGGGAATCTCTTATTGAAATTCAGGACAATCCTCTCCTGTAGCACTATCTTCTGTATACTAGTCCCACTGGACCTTGCCCTAAGTAACCTCTCAGTTATGCAAGTAGAGCTTGCGAACTTTGAGAACTTTGAGAGGCTTGATCATGACCACTCCTGGGTCCTATATCTATAAAGCATTCCAATCAAGAATATGATTATCTCCTACTATATACTTTTTCAAATATGAAACGTGAAAAATATTATGCATCCTAGCAAGAGCTGGTGGTAGAATGATCTTGTAGGCAACTGGATTGATCACTTCAAGAAATTTGAAGGGTCTTACATATCTAGGAGGTAGTTTGAAAAACTTTCCAAACTTTATGGAACTTTTCTAAGGTATGACCCTCAAAAGAACTTTTTCTCAAACCGATAATTGCCTCAGGGTACGCTTAGCATCAACGTAACTTTTTTGTCTATCATTTGCTTATGCCAATCTTTTTTTATTAGCTTAACCTATTCTTCCATTTCTGCCAACATCTCAAGACCAATGCTAATCCTATCCTCTAGCTTATCCCAACTTATAAGAGTTTGGCATCTTCTTCCATACAATGTTTCGAATGGAGACATCTTGATAGTAGAATTGTCAGAGTAATTATAATAATACTCCACAAGCAGTAGATACTCTTCCCACTTGTATTGTTGATCCACGCAATACATCCTTAATAAATCTTCAAGAATCTGGTTTACCCTTTCAGTCTGACCATTTGTCTCAAGGTGATAAGTCGATCTTATATTGAGCTGAGGTCCTATCACTGAAAACAGAGTTTGCCAAAACCTTGACATCATGCCCACATCTCTATCTGAGATAATCTTCTCAGGTACTCCATGCAATCTAAACACTTCTTGCACAAACTTACTAGCTATAACTAGTGCTCCATCTATTAAATTCCCAGGTATAAAGTGAGTTACTTTGGTGAGTTTGTCCACCACCACTAAAATAGGATCATATCTATTTCGAGACATTGGAATGCCTTGTACAAAATCCATACTAATAACCTGCCACTTCCACTCAGGAATATCATGCAGATACAAAACTCATGCTGGATGCTAATGCTTAGCCTTGACTCTTTGGCGCTCTAGGCAACTTACTACAAATCTTGCAGCATCATTGTTCATTCCTTTCCACAAATAAAGAGGTTTTACATCTGCTAGGAGTTTGGTTACTCTAGGATGTCTTGAATATGGTGTGGAATGCACTTCCTTCCAAACAAGGTTTCTCAATTATATCAATTCTAGAACATACATCCTTCCTTTGTATCTTAAAAGACCATTTGATTCAAAATACAACCCATCATACCTCTAATATTGAGGATTTATAGAGAGAGCTTGCTTAACTTGTTCATAGAACTCATCATCTACTGAATTTTGCAATACTTTATCCTTAAAGTTTGAGTGGATAGAGATAATTGATGAGATATGTCTCCGTCAACTCAAAGCATATGCTACGTGAGTCTCTTTGTCCTTGATATAATTTATCTCAAAGGCGTAGTCAGATATCAACTCCAACTATCTTCTTTGTCAAGCATTCAGGTGAGGTTGAGAAAATATATATCTAAGTTCATGATGATTCAACTTTAGTTCAAAAGGCTTCCCTAGCAAATAGTGTCACTAAATTTTCAAAGCATGCACAATTGATGCTAATTATAATTCATGAGGATCATAATTTTTCTCATGTGCTCTTAATTTCCTAGATCCATAGGCTACCACTTGCCCATCCTGCATAAGCACTCCACCTATACTTTCTCCTAAGGCATCAGTGATTACAACAAATTATCTTTCCAAGCCTGGAACTTTCAATATTGGGGCAGTAGTCAACCTTTCCTTCAACTAGTCAAATGCCTCCTAACATTCAACTATCCAATCAAAACGCTTTCCTTTTCTCTAAAGTGAAGTGATTGGGTTTGCAATCTTAGAAAAGTTCAAAATGAACTTTCTGTAATATCCTGCTAACCCCAAGAAGTTGCACACTTCATGCACATTCTTTGGCACAAATCACTCAAGTATAGCTTTAATCTTAGCAGGGTCTACTAAAATTCCTTCAGTGGATATTATGTGTCCCAAATAGTCTATCTCTTTCTTAGAGAAAGTACACTTTGAAAGCTTCCCAAACAACTTATGCTCTCTCAGCCACTACAAAACTATTTGAAGATGTTGCAAGTACTATTCCTCATTTTTAGAGTAAATAAGAATATCATCTAGAAACACTAGAACAAATTTATCCAAGCAATCTTGGAAAATACTATTCATCAAATTCATGAATGCAGTAGGAGCATTCATAAGTCCAAAAGATAAAACTGTGAACTCATAATGCCCATATCTAGTTCTGAAAGCTGTCTTATGAATGTCCTCATTCTTTATTCTCAGCTGATGGTATCTAGATGGCAAATTAATCTTAGAAAATATTGTTGTGCCATGCATCGGATCAAAAAGATCATCAATACCCGGTAAAGGATACGTATTCTTTATCATTGCTTTGTTAGGCATATGATAGTCTATACATGGATGTGAGGTTCCATCCTTCTTTTTGACAAAGATTACTGGGGCTCCCTAAGGAGAAACACTGGGTCTAATCAATCCCTTAGCCAATAGCTCTTGAAGTTGGGCTTTCAATTCCATCAACTCTATAGTGGTTATACGGTATGGTGCCTTAGAAATCGGCACAGATCCTGGTATTATATCAATTGAGAAATCAAAAGCTCTCTTTGGAGGCAATCCCAAAAGTTCATCTGGGAAAACATTGTAAAAATCCCTAAGGAAAGGATAGTTCTCCAAAGATACACTTTGATTACTGTGATCCTCTTCTACTTGCTCCATTTTGATTGCAAAAAGTTGACAACCTTTTCATCTTCGCTCTTTAGTTGCATTGCAGAGATTGGTCTGAACTTGACTTCTCTTTGAGTCCCTTGCAAACATACTTTGTTACCTACATCATCTAGACACTACTATTTTAGAAAAATAGTCAACATTGGCTCTATGCTTCCATAGCCAATTTATTCCTAAGACAACATCGTAGGAACCTAGAGGGCTACAAACAAATTCACCTCAGTCAATAAACTACAAAGTTCAATCTTGGATTCAAACAGACACTACTCTACTTGAGCTATCGTCTGGTTAGCATAATCCACTGACCAAGGTTTAGCCATATAACCATGTCTTCTATAAAATTTACTTAATACTCTTGGAGAAATAAAACATTCAGTTGCTCCATTATCAATCAAAATATAAATAAGAAATCCAAATAAAGTACCTATTGTCTCAATGGGAGTAATCTAGTACTCTGCCTGATGATTATCCAAAGCCACATGGATCCTCTGATGGAAAGTTGCTTGTTGGGTAGGTAAAGCATTACCACGCTATTCAACTCCTTGATTCTTAGTTGGAAATTGATTTGCATAGTGATCACCACCACAAGTGAAACATCCTCCAGGAGGTCTTTGCTTCTCAGAAGGCTTACCCGAATTATTATCACTCCTTCAAACAGTATCATTGTTCTTCTTTTTATTTCTAGGTCCATTCCTACTATTTCTAGAGCCTTTATCACATTTCTTAGCAACATCATGCTTGCCATTCTTTTTCTTGAAAGGCTGAGAAGTTGCTGTCATATTAAACCTTTTGTGATTCTTCTTGCAGTATGCAGAAATTGACTTCATTTTTTTCTCTTGCTTGATTACTTTCTCTAAAACTTGATCAATGGTAGTAGGACCATGCACATCCACTTCCCCACCTATCTTGGTATTCAAACCCATGATAAATTTCCTAATTCTTAAACTTTCATCTTTCTGATATTGTGGCACATACTTTAGGAGACGAGTGAATTTTTCCCAATATTCCAACACTGACATATATCCTTGCCACAGATTTTAAAAATCTGTTATCTTTTGATCAAAGAAAAGTTGTGGTAGTCATCTCTAGCAAAATAAGACCACAAATTGATCCTAGGTTAAGCTTAAAGAACTTAACCCCAATTCCATTTCCTTGTTCATCCATCACATGGAAGCTTATCCTGCCAACTGAAAAGCACCCCATACTACCTTGGTTATCTCTAAATAATTTCAAATCTCAAAATATTTTTCCATCTCTGTTAACCAAGCTTCTGCAACATCACCACTTTCTATTCCATCAAACTTAGCTAGCGTGACGTTTTTCATATCTCTTGACAATTTAGAGGCAAGTCTACTTTTCTTCTCTTCCTAAGACTTAGTCTTATCAACATTCTCCCTTGGCTCACTATGGATACTAGATTCATGGACATAATCATCATATCCTTGATGTGAATCCTCATGTCTTGCTTTGGATTTACTTGACCCCTAACCTCATATTCCAAGTTTCCAAGTCTATCCTTAGTTTCATTCAACATGGTCGATATCTGATCCAGCTAAGCCATTAGATTTTCAAAAGGATTCGACTCTCCTTGACTATCCTCAAGAGTTCTTCGAGTTCAAACCATAATGATACTCTATATCACACCTAATATTTGTATCAATTTATAGATTAGAATTCATAATAATGCATATCATTAATTCAACATTCAATTTTCAACAATAAAATCCATTCACAAAAACTCAAATGGCAAACAATCTCATCTTTATTATAGTTTATTCTAGGTATGAATACATCCTTATTTAGGTAACTAACTCAAAATGACTACATGTCATTGTCAGTTAAAGGATATTCCTCAGGTTCCTCTTCACCATCAGAATCCAGTAAAACAAACTTGGAGGGTAGATGTACACACAGGTACTCCTCCAACACCTCTTTTCCTAAAGTAGGGGCATCACGACAACACCTAAATGGCATGATGCATCTTGAAGAAGGTTTACTTGGTTTACTACCCAAGTAGGAACAATGGGTTTCTTGGCTAGTTTGACATGTTGTTTCCTTTCTAAATGTATACGCTTAAGAGCGTCAGCCAAAGTTTCAAAATACTCCATCCAGACACCATCAAGATAGTTAATATGCTCTTTTAGTTTTACTTCCTCAACAGGTTCTTTCTTAACCTCTATTTTGGGTAATTGTTGGGGTACAAACTTTCTTGCGATTTTCATGGTTCTCCTCCATGCCATTCCAACATGAAACTAATTCCAAACATTAGCTAATCTACTAAATGCTTACAACTTTTCTCATAGTGAGAACCTAGGTCCATGTGTTGAACTCAGTTTGCTCTGATACCATACGTAACATGCCTTCTCATATTACTTGGAATTACTCATACAATTTACTAAGAAAGTACAAAGAAACATGATAACATGAGTGAATTTTTTTTTAAAACATATTATTTGGAAAATCAAAAATAAATAAAAGCATATATTTTCAACCTTGAAATTACAATGTATTCAAAGATAGAATCATAGTGAAATCATTTCACTTTACATTTACAATACATAAGTTGCACTTGGCAACCAAATAATTTTTCATCTAAAGTAATGAATGTTGCATCTAGAATCTTGATATCTATCTCTCAAGACTTGGTGAGTCTTCTGCTTCAAATGGAGAGCATCATCTGAGTGCTTTACCACCAACCACAGACTGATAGTCCCCCGCACACCTTCCTTCCTGGAAGTGGCCATAACCTTCACGAAGAGTATAGAAATATAGAACCAACAAGTTTTTCCATCTAATTTCTAGTGTTGTGTCCTACATACCACATTCAACCATACAACTCTAGACTATCTTCTAGATAAGTATGATCATCTTGATGGGTTACACCATCTGGGCACTTGCACGAACCAACTAATGCATGCAGAGACAAATGCATCACTTTGGCCAAAGTTTCTATATAAATAAATGTTTGTAATAAACATATTCATATGTTCACACACCTCTAACTCGACTTGGGGACTATCTCATCCTATAGTGTGGCTTGTTAAGCTAAAGACACTAGACTTATAATGTATATCTACTATACTTTACTGGACTAGCCAAACTGACTTAGAAATCAACCTTGTACTCTAGGTTATCCATTAATACAAAGTATAAGTTTAGAAGATTTAACTCTTCAATGAGTTCTTAGTTGCATTCTTACAACCCTAAGAGTCTATGAATTCCTTTCATGCTACTCAAAACTCAAGATTTAAACATTCTATGAATTATAAATCTCGTTTTAGTTCTAACAAGAAAACCTTAGATTTGATTAAAGAGCTTCTCATACTAATAATAACATCTTATTTGTGGTTTCTCGACCTTATCTGTCAACCATACAATAAAATAGAATAATATAGTGTTAAAATTGGACTTAAGAGATTCTATGATCTCTAAACTCATCTAAGTTGGTTCTAGGGTTTAAATTCCTCTAACCCAAAATGTTGAAAAGTTTAAAATTATCAATCTCCACATCATAGATTATAAAAATATACATTGGTCTACTCTTGAACTCTTGAACATTATAATATTTTCATGTCATGTATCATGAATAGATATCTCATTTGAGATTTATCCTCTTCACAAGAATACTATTAGCTTCCTAACTATACTCTAAATTTATTCAATCTTTCACTTTGATAAGTTTATGTCTACATTAGTAATTTTTGACCTAATGGTCTTCTTGAATCCAAAAGAATGATATAAATATCATAACTTTAACACTAAAGAGATACTATAACATTATCCTTATATGATTCCAAGGATGTCATTAACTTCTAGATATCTCAAAATAAAAGAATAACTCATCACAGAATAATTTGTTTACAATTAATAGAACTATACATGTCAGTCTTCAAGAGATATAAATATATTTATATCTTTGTCATCTGACTCTTAGTGACTCCAATCTTCGAATACAGAAAACTCAAATGATCTCTTAGCTAAGTTTATCGATATGGCATTAGAATGGGTTGGGAATCAAAAAATGGCTACTCCATTCTACCACAATCTTGTATTGGCTTTACCTCAGCCATGAAATTGAAACTCGAATATAATCCTGGTTAGACCCTATATAGAGTTTTAAAATACTTTCAACCTGACTAAGTATTCATCCAAATTGGTACATTCTTCACTAGATAACTATAGCTTTTCGGTCTGTATGAGTTCTACTCAATAGACACTACATACTAGAATCTTATTGGCCTTTCAGCCTGCATATAAAGATTACTAAAATATCATATGCTACTAGTATCGACTCGAAGAGATGATCTAAACTTATCAACTTAAGCACATAGTTATTTCTCTATCATGATAACGTAAGAAGAATCATAGACCGATGGTCATAAACACTAATAACTCTTGGTAACCTGACCATAGTTACTCGCAGAGATTCATTATGTATATCAGTCTTGGATGGTCGTAGAAATATGCTAAGCATGAAAACTTAAATATAAACAATATAGATTAAGCACGTAGGCTCTATGGAAATACATGGCAGTAATATACTAAACATAATAGCACATTGAAACTTGTTTAAACATGATGGCTTAGATGTTATGTTAACCACGTCAACTCTTAGGAATACACAATAGTGTAATGAGCATGTACGTTCTATGTATACCCAACAATATAATGAGCATGCAGGCTCTATGTATACATAGTAATATAATGAGAACATCGACTCTATGTGTACATGACAATATAATGAGCACATAGGCTCTAAATCTTAATAAAAACACAGTCATATTTCTAGATACAAACAGTGCCAGAAAATAACACAGTAATAACTAGAATCTTCGGCCTCTTAGTTACATATTGACAATCCTGAATACACAAAAAGGATTTGCAAATGAAAATAACATTTACTTAAAATAGGAAAGAATCTGAGAGATCATAGAGATGAGTAATGAATCCTTTTGTAATCTCTCTTCACTTTCTTCCCTTGACGAGCTCCTAAGCTCTCCTTTCATGTCGTCTTTGCCCAAAGCTTAACACATAGAGCTCTTTTTGTTTCCCTTCGACATAACTGTTGAGAGAATCTCTCCCCCATGATAAATAGAATTTTTCATTCATTAATCACCTTCTTCACTCCTAAAATGATGCCTCAATGATTTCCACAAAGGCACCCTAATAAGTGGAAGTTATGGTCATAGAAGACCACTTCCCATAAACAATTATAAGCACCTCCACTTCTTTAAAATAGTTAGAGAATGAAAGGGGCATCAAATAACCTCATAATTAAACATGGAATCATTTCCCACTTACATAGAAAAGATTGTGGACCACCTCACTAGCCATCCTCCTAAAACTATATTTAAATATAAACATATATATCTATATATAAATAACATATCCACAAAGTAAAGTAAAAAGCATCCACTTCTTACTTACATTATTACTAACATCCGCAAGGATACGAGAATAGGGTCGAGATTATCTCCCCTATCTATCTCACAAAAACATTAGAGAATGGTTAAGTTATCAAAATGGATGATTTAACAGAAATCATCAAATTAGAATAATTAACCTCTAATTTAAATCATTATAATATCATAACTATAATCATAGCGTATAGAGAAAACAACGACTATCGACCATATCTTATCGACGGTTATTTTTATCCTGACTTAGTTTTGACAAAACCAATGCTAATGGATCTTGACATCAAATTGACAACTGTCGAGTCAAAACCCAAACTCTTGACAAAAAAAGAACAATTACAACTTACAAAGTCTCAACAATGGTTCACTAAACAATAAGTACAAGACTTAGATGGCAACAACCTATTCCTTCTCATACGTCTATTCACTTGTCTCCAATGATGCTCTCCCTCTCTTTCTTAGAGGGTGGAAAACTTGTTCCTGATTACCATTTGTATTCACCAAACTAGGATAAGTGCATCGTTAGTCAATTCATATACATCATGAATAATCACAATAACATATAATCACATGTCTAATATTCTAGGCATTTAATCATAAACTCATTAAATCATTGATTTATCTTGACATTTTCACTAAACATCAAATCATTAATCCATGCAAAATTATCTACTAATTGCATAAAAGTGAAAAGTAAATCATAATCAAAATTAGGGATGTGACAATTATACAAGTCATAAATACCTCCATTAGCTAGAAAAGGTGATGTGTCAATCATCAGGCCTATGGTATTAGGTGTATTAGTTTTTTGCAATAGGTGTATACGTCATAGCTACAAGTGTATAGATAGAATCTTTAGGTGTATAGGTCGTAGCTACAAGTGTATAGATAGAAGGTCCAAGTGTATAGGCCTTAGATGGAGTATAAATTTATTAAGATCTCATAGTTCTAAACATCCATCTTTTATTTATTCTGGTCCATTAGATCAAGATGCATCAATGCCTAGCGAGGCTCAATGATGGAAATGATGATTATGTAAGTGGGAAACAACGTCACTAGCTAGAAAAGGTTATGTGTTAGTTGTAGGAACCTGCAATATTTGGTGTATTGGTCATAGCTACTAGGGCCCACTTGTAATGATTTATTTATGTCGATCATGCATAATCAACCTATATTAATCAACTGAAGCCACATATTATTTATTTCAAATTGTGGGATCAAACTATACAAATGGCTTGTGGGGCTCCAACGAGAAAATAAAGATGATCAGAGTGTTGGGAAACACCATTTGTGAGAAGAAAAGTGATGTGTCAAATGTCGCATCCCATAGTAATTTTATATTAATTAAATGTTCTTTATTATATATTTTATAAATTATTTATATAAGCATATGTTCATTATTATATTATTTTTTAAATATCATTTCCTTACATTTTGATTGTTTTTAGGAGCTTGTAGTATTAAAAAACCAAATGTTATATTTATTCTGCAGCATGTGTTCAAACTGTATTGGCAGATTATGATGCTCCAAGCATAAAACAAAGGTAGTCAGAGTGAGATGCTGCATCATTGACAATAAATGCTGATGTGGCAATTGGTTGTGCATGGAGTATTTTTAATTAAATGTAAATGAATAAATTAATAATTTGATTCTATGTAATAGAGATTAAATATTAAAATAACAATGATTAAATGCAAAATGTGATACAAATCAATTTTAGAGGATAGAGGATGATAATATTAATGGGTTAGATAATAACAATGGTTGTATTTCACCCCCACTTCTCTGACTACTACCCCGGCCAAAAGAAAAATCCTCCATGGAAGCGCTTCCCTATCCAGTAAGAAGAAAAGGGAAACCTGGAAGAAGGTTATGACACTGTTAGTGAGATTAAGACCACTAAAGCTACCCCAGTGGTTGAGGAAGTTAGTACTGATGAAGATAATGGGGATTTGGATAGTGCTGAGGATGAGGTTTACACCCCCACTAAAAGCAAATATCGTATCCCTACTACTAGGAGGTCATCTAGGCTTGCCGCTAAACTGGCCTCCATGCCCAAGGGGAAAGCTGCCATGACTAAGAAGAATGAAGTTGAGGAGATGTAGGAAGAGGACCAATCAAAGGAGAAGAATACTGAGGTTGTTGTGAATATGCAGGGAGAAGAAGACTCTGAGGATGATAATAGGAAGGATTCTGCTGGGCTCAGGGGTCGGGGTCTGGGGCCATTATCAAGATAGTCACAATGGTGGAAGAGACTGAACAGATGGGTGGTGATGTTTTGGTTAACAAAGGTAGCAAGATTAAGGTACTGGAAGCTAGTGAAGAATGCCCCAACAATTTCCCAGACTTTAATGTGTAGGATTCAGATACTAACATCTCAGAGGAAAAGATAAAAGAGACTAGTAAGAAGAAGAAAGGTGCTAAAAACAAAAAGGGCAAGGCTAAAGATACGCTAGAGGCTAGGATGACTCATCTAGAGCAAAAGTTTAATACCCTGGCCAAATTCTTGGCCAGATTCATGCACAAGTCCGCCATGACTTTGTTGGCTCTCAAGAAGATGGTTCCCAAAGGTCAAGAGAAGATGGACAAAAGGATGGAGTATGAGGACGTGCTCCAATTCCTAGTTGATGACTAGGACAAGATGTTCGAGTAGCCATTGGTGGCCTGGTGCGAGTCTGTTGTCGGTCCGTGGTCAATCTACTGTTACTGTGGCATTTAGTATCTTTAGTCTTTTGCTTATTTATTGGTTCTATTTTCTTTTTATTATGATGCATAAACTTTAATGGTTTGTTCTAAACTGTTCAAGTTTTGGTGAGCCTCTATTGGCTATTTTGTTATGGGATCGGCACCCTTTTTTGCCACTTATCTAATAAAAAACAATGGTTGTATTTCAACTTGTACATTACAATGATTTCTCTTCAACCAAGGGGCAATTTGAAGAATCTAGTTCATCACATATGGTGCCACATGGTTTTTTCTTTTATGTCAATGACCTTCATGATGACTTGAGTTACATGAGTGATTTGAATATTTCAATGTGTGTTAGCATGTGTGACTATGATGTTCTTGGATCACCTTGTCTTTCCAAGCATGATATGAGCACTATCAAGTTTAAGATATTTCATGTGAATGATGAATTTATTCCAAATGTCAAGGTATGTCATGCAGTGCCTGAGCCAAAAAATGTTGTACTTTGGATTTGATTATGAATCTAGATGAAGATGGAATGCCATGCTTGAGAGGCATGGAGGTGGTGGATTGTAAAGAGTCACTTGATTATGTGCCCAAATTTCATGCTTTTTATTGGGAGTTACCTAATGAGATTGTGTTTCTAGATCAACCATGCAATTAGGTAGTTGACCTTGAGCTTCTAGTGTATGAGGCATTTTGTTTTGATTTTAATATGTTTGATGATGTTGGAAATCTAGGTGATGCTAATAGAGTACGGTTTGCATTTTTCATTCTTGAGATATGTAGATTGTCTTGCTAATCCTATGCATCACAAGTCATGTAATCTTGCTATGTATGTTTGATGTGACTATGATACTTGGAAAGCACTGGCTCATTTTTGTCTATGGTAAGTTGTTTGTTTCATGTTATTGCTCCCATGTTCATTTCTATTCTATTTTCTCCAATGGTTGTAGGCTCGTGCCTAGAGTTTCCAATAGTTTCTTGTTTGAGTTGAGTGGCAGATGCATTGGTAGTGCAATATGGAAGTGCTTAGTTGAGGATATCATTTTTGATAGAGGAAAGAACTTGCCTTCTATTTGTCTTCTATTGCATTGGGGCACAAAAGTTTTTTTTGTATAATGTTTTTTTATAAGTATGCTTGTAGTAAATCTATGTATATTGATCAAAAAGTATAAACATTACATTCTTGTCCAAAATTCCCATTATGGGTCGGGCCTATACAACCATTCCTAGACTACCATACCTATACAGTATGTCCTATATCATCCTAGATATTCTGGTTTACTTACAAAATCTAGAATTTATATCTCTATACATAATTATATTGTATCTCCTGATCTACTCTAGCTCCACTCCTTCATTAGCCTGCACTAGATTTAGAAATGCATGCATCCATTCAATCCTAAAAATCAGCTCCAGGTTCATGAGTTTCTTCAAAAAAGAATAGGCCTTTGAATCCTTGTCTCTAGGCTCTGCCAGAGTGGTGGTAGAGAAGTTTGTGAGAAGCAAGAGCCACAAGACATCATCATCTCTAGCCTTGCAGTGATCATAATCTCTAAAATGTGGAATACCAACTCCCAACCTTTCCATCGCTACAACTTCATCCAGACCCCCCATGAACTCCAGTTTCACTAATTCTTTCGCTGGCCCTTTCACTATTTCTTTGGCCTCACCAAGGTCTAGCAAGGACACTACAAATCTGGATGACACATCTGTATTGACCTGATAGCAATCATTTTCTTGTAGAAAATCATTCCCCAAAACCCATTTAATGGTCGTGATAGCCAAATGCTGACGGGTTTTGAAAATCTTCATCAGCTGAAGGTCCAAGACCTCACCCAAGAAAGGCATTTGACTCTATTTTCTTATCAACCTCATGGGGGTATCCATCACAATTCAGTCTTAGAGCTGCTGCAGAAGATATTTGCCTTCCTCGAAAACCTTGCTTCTATTAATAGACCTGGGTTCCAAATTTCTAGCTTTGAAGGAGTATGTAGCCATGATTGCCCCATCCTCACTTGGGATCCACCTAGATTTGTCATTAAAATTATGAAAAAATTCCCATCAGAACCTACAATTCACTCGTGCCGAATGATGGCTCTATCACTTCTTTTTGTCTGGAGAAAGCCTTCTGTCCTTTCACCTCATCATAAATATGGATGTTCAATAAGCCTATTATCATCAAAGCTCCCATCTACTTTGAGATTACTTGCCATGAGTGATTGAGAGAACCCCATCGGCTACCATGTTTGCAAGCTTCTCAGCCTCGACATTCACTTCCCGGTACACTGGCTCATGGTTATGTTGTTGAACGTTGCCATCTTTTAAAAAATCAGCTCAAGAAACACGTGAAGTTTCCAATTTTGTATTGATTTCGAATGGATTGCATTAATAATAATTGTTGAATCACCCTCTATCTCTACATTCATCAACTAATTTTCTTGACATAATTCCAATCCATGTAGTAGAACTTGAACCTTGGCCACATTATTGGTACCTTTGAGGAGAGGTATAGTGGCACTGTGATCTTGCCTTCCCAATCATGTATAATGCACCTGACTCTACAGATACGGGGGTTACCTCTTGAAACCCCATCAAAGTTTAGCTTGTAAAACCCAAATTGAGGTTTCGACCATCATGCCTCCGCTCTGGCCTTCTTCGATTCTTTGCCACCTTTCCCGATCACCTTAGGCATCTTCGATCCATGCCATCTTTTTGAAACTTCATTGTCCCATTCTGTCCATGACCTACTAGAAGAACCTTGTTGCAATCGTGAATTCACCACTTCAATTATAGCCACCTCTATTTTGTTCCAAAAAGAAAGGAACCCCAATGCTTTATCCTAGAATATCTATCGATTGCTTTCTTTCCAGATTTCCCAGAGCATTATGGATGGGCTAATTACCCAAAGGTGTGAGTAGATGGACCTTTTATGTAGGATTGGCCACCCTTTGAATAAACTTAGGATGTTGTTGGGTAGGGTACCCACCCAACCCTATTTCACACAGAGCCATCTCCAACATTTTTGTGCAAATTCACAACCTAAAAGTAAGTGGTTTGTATCCTCCTCCACCTTTTCACATAGAGGGTACCTCAATGGACCATTGAAACCAATCTTGTGTAGGTGCTCTGTTGTCAGAATTCTACTCTGTGGTGTCACCCAACTGAATGCCCCAGCTTTGGGAAGGAAAAGACTGTTCCAACATAGGTGGTTGAGGATCTCTGTATCTCTCGATCCTTTCTCCAACATCTTATACCCATCTTTCACATTGTATTGACCATTGTGGAGCCACTCCAAACCAAAAAGTCTTCCACATTGCAAAGAGAAATCCTATAATTCCTTAATGTTTCTTCCAGAAGCCAAACCTCTTCCCTTGGAAAATCTAGAAGATTAAATTGCCTCCATGACCACCTCAAAATCCTATTTTCCTATCTTCTTACTACATAGTCACACACCTTAATCCCCCATCTATGTTCCATCTCCCTTCTTATTTGTTACAAACCTTCTATTCTGGCTAAGGGGATGTGCCCTTCCCACAAATCTTCCTTGAAGAGTGTCATTCTGCCATTATGGGCATCCCAAGTTAAATAGTCTTTAATGAGATCTCTGCTCTTAACCATGAAGCTCCATATCCTCGATCCCTCTGGAAGGTGTGTTAGTGTCATTATGTTTGAAGGGTTCATGCTCCCCAAATACTTATGTTGAAGTTTTTTTCCCATTTCAACTGAGGATGGGGTCATCCCACAATAATGGGTTACACTTTTTAACCAAACTTGACATTGAAATCAACATTTTGAACTAAATCTTCACTTTCTGACACCTATAGCTGCTAAAATGTTAGGAATTTGAAGATGATGTGAACTAGTGATTTGTGAGATTTTGTTTGTAGATTCTAAATATTTTTTTTTTTAATATGAGTTAAATTGTAAAAAAATTTGTGTCTCCTTTGATAACTAGTTTTTAATAGTAAACAACATTTTTTTAAAGTGATGCGTATTCTGTAGCACATAACTTTTTTTCTACAAAAGATAAAATTTTGATTCTTTTGAATTTAGATTGGTAACACCACTATATAGGGTATGCATTTGGTTTCATAATGTTTTGTTGAATATTTTTTTAATTAAGTTTTGAAGTCAAACCAATTATAATTTAGACATAGGTGAATTCCGTAAAACATAACTTTTTTTGTATGTATCAAAATTTTTTTTTTTTGTTGAAACAAGGACATCAATACCTAGGGCATAGATATTTTTCAAAAAAAAATTCACTAATTTACTAATTTTCCATGTGTGTAGAATAGAGAACTTGATGTTCAGTGAAAAACCTACATTCACAAGAAATAAAAAATAAATATAATAATCAAATAAAATATATTTAAAATTATACTTTTTGGGAAGCTTATAATAAGGACTACATACTTACAAAAGATAAATTTTAAATGAATTCATTTGATCCCCCAAAAGGTAAATCAAAAGTAGTTTTTTATAACCATTTTGATAGGTGTAGAGGAGACTCCATTATAGGTATGGTCTAAAACTAGCAGGGTTCTATCCAAGGGGGTTTGAATCTAAGGGGGTTTGATCAAACCCTCTTCAATTAAAATCCTTTAAATGGAACCTTTCAAGGCTTAAATCATTATATTTCCAAAAAATATGTGATTTCAGCAAAAATCAGGATGTCCCAGAAAGTGTAACCCATTATTGTGGCAGCACCCGATGTTGAAATAAATGCCATACCATCTTAGCTCCCAGAGCTTTGTTTTGAAGAAGATGTTTCTTTAAACCTACTCCCCCATCCTCTCTTGGCTTGCATACTTTGTCCCAAGAAATTAAAGCCATCTTATCCTTTTCTGAAGAACCTTGCTAGAAGAATTTTCTTAGGATATCTGTTAGTTTCTGATTTGCACCAAGAAAGACAAGACATTAGGTAAATGGGGATTGTTGCTAAAGTTGCCTTGATCATAGTAATCCGACCAGCCCATGATAACTACTTGCCTTTCCAGGAGGCAGCCTTGTTTGAGACTCTTTCAATTAAAGGTTCCCATAATTTGTTTGTCATTTGTCTCGAGGCCAGGGGGAGGCCTAGATACAAGCTTGTGAAACTACCTAGTTTGAAATTCAAAATTGGAAAAATTTCTTATTGTAACCTTGGAGGAGAAAACAAATAGAACACCTTTGACTTTTGTCCATTCACTTCTTGTCCTGAGGCCTCTGAGTATTGTGTAAGGATCTCTTTGAAGCCCTAAGCCTCTCTTCTCTTCACATTTCCAAATAGCATGTGTCATCAGCAAATTGTTGATGGGTGATTGGGGCAATGTGGCTTGTAACTTGAAGGCCTTCAATCTTCCCCTCAACTTGTGCCCAGTGAAGTGATCTTCCCAGTGCGTCCTCCATGATAAAAAAGAGGATGGGGACAAGGGGTCCCCTTGCCTAAGTCCCCTTGAGGATTCAAAGAAGCCCTCCAAGGAGCCATTAACCAAAATTGAAAATCTTGGGCTAGTCACGAGGCTAAATACTCGATTTAGCCAGTTTTGCTCAAAACCAAAAGCTTTCATCACACAGAATAAGAACCTCCAATCCACCTTATCATAAGCTTTCTACATACCCAATTTTACTAGCATTTGTTGTTTACCCATTTGCTGAGTCGAGTGAACTACTTCTTGTGCTATGATAACCCCATCCTGAATCTAGATCTTCTTGGGATAAACCCAATTTGCTCTTATGCAATAGTGTCTGGCAGAATCTTCTTCAAAGGGTGTTGTCACAATAATGGGTTACACTTTCTAGGACATCCTGATTTTTACTGAAATCACATATTTTTTTAGAAATTATAATGATTTAAGCCTTGAAAGGTTCCATTTAAAGGATTTTAATTGAAGAGGGTTTGATCAAGCCCCCTTAGATTCAAACCCCCTTTGATAGAAGCTCGCTAGTTTTAAACCATACCTATAATGGAGTCTCCTCTACACCTATCAAAATGCTGATAAAAAACCACTTTTGATTTACCTTTTGGGGGATCAAATGAATTCATTTAAAATTTATATTTTGTAAGTATCTAGTCCTTATTATAAGCTTCCCAAAAATTATAATTTTAAATATGTTTAATTTGATTATTATATTTATTTTTTATTTCTTGTGAATGTAGATTTTTTACTAAACATCAAGTTCTCTATTCTACACACATGGAAAATCAGCAAATTAGTGAAAAAAATTTCTAAAAAATATTTATGCCCTAGGTATTGATGTCCTTGTTTCAACAAAAAAAAATTGAATTTTGATACATACAGAAAAAGTTATGTTTTATGGAATACGCCTATGTGTAAATTATAATTGGTTTGAGTTCAAAAATTAATTAAAAAAAATTTAACAAAACATTATGAAACCAAATGCATGCCCTATATATCAGTGTTACCAATCTAAATTCAAAAGAATCAGAATTTTATCCCTTGTAGAAAAAAAGTTATGTGCACTACAGAATACACATCACTTTAAAAAAATGTTGTTTACTATTAAAAACTAGTTTTCAAAGGAGACGCAAAAAAATTTACAATTTAACTCCAAATGTTTTTAAAAATATATATTTAGAATCTACAAACAAAATCTCACAAAACACTAGTTCGCATCATCTTCAAATTCCTAATGGTTTAGCGACTATAGGTGTCAGAAAGTGAAGATTTAGTTCAAAATGTTGATTTCATATCAAGTTTAGCCAAAACATGTAAACCATTATTGTGGGATGACCCCAAATTATTAGTAATTACCTTTGTCATAATTTTGTAAATGGTATTACACAACAAGATAGGCCTGAAATCCTCTAGAGCAATGGCCCAATCCTTTTTGGGGATTAATGCAATGAAGATGTTTATTTCTTTCAATGTTTTCCTTTTCCTTCTTGAATCCTCAACGACTTCCCACATTTCCTGACCCACTATGTGACAACAAGTCTGAAAAATAAGGCTAGGAAACCATCTAGTCCTGGAGACTTGTCCGGATGCAATTGCCAAAGTGCCTCTTTTATCTCTTCATTTTGTGAAGGCTACGTCCAGCATCTTATTCTACTCTTTTGATACCATATTAGGGATGTGTTATCCTCAAAATAGTTGCACTCAATTTTGTAGGATGACCCCTATGAAACTTGTATGTTTAGTAGCCTACAACTCTAAGCATACAAATAAGGTGAATCTTCGTGCCCTCATGCGTGGTCCTCTAGCCCTAGAGAATCCATTTGAGTATCTTCTCATCTTGGTTTCTCAAAGTTTGCAAAAATTAAACAAGTAACAAGCTTATCAAACTAGTGAGTTTGATAGTTTTTAGGTGTTAGAAAATTTTTGTTTCACATGCAAGGGAAGTGAAAATCACCACCATTGCATGTTGTTGTTAAACTTATCTACATGCAAGGGACGGTAAAAATTACCACCATTGCATGTTTAGTATTGATACCTCCTATATGCAGGGGTGGCATAAATTACCGCCCGTGCATCTCTCAGTTCACATTAAGTACATTTAATGCACTTTGTGTGAATGTTTAATGAAGGCATTTTATAGGTTTTAATCAATTTTATTTTTCATTTTATCTTTGTCTTTTCATCTATGTGATTCCTCTGGGCATCTACGAACCCTCAGATCTCCGCGACGTGCATTCTAGATTGAGTTTTTCATGGATTCGACCTAGGGTTTGCTCATTTTTCTTTTATCCAGGCAAGTTTTTTCTTTTGGTTTATTTGAATCTTTACCTTCAAGTTTCGTTATTTCATTTTCTTTTGTGTAAATTGTTAAGGCTTTTTGAACCCTAGTTTCCTACTCTGTTGAGAGTATAACATTCATCCTTCTATCTTTGTATTTTTTTCATTGGTTTTCTTATTTGTCTCTTTGTGGTTTTGGTCTTAGATATGTCTTAGGGTTTTTGTCGATGTTACCTTCGAAGCCCATGGTTTTGCCTTAGCATTTTATCTTGTGCCTTGGTGAAGGGTTGGCGGAAATGCCCGCCCTTGAATAAAGGATTTAGAACCTTATAAAAACACAAACATGTGTTGGTGGTAATAATTATCGCCAGCACATGATTTTAAAGCAATACCAATCTTATGCATGAGCGGTAATTTTTACCGCCGATGCATAAGTATTGTTTTACCTATGATATGCAAGTAGTGAAAATCATGGTCGTGTTAGATTTAAGACAGACCACTGAGAGGGGGGGTGAATCAGTTGTCTAAAACTTTCTTCCAAATAATTACTTAAACTCTTTTCTTAATCCAGCAGCATAATAATAAATCAATCATGGAAATGTAATGCAACAAATGAAGAGCAAAAACACGTTAACACATGACACCAAGATTTTGACGTGGAAAACCCGATTAAGGGAAAAACCACAGGGTGACTAACCCAAGATTGTATTCTCTGTTAGAAGAATAGAAAGAACAAAATGGCACATGCTAATTAGGGCTCACTGCCTGAGCACACTGCTCACAAGAGTCCCACTACCTACAAGAGACACACTGTCTATAGAATAATAAGTATTACATACTTGAACTGAAGAATAGCATCTTCACCATGCTTGAGTCAGTTTCATTTAAGCCCAACACTTCTACTCTACTTTTCGCTTTCTGCCTCTCTACCACACTCTCATCTCCACACGACACACTCTGACTTTACAACTCCTTATTTATACAAGACATCGACTTAGGGATTATCATCCAAGTAGGCATACATTATAGAGTAAGTACATAAATACAACATGACTTATTACGAAAAGACTTCACGTGGATCAACACACTATCGGCTACACAGATCTGAGACTTCAATCTTTCTTTGGGAACATGCCATTCTTCACAGGACACCTTCCAAATCATCCACAGGATGTGTAAGTCATCTGATCGGCCAGACTTAAGAAGAACATCATCATCCGGAAGTAAATCTTTAATTGCGAGTTTAATCTTCAATGCGGACCATCAAAATGAACTGGACACATTCCAAAGACTTCCACAAGCTTGCCTAAGACATCAAGAACATCCATACTACTTCTACTTACTAAAATCATTCTCTCCTTCATCTGAAACCTCAAGAACACAGTCTGTCATCACTGTCATATTGGAATAGATGCTTACGGACCTCCAAACCACGAACCAATTGAGTTGTCACTTCACATTGACTTCCTAAACACTCCATAAAATCTGTAGAACAGGATATTGCATTTCTAAATCTCACTGGACCTATCTGTATCACTCTATTACCTCTGAACATCTGCTAGAACTAGTTTTGCTAAAGTGGCCATAACTTCTTTAGATCTTCATGCGGACCTCTGAGATCTTTACTAAAACATCTCACGACACATATATACAAACCCTTTGAATCGCACCCTCTGATCTTCATCTTAACTAGGATCTTTACCTCACTGTCTTTACTGTTCTTCTCTATTTCTGATTAGGACTAATTTTCTCAATATCCTCAGTACACATCTCATCCAATCCTTATCATCAATGCAATAGGAGTATGTTGACATCAATGACAACATCGGTTAGGCTCATACTTGCAACACTCTCCCCCTTTGTCAGTGATGGCAACATATGATGTGAAAAATTATTTTAACCCTCAAGACAAGAACTTCTCCATACTATCACAACTCCCCCTATCAACAACAACCACTCACATGTCTTCTCTTCCTTTACTGCTCCCCCTTTGATCAGCAACCACTTATTTTTCACATGTCTTCTCTACCGCTTTGACATCAGTGGCAAAGGGCACATACTTGCATTACTTCAAAAACATGTCAGCTGCTCCCCCTGAATAGCAGCTTCCCATCATCAATCCGGACCACAAAATATGACTGTGAGATCTACCAGACTGATGCACATCAGTGCACCTTAATTCAGAACCGGAGGGGTAATAACCCCTAACTTCTCCCTGAGATACTCAAAAGATTCCTTAGGTAGAGGTTTAGTAAAAATATCTGTAATCTGATCCTTGGAAGGCACAAACTCCAATCTGACTTCATTCTTGTTCACTTGCTCTCTCAAAAAGTGAAACTTAATGGATATATGTTTGGTCTTTGAATGCAACACCAGATTCTTTGCTATGTTTATTGCACTTGAATTATCACAGAAGATTGTTATAGGTTCCTCATACTCTACTCTGATATCTCTTAACATTTGCTTCATCCACAGTACTTGAGTGCAACTACCTGCTGCTGCAATATATTCTGCTTCTACAGTGGACAAAGATATTGCCTCTTGTTTCTTGCTCAGCCAAGAAACCAATCTCTTCCCTGAAAAGAATGCTCCACCACTGGTACTCTTTCGGTCATCCACATCTCCTGCCCAATCTGCATCTGTATATGCATGAAGAGAGAAATCATGATCTCTAGGATACCACAAACCATACTCAACTATCCCTTTTAGATATCTAAAAATCCTCTTGATTGCCATGACATGAGATTCTCTAGGATCAGCTTGGAATCTAGCAACAAGACCAATAGCATTCATAATGTCAGGTCTAGTTTGAGTGAGATACAATAGTCATCCAATCATTGACCTGTACTTTCTCTAATCAGCCTTAGGAGAGACATCATCTTTGCTCAATTTACATCTGGTTGCCATCAGAGTATTCATTGGTTTTGAATCTTCCATCCCAAATTTCTTCAACAATTCTTTCACATATTTGGTCTGAGAAATGAAGATTCCTTTCTTTATTTGAGTAATTTGTAGACCCAAGAAGAAATTCATTTCCCCAAACATGGACATCTCAAACTCATTTTTCATTTGATTTGCAAAGGTTTTGCATATACTATCCCTTCCTCCAAAAATGATATCATCAAAAAACACTTCAACAATCAAGATATTTTCATGATCAATTTTGAAATACAAGTTACTGTCAGCAGTACCTTTGTTGAAACCAATCTTCAAAAGATGCTTGTCTAATCTTTCATACCAGGCTCTTGGAGCTTGCTTGAGTCCATACAGTGCTTTCTTCAACTTGCAGACCATATCACCATGATCAGACAATTGAAATCCATCCGGTTGCTCAATGTAAACTTCTTCTTCCAAGTCACCATTCAGGAAGGCAGACTTGACATCCATCTGATATACTTTGAAATCCTTGAAGGTAGCAAAAGCAAGAAATAATCTGACTACTTCAATTCTTGCCATCGGAGCAAAAGTCTCTTCAAAATCAATTCCTTCTACTTGAGAATAACCTTTGCAGACCAATCTGGCTTTGTTTCTGACTACTTCACTGTCTTCATTCAGTTTATTCTGGAAGACTCATTTGGTACCAATCACATTCTTGTTTTTAGGTCTAGGAACAAGATACCAAGTGTGATTTTTCTCAATTTGTATCAGCTCTTCTTCCATTGCTTTAGTCCAGTTTTCATCATTGCAAGCTTCATTCACTGTCTTAGGTTCAACCTTTGAAATCAAACAATACTCTTCTGAATCTTGAGTAATCCTTCTTCTTGTTTGAACACCTTTGCTTTTATCACCTATGATCTGGTCTTCAGAGTGATTCAATTTTACATACTTGGGAACTTTGGGAGTTTCTTGCACTTCTAATTCTTGAATAGGTTCATTCAAACTTATCTCTTCTTCTTGATTTACCGGATCAGTCTGAATCTAAATTTTAGAGGGGGCTTGGACTTCTTGAACAAAAACATCATTTTGATCATCTTCATCATATTCATAAAACCTTGAGGGTTTTTCAACACCTTCATCAACCTTCACATTTGTACTTTCAACAATCTTCCTTAATCTCTTGTTATAACACTGGTATGCTTTGCTTTGAGTAGAAGAACCCAAGAATATTCCTTCATCACTTCTAGCATCAAATTTTCCTAGGTCTTCATCTCTTTTAATGTAACATTTTCTACCAAAGACTCTGAAGTACCTCACAGTGGGAGTGATGCCAAACCAAAGTTCATAGGGAGTCTTACCAGTATTGCTTCTGATTTGAACTCGATTGAGAGTATAGACTGCAGTGCTTATAGCTTCGCTCCAATAGATCTGAGGAACATTTGCTTCCATCATCATAGTTCTAGATGCTTCCTAGATGGTCTGGTTCTTTCTCTCTACTACTCCATTCTGTTGTGGAGTCCTAGGAGCAGACAATTGTCTCTTTATTCCATGTTTCTCACAGAATTCTATGAACTCACCAGATGTGAATTCTCCACCTCTATTAGACCTCAGACATTTTAATTTTAATATGGTTTCATTCTCTACCATAGCCTTGAATATTTTGAATTTCTCAAGAGCTTCTAATTTTTCTTTCAAAAAAGTCACCCACATCATCCGGGAATGGTCATCAATTAATAACATGAAGTACCTATCACCTTGCACACTCCTGATTCTTGCCGGACCACATAGATCAGTATGAACTAAGTCCAATAATCTGGTAGAAGATTGTTCCTTGCTTTTGAATGAGACTCTGTTTTGTTTGCCCAACTAACATTCCTTGTACAAACTATTTGTAGGTTTTACCAATCTTGGAAGATCTCTTACAGCCTGAGTGTTGCTTATCTTGATGATATTATCAAAATTCACATGACACATTCTCCTATGCCACAACCAGCTCTGATCAATTTGAACAAATAAGCAACTTTTACCAGTACCAACCAAGTGGAAGATATTACCTTTAGTTTGAGTACCGAATGCAATCTCTGTTCCAGAACTTTCAAAGATCTTGCATTTTCCATTTTTGAATCAGAGATCATAGCCTTTTCCCACCAACTATCCAACACTGAGAAGATTGTGCTTCAGGCCTTCAACATACAGTACATTATTGGTTTTGTTCTTTCCATCAAAATAAATAGTTCCTCTACCTCTGATTCTCCCAGCAGAATTATCACCAAACTTCACCACTCCTCCTTCATACCTTTCCAAATCTATGAACTTATTTTTGTCACCTGTCATATGGTGAGAGCATCCACTGTCAATGATCCAGTCATCCTTTTCTTCAACTTGAGCAGCTAGAGCTTTTTCTACAATTCTATGATTGACAGATTCAAAGGGTATTAGATCTTCTTCCTTGATGGCAATAAACACCCAGTCACTTCTGGATTTGTTTCCTGTTTCTAATTCATCATCTGTTACTCCTTCATTATCATCATCTTCATGAACATAGTAGCAATTTTTCTGGAACCTTGATCTATTAGGGTTTGGCCTTGAAAATCTTTCTAGACACTTTGAGGCAAAATGACCAATCTTGTTGCTGTTAAAACATTTAAAAGGTAATTTCCCTTCATACTTACTGGATCCTCTTGGCAGTCTTTTTGCAATAAGGGCTTCAAGTTGAGCAACTTTTGTTTCATCTTCTTCTAGGTCTTTTCTTGCTTTCTCATACCATGATAGTTTCTTTGAGGAGTTCTCTCTCGGATCAAACTTTTGTTTTCCTTTAATAGAGGCACTAGCTTTGAATGCAAATTCAGTCTTGGAGCGGCATCTTCAAACTTAGTCAATTCAAATGCAGTTAGTTTACCAACCAATTGATCTCTTGTGATACCTGAAATAGATCTGAATTCTTCAATAGAAACAACCTTGTATTTGTAAGAATCAGGAAGGGATCTGAGAACTTTGCCAACAATCTCATCTTCATCCAAGACTCCACTAGCACATCTAATGCCACAAACAAGCTCATTTACTCTTGGCATAAATGTAGTGATATTTTCATCTTCTCTCATCTTTAGATTTTGAAATTTTCCTTTCAGACTTTGTAGCTTGGCACATTTAACATACTTGTCTCCTTCATGCAGAAGTTCCAGTTTTTCCCAAATCTCAAAAGTAGTTTGTAAATTAACAACATTTGTCATCTCTGAATCAGACAAGGCACTTAGAAGAGCTTCTTTAGTCTGTAGATTGATTTCAACATCTCTAATTTCATCTACATATTTAGGAGCATTCTGTGGAGGAGTATACTTCTTTGAAGCAATGATCCAATACTACATTCCCATACAGTGCAAGTGACATTCCATGCAACTTTTCCAAAGAGTGAAATTGGTTCCATCAAACCTTGGGCTATCTTTCTTGTAGGACGACATTCTGGATCTTCTCAAGCGGTTAATCTCTTTTAGATAAACTTGGCTCTAATACCAATTGTTAGATTTAAGATAGACAATTGAGAGGGGGGGTGAATCAGTTGTCTAAAACTTTCTTCCAAATAATTACTTAAACTCTTTTCTTAATTCAGCAGCATAATAATAAATCAATCATGGAAATGTAATGCAACAAATCAAGAGCAAAAACACATTAACACATGACACCAAGATTTTGACGTGGAAAACCCAGTTAAGGGAAAAACCACGGGGTGACTAACCCAAGATTGTATTCTTTGTTAGAAGAATAGAAAGAACAAAATGGCACATGCCAATTAGGGTTCACTACCTGAGCACACTGCTCACAAGAGGCCCATTTCCTACAGGAGACACAGTGTCTACAGAATAATAAGTATTACATACTTGAACTGAAGAATAACATCTTCACCATGGTTGAGTCAGTTCCATTTAAGCCCAACACTTCTTCTCTACTTTTCACTTTCCACCTCTCTACCACACTCTCATCTCCACACGACACACTCTGAAATGACTTTACAACTCCTTATTTATACAAGACATTGACTTAGGGATTATCATCCAAGTCGGCATACATTACAGAGCAAGTACATAAATACAACATGACTTATTACAAAAAGACTTCACACGGATCAACACACTATCGGCTACATAGATCTGAGACTTCAATCTTTCTTTGGGAACATGCCATTCTTCACAGGACACCTTCTAGATCATCCGCAGGATGTGTAACTCATCCGGTTAGCTAGACTTAAGAAGAACATCATCATCTAGAAGTAAATCTCTAATTGCGAGTTCAATCTTCAATGCAGACCATCAAAATGAACTGGACACAATCCAAAGACCTCCACAAGCTTGCCTGAGACATCAAGAACATCCATACTACTTCTGCTTACTGAAATCATTCTCTCCTTCATCTGGAACCTCAAGAACATAGTCTGTCATCACTGTCATATTGGAATAGATGCTTGCAGACCTCCAGACCACGAACCAATTGAGTTGTCACTTCACATTGACTTCCTAAATACTCCATAAAATCTGCAGAATAGGATAGTGCATTTCCAGATCTCACCGGACCTATCTGTATCACTCTGTTACCTCTGAACATCTACCAGAACTGGTTTTGCTAAAGTGGCCATAGCTTCTTTAGATCTTCATGTGGACCTCTGAGATCTTTACTAAAACATCTCAAGACACATATATACAAAGCCTTTGAAGTGCACCCTCTGATCTTCATCTTAACTAGGATCTTTACCTCAGTGTCTTTACTGTTCTTCTCTATTTCTGATTAGGACTAATTTACTCAATATCCTTAGCACACAGCTCATCCAATCCTTATCATCAATGCAATAGGAGTATGTTGACATCAATGACAACACCAGTTAGGCTCATACTTGCAACAGGTCACTCATGTCATAAATATTGTGTCTACCCTAAGTGTAGTGGTAGTGATTTTCGCCGCCCATACACGAAGTTTAACCTCATGTATTAAGTGCATAGGCATAATTTTCACCACTTGCGTACTTAAGTTATCTTCCTCCCCAGTATGCACTAGCAATGAATTTTAGCACCTATGCATAAGTATTACTTTCTCTCAAAAGATGCACAAGCAGTGTTTTTCCCCACCAGTACACCTTGCAAAACACTTTTCTTCCCTACTTTAAACACTTAGCAAGTTTCACCCCTACATGCATAGGCGGGCATTTCTGCCACCTTGACACAAAATGAAATATCTCCAACATGTAGGGGTAGTAATTTTTGCCGCCAGTGCATCACTGTCCCAAAATTCTCTCTGCATTTGATAGCTTTCACCCTCTTTCACATCACTTCTCGCTTCGATTGCTCTCTAGCCCCTTCAAGCTCATGTTGTTGATCATGATTTCCAATATTGCAGTTTCCCAATGTGCCAAATTTTCCCTAACACTGCAAAATCATGCCTTCTATTGTTGCAGTTGCTTCTGCAAGATTATCAAGTTCTTCTTCTCAATCAAGGGAGTTCATCTTTCAAATGACCAATCCTTCTCTAAAGAAATCCAAAGCTATGAAGTAAAAATACTAGGGTGTGTTCCCCATAACATCAGTCACATCCAATGTGGATGAGATATGGGATACAGAAATAGGTCATGTGGATATGGCCAAATTTGTAGAAAGGACAAAGCAACAGAATTTGAGTCACTATATGAAGAGGATTGTAGACAGTAATATCCATTTCCTTGCTTCCTTTCCTATAGCAGCTCACAACATTGAATTTGTTCTTCAAATGGCTCATTTCTATAATAGAGATAATAGAATAATGGTTGATACACAAAGCAATGTGATAATGAGCTTAGATGTAGAGTTCCTAGACAAAGTTTTCATGTGTCCTGGTGCAAAAGAAAGTGCAAAGCTTGATTTCAATATTGCTCAGAAGGAGTATGACAAAGATACTAAAAAAGAAAAGAGGGTCATCAACACTAAATGGTTGAAAATTTCCAAGTCTAATCTTTCCAGGTGGCTGAAGAGTTTCCCAAGGAGTGACTTTGTTGAAGAGGTCGGTGACTTGATAACTCTTCTTCGCAGAGTTAGAGGGCTACCTTCTTCCTCCACTTTTCATGAATGGATGTATCCTTATATCAAAATCATCCTCCGAGGTAAACAAAAGATTTTTTGGGGTGAGGAGATAAGTAATCCTCTTCATGAGCAATTAGCCAAGGTGTCAACAACTTCCAAATTCTACATGACATCTTATCAGGTATATGCAGCTGCTTCTATGAGATGTTTTCCAAGGGTAACCTCAGAAGGAGACTGAAGAGTCATTCCTGTGTATCAGTATTATCCCCAATTGACCATAAAGGGAACCATTCATCACTTCCAGAGAGTAAACGATTCTTTCTTTGCAGTATTTTTGTGTCTTTTTGATCCCCAATTGGAACAGAAGAGAGTATCAGATGAAGCCTGGGACCTAGTGAATAGTTTTGGATGGTTGTATCTCCAATTCCTAACTTTCACCTATCTAAGGGTTGGTTACTTCCAAGGATACCCATTTATGTTACCAAAAATTCCTAGTGACAAAATTGTTTTGATGGAGTTATGCTGATAAATGATTGTCATGCATAACAAGAAAATGGAGTTAAAGAAACCTGGCTTCAAGTTTCCTATAGAGATTGGTAGGTACTCCATAGCCACTTCTACTAAAGCTAAGGCTCTTAAGACTGAAATGCAATTGGTAACAATGAAGCAATTCAAGAGGAGAAATAATTTTGACTTCAGGAGAGTCAAGGACAAGATCAAGAGGAAAACTCTATCACATGTCCCAATGGTGGAAGACATATGGGCTGATCTGAGGACTCAAGGAGATATCAGGAAATTGGATTATTGCAAGTTAACTCTAAGTTAAATTAAGGACTTAGAACTGGATGATATTCCAGAAGGAATGATAGATGATGAAGACATCATGAGTCTCAGGTATGTGAATGAAAATGTTGTTGGTTCTCCTTTACCTATAGTTTTATGCTCAAAGGAGTTGACTTCAATAAGGAAAAGGTTTGAGCCTATCCTTGTAAATACGAATGTGTGGCTACAAGGCAAAGAAATTCGGTTGAAGGATTTCGTCACTGGCTCAGAGGAGGAAGTTTTGGAGAAAATAGGTAAGAAGGCTAAAATAAGAACTAAGAACAAGAGCGATGAACCAAGCTCATCTAAGGCTCCTAAGCCTAAGATAAAATTTGTATCAAAGGGTGGAAAATCCAAAGTGTCTGAAGAAGAACCAACTGGAGAAGAAATGGAAACAGATGAATAGGCAACTGAAGAGCCTATTGCTGAAGAGATGGATACTGAAGAGAGGTCTTTAGAAAGAAAAGAGGATGAATAGGAAGAAGAGAAAGAAGACAAACAGGAACAGTTAGAGGAGCTAATTATGTCTTCTGAAATAGACTTGACACAAGAACCTCAAACTTCTTCTTCTTTGCCCACTATGCCTATTTCATATTCAATGCATGTTGTTTCTACTACTTTAGTTACTCCTATTGTTATACCATCTTCTGGTTCATCAACACCATCCTCTTCTAGAACGCTTTTTGATAGTCCTAAAGCTACTTTTGATGTTGTTTTTGGTTCTTTAGGATCTCTACCAAGTTTGTCTTCTCCTTCATATGATATTGGTGATCAAGCAATTTTGGACCAACTTGTTTTAGGAACTGAGCAGGCTACTAATGTTAATGTGTTAGGTTTTGTTTTTACAAACACTTCTTTGATAATCACTACAACTAGTGTGGGTACAATTCCTTTTGTGCAAGCAATGGGTTCTAATCCGGATGCTAGTTCATCTGTGCTTCCTCCATGGCTTTCAGCCACACTCTCAAGAGGAAAAAGCAAGCCATCCCTCTAGATGACTTCAATTTTGAGAAGCTAGTACCTATTAAGGCAAAGACTCAGAAGAAGCCCAAGACTCTTTCCTGGCTACTAGAAGACAAAGGTCATAAGTATGTGGAAATTGCTCAACCTCCACCATATGCTACTATTGAGAATTTCAACATGAGTGATTATCCAATCTCTAGGATTGAACTAGGGAAAATTACTTATGAAAGTGCTAAGGCTGATGTACAATCAACTCTCAATTCTTTGATTCTAAAATTTGATCATGAGAGAGAAAGGAAGGATCAATACAAGGCAAGAGTTGAGCAGCTAGCTGTGGTAATATGGAAGATCACCTTGTCATCTGAGGCCATGGAACTTGAGGAAATTACTATGGAGGATCCTATTATCCAAAAAGTAGAAAAGACTCATGCTAAAGGAAAAGTAGTTAAGGAATATCTTGAAAGAATGCATGCACAGGGTGAACTTCTCCTAACAAGCACAGTTGAAAAGAAGAATAAAATGGAGAAAGTGAGAAATGAACTAGATGACTTGGTTGTTGTCTCAGGAGGTTGAATATTTGGATGCAAGTCTAGAGAAATGGATTGAGATGAAGAAAACGAAGGTAAAAACCTTGGTATCAATCAACATCCTTTCAAACTGGGAATCTTATGTAGAAACCAAGGAGTCATTGATTCACCGCAGCAATGTGTTGAAAGATTTACTCAAAGATTTGCAAAGTACTAGGGAGCTCATCTTGGACAATGATGTTGATCTTCTACACAAGTTGGAAGAGCTTCCATGTAAATTAATAGATGATGACCATCATTTTCTCTCAGCTAAGGAAATGGTTCAAGAATTCAAGAGTATGTTTCAGAGAGATTGAAGACAAAGCTTTTTCAGTTGCTTCTCTGGACAATCTTCTAGATAACCAACTGACTCTAGATAATTTGAAAGCTAAGTTGACAAGTCATGAAAAAGCAACTATTGCAGTGAAGGATGCAATAACCAAAGCCCGAGTTATTTAAAAGAATACTGTTGGTCTTGACATCTTGGAGATGCAAACAGTGTTCACCATGTACGAAGCTTTTCTTAAGAAGAATAGGGGAGAAAGTTGATTCAAATGTTTTTGCCTTAGTAAATTTTCCATGTATTTTCATATGTACATTCTATTTAGTTTTGGACATTTTCACATGTACTTTTTCAAGATGCAATTACATGTAACAACAAGGAAAATCCCAAATCAATAAGGACTCTTCCTATTGAATAAGTCAAGTTAGTTGTATTTTCCCTATTTTTGCTCATGGCCTCTCACTATAAATAAAGAGGGCCTCTTTGTAATTTTTTATCTTTTAGTTATTGAAGCAAAACTCTGCCAAAATTGAGAAGCATTTTTGAGACTTTGTGTTCAAGATTGTAAATCAAGATTTTATCGATAAAAAGAAAAGCAAGCGAGCATTCAAACTTTGTTTTGGGAATCTACTTGTAGTGTATGAGAGATGTTCTTATGTCTTTTCTCTTGCCCTTTCTTATGTAATTGATCAAGTCAGTAGTGTGAATTCATATAATCTGGAAAGTGGTCTAAAGCTAATCTTGGAGTCTTTGTACTATAAAATTACCTTTGGAATTTATATTCTATGTTCATGAGTTGAAAATATTAGAAGACTTTGAGCTATTATTTATTTTCTATGTTCATTAAATCTCTTGATAGCATACAGCGGAGACTTTGGTCTACATTCTACACTATATATTTCTCATTCCAAGTCAGCAAAATAAATTACAAAAGACTTTGTGCTTCTGTGAATTTCTAGTATATTTCACGTTGGTATCATTTTGAATATTCTTATGTTCATTAAACCTTGATATTGGTTATTATTGTTCCAATAAGTAGTTTGTGAGTTTATCATACATTGTAAAGATTAAGTTGAAACATCATTTCTAAAAAAGGAGAAATGGATGATATGGCACCATACACAAGTTAGTTTATAGTGTAAATAAATCTAGTTAAGTACTTGTTTATTGTAGTGAGCAATAAGAAGGGAGCCTCCCCTTGCTGAGAGGAGAGATATTATTTCATCATACTGTGGTTGATATCACCATTTTGCCTTCAGTTAATTGAAGACAAAATATTCACCCAATAGTTTTTGATGACTCTACTGGGGAACGAATACGCATCCAAGAGCCTCACACTTTTGGTTGAAGTATACAGGTCTCATATTACTTGTAATAGGTTGTTGTGTTTTTAAATCTTTATTAGTTATTTTGCACTCTAGCTGAACCTAGGTATACCAAAAGTAGAAGAGCACAGGGAATTGTGGATCCTATTTTCAAGTTAATGCAACAAAATAATTTTAATCTTCTTCTAAAGAGATCTCTTCAGCATACACTAATCTTTCTGCCTACCAACGCCCGATCTCCCATACTGAGTGAAGCATCAAGTGTTCCCAGAACTACACCTATCCCACAAGTTTCTAGGTTTGTAATTCTGCCTTTCAATCGACTCACAATGGCTCTTCCTCCTCCTACAGGTCCATGGGGAAATGCTTTTGGGCCTTTGAACCTGACTCTACCATTGTATGATCTACCCCGTAGCTCAAGAAAGAATTTTCCAAAGTTTTATGGTGATGAAAAAGTTCACCCCGATGAATATATTACAACTTTTTACATTGCATGTGGTGTTCTAGGGGTAGAATATGAAGATGTATTTATAAGACTTTTTGTTGAGACACTTCACGGTGTTGCTGCAGACTGGTTCTATCATCTTCCTGCTCAATCCATCACTGGATGGAATATTCTATGAACCAAGTTCGATGCAAGGTTCAAACCTGTTGAAGATGCTCACGCCCTCTTGGCTCAGCTCACTCAAATGAAAAAGGAACTACAAGAACCCATGTGTGAGTTCATTGCAAAGTTTAACAAGATGACCAACTAGATTCCTGCAACTGCTCAACCTACAGTTGAGAATCTAAAGTGTTTCTTCATAAACACTCAGCTACCTAAGGTAAGTTTTCTTCTAAGGTAGGCTGGTCCGTCTGATTTGGCAGTTGGCTACTGAAATTGAGGATGACTTGATCCTCACCAGAAAAATAAGGAAGGATACAAACTGGGCTAAAGGGCAACCTTCTACAAGTTCACCTTCCATGAGCACCACGAATCCCATGGTGCAAAAGTTGGCTAATGAATTATTAGCCTTGAAGAAACAAGTATCTCAAAATATGTCCTTTCCTTCCTATAAGGACATACCAATGAGAACTTTCCTGAATGCTCCATATATAGGTAACGCTATGAGGAACCAAGGACAAAATAGGCTTCCCCCTACACAAGGGAGACTTGCTTTGGAAGCACTGCTGGTTAATGCAATAGTTGGATACTATGAAGCTGAACAAGAAAATTCCCCTTAACCTGATCTTGATCAAGATAATATTGCTAACCTCTTCACAGGAGAAGAGTTGGTTGGTGACTCAAACATTAGTTTGCTAAATTTTCAGGATGAAGCTAAACAAGGAGGAGATCCATATGGTGAATCATATGTTTTTTTCATGCGGTCACAGAATCAATTGAATCAACAAGTGGCTGACAAAGGAAAGTCTAAGGAGGATTCTCGTCCTGTAATCTCCATTGCTAAGAGAGGTACACCTCTACCTTTCAAACCCAGGGATTTAACCGGTGAAAAACAAGTAAGTACGTCTAATGTTCCTTCTTCTACTTTTCTTCCTCAGACTAGTACTTCCAATCCAAGACCTCAAAATGAAAGTATTCCTCCTCCCATGTCTACTTCATATCAATTATTTGATATAATAGACCATGCTAGAAAGACTAAAATTTAAATGTCTGAGGTCAAGTATTTGCAAGCTAATTCGGATCAGTTTGAATGGTTAGCTAAATTTGTAAAAAATAAGGTTGCCCCTATAGGGCAAGATTCTTCCCAAAATATTCCTATCATCTCCAAGACAAGAACCTCTCAGAACAATCTAGTTGCTACCCCTTCCACTACCACAAGGAAAATTGATCCATTCTATGTTTCTTTGTTGGTAAATGGTCATAAACATAGTAAATGTGTCATAGACTCAAGTGCCTCTAACAATGGCATGCCTTCCAAGATGGAAGACACCCTAGGATTAACTTTGACAAAGACCTTTGGTAGATGTTTTTCAATGGAAACTAAACAAGTGCCCCTTATAGGGCAAATTAAGAACATGTGCAGTTTGCATTCGCTGCCTTTCTAGAGAAAAGGATAATTAAAATGACCATCTTAGTGGCCGACGGTCTAGCCTCATATGGAATTTTATTAGGGCAGAATTTATATAAAGATGTTGGTGGGGAAATCAACATAGACTGGTCTGAAGCAAGGATACATGTTAAGGGTGTCATGCAAAAGCTGCTTCCGGAAAGGGAAGCAAAATATACTCTAACCACATTTGAGGATCCAAAGGTGCAAATTCTTTTTGAATCTTCAGGTATGGGAAACTATTTTTAGACTACTGAGGATTTTTCTGATACATCAGATGATAGTTCTAATGAAATCATGATAACAGAGGACTATTCTTCTTCAAGTGAAGAGTCTTCTAGTCATGAGAACGTCAAATCAAAGGGTTCAAATGATGTTTGGACTTTGGAGTTTGATGGTAGCTATACTTTGACAGGATCTGGGGCTAGAATAATCCTTATATCTCCTTAGGGAGATATTTTTCCTTTTTCTTATAAGCTACAATTTGATAATACAAATAATACTGTTGAATACAAATCTTTGTTGCTGGGTATGGAAGTTGCTCACATCAAAGGAGTCAAGAATCTCCATGCACAAGGAGATGTAGAACATGTCATTTGCCAGGTGAGTAATTTGTACCAAACTAAAAATGAAAGGTTGAGGCACTATCGCAATCGTGTGTGGGATTGCATTGAGGACTTTAATGTCTTTAATAGTTCAGCAGTACCAACAGAGTTCAATGACAGGGCAGATTCATTGGCCGTCTTAGTGACCCTTATGGTTCCTCATAAGTATTTTAAGGGTAACAAATACACTATTGAGTTGGTCTTTTGACCAAGCATCCCAGATAATTCTGATCATTGGCAAGTTTTCAATGGCGATGATCAAATTATTGCATTCTTAGAGAAAGCAGATAGCTTCAATGAACTCTACTTTGAGGGAAGTGTTTCTCCTCCTCGTGAATCTATTTCTGAAGTTGATTATGAGATAGGTGAAGAGTTTCTATAGTTATAAGGTAACAAAATTCCCAAAGGCTTGGTTTCTCTCAAGAAACTATTTGACAAGCATGATCGGTCATCAAGCAATAGTAGTAGATTGGAATAGGTTCATCAATGGAAGTTGAACGGGTGAATCTGGGTACAGAAGTTGATCCCAAAATGGTCAACATTGGGAAGTGTTGTATAGATGAGGAAAGATTCAAGTTTGTGACGCTTTTGCATCATTATATTGATGTGTTGGCATATTCCTATGATGACTTGAAGTCATTCCAACCAAAGGAAGTTCAACACGAGATTCCACTTATGATGGGATCCTCATCTCATAAGCAAAAATAGAGGCAATACAACCCAAAGATTTTAGGTACTATTCAAGCTAAAATTCAGAAGATGTTGAATGCACAAATAATTTTCCCAATTCATCATTCTACATGAATTGCAAATATAGTGCCAGTAAGGAAAAAGAATGGTGAAATTCGCATCTGTGTGGATTTATAGAATTTGAATCAATCTTCCCTATAAGATAATTACCCACTTCCAATAATGGATCAAGTACTTCAAATGGTGACTGGTTTGGAAATTCTATCTATGTTGGATGGCTTCTCATGCTACAACCAAGTTGAGGTTAGTGAAGTGGATAAGCATAAAACTACCTTCACAACTCCTTGGGGTACTTTTTCTTACCGTAGAATGCCATTTGGATTAATCAATGTTGGTGCAACTTTTCAGAGAGTAATGGACTTCGCCTTCAGAGATGAAATGGGTAAGTTTATTGTTGTCTATCTTGATGACTTAACTATTTTTTCAAAAAAGCGTAAAGATCATGCATATCACTTATGGCAAGTCTTGGAGAGGTGTTGTCAACATGGAATTTCCCTCAATCCCAAAAAGTCTATTTTTGAGGTAATAGAAGGCAAGCTCCTTGGGCATATAGTGTCTAAGGAAGGTACAAAAATTGACCCTAAAAGAGTCAAATCAATTCAATCTCTTACTTTACCTTCAAGTAAGACAGTTGTTCATTCTTTCTTTAGAAAGGTGAATTTTCTGTGAAGGTTCATTCCTAAATTTGCAATGAAAACTCATCATATTGTAAATATGATGAAAGGTAAGTCCACTTTTCGTTGGAGCGCAGAAGGTAAGGAAGCTTTTGAGGACATTAAAAGAGCCATTGCCCATGCTCTGGTTTTGGTTTGTCTTGATTATACCAAAGATTTCATAATGTATAGTTATGCTTCTGAGCATACGTTGTTGGCTATCCTTGTTCAACAAAATAGGGAGGGTATTGAATCCCCAACTACATTCATGAGTTGCCCTTTGAAAACTCATGAACTCAAATATTTAGCTATGGAGAAGCATGCATATGTCGTGGTAAAAGTTGTCAAGCATTTCAGGTTCTACATTCTAAAATTCTCATACTATTGTGTTGGTTCCAGATTCAATAGTCAAATCTATCCTAACCCAACAAGAGTTCGAGAGCAAGAGAGGTAGCTAGATTGCTAAGATCTAGGAGTATGATCTTGAAATTAAAACCACCAAGCTTGTACGTGGGAAAGATTATTTCATCTTATTGCTAATAATGTACCTAAGGAAACAGGTGATGAAGAAGTAGAGATTGAAGATGTTCCCACTATTCTTTTTGTTAGCACAACAAATGAATGGTATTCAAATATTGCTTACTTTCTCACTTATGGTGAATGTCTCGATCATTTATCTTACAAAGAGAAAAGGACTACCAAGCTCAAAGCTACAAATTTCATCCTATGGGACAATGGTTTGTATAAGAGAACCATTGATGGAATCTTCCTCTGTTGTGTTGATAAGGCATAGCAAAGCAAACTATTGGAATCTTTCCATAGTTTGGCATGTGGTAGGAATTTTTCAGCACCTATAACAGCTCACAAGATTTTGTGAGCTAGATACTATTGGCCTACACTGAACTTCAAGATGCATATGATTAGGTGCGTAAGTGTGAGTTTTGTCAGCAATTTGTAGGGAAACCCGAGTTGGCTGCCCTACCACTCAAAACAGTCATTCTTGAGGAGCCTTTTCAGCAATGGAGTATTGACTTCATTGGTGTGGTGAATCCACCATCAAATGCAAGACACGGTTACATTCTTACAGTAACTGACCACTTCACAAAGTGGGTGGAGGCTATTCCTGTGAAGCAAGCTACTTCTGAGGTAGTTTGTAGGTTTCTCAAAGAAAACATCATATCCAGGTTTGGGGTTCCAAACAAGATTGTAGTAGATAATACTACATGCTTTTCTTCTCATGAAATTACTAGTTTCTATTTTGAATATGGCATTATTCTTTCTCATTCATCTGACTATTACCCCTAAGGGAATGGTCAAGTTGAATCCAGTAACAAGAACTTGGTCATTATCATAAAAAAGCTAGTGGATGAAAATTAGAGAACCTCGCACAAGGCATTGTTTGATGCGTTGTGGACAGATCGTATTACTCCTAAAAGGGTAATTGGTATGTCACCATTTTAGTTATTGTATGCATTGAATACTAAGATCCCAATTACACTTGAGTTGCCAGCTTTGAAGTTAGCAAAAGTATTTGAAGATGGAACTTTTGAGAGTTCTATTGACAAGGGCATAATGTTTCTCTCTGAGCTTGAAGAATAGTGAGTGAAGGTGGTGGACAACATTACGGAACATAAAAATTAGATAAAGAAGTTGTTTGACAAAAAAGCAAGGTCCAGAATTTTTCAAGTTGGGGATCAAGTCTTGTTATGGGACAAGAGGAGAGTGCCAAAAGGAATGCATGGGAAGTTTGATTCCCTGTGGAGAGGCCCCTTTGTCATTCACCAACTCTGTGGTGAAAATAGTTTCTTGCTGAAATACCAAGATGGGACACCTTTCTTGCTGCCACACAGCGGGCAACATCTGAAGCTTTTCACTAAATAAAGCAACAGATAAGTTTGTATATTTTTGTAAAGTTTTTGTGTCTTTTTCGTTTTAGTCTTTTTGTACCTTTTATGTCACCTGGCTCTACATCCCAATGGTATGGATGAAGGCACTTAAAGACTAGAGTTCTTCTCCCTTTGATCATCTCAAAGGATGATTGATGGAAGCTCCCTAGTTAGAGCCAGTTGTTATCCTCAAAATAGCTGCGCTCAATTTTGTAGGATGACCCCTATGAAACTTGTCCATTTTATAGCCTACAATTCTAAGCACACAAATCGAGGTGAATCTTCTTTCCCTCATGCGTGGTCCTCTAGCCCTGGAGAATCCATTTGAGTATCTTCTCATCTTGGCTTCTCGTAGTTTGCAAAAATTAAACAAGTAGCAAACTTATCAAACTAGTGAGTTTGATAGTTTTCAGGTGTTAGAAATTTTTTGTTTCACATGCAAGGGTGGTGAAAATCACTGCCATTGCATGTTGTTGTTAAACTTCTCTACATGCAAGGGCAGTAAAAATTACCACCATTGCATGTTTAGTATTGATACCTCCTATATGTAGGGACGGCAAAAATTGTCGCCCATGCATCTCTCAGTTCACATTAAGTGCATTTAATGCACTTCATGTGAATGTTTAATGAAGCCATTTTATAGGTTTTAATCACTTTTATTTTTCATTTTATCTGTCTTTTCATCTCTGTGATTCCTCTGAGCATCTGCAAACCCTCAGATCTCCCCGACATGCATTCTGGATCGAGTTTTTCACAGATTCTACCTAGGGTTTGCTCATTTTTATTTTATCCAGGTAAGTTTTTCTTTTGGTTTATTTGAATCTTTACCTTCAAGTTTTGTTATTTCATTTTCTTTTGAGTAAATTGTTAAGGCTTTTCGAACCCTAGTTTCCTACTATGTTGAGAGTATGTAATTTGTCCTTCTATCTTTGTATTTTCTTCATTGGTTTTCTTATTTACCTTTTTGTGGTTTTGGTCTTAGATATGTCTCCCGTGGTTTTGCCTTAGCATTTTATCTTGTGCCTTGGTGAAGGGTTGGCGAAAATGGTCGCCTTTGCATCAAGGATTTAGAACTTTATAAAAACACAAACATGCATAGGTGGTAATAATTATCACCAGCACATGACTTTAAAGCAATACCTATCTTATGAATGAGCGGTAATGTTTACTGCTAATGCATAAGTATTGTTTTACCTATGATATGCAAGCAGTGAAAATCACGGTCACTCATGTCATAAACATTGTGTCTACCCTAAGTGTAGGGGCAGCGATTTTCACTACCCATACTCATGTATTAAGTGCATAGGTGGTATTTTTCATAGCTTGCACACTTAACTTATCTTCCTCCCTAGTATGCACAAGCGGTGAATTTTACTTCCTATGCATAAGTATTACTTTCTCTCAAAAGATGCGGTGTTTTTCCCCGCCAGTACACCTTGCAAAACACTTTTTTCCCTGCTTTAAACACTTAGCAAGTTTAACCCCTACATGCATAGGTGGGTATTTCTGCTGCCTTGACACAAAATGAAATATCTCTTACATGCAGGGGTGGCAATCTTTGTCGATCGTGCATCACTGTCCCAAAATTCTCTAACTCTGGAGAATTTATGAATTTGATATCTTTTGCTCACTTTTGCCTCGCTTCTCACTTTGATTTCTCTCTATCCCCTTCAAGCTCATGATGTTGATCATGATTTCCAATATTACAGTTTCCCAATGTGCCAAATTTTCTGTAACACTACAAAATCATGCCTTCTATTGTTGCAGTTGCTTCTGCAAGATTATCAAGTTCTTCTTCTCAATCAAGGGAGTTCATCTTTCAAATGATTGATCCTTCTCCAAACAAAGCCAAAGCTATGAAGTACAAATACCAGGGTGTGTTCCCCATAACATCAGTCACATCTAATGTGGATGAGATACCGAATACAGAAATAGGTCATGTGGATATGGCTGAATTTGTAGAAAGGACAAAGCAACAGAATCCAAGTCAGTATATGAAGAGGATTGTAGACAATAATATCCATTTGGTTGCTTCCTTTCCTATAGTAGCTCACAACACTAAATTTGTTCTTCAAGTAGCTCATTTCTATAATAGAGATAATAAAACAGTGGTTGATGCACAAGGCAATGTGATACTTTTAGATGCAGAGTTCCTAGACAAAGTCTTCATGTGTCCTAGTGCAGAAGAAAGTGCAGAGCTTGATTTCAATATTGCTCAGAAGGACTATGACAAAGATACTAAAAAAGCAAAGAGGGTCATCTACACTAAATGGTTGAAAACTGTCAGGTCCAATCTTTCCAGGTGGCCGAAGAGTTTCCCAAGGAGTGATTTTGTTGAAGAGGTTGGTGACCTGATAACTCTTCTCAGTAGAGTTAGAGGGCTACCTTTTTCCTTCACTTTTCATGAGTGGATGATCCCTATATCAAAATCATCCTCCAAGGTAAATAGAATATTTTATGGGGTGAGCAGATAAGTAATGCTCTTCATGAGCAATTAACCAAGGTGTCAACAACTTCCAAATTCTACATGACATCTTATGTGGTATATGCAGTTGCTTCTATGAGAAATTTTCTAGGGTTAACCTCAGAAGGAGACTAAAGAGTCATTCCTGTGTATCAATATTATCCCCAATTGACCCTAAAGGGATCCATTCATCACTTACGGAGAGTAAATGATGCTTTCTTTGGAGTATTTTTGTGTCTTTTGATCCCTAATTGGAATAGAAGAGAGTATCAGATGGAGCCTGGGAGGTAGTGAATAGTTTTGGGTGCTTGTATCTCCAATTCCTGACTTTCACCTATCTAAGGGTTGGTTACTTCCTAGGATACCCATATATGTTACCAAAATTTCCTAGTGACAAAATTGTTTTGATGGAGTTATGTCGTCAAATGATTGTCATGCATAACAAGCAGATGGAGTTAAAGAAACTTGGCTTCAAGTTTCCTATTGAGATTGGCAGGTACTCCATAGCCACTTCTGCTAAAGCTAAGGCTTTTGAGACTAAAATGCAATTGGTAACAATGAAGTAGTTAAAGAGGAGAAACAATTTTGACTTCAAGAGAGTCAAGGACAAGATCAAGAGGAAAACTCTATCACATGTCCCAATGGTGGAAGACATATGGGCTGATCTGAGGACTCAGGAAGAGATTAGGAAATTGGATTACTGTAGGTTAACTCTAAGTCAAATTGAGGACTTAGAACTAGACGATATTCTAGAAGGAATGAAAGATGATGAAGACATCGTGAGTCTCAGGTATGCGAATGAAAATGTTGTTGGTTCTCCTTTACCTGTAGTGTTATGGTCAAAGGAGGAGTTGACTTCAATAAGGAAAAGGTTTGAGCCTATCCTGGAAAATACTAATGTGTGGCTATAAGGAAAAGGAATTCGGTTGAAGGATTTTATCACTAGCTCAGAGGAGGAAGTTTTAGAGCAAATATGTAAGAAGGCTGAAATAAGAACTAAGACCAAGAGTGATGCACCAAGCTCATCTAAGGCTCCTAAGCCTAAGATAAAATTTGTATCAAAGGGTGGCAAAGCCAAAGTGTTTGAAGAAGAACCAATTGGAGAAGAAATGGAAATAGATGAGCAGGCAACTAAAGAGCCTGTTGCTGAAGAGATGGATACTAAAGAGAGTTCTTCAGAGGGAAAAGAGGATGAACATGAAGTAGAGAAAGAAGACAAATAGGAATAGTTAGAGGAGCCAATCATGTCATCTAAAAAAGACTTGACACAAGAACCTCAAACTTCTTCTTTTCCCATTATGCCTATTTCAGATTCAATGCTTGTTGTTTCTAGTACTTTAGTTACTCCTATTGTTATACCATCTTCTGGTTCATCAACACCATCTTCTTCTAGAACACTTTTTGATAGTCCTAAAGCTACTTTTGGTGTTGTTTTTGGTTCTTCGGGATCTCTACCATGTTTGCCTTCTCCTTCATATGACATTAGTGATCAAGCAATTCTGGACCAACGTGTTTCAGGAACTGAGCAAGATGCTAATGTTAATGTGTTAGGTGTTGTTTTTACAAACACTTCTTCGATAATCACTACAACTAGTGTGGGTACAATTCCTTCTGCACAAGCAATGGGTTCTAATCCGGATGCTAGTTCATCAGTGCTTCCTCCATGTCTTTCAGCCTACACTTCAAACAGGAAAAAAGAAGCCATCTCTCCAGATGACTTTGATTTTGAGAAGCTAGTACCTATTAAGGCAAAGACTTAGAAGAAGCCCAAGACTCTTTCCCGATTGCTGGAAGACAAAGGTCATAAGTATGTGGAAATTGCTCAACCTCCACCAGACGCTACTATTGAGAATTTCAACATGAGTGATTATTCAATCTCTAGGATTGAACTAGTGGAAATTACTCATGAAAGTACTAAGGCTGATGTACAATCAACTCTTAATATTTTGATTCTAAAATTTGATCATGAGAGAGAAATGAAGGATCAATACAAGACAAGAGCTGAGTAGCTAGCTGCGGTAATATGGAAGATCACCTTGTCATCTGAGGCCGTGGAACTAGAGTTAATTACTATGGAGGATCTTGTTATCCAGAAAGTAGAAAAGACTCATGCTAAGGGAAATGTAGTTGAGGAATATCTTGAAAGAATGCATGCACAGGGTGAACTTCTCCTAACAAGCATAGTTGAAAAGAAGAATAAAATGGAGAAAGTGAGAAATGAACTAGATGACTTGGTTGACACTTTCTCTCAGAAGGTTAAATATTTGGATGCAAGTCTAGAGAAATGGACTGAGATGAAGAAATTGAAGGTAAAAACCTTGGTATCAATCAGCATCCTTTCAAACTGGGAATCTTATGTAGAAACCAAGGAGTCATTGATTCACCACAGCAATGTGTTGAAAGATTTGCTCAAATATTTGCAAAGTGCTAGGGAGCTCAGTGTGGATAGTGATGTTGATCTTCTACACAAGTTGGAAGAGCTTCCATGTAAATTGACAAGCGATGACCATCATTTTCTTTCAGATGAGGAAATGGTTTAGGAATTCAAGAGTATGTTTCAGAGAGAGTTTGAAGACAAAGCTTTTTCAGTTGCTTCTCTAGACAATCTTTTGGATAACCAACCGACTCTAGATAATTTGAAAGTTAAGTTGACAAGTCATGAAAAAGCGGCTACTACAGTGAAGGATGCAATAACCAGAACCCAAGTTATTTAAAAGAATATTGCTGGTCCTAATAGCCTAGAGATGCAAACAGTGTTCACCATGTATGAAGCTTTTATTAAGAAGAATAGGGGAGAAAGTTGATTCAAATGTTTTTGCCTTAGTAAAATTTGCATGTATTTTCATATGTACTTTCTATTTAGTTTTGGACATTTTCACATGTACTTTTTCAAGATGCAATTACATGTAAAAACAAGGAAAGTCCCAAATCAATAAGGACTCTTCCTGTTGAATAAGTCAAGTTAGTTGTATTTTCCCTATTTTTGCTCATGGCCTCTCACTATAAATAAACAGGGCCTCTTTGTAATTTTTTTATCTTTTAGTTATTGAAGAAAAACTCTTCCAAAATTGAGAAGCATTTTTGAGACTTTGTGTTCAAGATTGTAAATCAAGATTTTATCGATAAAAAAAAAGGAAGTGAGCATTCAAACTTTGTTTTGGGAATCTACTTGTAGTGTATGAGAGATGTTCTTGTGTCTTTTCTCGTGCCCTTTCTTATGTAATTGATCAAGTCAGTAGTATGAATTCATATAATCTGGAAAGTGGTCAAAAGCTAATCTTGGAGTCTTTGTGCTGCAACATTACCTTTGGAATTTATATTCTATGTTCATGAGTTGAAAATATTAGAAGAATTTGAGCTGCTATTTATTTTTTGTGTTCATTAAATCTCTTGATAGCGTACAGTGGAGACTTTAGGGTACATACTACACTATATATTTCTAATTCCAAGTTAGGAAAAGAAATTACAAAAGACTTTGTGCTTCTATGAATTTCTAGTATATTTCATGCTAGTATCATTTTGAATATTCTTATGTTCATTCAACCTTGATATTGGTTATTATTGTTCCAATAAGTATTTGTGAGTTTATCATACATTGTAAAGATTAAGTTGAAACATCATTTCTAAAAAAAGACAAATGGATGATATGGCACCATCCACAAGTTAGTTTACAGTGTAAATAAATCTAGTTAAGTACTTGTTGATTGTAGTGAGCAATAAGAAGGGAGCCTCCCCTTGTTGAGAGGAGATATATTATCTCATCATAATATGGTTGATATCACCATTTTGCCTTCAGTTAATTGAAGACAAAATATTCACCCAACAGGATGGTCCTCACCAAAGCTTCTATCTGCCTCAAGTTTAAGCCAATCCAATTGTTAATAAAATTCTTGGAGTACTCTACAGTCTCCAACCTTATCATCTTTGGATCTTCTATGATGGATCCATTACTCAACTTTAGCTGATGGATCTAATTTTTTTGCCTCCTAATCTTTTTCTAATTATGGAAAAAATTTGAGTTCCTATCCCCATCCATCAACCACACTTCTCTTGACTTCTACCTCCAAAAGGTATCCTCCTTTGCGAAGATGTCTGAATATTTCCCTAAGAGAAGTTTTTCCTTCAAATGTTTTTCTTGATCCATACCAACTCTGAAAACCTCCTCATTAAGAAGGTGAATTTCTTCTTCTAATTCTTCTTTTGTCTCAAAGATGTTTTTGAAGTGGTTCTTGATCCAATCCTTTAATTTCCTCTTGACATATTTCAATTTTTCCATCAAGCAATACATTTTTGTCCCATCAAAGACAACCTCGCTCTACCATTCCCTCAACAGGTCCATGAAGCTTAGATCCTACAACCACATCTTCTCAAATTTGAATGGGGACCATTTGGGTTTAACATTTCCAACTATTTTCAAATCAATTAGGTAGTGATCGGACCCAGAGAAAGCAATGATCGAGCTCTCCAATGTGAATGGGAACATATTTAGGTCTCCTTTGATTAGAAACCTATCCAATTTTTTTGCTATGTTGTTGACGCCCTTCTTTTGTTGGTCCAAGTGTAACATCCATTCTTCTTTGGGATTTCTATTAAGGAGTTCCTTTCCATGAAAGCTTCGAAGTCTACCTAAGAATGAAGCTAGCTCTAAACTCCCCCTAACTTGTCTTGGTTGTGAAGGATTGCATTAAAGTCCCCACCTATTAAGTATAGATGATTTCCATGTTGAGACATGAACACCTCAATCTCTTGCCATAATTTCTTCTTTGGTACAAGGGAGGCCAAGCCATAAACATTTATCAGTATGAAATGCATCCTGACTACTAGTCCCTTTACACTACATGCCATCTAGAATCTATTTTCTGCCACTTCTTCCACAACTACATATTGGGGTCTCCATAAGACTTCCATTCACTAGAGGCACCAACTACATCAATTGAAATAGTATTCCAATACTTCATATACCTTTTCCAAGAGTCTACCACTTTTCCTGCCAGCTTAGTGTTGATAGAAAGGAATACTGAGAGGGGAAGGTGAATTAGTATTCCACAAAACCACTTCTTAATAAGTTTATTTGTCCAAATTACAAAATTATTAACATGAAAACAGAATAAGCATAGGAACAACAACCACAAAGACATAACACATGAACACCAGGATTTTTATGTTGAAAACCCATGGTGAATATTAGCTCACAATATATTAAGATAGCACAATATTGAGTTACAAAGAGGCTCAATGCCCAGAGCTCACTGCTCAAAGAGGCTCACTACCAAGGAATAGGCTAATTGCCAATTTGAAGAATGAAGAAAGTAGAAGGGTGGCTCACTGCCAAGATGAACTACTGAGATTGAATCTACATATGCATGGTTATAGTTCCAATGAAGCACAGAAACACTAACTCAAAACTCTTCATTTCTGATTGCCTTGTTATGTTGCTCTTCTTTTACATATGATCTCTCTTCTTCTGCTCTTGTCCTTTATCTTCACATATTTTGCATTCACACACTTCTTATTGCATGTCATACATACTTCAAACATCGAAATCCATCCTCTATATATATCCGCAATTTTATCTAACTCTTAAACAGGTCGGCAAGCAAAGTATGAAATGTGTACACATGGTGTTGTATTCTGTCGGCTTGATCTTGTGTACAATCTATAATGTGGACCCAAAAAAATATGTACAAGTCTTCATATAGGCCGGCTCTAATCATGCAATCACTTATATTGATTGTCCAAATATTATACCTTCTCCGCATAAGGATCTTACAGGCTTGTCAGCTTGTTCCTTAAGAACATATATGATAGGTTCCTCTGTCACATCATAACTTATGTTGCGGACCATATGGGACTCCACAATCCATATCTAACATTCATGAATGACCTCTTAACATGCATTAAAATCTGCATAACAAAATAATTTTGCATGCCAAAATGCGGATCTTAGAATTGTTGCACTGTCGCACTAAAACACTGTCAAACTGGAATCCGATACTTGGAAGCTTGTAAAATATTATTTGTTGAACTTTAGAGGCTATAATCTTGGATTTAGGTAGTCATGACATATCTCTAGGTTTCCTCATAACCGTAGAACAAAATATGTTATTGCAGAGGAGTGCGGACCATTTTACTCTGTACTGTTCACAGTCTTTGTCTTAATACTATCCACCCGGACTTAGACTTTTCACCAGATGACTTCCAGAGGAAGTTAGATCTTGATCATTGGAATATAATAGAAATAGGTAGCTATAAACATCATACCTAAACCGCATCTACAAGTCTTCAATTATGGAGGCATACTAATTCACTTTCTATCCCTTACTTAGAATACTTCCCATACTTAGCCATTTTGGGCTTTCGGACCAAAATCCTTTGTGCCTTGTTGCCAACTCAAGATTGTCTGCCGGAGTAGTGTCTCTTTGCCATGCTGATGGATTCTCTTTGCCTTGTTTCTATCAATGACAACATTCAAGTCTTCTACAGAGTAGTGTCTCTTGCCAACAATCTCCCCCTTTGGCATTGATGGCAACACTCAGTGAAAAATGCTTTTGTTGCTCCCCCTTACTCTGTACACTTTGTTTTTCTATTCTCCTTCAGATGTATGCTTAGTTTTTCACTGGTTTTCCTCTCCCCCTTTGCCATCAATGGCAAAGGTGTGACTTCAAGCAAAATTGGTCAAAAATGTTTAAAACTGTTATATTCTGCCGCATATATACAGATACACATTTTCATCTCAATTTGTCATTGAATGTAGAATATCATTATAGATAGCCTTTATTAGAGCTATCTCTCCATTCCATCTATTTCTTGCACTTTCTAGAATATGGATGTGGCCATTTATCAGAAAAACTAACTTCTTTGCCTTCTGCACATTTGATGGTGTATCAATTAGTGCTTGTGATTTCAAGGCTTCATCTGCTAGATTGGTCATGGAATCAATTTTTGGACTTATCATTCCCCTTAGCTAGCACAACCTATCTTTGATTTCTTCCCTTTTCTTCATCAAACAATTCAAATCATTGTGAATATTTGCAACTTGTGTTTCTTTGGCATTTATTGACTCAACTGCTGGATTATATGTCTCAAAGATATTAAGCAGTTTGAGTTCCAAGTCTCAGATTTTATCTTCTAATTTCTTTATCATTTTTGGCCAAGATAGACAAAATTTGTATATTTTACCGGCTTCTTCAATGGCACTTTATATGACTTTTATTCCATTATCTAAAATAGTTTTATCTTTCGCTATCATAGCCTTTAACTCAACCAATCTCTTTTCATCAAACTCTTTTCTAACTTTTGCTTCTGCAGATTTTTTAAAAGACTCAAAATGTGTACTTACAGAGTTTAAAGCCCTTTGAGATGATCAACAGAGGATAATGAAGTATCATTTTGAACTGTTGCCATCATCTTTTCTAGAATGTTGGATGCATCATTGATCAATTTACTGTCTCGGTCATGTGATTTCAGCATTTCTTCCTATGCCTTGGCCTAGACAATAGATGCTAATTTTAATTTTTGCACAGGTGACAATGAGGCTAGGTTGATTGGTCCTTGAAGAAGTTCAGAATCATCTATATCTTGTTGTCTTCTGGAACCAATTGAGACATCTGCAGTGTGTCTTGTTCTCCCAGATACTTCTTCTTGACTGCGATCCGAAGGATCCATGTTTATATTTTCTTGTTGATCAATGTTTTGTTCTGATGCAGGGTTCCTTATCTATTCCCTATTCTCTTCAACCTCAGCCTATTGCTCGGGAGGTAGATCAGTTTTAGTTTTGCCTTGATCTGACATATCCAATGTGTCTGTGTCAGGGACTTGATCACTCTGTTCCGGTCCTTGATCTTAGCTTATCTCTGGTAAAGATGTGCCTTCATCATTTGCTCCTTTATTGTCATGGCTAGTAGGAATATTGTTTTTCTTTAATGCTGCCAAAGTGATCTCCTCTGTTTCCTTGACCACTTTATCAATTTCTCCCAACATCAATGAGTCCATTCTTCTCTTGGTCCCGAAGGCATCCTTGACCTCTTTAGAGATTTTGGCCTTCTCATCAGAGGTGATCTCTAGACATAATCTTATCAATGAGTGTTCCCTAAGCTCAACATCCTTTGCCATAGCCACTTCTTTTCTTGTGCTCATTATATTTTCCAGGCTGTGTGGAAGATCAGTAATGATTTCAATCAGAGCCTTGTTGTAGATGTTTAGATATTCTACAACAGCAATCTCAATGATCCTCTTGTCTAGATCATTATACTCATCATACAACTGAGCAATGGGTTTTAGATTTCCATCCATTGTTATGGCTTTGAGAACATCTTCAAGGCTTATAGTTGCTTCCTCTGTCTGAGGCACATCTTGCTTTACCCTTTTTCCAGGTTTACCCTTACTGAAGGGTTTCTTTTTGCTAGTTCCGGAGGCTTTTGTAGCCTCAATTTTCATCTTCTTTACTTCCTCATCTGATTCCGTTGCTTCTTCATCAACAGCTATGCTTACATGCATTCTTTTGGCCTTAGTCTTCTTTCTCTTAGAACTAGTGGCAGGAGTTTCCACACTTGCAGATGGTGTGGAACTAGAGGGAATGGATGCAACTTCTATAGAAGTGGATCCTCTACTTCTTTTTCTTGAGACCTCTGGCTTTTCCAATTCACCCTTGGGTTCTTTCGAAGCTCCACTTGATTCACTTTTTCTCTTTTCTTCTGTTTCCTTAGCAGCTTGTGCTTTTTCCCTTGCCTTTGTCACTTGTTCTTTTGTGAGCCCATATCTTGCAGCAATTTCCTCTGCTTCTTTTCTCACCTTCCTGGTGGATTCTGGCTTCTTGAGTTCAACATGATGTTTTAAACTTAGTTCTTCATAAGTCCCAAATCTCTCTTCTTTAATGTCTCTATGTTTGTTGAGCAGGTGTTGGGCATAGTTTTCAAGTATTTGTCCATCTACCTCATAACCCATTGGCATAATCTAGACTGTCCTAGGCTCCACAACTTCCATCAAGCATTGATCTTTTGTAACCATAAAACATGTGGTATCCTTATACTTCTCAACAATTTTCTCCTGGATTCTTTCTCTTGATTGCATCATGCTTTGAAATTTTTTGAAATACCCCCACAATGTAGCCTTTTGCTCATCATGGCTTCCAATGCTACTTAAAAGATTTCTAATTTGAACAGCTACCAGTTTGCTAGTTAACTAGAACAGATTCTTCATCTTTGGTAACTCATTCATAAAATAGAAGAATAGATAGATGATCAATGCACCAAATTTGAATGGATAGTTTTTGCTTTCCTTGATCTTCTTTAGATTCTCTAGTAGTTGGATTCTCAGCAACTCACACAAATCACACTCAGCATTCTCTTTGACCATTTGATATGCAGTGTATATTGCAGTACCAGAGACAGAGTTCTGTCAGTTTGAGAAATAGATTTTGTATCCTATGACCATAGAAGCAAATCTTACCACATGGTCTGTGATGTCGTTTATGGTTAATGCCCTCTTGTCAAATTGGGCTCTGATGGCCTCTATAACAGTTTGATTCTTCACAACTTTTAGCAAGGGTACACCTCCGGTGGAATTTAACCCTGTTATTGCCCCAATTGCTTCCTTGGTAATTTTGAAAGGCTACCCTAACCACATGAATTCATTGTGAATTCGACTTAGGATATACTAGACCCATTCATCCTCTACGAAAATAGGAAACTCTACATACTGGATGAATTTCTTCTCTTATAAGACTTTGTATTCTTCCTTTAGGTCAAATTGACCATTGCTTAGAAACTTCAAGTATAGATCAGAGAATTTGTCACCACCGAGCTCATCTAGGGCAACATGGATATATGTCCTAACGTCTTCCACATACAAAACTCTGTATGGTATTTTCAAAAATGCACCCATTGGATCAACTTTGGTTGCTTTGAAAGGATGTTTCTTGAATTTAGGTCATGGTCGCTTAGAGATATCCACTACTTGGGGTGTTTCCATTTCTATGGATAATCAAGCAAATTTCAGAAAGGGTTTCAAACTATAAATACCTCTTAATGCCGGATTAGGGTTTTCTCTACTTGGAATCGCTAGAAATTGTTGATAACGCTTATGATTTTGCTTTTGCACACCTTAGACACTTGAAGGCTCAAATACAAAGTGATTATTCCTTCGAACACTACCCTTTTTAACCTTTGTTTACCAAAACCTACTCATCATAAATGATGTTTTCAAAAAGCTATCAAACACTTCTCTATTAGGCACAGTTGATCAAGATTGCTTCGCAATGTGTCGAATCAAATCCTTTTCTGCCAGAATTTCTTTCAGAGATTTTATCATAAGAATCTTCACACATATCTTAGTACTAGGTTCCAATACCAACTTTCTAGCTAGGGGATTTAAATTTTCAACACAGTTCCCCCTGAGCCAGAGTTCCCAGTTTATGTCTCAAAGGAATTATCTAGACTAGATGATGGTGTGGATTCATCCTTGACTTCAATAACATCTTTCTTGATCCAAATCTTGCTCATTTCTTTCTTAGTTTCAATTGGATCAACTTTTTCTTTTCCCTTATCATTCCTTTGTTCTATTTTCATTTCTTCATCATAGTAGTTTCTTATTACTTTCATGCTTCTGCAAACTCTTGCAATATGTCCATATTTGTTGCAATTGTAGCACACCACATTCATTTAACTTTGATTCCTTCTATTGGTTGGATTTGATCTGCATTGATTATCCATATGTCCAAATCCATTGCATGCAAAACACTTTCCATTGAATGATTGACTATTCTTTGAATTTTGAAAGCCATTTCTTATCGGGCTTCTACATTCATTTGATCTATGACCAATTTTCTTGCAGTTGAAGCATTGATCAGAGAATGATGAAACATTTTGATTCTGGTTTGTTCTACTCCTACACTAAGTAGCTTTATGACCAAACTTATTGCAATTAAAACAATGACCATTGAAAGATGGATGCCTTTGAGCATTTGGCTGTCTGACCAGGGGTCTTCTAGGTCTTCTTCTTTGATTTCTGAACTGGTTCCCTTTGTTTTGCTTTATCTCAGAATATCCTTGTCCAAATTTTGAACTTTCTGCTTTTTCAAATCCCAAACCTTGCTTATCATCAGTACTCTTTTGACTAGCAATCATTTCACAAGCTTTGCAGAACTTAGCTTAAACTTCTCTTCATAGCTATTAGCTGCTTCCAGATCAAATTTTAGAAGTAGCATTTCTTTTCCCAATTTTTCACATTCCTCTGATTTATCCTTAACAACTTGGCTCAAATGCCTTTCAATTTCTTCCTTCTTTTCAACTTCTAATGTCAACCCATTTAGGAGCTATTGTGCTTCATCTAATTGATTATTTAGCTCCTTGTTTTTTCTTTGAATTTCTTGACTTGCTCTCTTAGTTTTAGGATGCATTCATCAGCTTCTTGAATATTTGTTTTTAGATCCTTGTTTTCTGCCTCGAATTTTTCAAGATCAATAAGGGTTGCTTCTAGTTCCTTGTTGCTTTCATAATTTCCAAATCTTCTTGTTTTCAGAACTCCAAATATTCCTTAAGCTATTAGACTTCTTCCAAGGAACCTTTCTCTGATACCAATTGTTGATAGCAAGGAATATTGAGAGGGGGGTGAATCAGTATTCCTCAAAACCACTTCTTAATAAGTTTATTTGTCCAAATTCCAAAATTAATAACATGAAAACAAAATAAGCATAAGAACATCAACCACAAAAACATAACACATGAACACCAAGATTTTTACATGGAAAACCCAAAAAGGGAAAAATCACGGTGAGTGTTAGCTCACAATATATTAAGATAGCACAATACCGAGTTACAAAGAGGCTCATTGGCTTAGGGCACACTGCTCAAAGAGGCTCACTACCAAGGAATAGGCTCACTACCAATTTGGAGAATGAAGAAACTAGAAGGGTGGCTCACTACAAAGATGAACTATTGAGATTGCATCTACATATGCATGGTTACAGTTCCAATGAAGCACAGAAACACTGACTCAAAACTCTTCATTTCTGATTGCCCTATTATGCTACTCTGCTTTACATATGATCTCTCCTCTTCTGCTCTTGTCCCTTATCTTCGCATATTTTGCATTCACACACTTCTTATCGCATGTCATACATACTTCAAACACCAAAATCCATACTCTATATATATCCGCAATTTTATCTAACTCTTAAACAGGTCGGCAAGCAAAGTATGAAATGTATACACACGGTGTTGTATTCTGTCAACTTGATCTCGTGTATAATCTACAATGCGGACCCAAACAAACGTGTGCAAGTCTTCATATAGGTCAGCTCTAATCATGCAGTCACTTATATTAATTGTCTAGATATTATACCTTCTCCGCATAAGGATCTTACAGGCTTGTCGGCTTGTTCCTTAAGAACATATATGATAGGTTCCTCTGTCACATCATAACTTATGTTGCGGACCATATGGGACTCCACAATCCATATCTAACATTCATAAATGACCTCTTAACATGCCTAAAAATCTGTAGAACAAAATAATTTTATATGCCAAAATGCAGATCTTAGAACTGTTGCATTGTCACATTGAAACACTGCCAAACTGGAATCCAATACTTGGAAGCTTGTAAAATATTATCTGTTGAACTTTAGAGGCTATAATCTTGGATTTAGGTAGTCATGACATATCTCTAGGTTTCCTCAGAACCGCAAAACAAAATATGCTATTGTAGAGGAGTGCAGACCATTTTACTCTGTATTGTTCACTGTCTCTGTCTTAACACTATCCACCCGGACTTAAGACTTTTCACCAGATGACTTCCGGAGGAAGTCAGATCTTGATCACTGGAATACAACAGCAATAGGTAGCTATAAACATCATACCTGAACCGCATCTGCAAGTCTTCAATTACGGAGGCATATTGATTCACTTTCTGTTCCTTACTCAAAATACTTCCCATACTTAGCCATTTTGAGCTTCCGGACCAAAATACTTTGTGCCTTGTTGCCAACTCAAGATTGTTTGCTGAAGTAGTGTCTCTTTGCCATGCTGATGGATTCTCTTTGCCTTGTTGCCATCAATGACAACATTCAAGTCTTCTGTAGAGCAGTGTCTCTTGCCAACACTTAGTTTCTTGAATCAGGGAGATGTCAGATTTTACCATCTCCATAAAGCACTTAACTAAGCACTTTTTGTTAGGAGTATTTAAGCCCTAACATTCCATGAGGTGATCTTCATTGCCCTCTGGGAAGGGTCTTTCCCTTCCTAGATCTCAACATTCTAGTTATCTTCATTTGGCCTTCAGCATCCTCATCCTCTTTTAATTTTTCTATATTAGTTTTTTTTCCTTTTTTCCTAGCTTCTCCACAGTCCATAGATTTGTGCTTTGGTTCTTTTGACTTTATCCCTAATTTTCTTGACTACCTAGATTATTCCCAGTCTGAAAGAATTTCTCTTCTTGTTGCATTACCCATTCTTCAGTTTTTGAGATCAACTCTCCTTCTTCTGAAGCAAGCATCTCTTCCCACTCATTATTCTCCATGTGATCCAATTGGTTATTGATTTGGTCAATGGAAATTCCATATAGATCTCTGGCTATGTCCTCAACTATCTCCCTTGCAATTTTTGTAGGAGTCCTTTTGTGTGAATCGTCTTCCTGAGTTGAGTTCCCATGTTCTTCCTCCCTTCGCTTCTCGGATTGGGGGAGGATGGGTTCCTCAGATTCCCCACTCCCCATACTCACCACCCCTTCTACTTTTGCTTGTGTTTCGTTCTCCTTATTTTGACCTGAGAGTTGCTCCTGACTCGAGTTCCCATGTTCTTCCTCCCTTTGCTTCTTGGATTGAGGGAGGTTGGGTTCTTCAGATACCCTGCTCCCCATACTCACCACCCCTTCTTCTTTTGCTTGTATTTCATCCTCCTTATTTTGACCCAAGAGATGCTCTTGCTCGCTCTTATTCGTGGATTTCGGTATGTTTTCTGAATCTCCTGCCTTCCCAATCCCCTTTAATCCATCCTCAAGATCTACCTTACTCTATTCTTTCATAAACACCACTGATGGGGATCCTTGTTTTTGCCACCATTTCCTTCATCTTGACCCAATCCCTCCATGCCCATTGGATCATTCCTTGGAAAGTCAGGCTCTACCTCAATCTTCTATTTCCATTTCCCAAATTTCATGATCAATTCTAGTTCATCCATCATCTCTTCACCAAAATCTATCTCCACACATATTTGAATAAACTCATTGAAGTCCTTATTCATCAGTTTCTCATCTACCTGAATAAATGAACCTAGGGCATCCCCAATTACCGATAATTATTCCAAGTTCCAAAACTTTGATGGCAAATTATGGAGTCTAACCCACATTGGGGTTTTCCCCATATTGTGATTTAGGGGATCAAAATTTGGCACCCAGTCCGTTAAGTAGAACCCACATCCTTCTAACATTAATGGATTTTTGTTTAAAATTTCTTGTTTTGTAGATTTTGATTTGTAGTCAATGAACAAAAAACCATTGTGTAGGGACTTGATGCTTACCTCTTCCCCCCATCCATCTTTCCACCATTGTCGCATTTTTGGCCATGGGATCCTTTTGTCTACCCATTTGGCGAATAAGGTCATCCGCTGCAACTGCTCAATATCATTCTTTATCAATTTTGTGTTGATAACTACTGCCATAAAGTTATGGTTTGGCCTTCTTCCGTGATCTGTAAACCTTTGCCCCCAATGATCCTGCCGAACCCTGTCTGCCTTTGCCTAGGCATAATCATTTAAATTATGAGGCCTCTCTGACGGGCCCCTAAGCACTCTTCCTTCAGCATATCCTTGCCCTAAGGGAACTCGATTAGCGCAAGTTGAAAAGGCTGGCATGAAACTCCCTGATTCATTTCCTTCCTTCGCCTGCTTTCCTTCCTCTGCACCTGCTTCTTCTATTCTTGCACCAAAATACAAACTTCGGTCGTGAGCCATTGACATGATTTACATAATATGTATTTTTTTTTGTAGAATGTTAATCCTCAAAGTGTTATGGTTTGTGCATGGAGTTCCAAGTGTGTACTACGATCTTTTGGTGTTGCTCCCACATTTGAACTATATGTAGTATTTTACTATCCATGTACATACTTGTTTGTCCCATTCTCCTTATTTTGTTTTGCCATGTCTTTTTGTGTCTATGTACATATTCATAGTGTTTTTGTTTTGCCCCTTATTTTTACCTTCATTCCCCATCTTGCTTTGGTTTCACCTAGTCTGCACATCCTAGAGATAGCTTTTGGTTTCTCCCTGCACTTGCAAGAGATGCACATCTCCACCAAGAGCCAATGTTGGCTACACTATACCCCCAAAAATGCAAAACTTATATCCAATTATTTGTGTTGGTTCCTCATTTGGCCTATCCTCAATAGCAATTCGACATCTATTCTCAATACAGCCTAAATTGACCTATTGGTGAAAAACTTGCCCCCTTGAAAGAGAGGTCACAAGTTCAAATCCTACAAGGGTAGCGTATGTATGCCTCATATTAAAAGCACAGTTAGGTGCCTCCTGCATATTGGGAGTATGGGGTAGTCTCATATGTTATAAGCCACCTGTAGACTCAAAATCAGGTCACCCAACATCGTAGACTATACAAGGATCCATTTCCATTTCCATTTCTATTCTAATGAGCCCCATCAAAAGATAAGCATCACGTTTGTAGTGCTTATTAATCCACGTGTTGCATGTGTGGGCTGTCGCCACATCATGTTAAGCTTCCTTGTGCTTAAGTTAGGCATTGTGAATATGAACCTTTATAATATCGAGTTTCCAATTATTTTTGCATCCAATTTTTATCCCTTGTGTGCCCATACTCCCTTCAAACACAATTTGCTCTATCGATTCTGATTGACTAAAATGTTTCCCTTGAAGTCCATCGCATCGCAAATGCCTTTAAAACCAACCCCAAGCCTATTATATAAAAAGTCGTGACATTTTCCCCCACTTCAGGATTTTAGAATCTTTTCCTCCCATCTCACCTCGACCCAAGCACTAGGTTGTGAATAGTGTTTTGCATCCATTGTTCGTCTTGCTCCGTGCCCATACCGTGGTGGACTCCCCTACCATTCTTATAACGCATATGGATATTTGTTTGGTTTCCAAAATAAAAATATCTTTATGACCATGGGCCAAGGCACTCTTCATTGTGGATCCGAAGTGGTTTCAGGGCACATATTAAGGATGGACTGCATCCATTTTGTGTTCTTTAAGCCTGCATATGTTTCCTGGATCCGAAACATAACGAAACACAAGTTTTAATGGGGCCCGCATGCAGATTTTAGAGGCTTTTACATTGGATGTTTGGTGGACCCACTGGCCATTCGCAAATTGTATTTTGGGATACCTTGGACCCGTGCTGTTACAAATCTCCTCAACTCTGCTCTGCTTTCTCATATGCTTGTTGCTCTCATGGAAACAAGGTCTCCGCTTGTTGGTTTGGGGTTCACAATCAGGACCAAGGAGGACTGCTCCATTCAAATGGAAATGACTAGAGAATTCTTCAGCGGCATGAATGATAGAAATCCCTTGTAGTTTAAGGGGCATAGCACTATGTTTAATAGCATATAATCATGGCCGGATGACTTCAAAGCAGGTCGCGGTCCATGGATGTTGTTGGATTAACATTCATTTTTCTTGGAATTGATCTTGTGGACTAACTACAACTCTAGGTTTAGGTGAAGGTGTTGGTTTAGAAAGTTCACTAATACTTGTGAGTTTTGGTGTAACAACAAACATACAAAAGGTATTGAAAAGCCTCAACCCAGGTTCAATTCCCCCGAGTTGTATCCCAGGGGGTGTTGGACTAACCGCCACACCTCTGGGAATTGATCTTGTGGACTAACCGCCACTCTAGGTCTAAGTGAAGGTGCCAGTTTGAAAAGTTCACTAACACTTGCAAGCTTGCAGGGGGTGTTGGACTAATCACCACACCTTTGGGAATTGATCTTGTCGACTAAGCGCCACTCTAGGTCTAGGTGAAGGTGCTGGTTTGGAGTGTTCACTAACACTTGCAAGCTTTGGTGTAACAGCAAACCTACATGTATATGATCACAAAACAACTATTCCTAAACATCATCCACTTTAACAGTCAAAAGTCAATTTTGGCCAATAAAAATAGGACAAATATTTACTACTTTTTGGTGTGGATGAGGTGTAAAATTGCACTCTATTTAAACATCATCCACTTCAATGGTCAAACAAAAATATACAATTGCACTCTATTTAAACATCATCCACTTCAATGGTCAAACAAAAATTAACAATTTTACACCTCATCCACACCAAAAAGTGGTAAATATTTGTCCTATTTTTATTGGCCAAAATTGACTTTTGACCATTAAATTGGATGATGTTTAGGAATAGCCACACTCTACTTAAACATCATCTCCTTCAATGGTCAAACAACAAATAGCTTAAACATCATCTAATTCAATGGTCAAACAACAAATAGCAATTTTAGGACTATTACTAAACATCATCCACTTTAACAGTCAAAAGTCAATTTTGACCAATAAAAATAGAACAAATATTTAACAAGACAAATGTTTAACACTTTTTTGATGTGGATGAAATGCAAATAGAATGTGCTTTGACAACATGGTGGCCGACGAGTTAACAGAATTCTACAGGTTGTAAGCACTGCACAGACCTATGCTGATTGGACTTGAACAAAGGAAAATGGTGCACACGGGATAAGGAGACCAAGGCTTAGTCTGGTGCTTGCGGAGTGTAAAGGTACTCATGGAGAAGATTATTGGGATACATATATCCCAAATGGTGCATAAAGTACTCGAAGAAAGGTTGCGCATGATAGAGCAAAAGTCTTATTTGAAATCATAATGACCAGAGGATATGAGGTAGATCCCGCGAGGGGCATACTTGCAGTATTGCGCAAAGAAAGTATCGTATATGTATGAGCCAACATGGAATTACAAAGTAGCGAGCTACCCAATTTGGTGTCCTGCACAGGTTTTTATAAAGCCAGCAAGGAATGCAGATGGCGCGGCCTCCATTAGACTATGGCGCTGAATATATCCAGCGTGGCAGTTTCCTCCATGGCGCTGAGGTTTGTGATTGCATTGGTAGGGATGGCGCCAAGTGATTTTTCAAACCTGCAATGTGACTGTCCAATGTAAGCCATTGAAATCATGGTGCAAATAATGGTAATGGACTCGCACAGGGAAGAGCTTAAATAACTGGTGCGTCATTCGAAAACGTGCCGACAGGGCGATACAAGTTGACCATACTAAAAAATGGGTGATTCGAAACAGTCGTATCATCTTCTCTACTTTGCTCCAGTCAACTTCATCTTGCATTTATACCATTTACAACCAAGACCTATCTCAATTAGGTTGGCACTAAACACTTCCGCAGTGGAAAGAAGTGAAAGTGGACCATACCAAGGGTTAACTAAGACCCAAATCTATATCACCATGCTTCTCATCACATCCACAATCCAAGAAGTACCTCTGAAAATAGTGCAATTAGGTCAGGTCGGCCAAACCTGAACTAACACAACAAGCAATCACCTCCACGTCTTTCCAAGTCCGAAAGCATCATGCGGACCACAAGGAACCATTCTATAGCATCCAATCACCTTACCAGTATATTCACCATCATCAAAATCTTCTGCAACACTGCCGCAATCACTTGAAACAAAGAATGTCTTCATTATGCACATCAAGACACACTACTACTAATCACCAACACAAGCGCTGAACTTGCGGAGTACCGCAACACTAGAAACTTCAAGGGAAGGTAGATACATACAATATAAGCACTCTCCCAGACCCGCAAGACAAGAAACCTTAATGCGGAGAAATGCGAAGCAATCTCATTTCTCCCAGACAGTCTTCTTCACAGTCAAACACTTTGTCACACACATCTTCCACTTCCGCATGATCCAAAACCTAAAACTCTGGATATAATACCTCTGAACACCTCTGATCATCACTTCCAAACTGCACAAGCATGTCTTCAACTAGGAAGAAATGTGGAGCACAACATTGAACACACCTCTGTCACATTGCACACCTTTTTATCAAATTCTCTCAAAAGCACTTGGAAACCAAGTGAACTACTTGCTAAAGGTTGACATCAATGACAACACCAGCAAGTTTCCAATAGTACTCAACCTTGAGCCTCTAGTGTATGAGGCATTTTGCTTTGATTTTAATATGTCAGATGATGGTGGCAAGCTATGTGATGCTAAGAGGGTAGGGTTTACATTTTTTCATTCTTGAGATATGTAGATTGGCTTGCTAATCTTGCTATGTATGTTCGATGTGACTATGATACTTGGCAATCACATGGCTCATTTTTTGTCTATGGTAAGTTGTTTATTTCATGTTGTGGCTCCCATGTTCTTTTCTATTCTATTTTCTCCAATGGTTGTAGACTCGTTCCTAGAGTTCCCAATAGTTTCTTGTTTGAGTTGAGTGGCAGATGCATTGGTAGTGCAATATGGAAGTGCTTAGTTGAGGATATCATATTTGATAGAGGAAAGCACTTGCCTTCTATTTGTCTTTTATGGCATTGGGCCACAAAAGTTTTTTTTTTTTAAATGTGATCTTCAAGGTGTTATGGTTTGTGCATGGACTTCTTTTTAGTGTACTAGGATCTTTTGGTGTTGCTCCCACATTTGAACTATATATAGTATTTTACTATCTATGTACATACTTGTTTGTACCATTCTCCTTATTTTGTTTTCTCATGTCTTTTTGTGTCTATGTACATATTCATAGTGTTTTTGTTTTGCCCCTATTTTTGCCTCCATTCCCATCTTACTTTGGTTTCACCTAGTCTACACATCCTAGAGATAGCTTTTGGTTTCTCCCTCACTTGCAGGAGATGCACATCTCCACCGAGAGCCAATGTTGGCTACACTATACCCCAAACATGCAAAACTTGTGCTGGTTCCTCATTTGGCCTATCCTCAATAGGCAATTCGACATCTATTCTAATGAGCCCTATCAAAATATGAGCATCACGTTTGTAGTGCTTATTAGTCCGCATGTGGGCTGTCGCCACATCATGTTAAGTTTCGTTGGGCTTAAGTTGGCATTGTGAATCTGAACCTTTATAATATCGAGTTTCCAATTATTTTTGCATCCAATTTTAATCCCTTGTGTGTCCATACTCCCTTCAAACACAATTTGCTCTATCGATTCTGATTCACTAAAATGTTAAGTCCGTTGAAGTCCGTCGCACCGCAAATGCCTTTAAATCCAACCCCAAGCCTATGATATAAAAAGTCGTGACATTTTCCCCCACTTCAGGATTTTATAATCTTTTCCTCCTATCTCTCCTAGACCCAAGCACTAGGTTGTGAATAGTGTTTTGCATCCATTGTTCGTCTTGCTCCGTGCCCATACCGTGGTGGACTCTCGTACGATTCTTATAACGCGGATGGATATTTGTTTGGTTTACAAAATAAAAATATCTTTATGACCATGGGCCAAGGCACTCTTCATTGTGGATCCGAAGTGGTTTCAGGGCACATATTAAGAACGGATTGCATCCATTGTGTTTTCTTTATGTCTGCATGTGTTTCCTGGATTCGAAACATAACGAAGGACAAGTTTTAATGGGGCCCGCATGCAGCTTTTAGAGGCGTTTACATTGGATGTTTGGTGGACCCGCAGGCCATTTGCAAATTGTATTTTGGGATACCTTGGACCCGTGCTGTTACAAATCTCCTCGACTCTGCTCTGCTTTCTCATATGCTTGTTGCTCTCATGGAAACAAGGTGTCCGCCTGTTGGTTTGGGGCTCACAATCAGGACCAAGGAGGACTGCTCCATTCAAATGGAAATGACTAGAGAATTCTTCAGCGGCATCATGAATGATAGAAATCCCATGTAGTTTACAGGGGCTTAGTGCTATGTTCATATATAATCATGGCAGGATGACTTCAAAGCAGGCTGCGGCCCATGGACGATGTTGGATTAACATCCATTCCTTTCCAAATTGATCTTGTGGATTAACTGCCACTCTGAGTTTAGGTGAAGGTGTTGGTTTGGAAAGTTCACTAATACTTGTGAGTTTTGGTGTAACAGAAAACCTACAAAAGGTATTGAAAAGCCTCAACCCAGGTTCAATTCCCCCGAGTTGTATCGCACGTGGGTGTTGGACTAACCGCCACACCTCTAGGAATTGATCTTGTGGACACCGCCACTTTGGGTCTAGGTGAAGGTGTTGGTTTGAAAAGTTCAGTAACACTTGCAAGCTTTGGTATAACAGCAAACCTACAGGAATATGATCACAGAACAGGACTTACAAGCAGGCCCATCATTGGCATAGAGCATATGAATAGAGATGATAATCCCAGTACATAGTGGCCACACTTGGTATGCTTTGACGGCATGGTGGCGGATGAGTTAACAGAATTCTACAGGTTGTAGGCACTGCACAGACCTATGTTGATTGGACTTGAACAAAGGAAAATGATGCGAAAGGGATAAGAAGGCCAAGGCTTAGTCTGGTGCTTGCACGGTAAAGGTATTCATGGAGGGCTATTCTTAAACATCATCCACTTCAACAGTCAAAGGTCAATTTTGACCAATAAAAATAAGATAAATATTTGCCACTTTTTGTTGTGAATGAGGTGTAAAATTGATATTCACTGTTTAACCATTGAAAGTGGATAATGTTTAATAGAGAAGATTATAGGGCTACCTGGTGCATAAAGTACTCGAAGAAAGGTTGCGCATGATAGAGCAAAAGGCCTATTTGAAGTCATAATGACCAGAGGATATGAGGCAGATCCCGCGAGGGGCATACTTGCAGTATTGCGCAAAGAAAGTATCATATATGTATGAGCCAACATGGAATTACAAAGTAGCGCTACCCAATTTGGAGCCCTGCGCAGGTTTTTTTTAAAGCCAGCAAGCAGTTTCCTCCATGGCGCTGAGGTTTGTGACTGCATTGTTAGGGACGGCACCAAGTGATTTTTCAAACCTGCAATGTGACTGTCCAATGTAAGCCATAGAAATCATGGTGCACACTGTAAATAATGGTAATGGACTCGCACAGAGGGTAATTGCCAAATATTGATTAAGTGCACACTCAATTGTTGATGACGGCACAACCTGTCAGAATGTTTGATGAATGATGAAACCGATCGATGGTGTCAATAGGGCGATGGACAAGGAGAATGTTGCCGGTGGTGTATGGTCGGTTATTCTTAAGCATCATCCACTTCAATAGTCAAATTTCAATTCTGGCCAATAAAAGTAGGACAAAAAATTACCACTTTTTGGTATGGATAAGGTGTAAATTCACTATTGATTGTTTGACTATTGAAATGGATGATGTTTAAGTAGAGTGTGTATGGCCTATTATCTAAAATGGTGCAGTAGATGCTTTGAATGGCGGTGTCTATATGTCGGGCCTATGCGGTAATCTTGACGCACAATAAAGAAGCAATTGAATCACAGATCTGCAGAGTCAGATTTGAAGGAAGATTGACGGTCCCCAAAATTTTTGGGAGGCATTTCTTTTGGTGTCTCAGAGAAGTTGCGCTATTCATTTGGAGGTGGCTGAGTTGGCAGTGGGCCCCATTTTGAGGTTGCCAAACAAATTCGAGATAGAAAATTTAAAATTATTCTACATGATTCTTGTAGTGCTATGGGTTTCTAATAAAGATGTCCGGGTTTGAAAAGTTTACTAATACTTTAGTAACGACAAAGTTTACCCACCAATAACTAAGAATATGTCACATTGTTACATAAACACTAAAGCATTAGCCTAATAAGTCATTGGAGCCACCACATACACTAGCCACGTGCTACACATTGATTTTGAGCCACCCTAATAGACTTACATCAACACATGCAACAGTTCTCATGGACTAATGACATTTGTTGCGAGTATACACATAACCTTAATGTAAAGCACAAGCATTCGTAGTTAAGACAAAAAGGGGCCCACCACAAGACATTATTCTAGAGACATGTGGATCAGTGCCGATGATCCATGTATACTGCTCTTAGATTAGATGTCTACCTTCACTTGTGGCCCAATAGATCAATGCCACAAAAAACCAATTGCCGCTTGTGCAAGAGAGAAAATGGCTATAATAACACTGAAGGCAAATGTCGAGTATCTTTGAAGATTGGATAGTGTGTGGCATGGGAGAAGGAGATTCGATAGTCAATAGGTTGTTAGTGAGAGAAGATGAAATGCATTAATAGCTTGATGGTATGGTCTCATTTGACACGATGAAAACTTGATGCATGGCTACATGTGACAGAGGTACACAACAAAGGTGACCAATGGGAATTTGTGTTGAATGCACCCAGGTCGTCAAGCACAAAGGCTTCCAAATGAGCATGTGCTTTAAGTTTCGATGGGTGCAGGTAGTGGTGAGTCACCATGAAAGCATAATGGGGGGTGCATAATGGTAAGAATGAAGGGCTAGTGGGGTTCGACATTTAAATGGAAGACAAGTCTGGATAAGATAATATGAATATATAGGTGCCATGGGCAAGTATAAATAAGGGTGGGCATAAGGGTTAAAGCCCATCTACAAATTCACCATTAAAACGCAAAATTGAATCTTGAAGCCAAGTTTAAATTAAGGCAACTAAGGAACCATAGAAGTCACTACAACATGAGTATGACATAGAGAAACAATAGGGTACCAAGGCCTCGGCACAAAGCAATAGTCCACATGGGCTCAAATAGGTCAATCAAAATGGGCCCCATTAGATTGACAAAAAAGTTGGCATAAGGACTAGGGCAACAATCATTTCTATGAACAATGGTGTGTATAAATAAATAAGATGACCATACCAATGAGCATATGGAACAAGGCCCTAGTCATAGAATGAAACCCCAAATTGACAAATTGTATGATTGGTTATAATCATAAGACTTGACTTAGGGCATTGAAGCAAACAAGGAAGCAAATAATTGCATTTTGGGCCACAAGCCAACAAAATGTATGGATTAGAATCAAAACATTCTTTTCTACTCTACTCTTGATCAAATTCACTAATATGGGTCTAGTATGTAGTTGCAAACTCAATCTTTAGCCATGAAATTGACCTCTGTTGATCTTTAGAATTTTTCCTCTATGCAATTGAAAAATGTAGACTATCTGACCTCTCATAAAGGGGTTAGTAGATTTGCTAGTTTACATTGACAGGGTCCCACTATTTTCTAACATGTCAAACCATGTAAGGATGTCAAATCAATGACAATTACTAATGGTTGAAGATAGTAGACAAGTGCCTAGAAATCAACTTCATTACTCCTTTTAAACACCAAATCCAAATGGGTTGCTATTGATTTACCTTTCTAAATGCTCCTAGAATGAGATAGCTTTCTTCTACAAGTGAATGATCAAATGAATGCAAATAAATATTTATACAAGCACATGAAAATAGATCATGTAAACAAGTACTTAATCATTTTTAAGTGATAAAAGATAAAAGGGAGCTAGTCAACCAAGTTTGAATTTGGACGGATCAGTTTCATGCTCATGAAGTGGCTCCATGATTGTAGACTTGACCTAAAATCGGATAAGCAAAATGGATCATGACAAACAAAGGCAATATGAGTCCATTAATGTATGGATTAGTATGTATTTTTTTTTAATTCCCTGCTCCCACATGTTCATAGCATTTGAACCGCTCCCGCTCATGCCCATTGGAGATATCCCTCTGCAATCTGGTCTTTTCACAAGTGCAGTCTATAGCGCTGGAGGGCGCCTCTCATCTGCTACGCTCTTTCCTGAAGTTGCTAGTGGCGTGGTCATTTCTTCTTGCCCTCTGCTTTCGGATTCTCTGCAAACAGTTACAGGGCATGGTTCTGATGGTGCATATGGGGGTTTGGTTGTGTCTTTCATGGCCGTACCTGGCTCACAGGTCATGGACGCCTCAACTGTGCCTATTGGGATGCTCAGACACAATTTGGGGGGCCGTTTTGGGTCCTGTTCATCTGCTGGTGCCATGGCTAATGGCCTTTCTTATGCTGAAATGGCTGGGACGGCTCCTCCTTGCCCTCCTCTATTGTCTAAAGCTCGCCCTCTACCCTGTTCTCAAACCGCCCTTGTTGTTCTCTGTAGGTAGGAAGTTCTAGAAAATGAAGATTTCTTTGCACAGCGTGGCCTGAATAGGAAGATTCAATAGGTTATGGGTTCTCCTTATAGGAAGATTCAATAGGTTATGGCCTTCTCTCCCAGACCTGCACAAGTGGGTTTTGGAGTTTTGGAGGCCACTCACAGAAGATTACATCGAACTATACCTCTATGCAAGGGGTGTTTTTTATTGCAAGCTTTCAACCTTCTCAAGACAGGGAGGCGGTGTTGGATGGTCGACTCTGGATGTGGGGAGAGCACTCCCTCTTTCTCAAATCGTGGTTCCCCTCCTTCAATCCTATCATAGAACCCTTAAATAACATGCTGGTATGGGTCAGATTGCCTAACCTTCCCGTACAATCCTAGGAAGACTTCTGCTTTGAAAGTACTAGCAATGCTATTGGTAGATTTTTGAAGGCGGATTCTTCCACATTCAACATAGGTCACTCTACCTATTCTCATCTCCTAGTAGACATCGACACCTCCAAGGCTCTCCCTGGGGAGGTTGTCCTTTTGGTGGAGGATCGACTGTGGACTCAACTATTGGATTACGAGGGCATTCCTTTTTGTTGCAGGTGCTACTTCTCTACTGGTCATCTTGTCTCTGAATGTCCTCGTGCTCATTACAAATATGGTGGTTTGGCTACGTGGTGGTAGAATGCCCTCCGCAAAATCTTGACTGTGGACTCTAGTGATGATGCCCCTTTGAGTCCAATTGCTTTGGATAATGTGGCACCGAAGGCTCTAGTGGTGGCTCCTACATATTCTAGTGCAATGTCAGCCTTATCCCCAGATATTGTTGGGGATCCCTCTTCAGTGTCAGCTCATTTTGATTGTTCGTCTGTTCCCCTTGCCCCCTTGGTGGTCCGGGGTGGGACTTCATTTTTTCCCATCCTCCCTCTTCGATGTGGCCCCAAATCTCTTCTACTAGACATTCTTCACCATCATTGGGGGTGTCTCATGAGTTGGCACCTACTGTGGAGCCCCTTTCTTCTTGGTCTGATGATTTTGATGATAAGATATCTTGAAAGGTCGTGCATAGAAGGAATGTTGGCATATACCTTTAATCCTAGGCGTATACACATTTGCTTTAACCATAGTTAGGTGTATTTTCCACATGTACTTTGAACTTGTCAAAGTAGTTAGTCATTTTGGAGAGGTGTCGACTTGCACCGACACCTCGCGCTATCTTTGTGGGTGGTTACTCGCCACCACTTCATGAAGAGGAGTCCTATCCTCGTTTCGTGGAGAATCGGGTACCCACACTCGCCTATTTATATCCGTCTCTTTTGTGAATACAATTGGTCGATTCATTTGCAATCTCGTGTGTTTGTTTGTCTACTCCACGATCTTGGTTTTCGACAAGGAAGAAAGGCCTTCCTAAATTTGTTTTTGACTCTCGACCCTAGGCTTCAGGTGTGCGATTCTCTAGATTAGGGTCAGGAGTTGTGTAGCTTGTTGGCCTCTGGGTGTTGCCTGTAGTGGTTGTTGCCTTGCAACCTTTTCTTGTTTGGGCTATCTTCGTGGCTTTTGCTTCATTTTTGTCTTATCTTAGACCTTTACGGTTATGGTTGTTGTCCTAGGTCTAGTTCTCATGGGTCTCGTTCCTCTTGCCTCTTGGTTGTTTCATGTAAAAGGGTCGGCCCCTTTCAAAATCTATTTTTTACCAATATAGAAAACAAACAGATAACCCTGATTTATAGGAGTGTGTGCACATATTAGTAAGATATGCCAATTAACATAGGATATATGTAGATAAGGATTAGATAGAAGCTAGGTAAATGAGCTTGACCTTGCACAAGATTGCACCATTTGTCATCATGTACAAGTATCAAGACATTACCTCAAAATAGACACATAAACAAATTGGAAAAGGCATCAAGATGCATTTTTATTCATCACAAATATTAAATATTTTTGTAATTGTAGGTTCTTTAATGTATTGTCAGAATTTATTTGTTTGAGACAAATATTTACATTTTTTATTTGAATAAAGAAACTAAATACTATTGAATTAAACATGAATGGTAATACTTGTGCCATGTAGATGTGTAGTAAAAATATTAGCATTCATGTCATCTATAGTAGGGCTCTTAAAATTTGTTATAATTTGTTGGTTGGAGAATGATTGTATATATTCTCAAACTAAATGTGATAATATTTCCTAAAAAATGCTTGTGATATTTTTTGCATGTCCAAAATGTGAATTACATGTAAGTGTACTAATAATGTTTGAAATTAGGAAAACAATATATCATTTTGTGACTCTTTAGATAGTTAACATGAAATTCTATAATTGTGGTATTTATGTTGAATTTATCTATATTTTATAACATAGGTAATACTTTACAAAGATTGATTATGCATATATATCACTTTTTTTTTGGTGTATAATTTGATTATGCTGAAAATATATTGTATAAAATAAGTTCCGAGATATGTATTAAAAATGACATGCATGCCATTTACTAAATAATACATCCCTTGTGCAATACAATAAAGTGGCCATTTAATAACACTTATAAATAATGTTGTTTTTAGTAAATAAATATAAATATCTTAAATCATGTAATATTAAATAAATTGCAAATATTAATTATTAAAAAAATGATGAATTTGGTGGAATAAATAAACTATCTCCAAAGAATATAAATTGGAAAAATGAATAATAATTCTAAACCAATAGCAATGAATTTGGTGGAACAAATAAACTTTCTCTGAAAAAAAATATAAATTGAAAGAATTACTATGAATTTGGTGGAACAAATAAACTATCTCCAAAAAAAAAATATAGAAATTGGAAGAATGGATAAATAGCCATGAATTTGGTGAACAAATAAATTATCTCCAAAGAATATAAATTGAAAGAATGAATAATAGTTGTGGACCGATAGCACCTAGCTTGTTGGTTTTCTTGCTGATATGTGTTGCTTCTGCCTTCATAAATTTGGTCTTCGACATATTTAACAAAATCTTACAAATTGCTATGACCATAAGTAATCACCTTTGCAAATTGTCTTCAAATGATTTTGTTGACCTTTTCTGCTATTGGTCCTCCTTGCTTGGATGAGTCTCCACGTAACAAGTAGGGATAATGCCTTCTGTATTTTCCTCTCGAAAATGAGAAAAGCTGTACTCACAACCATTTATTTCAACATCTTGTGTGTCTCCATTTATCTTTTCCTTTGAATTGTTACTAGCATTGTGTTGAATATGGTAAGAAGGGGAGAGTGGATCTGCTTCAACATCTGAAAGCTCATATTCAGATTCAGATTGTTCCAAGTTTTGGGCACTCTTTGGGTCTCCTGAAGTATGTCTATTTGATAGATTTTCCTGCCTTTTCCTATTTTGCCTAAGGTTCCTCTTAGCTCTCTGGTGCCACTTCTTCAAAGAGATAGCTATTCTTTCATCAAATATGGTTGTTCTCATGTTACTCCCCATCTGTACTCATAAATCTCATATTTCATTTTTACAATGGTATGGAAGAGAGATAAAATCAAATATGTTTCTATCTTTATTCAGCTGTCAAATACATACCTGTGTAACAAGAGCATAGAGAGGGAGAGTCACATAGCTGCAAAATATTTGAACTGCGATCCTAATTTAACAAATGCAATTTGAGTTAAAGAATATTGTGGCTTGGGAAATAAGTGTAATATTGACAACAAAATTATTGTAAACACTCGATTTTTTTTAATATTAAATGTGTTTCAACATTCATGATGATAATTGGTCACTTACTATAATCCTAAACATTAATGCTAAAAAAACATCTTTGAAGTTCTCTTTCCAATTATAAGGTACTATAAAAATCATTTCTTAAGAGGAATATTGCTCTCTTGAAAGCAATTTAACAGGTGAAGTAAACTTACCCCAAGCTTATTTTAAGTACAATACCTTCCACCTGTTTGTGGAAGCATGATTTCAGTCCATACTCGTACTGCATCAACCATATCATATGAATATACTTAATTTGTTAAGGCAGAGAAAATTATGTCAAGGCAAGGCTTGAAATTATCTAAAAGTAGATATCAAGATATTTGGATGTAAAAATTTCTTCCTTACCCATGTCCAAAAGAAAAAGGCAATCTGGAAAGCACTCTGCAAAACAAATGTTGTTCGATTATAATTTGTGAATCATGGAAATATGAAACTTGAAAGAAAGTTTTCGTAAAAAATTGTCTAACCTCAAATAAGGTAAAATGAATGAGATAGAGAATCAACCGAGGCCAACCAAACCAAAACAGTTGATCGTTGGGCTTCACCACTGGAGCTCCTTGCACAACAGAATTTCTATCTTGGATGTCCAATGCCATTGTTGTTATTATAACTTGCAACTTTGTTCCCACTATCAGAAGAATCTGTAAAACACAAATATTTTAAGCCCTTCTAAATTACTCTTCAAATTAAAGATTTGATGCTTCCACATTGCATGGTGTTAATTTTTATTTTTAAATAATGATATGATATGGTTCTAAATTAAAAAGTTGAAAAACACTATCTTGTGCAGCAGTTATTTGAGCCTCTTAAGGGAATTTCCCAAATAAATTGTTGTCCTTTAATTGTAGAAAATGTGTGATAGAGGTTGTGTTCAAACAGTTGGTGTGTTGTTAATATGTGATGTTTGTTGATTCCACATGAACAGCTCATGTTTTGTGATAGCTCCTATGTAAATAGGAAATGTGTTGATTCCACATAAACAACTTATTTGTTGCGGTAGCCCTTTTATTGGTACAAGTTCTAATAATTTAAAAATATAAAATAAAAAGATAATGATAATTATAAAATAAAAAGATAATGATAATTATATTAGTTTAGTGGTTTGAATATTTCAAATGAGTTGATTAATCTATTGTCAACAAAGTTTATGTAATAATGGTGTTAACTTTAAAATTGAGTACATACATTTTTCATTGTATGTTTCAAAAAAAAATTTAGCCTTTGTCTCCTATGGACATGATTAGGATTCATTTCACCTATTTTTTTGAGCCAAAAAGCACCTAGAGGTGTGCTAAATTATTCAATCTAGAACCATTCTACTATCAAAACTTTCTTCCTTTATGTTTGTAGTGTTGTCCCTCTAGACACTAGTGACCTTAGAAACTATTGTCCTTGTGCTAGTGTCCCCACATGTGTGGACCTAAATCTACTACCACTAGTCTAAATTAAGAACTCTAACTCACCTTACCACTTTTTCCTTTAATGGCTAGCTCATCCAAAGCCCTCTACATCATTTGCAAAAATTATTATTACACCCACCCTCTAGGGTTTCAAAGAACTTGGTCTATTGTGATATTTGAGGTTGAAATATGCTAGGTATGGGTCTAACTAAGCTAAGCTCCCAACCAAAGAAACCAATTTTTCTTGCTCCCAAACGTTGATAGGTTATTCTACACATCTACTAGAGCACATTTTTATATTCTACAAGCACCACAAGGAAGTGGGACTTTTAACAAACAACTCTTGGAAGTTATAGAATCACATGAGTAAAGGACACATGTCTCTATAAAAAGGCCAATAACACCCAATCAAACACTAGAAACCCTATCAAACACAAGTGATCAAATAGGATCACTAATGCCTGTATAGGACACAACACCCATAAAGGGTCACTAGTACCCATGTTGATCACTAGTGTCCTTGTCAAGTCACTAGTATCTAAATATTTTATTCAAATCCCTCTACAAATAGAGAGAACCTACTACTTCCTTTTTCAATCTCCTAGCATCTTCTAAACTATTTAACACATCAAAATAGACACACTCTTGTATCCCTAATCTTTTTCCTTACAAATTTTCATTTCTACCTCCTAGCCTATTTCCACTCCTAAAATTTATCATACTTACTATAAATCTAAACTTATTTATTAGTGAAAAAAAATCAGATCAATTAAATAAAATGAACACATTGTAAAAGTTAAAATATGTATTTAAAAATTAAGGATAAGGTACACTGTAATTTCCTACATATGGATCATTTTAATGGTAAGAAAGATAATAATAATATCATTTAGTTAGTTGCAAAATCATTTATATTACCTATACTCTTCTAATTATTTCATTAGAACTCAAGAAAGTGAATCAAAGCATTTTGTTCACTTACAATCAATGGAATGAATGATAGCCAATAAAGTTTAAACCCCCCTGCAAAATCAGGTTCCATGCCAATTAGCCCCTTAAGTAATTAGAAGCAAAATGCACAAATAAATAGAATTTCAATTAGGTTTACCATTCCAGCTGAGAAGGAGAAATATGATGGCAAAAAACCATAGAGGTGGACTGCAAATAATGACATAAATCATTCAAGAAAGCAATTTGGAATTAGGTAAATGAACAATACAAAATATGTTGCCACTATTCTTAAACTGCAATCATGGAACACACCTGATTGATACAATAGTACTAAAGTCATCACCCAAAGATCTCTTTATATATCTTTGAAAATCAAATTTACTATTTGGACCAAAGTGAGCCTGCAACGATAAACATGTAATTAAATACAAGGTTTATTGCCAACTATATGATATAAAACTTTAAAAGTATGGCTTAAGAAAGTTTACAAGTATAAATCCATGACGCAATGTTAAGTAATCCACTTTGGGCACTGATGTAAAAAATTGTCTAAAAAAGCATACCTGCAAAGCCAAGAGTTAAGACTTTAAGTACATAGGTATTGTGGTGAGGTTAAATCTAAAGTAAATAATGACTATTTCAAGTGCTAGGTTTACTTACAATCCAAGTGAGAATTGGTTTTGTGGACCAAAAGTTCACATGCCTCCTTCCAAAAGTAGTTTCACGGGTAAATCTAAGCCTTGAGTGATCTACAACATCACAATTACACATTTACTTATATTTCCAAGTCCAAAAATCATCTAAAATAATAAGTTGAGTTTTTTCTTTTTAGTTTTAAAATATAGACCAATAATTCTATTCATTCTTTTATTTATATCTCATTTAACTGTAACTTAATACATTTGATACTTTTAAAACTAATAAATGAAGATATATGGGAAAAATGTGCGCAATTATAGGAATTGCTTTCAAATTTCATTAAAATCTGAGAACTTGTTTGAACTAACATACCAATAAGAGAACTTGCACACAAAATGAATTAATTCTAGACTAATGAATTAATATGGAATATTGCAATAAAATATGGTGTGTTTATCTATTTTACAAATGCTTAACTATAGGTCAAAATAGTTTGTTTCACATATTGTTTGCTATCAAATGTTATATTTTGCAAAAATCTTTTTATAGAATTGTTAACTAAGTCAAAAACATTATGTGGAATAGAATTTAGTTGTCTTGTGAATTTAGTGCAACAAAAAAATTATTTACTCACAATTAATACTATTAATAACTATATAATAAAAGATTTGTTTTTAATGTTAAGGTAAAATGAGTATACAAATGGATATGGGTATTAGAGACTAACTTGAATGGATATGGGCATTAGAAGACTAAGTTGAGTGGGCATTAGATCTAACAGACGTTGAGTTCACATAGCATCTCAGATAGTGCATTTGAATGGCATGCATAAACTTAAATATAGTAGTCTGCATCTGCTTGCAAAGAATCTAATTGGTATACAAACATATCCTTAAAAAGAAAAGAAAAAATATTGTTAAACATGCCGTCCTTGCCATTCTTAAGCCAATGGTAACTAAAAGCAACCATGATGATTTTTTTGTCTAGTGTTTGCCGCTATTTTCAAACAATGGACTATTTTCTTCGAACTTTAAGGATTAAATTTTTGACTCCACTTGATGCTTGTATTGGCTTTTTGATGACTCAAATTTGATTGACACTTCTGATTTTTTTCCGGGGCAATTGGGACAAATAATTGGAGCCAGAGCATCAAAGAAATGCTTGTTTTAGAGGTGATAGATTTGGTTTTTCTTTTTAGTGTGGTGGGGGAAATTTGTTTATTGCCAAAGCCTTTAAAACTAAATTGGTTAGGGCGGGGGCCCTGGCTTGATTGGCTAAGTATTTCTGTTGTAGGTAAGGAGGTCACGAGGTCCAATCTCCCCTCGTCCACGTGGAGCTGGAGGGTGTGTCGTGCCAGCGTCACCAGTCACATTAAAAAAGTTTGCCAGGCGCTTAAAAAAAAAAAAACACTAAACTGGCTAAGATAACTAATACTAAGTCAAGTCATCATGAAATTTTACAGTTGAACAAATTATGTACAGTGTTTGTGTGTCTAAATAATGTAATTTCTGCTTACAATGTTGCCAAAGAATTAGCATATTTAATATGTGTGTCTAAATAATGTAATTTCTGCTTACAATGTTGCCAAAGAATTAGCATATTTAATATTGTTGCAACGGAATCCAAAAGATTTCATCACTGGCATGACTTGCAATAAAAGATGAAAGAAACAATACAAGATGTTGCAGAACTGGCATGACTTGCAGACATTTCATCATAAGGCAATAAAAGATGAAGAAACAATACAAAATGTTGCAGAACTGGCATGACTTGCAATAAAAGATGAAGAAACAATACAAGATGTTGCAGAACTGGCATAACTTGCAGACATTTCATCATAGGGCAATAAAAGATGAAGAAACAATAAAAGATGTTGCAGAACTGGCATGACTTGCAATAAAAGATGAAAGAAACAATACAAGATGTTGCAGAACTGGCGTGACTTGCAGACATTTCATCATAGGACAATAAAAGATGAAGAAACAATAAAAAAATGTTGCAGAACTGGCATGACTTGCAGGTATGACAGTTTGAGAAGCCTGCAGTTAATTACAAACATTAGTTTACATTGCTTGTTCTTTGGTCCTTCTGAATCCCTTTTAAGAAAAGTTCCTCTTAATATAACTGCTTTTATTCCACTTTATATCATCTTCAATGAGATTGGACTTAAAATAGAAGTAAACATAGTATTCCACTGCACAAATATTTAATGGACCGGTATTTTGGTCAAGTCATATTGACTAGAATTCTATGATTATTTTTAAGTATTTTGATTATACTGTTCTAGAGAGAAAACAAAACTAAACATTGAAAAGCCCATAAACGTTTGATTATTTTCACTGTTCCTTCCTCTACTACAAATACTTTTAGGATTGTGCACTAGCCCTCCAAATCTTTAAAAAATAAAAATTAATTTGCCTTAGGGAAAAACGGAAATGGAAAAAAGTTAAACTAACCAGTTGAAAATTTCTTGGTCTCTTCCTCCCATATTTCCCATTTCTTCATCTGCACACATCACATAGGCTTCTAATTAATCCTGATTCCTGACCACTTTACGCCTTATATCAATTTCTTTTGCATATAACAATAAAAAACAGGAAGAGGTTTATTGACTCATACTTTTGCCCATCCTAGCGTCATGGTTACAATGCAGGACAAAACATGAAAGACGGCCAATGCGAAAATGAAGATGTGCAGTTGATGGAGTCCATCTTGAGATATGAGAGGGACCGTCCCCTGCATCAATAACAGAGGACAATTAAAATATGTTTAAAACTAAATCAATTTCCATTAGAAATACTAATAGTACCACTTTGTATGAATAGTAAAGCATAAATACTTACTTCTTTAGCACAATGACCAGCCTCAGCCTCGTCTCTCGCCAAGCTACGCCTTAATGGTATTTCTGAAGCTAAGAACAGGAGCTTACGATGGTGCCCAACTGATTGAAACTTTTCATCAGAAACATTGTCTGCTGAGGCCTCCTTCTTTGAACAGGGAAGAAACGTGTTTCCTAAGCTCTTAGATATACAAATTTCTGAAATTGGCTTCTGCCCAACAGTAAGCAACAGCGACATAAATCCCAGAAGCATCAATTCTGCATACACACCAGATGAATCAGGGCAAATCTTTTTCAAAGTAATTCGCTGAGATTGATTATGCCAACAAATTATTCACCTTCTTTGATCTTTTCTAGTGCTTCGCCCAGGGATTTCTTTTGGCGTTTCTTGAGCAACTGAATTCCAAACACACACACAAAAGCATTCCATCTCAATCTGTGTAAGTAAAAACCGAACATTCAACACAATTGCATGTAGCATCTGCAAAAGCGAAGATAAAATATAATTGCAGATACCTTGGAAAGGAAATGTATAGCTTTCTCGATTAATGTAGAAATAAGTACAAAACCCAAGCAAACAATGGCCACAGCCCAAGTGGGCGTCTGTTCTAAGGATCGAGAATCTGCACCGCCACCACCTGCCATGTCGAAATAATTGTTGTCGTCCTTCAAAAATTGGTTCCGTTTAATCAACGGATGCTTTTATATTCCCAATTTTTTTAAGGAGATCAATATTTATACAGCATCTTGGATCCACATTTAACTGTAATTTTGAATTTCAATTAATTAATATTTACTGTGAAATGTGGATCCAATATGCTGGATATGCTGAATAGAATGTATTTAAATGTGGATCCAATATGTTGGATATGATGAATAGAATCAAAAGAACCAGAAATTCCGCCATATGACATTATATGTAAGGGAGATCCTGTCCAAATTACATGACATGACCTCACCTCGCCAACTAAATAACATATTTCTGTATCAATGGACGGCAATTTTGATGCTTCATGATACGTTTAAAATAGAATAATATTTAAAAAAAAAACAATGTCTCGAATATAATTCCACATTTATACCATCTATTGTGATTTTGGAATTTTTTAAAAATTTAATAAGATTTTGAAGATTTCATGTTTTGGATCATATGTTTTTAATTTTAATTTTAATTGACACCTATTTGGAAGGATATAAATTTTGTAGTTTTCTTTTTATTAAGACAATTATTTGTGTTTCTTCAATCTTTAGAGAATATTTTTTTAATAGATGGTCAAAGTGAATGATCTCCACGTAACTTAGAAGTGTTTGCTTACTTATTCTCCTTAGTTGTTGTCTCTGATGTTCAAACACTTGGTTTTGTGGTGATATTCAAACACTTGGTTTTGTGATATCCTATGCATGCTATGACATGGTATATGACATGCTACTCATAATGATAATGGTGCTCATGGTGTTTACTTCGGTTGGTATTTTGGTTGGCACATGGTGATTCCTATTGATGTCATATTTAAGATAAAAGCATTTCATGTTACTATGAGTAAGGCATTTAAGCATTTCATATCCTATGAGTAAGGCATTTCATCGCATATGAGTATTATGACATGTTATATTCTTTTTAAAGTGTTGACCATCGCATTTTCTCCTAGTGGGTGTATCACGTATTACAAGGATTACAAAGTTATGTTTAATAGCATGTTTTAGTGCCTACCTTCCGAACAGGTCAATACATCTTTAATAAGGCAGATTGACAGTCTCCATTTTGATGAGTTACCGATTTTGTTCGGGTTGACTTGTGGCTCTGGTTGCATATGATGGATTTGGGCAAAAAGATAGTCATTGAATCTTTTGGCAAAGTATGAGCTTCGAATATGGAATTTGTCTTAGGGTTTAAATTTTTCTTGGCAGTAATCATGAGAAAACAAGGAAGTAACTGCTTGAATCTTTGGTGTTTGACTGTTCGAGGTATCTCTAGAAGTGACAAAGCTGGACTGAAAGCACTTAGCATCTTCAGTTTCACTTGTTGGTCATCGGTTTCAATAAGTTTGGTCTGAAATTTGTTTCATTTTTATTGCATAGATTACATCTGTTATGGGTTGTGCTTACAATTTGTTTTAAATTGTTTTAATGGTTATGTTAAGGGTTTTGAAGAAATGAAATCCTTTTTGGATTGTATTACTGCAACGACACTCCACAGTTCTATTTATTCTTGCACGGTTTGATCGGTTGTTTCTTATCAGTAATGTGGTTTTTATTATGAAGCTCTTGGAAGTTATTTAACTAGGGTTTTTGAGCCCTAGGTTTTCACTTGAGCAACTGACAGTTTTTCTCTAACCTTATCAAGGGTTAATGATTACATCTCCTTAAATCTGTTATGAACAGTTTTCATTTCTTTCCTTACCTGTCGTGGTTTTTTTGTTTATCATGGCAAGATGTTGATTATCTTTTATAAAAAAAGGTTTAGTTGTAAACTATGGTTGGTTTTCAGTTTTCAGTTATGAAACTATCTGCAGGAAAATAGAATGTCTTGGACATAATGTAAAATGATGTATATATAAATGGAATAGTATGAATGATGTGTGTGCAAGAGTATTATACTCATACATTGTTGATATTATATGGTTCTAAGTGAAACAGAGTATCCCTCTATATGTAAACTTTTCAAACAATTGTGATTATTGAAAGTATGCCAGTGAGGTAAGTTGTAAGCCAGTGAGGCCTGTAATCAGTGAGATTCTTTTATAAGCCAGTGAGGCATTTTTTTGAGTGGTTTTATGCTAGGGGCTTTCCACTCAGGACAAATTGTCATGCCAATCTTTCTTTGCATGATTTAGATATGTGTGCATCTACTTAATATTTCCTTTGCAGTTATCTGATAACATTCAGTTCATGAATGATTATTTATAGAAATATTGAAAGCATAAATTTGGTTTTTTCTTTAAAAGAATTGTCAAACACTGATTCACCCCCCCCTCTCAGTGTCATACCACTCTAACAAGAAGTTGATGTATTTGTATAGACATTATATGATATAACAAAAATATTTAATTTATATAAAATCATTCCTTTTATTTATGTATTTTTATAAATTAATGATAATCTTATTTAGATATACAATTCACATATTAAATGTATATTTATATTTGTATTTTGGTTTTTTAATGAATTATATAAATTATCAATTCTTGTATTAATAGGGTAATTATTGTGATGCATACGTGGTGTTTATACCCTGCATAGATGGATAGGAGTAGGTGGATGGACTTTTGGGTTCAAACTCTTTAATTTTTTTTTACAATTGAATTTTAATACAAAGGGGAGCATACCCCATGTATTTATCTAAAAAAAAATTAATTGTCATGCATACATGATCATTGATTATTAGTGATTATATTCTTTAGTTAGTTAAAAATAAATATTTTTCTAGTAAGTAGTAAGTATTGATATTTATACATTTGAATGTAAATATGCACAAATTAACTAAAATTTTATATAAAATGACTTATTTAGATTTTATTAGTTAAATGATTTGAGATCTTATTAGATCCTTTGTGTTATCCTATGCAAATATCAATTCAAGGTTAAAATTTTCAAAAAAAATTATATAAAATGACTTATTTAGATTTATATTAGTTAAATGATTTGAAATCTTATTATAGCCTTTCCTATGCAAATATCAATTCAAGGCTCAAAATTTCAAACATATAAGAAGTAGAGAGAGAAGCTTGATGTGCCCTCCATCCAAGTTGAGTGCATGTGAACCATGAAAATGCATTTATAGAACTTGGCATTCATTACATAGAACTTCAAGTACATATACATTATATTTGTTTAGTTTTTTCATGATACTGGTGACATTGATGTAATATAAAAAGGAAAGTTGGCAATTCATTAATATAAGATCAAAGCAAAAATATGATGATTCATTTTAGAACTTTAAAAAATAACATATGTTACATTAATGTTGACATGTATGAGTTTCACAATTGATCAATCTAATCTCGTGATTTGGTAGAATTTAGAAATCAAATGAATTTTAAAAATAAATAAAATGTGATGTCTATATTGTTCACTTAAAGAGATATGCATGTAAATTAATTCCTCGTTTATAGCAAACTTTCTTTGAGAAGCTAACAAGAAATTGAAACCTACTAAATTTGTGGCTCAACCTACTTCTTAGAGATTTATGCAACTCATTTCAAAGGTGTTTAAGGTCATTCCTTCAAACCTTAGTGGTTTGTTTATCATAAGATTTATCAAATCTTTAATATGAGAAAATGTGGCTCAAAGTTAGGGTTCATAATTGTTAAAAAATAAAGGGGTAAGAATGCCATGTTTGTTGCTAGTAGTGTGTTAAATATCATAATGAAATAGTTTTGACTGAAATCCTCCTCATTTAACTTAACATCTTAAAGATAACAAGTTACAAGATGTGTAAGTGCAAGGTAATGAGAGTAGAAAATAGTCAAAAAGTGGAAATTTTGTTATAGTTGGGGTAAAGATTTGACGCACTTCTAAATAAAATATTAACATGGTGTAAAAATATAAAATGTAAGATTTGGTTTCTAGTTTTCAAATATATAATTTATTTTAATAATTGGATGATAAAAGTTGGTTAAGTAAAGGATGTACAAAGTGACCTTTATTAAAAAGTATGTTGGAGGCCAAATCATGCACATGTACAATCCACATAAAAGTAAATAAAAATATTTTTCAAAATATTTTTGTGGACAGATGATATGATGTTGAAGTTTGGTTTGGATATTTTTTGTAATTTTATTAATTATTTAGTGGGATTAAGGTATAATCTAAAATCCCTCATGTATGACCCTCTATAATATGAAGAATTTGATTCTAATTAAAATGCTAATGTCTTCTACCTCAAATAATTTTCAATAATATTACACTAGGATCTAATTGGCTTTAAGGAAAGAGTATTTTACTATTTTGCAAGTAGGAAGAGTAAAACAACTCTATCCAAATCCTATAATTGCCCTAGAATTAGAAAATAACTTTTTTTGGCTAAGCTAAAGCATAAAGATATAATAATAAAGTTAGAATTTTTGAAAAGTAGAATATGAAATAACATAAAGAGTTTTAGACATGAATAGGGAAATGAAAGAAGAACCTAGCACTAGAGAAGGAAAGCCTGAACCTAGGATTCCAACATGTTGCACGGACATTTGCACATCATGCTATCATCTATATGGTAGAAAAATAAAGAAAATCTTGAGCAAATCATAGCTTTGTTCTAGTCTAGGTAATTATCCATTGAAATCCATAAACTCATACAAGGCAAATAACATAAAACATGCAAATCAAACAAGAATGCAATACCTTCAAACCTTGCATAAAATCAGACCTCAGATAAGATGAAATGGAGTGCACCCAAGATCCATTGATTTGTCCTTTTGGATGAATTTGTGGGCTGCTCACACAACAACATAACTCTGCTATAATGGAAAATATGAAATGATATGAATATGCATATGAAAATGTGTGAGGGTTTGAAATGAAAATAGAAGTTTGATTTATAGAAGGAGAGGGAATCAAATGGATGGCTAGGATTAGAAGGGTGAGGGATGAGGTGGACGGTTAGGATTGAAAGTCAAACTTAGTGCTTATGATGCACCATAAATGAGGATGACGTGACCAAAATTAGGAGGGGAGTGGGAATAAGTGGGATTTTTAATTGATTTTAGAGAGGAAGTTCTTATGACACACAATGAATGAAGTTAAAAATAGGGATGTGAGTGGGGATAAATAAATTAAATAATAAAATTATTTAAATAATGAGAGACATGTGTAATTTTAATAAATATTTAATTTATTTAATTGGATGATGGAGGAAAATGGGATTGAGTAAATAAAATTTATTTAATTTTGGTGCAAGAGGAGGATAAATGGATAAGAGGAATTGGCTAAATAAATATAATTTATTTAACTAATGAGAATGATGTAAGGGGTCATGAAAGGGGACCTTGGACAAGGTGTCACTAAGTGTCATAAGAGGATGCAAGGGAATGTCGAAAAGCAATGTCGTAAGACATGGTCAAATTTAGGTGTCTACATTTTGCCCCTCTTTGAGATGATGTTGTGACTAAGAGAAGTAACATCATTTTAAAGAAGAAAAGGTATGGATGAAGGAAAAGGATGCCCCAGCCACTTGAAAATAGTGATAAGGAGGAATGAAGTAAGGATGGGATGCCCCCTCGAGAGGATAGGTGGGTTAGAAGAACACGGGTATGCTCTCGAAATGGATGAAAGAGAAAGGATGGAAAAGGCTAAGGGTTTGGATTGGATAGTTAGGATGGATTGTTAATTTTAAAAGAAATAGGTGAAATAGATAGTGAAGAGGAATAGATTGAGACGTGAAGAATGTTGTAGAATAGGATTTGGAAATGGATAAGTTATAGTCATAATGGATATTTAGTGGATAGAGAAGATATAGTTATGCTAGTATAATGTGTAGAGCAGTCCTTATTTGATATAGCAAGAGGATATTATGCACCAAGGTATAAGGAACTAGAGTGACTTTGTATCCTTTGCATGGACTTGACACTGCAAACAAGAGGAGTATCCTTATACACAATATAATACAACCTTGTCTAGGCACACGATATGAATATTAGCCATAGTGATAAGAATATCCAATAGACACGCAAAACACTATGCACCATTCTCTATTAATCGTAACACACCAAGATATAAATGGATCTAGGCGACTTTGATAAAGCATAAGAAAGAGATAGAAAAGATAAAATTAAAAACAAAAGACCAAATGATGACACAAGTCCCACAACCATTGTATCTCTTACCAAAGAGTTAAAGTGATGTTTAGATAGGTGCCCAATGACGGGAATAATATATCCCTAGATGAGGTTGGATGATGATTGTTTGAGATTGAATAATGTGGCAATTGATAAAGAAATTGGATATTGTATTATCATGTAAACTAATGCTTGTAATTTTGGCTTAGGTACAACGTGTTGTATAAGTGTTTTTGCTTGAATGTCAAGTGTTTTAGTGATGAGATGAGAGTGGAATGTTTATTATTAATAAATGAAAACGTTTATTTTAGAATGGATGAAAGAAAGTTTATTGCTTTGAATTTTTTTTTTGGAATATTTTGGTTTTTTTGGAATTTTGGAAATGTTTTTATTTTTTTTGGATTTTTTGGAAAATATTTCAATTTTTTTTTTTTAATTTTTGAAATGTTTTGATTTTTTGGATTTTTGGAAATGTTTTGATTTTTTTGGATTTTTGGAAAAGTTTTGATTTTTTGGATTTTCGGAAATGTTTTGATTTTTTTTTTTGGAAATGTTTTCATTTTTTTTTGGATTTTTTTGAAAATGTTTTGATTTTTTGGATTTTTGGAAATGTTTTGATTTTTTTGGATTTTTTAAAGTTTTGGAATGAAATGCATGACTTAGAGACTTACCTTCCAAAGGTATTATGGAAATTGAGACAACAATCCAAACCCTAACCAGGTGTCAATAAGGTTTTATTTATGGCATGGATGGACATGATTTGGGGTGACAAGAAATGATACTAAGTGAATAATTTCAAGCCATGATAGGATAATGAAATGAGAAATGGATGATGGTAGGCAAGCTAGACAAGAGAAAATGGGAGTGATAATGGATAACTAATAGATGGTGGATGCAAGACGTCTACACATGGCACATGTTTGCCAAGTTTTCACCATGGTACTTATCTAAGGCACCACCAAAGTGGTTTTCATCATAGGATGGATATTTCTCTTTACTAGTAAGGGTTTTTTCTCTTTTTCACTTTTTTAAAAAAATTAAATTTTGTATTTTTTTGAATAATTGAGATACCCCACAGGTTAGACACAGAACCTTCTGAGGTGAATTATGTTGGTAGGTTCATCGAGGGGATGACCCTCAAGTGTGGAAAGATGATATGTACCGGATCCATAACTACTAGTAATGATGAAGGGGCCCAACCAATTAGGCTCAAATTTTCCTTTCTTGTCCCAATCTTGGAGGTTCCTTTGATTTTACTTGAGAACAAGACCACCAACTTCAAATTTTCACTCCTTGACTCTCTTTTTGTAGCTATGACAAAGAAGATTTTGATAGACCTTGAGATGGTTAAGAGAATTAAGGCATCTTTCGTCTAGTGTTTCCAATTCTTGCAAGAAAGCAACTCTATAGTCTTCCTCATCAATAAGATGTTGTAATGACACCCTTATGGAGGGGAGCTCGACCTCAATTGGTAGGATAGCTTCAGATTCAAAGACAAGGGAATATGGTGTGGCTCCAGTAGGTGTGCGAATGCTAGTTCGATAGGCCCACAAAGTAGGATTGAGTTGCCAGTGCCAATCCCAGCCAACTTTATTGACTGTTTTCTTCAATATTTTAAGAATAGTTTTGTTTGAAGCTTTAGCTTGTCTATTGCTTTGGGGATAGTACAGAGTGGAAAAGAGGTGTTGTGTATGGAATTGATTGTAAAGGTGACAGACTTCTTGATTTTTGAATGGCTTGCCATTGTCAGTAACAATTGCTTGGGGTATACCATACCGACAAATGATATAATGAAGGATGAACTTGTTTGAGTAGGCGTGTTGTACACCTTGCATAAAATTGGCATTATTTTACTATGTAAAATAAATATTTAATTTTAGTACATCATGTGATGTGTTTAGCCACATTGCATATTTATTTGGATGCCACTTGTAATCATTGTATGTAACATTGGGTTAATTACTTTATTTGTAATTATTTGATTAATTGGGAAAACTTAGTACCAATAAGAAAATGTGGGATCAATGGTTTTGTAGACACATGGTATTGGGGAAAATGGTATTGCAATACCACATGTTGTATTTGTGTGAGCTTATGTCTATAAAAGCACACACAAGGGTAGTTGTAGATGAGAGTTAGCCATTTGGCTTGTTGGCTGGGTTGTAGCTTCTCTTGCGGGTTGCATGTGTGAGGGTTTGAAACATGGCATGGGATGTATGGTTACATGCTTGTTCACATGGATTGCAGGTAGAGAGAGCTTGATGTTTTAGAGGTTATCTCTACATATGTATTGTTGATTTATTGTTGAATAATACATGACAGATGCATGCTTTTGGAGGTTGGATTTTTCCCTCTATGAGGGTTTTCCCAGGGTATATCTTGTGTCAGCATTGATGGTATGATTGTCTATTTATTTTGCATGTGAATTTTTGGTTTATTGCACATTGAATCTCTTATTGGGTTATGATGAATTTGTCTCTATGGCTGCATATTTCCAACAAAACTTAAAAATTTGTCTACCAGTTATATAAGTAAGGGGAATAGCTTTGACCCACTTCGTGAAACACTTAGTGGTGGTGATAATGAATGAATGACCATTGGATGAAGGTGGATGGATTTTACCAATGAGATTGAGCCCCCACTATGAAAAAGGCCATGGTGTAGTGATTGTGTGTAACTCTTGTGTAGGTGTGTAATCAAATCACTATGTTGCTGACAAGGAAGACATTTCTTAACAAATTGATGTGCATCATTCTCCATAGTTGTCCAATAGTACCCAATCCTTAACAACTTTTTGACCAAGGTAGGACTACTAAAGTGTGCACAGCATACACCTTCATGTATCTCATGTAAGGTGGATTGGGCATCTTCCAAGTTAAGACATCTAAGGAGAATCCCATCAAGTGAATTATGATAAAGTGTATCACCAAGAATGGTATAATAGAATGAACGATGGATGAAGATTCAAGTTTGGGAATTTGAAAGGTTAAGTGGTAAAGTGTTATCATGAAGGTAGGTATAGATCTCATTGTACCAAGGTGTATTGGGACCAACAAGTTCACATACAAGTTCAGCTTCTGGGACATCAAATGCAGGAACGTAAAGTTTCTCAATCAAGAATTTTGAATGTGGAATATTTGATGGAATATCAATCAATGAACTTATGGTTGCTATAGCATCAATAGCTTTATTCTTTATCCTTAGAATTTGTTCAAGTTGGATCCATGAAAATGATTGCTTGAATGTGTTGACCAATTTCTTATAGGGGATTAGCTTGTCATCTTTTGTTTGATAGTCATCACTAACTTGACATATGACAAGTTGGGAATCACCATAGACTTTGAAAGTACTTTGATATTCTATTGGATATCTATTATTAGACCTTTGATAAGTGCTTCATACTCTACAATGTTATTTGTGCAAAGGAACAAGATTCTATAAGCTTTTTGTATAAGATCTCCTTGTGGTGTGACAAAAAGGATCCCTGCTCCTAAACCATGATATGTAAAAGATACATCAAAGTATAATTTCCAATTTGTAGGGGAGTCAACGACAAAGATTGATTGATTTGGAAATTCTAAAATAAGTGGATGATCAACTTCAATAGGTGCCTCTACCAACTGGTCAACAATGACTTGTCCTTTTATAGCTTTTCTATCAACATATTCAATGTCAAATTCACTCAACATCATAATCCATTTTGCCATGTATCTTATCAATGTAGCTTTAGATAGAAGATACTTTAGTGGGTCAACCTTTGAGATGAGCTTAGTTTAATGATTGAGCATATAATGTCTAAGTTTCTGTTCAAAGCAAAGACAATTGCAAGACATGTCTTTTCAATAGGTATGTAATTTATCTCATAGCCCACAAGAGTTTGACTGATATAATATATGGATCTTTCCTTTCCAATGCCATCATTTTGTGCTAACAAGGCTCCTAGTGCTACTAATGTGGCTGATATATATAGAAGGAGTAGTTTTCCTTGAACAGGAGGTACCAAAATCGGTGGTGTTGCAAGATATTCTTCCAATTTATCAAATGTCTATTGACACTTCTAATCCCATTGAAATTCTACATTTTCTCTCAATAGATGTGCAAAGGGTTGACATTTATCTACAAGTTGTTCTATAATATCTTGATGGATTGAAGTTTTCCTTGAAGGTGATGCAATTCTTCAAATTTTGTGGTGATTTCATCTCAACTATAGCTTTGACTTTAGTAGGATCCACTTCAATACCTTTTCAGGAGACAATGTACCCTAAGAGTTTGCCATATGTCACACCAAAGACACACTTTTTTGGATTAATTCAAACCTTGTATTTCTCTAAGAGGTCAAAGATGTTTGCAAGGACATACAAATGACCCTCTATTGTGTGTGATTTACCCAGGATATCATCCACATAGTCTTCCATTGTCTTATGAAGCATATCGTGAAAGATTGTAGTCATTGCTCTTTGATATGTTGCTCTGACATTTTAAAGACCAAAAGGCATTACTTTCCAACAATAAACTCCCCAAACACATATGAATGCAATCTTATGTTGATCATCTTTAGCAATCTTGATTTGGTTATATCTAGAAAACCCATCCATTATGGATAACATCTCATGTCCTGCTGTTAGGTCGACTATGATGTCAATGTTTGGTAATGGAAAATCATCTTTAGGACATGCCTTGTTCAAGTCTTATAAATTTGTACAAACATGGATGCCCCTAGTATCCTTAAAAACTGGAACAATGTGTGACACCCATTCTAGATAATCTAGAGGTTTGATGAATCCAACTGCAAGTAGTTTTTCTAATTCTGCTTTGACTAAGAGAGTGATTTTGGGATGCATCTTTCTCAACTTTTGTTTAACTGGTTTTGCTCTAGGATATACTATCAAGTGATGTTCTATCAAGGAAAGATCTAAACCAGGCATATCCACATAAGACCATGCAAAATTCTTTGATCTTTCTTTGAAAAAAGTGATGAAGTCTTGTAATTCAAATTCTGTGAGGGATTTGGCTGTAAATATGATATGTGGTTCTTCAATTATTCCCAAATTCATCTCTTGTGTTTCTTCAATAAGAATATGAGGTCTCTCTTTACATGCCTTACTTTTTGGGAGGTCAAATCCCTCATCCTTAGGTGGGCCTCAAGGAGGTTTTCACCTTTGGATATGTCCTTTATTTTTACTTTTTTGTCATTCGAAAGTGTCGCAAAGTGGCTTTCACTAGGGGACATGACTTTTATATTTTTACTTTTGTGACTAAGGAATTTGACCATCTCTCCAAAGTAAGAATTAGTGTTGAGCTTGTTGGCAATCTAGACACATTGGAGCTTCATTATTGTTGTCATTGATGGCAACAAAGGTTAACCCACACATCCGCAAGACATGATGAGTCTCTACCAGAAGGCAGATTGTAGAGTATTGTGATCTGGTAAGCAAGAATAGAGCATGTGGCGAGGTCTGACAGTTAGCTCCGGATCTCTTAGAGGAAGTATCTTGGTGAAGTGCAGATTTGGGGAAGTCAAGAGGACTACCTTGACTAATAGATTCCAAGGGTTTAGCCTCCGGTGATAGATGAAGAAAAAGATATGAATACTTGAGTGTCGGGTTCCTAATTGGCAGTGTGGACAGAGGAAGAACTAACTGGCAGAACATCAGACATTATTCTGGATGCATTACTGATGATGGTAGAGATTCTTAAGGCATAAGTTATGATTGGCCGACATGATTGATGACTTCTACAAGTATATACTTAATTCGCTTCACTTGGAAGTAAGGATTCGGTCGACAGACTAAAGTTTGAGATAATATTGACTATTCCGGATGCCGACTAGAAAAGTGTTGAAATCACTTGTGCAGATATATATACAAGACGGATTTAGATGTGAATGTGTGTGTCGTGTATGAATTGAAGTGTGAAAAAAAGTAGAATAGAACAAAAGGTAGAAAAGCAGATTCAGAATGTAAAAGGACAGCAGCACTTAAGGAGAGTAAGAATGAAGTGCAGCAAATCAGCCTATTGAGCTTAACCGGAACTGAACTTCAGCATGTGTGGATGCTTCTCATCAGTTCAGGTTTTCTTCGTGTATACAGTAAGTCTTTTTGTAGGCAGTGAGCCTCTTGTGAGCAGTGTGCTTGGGCAGTGAGCCCTAATTGGCAAGTGCCATTTTGTAATTCTATTCTTCTTACAAAGAATACAATCTTGGGTTAATCACCCCGTGGTTTTCTCCCTTAACAGGGTTTCCACGTCAAAAATATTGTGTCATGTGTATTTCCATTTCATGGTTATGTTTGCTTGTTTGAATTGATGCTGCACTAATTATTAAGAAAGTTCAAAAAGCTGAAATAATTAAGATAATTGATTCACCCCCCCTCTCAGTTATCAACAATTGGTATCAGAGCCAAGTTCCTCCTAACAGAGTCTAACAACTTGAGGAAGATCTACAAATTCAAATGGATGTATATGGTATGAGGGAGCAACTCAAGACTGCCCTTGATGATCTTGAGCAGTCAAACTCTGAAGTCAATGAATTAAAGGAAAGACTCAAACAAGCTGATGATTTCATGAAAGAACTAAAAGACAAATTAAGTCTCTCTATGAAAAAGAGAAAGGAGCTACTTCAGCAATTGGCAAGTCAAGGTGAAGCCAATGATACAAATGAAGATCTAAAGGAGAAAACCAAGTTATGTGAAAAGTTATCAAAATAAATCATTATGGTAAGACATGAAAAGGAATCAGGAGTTATGAAGTTTACCCAAGAGATTGAAGAGAAAAGAAAAACCGAAGATGATCTAAGACAATCTCTCAAGGAGAAATCAGAAGATTGCCACAAGATGGATAGAATTATCAGACACTTGAATCTGATCTTGAAGATGCTAAAGATAATGAAGAAAAACTTGAGGATCAAATTGTCTCTCTTAAAAGGGATCTTCAAACAACAAATGAATATAAAGAAAAATTCAAGATAAGCTCTACTCAACTTGAAGTTCTTCTTGAAATCCAAAAGAGAGTAGATGACAAGTGTGGCCTAGGGTATGAAAAAGGTGAAAGCTCTAGATCTGGTCAAAAGAATTTTGGATCAGAAATCCAAGGAACAGGCCTAGAAGACCTTCGGTAAGGTAGCCTAATGCTCAAAGATATCCATCCTTCAATGGATACTGCCACAACTACAATAACTTTGGTCATAAAGCTAATCAGTGTAGAAAGAGAATGAATCAGACTAATACATCCTTCTCCGGATAGTGTTTCAACTGCAAAAGGTATGGTCACAAATCTCATGAATGCAGAAATATGCAAATAAACAATTCATTCAATGGTAGATGCTTTGCATGCAATAGAATGGGTCATATGGCTAATCAATGCAGATCAAGAGGATATCAATCTAATATGCAAATAAATGTTGTTTGCCAAATTTGCAATAGATCCGATCATATTGCAAAATTCTGTAGAAGCAAGAATCAGGACAAAAGAGGTTTGGTATATCATAATCAGAATCAAGATAAGGGAAAACAAAAAGTGAATGCGGATGAAGTTCAAAGTGAGATGAACAAGATTTAGGTGAAGAAAAGTACAGAGAATGTAGGGGATGGATCTGCACCAGACTCTGGTGCTGATATTCCTTCCAGAAATTAAATAGTGAGCTCTGGCTCAGGGGGAGACATAAAGAAAACCTTGTTCCCCCAACCAGTCAATTGGTGCTGGAACTGGCACAAGAAGAGTTGCGGATTAAAGGGTTCATAAGCGAAACATCCAAATAAACTATGGTTAAGATTTGCAAGATCCGCAAGATGTTTAAGATCAAGATTGATCCGGTTCTTCAAGTCATCCGAATAAGGCAAACCGGAATGACTTAGGTTGAGCATTTATTGCAACTTGACATTAGGGTTTGTGGAGCAATATAAGGGTTTTCTCATTAAGCATTTGTTCATTTTGCATTCAAGAAGAAATGAAAAGAGAAGCTCTGCAACAAAATTCCTCAAGCTCATCAAAGATCATTTGCAGAAGTCAATTCATGAAATCGATCCGGCTAATTCCATGAAACCGAAAGGCACAAAAGGTATTCTCCATTATCAAATATCTCTCTGCAAATCTTTGAAAGATGACTACTCCAAATCTAGTGAAGATTTCTGATAGGCCACGACCTAAATTTAAGAAGCATCCATATAAATCCCTAGATGTTGATCCCCTCGGCACTTTTTCAAGCATTTTGCATGGGGTTCTGCATGTAGAAGATGTTAGGGCATATATTCATGTGAATATTGAAGAATTTGGGGAATCTAAGCTAGCTGATATCTATCATAATCAGTTAATAGATGATTCTTTTAAGCTCGAACCTCAGTTCAAGGCCATCTGGGATAAGCATTTTGCACAGTGCATTCATTTCCCCTATTTTGAAGAAGATGAATGGGTCCAGTATGTGTTGAGCAGAGTACATGATAACTTCCTATGGTTGAATAGACCATTTAAGATCACCAAAGATGCAATTAGGGCAGTAACTAGTTTGCATTCATCCGGTGGGATACCTATTCTCAAATTTGTCAAGAATCAGACAATGAGTGATGCAACTGGATCAAAATTTGACAAGAGAGCTATGACAATTGAAGATATCACTGATCCAGATATCAAATTTGCATCCATGATAATTGGTTACAAAATTTATCAATCCAATAGGGAAAATTCAGTACGAGGAACTACAGTTTATATAGCTTATCAGATGCTAAAAGAAAATGCTGACTATGATCTGTGTGAACTTCTTCTAAACCAACTATTGGAGAATCTACAGAAGATCAAGAAGGATAAGAAAAATTCCTTCAAGTATGGTGGGCTGATATTGTGTCTATTTTTCTACTTCATAAGTGAGCTACCCGGATCAAGTGGTTGGGTTTGGCAGAATGACATACTTGTTGCAATCCAAATCAGAGACTATTTGCATGGGCTTGGAGATGCCAAAACAAGAAATACAGCTCTGTGGGGTTATTTCAAGAACTTCCAAAATTTGATGCAAGCAAGAGAGAGAATTCCCAAATCTCTAGTTGAAAAGTATAAGGATACAGTTTGTTTTATGGTTGAAACTGATCAGTGCCAAATGGAAGCTATGGAACCAAGGACAGTCTGGATCATGCTGATGGGGTATGAGGTGGATGAGAAACTTGTGGAGCTGCATGTCCAACACATGCTTAGTCAACCCAAGGATCCCAAAGCAGAAAGATTTGGAACCTTTGAAGAATTGAGTATAAAAATTCATGTGGAACTTAGACAACCAGAGGTAAAGAGAAAAGTGAGAAAAGAAGTAGAGAATATTGCCAAAAGATATGGCATATCAAAAGAAGCTCTTGATGCCAACAGAGAAAAGGTGGAAAGGGTAGAGAAAGAGAAGAAAGAGGCAGAAAAGGGAAGTAAGGAAAGTGCTCCGGTAGAATCTTCCACCCAGACAAGATCATTAAAGAGAGCTGTACCTGCCACTGCTAAAAGCTCAAGGACATCAAAACTGGAAGCAAAATCATCTGGCAAAGGAGCAAAGAGAACAAAGAAAAAGGCAACAAGATCCTATGTTAGCCTGAAGGATGATGAAGGAACTAAATTAGACGAGGAGGTGAAGAAAATAAGGAAAAAGAAGAAGATATCCAGTGATACCAAGGAGGCAGAAGCATAAGAGTTTGTTGAAAGAGCCACCCTGTACTTAGATGATATAGTTAAGGCAATCACTGTGGATGGAAATCTGAAGCCATTAACAAAATTTTATGATAAATACAGTGAAGCTGATAAGAAGAGTCTGCATGATGCCACAGTTAAGTATCTGAACATTTACAACAAGGCTTTCATTGAGATTGTATCTTTAATTCCTAAAAGCCTTGAGAAGGAACTTGAATTGAGGAAGAATAATGCCAAAGAGAAGGATATGGAGATCTGAGAGCAGATAGCTATTCAGCTATATCCTTCAATCACCCCAAAGCAGACTAGTATGATCTTCAAAGATTGTAAGGATGAATTCCAGAGCAAAGCCAGAATGAATCAGCTCATGCTTGGTGAGACTGACAAGGTAGCCAAGGAAACAGAAGAGATCCTCTAGAATGTCTTTAAAAGATTCAATCTTCCTGTCATAGAGGACTTGGGTGCTGATCCCTCGGCCACAAGTGTTGGAGAGGAATCTACTGAGGTAATGACAGAAGAAGTAATGGACTCCGGTGAAGGTAAAGACAAGGGCTTAGAATCCTCTACTCCGGAAGAGGTGGCTCATGAACAAACAAATATCTCTCCTCCAGTTTCCCCTATAGTCTCCGGATCTAAAGGAGAAGAAAGAATAGAGGAGAAAGAAGAAGAAGCGAAAGGAAGAGAAGAAAGTCAAGCTGAGAAGAACATACGTGACAGTGCAGAAGAGAAGAAATCTCTATCTCCGGCAAGAGACACTGCAGAAACTGTCAAGGACTTTTTGACAAAAGAAATGTTGGAGATTGATGAACCGGAGTTACTTCAAGGTCCATTTAACTTTAACTCTCTCTCCCTGGTTCAAACAATGAAGATAGCTTCATTTTCCAATGCAAAGGCAAAAGAAAAACTCTTGAAGTCTCACATGGAAGACTGTGAGCTAATAGAAACTACATCTGGCGTTTTAGAAAAGATCATGCCATCTTTTCAGAAGGATCCCTCAGCCTCCTCATCCGGTAATCTCAAATCTCTGATTAATAGTATTAGTACACATTTCAATTCTCTAGAGAAATCAGCTAAGGAGAAGGTCAGGAAAGAGTTTTTGGATAAGAAATTCTTTGAGTTACAAGGGCTAATAGCAAATGATAGGAGAGTAATGGGTATTGGGATAAAGAGCTTGGAAAATGCTCTCAAGGATGGAGGAGATGTATACAAATTTTGCATATCCTGGTCTAAAGCAACAGTGGAGATTGAGAAGAAAGTGAAAGAACAAGAGAACAAACTAACAAAACTTTCTCAAAATTTTGATCCACTTACCACATCCATAATAAATCAAGAATGTCAGATGATTGCAGCTTTGAATGAAATTAAAAAGCTTGAAGAAGAGAAGAAAAATAGAATCAGCAGGTTGATAGAGGAATAATTATCCCTAAGTTGGAGGCCATGCATGAGGCCTTAAGTGATGCTCAAACTACAGCCAAAACAAATAATCTGACAGATCTGAAAAAGGCAGAAGCTTATGCATTCCTGTTGAGTGGTCACATCACAATTCTGGATAGAATGAAGCAGAGTTGGGCAACAGAATTTGTCCAGTTGAAGACATCTTTTGTAGATATCCTTCAGTTTATGTAAAGTATAGCATGTATAAATACTTATGCGGCTAAGTATAGAAGTGTTTTTGAGAATTTTTTTTTGTGTGCGGACCCCACCCTTTGCCATTGATGTCAAAGGGGGAGTGATGAACAGTGAAAAATGTTGTAGCTAGCTAAGGGGGAGCTCCAGAAAATGTACATAGAGACAGAGCATCAGCTAAGGGGGAGTATAGTATAACACTTAGTCATTTTTCATTAAGTGTTGCCATCAATGCCAAAGGGGGAGATTGTTGGCAAGAGACACATTGGAGCTTCATTATTGTTGTCATTGATGGCAACAAAGGTTAACCCACACATCTGTAGGACATGATGAGTCTCTACCGGAAGGCAGATTACAGAGTATTGTGATCTGATAAGCAAGAACAGAGCATGTGGTGAGGTCTGACAGTCAGCTCTGGATCTCTTAGAGGAAGTATCTTGGTGAAGTACAGATTTGTGGAAGTCAAGAGGACTACCTTGACTGATAGATTCCAAGGATTTAGCCTCCGGTGATAGATGAAGAAAAAGATATGAATACTTGAGTGTTGGGTTCCTGATTGGCAGTGTGGACAGAGGAAGAACTGACTGGCAGAACATCAGACATTATTCCGGATGCATTACTGATGATGGTAAAGATTCTTAAGGCATAAGTTATGACTGGCCGACATGATTGATGACTTCTATAAGTATATCCTTGATTCGCTTCACTTGGAAGCAAGGAATTAGCTGACAGACTAAAGTTTGAGATAATATTGACTATTCCGGATGTTGACTAGAAAAGTATTGAAATGACTTGTGTGGATATATATACAAGACGGATTTAGATGTGAATGTGTGTGTCGTGTATGAATTAAAGTGCAAAAAAAAGTAGAATAGAACAAAAGGTAGAAAAGCAGATTCAGAATGTAAAAGGACAGCAGCACTTAAGGAGAGTAAGAATGAAGTGTAGCAGATTAGTCTATTGAGCTTAACCAGAACTAAACTTTAGCATGTGTGGATGCTTCTCATCGGTTCAAGTTTTCTTTGTCTATACAGTAAGTCTTTTTGTAGGCAGTGAGCCTCTTGTGAGCAGTGTGTTTGGGCAGTGAGCCCTAATTGGCAAGTGCCATTTTGTAATTCTATTCTTCTAACAGAGAATACAATCTTGGGTTAATCACCCTGTGGTTTTCTCCCTTAACAGGGTTTCCATGTCAAAAATATTGTGTCATGTGTATTTCCATTTCATGGTTATGTTTGCTTGTTTGAATTGATGCTGCACTAATTAATAAGAAAGTTCAAAAAGCTGAAATAATTGAGATAACTGATTCACCCCCCCTCTCAGTTATCAACAGAGCTCTATAGTGTATCCAATCTTGTGATCTCCAAGTGGTATTCCCAATCTTAATCCCAAGAATTCAGCGATAACTTCATCGTGTTGGAAGACATCTAGAATAGGAGGCCCTTTTTGGTCCCAATCAATGAGTTTAGGGTAAATGAGTTGAATATTGTGGGATGATGGTGGAAATGACATTGTAAGGATAAATATGGATGAATCATATAGGTTGGCGATACACTCGAGGGAGTCATCAAAGGTTTCCTCATTAGTACTCTCAACCATGGGAAATGCTTTTGCTACCTCATCTAAGATAAATTCAAGATTGGATGATGTTGTCTCTTGTGTTCTGAACCCTAGTCCCAAGTGCTTAGGTTTATGAGTAGCTGTAATGGGTTCAATAGTTCCTTGTTTGTGCAAGCCAAGACCACTTTTTCCATGATAACCCATATTTTGTGCCATGTGAAAACCTTTAGGATATTTTTCAAGAGGGAGATTATCTTGTTCATCCTTTTCCTTATAAAGCCATTTTGAAATATCTGCATCAATGATTTCTCTATCCATTACACCCCATCTAGAAAAATGAGTTGGCTTATAGTTGATTGTAATAGTTGAAATAGGTCTCTTAGGACGAGGTCACCTAAAGCTCTTAGGAGAAAGTGGGAGTTGTCCCACACAAAAGGCTTCTTGTAGAGTATATTCTCCTAATCCTTTGTTAATAATCTTATCCTTGATCTCAGGACAGGTAGTGAATGAAGAGGCAAGTGTGAATGGGTCAATATATGATGAAGATGGTTTAGTAATATCATTGCTTGGGCAATAATTGGATTTACAGTATTGGCCTTCCAATAAATGACAATACTCAAAGGGATGTGGGTTAGCATATATGGTAACCTCTTGATTATTGTAGGGAAATTTGATGCATTGGTGGTACGTGTAAGGAATGACCTTCATGTCATGAATCCATGGGCATCCTAAGAGAATGTTATATGGGAGATCAAGGGCTAGGAATTGACAAGTAATTTCCATGAGTGCAAGACCTAGTTGAAAAGGTAGCTTAACTGTCCCTTCTAATTTTCTCTCAGCTTCATCATAGGCCTTAATCAATGATAGAATGATTTTGATCAATAAATACGGTGGAGTATCCCAATTGTCTTATTAAACTTAAGGTACATAGGTTTAACGTTGATCCACCATCTACTAGGACCCTTTAGTCTTTGTGTTTGTGGATGATTACTTTGAGGAGAAGGGGTTCATTATGGAATGAATCAATGGTAGGCATGTCTTTTTCAGTGAAAACTAAGCGATGAGTGGATGTGAGGTGTCCTACCATGGGTTGAAATTGTTTCATGCATTAATATCATTAGGGACACGAGACTCTATTAAGGATTTGTATAATATATGTCTGTGTATAGGGGATGTATGAAGAAGCTCAATGATGCAGGAGCATCTTGGGTGAACGGGCAATCCTGCATCGCCCAAAAAGATTTCATTCATTTATTTTAGTTTTGGTTTGCGGAAAGTTTCTCTTCTAAGCATAAAGAGTATTCAAATAGTATATTGGTTGACATTATTTGCATGTGGAAATTGTACAGTGTAGGCAATTTCCTTAATTGAGGTAGAAGGCATACTTATCCATTCACTGGTTGATGAAAGTGAATAAGGGAAATGAAACACTACCATGAAGATAGCGGATTGGCATACAAGTCCCACGCAGTTATGATGTAGTGCCTCTCCATTCTCACCATGGATGTGCAAGTAGTTGGCTTTGGAACTTGGGGATGAAGGTAAAATCATAGGGATATTTAAAGGTATGTGCTAATGTTGTTAAGCAGTTGATGTTGTATATTATGAATTTATGGACTATGTGTGAAGGCTAGGATAGGACTTATTATATATGTTTAAGGATAGGTTTATCATGATGTGTGTATCTATTTGTATGTATATATGTAGGCACGACCGTTTTGTGGGCTGCAGGTTGCATGCACTAGGCATTGACTCCACCTGAATTGGTAGGTCTAAGCGTGCCTTGAACCCAATGGATCAATTGATCAGAGATAAAACTTGGTCACCTACACTAGTCATCATCCTCGAAGAGGATGAGTATCCGGTTTGATACCTTGTCAGTACTGTTAGTGGTCAGTTAGTGTTGCTTGAAGTTTTTCTTTTGACCCTGGATAGTGGTCAGGTAATTGTTTTTGCACTTGTTTTAATTTGTCTAATAATATGCCTTTGGTTATTTTATGTATTAAAATAATTTGGGGTATACTTTGATAAAGAAATATACAAATATATATATATAAAATTAAATAATCGTAGAACTAGTAATAAAATAAATTTATAGTAAGATGCTATAATTAATAAATAATAAAAATAAATTGATAAACGAACAAAATATAATAAGGTTAGAGTTGTATAATTATTTTTATGTATGCGTAAATGTGCGTAAATGGCTTTACCCATTTGTGTGAATTTGGGCATCCATCATTTTTACCCAAACTATAATTTTTAAATAAAATGCTTCTAATCAATTTAAATTAACTATTGTTGTCGGGAAGGTTAACTTAATAAATCAAAAAAGTTAATTATAATTTGTTTTATAGTTGGTTGGCTTTCCGTTGAACGAACAACCTTCTTCCTCCTGTAAATATTTTTCTTTTGGGGAAAATCTCGGGGGCGGCGAATAGAAAAGGGGAAGGCTGACATTCTTCCATCCACTTCAGGTCTGTATACTTTAATCATCATCCTTTTTTGACATTGTTGTCTATCTTTCATTTATTCTTTGTATAATTGGTAACCCATAGATGGATTTTATTGGGGTTTTTGGTTTCTTGTTTAAGCTTGTCAAGATTTCAGAAACCTTGAATCGTTAATAGAGATGTGTCCTTTTTGCGTAATTATCTTGCATTGCCCATATTGCCTTTGCGATAAATGTTTTCAATAACTTAATAGGGATACTGACTTTACTCAGCTGTGCTCCTTTTAGTTTGTTGTGCACTTCCATACTTATAAAATCCAGTTTATGCATATCATGTAATCTTCGCAATTCTGCAAAACATTTCATTTAAACGTTTTGCCAAAAGGTTCAAGAGCCTTGTCCAAGCATCCACAAATTACATATGTGTCTTCCAGACAATTTCCAACCACAATATCTAACAATAATCCTCCTTGCAATATGCATTTACTTGAAAGTATTTGTGATATTCTCAACAAAAAGATTTTTGTGCATAGGCTGAAGTCATTGCATTCCATTTTAACACATTTCTTAGAGGCAATTGCTAAACAATGCATTGGGTATGCTTCCACATTTTGTATTACTGTCTATCAAAGCATTTTGAACTATAAGATCTGACAATGATCCCCATTCCGTTGTGTTTTGACAGATGTCTATACCATTTTCCAAAGCTCCTCTATTGGCATGAGCCGGATGCTGGTAAAGGTTATAGATTCTACCTTTACGTCTGCCAATTGCATTTGCTTGAAAGTTTCTAAAGACTTTTCAACAAGTCTAGTTTGTGCATATCTGACAATCATTGCATTCCATGAGATGACCTCTCTTTAAGGCATTCTGTCAAGAGTTTGTGTGCCTCCTCATTGCAGCACCATCGCTATCTTTGCAGCATGCTTCCGTGTTATTAATAATATGATATATATATATCTATATGTGTGTGTCTATATATTGTATTATATCCTGGTTAATATTAAAAGAACGTTTTAGATGAAATAAAAGCATTATTTAATAAAAGAATAAAGGAATGATTTCTTGCATATACGATAAATGAGGTACTGAAAATTACATAATAAAAGATTTTGATTTGGGTAGTTATTATTAAAACAAGTAATGAATTTTCTATAGATAAATGGATTGGGTAAGTTAATTAATAAAATTCATTTATTTTAATAAATAGATGATTGAGAGTTAAAGGGAATGTAATATTACGTGGGGGGTAAAATACTAGGAAAAAGTTAATTAATTTAAATGTTTATGATTAAATGGTAAATGATCTAGATTATTCTCTATTGGTTAATTAGTAAATAAGTGTTACTTATCTTTATGTCAATTTAATAGTTGATAGAATTGCCAGGTGAATCAGTTAATTAGAATCTTGTTATTTTAATATTAATTAAAGTTGCAATTTAATATTAGGGTTTTAGGGTCTAGTGAGAGACTACCAGGACAACCCATGCTAGGACCATGCAATGGCATTCCTCCCTATTGCAGTCTAGCACTCCCTAGTTGCATTTCCTCTTGATGTATGAGTGCCTTTGAAAGTGAAGAGAGTGTGGTATATGTTGTTGGTGTTGTTAGAATTATTGTGTTGGAGTCATGTATAACCCGTAAGTATGTCAGCCTGTTGTTTCCTGACTGTCTATTGGATGTGGGACCTTGTGTTATCTCCTAGCACGGGGGGTGGACCTCTGGGTTCCACATGGTCGGGAGGTTGGTGCTTTTCTCCATTGGGTATTCTTGTTGCATGTTCATGTGCATGGAGATTGCTCATTGCACTGAGGACTCCAGTTCTTGTTCTAGTTGTGAAGCCATCCTTTCATGTATTTGTATATTGGATTGTATCTCACTTTGTATCTCTTGATGTAATCTAATGTGATATTCCCACACATACTAAGGGAAGCATCATTGTAAGTATTGTAAGATGTAACAATTATTGATGATCTCTTCTTGTAAAGAGTACTGTAAAGTAATGCATCATTGATATGTTAGTTAGCTAGAAATGATTTTTAATGTTTGTTTATCAGGTGACATGTTATGGAAACAAGTAATATAGGATCATTTAATTGGTGCCTTAAAGTGAACCTTGAATGTTAGATCGATTATGTAACCTTTGTTTCTTGTAATCTTGATTTGTGAGTAGCACAGTCGAGGAACCTTAGAGGACCTAGGTTTAGATTATTATGTTATGTTATGCATTCTATTGTTATTTGCTTTTTAAAAAAAAATTGTTTAATTAATTTAACCTAGTTTAGTGTTGTCCTCTGGGGTTCCTTGGCGGGGGCATTACACCTGCTATCAAAGCAATGATTGCAACACTGGGATCTCTGGTTAACATTGTCACCCATGTCTAGTTATAGTAACTTTCCCTATGCATGTGTTCTCAGATGTCTGATGTGTGGCTAGAAGGTCATAGGGACCCTTGTGTTTGATACTATGTTTTAATCTAAATACCTAGTTGAGATGTTAGATAGAGGATTAGATGCTTTGTGTATTCTCTTGTTGGGTGGGATTCCTTGGATGTTTGTGATTGTTGATTTCCCTTATGTGACCTTGTTTCATTTCCATGACTTCCAGTTCTTTAAAAGTACAAATTTAGTCTTGGAATGCATGTGCAGGTTCAGACTATTTAGCTGACAAGTTGGCATGTGGATTTCTTTTGTTTGACTAAATGTGCATTAGGATAAGATGTTGTTTTGCATAGCTAGGTTACTTATGTGGTTCTATGTAAGTGGAAAAGTATGTTATGTGGCTTAAAAGGGAAGTCTTGGCCTGCGTATTGTTGGCAAGAGACACTATGTGGCTTCATAAGTATTGTCATTGATGGCAACAAAGCCTATCCCACACATCTACAGTACATAGTATGCCTATACCGGAAGTCAGATTGAAGATTATTTTGGTCCAGTGAACAAGAACAGAGTATGTAACAAGGTCTGACAATCAGGTCTAGATCTCTCAGATGGTGTAACTCAGTAAGTTGTGGACTTGGACAAGTCAAGAGGGGTATCATGACTACTGTATTGGAAAGATTTAGCCTCCGGTGATAAAGCAAGAAAAAGATATGAGCATCTAAGTGTTGGGTTCCAGTCAGGTAGAGCAGACAGAGGAAGAACTAACCGACAGAGTATCAAACTTCAATCTGGATAAGTAAAAGGTGTTGATCAAGCAATTTCTGGGATTATACATTGTTGTCCGACATGATTAATGACTTCTATGCTTAAGCTTTTGACACACATCACAAATCAAGCATGGATTCAGTTGACAGATCAATCACTTCCAAATATCATGAGTGTTCCTGTTACCGAGTAGAAAGTTGATGGAAATCCTTGATGCGGATATATATACCAGATGGATTCCAGCATGTAAGTGTGTGTTGAAGATGTAAAGTAATAAGGTGCAAAGAAAAGGAGGGATAAGTGTGATAACATCAATTCAAGCCCGGTATGTGACTGAATAACAACATAGAATAGAGAAAGGATGAAGTGCGTCAGATCAGTATATTGTGCCTAACCAGAACTGAACTCTTGTATTTGTAGATGCTTCTCATCAGTTCAAACACTTGATTATCTTCTATAATTTCTTGTAGGTAGTGTGCCTCTTGTGAGCAGTGTGCTTGGGCAGTGAACCCTAATTGGCAAGTGCCATTTTGTACTCCTTCATTCTTTTAATAGAGAATACAATCTTGGGTTAGTCACCCCGTGGTTTTTCCCATAACAGGGTTTCCACGTAAAAATCCTTGTGTTATGTGTGTTGATTTTATTTATGTTCTTATGATTACATATGCTTTCAAGTTTTGATATAACACTGAATATTGAGATAACAAATTTAAGGAAATTTTGAGATAATTGATTCATCCCCCCTCTCAATTATCTGCCTTGCTTTCAACAATTGGTATCAGAGCTAAGGTCACAGATTCAAACCCTATGCTTGTGCTAGGGGGGATTGTTGCAAGGTGTGGCCCTTGGTCTCCTTGTTCAGTGCTGCGCTACAGTGGTTTGCAACAAGGGCTTAACTGCCTCTCATGCTTGTTAAGTCAAGTGGTTGTATCAGGCATTAATAGGTCGATCTTTTGGTGCAATGACAGCTAACAAGTATGTCATCTCTTCATTTTTTTTTGTGGTTTGCAGAAGTGTCTACACCCATATATTGTTCAGTTTATTTCTATACTGCATGTAAAAGGGTTGTTAGAATAGACTAAGGAAAGTATGTAGGTAGTTTATAAATGAATTATTGTCTATCATTTGTGATTTCTCTAATGCATGCAGAGTGATGTAATGGAATCCTGATCTTGTGTTTAGAAATGGAAAATCTATCTGTGGGTGGTAGTTAAGATTTGGGTAGAAAGTGTGACTTAATTTTCCTTTTATATAGATGCTTTGTTTGGAAAGGTTGTGTTCGCAAGTTGCTTACATCAAATTAAATTATCTTGTTTCCTCTTTCTCTTAACCCACATATAGTCAATAAAGAGAATTAGCCTTAAACCACATTATAATAAGAAATCATTTAGGCCTTAAAATTTTATGCTTAAATCTTGACTGCAGGTCAAAGAAATTATGTCTAAAATTACTTGAGTGACGGCTCTTATGTTCTCCTGACACTACACTTCTTAATTTTGGTTTATGCATAAAAGATAGGTTATGAATGAGATTGAATGTAGTTGCTAGGTATTTAATCTATGCATTTGGAAGTAAATTTATGTGATTAAGTTTTACATTACATGATGTGATATGTTTTTATTAGAAAGGGCTACTTTTGTGGAATAAATGAGATGTTAGTGCGAACTAGGTTTCTATTTTGAGAAATTATGATGATTGTATTGTTATTTGAACATCCTGGTTGCTATGTGTAGTTGAAACCTATGATGTAATGTCTTTCTCTTTTCTTACTATTGTATAAATAGTAAGGATTTATGCATTGGATGTCTTGCATGTTGAATTTTTATGAGGGGGTAACATGTGAAGTAATTAAGCCTAGGTATGGAATAGGGATGTTTGAGTAGGCATAATCATTGTGTAAAGATTTAGTGTTTCTTGTATTGGCTTGGGATAAAGTTTGAGAGAATGTGGGATTGTGTTTTGGGAACAAATATGTGAATCCTTTTGTTCTGTGAAAATTTGAATAACTTGTGATAAAGTAAGAGTTGTTTGTGTTTAGGAAAGACCTACATGAAGAAGTAAGAATTAAGTAGAGGATCATCATTGTTTTTTTTGTGAATATGGAACTTGTGTATAATTTGTTGAACTCTGGATGCATTAATGATTCTTGGATGCATTTAGGAATTCATGGTGCTTATGTAAAATTTTTATTGTGTGGAAGAAAAGTTAGTTTGCATATGCATATGTTATGAGGATAGAATGTTATACCATAAAGGGATTATGGATAATAGGTATTGATATGATTTTGGAAATGGAATCATATTGGTTATGGAAATAAATGTACTTATGGTATGTGATATTTTGAAAAGTAATGGAATTAAGTATGTAAATGTAACCCCCCTGTAAATGTAAGAAACCAATAACGGTGCATTGGTTGAGTGTTGTGAATACCCCATACTTTCTTTGTGTGCCCATGGGATGGTGATAATAGGTACCCATCCCTGGGGAATATGTTGTATTTTAGGTGTGGGATTAACCAGACCATTATGTGTGCTTGTATGTTTGTTATCTGATTGAGGGCCAACCCACGTGTGGTTGAAATTTATATATATAAGAGTAGCCAATAGTTAGTTTTGTAGATTCTCTTCTTTTGGTTCTCTAGTCCCTTAGTCCGTGAAGGGGTAGTAGCAGCCACAAAGTTCCTTGGGCGGGGTGTGCAGTGTACACATATTACGGCGTAGAGCGGTCTTAGCTCAACTGATCCCAAGGAAAGTACTCACTACTTCCCCTTATGATGGATCAAGGTACTTGATCCATATGTTCTAGCCTAAACCCCATGGTTTTGAGTATAGAAAGATTGGTTTGTTAGTCTATGCTCGGTCGTCCATAGGGACATTGAGCTGGCATTGCCTGGCCACCTATAGGGGCGTTGAGATGGCATTAACGAGTCAACTCGTCCGTACGAGAGGTGAAGCTTGAGTAGCCCCATATTGATATACTCATATATGCATTATATATATACGATACCACACCCTACTAATGTTCTAACATAGTGCTGGTGATGATGTCATGTTACTTCAAAGGTAGCAAGCTGGGATCGAGGACATGATGCCACATGCATAGACACGTGAAGGTGCACTATGAGATTGTGTTATGATAGCCTACTTGTTTGATGAGCGTAATGGGGCCTCGTACACTTGTAGAGGGATACTCGTGTTTTCTTTCGATAGTGTTTGGGTCTGTTAGCATATGGATATGTCCTAGCCATGTATACCTCTGGCTATGACAAGTACCTGCATGTGCCTTCTCCATGAGGTATCACTATGTGGGGTGTGTTCTGCGCATGCCTAATTCTGCAGAGCCACAGACACACTGCCATGCGGCATATGACCAGTACGTGCCTTCTTTGGTTGGCATATGACCATGCCATGCCAAGACGCGATGCAGGATGTGGCTGAGGTACACATCCCATGCGGGCAGCCAAGGAGTGTGTGGGCCACTTGGCTAGTCCATGCTGCGTGATGACGCGATGCAGGGTGTAGCTGAGGAGTACACTCTAATCCACGTGGATGGCATGCTCACTTCGCACCACATGAGGGCTACTGCCATAGCTTGATGTTGTTCCCTCCTTCCTCATTTTGTGTCTAGTATCTAGTCACATAGTGTTATACAGTGTAATTTCAAAGATTGTGTATTTTCTTTATGGTATTGATGATTTTCTATTGACTGTGAAGGCTGACATTTTGTTTATGTTTGATTACGATGGTTTAGCCACACCTTGTGATTTTATTTGCACCTAGCCCTCATGGTTATATTTGATTTAGTATTGAATTGCACACATCTCTTGCTTTATTTCTGAAATTGAATCTTTATTTGATATTTATTTATGATTTTGGTGGCTAAACTAGTTTATCCTTATTGTTTTTGATGTTGGCCATGTGTTGTATTGTGATTCCTCTCTAAGGACACATGAGTCAAACTTGATGAGTGTATACGAGGGAGCAGACACAGGGAACCTTGAGGATGGGGCTATGTGAGGCTGTTACACAGCTAGGACCCACTACCGACCTATTTGTGATGACTATCTCTTGGAGGTTAACCACCTTATACAACAAGAGATAGGTCATTGCGGTCTTGTTTGGATGGTCCCACCATGTGTGTGTGGCCTAACACTATCAAACCATTGAGTGTGAGGTATGGATTATATGAGATGGATATTGCCTCTGGCTCATGGATTATGTATCACAGTTTAGTATACTACTTCTCGGTGTCCATATGGACCCTTGTGTAGCCTTATGATATGATTTCCAGTGATGTGCATTCATGTGTATGTGAAGAATGTATGTTAAATCATGAATATAGTACTTATGAAATGATAAATTGTGTTCCCATGCTTCTAAAAAGGTGTAAAATCATGATCTTTGTTGAATATGTTATGAGATTTAGTGTTGTAAAATGAATAAAGTGGTATGTCTTGATGGATATTTAATGAAAAATGTGCGCTTGGTGTGTATAATTATGTTGTGTTTTATGGAAGTGTAGCATTCTGATGTATTGATTGCTTAACAATGTATTGGAAGAGGAATTGTAATTTAAGGGTAAAGAAAATGAAATGGTAATGCATTTGAAATTGAATACTTTTAGATGTTTATGTTACAAGAAATTCTACTAGTTAGGACTAAAAGGGTGCAATGTTTTCTTGTTCAGAAAGAAACTGATGGGTGATAATGCTAATATGTAAGGATTTTGAGTGGATTATGTACTATAGAATCATTTTTGAATTGCAAGTCTTGATTGTGTTATTATTGTGATATTGAAAACTAAAAGGACAGGTCATGTTGAAATGGACTATATAAGTATATATTCTTGTGAGATGAATTATTTTCATAGGCAAAACTAGTGTATATTATTTTGATGTAATGAATCCACTTTGATGTTGGTAATAGAAATTTGTAGTACTAATGTGATATGTTTCCACCCTAGTTGTGACTTCCAGGAGTAAGTTAAGTTTTAGGGGGGGAGGATGTAGTGCCCCGCCATTCTCACCATGGATGTGCAGGTAGCTGGCTTTGGAACTTGGGGATGAAGGTAAAATTATAGGGATATTTAAAGGAATGTGCTAATGTTGTTAAGCAGTTGATGTTGTCTATTATGAATTTATGGACTATGTGTGAAGGCTAGGATAAGACTTATTATATATGTTTAAGGATAGGTTTATCATGATGTGTGTGTCTGTTTGTATGTATATATGTAGGCACGACCGTTTTGTGGGCTGCAGGTTGCAGGCACTAGGCATCGACTCCACCTGAATTGGCAGGTCTGAGCGTACCTTGAACCCAATGGATCCGTTGATCGGAGATAACACTTAGTCCCCTACCCTAGTTATCATCCTCGAAGAGGATGAGTATTTGGTTTGATACCTTGTCGGTACTGTTAGTGGTCAGTCAGTGTTGCTTGAAGTTTTGCTTTTGACCCTGGATAGTGGTTAGGTAATTGTTTTGGCACTTGGTTTAATTTGTCTGATAATATGCCTTTGGTTATTTTATGTATTAAAATGATTTGGGGTATACTTTGATAAAGAAATATACAAATATATATATTTAAATAATCATAGTTAGTAATAAAATAAATTTATAGTAAGATGCTATAATTAATAAATAATAAAAATAAATCAGTGAATGAACAAAATATAATAAGGTTGGAGTTTTATACTTAATTTTTATGTATGCGTAAATATGGGTAAATGGCTTTACTCATTTGTGTGAATTTGGGCATCCATCATTTTTACCCAAACTATAATTTTTAATTAAAATGCTTCTAATCAATTTAAATTAACTATTGTTGTCGGGAAGGTTAACTTAATAAATCAAAAAAGTTAATTATAATTTGTTTGCTAGTTGGTCTTTCCGTTCAACGAACAAGCTTCTTCCTCCTGTAAATATTTTTATTTTGGGGAAAATCTAGGGGGCGACGAAGAGAAAAGTGGGAGGCTGATATTCTTCCATCCACTTCAGGTCTGTATACTTTAATCATCATCCTTTTTTGACATTGTTGTCTGTCTTTCATTTATTCTTTGTATAACTGGTTTCTTGTTTAAGCTTGTCAAGATTTCAGAAACCTTGATTCATTAATAGAGATGCACCCTTTTTGCGTAATTATCTTACATTGCCTAGATTGCCTTTGTGATAAATGTTTTCAACAACTTAATAGGGATACTGGCTTTACTCGGTTGTGCCCCTTTTGGTTTGTTGTGCACTTCCATACCTATAAAATCTAGTTTATGCATATCTCGTAATCTTCACAGTTCTGTAAAACATTTCATTTAGACGTTTTGCCAAAAAGTTCAAGAGCCTTGTCCAGGTATCCAGAAATTACATATGTGTCTTCCAGACAATTTCCAAGCACGATATCTGACAATAATCCTTGCTGCAATATGCATTTACTTGAAAGTAGTTGTGATATTCTCAACAAAACAATTTTTGTGCGTAGGCTGAAGTCGTTGCATTCCATTTTACCACATTTCTTAAAGGCAACTGCTAAACAATGCATTGGGTATGCTTCCACATTTTGTATTATTGTCTATCAAAGCATTTCAAACTATGAGATCTGACAACGATCCCCATTCCGTTGTGTTTTGATGGATGTATATACCATTTTCCAAAGCTCCTCTATTGGCATGGGTCGAATGCTGGTAAAGGTTATGGATTCTGGCTTTACGTTTGCCAATTGCATTTTCTTGAAAGTTTCTAAAGCCTTTTCAACAAGTCTAGTTCATCCATATCTAGAAATCATTGCATTCCATGAGATAACCTCTCTTTGAGGCATTCTGTCAAGAGTTTGTGTGCCTCCTCATTGCAGCACCATCGCTATCTTTATAGCATTCTTCTGTGTTATTAATAATATGATATATATATATATATATATATATATATATATATATATATATATATATATATATATATATATATATATATATATATATATATATATATCTGTGTGTGTATATATTGTATTATATTCTGGTTAATATTAAAAGAATGTTTTAGATGAAATAAAAGCATTATTTAATAAAGAATAAAAGAATGATTTCTTGCATATACAATAAATGAGGTACTGAAAATCACATAATAAAAGATTTTGATTTGGGTAGTTATTATTATACGGAGTAATGAATTTGCTATAGATAAATGGATTGGGTAATTTAATTAAGAAAATTGATTTATTTAGTAAATAGATGATTGAGAGTTAAAGGTAATGTAATATTACGTGGGGGATAAAATACTAGGAAAAAGTTGATTAATTTAAATGTTTTTGATTAAATGATAAATGATCTAGATTATTCTTTGTTGGTTAATTAGTAAATAAGTGTTACTTATCTTTATGTCAATTTAATAGTTGATAGATTTGCCCAGTGAATCAGTTAATTAGAATCTTGTTATTTTAATATTAATTAAAGTTGTAATTTAATATTAGGGTTTCATGGAATTTAGTTCAATAGAGATGATGGTTTTATTTATTCTTAAATATAATTACTTGTAGTGAATAATTCTTTATTAAAGGAATGTTTTCATGGTTATAATGTAATGATTAATTGTTGTATTAAACAATGTGTCTTGATTATTGGGTTAAGTGCCTATGTAATTGTTGAAAGTTGGGTGTCATCTGTGTAAAGTTTTTGTAAGGCTTTGTGCCTTTGGGAGATGTGTTTAGTATGTTGGTTCTGCGTGTGTCACTCTATGGGGCTAGGACCTAGTGAGAGGTTACTAGGACAACCATAGATGGGGACCGGGGTCTAGTGAGAGACTGTCAAGACAACCAATGCTAGGACCATGCAATGACACTCCTCCCTAGTTACATTTCCTCTTGATGTATGAGTGCCTCTGGAAGTGAAGAGAGTGTGGTATGTGTTGTTGGTGTTGTTAGAACTATTGTGTTGGATTCATGTATAACCCGTAAGTATGTCAACCTGTTATTTTCTTGACTGTCTATTGGATGACCTTGTGTTATCTCCTGGCATGGGGGGTGGACCTCTAGGTTCCACATGGTCAGGAGGTTGGTACTTTTCTCCATTGGATATTCTTTCTGCATGTTCGTGTGCATGGAGATTGTTCATTGCACTGAGGACTCTAGTTCCTGTTCTAGTTGTGAAGCCATCCTTTCATGTATTTGTATATTGGATTGTATCTCACTTTGTATCTCTTGATGTAATCTGATGTGATCTTCCCACACGTACTAAGGGAAGCATCGTTGTAAGTATTATAAGATGTAACAATTATTGATGTCTTCTTGTAAAGAGTATTGTAAAGTAATGGATCATTGATATGTTAGTTAGCTAGAAATGATCTTTAATGTTTTTTTATCAGTTGACATGTTATGGAAGTAAGTAATATAGGATCATTTAATTTGGTGCCTTAAAGTGAACCTTGAATGTTAGATTGATTATGTAACCTTTGTTTCTTGTAATCTTGATTTGTGAGTAGCACAGTCGAGGAACCTTAGAGGACCTAGGTTTAGATTATTATGTTATGTTATGCATTCTATTGTTATTTGCTTTAAAAAATTTGTTCCATTAATTTGACCTAGTTTAGTGTTGTCCTCTGGGGTTCCTTGGTGGGGGCGTTATATATGATAACACGTTCAAAATGGAATATTTGGTGATGGTTTGATGATTCCAACACATTACATCTAGAGGTATAAATATGATTGAAATAATGATCACAACTAAAAAAATCATGATTGGACAATACAATGTGGCGTATTTGATGTTCGAGGTTTATATCATATCTATGTGTGGTTTTTAATTGGTTGTGATTTAAACTTCATTGAGTTACCATGTGTTTTCCTCCCAAAGCGCCGATTCAGAAGATGTGGAATGACCTTTCAATGGATAAACTATTTGAATAGTATAAAAAAGAAACATAAAATGCATGAAGGGGATCAACTAAGTTGGGAAATGAATATAAAGTAAATTGAAAAGACAATAACAACAGATTGAAGTGAAAAAGAGGTTGACTTGGAGTTTTGGGGTAGCAAAAAGAGAGAGAAGGGAGGGAATCGATAAAACTTCCATTTCCAGTAACACAAAACATAACCAGAACAAGCATATAGTGACAGATTTGGTGAATAGCCAGACATAAGGAGGGAGCACGGTCTTGTTATGGAACACGTATTGTTGCCACATGAGAGTTACAGAAAGGAGAGTGAGATATTTGAAGGAAAAATAGTGACTATGTTGTTCTGGGAGGCCACAACTGAGAAAGGAAGTAGTGTCCTCTTGTAGAATTTTATACTTATTGCTCATGGTGTCACCATCTATAGTCCTAAATAGAAATCAAGTTTGTTGTAGTGTGTGTTGTGGGATGTGTAGCAGGGAGATGTACATTTGAGTGGTTGATAGAAGGTGCTGTGAGAAGGAGATGTTGGTGGCTAGGATGACAAGTTGGATATCAAAGAATGAATAAGCTAAAATATAAATTTTGTAATCTTTTACATTGAAGAATAAACAACATTGTTTTCTATTTATGTTATATGTGTTGAGATGATTATTATGCAAGAGCCTTTGCATTAATAGAATAGAGTTTTGTTTCATCATGTGGTATTAGATCAATTGTGTGGTTATGCGTTTTGTGTGAGGAATGAGTCTTATCTGCATCAAGTAGTATCAGAGCCAAAAATCTTGAGTGCATAGGTAGATTGCCAAATGTGAGGTAGCCTATGCTAGGATTTGTGGGTGAAGATTGAAGTGGTTGTGAAGAGCTCAAAAGATTGTTGTAGGTAGAGAGGAGTCCTGAGCAAGTGAAAGCTGAGAAACCATGAAGAATTGATTATGTTTTTTGTACAGGTTGCATATTGAGAGTGTGTGACAATTGTTTGACAAAATGTCTTGGAGGCAAGGAGAGTGTTTGATGATGAAGAAGGTATTTTTGAAGCCACAAAAGAGAAGCAAGAGCCCATCCAAAGGAGCAATCGAACTATTTACAAGTCAGGTGGAAAGTGTTGCAGAGTAGTTGTGGCTAGTAGTAGTATAGATAATATGGTGTCATTGGAAATGGTGGAAAGGTTGAAATTGAAGACAAAAAGTATCCTAGCCCATATTTTATTTCATGGATGTGAGGAGACCATCAGATTTAGGTAAGTGAGCAAAGTGTTGTCAATTTTCATATTGGTAGATATAAGGATGAAATTGTGTGTGATGTAGTACCCATGGATGTATGTCATGTCCTATTGGGTTTACCTTGGCTTTAGGATAGAAAAGCTATGCATGATGGTAGAAATAATACTTACAGTAAAATCAAGGATGAGGAAGAATTTGTTTTGGCTCCATTGCAAGATAGACATGAAAAAGTGGTAAAAGAAGTTGCAGTAGATAGGAAGGATGAAAAGGAAGAGATTGCAGCAGCATGCCATGAGGAAAACATGGTGAAAGAGAGTGAGGAATAAGAAAATAATATAGCAGTTGAAGAGGAAAATATGGGTATGAAGGAGTCCCATTATTTTTCTAATCAAAATGTGTTTGCTAGTGATGATGTGTATGCAGGTAAAGAGGAAAAAGTTGCAGCAGTATGCCCTCATGGAGGCATACAGAAAGAGGTTGAGGAAGAGGAAAAAGAAGAGATTAGAGCAGTGGCTGAGGATGAGATGAAGGATGTAGTTGTTGCAAATACTGAGGTTGTAGCAGTAGAGAATGAGAGTGAAGAAGATGTGACAATAGACAATGGCATGAAGAGATGCATAAATTAGCTTGCTAAAAGAGAGGAAGAAGAGAAGAAGAGATTTGCAAGTGTTCAAGGAAGCTAAGATATCTATAGGATGAAGATAAAATCAGATTTGAAAAGAAGAATGAAGACAAGAAAGTGGGAAGGCATGAGGGTTTGAAGATTTGAAGGCATGATGTACCTGAAAACCCTTGAAATTTCTGAATTTATTTTTCATTTAAATTTGGAAGGCATGTAATTGATTCCTGAAGGATTTGTTAATTGTAAATACATATGAGGGTTTTAAATTAGATGTGTTTTCAGATTTTCATTATCAAGAGTTTTATTGATTTGTGTGCAAAAGTGTGGGTTTTGATTCTTTGGGTGCAAGATAAAACCCCCTTATCTTGTCTGCATCACTCAAGGATTGAGATTTGTACAGGATTCTTCCCTAAATGATCAAGGATGTTGTACTTGGAATTAGATGTGGAGGATGACAGAATAGACGAGGATGGGGCTCCTTGGATAGTGAGATGAACACGACGGGTGGTAATGACACAATCAGGGTTATGAGATCTTATGGTAACAGTGGCTACTTGTGGAGAGCAAGCTTCAATACAAACCACAATGAAATCATATGAAGTAGAGGAATTGACTTTATTAGTATAGTTGTTGTTACCATGTTGTGGGAATGGATCAAGTGATATACTCTCAATTTCTCATTAGCCAATTTTAGAGTAGGTTTATCTATAGTGAGGTCTCCTCGATATATAAAATATTGGATGTAGTTCTTGAGTCTCATGCAATTATTTGTTTTATGTCCCTTGACTCAATGAAATCTGCAATACTCATTGTCATTGTACCAATGGGGTTTAACGACATTCTTGTCATAAGGTTTGATTTCAAAAAATTTAATAAGGCCATGGTTTGAGAGTTTTTGAAAGATGGATTCATGAGGTTCCCCTAAGTTTGAGAATTTTTATCTTGGTCTTAATCCTTGTATAGGGTTACTCTTGGGGAAAGTAACATTTGCATTTGATGATGAAGGTTGAATTACTATTATGAACAAGTTTAGAATCTATGACACCATCATTAAAACAATATTTTTGTTCTTAGTCCAAAATCGAGTTTTTTCATTTGTTTGGTTAACAAGACCTTTCACTATGAGGGCTCTTTCTATAGTTATAACTTTATCCATGATCTCTTCAAAAGTGTTGGTACATTGAATTTGTAAGTGAAATGTGAGTTCTTGGTTTAGGTTTTGGATGGAAAGATTGACAAGTTGTTTCTCAGGAATATTCCAAGGTACCATGCTAGTAAGATTTCTCCAAAGTTGTAGGAAGGCTATGAGTGTTTCCCCATATCTCTTTTTGGTATTACAAAGGTCGGTCATGGATATATCATGTTCAGTGTTGTATGAAAAATGGGCGAGGAAATTGTCAGCAAGCTCTTTGAAAGCTTTGATACCATGAGGGAGACGGGAGAACCATTCAATGGCTTGACCTCCAAGACTATGATGGAAAAGTCTCATCAAATAAGTATCATCATATTGTATGTCCATACATGCTATGGAGAATTCTCTTAGATGTTCTCTACGATCACCGTTTCCTTTATATTTATCAAATTTTGTAATTTCATAGTTTGGAGGAAAAGGGGTCATGACTAGAGATTTGTTGAACAGATATGGACAAATATCTTCAAAGGTATACTTCTTTTGATTTCCCTTTTGTATGTCAGAAAACATTTGTTTCATAAGTTTTTGCATGTCGGTTGTGTCATTAGGGGATGTGGTAGATGTATTGGATGAGGATTGTTGTTGTTGTTGTGGTACTTGGGTTTGGGATTGTTGGACATTTAGGATTTGTTGTAAATGGGCTTGTTGTTGTTGTTGGAGAAGGGTTTGTTGTTGGAATTATCATTGTATGTCTTGTTGAACTATTGGATAAGTTGTTGGAGATGTGAGATGGTGGGGTTTTGGACATGGGATGTGGAAGGTTGAGTTTGGAGTTGTGAGGTTTGAGGCATGGACACATTAGTTTGAGTATGAATGTTGAAAATGAAGGTAGAACTGCTACTATAAACTTTAAAATTTTGTGTATGCAAAGCTGAAATAAAGATTAATCTGTAACAATTAATGAACAATTGATTTGCACATTCAATCTAATGTAGAAGAGAAGAGAATAGAAGATAAGAAGCTTGCAAAGTATTTACGTGGAAAAACCCTTTCGGGAAAAAACTCCACACTCAAAGATGTTTCTTGCTTGTATTAAATCTCTTTGGAAAAGATTACATTCTATACTGAAATTCCTCTAAGTCCTTGATGCACTTCACAAAAAGCTTCTTGCTTTTTTCTCTAAGTATTTTACAAAAAACTTATTGCTTTTTTCTTCTAAGTCTTTTTTTCTCTTTCAACTCTTTGGAAAATGTATGGGGTTTACAATTAAAATCAAAAGCTTCTTTTAATTCAAGAGCTTCTTATTTTAAAAGATTGAAACTCAAATTACAATAAATTGTAGTTGATAACATAACTTCCAAAGCTCATGCAAAAACCAAGCACACTTAAATTGAGAAGACTGAACTCAAACAAAGTCTAAGCTTTGAGTTAACTGTCCCTTCATGATGTGAGCACCCAAGATGGCTAAATATAGTTGTGCCAACATCAAACTTATCACCAAATAAAAACAACAAAAACTCTTCCATTTGGGAGTCCATATTTGCCCAATGATTTTCTGTTGACTGAAGTGATCAATACACATCAATTTCATACAAACACCATGCAAGATTGATGCCCCCAAGGTTATTCTGAAATATCTTGTTTTGTACATGCAAGTGACATGCAAACACCGGATCCAACATGCAACTGATACCCATTACTTGAAACATTGAGATGTACCATCCTGCAACTTTCAGGAGTTGGAATGTCCTACAAGTAATATCTTAAAACTGACATGCAAGCATTTTCAACAACATGCAACTGATACCCATTTCCTAAATCACTGAGATGTACCATCCTGCAAGTTTCTAGAGTTGGAGTATTCTGCAAGTAAACTCACAAAACTGACATGCAACTACATACAAGGTCATATAACTGACATGCAATAACATGCAAGGTCATACAAGTCCATAGGAGTGACATGCAACAACATGCAAGCACATGCAAGTGACATGCAACAACATGCAAGGTCATACAAGTCCATATGAGTGACATGCAACAACATGCAAGGTCATACAAGTCCATAGGAGTGACATGAAACAACATGCAAGCACATACAAGTGACATGCAACAACATGTAAGTCCATATGAGCAACATGCAACAACATGCAAGTAACATGCAACAACATGCAAGTCCATGCAAGCTATTCTAACCACATGCAAGCAATATCCAATTCATGCATCTCTAACACTGTAGTTAACTCCAGCATTATATCCATGCAAGGTGTCTCAACATTATCCACTCATGTACATAAAAAAACACAACTCCAAGTCTAAATATAAGTCCCCGTGAAAATGGGATGCCCAAGTCTAACTCCCACTCACTAGGAGTTATCAAACTCAAAATTTAGACTTAGGAGAAGTCAACAAGGTTTTCATGGCTCCCATCTCAAAGTGGGCACCCAAGTTTGACATTATCCATTTAGAACTTAATTGCAAAAGTCAAAGTGATGTAATTAATAAATAATTAATCTGTCAAAGTCCTAATGTGTTGAGGAACACATTCCAAGAACTTTGGAGACACATGAATTGGTTAGGATTGCAAGTTAATGGCAACTTATCCCAACATTCTCCCACTTGACATTATGCATTGCAATAACTCCAAATGACATAATTCAAACTTTAAATCAAGTGCAATTATCAAGGCCAATAGCCTTCCTACACCAAGAGAACTTATCTGTAGTAACTGGCTTCGTAAGATAATCTATAGCATTAACCAAAGTGCCAAATTTTTCAATCAAAACCTTACCATTCTCAACCATTTCTCGTAAAAAGTGATATTGAACATCAACATGCTTAGTATGAGCATGATACATAGGATTTTTGGCTAAACAAATAGCACTCTGACTATCACAATTAAGTCTTAACGTCCTGCAATCAAAACCAATACCTTTCCCAAGTCTCTTTAACCAAACTGCCTCTTTGGAGGCATGTGTATCAACTGTATACTCCACTTCTATAGTAGACAAAGTAACCGCGGGTTGCCTCTTACTCATCCAACTTACCCCAGCTCCAAACAAAGTAAACACAACCACTTGTGGACCTTAGACTATCCATGTCACCTGCCCAATCAGAATCAACAAAACCATGTATGTCCAACGATCTGTCAACACTATCAATACCATGATAAAACAAACAATAATCAGAAGTTCCTCTCAAATATATAAATGCCCTCTTAACATGATTCCAATGTTCTTTACCAGGGTTAGACATAAACCTATTTAAAACTCTCACTGCTTTTGCAATATCTGGTCTAGTGCAAACCATTGCATACATTAAACTACCAACAACACTAGCATAAGGAACATTAGACATCTCTTCAAAAGCATCATCAGTGGTAGGACACATGTCTAATTTTAGCTTAATACCAACAAGAAAAGGAATGCTAACTGGTTTGCAATCATGCATATTAAATCTTTGCAAAATTGTATCAACATACTTACTCTGACTTAACCATAGTTTTCTATGAACATGATCCTTGTTGATCTCCATTCCAAGAATGTATTTTTCAGCCCCTAAGTCCTTCATATCAAAATATTTACAAAGCTAAGTTTTAAGCTCTCTAATCATTTCCTTGATGTTTCCAATAAACAACATATCATCAACATACAAGACAATAATCTGAACCTGGTAATCAATAATCTTAAGATAAACACAATGATCTTCTTCACTTCTAACAAAACCAACTTTCAATACAAAAGCATCAAACTTTTGATACCACATTCTAGGTGATTGTTTCAAACCATACAAAGATCTTTTCAATTTGCAAACCAAGTCTTCCTTCCCTTTAACAACAAAACCATCAGGTTGCCTCATATAAATCTCCTCTTCAAGATCCCCATGCAAGAAAGCAGTTTTAACATCCATTTGCTCTATCTCAAAATCAAAATTTACATCAATAGACAAAAGGAATCTAATAGAAGTTAATTTAGCAACAGGAGAGAAAAATTCATTAAAATCAACACCCTCTCTCTGGGAGTAGCCCTTGGCTACCAATCTAGCTGTGTACCTTTCTAGATTACCATATGCACCAATTTTCTTTTTATAAACCCACTTACAACCAACGGGATTTCTTCCTTTGGGCAAATGCACAAGATCCCAAGTGTCACAAGTGTCCAAGTAATTCATTTTCTCATGCATAGCTTGCAACCAAGACTCACTTTCTTATGAAGAAAGAGCCTCCCTAAAAGATCTAGGTTCATCATTAGTACTCAATAAAGCAAATATACAACAAAAATCAGGAGGGCTATACATGTCAATTGGATTCCGTTGCCTTGTGGATTTTCTTACAATAGGAGTAAGAGGCTCTGTATGTTCTTTTGTATGCTCATCCTGAACATCATTATCTGAACTTCCTGAACTCTCTTCTTCTTCTCCATTCCCAAACCCATCTAGTTGTTCTTCAACATGTGCATCTTCTTGCTTATTTGTAATTGTTTCAAAATGCATTGTTTTTCCTTTTTCTTGTTCCTTTGGTTGTTCCTCACCTTCATAAGCTCTAAAATCTCTAAAAATAACATCTCTTGATAAAATCATTTTCTTGGTTAGAGGGTTCTAGAGTTTGTAACCTTTTGCATTCTCACCATAACCTAGAAAGATGTATTTTTGATCTTTTGGATCCAATTTAGTTCTTTTCTCTTTAGGCACATGAACAAAAGACTCACAACCAAATATCCTTAAATGTGAAATAAAAGGTATTCTTTTTAACCACATTTCATGAGTCTTATCTTCAAGAATAGAGCAAGGAGATCTATTAATTAAATAACAAGAAGTACTTACAGCCTTAGCCCAAAAATATTGATCTAGCTTTGCATTACTTAACATGCTCCTAGCTCTTTCCATTAAGGTTCGGTTCATTCTTTCTGCTACCCCATTTTTTTGGGGAGTATAAGGTGTTGTTTTCTATCTCATGATACCTGCATGCTTACAAAATTCATCAAATTCCTTTGAACAATATTCACCACCATTATTTTCTCTCAACACCTTTATTTTACAATCTGTTTGCTTCTCAACTAAGGCCTTAAATTCTTTAAACTTAGTGAAAACTTTAGATTTTGCATTCATGAAATAAATCCAAGTGTATCTTGATACATCATCAATGAATGTGACATAATATCGAGATTTTGCAAAAGATTCAACACCCATAGGTCCAAAAACATCTGAATGTATAATCTCTAATAAACTCTTTACATTATTTGTTCCACTAGGAAATGTAGATCTACTCTATTTACCAAACACATAATGCTCACATAAATCATTTTTGCCAATAGAATAATCTGAAATACCGTCAACCAATTTTTTATTAATAATGGTCCTAAGACCTTTTTCACTGATGTGGCCCAATCTATGGTGCCACAACATACATGTATTTTCAGTGTCTGTTACATTGGCTGAATTATTCAAAGTAGATGCATTTAATCTAAACAAGTTTCCCATCCGTGATCCTTTAGCAACCACCCAATTCCCTCTCACCAACTTGCAACTGATGGGTCCAAATGTTGACTTCTTTTATGCTATTTCTTATACTTCCAGAATTTATACCTATACTATTTCAAATACTTATCTAAGACATTACTACCATAATATGTTGTCTTTTATATATATTCTGCAAACCTTGAACTTAATATGCCAATATGAACCATGGTGATAATATTTGTCAAATGAATGAGTTAGACATAAGTATGTATGTATATAAATGGGATTTTGTGGATTAATTATGAAGGCTATTTTGTATGCATATGTTCTATGGATTAACCCTATATAGCAGCAAGATGCTAGCATTAAGGAGAGGAGAATTTGCAACACATTGCAAGACATAGCATTAAAGGAAGTCACAGTTAAGCGCCAACTGAAGCTGAATGTGATCATCATGGAGGAATAAATACAAGTGAAGAAGAAGACTTGCTCTAGAATTCTGATCATAGCTTATGTGTTTTCATTTCATGAGCTGTTGGATAGGAATGTTTGTTTGAGTGGGACTCTGCTTTCTTTGTTTCAGTTAGAATAATAAATTGATCTCAAACCTATACCCTGATAGCTAGGGATGAATTTATGATCAAGTTAATTGGTAGTTACATCGTACTCTCCCATTTCTGTATAAGTTAGGAGGGATGCATTCGATGGAAAGTTAGAGAGTTTTTCCTTTCCAATTTACTTTATTTTTACAGTTACTCAATAGTTAGTGTATTTTTATGTTGAAAGATACAAACATGGTTTATTGAATACAATCTAAAAAGATCCTGTTTCTGATATGAAGTGAATACAACTATGTGTTATGAGAATATGAAGTAGATTTAGTTTCCAAATTAAGTGAGATAGTTACCTGAGTTGGCCACTCAAGGTACTAACCCTCACTTTGTATTTCTTATTTATTCATGCATTTCTAATTAAAACTATTTCATGTTATTTTATAAAGCTGCATTGTGGAATGAGTAGAATATCTTGACTGCTATTTCTAGTAGTTGTGATTCATGAATATAATACATATTTTAAGTCCTCTAGAGGTTTGTGGCAATTCTTTTATCATTCTATATATTTTGAGTTAATTCTGTAATTCTCTATTAAATATAGTTATCTTCAGCTTATGTTGAGGGTATCCGTAGCAACTGGATTTTTAATTGTTTTTGTTGTTCTTTCATTTTTGTAAACTTTAGTAAATTAAGTTAATTAGAATAAGTCTATATGAGTTAGTTTAGGATAGAAATGAGTCTTGAAGGCATATATAGTGTGGGCATCATCATAAGCTTATGTTCCTTGGTCAATAATTCAATGTAGGAATGCAATGATAGAGTGGACTATTCACATAGGTTTACCCCTGAATTTTGTTTAAGTCTACAACGCATTAGTTTTCCTCTAAATTTTTGGCATCATTGCTGTAGATGGTGCTATCTTCATAGTCTCATTAGTTTTATGTGCTTTCATAGATTAAATTCTGATTCCAGCATTAGAATTAATGAATTCATTTTTCTTTAGGAAACACTAGACATTATACTAACATTGTGCAGGACCATGGAAATATCAAGCTAAAACTACTAGATGATGAGGCAGAGAGATCACCGAAGTAGATTCCTCCCTTCAACTTCTCAGGATAACGAGGACACGGCTGATTTTATCAACTACATAGTAGAAAGTGCTGAAGAAGAGTTTCCTCTTACATCTTCATCAACACCTCCTACATCTCCATCAGTTTCCTCCATAGCCATAGAAGGGACTTTTAGAACCATTGTAGATGTTGCAGTAGAGGATCCTCTAGGACAAGCAACATTTGAATTCCCTATCCTAGACCAAGCACGGGTTGCTACTCTAAAAAATATACCACCTTCTGCATTGCCTATTTTCTATGGCTTGGTGATCGAAGATCCTGACACTTTCTTGTTCGAGTTTGATATCTTGTGTAGGAGGTATGACTACACCACTAATCCTTATAGACTCAAGTTGTTCCCTGCCACACTAAAAGATGTTGCTTTAAGGTGGTTTATGGGGTTGGGGAAATATGTCATTCCAGATTGGGATACCATGAAGACAAAATTCCTAGCAAAATATAAAGACTACTGCAGAGGACATGATAGGAGAAGAGATGCCATCTTTTGGATGTCATAGAAAGAGGATGAACCACTAGAAGACTATGTGGAAAGATTCTAGTTTGCCTTGAAGAAAAACCCTCATAATAGATTGTCTGAAGAATCATTGAAGCTGGTCTTTTTGAGAGGACTTAATGATGACTGCATGGATGCCCTCAATCTCATTGGAACAAGGGATATATCTTAGCTTCCCTTTGAAGATGTCTATAGAGCCTGCAGAAATTATTCTAGAACATTTTCTAGAAAACCAAGGGGAGAAAGAACAGCCATCACAGGCAAGGCAACTAGTGGAATTTCAAGAGTGGAGATTAGTAACCTGCTAACCAATATGAAGGAGGACATTATTAGCCATATGGCTACATAGCTGGACACTCTTCATATCAAGAAGAAACAAGAAGAGGTAGACATAATGCTTACTGAGTACTACCCCAATTGTAGATAGAGGAAGGCCAATTGTAAATGCAAAAGGGTGGCCAGTATCCAGCAAGAAAAGATTGAAAGGCCAAAATTGCAACCATTTGAAAGAGAAGATGGACACAACTGTTCTTTATAGCTCAGAGGAGACCTTGGCAACAAAGGCAAGGTATGCCCTCTGATCCACTTAGTTTTAATTCTCCCTTTCCTACTGCAAATTAGAACTTCTCTGCTAGGAATACTCAACAATGGCCTGGTAACCCAAATGCATGGCAAAACCCACAATGGCCTACTCCCCAATGGCCTACTCCACAAGCTGGTTGGAACCAACAATAGCCAAATTCATGGCCTCAACAAAATTTCCAAGGTCCCAACTATAACCCCCCAATGGCCTACTCAGCAGGAACAATGGCAGCCTCAATGGAACAAGGGCCCACAATGGCAGAAAAATGCACAATTTCAGCAACTTATGATTCCTTCTCAACCACAACAACTAGCCATAATGCCACCATCAACACTTCAAAATCCACCTCCTAGACCTACCCAAATCCCTGCCCAACCTACACCTAACCCTAACAACAAGCCTGTCCAATAGGCTTATACTAACGAGGTAATGCAATATCCCACCTATGGGGTGGAAGTGAGTAATGTTCATCTTAGATCAGGGAAGCAACTTGCAGGGCCTTCATCTCCCCAAATTATAGAGCTTGAAGATGAAGAACCCACTAAAGAAGCCTCAGATAAGCCACCTTTGGAACTTGAATCAACCCAAGATGACCAAACTACCTCACAACAAAAGTCTCCTCCTTTCCTTGAGCGCTTAGCCATGCAAAAGAAAACAACCCAAACTGATACTATCCTTCTCAGCTAGCTAAAATATATAAGCATCAAGATTCCCATAATCCAAGCCATCAAGGATATTCCTATCTACACCAAAACTATTAGGGATCTTTGCATAAAGAAGCCAGGAAGGAAGATATTAGACCCTCAGATAGTACATGTTTTAGGTAACCTTGCTAATATCATGTTGGGTAATATAACTGTTCCCAAATACACAGATCTAGGTAGTCCAGTGGTGGATGTAAAGATCAATGGGACTCTGATTAGGAATACTTTGATAGATCTAGGAGTTGCAATTAATTTCATGACAAGGGAGACAATGCAGACACTCCAATTGAACAACCTTAGGCCTACTTAGACAGTCTTGCAATTAGCTGATAAGTCTACAGTCAAACTTGAATGAGTCATAGAAGATTTGGTCATTGGACTAGATTCTTGGGAATACCCTACTGATTTCATAGTTTTGCAACCTAAGGTTAATCTTGCTAGTTATCCTCTTATACTAGGTAGACCATGGCTTGCTACTACTGATGCATTTATAGGTTGCAGGTCTGGTAACATGATCATATCCAATGGGACAGTGACCAAGAAATTGGTTTTATATCCACCAGCCCAGCCATGCCATGAGCTTGAGCAGACCATTTGGCCTAGCCTGGAGGATGAGGACACCTATTCCTTGCAAACCCTAATGACTATTGAATGCAGCCCTTTATTGAATATTCCAGATGAAGATGAATTAATTGCTCATGTTATACAAAAAAATTGTGGGAGGCACACACAGCTGGAAGACTGCCTATCTTTCTTATAAGACCCTTTGAGTAGCATAATACCTAGTAGTTCATCAGAAGAAGTCTCTCAAATCTTCCATGCATTATTACCTCAGCAATGCTTACCTATATTACCCAGCCTTGATTTATCTTCCATGCAAGAACTATCCAAACAAGTAGAAATCAAGCAAGGTAAGATATTGAATATTAACAATACATTGACTGATGAACAACAACAATCCCTGCATGAAATATTGCATACACACTTAGCAACATTCGCCTGGGATTATAGTGACATGAAAGGCATTGATCATGCCTTATGCATGTACAAAATATTTATTGATGATGGCTATAGACCTATCAGGTAGCAGCAGAGGCGCATGAACCTCACCCTCAGAGAGATTGTGAAAGTTAAGCTTCAAAAGCTACTGGATGCAAGCTTTATATACCCCATTTCAGACAGTGAATGGGTTTCACCTTTGGTCATAGTGCCCAAGAAAGGTGGCAAATGGAGAGTTTTTGTTGATTACAGGGAACTTAATACTGCTACCATGAAGGATCACTTTCCATTGCCATTTATTGACCAAGTTCTTGACTCTTTAGTAGGCAAGAAATAATTTTCCTTTCTTGATGGTTTTAGTGCTAATAACCAGATTAAGATTCCTCCAGAGGATTAGGATAAGACAACGTTTACTTACCCTTGGGGGACATATGCATATTTTGTCTTACACTTTAGTTTGTGCAATGTTCCAGCTACATTTCAACAAGTAGTCCTTAGTATTTTCTCTGATTTTTCCCATGATAGCATGGAGATTTATATGGATGACTTCACCACATATGGTGACACATATGATGAAGCCTTACACAATTTGGAGAAAGTGTTAAAGAGATGTACAGAGAACAACCTCTCTTTGAGTAATGAAAAGTGTTTTTTGATGATGACACAGGGAATAGTCTTGGGACATTTCATCTCAAGTGCTGGCATCCAAGTTGACCCAAAGAAGATTGAGATCATATCTACCCTGCCTATTCCACAAAGATAGAAGGATGTAAGGAGCTTCCTAGGCCATGCAGGATACTACAAGAGGTTCATTCATGATTTTAGCAAGATTGCTGCTCCTCTGTTCACTCTACTGACCAAGGATAGTGAATTTGAATGGACATCAGATTGTAAGATTTCTTTTGAAAAGCTAAAAACATCATTGACACAAGCCCTTGTTCTTAGAGGTCCAAATTGGTCACTACCTTTTCAAATCCATACAGATGCATCAGATTTTGCCACTGGGGCAGTCCTAGGCCAACATGAAGGAAACAAGGAATATCCAATATACTATGTAAGTAAAAATCTGTAAGGGGCTGAGTTAAATTACACTGTGACAGAGAAAGAGATGTTGGCAGTTGTTTATGCAATTAACAAATTTAGGCACTACATAACTAGTTACAAGGTATTCATACATACCGATCATGCAGCCATTAGATATTTGATGAACAAGCCAATAGTGGGTTGCAGAATTGTAAGATGGTTATTGTTGTTACAGGAGTTTGATATTAGAATTGTTGATAAACTAGGCAAGGCCAATGCAGTTGCTGATTTTCTATCTAGACTACCTACACAATCTTCAGAAGGAGTGGTTGATGATTCTTTTCCTAATGAGAATCTATTTTCTCTCACTATACACAATCCATGGTACGCAGATATAGCCAATTATTTCGTTGCAGGGTAGATTCCAGGATACTTCTCTCCAAGGGAGAAAAGGCAGCTAGTTCACAAATGTTTTCCTTATTCATGGATTTCTGGATTTCTATTTTACACTGGACCTAATAATATTATGTGCAAATGTATCAAAGAAGATGAGGTGTTTGATATATTGAAGGCCTGTCATGATGGGCCTTGTGGGGGACATTTTGCAGCCAAGAAGACATCTTTTAAAATATTAACAACAGGGTATTACTGGCCAACACTTCACAAAGATGTTGTCAAGTACACTAGGATCTGTGATAGATGTTAGAGAATGGGGAGACCTACAAGAAGTGATGAAATGCCCTTGCAGCCACAAATCTCATTGGCTCCTTTTGACAAGTGGGGATTGGATTTTGTGGGTCCTATATCTCCTACATCCAACAACAAAGAATATATCCTGGTATGTACTGATTACTTAACTAAATGGGTTGAAGTGAAGGCATTACAATTTGCTCGAGATGGCAATGTGGTAAAATTCATGTATGAAGACATCTTCACTAGGTATGGTGTTCCAAGAGAGATAGTAATTGACCAAGGACCACAATAGACATTTGATTTAATCACCAAATTGGTTCAGGAATATCAGCTCAGACATAAGAAATCTACTCCCTATCATCCTCAAGCCAATGGTTAATTGGAAGTCAGAAATAGGGATATTGAGAACATCTTGACAAAGACAATGCAACTTCATAGAAGAGATTGGGTTTCTAGGCTCCTTGAAGCTATTTGGGCATATAGAACAACCTAAAAGACAACTACAGGGTTTACACCTTATGAGTTGGTCTATGGCAAGACAACAGTCCTGCCTATAGAATTTGAACACAAAGCCCTGAGGACAACAGTGGAACTAGGAATGGATTTTACCACAACACAACAAGAAAGGATGCAACATTTGAATGCTTTGGATGAAATCTGATTGGATGCTATTCAGCACATAGAGGTCATACAGAAACAAAGAGCAAAATGGCATGATAAGTACATCAAGACAAAGGAATTCACAGCAGGTGAATAGGCACTCCTTTATGATTCAAGGTATAAGGACTTCAAGGGCAAGCTTCAGTCACGTTGGTTAGGCCCATATGAGATCAAGCAAGTCTTTCCTAATGGTGTAGTTTAATTGCAGACTATTGATGTAGTTTGATTTTCACTGCTAGTAAATGTGCATAGGCTAAAATTGTATAAAAAGCCACTTTAGAAGGATGACTTTCTTGTTTCTCTAGTTGCTCAGTACGGTCCTCCCAACACTCCTGATGATGATGAGGTGACACCAGATGATACACCTTCAGAAACTGATCCACCAACACTATCCAGTGATGTAGAGGTTGAGTTGCAATACTCAATCCCTATTGCTGAAACATAATTTTCTTTGCTTTAAAATCACATGCACACACAACACATTGTCACACAATAACCACTGTCCAATTCAGAGGGACCTATTTTTCACATATCATAGGGACATGTCGCAGTTGGGCCCTGGTTTCCTATTTCTGCACACAGTCAGTCAGGACCTGTGCTGTGGGTGCCTATAGCAACAAGTGTCTGTGGAGATTTTCATCCATTTGGCACACATTTCATTCTTCTTCACACTCATTTCCTTACTGCTCCACATGCTTCAATCACCTTTCATAATCCAATGGTTGTAGCATGTTTATTCAAATTGTATTCATCAGCTGTTACATCAACTTTTATGGCTTGTCAACTCAAATAAATTCTGATGTACCCGCCACCCTCCCATCTACTCTATATATATCACTCCGTTCGTGCCAACATCCTGATCTCTTTTTCCAAGGTAATCTGCTCCATGCTCTTCATAATCAATACACATAAGGTAACCTTTTAATGATTATCTTCAAAGTTTCTATTTATATTCATTATTACTAAGTGTTTGTCTTCTACATGTGGCAATATATCACCCCTTTTCATCTAATCATTACTCTTTGATCCCTACACATTCATTCGTGAAGTGTGGTCACTTCACCTTTCAATTGGGGGGAGGGTATATGGTTAGTTTTTAAGCTATTTTCTTTTTTACCATCAATCAAATTTTCTTTAAACTACCGTTGAGGTTTTCCTATGCCATTTTCCATGATAGTCGACCTGCCCTAAATTGTGAACTTGTTATTTTTCTGTGAGTGAGATGAATTTCAAATTTCTTTAAAGCTACAGTTTGGGGGTGGAAGTATTGACAGGCAATTTTATGAGGTGGTAAAATTGAAATTAGGAAGAATTAGGCAGAATTGAGAAGTGATAGGAGTGCATAATATAGGTGCAATGGGGGGTGATGTAATCAACAGAGAACCATCGATGCATAAGGAGATATTGGAGGATGTATTGGTTCTCCCACTCTTCACTAGAGTGGGGTGGTTAGACTATTTTTTGAAGTTAACAGAGTATGAAAATGATATGGCAAGGGATTTTACAGCTACTCTGTAGTATGACAAAGCGACAATGAGGGGATTAGTTGTGGACGCCTCTGAAATAGCTATTTCCCAAGTCATCGGATTACCATGAACAGGGTCTGAGTATCCAGCCCATGCTGATGCAGCATCTGCGAGGGATGAATTCTGTGAGTGTGGTGAGAACCTGGAGTGGACCACACAAGGTACAAAAATATTATCCCTTCCTTTCTTCTGGGGGAAATGTGCTTCGTATATTATCAAATATCTCACTTGTGATGGTAGACATAACTCGTTGTATACTACACACTTGGATTGTTGAATCACCTGCGCCATGACAAACTGGTTAATGTTCCCAATTATATGTATAATATGTTGAAGAGAATGTCATTTGAGTATCAGAAAAGACAAACATAGACTACATTGTCTCACCATTGTTTGGTATCTCTACTGGTTAAGAGAAGTTTGAGAATCCAGCACCCACAGGTTAGCTGGGATGCTTTTAAACAATGCAAGGATATTTCTAAATTGCTGGAAGTAGATGAGCCTCAATAGGAGGTTGAACCTGAAATTGAACCTAATGTAGAACTAGAGCCTGAACCAGAAGTTGAACCAAAGGTTGAACCTGAAGCTGATCTTGAGTGAGAAGAGCCATAGGAGGAAATTCCTCTAGAAACTATGCCAGTGACAACAGAAGAAACCTCAATTCCTAACCCTAAACCCATGAGGGGGACTATGAGAAGTGATGCCTCTACTTCTTCTAAGAAGAAGAAGAGTAAGAAGAATGTAGAGAAGCATAAGGGCTTTGAGAAAGAGAAGGGTGCAGAGGAAAGGAAAGGAGGAGAAGTCAGAAAAAGAGAAGAGAGGATAAGCTAGAAACTGTCACACCTAGGCGTTTAGGAAGACTGAGGAGGAAGAATGTAGGAAAAAGAGTTGATGAGGGACAAGGGGAAGCAGAAAAGGAGGAAGCACAGCAACAGCAAGATCCAACATTGTTGGACACAGCTTCAGAGAAGGAAGGAAATGTCCCTGGGAATACTCCTATTGATGCCAGTGTACCTACCAAACGTAGAAGGTATGTTTCTTCATCCTCTAGTTCTGATTCAGAGGACTTTTTCATTGCAAGAAAAATGGGAAAAATAGTTCCTAGCATCCCTATTTGATAAGTTTTTAATGTTACTGAAAGTAAGGTTGAAGGTTTTGATTTTGCACAAGAAAAGGAGTTGTTAGAAGATAGAAATATGAGGCAAGAACTTCAGGAAGCCCTTGATAGAATAAAACAATTAGAAGAACAAGTGAAATGGTATGAGGAGAAGGATAGGGAGAAAGAGATAAGAATAAAAGAATTGGAGACAAAGATTCTGACATATGGTCATGGCTCCAACATGGATCTCTTAGAACAAGTGATTGAGAGTAATATGGAAAATGAGGAAAAAGAAGCTCTAATCTTGCAGCCTCCTGTAATAAGACCTCCAACATGCCTCACTATTCTATCTATGGGTTTTGAATTAATGAAGTTTAATGATGAATTTAAACAAGAAAAAGAAAACTGGGAGAAGGAGAAACAAACTCTTAATACATCATTAGAGAGTAAGGATGCTGAGTTGAAAAGGTTGGAAGGGAAGATAATAGAGGTAGTTGATAGGGCAATTCAAATCATAGAATGCAGACCTCCACCAAAATTTTATGCCTTATTTCTTAAAGAAAAGTTTCTTAGTTTTCAATTCAATAGATTCATCAATAATCAGTCCATTTCCATCTATTCAAGGCATGATTTTTTCTAGCTATTTCAAGGAGTTAGTTTAGAAGAAAAAGTTCAGCTATGTGAATACTGTCTGCACAATTATTTGATGGATGAAGATACAGAGTGGAACCCCCTAATCTATGCTGGTGATCTTCAAGTCAGAGCACTAATGTCTTATCTTAGAAATGAGCAGCTTAGAGGGATAGGAAAAGAAAATGCCACTGCAGATTAGAAAAGAAGCATTAGATCCCAAAGTAATCCTGACCCAATGGATAACACTACTTTCTCATAAGGGTCTAGGTAAGGAAATTATGGATTTAAGACTCAGGGATTATAGGAGAATACAACGGTTGGCAGTATCTATCATTCAGAATTACAAAAGGTATGTGCAGAATAGATGGGATAGTTTGACCCCAGAGTTGCAGAAGAAAGAGCCTCATTCTCTTCACAACTTTATGAATATGTTTGAGAGGTTGCGTAGGTACATCCAAATCTCAGAGAAAAAAGGAGTGGAATGGCTACCCCTTACTTATTACCCTCCTATTCTTCTTTATCCAGTGCCACACTAGGTAGGAGGAAGAGGTGATGAGTGCAAGCATGTTGAATTGATTAGGTTAGAGAAAATTGCATGCTACAATGGATTCTATCTCAAACAGGGAAAGGGGGTCAAAAAAGATATGGATCTGAGGCAGATAACTTTGCAATATAACCTTTTCCCCTAGGTGTTTTATTGAATATTTTGCTTGAGGACAAGCAAAAGTCTAAGTTGGGGGGAATGATGGGTCCAAATGTTGACTTCTTTTATGCTATTTCTTATGCTTCCAGACTTTATACCTATGCTATTTTAAATACTTCTCTAAGACATTACTACCATAATATGCTATCTTTTATATATATTCTGCAAACCTTGAACTTAATATGCCAATATGAACCATGGTGATAATATTTGTCAAATGCATGAGTTAGACATAAGTATGTATGTATATAAATGGGATTTTGTGGATTAATTATGAAGGCTACTTTGTATGCATATGTTCTATGGATTAACCTTGTGCAACAACAAGATGGTAGCATTAAGGAGAGGAGAATTCATAGCACATTGCAAGACAGAGCATTGAAGGAAGTCACAGTTAAGAACCAACTGAAGCTGAACGTGATCATCATGGAGGAATAAATACAAGTGAAGAAGAAGACTTGCTCTAGAATTCTGATCGCAGCTTATGTGTTTTCATTTCATGAACCGTTGAATAGGAATTTCTGTTTGAGCAGAACTCTGCTTCCTTTGTTTTAGTTAGAATAATAAATTGATCTCAAACCTATACCCTAATATCTAGGGATGAATTAATGATCAAGTTAGTTGGTAGTTACATCGTACTCTCCCATTTTTGCATAAGTTAGGAGGGATGAGTTTGATGGAAAGTTAGAGAGTTTTTCCTTTCCAAGTTACTTTGTTTTTATAGTTACTCAACGGTTACTCTGTTTTTATGTTGAAAGATACAAACATGGTTTATTGAATACAATATGAAAAGATCCTATTTCTGATATGAAGTGAATACAACTATGTGTTATGAGAATCTGAAGTAGATTTAGTTTCCACATTAAGTGATATAGTTCCCTGAGCTGGTCACTCAAGGTACTAACCCTCACTTTGTATTTCTTATTTATTCATGCATTTCTAGTTTAAATTGTTTCATGTTATTTTATAAAGCTGCATTGTGGAATGAGTAGAATATCTTGATTGCTATTTCTAGTAGTTGTGATTTATGAATAGAATACATATTTGAAGTCCTCTAGAGGTTAGTGTTAATTCTTTTATCATTCTGTGTATTTCGAGTTAATTCTGTAATTCTCTGTTGAATATAGTTATCTTTAGCTTATGTTGAGGGTACCCGTAGCAACTGGATTTTTAACTATTTTTGTTGTTCTTTCATTTCTGTAAACTTCAGTAAATTAAGTTAATTAGAATAAGTCTATATGAGTTATTTTAGGATAGAAATGAGTCTTGAAGGCATATATAGTGTAGGCATCATCATAAGCTTATGCTCCTTGGTCGATAATTCAATATAGGAATGCAATGATAGAGTGGACTATTCAGATAGGTTTACCCCTGAATTTTGTTTAAGTCTACAATGAATTAGTTTTCCTCTACAGCAACTAGACTTATCACATGTCACATTCATTCTAGAATCATTTAACTTTGATACAAAAAGTAAGTTTCTTGCTAGTTCTAGAATATGCAAAACATCATGAAGGGTTTTAACCCTTCCATCGCTGAAATACAACTTTACATTTCATTTTCCAATTATCTGTTTTGTACTATTGTCACCAAGGAAAACTTCACCTCCATCATATGCTAAATATTTCGAGAACCACTCCTTGTTGGGAGTCATATGATAGGAGCAACCTGAATCAATAAGCCAAGCATCATTACTTATTATGTTCACTGAAATAATTAATGCATTATTGTCACCATCCTCCAAGGATTTTTTAGTGGAAGAATATGAGCTCTTTTTCTTGCTCTTACTGTCTTTCTTCACATGTCCTCGTTTGCCACAGTTCCAACATTTTACCTTGCTCTTACCAGAAGGGGTTTTGGAATGACCTTTAGACTTACCCTTCTTATCTCCTTTGGGTGTCTTTTCCTTAGTTCTACCCCTTACATGTAAAGCATCTTGGGATCCACCATTTTTAGATTTTATTCTCATTTCTTCTAAAAAGAAGTGTAGCAATGAGACTGCCCATCTTTGGATCTGTACCACTACCGCTGATAGAAACAATTAGATTTTCACAAGATTCTGGTAAAGAACATAATAATAAGATACATTTATCCTCTTCATCAAGACTAACATCTACAGATGCAAGCTGGCTTACAATCAAATTAAATGCATTCAAATAGTTCGCAATAGAATCTCCATTCTTCATTTTTAATGAATACAATTATCTTTTGAGGTATAACTTATTTGTTAAACTTTGGTTTGATAATTATCACGTATCCTCATCCATAGCTTGTATGTTGTAGCTTCAGAAGAAACATTCAAGAGGACATCATTTGCAAGGCACAACCTCATGGTTCCTCGTACTTTTTTATCAAGTTTCAACCATTCTTCATCTTTCATAGTTGTAGAAGGATTCTTTTCATTTGAAACAACAACCCATTGTTCTCTTTCTTCCAAGAGATCTTCCATTTTCAATTTCCACATCTTATAGATTGATCCATTGAATTTCTCAACATCCATACTGTAAAGTACTGAAAAATGTTGATAACATACATAACTGAAAAGAAGCTAAATTAACTACAAGAAAGTAAAGTAATTACATCTACATCATCAAGTAAAGGAGATAAATTCAACATCCAATATCCATGAAGATTCCATTCATAAATTTGAATTACATTCATTATACAAGTCATCTTTCTGAAGTACAATTACAGAGCTTTCTGAAATACAATATACATATGTTTCAATCATGGCTTTATGCCTTACATAACATTTTGATTTCAATGAAGATATACATTTGTTGATAAGATCATGTAAAATCCAACACAATCAGTCCTCGACTGCCATCAACCATCTGGCCATCTGCCATGTCAAAGGATAAGAATATGGTTTAGGCATATTTCCACCCAACCACGAAGCTTGCGCTTTCCTGGTATTCCTTAAACTGAGGAATGCCCAACCCTACTCAAAGGGCCTAGCAACCTATAAACAAGTGGCAAGGTGGAATTCGGTACGTACCTATTAACCTACATGCATTTCTATCATGAATGTAGCATCTCATTAACAGGATATGATAGGGAAATAATATAAAAACTAGGCAATCAATCCATCTATTTCAATGGTACATATGTTTGTTTCAACGTCAATTTTTACTTTGGCCAAAGTATAACCATTTTAACAGTGTGTAGGCTTGGAGAAAGAAAACCTACTTCCCTGTTTTCACATATTCGACACCCGTCTCGGAAGACAGCTTTCCAAAGACATAAAACTCAAAGAAAAAGAAAAACAACCACACATAGCCATTCTCACATAAATTTATGAAACAAAAGATGAATAACTCACTCCATTCATGTAATCATTTAGAAAATAGAAAAAATCATTTAAGTGTTTTCAATCATCATTTGACATATGTAGCTAGTTTTAGTCGAGCCTTCCATAGTGAGAAAATAAAATCATAGTTTTGCCTTTATAAGTAAGTGATTTAGAAATCTATCAGCATAGTTTTTGTTATAAAGGAAGTATAATTATATTTGTCAAATCTCATCAAGGAAGTCCCAACTTTAGTTATAAGATTGACCAAATTATATATATATATATTTGAATATGCAAAAAATTTATATTAAACCATTATATTTGACCAATGGAAATTACTATACCCGAAACCATTGTGTATCTATGTATAACATTTTTGTCCAAATATTTATCTACTGGACTGTCTATGATAATACAAGGAACAAAAAGAAATAATTTCACACGCCGATCAGATGAAGTGGCCGAACTATACTAAGAGAGGAAACATTTAATATAGGAAAATGATGGTTTACTGACAACAGTATGATCTGATCCCAAATCGTGGCTAAGAAGGCCGCTCAAGCATTTTGCGGGCCGATCGATGGATAACAAGGCCACTCACCATGTTCTAACTATTTGAAAAGGGATGAGGTCGATTTATAACAGAGGTAAAACTTCATAAAAGTTCTTTATTTAGTTTAGTCTTAAGTTAGTGCATAGTGTTGAGATCATTTGAGGAAATGTATCACTATGGTTCTGGGGTTGAATGATGATTTCTTGAAGACGTTATGCATTATGCCATGTTGTTTGGGCATTGTAGGGGTGGTTGAGGTTGAGTGAAGTCAATAACCAGAAGTTGCTGCAGTTTGACGAATGAACAGATTGATTTGCAGGGAGAGTTTGTTATGAGATAAAATAGAATTCACTACACAAAAAAGACTGATTAGTCTATAGGGTAGGCAGAGCTATCATGATACCGAGGTGAGGCTATAAAACTGCAGATCAATCAATCTTTGCAGGGTCAAAAACTTTTGGAGGATAATCACAGGTCGTTGGAACAATATCTTGATTGGCATGTTGTTTCAAATAAAGTCAATATTTCACAGAAAAGAATATAATAAAAAAAATTAGTTGCAACACATCGAGGCCAACAGGGTGATTACCAATAAGGGATATGGTAACAAGAAAGGCCAACCCAAGGAATCAACATAGATTAATACTTCATTAAGAACAAAAGTGCAGATCTAAACCAGACGTTAAGACATAATAGGAGACTAACACATGCCCATACCAAATGCCTAAAAGCTAAAAGAGGCCATTTACAAGTGATTTGGAGATCACAATACAAATATAGAAGAATATCATTTTACTATGATGCTGCTGTCTCTTTTGATCCCTTTTCCACTCTCATCATATCTCTCTATTCTTTCTCTTTCTTGTTGTCTCTGATTGTGCTCCATGGTTTTTTTTTAAAAGCTTTTCTTTTTCCTCTTATCAACTCTCTAAAGAAACCCTAAATTCTTCTTTCCACGACTCATGCAAATCCCCTTGGCATCCAATGAAATGCAAATTTCTTCTATTTTTAAAACTTTGACTTCTTTAGGCTTGCATTGTATGCCCTTTCTCCATTTAAAGTGAATATCACTTTATATTTAAAATCTATTTATACCTATTTACTTTTAAAAACAAAATGAAAGCTATATAAATATATATATTTTTATAGATCATAATATAGTATTTATTTCTTTAATTTTAATAAAATTAGGGATGACTTTTAAGACAACTAAATATAACATTAACTATAAATAAAGATGTTTGCAATAAGTTTAGATATTTTATTTCCAGCCAATACAATTTTGAAAGGAAGCTAGGTGTGTGGAAATCGCTTCCTACACTAATCTAATGAGGGGAGAGCTATACAAATTCAATTTAACCTTTACAATTACAGCAACATGAAAGATGTAACAGAGATATTCCAGCAATACACATAGAACCAGAAAGAAGACAGAAGAAGAGAGATAAGATATATCATGGGGAAAACCCATATCGGGTGAAAAACATCACACTCAGAAACCTGCACAATGTATTATCAAAACTAAATATGGTTTACAATACACTTGTGTCTAGAGTCAATCCGGCAGCATAACAGTACTTGACAATCACACAATACTTCTCCTCCTTGTTGTGTGGTTACACAACACGCCCCATTTTGACTTGACAAAATAGAGACCCAACTTTTTTTACTGCTTTGGCTTGTTGTTCTCTTTGCTTTTGGCGGTTTGGCAAAATTGAGTCATGCAAGATGTATCTGCAAGAGGGTGGATAGGTCATCATGATGAGGTCATTTGTCAAAGTCAGGTAGACACAGATTTGGTAGCCTAGTCCACCATAATAGATCATGACAAAGATAATACCCTTTTGGATGCGGAATATGTAGCAGGAATGTGGCATGCCACCAGATTCCCATATGCCATGGAAACCCTAGAACTGGTGGTAGAATGTGCCAGAAATTATAATCCTTAGACAAGACAAGTAGAGAAACATGGAAGGGTTTACGCTGACTTTTCAGTTAAGGGCATCACATCTACTTTCAATTTACCAGTTGGAAAGAAGGTAGTCAGTGTTGATCTACAGAAACTGTAGATAGAGTATGAAAACAATAAAAAGAATGCAAGGAAGAGGATGTACCAGTGGAGGTCTAAGAGCAGCACCTACACTACCTCTACCAAGTTGCTAGTACACCTATACAAATTTGATTTTGATGAGGAATATCAATACATGATTGCCCTACTCAGCAGGATGATAGGACAACCTCATGCTGGAAATTTTAAGAATTGGATGTTTGGAATCATCTAGATGGTCCTGTATATAGATAGCAAGCCATTGTGGGCTAAGGTCATCAATGATGCCTTAGATGAACAGATGAGGACCTTGGGAGGTCAAGAATGCTCATTCCATATGACCTCATATGTGGTCTATTCATGTGCCTACAAGGGAACATTTGATGCACTGACTATAGTAGGTAAGATTGGTGGTGGTGAGGATGATGCCCACATATGGGATCACTATCCTCAGTTACAAAGAAAGAACTACCTCTTTGATTACAAATTGGTGAATGATGCATTCTCTATGCATCTCGTTAGAACTATGGACAAGGACAGAACCAAGAGATTGAGCATGGAAGCTCAGGAAGTTGTATATAGGCATGGAACCTGGTTTATCCAATATGCTACATTTTCCTACATGAGAGTTGAGGGATTTGAGGATCAACCCCTCATGTTACCCAGGTACCCTACTGATGGGGTAGTCCTGATGGAGTTTTTGAGACAAATAACTACCATACTGGAGGCATACAAAGCACAAAAGAAAATACCCCCAGTACTCTTTCCAGTATCCATGGGTTGATACATTTGCCTTGATTCATAGAGCATAAAGGATGCCATAGGTAGTCTGAAACTGATGTGTTTGCAGCCATTTCCATTGGCTAGATCATATGACCCCTATGGTAGAATGCAGAAAATAATCAGGAAGCCTATACATCAGAGGCACCTGTAAGATTTTTGGACTGATTGTGAGGATGAAGTAGAGTTAAGAAGAAGAAAATACCAAAGGCTCACCTTAAATCAGATAAGGACATTTGACTGCATCCCATTGCCAGCACAGCTAAAGAAGGATGATGGTAGGACCATGTCAAATGAATATGAAGATAGGAAGGTGTATAAAGACACCATCTCTGCCCCTGACCTAACAGAGCCTAAAGATATTTCCTTGGATCAGTTTATAGGTGGGGTGCTGCAGTTAACCCAGGCATGGGTAGATGAACAAATAAATAGGATAAAGAAGAGGGGTGTAGCCATTATAGTGGATGCCAAGAAGAAGAGGCAGGAGATCCCTGACCAAGAGTATGATGACTTTCTTGGTGAGAAAAGAAATTCTAATGGATAAAGATTACCGACCCAGAAACAGAGGAAGATAACGCCTAGAGGAGAGAAGATTGATGATGAACCTAAGGGGGTGATAATCGAGAAAATTGCCATACCAGCTGCAGGTGCATCATCATCAGGACAGGCATCTGCCTCATCTATACTGCCTCTAATGGATAAACCAAAGACCAGGAGAATCCTGAGGCCAGCTGTAGAGACTACAGAAGTACAAGATGAGGGCCAAACCTCACAATAACAGAATAGGGAAGAAGATATTCCTCTTGAGGAAGAGCCAGTAAGTAAAGAGCCTATAGATGATGACTCGATGATGGTTAGCAGGAAGAGGAGGGCACTGCCATTGACATCACCACCTAAGAAACAAAGAACATCTATGGGGGATGATATCAGGGCTGATCCCATAGTATTAAGAGGAGTGGGTGGTGAAGTGTTTAGAAAAGAAATGCAGCACACTGTGCCACTTCCCACCGTTATCAAGTTCAAAAAGAGAAAGTAGAGGAACAAGTGAAAGAAGCTTCTAAAGTAGGTCATGGTGGTCCTTTCTCATTGGAAGACACCGTGGACCTCTCAGATGATGGAGTAGTACAAAGTGTAGCCTCTAAGAGGATGGAAACCCTTGCTTCCAACAACCGTATGACTCCACATGGGACCCCATCAGCACAGATGGAGGTATTAGAAGAGTTGAAGCAAACAACTCAAGAAGAGAAAGAAAGTAGCCCAGAAAGGGCAGCCCAACAAATTGGGCTTGACAAGTTGGTAGACCGAGTAACTAGACCTGCAGTAATAGCTTTAACATACAGGGAGGATATGACCCCCGAAGACAAAGCAAGTGCACCTGAGATAACAAAGAAAGGTGAAGAAGCCAAGCAGGCAGAAAGGGAGAGCAATGCTCTGGATATTGGCCAGCAACAACAGGATAAAGTAGCTGAGCTGAAAATAGTTGAAGTCCAATAAAAAGGGCAAGGGTGATAAGGACACATTAGGGGATGATGCCGCCTGAACTCAAGAGACCGCAAGAGAAAAGGATACATTAGGTCATGAGGACCTTAAGACACTAGAGGTCAATACATCAGGTGCAGAACAAAAGGTAACCCAAGATCAGGGTGATGCACCAGGACCAAACACACGAACAACCACGAATACTAATATGCCTCAAGGTGAGGAAAGTAATAAGGTGGCTGAAACACAGAAGGGGGGCATGCAAGATCAAGTACAGAATCATCATGTGGATATTCCATAGGATCCTCCCCCACAGAAGGATACCCCTTAAGAAGAAGAGATGCAACAAGATCACCCTCATGAAGAACATCATGAGGAAGAAATTAGGAAGTCACCTTCTCCACCCAAAGTAGAGACAGATACTGAAGATCAAGGTGGACATGATGATGATGAAGGACATCAAGGATCTAGATAGGATGTGCCTCAGTGGCTTTAAAATGAAATAGGTACGGAACAAGGCTTTGAAATTTAATAATTTGACGTTTCTACCTTGTTTGCAGAGACAATCATGAAACCAAAGAGGAAAGCCAGGTTGACCTTAGCTATTAGAAGAGATCCTACTACAGGCAGAGGGAGCACAGGTAGCACTTCCCACTGTAGAAAAGGAAAAGGGTAAGATCACCCTGGAGGAATTCCAGATCACCACAGGTGATTTGGGCTTTGCCAATGAAGACCAAGAGGGTCAAGAAGGGAAGGATATCATTGATTCTTTAACCCAATGGGTAAAGAAAGAGAAGGAAAAGAATAAAGAGCACAAAGACCACATTGCTCAGCTGCATACATATATAAAGGGGTTGATTAACCCTGATAATACACCAATTGATCATGCAGTCCCATTGATTATCATCTCTAAGGAGGAGATTAACAAGCTGGACCTCATGAAGCATCAAGCTATGATCATGGATAAGTGGATGTTATCAGTGCTCATAGGAGCTGAGGAAGTATTAAGAACTTCTTTATAGAGGTGGAATTCTTTGAGCACTTTGAAGAGGAAAGTGGATAAAATGTAGAATGAAATGGGAAGGAGGTCATTCCAGCTAGAGAAGGCCTTAAATGCTCTAAGTGAAATAAAGAGGATTGATCCTCAAGTCCTGATAAATAGTCAGGTATTAAATAATAACCTTGCCCTGCTAATAGATGTATGGTATGAAGACATCAGGTTCAAATGCGATATCCTGAAGAAATGCAGTGGCAAGTTAAGGGATATTAGTATAAAGCTGCACAATATGATGGTATATGAGGCAGAAATCCTTGAAGCTCTAGAAGGAAAAGTGGAGGGGAAGATTGAAAACCAAGACACAGACTTTGCTATCAAGGCTCTGCATGATAATTTCCAGCCAGTAGTTGATGATCCTCTCACCCACCTGACAGAAGAGGCGATGACTACGATCATGAGGATCAAGATCAGGGTGGAAAATTATAATGAAACTTTAAATAGCAGAAAAGGCAAGCTGGAGGCACTCAAAGATAAATTTCAGGCTCACAAACATGCTATCACTAAAGCCAAAACCCAAGATGGTGGAGAAGTAGATAAAATAGTACAAGCCTATGAAAATATCAGGATGACAATGAAGGTCCGGATACAGGATGATGTTCATCAGGGTGATAGTGATATAGAGAATGATGAAGAGCATGATCATGATGAAGATGAAGAAGATAAAGAGGAGAAACCCAAGGAATAAAAGAAGATGCAACACAAAGAAGATATATGTATAATGTACTCATAGGATAATGAATCACCCAGATGGTTGCCAGCTAGCAACCTGTGCTATGAGAAAAGTGTTGACTAAGTCAAAGAATGATTATCTATCATTGATCTTAATGGACAAATCCTGACCATAGGTCATTTGTAACCACTCCCTCACCTTAGTCTATAAAAGGTGCAGGGGTGCCATATTTTGAACATTTGGAAGCTTAATTGAAATTTGATTGTTGAAAATATCAGGACTTATTTCAAAGCTATTGTAAACTTACATGTTGTGCATACTTAATGAAAGAGAAGACAATTTGATTACAAATCATCATAAATCTTGAGTAATCTATGTTTGAAATCTTTATACATGTTTTGATCAGCTGCGTCCCTTGGAGTGCTTATCAGTCTACATGTGTTGTTTTCATTCCTTATCCTTTGAAGTTAGCATCATCCGTATCTAGTTGTGGAACATCCTGGTGAAAATATGGTTTGATTTCTTCTCCTCATGACTGTATCTTGTATGTATGTGGTTCAATGGCTAAAGATTCACCAAAATTAGAAGTATTCTTTTAAATTTCTCTCAATTTCATAACAATTCATCATCATAATTGCAAATAACATGAAATATGCTGACATCTCGTAGATAATTGGAAATACATAGAATATATAGAGTTAAAGCATGTTAGATTGACAAATATCATGCAAATCCACACATAAATCCATAAACTTCATGCAAATATCTACTTACAGACACATCATTTGAGTAAATATACTGTGTGGAAGAAAGAACAAGTTCATGATGATCAATAATCAGAAGAATTGATGAAAATTGCAAATACATCAGCTATCTTTGAAATAGAGTAGAAATAAGCTCTTGATACAACAAATTTACAGGAAACAAAATCATACTGATCATTCAAACAAATGTAAGGCCCCTTGAAATGGATAACAACATGTCACATCAAACCCTGAGTAACGTCAGAAGATCATGACTTGATCAATAGATACTTGGAGTCATCAACTTATCCTAAGTTGATCGTACTTTACAAGATAATAAAGGTTTGATGTAAAAATTTTTATGCATGTTGTTATGACTCATCATCATCATCAACATAAATTGGTGCTAGAAGGAGGGCCATCAATTCATCAATAGGTTTGTCTGATTTGATGATGCAGACAAAAAGGTAACACTCAAACACCTCTGTATTTCAAGTCATATGCAAAGATTTGTTGTTTTGAGCCTCTGCATGGTCATCCGTTGTGAAGTTTGCAAAATTGAGCATAAATATTGCAAGCTTTGTGGTTGATCATCGTGAATTTATAAAGATAATCCTTATTTCAGGTAAATTTACTAAGGCTTTGAGGTAATCTGCTTAAGAAACTTGATATCTAGTTGTGTACGTCACCAAAGTTCAATATCACCTTATATTTGCCTCATTTATGCAAATATTCTATGAATATCCAGTCAGTATCAACTTCTGATCATAAATACAACCTTTGCTAGGTATTTTCAACCGATCTTTACAGTAAACAAGTTGATTTTCCTTAAAATTAGGAAATCCTGGCTCTCAAGCCAAATACCAGGTCCAGATCCAGTGGACTCTTGGAAGAATTACCTATCCGGGGACTTAGACCTAGAATTGTAGATATTCATCACTCTCCTAATTCTAGTGCCTCAGGAGCTTCACCAGAATGTGCTCTTGTAACTCCTATCAGGTTACAAACACCTACAAATTCACCTATCACACCTCAAGTCCAACCTCCACTTGTTATACCTCTGGTCCAACCTCCACCAGTTGCTATGTTGTTCTTTACAGCAGAGTCACCTTTGACCTTCAATGCATATCATGTTTTGCCTAAGAATTCTGATAAGATTTGTCCTAAATATTATCCATATCAGGATGTTGATGATCACATCAAAACATTCAAGGAAGCTTGTTGTAGGGCTAGAATTGAGCATTAGGATGTAGTATGCAGGTTATTTCCATTTTCCTTAGGGGAAGAGGCCTATAACTGGTATATTAGTCTTGGTCAGGGTTCAGTCGGTTCATGGGCTGCCTTGGAAAAAGCCTTTAAGGATAGGTTCAAAGTACCTATAGATCCTTCAATGAATTATCATCTGTTTGCCACAATCAAGAGATTTGAGGGAGAACCTGTTGCTAATTTCAACGCAAGATTCCAGAAGATGTTATCTAAGTTAGTTGTACCTTATGTTGTAGCAGATGAAGCTGCTAGGAGCATATATTACTCAGCTTTAGATCCTTTGACTTCTATGTTTATCAGAAGAGCACATCCTGGTGTCACAACTTTGACAAGAGCTTTTGAAGAAGCTATCAAAGTTAGTCAGCAGCTGGTTCCTGCTCCAACACCAAATGTTGCATTTCCAAGACTTCCCAATTATCCTACATATCTTGCTTACCAATAGGTCAATGGAGCCATGATACCTCTAGCTGTAATGCCCAGTCCTTTACCAATACCTCCACTCAATATCATGCCACCTCCAAATGGAAATGGCCAAATGTTACAATATCCAGGACAAACACAGGTGCCTCTGGGTGTAGAATAGTCCAGTACCAATAACAATGGATCTTCCTTCTTTAAACCTCAAACAGAGAATGTAGTGGCCAAGGTTCAGGAAGAGAAGGAAGAAATTAAAGAAATATCAGCACAGTTATGGAAACTCACCACTGAGATCACCCATTTGAGGAGTCAGAACTTCTATTCTCAACCTAATCAGAATAGAGAATATGCTAATGATAGACCTAGTTATCCTGATAGGGGATACAACAACAATTACAATAACAACAATGGTAACAATAATCCCCCTAGATAGCCTAGAGTGTGGAACACTAGGCCAAACAATAGTTCCTTGCCGTCACCCCTAGATAATCAGCCTCTTGGTGAACCTAAGCAGACTACTAGAGTGAACCTTGTAGAGTCAGCCCTTACAAATTGGTGCAGGATACATAAAACCAATCCTCATGCAGAGCTAGATTGTCCATACTTCAGAATAGTTGCCAGCATTTTCCAAACTGAAGTGTCCAATACTTCAGGTAATCCACCTCATGTAGAAGGAAATGAAATTGTCCCTTGTGGATATGATTCTGCTTTAGTGCTAGAAAGTTTTACCAACCATCCTTATGAAGACTACACCTTAGCATGTGAGGAGTCAGCCATGGCCTTGGAGTCTAACTATGTCTTTCCATTTGAGGATGAAAATGAGCCATCAACCAAACATGAAGAAGTATATGCTTATCAATAGCAATATTAGGGCAGGCATAATTACAACCTGAGGAATAGCTCAAATAGACCTACTGGTCCTTTGACCACATCCTTGTCTCCAAACAATTTCAACACTCCTCCTGATCCTAAGACAAGTAATAACCCTGGATTTCCTAAGGTTAATGCTCAGTACTTAGCATCACCAAATACAACACCAAAAGCTAGTAATCTGCCCCATGAATCTGATAGATTGGTCACTTATTTGGCTGATGAAATGACAAAGATTAAAATCAGCTTGTCATTATTAGAGTTTCTTAAAACCCCATCTATCAAGAAAGATTTCATGAAATCATTAGATGATCCTATTCCAAGAGAGGATGGTCATACCTTAGGTCAATCTGGAAGTAAAGATCATGCTGCTAGGGATGTCAATGTTAAATAGAAAGCCCCAGCTACTGTTCAAGCTACCGAGACTTCACACATGACCCTGTACAAAGACAAGAGTGAGTCACCTCCTTTTCTCCTTACTCTAAGGATGTTCAGTAAAAATTTGCATAACTACTTAGTAGATTCAGGAGCATCTACCAATGTGATGCCCCTGTCCATATGCAATGCTTTAGGGTTGCATCCTGCTAAGTTACTGAAGAAAGTAACACAATTAGACAAAATAGAGGTGAGTGTGGTAGGAGAATTAACTCACATTCATATGCAGTTAGCATTAGATCCCAGAATCTAGTATTACATTGATATTTAGGTAGTCGATATACCTGATACCTATGGGATGCTACTTAGCAGGGACTGGTCAAAAACCCTTAATGGATACATGTCATCTGATTTCAACCACATGTGGTTGCCCTAGAACAGAATATCAAATCAAATAAGAATAGATGCTAAACCTCACATGAAGCACATGATCACTGAATATAACAAAACCAATGAAATCATGTATGTGGATGTGGAACCTAGAGTTTACTCCATCAGATCCCAGATTGTCAGGATAGAAGAGATCTTGATGTATGATGTTCATCATCACGATGATAACCCCCAGGATGATAAGATAGTTTTAGAGTCTAACTGTAACCCTGAAAATGAAATAGAAGTAGATCATTTCAAGAATTTTGAGATGCACTTGTCCAAAGAGGTGCAACGATGTCAATTATTAAAGGTGTCTGTTCATGATGTTCTAATTGAGGTTACATGATGAGGCACATTCTGAGAAGACCTGTGATGCTTACTTAGACATGATGGAGCTGGAACAAGCATGCAACAAGGCATCATCATCATCATCTGCGGTCAGTTCTGTAGATAGTGATAGCGACACTGATTCTTGTTTGTCATCTGTAGGAACATGAGAATGTACACAGCAGGATGAAGGTCATATTTAGATGACAGAGGAAGTTTTGGTATGTAACAAGAGTAATGTTAAAAGAAACAAGAAAATCATCCCAGGAAGTGATTGTTTAGTGGAATCAAATTATGAGTTATCTGATGGAGATAGGGGCAGTAATTTGTCCAAGTTTGACGAGTTTTTATCAAAGCAAATTCAAGGCATGATACAGTAGCAAAAATCTCCACAAGATACCATGATTGAGGGGTGGTGTAGGTTACATGAAGCACCACATTTAGAAACTGCTTGTTCACAGTGTCTACATACTCTGAAGAGGCAAATGTTGCCTAGTCCAAAAGATTTACATCCTGATGGTAAAAGAAAAGAAGAAATATCAGCTTCACATAAGCCAGACAGGGTGAAGTTTGAGAAAGTTGAGATACCAAAATTGAAATGGATATCAAATGGTGCAGCTGCCAGAGCTAAAAAGAAAAGAGAAGGCCTAGATAAGCCTTTGACTGAAGATAGGCCATGGATCCTCAGGTTTGATGGATCCAAATCAAAATAAGGGGCTGAAGTAGGGATAGATCTCATTGATCCATCTGGAAAATCCTACTTAGCAGCATACAGATTGCAATTTCCATTCACGAATAATGTGACAGGGTATGAAGCTCTGATTCATGGGATATTATTTGCACTTAGAAAGAAAGTGAAGATTCTGCATTCTATGGAGACTCAGAATTGGTTGTGAGACAGGTAAGAGGTATATACTCTTGCAATTACAAGAAACTATCTAATTACAGACATAGGGTATGGGACCTGATAGAAGATTTTGATGCATTCAACATCACCCATGTACCTAGAGAACAGAATCACATGGAAGATGCCTTGGCCCAGGCTGCCAGCACCCTGGAACCACTGTCTATATCTTGTTTGAAAAGATTCTTAGTTGAATTAGTATCAGTACCTTCTGTACCAGATAATGTAACTAATCTCCAAGTATTTGATGATGATCAGCATATTCTAAACTTCATTTCCAACAAGGATGTTTTTGATGCACAGATCATAGATGAAAGAAATGCGGAAGATCATATCTGGGAAGAAGAAGAAATCCTAGTGTTACATAGTAACAAGATTCCTAAGGGGATGATAGAGCTAGAAAGAGCATTTGATTTAGACAACATGCTGAAACAGATAGATCTCCCCAAAGTAGATAGAGGAGAGTATTCATAGGTTAACATTGGACATGATGATGAAAAAAGAAATGTCCTGATTGGAAAAGTCTATATAGGGGAAGAGTTGGAAGGGATAACTCAAGCGCTTAAGGATTATATCCATGTCATTGCCTAGACATATGAAGAGTTGAAAACTTATGATACATCAATCATCACTCATACTATACCTCTAAAACCAGATGTCAAGCCTTTAGACAAAAATAGAGACCTGTTAATGCATTGCTGGAGCCCATTATTTTTTAAGAAGTTAAGAAATTTCTCAATGCCAGGATCATATTTCCTGTGAGACATTCCACATGGGTGGTAAATCTAGTACCAAAAAGGAAAAAGAATGGTGACATCAGATTGTGTGTAGACTTCAGAAACTTAAACAGAGCTTCTGAGAAGGATAACTATCCTTTGCCTTCTCTGGATGAGGTTTTACAGATTGTGAATGGTGCAAAGATGATGTCATTTCTTGATGGTTCTCAGGTTACAACCAGGTGATGGTAGACAAAATAGATAGATTAAAGAGCGCATTCACAACAAAGTGGGGAATATTCGCCTACAGGTGCATGCCTTTTGGATTGATAAATGATGGAGCCACATTTCAGTGAGTGATGGATATAGCCTTTAGAGGCTTAATTGGTAAATGCATAGTTGTATACATGGATGACTTGACAATTTTCTCTAAAGAAAGAGGAAATCATATAGAAGACCTCAGGAAGGTGCTAAAGAAATGTGAACAATATGGGATATCCCTAAACCCTAAGAAGTGCATATTTGGGGTAACCACAGGGAAGTTATTAGGCCACCTGATAACAAAAAATGGGATCATCATTGACCTTGACAAGGTAGAAACAGTCATGAAGATACAACGTCTTGGAAGTAAGAAGGAGCTCAAATCTTACTTTGGTAAGATTAATTTTGTTAGAAAGTTTATTACTGGCTTTGCAAAGATTGTCAGACCCTTGAATGCCATGCTCAAGAAGGATGCCAAAATTGATTGGACACCTAAAGCTAGAGCAGCTTTTGAAGATATCAAGAAAGCCATATCTAATGCTCCAGTTCTGATCAGTCTAGATTTTACCAAGGATTTTTATATATACTCATTTGCTTCATAGCATACATTTGCAGCAATATTAACACCGAGAAATGAGGCTAAAGAAGAAAAGCCTATAGCCTTCATGAGTTGTCCTTTCAGAGATGCAAAACTCAGATACATGGATGTTGAAAGACAAGCACTTGCTCTGGTTCGAGTAGTTAAGAAATTCAGGCACTACATTCTGAGAAGTAAAGTGATTGTTGTAGTACTTGATGCAGCAGTAAAGATGCTCTTAATGTAGAGTGAACCAGGTGAGAAGAGAGCCAAATGGATTAGTGCCCTCCAAGAGTATGATATGGACATAACACCCATGAAATTAGTGTGAGGACAAGCATTGAGATAGATGATACCTGAAATTGATCCTAACATCATGAGCCAACAGTATGTCATAAATACAAAACAAGATGGAGAATGGTATTCAGACATTAGGCACATTCTGATTACTGGAAGATGTCCTTCAAGATTGCAGCCTCACAGAGGAGATCCTTAAAAATAAGTTCACAAAAATACATGATAAAAGGAGGAGTCCTTTTTAAGAAGAATTATGAGGGGATATACCTTAGATGCCTAGAAAGGCAAGAAGCAGATAAAGTGCTAGCAGAGTTACATGACAAGTTTGGAACTGCACATGGATCATCCTTGGCTACGACTCATGCTATCCTTAGGGTAGGGTATTACTAGCCCTCTATTTTTAAAGATACTACTAAACACATCAAATGTTGTCATATGTGTCAGGTTGCTACAAATAGAGAAAGATATGCTGCTCAACCTTTACAGCTAGTGATGGAGATATGCCCATTCGCTCAATGGGGAATGGATTTCATAGGACCTATTAATCCTCCATCACCTTCAGGCCACAAGTATGTTTTGACTATTACTGATTATTGTACCAGGTGGACTGAAGCTGTCAGCAGTAAGACATGTAATGCTAAGGATGTCATCAAGTTTTTGGAAAGCAATATAGTAACCAGGTATGGAGTTCCATATGCTTTAGTATGTGATAATGGGCCTGCCTTTGCTTCAATTAGATTATTAGGTTGGGCTTTTGACCATGGAATTGTCTTGAAATTTTCCTCAAATTACTATCCCCAAGGGAATGGATTAGCAGAATCCACAAACAAGAATTTATTAAACATCATAAAGAAACTGATAGAAAAGAACCCAAGGGAGTGTAACACCCTATTGAAGTATGCCTTGTCGGTAGATAGAAACAGGATGAAGGCTGCATTAGGAAATTCTCCTTTTCACCTAGTATATGGGGTGGATCCCATCCTCCCTATTAACCTAAAGATCCCCACTTTGCAATTTGCACAAGAGTACCTAGGCATAGATAATAAACAAGAAGTCAGGTTGCTTCAGTTGATGCACCTAGAATAAAAAAGAAGTAAAGCAATTGATCAGTTTGCTAAACATTAGGCTGTTGTCAAGTGCTGGTTTGATAAAAGAGCCAGAGTTAAGGCTTTTAGAATCTTAGATTTGGTCCTGATGTGGGACAAAGCACATGAAAGGAAAGGAGATCATGGTAAATTTGATAAACTTTGGATAGGTCCCTTTCAAGTTTCAAAGATTTTAGGAGAGAGTACCTACAGGCTTAAGACCTTAACCGGCAAGGACGTTCCATTACCAGTTAATGGACAGTTTCTCAAACACTATTTTCAAGCCTAAAGCAGTGTCATGTAAGTCATGTGTATCATAGTGTGCATATTTGTATAGTTGTTTGTACAATTTTGGTTTTGTTTTGTTTGTTTGCTCGTTGAGTTCTATTTTGGTTAGTCAAGATGATGCAACTCATCACCCCTAGAAAATAACCAAATTGTTAAAATTCAAGTGATGAAAACAAATTCATATATAGGTTATGACTCATTTTGAGAAGTGTTGGTGGTCAGGTCTGTGACACCTTTTCATCAGGGTGCCTTTCTTGAGCAAAGTGATTCTTTCACAATGACTCACCTAATAGCCTTGGGTTTGTGGAACACACAAGTATAGATGTTAAGTGAAAAATCTAAAGGGACTCCCTTGCTACCAATGCAATCTCCAACCTAAATTGGCAAGTGACCATGCCTTGCACAATAATCTTACATGATGACATCATATGAATATAGAATATATATTGAAAAAAAAAACAAAAACAAATAAAATTAGGCCATCCAAGTAACCCTACTGGGGCTATAGATGCCTATTGGCAGTAGGGCTCTACTTGGGCGGATTGTATAGATAACCTTGCCGGGGCTATGGACGCCTACTGGTAGCAAGGCTCTGTCCAGGTTGGCTATGGGGGATGCTCCCAAACTATGTATCTTAACATCAGTTACTCATTCTTTCAAATTACTTTCAAGATGAGGATAATCAATCAAGTGCACACACCTGATCCTTTGTTAGCATTGTTGCCATGGTGAAACCTTATCATTTAGAAATATTATAATGCTTATACTTAGAAAGAGTTAAAATACTATGTTAGAATGTGATCACATCATTTGAATCATTGGAATTTAGTTATTTTCTTTAGTGGCAAGTTGTTGTGTGGTTACACAACATGCCCCATTTTGACTTGACAAAACAGGGACCCAACTTTTTTTGCTGCTTTGGCTTGTTGTTCTCTATGCTTTTGGCGGTCTGGTAAAATTGAGTCATGCAGGATGTATCTACAAGAGGATGGATAGGTCATCATGATGAGGTCATTCATCAAAGTCAGTATCACTATCATTAACCTCATAGTTGGAAAGTGTATGAAATTCCATGCAGGTTTGCCTTTTGGATGACCCCAAAATTCCTTAAAGGGAAAAAGTTATGACAAGTCAAAGTTTCAGTCAAACTTGATATTCAAGAAGGGGGTCATATTTCAAACATCAGTCACATTATGTAAGACCACCCCAATATGGGTTTATCACCTGAGAATCACTTGGTCTGCAAACTCCAGACTTCAATTTTATGTGATAGCTATTAGTGGCCCGTCAAACAACTTCATATGTTTTGCGGGGGTCATATTTTCAATATCACCTGATCTTACAAATATCACCCTGTCGCTAAACATCACCCAATGCTAATATGACAATGATGTCATCTAAACACAATGAACAAAGGAAATCATCCTGATGGTGATGTCATCATTCTTTTTACCTCACGGAGGTATGTATCCAATGCCCACCATGTTTAATAATATGACGGTGACATCATTACAACACAACACTTAAATATGGTCATAGCCATGCTGGCATCATCCAGATCTTTCCTAAGGGGCTCATTTTAGTTTCGGGGTCACATTTTAAACATCCCCTGATCTTAAAATCATGACTCGATATACACATGGTTAACCTTTTGACCACATCACTTGATTCTCTTGCATTAGTGTTGCCGCTCGAAGGCAAAGAGTCATTTTACCTAGAGGGGGTCATATTTTCAATCTCACCTGATCTTTCAAAGATCCCCCCCTCTCTGTTTCCTAACATTAAATGAGTTTAAATGCGGTAGGTGGATTCCCGCTGACTGCGAATACAAATCGAACACTTGGCATCATCCATGGTTTCTCTGTAGAGAATCAACGGATTTGATCTATTTAACCAAGTCTGACCCTAATCCTGCCCTAAGGATGCATTTAAACATAAATTTCCAGGGTTATTTTCATTTACCTTACGAAAAAATAAGAATTTACAGAGTGCAGAAGTCAAACCCTCATACGAGCTACCTGTGAATGGACGAGATCTTCCAGCACAAGAGATCAGGTGATTATCATCATTTGCGGACCTTTTCCGTAATCATCTACCTAATCTAGGAAAAAAGCGTTATCAGGTAAGTAGTTAAAAACCCTCATGTTGTCATTTTCTACATATCTAGGTAGCATGTTCCTTTTTTAGTTTGGATCTGTAAAAATGCACATCATGATGAAGTAAAGATTAATAAATATAGTATGCATGATGCAGTGGATATATAGTGTTATATGAATGTATATGGATGTCGTATGGTAAGACTAGGCATGTTTGTTGCAGAAGTCCATGGCGGACCTTAGGCAGAACAGGTCTGACGCAGAGTTTTCTAAGCCCATGTATGTTCAACCCAGAGGGGTACAATTCAAGTATGGTGTCATTGGGGACACTCACCAGGGAGACACACATTTGGTAGCCTAGTCCACCATAATAGATCATGACAAACATAATACCCTTTTGGATGCGGCATATGTAGTAGGAATGTGCCATGCCACTAGATTCCCATATGCTATGGAAACCCTAGAACTGGTGGTAGAATGTGCCAGAAATTATAATCCTCAGACAAGATGAGTAGAGAAACATGGAAGGGTTTACGCTAACATTTCAGTTAAGGGCATCACATCTACTTTCAATTTGCTAGTTGGAAAGAAGGTAGTCAGTGTGGATCTACATAAACTGCAGATAGAGTATGAAAACAATAAAAAGAATGCAAGGAAGAGGACGTACCAGTGGAGGTCTAAGAGCAGCACCTACACTGCCTCTGCCAAGTTGCTAGTACACCTATACAAATTTGATTTTGATGAGGAAAATTAATACATGATTGCCCTGCTCAGAAGGATGATAGGACAACCTCATGCTGGAAATTTTCAGAATTGGATGTTTGGAATCATCCAGATGGTCCTGTATACAGATAGCAAGCCATTGTGGGCTAAGGTCATCAATGATGCCTTAGATGAACAGATGAGGACCCTGGGAGGTCAAGAATGCTCATTCCATATGACCTCATATGTGGTCTATTCATGTGCCTACAAGGGAACATTTGATGCACTGACTACAGTAGGTAAGATTGGTGGTGGTGAGGATGATGCCCACATATGGGATCACTATCCTCAGTTACAAAGAAAGAACTACCTCTTTGATTACAAATTGGTGAATGATACATTCTCTATGCATCTGGTTAGAACTATGGACGAGGACAAAACCAAGAGATTGAGCATGGAAGCTCAGGAAGTTGTATACATGCATGGAACCTGGTTTATCCAATATGCTACATTTTCATACATGAGAGTTGAGGGATTTGAGGATCAACCCCTCATGTTACCTAGGTACCCTACTGATGGGGTAGTCCTGATGGACTTTTTGAGACAAATATCAACCATAATGCAGGCATACAAAGTACAAAAGAAGATACCCCTAGTACTCTTTCTAGTATCCATGGGTTGATACATTTGCCCTGATTCACAGAGCATAAAGGATGCCATAGGTGGTTTGAAACTGATTTGTTTGCAGCCATTTCCATTGGCTAGATCATATGACCCCTATGGTAGAATGCAGAAAATAATGGGGAAGCCTATACATCAAAGGCACCTGGAAGATTTTTGGACTGATTGTGAGGATGAAGCAGAGGTAAGAAGAAGAAAATACCAAAGGCTCACCTTAAATCAGATAAGGACATTTGACTGCATCCCATTGCCAGCACAACTAAAGAAGGATGATGGTAGGACCATGTCAAATGAATATGAAGATAGGAAGGTGTATAATGACACCATCTTTGCCCCTGACCTAACAGAGCTTGAAGACATTTCCTTGGATCAGTTTACAGGTGGGGTGCTACAGATAACCCAGGCATGGGTAGATGAACAAATAAACAGGCTAAAGAAGAGGGGTTTAGCCATTATAGTGGATGCCAAGAAGAAGAGGCAGGAGATCCTTGACCAAGAGTATGATGACTTTCTTGGTGAGAAAAGAAAATCTAATGGAGAAAGATTACCGACCCAGAAACAGAGGAAGATAACCCCGAAAAGAAAGAAGATTGATGATGAACCTAAGGGGGTGATAATCGAGAAAATTGCCATACCAGCTGCAGGTGCATCATCATCAGGACAGGCATCTGCCTCATCTGCACCACCTCTGATGGATAAACCAAAGACCAAGAGAATCCTGAGGCTAGCTGTAGAGACTACAGAAGTACAAGATGAGGGTCAAACCTCACAACAACAAAATAGGGAAGAAGATATTCCTCTTGAGGAAGAGCCAGTAAGTAAAGAGCCTAAAGATGATGACCCGATGATGGTCAGCAGGAAGAGGAGGGCACTGTCGTTGACATCACCACCTAAGAAACAAAGAACATCTATGGGGGATGATATCAGGGCTGATCCCATAGTATTAAGAGGAGTGGGTGGTGAAGTGTTTAGAAAAGAAATGTAGCACACCGTGCCACTTCCCACCATTATCAAGTTCAAAACAGAGAAAGTAGAGGAACAAGTAAAAGAGGCTTCTAAAGCAGGTCATGGTGGTCCTTTCTCATTGGAAGACATCATGGACCTCTCAGATGATGGAGTAGTACAAAGTGTAGCCTCTAAGAGGATGGAAAGCCTTGCTTCTAGTACCCGTATGACTCCACATGGGACCCCATCAGCACAGATGGAGGTATTAGAAGAGTTGAAGCAAACAACTCAAGAAGAGAAAGAAAGTAGCCCAAAAAGGGCAGCCCAACAAATCAGGCTTGACAAGTTGGTAGACCGATGAACTAGACCTGCAGTAATAGATTTAACATACAAGGAGGATATGACCCCCAAAGACAAAGCAAGTGCACCTGAGGTGAAGAAGCCAAGCAGGCAGAAAGGGAGAGCAATGCTCTGGATATGGGCCAACAACAACAGGATAGACCAGCTGAGCTGAAAATAGTTGAAGTCCAACAAAAGGGTGAGGGTGATAAGGACACATCAGGTGATGATGCTGCCCAGACTCAAGAGACCGCAAGAGAAAAGGATATATTAGGTCATAAGGACCTTAAGACACTAGAGGTCAATACATCGGGTGCAGAACAAAAGGTGACCCAAGATCAGGGTGATACACCAGGACCAAACACACAAACAACCATGGATACCAATATGCCTCAAGGTAAGGAGAGTAATAAGGTGGTTGAAACATAGAAGGGGGGTGCGCAGGATCAAGCACAAGATCATCATGTGGATATTCCACAGGATCCTCCCCCATAGAAGGATACCCCTCAAGAAGAAGAGATGCAACAAGATCACCCTCATGAAGAACATCATGAGGAAGAAATCAGGAAGTCACCTTCTCCACCCAAAGTAGAGACAGATACTGAAGATCAAGGTGGACATGATGATGACGAAGGACATCAAGGATTTGGATAGGATGTGCCTCAGTGGCTTTAAAATGAAATAGGTATGAAACAAGGCTTTGAAATTTAATAATTTGACGTTTCTACCTTGTTTGCAGAGACAATCATGAAACCAAAGATGAAAACCAGGTTGACCTCGGCTATTAGAAGAGATCCTACTACAGGCAGAGGGAGCACAGGTAGCATTTCCCACTGTAGAAAAGGAAAAGGGTAAGATCACCCTGGAGGAATTCCAGATCACCACAGTTGATTTGGGATTTGCCAATGAAGACCAAGAGGGTCAAGAAGGGAAGGATATCATTGATTCTTTATCCCAACAGGTAAAGAAAGAGAAGGAGAAAAATAAACAGCACAAAGAGCACATTGCTCAGCTGCATACATATATAAAGGGGTTGATTAACCCTGATAATACACCAATTGATCATGCAGTCCCATTGACTGTCATCTCTAAGGAGGGTATTAACAAGCTGGACCTCATGAAGCATCAAGCTATGATCATGGATAAGTGGATGTTATCAGTGCTCACAGGAGCTAAGGAAGTATTCAGAACTTCTTTATAGAGGTGGAATTCTTTGAGCACTTTGAAGAGGAAAGTGGATAAAATACAGAATGAAATGGGAAGGAGGTCATTCCAGTTAGAGAAGGCCTTAAATGCTCTAAGTGAAATAAAGAGGATTGATCCTCAGGTCCTGATAAATAGTTAGGTATTAAATAATAACACAACCCTACTAATAGATGTATGGTATGAAGACATCAGGTTCAAATGTGATATCCTGAAGAAATGCAGTGGCAAGTTAAGGGATATTAGTATAAAGCTGCATAATATGATGGCATATGAGCCATAAATCCTTGAAGCTCTAGAAGGAAAAGTGGAGGGAAAGATTGAAAACCAAGATGCATACTTTTCTATCAAGGCTCTGCATGATAATTTCCAGCCAGTAGCTGATGATCCTCTCACTGACTTGACATAAGAGGTGATGAATAAGATCATGAGGATCAAGCTCAGGGTAGAAAATTATAATGAAACTTTAAATAGCAGAAAAGGCAAGTTGGATAAACTCAAAGATAAATTTTAGGCTTGCAAACATGCTATCACTAAAGCCAAAACCCAAGATGGCAGAGAAGTAGATATAATAGTACAAGCCTATGAAAATATCAGGATGGCAATGAAGGTCCATATACAGGATGATGTTCATCAGGGTGATAGTGATACAGAGAGTGATGAAAAGCATGATCATGATGAAGATGAAGAAGATAAAGAGGAGGAACCAGAGGAATGAAAGAAAATGTAGTGCAAAGAAGATATATGCATCATGTACTCATAGGATAATGAATCACCCAGATGGTTTCCAGATGGCAACCTGTGCCATGAGAAAAGTGTTGACTAAGTCAAAGAATGATTATCTATCATTGATCTTAATGGACAAATCCTGACCGTAGGTCATTTGTAATTGCTCCCTCACCTTAGTCTATACAAGTTGCAGGGGTGCCATATTTTGAACATTTGGAAGCTTTATTGAAATTTGATTGCTGAAAATATCAGGCCTTATTTCAAAGCTATTGTAAACTTACATGTTGTGCATACTTAATGAAAGAGAAGACAATTTGATTACAAATCATCATAAATCTTGAGTAATCTATGTTTGAAATCTTTATACATGCTTTAATCAGCTGCGTCCCTTGGAGTGCTTATCAGTCTGCATGTGTTGTTTTCATTCCTTATCCTTTGAAGTTAGCATCATCCATATCTAGCTGTGGAACATCCTGGTGAAAATATGGTTTGATTTCTTCTCCTCATGACTGTATCTTGTATGTATGTGGTTCAATGGCTAAAGATTCACCAAAATTAGAAGTATTCTTTTAAATTTCTTTCAATTTCATAAAAATTCATCATCATAATTGCAAATAACAAAGATCAAAAGCAAATAACATGAAATATGCTGACATCTCGTAGATAATTGGAAATACATAGCATATTTAGAGTTAAAGCATGTTAGATTGACAAATATCATGCAAATCCACACATAAATCCATAAAATTCATGTAAATATCTACTTACAGACACATCATTTGAGTAAATATACTGTGTGGAAGAAAGAACAAGTTCATGATGATCAATAATCAGAAGAATTGATCAAAATTGCAAATACATCAGCTATCTTTGAAATAGAGTAGAAATAAGCTCTCAGTGCAGCAAATTTACAGGAAACAAAATCATACTGATCATTCAAACAAATGTAAGGCCCCTTGAAATGGAAAACAACATGTCACATCAAACCCTGAGTAATGTCAGAAGATCATGACCTAATCAACGGAGACTTGGAGTCATCAACTTATCCTAAGTTGATCGTACTTTACAAGATAATAAAGGTTTGATGTACAAATTTTAATGCATGTTGTTATGACTCATCATCATCATCAACACTCCTCCAAGCACCTATTTATATAGAATATACAAGGCAAAATTGGCTCTATTTTGGAATGGGCATCCAACTTGGCCTCATGGCTTAAAACCCATGCCTTTGGGCACTTGGTCAACATTGTAAGATGTATCTAACACTGGTCCATAGCTCCCATCCCAAAGAGATCACCTATTTCCAAAATGGGCTATGACAGATGCTCTTATGACTCTTACAACCGTCATAGAATCTGTCATAGCAGTTACAACTTACAGTTGTAAGAGAATCTATCATACATAGGCTATAAATAGCACATTCTCTTACAACATGTCATAGTCCACCTTGGGGCATCTAGAGATGCCTTTTTCAAAGATGCTCTTCAACACATGTCTTCACCTTTCTTACAAGCTTCTATTTCTGACTCTTACATGTCATAACTTCGTCATAGGAATCTGTCATAGCCATTTCGGTCAATATTCCCTTACACAACATCCAAGATGCCGACACATGGAAAATACTCCTACCACAAAGTGGGACACCTATCTCCTCATGTGAGGAAAAAATTACAAGTTGTCATCTTCCATGTAGGATGACACATCACCATGCCACATTCCACAAAATGACAATATGGAATTTATAATTAATTTACATCATAGGCAATGAATAAATAAATACAATCAAAATAATGCAAGGAATTACCAAGGTTGAGACACCTTAATTCCCAACATTCTCCCACTTGTCGAACACCTTGTAAGAGCCAGTAGAATAACATGATTTTACTATTATAGGCCAAGAGGCCCATAGATTCTGAACACCATCTAAACTTCTCTGTGCCCACTGACATCTTCAATGCATCTGCAACATTCTTCAAAGTATCTACCTTCTCCAAAGTTACCTTCCCATCTTCTACCATGTCTCGTACGAAGTGAAACTGAACATCAATATGCTTTGTTCTGGCATGGAAAGTTAGATTCTTCGCAAGGCAAATCACACTCTGACTGTCACAAATAATCGTAATTTCACATGCATCAACACCAATATCTGAACACAATCTCTTAAGCCAAATGTCTTCCTTACAAGCATGAGTTGCTTCCATATACTCAGCTTCTGTCATGGACAAAGCAACCACACATTGTCTCTTACTCATCCAACTAATAGCACCACCAAACAGTGTAAACACATAAGCACTGGTGGATCTCCTGCTGTTAATGTCACCTATCCAATCTAAATCCACAAATCCACGAATATCAATAGAATGCGGATGTCCTGTAACATTTCCATGATAGCATATGGAATACTCAGATATTCCCCTCAAATATCTAAACACTCACTTAACTGCATCCCAATGTACTCGTCTAGGATTAGCCATAAATTAACTAAGGACTCCCACTACTTGGGCAATTTCTGGTCTTGTGTAGACCATAGCATACATCAAACTACCAACAACACTAGCATAAGGTACTCTGCTCATGTCCTCCACCTTACTAGGACATTTTGGACTATCCTCAATAGACAACTTTGTCCCCAAAGAAATAGAAACACACAACGGTCTACAATCTGCCATGCTGAACCTATCCAACACGGTCTTCACATACTTACTCTGGATTAACCAAAGTTTTATGTTAGCTCTGTCTCTTTTGATTTACATTCCTAGAATGTACCTAGCTGCCCATAAATCTTTCATTTCAAACTATGCCGACAACTGAGATTTAAAATCATAAATCATATTCTTACCCTTCCCAATGAGCAACATATCATCAACATATAATGCAACAATGAGAATACGATCACCATCAAACTTATAATACACAGTGATCTGATTTCGATCTCACAAATCCAATAGACAACACAAAGGCATCAAACTTCAAGTACCACCTCCTAGGAGACTGCTTCAAACCATACAAAGATTTCTTTAACTTGTAAACCAAATTTTCTTTACCTTTCACCATGTAATGCTCTAGCTATGACATGTAGATTTCTTCCTCCAAATCACCATGAAGGAAAGCTATCTTCACATCCATCTATTCTACCTCTAAGTCATAATCTATTGCAAGAGACAACATGAATCAAATGGATGTTAGCTTGCAATAGGAGAGAAGATATCACCATAATCTATACCCTCCACTTGTGAATATCCCTTCACAACCAATTTGGCCTTGTACTTCTCAACACTGCCATTTGCACCAAATTTCTTCTTAAACACCCATTTGCATCCAACAGGTTTCCATCCAGGAGGCAAAGGTACTAAGTCCCAAGTTTGATTCTTTTCCAAAGAAGCCATTTCATCCTCCATGCCCTCCTTCCAGGAACCTGCATCCTTCATATCCATAGCCTCTGATATAGTTCTAGGTTCATCATTGTTAGTAAGCAAAGCAAAAGCACAACTAGAATCAAGCAATGTATAACCAAACTTCTCAGATTGGTTTCTTCTTCGTGTAGACCTCCTCAAGAGCTGAGGTTGAGGTTTAGCTTCTTCATCTGAGCTTTTAGAGATGCAAGAGCTCTTCTCATCATTAGGTCCAACATTGTCTTTTTGTTCAATCTTCTTAGGGGTAGCAGGAAACTGAACAACATCCTCTTTATTTTCTTTTTTCTTCTGGCTGTAAAATAGTGGAAGAAGGTGTTAGCTCTCTGGAGATGACACTCCTGCTATACAACACTTTTTTAGCCACAGGGTCCCAAAGCTTGTATCCTTTCACGCTGACACCATAGCCAATGAAGATACACTTAACAACCTTGTTCTCCAATTTTGACCGCTTCTCCCTAGGCACATGTGCATATGCCTCACAACCAAAAACACGAAGATGCCTTATTGAAGGCTTTCTACTAGACCACACCTCCATGGGTGTCTTTCCAACAATAGCTGATGTAGGAGATCTATTTACAAGATAGCAAGTAGTGGCAACAACTTTAGCCCAAAATGTTTGTTCTAGACCAGCTCCACTAAACATACTCCTAGCCTTCTCCATCAGTGTCTTGTTCATCCTCTCTGCAACTCCATTTTACTGTGGGGTGTATGGAGTTGTCTTATGTCTTTCAATCTCAAGTTCCTTGCAATATCTATCAAATTCTGTAGAACAGAACTCACCACCATTGTCAGTTCTCAAACACTTAATCTTTTTACCAGTCTAATTTTTAGAAAAGGCTTTAAACTCCTTAAACTTACTATAGACTTCAGATTTGCTTCTGAGAAAATAAATCCATGTCCTTCTATTGTAGTCATCTATAAAAGATACAAAATATACATATTTTGATAAAGAAGGAACATTAATAGGACCAAATACATCAGAATGAACAAGGTCCAACACACCAGAAGACTTATGAGAACTCAAATAAAACTAAACACGGTTTTATTTTCCATATATGCAATGTTCGCAAGAGTCAAATTCAAGATTACAATCATCTAACCCCTCAATGAGGTTCTTATTTTTCAGGGTTCTACGACCCTTCTCACCAATGTGGCCAAATCTCTTATGCCATAACATTGTCTTTTCAGCAGGAAGCTTAACTTCCAAGGCATGAATACAACCATTAGGACTAGATACAATAGATTTCTTCACTGCTCGTTTAGATGGTGGGGATGAAGTGATTGTTGCCCTCTTCCTTGAGTCAGAAGAACTATTGCATTGTGAAATGCATGCCTCCAGCTGAAAAATAGTACCTCTCCTAGTACCCTTAGCAAGCACCATAGCTCCTCTAGTCATCTTGCATCCTTCTTTTGAAAACACAACCTGTACACCTGCATCATTCAACATACTTATAGAAAGTAGGTTTCGTGCTAAGCCTGGGATGTGCATAAACCCAGAGATACCCTTCACTTGTCCATCAAGGAATCAGATAAAGACTCTTCCACAACCAACAATTTTCAGATGAGAGTCGTCACCCAGGTACACCTTTCCACCATAGAACTCCTCATACTTAGTAAACTAGTCTCGATGTGAGGTCATGTGGAATGATACACCAGAATCAATCAGCCACACATCATTAGATGCATGGGTTGCCAGGGCTGTGATGAAGGCATCACCATCATCTTGTGACTTGTCAGAATCTGAATCTGGATTCTTCTTCTTCTTTTTCTTTTCCTCTTTGCATCCCTTTCAGAAATGCCTAGATTTACCACAGTTCCAATAGAGAGCCTTGGACTTTCCAGGAGATTTGGATCTACCCTTCTCAGCTTTCTTGTCCTTCTTTTTCCCTTTCTCCTTGGGCCTTCCACGAACTGCAAGAGCCTCTATGGCTGCCTCAAAAGACTTTCTCCGCATCTCTTCAGACAACAGTGAAGAAACCACTTCATCCATTTTGAATGTGGATGTGGTGCTTCCAATAGCCATGACAAGATGATCCCACGATTTTGGCAAAGAACAAAGTAAGGTCATACAACGATCCTTCTCCTCCATCTTCACACCAACATATGTCAATTGTGCAACCAACATGTTGAAGGCATTCATATGTTTTGCAATAGATCCTCCATCCTCCATTCAAAGAGAATACATCTTCTTTTATAGAAAAAGTTTGTTAACGAGGGATTTGGCTTGATACACATCTCCCAACTTCTTCCAAAGCAAGTTTACAGTAGCCTCTTCATGGACATTTAACAACACAAAATCAACAAGACTAAGTCTTATGAGACCCTTAGCCTTCCAATCCTTGAGATCCCAATCAGCTTGCGACATTGCATCTTGTTTTGTTCTAATGATAGTTTCCCAAAGGTCTCGATCAACAAGCATGTCTTCCATCTTGAGCTTCCACAGCTCAAAATTAGTGCCATTGAATTTATCCACCTCTATCCTTCCGGATGTGCTTGCCATCTCGTTGCTACAATAAGATTTAGATACTCTATACAGACTCCCACTCAACTTAAGATCAACTCAAAAAACCCCTACCCAACAACTAGGACCAAAGGTGATCAAGCTCTGATACCAACTGAAAGGAAGCTAGGTCTGCGGAAATCACTTTCTACACTAATCTAATGAGAGGAGAGCTATACAAATTCAATTTAACCTTTACAATTATAGCAACATGAAACATGTAACAGAGATATTGCAGCAATACACATAGAAATAGAAAGAAGAGAGAAGAAGAGAGACAAGATATATCATGGGAAAAACCCTCATCAGGTGAAAAACCCCACACTCAGAAACCTGCACAATGTATTATCAAAACTGATTATGGCTTAGAATACACTTGTAATGCAAGCTTCAATAGTCTTTGACACTCACATTTGGAGTCAATCTGGTAGCATAATAGTACCTATCAATCACACACTACTTCTCCTCCTCCAAACACCTGTTTATATAGAATATACAAGGCAAAATTGGCTCTATCTTGGAATGGGCGTCCAACTTGGCCTCATGGCCCAAAACCCACGCCTATGGACACTTGGTCAACATTGTAAGATGTATCTGACACTTGTCCACAACTCCCATCCCAAAGAGGTCACCTATTTCCAAAATGGGCTATGACAGATGCTCTTATGACTCTTACGACCGTCATAGAATCTGTCATAGCAATTACAACTTACAGCTGTAAGAGAATCTGTCATACATAGGCTATAAATAGCATATTCTCTTACAACATGTCATAGTCCACCTTGGGGCACCCAAAGATGCCTTTTTCAAAGATGCTCTTCGACACATGTCTTCACCTGTCTTACAAGTTTCTATTTCTGACTCTTACATGTCATAACTTCGTCATAGGAATCTGTCATAACCGTTTTAGTCAATATTCCCTTACACAATATCTAAGATGCCGACACATGGCAAAATACTCCTACCACAAAGTGGGATGCCTATCTCCTCATGTGAGGATAAAATTACAAGTTGTCATCTTCCAAGTAGGATGACACATCACCGTGCCACATTCAACAAAATGACAATATGGAATTTACAATTAATTTACATCATAGGCAATAAATAAATAAATACAATAAAAATAATGCAAGGAATTACCAAGGTTGAGACACCTTAATTCCCAACAAATTTCATATAAATTTAATATTATTTATTTATATAAATCAATACAAAATGGGCACATTATTAACAATCCATTAATATTTACATATATAGGTAATTTATTTTTCTTTTAAGTAATATTTTAATACTATATATCTATTTAGATCAAATTGCAATACTAACTTATTTTCTTTGACATAAGCAGGTATTGAACTTAAATTGGAGGTAAAGCAAGATAATCGACATTATCCAACAAGGCAAAATTGGCAAACATTCATCGAAACAAAAAAAATGCAATGCAAACATTCATCAAAACAAGGATGAAATCTATGTGAGTGTGTGACACCAGACAAAACCCATCCTATTGTTGCCAAGTGTCTAGAACCCCTCTACCTGAAACATGTTCTTGCCTTTGACAACCTACATTCATTCGCACTCATTCCACTGTCAACAAGTTAGTCTTGAAAAATATAACTGAAGTGACATAAGGACTAATAATCATCATCCTACTAATCATATATCATCAACTAGTGTCCAATGGTACCTTGAATTAACATAATAAAATCAATCACAAAAGTATGAGATGTGACACATACAAGAAGTAGAACCCTATTGGAAAGAGACAATGCTAGGCATATCATGTGTTGTCATTGATGGTAACTGAATCTATCTTACACATTTGCATTTCATCAGTGGATCATATCAGAACTCAGATTGTAGATTTGTTTAAGTCCGGATAGACAGGAATAGGGCATATGACAGGGTTTAGAATTTTGGTCCGCATTTCTCCACAAGAAATCATATTGTGATGTGGATTTGAGGGAATGTTAAGAGATGTCAGGGGGCTACCTAAATCCAAGATTTTATCCTCCGGTGATGAAGGGAGTGTAACCTACAAGCATCTAAGTATCAGGTTTTGGTTAGACAGTTCAGTCCAGTGAAGAACAGGCCGACTAGGTGTTTGATCCTTGTGCAGATGAAGAGAAGTGATTGGTCGAGTAATTTATGAGATCCAGTGGTATTGGATGACATGTGAGGTGACCTGGATACATAATTTTTGGTCTGCATTGGTGTTTGTGCATGGATTCAGCCAATAGAATAGTGTTCTTAAAAAGTCTCTATGTTTTTCTTAAGGCTGACTGCAGTTGATACAATTTCATGTAGCAGATATATATAATCAATGAGTTCAAGCATTTTTGAGGGGAAGATGTGAATATGAATGGTGAGGTATGAAAAAGAGCAGTATCAAGTGTGAAGTAAGGAGATCTAAGCTCTGGATCATGGCAGAGCAGTGAAGTAGGGTAGAGAGAGATGAAGTGTGCAAAGTCAGTGTACTGAACTTAACCGGAACTATAATCCTACATTGTTAGATGTTATTCCTTAGTTCAAACATTCCAGTAAACTTTTGTAATTGATTTGTAGGCAGTGAGCCTCTTTGAGTAGTGAGCTCTGGGTAGTGTGCTTGAAGGCATGTGTCTTCCCCATTTGTAATACTTTTAACAAGAGTATAAATTTCTTGTGGGTTAACCTCCACCGTGGTTTTTCCCTTAACTGGGTTTCCATGTAAAAATCCTGGTGTTCATATGTTGTGATCTTGCTATTTTTGTTCTTGTGTTCATGCTTCTTTCTTTTGGATGTATGTGGTAAATTAATAAAGGAACAAAGTAATAAGTTTTGCATAACACTGATTCACCCCCCCTCTCAGTGTTCCTTAATTTCAACAATTGGTATCAGAGTTTGGTTCCTTTGAAGAAGTTTAAAAGCTTGAGGAAGATCTGGGAAGGTGTTTTCAATGGGTTCATTCAAGCATTTTGATGGAATCAATCAACAACACCAAGTAGCCTTAAATGATCTTGTTTTGTCTAGAGAAGAAATCAAAGATCTATAAGAGAACCTTAAAAGGACAACTGAGCAAATCTAATGAAAAGAGAAGGGAGCTACTTCATTAGCTAGCAAATTAGAATGAAGACAATGACATGGATGAGGCCCTAAAGGAGAAGACAAAAGAATGTGAGAAGCTAGCAAAAGAAGTTGTTGTCCTAAAACATGAGATGGAATCTGGGTTGATGAGACTAACCAAGGAAATTGAGGAAAGGAAGAAGACTGAGGAAAAATTGAATCAATCTTTGAAAGAAAGAATAGAATAATGCTACAAATTGTATAGGATAATTGGCCATCTAGAGTCTGACCTACAAGAAACCAGGGACAATGAGGAAGAACTTGAAAAAAAATTGTCATTCTCAAACATGACCTAGAAGTTGCAAATGAATATAAAGGAAATTCAAGATAAGCTCAACCAAAATTGAGGTGCTACTTGATAGTTAGAAGAAGGTAGATTATAAGCATGGTCTGGGATTTGAGAAAGGTGAAAGCTCTAGATCTGGTCATAGAAAGCAAGAAATCAAAGAAGGAATCCTAGAAGACCTCCAGTAAGACAACCTAATGCTCAAAGGTACCCATCTTTAAATGGCAATTGTTTCAAATAGAATAAGTATGGTCATAGAGCTAATCAATGCAGAAGTCAAGTGAATCAAAATGCATCATCTTTCCCCGGTCAATGCTTTAATTGCAAAAGGATAGGTCATAAGGCTGAGGAATGTAGAAGTGGATCAAGGAGTCCTCCTAAGAATAAATAAGTTTTCAATGGAAGATGTTTTACTTGCAACAAGTTTGGGCATATGGCAATGCAATGCAGATCTAAACCTGCTCCAACATGTAATTGTTAGAGAAATAACATTATATGTTTCAACTGCAACAAATATGGACATATTGCTAAATTTTGCAGAATCAAAAAGGTGAACTCACAGGAAAGAAGAACAGAGCAGAATATGGACAAAGGCAAAGGCAAAATAGATGTGAATGAGATTTAGAAAGAAATTAATAAAACATGGGTGAAGAAAGATGCAAAGAATGAAGGTGATGGGTCCGCACCAAAATCCAGTGCTGATAATTCCTCTAGGAATTGAAATGGGAGCTCTGGGTCAGGGGGAGCTGCATTGAAAATCTGATTCCCCCTGCTAGTAAGTGGGTGCCTAAATTTGGCATGATGATTGAAGATAAAGAAGCCTATTGCAGATCTGTTGAAGCAAATTCTGGAAGAAATGAAGCTAATGCGATTGATTGCGGAGCAATTGAAGATTTACTATATGCAGAAACCATGTAACTGGATGTATTAGGGAAGAACATTTATTACAATGAAGAATTAGGTTTTGCAGAGGATAAAAGGTCATTCATTCAAACACTTGAGTCACTTTGCATTCGAAAAGAACAAGGAGAAGAGCACCTGAGATGAAATTTCAAAGAATCGAAGTGCAAAGAATGAATTCGGTAGCTAACCCTAATTCTGTGAAGAAAAAGGTATTTCTCTGTGAAGTTTTGAACCTGTAATCTTTTGAAATGGCCACTCCTTTGGTTGTGAACATCACTGAGCAGCCTAGGCCAAAGTTTAAGAAGCACCCTTTGAAGTCCACTGAAGTCAATCTGATGGGAGCATTTTTTGGAGTTCCATATGAAGTTCTGCACATAGAGGATATTAGGGCTTATATTCACACGCCTCTAGAGGAGCATGGTGACTCAAGGTTTGTTGATCTATTCATGAATCACTTAAAAGGTGATGATTTTGAGCTCAAATTGGAATACAAAGCCTTGAAAGATAAGTTCATACAATTTGTTGAGTTTTCATGTTTTGCAGAGGACAAGTGGGTTTGGTATGTCTTGAGCCATATCCATGATGAGTTTCTATGGTTGAATCATCCATTCAAAATCATAAAGGATGCAATAAGGGCAGTTACAAGACTAAATTCAATTGGTACCTTGCCTTAGTTTAAGGCTGTGAAGAATCAAGAAGTCACTGAGGCAACGAGATTGAAATTTGACAAGAGAGCCATGGCTATAAATGACATAGAGGATGATGGGCTCAGATTCGCATCAATGGTGATAGGATACAGGATATATTACTCTAGAAAAGAAAATTTAGTTTTTGAAAAAACCATCTATGATGCATATAAGATGGTAAAAGAAGGTGTAGACTATGGTCTTTGTGAACTGTTGTTGAACCATCTTATGGAGAACCTAAACAAGATAAAGAAGCATAAGAAGTACTCATTCAAATATGGTATTCTAATCATGTGTCTTTTCTTTTATTTCTTGAGTGAGCTCTCTAGGAATAAGAGTATATATTGGTCCAACAACCAACCAGTACCAGTCCAAATTATAAATCATTTGAGTTTTTTGGTTAGTTATGATGCACAAAAGACTGTACTTTGGGGATTCTTAAAAAATTTCTAGATTATAATGCAGGCTAGGGAGAGAATACCTAGAGCTATGGTTGAGAAATTAAAGGACACAATTTGTTTTATGGTTACTATTGATCAATGTAAAATGGGTGGAGCCTAGAGTTGTGTGGATCATGCCCATGGGGTATGAAGTGGATGGGCGCGTGTTGGAACTATATGCACAACATTTTTTAAGTTAGCCTAGGGATCCGGCTGAAGAGAGATTTGGAACTTATGAAGAAATTTCACAAAAACTGCATCTTGAATTCAAGGCTTCTGAAACCAAAAGGAAAATAAGGAAAGAAGTTGAGCAGTTGGCCAAGAATCTAGGCCTTACTAAAGAAGCTATGAGGCAATATAGGGAAAGAACATAAAAGGCTAAGAAGGAGAAGTAGTACAGGGAGCAGGAAAGTGTTCCGGCAGAACCTCCTTCCAAGTCAAGGTCTACTAAGAGTACTAGTTCAACCTCTGGTGCATCACCTTCTCCTATTGTAGAGAAATCCAAAGAAAAACCTACCGGTAAGGAAGGGAAAAGAACAAAATCAATAGCCAAGAGGTCATATGGTAGTATGGAGAAGGAGGATGAAGAAAAGACTGATTCAGATGATGAGGTTAAAGAGTTGAAGGCCTCAGGCACTAAAGCTATTAAAGTGTCCAAGGAGAAACCCTCCAGGGCATAAGTCAGAGGCTGATGTTGAGAAGCCAACTCCTTCTGTGAAGGACATTGTTAAGACAATCACTATAGATGGAAACCTAAAACCAATGACTACATTCTATGATCATTACAGTGATGCTGACAAAAGAATTTTGGAGGATGCTACTATAAAATATTTGAATGTATTCAACAGAGCTCTAGTGGAAATTTTGGCAAAAATCCCTAAGAGTTTAAGAGACATTCAGGAAATAAGAAAAGAAATTGCTAAAGAAAAAAATATGGAACTAAGGGAACATGTAATGTCCAGTCTGTGTCCAGTGATCCCCAGAAAAGAAGTAGATAAGATTATCAAAGAAGTCAAGAATGAATTCAGAAGAAAGAAAAGGATGAATAAGTTGATGATTGGAGATATTGATGAAGTTGTTAAAGAAACAAAACAAATTCTAAAGAAAGCATTGGACAAGAATAAGTTTTATGTGGTTACACAAGAACCAGTTGATACTGAGGATGCATCAATTCTAAATGATGAAGAGCTAAAAAAAAATGAACAACAAACTGGATTAGATGATGTCTCCATTCCGGAAGAAGAAAGATTGAATAAAGAAGATGAAGAAATGATGAAGGAAGATCAAGAAAAAGAAACTGATGATGGAATTGATACCTCCACTCTGGATGTTGAGGAATTTGACAATACTGCCACTGAGGATACACCAAATCCTCCGGAAGAGAATGTAGAAGATATTTCTGAGATAGATAAAAGTAAGGATGCTTCTGATGATGATGCAGAGAAGGCAAAAGCAGAGAAAAAGAATGAAAATGATGAGGAAGACAATGAGGTTGACTCCAAAAAGGGAGAAGATGGAGGCCCTAAAGAGCTTAAATTTGTAACATCATATTGGGCAAGAGACACTGCAGAAGCAGTGAAAGAAATTTTGGAAAGAGATAAACAAATTGAAGAAGATCGGGCTATAATACAAGGACCAATCAATTTTGATACTTTGTCACCAGTGCAAAAGATAAAGTTGGCCTCTATTGCACAAGCTAAGGCCATAGAAGAAATCCTAAAGTCTCATATAGAAGATAGCGAGTTGCTTGGTCTTGCATATGAGATTTTGGAGAAAATCATGCCCACATTTTAGAAGGACTCATTAGCATCTCCCTCCAGCTAGTTGAAAAGTCTGGTAAACTCTATAAGTTATCATTTTGAAACCTTAGAGAAGTCAGCAAAAGTTAAAGTTAGAAATGAATTTAATGAGAAGAGGTTTGCTAAAATAAAGAAAATAATTAGTTATGACAGATGAGGGCTTGATACTAGTGTAAAGGGTATTCAAAATGCCCTATTTGAAGAAGTAGAGATTTATAAGTTTTTCTTAAACCGATCTAATGCTGTTAAAGATATTGATTAGAAGATTAAGGACTTAGAGCTCAAGTTGTCTAACATTTCTCAGTCATATAGTCCTTTAACTGAGTTTGTATCTACCAAAGAATGCCAAGTAGTGAATTTACGGAATGAATTGAGTGACCTGGAGAAAGAAAAGGTTGAAGTTTTGGGAAGATTGGATGAGCTTCGGGGACTGATTTCCCCCAAATTAGAAACTGTGTATGATCTATTGGCAGAATCCCAAGTTGTTGCTGCAACTAGTGATCCTACTGATCTTCAAAAGGCAGAATCATAGGCATTTTTGTTTAGTGGGCATATATCCATTTTGGGTAGCATAAAGAAGAAATGGGATAATGAATTATCACGGTTGAAAAATATTTTTGGTGATATCTTTTTGTTGATGAACAAGGCTTAAGGACTGTGTGTTCATATGTAGAAGTATATACTTAAAGTTTTGACCCATGTACACAACATTTTTGCAAGAATTTTGATATGTAGATCCCAACCTTTGCCATTGATGTCAAAGGGGGAGAGGAAAAATAGTGAAAAATGAAGAATTAATCTAAGGGGGAGCATTGGAAATCACAAGTGTATATAGTAAGGGGGAACTATTCTAACACTTAGTGATTTTTCACTAAGTGTTGCCATCAATGCCAAAGGGGGAGATTGTTGGTAAGAGACACTACTAGGCATATTAGGTGTTATCATTGATGGCACCTAAATCTATCTTACACATCCGCATTTCATCAGTGGATCATACCAGAAGTCAAATTACAGATTTGTCTAAGTTCGGATAGACAGGAATAGGGCATATGACAGGATTCAGCATTTTGGTCCACATTTCTCCACAGGAAATCATATTGTGCTGTGGATCTGAGGGAATGTTAAGAGATGTCAGGGCTACCTAAATCCAATATTTTAGCCTTTGGTGATGAAGGAAGTGTAAGTTACAAGCATCTAAGTATCAGGTTTTGGTTAGACAGTTCAGTCCAGTGAAGAACAAGTCAACTAGGTGTTTTATCCTTGTGCGGATGAAGAGAATTGATTGGTCGAGTAATTTATGAGATCTAGTGGTATTAGCTAACATGTGAGGTGGCCTGGATACATAATTTTTGGTCCGCATTGGTGTTTGTGCATGGATTCAGCTAATAGAATAGTACTATTAAAAAGTCTCTAAGTTTTTCTTAACGCCGACTGCAGTTGATACAATTTCATGTAGTGGATATATATAATCGATGAGTTCAGCCATTTTAGAGGGGGAAGATGTGAATATGAATGGTGAGGTGTGAAAAGAGCATTATCAAGTGCTAAGTAGGAGATCTAAGCTCCAAATCATGGCAGAGTAGTGAAGCAGGGCAAAGAAAGATGAAGTGTGCAAAGTCAGTGTACTGAGCTTAACCAGAACTGTAATCCTGCATTGTTAGATGCTATTCCTCAGTTCAAACATTCCAGTGAACTTTTGTAATTGATTTGTAGGCAGTGAGCCTCTTTAAGTAGTGAGCTTTGGGCAGTGTGCCTGAATGCATGTGCCTTCCCCATTTGTAATAATTTTAATAGAGTATAAATTTCTTGTGGGTTAACCCCCACCATGGTTTTTCCCTTAACCAGGTTTCCACGTAAAAATCCTAGTGTTCATGTGTTGTGATCTTGTTGTTTTTGTTCTTGTGTTCATGCTTCTTTCTTTTGGATGTATGTGGTAAATTAATAAAGGAACAAAGCCATAAGTTTTGTAGAACATTGATTCACCCCCCCTCTTAGTGTTCCTTAATTTCAACAGAACCCATTGTATACAATCTTCTTCACAGATCTACAAAACCTACAAAAACAAAGCTACCACTACAGCTAAAAAACCTTCAACACTTTAAGAGAAAGGTGTCCCTCACTCTACTCAACTATTAGCTCTGATACCAAATGTTGAAAATAAAGGTAGAAATGCTGCTATAAACTTTAAAATTTTGTGTATGCAAAGCTGAAATAAAGATTAATCTATAACAATTAATGAACAATTGATTTGCACATTCAATCCAATGTAGAAGAGAAGAGAATAGAAGAGAAGAATCTTGGAAAGTATTTATGTGGAGAAACCCTTTCAGGAAAAAAACTCTACACTTAAAGATGTTTCTTGCTTGTATTAAATCTCTTTGGAAAAGATTACATTCAAAACTGAAATTCCTCTAAGTCCTTGATGCACTTCACAAAAAAGATTCTTGCTTTTTTCTCTAAGTCTTTTACAAAAAACTTATTTCTTTGTTCTTCTGAGTCTTTTTTCCTCTTTCAACTACATGGAAAATGTATGGGGTTTACAATTAAAATCAAAAGCTTTTTTTTATTCAAGAGCTTCTTAATTCAAAAGATTGAAACTCAAATTACAATAAATTGTAGTTGATAACATAGCTTCCAAAGCTCGTGCAAAAACCAAACACACTTAAATTGACAAGACTAAACTCAAACAAAGCCCAAGATTTGAGTTAACTGTGTTGATAACTGAGAGGGGGGTGAATCAGTTATCTTAATTATTTCAGCTTTCTGAACTTTCTTAATAATTAGTGTAGCATCAATTCAAACAAGCAAATATAACCATGAAATGGAAATACACATGACACAATATTTTTGACATGGAAACCCTGTTAAGGGAGAAAACCATGGGGTGATTAACCCAAGATTGTGTTCTCTGTTAGAAGAATAGGATTACAAAATGGCACTTGCCAATTAGGGCTCACTGCCCAAGCACACTGCTCACAAGAGGCACACTACCTACAAGAGACACACTGTCTACAATTTATAAAGATTGTGATACAATACTTGAACTGATAAGGAGCATCAACATATGCTGGAGTTCAGTTCTGGTTAGGCTCTGTATACTGATCTGCTGCACTTCATCTTTCCTCTTCTTTTGTGTTGCTCTCCTTTTACATACTAGACCTTCCTTTCTACTTTTATTCAGCTCTACTACTTTTATTCACACATCACCAAAAACCACGACACCTCTTACAACTAAATGCATCTTATATATATATATGCACACAAGTGATTTCATCACCTTTCTAGTCGGCACCCGGAATAGTCAATATTTTCCACAAACTCTGATCTGTCAGCTGAATCCTTGCTTACCATGATGCAGATCAAGGATATACTTGTAGAAGTAATCAATCATGTTGGCCAATCATAACTTATTCCTTAATAACCTTTACCATCATCAGTAACACATCCGAAATAATGTTTGATGTTTTCCCAGTCAGTTCTTCTTCTGTCCACACTGCCAATCAGGAACCTGATACTCAAGTATTCATATCTTTTTCTTCATCTATCACTGGAGGCTGAATCCTTGGAATCTATCACTCAAGGTAGCCCTCTTGACTTTCCCAAATCCGTACTTCACCAAGAAACTTCCTCTGAGAGATCCAGACCTATTTGTCAAACCTTACTAACTACTCTATTCTTGCTTACCGGACCTCAACACTTCTTCAATCTAACTTCCGGTGAGGACCTATCATGTCTTGCGGATGTGTGGGATAACCTTTGTTGTCATCAATGACAACAATCATGAATCCATATAGTGTCTCTTGCCAACAATCTCCCCCTTTGGCATTGATGGCAACACTTAGTGAAAAATGACTAAGTGTTTACACTATGCTCCCCCTTGGCTAATGCTCTATTTTTATATACATTTTTTGGAGCTCCCCCTTAGTTGGATTACTCATTTTTCACTGCTCATCACTCCCCCTTTGACATCAATGGCAAAGGGTTGGGTACGCACACCAAAATTTTCAAAATTGCAAATATACTTGGCCACATAAGTATATACGTATGGCATACTTACATATACTGAAGAATGTCTGCAAAAGTTGTCTTCAGTTGAACAAATTCTGTTGCCCAACTTTGCTTCATTCTGTCCAAAATTGATATATGACTGCTTAATAGGAATGCAAATGCATCTGCCCTTTTTAGATCTGTCGGATCACTAGTCTGGGCTGTGATCTAGGCTTCTTTTATGGCCTCATGCATGGCCTCTAACTTGGGGATAATTATCCCTATGAGTGTACCCAACCTGCTTATTCTATTTTTCTTTTCCTTCTCCAGCTTCTTGATTTCATTCAAGACTACAATAGTCTGACATTCTTGATTTATTATGGAGGATGAGAGAGGATCAAAATTCTTTGATAGATTTGTCAGTTTGTCCTCCTGTTCTTTTACTTTCTTCTCAATGTCTAATGTTGCTTTGGACCATGATAAACAAAATTTGTATATTTCACCTCCATCCTTAAGGGCATTTTCCAAACTTTTTATCCCAATACTCATAACTCGTTTGTCATTTGATATTAACCCTTGCAGCTCTAAGAATCTCTTATCCAAAAACTCTTTCTTGACCTTCTCCTTAGCTGATTTCTCTAGAGAATTGAAATCTGTAGTAATACTATTGATCAGAGATTTGAGATTACCGGATGAGGAGGCTATGGGATCCTTCTCAAATGATGGCATAATCTTTTCTAGCACTCCAAAAGCAGCTTCTATCAACTCACAGTCTTCCATGTGAGACTTCAAGAGCTTCTCTTTAACCTTTGCATTAGCAAATGAAGCTATCTTCATTGTCTGTACCAGAGAAAGAGAATCAAAATTAAATGGTCCTTGTAGAAGCTCCAGTTCATCAATCTCCATTGTTTCTTTGTTCAAGAATTCTTGGACAGTTTTTGCAGTTTCTCTTGCTGGAGGGAGATTTTTCTTCTCTTCTGCATTCTTAGAGCTGTCTCTTGGAGCTTTCTCTCCTTCTACATTCTTACCACTAGTAGTTGTGGTCTTCTCTGTTGAAGTCTTCTCTCCTTCTACAACCTTGGTACTGTCATCTTCTTTTTCCTTCTCCTCTACTTCTTTCTCCTATATTCTTTCTTCTCCCTTAGATCCAGAGACTGTAGGGGAAACCGGAGGAGAGATATTTGTTTGTTCATAAGCCACCTCTTCCAGAGTAGAAGATTCCAAGTCCTTATCCTTTTCTGCACCAGTGTCCATGACTTGTTCAGTTGATTCTTTTTCAACACTTGTGGTCAAGGGGTCAATACCCAAGTCCTCTATAATTGGAATGTTGAATTTTTTAAAAGCATTTCAGAGGATCTCTTCAGTATCTCTTGCCACTTTGTTGGTTTCAACAAGCATGAGCTAATTCATCCTGGCTTTGCTCCAAAACTCATCCTTGCAATCTTTGAAGATCATGTTCATTTGATGTGGAGTGATTGAAGGGTATAGCTGAATTGCTATCTGTTCCCAAATTTCTAGATCTTTTGCTCGAGCATTGTTCTTCCTCATTTCAAGCCTTTTCTCTAAGCTTTTGGGAATTAGAGAGATAATTTCAATAAAAGCTTTATTGTAAGTGTTCAAAAACTTAACTATGGCTTCCTCTAGAATCTTTTTATCTACTTCATTATATGCATCATAGAATTCTGTTAAGGGTTGCAGGTTCCCATCCATAGTGACTGCTTTCACTACAACATCTAAGGATAGAGTGGGTTTTTCAACAAATTCCTCTTCCTTCTCTTCTCTTCCTTGACCGGTAGAGTGTTCACTGGATGATTTCTTCTTCTTCTTCAATTTCTTTATTTCCTCATCTGATTCAGTTTCCTTATCATCCTTTAGGCTAACATAGGACCTTGTTGCCTTTTTCTTTGTTCTCTTTTCTCCTTTTTTGGATGCCTGGACTTCCGGTTTTGATGTCCTTGAGCTTTTAGAAATGATAGGTGTTGATCTCTTTGATGATCTGGTCCAGGTGGAAGATTTTACCAGAACACTTTCCTCACTTTTCTTTTCTACCTTTTTCTTCTCTTCCTCAGCCCTTTCCATCTTTTCCCTGTTGGCATCAAGTGCCTCCTTTGATATGCCATAACCTTTTGCAACATCTTCAACTTCTTTTCTTACCTTCCTCTTGATCTCTAGTTGTTTGAGCTCCACATGAACTTTTACACTTAGCTCTTCAAAGGTCCCAAACCTTTCTGCCTTTGGATCCTTTGGTTGACTTAGCATGTGTTGAACATGTAGCTCCACAATTTGTTCATCAACTTCATACCCCATAGGCATGATCCATACAGTTCTAGGTTCTACTGCCTCCATTAGGCACTGATCAGTCTCTACCATAAAACATACTGTCTTTGTATTTCTCAACAAGAGACTGGGGAATTCTCTCTCTTGCTTGCATTGTGTTCTAAAAATTCTTGAAATATCCCCATAGGGCTGTATTTCTTGCTTTAGCATCCCCAAGCCCATGCAAATAGTATCTGATTTGGATGGCAACCAGTCTGTCATTCTGCCATACCCAACCATTGGATCCGAGAAGCTCATTCATGTAATAAAAGAATAGGTAGAGTATCAAGCCACCATACTTAAAGGAGTTCTTCTTATCCTTCTTAATCTTTTGCAGATTTTTCAAAAGTTGGCTTAGAAGTTCACATAGATCGTAGTTAGCATTTTCTTTTAGCATTTGATAGGCTGTGTAAACTATAGTTCCTGATACTAAATTTTCCCTACTAGAGTGATAAATCTTGTAACCAATTATCATGGATGTAAATTTGACATCCGGTTCAGTGATGTCTTCAATTGTCATAGCTCTCTTGTTAAATTTTGATCCGGTTGCATCACTTACCCTCTGATTCTTGACAGATTTGAGAACAGGTATTCCACCAGATGAGTGTAGACTGATTACTTCCCTAATTGCATCTTTGGTGATCTTAAATGGTTTATTCAACCATAAGAAATTGTCATGCACTCTACTCAACACATACTAAACCCATTCATCTTCTTCAAAATAGGGGAAATGAATGCACTGTGCAAAATGCTTATCCCGGATGGCTTTATACTGAGGTTTAATCTCAAAAGAATCATCTATTAACTATTTGTGCTAAATATCCACTAACTTTGATTCCCCAAATTCTTTAATATTCGCATGTATGTAAACCCTATTGTCTTTTGTATGCAACACACCATGCGGAACACTGGAAAAAGCTCCTAGGGGATCTACTTCCAAAGATTTGTATGGATGTTTCTTGAATTTGGGGTGAAGCCTATCAGAGATCTTCACAATATTTGGAGTACCCATCATTCAAGGATTTACTGAGAGATATTTGATAAAGGAGAATACCTTTTGTGCCTTTCGGTTTCACGGAGTTAGCTGGATCGATTTTTGGATGAAATGGCTTCTACAAATGATCTTGGATGAGCTTGAGGGATTTTGTTGCAGAGCCTCTCTTTCTATTTCTTCTTGAATGTAGAATGAGCAAATACTTAGTGAGAAAACCCTTATATTGCTCTGCAAACCCTAATGTTAAGTTGCAATAAATGCTTGACCTAAGTCATTCCGGTTTGCCTTATTCAGATGACTTGAAGAACCGGATCAATCATGATCTTAAACATCTTGCGGATCTTCCAAATCTTAACTGTAGTTTATTTAGATGTTTCTCTTAAGAACCCTTTGATCCGCAACACGTCTTGTGCCAGTTCTGGCACCAATTGACTAGCTGGGGGAACAAGGTTTTCTTTGTGTCTCCCCCTGAGCCAGAGCTCACTTTTTAATTTCTGGAAGGAATATCAGCACTAGAGTCTGGTGTGGATCTATCCTCTACATTCTCTGTACTTTTCTTCACCCAAATCTTGTTCATCTCATTTTGAACTTCATCCGCATTCATCTTTTGTTTTCCCTTATCTTGATTCTGATTATGATATACCGAACCTCTTTTGTCCTGATTCTTACTTCTACAGAATTTTGCAATATGACCGGATCTATTGCAAATTTGGTAAACAACATTTCTTTGCATATTTGATTGATATCCTCTTGATTTGCACTGATTAGCCATATGACCTATTCTATTGCATGCAAAGCATCTACCATTGAATGATTTTTTCATTTGCATATTTCTACATTCATGAGATTTGTGACCATACCTTTTGCAGTTAAAACAATGTCCGGAGAAGGATGAATTAGTCTGATTCATTCTCTTTCTGCACTGATTAGCTTTATGACCAAAGTTATTACAGCTGTGGCCGTATCCATTGAAGGATGGATATCTTTGAGCATTAGGCTACCTTACTAGAGGTGTTCTAGGCCTGTTCCTTGGATTTTTTGATCCAAAATTCTTTTGACCAGATCCAGAGCTTTCTCCTTTCTCATATCCCAAACCACACTTGTCATCTACCCTCTTTTGACTTCCAAGAAGAACTTCAAGTTGAGAAGAACTTATCTTGAATTTCTCTTTATATTCATTTGTTGTTTGAAGATCCCTTTTGAGAGAGACAATTTGATCCTCAAGTTTTTCTTCATTATCTTTAGCATCTTCAAGATCAGATTCAAGATGTCTGATAATTCTATCCATCTTGTGGCAATCTTCTGATTTCTCCTTGAGAGATTGTCTTAGATTATCTTCAGTTTTTCTTTTCTCTTCAACTTCTTGGATAAACTTCATAACTCTTGATTCCATTTCATGTCTTACCATAATGATTTCTTTTAATAACTTTTCACATAACTTGGTTTTCTCCTTCAGCTCTTCATTTGTATCATTTGCTTCACCTTGACTTGCCAATTGCTGAAGTAGCTCCTTTCTCTTTTTCATAGAGACTTAATTTGTCTTTTAGTTCTCTCATGAAATCATTAGCCTGTTTGAGTCTTTCCTTTAACTCATTGACTTCAAAGTTTGACTGTTCAAGATCATCAAGGGCAGTCTTGAGTTGCTCCCTTAAACCATATGCATCTATTTGAATTCCCAGATCTCCTTGAAGCTATTAGACTCTGTTAGGAGGAACTTGGCTCTGATACCAATTGTTGATAACTGAGAGGGGGGGTGAATCAGTTATCTTAATTATTTCAGCTTTCTGAACTTTCTTAATAATTAGTGTAGCATCAATTCAAACAAGCAAACATAACCATGAAATGGAAATACACGTGACACAATATTTTTTATGTGGAAACCCTATTAAGGGAGAAAACCATGGGGTGATTAGCCCAAGATTGTATTCTCTGTTAGAAGAATAGGATTACAAAATGGCACTTGCCAATTAGGGCTCACTACCTGAGCACACTACTCACAAGAGGTACACTGCCTACAAGAGAGACACTGTCTACAATTTATAAATATTGTGATACAATACTTGAACTGATAAGGAGCATCAACATATGCTGGAGTTCAGTTCCGGTTAGGCTCTGTATACTGATCTGCTGCACTTCATCTTTCCTCTTCTTTTGTGTTGCTCTCCTTTTACATACTGGACCTTCCTTTCTACTTTTATTCGCACATCACCAAAAACCATGACACCTCTTACAACTAAATACATCTTGTATATATATGTGCACAAGTGATTTCATCACCTTTCTAGTCGGCACCTGGAATAGTCAATATTTTCTACAAACTCTGATCTGTCGGCTGAATCCTTGCTTACCATGATGCAGATCAAGGATATACTTGTAGAAGTAATCAATCATGTTGGGCTATCATAACTTATGCCTTAATAACCTTTACCATCATCAGTAACACATCCGGAATAATGTCTGATGTTCTGCCAGTCAGTTCTTCTTCTGTCCACACTACCAATCAGGAACTCGATACTCAAGTATTCATATCTTTTTCTTCATCTATCACCGAAGAATGAATCCTTGGAATCTATCACTCAAGGTAGTCCTCTTGACTTTCCCAAATCTGTACTTCACCAAGATACTTCCTTTGAGAGATCCAGACCTGTCTGTCAGACCTTACTGACTGCTCTGTTCTTGCTTACCGGACCTCAACACTTCAATCTGACTTTCGGTGAGGACCTGTCATGTCTTGCAGATGTGTGGGATAACCTTTGTTGCCATTAATGACAACAATCATGAATCCATATAGTGTCTCTTGCCAACAAACTGCCCCTTCATGATGTGGGCTCCCAAGATGGCTAAATATAGTTGTTCCAACATCAAACTTATCACCAAATAAAAGCAACAACAAAAACTCTTCCATTTGGGCGTCCATATTTGCCCAATGAGTTTCTATTGACTGAAGTGATCAATACACATCAATTTCATGCAAACAATATGCAAGATTGATGCCCCCAAGGTTATTCTGAAATATCTTGTTCTGTACATGCAAGTGACATCCAAACATTGGATCCAACATGCAACTGATATCCATTACCTAAAACACTAAGATGTACCATCTTGTAACTTTTAGGAGTTGGAGTGTCCTACAAGTAATATCTTAAAACTGACATGTAAGCATTTTCAACAACATGCAACTGATACCGTTTTCCTGAATCACTGAGATGTACCATCCTGCAAGTAATCTTACAAAGCTGATATGTAACTACATGCAAGGTCATATAACTAACATGCAAGAACATGCAAGGTCATACAAGTCCATAGGAATGACATGCAACAACATGCAAGCACATGCAAGTGACATGTAACAACATGCAAGCACATGAAAGTGACATGCAACAACATGCAAGATCATACAAGTCCATAGGAGTGACATGCAAGCACATGCAAGTGGCATGCAACAACATGCAAGGTCATACAAGTTCATAGGAGTGACATGCAACAACATGCAAGCACATGCAAGTGACATGCAAGCACATGCAAGTGACATGCAACAACATGCAAGTCCATTTGAGCAACATGCAACAACATGCAAGTACATGCAAGTAACATGCAACAACATGCAAGTAACATGCGACAACATGCAAGTACATGCAAGATACTTGCAAAAACATGCAAGTCCATGCAATCTATTCTAACCACATGCAAGCAATATCCAATTCATGCATCTCTAACACTGTAGTTAACTCCAACATTATATATCCATGCAAGGTGTCTCAATATTATCCACTCATGTACATAAAAAAAGCACAACTCCAAGTCTAAATATAAGTCCCCATGAAAAGGGGATGCCCAAGTCTAACTCCCACTCACTAGGAGTTATCAAGCTCTAAATTTAGACTTAGGAGAAGTCAACAAGGTCTTCATGGCTCTCATCTCAAAGTGGGCGCCCAAGTTTGACATTATCCATTTAGAACTTAATTGCAAAAGTCAAAGTGATGTAATTAATAAATAATTAATCTCTCAAAGTCCTAATGTGTTGGGGAACACTTTCCAAGAACTTTGGAGACACATGAATTGGTTAGGATTGCAAGATAATGGCAACTTATCCCAACAATGAATACGAGGTGGAGGAATAGCTATGCCACTAGTAGATGGGATGATGACATTAACTCTAGAAGTCTACATAGATGTGGTAGAGATGTGGGAGCTCATAGGAATGGATGATGTAGGAATAGTTGATGTCATAGGTATATTTTGACCACTTGATGGGAGTATGACATTGGCTATTTTTTAAGGTTGTGACACACCTATAGAAGAAGTAGGTTGATTGGTGGATGTGTTAATGGTGATGTGTGTCATGACATTTAAGGTTTCATCAACATGTGGTTGGGAAGCTCCTCCTAATGGATTAAGAATATAATTATAATCAGGAGGAAGAAAGGGGGTTATATCAATGTTTGAAGGTATTTCATACCCTAGGTGAAGTATCTATTTAAGGAATTCATTAGGATTGGTCTTAACGACATGGTTTACTATTAAGTGATGCTCAGGATCTTCTAACCATTCATCAACTCTCCCCTTATAATCTTTAGAATCATGGTCAAAGTGAGTTGGACTTTTGCATTCTTGCATAGGATTCTCAAATTCATGTGTATATAGAGGGTTTGATGATGGTTTGACTATGTCCTTATAAATTTCAGCTATGAACATGTCGGTGGGCATTCTGAATAGGATGAAATCCAAGGGTAATGTTGGATGGTATAGCCCCTCTACCATAGGAAGTAGACTCTTGATGTGGTTGTTGAGGGGGGTCTTATTGGAGTTCTTGATGCATTTCATGATGGGTGTGTTCATGAGGTTCTTCTAGAACATTAGGGAACTCTTATTGGGATTCTTGATGAGATTCCATGATTCTATTAGTTTGTGAACTTGTAGTGGGTATGAATAGGATGACCTTAAGATGAAATATATGGATATTGGACTTGGTTATGACAAAATTTTTGGACCAAAGGATATCAATATGATGACTAGGATATGGATAAAATGACAACCAAGATGATACCAAGATATGGATATGACTAGGATATGAGGGTGACAACCAAGATAACAAGGATGATACCAAGGATATGAGGATGACATGGATTTGACCAAGATATGATAGGATAGGATAAAACCAAAATAGCTCAATACTCACCTAGATCTTTTGTGATTGACAAAGATGGGATTCTCTTCACTACTTAGGGTTGATAGATGCCTAAGCAAGAAGAGGGATAATGATGACCTTTCCACTTGGAGTAGACAGTGCATGATAGGATAAAAAGAATGATAAAAGGATCTAGGCTAGGCTTAGGCAAGTTTTGTATTTGATCGAAGGTTTGATTGATGACTTGGTTGACAAATTGATTGATGGATCAAAGGATGACTTGGATGACCAATTAGATAGGTTTGCAAATTGGTGAAAAACTTGAGGTCCAAAGGTGGGTTGATTGGCCAAGAGATGGATAGGTACTAACAAGTCCAAAATCAATGCTATGGAGTTGTTTGAGGTCACTATTTTACCCTAATTTTTTTTTGGATTTTGAGATTTTTTTTTTGGATTTTTGAGGATTTTTGGAAAGAAAACAAACACAACAAACACAATTGATGACTTGACTTAACAAGGAAACTGGTGCAAATTTCTTCACGGCTTAAGTGTCTTTTACTAGTATTGCACAAGGAAAACATGCCAAGCACATAAACAAACCTAGAATTATTCAAGTAGGAGTGATTCCATAGTGTAGGCCCACACAATAGAATACCTATCCTTGTTATTACCCAACTAAGAACAATTCACCCTATCCAGATAGCTAGGGATAAGGGCGTTGCACCCAATACCCTTTTCCTTGTTGGAGGCTTTTATGCCCTACCCAAAGAAAACATCTATCTCAAGATCAAGGAGGCACGATGGTGAGTAACTTCAGGGGGCGATCCACGTCCATTGTACCACACTAGAAAATGGTTGATGGTCTTATCTAGACTTTACAAGATTTTAGGGGAGTCCTCTTAAATACACAAATGAGGTCCAAATCTGTGAACAATAGTGAGTTGAAGGGATGTGGCATAAGTGGTTAATCAAACAACATGTCACCTTGTGTCTGAAATCACCCAGGGCCCAAGGATGTCCTAATGACTACGTGGCTAGATTGAGGTACAACTGTCCTCTCCCCCCTTTGATATACCCTGCTAGAACATGTGGTTGAGTTCATCCCTAGGGGTGATGAAATCCCCTAGCAGGCCTCCTAAAGGGAAGGAACACTATTCACTTTTGATCCCTAGGCTTGTGCAAAGCACAAGGGGAGAGAATATGTGAGATAATGTCCCTGGGATTGAATAAATAAAGAAAGGGATAATGAAAGGGTTTTTGATCTCCAAAGTCACCAAAAGGTGCGAGGAGAGAGCATACACCCTTTTCAAAATTTGAAAACAAAGAAAATAATGTTTGATTACTATCCTCTAGATTAGACTAAGTGCCTAGATTAGTGAGAAAAAATGATCTTTGACATGTGAATCTACACACAATGTGTTAGTAGTTTCAATGGTTTTCTCTTTGACAAGAAAATATGCAAAAGATTTGTGAGCAGTTTCAATAGTTTTGGTCTTTGACAAATGAGATAGCTGCAATCAAAGAGTTAGCACAAAGGTAAATCTCTGCAAAATTAGAAAATAATGAGCTCAAATAGAAAAATAGATTGCGTAGACAGATTCCTTGCAATTTTCTGATTAATTTAAAAAAAATTGTTAGATTTCAATATCATATGCAAAAGATATGGCACTTTGAAGATCAATATAGAAAAGTGTGATTCAAACAATTATACCTAATAATGTTGGAAAAATCTCAAAAAAATCTTGTTTCATATAGAAGAGGACAAAAGCAGCTTTCCAACGCCTGTAAAAATATGAAAACCCAAACTCCCAGGAAAAAGTTACATCAGTTTGAAAAAATAGCTACTTTAGTGTGTTTGGTGGTTAACATACTATTAGTAGTTAGGGGAAAAGGTGGTCACATGCGATTTTACTGGCAGTTAGGGCTAGCAGTTTAGGCTAGCGGTCAGGAGGTTTACTGAGGCCCTTGGTCACCCATGTGACCAGGGTTTAAAAAAATGAATAAGAGGGGGCACGGTGACCTCTAGTCACAAATATGACCATAGGGGCGGAGGAGGCAGTTTTAGCAAGGAAGGGATAGGGGGAGTGGAGCAGAGAGGATTAGGGAAGGAAGGGTAGTGGCTGGGTGGGATGAAGGGCATGGTAGAGGTTTTGTGTTTGCAAGGGGAGTAGAGCGAAAGAGGTGAGGGTGGGGGAGGCGGAGCGGAGCAGAGGGAGGATGGGAGTGGTGGTCAAGGAGGTGGGTTCAAAGCAGAGAAGAGAGGAAGGAATGGTGGGGGCGGGGAAAGTAGGGAGGAATGAGGGGATTGGAGATTGGTAGGCTATTATAGGAAAGTTGTGTTCCACTTTTTGAGAATGTCCAATCCTATCACATCACTTCAAAGAAAGGGTTGATCATTTGTATGGTGATAGGACGAAGATTCAAAGACTCACCACTTGATACCCCAATTAGAGATTTTAACACTCAGACACTCAAACTAGAACAAATGCCTAATTTCTTATCACAAAATAGACTTCTTCAGACCTTCTATCACAACAATGACACGGACTAGAATAGTTAAGCAAACAATTCTGTATTAGTACATTTAAAGGACAGAAACTTCCCAGGTTAAATTTGAGACAGAAACCCCAATTGAAACTCACTCAAGGAGGGAACTCTCAATGATCACAAATTACAATCTACATGAATCTACTATTATAGAAACGTAAGCCACAATGAAACATATTTTGATGAAATCTTCACATCATTCATTTCACATGAAGAGTTTACTAGAAATATGAAACAAACTCTTTATTTAAGCTCAGCCAATATATACTTAATTACAGAAACATATCTTCATGGATTCTTTTATCCCACAATATCTAAGATTAAGAATAACAAGTAACTACACATTCATTAGACTCACACCTCCTAACATCGGTTTCTTCTTCTGTAATGTCTTTCCCATACCAATGCTTAATTTCTCTCACCATTCCCTCCAACTCCAACTTCAAATTACCTCTCGCGGTCTCTGCATATCATCCTCCCTGCAATTTTTCCTGTATCAACAACTGAATCCTTGTCCTAACTTAAAGTCGGCCTTCCACAATCGGCCTTTCTTAATTAACTACGGCCTTTCCATTTAGCCTTCATATCCTCTCCACCTTTTTGTCTTCTCTCGATCCATATATATTGATTTCTTTGTGTCCTTTCTACTATTCCCTGCTGCAACCTCTCGATTCATCTAACTATGCACTCAACCATCATTTTTGGCAATAATGGTTTAACAGTAAAAGATTTCCCTTCGAATAAGTACCTGTCATTCGGTGACATAAGTCTTCCCAACTGAATTACATGTGTGACAAGAATTCTAGTTGCTCTTGAATGTCTGTAATAGAAACTAACCCGTTGATGAGTAACTACAACCAACTGCTGATGACAGTTCGTTCTCCTTCTCATGTGGCGATAGGAACCTGCTTCATTCACTGACATTTTCTCTAATGTGTTAGAAAGCTTCCAAACTTCCTTGATAGCCATTTCTCTCAAACTATTTTCCCAATCTTCTGTAATGAGTAGACCAAGATTTTAACAAATAAAACCAAAAACTGACCCAAAACAATTAAGAAAATACAATAGGTCCAATGCCCCATGCATCAAACTCCCCAGGTGGAAGAATTTGTGCTCCTTCTCAAATGAGATTCTTCTTTCTTTTTTTCCAATCCCTTTACACACTTGTATTGATCACAACTACATTTGTTTCAACAACACACTTTTTGACCAACAACCAACTTGGCATTGCATACTCAGGGATCTTTATTGGTCTCCTCATTCCAACTATAATCCTCAATTCATTCTCTCTTTTACTCATTTTGTCTTCTACACCTGCACAAGAAACAAATATATTAAAGGAAACATATCCTTCTTCTTCCACATACTTCAGGTTTTCATCCAACTCTTGCTGTCTTCTAAACATTTCCTTCCTTTTAACATGCTTTGAAAGCTTGGGCTCCACCTCTCCCATACTCAACCATTCAATGTTACCTATTCTGGCATTCTTCTTGATACTAACAATGACATCTCTTGAGGACCATGTTTTCTTATCCTTTTGTCCATTATCATCAGTAAAACCATCCTTCCCTATCAGTCCATATTGGATTTCCTCATACATGTTACAACTCATAATATCCCTATTAAAATATGGATTTTCTACTCCATATGTCCTTCTAGATTTCTCATTATACACACCATCATCAAAATGATAGACAATACATTTTACCTCAAACTCCTTCATTGCACTCCTCATACATTCATGAGGACCCATTTTAACTAATGTCCCCTTATATGAATCTATATTTTTAGTTTGGAAGGCTTTAACCTTTGTAATTGATGCAACCTCAACTTCATTGTCTATTGTCCTTTCTTCATTCTTCAACCATTCTTCTATTTCTCACTCTTGCTCTCTATTGTGCTCGGCCATCTTCTTCTTTGGATTCACTCTATCCTCATATTTGTTCATGTTAACTTTCTTCATCTACTTCTCTTTCTTATAGTACCTCTTCCTTCTTATGTCCTCATTTACAAACCCCCATAACTCCATCTCATGTTCAACATTCATTTTCTCATCTCTTTCTTGTTCAACAATTTCATTCAAGGACTCAAAATCATTAATAAGGCAACCATCTAACATAACTTGCTTACCTTTCAACTCGCATGTGGGCTCTTCAATCTTCTTTTCCTTTCCTTCAAACTCTATTTCCTTATAATCTTCAAGGTGGGGCAATGTTTCTTCTCTTTTTTGATTTGCCCCTTCTAGTCTTGAACTACTCTACTGCAACATCCTCTCTAAATCAATCATGATCTCATGATCACTAAACTTGACCTTGTTTTCACATCTTACATCCTCTTGCAGTCTTTTCTTACCACCATGTCCTTTAAAAACACTATTATTCCCTTCCATCACACGCTTATCCATCCATACTTTGTTTTCTCTAACTTCAGGCGGTTTCTTGTTTATATCTACACTTAGCCTTTCTATTCCATTGACTGCTTCTTGCCTGAAAACACATCCATTCTATGTCCTTTCTTGATCCCTCATCTTATGATCATGGTTCCTCTTGAACTCTTTCATGTCCTTCATTCCTTGGGACTGTTTGCTGTCATAAACTCCCTTACACACATCTTGTTGCTTACACTTTGCATGTTGCCTCTGAACAACTGACTTCCTTTTCCAACTCAAAATCCTATATCCATGATACTTAACAATGTTTGTATTACCTAGATTACTCGTCTCCCTATTTTCTTGCATTTTCAAATTAGTATTTGCATATGCATGCTCACAAGGAACATTTCTACCTTCATATGCCCTTGCCATACCTTGTTTTCTGGGTTTTCTCCCATCCTTGGTTTCCTTGCTTACCAAATTTACCCTTCCTTGGGTTTCTTTTCTTTCTCCTATAAAACTTCTGAATACATCATGAAATTCCACAACATCTCCTATATCTTTTCTATCATTCTAGAAAATCTCATTATCCTTCTTATCTTTATATTTAAATACTTTGGAATATACCTTTTCTCGAAGACCCACTGCAAATGATCCTTGCACACCATCTGTTGCAACTTGTATCTAAATTTTCTCATCTTCACCACCATCTATGGGCTCTATTCTTGCCCTTTCTTCTTTTTCCTCCAAAGGCTTGTTCTCAACCTTCTTTTTACCTGCATCCACAGTTTCAAACAAACCAATAGCAAATTAATCAAGAGACCAAGATGTCTCTTCCATAGACACTATCTTTTCTTTTTCTTCAAGTGCTCTTTGTTGCACTTTCTCTTTTCTCCTTTCCTTACTGTCTTTATGCAAGTCCTCTACCCTGAGAACTTTCTTCTTCTCTTCTTGTCCACTTCCTACAACCACAACATTAGCAGGAAAATAACTCTTTTCCAACATATCCAATCTACTTGCAATCTTCTCCAATTCCTCTTGGAATTTTTTGCTTTTTACTTCATCCCAATATCTATCCCAAAATGGGATTATGATGGGTCTTCTTAAACTAATACCTATCCTCTCACTGTTGCAATCCACAAACTCTGCTCAAACTACAAGTGTAAATTGTCTCTCCTTTGGTGATCGGTTCACACAACACTGTAATAACCAACACAAGTTGCCTCTCCTTCGGCACTCTACCTATGCAAACTTGCTGTATCTTTCATCCTTTTGATACTTATTTTGGGCTACTCTTCCCTTTGCTTAGCCCCATCTTTTTCAACCCACTTCTACTCTCTTCCTCTATCAATCTGCAACATGCTTTAGACTGCAACACTCATCTAGCAATACCCATTAAAATCAAGGACACACATACAATGCTCATTACCCAGATCTTTTAGGGACTCTGGGTTCCTTCAACAACCCGTTAATCTCCAAACACACATAACACTCCAGGATTCCTATTAGCATCAACTACCAAAACCTATATCAAAGTTTTACCGCCCAGATCTTTTAGGGCTCTGATACCACTTGATAGGATGAAGATTCAAAGACTAACCACTTGATACCCCAATTAGAGATATTAACACTTAGACACTCAAACTAGAACAAATGTCTGGTTTCTTATCACGAAACAAACTTCTTCACACCTTCTGTCACAACAGTGACATGGACTAGAACATTTAAGCAAACAATTCTATATTAGCACATTTAAAGGAGAGTAACTTCCTAGGTTAAATTCAATGATAGAAAACCCAATTGAAACTCACTCAAGGAGGGAACTCTCAATGATCACAAATTACAAGATAGGAATCTACTATGATAGAAACGTAAGCCACAATGAAACATATTTTAATGAAATCTTTGCATCATTCATTTCACAGGAAGAATTTACCAGAAATATGAAACAAACTCTTTATTTAAGCTCAGCCAATATATACTTAATTACAGAAACATATCTTCATGGATTCTTTTATCCCACAATATCTAAGACTAAGAATAACAAGTAACTACACATTCATGGGATTCACACCTCCTAACATTGGTTTCTTCTTCTGTAATGTCTTGCCCATACCAATGCTTGATTTCTCTCATTTTTCCCTCTAACTCCAACTTCAAATTACCTCTTGCGGTCTCTACATACCATCCTCCCCGTGGCTTTTCCTGTATCAATGACTGAACCCTTGTCCTAACTTAAAGTCAGCCTTCCACAATCATCCTTTCTTAATTGACTATGGCCTTTCCATTTGGCCTTCATCTCCTCTCCACCTTTTCATCTTTTCTCAATCCATATATATTGATTTCTTCATGGCCTTTCCACTGTTCCCTACCACGACCTCTCGATTCCTCTAACTGTCCATTCAACCATCATTTTTGGCAATAATGGTTTAATAGTAAAAGATTCCCCTTCAAATAAGTACCTTCCATTTGGCAATAGAAGTCTTCCTAGCTGAATTACATGTGTGGAAGGAATTCTAGTTGCTCCTGAACGTCTACAATAGAAATTTACCCGTTGATGAGTAACTGCAACCAACTGCTGATGATGGTTCATTCTCCTTATCATGTGGTGATAGGAACCTACTTCATTCACTGACATTTTCTCTAATGTGCCAGAAAGATTCCAAACTTCCTTCATAGCCATTTCTCTCAAACTGGTTTCCCAACCTTCTGTAATGAGTAGACCAAGATTTAAACAAATAAAACCAAAAAATGACCCAAAATAATTAAGAAAATAAAATGGGTCCGATGCCCCTGCATCATATGGTTAGATAAGTGTGACGGAACTTTCTGAATCCTAAAGGAGAGATTAACTTCAACTCCAATTCTTAGAGTGTGAGATCTTGAGGGTCATTTTGTGGTTGTCATAGATGCATCAGGAGAAGAGTTTCAATGCAATGTACCTATGCATAATAATTGAGTTATGGCATATGAGTCCAAAAAACTCCACCCAAATGAAACAACTACGCCTTGCATGATTTGGAGCTTGTGACAATTGTGCATGCATTACAAGTTTGGAGGCATTACTTACTAGGAAAGTCATTTCAATTAAAAATGGATAATTTATGACTCAAATATATTTTCACTTAACCTAATATGAATGAATTCGAAAGGCATTGGTTAGAGTTCTTGTCAAATTATGACTTTTACATCTGCAACATCATAAATTCTGCTCGCTCATAATTTGGCATTATGTTTGTTACTTTATTTAGTGTCCATGCCTTTAGCATGTGTTAGGATCATTTCCAACCTTATCCTTACCCTTGACCCATGAGATGTTCTTTTGCACTACTTTGACCCCTTCTTCTTATTATGTGAAAAAAACCATAAAAGTGCCAAAATCTTAGCTTTGTCCCAAGCTAATTAGACCTTTTAAGAAATAAAATTGCCAAAACTCTAGCGCTTAGTGCGGATGTCTGCACCACATGTAGATGTCTCGAAATTGTCTGCCATTCTTGTGATCATTTTTGGAAGTTGTCTTTTCACTTGCGTGATTTGCCAAGATTTTTTACGTTCTTATTTGTGCCCAAACAACTTCTTTCCTTGATTTTTTTTCCTTTGCCATCTCTAATTAATCAAGTAGATTTACATTACAAAAGATCAATTCTTTTTTGTAGTGAAGCTCTCCTAAAATTGAGATTGGTTTATTTTCATAGAAAAGCTACGCCAAGGCTAAGAAGAAGCATTACTGTGATTCATTTTATCAAGCTATTATTATGCTCTTTTCATCAAAGTGTGGCAAACTTTGAAGGATTCTGATTGGAACCACTACCTATTGAGCAACTTTCACCCCCTCATTGTGAGGTGATAAAGTTCTAATTAATTATCATTTTCACACCTCAATTAGCATAATCAATTTGTTATATTGTATATCTTCATGGGTTGATTTATATTTCCTACTTATCTCTTGTCTGTAGAGATCAATGTGTAAATCCACTCTAAGCCACTAAGTATGATTTATTTTATCAAATACAATATTGTTATTTTGTCACTAATCATCACATATCTAGATGCACTTAGAATTCAAGGAAGATACTATTTTATTAATCAATCAATCTGGTTGTTGTTGAGGTGGAAACACTGAAATGGGGTTTAACTAAGGAAAACTCCTATACATCCCAACCCTTCCTCTTTGTCTTTGTATTTGTAGGTTTCATCACGAAATCCAATGACCCAAGGAATGACCAAAAGGACTGGTATGAAGATCAAGGACATAAAATCATACTATACCTACACCGTACATACTACAGTGTCGTGCGTAGATGTTCGCATCATACACTATCATCCTAGACATTGGGCTTCATCCTCTGGTGCCAGGTTCCTTGTTATTGTATCTTTTTTTTTTTGTATTTCATTTTCTAAAATATTCTGTCAATCTCTATATTTTCTCATTTTAGTTAGTTTAGTTATCTATTTCCCATTCGATTGCAATAAAGGGATATAACCTGGACATTTTCATCCTTCCAGATTGGATAGTGGCGAGATACATGTCTTTATTAGCTAGTATCATAATGTTCAATAGATAATTTTTTTATTAAGAGTAGATTAGTTAGAGGTAATTTTTATATTAAACATTTTGGTGAACCTAATGTGTTTCTTTTAGTAACTCTTGTAAATTGCTTGTCATTTTTAGTTTTGAAAAAAGAAAGTGTTTGGTTATGTCAGACCTTTTTCTCCAAACCTTTAGTACTTATGATGAACTGTTTAGTAGTGATGATTTTGACATGCTAGATGAAGCCCTTGATGACTTCATCTCTATTGAATCTTCCTCTTCAATTCCCTAGAATTCTTTCTTCAAAAATCTAATAAACATGATTTACATTTCTTGTTCCCAACAAGAATCCATGAAACCAAAAATCATTGTTCATCTCCATTCTGAAACATTAAAACCATCTAAATCAATAATCATTGTTTGAGGTGCTCAAAACCCACCTCAGCCTCCAAATTACTTTACCACCATTGTGAAATCAATCACTTTGAATGTGTTGTGGCCACCTCATTATCATGGGGTCTCTCACACATTAAATACTAGACTCATTTATTCCTTCTTCCCTTCTAGTTTCTACACCTCTTCTTCCTTCAACTCCTCATATTTCTCAAAACACTGGAAGAGAGTATGATCTAGTAGAGCAACTCTGTGCTACTCTTGCCAAGATCTCTCTCTGGGAGTTAGTTCAAACTTTTCTTGTATACCACGAGATGCTCCAAGAATCTTTATAGAAGGTTGTGGTCCCACCTTCTATTAGGCCAAATGATGTAGCAGCCTGATTGGATTGTATGCATACGTCTGCTTCAAATATTATTTTCCAATCACATGTGTTACCTTCCATAGAGGTTCAATAGTAAAATGATCCTCTTTTAATCATTATCATCATTAATAATTATGGAGTAAAATGTACCCTTATCGATAATGGATCAAGTCTCAACGTTTGTGGAGTAGACATGTTACATAAACTTGATATTGATATATCTTATATTTCACTTGATACACTCTCTATCCATGGTTTTGACAATGTCAGTAGACAAACTCTAGGTACGATCACATTACCAATTGCATTGGGCCCCATTGTTTTGCCTGTCAGAGTGCATATCATGTTCAGTGCTCTTTCCTACAATCTTCTTCTCTATAGACTGTGGATTTACACTATGGGCACAGCTCCTTCTACCCTTCATGGTTCTATAAAGTTTGTTCACAATGTAACAAAGTGTATATAGTTAAGGCTAATCTAAATCTTGAGTATTGTCAACATGTGGATTCTAGGAATTAACCTATTGCCTCTAAAACACTTCAAAATTTAATTCCATCTTCTAAAAAAGTTTATTTACAATCCTCCATTGTTGATAATAGTGTTGATAAGGAGAGTGATTCATCTTCAAATGCATATCCAAGTGATGATTGGGGTTTGTTGGGCTTTAAACCCTCCTTTGTTGGAGAGTATAAAGTCTTGTAATCTAAACCTGATATTCCAAAAGTGTCTTATGTGTCATCTTTGCAACCTATTCCTTACGAGAAAACAAAATCTTCTATTCGAAATTCTTCTGCTTCAACTGATTCTTGTGACTATACATGTAACATTGACTATGCCACTAATGGTGATCCGCCACCTTTCACGAAAATGGAGTCACATTCTGGTCATGGCTTCCATATCCTATCTTGAATCAAGTACAAAGGTAATGGATGTGACTGAAAAGAGTAAGGCATCAAAGTTCCTTTGAAATCTAATCTACACAATTATTCCAAATGCTTGGCATACCATCCTTCTTAGCCCTCTCAAACCTCTCGTCACCCCTCTCTAAATGTTAATACCCTCTCGAACCTATCGTCACCCCTCTCAAAATGTTAATATGATAACTACATATTCAACTTCTTCTCCACTTTCTCTAGTTTATTCTGATATGATTGACATAATTTCCATTTCTAATACATTTTCTCTTAACTATGTCTCAATAGATGAGGGCTTAGCTAAATTCCTCGGTGTATATGACCATATGCATATATTTCATCATGATCAAGGTTTCCCCTACTATTTAAATGCTTAGGCATACTTTGGTGAAGCCTCCAATTTATCAGATGACATCTCAACATCTCACAATACACCTTAGGAATCCATTCATCCACCTGATATTCGAGACTGCAACACTCTCCTAGTTGGAGATATTGTCAATGTCTCGAAGGATCAGGCTAATGCAAAACATGTCATTCAAATAGGAAAGTATTTAGATCTTGAAGAATAACAAGATCATTCTTCTCTCTTGTATAAGTTTCCTAAAAAATTTACTTGGTCATATGCAGACATGCTTGGTATTGATCCACAGATTGTGATGCAAAATATCATGTTATATCACAATGCCCAGCCAGCGAAATAAAAGATCATAAAGATGAATCCCAAGGCTGTGTTAGTGGTCAATTATGAGATAGAGAAGCTCTTACAAGCTAGCTTTATCCACCCAATTGACTATTCACCTTGGATTTTGAATATTGTTGTTGTTGCTAAACTTGACAACCATATTTGAATATGCATTGACTTTCGTGATCTCAACAAAGCATCTTTAAAAGATGATTTTCTTCTTCCTAACATTGATATGATAGTTGATTCTACTATTGGCTATGCCTTACTCTCTTTTATAGATGGCTTCTTTGGTTATAGCTAGATCTTCATAAATCCCCAAGATCAGTACTAAAATGGCCTTCACATCACCTTGGGGTAATTTATTGTAATGTCAAAAAATGTCCCCTTGGGGGATTTTCCCTCAAAAGGTTTAGCTCTCGGTTCTTTAGTGTGCATTTAAGACATATTACTTCATAATTCAACATCCTGATGGAATGAACCCTGGGTATCATGACAAGTAGGGCCTAGGGGGACCCATTGAACCTAACCCTGCCAAAAATAGGGAGGGAGGACTTGGGCGCCTGTGCCCTAGTCCTGTCCTATTTTGGGTCAGGCCCAAATTTCTAGTGTTAGTTTATGACCATTATTTGGTCCCTAGGCTGACACAGTAAGTTTGAATTTATGAAATCTTGGCAGGAATGTTTCTAGTTGCATATAAAAGCATGTTTAGGCATTCATTTGTAAACTAGATGATTACAAGCTATCAAATTGCATGAGCATTAGTGATTTAAGACATTTATTGTGTGAAAGAGCAGACTTGTGTTGTTTTATGTGTTTGTGTTTGCATATTTGAGCAATCATCTCCTCATGGCATGAGGAGGTTCTTCCTCCATGAGATATTCACTACAAGGTGATATCTATTATGATCATTGAGCATTTATTATTTGGTTTTTGCCTTTGCCTCCCTAGGCACACACTCTCTATCTGACAACGGTGTTCGAAAGACTTGAATGTCTCTCCGAGGCTTGACTAAGGCAAGCCTTTAAACACCATAGCCTCCTTCGAAAGTTTTCATGGTAGCAGGTTACAGGTCAGAGTTGTAGACAAAGTGAATTTACAAGAGGGTACAATAGAGTGTCAAGATTGTAGATCAGTAAAAGAAATAGCTACCTGGACTTGGGTGCTTGCTCATTAGTCCTCAAAATTCTACAATGGGAAAACCTCTGATACAACAGATACAGGTTGTAGACCTTGTTTCTAGATCTTGACAAAAAGCAGGGCACTGGACTTGGGTGCCCGCTCTTTAGTCCCTAACTTTTCTGCCTTGGAGTCCCAAAAATAGGTGCATAGTTATTTGATATTTTACATCTTTCTACATAAGCATTTTCCATAATTCATCTGTTTACTGTCGTATTTGCATAATTAGGGTTTTAAGGTATAATTGAGCATAAGATAAGATAATTGGCAATGAAATCATAAAAATCCAAGTTTCCATACGTTTCAATAGTGACCTAGGGTATGATAGTACATTGCAACTCGACCCTAGGTCCTTGAATGTAAGGGTGAAAGGAGGATATACACCAAAACTACCAAAAACTAAACATCCAAAAATCACCCTTTACATTTTGGTGAACCTATGTTATTGGACTTGTTTGCACCTTGCTGAGTGTTTTTCTTCAAATTTGTGTTAATTTTCATTCATTCATATAGTCATTCAGTTTATTGCATTGGAAATTTTACAAAAAAAATGAAAAATTGGAAAAATTGAAAAAAATGGCATTTTAGGGTTTGCATGTTGCATGAATTAATTTGAATTTCATCAAATTTATGATTTTTTCATTAGATATGATATAAATTGCAGAAAATTACAAAAAACCTAGTAATTTGCATTGCATTTTCATCATAAATTTGCTAGGGTTTTGTTGAAAATTGTGAATTTTGCATATAACCTGGTAATTCCAAAATCTAGGGTTTGTAGGTAAAATCTTTTTTTTCAGATTTGTCTACTGATTTTAGAGACTCATTCAAATTTTCATTTGGCTTTAGTCTTGCATTTTGGAAAAAAATTGCATTAGATTTTAAAAATTTGCATTTTTGCATAGAAAAAGTCAACAAAAACTAGCATTTTCATTAATTTTTCACTAGATTTGCATTAGCATTTTGCATGTTAGAGATTGGAAATCATTTTCAGATCTTAGTGTATTTCACTTTCATCATAAATCAGCTTGCAAAACATTTATACATGTAACATCAGAAAATGTCCCCTTAGGGGCTTTTCCCTCATAAGGTTTAGCTCCCGAGTCTTTAGAGTGCATTTAGGACATTTTAGTTCATATTTTGGCATCCCAATGGAATGATACCTAAGTCCCATGGTAAATAGGACCTAGGTGGACCCCTTGACCTATACCCTACCCAAAATAGGGGGGAAGACTTGGGCGCCCATGCCCTAGTCCTGCCCTATTTTGGGGCAGCCCTAATTTCCAGGTGTCGGTTTATGACTGTTAGGAGGTTATTTTGCTGACACGGTAAAGTTTGATTTTTAATATCTTGGTGGAAATGCTTGTAGGTGCATATATAAGCAAGCTTAGGTATTCATTTGTAAACTAGATTTCAATTAGATGATCATCGTGAACTCTAGGCAGTCTCAAGGTGATTCAAAGCTTTCTATTGTGTTGCAAGAGCAGACTTGTATGTTTTATACATTGATATTTGCATATTTGAGCTTCAATCTCCTCATGGCATGAAGAGCATCTTCCTCCATGAGAGATTCACTACAAGGTGACTTATAATTATGTTTGTATCATTGATTCCTTTGGTTTTTGCCTCTGCCTCACAAGGGCACGCACTCTTTGTCTGATAACGATGTTCGAAGACTTAAGTGTCCTCTGGGGTTTGACTGAGGCAAACCTCTAAACACCACAACCCCCAAACCCAGTCTTGTGATTGCAAGTTATAGGTGTCGCATTTGAGAAAAATGGAGTTGCAGGAAGGAGTGGCAGATGTCAGATTCAGGATCTGAAGAGAAGTTAGACCAATGAGCACTTCTAGGACTAGGGCACCCGCAAAAGTGTCCTCCGCAGATAGATCTCAGGAAACAGAAGTTACAGGGCTGATCAGTGTCGGAAGGAGGTCTAGATTCCCTAAAAAAGTAGGTACCTTGGACTTGGGCGCTCATACCTTAGTCTCTGACTATTCCGCATTGGAACCTTGAAAACAGGTGTTCTATAATTGGTTATTTTACTCCCATTTGTAAGAGCTTTTTCTGTCTTTCGTCAATTTGCTATTGTATTTGTGTAATTAGGGTTTTAATGGTTAATTAGACATATGAGATGAAAAAATTGATAATTAATTCCCTAATACAAGATTCCTCTCATTTGCAAGTGACCTAGGGTAAGATAGTGCTCGCCACTCGACCCTAGATCCTTCAATGTTAGGGTGAAAGGAGGATTCAAACATCTAAAGAACAAAAGATTAACAAAGTCCAATTTTACCCTAAACATTTTGGTGAACTTGTGTTTTTGGACTTAAATTACAACTTTTTGAGTGTTTGTCTTCAGATTTAGATTTCATTCATTCATTCATTTGGTCATTTATTTTATTGCATTGAGAAAAATTCAAAAAAATTCAAAAAATGGAAAAATACAAAAAAATTGCATTGTTTGGCTTACTAAATTGCATCAGTTCTTTCTAAATTTTCCTAATTCATGATTTTTACATCAGACCTGATATAAAATATAGAAAAATCCAAAAATTCAGAAATTTTCCTTGCATTTTCATCATTTAATTGCTAGGGTTTTGTGGAAATTTTGACAAATTTATATAACCTAGTAATTCCAAAATCTAGGGTTTGTAGGCAAAATCTTTTATCAGATTTTTCTACTAATTTTAGAGGCTCATTAAAAATTTAATTTGTCTTTAGTCTTGCATTTTAGTATGAATTTGCATTTAGATTTAAAATATTTGCATTTTTACATAGAAAATTTCAACAAAAACTAGCAATTTTGGTGCATTTTCATTAAATTTGCATGGGCATTTTGCATGTTAAGGCTTAAAAATCATTTTAATATCTGATATTAAGTCAATTTAATCATAAATCAGACTTCAAATCATTTTTATAGTATGTTGTGTCAAGATTTCAAACCTAGGGCTTCAAATACAACAATTTTCACTAAAATTGACCTTATCGACTCTCTAAACTCGCATTATAGCTGTGTTGTGAAGGATATTTTTTCATTAATTTTCTTTTATCAGGGTAATCATTTTCTAACCCTCATAAAAATCTTAACGACACCCTTTTAACGGGCTCTTGTAGTGAAAATTCGGTGGAAAACTACACATTTTAGCTATCTTTGCCCTAGTTTGCACTCCAAGCGTGTTGTGATAAATTTTATGGATTGAGGTGACTAATATTATTGATATTATTTTCTTTACCTCCTAAAATTCCTTACAACACCCCTTTTTTCTAGGTCTTGGAGTTGAAAAACCATGAAAAATTGCATATTTTGCTATATTTTCACTAGGGTTTTACCTTAAGTGGCACTACAAGCGTGTTGTGTTGGGTATTTTTGCATCAAGTGGCTATTATTTCTAATATTATTTTATTTCAATCATCATTTTCCTCACAACACCCTTTGTTATGCTCTTTTGCATTAAATTTTGGTGAAAAAAGTGCTCATTTTGACATATTTTCACTATATTTTGACTTGGCATTATCTTGGATTTGCATCAAGAGTGTGTTGAGAGTGATTAGATTGCTTTTTTGGACTGATATTAGACATATAACTTGCTATCCTCGATCAGAATCCTTACAACATCTTTTGTTGGTATTGAAAAAGTATCGAAAAATCAAGCATTTTAGGCTATTTTTACTCATCTTTTGGCACTAATTTTGAAAATCTCTCAAAAGTCTGATTTTGAATTGGTTTGAGCATATAAACATGGCCTCTAATCATGACAGCAACAATAGGTTCCCTCCTAGACCTTATGCAAAAAGAAAGGCTCCTGAACCTGAAATTATTTTCACTCCTCATGATAGAACAATCGGTGATTCCGGAGGACCTCTTTACATCACTGTGAAAATAATGGAAAACCCCGTGAATGGAACCCTTATCAATCCTAATTGCATGACTAATGTTTCCACTAAGGAGTTCCTCTTTTCACATCAATTAATGCAAGGTTCTTATGACCTCTCGAGTATGATGATTAAGACGCATAAGGGAACTTTTATCAAGCCTTTGGGTAAGATATCTTTGTTAGTAACATTATCCAGAAAACATGTTGAACAATGGTTTGATGTTGTCCCTGTTTCTGACCTCTTTCACATTAAATTGGGACATCCTTGGCTAAAAGAAATGAAATCCATCCCTTCAACAATACACCATTGTCTAAAATTCTCTCTGGATGGCCGTATAATCACTGTCCCTCGAAACAAGTATAAACCTTTGGTTTGGGAAATCCATTACAAGTTGAATTACTTTTGGGATAAAACTAAAATACCTAGTCCTCCTACACAAGAAATGACAAAAGATGAACAACCCGCATGTGAAGATAACTTTAGACCAAAGGGATAAGGTCCCTATGTTGAGGTTCCTCCCCTGAAATCCTTACAAAGATTGGGAAATCATTGTCAACAACAAAGTGTTCCACTGCGACAAATGAGGTTTGATCCTGGTGCTTCATCTTCTAATTTTTACAAGCCTATGAAAGAGGATAGCCCTATCTTACAAAAGATAAGTGGTAAAACAAAATGAAATAGAAAAGAAAGAGAAAGAAGAAAAAGAAGACAAGAATATGCTATAAACCTTGCCTCTCAACAAGGAAACATTGATCCCAACATTCAAACAAACAAAAACAATCCTAACAATGAACAACATGATGAACAAGATACAAACTTGGCTATGGTACTGTATGTCCCACTATCCTCCAACATTAGGGAGTGGGAAGATGACGATGATGATTTGCTCATAGACAACTTCTAGCTCGGAAGGGGCCTTATAGGTAAGTATCTATAAACTTTTATTTCTATCGTAATGTGCTTCCCCTGTGATGTGTTACGTGTTGTTTAGGCCTCCTGGGATGACCTTGGATTCTGTCATAAGGTTCAAGATACTAGGAGACCACCTCTATTGTGACCTTCTTCTATTTGTATCATCATTCTTCTATATTGCCTCTCTCTCTGATTTCATTGTTGTGTGTTGTGTCTTACGGACATAGCATCCTGGTTGGTGACTTGGGGGCACCCTCCTACATGACTGTCCCTAAGACACTTGTTTTCTCCTCTCTTATATATGGTTTCCCTTCTTCTAGTGTTTCCACCTAGTGGACGGATGACAACAAACATTTATACTGATGCGGACCTAGTGTCCCTTTTGAGAGCAATCAAAAAATGGACTTAGTTCCTAATATGATGATGGGGTTGTATATCTTATCCGACACTTGGCTAGTGGAAGCAATTGTGCTTTCCACATAGTGAATTTTATGATGTTTCTATTGCATTTACAAACCTTAACAATACTGTTGCTCCGTGCACCTTTGTTGGCCTTCGAATCTAGCCTTGGCGGTACTCAATTTAGAGAGCTTCATGATATAGCCCCTGGTTATCCTCGAACTCTGAATTCATTGTATAACCTTGGCCCTTTGTGTAGTTAATCATATGCATTGATGTTGTTTATCATGATATTGTAGACACTAACATGTTTCTTGCAGGGATGTGTTTGTGGGAACATTTGGCGATCGTAAAGCACATGTCACCTCCGGGGGGCATGGACTTTGTGAAAGTCAGTGTTCCCTTGTGTGTTTTCTTCCTACCTTAACGTGTTTGATATCAATAACTAATATCAACCACCTTAAGGTGGGGGCATATAAGGTAAGCTGTCTACTATAGATGTTAGCAATGTGTTTGACCTCAGATGCAAAGACTTGCACCCCAGAGTAGTGCATCGTGCATCTTCAGCTTGTTTGCAATCAATCAATCAACCATGTAAGCCCTGTGCGGAGGCAGGATATCGAGCATATCCTTTTTTCTTAAGCCCTTTATGGAGGCAGGGATGATGTATTTCTCAGAGAAGATTGCATCATCCTGTCATTTTCAAAAGTCCTCTGTGGAGGCGGGGAACGGTTATGTGACTAACTCAACCCTTAAGCATGTCTTTGACGATTGTTGTGGTGAAGCCCAATCATTGGTGTGTGTCTGTCATGTGCCTAAGATGGTGTTTGACCTAGAAATAGGTACACTCCATCATTTGTCTACAATGTTTTCTTTGTGTCTTCAAGTGTGTGTGTTTTGGTATGTTTGTTTTGTATGGCATGTTTTTCACCCCATATGCAGAGACCGGTGCCTTTGAGTAGTGCTTCATGCATTTTGGGAGGTTTTGCCTGTATTACATGTGTGTTGCCCCATATATACAGAGTCAAGTGCCCCTGAGTAGTGCTTTGTGTATTATGGGAGCTTTGTTTACTTTCTAGTACTTGCATTTGCATTTCATATATATAAGAAAAAGAAAAGAAAATATATCATTTATGTCTTCCATGCATTAATGTGTCTTCTATGCATTGACTGTCTACTCTGTGTTCTACGTGACTGTAATTGTCTTCTCTGTGTTTTGCATGCCTTTTACTGTTTTCTATGTGATTGGCGTGTCTTCTCTGTGTTTGATGTGTTTGTGACCTTACTTTAATGCATGTATTGGCCTTGCATTTATACATACATTAAAGTGGGGGCTAAATGTAACATCGAAAAATGTCCCCTTGGGGGCTTTTCCCTCATAAGGTTTAGCTCCCAGGTCTTTAAAGTGCATTTAGGACATTTTAGTTCATATTTTGGCATCCCGATGGAATGAGACCTAAGTCCCATGGCAAATAGGACCTAGATGGACCCCTTGACCTGTACCTTGCCCAAAATAGGGGGGGAGGACTTGGGTGCCTGTGCCCTAGTCCTACCCTATTTTGGGGCAGCCCTAATTTTTGGGTGTCAGTTTATGACCGTTAGGAGGTTATAATACCGACACGGTAAAGTTTGATTTTTAATATCTTGGCAAGAATGCTTGTAGGTGCATATATAAGCAAGCTTAGGCATTCATTTGTAAACTAGATTTCAATTAGATAATCATTGTGAACTCTAGGCATTTTCAAGGTGATTCAAAGCTTTCTATTGTGTTGCAAGAGCAGACTTGTATGTTTTGTGCATTGATATTTGCATATTTGAGCTTCAATCTCCTCATGGCATGAAGAGCATCTTCCTCCATGAAAGCTTCATTACAAGGTGACATATGATTGTGTTTTTATCATTGATTCCTTTGGTTTTTGCCTCTGTCTCACAAGGGCATGCACTCTTTGTCTGACAATGGTGTTCAGAGACTTAAGTATCCTCTGGGGTTTGACCAAGGCAAACCTCTAAAAACCACAACCCCCAAACCAAGTCTTGTGATTGCAGGTTATAGGTGTCGCATTTGGGAAAAGTGGAGTTACAGGAAGGAGTGGTAGACATCAAGGATTCAGGATCTGAAGAGAAGTTAGACATAGGAGTACTTCCAAGACTAGGGTACCCACAAAAGTGTCCTCCGTAGACAGATCTCAAGAAACAGTAGTTACAGGGCTGAACAGTGTCAGAAGGAGGTCCAGATTCCTCAAAAAAGTAGGTACTTTGGACTTGGGCACCTGCACCTTAGTCCCCAACTGTTCTGCCTCAGAACCCTAAAAATAGGTATTCTGTAATTGGTTATTTTACTTTTGTCAATAAGAGCTTTTTCCGTCTTTCGTCAATTTGCTATCATATTTGTGTAATTACGGTTTTAATGGTTAATTGGACATAAGAGAAGGAAAAATTGATAATTAATTCCCTAATCCAAGCTTCCCCTCATTTGCAAGTGACCTAGGGTATGATAGTGCTCACCACTCAACCCTAGATCCTTCAATGTTAGGGTGAAAGGAGGATTCAAACATCTAAAGAATAAAAGATTAACAAAGTCCAATTTTACCCTAAACAATACATCATTTTGTGTCAAGATCTCAAACCTAGGACTTCAAAAACATTGATTTTCACTAGATTTGGCCTTATTGACTCTCTAAATTTGCACCATAGGTGTGTTGTGAAATGTATTTTTGCGCTAATTGGTTGTTATTATCAAGCTCTTGTATTGAAAATTTGGTGAAAAACTACACATTTTTGCTATTTTTGCCCTAGGGTTTGGCCTAGTTTGCACTCCAAGTGTGTTGTGACAAAATTTATGGATTGAGGTGACTGATACCATAAGTATTATTTGCTTCACCTCCTAAAATTCTTTACAACACCCCTTTTTCTAGGTCTTGGAATTGAAAACCTGTGAAAATTTGCCTATTTTGCTACATTTTCACTAGGGTTTGACCTTGGGAGACACTAAAAGTATGTTGTGATAGATATTTTGGCATTAAGTGGCTGTAATTACTCATATAATTTTCTTTCCATCATCATTTTCCTCACAACACCCTTTATCATGCTCTTTTGCATTGAAATTTGGTGAAAAATTGCATATTTTAGTGTATTTTCACTATATTTTGACTTGGCATCATCTTAGATTTGCATCAAGTGTGTGTTGTGACAAATATTATTTCTGTATTGGACTGATATTAGACATATAATTTTCTTCTCTTGATCAAAATCCTTCTAACACCTTTGCTTTCACTTATTTGCATTGAAAAAGTACAAAAAATCAAGCATTTAAGGTCACTTTCGCAGATTGTATTACACTTGTCCTTTGCATACTTTTGGAAATTTGTTAAAATATAATTTGGGACTGATTTGAAAACATACACATGGCCTCTAATTGCAACAACAACAATAGGTTCCCTCCTAGACCCTACTTGAAAAGAAAGGCCCCTAAACCAGAAATTGTCTTTACACCTCATGATAGAACAATCGGAGACACTTATGGACCTCTTTACATCATTGTGAAAATAATGGGAAACCCCATGGATGTAACTCTTGTTGATCCTAATTGCATGACTAATGTTACCATGGAAGAGTTCCTCTATTTACATAATTTGATGGAAGGATCTTATGACCCTTCGGACGTGATGATTAAAACACATAAGGGAACCTTTATAAAACCTTTGGGTAAGATATCATTATTGGTAACTATATTTGAAAAACATGTAGAACAATGGTTTGATGTTGTCCCCATTTCTGATCACTTTCACATAAAATTGGGACACCCTTGGTTAAAGGAAATGAAAGTTGTCCCTTCAACAATTCATAGTTGTCTAAACTTTCCTTTTGAGGGACGTGATTACCAGCTCCTAGAATAAATACAAACCTTTGGTTGAAAGAAAACATTACACAATGGATTACTTTTGGGACACAAATGAAGAGAAACCTAAACCATGAATAGATTTTAACTTCTTGGGCTACATAAATTACAAAGCAAATCTATTACATCCAACAACCAAACCCTCTACGCAAGAAATGACAAAAGATAAGCAACCCACATTTGAAGAGAACCATAGACTGAAAGGACAAGGTCCCTATGCTGAGGTTCCTCCCCTGTCATCCTTACAAGGATTGGGAGGTAATAGTCGACAACAAAATATGCCACCTAGATAGATGAGATTTGATCCTGGTGCTTCCTCTTCTAAATTGCAAAAATCTATGAAAGAGAAAAGCCCTATCTTATAAGAGATAAGTAGTAAAACAAAGAGAAATAGAAAAGCAAGAGAAAGAAGATGAAGAAGATAATCTTATGCCATAAACCTTGCCTCTCAACAAGAAAACATTGATCCAAACATTGAACAAAACAAAGATGACCCTAACAATGATGAGAATTGGGCTATGGTACCTTATGTCCCACTTTCCTCTAAGATCCGGGAGTGGGAAAATGATGATGATTTACTTGACAATGAGACTTAGCCCGGAGGACCCTCTAGGTAAGTATCTCTAACCCTTTATCTCTCTCATGATGTGCTTCCCCTGTGATGTGTTATGTGTTGTTTAGGCCTCCTGGGATGATCCTTGATTCTCTTGTAAGGTCCGGGATACCAGGAGACCACCTCTATTGTGACCTTCTTCCATTTGTATCATCATTCTTCTATATTGTCTATCTCTCTAATTTCATTGTTGTGTGTTGTGTCTTGCAGACATAGTGTTGCAGTTGGTGACTTGGGGGAACCCTCCTACATGATTGTCCCTAAGACACTTGTTTCTCCTCTCTTATTTATTATTTCCCTTCCTCTAGTGTTTCTATCTAGCGAGCAGATGATGAAAAACATTTATACTGATGCAGACCTAGCATCCCTTTTGCGAGAAATAAAAAATTGGATTGAGTTCCTAATATGATTATGGGGTTGTATATCTTATCTGACACTTGGCTATTGGAAGCACTCGTGCTTTCTGCATAGTGCTTTTGATGGTGTTCTATCTCATTTACAAATCATAACAATATTGTTGCTCCGTGCACTTTTTCTATCTTGAATCTTGCATACCTCAGATTTCATATGCATTAATGTTGTTGTTTATCATGATTATGGACACTAACATAGTTCTTGCAGGGATGTGTTTGTGGGAAAATTTGGTGATCATAAAGTACATGTCACCTAAAGGGGCATGGGCTTTGCAAAAGTCTATGTTCCCTTGTGTGTATTCTTCCTACCTTAACGTGCTTGATATCGATACCTAATATCAACCACCTTAAGGTGGGGGCATATAAGGTAAGTTATCTATTGTAGATGTTAGCAATGTGCTTGTCCTCAGGTACAATTTAAAGACTTGTGCGATGAGTACATCCTGCACTCTGAGTTTGTTTGCAATCAATCAATCAATCATTTAAGCCCTCTGCAGAGGCATGATATCATGTGCATATCCTTTTTATCTTAAGCCCTTTGCAGAGGTGGGGATGGTGTACTTCTCATGCGTAGATTGCATCATCCTGTCATTTTCAAAAGTCCTCTACGAAGGCGGGGAGCGGTTATGTGACTAACTCAAACCTTAAGCATGTCTTCAGTGATTGTTGTGGTGAAACCCAATCATCAATGTGTACCTGTAATGTGCTTGAGATGGTGCTAAACCTAGAAATAGAGAAACTCCATCCCTTATCTACCATGTTTTCTCCGTGTCTTCAAAGTGTGTGTCTTTGGCATGCTTTCTTTGTTTGGTGTGTTTGTTGGCCCATATGCAGTTTAAAGACCTATGCAATGAATACATCTTGCATTTTGGGAGGTTTTGTGTCTTGCGTGTTTGTTGCCCCATATATGCAGTTTAAAGACCTGTACGATGAGTACATCTTGCATTATGGGAGGTTTGTTTACTTTCCTGTACTTGCATCTACATTTCATATATATGAGAAAAAGAAAAGAAAAGAAATCATTCCATCTTCTATGCATTAATGTGTCTTCTATGGATTCAATGTATTCTCTGTGTTTTAAGTGACTGTAACTGTCTTCTCTGTGTTTTGCATGCCTATCATTGTCTTCAATGTGCTTGGCATGTCTTCTCCGTGCTTGGCATGTTTACTGTGCTTGTTGACCATACTTTAATGCATGTATTGGCCTTGCATTTATACATACATTAAAGTGGGGGCTAAATGTAATGTCAGAAAATGTTCCCTTGGGGCCTTTTCCTTCAAAAGGTTTAGCTCTTAGGTCTTTAGTGTGCATTTAAGACATATTACTTTATAATTCAATATCCTGATGGAATGAACCCTGGGTATCACGACAAGTGGGGCCTAGGGGGAGCCCTTGAACCTAAACCTACCCAAAATAGGGGGAGGACTTGGGTGCCCGCGCCCTAGTCCTACCCTATTTTGGGTTAGGCCCAAATTTCTAGTGTCAGTTTATGACCGTTATTTGGTCCCTAGGCCGACACGATAAGTTTGAATTTATGAAATCTTGGCGAGAATGTTTGTAGTTGCATATAAAGCATGTTTAGGCATTCATTTGTAAACTAGATGATTACAAGCTATCAACTTGCATGAGCATTGGTGATTTAAGGCATTCATTGCGTGAAAGAGCAGACTTGTGTTGTTTTATGTGTTTGTGTTTGCAAATTTGATCAATCATCTCCTCATGGCATGAGGAGCTTCTTCTTCCATGAGATCTTCACTACAAGGTGATATTTATTGTGATCATTGAGCATTTATCATTTGGTTTTTGTCTCTGCCTCCCTAGGCATGCACTCTCTATCTGACAACAGTGTTCAGAAGACTTGAATGTCTCTCCAGGGATTGAATGAGGCAAGCCTCTAAACACCACAACCCCCTCCCAAAGTTTTAATGATTGCAGGTTACAGGTCGGAGTTGCAGAAAAAGTGAAGTTACAAGAGGGTACAACAGAGTGTTAGGATTGCATATTAGTGAAAGAAAAAACTACCTGGACTTGGGTGCCTGCTCATTAGTCCTCAAAGTTTTGCAACAGGAAAATGTCTGATACAGAAGATATAGGTTGCAGACCTTGTTTCCAGATCTTGACAAAAAGCAGGGCACTAGACTTGGGCACCCGCTCTTTAGTCCCTAACTTTTCTGCCTCGGAACCCCGAAAATAGGTGCACAATTATTTGATATTTTACATCTTTCTGCAGAAGCATTTTCTGTAATTCATCTGTTTACTATTGTATTTGCATAATTAGGGTTTTAAGGTATAATTGAGCATAAGAGAAGATATTTGGCAATCAAATCATAAAAATCCAAGTTTCCCTACATTTCAATATTGACCTAGGGTATGATAGTACATTGCAACTCGACCCTAGGTCCTTGAATGTAAGGGTGAAAGGAGGATATACACCAAAACTACCAAAAACTAAACATCCAAAAATCACCCTTTACATTTATATTGGGTTGTCATGCCTTTTGGTTTAAAGAACGTTGGTGTGACTTACCAATGAGCTATGACCCTCATCTTTCATGATTTTATTCACAACATATTAGAGTACTATATCAATGACATTTTGGCCAAATCAATTTTGTGCCAAGATCATGTCAAAATACTCTGACATATTTTTAAACGTATTCATCTCTACAACATGTATGTGCTTGAACCCCCACAAATGTGTCTTTAGTGTTGATAGTGGAAATTTATTGGGATTTATTGTCTCGCATTATGGTATTGAGGTTGATACAAATAAGATCGATGATATTGTGAATATGCCACCTCCAAGAAATATCTCTCATCTTCGTAGTCTATAGGGAAAGATTTAGGCTATTTGCTGGTTCATTTCGTAACTAGTGGATTGGACTCTCCATTTCACTCATCTTCTTAAAAAGAATGTTCGTTTCAAATGGAACGAGGATTGTCAAAATTTTTTTGAGGATCTTAAAGGCTATTTGGCTAATCCTCATGTCTTAACACTAGGTGCTTTTGGACATTCTTTACTTCTCTATACCTTTGTATTTTCTCACACTTTAGCTACTTTATTGGCTCAACATGATAATGAAGGCAAGGAATGCATTGTATACTATATCAGCCAAACTTTGCTGGATTATGAGATTCAATATTCTACAATAGAGAAGCAATGTCTCAGTCTTGTATTTGTGATGCATAATATGAGACACTATCTTCTTCATGATAAAACATATGTCATCATCAAATTTGATCATTTAAAGCATTTGTTCTAAAAAATTAATCTCTCAAGATGTCTAGCTAAATGGGTTATGTTGTTGACAAAATTTGACCTTAAGTTTATCTCCCAAAAGGCAATAAAAAGTCAAGTGTTAGTTGACCACTTAGCTAATGCTCCTTCTCCTTTCTCTATTCCACATTAGGAATTTTTCCATGATGATACTATTCTTTCTTTGGATGTCAATCAACTGTGGGATTTATTCTTTGATGGATCTAGGTGTCAAACTAGCTCTAGTGTTGGTGTCATAATAGTACCTCCTTTTGGCAAGTTGATTCCCCTTTTTTTGTTTAAATTTATTTTGTACAAATAATATCACTGAGTACGAAGCCCTTATTCTTAGATTGCATTCCATGTTGTTAATTAATATCCATGCTCTTCACATATTTGGTGATTTACAGTTGATCATAAAGTAAGTTACCAGAACTTCTCAAGCGAAGCATGATAAGTTATCTCAGTATTGTTACTTAGCTTTATCACTGTTGAATTGATTCTCCTCTTTCACTTTTGATATAATCCCAAGAAAGTACAATCAACATGTGGATGTAATGGCGAGCAATGCCTCCCTTGTACCCCTTGAAGATTCCCTTGTCAATTATCAACTCATCATTCATACTGTTTCTTCACTAGTTATAATTGGCAGCTCCTCAAATGCTTCTTCCTATTAAAACATAGATTCGGAAGAATTGTACTCCTATATATTCAATTATTTGCATGACAGTACCTTCCTGAATGCTTCATCCAAAATGCTCAAGCTCGTATTCATAAGCTCATTGAGAGATATATCATCCTTTCTAATGTTCTCTACCATTAAGGTTACAATGGCCTCCTTCTATTCGGAATTAAGGTGTCACAAACTTTGTAATTTCCTAGCATTGGTAATTTAATTGTATATTTAATTATTGCCTAATATTGTATTTTACTTGCACATTGGATGGTCAAGTCACATCTACATGGATTTGGGCATCCCATATTGAGGTGGCATTAATTTTCCATGTGTCGGCATCTTTGGTATGTGGAAGGCAATATTCCATATGACAGAATCTATGACACGTAAGGGCCAAGTTTGGAGATTCCTATTACAAGTGATGACAAGTGTCGGTCGGCATCTTTGCATGAGGGAAAGGCATCTTTGGGTGTTCAAGTTGGGATATGACATGTTGTAAGTATAATATGCTATATTTAGCATTGTATGATGGATTCTCTTACAAAATTTAAGATTGTTATTGTGGGCAGATTTTATGACAGTTGTAAGTTGCGTAAGAGAATCTGTCGTAGTCTATTTTTAGCATGGAGAGCTCTACATTGGGAAAGTCAAATATGACATGTATGATAGATGTAAGGGATGTAAGGACAACAAGGACAAGTGTCCTTTGATGCTAAAAATGGCCGTGTGGACAAGGTGGATGCCTATCCCAAGATGCTCTCAAGATATGCCTTATAATCTCTATAAAATGCATAGTTTGGAGTTGTAGTCATATAGTGTTTTTACATGTCCTGTTATGCTGTCAGAATAACTCTAGAATCGACATTTGTGAACTCTTGGAAGACTTGCATTGCAAGTGTATTGTAAATTATTATTTTTTTGATAATACATTGTGTAGGTTTAGAGTGTGGGGTTTTTTACCTGAAAAGGTTTTCCCCACAGTATATCTTGTGTCACCTTCTTTCTGTGTTGCTATTGCTGTTGTAATCTTTATGTTATTAGTTTAATGTTGCTACAATTGTAAGGATTTAAATAAATTTTCACTCCATTCCCCTCATTAGATTGGTGTAGGAAGTGTGTTCCGTGTACCTTGCTTCCTTTTAGTTTGTATCAGAGCTTGATCACCTGTGATCCTAGTTGTTGGGTAGGGGTTTTTTGAGCTAATCTTTGATTGAGTGGGAGTCTGTGCAGAGTATTCTATGATCTTGTTGCAGCGAGAAGATGGCTAGCACAACCGGAAGAATAGAGGTGGAGAAATTCAATGGCACTAATTTTGAGTTATGGAAACTTAAGATGGAAGACATGCTTGTTGATCGTGACCTATGGGAGACCGTATCCGGTATAAAACCAATTGCTATGGCACAAGATGATTGGGATCTCAAAGATCAAAAGGCTAAGGGTCTCATAAGACTCAGTCTAGCTAATTTTGTCTTGTTGAATGTCCATGAGGAGAAGACCATGAAAGATCTTTAGAAGAAGTTGGGTGATGTTTATCAGGCCAATTCCCTGGTGAACAAACTTTTTCTAAGAAAGAAGTTGTATTCTCTGAAGATGGAGGATGGAGGATCTATTGCAGATCACCTGAATGCCTTCAACATGTTAATTACACAATTGACATTAGTTGGTGTGAATATGGAGGAGGAGGATCATTGCATGACCTTGCTTTGTTCTTTGCCAGACTTCTGGGATCATCTTGTGATGGCTATTGGGAGCACCACATCCACTTTCACAATGGATGAAGTGGTATCTTTGCTGTTATCTAAAGAGATGCGGAGAAAGTCTTCTGAGGCAGCTAAAGAGGCTCTTGGAGTTCATGGAAAACCCAAGGAGAAAGGGAAAAAGAAAGACAAGACAGCTAATAAGGGTAGATCCAAATCCTGTGGGAGATCCAAATCTCCTGAACAAGTCCAAGGCTCTCTATTGGAACTGCTGTAAATTTGGGCATTTTTGAAAGGAATACAAAGAGGAAAAGAAAAAGAAAAAGAAGAATACCCCAGATTCAGATTTTGACAAGTCACAAGATGATGGTGATGCCTTCATTGCAGCCCTAGCCAACCATGCATTTGATGATGTGTGGTTGATAGATTATGGTGCATCATTCCACATGACCTCGCATCAAAGCTAGTTTATAAAGTATGAAGAGTTTGATGGTGGAAGAGTGTACCTGGGTGATGATTCTCATTTGAAGATTGTTGGTTGTGGAAGAGTCTCTATTAGATTCCCTGATGGATGAGTTAAGGGGATCACTGGGGTTATGCACATCCCAGGCTTGGCATGGAACCTACTTTCTGTAAGTATGTTGAATGATGCAGGTGTGCAGGTTATCTTTTTGAAGGATGGCTGCAAGATGACTAGAGGATCTATGGTGCTTGCGAAGGGTACTTGGAGAGGTACTCTATTTCATCTAGAGGCATGCACTTCATAGTGCAATAGTTCTTCTAACTCAAAGAAAGAGTTGCAGTCACTTCATCCCCACCATCTGAACAAGCAGTGAAGAAATCAATTGTAGTACACATGCTTTGGAAGTTAAATTTCCTGCTGAAAAGACAATGTTATGGCATATGAGATATGGCCACATTGGTGAGAAGCGTCTGCAAACCCTTAAAAATAAAAAACTCATAGAGGGGTTAAATGATTGTAATCTTGAGTTTGACTTTTGCGAACATTGCATATATGGAAAGCAAAACCGTGTTTAGTTTTACTCTAGTTCTCATAAGTCTTTTGGTCTATTGGATCTTATTCATTCTAATGTGTTTGGTCCTGTTAGTGTTTCTTCGATCTCCAAATATGTAGATTTTGTATCTTTCATAGATGATTGCAGTAGAAGGACATGAATTTATTTTCTCAGAAGAAAATCTGAAGTCTTTAGTTGGTTTAAAGAGCTTAAAGCTTTTGTTGAAAATTAGACTAGTAAAAAGATTAAGTGTTTGAGAACTGATAACGGTGGTGAGTTTTGTTTGGCAGAGTTTGATAAGTTCTGTAAAGAGCAAGGGATTGAAAGACATAAGACAACTCATTACACCTCGCAGCAAAATGGAGTTGCAGAGAGGATGAACAAGACACTGATGGAGAGGGCTAGGAGTATGCTTAGTGGAGCAATCCTTGAACAAAAATTTTGGACTAAAGTTATAGACACTGCTTGCTATATGGTAAATAGATCTCCTACATCAGATCATGTTGGTAAGACACCTATGGAGGTGTGGTCTGGTAAGAAGCCTTCAGTTAGACATCTTCATGTTTTTGGTTGTGAGGCATATGCACATGTGCCTAGGGAGAAACAGTCTAAATTAGAGAACAAGGATGTTAAGTGTATCTTCATTGGCTATGGTGTTAGTGTGAAAGGATAAAAGCTTTGGGATCCTGTGGTTGAAAAAGTGTTGTATAGTAGAAGTGTTATCTTCATAGAGATAACACCTTCTTCTATTGTTCTACAACTAGAACAGATAGAAAAGAAAGAAGATGTGGTTCAGTTTCCTTCTACCCCTGAGAAGACTGAACCGATAGATCCTGTGAGACTTGATGATGAGGAGAGCTCTAGCAGCTCTGAAAGTTTATAAGAAGAAGTAGAAGCTCAACCTCAGTCATTGGGGAGGTCTACATGAACAAGGAAGCAACCTGATAGTTTTGGTTATTCATTTCTTGATTCTAGTTGTGCTTTTGCTTTGCATACTAACACTGATGAGCCTAGAACTATGTCAGAGGCTATGGACATGAAAGATGCAGGTTCCTGGAAGGAGGCAATGGAGGATGAGATGGTTTCCTTGGAAAAGAACAAAACTTGGGACTTAGTACCTTTGCTGATGGATGGAAACTTGTTGGATGCAAATGGGTGTTCAAGAAGAAATTTGGTGCAGATGGCAGTGTTGAAAAGTACAAGGCTAGACTAGTTGCGAAAGGGTATTCACAAGTGGAGGGAATTGATTATGGTGAAATTTTCTCATCTATTGCAAAGATGACATCTATTCAATTCCTGTTATCTCTTGCAGCTACTTATGACTTAGAGGTGGAGAAGATGGATGTGAAGACAACATTCCTTCATGGTGATTTGGAGGAAGAGATTTATATGTCACAGCCAGAGCATTACATACAGAAAGGTAAATAAAATTTGGTTTGCAAGTTGAAAAAGTCTTTGTATGGGTTGAAACAGTCTCCTAGGATGTGGTACTTGAAGTTTGATGCCTTTGTGTTGTCAATTGGATATATGAGATTGAAATCAGATCATTGTGTGTATTATAAGTTTGATAATGATCGTATTCTCATTATTGCACTATATGTTGATGATATGTTGCTGATTGGGAATGGTAAGAATATGATTTCTGATTTGAAATCTCAGTTGTTAGCATAGTTTGAGATGAAAAATCTAGGGGTAGCCAGGTACATTCTGGGAATGGAAATCAGAAGAGACAGAGCAAACAGAAAACTTTGGTTAACCCAGAGTAAGTATGTGAAGACCATGTTGGATAGATTCAGCATGGAAGATTACAGACCATTGAGTGTTCCTATTTCATTAGGGACAAAGTTCTCTTTGAATGATTGTCCAAAGTCTCCTTCTAAGATGGAGGATATGAGCAGAGTACCTTATGCTAGTGTTGTTGGCAGCTTGATGTATGCTATGGTCTATACAAGACCAGACATTGCCCAAGTAGTGGGAGTCCTTAGTCGGTTTATGGCTAATCTTGGATGAGTACATTGGGATGCAGTGAAGAGAGTGTTCAGATATTTGAGGGGTACTTCCATGTATTTCTTATGTTATCATGGTTATCCTACTGGACCTCAGCATTCTGTGAGTATTCATGGATTTGTGGATTTTGATTAGGCAGGTGACATTGACAGTAGGAGATCCACTAGTGCTTATGTGTTTATCATGTTTGGTGGTGCTATTAGTTGGATGAGTAAGCAACAACCTATGGTTGCTTTGTTCACGATAGAAGCTGAATATATGGTAGCAACTCATGCTTGTAAGGAAGCCATTTGGCTTAAGAGGTTGTGTTCAGATATTGGTTTTGATGTAGGACATATTACTATCCATTATGACAGTTAGAGTGAGATTTGCTTAGGAAAGAATCCTACCTTCCATGCTAGAACAAAGCACATTGATGTTCAGTTTCATTTTGTTCGAGATATGGTAGAATATGGGAAGGTGTTGTTGGAAAAGGTGGACACTTTGAAGAATGTTGTAGATGCATTGACTAAACCTGTGGGCACAGAGAAGTTCAGATGATGTTTAGAGTCTATGGGCCTCTCGACCTATAGTAGTTAAATCTTGTCATTTCTTTTGGCTCTTGTAAGGTGTTCAACAAGTGGGAGAATGTTGGGAATTAAGGTGTCTCAACCTTTGTAATTTCCTAGCATTGGTAATTTAATTGTATATTTAATTATTGCCTAATATTGTATTTTACTTGCACATTCAGTTTGGTCACATAGTGAGGTGGCATGGTGACATGTCAGCTTACTTGGAATATGACTTGGATGGTCAAGTCACATCTACATGGATTTGGGCATCCCATATTGAGGTGGCATTAATTTTCCATGTGTCAGCATCTTTGGTATGTGGAAGGCAATATTCCATATGATAGAATCTATGACACGTAAGGGCCAAGTTTGGAGATTCCTATGACAAGTGATGACAAGTGTCAGTTGGCATCTTTGCATGAGGGAAAGGCATCTTTGAGCACCCAAGTTGGGCTATGACATGTTGTAAGTAGAATATACTATATTTAGCATTATATGACAGATTCTCTTACAACATTTAAGATTGTTATTGTGGGCAGATTTTATGACAGTTGTAACTTGCGTAAGAGAATCTATTATAGTCTATTTTTAGCATGTAGCGCTCTACATTGGGAAAGTCAAATCTACCATGTATGAGAGATGTAAGGTGATGCAGGAGCATCCCTAGTTTAAGAGAAATCTTGCATCAACCAAAAACATTTGCATTTCAGTTTGTTTGCATCTCAGTTCTTTCATTTTTTTAGTTCAGTCAGTAGCAGTTCTCAGCTTGTGGTCCAGTTTTGGCATTTCACATCTTGCAGATCTGGACTTAATATCTACATTCATTCATCTACATCATATCAAGGATTCAGAGCATTTGGATTAGTTACCAGAAAGATATTGCTATCATAAGTTGACTATTTTCTCAGAGCAGAGCATTTTGACAGTTCCTGTTAACCAGCTAAAGGAGAAGGCTTGCAGATCATTCCTTGACTTGTGGATCTCAATGAAACATCATTCAATGTTCTTTGGTTCATGCCATTCCATTCATTTGAGGAAGTGTTCTATGCATTTAGGTCTGACCTATCTGTGAACACATTACAGCTCTTCATTAGAGTTTGTGATCTTCCTTGGCTGACGTGGAGGAATCTATTGGTTTGGAAATGATATATATTGATGTAATAGATCCTTAGGAAAGTAGTTATCAAGTTCTCATGATTTAGATGATAGATAGTTGGCTCCTTCATGAGAGGACTTCAAAGATTTATCTTGCACATGTATGTAATCAGGCCTGTGAGCCCTAATTGTAAGCCCGCATGTTGTCGGCCAGATTGTATTTGAATTCTTTGATATATTGAATGACTAAATCTACATTTGTTCCATTTCTTGATTTGTTTCTATTGTGTTTACTCTTGCTACATAGTCCAGATAGTTCATTCTTTGAACCCTCCTACCGTGACTGCACCAAGTGGTATTAGAGCGAAAGTTTGAATCTTGGAGAGTGAAAGTTTGATTCTTTGAAGCAAATTAGTGAAGGGGATTTTGTAAGATCTTGTTGTAAGTAGATCGTCGATCTGAGGTAGGTTAGTTTTGTGCAACTAATCACTTATTGAGAGGCATTTGTTGTTTCTAGCCTGATCATCAAACCTGAGGTAGTTTGCACTTGATCCTAGGAAGATGCTGCCGTGAAGATTCCCTCCTGTTGGTACAATGGCTAATAGAATGGATGAGATGATGGAATTGATGACAACAATGTGAATTCATTTGGATACTATTGAAGAAGATAGGTGAAGAGGATTGACACCGAGACCTAATGTTGAAAGTGATGATGAGGAAGAATTTCAATATGTTGAACACACTAGCGAAACCCTAAGAGGTGATGAAGAAGAAGAATCAGATCAGATAAAGATGTTGTGAGCTATTTCAAAGATTGGAAAGAGATCTAGAGTTGATGTTCTGAACTATACTGGTAATTTGAATCCTAAAGAATTGGTTGACTAGATAAATGATATGGATGAATACTTTGAATATGAGGAGATTGAAGATCCGGAGAAGGTGAAATTTGCAAAGACAAAGTTGAAAGGTCATGTTGCTATATGGTGGAAATAAGTTTAGTTGGAAAGAAATCAAAGAGGAAAAGAAAAGATTACAAAGTGGGACCGGATGGTGACAAAGTTGAAGAATCAATTCATACTTGCTGACTATGAGTTGGAATTGTTGAAAAAATTACAAAACTTGAGAAAAAGGAGAAAACTGTGAAGGAGTACACTGAAGAATTTCATAAGATGATTATAAGAATAGGACATAGTGAAGCAAGCAAGGAGAAAGTGGCAATATATATCAATGGACTGAGATTGAACATTCAAGAAAAACTAAGTTTGGTAAGAATGACATCTTTGGAAGAAGCATACCAATTTGCCCTGAAATTTGAAGAGAAGATAAATAAGAAACATGATCAAAGATAGAGAGGTAGAGGAGGTAAATTTCAAAGAGGAAGATCATTTTTTAGATATGATAGATCATTTGTGGAGTAGATCAAATTTGACAGCTCAGTTAGAAAGGATGACAGAGATAATAATGCTTACCAGAGAGATGATAGAAATTTTTACCACAGAGGAAACTTTAGTGCATACTGGAATGAAGAATATAGAAGAGAAGAAAGAGGATTTGATATGAAGACATTTAGAGGTACTTGTTTCAAGTGTGGAGGCAAAGGACATAGAGCATTTGAATGTAATCAGGGTAGTACAAGCAAGAAGACAGAGAGAGCAGCCTATGTTGAAGAAGAACCTATTGGATCACCTTGTTCAATTGGAAATCTAGAGAAAGGAGAATCATTGGTGATGAGGAGAGCACTATTTCAAGTAGAGACAAATGAGGAACCATCATAGAGGAAAAGTCTGTTCAGAACTAAATGCAAATCAGGAGGTAAGTGTTGTAAAGTTGTAATTGATAGTGGTAGTTCAGATAACCTAGTTTTAGAGGAGATGATGACTAAGCTGAAGTTGGAAAGAATGAAACACCCTAAGCCCTATCAGATAGCATGGATTCAGGATGATCATAAGGTACTAGTGATTGAACAATGTTTGGTGAAATTTCATATTGGATGTTATCATGATGAAGTCTTGTGTGATATTATGCCTATGGATGTTTGTCATATCTTGTTGGGTAGACCTTGGTGGTATGATAGAAAAGCTATGCATGATGGAAGAAAGAATACATATACTATAACAACAAATGGGAAAAGAATTACTTTGATTCCTTTAGAAGATGATCCTAAAAATGTGGTATGTGGGAATGCTAGAATCTTTTTGGTAGATGGAAGGAAATTTTTAGATGGTTTGAAACAGGAAAGTATGTGTTATGCCTTGATTCCTAAGAAGCTTGAAATAGTGAAGAAAGAAACTAAACTAGAGAAGATAAGAGAGTTGCTAACAGAGTATGAATACATCATATTAGATAACGTACCTAATGGATTACCAACTATAAGGAGTATCAGTCATCACATGGTTCTTATACCAGGAGCAAGTTTGCCTAACAAAGGAACACATAGAATGACACCAGTAGAAAATGAAGAACTGAATAGACAGATACAAGAGTTGTTGAGGAAAGGTTTGATCAGAGAAATCTTGAGTCCTTGTGTAGTACCTATAGTGCTAGCACCTATGAAGGATGTAGAATGGAGAATGTGCACTGGTCCTAGAGTGATAAACAAGATCACAATTAAGTATAGATTCCCTTTACCTAGGATGGATGATATCATGGATTGTTTGAGTGGAGCAAGATATTTCACAAAGATAGACTTGAAAAGTGGATGCCATCAGATTAGAATCAGAGAAGGTGATGAATGGAAGACTACTTTTAAGACAAATGAAGGATTGTATGAGTGGTTAGTGATGCATTTTGGAATGACAAATGCACCGAGTACTTTCATGAGGTTGATGAATGAAGTCTTGAAGAAATTCTTGGGTAAGTTTGTGATTGTGTACTTGGATGATATTTTGATTTTCAGTAGGACAAAAGAAGAACATTTGTGGCATATTAGACAAGTTTTGCAGAGGTTGAGAGAAGAGAAATTGATGATAAACATCAAGAAGTGTAGTTTCATGAAGGAAGAATTGGTATATCTAGGATTTGTGATTTCTGCGGAAGGATTGAAGATGAAGATAGATTTGAAATTCAATTCTACTTTTCATCCACAGATAGATGGATAGACAGAGGTAGTGAATAGGAGTTTGGGAAACTTGTTGAGATGTTTGGTTGGAGACAAAGCTAGAAGTTGGGACTTGATTCTTTCACAAGTAGAATTTGCATACAATAATTTGATGAATAGGAGTACCGGAAGAACACCTTTTGAGATTGTTACCGAAGTGAATCCTAGAGGAGTTATAGAATTGAGAGACATTAGTACAGAAGAAAAGAGGAGTGCAAAAGTAGAAGAATTTTTAAATCATATGAAGATAGTGCATAATCAGGTGAAGAAGCATTTGGAGGACATGAACAGTAAGTACAAAGAGAAAGCAGATGAGAAGAGAAAACATAAGGAATTTAAAGTTGGAGATGAAGTGATGGTGTACTTGAGAAAAGAAAGATTTCTAATGGGGACATACAACAAGTTGAAGATGAAGAAGTTTGGACCTTGTAGGATACTTAGGAAATTTGATTCAGGAAATGCATATGAATTGGAATTATTAGAAACATTTGGGTATTTCACCTATTTTCAACATTGTAGATCTTTACCAATATCATGAAGCAGAGTTTAATGACAGCATGGAAGAAGACTTGAAGAAGTAGTTACCACAACAAGCACCAGAACATATTGAAGACATTTTGGATAGCAGAGTTGGATGCAGCACTAGAGGAAGACAATACAAAGAATACCTTGTGAAGTGGAAAGGCAGACCGGAAGAAGATTCATCTTGGATTTCTCAGGGTGCAGTGGACCTTCTTGGTTCTCCCCTAGCCCCAACAAAGTGAGGGACTCAATTTTTCAATAACCCCTGATGTCTGATGCAAGAGCATCCCTGGTTCAAGAGAAATCTTGCATCAACTAAAAACATTTGCATTTTAGTTCTTTCATTTTTCCAGTTCAGTCAGTAGCAGTTCTCAGCTTGTGGTCTGGTTTTGGCATTTCACATCTTGTAGATCTAGACTTAGCATCTACATTCATTCATCTACATCATATCAAGGATTCAGAGCATTTGGATTAGTTACCACAAAGATATTGCTATCAGAAGTTGACTATTTTCTCAGAGCAGAGCATTCTGACAGTTCTTGTTAACTAGCTGAAGGAGAAGGCTTGCGGATCGTTCCTTGACTTGTGAATCTCAATGACACATCATTCAATGTTCTTTGGTTCGTGGCTAACCTTCCCAAGGGTTCACATGTTGTTCCATTCATTTGAGGAAGTGTTCTATGCATATAGGTTTGATGTATCTGTGAACACGTTACAGCTCTTCATTGGAGTTTGTGATCTTCCTTGGCTGATGCTGAGGAATCTATTGGTCTGAAAATGATATATATTGATGTAGTAGATCCTTAGGAAAGCAGTTATCAAGTTCTCATGATTTAGATGATAGATAGTTGGCTCCTTCACAAGAGGACTTCAAAGCTTTATCTTGTGCATGTATGTAATCAGGCTTGTGAGCCCTAATTGTAAGCCCACATGTTGCCAGCTAGATTGTTTTTGAATTCTTTGATATATTGAATGACTAAATCTGCATTTGTTCCATTTCTTGAGTTGTTTCCATTATGTTTACTCTTGCTGCACGGTTTGGACAGTTCATTCTGTGAACCCTCCTATCGTGACTGCACCATAAGGGATGTAAGGATAGAAAGGACAAGTGTCCTTTGATGCTAAAAATGGCCATGTGGCCAAGGTGGACTCCTATCTGAAGATGCTCTCAAGATATGCCTTGTAATCTCTATAAAATGCATAGTTTGGAGTTGTAGTCATATGGTATTTTTACAGGTACTGTTATGCTACTGGAATAACTCCAGAATTGACATTTGTGAACTCTCGGAAGACTTGCATTGAAAGTGTATTGTAAACTATTGTTGTTTTGATAATACATTGTGTAGGTTTAGAGTGTGGTGTTTTTTACCTGAAAAGGTTTTCCCCATGGTATATCTTGTGTCACCTTCTTTCTGTGTTGTGTTGCTGCTGTAATCTTTATGTTATTAGTTTAATGTTGCTGTAATTTTAAGGATTTAAACGAATTTGCACTCCATTCCCCTCATTAGATTGGTGTAGGAAGTGTGTTCTGTGTACCTTGCTTCCTTTCACCTTCTCTATTGTTTAAATGAAGTAGAGATTCCTATTTCCCTAGAAGAGGCCCATTTAGGCACTTGTGGGGGAATTTTGGTGGAATATATTTAGTTCAAAAGAGGCTTTTCATGGGTTACTATTGGAAAAGCATGCAAAAAGATTCCTACACTTTTGTTAAAAAGTTCCCTCAATGCTAATAGCATAACAACTTGATTTGGGCTCTTGCCCAACAATTTCATTCCCAGGTATCCCCTTGGTCATTTTCCATCTAAGGTTTATATCTTATTGGAAAAATTTCTCCTCCTTTTTCTCAAGGCCACACTTTTATCATTATAGCTACATATTATTTTATGAAATGGGTCAAAGTTGTTCCTCTTTGATCCATGACTGTTGAAGTAATATGTTGCTTTCTTCTTTATAATATCATTTCTCGATTCGGCCTCCCTTTCACTTTGGTTTCTAACAATGGTTCCTCATTTAAAAACAAAGAAGTGAAAAGGTTCTTAGAGAAAGTTTAGATTCAATATCACTTCTCTACAACATATTAACCACAATCAAATGGCCAGGCAAAAGCTTCCAATAATACTATCGAATACATTCTCTATAAAATTGTAAACAAACATGGTAAAGATTGGCATACCAAAATCTCCTATGCATTATGGGCCTATCACATGAGTATTCATATGGCTACAGGTACTACCCCATACAATCTCATGTATGGTGCTAATACAATTATGTCTTTGGAGTTGGAAATTCCTTCACTATGGATTTCCCTCAATGGCCCCATCAATGATAACATTTATAGGGAAAAAAGACTTCAACAATTTGAGAAGTTCAATGAACAACACATCAACACTCTTGAACATCTCCAAGCCTATCAAAAGAATCTCACACACAACTACAATGAATGCATCATTCACTACTCATTTGAAGTTGGTGACTTGGTCCTCTATGAAAATCAACATAATGTCAACACTCCTCTAGGTACAAAAGGAAAATTCAGTCTGAATTGGTTAGGACCCTACATCATCACTAAAGTATATGGATCAGGTGCATATATATTCTCTACAATGGATGGTAAATCTCTCAAAGAACCTGTTAATGTGATGTATTTATGTAGATTCTATGCTTAAATTGCTTTAATTTCATGTCTTTGCCTTCAGTGTAATCATATTATTTTCTTTGCAGAATTCTAACCCTCTTTTTAAAGCACATTGTGTTGGATAGTTTAGTATTTAATGCTTTGATATTCTTTGTTTACACTTTGTTGGTTCATTCTCGACACAAATCTAGTATCTTGAATTGTCAAGTAGTTTTCCTTATTAGTGAAAATTGCTTTATCTTTCTTACCATGTCATTTTAGTTAATTGTAGATGCAATTAATTAGTCTTTCTCCATTGTTTAATTAAATCTTGTATAGCATTTAATTGAATAATCTTGTAGCATTTCAATTATAGTTTCCAATGTCATTACTGATATTTAGCAAACTATGTTACCATGTTTAATTAGATCATTGTCATATTTGATTACACAATATTTTTGCATTGTTTAGTTAGATCACAATTGTATTTAATTAAGCATTTCCATAAAGCATTGTCACATTTAATTAAACAATGTAAGTAAGTTGTTTAATTAGCCCACAATGTGCTTGTCACTAAGCATTTCTATCTCATCATCACATGTATTAATTAGATCATTGTGTTATTTATTCAAAAATCTTATTAGGTTGTTTACTTAAATCATAATTGCATTTAATTAAACACATGCATGTCAAATCACATTATTTAATTAGATCTTTGTAGCATCTAATTAAACAATTTAACCAAGTCATTTGAATTAAATCACAATAGCATTTAATTAAATCATCCATAAACACATAACACAATGATTTTGATCAAAATCACAAAAAGCTTGTGTATGCATCAAAGTTTCAATACACATGATATACAAAATAACCACTATGACAAAATGTGGTGTATCAAAAAGGGTACAGATACAAAATCTAAATCAAGCCCTGGGGTCATGACTACTAGATCCCTTAGGCCCCGGTGGTGGTTGAGTAACAAATGACTCAAGTGTTATGAGACCCCAGATCATGAGTAAGTGCTAGACCCACTTCATGTTTGCACACCCCTGATAGTGTCTCTCAGGTCCACCACCTCCTACTATTTTAGTTGAGCCACCTTAGCTCATAGCCTATTAGTCTCTATCATCAATGCCTGCACTCAGGGGTGATTAACAAAAGGTGTCGGCACTAGCTGAGATCACTGCGAGTCCACTGTAGCAAGATCTAACTATCTTTGTAGAGCATCCTGAGCTTGCTTTGTGCTGCATGCTCTCTCTCAATTGTGACATGTCCCAACTACACAATACCCTGCTCATATGCAGCTTGAAGCTACATAATAGGCTTAAAAATATCTACATGTCACCCGACAGTCTGTAGTGGCCTATAGCTAGCTCGCACTAGCTACCTGAGCTACACAATGGGTACCATCTCTGCAAGAATTTGACCTATAAAGTCAAGCCATGTCCATGTGCCAACTGCAAAATCAAACAAGAATCATATCATATATCATTTATCAAATCAAAGTAAAGTGACCATCTAGTGTTCTACTCAAATCACAAAACATAATTCAAAGTCTCACTATGATGTCCATCCTACCAATCAGGATCAGTGTGGATGACCATTATTATCACTGGGATAAGTGGGGGCACTGTAGCACTTGTATCTCTTGACTCCCCTTTATCAGACTAACTTAACGTGCTATTCACAGTCAGCAGCGGTCATGACACTCAAGGTCGGGCCCTAGGCCTTTCCTCTGCAATACCACTGCCCTCTGCCCTACATTTATGCATCCCTAATTTTGTTGGTGCTAGATCCTCCTCTCTCTCCTCCTCCTCACCATATCCCTTCTCCTCCTCTAATGGTTCCTCATCATTCAAAGTAGTCTCCTAGAGACCCTAGTTAGCCCATGGTCTCAGATCTCCTACAGGGTGGTCTGGGGGTAAATGGGACCCATTTGAGATGCAACCCACCACAATATGTATGTTGGGGTCATCCCCACATCATCAATGGTATATATGTGCACTACATCTTGGACCTCATCATCAGACTCACTTAAGGTGACATCTACTATAGTTTTTTACAACACATCCCTGTACACTTCAAAATGTGACATGGTAGTGCAAGGTGGGTGAGTTAGCTTTGAAGGAGCACACATACCTTCTCCTTGCCTTGAGAAAACCTCTAAGTCACTCTCACTCTTGTGGTAGAAACCAGTTGAGAGGAGGCAAGACTCAGGGGTGGTCCTATTCACTTGGGAGCTGGACTTTGTGAAGAGCAGTCAACCGATCCTAGGGCCTTTCTTGGGGGTTATTTGCTATGTTATGCTCAATGACCATTGTTGTGGAGATAATAATATGAACCGAAGGGTCACTAGTCACCAATCTCTTGTTTGGGTTCCTAAGATTCTTGTTAGCAAGAAATGTAGAGGAAATACCGGTCTAGAGATCTGGTCCTCGGTCAATTCTTTGTAGTCAATTTATACCCTAGTCAAGTAGGTAAAGATTGATAGCAAAACATAAAGAATAACAAAATAGAGCATCATATACACATCTGTGGATAGAAAATTTGGTACAAAGACCATAAAAAGATAATGCAAACAACCAATTACCTTTACATTTGAACCAAGTCCTCCACATGTGATAGTACGAAGTAGATGCACCCTAATCTACTAGATTTGTTCTAGATGATGGATGATAGATAGGATGAAATGTTGATTTCTCAAATCTGTAGCATAACAATGATAGACAAGAGAATCTAGAATGATTTGGACAACATGATGATAATTGAAATGTGGACGAAGATTTCCTCCTAAGAGCCCCCTTTAAAGTCTCTTCAAAATTCCCCTTTCAAAATCCCTTCAAAAGTCCTTTCAAAGTCCCCAAATGGCTTGGGTAAGGCTTGATTTATAGGAGATGAATTATATGAATGGGCAGCTAAGATTAGATTGGTGATGGGTGGCTTGGATTAAATGACACAAGGAGTTGTAGTCATTTGGCAAGTGTCTCATGTGGGTTGAATGAGAGGGATTAAAGTCAAAAGGCTTCCACTTTACAAGGATTAGAAGCTTCTAGCCATGTGGAGATAGAGATAAATGTGAAATTAATTAATTAATTAAATATTTATTTAATTAATTGGATGAGGGATGATGTGGAATTGATTAATTAAATAAATATTTAATTTATTTAATTAATTTAGATGAGGGAAAAGTGGGAATTAATTAAATAAATATAATTTATTTAATTAAATGGCTATGAGAGGAAAAATAGGATTGAAATGGGATTAGTTAAATAAATATGATTTATTTAACTAATAAGGTGATGATAAGGGTTACTAGGGCAAAATGTCTCATCAGGTGTCTCAAGTGATGTATCAACAAGGCATGTCACAAGACCTAGTCAATTTTAGGTGTCTACATTTTGCCCCTCTTTGAGATGATGTTGAGACTAAGAGAAGTAACATCATTTGAAAGAAGATAAGGTGTGGATGGAAGGGAAAAGGATGCCCCAACCACTTGAAAAAGTGACAAGGAGGAGTGGATGATGATGTAAGGATATGATGATGATGCCCCCTCAAGAGGATAGGTGGGTTGGAAGAACACAGGTATGCTCTCAAAATGATAAACGATGGATAAAGAGATGGAGGATCTAAGATAAGTGATAGATGAATGAGATGAATGATATGTTATGCTATAATAAAGTGGGCAATCATATAGTTTGATGTAGCACTAGACATTATGCACCAAGGTATAAGGACCATGGTGGTGATGTGTCTTGTGCACCCAGCATAATACAACCTTGTCTAGTCGTATGAGGAAGTAAACTTAGAACATTAAAGTCCTAATTCGCAAAAGGTATGATATGACCTTAGATACAAAGGATAATACAAAAATCTATTCCAACATACACAGGATATGAATATTAGTTGGAAAGATACGGATTTGATACAAATGCAAGATGAAATGATAACACACAAAAGAAAGCAAGCGAGCATGCACAAATGATACAAAAACAAACAAGGTATTGCCCATGTCAAGCTGTAAACTAATGATCGATCGATTGATGATGATTATGATAGTGTTGTCATTATGGGGAATGATATATCCCATTAATGATAATGATTATTGATTCATTTGGTTTACAACAAGACTAGGATCAAGACCAAGGATGTGATTGGATAATTTGACAAGATTTATTGACTTGATTGGTATGGATAAAGGATGACTTGCATTTGGATTTATTGCTTGGATTGATTTGATTGGTTTGATTGATTTGATTAATTTGATGTATTGATTTGATTTGATTTTGATGAACTGATTTGATGGATTGTTTAAATGATTTGATTTGATGGATTGATTTGATTGATATGGATTAAGGATTGACTAGCATTTGAGTTTATTGCTTGGATTTTTGTTGGATATTTGATTTTTATGTATTTTTGAAATGTTTTGATTTTTTTGTATTTCATTTGGATGTGCTGATTGTTTTGGGATAGCATTGGATGACAATTTGGATAGCCTTTGTGCTAGACACCAATGACAAGGGAAAACCAAGTCTAGATGCAAGGATGGAGGTAGGATGGATAGATAAAAGGATAGGAGATAGTGAATGGGATGAAAGACTCATGATAAATGGATGGAAGACTCATGATAGATGGAAGAATAAGAGGATAGGCCATGGAATAGAAAGATCATGACAAATGGATGGATAAAAGGATAAGCTATAGTGGAATGGTTGTATGCATCCTAAGAGAGCTAGGATGTGATCTCCATGTTGCAAGTGTGTACCTAATCGATGTTGTCATTGATGTCAACATATCTGTGTTGTCATTGGTGTCAATTGTGCTCTTATTTTGTTGCTTGATTGTAATAAGTGAGATGCTTTGTATTTACTTATGTAAGTGAGGTAGATGTTGTGGACATTGAGAAAATTAGCTCCTCCAGTAGAAACAGTGAGTTGCAATAGAAATAGTGTATTACATATAGAAGAATAGCCCAGAGGATTGCTCTGTAATTCCTATAGATTGAATATCTTTGCCTATGGATTGGAAGCTATTTAGAAGTCTATCTGAAGAGGTTATATTCCAAGTTTGAGCCTCTAGTATGAATATTTGAGTGAGCTATGTTCAACAGTGTGAAAACTATTTTTTCTGTATATTTGGTAGTGACAGGGTGACAGTATTTTGCTCTGCATTCCTCTACAATGATGAATTATGATCTTGTTGGGTGAATATTTTGTCTTCAACTAACTGAAGGCAAAATGGTTATATCAACCACAGTGTAATGAGATAAATCTCTCCTCTTAGCAAGGGGAGGTTCCCTATTAACTATTACAAACTTATTTACACTAAAAACTAATTTCAGGGTGAAACCATGTCATCCATTTCACTTTTTTCAGAAATGATGTTTACAATATAAAAGAGTACTTTCACAATACAAATTGAAATAACCAAGAAACCCACAAGAGCACAAAGTCTATCATTGCTCCTTTTACTGATTTATAATTTAGAACCAAGTAGGATAAGGTGCAGCTCAAAGTCTTCACCGAATACTACGACAAAACATACAATCACAAAAGATAATAGTAGTTCAAAGTCTTTCCAATAGCTTTTACTTCAAAACATAAAATCACAAACTAAAGATAATTGTTGTAGCACAAAGTCTCCAAACTAAGCTTTAGAACATCTCCCAGATTATCCACACTCACACTACAATTTGATCAAGTAGATAAGATAGCATAAGGAAAAGGACATAAGAACACTTTCCAATATACTACAAGTTATTCCAATACAAAGATTGAATGATCGCTTGCTTTTCTATTCACTTGATAAAATATGATTTACAATTTGAACACAAAGTCTCAAAATGCTCTTCAATTTGGCAGAGTTTCACTTCAATAACTAAAAGATCCTCTAAATACAATAAAGTGCCTCTATTTATAGGGAGAAGCCTAGAGCAAAAATAGGAAAATCCTAACTACTTTGACTTATTCAAACAAAAGAGTCCTATTTAACTTATGGCTTCTTTTGTCTCATATGTAATTACATTTTAGAAAATTACACATGACTATGTCTATAACAAAATTCAAATTACATATACAAGAATAAAAATAAACTAAGGTATCAAAAAGGAACTTCAGTTTCCTCCATCCTTCTTCTTCAAAAAGTTATGATATATGGTTTGCACTACTACCATTTCACACATGTCTGGCTTGGCCATATTCTTTGAGATAGTACAGACCCGGAGAACTGCATCTTTCACTACCTTTATCACCTTCTCATGCTTGTCAAGGTTGTCCTTCAAGTTTTCAAAAGTTGAATGTTGATCATAGAGGTTGTCCATAGAAAGTATTGAGGGCACTTCATCTTCAAATTTCTGTTGAACCATCTTTTCAAAGGAGCTTATCATTTCATCTGCTAAAAGGAACTTATGACCTTCACCTATGAGAGTACATGGGAGTTCTTCCAACCTGTGTAGAAGCATGACATTGTGGTCTTCATTGTTTTCACGAGCTTGGCATAAGTTATCAAGTAAGCCTTTTATTATATTGATACGATGAATAAGAGACTCCTTAGTCTTAAGATATGATTCCCAATTTGGGATGACCCCAATGGTAATTAGATTCTTTATCTTAATCTTCTTCATCTCTATCCACTCCTCCAAGCTCTCTTCCTGATCCTACAGTTCTTGAGAAAGTATGTCAACCATGTTATCAAGCTCAGCTTTTGCTTTATCCATCTTTTCTTTTCTTTCTATAGTAGTTTTCAACAAAACTCTTCCCTGTGCTAGAAACCACTCCACAATATCTCCTACCACTCTTCCTCTAGCCTAAGCTTTTTCCACTTTCTGAATCAGAGGATCTTCTACAGTTACCACCATGGGTTCCACAATTTTAGATGACTTTACTATATTTTGAAGAATAGCAGAAATTTGTTCTGCTTTAGCTTTATACTGCTCTTTCTCCTTCTTGACTTCATCATATTTCTTGAGCAAGGTGCTGGCAATAGTTTGAAAATCTGCCTTAATGCCTTCATGAGTTAGCTTACCTAACTCAACCATTGAGACAACATAATCATTCATATGAAAATTGTCAATAGGAGCATCCTCTGGTGGCTTTGCAATTTCTGCATATCTGATCCCTTTTTCATTGATAAGCCTAGAAATAGTCTTAGGCTTTTTCTTCAGAGTTTTTGACTTCAAAGGCAATAGCTTCTCTATATCAATTTCATGTAGTGAAATTGCTTGGTTTTTCCTCTTCGGGGTATATGTAGGCAACCAAGGAGGAAGTGTAGAAGCACCCATAGTAGGAGAAGAATCAATCACTTGCTTTTCCAGATCCATGCTTTTTCCTATTATTGTAACAATGGGACTGGTAGGAGTAAAAACAATAGTAGTATTAACAACCTTTTAAGAACTATCTAGAAAATGTTCTAACATAGTTTGTTCACCGATATCAAAAGATGGGGAAGACAAACTAGGAATGGACCCAGATGAATCAAACACTGTTCCAAAACTCATTCTTAATGAAGGTGGAGTATTATCAGAGGAAACAACCAAAATAGGAGAAATAGGAGTATATGAAACTATAGGAAAAACACTAGAAACAGGAACATGAAGCTGAGATTTAGAAACTTGGGATTCTGATGGAAGGTCCTTCTGTGGGGAAAGTTGTGAATCACCAGGTTGTTCCTATTCTAAATTTTCATCTTTACCTAGTTCTATTTCATCTTCCTCAGAAGGCTGTTCAGACATTTCTGCTTGCTGGGTATCCTTAGATTTCTCAATATTTTGTTGTCCAGTTTCAACATCCTCAACCTCCATTTGCTCAACATTGGTGTCTTCAATACTAGATTTAGTAACATTAGAGGTCCTTGCAAGCTCCTTCTTCTTCCCTCTCTTAGATACAAACTTGATTTTTGGCTTATGTGTTTTGGAAGAGGAAGGAGTGTCACTCTTGTTCTTGGTTCTATTTTCCACTTTCTTACCTGTTTTCTCCTGAACTTCAGTCTCTGACCTTGTAAGAAATTCTTTCAAGCTGATCCCTTTGCTTTCCAACTATATGTTTGTGTTAGCCAAGATTGGCTGAAATCTTTTCCTTATAGAAGTCTCCTCTTTGACTGATCATTTGACCTCTGGAAGAGGTGAGGCTTCAACATTTTTAGTATTATATTTGGGATCTAGAACATCCCCATCATCTTCCATTCCATCTAGAATATCCGCAAGGCCTAGCTCTTCTATCTGACTCAAATGAAGTCTGCAAAAGTCTAACTTCCTGACCTCATTTTGTGTCCTGAGGTCAACCCAAATATCTTCCACCATTGGCATGTGGAAAGTTGACTTTCTTTTGATTTTATATTGTACCCTCCTGAAGTCAAAATAGTCCCTTTTCTTGAAAGTTTTCATGGTGACCAATTGCATTTCAAAATCAATTGTTTTTGCCTTGGTAGCTGACTGAACTGAGTACCTTCCAATTTCTACAGGAAACTTTATCCCTTACTTTTTCAGCTACATTTATTTATTTTGTACCACAATCAGCTGCCTACATAATTCCATGAGGATAATCCTATCACTGGGATATCGTGGAAATATATAAGGGTAACCAGGATAATACCTGTTGTGTGGTTACACAACACGCCCCATTTTGACTTAGCAAAATAGGGACCCAACTTTTTTTGGCTTGGCTTGTGTGTTCTTTGGCGGTCTGGTAAAAGTAAGTCAGGTGCATCATCATGTAGAGTTAGGATGAGGTCAGTTTGTCAAATTCCGCATTCTATTTCTGTGACCTCATAGTTTGAAAGAGTATTAAAATTCACGCAGGTTTGTCTTTTACATCATCCTAATATTCCTTAGGATGTGAGAGTTATGAACGGTCAAAGTTTCGGTCAAACCTGATATTCGTAAGAGGAGGGATCATATATTTTTTATAACCTGTCATCTTTTTGAAGATCATCATCATATTTTGAAATATCCCCGACAATATCCTATGGCTCAAATATCCGGATGTCAACTTTAAGTGGTAGTAAGTCTTCCCTGCAAGCGGTCTTTTGTATCGCGAGCATCATGTTTTTGAATGTAACCCGATATTTCTTAATATCCTCCTGACGTGAAATATCACCCTTAGCAAATATCCTGATGATGTCATCCAAACTGGATAAACGAAGAAGCAAACATGATGATGACATCATCATCACATTCATATTTCGACAGGATATTTTTTCCAAACATGATCATGTTCGCCTAATATGACAATGACGTCATGATATGTTTCCGATACAAAGAACGACTATCAGGATGACGTCATCCTAATATTCTGAAAAGAGACATGTAAGTTTGTCTTGTCATCATCATATTTTGAAACATCACCTGATACACCGAAATATCCTCCTGATGTACTAAACATAAACAAAGGTGCTTTTGTCACCCGAGTCGTGTCGCGATAACAATTTCAATATGAGGGAGGAGGATGATATTGAAACTCAACCCGATATTTGCAAATATCATCCTGCCCTCATGATATCCTGTCATATGGATATCCCCCCACTCCCGTTGCTGCCATTATCATTTAATGAGCGCAGACATGGTAGGTAGTTCCCGCCGACCCGGAACCCAATGAAACACTTGGCGAGATCCTGCGTTGTCACACGAATAATCAAGGAATGTAATCTAACTTGTCAGAGTTGCCCTAAATGTACCCTAACTGCGAGGTTAAAAGGTAATTCAACCGTCATTTTCACATTTACCTTGCGATAAAATTGTTTTTACAGAGCACCAGCTTCCATATCCGCATACCAGCTACTGTTGCGCGATTTGAGCTCACAGACAGAAGGAAAGAGGTGATCATCAGCTGAATTAGGAGCATCATTGGCAATCCACTGGTATAAAAGAGAAATTTGCATAACAAGGTAAGTAAATGAAACCCTCACCATGTCATTATTATTCAGGTATGATGATGGAAGTTTTGGTTTATGCATGTAATGGTGAAGAAATACAGTAGGCATAGTGATCTTAATTGCAATATGTGTGCATGTGTGTATATCCGTTGTGAGATAGGATTTTTGTTAATTGCAGGTACTCATGGCGGACAAGCAGTACGTTAAGTGCCAAGAAGAATTCAGTAGGCCTATGTTCTCTTCTCAAAGGGGGGTCCTGTTCAAGTATGGAGCAATTATTGATACCCATTAGGGGAGCACCAATCTGGAGACCTGGTCAGCTAAACTGAATGATGGGTAGGACAAGAGTCCTGTGTTCGACGCAGTATTTGTGTCGGGAATGTGGAATGCTGCTGGTTTCCCATATTCCATGGAATCTCCAGAGCTGGTTATAGAATGTGCCCAGAATTATAATCCTCAAACGAGGCAAGTGGTAAAGCATGGGAGAATATATGTAGACCTCTCCATCAAGGGTTTCTCCCAGACATTTGGACTGCCGTTGGGCAGTAAGGTAAAGAGTGTGGACTTGAGAAAGGCAGAAAAAGAGTATGAGGCCAACAAGAAATCAGCCAGAAAGAACATGTATCAATGGCGAGTAGAGAACAGTACATATCCTGCAGCGGCCAAACTCCCAGTGCACATGTTTAAATATGATTTCAGTGAGGAGTACCAGTATATGATTGCACTCCTGAGTCGAGTAACAGGCCAACCTGATACTGGTAGTTTCAGGGATTAGATGTATGGAGTTATAATGATGTGTTTGTATTCAAACACCAAGCCACTATGGGGTCAAATCATAAGTGATGCTCTGCATGAGCAGCTGATGAACCTGGGAGGTTCAAATTGTACATTTTATATGACATCTTACATTGTTTATTCCTATGCTTATAGAGGCACTTTTGATGCCTTAGTTATAGATGGAAGGCTCACAGGCACAAATGTTGCATACATCTGGGATCATCATCCCTAGCTACAGAGAACCAACTACTTCAGGGACTACAAACTGGTCAATGATGCATTCTCTATGCATCTGGTAAGGACCATGGAAGAGGACAGAACAAAAAGATTGAGCATGGAGGCTCAAGAAGTAGTTTACAGGCATGGAGCCTGGTATATCTAGTTTGGAACCTTTTCTTACATAAGGGTTGAAGGTTTTGAGGAACATCCCCTCATGCTGCCGAGGTATCCTACCGATGCAGTGATATTAATGGAATTTATCAGGTAGGGCTTCGTGATGATAAAAATGTACAAGGATGCCAAGAAGCTGCCACCAATTTTGTTCCCAATCAGCATTGGCAACTATATGTGCCCTGATTCTGACAATATAAAGAAGGTGATGGTCACTCTGAATAAAATGAATCTGCAACCTTTCCCAATAACAAGACCATATGATCCTTACGGTAGGATACAGAAGATACTAAGAAAGCCTATTCAGCAGAGGCACCTAGAAGATTTTTGGGCTGACTGCGAAGATGAGGCAGAAGCTAGGAGAAGAAGGTATCAGAGGTTGACTCTGAACCAAATTAGGACTTTTGATTGCATCTCCCTTCCCCAGCAATTGAAGAAGGATGATGGCAGGATAATGGCAGATGAATATGAACAGAAAAAGATATACAATGACACTATCTCTGCACCTGACCTCACAATGCAGGAAGATATATCTTTGGACCCATTCATTGCCAGGACCATACAGCTGACTCAAGCTTGGGTCGATGATCAGGTAGAGGCATTGAAAAAGAAAGGTGTTGCCATTACGGTGGACAACAAAAAGAAGGGACAAGATATTCCTGGGGAGGTATATGATGACTTCCTGCTTGAGAAGAGGAAGACTAAGGGAGACAAGTTACCTCCACCACAACAACAGAGCAAAAGACCCCCAAGGGGTAAGAAAGTGGATAAACAACCCAAAGGGGTTATAATTGACAGGGTAGTGTTTACAGCTGAGGAGGCGGCAGGATCAGGATCAGGATCATGATCAGAGTCAGAATCCCCTCCAAAGAGAGAGAAGCCCAAGAAGAGTAAAATAGCTGAGGCTAGAATAACTGGGACCCTGGAAGTGGGTCAATCCTTGAAGAAACCTGGAGAAGAGGATATCCTCATGGAGGAAGAGCCTGAAGAAGAAGAGGCTCCGTTAATAATAAAAAGAAAGAGGAGAGCTCCACAGGTGCTGGTCTCTACCACACCTAAGAAACAAAGAACCTCCATGAGAGGTGGAATAAGTGAACCCCCTACACTATTACAAGGGGTAGGTAGTGAAGTGCTGAGGGAACTTCAACATAATGTTCCACTTCCTACCATAGTCAAGTTCAAAATTGAACTTACAGAGGAGCAAATGAAAGAAACCTCTCAGACGCAAGCAAAAGGACATGTCTCACTTGATGAGACAATAAATTTGTCTGATGATGAGGTAGTGCAGGATGTGGCTATACAGAAGATCGAAACACTTGCTACTGATATAACTATGACTCCTTAGAAGCCTCCACCAGTTCAAACTGTGCTTGAAGAGATGAAACAAGCAGAAGAAGAGCAAGAAAAGAGCCCAGAGCAGGTGGCTCAAGAGATAGGGCTAGAAGCATTGATCACAGAGGTGACAAGTCCTGTAGTGGTGGATCTAACAGAGAAATAGGATGCAAGTCCTAAACAGCCAGCAGGATCACCTGATAAAGGCCACCCAACAGAAGAGGTAGAGATGGCAGAGTCAGAGGGCCATGCTCTTGAGTTAGGCCAACAAAGTCCACCTGACACATCAGAAGAACCTGCTATAGTAGAGGTTCAGGAAGCAAGGGGTGATGAGAAGAAGGAAGCACTAGAGGATCTAGCTGCCAAAAGACAAGAAATTGATAGTACAGGCTCGGAAGAAATAATAGCTGCAAAACAACTGCCAGTACCTCAGGCAGAATCCCCAGTATCTGGTGAAGTGGATAAGAAACAAGGGGAAGAATTGGGAATAGATGAAGTAATGACAGAAGAAGGTCATGATCATCATGATCAGCAAATAGATGCGCCACAGGGTTCCCCACACCAAGAAGATGCTCCCCTAGAGAAGGAAATTCCTCAACAGGAGGAGGTGCCACAAGATCAACAGCAAAGAGAGCATCAAGAAGAAGAAAAGGAAAAGTCACCATCTCCACAGCATCTGTTGATAGAAACAGGAGATATGGGTGAACATCATGATGATGCTGAAAGACATGATCAGGTACCTCCATGGTTAGCAAAAGAAGTAAATATTGAGGAAGAATTTAAAATTCAAGAGTTCGACGTCTCCACCTTGTTCTCCGCCGATATAATGAAACCCAGGAGGAAGGCCAGAATGACATCAGCCATTAAAAGAGATCCGGCCACAGGGAGAAGGACCACACAAATTGCCATACCTGCGGTCGAGAAAGAAAAAGGTAAAATCACTGTAGATGAATTTCAAATCAGCACAGTTGATTTGGGTTTTGCCAATGAGGACCAAGAAGGTCAGGAGGGCAAAGACATCATTGACTCTAATTCAAAAGGTGAAAAGAGAGAAGGAGAAGAATAAGCAACATAAAGAGCACATTGCTCAGTTGCATGCCTCTATCAAAGGGCTGACCGATCCTGATGATACCACAACTGAACGTGCAGTCCCATTGACTGCCATTTCTCAGGAGGAGGTAAATAAATTGGACCTCATGAAACATGAGGTGTCTGTGGTAAGGAAATGGATGTCATCTGCATTGGATGATGCTGTAGAAATAATGAAGGCCTCTTTGAAGAGGTGGAGCATTCTGAGTGACTCCAAGACCAAAGTGGATAAATTGCAAATGCAGACCGGGAAGAGGTCTTACAAGCTGGAGAGAGTCCTGAGCCTTTTAGGGGAAATAAAGGGGATAAATCCTCAATTACTTATCAATAAGCAGGTGCTAAATAATAATACCGCATTATTGATAGATATCTAGTATAAAGACACTCAGTTTGAGTGTGAAGTCCTCAAAAGATGCAATAATAAGCTGAGAGATATCAGCATGAGGCTACGGGATTTAATGGCTGAAGAAGCAGTGATATTGGAAGCATTAGAAGGCAAGGTGGAAATAAAATAGAAAATCAAGATGAAGAGTCCGCCATCAAAGCTGTACACAGCAACTTCCAATTAGAGGTAGATGGTCCACCTATCCACTTGATCGAAGAACTTATAGATAAAATAATGAGGATCAAGGTCCAGATGGAGAAATATAAAGAAACACTGCAGGACAGGAAAAATAAGCTTGATAACAGCAGAGACAAATACGAAGCACATAGGCACACCATTATCAAAGCAAAAACTCAAGATGGCAGATGGATAGATCAAGTTGTGCATTCCTATGAGCAGGTCTGCAGTTGTATGCAGCCCCATATGAAGCAGCATCATCATCAGGATAGTGAAAGCTTAGGAAGCGACGCACATGATGATGACCTGCATGAATCAGCTAAGGAGCATGATGAAGATACATCATGAAGGGGATAGTAGCATAAGTAGTATAGATAGTTGCCAGCTGGCAACTTGTGCCATTTTGTAAAGGTTGACGAAGTCAGATGAATCGTGACCTTAGATCTGTATTGATAAATCAGGATAGTAGATCTTTTTATAACAGATTCCTCACCTTATTCTATAAAGGGTGGTGGAATGCCTTATTTTAAACATTCGAAACTTAATTGAAATTTGTTTGCTGAAGTATTCAGGGCTCATTTCAAAGCTATTGTATATGTACATGTCTTTTGCATACTTAATGAAAGAGAAGAGTATTTCGATTACAAATCTTCGTAAATCTTGAGTAATCTGTGTCTGAATTCTGGATATGTGCTTTGATTTGCTGTGTCCCTTAGAGTGCTCATCATGTTGCATGTATTGTTTTCATTCATCATCCTCTGAAGTTTGCATCAATTGTATCTAGTTGTGGAATATCCTGGTGAACATATAGTTTGATTTCTTCTCCTCATGACAGTATCAAGTATGTATGTGGATCAATAGCTAAAGGTGACACATTTGAGAAATCAAGGGTTTTATTCCTAGTCAAGTCAGAATAGAAATTATTCCAATGACAGACCAAATTATCCTGACAGAGGATATAACACCAATAATTTCAACAATAATGGTGGAAGCAACAATAGTCCTCAGAGACAACCCAGAGTGTGGAACTCTAGGCCAAATAATGGCTCATTACCATCACCCCTAGACAATCAGCCTCCTGGTGAAGCCAAACAGACTACTAGAGTCAATCTTGCTGAGACAACCCTTACTAATTGGTGCAGGATCCACAATACCAATGCACATGCAAAATTAGATTGTCCACAATTTAGAATTGCTGCTAGCATCTTTCAGACTAAAGTGTCTAATACTTCTGGAAATCCACCTCATACAGAAGGAAATGAGATTGTTCCTTGTGGATATGACTTAGCTTTTGTGCTGGAAACCTATATTAATCAACCTTATTAGGGTCACAACCAGGTATGTGAGGAATCTGCCTTAACCTTTGAAACAAATTATGTTTTCCCCTTTGAGGATGAAAATGAACCTGCAAGAGAACGTGAGGAAGTACACGCGTATCAGCAGCAATATCCTGGTAAGCATAATTATAACTTGAGGAGTAATGCCAACAGACCTGCTAGTCCATTGACATCATCCCTACCTCCAAATAATTTCAATACACCTCCTGATCCTAAAGCTAGTAATAACCCAGGGTTCCCCAAGGTAAATGCTCAGTACTTGTCCCCTCAGAACACATGATCAAAGGTTGTAAATACACCTCATGACTCTGACAAATTAGTCAGCTATCTGGCTGATGAAATGATGAAAATTAAGATTAGCCTATCCCTGTCTGAGTTACTAAAAACTCCTGCCATAAAAAGGGCATTCATGAAGTCATTAGATGATCCTGCTCCTAAAGAGGATAGTCATCTTTCAAGTCAGTCCAGTGGCAAGGATAATGCTAATAGGGATAATATTATCAAGCCTAAAGTGTTAGCTACAGTCCAAGCTGCTGAAACCTCCCACATGACCTTGTACAAGGATAAAACTGAATCACCCCCGTTTCTCCTTACCATAAGAATGTTCAGCAAGAACCTGCACAACTATCTGGTTGATTCAGGGGCCTCTACGAATGTTATGCCCCTATCAATATGTAACGCTTTAGGACTACATCCTGCTAAATCCCTAAAGAAGGTGACACAGCTGGACAAAACAGAAGTAAGTGTAGTGGGAGAGTTAACTCATATCCACATGCAACTAGCATCTGATCCTAGGATTCAGTATTACATTGATATTCAGATAGTTGACATACCTGATACTTACGGGATGTTGCTTAGTTGAGACTGGTCCAAGACGCTCAATGGCTATATGTCCACAGATTTCAGTCACATGTGGTTGCCATGGAAAGGTATACCTAATCAGATCAGGATTGATGCTGAGCCTAGAATGAAACATATGATCACTGAATACAACCGAACAAATGAGATACTGTACGTAGACATAGAACCTAGAGTTTATTGCATCAGGCCACAAACTGTCAAAATAGAAGAGATCCTGATGCTTGATTTGCATCATCATTATCATGATGATCATTAGGAAGACATACCAGTCGTAGAACCTGATGATAATCCTGATAATGAGAATGAAATAGATCACTTCAGAGACTTTGAGATACATCTGTCTAATCAGGTGAAACGTTGTCGATTATTAAATATACCTACTGATGACATCTTGATTGATGGATGGTGTAGGTTACACGATGAAGCACACTTAGAAAAGACTTGTGAAACATGCTTAGATATGATGATGCTGGAGCAGACATGTAGTGAGGCATCATCATTATATTCCAAGGTAAATGCTACATCTGATGATGATGACGATACTAATTCTTATCTGTCTTTTATAGGAACAGAGGAGTCGACAGATCATGATGAGGATCATATCCTGAAAATAGAAGAAGTTCTGGTTTCTGACCAGATAAATGATATGAGGAAAGAAAAGATCACTCCTGGTAGTGATTGCCTTATGGAACCCGATTATGAGTTGTCTGCTGAAGATAAAGGTAGTGACCTGACTAAGTTCGAAGAATTTTTAGTAAAGGAAATAAAGAAGATGACCCGATAGCATAAATCTACCCATGAGGTTTTAATCAAGGGTTGGTGTAGGTTGCATGAGGCACCTCACTCAGAAACAACTTGTTTACTCTGTTTACACATTTTGAAGAAGCATGCAGCTATAAGCCCAGAAGATCATCCTCCTACCGAAATGAAAGAGAAAATAGAAAAGCCATCAGGCTCACCAGAAAAAGGAAAGAAGAAACTTGAGGGTGATGACGTCCCTAAGCTAAAATGGATATCAGGCGGAGCAGCAGCCAGAGCTGTAAGAAGAAAAGAAAGTTCAAATAAATGTCCTGCTAAAGATAAACCTTGGATCCTGAGGTTTGATGGATCTAAATCCAAGCAAGGTGCTGGGGTAGGAATTGACCTGATTGATCCGACCGGGAAATCCTACTTAGCAGCCTATAGATTACAGTTCCCCTGCACTAACAATGTAGCGGAGTATGAAGCTCTGATTCATGGGATATTGTTTGCTCATAAGAAGAAGATAAAGATTCTACATGTCTTCGAAGATTCAGAACTGGTTGTGAGGCAAGTAAGAGGAATTTATTCGTGTAATTACAGAAAGCTGTCCAATTACAGACATCGGGTATGGGACCTGATTGAGGACTTTGACACCTTTAATATTACTCATGTACCAAGAGAATAAAATCATAGGGCAGATGCACTTGCCCAAGCTGCCAGTACATTGGAGCCACTGTCTATATCTAGTCTGAAAAGATTTTCAGTAGAACTGGTGTCAGTACCTTTAGTACCGGATAATGTGACCAATCTCCAGGTGTTTGATGATGATCAACACATTTTGGACTTCATTTCAAATAGAGACATATTTGAAGCTCAGATTATAGATGAAAATGGCATGGAAGATCATGTCTGGGAAGAGGATGAGATATTAGAGCTGCCTAGCAATAGGATCCCCAAAGGTATGATTGAATTAGAGAGAGCTTTTGATTTGGATAATATGCTCAAATAGAAGGATCTGCCCAAGGCAGATGGAGGTCAGTATTCACAAGTGAATATTGGACAAGCTGATGACAAGAAAAATGTCTTGTTGGGTAAGGTTTGCACACCAAAAGAATTAGAAGGAATAACTCAGGCTCTCAAGGACTACATACATGTAATTGCATGGACTTATGATGAGCTGAAGACATATGACACCTCTGTCATAACTCATACTATACCTCTCAAGCCAGATGCTAAATCTTTCAGACAGAAGCAAAGGTCAGTCAATGCCTTGCTCGAACCAATAATTCTCGAAGAAGTCAAGAAATTGTTAAACGCCAGGATAATATTTCCTATGAGGCACTCCACTTGGGTGGCAAATCTTGTGCCAGTCAGAAAGAAGAATGGAGACATCAGGTTATGTGTAGATTTCAGGAACCTAAACAGAGCATCAGAAAAGGATAACTATCCTTTGCCCTCATTAGATGAAGTTCTGCAGATTGTAAATGGAGCTAAAATGATGTCCTTCTTGGACTGTTTTTCAGGATACAACCAAGTAATGGTTGAAAAAATTAGCAGATTGAAAACTGCCTTCACCACAAAGTGGGGGATATTTGCATATAGACGTATGCCATTCGGACTCATAAATGCTGGCGCTACATTCCAGCGAGCCATGGATATAGCCTTTAGGGGCTTAATAGGAAAATGTATAGTCATATACATGGATGACTTGACAGTATTCTCCAAGGAAAGGGGGAATCATGTTGCTGATCTCAGAAGTGTACTGAAGAAGTGTGAAGAGTACGGAATATCTTTGAATCCCAAGAAGTGCATATTTGGGGTGACAACAGGAAAGTTATTGGGCCACCTGATCACAGAAGATGGAATTATCATTGATCCTGACAGGGTGGAGTCTATCATGAGGTTACAACTTCCAGGAAGCAAAAAGGAACTCAAGTCTTACTTTGGTAAGATAAATTTTGTGAGGAAGTTCATTACCTGCTTTGCTGAGATTGTCAGACCACTAAATGCCATGTTGAAAAAGGATGCACAGATTGAGTGGACACCAGAAGCCAAAGCTGCATTTGAAGATATAAAGAAAGCCATTTCAGATGCTCCTGTCCTCATCAGTCCAGACTACACAAAAGATTTTTACATATATTCATTTGCTTCAGAACATACTTCTGCAACAGTGTTAACTCAAAGGAATGAGGAGAAAGAAGAGAAACCAATTGCTTTCATGAGCTGTCCTTTTAGGAATGCTGAATTGAGATATGTGGACGTTGAGAGACAGGCACTTGCATTAGTCAGAGCAGTAAAGAAATTTAGACATTACATACTAAGAAGCAAAGTGATTGCTGTGGTACCAAATGCAGCAGTGAAGATGTTGCTGATCCAAAGTGAGCCTGGTGAGAAAAGAGCCAAATGGATTACTGTATTACAAGAGTATGATTTGGAAATTACACCAATGAAGTTGGTAAGAGGACAATCTTTGAGCCAGATGATATCTGAAATCGATCCAAACATCACTAGTCAGCAATATGTGATCAATGAGAAAGATAATAAAGAGTGGTATTCAGATATCAGGCACATCCTGATTACTGGAAGATGTCCATCAAGAATGCAGGCTTCACAAAGAAGAGCCTTAAAAATAAGATCCCAAAAGTATATGATGAAGGGAGGAACCCTATTCAAGAAGAATTATGAAAGAATATACCTGAGATGTTTAGAGAAGCCAGAAGCAAGTAGAGTCCTGACCGAATTACATGATAAGTTTGGAACGGCACATGGATCATCCTTGGCTACAACACATGCAATCCTCAGAGCAGGATATTACTAGCCTACAATTTTCAAAGACACAGCTGATCATGTTAAATGTTGTCATGTTTGCCAGGTTGTTGCCAACAGAGAGAAATATGCTGCACAACCACTGCAGCCAGTAATGGAAGAACGCCCATTTGCACAATGGGGCATGGATTTCATAGGACCAATCAATCCTCTATCTTCCTCAGGGCATAGGTATGTTTTAACAATTACTTACTATTGTACTAGATGGACTGAGGCTATTAGCAGCAAAACTTGCACTGCAGATGATGTCATTAAATTTCTGGAGAGCAACATTGTCACCAGGTATGGAACTCCTTATGCATTGGTAAGTGATAATGGGTCCGCATTCACTTCAACCAGGTTATCAAGTTGGGCTTTTGATCATGGGATTATACTTAAGTTTTCATCCAACTATTATCCCCAAGGGAATGGTTTAGCAGAATCCACCAACAAGAATTTATTGAATATCATAAGAAAGTTAATAGAGAAAAACCCCAGGGAATGGAACTCATTTTTGAAGTATACCTTATGGGTAGACAGAACTAGAATGAAAACTGCATTAGGAAACTCACCTTTCCAACTAGTATATGGGGTAGATCCTATCCTCCCTGTAAACTTGAAAATTCCTACTTTGTAGTTCATCCAAGAATACCTAGGCATAAACAATAAACAAGAAGTTAGGTTGCTTCAGTTGATGCACCTGGAAGAAAAAAGGAGTCAAGCAATTGACCAATTTGCAAAACACCAGGCTGTTGTCAAACGTTGGTTTGTAAAGAGAGCCAGAGTTAAAGCTTTCAGGATATCTGATTTGGTTCTGATGTGTGATAAAGCCCATGAAAAGAAAGGTGACCATGGTAAGTTTGATAGATTGTGGATAGGTCCCTTTCAAATTTTTGAGATACTAGGAGACAGCACTTATAGGCTTAAGAACCTGACAGGTGAAGATGTCCCATTGCTAGTCAATGGACAATTTCTCAAACATTATTTCCAAGCTTGAATGACTTCATAACAGTCATGTGTATCATATTGTATATTTGTATAGTCGTTTGTATAGTTTGTTTGTTTGCTGTGTCAGTTGAGCCTTTGTTCTGGTAAGTCAGGATGATGCACTTCATCACCCCAGAAAATAACTAAATTGTTAAGGTTCAAGTGATGAGATCACATTTAGACATAGGTTATGATTCATTATAAGAAGTGTTCATGATCAAGTTTGTGATATCTTTTCATCAGGGTGCCTTTTCTTGGTCAAAACGAATCAATCACAATGAAGCATCTAATAGCCTTGGGTTTGTTGAACACACTAGTATAGGTGTTAAGTGAAAAATCTAAAGGGACTCCCTTGCTACTAGTACAATCTCCAACCTAAAGTTGCAAGTGACTATACCTTGTACAAATGAGCTGACATGATGATACCAGATACGAATTTTAAAAGAGAAAATCAGAAAAGAAGTAAAATTAGGCCACCTAAGTAACTCTACCGGGGCTATAGATGCCTGCTGGCAGTGGGGCTCTACTTAGGGAGATTGTATAGATAACCTTGCCAGGGCTATAGATGCCTGCTGGCAGCAAGGCTCTATCCAGGTTGGCTATGAGGGATGATCTCCAACTATGTAGTTTAACACCAGTTACTTATGTTTTCAACTTTCTTTCAAGATGAGGATAATTAATCATATGCACACACCTGATCTTTGGTTAGCATTGTTACCATGATGAAATCTTATCATTTAGAGTATCATGATACTTATACTTAGATGGAATTAAAATACTATAGATGAATGTGATCACATCACTTGAATCATTGGAATTTGTTTGTTTTCTTTGGTGGCAAGTTGTTGTGTGGCTACACAACACATCCCATTTTGACTTGGCAAAATAGGGACCCAACTTTTTTTGGCTTGGCTTGTGTGTTCTCTGGCGGTTTGGTAAAAGTAAGTCAGGTGCATCATCATGTAGAGTTAGGATGAGGTAAGTCATCATTATGAGGTCAGTTTATCAAATTTCGCATTCCATTTCTGTGACCTCATAGTTTGAAAGAGTATTAAAATTCACGCAGGTTTGTCTTTTACATCATCCTAATATTCCTCAGGATGTGAGAGTTATGAACGGTCAAAGTTTCGGTCAAACCTGATATTCGTAAGAGGAGGGATCATATATTTTTTATAACCTGTCATCTTTTTGAAGATCATCATCATATTTTGAAATATCCCCAACAATATCCTGCGGCTCAAATATCCGGACGTCAACTTTAAGTGGTAGCAAGTCTTCCCCGTCAAGCAGTCTTTTGTATCGCGAGTGTCATGTTTTTGAATGTAACCCGATATTTCTTAATATCCTCCTGACGCGAAATATCACCCTTAGCAAATATCCTGATGACGTCATCCAAACTGGATAAACGAAGAAGCAAACATGATGATGACATCATCATCACATTCATATTTCGACAGGATATTTTTCCAAACATGATCATGTTCGCCTAATATGACGATAACGTCATGATATGTTTCTGATACAAAGAACGACTATTAGGATGATGTCATCCTGATATTCTGAAAAGAGACATGTAAGTTTGTCTCGTCATCATCATATTTTGAAACATCACCCGATACACCGAAATATCCTCCTGATGTACTAAACATAAACAAAGGTGCTTTTGTCACCTGAGTCGTGTCGCGATAACAATTTCAATATGAGGGAGGAGGATGATATTGAAACTCAACCCAATATTTGTGAATATCATCCTGCCCTCATGATATCCTATCATATGGATATCCCCCCACTCCTGTTGCCGCCATTATCATTTAATGCACGCAGACATGGTAGGTAGTTCCCGCCGACCCCAGAACCCAATGAAACACTTAGTGAAATCCTGCGTTGTCACTTGAATAATCAAGGAATGTAATCTAACTTGTCAGAGTTTCCCTAAATGTACCCTACCTGCAAGGTTAAAAGGTAATTCAACTGCCATTTTCACATTTACCTTGCAATAAAATCATTTTTACAAAGCACCAGCTTCCATATCCGCATACCAGCTACTGTTGCGCGATTTGAGCTCACAGACAGAAGGAAAGAGGTGATCTTCAGCTGAATTAGGAGCGTCGTTGGCAATCCACTGGTATAAAAGAGAAATTTGCATAACCAGGTAAGTAAATGAAACCCTCATCATGTCATTATTATTCAGGTATGATGATGGAAGTTTTGGTTTATGCATGTAATGGTGAAGAAATATAGTAGGCATAGTGATCTTAATTGCAATATGTGTGCATGTGTGTATATCTGTTGTGAGATAGGATTTTTGTTAATTGCAGGTACTCATGGCCGACAAGCGGTACGTTAAGTGTCAAGAAGAATTCAGTAGGCCTATGTTCTCTTCTTAGAGGGGGGTCCTGTTCAAGTATGGAGCAATTGCTGATACCCATCAGGGGAGCACCAATCTGGAGACTTGGTCAGCTAAACTGAATGATGGGCAGGACAAGAGTCCTGTGTTGGATGCAGTATTTGTGTCGGGAATGTGGAATGCTACTGGTTTCCCATATTCCATGGAATCTCCGGAGCTGGTTATAGAATGTGCCCAGAATTATAATCCTTAGACGAGGCAAGTGGTAAAGCATGGGAGAATATATGCAGACCTCTCCATCAAGGGTCTCTCCCAGACATTTGGACTGCCGTTGGGTAGTAAAGTAAAGAGTGTGGACCTGAGAAAGGCATAAAAAGAGTATGAGGCCAACAAGAAATCAGCCAGAAAGAACATGTATCAATGGCAAGTAGAGAACAACACATATCCTGCAGCGGCCAAACTCCCAGTGCACATGTTTAAATATGATTGCACTCCTGAGTCGAGTAACAGGCCAACCTGATACTGGTAGTTTTAGGGATTGGATGTATGGAGTTATAATGATGTGTTTGTATTCAAACACCAAGCCACTATGGGGTCAAATCATAAGTGATGCTCTGCATGAGCAGCTGATGAACCTGGGAGGTTCAAATTGTACATTTTATATGACATCTTACATTGTTTATTCCTGTGCTTATAGAGGCACTTTTGATGCCTTAGTTACAGATGGAAGGCTCACAGGCACAAATGTTGCATACATCTGGGATCATCATCCCTAGCTACAGAGAACCAACTACTTCAGGGACTACAAACTGGTCAATGATGCATTCTCTATGCATCTGGTAAGGACCATGGAAGAGGACAGAACAAAAAGATTGAGCATGGAGGCTCAAGAAGTAGTTTACAGGCATGGAGCCTGGTATATCTAGTTTGCAACCTTTTCTTACATAAGGGTTGAAGGTTTTGAGGAACATCCCCTCAATCTGCCGAGGTATCCTACCGATGCAGTGATATTAATGGAATTTATCAGGTAGGGCTTCGTAATGATAAAAATGTACAAGGATGCCAAGAAGCTGCCACCAATTTTGTTCCCAGTCAGCATTGGCAACTATATGTGCCCTGATTCTGACAATATAAAGAAGGTGATGGTCACTCTGAATAAAATGAATCTGCAACCTTTCCCAATAACAAGACCATATGATCCTTACGGCAGGATACAAAAGATACTAAGAAAGCCTATTCAGCAGAGGCACCTAGAAGATTTTTGGGCTGACTGCGAAGATGAGGCAGAAGCCAGGAGAAGAAGGTATCAGAGGTTGACTCTGAACCAAATTAGGACTTTTGATTGCATCTCCCTTCCCCAGCAATTGAAGAAGGATGATGGCAGGATAATGGCAGATGAATATGAACAGAAAAAGATATACAATGACACTATCTCTGCACTTGACCTCACCATGCAGGAAGATATATCTTTGGACCCATTCATTGCCAGGACCATACAGCTGACTCAAGCTTGGGTCGATGATCAGGTAGAGGCATTGAAAAAGAAAGGTGTTGCCATTACGGTGGACAACAAAAAGAAGGGACAAGATATTCCTGGGGAGGTATATGATGACTTCCTGCTTGAGAAGAGGAAGACTAAGGGAGACAAGTTACCTCCACCACAACAACAGAGCAAAAGACCCCCAAGGGGTAAGAAAGTGGATAAACAACCCAAAGGGGTTATAATTGACAGGGCAGTGTTTACAGCTGAGGAGGTGGCAGGATCAGGATCAGGATCATGATCAGAGTCGGAATCCCCTCCAAAGAGAGAGAAGCCCAAGAAGAGTAAAATAGCTGAGGCTAGAATAACTGGGACCCTGGAAGTGGGTCAATCCTCGAAGAAACCTGGAGAAGAGGATATCCTCATGGAGGAAGAGCCTGAAGAAGAAGAGGCTTCGTTAATAATAAAAAGAAAGAGGAGAGCTCCACAGGTGCTGGTCTCTACCACACCTAAGAAACAAAGAACCTCCATGAGAGGTGGAATAAGTGAACCCCCTACACTATTACAAGGGGTAGGTAGTGAAGTGCTGAGGGAACTTCAACATAATGTTCCACTTCCTACCATAGTCAAGTTCAAAACTGAACTTGCAGAGGAGCAAATGAAAGAAACCTCTCAGACGCAAGCAGAAGGACATGTCTCACTTGATGAGACAATAAATTTGTCTGATGATGAGGTAGTGCAGGATGTGGCTGTACAGAAGATCGAAACACTTGCTACTGATATAACTATGACTCCTCAGAAGCCTCCACCAGTTCAAACTGTGCTTGAGGAGATGAAACAAGCAGAAGAAGAGCAAGAAAAGAGCCCAGAGCAGGTGGCTCAAGAGATAGGGCTAGAAGCATTGATCACAGAGGTGACAAGTTCTGTAGTGGTGGATCTAACAGAGAAACAGGATGCAAGTCCTAAACAGCCAGCAGGATCACCTGATAAAGGCCACCCAACAGAAGAGGTAGAGATGGCAGAGTCAGAGGGCCATGCTCTTGAGTTAGGCCAACAAAGTCCGCCTGACACATCAGAAGAACCTGCTATAGTAGAGGTTCAGGAAGCAAGGGGTGATGAGAAGAAGGAAGCACTAGAGGATCTAGCTGCCAAAAGACAAGAAATTGATAGTACAGGCTCGGAAGAAATAATAGCTGCAGAACAACTGCCAGTACCTCAGGCAGAATCCCCAGTATCTGGTGAAGTGGATAAGCAACAAGGGGAAGAATTGGGAACAGATGAAGTAATGACAGAAGAAGGTCATGATCATCATGATCAGCAAATAGATGCGCCACATGGTTCCCCACACCAAGAAGATGCTCCCCCAGAGAAGGAAATTCCTTAATAGGAGGAGGTGCCACAAGATCAACAGCAAAGAGAGCATCAAGAAGAAGAAAAGGAAAAGTCACCATCTCCACAGCATCTGTTGATAGAAACATGAGATATGGGTGAACATCATGATGATGCTGAAAGACATGATCAGGTACCTCCATGGTTAGCAAAAGAAGTAAATATTGAGGAAGAATTTAAAATTCAAGAGTTCGACGTCTCCACCTTGTTCTCCGCCGATATAATGAAACCCAAGAGGAAGGCCAGAATGACATCAGCCATTAAAAGAGATCCGGTGACAGGGAGAAGGACCACACAAATTGCCATACCTGTGGTCGAGAAAGAAAAAGGTAAAATCACTGTAGATGAATTTCAAATTAGCACAGTTGATTTGGGTTTTGCCAATGAGGACCAAGAAGGTCAGGAGGGCAAAGACATCATTGACTTTCTAATTCAAAAGGTGAAAAGAGAGAAGGAGAAGAATAAGCAACATAAAGAGCACATTGCTCAGTTGCATGCCTATATCAAAGGGCTAACCGATCCTGATGATACCACAACTGAACGTGCAGTCCCATTGACTGCCATTTCTCAGGAGGAGGTAAATAAATTAGACCTCATGAAACATGAGGCGTCCGTGGTAAGGAAATGGATGTCATCCGCATTGGATGATGCTGTAGAAATAATGAAGGCCTCTTTGAAGAGGTGGAGCATTCTAAGTGACTCCAAGACCAAAGTGGATAAATTGCAGATGCAGACCTGGAAGAGGTCTTACAAGCTGGAGAGAGTCCTGAGTCTTTTAGGGGAAATAAAGGGGATAAATCCTCAATTGCTTATCAATAAGTAGGTGCTAAATAATAATACCACATTATTGATAGATATCTATTATAAAGACACTCAGTTTCAGTGTGGAGTCCTCAAAAGATGCAATAATAAGCTGAGAGATATCAGCATGAGGCTACGGGATTTAATGGCTGAAGAAGCAGTGATATTGGAAGCATTAGAAGGCAAGGTGGAAATAAAATAGAAAATCAAGATGAAGAGTCCGCCATCAAAGCTGTACACAGCAACTTCCAATTAGAGGTAGATGGTCCACCTATCCACTTGATCGAAGAACTTATAGATAAAATAATGAGGATCAAGGTCCAGATGGAGAAATATAAAGAAACACTGCAGGACAGGAAAAATAAGCATGATAACAGCAGAGACAAATATGAAGCACATAGGCACGCCATTATCAAAGCAAAAACTCAAGATGGTGGAGGGATAGATCAAGTTGTGCATTCCTATGAGCAGGTCAGCAGTAGTATGCAGCCCCATATGCAGCAGCATCATCATTAGGATAGTGAAAGCTCAGGAAGCGATGCACATGATGATGACCCGCATGAATCAGCTGAGGAGCATGATGAAGATACATCATGAAGGGGATAGTAGCATAAGTAGTATAGATAGTTGCCAGCTGGCAACTTGTGCCATTTTGTAAAGGTTGACGAAGTCAGATGAATCATGACCTTAGATCTGTATTGATAAATCAGGATCATAGATCTTTTTGTAATGGATTCCTCACCTTATTCTATGAAGGGTGGTGGAATGCCTTATTTTAAACATTTGAAACTTAATTGAAATTTGTTTGCTGAAGTATTCAGGGCTCATTTCAAAGCTATTGTATATGTACATGTCTTTTACATACTTAATGAAAGAGAAGAGTATTTCGATTACAAATCTTCATAAATCTTGAGTAATTTGTGTCTGAATTCTGGATGTGCTTTGATTTGCTGCGTCCCTTGGAGTGCTCATCATGTTGCATGTATTGTTTTCATTCATCATCCTCTGAAGTTTGCATCAACTGTATCTAGCTATGGAATATCCTGGTGAACATATAGTTTGATTTCTTCTCCTCATGACAGTATCAAGTATGTATGTGGATCAATAGCTAAAGGTTCAACATTAAATAGAAGCATTTCTTCAATTTCTTTTTAATTTCAGAGTATTTCATCTCCATAATTGCAAATAATTGATAATCTTAAGCGAATAACACAAATATGCAGACATCTCATAGATAATCATAAATATTTAGCATATTTGAATACAAAGCATGTAGAATTGAAAATATCATGCAAAGATTGAGGTATTTCCACATCTTCTCATCGAATAACTGCATAATATGACACATTTGTAAAGAATTTCTACAAGAATCTCATGATGATGATAAAATTCCATGTAAGGCCCCAAAATGGAAACATCAACTCACATTAACCTCTGAGCGACTTCATACGATTAAGACCTAATCACCGGAGACTTGGGATCCTGAATTCTTTGAATTCATAGTATCTTTCAAGATGAATAAAGGTTAATGTGTACTTTTATTCTATGTGTGTTTGTGACTAACATCATGACCAACAATACTCTACTCTGAGATATGTGAAAGTATGAAATTGTAAGAACAAGCAGCCAAAAGAATTTACAACTTCCCAAGATTCATCTGAAACCCTCTTTTGAACAAGCTCATTGTCACATAAGCACATAAACATAGAAAAGAAAGCATCATTAACCCTACGGAAATGATGAATTGATCCTTTTAGAGTGATTTAAGGATAATACTCATACACGGCGACCAATCTCTTATCACCAACCTGTGTGAGACCAGGAAAAATTCTCATGCTGGCAGCAACATACACAAGATATGAGGTTATATAAAATTTGAATGTTGTGTTGACTCTCACCAATTGTTCATGCAAATAATTACTAATATGTTCTCCCTAGAAGATTTTCTGTGTGCCCTGGAGAATCACCTTGATGTATGTGTACATCCATTCCTAAAATTTGGAAGAAGAAGGAAGTCCTCTGATACGACTCAAAAGTGTGATCAAGTCATAGACCTCCTCAACAAAGTCACTCCTCGGGAGATCTTTCAGTCATCTGGTCAAATTGCTCTGAGCAATTTTCAACCACTTACTATTTATATACTTCCTTACGGCTTACACATCTCCATCATAGTCTCTTTACCCTTGAGAAAAATCAATTTGTCCAATATTTTCAATAGGAGGACACATGAAGATCTTGTCAAGAAATTTCACATCCAATCTCATAATCACATTCCTTTGGGAATCTAATATAGTCCTATCATCCCTATTATAATGACTAGCTACCTGAAGAACAAACTCAGGGTTATGGACAGCAATTGGAAAAGAGGCAACCAAGTGAATGATGTTGTCAATGATCTTTTGCATGTGTCTAGAAGGATTTATTTGTCTAGTTCTATCCACAAATCATATCTACATGCCCTATCTCTGTATCTCTGATTTCATCAACATTAGACTATACTGAAGTGACAGGAAAGACCCCTTGGTATTTATACTTCATGATTTTAGCTTTGGATGGAGACGACTCCGACATCAGTTTTGAAGAGAAAACTAGAAAGAGCATCTGCCACAAATGTTTATTGAAAGCTACAAAAAACCATGATCTCGCAGTTAGGGGAAAAATGGGTGAATTGGGATTACTGCGATTCGATGATCATGAACAAGGAAGAATGCGTTGAAGGGCTTGAGTTCGTGCAAATTGAGGTAAAAGGTGAAAGCGGGTCAACAGGCTTTGAAAGGCAAATTTTTTGAAGAGTTAAAAAAAATTTCATGAAAATGTGCATGGGTGGTCAAAATGACTGCTCCTGCACAAGGGACTATTCAATCATGTAAAGTCGGTCAAAAAGACTGCTATCGCATGTGCTTAGAAAAAGTTTGGCTGCAATGCATGTGCAAGGTCAGTGAAAAGGACTACCTTTGCATGTATTTGGGAAGATTTATATGTTTGATGTAGGAGTAGTCAATTTGACCACCCTTACATATGAGGGAACAAGTTGAAGTGCATAGTCAGTTAAAAAGACCACTTGCGCATGTGCTTAGAAAAATGTTATTATGTGAGAGCAGGGGTTTCTACCTCTTATGCACATTGGGGGAGGTAGGACAAGGTACATGTATCAGCAGTCATTTCTGTCGCCGATACAAGTGTCACGACTCAGAAAATAGAACAAGGCAATATCAGAGGTTTTCACCGATTATTCATTTGACTAAAAACTCTCAAGAGAAAACAAAAATAGTAAAAAATGCCAACTAAAAATAGGTAAAATGAAACAAAAATCCTAAGTTAATCAACACAAAGCCAAGAGAACTCAGGGTTTCAAAATCACAAGGAAGACAAATGGAAAAAAGTATAATTGATACAACTACATTATTACTAGTGTAGAAACTTAAACACAAAGAAAAAATAAAATAAACTTACTGATGCAAGAGCATCTAGTGGTGTAAAGACAATCTTATATCACCCAAAAAGATGTTTCTTCAAAATCATTATAGTTGTTTTCATTTCTTTCCATAATTAGTATTTCTGGTTCCATAATATCATAAAAAATAATGTAGGACTTTCAGTTTTTCTAAAACTGCTAAAAATAACAAACTGCCAATTTTGGAAAGTTTACCTACTATTTTAGGAAAGTTTGCATTTGGGCACGGATTGAAGCAAAAACTTGCACAAAGTTACATAACAGAAATATAAGACCTTTGGCAAAGGAATCAGGCAAAAATCATTTGTGAGCTGAAAGATATTAAAGTTTTTGTTTTCTAAAAAGCCCTTGAAAATTTTTGAAACGAGATATGAGGCACTAAAACATCCCATAATGTCCCAAAAAGTTGACAGAAATCCATTTACAGATTTTCGGCATGATAGTTCACATCCTGATCTTTCTAGCGCTTAAAACGATTCATCAATCGGACAACCAGATCAAAGGTTATGCTTCCCAAAAGTTGACCTACTTTTGGAGGGAGTTGCAAATTTTAAAATTTAGCCAGAGGCCACCAAAAAGTGTTATTTATGACTATTTTGGGAATCTTGGGTGGTAGTAGAGTTAAGGGGGCAAGTGTAGAGTCAAGAATAGGTGGGAAAACATAAACCCTATCTGATTTAGGGTTACAAAAGGCTGAAGATTCTAGAATCTTGAGGTTGGGAAAGCTGTAATGTGTTGTAACCAGTAGAGGATTCATCCTCTGATTGTAATTGAGCTTCTGTAATTTAATGAGTTGCCCAGATCAATAAAAGAAAGTTCTATTTTCTGTGTTCAATTTCTGTTGTGTGTTTTGTGATTTACCCCCTTCATCAAGTGGCATCAGAGCAAGGGTTCTTGAGTGTGTAGACAGATCGCTGACTGTGAGGTAGTTTGCACTAGGACCTGAGGTTGTGGGTTTGCTGCAAAGAACAAGATGCCTCCACGAAGAAATCATGTTGGGAGGAATGCTTTGACAGAAGAGGGTTTTAGATCCTTGCAAAGGCAAATCGATGCATTGCAAGCAGAGCTACGAAGAGGGTTTTAGCCAAGGACAAGAGAAGAAAGCAAAGATGAAGTTGAAGAAGAGCTATTCAAGGAAGAACAAGAAGCTGCCAAAGATCCTATAGAAGTTAGGTTATTGAGGGCCATTTCGAAGATCGGAAAGAGGCCCAAGATTGAAGTTTCTACATATTCTAGAGATTTGAATCTAGAACAACTTATTGATTGGATCAATGACATGGAGGAGTATTTCGAGTATGAAGATGTGGAGGACCCAGATCGCATTAAGTTTGCAAAAATAAAGTTGAAGGGCCACGCTAATATTTGGTGGAAGGAGGTCCAATTAGAGAGGAATAAAAGAGGAAAAAGAAAGATCACCAGATGGGATTGGATGGTGGAGAAACTAAAGAATTAGTTCATTCCTATGGACTATGCAATGGAGTTGTTGAAGAAGCTACAAGGACTGAAGCAAGGTAACAAGTCTATTAAGGAGTATACAGAAGAGTTTTATAAAATTACTATTAGGACAGACCATGTAGAGCCCAACAAGGAGAAGGTAGCCCATTACATTAATGGGTTGAGTCCGAGTATTCAAGAGGAGCTAAGCCTGGTCAGAATGACCACCATAGAAGATGCGTATCAGTTTTCCCTGAAGGTGGAAGAGAAGCTGAATAAAAGATTTGACAGCAAGCAAAGGGGAAGAGGTCAAGGTGGAAGGACTGGTGGAAGACCCTATGGAGGCCGAAATGAAGATCCAAAGAAGAGTGAAGAAGTTGGCACTAGTCAAAATCAGAGGGGAGATAATACCTACCACCCTCGTGACCAGAACAATGGTGAGCAAAGAGGAAGAGGAAGAGGTAGACCTGGGCAAGGACCTAGAAGAGGAGGTTTCAGAGGAACCTATTTCCAATGTGGAGAAGAAGGGCATTGAGCATACGAGTGTCTGCAACATCAAGGATGGACAAATAGAAGACCTAAAGGTAATGCACAAGTTGCACATGTAGATGAAGATGCACATTCTAAGCATTCTGAAGATGCTGAAAGGGGAGAAACCCTATTTGTCAGAAGAACCTTGTTGAATGAGGAGAAAGAACCAAATCAAAGGAAGAGTTTATTCCGCACAAGGTGCAAATGTGAAGGTAAGTGTTGTGATATTATTATTGACAGTAGAAGCACTAAAAATCTTGTTTCAGAGGAGATGGTTGACAAGAAGAAAGCATCCACATCCATATCAGATTGCATGGTTGCAGAAGGACCACAGAGCTTTGGTGAATGAGCATTGTTTAGTGAAGTTCAAGATTGGGGACTACTATGATGAGGTGCTGTGTGATATCATACTGATGGATGCATGTCATATGCTGTTGGGGAGGCCATGGCAATATGATAGGAGCGCTATCCATGATGGCCATGCAAACACATGTTCCCTAACAAAGGATGGAGTTTTTCATAAGTTGAAGCCCTTGAAGGAGGTGGAAGAAAAGGTATGTAGTACTGCCAGAATTTGCTTGGTAGATGGTAGGAAATTTTTGGAGGGTATGAAGCATGAGCATCATTGCTTTGCATTGATTCCTAAGATTAGTCAAAAGAAATGTGAAGATGTACCAGAAGAAGTTTCAGATATGTTGGAAGAATTTCAGGACATTATCTCTGATAATGTACCAGAAGGTTTACCACCAGTGAGGAAGATAAGTCATCAAATGGACTTGATACCAAGAGCCAGTTTGCCAAATAAGGCAGCCCATAGAATGACTCCAGCAGAGAGTGAAGAGTTGAACAAACAAGTTCAGGAGTTGTTGAGGAAGAGATTGATAAGAGAGAGCCTAAGTCCCTGTGCGGTACCTGCAGTACTAGTACCAAAGAAAGATGGAGAGTGGAGAATGTGCACAGACTCTTGAGCCATCAATAAGATCACGATCAAGTACATATTTCCATTACCCAGAATGGATGACATAATGGATTATTTCAGTGGAGCCAAGTACTTCACAAAGATTGACCTAAAGAGTGGGTATCACTAGATCTGAATCAGAGAAGGTGATGAATGGAAGACAGCCTTCAAGACAAAGGAGGGTTTGTATGAGTGGTTAGTCATGCCATTTGGGCTAACCAATGCACTGAGCACATTCATGTGGCTCATGAACGAGGTACTAAAAGAATTTTTGGGAAGTTTTGTTATTGTTTATTTAGATGATATTTTGATTTTCAGTAAGACTTGGGATAGCATCTGATGCATATCAAAAGAGTTTTAGAGAAGCTGAGGGAGGAGAAGTTGTTGATTAATCTGAAGAAATGTAGTTTTGCAAAGGAGTTGGTATACCTAGGATTTATTGTCTCAGAGGAAGGTCTTAAGATGGACCCAGAGAAGGTGAGAACTATCCTTGAATGGCCTACACCAAGGAGTGCCACAAAGGTACAATCTTTTTATGGTTTGGCAAGTTTTTACAGAAAGTTTATCAGAAATTTTAGTCGCATTTGTACACCCCTAACTGAGACAATGAGAGGGTATAGAAAAGAGTTTAGATGGACTATAGGAGTAGACAAAAGCTTTGATCCATTGAAACAAAAGGTCACAGAGCAACTTGTTTTGGCACTTCCAGATTTCAATAAGATATTTTAGGTAGATTGTGATGCTAGTGGTAGTGTTATAGGCGCTGTGTTGAGCCAAGAAGGTAAGCCCATCGCCTATTTTAGTGAGAAGTTTAATGATGCCAAGAAAAAGTATTCTATTTATGATCAGGAATTTTATGCAATAGTTCAAGCTTTGAAGAAATGGAGACATTATTTTTTGCCAAAAGAGTTTGTTTTATATACTAATCATCAGGCCTTACAATATCTTAATAGTCAAGGAAAGTTGAACCTAAGGCATTTTAAATGGGTTGAGTTTTTGCAGAGCTATACTTTTGTATTGAAGCACATAAGTGGGAAGTTCAATAGAGTTGTAGATGCCTTGAGCAGAAGGCAAAATTTGTTGACAAAAATGAAGATAGAGATTGTTGGATTCGATGACCTCAAAAGTTTGCATCCAGAAGATCCAGATTTTGCAGAGGCTTGGCAAGCTTGTTTGGAACCTGTTACTTTGGACATGACAAAATGGTTGGATTTCATAAACTAAGATGGCATGTTGTGTAGAGGAAGCCAATTGTGCATTCCGAGGAGTTCCATGAGAGAGAACCTGATTAAGGAGAAGCATAGTGGGAGATTAACTGGACACTTTGGTTGAGATAAGACCATTGCCATTGTCGGTGAAAATTATTATTGGCCACAATTGCAATAGGATGTGAGAAAATTTGTGCAGAGTTGCAGAGTGTATCAGATGGAAAAAGGAACAAGTCAGAATATAGGGTTGTATCAACCATTACCTGTACCGGAGAAGCCATGGGATGATATTAGTATGGATTTTGTTCTTGGTTTACCAAGGACACATAAATGACATAATTCTATTTTTGTGGTGGTGGACAGATTCTCGAAGATGGCACATTTTATTCGTTGTAAGAAGACTAATGATGTTGTTCATATTGCAAAGTTATTTTTCAGGGAAGTGGTAAGACTACATGGTCTACCAAAGAGCATAGTTTTAGATTGAGATACCAAGTTTGTTGGTTATTTCTAGAGAACATTGTGGAAGAAGTTGAAGACAAATTTGAAGTTCAGTTCTACACACCATCCATAGACTGATGGATAGACTGAAGTGGTGAATAGGAGTTTGGGTAACCTACTACGATGCTTAGTAGGAGATAAGTCCAAGAGATGGGATTTGATTTTACCACAGGCAGAATTTGATTACAACAATTCTGTCAATAGGAGTACTGGTAAATCATCATTCTAGATTGTATATGGAAATATCCCAAGGAATGATTCTAAGTTAAGGAAGCTAGACAACGGAGAAAAGACAATTGCTGAAGCTGAAGACCTTGTAGAACATCTAAAGAAGTTGCATGAAGAGGTGAGAAAGCACATTAATAAGATGAATATTCAGTACAAGGCTAAGGCAGATTAGAAGAGGAGATATAAGGAGTTCCAAGTAGGAGAGGAAGTCATGGTTCACTTGAGAAAAGAAAGGTTCCTAATTGGAACATACAATAAGATGAAAACAAAAAAATTTGGACTGTGTAGAAACCTAAAGAAGCATGATTCAGGGAATGCATATGAGGTAGAGCTTCCAAGTGGGATCAATATTTCCCCTATTTTCAACATTATTGATTTATCAAAATATCATGAAGGTGGAACAGAGGATGGACCAACAGAAGAACAGTGGAGTATTCTGGCATCTATTTCAACAGAGGAGATAGAAGAGATCTTAGATAGCGTGTGGGAAGAAGTACTTGAAACAAAAAATATGAAGAATATCTAGTGAAATGGAAAGGAAGGCCTGTTGAAGATTCTTCTTGGTTGTCTAAGGCAGAGATTGACCATTTGGGTTTTCCTCAAACAAACACCTGAGACGTGACAGGGTCACTTCTCAAATTACCCTGGGTGTCTGATGCAGGAGCATCCAGTGGTGTAAAGGTAATCTTGCATCACCCAAAAATATGTTACTTCAAAATCATTATAGTTGTTTTCATTTATTTCCATAATTAGTATTTCTGGTTCCATAATATCCTGAATAATGATGTAGGACTTTCAGTTTTTCTAAAACTGCTAAAAATAGCAAACTGCCAATTTTGGAAAGTTTACCTGCTATTTTAGGAAAGTTTACATTTGGGCATAGATTGAAGCAAAAACTTGCAAAAAGTTAAATAACAGAAATATAAGACCTTTGGTGAAGGAATCAGACAAAGATCATTTATGAAATGAAAGATATTAAAGTTTTTGTTTTTTGAAAAGCCCCTAAAAATTTTTGAAACGAGACATGAGGCACTAAAACATCCCATAACATCCCAAAAAGTTGATGGAAATCCATTTACAAATTTCTAGTGTGATAGTTCACATCATGATCTTTCTGGTGCTTAAAACGGTTTGTCAGTCGGACACCCGGATCAAAAGTTATGCTTCCCGGAAGTTGACCTACTTTTGGAGGGAGTTGCAAATTTTGAAATTTAGCTAGAGGTCGCCAAAAAATGCTATTTATGACTATTTTGGGAACCCTGGGTGGTAGTAGAGTTAAGGGGGCAAGTGTAGAGTCAATAATAGGTGGGAAAATAGAAACCCTAGCTGATTTGGGGTTATAGAAGGTTGAAGATTCTAGAGTCTTGAGGTTGGGAAAGCTGTAATGTGTTGCAGCCAGTAGAGGATTGATCCTCTGATTGTAATTGAGCTTCTGTAATGTAATGAGTTGCCCAGATCAATAAAAGAAAGTTCTATTTTTTGTGTTCAATTTATGTTGTGTGTTTTGTGATTTACCCCCTTCATCAGTTACCTATTACAGAGAACTATAGACAAAAAGGTGAAACCCTAATGACACACACTCCCACTATCTGGTTACAACAGATCAACACAACGTCTTGACGGAGAGTAAGAAACAAGGATGCAAGATAAAAAGCAATGACAAACAAAAATGATTTCAAACACATTTGAAAACCCAAAACATAACTATAAGTTTGAAATAAATGCCACACGAGTTCACTCGTTGAGACATTTATTATGTCTCAACGGTGAAATTTACCGACATCACATGAAACAAACAAAACATGCAAGAGCGGCAGCTATGACCAACTTTGAATATGTAAAATTTTCCAAGGAGAAAACATGTATAAGCAGTGAAAAAGGCCGACATTGCACGCAAGAAGAATACAAACATGGAAAAGTAGTGGTTTTCACCGACTTCGCATGTGAAAACTAAAAATTCTCTAACACCTTAAAATGATCAAAATTAATATTTTGACAAGCTTGCAACTTAGTCAATCTTTGTGAATCTCAAGAAATCAACTAAGTGGAATGTCACAAGTTATTCTATAGTGTCAAATGACTTTGCATGAGACCAAGAGAACTTGTCTCGATTTGCAAACTTAGAGTGTAGGCTACGAAACAGACAAGTTTCGTAGGGGTTATCCACAAAAACGAGTGTAGCTAATTTTGAGAACAACAGCTGGCTCTAACTGGGGAACTTCCTTTGATCAAACTTTGAAACAATTGAAGGGAGAAGAATCCAGTCTCTAAGTGCCTTCATCCATGCCATTAGGCCATAGAGTTAAGCTACCAAAAAGAAAAAGACACAAAAGACTAAACAAAAATAAAAATAAAACACAAAAATATACAAATGTACAAATAAACTTATATGATACTTCAAAGATTGAAGTGTTTCAGATGTTGTCCACTGTGAGGCAGCAAGAATGGTGTCCCATCAAGATACTCCAATAAGAAGCTATTTTCACCACAAAGTTGATGAATGACGAATGGGCCTCTTCATAGGGAATCAAACTTCCCATGCATTCCTTTTGGCTCTCTCCTCTTGTCCCATAACAAGACTTGATCTCCAATTTGAAAATCACGAGCCTTTGCCTTCTTGTCAAAAATCTTCTTCACCTGACTTTGATGTTCAACAATATAGTCTACTACCATAACCCGCTGTTCTTCAAGTTCAGTGAGGTACATGATTCTTTTGTCAATAGAACTTTTAAAAGTTCTATCTTCTACTGCCTTTGCCAACTTCAATGCTGGCAATTCCAAAGTAATAGGTATCTTTGCATTCAAACCATACAGAAGATGAAAAGGTGACATACCTATTGCTCTTTTGGGAGTAATCCTGTCTACCCATAAAGCATCAAACAACATTTTATGCCTAGTTCTCTGATTATCTTCCAGCAGTTCCCTAATAATAGTAACCAAATTTTTGTTACTAGATTCTACCTGACCATTTCCTTGCAGATAATAGTCTAAAGAGTGAGAAAGAATGATCCCATGTTCATAGAAAAAGCCAATAATCTCATTGGAAGAGAAACAAGTAGCATTATCTGCTACAACTTTGTTTGGAACTCCAAACTGGGAAATAATATTTTCCTTATGAAAATTACATACCACTTCAGAAGTAGCATGCTTCACTAGGATGGCCTCCACCCACTTGGTAAAATAATTAGTTGCGGTGAGAACAAAGTTGTGTCCTACACTTGACAGTGGGTTCACAACACCAATGAAGTCAATGCCCCATTGCTAGAAAGGTTCTTCAATTACAACTGGCTTGAGAGGTAGTGCAACCAACTTAGGCCTTCCAACAAACTGTTGACATAACTCACACCTATGTACTCAGTTGTACACATCTTGAAACAATGTGGGCCAATAGTACCTAGCTTACAGAATCTTATGAACCATCACAGGTGTAGAAAAATGTCGACCACAAGCCAAATTGTGAAAAGACTCCAGAAGTTTGTTTTGTTGTGCTTTATCCACACAACGGAGAAAAACTCCATCAAGGCTTCTTTTATACAAACCATTGTCCCACAAGACATAGTTCGTAGCCTTCAATTTGATAGTTATTTTCTCCTTATAGGATAGATGAGAAGGACACTCACCATAAGTAATAAAATGAGCAATATTTGAATACCACTCATCTATAGTAGTGACAAAGAGAACAATTGGCACATCCTCAACTTCTTCTTTATCTCCTGTCTCTTTTGGTACATTGTCGACAATCAACTAACACAAACCTCTACCATGCACAAGATTGGTAGTTTTGATATCAAGATCAAACTCTTGAATCTTGGCAATCCAATTGCCTCTTTTGGTTCCAAACTCTTGTTGAGTCAGGATCGACTTCACTGTTGTGTCTGGCACCAAAACAATAGTATGTGAATTCAAAATATAAAACTGGAAATGCTTTACCACCTTGACCATGGCATAGGCATGTTTCTCCATATTTGAATATTTCAATTCATGAGCCTTCAGAGGACAACTCATAAATGAAATAGGAGATTTCACACCTTCCTCATTCTGCTGAACAAGAATGGCTGAAAGTGTATGTTCGGAAGCATAATTGTATACTATGAAATCCTTGGTATAATCAGGACAAACTAGAACCGGAGCATGAGCTATGGCCCTCTTGATGTCCTCAAATGCTGCTTTACCTTCTGTACTCCAATGGAAAGTAGTCTTACCCTTCATCATCTTGATAATGTGATGGGTTTTCTCTGCGAATTCTGAAATGAATCTCTGCAGAAAATTCACCTTTCCGAAGAAAGAGTGAACTGCAGTCTTATTAGCAGGAAAAGTAAGACTTTGGATAGACTTGACTCTTTCTGAGTCAAATTTAGTACCTTCTCTAGACACAACATGACTAAGAAGCTTACCCTCCATAACCCCAAAAATTGATTTCTTGGGATTAAGAGAAATACCGTTTTGTCGACATCTTTCCAGCACCTGTTGCAAATGATATTCATGATATTGACGTTGATTGGAGAAAATGGTCAAGTCATCAAGACATACCACAATGAATTTCCCCATCTCATCTCTGAAAGTGAGGTCTAGTGCTCTCTGGAAAGTAGCACCAGCATTGATCAAACCAAAAGGCATCCTGCGATATGCAAAAGTGCCCCAAGGTGTTGTGAAAGCAGTCTTGTACTGATCTACTTCACTGACCTCTACTTGATTATATCTCAAAAAATTGTCTAACATAGACAGCATCTCCGAACCAGTTAGATTTTGCAACACTTGGTCCATGGTGGGTAGGGGGTAGTTATCCTTTAGAGAAGACTGGTTGAGATTCCTGAAGTCAACACAAATACAAATTTCTCCGTTCTTCTTTCTTACAGGGACAATATTTGCGATCTAGGTTGAATGATGAATAGGAAAGATTATTCTTGCATTCAACATTTTCTGGATCTCAGAAAGAATAGTACCTGATATTTTAGGATCATATTGCCTCTGTTTCTGCTTGTAAGGCAATGACCCAACTTTGAGAGGGATTTTGTGCTGAATCTCCTTAGGCCTGAAAGACTTCAGATCATCATAAGAATACGCCAGAACATCAATGTAATGGCGAAGAAGTGCAGTGAATTTGAATTTCTCATCAGCAGTGCAACACTTCCCAATGTTAACCATTTTGGGATCTACTTTAGAACTCAAATTTACTAGTTCAAATTCCATAGATGAACTTGAATCAAGTTGTTGCTACTGTTTAATGTATCTATCATGCTTATCAAATAGCTTTTCTAGGGAAACTAAACCTTTTGGAATCTTATTCCCTTTTAGTTGAAGAAACTCTTCACTAGTTTGTGAATCTATTTTGGAAATGTATTCCCGTGGTGGAGATTCACTACCTTCAAAATAGAGCTCATCAAAGCTATTCGTCTTTTCCAAGAAATCTATGATTTGATTATCACCATTGAACACCTGCCAATGGTCAGCATTATATGGTACACTTGGTCAAAAAACCAACTCAATTGTGTACTTGTTACCTTTGAAGTCCTTATGGGGAACCATAAGAGTTGTGGAGACAGCTAATGAATCTGCACGATCATTAAACTCTCTAGGTACCGCAGAAATATCAAAAGCATCAAAACTTTCAATGCAATCCTATATGCAATTGTGATAATGTTTCAACCTTTCATTTTTGGTCTAATATAAATTTCTCACTTGGCAAATAACTAGTTCGGCATCTCCTTGAGCATGAAGATTTTTAATACCTTTAACCCGAGCAGCTTCCATGCCAAGTAATAATGATTCATACTCTGCAGTATTATTGGTATTGTCAAATTGCAGCTTGTATGAGAAAGGGGAGATATCACCTTGTGGAGATATCAAAACAATTCCAACTCTAGAACTGGTAGAAGAACAACTTCCATCAAATTCTAAAACCCAAACCTCATTAGAATTTGATTTTTTGGATTTTCTTTGACCAGAAGATTCCTCTTCATTAGTGAACGAAGAATTTGGCTTCACTATACTTTCATTTGAATACTCTTCTAATTCTCCATCTGAATTGTCTAAATCTTCATCAGATGAACTGGAAATATTTTCTGTGGATAGGAAATAGTTACCTGAAGACTCGAACAAAATCTAAGCTTTCAGGTTTTCAGTTTGGGTGACTATGTATTTCGCTTCCTTCTTAGGAAGCAACTTTTGCATGACTCCTTTAATAGGTATCCTGGCTTCAGACAGATCCATGTTCAATTCTCCACCTACATCTTTACAGAAGTTAGGCCTAACCAAAATGCCATAAGAAGCTGGAACATCAGCCACTAGAACAATCATCTTGATCCTCTTGTCTGGAAATGCTACAAATGGAAATTGGGCATCTTTGATTTGACCCAATAACAAAACTTGCTTATATTTCCATGGAGAAACATCTCCCAAAGGTCTTGGCTAAGGTGAGACCAAGGGCATCTGCCACCTTAGCATGCATGACATTATCAGAAGCCCCAGAATCTATTATACAATTGCTTAACTTATGACCATTGACCAATAGAGAAACATAGAAAGGTTCTATTTTCCCTAAAGCAACAACGGGAGTAGTGACTAAATTATTTTGGGTAGATTTGTTTTTAAACGAGTCATGGGTGCTTTTGGAAGAATCTTGCCCCATAGGGGCAGCCTTATTTTTCACATATTCAGCTAACCTATCAAATTGTTTAGGGTTAGCTTGTAAGTACTCGACCTCAAACATTTGGATCTTAGTTTTCCTAGCATGATCTATAATATCAAAAAGATGAAATGAACTAGATACAGAGGAAGAAAATCCATCATTCTAGGTTTTAGTCGGGGTAGTACTGGTCTATGGAGCAAAAGTAGGAGAGATAGGATGGTTAGGTGAACTTACTTGTTTATTAGCAACTGGGTTCTTTGATTGAAAAGGCAATGGAGTTCGTCGTTTGGCAATTGAGATAACCGGCTAAGGTTCCGTTCTTGTCTTTCCTTTATCAACTTGCTGATTTGGCTGATTTTGGGACTTGGTAAAAATAGCGTATGCTCCATCATACACTTCTCCTTCTCTTCCTGCTTCATCTTAGTAATTCAGAAAACCAATGGTAGAGTCGCCAGCTAACTCTTCTTCTCCTTCTTCAAAGAGGTTAGCATTATTCTCCTAATCCAACTCAGTTTGGAAAGAATGGTCATGTTCTACTTCATAATAGCCAACTACTGAGTTGATCGGCACTGCTTCAATGGCGAGCTTCCCCTATGTGAGTGGAAGACGATTTTGTTGCCCTTGATTTCTGGTAGCATTGCCTTGATATGAATTGTTAGAAAATGTTCTCCTTGGTATATCCCTATAAGAAGGAGGAGCAGACATACCTTGAGACATTTGCCTTTTCAAAGCTAGCAGCTCATTTGCTAACTTTTGCACCATAGGATCTATGGTGCTTGTGGAAGGATTATTAGTAGAGGATTGATCTCTATTTCTATTGGAATCTCTTCTTATCTTACCCACAAGGATAAGATCATCTTCCACCTCCATAGCCAATATTTGAGCTACGGGAAGATCAGCAGGGCCAGCCCTCCTTAGCAGAAAGATTACCTCAGGAAGATGAATATTGATGAAAAAGCATTTGAGATTCTCTGTCATTGGTTAAGCGGTTGTCAGAATCCTGTTTCTTAATTTATTGAACTTAGCAATGAAGTCTCACATAGGTTCATGTGGCTCTTTTTTCATCTATGTGAGCTAAGCCAACAAGGCATGTGCATCTTCTGCAGGCTTGAACATAGCCTCAAACTTGGTTTTGAGGATATTCCAACCAGTTATAGTTTGATCTTGAAGATGGTAAAACCAATTTGCAGCAGCACCTTACAGTGTTTCCACAAAAAGTCTTACTGCTACATCTTCATGTTCTACTCCTAATACACTACAAGCTATGTAGAAATCTACAATGTGTTCATTCGGGTGGACTTTCCCATCACCATAGAACTTAGGAAAATTCTTCCTTGAACTATGAGGTAGTTCATGCAATGGTGGAGTTAAGTTCAAAGGACCAAAAGTGTTACCCCAAGGGCCTTGAGCTACCATGGTGTGCTGATTAAAGGGTGGGATAACAAACCTCTGTGGAATCTGAACAGACAAAACTCTGTTAGTACTAGAGCTAGAAGCTTCACCTAGTATTGGAGACTTGGCGTTGGTAGGAGGAAACATCCTAGTTCACTAAAGCCAAGGTTGTGGAGGCAAAAGACCAAAGTTATTTTGCTGCATTAACTCAAATACAGGATCAATAATACCTTGAGCTCTCTTGCTTCTTGTATACCATGACTCTGCCAGAATGCAATGTACTCAACAAAATTTTGAAAATAGCTTGAAACAATGGAAAAGGACTGTAGTGCTTCAACTCAAAGCGTGAGGCTTCAAGTTGCGCGTTCCTTCCCCAGTAGAGTCGCCAAAAATTGTTGGGTGAATATTTTGTCTTCAACTAACTGAAGGCAAAATGGTTATATCAACCACAGTGTAATGAGATAAATCTCTCCTCTCAACAAGGGGAGGTTCCCTATTAACTATTACAAACTTATTTACACTAAAAACTAATTTCGGGGTGAAACCATGTCATCCATTTCTCTTTTTTCAAAAATGATGTTTACAATATAAAATAGTACTTTCACAATACAAATTGAAATAACCAAGAAATCCATGAGAGAACAAAGTCTATCATTGCTCTTTTTACTGATTTACAATTTAGAACCAAGTAGGATAAGGTGTAGCTCAAAGTCTTCACCGAATACTATGACAAAACATACGATCATAAAAGATAATAGTAGTTCAAAGTCTTTCCAATATCTTTTACTTCAAAACATAAAATCACAAACTAAAGATAATTTTTGTAGCACAAAGTCTCCAAAATCAGCTTTAAAACATCTCCCAGATTATCCACACTCACACTACAATTTGATCAAGTAGATAAGATAGCATAAGGAAAAGGACTTAAGAACACTTTCCAATATACTACAAGTTATTCCAATACAAAGATTGAACGATCACTTGTTTTTCTATTCACTTGATAAAATATGATTTACAATTTGAACACAAAGTCTCAAAATGCTCTTCAATTTGGTAGAGTTTCACTTCAATAACTAAAAGATCCTCTAAATACAATAGAGGCCCTCTTTATTTATAGGAAGGAGCCTAGAGCAAAAGTAGGAAAATCCTAACTACTTTGACTTATTCAAACAAAAGAGTCTATTTGACTTATGACTTCTTTTGTCTCATATGTAATTACATTTTGGAAAATTACAAATGACTATGTCTATAACAAAATTCAAATTACATATACAAGAATAAAAATAAACTAAGGTATCAAAAAAGAACTTTAGCTTCCTACATCCTTCTTCTTCAAAAAGTTTTGATATATGGTTTGCACTACTGCCATTTCACACACGTCTAGCTTGGCCGTATTCTCTGAGATAGTATGGGCTTGGAGAACTACATCTTTCACTACCTTTATCACCTTCTCATGCTTGTCAATGTTGTCCTTCAGGTTTTCAAAAGTTGAATGCTGATCATAGAGGCTGTCCATAGAAAGTACTGAGGGCACTTCATCTTCAAATTTCTATTGAACCATCTTTTCAAAGGACCTTATCATTTCATCTGCTGAAAGGAACTTATGACCTTCACCTGTCAGAGTGCATGGGAGTTCTTCCAACCTGTGTAGAAGCATGACATCATTGTCTTCACTATTTTCAAGAGCTTGGCATAAGTTATCAAGTAAGCCTTTTATTATATTGATACAATGAACAAGCGACTCCTTAGTCTTATGATATGATTCCTGATTTGAGATGACCCTAATGGTAATCAGATTAATCTTCTTCATCTCTATCCACTCCTCCAAGCTCACTTCATGGTCCTATAGTTCTTGAGAAAGTAAGTCAACCATGTTATCAAGCTCAGCTTTTGCTTTATCCATCTTTTCTTTTCTTTCTACAGTAGTTTTCAACAGAACTCTTCCTTGTGCTAACAACCACTCCACAATATCTCCTACCACTCTTCCTCTAGCTTGAGCTTTTTCTACTCTCTGAATTAGAGGATCTTCTACAGTTACCGCCATGGGTTCCACAATTTTAAATGACTTTACTATTTTTTGAAGAATAGTGGCAAGTTATTCTGCTTTAGCTTTATACCGCTCTTTCTCCTTTTGACTTCATCATATTTCTTGAGCAACGTGCTAGTAGTAGTTTGAAAATCTGCCTTAATGCCTTCATGAGTTTTCTTACCTAACTCAACCCTTGAGACAACATAATCATTCATATCAAAATTGTCAATAGTAGCATCCTTTGGTGGCTTGGCAATTTTTGCATATCTGATCCCTTTTTCATTGATAAGCCTAGAAATAGTCTTAGGCTTTTTCTTCAGAGTTTTTGACTTCAAAGGCAATAGCTTCTCTATATCAATTTCATCTGGTGAAATTGCTTGCTTTTTCCTCTTCGGGGTATATGCAGACAACCAAGGAGGAAGTATAGAAGCACCCACATTAGGAGAAGAATCAATCACTTACTTTACCAGATCCATGATTTTTCCTGTTATTGTAACAATGGGACTAGTGGAATTAAAAACAACAGTAGTATCAACAACCTTTTCAGAACTATCTAGAAAATGTTCTAACATAGTTTGTTCACCAATATCAAAAGATGGGGAAGACAAACTAGGAATGGACCCAGATTGTCATGCCTGCATCTCCCATGCAGACATGACACACAAATGCCCGTGTCATGACCACATTCGCCATGTGGTCACAACACGGGTCATGAAAATTTTTTCTCCCTAACCCTAAGAACCACCTCGCACATGCTTGCGTACTCAGTGGCATTACGCCTGAGGTGAAAACTTGCTGATATAACCACATTGGTGAAGGCCGTCTAGGGGTAGCGACATGCGGTGTGTCGCTTCTAGGGATAGATCGATACTAGTACGTATCTAAGTCTCTGAAGAGAAGTTAAATCACCGTCATCGATCCCCAAACTGGCTCAGATCGAAAGTGGTTAAATGATATGGCAAGTTGACGCTTGATTGAGCTTGGAAGATGGAAAAGGACTTACTAAATTAGCGTAGGATCAACCTTAGTATTCTAGGGAAATTTAGGCAGCATAACACCTTGCGGACGTGAGTGGAAATTCATAACCCTATTGCTACTTGGTTGCGTGGTTAGCTATTTTGGTTAAATTCTCAAATCACCTAGTAACCCAGGTTGCTTGCGCAGGACTAACAACCTTTGTTTAAGACGTTCACTAGGTTTATGCTCGGATTGAATTTCCAATGTTTTGAATTAGTTGAAAATTGTCCTGCCCCTAGATAGTTCTCTCAGTCTATATTGATATTGTCTCGCAAAATCTCCTTTATTATATTTATTTATTTAGTTAATTTGCTTCATTCCCTTTAACAGTTCGATTAAAAGATAAATAAATAAATAAATAAAATTTAGTGAAAGAAATGCATTTACCTTAATATTGTTATTATTATATATAATTTTTTTTTATATATTTCAACTCATCCCTTCACAATTTTATGAATAAAAATTTAAGTATATGAAATAAAAATAATATCTTTGCACATAAGAAAAGAACACATATATAAGTATATAATCTTAATTAAGTATAACTACTCATTTATTAACATTATATATATATATATATATATATATATATATATAATTGTTCATTTTATTATGATAAAAGAGGCTCTAAGTATATATAATAATCTTTTTTTTTTCATGGTGTGCTATCCATCTATTAACAAGTTTTCTTTATATATATATATATAATGGTTTAGTTTATTAGGTTAAAAAAAAATAATGCTCCACTCATATAAAGGAAAGGTGTATTATTATATAATCAAACTCATGTTAAACTATATAACAATAAACCCTATTCACATATTTCCACTCGCCTCACACAAAAAAAACCCCAAGTCTTTTTTTCTGTGTATTAAGGATGTGCTACAGGGATCGTGTGATGACGGCGACGAAAGGAGAGGAGGTTGAGGGTGGCACTGTGCAGGGGTGGAAGCCAAGGTGGAGGGCAGAGGGTCCACGGGGTTATAGAGCTCGGTGGAGGGTTGCGGCGGAAAGGAAGGAACGAGGAGAGGGCAGCGCTGTATGCGGTAGCGGGTTAGGGGTTGCACACAGGGTGTTACGGGGGTATGGGGTGAGGGTATGCAGGATACCAGCCACGTAGAAGGCAGAAGGGGATAACAGGTGTGGGGTGGTTCGGCGCGGGGGTTTGAGCGCTGAACGGAGCGTGGACTGAGCGACGCTATGACAGGGACGGCGGAGCCATAAAGGTTGGTGTGTGGGGTGGGGGCATCTCCTCCCCCCCCACAACTTTACATAAGCTATGGAGGGGAGGGGGCTGTGGGCGCTGCCGCCCACAGGCCCCTCTCCATGTATATTTTTCTAAAAAATCTAAGATGCTTCTCCTTCGCCCATTACTGCCACTGTAATAATTTTTTTTTGTTGTGTTTGCTAGTATACATTTAAATCAAAGTTTATATTATTCTCTTTTTTTTTTGTGTTATGGCAAATATAAACATTGCTAGATATATGCACTCTGGTATATATATATATATATATATATCTGAATGTATTCATATTTTTGTATATACACATAGCAATAAATAACACAAGAGAAAACAGTAATGGGTGAATAAAATGAGGAACATTATATGTTTGTTTACCTATATTTATATGTCCTCATAAATAAAGAAGAAGTCTTATGTTCATTAAACCCCTACTTCATTGCACAATCTGGCAGTAGAAAATTCCCAAGTTCCTATTTTATCAGATGTCTCCTATTTTGTTGAAATATTGATTCCTAAACTTTCTTTTTTTTTTTTGAAATAAAATTAACTTACTACTAGGAAGCTTTTATTTTTATTTCATCTTCAATAAATTCTAACAACAACTAAATGACTCATGCATCTTTCTTTTTACACCTATATGAACAAAAATATACATCTTTTCTTTCAATCAACAACTAATAAATCTTCCTTCTAAATCAACAGCAACTAAATACACCTCCGAGTAAAATACAGATAGCTAAACTAAGTTTCTCTCTTGTTCAGTAGCATTAGTATGTAGTGGCTATCTCTCCCTTTAAAAAAAAAAAAAAGAAATAACAACCAATGAATACAGTTATGTATAGCACCATTTCCACAGCAACAACAATTTGAGAAGTAATGCTAACACCTCAATTTATACATGAAACAGGACAATCTCACTTCACTCTTTTTTTTGCATAATGTACTAATAGGTGCAAATTACTTTAATCTTCTGTATAATAGTTCAACCTCCCAATCTGCATCTAATGGAAAGGACTTCCAAGATATTTAACAGAATTTACTTTACTGAAATGCCCTTCTTCTTTCTTTTTAACCACTACCTTCACTTACACATTCATACATATATTTTTTTTTAATGAGGAAACAATGACAGCAAAACTAATTTTGTTTCTCATACATTTCACATTCTACAACTCATAGAATAGTAAGATAACTTCATTTTTAGATAAATCAAGACCTTGCTTGCATTACACCACCTTTGGACAACCAACACCATAACTCTAAAACTGATCAACATAACACAATAAGGCCGTATTGGCCATGGCTCCAACAACCATCACAAAGGGACTATAAGAACACCAACATGAGCTCCATAACTACCTCATTTCACCACTCAAAATCCTGCAAGCTACACAACAACAAGACAACAGAAACCAGCCACTATGGAAGGAAAAGCTCTCCTCCCTACCATTGACCCGCAAGTGGGTCACCCCCGAGCTAGGGAGGTAGGGGATTTCACACAAGTGTACCAATCCACAATAGAATGAACACATTCACTCATACAACCCAAAGGCTTAATACATTACATCAACTCATAAAAATGAGTTAGGTGAGGGTAGGGAATAGACCTCTCAACTTAAAGGGGCTCCCAATGATAAGGAAAATCTCAAAACATGGCCTCTAGCCAAAATCCCTGAAACAACTCAATCCACAAAAATCTCACACCAATATACTTGGCACTCTTGCCATGTAGTCATCTCCTCCTCAAATGATAGTAGGCCCTCAAGGCATAAACACATAAACACAAAACTATGGGAGAGCCCCCAAGGATTGTTCCTCTCCCCTACCCATACAAGTTGAGCATTTTCTCCATTGGAGGTGCTCTCACCATGACACCCAACCCAACAGCAAACGCAAAAGAAAGCATCACAAAGAAAACAACTTGCAATCAAGATTCAACCATGGAACATCATAGAGCAAAGTAACAAAAACAAGATTTGAGGCCTACCTTCAAGACCCTGGCAATGGAAATGGAAATTTGTGAAGAGTTCCCAGCCTTCCCAAGCTTTCCAACCCTTCAGATTTTCTCCCCAACCTTCTCTAACTCCCCAAACTTAGCAAGGAAATCCAAATTTGCAAGAAGTCTCTAAAATGCAAGCAAAAAGAAAAGAATGGAAGAACCCCCACTCCTCTTCAAGAGGAGCTATTAGAGGCCCTCTATTTGGCCTTGAGAGAATGAGGTGGTGACATTTGTCACCATCTCTTCCCTCCACCAAAACCACTTGGAATAGAGAGAAGGTAAGAGGATGACAAGTGTCCTCCTCTCCCTTTACCTCCATCTCCACCTCATCCACTTGTGCTTCCACACAAGTGGGAGGGGGACAAATGGTGAGTTGGATTCCCACTCACCCTTCAACAAGACAATGGCCTTGAGTGGTGCTCCCACTCACTTGGGAGCTTGGGAGGACTCTTGGAGACCTCCCAAGTCTTCCTTGGAAATGTTTCCCAAAACTTTGAGATGGGAGAGGTGCTCTTCGCAAGGCAAGGCCCATCCCCATCTCCCCTCTTCCCAATTTCGTCACTCTTACTCCACCATGGTTTAGGGTGGCCTAGGGTGAGTCAAAACTAGGGTTAGGTGGTCCAATTTGACCCTAGACTCATGGTTGACCACCTAGGGTAACTTCTAGGACCCTAGGGGTCATGAAAGGGGTAAAAAATCCACATATAAATGGCCCAAATAAAATAATAAAAAAATAAAAAAACGAGTTGACATAAATCAATTAAAATTTTACAACACTTAACATTAATCAAAATAAGAAAGAGAGGGGGTACTAAGGCTAAAATAATAATTAAAATTTAAACCAACACAATAAATCATCATACAATTTCACACGTGATCCTCATCCCTCCTGGGAACGGATCGGCTTAACCGGGAATAACATGGTGTGAATCCTACCTCTAATTTCTCGTGGCTAGGGAACACAAACCTACACATCTCAATCAAGTGTTTGTTCTGTCATGAAAGTGATAGCCAAAGCAACTAGAAATTAAATTCATGCAAACAATACAACAATATGCATCAATACACTATCCCAAATTAACTACATTTCCATCATATGTCAATTAATTCCAATCACATAATCAACTAGAATCTCATAACTACATAATATCTAATATGAATCCCTATATCGAACCATAGCATATCATCAATATGACTAAATCAAATCATAAATATCCAATCAGTGAGATAAAACATCAAGTCTGAAATATGAGACATAGTCACTACTGAATAGCACAATGATCAAAATATAGGTGGCAAAATAGTCGGCCTCACATCCTCCCCCCTAAGACTAAACTTCCTCCTGGAAGTCATCAAAAAGGTGAGGATAGAGTGCCCTCAAACTAGCTGCATCCTCCTATGTCACTGTGACCTCATCGTATCGATCCCACTGGACCCTAACCTGATCTAGCTCTCGACCTCAAAGGCCCAATGTCTAACGAGCCAATATGCGAATTGGCTCCAGCACCAACTACCCATTTGCCTCTACCTGTAAAGCACTCCAGTCCAGTACATGAGATACATCAAAATCATATCGTCTCAAAACATAAACATGAAAGACATTGTGGATGCATGATAGGCTCAGTGGTAATGCTAGACGATAGGCAACTGGTCCTATCTGCTCCAAAATCTCGAAGGGTCCTACGAAACGTGGTGCGAGCTTAGAGCCCTTTCCATAACAGATTTTACTCTTGTGTGGCCGCACTCTAAGGAATACCCTGTCCCCCACTGAGAAACTTTGATCTATCCTCTTAGCATTGGCATACTTCTTCTACCTATCCTATGCCTCCTGCAACCTCTATCTAATCAGTGTGACCTGCTACTCCATATCCTGCACAAGCTCTGGACCAGTGGCGACTCTGTCCTCAATCAGGTCCCAACTCAACGGTGTCCTGCAAGGTCTGCCATATAAAGCCTGAAAGGGAGGCATACCTAATGAGCTGTGATGCCCATTATTATAGGCAAACTCAACTAGATAAAGATACTCCTCCCATCTAGATTGATGGTCCATAACATACATCTGAAGCATGTCCTCCAATATCTGATTCACCCGCTCTATCTGCCCATCTATCTCTAGATGATAAGCAGAGCTAAAATTGAGCTGTGTACCCAATGCCTACTGTAAGGCTCTCCAGAATGCTAAAGTGAACACTGGATCCCTATCTAATATAATGCGGCAAGGTACCCCATGTAGTCTCACAATGTCATCCAAGAATACCCTTGCCACAGCTAGTGCATTGTACGTCATGCGCACAAGTATATCATGGGGGTAGACCAACAATAAAATCCATGGAAATGGTGTCCCATTTCCACTCAAGTATATCATGGGGGTATAAGAGACCTGCTAGATGCTGATGCTCGGCCTTGACCCTCTGGCACTCAAGGCAACGAGCAACAAACTCTGCTATGTCACGTCTCAATCCTGCCCAATAGTATAGCTGCCAAAGATCGGCATGCATCTTCTTCACCCCCGGATGTGCCACATAAGGTGCTCTATGTGCTTCTGATAGAACCACAGTACGTAGGTCACTTGCGTGGGGTACATAGATGTGCTGTCGATGATGAAGAAAACCATCTGTGTCTAGTGTATACCTTGCAAACTTGCCCACAAGGGCCCTCTGTGATCTGATCTCCTGCTACACCTCTAGATACCACTCATCCTCTGGCAGATGCTGAATAATGCGGTCCCTCAAGTCCACTCGTAAAGTCAAGGTCAAGAGCTTGTGGCACCTCTGACTCAATGCATCAGCAACCACGTTCTCCTTCCCTTTGATGTAGTGGACATCAAAGTCATACTCGCATAGGAACTCCATCCAACGACGTTGTCGGGCATTCAGATTCGGCTGTGAAAAGATATACTGGAGGCTGTGATTATCAGGATCGAGCTCAAAATGACGACCCAACAAGAAATGTCTCCAATGGACTAGAGCATGGACCACTGCTGCTAACTCCAAATCATGCGTGGGGTAGTTCAGCTCATGGGTCTTGAGCTTTCGCGACTCATACATGATCACTCTACCACCCTGCATAAGTACAGCTCCCAATCCCTCAAGTGATGCATCAGTGCAAACCATGAAATCTGCTGCAGGATCAGGAACTGCTAATATAGGAGCACTGGTAGGACGCTCCTTGAGGACTCCAAAGGCCCTCTCACACTACTCAATCCAAAGGAAGCTCTTCCTTTTTCGTTGGAGGGAAGTGATGGAGTGCGCAATCTGAGAAAAGCCCTCAACAAAATGTTGATAATAACCAGCCAACCCCATAAAACTCCTGACCTCTGTCACACTAGTGGGTGCTGGCCAATCTCTGATAGCTCTGATCTTCGTTGGATCTACTAAGATTCCATTACCGGAAAGGATATGCCCCAGATACTGAACCTCTATCCTGAAAAATGCACACTTCGCCAAATTCCCATAAAGTTTCTACTCTTGCAAACACTGTAGAACCTGACGAAGGTGCTCTCATGCTCCTCCTCGATCCATGAGTAGATCAAAATCTCATCAAGAAAAATGATCACAAACCGATCTAGATAGGTTCAGAACACCCTGTTCATGAGACTCATGAACACTGCAGGGGCGTTCGTCAAGCCGAAGGGAACCACTATGAACTCATAGTGCCCATAACGAGTCTGGAAGGCAGTCTTATGGATATCTGCCTCTGCGATGCATAACTGATGATACCCGGACTTCAGGTCTATCTTAGAGAACACCCTGGCACCCTGCATCTGGTCAAAAAGATCATCAATCCTAGGCAGCGGGTAATAGTTCTTCACCGTCACCTTATTCAACTGCCTATAGTCCATACACAAATGAAGAGACCCATCCTTCTTCTTCACGAAGATGACAGGAGCGCCCCAAGGTGAAACGCTCGGTCGGATGTGCCCCTTCTCTAACAAGTCCTCCAACTATAGCTTGAGCTCAGTGAGCTCATGTGTGGTCATCCTGTAGGGTGCACGAGACACTGGCTCGGCACCCGGCACTAAGTCTATATGAAAGTCTACCTCATGTCGGGGAGGCATCCCTGGTAACTCCGTTGGGAAAACATCAGCAAACTCTCTAAGGTTGGGATGATCATCCAAAGTTGCCTCTGGCTCGTCATCTAATCTATCGCTCACTGTGATGGTGAACAACTGACAACCCTTCTGCATGCAGTGCTTAAGTTGTTAAGCGGATATCATATGTACTATGGTGGGCTTCTGCATGCCCATAATCTCAACTCATGAGTCGTGATCGTCTAAACAGCTGATCGCCTTTCGGTGACAATCTAGCTTGGCTCGATGAGCCGCAAGCCAATCCATACCTAACACCACATCATAGGATCCTAATGTCATGACTCTAAGGTCGCATACTGTAGTGAAGGATCCCAAAGCAACCTCACAATCATGGATAAAGGTATCTACTGTCAGCTTGGCTCCTGAAGTTAACTCAACTACCCACCTATCACCCTACCTAGAGGCCACCAGCTTGCAATGCTGCACTAACGATGGAGATATAAATGAATCAGTAGCACTAGAGTCAAAGAGAATAGAAATGGGTTTACCCCCAATCATACTTGACGTCTCAATCATGGATGCCTGAAAATCTACCTGGCGGTTATCTACTGCTGCAAACATGCGGTGGGATCTACCCACATCACCTACTATCTGCTTAGAACCCCCTGCGCAAGGCTGTCCCGCTGCTGTATAACCCTATGGACACTCTCTAGCTAGGTGTCCTGCTCCACCACAAACATAACAAGGGCCTCTGACCTGTACCTATACTGTCTGGGTCCTACCCGTCTGCTGCTGTCCTGATCTACCGGTAGACCCCTGTGAACCTCTATAAGACTGCTGTGTCCTTGCGGGTCCCATAGGTGGTCCCTGCTATCTTTGATCTCTATGTGGGCCCTGCTGCTGCCAACCCATATTATGTCCCCCCTATGACCCCTGCTGTGTCCTAGCTCTCTGCTGCTGCTATGAGGGTCTAGGAGGTAAAGATGCTGAACTGAATCCTCCTCTGCGGGGTGGCTGTGATGGTCTATGAAAACTCTGCAGATGCTGCTGCTGTCCCCGATCCTGAAACTGAGGGTGAGAACTCTACCCTCATCCCTGAATCTCCTCAGAGATGTATGCCTTCTCGGCAGCATCACTCAAAGTCTATGGGTCTGCCATCTGAACAGGCCCTGCTATACTGTGATTAAGCCCTCTGATAAACTTGTGCACCAGGAGTTTCTCATCATGGAGATACTCCACATACCTAGATAGCTCTGTAAACCTAGCCTCACACTGAGCCACTGTAAGTCCTCTCTCCTGGAGGTCATGGAACTTGTCCAGACGATGCTGCCTGTAGTGGTCTGATAAATAGCGTGCATTGAAGTGCTTAATGAAGGTCTCCCATGTGAGAGTGTCTAGAGAAAGGTGGCGCTTGCACTCCTTAGTGCGCCACCAGGTAGCTGCTGTGTCTCACAACAAGTGAACTGCCACACGGGCCTTCATGTTGCCCTCGTAAGGACGCAACGCGAAGCACCTGTCTAAACTGATCAGCCAGGCCTCTACCTCAGCTCCCTCCGTGGTCCCAATGAATGTAGGAGAATTCAACCTCAATATATCTTGGATGGGATCTCCTCTATCTCTGTGCCCCTGGACAGTCTCATCTGCATGATACTCATAAGGCCTGTGACCCAAGTGCTCTACACGCACTGTCTCATCCTGTCTAGCCCAATGTGGGGGGCTTCTGCTACGGGCCCTGCTGGCTGAACCAACCTCCTCTATGTCTGGTAGCTTGACGTAAGGCTCCTCACATGGTGCCCCTTGCGGCTCTATGCGGGGCTCCTCTCGCGGATCCTTGCAGGGCTCAGCACGTGGCTCTGCTACTACTGGTGGAAGCCTGTCTAGAATTGCCTATAAGGCTTGTAATATTTGTGGTCCCATATCTGGTGGGGCCGGTGGTGCCTGAGGAACTACCTGTGGCTATAAGAGTGGCTGATCCTGTGGATCTGGCTGTACCTGTGGCTCTGGCTGACCTAGTCCCGCAGTTGATGAATCAATGCGTACCTCTAGGGGTGGAGTGCGGCGGGTCTGCACTCGCCGAACTCGTTTGGGAGGCATCCTACAAGACGAGGTAGTCACAAGTCAAAACATAGTTGCGGAAACAATAATGTGCCTATAACAAGCCCAATGTATTACAAACCTGGCTCTGATACCAAATGTCATGCCCGCATCTCCCATGCAGACATGACACACAAATGCCTGTGTCATGACCACATTCGCCATGTGATCCCGACACGGGTCACGAAAAAATTTTCTCCCTAACCCTAAGAACCACCTTGCACGTGCTTGCATACTCAGTGGCATTACGCCTGAGGTGAAAACTTGCTGACGTAACTGCATTGGTGAAGGTTGTCTAGGGGTAGCGACACGTGGTGTGTCGCTTCTAGGGATAGATCGATACCAGTACATATCTAAGTCTCCTAAGAGAAGTTAAATCATCGGCATCGATCCCCAAACTGGCTCAGATCGAAAGTGGTTAAATGATATGGCAAGTTGATGCTTGATTGAGATTGGAAGATGGAAAAGGACTTACTAAATTAGCGTAGGATCAACCTTAGTATTCTAGGGAAATTTCGGCAGCATAACGCCTTGCGGACGTGAGTGGAAATTCATAACCCTATCGCTACTTGGTTGCATGGTTAGCTATTTTGGTTAAATTCTCAAATCGCCTAGTAACCCAGGTTGCTTGCGCAGGACTAACAACCTTTGTTTAAAATGTTCACTAGGTTTATGCTCGGATTGAATTTCCAATGTTTTGAATTAGTTGAAAATCGTCCTGCCCCTAGATAGTTCTCTCAGTCTATATTGATACTGTCTCGCAAAATCTCCTTTATTATATTTATTTATTTAGTTAATTTGGTTCATTCCCTTTAATAGTTCGATTAAAAGATAAATAAATAAATAAATAAAATTTAGTGAAAGAAATGCATTTACCTTAATATTGTTATTATTATATATTATTTTTTTTTATATATTTCAATTCGTCCCTTCATAATTTTATCAATAAAAATTTGAGTATATGAAATAAAAATAATATCTCTACACATAAGAAAAGAATACATATATAAGTATATAATCTTAATTAAGTATAACTACTCATTTATTAACATTATATATATATATATATATATAATTGTTCATTTTATTATGATAAAAGAGGCTCTAATTATATATAATAATCTTTTTTTTTTTCTTGGTGTGCTATCCATCTATTAATAAGTTTTCTTTATATATATATATATAATGGTTTAGTTTATTAGGTTAAAAAAAAATAATGCTCCACTCATATAAAGGAAAGGTGTATTATTATATAATCAAACTCATGTTAAAGTATATAACAATAAACCCTATTCGCATATTTCCACTCGCCTCACACAAAAAAACCCTAAGTCTTTTTTTTTCTATGTATTAGGGATGTGCTGCAGGGATCATGTGATGACGGCGACGGAAGGAGAGGAGGTCGAGGGTGGCGCTATGCAGGGGTGGAAGCCAAGGCGGAGGGCAGAGGGTCCGCAGGGTTACAGAGCTCGGTGGAGGGTTGCGGCAGAAAGGGAGGAATGAGGAGAGGGCAGCGCTGTATGCGGTGGCAGGTCGGGGGTTGCACACAGGGTGTTATGGGGGTATGGGGTGAGGGTACGCGGGATACCGGCCATGTAGAAGGCAGAAGGGGATAATGGGTGTGGGGTGGTTCAGCGTGGGGGTTTGAGCGCTAAACAGAGTGCGGACTGAGCGACGCTACGACAGGGATGGTGGAGCCATAAAGGTTGGGGTGTGGGGTGGGGGCATCTCCTCCCCCCCCCCCCCCCCACACCTTTACATAAGCTATGGAGGGGAGGGGGCTATGGGCGTTGCCGCCCATAGTCCCCTCTCCATGTATATTTTTTAAAAAAATCTAAGATGCTTCTCCTTCGCCCATTACCGCCACTGTAATAATTTTTTTTTTGGTTCTGTTTTCTAGTATACATTTAAATCAAAGTTCATACTATTCTCTTTTTTTTTTTGTGTTATGGCAAATATAAACATTGCTAGATATATGCACTCTGGTATATATATATATATATTTTGTATATATATATCTGAATGTATTCATATTTTTGTATATACACATAGCAATAAATAACACAAGAGAAAATAGTAATGGGTGAATAAAATGAGGAACATTATATGTTTGTTTACCTATATTTATATGTCCTCATAAATAAAGGAGAAGTCTTATGTTCATTAAACCCCTACTTCATTGCACAATCTGGCAGTAGAAAATTCCCAAGTTCCTATTTTATCGGATGTCTCCTATTTTGTTGAAATATTGATTCCTAAACTTTCTTTTTTTTTTTGAAATAAAATTAACTTACTACTAGGAAGCTTTTATTTTTCTTTCATCTTCAATAAATTTTAACAGCAACTAAATGACTCATGCATCTTTCTTTTTACACCTATATGAACAGAAATATAAATCTTCTTCTTTTCTTTCAAACAATAACTAATAAATCTTCCTTCTAAATCAACAGCAACTAAATACACCTCTGAGTAAAATACAGATAGCTGAACTAAGTTTCTCTCTTGTTCAGTAGCATTAGTATGTAGTGGCTATCTATCCCTTTTAAAAAAAAAAAAAGGAATAACAACCAATGAATACAGTTATGTATAGCACCATTTCCACAGCAACAACAATTTGAGAAGTAATGCTAACACCTCAATTTATACATGAAATAGGACAATCTCACTTCAATCTTTTTTTTGCATAATGTACTAAGAGGTGCAAATTACTTTGATCTTCTGTAAAATAGTTCAACCTCCCAATCTGCATCTAATGGAAAGAAATTCCAAGATATTTAACAGAATTTACTTTACTAAAATGCCCTTCTTCTTTCTTTTTAACCACTGCCTTCACTTACACATTCATACATATATTTTTTTTAATGAGGAAACAATGACAGCAAAACTAATTTTGTTTCTCATACATTTCACATTCTACAACTCACAGAATAGTAAGATAACTTCATTTTTAGATAAATCAAGACCTTGCTTGCATTACACCACCTTTGGACAGCCAACACCATAACTCTAAAATTGGTCAACATAACACAATAAGGCCATATTGGCCAGGGCTCCAACAACCGTCACAAAGGGACTATAAGAACACCAACATGAGCTCCATAACTACCTCATTTCACCACTCAAAATCCTGCAAGCTACACAACAACAAGACAACAGAAACCAGCCACTATGGAAGGAAAAGCTCTCCTCCCTACCATTGACCCGCAAGTGGGTCACCCCCGAGCTAGGGAGGTAGGGGATTTCACACAGGTGTACCAATCCACAACAGAATGAATACATTCACTCATACAACCCAAAGGCTTAACACATTACATCAACTCATAAAAATGAGTTAGGTGAGGGTAGGGAATAGACCTCTCAACTTAAAGGGGCTCCCAATGATAAGGAAAATCTCAAAACATGGCCTCTAGCCAAAATCCCTGAAACAACTCAATCCACAAAAATCTCCAACCAATATGCTTGGCACTCTTGCCATGTAGTCATCTCCTCCTCAAATGATAGTAGGCCCTCAAGGCATAAACACATAAACACAAAACTATGGGAGAGCCCCCAAGGATTGTTCCTCTCCCCTACCCATACAAGTTGAGCATTTCCTCCATTGGAGGTGCTCTCACCATGACACCCAACCCAATAGCAAATGCAAAAGAAAGCATCACAAAGCAAACAACTTGCAATCAAGATTCAACCATGGAACATCATAGAGCAAAGTAACAAAAACAAGATTTGAGGCCTACCTTCAAGACCCTGGCAATGGAAATGGAAATTTGTGAAGAGCTCCCAGCCTTCCCAAGCTTTCCAACCCTTCAGATTTTCTCCCCAACCTTCTCTAACTCCCCAAACTTAGCAAGGAAATCCAAATTTTCAAGAAGTCTCTAAAATGCAAGCAAAAAGAAAAGAATGGAAGAACCCCCACTCCTCTACAAGAGGAGCTATTATAGGCCCTCTATTTGGCCTTGAGAGAATGAGGTGGTGACATTTGTCACCATCTCTTCCCTCCACCAAAACCACTTGGAATAGAGAGAAGGTAAGAGGATGACAAGTGTCCTCCTCTCCCTTTACCTCCATCTCCACCTCATCCACTTGTGCTTCCACACAAGTTGGAGGGGGACAAATGGTGAGTTGGATTCCCACTCACCCTTCAACAAGACAATGGCCTTGAGTGGTGCTCCCACTCACTTGGGAGCTTGGGAGGACTCTTGGAGACCTCCCAAGTCTTCCTTGGGAATGTTTCCCAAAACTTTGGGATGGGAGAGGTGCTCTTCGCAAGGCAAGGCCCATCCCCATCTCCCCTCTTCCCAATTTCGTCACTCTTACTCCACCATGGTTTAGGGTGGCCTAGGGTGAGTCAAAACTAGGGTTAGGTGGTCCATGTTGACCCTAGACTCATGGTTAACCACCTAGGGTAACTTTGGGACCCTAGGGGTCATGAAAGGGGTCAAAAATCCACATATAAATGGCCCAAATAAAATAATAAAAAAATAAAAAAACCAATTGACATAAATCAATTAAAATTTTACAACACTTAACATTAATCAAAATAAGAAAGAGAGGGGGTACTAAGGCTAAAATAATAATTAAAATTTAAACCAACACAATAAATCATCATACAATTTCACACGTGATCCTCATCCCTCCTGGGAATGGATCAGCTTAATCGGGAATAACATGGTGTGAATCCTACCTCCGATTTCCCGTGGCTAGGGAACACAAACCTACACATCTCGATCAAGTGTCAGTTCTGTCATGAAAGTGATAGCTGAAGCAACTGGAAATTAAATTCACGCAAACAATACAACAGTATCCATCAATACACAATCCCAAATTAACTGCATTTCCATCATATGTCAATTAATTCCAATCACATAATCAACTAGAATCTCATAACAACATAATATCTAATATGAATCCCTATATCGAACCATAGCATATCATCAATATGACCAAATCAAATCACAAATATCCAATCAGTGAGATAAAACATCAAGTCTGAAATATGAGACATAGTCACTATTGAATAGCACAATGATCAAAATATAGGTGGCAAAATAGTCGGCCTCACATAGATGAATCAAACACTATTCCAAAACTTGTTCTTAATGAAGGGGGAGTATTATCAGAGGAAACAACCAAAATAGAAGAAATAGGAGTATATGAAACTATAGGAAAAACACTAGAAACAGGAACATGAAGCTGAGATTTAGAAACTTGGGATTCTGATGGAAGGTCCTTCTGTGGGAAAGTTGTGAATTAGCAAGTTGTTCCTGTTCTACATTCTCATCTTTACCTTGTTCTGTTTCATCTTCCTTAGCAGGCTTTTCAAACATTTTTTCTTGCTTGGTATCCTTAGATTTCTCAATATTTTGTTGTTCAGTTTTAACATCCTCAACCTCCATCTGCTCAACATTAGTGTCTTCAATACTAGATTCAGTAACATTAGAGGTCCCTGCAACCTCCTTCTTCTTCCCTCCCTTAGATACAAACTTGATTTTTGGCTTATGTGTTTTGGAGGAGGAAGGAGTATCACTCTTGTTCTTGGTTTTGTTTTCCACTTTCTTACCTGTTTGCTCCTGAACTTCAGTCTCTAACCCTGTAAAAAATTCTTTCAAGCTGATCCCTTTGCTTTCCAACCATATGTTTGTGTTAGCCAAGATTGGCTGAAATCTTTTCCTTATAGAAGTCTCCCGTTTGACTAACCATTTGACCTCTAGAAGAGGTGAGGCTTCAACATTTTTAGTATTATATTTGGGATCTAGAACATCTCCATCATCTTCCATTCCATATGGAATATCCGCAAGGCCCAGCTCTTCTATCTGACTCAAATGAAGTCTGCAAAAGTCTAACTTCTTGATCTCATTTTGTGTCCTGAGGTCAGTCCAAATATCTTCCACCATTGGCATGTGGAAAGTTGACTTTCTTTTAATTTTATCTTATACCCTCCTGAAGTCAAAATGATCCCTTTTCTTGAAAGTTTTCATGGTGACCAATTGCATTTCAGAATCAACTATTTTTGCCTTGGTAGCTGACTGAACTGAGTACCTTCCAATTTCTACAGGAAACTTTATCCCTAACTTTTTTAGCTCCATTTGTTTATTATGTACCACAATCAGTTACCTACATAATTCCATGAGGACAATCCTGTCACTGGGATATCATGGAAGTATATAAGTGTAACCAGGATAAAACCCTACTCTGAGATATGTGAAAGTAGGAAACTGTAAGAAGAAGCAGCCAAAAGAATTTATAACTTCCCAAGCTTCATCTGAAACCCTCTTCTAAACAAGCTCATTGTCCCATAAGCACATAAACACATAAAAGAAAGCATCATTAACCCTACGAAAATGATGAATTGATCCTTTTAGAGTGATTTGAGGATAATACTTACACACGGGGACCAATCTCCTATTACCAACCTGTGTGAGACCAATAGAACTTCTCATGCTGGGAGCAGTATACACAAGATATGAGGTCATATAAAATTTGAATGTTGTGTTGACTCTCACCAATTACTCATGCAATGCATTACTAATCAGTTCTCCCTAGAATATTTTCTATGTGCCTCAAAGAATCACCTTGATGTATGTGTACATCCATTCCTTAAATTTGGAAGAAGGGAGTCCTCTGATATGACTCAAAAGTGTGATCAAGTCACAGACCTCCTCAACAAAGTCACTCCTCGGGAAATCTTTCGGCCATCTGGTCAAATTGCTCCAAGGAATTTTCAACCACTTACTATTTATCTACTTCCTTGTGGCTTCCACATCTTCATCATAGTCTCTTTGCCCTTGAGCAAAATCAATTTGTCTAATATTTTCAATAGGAGGACACATGAAGATCTTGTCAAGAAATTTTGCATCCAATCTCATAATCACATTCCCTTGGGAATTTGATACAGTCCTATCATCCTTGTTATAATGACTGGCTACCTGAAGAACAAGCTCAGGCTTATGGGTAGCAACTGGAAAAGAGGCAACCAAGTGAATAATGTTGTCAATGATCTTCTGCATGTGTGGAAGGATTTGTTTGTCTAGTTTTGTCCACAAATTCTTTCATATCTACATGTTCTATCTCCATATCTATGATTTCATCAACATTAGACTGTACTGAAGTGATAGGGAAGACCCCTTGGTATTTATACTTCATGATTTTAACTTTGGATGGAGATGGCTCCGACATTAGTTTTGAAGAGAAAACTAGAAAGAGCGTCTACCATAGATGTTTGTCAAAAGCTACAAAAAGTCATGATCTTGCAGTTAGGGGGAAAATGGGTGAATTGGGATTACTTCAATTCAATGATCATGAACAAGGAAGCATGCGTTGAAGGGCTTGAGTGCATGCAAATTGAGGTAAAAGGTGAAAGTGGGTCAACAGGCTTTGAAAGGTAAATTTTCCTGTGTTTAAAAAAATTCAGGAAAATGTGCATGGGCAGTCAAAATGAACACTCCTGCACAAGGGACTATTCAATCATGTAAAGTCAGTCAAAAAGACTGCTATCGCATGTGCTTAGAAAAAAATTTGGTTGCAACGCATGTGCAAGGTCAGTGAAAAGGACCGCCTTTGCATGTATTTGGGAAGATTTATATGTTTGATGTAGGAGCGGTCAATTTGACTGCCCTTACATATGAGGGAACAAGTTGAAGTGCAAAGTCAGTCAAAAAGACTGCTTGTGCATGTGCATAGAAAAAAGTTATTATGTGAGAGCGGGGGTTTCTACCGCTTATGTACACTGGGGGAGATAGGACAAGGTACATGTATCGGTGGTAATTTCTGCCACTGATACAAGTGTCACGACTCGGAAAATAGAACAAGGCAATATCAGAGGTTTTCACTGATTATTCATATGACTAAAAACTCTCGAGACAAAACAAAAATAGTGAAAAATGCCAACCAAAAATAGGTAAAATGACAGGAAAACCCTAAGTTAATCAACACAAAGCCAGGAGAACTTAGGGTTTCAAAATCACAAGGAAGACAAATGACAAAAAGTATAATCAATACAACTACATTATTACTAGTCTAGAAACTTAAACACAAAGAAAAAATAAAATAAACTTACCTATTACAGAGAACCAGCGACAAAAAGGTAAAACCCTAACGATGCACACTCCCACTATCTGGTTGCAATGGATCAACACAACGTCTTGATGGAGAGTAAGAAACAAGGATAAAAGATAAAAGCAATAACAAACAAAAATGATTTCAAACACATTTAACAACCAAAAACATAACTATAAGTTTGAAATAAATGCCACACGAGTTCACTCGTTGAGACATTTATTACATGTCTCGATGGTGAAATTTACCGACATCACATGAAAAAAACAAAACATGCACAAACGATAGATATGACCGACTTTGCATGTGTAAAATTTGCCAAAGAGAAAACATGTATAAGCAGTGACAAAGGCCGACATTGCATGCATGAAGAATACAAACATGCAAAAGCGGTGGTTTTCACAGACTTCGCATGTGAAAACTAAAAATTCTCTAACACCTTAAAATGATCAAAATTAATATTTTGACAAGCTTGCAACTTTGTCAATCTTCGTGAATCTCGAGAAATCAACCAAGTGGAATGTCACAAGTTATTCTATGGTGTCAAATGACTTTGCACAAGACCAAGAGAACTTGTCTCGATTTGCGAACTTAGAGTGTAGGCTACAAAACGGACAAGTTTCATAGGGGTTATCCACAAAAACAAGCGTAACTGATTTTGAGAAGAACAGATCTGTGGTTCTAGAGTTAAGTCTAGGATGATATTATGTACCCTCAACTCTAATGGATTGTGATCTGGTGGTTCACAAGCTATCCTTTCCTTATGACAGTGGCCGACAGTGTTGTTCTTGTGCTCCGGTTTGAAGAATCTTCTTGATAGAGTGGTTGGAGATTATGCAGTTGTTCCCGATGGTTACAATGTGCTTGTGGATGTCTCCTAATCATGTTCCTACCTTTGGATTGGTATACAAAGAGAAAATAGGATCATGGATGAAAAATGTTCTTAACAGACCTAGTGTTGTCACCAGTCTTGGCCGACTTGGTTGATTTCACTAGTTACAGAGATGCATTGAAGATTGTAGAAGCATGTCATGGCATGGAAGATTGGATTTGAGTCCTAGCTAAGGCACAGTGTGATTCGTATACATCTTTACATCTTTTTCTTATCCAAATTTGTATTAGGTCCAGACCTATTTTATGTATGATTGTAATGTCAACCTTAGAGATTGTTCCAATGGTTGATGAATGTAATTCTGACCTTGATGTACATTCTAAGGTTGATGAATTGTATAAAAGCATGTAATGTAGTTGCAAAAAATGTGTGTGTGTGAAAATGAAGAAATAAGTGCGAAGGTGTGATGGAACAGAGCAGAGAAGTTATATTGAGCTTCAAAGGAACTGAACCCAGGCATGGAGTAGATGCTACTTAATCAGTTCACCATTTTGGTAGTGAGCCACCCTTTGGCAGTGAGCCACCCCTTGGTAGTGAGCCACCCTTTGGTAGTGAGTTGTTCTTTGTAGTGAGCAATTTGGGTAGTGAGCCCTTTAGGTAGTGATCCTCTGTTTTTCGGTATTGTTATAATATATATATTTTCTGTGGGCTAACACCCACCGTGGTTTTCCCTTTTAGGGTTTTCCACATAAAAATCTGGTGTCTACTGTGTTGAATGTGTGATTATGATTTAGTCTATGGTTTCATGTTTTCATGGTTAAATCTAATTATCATTAATTAAGTAGTTGATAGTTTATGAAGTTAAGTTTTTGTGACAACTGATTCACCCCCCTCTCAGTTGTCCTGTGTATTTCAACAATTGGTATCAGAACAGGTTCCTCAGAAGAAAGTCTAATAGCTTGAGGAAGATCCCAGATGTCTTTTAAAAAGGAAGCTCCACAATTTGATGGGACAAATTATGCTCTTTGGAAGGTACGAATGAAAAGCCATCCCCTATGTTTTGGTTATAGAGTATGGAAAGGTACATCATCAAAATATGCCATGCCTCCAAATGGTTTGACAACTGAAGATGAAATTAAAGAATATGAGTTAAATATAAAAGCAAGAGATGCTTTGTTGAGTGCTTTGACTGATACTAAATTGATAAAATTCATAGACCTAGAAACTGCACATGAGGTTTGGGAAAAGTTGAATAAACTGTATAAAGGAGACGATTTTGTAAAAGAAGAAAAACTATAGGGCCTAAAAGAAAAATATGAGAGATTAAAGATGAATGAAGATGAAAACATTACTGCCTTCATGCAAAGGGTTGCTAAACTTGTTAATGGAATAAAAGGAATGGGAGGAACCATTGGTGATAAGGAAGTTGTGATGAAAATTCTTAGATCTCTACCAAAATCCTATAATCATAAGGTAGCTACAATTGAAGAAATAATGACTGTGAAAACTATTGGCAGATATCAATTACTTGGAAAACTCACAGCCTTTGAGATGAAAGAGTGTGGTGATGCTCTACCAAAATTTGAAACTGCTTTCAAAGCTAGTACTTTAGAAAGGATCTCTAGAGCTAAGAAATACAAGGTGGATTCTCATGATGACTTTGATGAAATTGAAGCTAACTTTGTTGACAGGTTGCAAAGAGGTTCCAGTAAGTTCAAAGGCAAATTACCTTTCAAATGTTTCTCATGTGGTAAAGTAGGTCATTATGCTTCCAGATGTCTTGAAAGAATTGAAAGAAATAGGAAAAGATTTGAAAGTAGGCATAGAGTTCCAAAGAAATGCTACTATGTTAGAGATTTTGATGATTAAGGTGTGACTAATGATGAATCTGATGATGCTAGTACTAGTGCAAATGAATGCCTATTTATTGCTATTAAAGAAGATCTGTGTCTACTAATTTTGCTAGCTATGTGAAGGAAGAAAAACTAGTGGAAGAAAGTGCTTTGGTTGTTCAAGTTGAGAAAGATAAGGATGAATGGATTATTGATAGTGGATGCTCGCATCACATGACCGGTGACAAAAGTAAGTTTGTGAGTTTTGAAAAATATGATGGAGGACTGGTTAGGTTTGGTGACAATGCAGCTAGTAAGATTTGTGAAAAAGGATCTATTTTATTTGATGGAAAGCATAATACTGACAATGTCCTATATGTGAAGGGTTTGAAGCATAATATTTTGAGTGTTGGTTAGATGTGTGACAAAGGTTATGATTTGAGATTCAAAGACAATGGGTGCAAGATTATGGAAAGCTCCAGAAATGTGATTGCTACCAGTAAGAAGACAAGAGGTAACATTTATCAATTAAGAGGAACTAATGATTACTGTTTATTAACTCAAACAAATGAGAGTTGGTTGTGGCATAGAAGGATGCATCATATCAACTTTGATAATCTGGTAAAGATAAGTTCAATTCAAACTATGAGAGATTTACCAAAACTTGTGAAATCTTCCAACACTATTTGTAAGGAATGTCGGTTGGGAAAGCAAATAAGAACTAGTTTCAAGAGCAAAGAGCAATTTTGTACCAGCTTGCTGGATCTAGTGCATACAGATATCTGTAGGCCTACAAGAGTGAGAAGTCTATAAGGTGACAGGTACTTCATGTTGTTTATTGATGATTATTCTAGAATGGCCTGGGTTAATTTTCTAAGAGACAAATCAGAATCCCTAGAGAAGTTCAAATCCTTTAGGGCAATGGTTGAGAATGAAATAGAATTGAAAATCAAATGCTTGAAGTCTGATAGAGGAGGTGAGTTCACATCAAATGAATTCAACATTTTCTGTGAAGAGAAAGAAATAAAAAGACAATTGTTTGCACCTAGGACCCCTCAACAGAATGGAGTTGTGGAAAGAAAGAACATGACAGTTCAAGAGGCTGCTAGGAAAATGATGAAGGAAGCAGATCTACCAGATGTCTTTTGGAAAGAAGCTATACATACTATTGTCTACATCCAAAGTAGAGTTCAAGTGAAAGGTAATGGTACTAAAACTCCCTATGAATTATGGTATGGAAGAATTCCTACAGTAAAATATTTTAAAGTCTTTGGAAGCAAATGCTATATTAGAAGAGATAAAGACCTAGGAAAGTTTGATGCAAGATGTGATGAAGGAATCTTCCTAGGATACTCTACCAAGAGTAAGGCCTACCGATGTTACAACAAAAGGCTCAAAAAGATTGTTGAGAGTGCAAATGTGAAAGTGGATGAAGGCAATGAAAGAATATCAGACCTGAGTTGCTATGAACCTAATGAACATGTGACTATGATGAATGAAGAAAAAGTTAGCAAGGAGACATTGAGGGTGAAGAAGAGGCTCCAGAAAGTGTTAAGACCCCTAGGTATGTAAGGATTAATCATTCTAAAGATCTGATTATAGGTGATAAAAATAAAGGTGTTGTGACAAGAAAAAGAGTTGTAGAAGAACAAGTGAATTACTGTTTGCTTTCAAAGGTTGAACCAAAAACTATAAATGAAGCTTACAATGATGAAAACTAGGTAAAAGCAATGGAGGAAGAACTAATGCAGATACAAAAGAATGAAACTTGGGAATTAGTTCCTAGACCCGCTGATAAAAACATGATTGGAACCAAATGGGTCTTCAGGAACAAGATGAATGAAAATAGAGAAGTTGTAAGAAATAAAGCAAGGCTTGTATGAAAAAGATATTCTCAAATTGAAGGAATAGATTTTGAAGAGACTTTTGCTCCAGTAGCTCGGATTGAAGCAATCAGAATGTTTTTGGCATTTGTAGCCCACAAAGACTTCAAAGTGTATCAGATGTATGTGAAGTCTACATTTCTGAATGGTGAGTTGGAAGAGGAAGTCTACATTGATCAACCAGAAGGATTCCAACTGGCAGATCAAGGTGATATGGTATGCAAATTGAAGAAAGCATTGTATGGACTCAAGCAAGCCCCTAGAGCCTAGTATGCAAGGTTGGATAAGTACTTACTAAAGTTAGGGTTCAATAAATGTACTGATGGCAATAATCTCTATTTCAAGATTAATGATGATCAAATCCCAATTGTTGAAGTCTTTGTTGATGATATCTTCTTTGGAGGAAATGAAGGTATGTGTATGAAATTTGCTGGTGAAATGCAGAAAGAGTTTGAGATGTCTATGTTTCCAGGTGAGATGATTTTCTTTTTGGCTCTGCAAATCAATCAATTAGATAAAGGAATCTTCATATCTCAATTTAAGTATGTGAAAGAGTTATTGAAGAAGTTTGGGATGGAAGACTCTAAACCAGTATGTACTCCCATGGTGACTGGCTACAAGTTGAGAAAAACTAATGAATCACCTAAGATTGACCAAAAAAAGTATAGATCCATGATTGGAGGATTGCTTTATCTAACTCAAACTAGACTTGACATTATGCATGTAGTTTGTCTTGTTGCAAGATGTCAAGCTGATCTAAGAGAATCACATGTGATGGTTGTTAAGAGAATCCTGAGGTATTTAAAAGGCACTATGGATCATGGCTTATGGTATCCAAAGGATAATGATTTCACTCTTAGTGCTTATATAGATGCTGATTGGGTAGGAGATGCTAATGATAGGAAGAGTACAAGTGGAGATGCTTTCTTTTTAGGTAATAGATTGGTTTCATGGCTGAGCAAGAAACAAGATTAAATCTCTTTGTCAACTGTAGAAGCAGAATATATTGCAGCAACATGTTGTTGTACTCAAGTGTTATGGATGAAGCAGAATCTGAGGGACATAAGAGTTGTATATGAAGACCCAATTGTAATCTTCTGTGACAACACAAGTGCTATAAATATTTCAAAGAATCTAGTGATGCATTCAAGATCAAAGTATATATCTATAAGGTATTACTTTTTGAGAGAAAAGGTGATAGAGAATTAAGTAAATTTGAAATATGTGTCCACAAAGGATCAGATTGCAAATATCTTCACCAAGCCTCTGCCTAAGGATACTTTTGATCATCTTAGAGAAAAGTTAGGGGTCATTACCCCTCCTGCTCTAAACTAAGATGCATGGGAATGCATTAGTCCAGTGGTGCCCAAAGTCTCACATCTTGATCTAGATTGATGTATTGAGAGATACCTCTCATGGGGAGTAGCTAGATGTGTTGGTAACAACCCAGTTAGATAAGAGCAACAGAATGGAAGTATGTGCCCTTTGCCATTGATGTCAAAGGGGGAGAGAAATCATGTGAAAAACTTAGGGGAGAAAGAATGCAGATGTGTAAAGAGAAAGGGGAGAATCCTATCTTGATGGTCTTTTCAATTTTTCACATCATATGTTGCCATCAATGACAAAGGGGGAGATTGTTTCAAGTATGTGCCTAATTGGTGTTGTCATTGATGTCAACATATTTGTGTTTTCATTGGTGTCAACTGTGGTCTTATTTTGTTGTTTGTTCGTAATAAGTGAGATGCTTTGTATTTACTTATGTAAGTGAGTTAGATGTTGTGGACATTGAGAAAATTAGCTCCTTTGGTAGAAACAGTGAGTTACAGTAGAAACGGTGTATTACATACAGAAGAATAGTCTAGAGGATTGCTCCATAATTCCTATAGATTGAATATATTTGCCTGTGGATTGGAATCTATTTATGTCTATCTGAAGAGGTTATATTCCAAGTTTGAGCCTCTGGTATGAAGATTTGAGTGAGCTATGTTCACCAGTGTGAAAACTACTTTTTCTGTATATTTGGTGGTGACAGGGTGACAATATTTTGCTCTGCATTCCTCCCTAATGACAAATGATGATATGCAATTCTAGAGTTAAGTCTGGGATGATATTATGTGCCCTCGACTCTAATGGATCATGATTTGGTGGTTCACAAACTATCCTTTCCTTATGACAATGGCCGACGGTGTTGTTCTTGTGCTCCAGTTTGAAGAATCTTCTTAACAGAGTGGTTGGAGATTCTCCGGTTGTTCCTGGTGGTTACAATGTGCTTGTGGATGTCTCATGATTGTGTTCCTACCTTTGGATTGGTCTACAAAGAGAAAATAGGATTTGGATGAAAAATATTCTTAACAGACCACGTGTTCTCAACAGTCTTGCCTGACTTGGTTGATTTCACTAATTATAGAGATGCATTAAAGATTGTAGAAGCGTGTCATGGTGTGAAAGATTGGATTTGAGTCCCAACTAAGGCATGACATGATCCATATACATCTTTACATGTTTTCCTTAGCCAAATTTGTATTAGGTCTAGACCTATTTTATGTATGATTGTAATGCCGACTTTAGAGATTGTTCCAATGGTTGATGAATGTAATGCCGACCTTGACGTACATTCCAAGGTTGATGAATTGTATAAAAGCATGTAATGTAGTTGCAAAAAATGTGTGTGTGCAAAAATGAAGAAATAAGTGCAAAGGTGTGAAGGAGTAGAGCAGAGAAGTTATATTGAGCTTTAAAGGAATTGAACCCAGGCATGGAGTAGATGCTACTTAATTAGTTCACCATTTTGACAGTGAGCCACCCTTTGGCAGTGAGCCACCCCTTGGCAGTGAGCCACCCTTTGGTAGTGAGTCGTTCTTTACAGTGAGCAATTTGGGTATTGAGCCTCTATTTTTTGGTATTGTTATAACATATATATTTTCTGTGGGTTAACACCCACTGTGGTTTTTTCACTTTTAGGGTTTTCCACGTAAAAATATGGTGTCTACTGTGTTGAATGTGTGATTATGATTTAGTCTATGGTTTCATGTTTTCATGGTTAAATCTGATTATGAGTAATTAAGTAGTTGATGGTTTATGAAGTTAAGTTTTTGTGACAACTGATTCACCCCCCCTCTTAGTTGTCCTATGTATTTCAACACTCCAAAGACTATGTTGCATAGGAATAAAATGCCCCATTCTAGGTGTAATGCTTAGGGTTTTACATGATAAAGCTTGTGACAGTAGGGTAATGATAGGATTGGCTTATAAATGATAATGTATATCAAGAGATATCCAAAGCATTTGTCAACATTTTTCCCCCATGTCTTTATCAAGGTCAAAAGGAGGAAGGGAAGAGGGATGGATTCAATAGGATAGGTATGTGGGTATAATGACTAAGGATGATAAGATAGGATAGGATGGGATGGTATGGTATGATGGGATAGATAGGAAGGGAATGATAGGTTGGAAATGATAGTTTAGATGAGACAATGTGCCCCCAAGTGTAAGTGACATAGATAATCAACCTACACATGACACTTGTTTTCTAAGTTTTCATTATGGTACTTATCCAAGGCACTACCAAGGGTGGTTTTCACCATTGGATGAAGGGATTTCTCTTTACTATTTTGATTTTGATTTTTTTTCTTCTTTTCTCATGGGGTATTTGGATGGGATAGGTGGATATGGATAAGAGGGACTTAAGCATCTAGTTCTATGAAAGGTGATAGTCCCATTAGAGATGTATGCCATCGCACATGGAACATGTCAAATGGCATTATGCTCAAATATGTTGGTAGGTGATTGTGTGAGAGGTATAATGGATTATGATGTGGATTATGAAAGGCTTTGGGAAAGGATGGATGGGGGATAATGGATTTTGATGTCGATTATGTATGGAAGGATAGTGGATTATGATATGGATTATGGATGGAAAGATAATGGATAGAAGGATTATGTAAAAGGATGGATGAAAGGCTTATGCAAAAGCATGAACCATAGGGAGGTGATTGGGGAGATATGTAGGATAGTGGGTGAAAGATGGGGAGATGGAGGTATGTGTGAATGTTGTGGAATGTAAAGGAACCAAAACCAACAGTTGCACACACCGTGATAAACATTGAAGATTTTGATTTGGAGGAGGTGTCAGAAGCAATAGGCATGTTTTCTTAGGGGATGGTCAATGTAGGAATTTAGGTACCCACATAGACTGAGGATTTTTATTATTTTTGTTTTGCTTGTGGGATGAAGGAATTTGAGATTTTGAATGGAATAGGATTTTTGGCATTTTTGGATGGAAGAGGATTGTTGGGATTTTTGAGATGTGGATGCTTCATTTGACTTGAGTTCTTTTTGCTTTGGAACCCAAACCATTTTAGTTTTGTGCTTTTCATTTGGAGGTATGGGATTGTATAGCCTTTTAGATGGATTTTATTTTGACTCTTTGTATTTGTACCCTATGACATGAGGATCTTTAGGATTTTTTGCTTTATAGGTGTTTAGGGTGAAAAGAAGGGAAAATGTTTTGGTTTATGTTTCAAAGGCAAATCCTCCCTTCTCACCAAACATTTAAGGGCACATCAATCGAGTTGAATCTCCACTAAGTGAGAGCAATCACCTATTAGGCTGGGTTGCCACTTGGAATGATGCAGAAGTTCAGATATATCAAACAATATCTCAATTTAATGCTCAAGTACTCTTAAAACCCCAAATATGTAAAATAGTAAGCAAATCAATGAATTATGGCAAATCCTTTCAGGCTAAGGTGAAGGACAAAGATTTTTAACTCACTATTTTTTGAAATCTAGAATGCGAAATAGTCAGGGACACTGGCACTAGCATCCCTGTCCAAGGTACAATTTTCATCGTGGAATCTAAATTTCCTTCTGACACTGATCTGCATTGTATCTTCCATTTCTACCCTAAAACTAGCACTAGTGGCCTTGTCCTAAAATGTTCACCTTTGTCCTCTTTCTTTCAGATCCTGAATCCTTGTTGTTTGCAACCTCCTTTCTGCAACTCCACTCTGTGAAACTCAATACCTGTAACCTGCAATCACAAAGGAGTGTGGGAGGGAGTTGTGGTGTTTAGAGGCTTGCCTTGGTCAAGCCCTAGAGAGACATTCAAATCTTTCAAACATCGTTGTCAAATGAGAGTGCATATCCCAGTGGGATAGAGGTAAAATCTAAATGATAAATGATAAAAAAACACAATAGATATCACCTTGTAATTTAGATCTCATGGAAGGAAGATGCTCTTCATGCCATGAGGAGATGGAGTCAAATCTACAACAAACAAGTACAATAACAACAAAATACTACTCTACAACACAATGAATGTCTTGAATCACTTTCACATAAAGTCACAAGTTCACAATGTCCATCTCTAGTTTGCAAATGAAAACCTAAACATGCTTATATATGCAACTACAAAGATTCCCGCTAAGAATTTCATAATTCAAACTTGAGATGTCGGCATAGGACCTAAATAATGGTCATAAAATTGACATTAAAATTTAGGGTAGACCAAATACAGGGCAGGACTAGGGTGCTAGTGCCCAAGCGACCCCCTCATTTTTGCTCAAGGATCATCAAAATAGCACCACTAAGTGCTATTTTCCATAAGACTTCAGGGTTTTCTCATTGGGAGTCAAAATTAACACACAAGATGCTCTAAATGCATTATAAGGACCCGAGAGATAAACCTTAAGAGGTAAAATCCCCCAAGGGGACATTTTCTAACATAAAATTTAGCTTGCACTTTAATGTATGTATAAACGCAATGCCAATACATGCATTAAAGTAAGGTCAACAAACACAACAAACATGCCAGGCATGGTGAAGACACACCAAACACATTGAAGATAGTAATAGGCATGCAAAACATGGAGAAGACAGTTACAGTCACACAAAATATGGAGAAGACAGCATTGAAGACATGCAAAACACAGTGAATACAGTGAATGTAGTGATTATTTCTTTTTTTTTCATTTTCTCATATATGAAATGCAAATGCAAGTGCAATGAAAGTAAACACATGACCCAAATGCAGGAGGAGCTCATCACCACCAGTCTTGAAACTGGATAAGGGGCAACAAACATGCCAAACAAATCTCAAAGTGTAGGAGGAGCTCATCATCACTAGTCTTGAAACTATACATGAGAACAAACATGCCATACAAATCCCAAAGCATAGGAGGAGCTCATCGCGACCGGTCTTGAAACTATGCTTGGGAACAAACACACCATACACACACACATGGAAGACACAGAAAAAACATGGTAGACAAGTGATGGAAGAAACCTATTGCTAGGTTTGCAGCCATCTTAGGCACATTACAGGCACACATCAATGATTGTTCTTTTCCACAACAATCACCTAAGAAACAATTAAGGGAACTAGTATAGTCTTGAATCCACTCCCTGCCTACTTGGATGACATTTAGAAAGTGTTAGGATGTGCAATCTCCTCGAGAAATACACCATTCCTGCCTCCACAGATGGCTTAAGTGATTGCAATATGAAAAAAAGAAAGATTTGTACTCACTTGGAGATACAACATCCCACCTCTGTAGAGGGCATCAAATATCCTTCGTTAGTACCAAAATCATCAAACATCTTACCTTATATATTCCCCCACCTTAAGGTGGTTGATATTGTGTACCGATATCAAGAACATTAAGGTAGAGAGAAAACACACAAGGGAACACAAGCTCTCGCAAAGCCCATGCCCCCCAGAGGTGACATGTACTTTACGATCACCAAATGTTCCCACAAACACACAATTTCCTGCAAGAAAAGGTGTTAGCATCCATATAATCATGATAAACAACAATGCATGTAATCACTCACATAGAGAGCCAAGGAAAGCAAGATCCAAGATAGACAAAGTGCATGGAGCAGTAGTATTGTTATGTTTTGTAAGTGTGATAAGACAACATCAAGATATCACACGGAGTGATTCTTCTAGCCAAGCGTCGGATAATATATATCAAATCCATCGTCATGTATGGACTAGGTCCATTTTTTGATTTCTTGTTGAAGGGACACTAGGTCCATATCAGTATTGTATGTTTTTCGTCATCTGCTAGCAAGATAGAACCACTATAGGAAGGTAAACAATAAACTAGGAGAGGAGAAACAAGTGCCTTAGGGACAGTCATGTAGGAGGGTGCCCCCAAGTCACCAATTGCAATACTATGTCCATAAGACACAACACACAACAATGAAAATGGAGGAGAACCAATATAGAAGAATGATGATACAAATAGAAGAAGGGTCCCAACAGAGGCGGTCTCCCAGTATCCTTGACCTTACAAGAGTATCAAGGGTCATCCTAGGAGGCCTAAACAACACATAGCACATCATGAGGGAAACACAACACAAAGGAAAAGGGTTAGAAATACTTACCTATGGGGACAACCAGGCTAGTGGTTGTCATGGATCTTGATTTTTACTTTAATGGTTAAAGATTTATCTCTTCTTCTCTCTTCCATATTTTCATCAGCTTGTGAGGTTATCCTTGTAGGAAAGTTGTCTATTAATGATGGTAGAGAGGGGATATCATAATTTTCTATGTCAGTTAAATGGGGTGATGTAGGGGCTTTTATAATTCCCTTTCCAGTTGATTTAGGTTGTTGAGGAACTCGAAAGGTGACCATTTTAGTCCATATATAGGGTGTTGGAATACCTTGGTTGTGAGGAATAGGTTGTTCTTCAATGTCATGTGAATTTTTATTGTTCTCCAAGGTATGTGAATGTTCAGGTAAAGGTGCATGATCTATTTCTTTGTTTAAGATGTAGTTTAGGAGTTCTTGAACATTAGTTGGTAAACTTTCAGTTTCAAAAGGTTGAAGCAAATGTTCACAAAGGGAATTTGCATCATCCAACGTTTCATCCAAGCTAGGTAGAGTAGGAAGGGATGGAAGAGTCATGTTAATGAATGTGTCAATGATGTCTTCTTCTTGTGCGAAAATATCTTATGTTGGGACAAGTCACTTTATTAGATGAATCACCCAGTGTTATATCATTCTCATAGGTCTCAGAAAGAATGTCCATTATGTTGTCATGAAATGAAGGGAGAGAGGGAATGATGTTTTCACTACTACTTCCCCCATGGTTATTTTCAGAAATCAAATTAGTGATATTTTCTAAGATTGAAGGGAAAACACCCACGATAGTGAGAAAGCTTCCAAAGTAGGCTATTGTTCGAAGGATATCACAGGTAGTGCTTACAGTCATGTCAATACCATAGATGTATGCTATTTGGTGTGAAACTTGAGGATTATTATCAGTGAATTTGCAAAAGTTATCAAAATTCATAATTTACTCAAATAAATCTTCCGAATATGAATGACGAGGAGGGTCCATGAATGCAAAACTATGTATGAATATGACCTAAAATACTTTATTTTTTAGCTTTTTTCAATGTAAATGAATGAAAGACGAGGTGTTGTGAAAAATTTCAAGAGGAAAAACAAATAATATGTCTAATAACATCCCAATGGTGTAGAAACATCCTTCACAACATGCCTTTGATGCAAGTCTAGAGTGATGACAAGTCAAAACCTAGTGAAAATACACCTAAAATATGCAAATTTTCACCAATTTTCAATGTAAATGCCTAGTAGAAAGAGTGTTGTAAGGAATTTGAGGAGGGGAAGTAGATAATAACCCTAATAACAGCCAATTAATGCAGAAAAATCCCTCACAACATGCTTGTAATGCAATTCTAGAGAGACGATAAGGCCAAATCTAGTGAACATGCAAGGTTTTCAAACCCTAGACATGAAATTTTACAAGAAAGCCACTATGATGCAACACTACAATTAGAAATCAGTCCTAATGAGTGTTTTAAATGGGTAGTAAAATCTAAAACAATATTTTAACTACAAACCCTAGCTAATGCAAAACTAGTTTTTTTTATGAAAAATGCACAATTTCAAGCAATTTTTATCAAATTAAGCATGAAAATGCAATGCAAATAAATAGAAAATGATAAATTTATGTAATTTAAATCATATCTAATGAAAATGATATAAATTTAATAAAATTAAATGCCAATTAATTCAAATTATGCTAAAATGCAAGCCTAAGATGCCAATTTTTTCAAAAATTTTAATTTTAATTTTTTTTTGTAATTTTTCAAATGCAATAGAATGAATGGATACAAATCTATCAAATAACACTCACCAAGTTGCAAAAAGTCTAAAAACACAAGTTCACCAAAATGTTTAGTAGTTTGAAAGGGGGAAATGTTTTGGTTTATGTTTCAAAGGCAAATCCTCCCTTCTCACCAAACATTCAAGGGCATATCAACCGAGTTGAATCTACACTAAGAGAGAGAAATCACCTATCAGGTTGGGCTACTACTTGGAATGATGCGGAAGCTCAGATGTATCAAATAATATCTAAATTCAATGCCTAATTACTCTTAAAACCCTAAATATGTAAAATAGTAAGCAAATCAATGAATTACAACAAATCCTTTCAGGATAAGGTGAAGGATAGAGATTATTAACTCACTATTTTTTGAAATCCAAAAAGTGGAATAGTCAGGGACACTAGTACTAGCACCCCTATCCAAGGTACTGCTTTCGTTATGGAATCTAAATTTCCTTCCGACACTGATCTGCATTGTATCTTTCATTTCTACCTCAGAAAAGATGGAGGGCACTGGCACTAGTGTCCTTGTCCTAAAATGTTCACCTTTGTCCTCTTTCTTTCAGATCCTGAATCCTTGTTGTATGCAACCTCCTTTCTGTAACTCTACTCCGTGAAACTCGGTACCTATAACCTGCAATCACAAAGGAGTGCAGGAGGGGGTTGTGGTGTTTAGAGGCTTGCCTCGATCAAGCCTCAGAGAGACATTCAAGTCTTCCGAACACTGTTGTCAGATAAGAGTGTGTATCCTGATGAGATAGAGGAAAAATCCAAATGATAAATCATCAAAAACACAATATATATTACCTTGTAATGTAGATCTCATGGAAGGAAGATGCTCTTCATGCCATGAGGAGATGGAGTCAAATATGTAACAAACAAGCACAATAACAACAAAATACTGCTTTGCAACACAATGAATGCTTTGAATCACTTTGACATAAAGTCACAAGTTCACAATGTCGATCTCTAGTTTGCAAATGAAAACCTAAACATGCTTGTATATGCAACTACAAAGATTCCTGCTAAGAATTTTGTAATTCAAACTTGAGATGTTGGCATAGGACCTAAATAACAAGCATAAATCTGACATTAAGATTTAGGGTAGACCCAAAATAAGGAAGAACTAGGGTACTAGTGCCCAAGTCCACCCTCTCATTTTTTCTCAGGTATCATCAAAATAGCACCCCCTAGGTCCTATTTTCCATAAGACTTCAAGGTTTTCTCATCGGCAGTCAAAATTAACATGTAAGATGCTCTAAATGCATTCTAAGGACCCAGGAGCTAAACCTTAAGAGGGAAAAGCCCCCAAGGGGACATTTTCTAACATAACAATAGGTAGAGGCATCCAAATTTTTATTTTTTAATCCCTTGGAATTAGTGGAAGCTTCTTGTTTAGACGAAATGTAAGGGGATGTGTAAATGGAAGTATTAATGGACTTGTGGATAAATGGATAAGGGGATTTGAGGATGGGGATATTAGGCATTGGGAGAAGTGGTGGTAGAGTGGATGGATGCATATTAGGAGTTGGAATTAGTGGTGGTAAAGTGGATGGTGGAAGGTCTACAGTCACATGCTTTTGGGGTTTGTAGGATAGTGGAGGAGGGATGGAAACATATGTTTTGGGAGTATGATAGGATGCATGGGATTTGGGATGGAAGGAGGTAGATTTAGGAAGCATGGAGGTAGTACCAACATCTTGAGATTGTTTTCCTTGGGGTGTATATCCAAGGCCATATGAGTATGGAGTGACTTTGACATGGATGGGCTCTAAAATACCTTGTTCATGAAGGCCTAAGCCTTTACCTTGGTAATTCATTTTTTGGAGTATGCGATGGATAATGGGATAATGGGTGTTTTGGACACTAGACACAAGCTTATTATTTGATGGAGAGGGTGATGTGATGGATTGTGGTTGTTGCTTTCCTAAGGAAGAACATTCATGGATAAAGGTGGTAAGACCAAGGGGATATGTTGGTGGATTTGCAATATGGTCGATAGTGGATGACAAAGGATCATTAGGATCTTGATTATCATTATGCTCAGTAAGATCCAAGCTATTTGTTTGATCATCTATGGTTACTTGGGAGCCAAGTGTCTCATCAAGAGAAGTGGATGTTTGTATATCATGGATAGAGCTAGATGGAGGGTGGATAGGAGTAGTTTCTTTTTTTCGAAGGCCATGAAGCGGGGTGAGTGCTCAAGTTGGTCAACAAGACTTTCATACTCACTCTTATTGCTAAGATAACCATGAGGAGGTGTAGATTGAGTATGTTTGTCTTGGGTAGTTTGCTCATGGTTAAGATCTTGATCATGTATAGGATCAATTTGCTCATGGATAGGCTCTCCATGTCATAGATATTATCTTGATCATAAAGAAGGTATAGGTTGTGGATGGATTGAATGGAAGGGATTTGATCTTGATTTAGACAAGGGGATAATGTTTCCTCATGTTTCAAATTATAATCTTAACATATCTCTTGATTTTCTTGAATAGGAGTGGGAGACTCTTGGATAGGCTCTATGGATTGTAGATTATATGATGGGTTTGGAGGATTAGGCATGGTGTTTTAAGGCTCTTGGAGAGGCTCAAGGATAGATGTTTGACATGGAGATGGTTTATTCCTTGCTAATAGCCATTGGATCATATCTTTCATAAGTGTATGGGTGGATGGACAATATAATGGATGGACAATAATGGTAGATAGTGTAGGCTTATGATTAGGATCAGGTGGATGGATAATAGGAGGGGATGGATTAGGATTAGAACTAGATGGAGGAATAATGGTATTGGATGGATTGGACTAGCATGGTGATGGGGTTGACACATGGGATTGGGATGATTTGGATGACTCCATAGGTTTGTTTTTTTAATATAATTCATAGAATCTATACAGATGGAGGGACAATATAATGGATGGACAATAATGGTAGATAGTGTAGGCTTATGATTAGGATCAGGTGGATGGATAATAGGAGGGGATGGATTAGGATTAGGACTAGATGGAGGAATAATGGTATTGGATGGATTGGACTGGCATGGTGATGGGGTTGACACATGGGATTGGGATGATTTGGATGACTCCATAGGTTTGTTTTTTTAATATAATTCATAGAATCTATATAGATCATTTAAGAGAGGTGATTTGAATTTAGGGCATGGGGTTGATGGAGGATTAGATGGTGGTGAAGTTAATGAAGTGCTTGATGGATTAGAAGGTGGAGGGACCAATGAATTAGGATTGGGAGTACATGGTGGTGTTGGTATATGACTAGTAGGATTTGGGATAGGAATTTGATTGGATAATTATGGAGGATACCCATAAGATGCATAAGCTAGAGTGGTGTTCCCCTTGTCAAATGTAGAATGAGGACTTAATGACACTTGATCTTGGTGAAAAGTGTAACTTGGACTTGCATGTTCTTGTTGTGAAGGAACTTGATAGTCTTGGAGATGGATTTGATGACAAGGTGAAATGTTGGAATAAGTAGTTGAAGGGTCTTGGGGTATGGATTGGTATGGATGTTCTTGGGATGTGAATTGATATGGATGTTCTTGGGATGTGAATTCATATGGAGGTTGGTTAACATTAGAAGAAGTGGGATAGGTTGATGTAGGATGGACTAGGTTGGTATGAATTTGGTGGGGATGACATATGAGATTGGGGTTTTGATGTGATGAGATTATAAGAATGATATTGGGAATCTCCAAATATGAGAGGTGCTAAAGGGTAATGACTAAATTCATTTCTAAAGTGTGCTTTCTCAAGAGGATCCATTCTCTCACACATACGTGTAAGTACTTCAAGTTGATAGTTTTGTTGGTATGGAGTTTGAGGAATGAGGTTTGTCTTTTTTATTATGAAAACCATTTTGTCAAACCAATGTTTATTTGGGATTAGAATGGCAGAATGATGAAGGATTTGGGTTAATATTGAGAATTGGATGTGAATTAAGGATGACAATGAACGAAGGATAATTAGGAAAATGACGAATGATAGGATTGGATGAGGATTAGAGGATTTTGATGTGGACAATGTAGTACAAATAGATGAAGTTGGATTAAGATAATGATGTAGGATGAAATTGGAGTAGGGATAAAAGTGATGACAAGATAAGGAGGATGATGTGGAATGTGTTTATTTATGGCTTGACTTAGGCAATTTGCAAACAAAATATGTTACATGTACATGCATGAATCACACACACAAGACACAATGGCAAGTTTGTCTTTCAAGATTGATTGTTATGATTATGAAGGCACTTGAAGACACATCAAAAAGCATATTATTAATCAAGTGGGTGTGACTAATAGCTCTTATGCTAGGATGAACAAGTTTGACTAAGGATGTCCCCAATATACATGAGGTACGAAGGACCCAATTCTATGGAATGAATGTAAATTAATGCCACACAACTAGGAGAAGGGGGTAACCTACCCTTCACCTTCACTTCCCCAAGGTATAAATTTATTGGGGGCTTATCCTGAATGACAAGATTTCAACTTCCAAGAGGGGTGTCTTTTGATTCACTCCTTGCTTTTTAGACTCCGTTCGAACACTAGAGTTGAGGTCATCCCTTGGAGTGGTGTGTCTCCAAGCAGGCCACCTAGGAAGGGTGACGAAAGCAAATCGAGTGGGTGCTTTTGATCTCTAAGATCACCTTGCGGTGCGAAGAGAGAGCATACACACACACTTGATTCACACTCACAATGTTTATTTACCCTTTAGATAATTGAAATGTGTGTTGTGAAAGTGAATGGATGAAAGGATTTTTTTGATTCTCAAGGTCATGTGAAGTGCATGCGAAGAGCATACACAACCTCAATCACACTCATATCCACCAAACAATTCAAGCACAAGTTCATTTTAAACCTAAATCCAAATGTGATTATGAAGACACAAGTTCATTTTAAGCCCAATTTCAAAGTATGATTGTAAACAACTATTCATTTTATGCCTAAATCGAAGTGTGATAGCAAACAAGTTGTTTGGTGTAATGAAAAGATGAAAGTTGTGTTGAGTGTACCTAGAAATTTGTTTTCAAGTTTGATGATGAGGCACATGCCACAAGCTATAATCAGGTCCACAAGACAAACCAAACACAAGGTTTCAAATGATGTCTTTGACAAGTGAGAACCTGCAACCCACTTGTGAGTAGTTTGATGAAAATTGCCTTCAACAAATGATATGGCTACAATCAAAGATAGTGAGAAGAAAAAAAATAAAAATGACTATAATGCCTATTAAAACACAAAAAATGACCATAGGATGGGAAAAAAATCTATTAGCTAAACTAAAAATTTAACAAAAATGTAACAATTAGAAGTAAACTAATCTAGATTAAAATTAAATTAATATTAAAAACTAGATTAGAAATAAATCAATATCTAAATTAAAATTTAGGTTAAAATTAAAAATGATGCTAAAGCTACCATTAAATCGAAACTATATTTCTAAATTAAAAATGAAATTAGACACTAAATATTAAAATTAGTATTAAATTAAAACCTAAATTAAAAGCTAATTAACAACTAGTTTAAAATTAATTATTAAAGTAAAATCTAAATTAACAACAAATGTAAAATTAAAATTGAATTAAAACCTACTTTAAAAAACAACTAGGTTTTAACATGAAATGTTAAAAAACAACTAGGTTAACATGAAAATGTAAATTAATAACTAAAACTATATTAAAACCAAAACTATGCTAAAAATACAATTAAATTAAAAAATTATAATAAAAATTAAAACTAACTTTAAAACTATTTTCTAAGTTAAAAATTAAATTAGAAACTAATTAAAAACTAAAAACTAAATTTAAGACTATGGTAAGTTAAAAATTAAATTTAAATCTATATTAAAACTAGGCTAAAATTAAACTAAAATTAATTAAAATTTGAAAAATAAGAATAATAATTAAAAACTAATCTAAAGACTATTGAAAGCTCTTTAAAAAAGAAAAAAACTACTGTAAAGACTTTAAGAAATCTATATATATATATATATATATGATGACAATGCCTGCTTATCTATTAATTATAAGATAAAATATAATACTTTCACAAAAAATAGTTTGGGTGGTATAAAGGCACACCCCTAAAGCATGTCATATGGGCCTAGCCTAGAAAGTTCTAGAGTATCAAAGGGTATATACCCATGAAAATAGAACAAAAATTATAAAAATATAAGGAAATGCAAAATTAAGCAACCAAAGCAACGCCTATAGATGGCGGATCCCTATCATCTGGGTTCCCCCATATGGTTGCGGGGTCCAGGATAACATTCGGTGGTGCCCAGCCATCATCATTCTCTTGATTATCATTCTCTGCATTTGGCTCTTGGCGTTGTGGTGAGATAGCCAAATTTAAGCGTGGAAAAACCTTAGTGTTATCCCAACTAGTGTTGGTTGGATTGGAAGTACCAAGAGCCAGCCATCCTATATTATCACTTGTAGGCCAAGATGCATTATCTCTAGTAGGCCAGCTCGCATTGTCACCTGCAGCACTTGCAAGATGGCCCCAAGTCCATCCATGATTACGTGGAGAGGCCGAATGTCTATGATGATGAGGTGCACGACGAGGAGCGGGCTGAGAACGTGGCTGAGAATCCCTGGCCGATCCACTTCTTTGCCTATGACCCTGGGAAGGTGATCAGGCTCTGACAGAGGAAGGAGAGGGAGAAACCTATACCACTGTACAAGGAGCATTCCCCTAGTGATCTAGCAATTCCTGTAAGTGAGCAACTTCTAAAGCCACCTTGCTTGCTTGTACTTGTATCTATAGAAGAACATTAGAATAGATAATTACTTTAATTTAAAGAGAAACAGTTGTTCTAATGTGATTGTCTAATACAAGAATTACGATCTTTCCATATTGTGAAAAGAATCTACACCTTGAAAATATGCCAAAGCTGAGTAAATGTTGCAAGAAACCTGGGAGAATCACCTAGAAGGATTATTTGCCATGATAAAGGTTCTGGCCTGAAAGGGCAAAAGAAATCAAAAATCCATAGCTAAAATTGTTGTGCTCTTGTGCAATACCAGAAGAGATGCTGAAAAGTCTCAGGTTGTCCGCAAAAAGGACAACGGGGATCTTGAACCCCAAGATGAAAAAGTCTTGCTCTGACTGGCAACCCTTGAAAAAGAAGGAACTAGGCAAAATTTGCTAACTTTGGCTCAAGAATAGCTGGTCAAATAGTTGCAAATCTGGTATGCCAAAGAGCCATTGAAATATGAAGGAGCCATCACTTATTAAGTGTTTCTATCATTGGCAAATGGGGCGATAGGGCCACTTGTAAGCAAGCCTCAACTTATAATGATGCATTGGCATGTCTGGATACCATTTCTAGTCTTTCCAGCAAGGTTTGATGGAGTGGATTCCCAATTTATGAAACATTTCTACAAGAATAGCAGTGACAATTCTATCATAGGTAGCCTGATCAGCTCTATGAAGGTCAAATTTGGTTCGAAGAGGTTTCCATGCCATAAGGCTCATTGTGGGTCTATTGAAAATATCCTGTATAGTTTGAATACCCCTTTTATGAAATCTAAGAGCCCTTGTGCTAGGTAATGTGTCTAATGGTTTACCTACATTGGAGAATAGAGGTGACCACCAAAAATTATGGTGATTGAAAGAGAGACCATCACGAAATCCGTCACCAACCCTAAAGAGCCATGGTTTAACTTTCTCCCAGGCTTTCCAAATGCTTTTGGCCACAAATGTGCCTAAGATTTGAATGGGCTTTCTCATGACAAGGAGAGTAGACAAGCCAATACCTTTCCAAGCAGGCTTGTGCAAAGGGTGGCCCAATTCAATGTTGTGCCGGAGTAAAATTTTCCATGCCTCATTACCAGAGAGAGCACGAATGATCTATTTGACACACAAGGTAGTGCCTTGGCGTTGAGTAGAAAGTAGACCAAGGCCACCTGAATCTCTGGGTAAGTCATTCAACACGGTGAATATTAAAGACTATAAAAAGGCTAATGAAAACTAATGTTACCTAAAGCATGTTAGAAATGTGATAATGATAATGCATGAGGATGTGTATACAGAGATGGGAGGCAACAGGATGCATGGAGGGTAGAGGTCAGGAAACAAGGGAAGCAATGAGGATTTTAGATGATGCAAGAAATATATGCGAAGGCAACTATGATAAAGGAATGGTGGCATTGGCAATCACGGTTTAAGTAGTTGTGATTTAACCATTTTGCAGAAGGATTCTGAACCAATCCATTTAGGTTTTCCACAAGCCAGTGTTCATGTTCTCAGACACAAAGGCCCCGATTGTAGTGGACACTATCAGAGTGGAAATGCCTTTCTTGTTCACTAGAGATTTGCTATTATTGGCCCTACATATGGGGATCAACTTCTCTACAACGAAGATAAAAATATAGTGGTGATTGTAAGTCCCCTACCACTCTGATTATCAACAACAATGATGGGCAAGATTAATTCTTATTTTCTATAGAAGATCTTCTAATATTCTTTCTAACAATAACATATATCATCTGAATAGAAGATCTAATATTCATTCTAACAAGTAGTGGCAATAGAGGGATCGAAGGTGATGGAAAGGTAAGTGGGCATATGGGGAAGATCTATAGGGGTTGGTAGGTAGAAACCACAGGGCAATGTGCACAGGTCGACAGGGTTTTAGATGAATGGTTGGCATAAACAAGATAGGCAACAAGATTTAAACATAGTTAGCTTATGAAAAGAAAATCACACAATCAACAGTTGATCCAGCACTTGAAAACCAAAAACAATGATGATATATGTAGAGAAGGGTTCAACAGGTCTATATGGTATGGATCCATTTGTTTTAGTACTGTACAGATCTGCAACCCTAAAAAAATTTCAAAAATTTTCAAAAAAAAAATTGTGAGCAAAACATATAGTATTATATGTCGATCTTCACCGACAAGGCCTCCCAGACTTAATGGTGAGGTCAAATCTGGCCTAGGAGATTACCTGTAGAAGTTGATCACCAATTCTTGACAAAAATATGTTAGATCTGACAAAGAAAAATGCATAAACCTACAAGGCGAGGATTAGAGCAGCGGGGTGTGCCAGAAAATATGGATAGAAATTTTGGTACAAAGACCATACAAAGATAATGCAAACAACTAATTACCTTGACCTTTAAACCAAGTCCTCCACACATGATAGAATGGAGTAGATGCACCCTAATCTACTAGCTTTGTTCTAGATGATGGATGATAGATAGGATGATATGTTGATTGCTCAAATCTGCAACATAAAAATGATAGACAAGAGAATCTAGAATGATTTGGATAGGGTGATGATACTTGAAATGTGGATGAAGATGTCCTCCTAAGAGCCTGGTGTAGGGGCACCCCTTTGAAATAAAGAACAAGCCCAATTATAGTAGGTTTTTAGTTTATGATGTAATAAGGTCCATGTGACCAATTCTTATGTTTAAGTCAATCTAGGTTTATGTGCAAGTCAGTTAGAGGTTTTTTATGCTAGCTGTCCTCTCCTAGCCGCTTGGAAGTCTCCCAACTGCTAGGAATCAACTTTGTACTACTTGTGAGGAGTAGATATATATATATGACCTAGCTCAGTTTGTTTAGGAGAGATACAGTTGCATAGGAGAGAGATACATTGTGTTTTTGGAGATCAGACTGAGCATTGTGATACAGTGGGGCTGTGATATTTATATGCATTTCTGTTATTGAAATAAAGAAGATCATGTTGTTTCATTTGTCTGATCTTCATTCTATCTATGTAGTCAATTTTGATTTTGCAGGCGAAATGGATTCCTTCATCCATTCCACCAGTTGATTCTCTGAATCGGTGGAATGGACATGTACAATAGTTTAGTTTTCTTTTCTGTTTATAAGTTCATGCATTTCATGTTTTTGGGATCAATTTGTAGCATGCTATGATTTATCCTAGCATCCTCATGTGCTAGGGTTCAAAGGTTAAATTCTAAGTTAAAGTTGCCCAGAAAATGGTTCGACCCGATCTCAGCATTTTTTGTGTGAAATTTGTGAAGTTTCAAGGGTTTTGTTGAAATATACATTTGACGGATATACAGTTTTTGTATGCGACATACAATCTATGTGTATACCGCATTTGTATCTATGCATATATCATTAACTGGTTCAGGTGTCAAAACAGGTTAAGAATGTATGTGTTGAAGGCATCAGCGTGAGAATGTCCATCGGGTAAGGTTCAGGAAGTCATAGCGATGTTGTGTATCACCCCAATGAAAGAGGTATTGGCGTGAGGAAAGGCATTGGTGAAATGGAGTTGTGTTGGTTCGATAGTGAAGATCTCACCGAGGGGGTATATCGAAGTGACTGCTGGCAGGTGTCACCGAAGTGAGTTCATCGGCCATCAGTGTAAGATTTGTGGTGTCTTCCGATGGGTTAAGTCCCACCGATCATAGCCTATACCAAAGGCATCAGTGTGAGGAAGAGTATCGGTGGAGGAGTTTTAAGTTAGACCAACGTTGGATGTCTGGCTGATGGCAGAGTTAGTGTTAAGTGTTTCAGCATGACATTCGACATCAGAGAATAGTCAGAAAGTTGGGTCGATAGCTATTATGTTGCCGATAGGAAACCAATATCTAAGGTAGTTCAAGCTTTATCGGCAGGGAAGGAACCATCGAGTAGTGAGGTTTAGACTATATCGATAGAGGTATATTGGTAAGACATTCATCCACTCCTACCGATGTAATAAGGAGTATCTATTTCTCTCATTATTGAGCATTTCCGGCTGTGGCTCTGCATCATAGTGGTATCAGAGCAAAGGAGGGATCTTCGGGAAAAGATAAGAAGATAGAAAGATGTCGAATGGTGAAGAATCATCAGAAATTTTGGCAAGAATGACCAATGCTGAGTTGGCAGTTCTGATAATGAAGCAGATTGCAGAGAGCATTGCTATAAAGGCTTAGAATCAGGCATTGAAAGATGAGTTGGAGAAGTTGAGGGACAGAGTAGGTTCTAGTAAAGAAGAAGATAGGGAAGAGAAGAGATCCCTAGGTGGAACGAGGAAGACATTCCTGTAGACCAGAGACCCTTGATTAATGCCCTCAAATCCATGGAGAGGAGAACCATGGATGTGAAACTGGATTTGCCAGTATTTACAGGAAAGATAAATCCTGATTCGGTGATGGAGTGGATAGACTCCTTAAACAATTTCTTCGAGACAGAGGAGACACCAAAACACCAGAGAGTAAAGATAGCCCAATCAAAGATGAAAGAGGCTACATTAACTTGGTGGAATTCCATCCAAGATGACAGAGTACAAGAAGGAAAGCGCAGAGTTGCTACATAGAAGAATATGATGGCTTTAGTGAAAGAAGCCTATGTTCCATTGGATTACAACATCCAATTGCATAAGAGGAAACAAAATTTGAAGCAGAAGGAGCTAGATGTCAGCTCATATACAGAAGAGTTCATGAAGCTTTGTGTCAAGACAAAGGTAAAAGATAGTGAGGAAGAAAAGCTAGCCAGATACCTTAATGGATTGAGGTTCAACATTCAGGAAGATTTGAATCTACATAACCCAGATATAGTTCAGAAATGTTTTCAGTTGGCATTGAAAGTGGAAGAGAAGTTAAAGAGAAGACAAGAATAGAACAATAGAGGAAGAGGAAAACAAAAAAGAGGTGGAAGAGGTCCTTTCAGAGGCAGAGGACATGTATTTGGATATCAGGGAGAATCCAGTCATGATAACAGCAAGGGAGATAACAGTCAAAACCAGAGAGGAAGTTACATTCAGTAAGAAAACTTCAGAGGCAGAAGACCTTTCAGAGGAAGATCTCAGGGCAGAGGATCTATCAGATGTTATAACTGTAATAAAGAAGGCCATATAGCTAGCAGATGTCCAGAAAAGGCAACAAGTTCAACAGGAGAAAGGAGAACAAACCTAATCCAAGAACCTGATAGTCAAAGTGCAACAAGCTCAAACACTTTTAAAAGTGTGAATGCTCCTGACAATTATGGATATCCAGAGAGTGGAGAATCTCTGATGATGAGGAGAACAATAACTACCATGAAGGTACCTAACAAAGAACCCCCATAAAGAAAGTCTCTTTTCAGAACTAATTGCAAGGCAGGAGGAAAGGTATGTAAAGTTCTAATTGATTCTGGTTCTACTAAAAATTTTGTATATGATGAAATGGTAACAAAGCTTAAGCTTAGAAGATTGCCTCACCCATCCCCCTATAAGGTCTCATGGCTTACCCAAGGTCAACAAATAGTTGTAGAAGAGCAGGCTTGGGTAGAATTTCATATTGGAGCATATAAAGATAAGTTGCTGTTTGATATCACCAAGATGGATGCTTGCCAACTCTTATTTGGAAGACCATGGCAGTATGACTTGAAGGCATGCCATGATGGTGTTAGGAACACCTATACAATCACCAAAGATGGTATGGTGACAGAGTTGATCCCACGGACAGAGGAGGAGAAATCAAAAGGAAAAGAGGTAAAGGTAATGCTGATGGAAGGAAAACAATTCATGAAAGAAGTAGCAGCAGAAGGTGCAGTTGCATATGCCCTAATCCCATGTCTGACAGTGAATAGAGAATAGTAGTAAGAAGTCAAGAAAGAGAAGAAGCAGAGTTTCATAGACCCGACTGTCCAAGAGTTATTAGATAAGTATAAAGGCATCATCTCTGATGGAATGCCAAGATCCCTACCACTTGTAAGGGATATCAGCCATTGCATAGATCTAATCCCAGGATCTACACTTCCAAACAAGGTAGCATACAAGCTAACTCTAGAATGGAATGCAGAAGTAGCAAGACAAATTGAGGAATTATTAGACACAGGTATGATTGGTAAAAGTTTGAGCCCATGTGCAGTACCAGTTGTACTAGCACCAAAGAAAGAAGGCACTTAGAGGCTTTTCACAGATTCTAGGGCTATTAATAAGATCACAATAAGGTATAGGTTTCCAATACCTAGGATAGAGGATTTACTTGACTGTTTGGGAGGTGCTAAATATTTTACAAAAATAGACTTGAAGAGTGGTTATCATCAGATCAGAATTAGGCCTAGAGATGAATGGAAAATAGCATTCAAAACCAATGAAGGGTTGTATGAGTGGAAAGTTATGCCTTTCGGTTTATCTAATGCACCTAGTACTTTTATGAGATTGATGAATGTGGTTTTGAGAGAATTCATGGGAAAGTTTGTCATAGTATATCTAGATGACATTCTTATTTTCAGCAACCCAAAGGAAGAACATCTCAGACATATAGATTTGGTTCTCAAGAGGTTACATGAAGAGCAGCTGATGATAAATTTAGATAAGTGTTTGTTCATGCAGGAGGAGATCACATATTTGGGTTTTGCCATTTCACAAGGAAAGCTACAAATGGATAAGGAGAAGGTGAGTGCCATATTGTCTTGGCCAACTCCAAGGACTATGAATGATGTCAAAAGTTTCCATGGGTTAGCAACCTTCTACAGAAAGTTTATAAGAGGGTTTAGTCATATTTGTGTGCCCATGCTTGATACTATAAAAGGAGGACAAAAGTGCAGATTTGCTTGGACTAAGGAAGCAGATGATTCCTTTGAAATATTGAAGAAGAAAGTGGCATAGCAGCCAGTCCTTGCACTTCCAGATTTTATCAAAATTTTTCAGGTAGAATGTGATGCAAGTCACATGGCAATTGGAGCAGTACTCAGCCAAGAAGGTAGGCCAATTGCATTTTTCAGTGAGAAGCTCAATGATGCTAAAAAGAGGTATTCATCATATGATTTAGAAATGTATGCTCTAGTCTAGTCACTCAAGAAATGGAGGCATTACTTGATGCCAAAAGAATTCATAGTATTCACAGATAATCAGGTTCTAAGTTTTATCAATAGCCAGGAAACGTTGAACCACAGGCATATGAAATGGGTAGAAACTTTGCAAGCTTTTACTTTCACATTAAATCATAAGAAAGAAGTCAAGAATAAGGTAGCAGATGCCTTGAGTAGGAGGGCTCTAACAGTTAACCAAATTCAGTTGGAAAGTGTTGGCATTGATTCATTGAAGACCATGTATGATGATGATGAAGATTTTGGAGAGATATATCAGGTATGTACTTCTTTTGGAGATAAATATCATGCTGAGTTCTCTAAATTTCTGATCCAAGATGGATTGTTGTTCAAAGGTGGACAGTTGTGTATTCCAAGGTGTTCTATGAGGTTGAACATCATTAAAGAGAAACATTGTGGAGCTATGGCAGGACATTTTGGTTTGGATAAGACTCTTGATCTTGTTCGAAGACATTATTATTGGCCTAAGTTACAATCAGATGTCAGAAAATTTGTAGAGACGTGTGTGATATGTCAGAAAGCAAAAGGAAGATCAACTAATGCAGGTCTATATTAGCCTTTACCCATTCCTTCCAGACCATGGGAAAGCATAAGTATGGATTTTGTGTTGGGTTTACCCAGAACCAGAAAAGGCTATGATAGTGTTTTTGTTGTAGTGGACAGATTCAGCAAAATGGCACATTTCTTGCCATGCAAAACCACTGCTGATGCTTCATATATTGCAGATTTGTTTTTTAAAGAAATAGTAAGAATACATGGATTGCCATTAAGCATAGTGTCAGATAGAGATGTGAAATTCATTGGTCATTTTTGGAGGACTCTTTGGAAGAAGCTTGGAACAAATTTGTCTTTCTCATTCGCATATCATCCTCAAACAGATGGATAGACTGAAGTGGTAAACCGTTCCTTAGGGAATTTGCTCAGATGCTTGTCAAGACAACATGGAGAAAAATGGGATAATATCCTATCACAGGTAGAATTTTCTTACAATGATACTGTCAATAGGAGTACAGGGAAATCACCTTTTTAGATAGTCTATGGTATACATCCAAGAGGTATTTTGGAGTTAAGAAACTTGCCTACAGGAGATTCTGTTAGTGCAGATTGAGAAGCTTTTGCAGCAGCCATAAAAGAGGTTCATGATTAGGTCAAGAACCAGCGCCAACAAACTACCTTAAAGTATAGAGTATGCTGATAAAAAGAAGAAAGATATACAGTTTGATGTTGGAGATTTGGTATGGGTTCATTTGAAAAAGGAAAGACTTCCTAAAGGTAAATATACCAAACTCATGCAGAGGAAGATTGGACCATGTCAGATTTTGAGAAAGCATGGATAGAATGCTTATGAGATACAACTTCCTTCTAATCTTGGTTTATCACCTATCTTCAATGTATGTGATTTAACCCCATACAAGCATCATTTGGATGAAGAACAGGACCTACTACAGGATATAGCAGCTGATGACAATCCAAAACATGATCCACCACAATTCAAGAAGATTTTCGACACAAGAGTGATCAAGAAGACCCATAACAAAACATATCTGGAATATTTGGTGGCTTGGTAGGGCAAACCTGATTCAGAAGCAGTACAGATGACTGAAGAACAGATCAACCAACATGGTTTAGACCTCCATACTCTCATCTTAAGTAGACTTGAGATTTCTTCTTCTAGGGAGTATGGTGCAGGGGCACCTCTTCGAAATAAAGAACAAGCCTAATTATAGTAGGTTTTTAGTTTATGATGTAATAAGGTCCATGTGACCAATTCTTATGTTTAAGTCAATCTAGGTTTATGTGCAAGTCAGTTAGAGGTTAGTTATGCTAGCTGTCCTCTCCCAGTCACTGGGAATCGACTCTGTACTACTCATGAGGAGTAGATATATATATGACCTAGCTCAGTTTGTTTAGGAGAGATACAGTTGCATAGGAGAAAGAGACATTGTGATACAATGGGGCTGTGATATTTATATGCATTTCTGTTATTGAAATAAAGAAGATCCCATTGTTTCATTTGTCTGATCTTCGTTCTATCTGTGTAGTCAATTTTGATTTTGCAGGCGAAATGGATTCATTCATGCATTGCACCAGTTGATTCTCTAAATTGGTGGAATGGGCATGTACAATAGTTTAGTTCTCTTTTCTGTTTATAAGTTCATGCATTTCATGTTTTTGGGATCGATTTGTAGCATGCTATGATTTATCCTAGCATCCTCATGTGCTAGGGTTTGAAGGTTAAATTCTAAGTTAAAGTTGCCCAAAAAATGGTTCGACCCGATCTCAGCATTTTCTGTGTGAAATTTGTGAAGTTTCGAGGGTTTTGTTGAAATATATATTTGATGGATATACAATTTTTGTATGCGACATACAATCTGTGTGTTTACCGCATTTGTATCTGTGCATATATCGCTAACCGGTTCGAGTGTCAAAATAGGTTAAGAATGTATGTGTTGAAGGCATCAGCATGAGAATGTCCATCGGGTAAGGTTCAAGAAGTCATAGAGATGTTGTGTATCACCCCGACGAAAGACGTATCGGCATGAGGAAAGGCATCGGCGAAAAGGAGTTGTGTTGGTCTAACGGTGAAGATCTCACCGAGGGGATATATCGGAGTGACCGCTGGCGGGTGTCACCGAAGTGAGTTCATCAGCCATCGGTTTAAGATTTGTGGTGTCTTCTAATGGGTTAAGTCCCACTGATCATAGCCTATACCAAAGGCATTGGTGTGAGGAAGAGTATCAGTGGAGGAGATTTAAGTCAGACCGACGTTGGATGTCTGGCTGACGACAGAGTTAGTGTTAAGTGTTTCGGTGTGACATTCGACATCAAAGAATAGTCAGAAAGTTGGGCCGATGGCTATTATGTTGCCGATAGGCAACCAATATCTAAGGTAGTTCAAGCTTTATCGACAGGAAAGGAACCATCGGGTAGTGAGGTTTAGACTATACTGATAGAGGTATATCAGGAAGACATTCATCCACTCCTGCCGATGTAATGAGTAGTATCTATTTCTCTCATTATTGAGTGCTTTCGGCTGTGGCTCTGCATCAGAGCCCCCTTTAAAGTCTCTTCAAAAGTCCCCTTCCAAAGTCCTTTCAAAGTCCCCAAATGGCTTGGGTAAGGCTTGATTTATAGGAGATGAGTGATATGAATGGATGGCTAAGATTAGATTGGTGATGGATGGCTAGGATTAAATGACACAAGGAGTTGTAGTCATTTGACAAGTGTCTCATGCGGGTTGAATGAGAGGGATTAAAGTCAAAAGGCTTCCACCTTACAAGGATTAGAAGCTTCTAGCCATGTGGAGATAGAGAAAAATGTGGAATTAATTAAATAAATAAATATTTAATTAATTAATTGGATGAGGGATGATGTAGAATTCATTAATTAAATAAATATTTAATTTATTTAATTAATTTAGATGAGGGGAAAGTGGGAATTAATTAAATAAATAAATTTATTTAATTAAATGGCTATGAGAGGAAAAATGGGATTAAAATGAGAATAGTTAAATAAATATGATTTATTTAACTAATTAGGTGATGACAAGGGTTACTAGGGAAAAATGTCTCATTAGGTGTCTCAAGTGATGTATCGACAAGGCATGTCACAAGACCTAGTCAATTTTAGGTGTCTACAACATCATAGCAAGATAACATAGTATTACTTGATACCGATAGATCTCCATATATATTAGTAGTCATCAAATACATACATCATCTATCCATCCTCTGCCAGGTCTAAGTATCTACCTCAATAGTTACAAGCATGACTTCTATGTCATTCTTACATCAGAATATATCATCTATCATACTCTTATTCTTCTCTACCTATCATGATATCCTATATCTATATATATACTATATCTATTAAATATAGGGATGTGTTTCCAGTCAACTTTGACCTCCACATATTGTGTAGTCTCCTCCGATCGGCTCTCCTTTATGCTCTGTACCCTGCTAACATCATCCCCCCTCAAATTTATGTCTTGTCCTCAAGACATGTTTTGCTCTGGTTGAAAATATTTCTAGAGTCTTGTCCCATTGACATAGCCAGATGATATTTGACCCTCCATATTCTTTAGTCTGACTGCTTCAGATTCTGCAATTTGTTCAATATAGAAAGGTCCCAAGCACCTTTTCTTAAGTTTTCCTTGCTTCTTGAACTTACTATCATACAAGAGTACTAAGTCACCTTCCTTGAGTGTCTTGTTCCTTAGGTTTCTATCATGCCAAGCCTTTTGTCTTTTCCTTTCCAAGTTCATATTGTATGTTGCTATCAATCTGTCCTCATCCATTTTCTCCAATTCTTCAATCCTCTATATTAGAGAGTCTTCATCACCTAACTTGAGAGTCCTTGCTATCTAGAAATTTGGTAATATGAAGTGTACCAGTATTGTAACATCTATTCCATACACCAGTTCATAGGGAGTGTACTTAGTGGTTCTTTTGAAGGTTGTTCTGTATGCCCATAGTACCACAAGTATTTTTAAATCTTAGTCTATCTTGTTCCCATTGCACATTTTTGTCAATGCTACTCTAATGATCTTATTCAGGGCTTCACTTGCTCCATTTGCCTTTGGATGATATGGTGAACTCTTGTTGTGTGTTATCATAAAGTTGTTCAATAGTTTTGAAATCATTTTGCTTACAAAATTTTTGCCTTGGTCACTGGTGATGCTCAATGGATAGCCAAACCTAGTAATTATGTTTTCATAGATGAATTTGGTGACAGTTTTTGCTGTACAGTCTCTAGTTGGTTGTGCTTCAGCCCACTTAGTTAGGTATTCTACTCTAGTAATAATAAATCTAGCTTTTGACTACTAGGTAAGTGCACAAAGATGAGGGACCAAAAGGGGGTCTTAATATGCCACTTTTTTTCTAAAATCGAGAAACATTGATGTTGGATGAGAAATTGAAGATAGTTACACTCAAACTTTAAAGATGCAACAAAAACAAGAGTCATAGTGCTCCGAATCTAGTTTCTAAACTACTATTTTTTTTCAAAAATGATTGAGATTAAGTGGTTCAAAAAGGGGGAGCACATAAATTGGTCTTGTTTTTCTCAAAAAAACATGACAGTGTGTCTAGTGTGCTCCCCCTAAAATGTTAACATTTTTTTAGTATTTCAAAAACTGCTTCAGTGAGAAATTATCTAACACCTTGTAGTTTATCCCTAATTTTTCTGATAATTTTTTCATGAATAATTGATTTTCTAGTAATTTTCAAAGTGGACACATCTTGAAAAACATAAAATTGAGCGTGCTCCCCCCTAAAATTTTTGAAAACTAATTGAAAATCAATTTTTTTAATACGTGTAAAATGGAACCTAGTTTCTAAAAATGTAACTTATTTCAAATTTCGATGAATGGTTAAAAAAAGTCAAAAATACTAGACACTTGTTTTTGACAAAAAATGGATATGCTAACAATAGAAATTAAATATGAAACCCTTAACGTACTCAAAATGTGAAAAAAATTATATGGTTAGATAGCTAATAGAGAGCTTAAGATTATGGTGGTATTTTTTTCAACTTTTCATTGAAAAAGTGCAATCTTGATGAGGAGCATGCTCCAAATTATCTAAAAGTTTTGTTAGAAACTAGAAAAACATATCCAAAATAGCTCAACATAACAATGTGCTCATGTTATGATCAGGTAATTTGGATTTACACATGCCAATTACATTTGTTTGAAAGTTTCTAAAGTATGTATTCAACAAATCCATTTTTTGCATATCTTGCAATCATTGCATTCCATTACAGAACATCTCTTTGAGGTGTTAGGTCAAACTGACATGCCTTGTCTATGCTTCCACCCTTTACATACGTGTCTACAAGGGCGATTGCACTTCCTACTGCCTCTCTCACTCTCTACTTCCTTTCCCTCTCTACCTCCTACCCTCTCTCTGAGTCTCTACTTCCATCCTCTCTCTACCTCCTACCTTCTCTCTCACTCTCTTCTTCCCTCCCCTCTCTACCTCCTACCCTCTCTCTCACTCTCTACTTCCCTCCCCTGTCTACCTCCTACCCTCTTTCTGAGTCTCTGCTTCCCTCACCTCTCTACCTCCTACCTTCTCTCTCACTCTCTTCTCCCCCCTCTCTACCTCCTACCCTCTCTCTCACTCTCTTCGTCCCTCCCCTCTCTACCTCCTACCCTCTCTCTGAGTCTCTCCTTTCCTCTCCCCTCTACCTCCTACCTTCTCTCTCACTCTCTTCTTCCCTCCCCTCTCTACCTGGACTACCCTCTCTCACTCTCTACTTCCCTCCCCTCTCTACCTCCTACCCTCTTTCTGAGTCTCTGCGTCCCTCGCCTCTCTACCTCCTACCTTCTCTCTCACTCTCTTCTCCCTCCTCTCTACCTCCTACCCTCGATCTCACTCTCTACTTCCCTCCCCTCTCTACCTCCTACCCTCTCTCACTCTCTACTTCCCTCCCATGTCTACCTCCTACCCTCTCTCTCACTATCTTCTTCCCTCCCCTCTCTACCTCCTACCCTCTCTCACACTCTCTACTTCCCTCCTCTCTCTACCTACTACCCTCTCTCTTAATTAGTCTCTTCTTCCCTCCACTCTCTAGCTCCTACCCTCTCTCTCACTCTCTACTTTCCTCCCCTCTCTACCTCCTACCCTCTATCTCACTCTCTTGTTCTCTCCCCTCTCTACCTCCTACCCTCTCCCCAATTCTCTACTTCCCTCCTGTCTCTACCTCATACCTACTCTCTCACTCTCTACTTCCCTCCCCTCTCTACCTCCTCCCCTCTCTCACTCTCTACTTCCCTCCCCTCTCTACCTCCCACCCTCTCTCCCACTATCTACTTCCCTCCCCTCTCTACCTCCTACTTTCACTCTCACTCTCTTCTTCCCTCCCCTCTACCTCCTATGCTCTCTCTCTCACTCTCTACTTCCCTCCCCTCTCTACCTCCTACCCTCTCTCACTCTCTACTTCCCTCCCATCTCTCCTCCTACCCTCTCTCTCACTCTCTTCTTCCCTCCCCTATCTACCTCCTACCCTCTCTCCCACTCTCTACTTCCCTCCCCTCTCTACCTCCTACCCTCTCTCTTACTCTCTTCTTCCTTCCCCTATCTACCTCCTACCCTCTCTCACTCTCTACTACCCTCCCATCTCTACCTCTTACCCTATCTCTCTCACTCTCTACTTCCCTCCCCTCTCTACCTCTCCTCATCATTCTTCCCATCCAATGAAATTTCATAAATTATCTTGTTTCCATTTCATCATCCCAATTTATATCCTCATCCCTATTTACATGTCCTAGTTTTCTTATTTCCATGTTCTTTGTCAACAAGGGAGAGGGAGAGGGAGAGGGACAGAGAGGAAGAGGGAGAGAGGATGGAGATGGAGGGGAGAGAGAGGGGAGAGATAGGGTGATAGGGAGAGAGAGTGTGTGTGTCGTAGTTTTCTTGTTTTGGAGAGAGAGAGGGTTGGTCAAGTTTATGCGTTTAGGGTTGCTTAAGTTTAGCATTTAGGGGAATTATTTAGGGTTTAGGGTTGCTTGGGTTTATGGTTTATGGTTTAGGGGTTAGGATTTAGGGGCATTAGGGTTGGTCAGACCTATAGGGGCATTATTTAGGGTTTATGAGTTTAGGTTTTCTCAGACCTTTAGGGGCATTATTTAGGGTTTATGAGTTTAGGGTTGCTCAAGTTTAGGGTTTAGGGGTTAGGGTTAAAGTTGAATTATTTATGGTTTAGGGGTTTAGCATGGTTTCTTGAGTTTAGGGTTTAGGGGTTAGGGGCATTATTTGAGGTTTATGACTTTAGGGTTGCTTCCAGGGTTTATGGTTTAGGGGCATTATTTAGGGTAACTTAGGGTTTAGGGTTTAGGAGTTAGTGGTTAAGTTTTCAAGGTTTAGGTTTCTGTTTAGAGAGAGAGGACTGATAGGGAGATATAGAGGAGACTGAGGGGAGAGATAGGGAGATAGAGGGTGAGGGACATGGAAAGAGACATAGGCAGAGAGATTGAGAGGTAGAGGGATGATAGAGATAAGGAGATAGGGTTTAGGGTTGATCACGTTTAGGGTTTAGGGGTTAGGAGTTTAGAGAGGGAGAGATAGGGAGATAGAGGGTGAGGGACATGGCCGAAGACATAGGCAAAGAGATTAAGAGGTAGAGGGATGATAGAGACAAGGAGATAGGGATTTAGGGTTGATCAGGTTTAGGGGTTAGGAGTTTAGAGAGGGAGAGATCTAGGGAGATAGAGGGTGAGGGACATGGACAAAGAAATAGACAGAGAGATTGTGATGTAGAGACAAAGGTGACTCCAAGGGTTCCTAGAAATTTATAGAGCATGTTCTTGACTAATCACCCAAACACACACTATCTCTCCTTTCATGTAACATGGTTACAAGGGATGCAAAAATGCACCAAAAGTGTTTTCTTGACACCATCCTCTTACTAAACTCCTAACACACCTTGATCATCATAAAAATGATAGGATTAGGCCAATGAAAGTCCCCAAGAACACCAAACCTTCACTTTCTCCATCGCTCACTTCCAAAGAGGCTTATTCGCTTGTAGCCTTTCCAAGGGACAAAATCAGTCATAAATTCCCAAAAAGGTGCAACCTCCAAAAACTAAACCCAGTTTCAAGTACCATTTTGGCCCCCCTAAAACATATCAAAAAACCAAATGAGGTTGTTTTATAACACAAACCTCAATAATTGATTGTCACACTGTCCTTAAGCCCCAATTAGCCCTATTTTAGAGAGCAACTACAAGATATACCTACTTCCAACCACAAGATCCTACTCTAAGACTTCAATTAGGTCACATGAGGTTTGATTATGCAGGTTTTATGAGCCATATGCATCACCAATCCACTTTTTCACTAAATCACTAACCTACCTAGTCTCATGAGCCTAATACATGAGGATATTAGGCCAAATCTTGATCAAACAATGCCCTATCTCCATCCCTGGCGTCTACAAACTCAAAAATATTCAAAAACACATTACTTACATCCATTCCACTGATTTGTAGAAGTTTCCACTGATGGAATGGCTTACAAATCCATTATTTCACTCAAACTAACCCTAAACTAGGGTTTCAGACTATTTTTAGAAAAATCCCTATAACTTCTTCCAAACCCAATGAAAATCAATGAAACCACAAGCAAATGATAGTAGATTTGAAGCCCTATCCAATCAAGTCAATTTCACATAATTTCTAGTTTGTACAGGCCGTACATAATGCTAGAACAGTGAGGAAAATAGTTAAAACTGCAGAAAACAAAGTTTGTTTTTATTATTTGATCTCCACAATGCCTTCAACAACCTTGCCTCAAAGTTTACAAGGTTTTTTAAACATCTAAGACTAGAATTCAAAGGTTCCAACCACCTTTTGGAACCAAATGATTGTTCAACTACCAAAAATGACAACATTGAGGAGTTACAAAGTAACTTTTTCAACAAAAACATGACAAGATGTACTCAAATCGACCCCATGGGACTTATTACATTGCAAATGGTCTAAATAGATGTTATTACACCATACAAGACTCAAAACTCTAACATTTGACTATATTGACAAAGTCTACCTATGTGCCCCTACACCATACACCTGAGGAGAAAAGAATCTCAGGTTCCACCTAAGATCAGATCTTGGACTATAGTACCATGTCTTTTAATGTCCTCCACTATCATCCATGTTGCATCTTCATGAGGCAGACCTTGCCATTTGACTAGATATTCATTATAGACTTTATGCCTTGTTCTCTTCACCTCCTTGGTATCTAAAATGCATTCAAGCTTCAATGGTTCAATAGGTGGTAAACCCTATACCCAATCTACATTAGCAACATCTATATCAGCACTTGTACCTGTTATCATAGAGCCCTTTAAAGGATAGAGGTTAGCAACATTAAAAATTAGAGAGATAGCCAATCCAGGAGGGAGTTCTATCTCATACGCATTGGCTCCAAATTTGTGGACCACCCTACATGGCCCAATTTTCTTCATCTACAACTTTTTGTACTTCCCTTTTGGCAACCTCTCTTTCTTCAAATGGGCTAGGACCAAGTCTCCAACCTTGAATTGAACATCCCTCTTTTTCAAATCTCCATGTTGCTTGTACTTTTCCACACTCTTTTGAAAAACAAATTTCACTTGCTGATGAATATCCTTCATGGTTATTGCAAATTCTTCACCCTCATCACTCCTTTCCATACCACTCAAATCTCTGAGTTCAAAGACTCCCCTAGACTTCAAACCATAGACTATCTCAAATGGGCTATTTCCAACACTTCTATTGACTAAGTTATTATAGGCAAACTTAGCTTGTGGAAGAATGAGATCCCACTGTTGTGTTGAAAGTCAAGAACACTGAGAGGGGGGGTGAATCAGTGTTCTATAAATCTTTTCATGTACTTTTACTTTTAACCATTTCAAAGGAATAGTCAAACAGAAGCAAAATATACAACTGAACAACATCCACAAAAGCATGACACATAACACCAAGATTTATGTGGAAAACCCAAGAAGGGAAAAACCATAGAGAGGATTAGCTCTCAAATATATCTTGCAATCTTTACAAAAATGATGTTCAGGCTTGGTCACTCCACAGGCCTAGAACATGTTGGCTTACAACCATGAAGTACAACTAAGTTTAGTAGGCTCACTGCCTCAACCCTAAACCTAGAAAGATTACAATAAGGGCTGTTAAACCCTACTAGAGGCTCACTGCTGGCTTACTATGATGATAACAAACCTTTCTTCCAAATAGATCACAAATGATATCTGAATACTACTTCAGCATCTGCCACTATGCCAGAGTGCAGTCATTTAATAATTGTATTCTGAATCCCAAGTCTTCATCGCTATTGATCCTCTAACTCTACTCCACTATTTGCATCATCACATCACACACATGCTTCACACACAACTCAACTGAATTTCATCACCTTTATATATTCACATCATGATTTACTTCATAATCAGGTCGGCATCCAAGAAGTGTAATGTGTACATAAAAAGATGTACCTTGTCGCTCAATCCAATGCACTAAGTGTCACGTGGGTCCAAATCTTCTCCCAAGAATGTCCATATATGTCATCTCTAATCTTCCAATTGCTTACATAAATCCTCCAATCATTAACTCTTCTCCACATAATGATTTGTCTCACCAGTTGGCCTGTTTCTCAAGAACATGCTTAACACCTTCATCTGTTGTCTTACAACTTCTATTGCTAATCACAAAACACATCCAAAATCATGTCAAGGACTCTTTACACATTCCAAATCTTACCCTCAGAATTGCAAGGCATGATATCATCTTGCAGAGAAATGCGGACCATCAGAACTCAGACTCTGTCTCTGGCAAACTCTGTTAAACACTATATCAGTACTTAGCAGCTTGTAGCTATCCTTTCGGTGAACTTCAGATCTCCCAACTATGGAATAAGACACTTCATATAAGTGTTTACAACACCTCATAACTGCATAATGAAATACTTATTTGCAAAGGAATGCAGACTAATTCATCATGCCCTATTCACTGTTCCTGCTATACCTTTGCTTACCCAGACTTAGACATTTCTCCAAGATGGCTTCTAGAGGAGATCAGGACTTGACCTATGAAGTATAACACTATTAGACATCTAAGAACATCATACCTAAACTGCATCTGCAAGTCTTCAATTGTGGAGGCATATTGTCCAACTTACTGTTCTCTACTCTGTGCACATCCATACTTAGCCATTTCTGTCAACCGGACCTTGAATCTGACTTGTTCTTCTAGAGATATCTCTTTCTGTCATGGTGATAGGTTATCTAAGCCTTGTTGCCATCAATGACAACATACAGATCCATACCGGGGCATTGTCTCTTGCCAATAATCTCCCCTTTGGCATTGATGGCAACACTTAGTGAAAAATGCCTGACTGCTCTCCCTTACTATATACACTGTACTTTCTTTCTCCCCGTGAGATGATTATCCATTTTCAATTGATCTACTTCTCCCCCTTTGACATCAATGGCAAAGGGTGTGATCTGGACTTCAAAAGTTTGCCAAAATTTTAAAATTTGATGTATTCAGCTGCATATTTACAAGTGCAATCTACCTCTTTGTATTACATGTATTTGAGAATGTCATTGATTAAGTTCTTGATCTAAGCCCACTCATTTTCCCAACCTTTCTAAGCATTATCTAGAATTTGAATGTGTCCACTATAGATAAATGCTAAAGCCTCTGCCTTGTTGCGATCAGAAGGTGTGCATGTTTGTGCAACTACCCTAGCCTCTGCAGTAAGATTTGTCATTGAGTCTAGTTTAGGGAAGACTAGTCTCCTTAGTTATCCCATTCTTCTTTTTATTTGATATTTTTCAATTTAATAACTCATTCAGATCATTGTGGATGAGGATGACTTCTTCTTCCTTATTTCTAATTGATTCTATTGCTGGATCAAATTTGTTAGAGATGTCCATCATTCTCTGTTCCAACTCTTTGATCTTTTCTTCAATCTCCTGAGTAGATTTTGGCTAGGATAGGAAAAATTTGTACACATCTCCAGCTTCTTTCACATCTCTTTGAATGTTGGACATTGAATTATCTAATGAAATCTTATTCTTGGCTAGCATTGTCTTTAATTCATCTAGTCTTTTTCCTTTAAATTCCTGCCTTACTTTTGTTTCTGCAGATTTCTCAAAAGATTCAAACTGATTACTTACTGAATTTATTAATCCCTTCAAATGACGAGTATGGATGAATCCCTCTTGTGGGTAGGTAGCAACTTCTCCAAGATCCCAAATGCTTCATCAATTAGGTTACTATCCTTAGTAAGTGATTTCAACAACTCTTCTTGAGCCTTTGCTTGGACTATTGAAGCCCACTTAAATTTATGTGTTGGAGACATTATGTCTAGATTTATTTGGTCCTGTAGTAATTCCAGTTAATCCCAATCTTGTTTCTCCTTTTTGAGCACTTCTTTTTTTGAAGCAACAGTGTCTCTTGTCACCTTATCTTTACAAAGTGGGACTTTCTTTTTCTTTTCTCCTTCAATTGTGGCTTCTATAATGGATGAGATCCGTATTCTTTTTCTGGGACTAGATGTTGGTCTCTCCTCTTCAGATCTCTTGTCTTTCCTTTCTGGAGTGCTTGTGAACTTGGATCCTCCTAATTTGGTTTCTACCTTACTTAATTGTTCATCTGATGTTCTTTCTGACTGTTCAAGTTCCATCAGCATTCTAGAAGATAATTCTGAGAAAGTCTTGAATCTATCTTCTTTGGGATCAGTAGGATTACTTAGTAGTGTGTTAGCTAACTTAGTCAAGACATCTTTTGCAACTTCATAACCTAGTGCAGGGACCCATACAGTCCTTGGTTCCACAGCTTCCATAAAGCATTTATCTTTATCCACCATGAATACAATGTCCTTTTCATACTTTGTGACCACTTTTTCAAGTATCCGGAACCTTCTTACCATTTTATGTTGAAAATCTCTGAAATAATTCCACATGATTTTATTTTGCATATCTGCATTACCTAAACTCTGTAAATGATTTCTTATTTGAGCTGCTTAGGAATGTGGTCGACCCAGATAACTTTTCCTAGACTAGGTAGTTGTTTTAGGAAGTAAAAGAGTAAACATGTAATCAGAGTTCTAAATTTGAAGGATAATTTGTTTCTTTTCCCCTTTTCAAATTCTCCATAAGTTCATTTCCAAGCAATTCACAAAGATCATAATTAGTATTGTTTTTTATCATGTCATATGCTGTGTATATGGCTGATGTAGACACAAAATTTTCTTTGTTGGAGAAGTATATTTTGTATCCTATAATAATTGATGCAAATTTGACAGCCAGATCCCTGATGTCATCCACTACAAGGTCATTCTTCTCAAGTTTGGCTCCTGTTAGCTGCATTACCACACTGTTCTTCATTTTCTTTATGCATGGAACCCTTCCGGAGGAGCTCATACCGATTACTGCTTTAATGGATTTCTTGGTTATCAAATAGGGTTCACCAAGCCATAAAAATTCATCATGAATTCTACTTAGAACAAGCTTGACCCATGCATCAATCAAAATTGTGTGAAAGTCCAACTAGGTGTCAATTTTCTTTTCTCCTAGGACTTTGTAATCATCTTTCAGCACAATGTCCACAGTAGTCAGTTCATCCAAATATAGTTTTTCTAACATCATATGGTCGTATTCTTCTAATCTGGTGTGAATGTATGCCCTGATATCTTCCATATGCAAGACCCCATGTGGAGTAATTGAGAATGCCCCTGACGGATCATTTTTTAGTAATTTGAAGAATTGTTTCTTAAACTTGGGGTGAGACATTTTTCCTAACTCGATTACATGTGGAGTAAACATTTTTCTAGAACAGTTTAATTTTCACAAAAGGGTTTCAAGTTGTAAATACCTCTTTCACTGGAGTAGGGTTTTCTTGATTCAAAAATCTCCAAACTCTTCAAATATTGGTTGTTGTGGCCCAAAGTCTATTATGATCTCTCTGAGTACTTGATAGCTTCAAGTGTAAAGTGATTTGAGATTAAACAAGTTTCCTTTTATCCTCCACACGACGTGACCTAGATGTCATTAAATGCTTATTTCTAAAAAGTTGTTAAAACCTTTCACTGTAGAACACATTTGATTAGGAATGCTCTGCTATAAGCTGCATTGACTCTTTTTGTTCTGATTTTTCATCCAAAAGTTGTGTCATATCGGATTTCATCATATGCCTTCGTGCCTGATTCTAGCACTCACTTTCTAGCTGGGGGATTTGGATTTTCTACACTGCTCCCCTTGAGCTAGAGCTCTCAATTTACTTCCTAGAGGAAGTATCTGCACCGAATACTGGTGCGGTTTGATCCCTAACTTCAATTACTTCTTTCTTGATCCATACCTTGTTCATTTCTTTCTTGGTTTCAACCAGATTAACTTTCTCTTTTCCCTTGTCATTTCTCTACTTTGTTTTCTTTTCTTCAAAATAACAATTTCGCTTCACATTCCTGCTTCTACAAAACTTTACAATATGTCCAGGTTTGTTGCAATTGAAACATACCACATTCTTTTGCCCTAGAATCCTTCCATTGACTGAATTTGATCTGCATTGATTAGCCATGTGTCCAAATCTATTGCATGAAAAACACCTTTTATTGAATGATTGATTGTTCCTGATATTTTGAAAATTAGTTCTTACAGAACTTCTACATTCATTTGATCTGTGTCTTATTTTGTAGCATGTATTGCACCTAATAGAGTTTTGACTTACTTTACTTCTGCATAGAACATCTTTATGACCAGTTCTATTGCAAGTGAAGCATTTACCCTTGAATGATTGTTCATTCCTATTGTTGAAACTTTTCTTGATCTGAGTTCTACATTCATTTGCTCTATGACCAATTTTCTTGCAATTGAAACACTGACCAAAGAATAATGGAGTCTTTTGTTTTATTTTACTTCTACACTGAGTAGTCCTATGACCAAACTTATTGCATGAATTACAATAACCATTGAAAGATAGGTACCTTTGAGCATTTGGTTGTCTAATCGGAGGTCTTCTAGATCTTCTTCTTTGGTTTCTAAATTGGTATCCTTTGTTTTTCCTTCATTCAGTGCTTATCTGACTAGAGTTTCAACTTTCTCCTTTCTCAAATCCTAAGCCATGTTTGTCATCAGCATTCTTCTGGCTAGCAACCATTTCATCAAACTTGGCAGTACTTATCTTGAACTTTTCTTCAAAGCTTCTGGCCTTTTCTAGATCTATTTTTAAACTTATAACTTCTTTTTCAAGTTTTGTACAGTCTTCTAATCCATTCTTCACAATCAGATTTAAATCATCTTCTACTCTTATTCTTTCTACAACTTCTACTGTCAAGTCCTCTAGGGCTTCATTTGTTGATAGCAATTGGTCACTGACTTCCTTGTATTTGTCTTTGAATTTCTTGATTTACTCCTTTAGCTTTAAGATGCATTCATCAGTTTGCTCTAGATTCTCCTTCAGATCTCTAATATTTGCTTTAGAATTTTCAAGATCCATTAGAGCTACTTCCAGTTGGTTGTATCTCTCATAATTTCCATACATTCTTGCTTCCATGATCACACTATCCCAGATCTTCCTTAAGCTGTTAAACTTCTTCCAAGGAACTTGGTCTGATATCAATTGTTGAAAGTTAGGAACACTGAGAGGGGGGTGAATCAGTGTTCTATAAATCTTTTCATGTACTTTTACTTTAACCATTTCAAAGGAATAGTCAAACAAAAGAAAAATATACAACTAAACAACATCCACAAAAGCATGACACATAACACCAAGATTTACATGGAAAACCCAAGAAGCAAAAAACCATGAAGAGGATTAGCTCTCAAATATATATTGCAATCTTTACAAAAATGATGTTCAGGCTTGGTCACTCCATGGGCCTAGAACATGCTGGCTTATAGCCATGAAGTACAACTAAGTTTAGTAGGCTCACTACCTCAACCCTAAACCTAGCAAGATTACAATAAGGGTTGTTAAACCTTGAGGGCTGTTAAACCCTACTGAAGGCTCACTGCTGGCTTACTACCATGATAACAAACCTTGCTTCCAAACAGATCACACATGATATCTGAATACTACTCAGCATCTGCCACTATGCCAGAGTGCAGTCATTTAATAATTGTATTCTGAATCCCAAGTCTTCATCGTTGTTGATCCTCTAACTCTGCTCCAGTATTTGCATCCCTACATAACACACATGCTTCACACACAACTCAACTAAATTTCATCGCCTTTATATATTTGTATCATGATTTTCTTCATAATCAGGTCAGCATCCAAGAAGCGAAACGTGTACATAAAAAGATGTACCTTGTCTCTCAATCTGATGCACTAAGTGTCACGCAGGTCCAAATCTTCTCCCAAGTGTGTTCATATAAGTCAGCTCTAATATTCCAATTGCTTACATAAAACCTCCAATCATTAACTCTTCTCTGCACAATGATTTATCTCACCAGTCGGCCTATTTCTCAAGAACATGCTTAACACCTTCATCTATTGTCTTACAACTTCTACTGTTGATCAAAAAACACTTCCAAAATCATGTCAAAGACTCTTTACACATTCCCAATCTTACCCTCAAAACTACAAGGCATGATATCATCTTGCGGAGAAATGCAGACCATCAGAACTCAGACTTTGTCTTTGTCAAACTCTGTTAAACACTATGCTGGTACTTAGAATCTTGTAGCTATCCTTCTGGTGAACTTCAGATCTCCTAACTATGGAATAAGACACTTCATATAATTGTTTACAACACATCAAAACTACATAACGAAATACTTATCTAAGGAGGAATGCAGACTACTTCATCATGCCTTGTTCATTGTTCATGGTATACCTTTGCTTACCCGGACTTAGACATTTCTCCAAGATGGTTTCCAGAGGAGATCAGGACTTGACCTTTGAAGTATCAAACTATCAGACAACTAAGAGCATCATACCTAAACCGCATCTGCAAGTCTTCAATTGTGGAGGCATACTGTCCAACTTACTGTTCTCTACTCTATGCACATCCATACTTAGCCATTTCTATCAACCGGACTTGGAATCTGACTTCTTCTTCCAGAGATATCTCTTCCCATCATGGTGATAGGTTCTCTAAGCCTTGTTTCCATCAATGACAACATACAAATCCATACCAGAGCAGTGTCTCTTGCCAACATGTTATCCATGCTCCTTTTTGAGGTATCTAAGAAAATTTCCAAGTGATCTATTGACTACTTCAGTTTGCCCATCTGTTTGTGGATGGTAGGATGAGTTAAATGTCAAATTGGTTCCTAATTTCTTCCAAAGAGTCCTCCAAAAGTGACCTACAAACTTGCTATCCCTATCAGACACAATGGTCAATGGTAATCCATGAATTCTCACTACTTCCTTGAAAAATAACCCAGCAATATATGAAGCATCATTTATACATTTGCATGGTATGAAATGAGCCATTTTGCTAAATCTATCAACAACAACAAACACATTGTCAAATCCCCTTTGAGTTTTAGGTAAACCCAAGACAAAATCCATGTTGATGGATTCCCATGGCCTGTGAGGAATTGGCAAAGCCTGATAAAGACCTACATTAGTGCTTGAACCCTTTGCTTTTTTGCAAACTACACAACTTTCAACAAATTTTCTGATGTCATTTTACATTTTTGGCCAATGGTAATATCTCATTACCTACTCCAATGTTTTGTCTACACCAAAGTGACCCCCTAAACTACCACAATGTTTTTCCTTAATTAGATTTGTCCTCATGGAACACTTAGGAATACACAACTGAGCACCCGTACCCTTAAACAATAAGCCATCTTGTAAAAAGAAATCAGAATATTCTTCATGGAAAGCACCATCAAACTGACTACAAATAGCATATATATCCTTGAAATCATCATCTCCTTCATACATACTTTTCAAGGCATCCATACCCGCACTTTGAAGTTGAATTTCTTGCACCAACATTTGTCTTCTGCTCAAGGCATCTGCCACCTTGTTGGACTATCTTTTTTTGTGTTTGATGCTAAAACTATAGCTTTGTAGGTATTCTACGCACTTCACATGTCTTTGGTTCACCTTGTCCTAGCTGTTCAAGAAACTCAAAGCATGATTGTCAGTAAAAACAATAAATTCCTTTGGAAGGAAATAGTGTCTCCACTTTTTAAATGCTTGGACCATTGCATACAATTCCAAATCACAAGAAGAATATTTCTTTTTAGCCTCATTAAGCTTCTCACTGAAGAATGCTATAGGTCTTCCCTCTTGGCTCAAGACTGCCCCAATGGTATCTCCACTTGCATCACATTCAATTGTGAACACCTTATTGAAATCAGGCAATGCTAAGATGGGTTGTTGTTTGACTCTAGTTTTTTGATATTGAAAGCTTTTCTCTGCTTCATCAATCCATACAAACTTCCTCTTTTTTTCCCCTTTGATGGTATCAATGATGGGAGAGTAGGTATGGCTGAAGTTCTTCACAAATTTCCTATAAAAACTAGCTAAGCCATGAAAGCTTCTTACCTCTCCTACTGATTTTGTAGTTGGCCAAATGAGAATTGCTTCTACTTTGGTGGGATCCATCTTCAATGAACCCTTAGAGATCACAAACCCAAGATAAACTAGCTCTTCCTTCATGAATTCACACTTTTTCAAGTTAATCATCATTTTTTCTTCATTCAACCTCTTCAACACTCTCCAAATGCTACAAGTGTTCCTCTTTGGTCTTACTAAACACAAGAATATCATCCAAGTACACAACTACAAATTTACCTATGAAAGGCTTCAAAAATTCATTCATTAGTCTCATAAAAGTGCTTGGTGCATTTTAAAGCCCAAATGGCATTACCATCCATTCATACAACCCCTCATTAGTTTTGAAAGAAGTTTTCCACTCATCCCCCTCTCTTATCCTAATTTGGTGGTAGCCACTTTTGAGATCAATCTTTGAAAAGTAACAAGCTCCTCCTAAATAGTCCATTAAATCCTCTATTCTTTGTATGGGAAACCTATACATTATAGTGATTTTGTTGATTGCCCTTGAATTGGTGCACATTCTCCAATTTCCACCTTTTTTGGGTGCCAAAACAGTAGGAACAACACATGGACTTAAAATTTCCCTTATGAGACCCTTATCTAACAATTCTCATATTTGTTTCCTTATCTCTTCATTTTGTTGAGGACTCATTTTGTATGCAGCCTTATTGGGTAGGTTTGCCCCTGGAATAACGTCTATGTGGTGGCTCACATCCGTCATAGGTGGAAAAGAACTAGGGAGCTCATCAACTACAATGTATTGATATTTGTTTAACAAGGTGTTGATGGTATTTTTAGCATGCAACAACACAGGTATGATTGCTGGTATCACACCTCTCTTGAAAAAGGTATCCTACTCAAGATAGGACTACCCCAAGGATAATACAACTAGGTCTTAGCTTGCTTGGAATGACTCAGTGGTATGTCTAGCTGTGCCAACAAGGAGTCTTACATAAAATGCAGGGTTTACAGTGTTGCAAGTATAAGGTAAACCAGTGTTGTCATTGATGTCAACATACTCATATTGCTTTAACAAGAAGGATTCAATGAGCAGTGTGCTGAGGATATTGAGAAAATTAGCCTCAGTCAGGAACAGTAAAGAACAGTGATGAGAAGAAGGCAAATGTACTGTATAGGATGCGAACCGGAGGATGCGGATTAAAGGGTTTGTAGATATGGGTCTTGAGATGCTTCAATTAATATTTCAGAGGTCTGCATGAAGATCTGAAGGAGTTGTGGCTGTCGGTGTAGAACCAGTTCCGACAAGTATTTAGAGGTGACAGAGGATCACAAAAGGTTCGGTGAGGTCCGGAACTGTATAATCCTAATCTACGGATTGGAAGGAGTCTTTGGGATGTCCTTGTGATGTGCCATCTCGAGTTGTGTATGATTTGGAGGTCCGGAAGTACCTCTTGCATTATGACAGTGGCGACAGACAGTATTCTTGAAGTTCTGGATAAGGAGGATAAGAGATTTCAGTAAGTAAAGGAAATGCGGACGTACCTGGTCATTCAAGCAGGCTTGTGAAGGTTCTTGGATCATGTTGAGGTCGTGTTGTTGATCCGCATTGACAGTAGAGCCCGGAATTAAAGATATTCTTTCGGATGAAGTTTTTGCTCTGTTTAGCCGACCGGATGAGTTGTTCATCCTGTGAATGTTCTTATGGTGGCCGACCGGATGTGTCATTCATCTTGCGGATATTCTTATGATTGATTGCTGACTTAGATGATTGTTCCTAAGTTGATGTCTTGTATAAATAAAGATTTGTGAGTTCATTTTGAAGTGTGGCTTATGTGGAAAAAGGTGAAGTAGCGAAGAGAAGTGCAGAAGGAAGAGCAGATGTTTCTGGGCTTAATGGAACTGATCCGGACATGGTAAAGATGTCATTCTCCAGTTCAAGACTATGATTCTTATCACTTTGTAGACAGTGTGTCTCCTTGTAGGCAGTGGGCCTCTTTGTGAGCAGTGTGCTTGGGCAGTGAGCCCTAATTGGCATGTGCCATTTTGTAATTCCTTATTCTTCTAATAGAGAATAATCTTTGGGTTAATCACCCCGTGGTTTTCTCCCTTAACCGGGTTTCCACGTCAAAATACTGTGTCATGTGTTTCTTATTTCATGATGATATTTGTCTATTTGATTCAATACTGCTTTGATTAAGAAGAAGGTTCAAAAGAAGAAATAATTAGGATAACTAATTCACCCCCCCCCTCTCAGTTATCAACAATTGGTATCAGAGCGAGGTTCCTCTGAAAGAAGCTTAACCGCTTGAGGAGATCTAGGATGTCGTCATACAAAAAGGATAGTTCGAAGTTCGATGGAACCAATTTTACTCTCTGGAAGGGTCGCATGAAATGTCACCTGGAATGTATGGGAAAAGCATACTTGGCCATGGTTTCAAAACCATATGTACCTCCACAAGGTGGTCCGACAACTCTAAATGAAATCACAGAAGCTAAAAACAATCTGCAGACCAAGGAAGCTCTTCTAAGCGCATTCAATGACTCAGATCTCTCAAATGTTATTGACCTACCAACTGCATATGAGATCCTGACTAAACTGGAACTTCTGTATGAAGGAGATGAGTTTGTCAAAAGTGCAAGGTTGCAAAGTCTGAAAGGGAAATTTGAAAGATTGAAGATGAGAGATGATGAAAACATCACTACTTTTATGCCAAGAGTGAATGAACTAGTGTGTGGAATTAGAAATGCTAGTGGAACTCTGGATGAAAATGAGATCGTTTGCAAAATCCTTAGATCCTTTCCTGCTGCCTACAAAATCAAGGTTGCTGCAATTGATGAATTCAGAGCCCACACAACTGTCACAAGAGAACAATTGGCTGGCAAGCTAGCTGCATTTGAAATGACCGAGTTTGGAGATGATCTTCCCAAGACTGAATCTGCTTTCAAAGCCAGTGCCTATGTGAAAGGCAAACAGAGAATTGATCCGGGAGAAAACTCTTCAAGGAAGATGACATGGTATGATCAAGCAAGAAGAGACATGGAAGAAGAAGAAGCAGAAACAGCTCAACTTGAAGCCCTCATTGCAAAAAGACTACTAAGAGGATCTGGTAAGTATGAAGGAAAACTACCCTTTAAGTGCTTCAACTGCAATAAGATTGGTCATTTTGCTTCAAGATGTCCGGAAAGATCTGCAAGGTCTAATACTAACAGACAAAGGTTTCAAAAGAATTGCTATTATGTTCATGAAGAAGATGACAATGAAGGAGTAACAGATGATGAATCAGAACTAGGAAGCAAATTCGGAAATGAGTGGGTGTTTATTGCCATCAAGGAAGAAGATTCAATACTCTCTGAATCTGTCAATCACAAAGTTGTTGAAAAAGATTTGGCTGCTCAAGTGGAAGAAAAGGATGATTGGGTTATTGACAGTGGATGTTCTCACCATATGACTGGTGACAAGAATAAGTTCTTGAATTTGGAAAGGTATGAAGGAGGAATGGTAAAGTTTGGTGACAATTCCGCTGGCAGAATCAGAGGCAGGGGAACTATTTCCTTTGATGGAAAGAGCAAAACAGGTAATGTACTATATGTTGAAGGATTGAAGCACAATCTTCTCAATGTTGGTCAGTTAGTAGACAAAGGCTATGATCTTCGGTTTAAGAATGGAAAATGCAGAATCTTTACAAGCTTCGGAACTGAAATTGCATCTGGTACTCAGACAAAAGGTAATATCTTTCATCTGGTTGGTTCAAATAAAAGTTGTTTGTTTGTTCAAATTGATCAGAGTTGGTTATGGCATAGTACAATGTGTCATGTAAATTTTGATAACATCATCAAGATAAGCAATACTCAGGCTGTAAGAGATCTTCCAAAATTGATGAAACCTACAAATAGTTTGTGCAAAGAATGTCAGCTAGGTAAACAAAGCAGAGTCTCTTTCAAAAGCAAAGATCAGTCTTCTACCGGATTGTTGGAATTAGTACATACTGATCTCTGTGGTCCGACAAGAATCAAGAGTCTGCAAGGTGATAGATATTTCATGTTGTTAATTGATGATCATTCCCAGATGATGTGGGTTACCTTTCTAAAAGAAAAATCTGAAGCATTTGAGAAGTTCAAAATCTTCAAAGCTTTGGTAGAGAATCAAACCAGATTAAAACTAAAGTGTCTAAGGTCTGATAGAGGTGGTGAATTTACATCTGGAGAGTTCATTGACTATTGTGAGAAGCAGGGTATAAGGAGACAATTGTCTGCTCCTAGGACTCCACAGCAGAATGGAGTAGTTGAAAGAAAGAACCGGACCATCCAAGAAGCTGCCAGGACAATGATGTTGGAAGCAAATGTTCCTCAGATGTTCTGGAAAGAAGCTATCAGCACTGCAGTCTACACTCTAAATCGAGTTCAAATCAGAAACAATACCGGTAAGACCCCCTACGAACTTTGGTTTGGCATCACTCCCACTGTGAAATATTTTAGAGTATTTGGTAGCAAGTGTTATATCAAAAGAGATGAAGATCTAGGAAAGTTTGATGCTAGAAGTGATGAAGGAATTTTCTTGGGCTACTCCACTCAAAGCAAAGCATACCGGTGTTACAATAAGAGACTGAGGAAGATGATAGAAAGCACTAATGTGAAAGTTGATGAAGGAATTGAGAAGCCCTCAAGATTTTATGAATCTGATGAAGATGACCAAGACAGTGTTCAAGGAACTCAATCCTCTCCGGTAAGACAGAGTCAGCCTGATCCGGTAAATCAGGAAGAAGAGATAGGTTTGAATGAGCCTGATCAAGAAGCAGCAGTACAGGATACTCCCAAAATTCCAAGGTATGTGACACTAAACCACTCTGAAGATCAGATCATAGGGGATAGAAGCAAAGGTGTGCAAACTAGAAGGAATGTTGCTCAAAATCAGGATGAATGTTGTCTGATTTCAAAGATTGAACCTAAAACAGTAAATGAAGCCTGCAATGATGAAAACTGGACTAAAGCAATGAAAGATGAATTAATGCAAATTGAGAAAAATCATACTTGGGATCTTGTTCCCAGACCTAGAGACAGGAATGTGATTGGAACCAAATGGGTCTTCCAGAACAAATTAAATGAAGCTGGTAAAGTAATCAGAAACAAAGCTAGATTGGTCTGCAAAGGCTACTCCCAAATAGAAGGAATTGATTATGAAGAGACCTTTGCTCCCGTGGCAAGAATTGAAGCAGTCAGATTATTTCTTGCATTTGCTGCCTTCAAAGACTTCAAGGTATATCAGATGGATGTCAAGTCTGCCTTTCTAAATGGTGATCTGGAAGAAGAAGTTTACATTGAACAACCGGATGGATTTCAATTATCTGACAATGATGATATGGTCTGTAAGTTAAAGAAAGCATTGTATGGATTAAAACAAGCTCCAAGAGCATGGTATGAAAGGTTGGATAAGCATCTTGTGCAGATTGGATTCAGCAAAGGTACTGCTGACAGTAACTTATATTTCAAAATTGATCATGAAAACATTTTGATTGTTGAAGTGTTTGTAGATGATATCATTTTTGGAGGAAGAGATAGTATGTGCAAAACTTTTGCAAATCAGATGAAATGTGAGTTTGAAATGTCTATGCTTGGTGAAATGAATTTCTTCTTGGGTCTACAAATTACTCAAACAAAGAAAGGAATCTTCATTTCTCAGACCAAATATGTGAAAGAATTGTTAAGGAAATTTGGTATGGAAGATTCAAAACCAATGAACACTCCCATGGCAACCGGATGTAAGTTGAGCAAAGATGATGACTCTCCAAAGGCAGATCAGACAACGTATATATCAATGATTGGTGGATTGTTGTATCTCACTCAGACCAGACCAGATATAATGCAGGCTGTTGGTCTTGTGGCAAGATTCCAGGCTGATCCTAGAGAATCTCATGTTATGGCATTCAAAAGAATTTTTAGGTACTTGAAAGGAACAGTTGAGTATGGTCTATGGTACCCTAGAGATCTAGATTTCTCTCTTCATGCTTAAATAGATGCAGATTGGGCAGGAGATGTAGATGATCAAAAGAGCACCAGTGGTGGAGCATTCTTTTTGGGGAAGAGATTGGTTTCTTGGCTAAGCAAGAAACAAGATGCAATATCTCTGTCTACAACTGAAGCAAAATACATTGCAGCAGCAAGTAGTTGCACTCAAATCCTATGGATGAAGCAGATGCTAAGAGATATTAAAATTCAATATGCGGAGCCTATCACAATTTTCTGTGATAATTCAAGTGCAATTAATATTTCCAAGAATCCGATATTACACTCTAAGACTAAGCACATATCTATCAAGTTTCATTTCTTGAGAGAACAAGTGAACAAGGAAGAAGTTAGGTTGGAGTGTGTTCCCTCCAAGGATCAGATTGCAGATATCTTTACTAAACCTCTTCCCAAGGACTCTTTTGAATATCTCCAGGAGAAGTTAGGGGTCATGGCCCCTCCATTGATAAACTAGGATGCACTGATGTGCATCAGTCCGGTGGATATCACAGTCATATCTTGTGATCTGGATTGATGATGGGGAGCTGCTACTAAGGGGGAGCAGCTGGTATGATTCTGATATGTTAAAATTGCAAGTATGAGCCCTTTGCCATTGATGTCAAAGGGGGAGAGAAGACATGTGAAAAACAAGTAGCTGATGATCAAAAGAGAAGCAGTAAAATGAGGAGAAGACATGTTGCTGATAGGGGGAGAAGTGACAGAAAGGAGAAGTTTCTTGTCTTGATGGTTTTTCACATCATATGTTGCCATCAATGACAAAGGGGGAGATTGTTGCAAGTATAAGGTAAACTAGTGTTGTCATTGATGTCAACATACTCATATTGCTTTAACAAGAAGGATTCAATGAGCAGTGTGCTGAGGATATTGAGAAAATTAGCCTCAGTCAGGAACAGTAAAGAACAGTGATGAGAAGAAGGCAAATGTACTGTATAGGATGCGAACCGGAGGATGCGGATTAAAGGGTTTGTAGATATGGGTCTTGAGATGCTTCAGTTAATATTTCAGAGGTCCGCATGAAGATCTGAAGGAGTTGTGGCTGTCGGTGTAGAACCGGTTCCGGCAAGTATTCAGAGGTGACAGAGGATCACAAAAGGTCCGGTGAGGTCCGGAACTGTATAATCGTAATCTGCGGATTGGAAGGAGTCTTTGGGATGTCCTTGTGATGTGCCATCTCGAGTTGTGTATGATTTGGAGGTCTGGAAGTACCTCTTGCATTATGACAGTGGCGACAGACAGTATTCTTGAAGTTCCGGATAAGGAGGATAAGAGATTTTAGTAAGTAAAGGAAATGCGGATGTACCTAGTCATTCAGGCAGGCTTGTGAAGGTTCCTGGATCATGTTGAGGTCATGTTGTTGATCCGCATTGATAGTAGAGCCCGGAATTAAAGATATTCTTTCGGATAAAGTTTTTGCTCTGTTTAGCCGACCGGATGAGTTGTTCATCCTGCGAATGTTCTTATGGTGGCCGACCGGATGTGTCATTCATCTTGCGGATATTCTTATGATTGATTACCGACTTAGATGATTGTTCCTAAGTTGATGTCTTGTATAAATAAAGATTTGTGAGTTTATTTTGAAGTGTGGCTTATGTGGAAAAAGGTGAAGTAGCGAAGAGAAGTGCAGAAGGAAGAGCAGATGTTTCTGGGCTTAATGGAACTGATCTGGACATGGTAAAGATGTCATTCTCTAGTTCAAGACTGTGATTCTTATCACTTTGTAGACAGTGTGTCTCCTTGTAGGCAGTGGGCCTCTTTGTGAGCAGTGTGCTTGGGCAGTGAGTCCTAATTGGCATGTGCCATTTTGTAATTCCTTATTCTTCTAATAGAGAATAATCTTTGGGTTAATCACCCCGTGGTTTTCTCCCTTAACCGGGTTTCCACGTCAAAATACTGTGTCATGTGTTTCTTATTTCATGATGATATTTGTCTGTTTGATTCAATACTTCTTTGATTAAGAAGAAGGTTCAAAAGAAGAAATAATTAGGATAACTGATTCACCCCCCCCCTCTCAGTTATCAACATACAGAATATGACAATAGTATGTATGCAGAAACCCTATGATACTTTCAGCAGATTTGTAATGTAAGTGCTGCTTATAACCTAGATCTACCAAACTTGATATAAATAAAATACAAAAGGAAAAGGAGAGAGAGAAGGGATAAGAGATCCTAAGTGACAGTCACAACTGGGTAAAATGCTACAGATAGATAAATGCTTTCAATAAACCATTCCCTATTTCACTAGGATAGGAAACCCACAATGCTGCAAGAAATGATGCAATCTTAAAAGGATCCTTATGATTTTCAAATTGCATTCACTCATTAAACACCCAGACAATGGCACAGTCTAACTAATGGAATGCAACTAAACTATACTCAATGACATGGCCTAGGCTAACTATACACAACAAATTGCCATCAGCAAACACTAATAGTATGGACCAAAGCATTCATCAGATATCTTAACATTTACCCATCATTGCAAAAGCACAACTAATTAAATTCATATTGATATGAACCATGAAAACCAAAATGAAACAACACATAAACACAAATTCCAAGCAAATTGTAAAACTTGCTTTGTATTGACTATATTTTGGCAGAGTCTCAGCAATTTATTATCAAATCCTACTTACAAATGAGAGAAAATGATGGTCCTTTTATAGACAAGGCACCATACCAAGTTTTCAATGGACGGTGGAGATTAACTCAACACCAATGGTCCAGATTACATGGCATTTAATGACGTACAAAAGTTAGTTACATTTTTGGATTTGCATTTGTGTTTTAGGAAAAAGACAAAAAATAGCTTGCAAATACATTGAATCTGGACAAAATGGATACCCATTTGGTTGTATATGATGAAAAGTCAATTTTCAAGGCCTAATAAAGCCAAAATAGAGTCACACGACACTCGAAAACTTGAGCTGATGCGGATTCATGGGATTCCAAGTGTTGAATGGACCAAGAGGAGTATGTGGCAATTTATTAGTGAAGATATATCCAACTGGATGCTTGTTGGACTGATTCTTGATGACTGGACTACTGGAACAACTATATGTATGTCTTGGACATTGGACTAGATCTGCAAGAACTACCATGAAAGAAGCATGATCTTCAATTTATTCTAGCTCCTGAGACTCATCTTTATCATCTTGGACATTATACTGACCTTCTCTTATAAGTGCAGCAGTAATTTGGTTGATAGAATGTTGATTCTGCATTTCTGGGTCAACAAGGTGCCTATGTGTGTTCATCCTTCCAAAATGGCTCCAATTAGCTCCAACAAGCTCCTTTGTGCCCTTAGACCTACAATAACCAAGACCAAGCATCAATTTCATCATAAACAAGTCATTTTCCATCAATTTGGATCAAAATATGTCCATTTGCAGTCATGGATCAGTAAAAAAACAACCCATTGTCAATGTCACTTTCTCTATGAACAACCTCTTAAATCCAATGATTTTTGCATGATTTTCTACATTTTTTACCATTTTCAAGTACCCATTTGGCCAATAGATTGATCTAGGAAGTTTTTGTAGTCATTAGGATCCATTTGTAGACTTTAATTTCATGTTTTTCTAGCCTTTTCTATAAAAAGTGAGATTTTTGGGGGTCACCGACCTTTTATGTGCAGTGGCATTAATTGTCGTAAACATGCAAAAAATCCACACAAACTTAGCAAAATGTTTATCATGATGTGACAAAAATATATGCAATTCAAATCCATCAAGAAAATCTAATTTTCTCCTTGAAAAACTCAAATTTCAGGCCAAAATATCAAAAAGCGCTGATTTTGCTTCCAACTGACCTAGTGGGGATTTTGACTTCATCCAACCTTAGCATGGATTTTGGGTTCATCTGACCTTAGCGTGGATTTTGGGTTCATCCGACCTTAGCACAGATTTTGGGTCCAACCGACTAAAATGATGCTTCATGAGGTTAGTTGGTTCCATTTTTAGCGCAAGTCTGTTGGGTTTGTTTTTAGCACAAAGTTTGTTGATGGGGTTTTTCAAAGTGACCGACCTGCGCAAGTTTTAGTACCGACTGACCTGCATGACTTAAGTTGGTGGAAGGCCATTTTAGCGCAAGTCGGTAGAAGGCAATTTTAGCGTAAAGTCAGTTGGGGTCAGTTTTTGCACAAAGGTCAGTTGGGATCATTTTTAGCGCCAAATTTGGAAAGGTCCAGGATGAAAGTATATTTAAAAATATATTTAAGTAGAAGTTTGACATGGGTTCTAGATCCATAGGATTTCATATGTAGATTCTAGAATTTTGAGGTTCCACCAGATTTTAGACATAGCTATTTTTTAAGATTTTCAGGGTTTCAAACTTAGCCAAATTAGGGCTCCAGGATCATGCGACAGGATGAAAGATTATGGAGCCCTTAGTGAAATCTAATGGAATTTGACATGATTTTGCAACTGTAAGATCTAGAAACTAAGAATTTCAACATGACACATCTTGCAAGAGCAATCTCAAGGGCGATATCCAGTGACATGGGATTTTGGAGCGAAATGCAGTAACACCCAATTTTAGTGCAAAAGACAACAAATGGCTATTTATTAAACACAAGACCACCCAAGACACCTCCAAATTAATCATGCACAACATCAAATGACTCCAAACATGCAAAATACTCAAATCTGGAACAAATCCTACACTCTAAGCACAAATTCACTTTCTCATCATCATAAGGCAAAAAGGGTTGAGACTTCAAGCCAAAGCAAAAGAGGAGGTCTCCATTTGGCAAAATGGGGTGTGTGTGCAAGGCACAACAAATGGTGACTCTGCTAGAAAATGCTCCAGAGCATTTCTAAGATAAACTTAAGTTTCAAACCCAGAATCTCTATTTTTCCCACACATTAGATGAGAAAGCATGATATCTCATCAAAGAATCAAAGACCACTAACTAGTGCAACCATCCATATCCTAAAAACCTGAGTGTGTGCAATTGCATTCATTCCCACCTTTGGCAACTAAGTTCATCCAAGATCCTTCATGCTAAGCTATGAAGTTGGGATAATTTTACCACCAGAAGGATGCTCAGATGCTGAGATGTGATGAGCCTTGATAGAAGTGAATGATGATTCTTCCAGTAATAACTCTTCTGCAATGATATTCTTTCTTGGTAATGGCTTTGATGATCTTTGATGCTAATAATCTTCAGATAACAGTCTTCAAATGATAATCTTCATATTGATACTTTGGAGTGGGTTTGGTGTTGAAAAACACCTTTTATTTTTACCCAATATGCTAGTAGTACTTAGTACCGTCTGCCACTCTCATCTGGATCCATAGTACTGGTGTGGGTGGTAAAATGGGAATCCAAACTTTTTCACTTAACACAAGATCACGCAGACTCACTTAGCTACCTCAGGATTGTTTAAAGTGTGAGAGATATATGATTAGAAAATACTTTAGGTGCACCAACTAATGACTACTTTCCAATGAACATACATCATACTCCCCAATATAACAGTAGAACCCACAGCAAGACCTAAGCAAAAACCTTGGCTTCTCAAAGAAATATTCCAAATTACTTACCCAACAAAGAAGCACTTGCAGGTCTGCACAACTGCCACCACATTCGAGAAATGGAGAATCCAAGAAAAGCAAGTGCAGAAGCGAAAAGCAAAGCAAACTACTCTAACCAAAGCAAACAAAAAATAGAAAGAATAACTAACAACTAACAACTACCAATAGCTAACAACTAAGGAAAAATAGAAAGCAAAAACTAAACTAAACAACAAGAAACTAACTAAAACCTAACTAGAAACAAGCAAGACTAGGTACAAAAGCTTTGGGCAGCAAGTATTTACACTCCCTCGTGACTTATTTCTTAGGACATGCAAGATTAACAGAGTGCAGGTCAATGTCCTATGTCTGGCAAATTCATCTTTGTACTCTGAAAAGTGAGGTAGAGGCATGCTAGGTTCATGTTCAAGGTACTAGTTATGTAGGATCAATAGTTAGGGCAGCTCATTAAGGACATGATCAATCCATATGCAAGTTGTCTTACCTAGATCAACATAATCAAATTGATAACTGTCAAAACCAAGTGGAAAAGAGGAAGATACAACCTAATTTGTAGTACCATCAGTTGCGTATGTAAGTTCGTCACCTTGTTGCATTGTACCAAATACCTTCTCATCTTTGGGAGCTCTCAACTCGTGTTTGGCCATATCCTGTTCATCAAATACCTCTAGAGAACTAAATGCTGCAGCAACTTTCCTAGCGAACAAAAAGTCTGGATGAACTCTGCATGAAGTGGCTAAAGCAAAATTTGACATATGTGGTGAATTCCCATGCAGCAGCATATCCTTGCTCATTCTTGACACCAACTCGATGATTTGGTCAAGTGACTGGGATGAAAATGCTTCCAAGCCATCACTTTGCATGACAGTTTGATTTTTATTCTCAGATTGCATATTTATTTTCTCATTTGTCATCAGTAAGTTAGCATCAACTATATGTGGATCTTCTTCTATGCAAGTATAAACGGGATCAACTTGATGAATATGTGTTATACTTGAATCTACTTCATCAAAATTAGTCATATGTTCTAAAACAACTTCCTCTACACCAATCGGCAACCTTCCTATTTGGACTGCACATTCATTTTCTGCAGCAGCAACATAGTCTCTTTCTTCATCTATAAGTAGATTCTTCATGTCAATGTTGCTTTGAGGTGGTGTACTATCCTTATTTTGTTCATCTAACTTAGCTGAAAACTCTATTGGAACAACTACATCAACTTGGTATGGCTGATCATGATGGTATACTAGGCTGATACAGTCAAAAAATTCATCTTATTTCACCAAATAATTTGATTTTATCTCTTTCTACATTGCTTTCCATGACTTTCCTTCATTCGAGGGACTGATTTCCTTTTGGTCTTGCACATGGATGATCTAATCATATTTCTGTCCCAACTCAGGATTATCAGCAGTCTGAAATGGACTGCTGTTCTTCACCTCTGTAGTAGAAAAATCAGGCTAAAAACTAGATATCTTTGAAGCATCTAGTTGCTGATCAGCATTCTTAACATTGTCTAACTTATCAGCCTTTTCAATAGCAGAAATCTGATCCTGTACACTGCTCTGTTTACTGTCCTATGATTGCAAACTAAGTTTTAACCAAGCTGGGACAACATATTCTTCAAATGAGTTGTCTGACTGAGAAATAGATTTTAACCAGTCATGGAACCCATATTCATTAGTTGTGTGACCTGAAGACCACATACATTGTCTGGCATCATCATCTACTCATGTATTTTGATGAATAGCTTCAATTTTTCCCATATACAAACTGCCCTTTTGACATGGACTCACAACTCCTGTATCCTCAACACTTTGCGTGCTTTTGATTGAGACATGCCACATGCATATTCACCCATCCGAGCTGCAACTCCTTGTGAGGTCATACTCTAAATATGTCTATCATACAAACATCTTGCTTCAGGCTTGTAAACTTCAAAAACAGGAAGCAATCACTTCAAATGCATATCCAATCTTTGGAGGAAAGTCAAACAATCAATCTTGTCATGCAATTCTTCAAGATGTATAGTGCAAACCTGAGGTGAACTAAAATCAAGCAAAGTTAGTGGAGGATACTTCACCCTGATTTGCCTATCTAACATTTCTTTGAAAAATGGGATGTTCACTTGGAAGTTCTCTTCATGATACGACTGCTGAGATGGTCCTCTGAAGAATGAAGGGATTTCATGATTGAAACCCTTATGTTTACCCATTGGAACTGAATCTCCTGAATAGTTAATTCATTTCAGCATGTACAATGAACTGATAAAATTGAAAGCCTACATAAAATCTTTGTTCATGCCCTCCTTCTAGCACCAATTTTGTTGATGGTGTTTTTAGCACGCAACAATGCAGGTATGATTGCTGGTTTCACGCCTCTCTTGAAAAAGGTATCCTACCTAAGATAGGACTACCCCAAGGCTAATACAACTAGGTCTTATCTTTCTTGGAATGACTCAATGGTATGTCTAGCTGTGCCAACAAGGGGTCTTACATAAAATGTAGGGTTTACAGAATATGACAGCAGTATGTATGTAGAAACCCTATGATACTTTCAGCAGATTTGTAATGTAGATGTTGCTTATAATCTAGATCTACCAAACTTGATATAAATAAAATACAAAAGGAAAAGGAGAGAGAGAAGGGATAAGAGATCCTAAGTGATAGTCACAACTGGGTAAAATGCTGCAGATAGAAAACTACTTTCAATAAGCTATTCCCTATTTCACCAAGATAGGAAACCCACAATGTTGCAAGAAATGATGCAATCTTCAAAGGATCCTTATGATTTTCAAATTGCATTCACTCATTTAACACCTAAACAATGGCACAACTTAATTAATAGAATGTAACTAAACTATACTCAATGACAGTGGTGCAAGAGCACCCAATCTACAGGAGCCTTCATGAGGCATTAGCTATCTTAAAGTTTGTTTTTATGTTTTCAATGCAGTCCTAAACGGATATTAAATGTAATAAGGTCTGGATTGACCGTGCTTTTCTATTTTTAGATAGTTTGTTAAGAGTTTGTTAGAAAGTCTATTAGTTTGTTAGGACAGCTGTAACTCCCAGCTGCTGGGAGTCATTTTCTATACTACCCCGTGAGGGGATAAATATGTGAGATCTGATCAATCTCAGGACAACAACAAGAAGAATAGACATAGATCAGAAAGATTGTAAATCAATTTGGTGAAGGAATAAAAATAGTTGGTGTTCTGGTGTAATTGCAGGGGAAATCGTTTGGGGTCATTCCACTGGTGGATTTCTTTGAAATCAGTGGAATGACCTCCGGATCATTGAGTTCTATTTCTGTTCTGTAGGTTTTTGCATTTTCCATGTTTTGTTCGGTTAAAATGGTTGTAGGGGAGGAATCATGTATTCTATGTGTATATGTCAAATGTATGTGGTGAATATTTTATGAGTATCCCGCAGTTGCATATTAGGGTTTGCATAATGTGAAAGGAGTATCGGGATAACAAGTATGACGTGTTGCCGACAAAGAGTATATCGGCATGAGATATGCCATCGGTGGAGAAGTTAAAGGTGTCGCTGATAGGTAGAAGTCTGGCCAACGGCAAGAGTTGGGTATTAAGTCATCGGCATGAGTAGCATCATTGGCGGATGAGGAGGAGGTGCTACCGACGGTCTAAGTCACGCCGATGGTTCAATGACCATCGGGAGAGGAGATGAAAGTCTAAGCGACAGAAGGAGTCTTGCCGAAAGTGAAGACAATACAATGCATATTAGGATGAGTTTGTATATTGGCGAACAAAGGAAAAGTTGCACCGATAGTGTGAAGTCTGAGCGATGGGAAGAATTGACCGGCAAAGGAGAGCTTGAAAAGGTATCGGGGTGACAACTGCAAGTGTCACCGATGAAGAATATATTGGCGTAAGATGGGGTGTCAGTTTGAGTTTACAAGTGGTTGCCGATGGAGAGTGTGTTGCCAACAAGGATGTTGGAGAGACAATAGGTGTCGGGGTGACATTTCTGAAGGAGGCCGATAACATAATGTTTGGCCGATGCGCTTAAGGGTTTCAAAGTGAAAGGAACCATTGGAGGGAAAGAATGTGGGAAGGCCGACAAGGCAAGTCAGGCCGATAAGGATGAAGATAGGATAGTTCGGTGTGCCAATAGGAAAGTGAATGCATATTTTGACATTCTATGGTCTTTATTGAAGGGGTTTGAAAGGAAATGAAGTATAAACCCTAGGTATGGTGGGTTTTAATCGGTTTTCACCTTGTTATGTAAGCTTCTACTATGTTACTCTACATCAGATTGGTATCAGAGCTCAGAAGATTCTGAGCATGTAGATAGAGCATTGAAGGAGGCAATCTACACCAAGATTTTAGGATGAGTAGTTACAAGTTCACTCGCTACAGTAGACGGACAGGAAGGTCTATCAAGAGGGCCAGAGGAGATGGTCCATTGGTTGTCACCAAAAGTCTTGGGGAGAGAGGCAAGAGAGGACTCCTAGGTGAGGGACAAGAGTGTTGGTGTAGCAGGGAGAAGTGGACTTCAGATGATAGAGGTACAATTTGGAGGCAGTCAGTCAAACTCCATTGATAGGAGTCACAGTTGGAGGATAAAGAGGAAGCAACAGAGGCATCAAGTTAGGGTTGAAGACAAAATGAAGTTGTTTGCAGCAGACCACATAACTCTTGGAACAAGAGTTTTTTCAGCTTGGGGAGTATGGTGCAGGAGCACCCAATCTATAGGAGCCTTCATGAGGCATTACCTATCTTAAAGTTTGTTTTTATGTTCTCAATGCAGTCCTAAATGGACATTAAATGTAATAAGGTCTGGATTGACCGTGCTTTTCTATTTTTAGATAGTTTGTTAAGAGTTTGTTAGGAAGTCTGTTAGTTTGTTAGGACAGTTGTAACTCCCAGCCGCTGGGAGTCATTTTCTGTACTACCCCGTGAGGGGATAAATATGTGAGATCTGATCGATCTCAGGAAAACAACAAGAAGAACAGACATAGATCAGAAAGATTGTAAATCAATTTGGTGAAGGAATAAAAATAGTTTGTGTTCTGGTGTAATTGCAGGGGAAATCGTTCAGGGTCATTCCACTGGTGGATTTCTTTGAAATTAGTGGAATGACCTCCAGATCATTGAGTTCTATTTCTATTCTATAGGTTTTTGCATTTTCCATGTGTTGTTCGGTTAAAATGGTTGTAGGGGAGGAATCGTGTATTCTATGCGTATATGTCAAATGTATGTGGTGAATATTTTATGAGTATCCCGCAGTCGCATATTAGGGTTTGCATAATGTGAAAGGAGTATTAGGATAACAAGTATGCAGTGTTGCCGACAAAGAGTATATCGGCATGAGTATTAAGTCATCGGCATGAGTAGCATCATCGGCGGATGAGGAGGAGGTGCTACTGACGGTCGAAGTCACACCAATGGTTCAATGACCATCGGGAGAGGAGATGAAAGTCTGAGTGACGAAAGGAGTCTTGCCGAAAGCGAAGACAATTCAATGCATATCGGGATGAGTTTGTATATCGGCGAACAAAGGAAAAGTTGTGCCGACAGTGTGAAGTTTGATCAATGGGAAGAATTGACCAGCAAAGGAGAGCTTGAAAAGGTATCAGGGTGACAACTGTAAGTGTCACCGATGAAGAGTATATCAGTGTAAGACAGGGTGTCGGTTTGAGTTTACAAGCGGTTGCCGATGGAGAGTGTGTTGCCGATAAGGACGTTGGAGAGACAATAGGTGTCGGGGTGACATTTCTGAAGGAGGCCAATAACATAATGTTTGGCCAATGCACTTAAGGGTTTTAGAGTGAAAGGAACCATCAGAGGGAAAGAATGTGGGAAGGTCGACAAGGCAAGTCAGGCCGATAAGGATGAAGATAGGATAGTTCGGTGAGACGATAGATGTTATCTTGCCGATAGGAAAGTGAATGCATATTTTGACATTGTATGGTCTTTATTGAAGGGGTTTGAAAGGAAATGAAGTATAAACCCTAGGTATGGTGGGTTTTAATGGGTTTTCACCTTGTTATGTAAGCTTCTACTGTGTTGCTCTGCATCAGACAGGGCCCAGGCTAACTATACACAACAACTTGCCATCAGCAAGCACTAATAGTATGGACCAAAGTATTCATCAGATATCTTAGCATTTACCCATCATTGTAAAAACACAACTAATTAAATTTAGATTGATATGAACCATGAAAACCAAAATGAAACAACACATAAACATAAATTCCCAGCAACCCGCAAAACTTGCTTTGTATTGACTGTATTTTGGTAGTCTCAGCAATTCATTATCAAATCCTACTTACAAATGAGAGAAAAGGATGGCCCTTTTATACACAAGGCACCATACTGAGTTTTCAATGGACGGTGGAGATTAACTCAACACCAATGATCTAGATTACATGGCATTTAATGAAGTACAACAGGTAGTTACATTTTTGGTTTTGTATTTGTCTTTTAGTAAAAAGACAAAAAATAGCTTGCAAATACATTGAATCTGGACAAAATGGATACCCATTTGGTTGTATATGATGAAAAGTCAATTTTCAAGGCCAAATAAAGCCAAAATAGAGTCACATGACACTTGAAAACTTGAGCTGATATGGATTCACAGGATTCCAAGTGTTGAATGGACCAAGAGGAGTATGTGGCACTTTATTAGTGAAGATATATCCAACTGGATGCTTGTTGGACTGATTCTTGATGACTAGACTGCTGGAACAACTATATGTATGTCTTGGACATTCGACTGGATCTGCAGGAACAACCATGAAAGAAGCATTATCTTCAATGTCTTCCAACTCTTGAGACTCATATTTATCATCTTAGACATTATATTGATCTTCTCTTATAGGTGCAGTAGCAATTTGGATGATAGAATGTTGATTCTGCATTTCTAGGTCAACAAGGTACCTCTGTGTGTTCATCCTTCCAAAACGGCTCCAATTAGCTCCAACAAGCTCCTTTGTGCTCTTAGACCTACAATAAACAAGACCAAGCATCAATTTCATCATAAAGAAGTCATTTTCCATCAATTTGGATCAAAACATGTCCATTTGCATTCATGGATCAGTCAAAAATAGCCCATTGTCAATGTCACTTTCTTTATGAACAACCTCTTAAATCCATTGATTTTTATATGATTTTATACATTTTTACCATTTTCAAGTACCAATTTGGCCAATATATTGATCTAGGAAGTGTTTGCAGTCATTAGGATCCATCTGTAGACTTTAATTTCATGTTTTTCTAGCCTTTTCTATAAAAAGTGAGATTTTTGGGGGTCACCGACCTTTTATGTGCAGTGGCATTAATTATCGTAAAACGTGCAAAAAATCCACACAAACTTGGCAAAATATTCATCATGATGTGACAAATAGATATACAATTCAAATCCATCAGGAAAATCCAATTTGCTCCTTGAAAAACTCAATTTTCAGGCCAAAATATCAAAAAGCGCTAATTTTGGGGGTCACCGACTTAGCACTAATTTTACTTCCAACTGACCTAGCGGGGATTTTGACTTCATCTGACCTTAGCACAGATTTTGGGTTCATCTGACCTTAGCATGGATTTTGGGTTCATCCAACCTTAGCGCGGATTTTGGGTTCATCCGACCTTAGCTTCATGATGCTTCGTGAGGTCAGTCGGTTCCATTTTTAGCGCAGGTCCGTTGGGTATGTTTTTAATGCAAAGTTTGTTGGCAGGGTTTTTCAAAGTGACTAGCCTACACAAGTTTTAGCACCGACTAACCTACACAACTTAAGTCAGTGGAGGGCCATTTCAACGCAAGTCAGTGGAAGGCAATTTTAGCGCAAAGGTTGGTTGGGGTTAGTTTTAGCGCCAGATTTGGAAAGGTCCAAGATGAAAGTATATTTAAAAATATATTTAAGTATATGTTTAACTTTAAATATTTTTAAATATACTTTCAGGATGTTTGAGATAGGTTCTAGATCCATAGGATTTCATATGCAGATTCTAGAATTTTGAGGTTCCACCAAATTTCAGACTTAGCCATTTTTCAGGATTTTTGGGGTTTCAGACTTAGCCAAATTAGGGCTCTAGGATCATGTGATAGGATGAAAGCTTATGGACCCCTTAGTGAAATCTAATAGAATTTGACATGATTTTGCAACTATAAGATCTGGAAACTAAGAATTTCAACATGACACATCCTGCAAAAGCAATCTCAAGGGCAATATCCAATGACATGGGATTTTGGAATGAAATGCAGTAACACCCAATTTTATTGCAAAAGGCAACAAATGACTATTTCTTAAACACAAGACCACCCAAGACACCTCCAAATCAATCATGCACAACATCAAATGACTCCAAACATGCAAAATACTCAAATCTGGAACAAATCATGCACTCTAGGCACAAATTCACTTTCTCATCATCATAAGGCAAAAAAGGTTGAGACTTCAAGCCAAAGCAAAAGAGGGGGTTTCCATTTGGCAAAATGGGGCATGTGTGCAAGGCACAACACAAGGTTTGTACCTCCTTAGGCACCTCTTCAAGTTTTTCTACTGTCAAACTATATTTGGGTCTGATTAGGATTGCATACCCCTGGCCACCTTCCTCTTTCATGGTTTTTAAGAATTCTTTCTCCCCAACCAACATGACACTTGATCCAACCTAAGTATCTATAGTTTCATCTTGCAAAGGGGTGAGGGTAAAAGAGACTCCATCTATTTCAATTACATATATATTTTTCTACCCATCATGCTTGGCTTTTCTGTCATACTGTCAAGGTCTTCCTAGGAGTAGATGACAAACATCCATTGGGATGATGTCACACAATATCTTGTCCTTATACCCTCAATGTTAAACTCAACCTATGTTTGTTCATTAACCAAGACTTACTGACCCTTATTTAGCCAAGAAACCTTGTAAGGTGTGGGGTTTGGGATCCTCTTCATTTTCAACTTTTCAACCATCTCCAAAGAAACTAAATTATCAGTAGAACCAGAATCTACAACAACCTTACATACCTTGCCTTGAGACTTGCAAGTGGTTCTGAACAATGACTTCCTTTGTGGAGGCTCCTTCACCACAAGGACTTTGAGTATTGTTCTTCTCATCATGAGAGTTTCTCCAACCTCTGGAGCAGTATGCTGGGAAGGGGAATTAACACTTTCATTGTCTTCTTCATGCACTATTTGATTTTTTCTTTCACCTCCATGTGAGTTAGAGGGCTACTTCTTCGAGCACTTCCATGCTTGACGGCCAAATTGGTTGCATTGCTAACATATGCCTGAGAAGGTGTTTGAACCTCTACCTTGTCCCCCAAATCTGCCTCTACCATTTGGTCTTCTACCCCTAAAACTTCCTCTTTATTCACCCCCTTGTTCATAATGGCCACTTGACTCTCCTTGCTGCCTTTGTGACTGTCCTCTTCCTCCAAAGTTGCCCCTACCTCTGAAGTTCTTCCCTCTGCCTCTTCCTTGTTGTTCTTGTCTCCTCTTTATTCTTTCCTCTGCCTTGACTGCCATTTGAAAGCATTCTTCAACTGTCCTAGGAGTTGAGAGGTTGATCTCATCTTGAATGTTGAACCTTAGGCCATTTAAGTATCTTGCCACCTTTTCTACTTCATCTTTAGTATAGCTTGCTCTAATGCTTAGCTTATGGAACTCCTCAATATATGCCATGACATCTAACTCTTTCTATTTCATATTTTGTAGCTTCCTGAAGGTCTGTATTGCATAATCAGTAGGCAAAAATTGTGCTTTCACCTTAGCTATCATTCCATCCCATGAGCTTATCTTTGTTTTTCCCTTCTTTACTCTCTCCTCTTGCACATAGTTCCACCATGTTAGGGTAGGGCCTTTCAGTTTTGTCTTAGCAAACTTTACCTTCTTATCATCTGCTACCTCCTCAAACTCAAAGTAATTGTCAAGAGCATCTACCCAACCCAATAACTCTTCACTATCCATCTTCCCACCATACATGGGCAATTCCATATTCAGCTTAGGAGTATCTGCCTTGACAGCCTTCAACATTCTAACCTTTCTCTCTTCACCAGGGTCCAATTGTTCTTCCTCATCTTGGACTCCTCCTCGAGGGTTTTCACTCTCACCCTCTTCTTCTTGGTCACTTTGATCTCCACTGACCACACCTCTCCTTAGGTTAGATTCCAATGCTGCAATTCTAGCAAGGGCAAATTCATGAGACTCCTTAACTTGTCTCAACTCCTTAGCATGTTAATCTTTTAATTCTCTGACTTCTTTGGCCACTGGATTTCTTTTTGGAGGCATTTTTCTTATTCAAACTTCAACTCCACTTCCCTTATCAATCAGAACCTTGGCTCTAATACCACTTTGATGCAGAGACAAAGGTGACTCCAAGGGTTCCTAGAAAGTTACAGAACATGTTCTTGACTAATCACCCAAACACACACTATCTCTCCTCTCATGTAACATGGTTACAAGGGTTGAAAAAATGCACCAAAAGTGTTTTCTTGACACCATCCTCTTATTGAACTCCTAACACACCTTGATCATCATAAACATGATAGGATTAGGCTAATGAAAGTCCCCATGAACACCTAACCTTCACTTTCTCCATCGCTCACTTCCAAAGAGGCCTATTCGCTTGTAGCCCTTCCAAGGGACAAAATTAGTCATAACTTCCCAAAAATGTGCAACCTCCAAAAACTAAACCTAGTTTCAAGTACCCTTTCGGGCCCCCTTAAACATATCAAGAAACCAACTGAGGTTTTAGAACACAGACCTCAATAATTGACTGTCACACTATCCTTAAGCCCCAATTAGCCCTATTTTACATAGCAGCTATTGGATTTAAGATAGACAACTAAGAGGGGGGGTGAATCAGTTGTCTCCAAAACCTATTCTTTATTTACTTTAAGCCTTCTTATATTTCAACAACATATCAAAGATTCAATCATGGAAGCATAATGTAATAATTCATGAGTAAAAACAAATTCAACACATATAACACCAAGATTTTGATGTGGAAAACCTGGTTAAGGGAAAAACCATGGGGTGACTAGCCCAAGATTATATTCTCTATTAGAAGAATAAAGATGAATAAAATGGCACTTGCCAGTTAGGGCTTACTGCCTAAGCACACTGCTCACAAGAGGCCCACTACGTACAGGAGACACACTGTCTACAAAAGAATATAAGTATTACATACTTGAACTAGAGATAAGCATCTTGACTATGCTTGAGTCAATTCCATATAAGCTCAACACATCTGCTCTGCTTTTCGCTCCTCTTCACTACTACTTCCTCATTATTACTAGGACACCTTTGAATGACTTCCTAACTCTTATTTATACATGACATCGACTTTGGAATGATCATCAAAGTTGGCACAACATACACTTATTTTATTATAGAGCAATTAAAAAAATACAACTTGACTTATTTCAAAAAATTCATACACATTACTCCACTGTTGGCCACACATAACTAGGACTTCAATCTTCTTCGAGGTGCATGCCCTACTTCGTAAAATATCTTCAAGATCATCCACAACATTTGCAAATCATCTGGTCGGCTAAGACTAGGAGGAACACCATCACTCAAAGGTAAGTCTTCAATTATGAGCTCAATCTTCAATGCAAACTGCCAACACAAACTGGACACAATCTAGAGACCCCCACAAGCTTGCTTGAATCACCAAGAACATCTGCACCACTTCTGCTTACTATAATCATTTGCATCTTCATCTGGAACCTAAAGGACATAGTCACCCATCACTGTCACATTAGAAGGATTGCTTATGGACCTCCAAACCACAAACCAATTTAGTTGTCAATTCACATTAGCCTCCCAAACATGCCACCAGAACCATAGAACATGATATTGTATTTCTTGATCTCACCGGACCTATTTGTGTCACTCTGTCATCTCTAAATAGTTTCTAGAACTATTTTACTCTCATGGCCATAACTCCTCCATATTTGCATGCGGACCTCTCAAATCTTGACTAAATCATCTTCAGACACATATCTACAAACCCTTTGATGTGCATTCTCTGATCTTCATCTAGCTGGGATCTTCACTTCATAGAGCTTCACTGTCTTCATTGATCTTCTCTATTTATGATAGGACTAATTTTCTCAATATCCTCAGCACACAACTTATCCAATCCTTGACATCAATGTAACAGGAGTATGTTGACATCAATGACAACACTAGTTAGGCCCATACTTGCAACAATCTCCCCCTTTGTCATTGATGGCAACATTTAATGTGAAAAACTATTTTAACCATCAAGACAAGAGCTTCTCCTCACTAATTGACATAGCTCCCCCTATCGCCAACAACCATTCACATGTCTTCTCTTCATTTACTACTCCGCCTTTCAGAAACCACTTTTGTTTTTCACATGTCTTCTCTCCCCGTTTGACATCAATGGCAAAGGGCACATACTTGCAATTGGTTCTCATACTTTAGAATCATACAAACTGCTCCCCTGAGAAGCAGCCTCCTAACATCAATCCGGATCACAAGATATGACTGTGGAATCCACCAGACTGATGCACATTAGTGCATCTTAATTTAGAACCAGAGGGGTAATAACTCCTAACTTCTCCTTGATAAACTCAAAAGAGTCCTTAGGTAGAGGTTTAGTAAAAATGTCTACAATCTAATCCTTTGAGGGCACAAACTCCAATCTGACTTCATTTTTGTTCACCTGCTCTCTCAAAAAGTGGAACTTGATGGATATATGTTTTTTCTTTGAATGGAACACCGAATTTTTTGATATGTTTATTGCACTTGAATTATCATAGAAGATTGTGATAGGTTCATCATACTCTACTCTAATATCTCTTAGCATTTGCTTCATCCACAATACTTGAGTGCAATTGCCTGCTGCTACAATATACTTTGCTTCTACAGTTGACAAAGATATTGCCTCTTGTTTCCATCTTAGCCAAGAAACCAACCTTTTTCCTAAAAAGAATGCACCACCACTGGTACTCTTCCAATCATCCACATCTCCTGCCCAATCATCATCTGTATATGCATGAAGAGAGAAATCATGATCCTTAGGATACTATAATCCATACTCAACTATTCCCTTCAGATATCTGAGAATTCTCTTGATTGCCATGACATGAGATTCTTTAGGATCAGCTTAGAATCTGGCAACAAGACCAACAACATTCATAATATCAGGTCTAGTTTGAGTAAGTTAGAGCAGTCCTCTAATCATTAACCTGTACTTTTTCTGATCAACCTTAGGAGATTCATCATCTTTACTCAGCTTACATCCAGTTGCCATGGGAGTATTCATTGCCTTTGAATCTTCCATCCCAAATTTCTTCAACAATTCTTTCACATATTTGGTCTGTGATATGAAGATTCCTTTTTTTGTTTGAGTAATTTGCAGACCCACGAACAAAATTCATTTCCCCAAACATAGACATTTCAAATTCACTTTGCATTTGATTTGCAAAAGTCTTACACATGCTATCTTTCCCTCCAAAAATGATATCATCAAAAAATACTTCCACAATCAAGATATTTTCATGATCAATCTTAAAATATAGATTACTATCAGCAGTACCTTTGTTGAAGCCAATCTTCAAAATATGTTTGTCTAATCTTTCATACTAGGCTCTTGGGGCTTGTTTGAGTCCATACAATGCCTTCTTCAACTTGTAGACCATATCTCCATGATCAGACAATTGGAATCCATCCGGTTGCTCAATGTATACCTCTTCTTCCAAATCACCATCTAGGAAAGTAGACTTGACATCCATTTGATATACCTTGAAATCCTTAAAGGCAGCAAAGACAAGAAATAATTTGATTGCTTCAATTCTTGCCACTGGAGAAAAAGTTTCTTTAGAGTCAATTTCTTCTACTTGAGAATAACCCTTATAGACCAATCTGGCTTTGTTTCTTACTACTTCACCTTCTTCATTTAGTTTATTATGGAAGACCCACTTAGTCCCAATCACATTTTTGTCCTTAGGCCTGGGAACAAGATCCCAAGTGTGATTCTTTTCAATCTAAATCAATTCTTCCTCCATTGCTTTAGCCCAACTTTCATCATTGCAAGCTTCACTTATTATTTTTGGTTCAATTTTAGAAATCAAACAATACTTCACTGAATCTTGAGCAATTTTTTTTCTTGTTTGAACACCTTTGCTTCTATCTCCTATAATCTGATCTTCAAAATGATTCATTCTTACATACCTGGGAGTTTTGGGATTTTCTTGTACTTCTAATTCTTGGACAGGTTCATCCAAACTTGTCTCTTCTTCTTTATTTCAAGATTCTCCGGATCAGTTTGAATCTGAACTAGAGTTGGGGCTTGTTCTCCTTGGTCTGAGGCATCATTCTGATCATCTACTACATACTCATAAAACCTTTAGGGATTTTCCATGCCTTCATCAACCTTCACATTTGTACTTTCTACAATCTTTCTCAATCTCTTGTTATAACACCGGTATGCTTTGCTTTGAGTGGAATATCCCAAGAATATTCCTTCATCACTTCTAGCATCAAACTTGCCAAGGTCCTCATCTCTTTTGATGTAGCATTTACTACCAATGACTCAAATACTTCATAGTAGAAGTGATACCAAACCAAAGTTCATAAGGGTTCTTACCAGTATTGCCTCTGATTTGTACCTGATTAAGAGTATAGGCAGTAGTGCTTACAGCTTCTCTCCAGTAGATTTGAGGAACATTTGCTTCCATCATCATGGTCCTAGATGCTTCCTGGATGGTCCAGTTCTTTCTCTCCACTACTCCATTCTACTGTGGAGTTCTTGGAGTAGATAACTGTCTCTTTATCCCATGTTTCTCATAGAATGTTATGAACTCACCAGATGTCAATTCTCCACCTCGATCAGACCTGAGGCATTTTATGTTTATGCCAGTTTCATTTTCTACCATAGCCTTGAATATTTTGAACTTCTCAAGAGCTTCAGAGTTCTCTTTTAAGAAAGTTACCCACATCATCTGGGAATGGTCATCAATTAGCAACATGAAATACCTATCTCCCTGCAGACTCCTGATTCTTACCGGATCACAAAGATCAATGTGCACCAAATCTAACAATCTGGTTGAAGATTGTTCCTTACTTTTGAATGTGACTCTGCTTTGCTTACCCAACTGACATTCTTTGCATAAACTGTTAGTAGGTTTCATCAGTCTTGGAAGATCTCTTACAACCTGAATGTTGCTTATCTTGATGATATTATCAAAATTCACATGACACATTCTCCTATGCCACAACCAACTTTGATCAATTTGAACAAATAGGCAACTTTTGCCAGTACCAACCAATTGGAAGATGTTACCTTTTGTTTGTGCATTGGATGCAATCTCAGTTCTAGAGCTTTCAAAGATCTTGCATTTTCCATTTTTGAAACAGAGATCATAGCCTTTGTCCACCAACTATCAAACACTAAGAAGATTATGCTTCAGACCTTCAACATACAGAACATCACTGGTTTTGTTCTTTCCATCAAAAGAGATGGTTCCTCTGCCTCTAATTCTGTCAGCAGAATTATCTCCAAACTTTACAACTCCACCTTCATATCTTTCCAAGATTAAGAACTTACTCTTGTCACCAGTCATATGGTGAGAGCATCCACTATCAATAACTCATTCATCTTTTTCTTCAACTTGAGCAGCCAAAGCACTTTCTACCGTCTTATGATTGGCAGATTCAATAGGCATTGGATCTTCTTATTTAATGGCAATAAACACCTAGTCACTTTCGGGTTTGTTTCCTATCTCAGAGTCATCATCTTCATGAACATAGTAACACTTCTTTTGAAACCTTGATCTATTATGGTTTAGCCTTGAAAACCTTTCCGGACATCTTGAGGCAAAATGACCAATCTTATTGCAGGCAAAGCATTTGAAAGGTAATTTTCCTTCATACTTACCGAATCCTCTTGATAGTTGTTTTGCAATAAGGGCTTCAAGTTGTTCAACTTCTAACTCATCTTCTTCCAAATCTTTCCTTTCTTTATCATACCAAGTTGATTTCCTTGAGGAACTTTCACCTGGATCATATCTCTGTTTACCTTTTACAGAGGCACTAGCCTTAAATACAGATTCAGTCTTGGGAAGTGCATCACCAAACTCAGCTAACTCAAATGCAGATATCTTACCAACCAATTAATCCCTTGTGATAGTTGTTAGAGATCTGATTTCCTGAATGGCAGTAACTTTGCGTTTATATGTAGGAGGTAAAGATTTGAGAACTTTAGCAATAATTTCATCTTCATCCAGTACTCCACCAGGACATCTAATGCCACACATGAGATCATTTACTTTTGTCATATATAAAGTGATATTCTCATCTTCACTCATCTTTAAGTTTTCAAACTTTCCTTTCAGACTTTGCAGCTTGACACACTTAACATATTTGTCTCCTTCATATAGATTTTCAAGCTTTGTCCAAATTTCATAATCAGTCTTTAATCTTGTAACATTTGTCAGCTTTGAATTAGACAAGGCACTTAGTAGGGCTTCTTTAGCTCAAAGATTATTTTTTGCATCTCTGACTTCATCCAGAGTTGTTGGGCCATTCCTTGGGGGAACATATTTAGTTAAGGTTATGTTCCAATACTGATATCCCATGCATTGTATGTGACATTCCATGTGGATTTTCTAGGTAGTGAAGTTTGATCCATCAAACCTTGGGCTATCCTTCTTGTAGGTTGACATCCTAGATCTCCTCAAGCGGTTAAGCTTCTTCTAGAGGAACTTGTCTCTGATACCAATTGTTGGATTTAAGATAGACAATTGAAAGGGGGGTGAATCAATTGTCTCCAAACCTATTCTTTATTTACTTTAAGCCTTCTTATATTTCAACAGCATATCAAAGATTCAATCATGGAAACATAATACAATAACTCATGAGCAGAAACAAATTCAATGCATATAACACCAAGATTTTGATGTGGAAAACTTGGTTAAGGGAAAAACCACGGGTGACTAACCCAAGATTGTATTCTTTATTAGAAGAATAAAGATGAATAAAATGGCACTTGCCAGTTAGGGCTCACTACCCAAGCACACTACTCACAAGAGGCCCACTACCTATAGGAGACACACTGTCTACAAAAGAATATATGCATTACATACTTGAACTAGAGATAAGCATCTTGACTATGCTTGAGTCAGTTCCATTTAAGCTCAACACCTCTGCTCTACTTTTCGCTTCTCTTCACTACTACTTCCTCATTATTACCAGGACACCTTTGAATGACTTCACAACTCTTATTTATACATGACATTAACTTTGGAATGATCATCAAAGTTGGCACAACATACACTTATTTTATTATAGAGCAATTACAAAAATACAACTTGACTTATTTCAAAAACTTCATGCATATTACTCCACTATCGGCCACACATAACTGGGACTTCAATCTTCTTTGAGGAGCATGGCCTGCTTCGCAAAATATCTTCAAGATCATCCACAACATGCCCAAATCATCCGATTGGCTAAGACTAGGAGGAACACCATCACTCAAAGGTAAGTCTTCAATTACGAGCTCAATCTTCAATGTAGACTGCCAACATGAACTAGACACAATCTAGAGACCCCCATAAGCTTGCTTGAATCACCAAGAACATCCAGACTACTTTTGCTTACTGTAATCATTTGCATCTTCATCTAGAACCTCAAGAACACAGTTGCCCATCACTGTCACATTAGAAGGATTGCTTGTGGACCTCCAAACCACAAACCAATTTAGTTGTCAATTCACATTAGCCTCCCAAACATGCCACTAGAACCGTAGAGCATGATATTGTATTTCCTGATCTCACCAGACCTATTTGTGTCACTCCGTCACCTCTAAATAGTTTCCAAAACCATTTTACTCTCATGGCCATAACTCCTCCATATTTGCATGCAGACCTCTCAAATCTTGATTGAATCATCTTCAGACACATATCCGCAAACCCTTTGATGTGCATTCTTTGATCTTCATCTAGCTGGGATCTTCACTTCATAGAAATTCACTATCTTAACTAATCTTTTCTATTTCTGATAGGACTAATTTTCTCAATATCCTCAGCACACAACTTATCCAATCCTTGACATCAATGCAACAGGAGTATGTTGACATCAATGACAACACCAGTTAGGCCCATACTTGCAACAGCAGCTACAAGATATGCCTACTTCCAATCACAAACTCCTACTCCATGACTTCATGTAGGTCACATGAGGTCTAATTATATAGCTTTTATGACCCATATGCATCACCAATCCACTTTTTCACCAAATCACTAACCTACCTAGTCTCATAAGCCTAATACATGAGGATATTAGGCCAAAACTTGATGAAACAATGCCCTATCTCCATCCCCTACCTCTGCAAACTCAAAAATTTTGAAAAACACCTTACTTACATCCATTTCACCGATTTGTAGAAGTTCCCACTAGTGGAATGGCTCATAAATCCATTATTTCACTCAAACTAACCCTAAACTAGGGTTTCAGACTATTTTTAGAAAAATCCCTATAACTTCTTCCAAACCCAATGAAAATCAATGAAACCACAAGCAAATGATAGAAGATTTGAAGCATTATCCAATCAAGTCAATTTCACATCATTTCCAATTCATACAGGTGGTACAGAATGATGGAACGGTGAGGAAAACAGTTAAAACTACATAAAATAGAGTTTGTTTTTTTAGTTGATCTCCACAATGCCTTCAACAACCTTGCCTCAAAGTTTGTAAGGTTTTTTAAAAATCTAGGACTAGACTTAAATGGTTCCAATCACCTTTTGGAACCAAATGACTGTTCAACTACCAAAAATGACAACATTGAGGAGTTACAAAGTAACATTTTCAACAAAAACATGGCAAGATGTACTCAAATCGACCCCATGGGACTTATTACATTGCAAATGGTCTAAATAGACCTCATTACACCATACAAGACTCAAAACTCTAACATTTGACTATATTGACAAAGTCTACCTAGCTGCTCCTACACCAAATTGAGAGGTAGAGGGATGATAGAGGCAAGAACATAGGGGTTTAGGGGTTAGGACTTTAGAGAGGGAGAGATAGGGAGATAGAGGGTGAGGGACATGGCCAGAGACATAACCAGAGAGATTGAGAGGTAGAGGGATGATAGAGACAAGGAGATAGGGGTTTAGGGTTGATTGAGTTTAGGGTTTAGGGGTTAGAAGTTTAGAGAGGGAGAGATAGGGAGATAGAGGGTGAGGGACATGCCCAAAGACATAGGCAGAGAGATTGATAGGCAGAGGGATGATAGAGACAAGGATATAGGGGTTTAGGGTTGATCAAGTTTAGGGTTGATCAGGTTTAGGATTTAGGGGTTAGGAGTTTAGAGAGGGAGAGATAGGGAGATAGAAGGTGAGGGACATGGCCAGAGACATAGGCAAAGAGATTGAGAGGTAGAGGGATGATAGAGATAAGGAGATAGAGGTTTAGGATTGATCAGGTTTAGGGTTGATCATGTTTAGGGCTTAGGGGTTAGGAGTTTAGAGAGAGAGAGATAGGGAGATAGAGGGTGAGGGACATGGCCAGAGACATAAGCAAAGAGATTGAGAGGTAGAGGGATGATAGATAAAAGGAGATAGGGGTTTAGGGTTGATCGGGTTTATGGTTTAGGGGTTAGGAGTTTAGAGAGGGAGAGATAGGGAGATAGAGGGTGAGGGACATGGCTAGAGACATAGGCAGAGAGATTGAGAGGTAGATGGATGATATATGTCTTACAGATATATAGTTATAGATATATACTTATACATATAGAGAAAACACTAAATTTACTTGTTTACATACATGAAAGCTTAATGTTTTCATGCTTCCCAAAAGGCGCTCACGTTATGGGAAGCAAAAAAAATGGGAAAAAACCATGTGGGATCTGTGATTCAGACCCCACATGTATGTTATTCCCTACTTTTCATGCATGCTATCAGACAAGAAAACACTTTTTCATGTTGTTTGACATATTACGAATCATTTTTTGATCAATTCACCACCTTTTTTATTTTTGCAATGTAGAAGAACTAATTTCGCATGTTTTTGGACAAAATTTGATTATTTAAACTAAAAGTTTCATGTTTCATATTGTTTCTATTAGATTTAGGACAGACAACTGAGAGGATGGGGTGAATCAGTTGTCTAAAACTTTCTTCCAATAAAACACTTAAATCCACTTTGTAATTTAGTAGCATAATAATAAATCAATCATGGAATCATAATGCATTAAATCAAGAGCAGAAACACATCAACACATAAGACACCAAGATTTTGACATGGAAAACCCAGTTAAGGGAAAAACCACAGGGTGATTAACCCAAGATTGTATTCTCTTTTAGAAGAATAAAAGGAACAAAATGGCACATGCCAATTAGGGCTCACTGCCCAAGCACACTACTCACAAGCGGCCCACTGCCTACAAGAGACACACTGTCTACAAAACAATAAATATCACATACTTGAACTAGAGAATAGCATCTTCACCATGCTTAAGTCAGTTCTATTTAAGCCCAATATTTTTGCTCTGCTTTTCGCTCTCCTCTTTGCTACCACACTCTCATCTTCTCCTCGTTACAATGAAATGACTTTACAATTCCTTATTTATACAAGACATCGACTTAGGAATAATCATCTAAGTTGGCAAACATTATAGAGCAAATACATAAATACATTATGACTATTTGCAAAAGACTTCACGTAGAACAACACACTGTCGGCCACATAGATTTGAGACTTCAATCTTCTTCTAGGAACATGCTAATCTTCACATAACATCTTCAAGATCATCTGTAGGATGTGTAACTCATCTGGTCGGCTAGACTTAAGAAGAACACCATCATCCGGAAGTAATTCTTCAATTGCAAGCTCAAACTCGAATGTGGACCACCAACAAGAACTAGACATGACCCAAAGACCTGCACAAGCTTGCCTGAATCACCAGGAACATCCACACTACATCTGCTTACTAAAATCCTTATCTCCTTCATCTGGAACCTCAAGAACACAGTCTATCATCACTGTCACAATGGAGTAGATGCTTGCAGACCTCCAAACCATGAACAGATTGAGTTGTCAATTCATATTGACTTTCTAAACATTCCCTCAAATCCGTAGAATAGGATATTGCATTTCTGGATCTCACCAGACCTATCTATGTCACTGGCTATTTAGATTGGTCACTAGCTCAGAAGGATGGAGTGTACCGAGATTGACATCGATGCCTAGTGATGGATGAAGTGGTTTCCCTATCTTTATAGATGGGGATTGGGTGGTTGGTTCAGGATTCCATGTGCCCATTTAGGATTCCAACCAATAGGAAGGATGAAGTGCCGGAGGAAGGCTGAAGTGGTTGGTTCAGTTTGGTCAGTGGCTATCAGTTGTATTGTATATAGAATAGAAGTGGTGATTCAGAGCCTTTGTATGTGGCTATGAAGATTGGTCACTGGCTCGGAAGTCTGAGGTGGCGGAGGAAGGATTCAGGATGAAGTGAAGGAGGAAGGCTCAAGAGTACCCATTCAGGATTTCGTGTTCAGTGAAGGATGGTCATTGGTCGTGTACTATTCCAGTTGGGAGTGAAGGATCATAGTTGGTCGTGAACTCTTCCATATGAAGTGAAGGCAAAAAGTGACCCAACAATAATAAAGAGGGAGGCCCCTCCTGGAGGGGGTAGATTAATTGGTGGGTGGGAGGAAGGTAAAATAGACCATCAATGAATTGATCAAAAGTTGCCGGCGGAGAAAAAGGTTTCTTCTTTATCTAGAGAATCGACTAGAGGTCGGGTTAGATGCCATTTACAAAATAGTTATAGTCGAGGTAGATTAATTACAACATCAATGGTGGGATAAATCTCTTACCTACGTTACATGGTTCCCACCCAAATATGGCTCTCATGATATCAGGAGGAGGCATAACCCCCCACCCATCCCCACACACGAGCAAACCCTCAGATTCAAGCCCCGGCATAATTATCGGGTTGCCCCCCCTTTCCAAATTAATGCTAAAAAGATTTTCCAAGTCAAGAGGGAGGACCAAACAATTCTAATACTAAAAAGATTTCATGTGTCCACCAAGTCAAAAGATTTTATGCGTCTTATCATTAGTACAAATCGGTCAAGCAAGTCAAAAGATTTCAAATCTAATCATACGATGTCTGAACAAATCTTGTCCACCAAAGAGGGAGGATAATCATACGATCTATCGAGAAAATCTTGTCTGAGAGAAAGGACCACCACTTTGAAAAAAAGAGAAGGGACCACCACTTTGAGAAAGAGAGAAGGGACCATCATTTTGAAAAGAGCAACTCAAAAGAAGCTGCCTATGTACAGTCAAAATCTTATATGCCCTAAGCAGGAATAAAGAGCAACTCAAAAGAAGCTGCCTATGTACAGTCAAAATCTTATATGCCCTAAGTGGGAATTCAATTGGATGGATAGGTAGAAAGTTTTAGGGTGCAAAATTTGTGGAATTGCGAATTTGGGAAAATTTCTACATGATTGCCGAAAACCACGTAGTTTTACCCCTCAAAATGGAGTCTTTAAAGATTATCCATTTCTCCAAAAAATAGTTTCATTTTTTCTTCAATTAATTCAATTAATTCTAAAGAAAGAAGTAGGCCTATTCATATTACATATATAATCTGGCAATGTGGAAGTGAAGGTTAAGGCCAGTGGAGGTTACTATATAATCTGGCAATGTGGAAGTGAAGGTTAACCACAGTTGAGGTTACTATATAATCTAGCAATATAATTAATTCAATTAATTAAAGACCAATATCCATTTTGAAATCTTTTCACTTTATAGGGCTGGTACTGCAAACATGATAAGACTGCTACTTCAAATTGGACATGCTAAGACTGCTACTGCTTCTGCTACTGCTGACATGATAAGGCTAATACTAACAACAAAGTTTTTGCAAAGAAAATGAGTATAGAAGCATTAAAATGACCTCCTATACCCCCGGGACAATAGAATTTTTGCAAAGAAAATGAGTATAGAAGCATTAAAATGACCTCCTATACCCCCGGGACAATAGAATTTTGGCAAAGAAAATGAGTATAGAAACATTAAAATGACCTCCTATACCCCCGGGACAATAGAATTTTGGCAATAACATTTCATACAAGACCAAATTATTATCTCTCCCTCTCCCTTGGTCAAAGTGATCACAAGCGGATGGACCGGGCCGACCTAAGGAAGAACGGTCCAGAAGCGATCTTGTGCGCTGGACAGATACCAATAGTGCTCTTCTCTGTTCCTGATTAGGACTAATTTTCTTAATATCCTCAGCACACAGCTCATCCAATCCTTATCATCAATGCAATAGGAGTATGTTGACATCAATGACAACACCGGTTAGGCACATACTTACAACAATCTCCCCCTTTGTCATTGATGGCAACATATGATGTGAAAAATTGTCTTAATCATCAAGACAAGAACTTATCCTCACTGTCACAACTTCTCTTCCTTTCCTACTCCCCCTTTGATCAGTAACCACTTTTTTTTCACATGTCTTCTCTCTCCCTTTGACATCAATTGCAGAGGGCACATACTTGCAACTCCACCACTTCAGAATCATACCAGCTGTTCCCCCTGAGTAGTAGCTCCCCATCATTAATCCGGACCACAAGATATGACTATGATATCTGTCGGACTGATGTACATCAGTGCACCTTAGTTCATCATCGAAGGGGTAATAACCCCTAACTTCTCCCTGAGATACTCAAAAGAGTCCTTAGGTAGAGGTTTGGTAAAGATATCTGCAATCTGATCCTTGGAAGGCACAAACTCCAATCTAACTTCATTCTTGTTCACTTGCTCTCTCAAAAAGTGAAACTTGATGGATATATGTTTAGTCTTTGAATGCAATACCAGATTCTTAGATATATTTATTGCACTTGAATTATCACAAAAGATTGTGATAGGCTCCTCATACTCCACTCTTATGTCTCTTTGCATTTGCTTCATCTACAAAACTTGAGTGCAACTACCTGCTGCTGCAATATATTCTACTTCTACAGTGGACAGAGATATTTCCTCTTGTTTCTTGCTTAGCCAAGAAACTAATCTCTTCCCTAAAAAGAATTCTCCACCACTGGTACTCTTCTGGTCATCCACATCTCCTACCCAATCCGCATCTATATATGCATGAAGAGAGAAATTATGATCTCTAGGATACCACAAACCATACTCAACTATCCCTTTTAGATACCTAAAAATCCTCTTGATTGCCATGACATGAGATTCTCTAGGATCAGCTTGGAATCTAGCAACAAGACCAACATCATTCATAATATCAGGTCTAGTTTGAGTGAGATACAACAATCCTCCAATCATTGACCTGTACTTTTTCTGATCAGTCTTAGGAGAGTCATCATCTTTGCTCAATTTACATCCAGTTGCCATGGGAGTACTCATTGATTTTGACTCTTCCATCCCAAATTTCTTCAACAATTCTTTCACATATTTGGTCTGAGAAATGAAGATTCCTTTCTTAGTTTGAATGATTTGTAGATCCAAGAAGAAATTCATTTCCCCAAGCATGGACATCTCAAATTCACTTTTCATTTGATTTGCAAAGGTTTTGCACATACTATCTCTTCCTCCAAAAATGATATCATCAACAAATACTTCAACAATCAAGATATTTTCATGATCAATTTTGAAGTACAAATTACTGTCAGTAGTACCTTTGTTAAAACCAATCTTCAAAAGATGCTTATCCAATCTTTCATACCAGGATCTTGGGGCTTGCTTGAGTCCATACAGTGCTTTCTTCAACTTGCAGACCATATCACCATGATCAGACAATTGAAATCCATCTGGTTGCTCAATGTATACTTCTTCCAAGTCACCATTTAGGAAGGTAGACTTAACATCCATCTGATACACTTTGAAATCCTTGAAGGTAGCAAAAGCAATAAATAATCTGACTGCTTCAATTCTTGCCACTGGAGCAAAAGTTTCTTCAAAATCAACTCCTATTTGAGAGTAACCCTTGCAGACCAATCTGGCTTTATTTCTAATTACTTCACCAACTTCATTCAGTTTATTCTAGAAGACCCATTTAGTTCCAATCACATTCTTGTTTTTAGGTTTGGGAACAAGATCCCATGTGTGATTCTTCTCAATTTGTATTAGTTCTTCCTCCATTGTCTTAGTTTAGTTTTCATCATTGCAAGCTTCATTCACTATCCTAGGTTCAACTTTTGAAATCAAACAATACTCTTTTGAATCTTGAGCAATCCTTCTTCTTGTTTGTACACCTTTTCTTTTATCACCTATAATCTGATCTTTAGAGTGATTCAATTTTACATACCTAGGAACTTTGGGAGTTTCTTGCACTTCTGATTCTTGAACAGGTTCATTCAAACTTATCTCTTCTTCCTAATTTACCGGATCAGTTTGAATTTGAATTTCAAAGGGAGCTTGGACTTCTTGAACAAAAACATCATTTTGATCATCTTCATCATATTCATAAAACATTGAGGGTTTTTCAATTCCTTCATCAACCTTCACATTTGTACTTTCCACAATCCTCCTTAATCTCTTGTTATAACACCGGTATGCTTTGCTTTGAGTAGAATAACCCAAGAATATTCCTTCATCACTTCTAGCATCAAATTTTCCTAGATCTTCATCTCTTTTAATGTAACATTTGCTATCAAAGACTCTGAAATTCCTCATAGTAGGAGTGATGCTGTAATGAAACAACTTGCACAATATCTGAATATAATAGAAAATATGCTGTAAATACTTGATAATAATATGCCACTTCAAGGGGGCAACCTCCTAATCCACTTCGAGGGGGATACCTCCAATAGTCTTCAATAAGAACACAATACTCAATATGATATGAAATGAGACTCACTACCTCCTATATATACCTATTTATGCCTAGGATATCACCCAGGCCAACTTAGATAGACCTATAGAAGCCTTAGGCCGACCTAAACAACTAAATAACAATATAATAATGATAATATGACTTAATTAGGAGTTAAGATAGCCACAAGTGGACTATTCATAACCCTATGTACACCAATATTAAGGGCGTAGCATGCCCCCCCTCTTCAAAGAAGCATTGTCCTCAATGCTAACCAAGTGTGGATTCTTTTGAATGAACTCCTCATCCTCCCATGTGGCCTCTTCAACTAGTAAATTCTTCCATTGGATGAGATACTGAGTGAGGGTTCTATTCCTCAGCTTCTTTGTGCGAGTTTGAAGAATGCCCTCTGGTTCCAAAATTATTCTTCCTTCTTCATCGAGTTTTGGTAGTACTGTTTGAGTAGGAATATTCTGCCCAATTACCTTCTTCAAATAAGAAACATGAAAAACTGGATGTATCTTTGTTGTTGGTGGCAACTCTAGCTTGTAGGCAACACTACCAATCTTTTGCATGATTTGGTATGGCCCATAATATCTTGGAGACAACTTATTATTCTTTTTGTGTTGCTTCATTGAGATTTGTTTATAAGGCTGCAATCTCAAGAAGACCCAATCCCCAACTTCAAAATTTCTTTCACTACGATGTTGGTCCGCCTGTTGTTTCATTGAATTTTTGCCATAGCTAAATTCTCCTTGAGTCCTGAAAGTACCTGTTGTTGATGATGCAAGTGGTCCTCTACTGCCTGAACTCTTGGTGACACCTTTAATGATGATGTGATGGAAGGAGGATGATATCCATAAAGTGCCAAAAATGGAGACATTTTTGATGAGCTATGAAAAGAAGTGTTATACCACCATTCTGCTAGTGGTAGCCAATCCACCCATTGAGATTGCTTCTCTGAAGTGAAACAACGTAGATATCCTTCCAAACATTTTTTAACAACCTCAGTTTGCCCATCTGATTGAGGATGGTATCAAGAACTATGAGCCAATTGAGTACCCAAACATGAGAATAAATCTTTCCAAAAGTGACTAGTAAAGATAGGATCACGATCACTGATAATAACCTTAAATGTACCATGTAGCTTTTGGATATTCTCCAAGAAAACTTTTGCCACTGCACTTGCTGTAAAAGGATGTGATAATGCAATGAAATGTGCATATTTAGTGAGGTGATCAACTACTACCATGATGACATTATGACCTTTAGATTTGGGAAGCCCTGTGATGAAGTCCATGGATACCTCTTCCCAACGCTAGCTAGGAATAGATAAGGGCTGCAAGAGACCTGGTGTCTTAATTGTCTCACCCTTATTTCTTTGACAAACCAAACATTCAGCCACAAATTTTTGAACATCACCTTTTAGCCCTTCCCAAAAAAAATCTTGCTTGACTCGATGATATGTCTTCAAAAATCCTGAATGACCACAAACTGGGGACTCATGTAGCTCTGTGAGAATCTTGTGTTTAAGAGTGGAATTCTTGCAGAGATACAAACGCTCTTTATACCAAAGAATATCTCCCTTCAAACAAAACTTATCTGAACTACTAGGATCACTTTTTAATTGTTGGATGAGATTACTTGTTGCAACATCATTTTGCCATTCTGCTTTGGCTTCTTCCACCCAATTTGCTTGTAATATTGCAAGGGCACACAATAAGGCTTCATCTTTCTCATCCTTCCTAGAAAGTGCATCAACCACAATATTTTCCTTCCCTTTCTTATATACAATCTCAAAGTCATATCCCAACATCTTAGTGACCCATTTTTGTTGCTCTTCAGAGGATAGTCTTTGTTCCAAAAAATATTTTAGGCTATCATGATTTGTCTTAACCTTGAAGTGTCGACCCATTAAATAAGGCCTCCATTGTTTAACTACGTGAAGGATTGCTAGCATTTCCTTCTCATAAATAGGTTTGAGCTGATTTTTACCCTTTAATTGACGACTCTCAAAAGCAATTGGTTGACCTTCTTGCATGAGAACTGCTCCTATCCCATTTCCAGAAGCATCACATTCCACAATGAATTCCTTGGTGAAGTCCGGAGTGGCAAGCACTGGAGTTGTACACATAGCCTCCTTCAATTCCTCAAATGCTACATTAACGAACTCATTCCAATGAAAAGAATCCTTCTTCAAGAGAGTGGTGAGGGGTGCTACTATACGACCATAATTCTTCACAAATCTACTATAGTACCTTGTCAATCCCAAGAAACCTCTCAGTTTCTTAATGGTTTTTGGAATAGGCCATTCCATGATAGCCTTAATTTTGTTAGGGTCCACCTTTACTCCTTCATGTGAAACTATGTGTCCCAAATACTCCACCTCCTTAAGACCAAAAGCACACTTGGATGGCTTAGCATAGAGTTGATGATCTTTGAGTAATTGTAATGCTTGATCTACATGCTTCAAATGTTCTTCCCAAGTCTTGCTATAAATCAATTTATCATCAAAGAACACTAACACAAACTTTCTCATGAACTTTTTAAAAATGGAATTCATCAAACTTTGGAATGTAGATGGTGCATTGGTAAGGCCAAATGGCATCACCAAAAATTCATAATGACCCTCATGAGTTCGGAATGCTGTCTTACAAATATCTTCCTCCTTAATCTGAATTTGGTGATAACCAAATCTAAGATCTAACTTGGTAAAATACATAGCTCCATTCAATTCATCTAGCAAATCATCAATGACTGGAATAGGAAACTTATCTTTAATGGTGTACATGTTGAGCACTCTATAATCTAGACAAATGCACCAAGTTTCATCCTTCTTACAGACCATCACCACAGGTGAGGAGTAAGCACTTTGGCTATGCCTGATAATTCCTGCCTCTAGCATCTCCTCAACAATTTTTTCTCACTTTTTTGTATGTGTGGGTGCCTATAAGGCTTGATGTTTGGTGGTTGGCTCCCTGGAACTGGTTGTATGGCATGGTCATGATCCCTCTTAGGAGGAAGTCCTTTAGGCATATCTCCAAGAACCACTGAGTGACGATCAATTATTGCTTGTAAATCTGGATGAGTAGGAACATTAGATTGAGAGACTTCTAATGAACATAGCTGGGCCACAAATCCATCCGCTCCTTTCTTAAGCAACTTTTGCATTTGATGAGAGCTTACCATCTATGGGGATTTTGCCTTCAACCTCCTTAGCTCCACTACCTTTCCTTCTCATTGAAATCTCATGAATAGTTCTTGGAAGTTCATCTCAATTGTTCCCAATGTAGTAAGCCATTGTACTCCCAAAACAATATCTGCTGCACCCATGGATATTGCATACATTGGGGTATCAAGTTGATAATCTCCCATAGATAATTTAATGCTATGACACTTCCCCGAACAACTAACTGTACCCCCATCTGCAATCAAAAATTGAAACTCTGGGGTTGGATATATAAAACAATTTAGACGAGTTGCCAACTTTTTGTTGATGAAATTATGAGTACTACCTGAGTCAATCAACACTGTTACTTTCTGCTTCTTTAAGAAACCCACTACCTTGAGAGTTTGTGGTGCACTGAAACCTGAGAGTGCATGACAAGAAATGATTGGTTGAGAATCATGTGATTCCTCACTTAACTCCCTATCCTCCTCTAATATGGGTTCCTCCTCTTCTTCCTCACTTGGACCTTCAATATAGAACAATTTCTTTTCACTACATTTATGTCCTTGACTATATTTGCTATCACAATTGAAACACAACCCTTTTGCTCTTTTCTCCTCAATTTGCTGTGGAGTCAACCTAGTAGGTTGAGGAAGAGAAGGTGTTGAATATCCTTTCTCTCTTGTCATATTAGCCCCTTGCTTTCTAGGAATCAAATATTTCTCCTCTACCCTACGTGCCAAGATAAAAGACTCATTTACTGAGCTAGGACTAAACATACGTACCTCATGTTGAATGTAATCCTTGAGACCACCCAAGAATAAATCATTCAAGTTCTCCTCTGTAATTGTATCCACTCTTAATGATAGATTTTGAAATTTTTGAATATAATCCTTAACCGATCCTGTTTGTTGAAGTTTAGCAAGCTGGCTGAAGAAGTTGTCTGTCACACTATTGCTATATTGTGCTTGGAGTTCTTCTGTAAAAATTGACCATGAGATGGTGAGACCCTTTTTTCTCTGATGAGTACAAAGCCAACGATACCAAATGAATTGATTTGGTTCGAGATATAGGGAAGCCATCGTGACCTTTTGTCCATATGGGATTTGATGTACTTCAAAAAAATTCTCCATTTGGTTAATCCATGTTAGAGGATCCTTACCATCGAACTTGCGCATATCCACCTTTGGAAAGAAATTCCTAGATCCCATAGGAGTATTAAAATTTGTGTCATTATTAGCCAACTTGAAGGTTTCACCTTGGTTGCTTGAGAACTCCTTTCTTGGTTCATTCATATAAGTGCTTAACATGCTTCGTAGATCTGATATATCTCCTCTTAGGTCACACATATCCCTCTTAATTGAGGACACATCTTCTTTGACCTTACTTATTTCCTCATTGGGATTACTATCCTCTATTATTTCCTCATCCTTATCAGAGGATTTCCCCAGTGTGGCAGCATTCTTTTTGCCTCTTGTTGCAGGCCCCGTCGTGATGGAAACCAATATTTTTGAAATAAATCATACAAATGAAATGGAAATTTTTTGAAATTTTTACTGTAACTTACTAAGGCCAAGATACCACTTACCCAGAAACAAATCCAAAAACTTAGCAAATTTGCTGCCTTGAGAGCGAATTTGTTGGAAACCCTAATTTTTCAATAACTCGCTTATTTTTGCTTCAATTCCTTTGAAATCTGGACTGTATCTTCTTTAATATGGTCTTCAAAAACCCTTTAAAAATCTTTTAAAAATTTGCTAAAATCTAAAAGTTATCCTCTTCCCAAAATCAGCTCCAATGTTGAGAAAAAATCTTGCCTCTATGATGCCAAGATCATGCTCTGATACCACTTGTAATGAAACAACTTGCACAATATCTAAATATAATAGAAAATATACTATAAATACTTGATAATAATATGCCACTTCGAGGGGGCAACCTCCTAATCCACTTCGAGGGGGATACCTCCAATAGTCTTCAATAAGAACACAATACTCAATATGATATGAAATGAGACTCACTACCTCCTATATATACCTATTTATGCCTAGGATATTACCCAGGCCGACTTAGATAGACCTATAAAAGCCTTAGGCCGACCTAAACAACTAAATAATAATATAATAATGATAATATGACTTAATTAGGAGTTAAGATAGCCACAATCTGACTATTCATAACCCTATGTACACCAATATTAAAGGCGTAGCAGATGCCAAACCAAAGTTCATAAGGAGTCTTACCGGTATTGCTTTTGATTTGTACTCGATTGAGAGTATAGACTGCAGTGCTAACAGCTTCTCTCCAATAGATCTGAGGAACATTTGCGTCCATCATCATGGTCCTAGATGCTTCCTAGATGGTCCGGTTCTTTCTCTCTACTACTCCACTCTGTTGTGGAGTCCTAGGAGCAGACAATGGTCTCTTTATTCCATTCTTCTCATAGAATTCTATGAACTCACTGGATGTGAATTCTCCACCTCTATTAGACCTCATACATTTTAATTTTAATCCAGTTTCATTCTCTACCATAGCCTTGAATATTTTGAATTTCTCAAGAGCTTCTGATTTCTCTTTCAGAAAAGTAACCCACATCATTCGGGAATAGTCATCAATTAATACCATGAAGTATCTATCACCTTGCACACTCCGTATTCTTTCTGGCCCACATAGATTAGTATGAACTAAGTCCAATAATCTAGTAGAAGATTGCTCCTTGCTTTTGAATGAGACTCTGCTTTGTTTCCCCAATTGACATTCTTTGCACAAGCTATTTATAGGTTTCACCAGTTTTGGAAGATCTCTTATAGCCTGAGTGTTGCTTATCTTGATGATATTATCAAAATTCACATGACACATCCTCCTATGCCATAGCCAACTCTGATCAATTTGCATAAATAGACAACTTTTATGAGTACCAACTAAATGGAATATATTACCTTTTGTTTGAGTACCAGATGCAATCTCTAATCTGGAACTTTCAAAGATCTTGCATTTTCCATTCTTGAATCAGAGATCATAGCCTTTGTCCACCAACTGTCCAACACTGAGAAGATTGTGCTTCAATCCTTCAACATATAGTACATTACCGGTTTTGTTCTTTCCATCAAAAGAAATAGTTCCTCTACCTTTGATTCTACCAGCAGAATTATCACCAAGCTTTACCACTCCTCCTTCATACCTTTCCAAATCTATGAACTTATTTTTGTCACCTGTCATATGGTGAGAGCATCCACTATCAATGACCCAATCATCTTTTTCTTCAACTTGGGCAGCCAGAGCTCTTTCTACAACTTTATGATTGACAGATTCAGAGGGCATTGGATCTTCTTCCTTGATGGCAATAAACACCCAATCACTTCCAGATTTGTTTCCTATCTCTGATTCATCATCTGTTACTCCATTATCATCCTCTTCATGAACATAGTAACAATTCTTTTGGAACCTTGATCTGTTAGGATTTGGCCTTGAAAATCTTTCCAAACACCTTGAGGCAAAATGACCAATCTTATTGCAGTTAAAACACTTAAAAGACAATTTCCCTTCATACTTACCGGATCCTCTTGGTAGTCTTTTTGCAATAAGGGCTTCAAGTTGAGCAATTTCTGCTTCTTCTTCTTCCTAGTCTTTTCTTGCTTTTTCATACCATGATAGTTTCCTTTATCCCTGATCAAACCTTTGTTTACCTTTTACAAAGGCACTATCTTTGAATGAAGATTCAGTCTTGGGGGGCATCTCCAAACTCAGTCAATTCAAATGCAGCCAATTTACCAACCAATTGATCTCTTGTGACACCTGAATGGGCTCTGAATTCTTCGATGGTAGCAAGCTTGTATTTATAAGAAGCAGGAAGGGATCTGAGAACTTTTCCAACAATCTCATCTTCATCCAAGACTCCACCAGCACATCTAATGCCACAAACAAGCTCATTTACTCTTGGCATAAAAGTAGTGATATTTTCATCTTCTCTCATCTTCAGATTTTTGAATTTTCCTTTCAGACTCTGTACCCTTGCACATTTAACATACTTGTCTCCTTCATGCAGAAGTTCCAATTTTTTCCAAATCTCAAAAGCAGTTTGTAGGTCAACAACATTTGTTAGCTCTGAATCAGACAAGGCACTTAGAAGAGATTCTTTAGTCCGCAGATTGTTTTCAATATTTGTGATTTCATTTGCAGTTTTTGGTCCATTCTGTGGAGTATACTTGGTTGAAGACATGGTCCAGTACTGCATTCCCATACATTGTAAGTGATATTGAATGTGACTTTTCTAAAGATTAAAATTGGTTACATCAAACTTCAGACTATCCTTCTTGTAGGACGACATCCTGGATCTCCTCAAGTGGTTAAGCTCTTTTAGTGGAACTTAGCTCTGATACCAATTGTTAGATTTAGGACAGACAACTGAGGGGGGGTGAATTAGTTGTCTAAAACTTTCTTCCAATAAAACACTTAAATCCACTTTGTAATTCAGTAGCATAATAATAAATCAATCATGGAATCATAATGCATTAAATCAAGAGCAGAAACACATCAACACATAAGACACCAAGATTTTGACATGGAAAACCCAGTTAAGGGAAAAACCACGGGGTGATTAACCTAAGATTATATTCTCTGTTAGAAGAATAAAAGGAACAAAATGGCACATGCCAATCAGGGCTCACTGCCTAAGCACACTACTCACAAGAGGTCCACTGCCTACAACAGACACACTATCTACAAAATAATAAATATCACATACTTGAACTAGAGAATAGCATCTTCACCATGCTTGAGTCAGTTCTATTTAAGCCCAATATTTCTGCTCTGCTTTTCGCTCTCCCCTTCGCTACCACACTCTCATCTTCTCCTCATTACAATGAAATGACTTTACAATTCCTTATTTATACAAGACATCGACTTAGGAATAATCATCTAAGTCAGCAAACATTACAGAGTAAATACATAAATACATCATGACTATTTGCAAAAGACTTCACGCGGAACAACACACTGTCGGCCACATAGATTTGAGACTTCAATCTTCTTCTAGGAACATGCTAATCTTCACATAACATCTTCAAGATCATCTGTAGGATGTGTAACTCATCCAATCGGCCAGACTTAGGAAGAACACCATCATCTAGAAGTAATTCTTCAATTGCAAGCTCAAACTCCAATGCGAACCACCAACACAAACTAGACATGATCCAAAGACCTGCACAAGCTTGCCTGAATCACCAAGAACATCCACACTACATCTGCTTACTAAAATCCTTGTCTCCTTCATCTGGAACCTTAAAAACATAGTCTGTCATCACTGTTACAATGGAGTAGATGCTTGTGGACCTCCGAACCACGAACAGATTGAGTTGTCAATTCATATTGACTTCCTAAACATTCCCTCAAATCCATAGAATAGGATATTGCTGTGTATATGGAAAATCAATTAGATCTAGACTAAATAAAACCAAAGAACCCAATAACATAAAGAAAACGAATTTAAATAAAAGCCATAAATAATCACTCAATGAAATAAAGACTTTTACTGAAATCTGTGTTGTTTCCTTTGGATTGAATGTGGATTGCTCAATGAAGTTGCAAATTCATGGCTGCAACAAGCAAGTATGTGCTCAAGAGATCAAAGATCAATGTCAAAAGATCGTGATAGTGCTCAATTGATGCGTTTTGTATGCTCAAAGCTCTGTTAAGTATGCCTGAGAATACGATCGAAGAGAGAGGCTCAATGAAGGAGATGAGGGGGGTTTATATAGGTTTCATCAAAGATCGATCAACGGTCCAGATAATTCAGAAGAATCAATGGAGGAGAACAGTTGAGGAACGTGCAACAAATGAGAAGAAGACATGTGTCTTGCTTGCTTTTGCATGAGAGGAGTTATCAAGAATAGAAGAATGAGTTAACTGAAGAGATAAATCAATTAAAAGAATAAAGCAATCAGTTAAGTGATTTAAAACAAGAAGAAGGGATTTGCATGAGAAAAGAAGATATTTTTCTTTATTAAATATAGAAAGCTTGAGTTATATTAGAAATAACTCAAATTAGAAGAAAAAGCAATTTAAATAAATAATTGATTTATTTAAATTTAGAGAAGATATTTTGGAAGAAATAATTAAATAATTGGAATTATTTAATTTAGAAGATTTTAAAGCAAATTAAATAAATAAATTTATTTAATTGTTGTGCATGATTTTGGAAGCATGATTTTTGATTTAATTAAATAATTAAGAATTATTTAATTTTAGATAAGAGGGAATTTGTTGAATTAATTAAATAATTGGATATATTTAATTAATGTAGATGTGAATTTTGGAAGGTGACAATGATCTAATTAAATAATTAAAATTATTTAATTGTGGAAAAATATAGAGGAATTTGATTTAATTAATTAAATAACGAGGATTTATTTAATTAATGTCGCAATTTTGTGATTTAGAAGAATTTGGTGAAATTAATTAAATAATTAGATTATTTAATTAATGTGTGAAATGTAGGTGATTAGGAAGAAATGACGAAATACATGTAGTGCAATGATGTGGTCATTTTAGGGTGTCTACATTTTGCCCCTCTTTGATGCAATGCAGCATGTAGCGTTGCGTCAAAGAACACGACTGTTGAAGATGTGATACATTTTTTTTTATGCCCCAGTGTAGGTAGTTGCCCCAGTGTATGGCCCCTCGAGCGGGAAGACAGGGAAGCGACAAAGGAAAGGTGTTGATGCTCGACCAGAAGAGGACGCGACGAGGCAAATAGAAAAGCAGAAGAAGGGATGGGAAAGAAAAACTAAGGGGGGGAACACTATAAATAGGTCCCATGGGGACCACAATCCTCATTTACACCCTTGGATAATCTAAATTTAGAGAGGAGAGAATTCTAACCTAGGGGGAGTGAGTTGAGCAGCCAGCGAGGAGAGATGCCGATTCCAGAGCACAGTCATTGGGTGGAGTTGGTGCGGACCTACAGGAGGCCAGCAGGAGCTCCGACAGCGGTAAGTGATCGAAAACCCCCTTTTCATTTGTCATGTAGGGTCGTTTAGGGCTAGGTTTAGGCAGGGTCAGCCATGTCAAGCAAAAGCGCTTTAGGAAACCGCAGCGCGTTTGGTGTAGGGTTGCAGCGCTTTTGGCGCGCTGTAGCGCGGCTGGTAGTCACCTGCAGTGCACTTGGTAAAACCGCGTCGCTTTTGGTGTTAGGTGTTCACGCCATAGCGTAGTTGGGAAATGTCGCAGCGCTTTTGGTGTAGGGGTATAGCGCGCTTGGTCGGGTAGGATAGCACGACTGGCCGGGAGGTAAACAAAATGCGTCGCTTCTGGTAGTGCAGAAAGGCGCGGTTGGTATGGGATTAAAGCGCTTGTGGGAAACAAGTCGCGGTTGGTAGACAAAACACATCGCAGGTGCACCGACAGTGTGGCGCGGTTGGCAGGGAGACATAGCGCAGTTGCATAGAACAAAGCACTTTTGGCGAGACAGAAAAGAAAGTTAGGGTGCAATAGAATGGGGAACTTAGAAGAGGGACACCTAACCTAGCTGTCAAGAGGGAAAAGGTATGGTTGGGGGTTTAGGGAAGATGTAGATAGGTTTTGAGGAATTGGGGAAAGAAACTGACAAGTGATTGGTTATGGATGCAGAGGATTTTGCCACCACTGATGTCGCGAGAGCGAAATCATGCGATCGCGCATGAGGTTGTTCAGCTTACATGGGAGGAGGATGCATTCCTAGAGCATGCGGGACTATGGCATGTGGCACATTTGACACACATTAGGGCGAATCTCACCCTAGTGATAGCAGTCGTGGAGAGGTATCACAGCGAGACCTCGTCATTCCACTTTCCGATGGGGGAGGCTACAGTGACACTGGAGGATGTATACCGCATCCTGAGGATCCGGATAGACGGAGAGATCGTGGACTTTGACCCAGCGCGGGGCGAGGCAGGCTTGGAGGAGGTCTTCTGTACAGATGACTTGTGGATAGAGGATGGGGAGATACGATGGGCAGACGTCCCGAGACTCTGTGATAGGATCAGATGGATCGTGGCATCGTTGATTGGCGGCTTCCTGTGCCCGGATCAGAGATCGAGAGGACTATCAGTTGGCTGGGGGACAGTTCTATCAGGGATGTTCACCCATGGCAGACAATATGCATGGGGACCCTGCGTGCTAGGACAATTGTACCATGACATGTACCATTGTGTGTACAGGAGAGGCAGGAACCTCTCAGCAGGTGTGACTTTGTTACAGGTATGGGTGTGGGAACACATTCCAGTCGTCCGACCCTTGGCGCAGCGCCACCGAGACAGGGGTGAGCCATATGCATTTTTGTATGACGGGGTGATGACACATCGGAGGATGGGGTCTGTGAGCTACTGGAGGCAACAGATAGATGAGATGGACATATTCATATGGAGGCCCTGGTTACTATGCAAGGAGTGGGCTGATGAGCATGAGCAGCTCATGTACTGTAGACAGGCTCGCTATCTGTTCGGTAGATGAACAGATATGATAGAGAGATACCTACCCGAGCGAGTTCTCAGGTAGTTTGGGTTGCCGCAGGGGTTACCAGTGGGGGAGGCCACTCATGCCAGGACACGGAGGGAGGTAGGAGACTGGGATGCTGAGATCCCATTGGCGACAGCATTGACAGAGGTGCGGGGACTTATCCCCGTGAGATGGGATTGGGATTCTGGGCTAGCAGACCCAGGGACACTGCCAGAGTACAATCAGTACTGGTAGACACACAGGCCGATGAGATTGACTACACCAGGTGTAGCTGGGGCAGTGGGAGAGGTGCTAGTGCTTGGAGGAGAGGCCAGGATGAGGCGGCAGGCCAGGGCAGCCAGGCAGCAGGCAGCGGGTCAGCAGGTAGGGGGAGAGGGCAGCGGCCAGCAGGCTGATGTGGAGATGGCAGAGGCAATGGGCCCGGTCGTAGAGACCGACATACAGAGAGCAGAGTGACTACTGCAGGAGGAGATAGCCCGGAGGACTCACTTAGAGCTCCGGATGGCATGACTCAGGAGAGACAGGGATGCAACGCAAGCCGATGCGAGGTAGGTAGAGGCCACAACCCAGGCACAGACACAGGCAGCCACAGCAGCACAGACAGCCCTAGCACAGGTACAGGCGTAGCTACAGGCACAAGTGCAGGCATATAGACAGCTGCCGGCCTAGATATAGGCACAGGCATAGGTACAAGCGCAGCCGCCAACCGCACCAGCAGCAGACACAGATGAGCTAGCGCAGGCTAGGAGAGAGAGAGACGCAGAGGTGCAGCTACGTCTGACAGCAGAGGCCACACTATTCAGAGTGAGGTGGGAGAGAGAGGAGGCACGCCGTGCGCTGGGTGCAGATCAGAGGACCTTGTACAGCGAGCTCGTCCGAGTGCAGGGCAAGCTAGTATCAGCCGGCAGAGAGGCAGAGTACTACAAGGGCCTATATGTGGGTGCGGTACCGGCAGCTCAGCAGGCACCGAGTTATAGAGACAGGAGCAGGTCGGGGGCCTCAGGATCCCGGAGGATAGGGCAGTCAGCGTCCTTAGTTAGAGGGCCACTTTTTCCACCAGGGGGAGGAGGAGGACCATCAGGGGGACCTCCACCGAGCACAGGGGGAGGCCAGGGGCCATAGCAGGAGGGCAGCTCCACCCACTAGGGCACATACATTTGTATTGTATCATATTGTATCATTTTGGACAGATGCCTACGTGCATTCTGATGTATATTTTGAGGGCTCTTGATAGCCTTGATGTACTATATTGGTGTATATTTAGATGTATACACATTTTTGTACTATTGATGTAGACACAGACACTTTGTATTATGATGGCCATTACATGATATATATATATATATATGATGATCTGTTTGACTCCCAGCTGTTCATGCTTTTGTGTATGCATTCCTTGATGTCATGGATGTGATGATATGTATGTATGATTATGGATTCATGTGATGACATATGTGGCCTATATGATGCTTATAGATGTATGATGATAGAGATATATGATGATATAGATGTGATGACTAGTGATATCTGACATGTGGGTTTTGCAGATATGCACCAGAGAGGAGAACAGGAGGAGATGGAGACAGAGACTATTGATCGATTACTGCAATGAAAGTGATATAAAGGATGTGGAAATGGATGAAAGCCAAGCTTGTTGCAATGGCTTCACATTTGTATATAAAGAGCAATCCTTAGTTTGATATAGTATGTGGATAGTTCGCCACCAAGGTATAAAAGACCAAGGTGCAGTAATATCTGAGTGCGTGGACGTTGACTCTGCAAACAAACGGTTTGAACCTAGATCCCTTAGACATAATATAACCTTGTTGGAACATGTGAATAAGCCATAGTCTTGAACATAAAATAAACTTCCATACATGCGAATGCAAGAAGAAATATTAATATGTAAGATGCTAGGGCGTAACACACACAAGATAAATATAATGCTAAGAAAGATACTAGAGATCATTCCTCAAACACGGCACACAGAAAGCAATGACTATGCCCCCAATCCATACTGCATTGCAACATACCAAGATTATAGATAAATCAAGGTAGTCTAGGTATGGGAATAGGGAACAAAAGATAAACCATAACACAAATTGACTGACTTACAAAGTAAATATACAGCCAACATATTCTCTTGCCAAAGAGGTTGCTCAGGATATATTGGATAGGAAAGATAACAGCCTTATCGTAGGAACTCTGTTTCCATTAAAGGGGGCTATCTACCTAAAAAGACAATGTCTCACTTGCAGGAAATGCCACATGTTGCAGGAGACGCGTGTGTTGGTCTCGACAATGGAACACTTCGTAGAAGACAAGCTTGTGGGTCTAGGGCTTGGTTAAGCGGTACTTAGCTGATGTTGGCAATCGGTATGCAGGACAGTAGATGACTCTGGAAGAAAGCTGCTTTGCTTCGGGTTTGTTAAGGACTATTGCTTTGAAAGGATGCGCTAGCTTGCTACTTGAGTTAGTCAAGTCAAGGCGGATGGATTTTGAAAAATGGAAGACTAGAAGGATGGAATGCTAATGGATTGGGACGGGTGGAGAATGATGGATCATGTGTGCCTGAGTACTGGATACATCCTTGGTATTCCAGACTGCCTACATACCCTGTTTCCACGGGATCAAGGCACACTTACGATGGAAGATGAATGTGATAAATATGTAGTTCTGGATAGAGTGATGAATGGGTCAAGGTGAAAGGAGGGGATCTTATGTACCTGAGTACTGGATACTTCCTTCATATTCTAGACTGCCTACATACCCATATCCATGGGATCAAGGTACCTTAAGATTGAGAAGAGATGATATGTAGTTCTGGTTAGAGTGATGATGTAGAAAGAGTGTTGAGAAGATAACAATCTTATCGTAGGAAATCTGTGTCCGTTAAAGGGTGTTACCTGTGGAAATGAGAAAAGATCGAAGTATGTGCTGCGAACCATGAACAAGGAACCTATCCTAGACTGAAGCTAAGGAAAGAGTTGCCCCCATTCTGGTAGAGGAAACTGTAGGGGTGACTGCCGAAGAAGACACAGAAAGACTTGACCTAGGACAAGATAGTGTTAACTGTAGACACAGATCAAGACATGGGAAGACGACGATGGACACTGACAAATTTCCAAGCTATACTAGATAGGGAGATGGAAATGCAAACAAAGTCAATGGTTTTATTATGGATGGATGGATGAGGCGCGTTGCGAACTGGACAAGGAGTGGACAGGACTTGATGGACGATGGATGCTGACTCTACGCATAGTGCCTGTTTGCCAGGTTTTCACTATGGTACTTATCCAAGGCGCCTGTTTGCCAGGTTTTCACCATAGGACGGATTTTTTTTGGATTTTTTTTTGTTTTTGTTTATTTTTTTTATTTTTGATTTTTTTTTTTTGTGGATACCCTGAGGATCAGGCATAAAACTTCTTGAGATGGACACTGTTAAGTGGCTCATCCAGAGGAATGCCGTTAGGTGTAGCTAAAGTATAAGCTCCTGATCCATATGATGCTGTCACAATGAAGGGACCTAACCAGTTAGGCTCAAACTTTCCCTTCTTCTCTCGATCTGCTTGATTTCTCTGATTCTCCTTAAGTACAAGATCACCAACTTGAAACCATCTTTCTTTGATCTTTTTGTTGTAATTACGCCGGAGGCGGTTTTGATAGACATGGAGATGATTAAGTGCAGCAAGGCGCCTCTCCTCTAGTAGTTCAAGCTCAGCTAATCTGGAAGTGCGATACTCATCTCTGCCGATCAAGTCCTGCATGGATACTCTGAGGGATGGGATCTTGACCTCTATAGGTAGGATGGCTTCAAAGCCAAAGACCAAGGCATAGGGTGTGGCACCAGTTGGTGTTCTGATACTAGTGCGGTAGGCCCATAGGGTGGGATTGAGTTGCAAGTGCCAATCACGACCAACTTCATTGATCATTTTCTTTAGGATCCTGAGAATGGTTTTATTAGAAGCCTCAGCTTGGCCGTTGCTCTGTGGATAGTAGGGAGTGGAAAAGCGATGTTGGATATTGTATTGTATGCATAAGGCACGAACATCTTGGTTCTTGAATGGTCTCCCATTATCAATGACAATGGCTTGGGGAATACCATACCGGCATATGAGGTAGTTTAGAATAAACTTGGCTATTTGCTTACCGGTGATATAGGTCATAGGAATGGCTTCCACCCACTTCGTGAAATACTCAATGGCGGTAATGATAAACTTGTGGCCATTGGAGGAGGAAGGGTGGATTTGTCCTACGAGGTCGAGACCCCATTGAGAAAAAGGCCATGGAGTTGTCACAGGTTGTAATTCATGAGCTGGTGCGTGAATCAGATCTCCATGCTACTGACATTGTAGACACTTCTTAGCAAACTGTGCAGCATCTTGCTCTATTGTAGGCCAGTAATAACCTGTTCTGAGTATCTTCTTAGCAAGATTAGGACGAGTAGAATGCACGCCACAGACACCTTCGTGTATGTCTCGTAAGGTAGCTTCGGCTTCTTCCGCGTTAAGACATCGTAAGAGGATACCATCGAGACTCTGGCAATATAGTGTATCACCCAGAATGATGTAACGAGAGGATCGACGGACAAAGGTTTTGCGTTGAGTGGATGATAGGTTGGGGGGAAAGGTATTGTTCTTGAGGTATTCATAGATATCTTCATACCATGGGGAATTAGGACCAACAAGTTCGCAGATGATTTCAGTAACAGGAACATCGACGGCTGGTATCAACAATTGCTCGATCAAGAATTCACATTTCTGTGTATTTGCAGGCATGTCAATCAGTGACCCTACAGAAGCCATAGAATCTGTAGCTTTGTTATGCTCTCTTGGAATTTGCTCAAATGTGATGCTAGAAAAATGTGGTTTGTAGGCATCCACTAGTTGCTTATAGGGGACCAACTTTTCATCCTTTGTTTGGTACTCATCTGTGACTTGGCGAATGACTAGCTGTGAGTCTCCATATACTTGTAATTCTGTGATATCCCATTGAACTGCTGTATTGAGACCTATAAGGAGTGCTTCACACTCGGCTATGTTGTTGGTGCAAGGGAATGCTAGCCGATATGACTTTGGAATGTAGTCATTCTGAGGTGTAACAAATAAGATGCCGGCTCCTGATCCATGCTGTGTGTAAGAACCGTCAAAGTATAACTTCCACATTATGGAGGTAGCAAGAGTGAAGAGATTCTCGTCAGGGAAGTCTGCTACCATAGGATGCGTATCTTTCATAGGTGCATCTGCTTATTGATTCGTGAGGGCTTGTCCTTTGATTGCCTTATGATCCATGTATTCAATGTCGAACTCACTAAGGATCATAACCCATTTAGCTAGTTTGCCTGTGAGAGCTGCTTTTGCTAGTAGATACTTCAAGGGATCAATCTTGGCTATCAAATTTGTGTGTTGGTTCAGCATGTAATGTCACAACATTTGGGAGGCGAACACTACTACTAAACAAGCCCTTTCCATTGGTGAATAATTGAGCTCGTATCCCACCAAGGTTCTACTGATGTAATAAATTGCATGCTCCTTTCCTGTGTCATCATTCTGTGCTAGCAGAGCCCCTAGGGCTGAATTTGTAGTGGAGATGTATAAGATCAAAGGTTTGTCCGCAACTGGTGGAACCAATACAGGAGGTGTAGCTAGATACTCTTTAAGTTGATCAAATGCTACTTGACACTTATTGTCCCATCGAAATGAAACATCCTTTCGGAGCAAGTGTTGAAAGGGTTGACATTTATCTGTTAGCTGTGATATGAAGCGCCGAATGGACTGCAACCTTCCCTGAAGGCTCCTTATGCTTTAAGGTTCTTAGGTGGAGGCATCTCCACTATAGCCTTTACTTTCGCTGGGTCTACTTCGATGCCTCTACGAGATATAATGTATCCCAACAGTTTCCTTGATGTTACACCAAATACACACTTCTTTGGATTGAGTCTTACTTGGTATTTTTCAAGCCTGTCGAAGATCTGTCCTAGGACCTGTATGTGGTCCGCTCTGGAAGATTTAGCCAATATATCATCAACATAGTCTTCCATGATGTGATGAAATAGATCGTGGAAGATCACTGTCATTGCTCTTTGATAGGTTGCTCCTGCATTCTTCAGACCAAACGGCATGACGCACCAACAATAATTGCCCCAAGGACAAGTAAAGGTTGTTTTATGTTGGTCTTCTTTAGCTATCCTTATCTGATTGTAACCGAGAATCCGTCCATGAGAGAAAGCATCTCGTGACCTGCTGTCAAGTCCACTATAATGTCAATGTTTTGTAGTGGAAAGTCATCTTTAGGACATGCCTTATTGAGATCTCTGAAATCATTACACATGCGGATGCGCCCATTGGGTTTAGACACAGGTACAATGTTTGAGACCCAATCTGAATAGTCAATGGGTCGTATGAACTTTGCGTCTAATAGCTTTTGTATTTCAACCTTCACTAAGAGAGCTATCTGTGGGTGCATCTTTCTCAACTTCTGCTTGACTGGTTTCACCTTGGGATCAACTGTGAGATAATGAACTACCAGCTTAGGGTTTAGCCCTGGCATATCTGCATAGGTCCATACAAAGTTGATGGTTCGTTGCAAGAAGAAGTTGTTAAGATTTCTGTGCTCTGTGTCAGATAATGATACCGCTACGAATGTGGTCTTTGGATTATGTTCTGTGCCTAGGTTGATCTCTGTGGAATCTTCCACTAGGAGAGCTGATTTCTCTTGATACTTAGATGGTAGGTGAAGGTCAAATCCTCCATCCTCATGTGCCACAGTTGGGTTTTCACCTTTGGATACGTCCTTTATTTTTACTATTTTATGATCAGGAGGTGCCACAGTGTGGTTTTCACCTAGAGATCTTTCTTTATTTGCACTTTTGCGACTGGAGGATTTGGCATTCTCACCAAAATAAGCTGTGGGCTCTAGTTCCATTACAAAACCTGCCTTGTGATCACCAAGAGGGATACCTTCCCGAAGTCCCATGAACTCAGCTAAAGCTTCGTCATTCTGAAAGACATCTATAACGGGGGCCCCTTGTTGGTCCCAATCGATAAGCTTAGGGTATACAAGCGTGACATTCTGGGTGCTGGTGGTGGAAGTTAAGGATACGGAGGATAGTGTAAAAATGGAGGATTCTACTAATAGATTGGTCATGTGGAGGGAAGAGTCATCGATGATATCCTCTATAGACGTCGTATCGGCGGGAAAAGTGTCAGCTACCTCGTTGAGGATATACTTGATGTCCAAGGCGCGTGGTACCTTCTTACCAAATCCTAATCCCTTCTTGTCTAGCTTCTTTGTTACCACAATGGGCTCCATAGTTCCTTGATTCTGTTTCCCAAGGCCACCTTTGCCTTTATAGCCCATATTTTTCACTATCCTTAAGCCATTGCCATATTGCTTGACTGGTATCGTAACTGGTTCTTTCTCCTTGTAGAGCCAAGAAGAGATGTCCTCAATAGTTTCCTCTTCCAATAACCATCCATGTTGGAATTGGGTTAGGAATGTTGGGGGAGGAATAGCTGCTTTTTTGGTAACTATGGCAATGGGTGGTTTGCCGTAAGATTTTGGAGATAAAGGCATCTGCCCTACACAACAAGATTCTGAGATATCATAAGTGCCAAAGCCTATGTCTCGGATGCGAGCTGTGATTTTGGGGAGGGGTGTAGGTTCACTTGTAGAGGCTTGCGTGAGAGTTTCAGGGTCAACATAGAGAGGGGATTCAAGGGCTTTGTCATTTTTAGGCACTTGGTTGCAATTCTTATAGCTTCCTTGCAAGACACGACAAAATTCAAAAGGATTAGGATCTCCTGGGATGGTGATCTCTGTACCATTGTATGGGAACTTTAGGGACTGATGGTATGTGGAGGGAATAGCTTTCATTGCATGGATCCATGGGCGGCCTAGGATAATGTTGTAAGGCAGCTCAATATCAAGAACTTGACACCTGGTTTCAAGCATAACGGGGCCCAGCTATATAGGCAAGTGAATAACACCTTCTGAATGGCATTCTGCATCATCATACCCCTTGATTGTAATACTATGATTAGTGTTGACGTGATCCTCAGAGTATCCCAATTGTTTTAGTAACTTTAAAGAATAGATGTTGAGACCAGCACCACCATCTATGAGTATACGTTTGATTTTGCACTTATGGATGAGAACTTCAATATGCAGGGCATCATTGTGACATGGATCATGGGAGGGGATGTCTTTCTCAGAGAAGACCACGTTGTAAGGTGAAGCAATATTACCCACTATAGCTTGGAAATCTGCGACTGCTATGTTGTTAGGAACGGAAGACTCTTGGAGGGCTTTTTCTAGCACCACTCTATGTGCAGGTGATGACCGTAGAAGGTCCAAAATAGAGATCTGTGCTGGTGTTTTCCCTAGATGTTTGACAAGATTATAATCAGACTGAACTGGAAGCCTAGGTGTAGGTGCACGGATGGTGACATGACCTCGATGAGTAGTAACAGCACAATCCGTAGATTTGCCTTTGATGGTGAGGGTAGACACTCGACTCTCTTCAAAATGACCAACAATGGAATCGAAAGACGTGGAAGCGTGATTGATACCTTTACCTCTATCCTGAGGAGGAGGTGGACCGTGATGAGGGAATGGTTCCTTGTACATATCTAGATCCTTGTTCGTGTGTTGCGCTGGTGATTCATCCTCAAAAGTAATTTGATTACCGTTGATGAGGTTTTGGATGAGGTGCTTAAGCTTCATGCAAGACACAGTTCGATGACCTTTGCTCCTATGGAACTCACAATACTCATTGTCTCTGTAACGTGCAGTTTTGTAGATAGGTTCTCCATATGGGGGAGCATCAGGTAAGGTGATGAGCCCTTTTTGCAAAGCTTGCTGTAAGACTGATTCGATGGGTACTCCCAAGGGAGTGAATTGACGTCGCGGAGGGTAATCTTGTTGGGGCTGCTCTTGTTGTCGTTGTTGTTGGTTGGGATAAGGCTGGCTTTGTTGCTGTTGTTGTTGAGGTGGAGCTTGACTTGGTTTGGAGAGCTGTAGCGGTGTTTGCAACGTTTGGACATGCTTAGTATCGACCACCCCATCGTTGACCACGTTTTTGTTCTTGTTCCAATATTTGGGTTTATCGTTTGATTGTTGATGAGAAGTGCTATCTTTCATCTCCTTAAAGATTTTGACCACACCCTTAGCAATGAGGGCCTTCTCAATGTTGATACCCTTGTATGTGATTTCATCGAAGGTTGTAGCACTAAGAATTTGTAAATGGAAACCTAACTCTTGGTTGAGGTTCTGCACAAATATGCTAACAAGTTGTTTCTCCGGAATCTTGAAAGGGAATTTACTAGCCATTTGTCTCCATCGTTGGAGAAAGAAATGAAAGTTTCACCATTTTTCTGTTTATTGTTGCATAGGTCCGTCATGGAAATCTCATGCTTTGCATTGTAAGAAAAATGGGTGGCAAACTTTTCTGCTAGCTCATTGAAAGACTTGATACCCGTGGGTAAGTGCGAGAACCATTCTATTGCTTGACCTCCAAGACTGTGAGGAAAGAGACGCATAAGATATGTGTCATTGTGAAAGACCTCGAAGCAAGCAAGATAGAATTCCCTAAGATGGTCTTTTGGGTCACCTTTTCCTTTGTACTTATTGAACTTGGGAATAGTGAAATTTTGAGGAAAAGGGATCATTGGTAACGACCGATCAAAAGGATAAGGGCACACTTCCTCCAAAGAGAAGGTCTTTTTTGTGTGGCCAAACGTAAGATCAAAGAGCTGCTGTTGAACTTCTGTGATCTTTAGCTCCATAGTCGTGGGAGGGGTTGGTAACATCTCCTGTTGTCTAAAAAGTGGTTGGTGTTGCCCATATGGAAGATTATAGTGTAAGCCATGCGTACTGGTATTATAAGGGTCATAAGATTGAATGGGATTGTATGGATTGTACGATTGGTTCAGATTGGGTTGGAATTGGAGGCCTTGATTAGGCAGAGGTGGAGGTGGTGCTAGGTAAGAATGTTGGCTTTGCGACGGTTGAAGAAAGGCATTGGGGGGAGGAAAGCTAAAGTGTGTTTGATTAGGTTGTGATGGTGGCACATAGCTTTGGGAAACCTGATGTTGGGAATGTTGAGAGTGGCTAGGCAATGTATGAAAGAAGTTGAGCGAGGATGAACGTTGTGGAGGAGGAATATAGGTAGAAGTGATTTGCGACGGTTGGGGTTGATTGAAGATGAGAGTAGAAGAATGTTGTGGTTGGGGCTGCTTGAGGATGAGAGTAGAAGAATGTTGTGGTTGGGGCTGCATGACTCTAATTGGTTGAGAGACATGCAGGTGTGATGATATAGGAGGTGGCATTTGTTGAGACCCTTGTTGCATGGCTACATAAGTGTTCCCCAGATTGTAATTGGGTGGGAAACCTACGCGTGATGGGGTAACCAAGATTCCATTTGTGATTGGGGTGGACACTTTAGGAGGTGGTTGCACATTCGATCGAGCTAAGGTGGCTTGCTTAGCTAACTCTGCTTGACGTTGGAGAGTTTCTTGTTGGTTTTGATAGATCTCCATAGGAGTCAAAAGTGGGGATATGGGCCTCTCCTCTGTTGGATTTTGGAAAAGGGGATTCCTATACTGTGAGCCTTGAGTAGGTAAGGGCGTAGTTACCGTGGACATGGTTTGCACCGCTTGTATGGTTTCTTGGGTGTTGGTGCTCTCCTTGAGAGTGGACACATCAAAATCTTGAGGTAACTTGGTGCCTTGCTTTGCAAGCAAGCGAAAGAAATGATCCTGGTTCTCACTAAGGATTTTATCAAAGGTAGCTATAGCTCTAGGATCTTGTATAAATTCATCAAGATCTTGCCTATTTTCTTGAGAGGATTGACCTATTTCAAAGTGTCGCTCTTCTTGAGATGGGGTTTGATCTACGATATAACCTTGTGGGACAAAATCTGGAGGCAAGCCTGTGGTATACTGAGGTGCATTTAGCAAAGGGGTTCTATCCTCATGAGGATTGCTTGGTTCATCTATGTGCGGCATGTTTGGAGAGATGTTTGGTTTTGCCGTGGGTGTACTAGGAGTCACCTTGGGAGTAATGTTGAGACGACCTAATTGTGGTGTGCGAGGGGGTGACTTGTGCTTCTTAGGGACAACCTGCCTAGATTTCATGGTTTGTTGTAGCCTAGTGGTGACCATGGGATATACTAGGACACAATGTAATGCTGGGAATCTATGAGATGCTTTGAAGAAATGGACAAACCCTGATGCACAAAGTACTGGACCAAAAGCGCTATATTGTTTGACCAGAGGCATGGGACTGTGCTACCAAAAGCGTGCTACTGTGGGCCAGAGGCGACAGACTGAGCTACCAATAGCGAGTTACTGCTATGCCAAAGGCGAGCTACAGTGACCAAAAGCGAGCTACTGTTATACCAAGGGCGCTGAAGTAGAGTTTTGCTAGAGGCGGGTTACTGCTGACCAAAGGCGATCTACTGTATTACCAAAGGTGAGCTGCTGTAATACCAGGGGCGCTAAAGTAGTGTCTGATATTTTTCAAAGGCAAAATTTTTCTATTTCTGATTGGATTGGTTTGGCAAGAGAAAACACAGCAAACAAGTGGTCAAAAACGGCACAAGGACTGACACAACAGATAGTGTATGTTCAAGGCTCCAAACAAGCCCAATGTTTCCACAAGTCTAATACAATTTGCAATCAATAACAATTACTTTTTATCCCTAGAGACAAGGTTTCATTGTAGTAGATCAGCTCACAGCTTAATACTTCGTCGATAAAAATATCATTCCATAAAGGTGTCGGATATTTAGTATCTTTGCGAGAGACGATAGGTAGGGATATCTCACCCTCCCCTTGGAAAGCTCAAGTAGGTCACAAGAGCTTTATGTCCAAGGGAATACTATCTCTTCTCAAGGGAGCCAATGGTGAGTATCTTAAGGGTTTAAATCGATTTCCCTTGCACTGATGATTACCGCAATGTTCGGAGGTAGGTCGGGTAGTCTCTATCTAAAATGGTTCTTAGTGACTTTGAGGGACCAACACCTTACGAGCAATGTGACAAGCTACTAAAAGCTTTAACCAATCCTACTAAGAGTTTCAAACACTTCGCTCAATGTGAAAATTATTTCCACAAAGAGCTAGTACACCTCTTTTCAGTTTGGCACCACAAGGTAAGGCTGACGTTGGTTAGGACTTGGCTTTCACCTTATCCCTCTTATATAGTGGTTCAAAGGAAAACTTCGCTTAGGGTCGTCCCTTTTGGATGAATCGCAATCCAAAAGTAGGCCCTTCTAAAGGAAGTACAAAAAAAGTAAAAGCAAGCACATCAAACAAAGGTTCAATTGTCCCGTTATAAGAAAAATAAGGTGCAACTAAGCTATGCACACACACGATTGTAGTTGTAAATTGTCCCTTATGAAATGAAGTGTTTGGCATTCATGTCTATTGTCCTTTAGAAAATTGAGGTGTTTGTTCATACATGTCCATTGTCCCTTAAGAAAAGCAGTATATTCCTAAGACTTAGATTGCAAGAAAAGATTTGTTCAATTATCCTTGTAAGCATGCAATGTGTTTCTAAGACTTAGTGAGATAAATCAAAAGAGGTCTTCAATGCTCGTCCTGCATGAACATATTAAGAAAACACCTATTGGCTCTGTGTGAGTAATAAGAAGCTGCAACAAGTGAGTTAGTTCCAACAAATTTCACAAGCTAGCAAAAAACAAATCAACTTTAACCAAAAGCGCTGCACAATTTTACCAGAAGCAATGTACTGTATTCCAAGAGCGCTGTTGAATATTACCAGAGGTGTAGCAAATTAACCAGAAGTGCTTCACTGTGTTTTCGCAGGCGTTGTGATGCAGACCAGAAGTGCAATATAATAATACCAGAAGTGTTGAAGAGTATTCAGAAGCGTGGAACTGTGTTACCAAAAGCGTGAGACAATATAACCAAAAGTGCCACGCTGTCTCAGATCACAAAAATGGGAACTTTTTCAAAATAATCAGATCTAAAGTAAAATTCCATGATTGATTGACTGTTCTGAGAAGTGGTAGCTGAGAGATCTGTGTTCTGCAATCTAAAGAAAAACTCAGAAGCTATAACAACACCAAGGATTAACCCAAAAATTGAAGGTACTCCTAAATAAATCAGCTTAGGATGTCCAAAAAAAAATAGGTTTGTCTGACAAATACAACAGCTTGTCATACAAAGTAATAAGATAGATGGTGTGAAAATCCTGTAAAATAGTGAACAAGGTCAGAAACCTAATCTAGCCAAAAGCGCTGTATAATACTACCGAAAGCGCTATTCTGTAATGCCAGTTGCGCTACTCTGCATAGCCAAAAGCACTGCAGAACCTCAAAAGCGCCTAACTGTGCCTCCAGAAGCGCTCAAAGATCCTGCCAGAAGCACTGTGGGGTGTCATTTGCACTGTGCCATACTGTGACTTCAAAAAAACAAATTTCTCAAAGAAACAAAGGAATTAGTGGGTCCCACCAGGCATGCCAGAATGTGTATATGGAAAATCAATTAAATCTAGACTAAATAAAACCAAAGAACCCAATAACTTAAAGAAAACGAATTTAAATAAAAGCCATAAATAATCACTCAATGAAATAAAGACTTTTACCGAAATCTGTGTCGTTTCCTTTGGATTGAATGTGGATTGCTCAATGAAGTTGCAAAGCCATGGCTGCAACAAGCAAGTATGTGCTCAAGAGATCAAAGATCAATGTCAAAAGATCGTGATAGTGCTCAATTGACGTGTTTTGTATGCTCGAAGCTCTGTTAAGTATGCCTGAGAATACGATCGAAGAGAGAGGCTCAATGAAGGAGATGAGGGGGGTTTATATAGGTTTCATCGAAGATCGATCAACGGTCCAGATAATTCAGAAGAATCAATGGAGGAGAACAGTTAAGGAATGTGCAACAAATGAGAAGAAGACATGTGTCTTGCTTGCTTTTGCATAAGAGGAGTTATTAAGAATAGAAGAATGAGTTAACTGAAGAGAAATCAATTAAAAGAATAAAGCAATCAGTTAAGTGATTTAAAACAAGAAGAAAGGATTTGCATGAGAAAAGAAGATATTTTGCTTTATTAAATATAGAAAGCTTGAGTTATATTAGAGATAACTCAAATTAGAAGAAAAAGCAATTTAAATAAATAATTGATTTATTTAAATTTAGAGAAGATATTTTGGAAGAAATAATTAAATAATTGGAATTATTTAATTTAGAAGATTTTAAAGCAAATTAAATAAATAAATTTATTTAATTGTTGTGCATGATTTTGGAAGCATGATTTTTGATTTAATTAAATAATTAAGAATTATTTAATTTTAGATAAGAGGGAATTTGTTGAATTAATTAAATAATTGGATATATTTAATTAATGTAGATGTGAATTTTGGAAGGTGACAATGATCTAATTAAATAATTAAAATTATTTAATTGTGGAAGAATATAGAGGAATTTGATTTAATTAATTAAATAACGAGGATTTATTTAATTAATGTCACAATTTTGTGATTTAGAAGAATTTGGTGAAATTAATTAAATAATTAGATTATTTAATTAATGTGTGAAATGCAGGTGATTAGGAAGAAATGACGAAATGCATGTAGTGCAATGATGTGGTCATTTTAGGGTGTCTACAATTGCATTTCCGGATCTCACCAGACCTATTTGTATCACTCTGTGACCTCTGAACACCTACCAGAACTAGTTTTACTTGAGCGGTCATAATTTCTTTAGATCTTCATTTGGACCTCTAAAATCTTTATTGGATCACCTTAAGACACATATCTACAAACCCTTTGATGCACATCCTCTGATCTTCATCTTAGCTAGGATATTTAGCTTATTGTCTTCACTGTTCTTCTCTGTTCCTGATTAGGACTAATTTTCTCAATATCCTCAGCACACAGCTCATCCAATCCTTATCATCAATGCAACAGAAGTATGTTGACATCAATGACAACACCGATTAGGCCCATACTTGCAACAGTTTCAAAGCTAATTACCATTGATATAGATTGAAAGTGATAATATATGTTTGTTTTTTCCATAAATTTCACTAATCATATTCTAGAGTTATATAGAATTCATAATCAAACTTACAAAAAAGAACAATTTGAGGATTTTGAAGCCAAATTTTGGAGGATTGGTCAACTCGAATATCAAATTCTAAGGTATGTTCTTTATGTCCAATTTAATTCACTTTATGTTCTTTAGAACACTCACAATCACTAAATGTAGAAATATCTAAGTTAAAAAAGTCATCATTATGTGTATTAATAGAATTAGAATCATTAAAATATGATATATATATATATATATATAGATATGATTTTTTTGTATCTTGAATCACTAATAGAATTTGTTGTATCTTGAATTTGAACTATGTCATCGATACCTCCCTATAACAAAGTATTATCATCATTCTCCCTAATGTAACCAATAGTATTAACATTTAAAATATAGTGCTATTGATTCTACAAATCTGATATATATTTGGTTCTCATATAGTAATGAGTTGTCACTATTATCCTCTTCACCATTCAACTTACAAACTATGATTGTCTTCTCCCAAAGTGCCAATACCTTTACATTTGATGTAGTAATATTTCATGTGAATAGGGTAGTGAGAGCCTATTGCATATTTTTAATATCTGACCTTAATAGTTATGTAGAGTTTCATGATAGTTTTCTATGTTTATGATGTGATAGTCTATGTGGTTGTTTGTAATAGTCATAGCATATTTTGACTCTCAATGCATGGTTACCACATAGGATTCTATCACTATCTTATCAATTTATGATCAAACTCTTCAACAAGATCTTGAACAATCCACAAATTTCTTAGTATGTAATAAGTTCAAGTCCTTAAAGGTCAATTGACCATACTAACCACATGACATAACCAATTTGTATCCTCAAGAGTTGCTTTTAGAGCAGATCTATTTTTAATAAACACATTTGCTTGATAGAAACATTCTATTTACATTGTCATGAGAACTTCTTCCTTAGATATTCATTAGATCTTCTTCCTTCTCATCTTCTCATCATTATATTCTTCTTTAATATCCTATCTCACCATTTATCCTTCAATGATCTTGTGATTGCCCTTGTAATGCACTAATTTGCTTATGAAAGCCCTAGAGTTTGATCATTCTTATTTTGGACTACTATTCGAACAATATCATGTGATATTCCTAAGGTTACAACAACTGTCCTATATATTTATGATTCCTAGAAAAATCCTCCTTTACACCTTGACAAGATATGAAATTATCTTCACAGGGTTTGATGTTCCTATTGACTATCATGATAGTCCATTTAAGGTGCTTGACAATTCTAATCTGTATATAATCAGTCCTTTTCATCATTGTCATCTCTTACCTTGTAATCCTAAGGTGTAAGGTATATCTGAAATCTATTTATTAATTATGATATTTTATTGAAGAATAATTAATTAGTTATATTGTTTGGAAATAACTATTTAGATAATTTAATGCATTTTATGCCACGTGTAAGAAATGGTAGTTACAAAGTTTAGCAAAGGGATATTGGTGAGTAATATTTATTTTTAGTTTCTAATGAATAGAGTTAATTTAAGAAAATTAGAGTGAATGGGAGTCCAATTTGGCTTATGAAGAGTCATGCTAAACATTTTTAAAGAGATCAAGATATGAATGGAGGATATCTTTTAGCTCTCTAGATTTCTTGAAGATGCAGATTTTTGAGGAAAAATATAGTTTCCTTATCATCTGAAAGATTGGAAAGAATAGGGTGTGAGTTTTTGTTATTGATTTTACTCAATTCTTAGGTATGATTTTGATTGATCTTGGAATTTGAATTACTTGGAGATATCATCTTCCTGAGGTATTTTGTCAAACAGATCTTGTGATTTTTATCAGGTTAATTATATTGAGTGTAATGATTAATGCAGTATTTTGCTTGGAATAAAACTTTCTATGTTCTGAGTATGATTCACTTTTGCAATGGAGATAACACCCTCTCATATTCACTTTTTGGAAATTTTGACAATTTATGATATTGGGATAAGATTCTCCCTGATAGTCTTTGTGTGCTATCCTATAATTATTTATCACTTCCCTTTGCATCTTACTATGAAATAGTTCGGGTACCTATTTTGTTCTTTATGTATTGTCAAAAACTTGTTTTAGATGCTACACCATTCTCATCTGCATGTTGTATGTTCCATTACCATCTAATGAAACCCGAATCTTTGATCTATTGGAAGATATCTTAGTGTTCTATGATTTCCAAAGGTTTTATATAAGGAGAACATTTTGTACTTCGAAGACCTATCCATTTTTATTGAAGAAATGTTATGTTCTTTATGAGATTCTTATAATAGTGTTAATACATTAAGTGGCCAGCCAAGCACATATTTTATCCAACCGAAAATATTTAGACTTTTCTAATCCTTTATGAGATTCCTTTAGAAAACATATCTATTTGATATTGGCATGTTTAACTGGCAGATTAAGGAAAATGAATAACGTGTTCTTTAAATAGCCGTATGGGCAAGAGGGACAACCAAGGCTTAAATTTGATGGCTGTATGGCCATATTTAGACATTTTTGCCATACAATATAATCAAAATTTTAAAAAGATTGCATCACATGAAAGGAGAGATTTTGGATAGACTATCAAATTTTATATAGAATTATGATGATATATATATGTGGTTTATATATAATTTTACTTACACTAATGTATATCATAGTATTTTAAGGGCACCTTTAAATAGTATAGATACCTAAAAATGTCTTCTACCATCAAACCGACTCCTGACATCCCTAATCATGTCAATTTCCCTCCTAACCAATTAATTAAATTTTTATTTAATTAATTATCCCTTCATTACCCCATTTTCCATCATTTTATCCCAACAATTAAATTAATTCAATAGTCCAAACCTTAGCCAATTGATTTAATAAATATGCAATATTTATTAAATCAATTTTCCCCCTTTCACTAAATCCAATTTATTAGTTAAAACCATGTTAACTAATTAATTCAGCCTATTAATTGACCTATCCCTACCCTAAACAATTAAATAGCTATTATTTAATTGCCTACCCTAGCCTACCTCATCCTAGTCCTATGATTAATTAAATAAAGCCTATGTTTAATTAATCCTAACCTCTCATTTGGGTGGTCAAACCTTGTTTAACACCCTTCCCCACATCCTCCAAATAAAAAATTGAAATAAATCCACATAAGTTAATTTTTTATTTAAAAAAATCCCACATCACATTTAATTCCCCTTACATCCCCATACCTCATTTATCTCCACTTATCCCCAAATAAATTTTTAATTCATTTACATTCCCCCATATGAAACTTTAGTTCAAAAATAATCCTTCACCACCCATGCTTATTTAATAACCCCTTTTCCCAAAATGAATAAAGGATTCACTTTTATTCCTAGCCCTCCATTCATTCAATATTGAATCTAGGCCCTCCACATCACCTTCATCCTCCACCATTGATCTTCCAAATCAATCTCCACCCTTGGATCAAAATCCCTCCAAAAAGTCTTTAAATACAACATCTCTCAACCCATTCAAGGATCCAAGTTTTATGGAAAGTTATTATGCCAAAATATCAATTGAGCTAGTCTTTAGTGAGTTGCAAATTTAGTTAGCATTTCACATTTGAATCACTTGTCTAGGGATAATCATGTCTTAGGAGTTTGTTTTGGGTGCAATGGTTCCTCTCCCTTGATGAGATTGGGTCTTCATGTGAGGTATAGCTTTTTGTGTTTCATTGCATTTAGTTTTGTGTTTTCAACCTCATTTGTTTACCTAATCTACATTGGCACGCCTGGTGGGACCCACAAGGTCCAAGTCTAATCCGTTTTGTGTGAGTTTTTGTGCAAGGGACATGTGTTTACAGGTGCAACGCTATCCTACCTATGTAGCGATGCCATCTCTGGCTCCTTTTAGCGCCATTCTTTGTTTTAGCACTATTCTGTGCAGCACGTTTCCATTTATCAACTCACTTACATGTCTGGTTTTTATGATCTCCCTATTGTTTTTGGTGTTTAATTGCTCTCTGTTTTCACAGAGATCTTGAAAATACAAGGGTGAGTTATGTCAAAGTTTTCATAGAGTCTAAACATGCATTTTGGCTTTGCTTTTGTCTTGTTTTTTATTTATCCAGACTAACAATGCTAATGGGACATCTTGTGTGTGTAGCATAACACTCTATTTTTGTAAGGAGGTCTCCATTTTGCAGGTCAGATGCATGCAGACCCGTGTCGACGCTATCCACCTAGATTGGTGCTATCAGCGACTGTGAATGAACCTCTTGATAACTTGCGCAGTGGCGCTTTACTAGACACCGTTTAGCGCTATTGTCTTGATTAGCACTTTTTGTATATTGTTTTAGCGCTCTTTGTTTTATTAATGCTTTCTTTAAAATTTTGTAGTGTCATCTTCTGTTCTGGCACCTTATGGGTCTTACATTGGTGCTATCTGTTGAATTAGTGCCGTCGGTATAGGGTGTCGGGTTCTTAGTCTGCTTTCTGTCAGTGTCGCCATTTATTTTCAGCAGTGGTACCATTTTACCTCTGTTTTAGTGCTATTTCTGAAACTGACTTTGCTGTCTATGTAGGTACTAACAAGTGCTTTTGCAAGTCTTTACTATCATTTTGCGGATACTAACAAACTTTTGCAGGATGTTGTTATCTCTAGCTTAGCAAAACACTTCAATTGGAAATTTAAAAGGAACCCTTTGCATGTTAGCTTAAACACATATTTTGATTTGGTGCAATAAAATTGAACAAACAACAACAAACAAATCTTTGTGTGTGTGTGTATCAAACATTTGAATTTGGTGTTCTAAAATTGACAATTGTGTGCCAACAACTATCAAACACTTCAATTTTGATCTTTAAAAAGAACCACAAATTGCATCAATTGAAAGCATTGGGTTAAAAAAAAAAACAATCTGCATTCTTCACGCATTTAATCAAGAAAACCAATCTAAATTATATGAAGTGTTTTTGTGGTTTGTGTTGGTAGTGTGAGAAGTGTATGCTCTTCCCTCACACCATTTGGTGACCTTGGGAATCAAAAGCTCCTCACAATACTTGCATTAATCACCCCCAACTTAATCCAAAGAACTAAAATAAACCATGTTTAGTGTGATGCAAACACAAATAATACGTATGCTCTCCCCTCGCATCTTTGTATGAACTTAGGGATCAAAATTATTTTTGTGCTTGTATTACTTTTGTTAATCCTTAGAGGGCCTGCCACCCTGCTTCGAAAGGTGGGAACGACCCAAGCGACATCAAGCTAAAGCCAAGCTCTTCCAAGATGCTATATAAAATAAGGTGTTTGGGACAAAAGTCACAAGCAACATGTGTTGTTGTGTTATACCAACAACCAACCTCCCCCAAAACCCTCCAAGGCATAACCCTTGGAGGCTGGGAGGCTCCATAATGGAGAGTAGCGTTGCCACATGTATAACCACTTGAATGGATGCCCTTACTATGAACCATTGTTTAGCAAGCCAAAATCCTTCTATTTGTTGATGCAGAAGGGAAACCTTTGAAGCAACCCCGATTCATGTGGTTCTTAGCCGAGGTAGCAGGGATAATCTAAAGGTTTGGTGAGGGACAAGCCTTATAAGAAACCCAGATCTTGGTATGCATGAGAAGTGTGTGCAATTGTAAGAAGGAGCCGGTGCTACCAAGATCCTGGAGCTACCCGCTTTGAATAGGCGCAGCTAGGGGATTCAACAAATACTGTAATATCTTCACCTTAGGTTGTGCAAAGTGCTTGTTTAAAAAAATCACACATCATTTCACAAACAAAAATCTTAGTTATTGTGTGTTCATATGCTTAATGGTGTGTTTATATGCTTAAATTGAACTCAAACACCTGCCAAGAGACATTGAAAATCATTTGATCAAATTCCAAACCAAAACAAATCCAAAATCTGTCTTTTTTAGGACCTCGACCAACACTGCCCTGTTTTAACACTATCTCTGTCTAATTTTAGCGCCATTTCACCTGTGGATTGGAGCTATTTTTAGATTGATTTGCCTAAGAATAAGACCCATTCAGTTGTGATCTTCACTGTCTACTTTGCCATAATCCATATTTACATTCCAAAAAACCGTCTGTAGCCCATCCATTTTCTCCTCAAAATTTTCCAAAACATACCACCATTTCAACCTTAGAGAATCCACCATCATCATTATTGGACCCTTTGCTACATCATAATCCACCCAAATCCATATCCATCCATCCCCCTTAAATCCTTTTGCATATCTCCTTGGACCAAAACAAATAATTTCAAAAAATCCAAATCCAAATCCAAAACACCCATCAACAAATCATCAAACAAAACTTGTCATCCTTTTGAGCCAAAGTTAGATCAAGATCTTATCATTAACATCATATTTTCCTTGAAAAGTCATTAGTTTACCTTTCAATAAAAATAATCACCCCTCTTTGTGTAAGGTCATTAGTCTACCCTAAACAAAGAGAAACATCCCTTTGTGCCAACACAAAATCTAGATCTTACTTAGAGCTCAACTTGTTGACCATCAAGTCATTCCAAAAAACATCATCCTAATCATCCTAATCAGTCAAAATCAACATCAAAATCAAAACCCCTTCCATCAAAATCATCCTCAAAACACACATCATCATCATCCATCTTTGGTCCAAAATTTGTACAAAAAAAAAAAAATCAATATCATCCTTTCTTATCACCCTTAGGTTCAACACCTTGTTGGCTTATCACCCTCACCATCTTATTACCACATCCATCTTTGGGTCCAACATAATCAATCAGATTCTCTAAGGTCTCCATCCCCATATCACTCTACTTCTAGAAATCAAATTCATATGCGTGCATGCCCATCACAAGATCACAACACAAAAAGAATAAGAAAATGGCAGAATATTAGCAATATGGCGGCATAGGAATGCCTAACACCAATAGAAGAAACATACCCATCAATCAAAACACACCCACGTACTCTTACATCCCCCCATACGGTCCCAATGAAAATCCCTTCCATTACTTACAACAACGACCACCACCACCACTGCCACCAACTCAAAACGTCCCCACCATATCCCAAGATGATCTGGATGTTTTGAGCTTCACACAAGACATGGATAACATGGACATGCTTGACAAAGTCCTAAGGTCAGATCCAAACAGATTTCTGGATTATCTCCTCAATATTGGTGCCCAAACACCCCATAACACAACCTCATCACAACCATCCACCTCTACAATCATTCCTAACGCATCAAATACCCAACATATCATCTCACAAACATCAACACCTACCATATCTACCACCTCCACAAGCTCTACCACTACCACATCTACAATCCCCACAAGTGCCGCCATCCCTACCACTTCCCAACCCGTCATCACATCCACTACCACAACTACCATAAACCCTTCCATTCCACAAATCACCTTGGGGATACAAGGAAATATAACACATGCAAGTACCTCCACAAGTGTGCCTCCACCCAACCCCCAAACCATTGCATACTTACGACAATTATTCTCACAACCACCTCACAATACATCCAACGTCCACCTATCCAATGTCAATCCATCCAATAGCACATATCCACATAACCCCATAACTTCATCAACACAACATCAAACCAATCCCCAAATACCACAACACATTCTCCAACAACTCCACGCACATCAACAACAACAAGCACAAATCAACCAAAACACCAACCCACAATACCAAAACCTCAATGAAACAAATCCCCAACATCAAATCCCACCCCACCTCCAACATCTCACCAACCAACAGGCCTACACATTCAAACCACAACAACCACAGGATCTCACAACCGTTGTACAGTCCCTGATCCAAAAGGTAGACAACATGCAAACTGGGTGCAAGGGCAAACACTACTCCTTTGAGGAATTTGCCCCTATCCATTTGATTGCACATTGTACATGCCCCCTTTCCCCAAGAACTTTGAGACGCCTAAATTTGACAAATACAAGGGAAAGGGAGACCCTTGGGACCATCTTAGGGAGTTCTACATCGCTTGCTTAGAAGTCTCAAATAATGATACATATCTTATGAGACTCTTCCCAAGAAGCCTCGGTGGTCAAGCCACTGAATGGTTCGCACATCTTCCCCCAGGCATTAGGACTTTCCCTAAGCTTGCGGAAAAATTTATAAACCACTTCTCCTAAAACTTCGAGCATGAAATGTCTATGACAGACCTTTGCAACACCAAACAAAAGAATGGAGAAGCCTTCGCTTCCTTCTTGCAAAGGTGGAGAGGCTTAGCAAGCAAACTCCTATGGCTAATTCCTAAAAAACAACTCGTCACCATGTTCATGACTAACCTCAATCAGGAATTAGGATTCCATTTACAAATTCTTTGTGCATCTACCTTTGAAGAAGTCATCGACAAAGGTACCACTATTGAATGGGCCCTCATTACCAAGGGGTCCATAAAACTGTACGACTACAAATCCAACAACAGCAACAACAACTACTACTACAAATCTAATAACCACACCCCAAATACAAACAACAATGCCAACACACAATCAAATGACAAATCATGATGTTGGGGGAAGAACAAGAACACTTTGAATGAAAGTGTCACAGATGTGAAAGCTATCAAACATGTACAGAACCAAACACTTGTGCATACCTATGCCACTAATGTAAATAATCAAAGGGGGTAAACTAAACCATGCAAACCTCGCAGATAATTTACACCCTTAGGGGAACCCATCGAAGACATCCTCGACAGATGTCTCAAGCAAAGTTTGATCACGGTCCCACCCATTAGACCCTGTCAAGAGAATGAAATCAAAGCTACATGGTACAATAAAAATGACTATTGTGAATACCACCGCATTACGGGTCATAAAACAGCTGACTGCATGCAACTAAAACATTGCATCTAAGACCTTATAGATCAAAATCTAGTCAGCCTCGATCAAAGCACCCAACCATCACCAAACGCCAACCTTGGAGCTTACAAAGATCCCCCACCCAATCATAATAAAGCCTCCTCATCCAATCAAGCATACAATGTCACCCCACCACCCGCATCCTATGACTCCATCATAGGCCGGATCGAACCATCATCCCACCATTTCAATACAATCACCATTCGGGCACAAGCACCTGATTGTGATATCACCACCCGTCGTGGTCATGTATCCATCCGCACAACCCCTACCACTGAACAAATGCCTACATCCACATCTAATCCCCTACCTCCTCATCTAACCACACGTCCATCACCTACCCATCAGTATAACCTCCTAGAGCATCTAGGAAAGACACCCTCACAAATCACCATCCTCGAGTTGCTCCGCACATCACCTCTTCACAAAGATGTCCTTGACAAAGCACTCTTGGAAACGCAAGTCCTCGCTAACTTGAATGTAACTTAATTCCAAGCCATGGTAGGACATATTGCCACACCCCACCATCTCACATTTTTCAGAAAAGGACCTTCCCACCTTTGAACACCTACACAACGACGCCTTACACATCGAAGTCCGTATCCACAAACACATCATTAAAAGAGTCTTAATAGATGGTGGCTTCGGCCTAAACATATGTACTCTAAAACTTCTAAAACACTTGGGGTACTCCAATGTGGTTGTAGACACCAGCGAGTGCATCACAATCAAAGGCTATGATGACACTGAATGGCTCTCTGAAGGCACCATCAAGCTTCCTATTCAAGTGGGATAGAAAATATTGGAAACAAAATGTCAGGTCCTTGATCTTGACCTCCCCTACAACATTCTTCTCGGCTGACCATAGATCCATGCCATGCAAGCCGTCCCATCCACATTCCATCAATGTCTCAAGTTCCCTCACAACAGCATGGAAGTAACAGTCTATGCCGATCCTTGTCCCTTCCAATATTGCATTTTTCTTGAAGGCCACAACCAAACCTTCTGCCCATACAACAAAGCCACCACCAAAACCAATCCAACAACATCTAGCTCATACATCGACCCCACCAACATTGCCACCACTTCATCCCAAGCACCTCCACCACCCAAGGTCAAGATCAAGCTCAGTGACATGGGATGTGGAGAATATGACCTACATGGTACCTTTTGTGTGGGCACATTACCCAATCCTAAAATGTTTGGCATCCCAAAGACAGAAGCAGCCAACACAGTCGTCATCAAGTGCAAACCCTCACCCATCTTTGAGAAGAAACATCTCTTGGATCAGGATGTGCTCGAGGATATCTCATCCTGGCTATACAAGGACGAAGAAATAGAACAAGACAATCCCACCATACCAACAAAAATCTATGGAAAAGGGTCTGAAATTATGAAAAGCATGGGTTACAAAAGGACAAGGTGGTATAGGCCTTCATGAATAGGGAATCATGGAACCGATGCAAGAAACAAGAAACCCCTATACCCAAGGGTTAGGATATGGACAGAGACAATGTATCGACGAATGTATCTTAGCTGAGGTTGCTACAGTCCCCCCTGAAGTCGACAATGTCAATGAAACAAACCATCAAGACTCCTTTAGTGACTTTGCTGACTTCTTTGACTCATCCATATGCACCATCCACACAATCACCACCCTAGCCTCGTCCTCCAATGACTTACCACTGGTATACCCAAAACTTATAGATTGGGACCAACAGGGACCTCCTGTTTTCAACATCGCACCTAATGGTGAGGCCATCGTTGAAATGATGGGGGTAAGAGATCACTTCCCCTTGGGAGATCACAGAGCATATACATCATGGAACTTGACACACATGCCTATTTTAGGGAGACAACCCCTGCTTCCAATCATAAAAACATAAAAATAAAAAATGGATCTGATGGTGAAAACTGCTCTGCGGCAGTGTCAGATCCTAAAAAAGTAAAAATAAAAGACGTATCTCCTGGTGAAAACCTCCACGAGGTGCTAGGAGATGGAAGCATGGGCCTTCCTGAGATAGACAAGGTTTATCCAGACAGATCACCTGTCCTATTCGAGCCAGCCCAAGAAATGAATCTGGGGACAGAAGAAGAACCGAAAATCACTTTCAGGGTAGAATCTCTCAGCATACAGGAACAGGAAAACTTCCTAGCATTTTTCACACGATGAAATCACAATTTTGCATGGACCTACGTAGACATGCCAGGGCTAGATCCTGCCTTGGTTGTTCATCATCTTGCAGTGTGCCCTGATGCGAAACCAGTAAAGAAGAAACTCAGAAAAATGAATACTCAAGTGGCTCTCCTTGTCAAAATAGAGCTAAAGAAAACACTAGATGTTGGGTTAATCACCCAATTGATTATCCTGAATGGGTCTCTAACCTAGTACCAGTAGCCAAAATAGATGGCCGAATCCGCTATTGCACCGACTTTAGAGACCTCAACAAAGCCTGCCCAATGGATGACTTCCCACTACCAAACATCAACATGATAGTGGATCTTACAATAGGACATGAGATGCTATCCCTTATGGATGGTTTTTCAGGATATAACCAAATCAAAATTGCCAAAGAGGACCAGCATAAGACAACTTTCATATGCCCATGGGGAACATATTGTTGGGTCGTTATGCCATTTGGCCTGAAAAAATGCTAGAGCTACATATCAAAGAGCTATGACTGTCATCTTCCATGACCTGTTTCACCACATCATGGAAGACTATGTGGATGACTTACTAGGGAAGTCAAAGACCAGAGAAGAACACCTAGATGTGTTGGCCAAGATCTTTGACCGGTTAGAGCAATACAATGTGCGCCTATATCCAAAGAAGTGTGTCTTCGGAGTCACCTCTAGAAAACTCCTAGGATACATAGTCTCTCAAAGAGGAATCAAAGTAGATCCCGCAAAAGTCAAGGCCATCACCGAAATGCCACCTCTAAAAACATTGAAATAGCTGAGAAGTCTGCAAGGAAAACTCCAGTCTATTTGTTGGTTCATTGCCCAGCTTGCCGATAAGTGTCAACCATTCCAGCATCTACTCTGAAAAGATATAGCCTTTGTCTAGAACACTCAGTGTCAGGATGCCTTTGATCAACTATAAGAATACCTGGCTAATCCCCCTATTCTAACTCCACCAAGGCAAGGAGAATCCCTCCTGCTATACATCTCTGCCACAGAGACAGCTATCGAAGCCCTGTTAGCACAACACGATGAGAATGGAAAAGAAAGAGCCATCTATTACATCAGCCGAACTCTAATATCTTATGAGCTCAACTACACACAAATTGAACAAGCATGTCTAGCCCTTGTATTTACTTCACAAAAGTTAAGACACTATATGCTCAATCACAAGACCAAGCTCACCGCCAAGATCGACCCACTCAAGTATCTGCTAAACAGAGCTGCTCTTACTAACAGAATGGCAAAATGGGTCATGATTCTCACTAAATTTGACATTGAATACACTGAGAGAAAGGCCATCAAAGGACAGGTTATCGCCGATCAGTTGGCTGAACCGCCTATTCCGACAGAACATCCTACACTGGCAGAGTTTCCTGACGAAGCTATCTTGACAATCACACCAGCCATAGACACATGGAAGATGTACTTTGATGGATCGTACACACAGAGAGGCTCGGGGGCAGGTGTCCTATTTGTTACCCCTCAAGGCGACACCATCCCTAAGTCCTTCAAGATCACATTCCCATGTACCAACAACATGGCAGAATATGAGGCTCTCATTATAGGTCACCGCATGGCAATAAAATGGAAAATTGAGAAGTTGACTATGTATGGAGATTCTCAACTGGTCATCCGACAGGTAAATAATGAATACAAAACCAAAGATGATAAGCTCTTACCCTACAAAAAGATGGTCGACGATTTCAAAGATTTCTTCAACAACATCCACTTCGAGCAAATCCCAAGGCTCAACAATAAAGCTACAGACACCATGGCTACCATCAGATCCTTGGTCGATATGAAGAAAGACAGCAAGAAATGTGAGTTTCTGATAGAAGAACTCCCCATCCCAGCATACGACGTTCCTCAATCAGAACTAGTGTGCAAAGTCATTGGCCCCCTATCCCTTTGGTATCAGGAAACCTACCTATATCTCCATGATAATATCCTCCCCCTAACCTATCCACATCACAGAGAAAATCATTCATCCGTCGAGCCTCCCGTTTCATCCTTGTAGGTGACACCCTCTACAAAAGGAGTCTTGATGGCACGCTTCTATGATGTTTAGACTCTAGGGAAGCTGAGGTAGCCTTGGAAGAGGTACACGTAGGTATCTGTGGGGCACATTCAAGTGGACCCTTTCTCTCTAAAAAGATCCTGAGGACTGGATATTATTGGCCAACCATGGACCGAGATGCCTATCAGTTCATCAAAAAATGCCTCCCATGTCAACAACATGGTGATCTCATCCACACACCAGCATAGGAGTTCCAACCCATCACAACACCATGGCCTTTCTCACAATGGGGACTCGACCTCGTAGGGAAAATACATCCCCCATCCTCTAATAGCCATAAGTTCATAATCATTGCTACCGAGTACTTCACCAAGTGGGTGGAAGCAATACCACTCACCTTTACCACTAGCACCTAAATCCCCAAATTCATCCTCCACTATGTCATTTGCCGCTATGGTATCCCTCATTCCATCGTCACTGACAATGGAAAACCATTTAAGAACCAAGAAGTTCGCACCTTGTGTGAAAAGTTTGATATCAAACACCATTTCTCCATGCTGTATTACCCTCAAGGAAATGGTCAAGCAGAGGCTTCTAATAAAACCATCCTTCGCATTCTCAAGAAGACAATCAATGAAGCTGGTCATGACTGGCACCTCCAACTCAACCCTGCCCTATGGGCATACTGCACAAGCATCTGCACTCCCACAGGAGCCACCCCATTTTCCCTAGTATTCGGATCTAAAGCAATTTTACCTATTGAGGTCAAGCTCCCATCTCTATGAGTATCCCTGCAAAACATAATCTCTGATGAGGAATACAGAGTCACAAGGTTGCATCAACTAGAACTACTAGATGAGAAACACCTGAATGTGTTGAACCACTTGTAGGCATATCAAAACCATCTCCGAAGAAGATACAACAAGCGGATCAAAACCCAAAAATTTGAAGTAGGTGACCTTGTCCTTATGGAAAATCAGAAGAACCTGGAAGAGCATCCTAAGCAAGGAAAGTTTGAACCCAATTGGCTAGGACCTTATGTCATCACAGCTGACTATGGATCAGGAGCCTATCATCTTGCAACACCTGAGGGGCAACCTCTGGATGAGCTGATGAACATCCTACATCTAAAGAAATTTTATGCATAACCCATCTAGTACCCCAAGTCAAAAAATAAAAAAAATAGAAAAATCAAAAACACCAAAAAAAAAAAAATCAAGAAAAAACCTGAGTGCAATAAAAAAACTTCCAATGGTGAAAATTAGTTAGGTGACGCCTTGGATAGGTACCATGGTGAAAACCTGTTTCAGGTGCCATGCATAGTGGTCAGTTTCACCATCTAATAAGTCTTCTTTCCATTACACCACTCCATATTCCATGCATCCCATGGCTTGGAATTGAGAAGCATCAAACCCTATCACCTAACCTTGCACCATCCCATCCCAAAGCTAACTCTTGGCAGGAGGATCCTTATAAGTTCCCCTTTGTACAACTCAAAATCAGAAAATCCAAAAACATCACAAAAAATCAAAAAATCTAAAAATGGTAGAAAAACATAGAAAATCAAAAACAAATCACCCCATACATTGATCTCGCTACAAAAATTGCAATCATCAAATGATACATCAATCCCCAACCATCACAACCATCCCAAACTATTCCCACATCATCAAGTCATACCAAAACTACATATTCATTTCACCCGCATCTTGAAAGTACCTTGATCTCGTGGATATAGGGTATGTAGGCAGTCTGGAATATGAAGGACATTTCTAGTACTTAGGTACATAAGATGGACCCATCCAATTCGTTTTGGATGGTCCCCATTCACTGAGCTTTCTAGATCTAATAAATGATACACATGCTAAGTATACACTCGAAACATGTCCCCTGATGCAAAAATCATCAATCAACATACCAACCATAATCCTACACCTAGCCAAACTATTCTTTTGCCCATCTTCCAAAAAAATTTTCCAGTCAAAACCAACTGATCTGCATCCTAGGATATATCTTTCCTACAATAGACAAAAATCTATCATTCTATCATCACGTCTCTTGGCAAGAGTACACAAAGGCTATTTGTATCTTTTCGTTGGTCTTTTTGATTATTGATTTTTATCTTTTTATCTTACTCTAGGTTACCTCCAAAGCTACCTTGATCTCATTATATCATCGTAAGTAGTGGATGACATCTGGAGTAGACATGGTCAATTGTTTCTGTATACTGTGCTTGTAGGTTGATTCCATTACTCCAGAAATGTATTCATATTTTGAAGCTTGGGTTGGTTCTAGCATGACGTGTCCCATTTGCATATATAGGCATCAAAACCTTATATGTACTATTCGCACTCATCGCTATGAGTCCCCTTCCTAGGCTAGGCAAGATTATACCACCTTGGGTATGCATGAAATCAACCTATTGTTTGTGGGTCTAGTCCATGCAATCGTGGGATATACATCATCTCCTAGGTCATTTCATACCTTTGTGAACTGTATCCTACATTGCTATAGTAAACTAAGAAATGCTTTCAAGTAATCCTATGCAACTACTATTACTAGCTCAAAATCATCATCCTAATCAGTCATTCAACTATCCTATCTTGGCCTAGATTTGATAAATCACTTCCCCCCCAACCTATCTAATCCCCTCGCTAATCTCATTCCCCCACCATATCTCCACTCAACACATCTTGAACCAAACCAAATCCCCCCTCAATGACGTGGTGTCTTATGGCCTAACAATCCTCTCGTCCCCCTCAATCCCATCCTATAGATGCTCCCAATCCTATCCATACCCCATCCATGCACCCCTATCATCTCCCCACCTGATCCCCTGTCCCACAGCCTCACCACTCAGGGTTGAACAAAGAAAATCATGTGTATCAGGACTTGATCATCTCACCTATCACCTAGCTTGCATCCCACCTATTACCTCGCTTGCATCTCACATACTGCCTAGGTTCATTTTAGAATCAGTTTAAATTGCATATCATATCATTAAATTCATTTTAGAATCAGTTTAAATTGCATATCATATCATTAAATTCATTTTAGAATTAGTTTATTTAATTGCATATCATATCATTAGGTTCATTTTAGAATCAGTTTAAATTGCATATCATATCATTAAATTCATTTTAGAATCAGTTTAAATTGCATATCATATCATTAGGTTCATTTTAGAATCAGTTTAAATTGCATATCATATCATTAAATTCATTTTAGAATCAGTTTAAATTGCATATCATATCATTAAATTCATTTTAGAATCAGTTTAAATTGCATATCATATCATTAGGTTCATTTTAGAATCAGTTTAAATTGCATATCATATCATTAAATTCATTTTAGAATCAGTTTAAATTGCATATCATATCATTAGATTCATTTTAGAATCAGTTTAAATTGCATATCATATCATTAGGTTCATTTTAGAATCAATTTAAATTGCATATCATATCATTAAATTCATTTTAGAATTGGTTTAAATTGCATATCATATCATTAGGTTCATTTTAGAATCAGTTTAAATTACATATCATATCATTAAATTCATTGTAGAATCAGTTTAAATTGCATATCATTTAGGTTCATTTTAGAATCAGTTTAAATTGCATATCATATCATTAGGTTCATTTTAGAATCAGCTTAAATTGCATATCATATCATTAGGTTCATTTTAGAATCAGTTTAAATTGCATATCATATCATTAGGTTCATTATAGAATCATTTAATTGCACATTATACATCATTGCAAATCATATCATACTCATTTATGTTGTCATCACATAGGTGCATGTTAAAATTAAAATTAGTATCATCCCATTGCATTCCATATATATCATCTCATAAACATTTAGTTACATTACATCATCACAATCATAATCATTGAAATTGCATATAAACAAATCATCTAGTGCATATACATACTTCCATACATAACATGTGTTTATTTCGATAAACATACATTTCCATTACATTATACATCCATTATTAATCTGAACATTTAGTTGCATTATATATCATATACTCCATACATCACAAACCATGCATATATCCAAATAAGTAAACTATTATTACATCCATCGCAAATACATCCATAAAATCAAAAACATAATTGCATAAATCCCACGCATCCATAGCATATAAAATCCATAAAGCATAAACTGCATCCATCACATAGGCATCATCATAATAGAGCATCATAAACAAATACATGACCATCAAAAAGCATCATATCATATATAATCACTGCAAAAATTGTACACCGCTCATATCATCAAAAAATAATAAGTCTTGATACAATGCCTCTGAGGGCTAACATGATAAAGCTATCACATGGAGGATCCTCTCTCTGAAGGAGTGGGAGACTCTGATCTTGGTTATGGCTGTGCTCTAGTCTGTGGCTGTGGCTACGGCTGCACTTGAACCTATGGAACCTGTTGGGGCACGTACGAGGAGGAGGCATCATTTGCTGAACTGACTACACTGATCTTGATCTATGAGACCTAGAGGTCCCCGATCTACTGACCTGACTGTAGCTCGGGGCACGCTGCGCTGCTGGCATGACCGCATAATACAAGCCCCAATAGTACTCCACCCGTGCTCTGGCCTCTATCAAATCCCCCTGTACCTAAGTCAACTACCCCTGTACTTGACTCAACTATCCCTGTAACTGATACGACTGTGTCTGCACCTGGGACAACTGAGCCTACATCCTTGTCAAAACTGGGGCAAGTCCACCACCTAAAACCTGTAGACTAACCAATGAAGTCTCTGCCTACTGGGCCCTAGTGAGTGTTGTATCCCACTCTCTGGTCAACACCTCTATATCACCCTGATCCTGGGCTAACTATGCCTGCAATGCAGCCACTTGTCCATCTGCCCCATCTAATAAGGCCAATGCCTCCCACAACTGCACCAACTCTGCATCATGGCTCTCTAGTGCCTCCTCTAGGCTGGCCACCTGTGCTCGTAGGGTCTCCATCTCATCCTCCTCACCCCAAGGCTACCGACAAGGTGTGAGCCTCTCAACCTCTGCCTGTTGCCCTACAACTTGCTGTTGCACTACTTGTGGTGGGGGTAGATCGCCCCTATCCACCCTAGGCTATCCCCCACGACGTCAACGCCCTCTAGGCTGTCGCCCCACTCCAATCTACACCTTCTCAATAGGAACCTGCTGAACAGGTACTTGCTGCCCTGCAACCTGCTGCTGGGGCACCTGTCCAGCTGCTGTTACCACTAGCACATCCATCGACTGTCCCTCCCCTCCAACCACCCTCTCCTCTCCATCTACTCCCACCTCCACTAGATAGTCCTCTAGGATCTCCTCCCCCTCCTCCAAGATGTCATCCCCATTTGGGCCATCACCATCATCAGAATCATCATCACCACCTAACCCCGTTGCCTCCTCCGCTGGGACTGCCTCCTCCGGGTCCGTCAACCGAGTGGGCCAATGCATCTGCCACCATATATCATATGCAGGCGTAGTACCTACAGCTCTAACAGTGCTCCCCCAATCCCACCACACTGGCCGTAGAGCTCCAAAGTCAGCTAAGGCAACCTATAGTTGTATGGCTGCAAGCCAGAAGGTCGCATCTTAAGGAGTTCACACAAATATGGCCATCTACTGCAGAGTGTCCTGTCTCAAACCAAACTGCCGCATGACCCAAGAGGGTAGATACATCTCTATAGTATGGTCTCCTTGACCCATCAGATACCACTGCTGAAACATAAACGGTAGATGAATATCATCATCTGGCCATGGCTCTACATTGATATACAGTCGCCAGGTCACACTAATAACATCATCTAGCATCCTCCTCCAGTACCACACCTGTCTAGTATACGTGTACTCTACATCTCGATATAAAAATGCAAAGGCCTCAAAAGGCTACCGATAATACCCACATGTTGGCCGGGTAATAGTGATGTGCTTCAAAATCCATACATGAAGCAGAGTAACCCTAGCTGACAATGCTGAATCATGCAGATAGGTGACTGTATGCATCTCATGTTATAACTACCCTAGCATTGTTGGTCCCCAGGCATAGACAGTCTCATGCCTCACAATCCCCTCTATCATCCCCCCAGCCAACCAGAAAACCCCTGCCTCACCTGTCAGGCATCACAACACCTCCAATCAACACACACAGAAATAAGGTAAAGGAATCTGCACCCGCAACTAGTGTCCCCTCATAGCTCATCTCTCTCCCGTCTACTGAGAGAACAATGTGGTCCTCTCCAAACACTCTGATCAGGGCACTCTGTCCCCTCCTCGTGTCATATCTAACACGCCGGCCTCAAATAGGTAGCTTGAGGATGCGATAAACATCCTCAAGTGTGATCGTAATCTCACCAATCAGCAACAAGAATGAACAGGTCTCCGAGTGGTACCGTTCCACTACTACTGTCATCAAAGCTCGATGAGCTCGTAGAACAGGCATCAACGTGATTGTCAGAAGCCCCAACCTAGCTAGTCTGGCCCGCATAGCATCATCAAAATGGTTGAACAATGCCATCACAGATGGTACGCATCGCTCCCTCGAGTACACTATAAATCGGTGTGTATCCTGCATCCACAACTTTTTGGTTAGATATCATCTTCCAAATCACCCCCTTTTCTTCTAATGTTGAAAGCCCAAATCATTTGGTGCTAAAACAAATCATATTTTGTGCCAATTCACAAATCACGCTAATAATTCTTCTAAATGGTGCCATTATAGAAAATAGCACCACTGTGCAATATGCTTTGTGCCAATCCAAAATATTGCACTACTGCGTAGCATACATAGCGCCATTTTACCAAATGGCGTCGCCTTACCTTTTGGCACTAATCTATAAAATGGTGCCAATTCTACCAAAAGCATGATATTTCCATATCACGCTAATACATCCCATTGTGCTAAAACATAACATAGCACTACTCTAACCTATAGCTCTAGTTTAGAACATAGTGCTGCCATAAAGCTAGAATGGCGCTAAAACACCAAACCCTAATCTTTTCTGACATTGTGCTAATCCAGAAGATAGCACTAAAAGAACAAGAAAATGGCGGCAAACCGCTCTAACCCTACCCTGGCGGATAGCACCAATCCAGAGGATGGCGCTAATCTGCCTTACTTTTGGCGCTAAGTGCTCCAATCCCAAATCCTGAACCCCAAAAAAGTGGCAAAAAATTCAAAATGTCAGGGTTAGACCCTACCTGGGGTCTAGCCTCTGGTGCCCAGCCAAATGATTGGAACCACTTTGAGATGTTTCAAAGTCGCAAGAACTGGGGGTTGTGGTCAGCCATCTCTCCTTCGCTTCTTCTTCTCTAAGGTCAAAGTGTGTAAATGTGGCACTCTTAGGGCCCACTTTTCCTAATATAGTGGGTCATGTCATCCTTCCACCCCCTCTTTTTTCCTCAAGGGTGCAAATCTTAGCCTTTTTCCTCTATTTTTCTTCTTGCCATCTTCTTTTTCCGTTGCCTATCCAACTTTCACTTCCGTCACATCCTTTCGAGAACTCACCTAGAAATTTTTTTATTTTCCCGCTGACCTCTCGATGGGCATCCCTTATCCATCTTATTCCTTCCCGGCAGCTGGGGCATATTTTTCTTCGACCTGACGCCACTTCCCTCCTAGGTCCTGATGCCACGTCAAAGAGGGGCAAATGTAGACACCTAAAAATGTCTTCTACCATCAAACTGACTCCCAACATCCCTAACCATGTCAATTTCCCTCCTAACTAATTAATTAAATTTTTATTTAATTAATTATCCCTTCATTACCCCATTTTCCATCATTTTATCCCAACAATTGAATTAATTCAATAGTCCAAACCTTAGCCAATTGATTTAAAAAATATGCAATATTTATTAAATCAATTTTCCCCTTTTCACTAAATCCAATTTATTAGTTAAAACCATGTTGACTAATTAATTCAGCCTATTAATTGACCTATCCCTACCCTAGACAATTAAATAGCTATTATTTAATTGCCTACCCTAGCCTATCTCATCCTAGCCGTAGGATTAATTAAATAAAGCCTATGTTTAATTAATCCTAACCTCTCATTTGGGTGGTCAAACCTTGTTTAACACCCTTCTCCACATCCTCCAAATAAAAAATTGAAATAAATCCACATAAGTCAATTTTTTATTTAAAAACATCCCACATCACATTTAATTCCCCTTACATCCCCATACATCATTTATCTCCACTTATCCCCAAATAAATTTTTAATTCATTTACATTCCTCCATATGAATATTTAATTCAAAAATAATCCTTCACCACCCATGCTCATTTAATAACCCCTTTTCCCAAAATGAATAAAAGATTCACTTTTATTCCTAGCCCTCCATTCATTCAAGATTTAATCTAGGCCCTCCACATCACCTTCATCCTCCACCATTGATTTTCCAAATCAATCTCTGCCCTTGGATTAAAATCCCTCCAAAAAGTCTATAAATACAACATCTCTCAACCCATTCAAGGATCCAAGTTTTATGCAAAGTTATTATGCCAAAATATCAATTGAGCTAGTCTTTAGTGAGTTGCAAATTTAGTTAGCATTTCACATTTGAATCACTTGTCTAGGGATAATCATGTCTTAGGAGCTTGTTTTGGGTGCAATGGTTCCTCTCCCTTGATGAGATTGGGTCTTCATGTGAGGTATAGCTTTTTGTGTTTCATTGCATTTAGTTTTGTGTTTTCAACCTCATTTATTTACCTAATCTACAAATAGATAACCGTCACTAAAAAATTGCTTGACACACAAGGTTGACCATCAAATTTAAGCCCTGGGGACAACCATGCATTTGTAATGCTTAGAAATTCCTTCAGATAACTCCATTAAAAGTGATGTATATTTAGAAGTTCCAAAAAAACCTAGAACCTTCTCTTTGAGGGCATCAAATTTTGTTTTGAGTATATAAAGTATAAATCTACTTCCTTCGTTCTATGGCATCGACTAGAATAGAAAACATAAACTATGTTTTAGTTCCTTATAAATTTGTCTCCTCATGAAAAGTCATCCTTATTTTTGATGAAAATTGTTCTCATCTCTTATATGACTCCTATTAGTGAGGTTGAAGCAAAAGACATCTAATCTTCAAGAAGATAAAGATACCAATCATAGCCTTAGGAGTATCTTCCAGCACTGTGAACATGGTGATGATTCTGGTGAAGTCAGAGCAATATAAAGCACCTTCCAGTAAGGAAAAGCTAAACTTGATACAAGGACATGAGGTGGCCATTCTGTTTACCAGGAATATCTTTTAGCTATAGAACATTTATTTCTATTAAGACTTAATGTTTCTTTATTTTGTGAGAAATATCTATTAGCTCTGATTTTGGTTAGAACTTAGGGGAAATAGATCTATGTTTGATTTCTTGTTTGGAGGTTTTAGGCTCATGAATTGTCTTGACTATTTCAAATGATGTAGCCTCTCTCTTTTTATGTCAAATAGTTTAATGACTTTATCTCTTCCTCCACATTTAAATTTCCCTAAGAATTTAAAGCCCTTAAAAATAATTCATTTTTGTCCAGATCTAGCAATCATTACATTCCATGAGATGACAGGTCGAAGAGGCACTCTTAAACAATTTGTGTGCTTTGTATGACTATTCTAATTGGTAGCAAAGGCCATGGAATTCATCTTTACACCTGCATTTGCATTTTTTTGAAAAATTCTAAGCCTTTACACCTAATCCAATTTGTGTGTATCCTGCAGTCATTGCATTCTTGTAGATGACATCTCTTAAGGCATACTATTATTCATCTCTTGCTAGAAAAATTGTGTAATTTGGATTTTATATTGCTTGTTGCATTTTCTTTAAAGTTCTATAATGTAACAGAATCCAACTTCACAATGCAACCATATCATTAAGCCCCTAACCAATTTTGTTGTTAATAAACAAGTAAATTTATTATTAAGAATAAAATTCATTATTATTAGTTCTAAATTATGAATCATTTTCTTCTGTTGTGAGAAATGAGTTAATTTTTGTCTAGAGTTGCTTCTTGTATTGGAAATATAATGTAGCTCTCTTTTTCTTGATTGTTTAATTTTCCATAAGCTTAATTTGGAGATTATAGTTCATTAAGCCTATTATGGTTAACTATTATGATATTTAGATTTAATGTTTGTTTTGGGTTGTACTTCTATCACTTTGTATAGGGTCATATTGTAACACTAGAGAATTTATATATCTAACTTGATCAACTTTATAAGGTGTTGACACCACCGTTTGGACTATGTCGGCGATAGGAACAATACTAGATTCACTATAATAATATTGTAATTCCTAAAGAGTTAGGATAATTATGATTATCATTTAAGTTTCCATAGTAACTTATGAATTCATTTTCCTATTCAAGTGAAGTATGAATTCCATTTATTATATGAAGAGCATTACTGATATCTTAATTAGTAGAGATAAGGATGTTTAGCTGAGCTAATTCACAATCTTTTATGATTCCCTTGTTTGATGACTTACATCTCGATTGATTTTAATTATTTGGGCTTGAGATTATTGTTCCCAACCATGTCATTGGTTATGTTGATAACCTTTCATAATTAAGTTCTCACTTGGCAAGTATCAATAACATTTAACCTTTTAGGATAGTGGCAACATGTAATCATTACTTAAATCAAATTTGTTGATAATTACTTGCCGGTATGTTCAAAATGGGAATTATGGTTAGAATCAAGGATAAGTTTGTTCTATTACCTATGTACCATTAGTAAACTTTGAATGGGTCACATTATACCTTCCATCCTATTATGGTACTTGTTATTTATTTTAAGTTGTTATATGGATGTGGATAGAACCTTCCCTTTAGATGTTAATTGATTCTTCTCGTTATTTATGTACATGAATAATGATTAGTGGTGGAATTATATCTGAGTTGTATAATATAATGGATGAATTGTCCTATTGGTTCTTTTATTACTTATTGCATTAGTGGTATGTTACCATATAGGGTTGATGGTTCTATAACCCTATAAGTTTAATTTCAACATCATTATTAGTCGATCATATAATTAGGTCATCCTTATGAAATCTACGACCTCTTATTGGATTAAATTTACCTTTCTATCCTAGTAGAGATATACTTTGTGAATTACTTAGGTATTTCAATTAGAGTTATAGTGCGTAGAATGATATTGATATTGGGGTAACCTAGAAGGTAGTTGACAAAGGATCCTTCTAAAGTTGGATTTTGTGTAATTGAAAGAACTCATCATTTGGACTTAGCATTTAGCTATTATTTTTTTGGAAAGTGTTTATGATTTTTCAGTAAAATGATTAAGCTATTGATGCATGATATCTCATGTTAGCTAAAGCTTCATTATGTAATATACCATGTTTTTCTTTATTGTTACAAGAGGATAAATTCATATAACTATGTAACATTTTGAGAATGTGCCTATGTAAACATGTGCATAGTATCATGGCAAGAGGGAGAATGGTTAAATGGTTTGGTTAAGTTGATAGTCATTGTTATTATAATAACCTCTTTATTGTACCTTATAAGGGTTCATTTGTATTGGAATCTCTACAATTGAACTATATGATGTTATTCTACATGCTCTCTGATGTTAATGTGATAGGTAAAAATCAAGTTAATAAGATCAAGCATATAATTGAAAACCTAATCCTACCACCATCAAAGAATCGAATCCAAGTGAAATTAAAAGCATGCAATTCAAGAACAATATCACCCAGATTATATGATTTCTTATTTATGATGTGGAATGCTTCTCAACAATGAACAATTATGAAGATAAAAGCTGCCATGATGGATGCTAAAGTGCTCAATATGCTTAGGATGATAATGTGGACGCTATGAAAATGTTGGATAGATGTAGTATGGAATGAGAGGGTGTTTATATAGAGCTCAACCAAAATCAATCAACGGTAGAGATTTGGTGGCTATGTGAATGGCTAAGATTAAATGATAATCATAGATGAATGTGTAGATAACAAGTGGAGGGAAGATAAGGCTTATGTGTGACCGTGTACATAAAAAGTACTACATGTGAAAGATATTAAATAAAAGATGTAGTACTACACATGTTTTTAAATAAAAGAGGCACACATGTCAGCTCATGAAGAAAGATGCAGATAAGTGGTAAAAGAAATTAATTAAATAAATAAAATTTATTTAATTAATTAGAAAGTGGGATTATGAAAGGAATTTTATTTAAATAAATAAGATTTATTTAATTAAAATAGATAGAAGTAAGAGATAATTAAATAATTAAAGATTATTTAATTATAGCTTAGAAGAAATAGATAATGAATTAATTAAATAAATATGAATTTATTTAATTAATAGAAGAAATAAGTGATAGGGAAATTGCTTAAGTGTGTTAGACAAATGCAGATGATGAATGATGTGATATTTGATACTAATGATAATTAGGTCAATTTTGGGTGTCTACATTTTGTCCCTCTTTGATACAATGTTCGTTAGAGCGTTGTATCAAAGAAGATACGATATTTGTTTGATAAACAAGGTGATGCCCCCTCAAGAGGTAAGTCAGGCTAACCAAGAAGGGCTAGGTTGCCTCATGATAGGATGGAAGGCTAGAAACATGATTGACACGAAGAAAATAGAGGTGGGAGGGATAAATTAGGATGGTATAGAAGAAAATAGGCTATGGTATAGAAGAATTAGGGTTTGGATCTAACACACTTGTTTTACAGGATGAAGAATGAAGATGGAGGGAAAGATTGATCTTGGTTGAGGACTATATAGGAAATAACAACTTTTAAAGTAATTGCTCAAAAATAAAGAAATACAATCCTTATGTTTGATATAGCATATGGATGATATGCACCAGGGTATAGAAGACCAAGGTGTCAAGGTATCCAATGCATAACTAGCGTACTACAATCTTGTCTAAACGCATGAGTTCAAGATGTTGAACCATCATACACAAGATATGAATAGCAGCTAGTGTTCCGGATGGACTTTGACGCTACAAGTGAAGGTTTGAGCTTATCTCCACTACACATAATGACACCTTGTTGGTTATATGTATGGAGCTAGTTCTTAACATAGAATAGTCTCAAAGCATAAGAGACTATTTAGCTTCTCAGATGCAAGAGATATTGATATACAAGATGCTAATCCCAACATGTACAAGATACCAATACGCATAGGAAGAGAATAAGATCATCCCACAAACACAACATACGAAAGCCATATGACCATGCCCCATTCCTTACTTCATCACAACATACCAAGATATAGGTAGATCAAGGTAGTTTTGATTAGTCATAAGAGAAGGGACAAAAGATAAATCAAAAGATAAAACAAAAGATACTGTTATCATGTTCTCTTGCCAAATTTAAGTGCTCTTGGATGGATTAAGCTGGTGCCTTGTTGAGAGGAAAGCTGCATCCTGTTGAAGGAAAAAGATGTCGATAAAAAGCTATAGCAAATGTTGGCTTAAGGCATGTGGACAAATAGCTTTTGGCTTATCCCTGATTTGTTAAAGTGCTTGATCTTTCTTTGATATACAATCTGCTTCTTGCTTGAGCTGGTCAAAGAGAAGAAGATAGGAAGATGAAAGAAGATGAAGATGGGGTGGATCATCTATGCTTGCGTACTGGATACTTCCTTCATATTCCAGACTGCCTACATACCTTGTGTCCATAGGATCAAAGCACATTACGATGATGATGAGACATGATGAATATGTAGTTCTAGGTTTATTGATGATGTAAGTGATGAAAGATTGGAGGATGATTAGAAGAAAGATGAAAAATGGATGAGGAGAGGGGGGCTATCGTCTTTGCCTAAATTAGAGTGATGCCTTCACATCTCAGATTGCCTACATACCCTATATCCACATGATCAAGGCTTTGAATGATAGAGCTATCATGTAGTTCTTTCTTATTGTGTTGATGGTTGATGTCAAAGAATCAACTTTATTGCTTGGATTTTTGGGATGTTTTGATTTTTTTGGGTTTTTGGAATATTTGATTTTTTTGTATTTTTTAGATGTTTTGATGTTTTTGGTAATTGTTGTGCTTTGGCTTTGATTTTAGATGTTTGTTGTGTTTTGGTTGAAATGTTATGAGCTAGAGCTATAGATATCCACTTCCAAATAAGGTTTTACCAAGTGCCCCCAGTGTGGGGTGAAGATTGCTAGGAATACACTATGGTGGATGTGGTCACGCGGATAGTATGCTAAGGTACCAAATGATATCTTAACCCCAACAAAGTCCAAACTATGAAAGCTAGCATGGCAGAGGTAAAGGGCAGAAAGGCTTTTATTATGGATGGATAAGGGATAATGGTTTATATAGGACAGTAGTGGATTATGATATGGATTATGGAGGTGAGATAATGAATAATGAATGTCATGGAAAGTTGTGATCAAACAAACTAAGTGAAAGATGGAGGGTGGTCTCTACACATAGCACCTGTTTGCTAGGTTTTCACTATGGTACTTATCTAAGGTGCCTGTTTACTAGGTTTTCACCAGAGGATGAATTATTTATCTTGTACTATATTTTTTTGTCATCCAAAGTGCCACAAATTGGTTTTCACTATTGGACATTTTTTTTTAATGGGATAGCTAAGACTCATGGATAGAACTTCTTGAGATGAATGTTGTTGACTGATTCATCCATGGGAATGCCTTCAGGTGTGGAGAGAGTGTATGTACCTGATCCATAGACTGATGTGATGACATAAGGACCAAGACAATTAGGTTCAAACTTGCCCTGTTTCTCTCGATGTTGTTGATTCCTTTGATTTTCTGTAAGGACAAGGTCACCAACGTGAAATCTTTGTTCTCTGATCTTCTTGTTGTAGCTGCAGCGTAGGTGATTTTGATAGACTTGAAGATGGTTGAGTGATGTAAGATGCAATTCATCTAATAGGTCAAGATCATGGAGTCTGGATACTTGATATTCTTCATTTGAGATAGTATGTTGTAGAGATACTCACAGTGAGGGGATCTCAACCTCAATAGGTAAAATAGCTTCAGAGCCATACACAAGAGCATAAGGTGTAGCACCAGTGGGAGTTTGAATACTTGTTCTATAAGCCCATAATGCAGGATTAAGTTGTAGGTACCAATCACGACCAGCTTCATTAACTATGTTTTTAAGGATCTTGATGATTTTTTTGTTAGAAGCCTTAGCTTGGCCATTACTTTGAGGATAGTAGGGTTAGAGAATCTATGTTGGATATGGAACTTGTTGCAAAGATCTCTAACCTCTTGGTTCTTGAAAGGATGACCATTATCAATGACGATGGCTTGCAAAACTCCATATCAACAAATGATATAGTGTAAGATGAACTTAGATGTTTGCTTGCCAGTAATATAAGTCATTGGTATTGCTTCCACCCACTTTATGAAGTACTCAGTGGCAGTTATGATAAACTTATGACCATTTGATGAAGTAGGATGGATTTTACCTATGAGATCAAGTCCCCACTACGAGAAGGGCCAAAGAGTAGTGATAGGCTGAAGTTCATGTGCCGATGCATGTATTAAATCTCCATGTTTCTGACATTGTAGACATCTCTTTGCAAATTGCTATGCATCTTTCTCCATAGTTGGCCAATAATATCCAGCTCGTAGAAGTTTCTTAACAAGACCAGGGCCAGCGGAATGTGATCTGTAGACACCTTCATGTATTTCACGTAGGGAAACCTTTTCTTCCTCTGAATCAAGACATCTAAGAAGGATACCATCAAAACTCCGGTGATATAGGGTGTCTCCTAGGATAGTGTAGCGAGAAGCTCGACAGATAAAGGTTTTTCATTGGGTGTTAGATAGTTGAAATGGAAAGGTTTGATTACAGAGATACTCGTATATGTCCTCGTACTAAGGCAAATTGGGACCAACAATATCACATATAAGCTCAGATTGTGGTACTTCAAATGCTAGAATCAGAAGCTGTTCAACCAAAAACTCACATTTATGTGTATTGGATGACATGTCTAGAAGAAATCCAATCAGAGCCATAGCATCTGCTGCTTTGTTTTGTATCCTTGGAATCTGTTCAAATGTGATACTATTAAAGTACTTCTTGAAATCATCAACCATTACCTTATATGGAAGAAGCTTCTCATCTTTTCTTTGATACTCATCTAAGACCTATTTGATGACTAATTAAGAATCACCAAAAACACATAACTTTTTAATAGCCCACTGTACTGTCATGCGTAATCCTGTGATTAAAGCTTCATATTCTGCTATCTTATTGGTACACGGAAATGCAATTCTATATAATTTCTGGACACAATCTCCTTGAGGGGTAACAAACAATATCCTTGCTCCTGATCCATGTTGTGTGTAAGATCCATCAAAATATAGTTGCCACAATGTTGGTGAAGTTAGATTGAACAATTCTTCATCAGTGAACTCTGGATGTATTGGATGAATATTTGTGATAGGTGCTACGGCTAACTGATCAGCAATAACTTGTCCTTTTATGGCCTTTCGATCCACATATTATATGTCAAATTAACTTAAGATCATAACTCATTTTGCTAATCTTCCTGTAAGAATTACTTTGGAGAGAAGATATTTGAGTGGATCAATGTTAGATATGAGCTTTGTTGTTTGGTTTAACATATAGCGTCATCTTTGTAAGGCATTCCTTATTAATGATAACGCGTGTTGTTCCATTACCATTATCATTATCCTTGATCAAGGGGTTAATGTTATCATGCATATGAACTCTATGGAAATTTGGGGTTTTCATGATTTGCTTTGTAAGTCCAACATGGGTGGCGATAGAATCTGAACGGAACTTGTTTCTTGTTGTTAATTCAAAGATAACCCAGTGGTCTGGCATTATTGTAAAGAGGGTGGGATCAGTCCCTATTTGGAGCGGCTCAATGGGTATGATGAAAACTTGTCTGAACAATTCGCTAGGTCTTGGCAAAACTGGTGTTTCTCTATGGGGGGAATTAGTTTTGAGATTTCTGAAAGTGTTATTGCTATGGCAACTGGCATGTCTACTCAGAAGATTAAACTGCAAAGGAAAACCAAAATTGTGGACTATTCAAGCCAGAAACTCTTTCTTGGAGACGGAAAAGAACTCGTTCCCCACTAGGGAGGATTCGAGCAAGCCAAGCTACCTGAGCCTTGGGACAGTGTGTGTTTTCTCCTTATGAAGTATTTCACTCTAGAGGGGTGCTTCACCAGGTTCTATAACTATCATCTTCCCCTTCTGAATCACTTTAGATGCAATGCTCATATTAGCTTTCCATTTTATCTTTTGTCTTCCCTTGAGCATTCTATTCTTAGGGTTAGAGCTAAACTGGCCAAGAATCCTGCTAAGAAACCCATCCCCCTTCATCAGGGCCTCATCCTCTGTCTTTACAACTTCCATCTTGCCCTAGAGCCTGCTAAGGAAATTCAAACTAATTGTGGGGAATTATCTTCAAACCCTGATGATACTGCTGTTGTTGAAAAACCATGCCCTTCCCCTACTTCTACTAAGACAAAAGAAGTTTCTTTTTCTACTCCTAAGGAGATTCCCATAGATACTCTGGGGTCTACTGTTAGTATGAAGTGCAAGAAGAGGAAGACCCAAGCTAGTGAAGCTGACACTGTGGGGGCTATTGTGGGGACCCCTAAAAATCCCTGTAGGACCCCCGTGGGACAAGGTAGCAAGTCTCATCTATCTGTAAAGAATATTAAGGATGGATTATCCTCAGGAGTTAGGCGGTTTGTGCGAATTGCTGGCAAACCTGCTCCCAAGGCCAAACTTATTGACTATTCTGAGAGTGCTTCTGACGAATCCACCCAGGGTGAGGAGGCTAAGGATATGGATGTTCAAGAGATCTTTGAGGATGCTGATGGTTAGCCAGAGTATAAGAGATGGGGGCTATTGCGGAGGATGCTGATGGTCAGCCAGAGTATAAAGAGATGGGGGCTATTGTGGAGGATGCTGATGATTCTGCAGGAAATGCTGGCAATGTGGGGAAGATGTTTGTGGAAGAAGCCGATGAAGAAATGAAAACTGATGCTGGCTTTGGGTCTGAAATTGCTATTCTGAGGGGCCGCATTGAGAAGTTGGAACAAAATCTTTCCAAGGTGCTCAGGAGTTCTATCTTACTCAATATTTCTGTGTTACAGAACCTTAGGGCTACTGTCACTACTAACACTGATGAGAACTCTATGAAATTGGATAATCTTATTAAATCCATGGTTAAGTAAGGATAGATTCTTCTTCCTTAGTTTTTGCTTCTATATTGATGATACTCTACTACTCCATGTTAACTATCTTAGTTTGTAGTTGTTTTTTATGTTGTTTATGCTAGGAAAACAGAGTTTGATGTATCTGTTTTGAGACACTTTTGTGTTGTCTACCTCTGTGGCTCTTTTGCTTTTTGTAAGGGTTCGGCCCCTTGTTTAGCCGCCTTATATTATTAAAAACATATAATGTCATAACTTTTGGGAAGCAAAAACCAATGCTAAGAATGTTTTTTCCATAGGTGAATAGTTAAGTTCATATCCCACAAGACTTCTTCTGATGTAGTAAATGGCTTGTTCTTTTCCTGAATCATCATGCTGGGCTAGAAGGGCACCCAATGCTACTGCTGTTGAAGATATGTAGAGCAATAGTGGTCGATCCAGTACAGGAGGTACTAACATAGGAGGTGTTTCCAGATATTCTTTTATTTTGTCAAAGGCCTATTGACATTTTTCATCCCACTTAAAAGGTTCACCCTTGAAAAGAAGATGTTGAAAAGGATGACACCTATCTGCCAGTTGTGAGATAAATCTGCGAATGGATTGTAATCTTCCTTGTAGACTATGAAGTTGCTTCAGATTTGATGGTGGAGGCATTTCCATGATAGCTTTTACTTTGTCAGGGTCCACTTCTATTCCTCATCGAGACACAATGTATCCCAACAATTTACCAAATGTTACACCAAATACACATTTCTTTGGGTTCACTCTGACTTGATACTTCTCTAGTCGATCAAAGATTTTTTCTAATACCTATAGATGCTATTCTCTTGTCTTGGATTTTCCTAGAATATCATCAACATAATCTTCCATGATAGTGTGGAAAAGGTCATGGAAAATAACTATCATGGCTCATTGATAAGTAGCTCTAGCATTCTTGAGACCAAAAGGCATTACAACCCAACAGTATATACCCCATGGACAAATGAATGATGTTTTGTCTTGATCTCCCTTTTCTATTCTGATTTGGTTATATCCTAAGAATCTGTCCAACAAGGATAGCATTTCATGTCCAGCTATGAGATCTATGATGTTGTCTATGCTTGGTAGTGGAAAGTCATCTTTAGGGCATGCTTTATTGAGATCTATGAAATCTGTGCAACAACGAACTTGTCCATCAGGTTTTGCTACAGGTACCAAGTTTGAAACCCATTCTGGATAATCAATAGGCCTTATGAACTTTGCTTCTAATAGCTTCTAAATCTCTACCTTGACCAATAGAGCTATTTGCAGATGCATTTTGCGTAGTTTTTGTTCGACAGTGTTGGCAAGTATGAGGTGAGCCAGTGTTGTCATTGATGTCAACATACTCATACTGCACTGACAAGAAGGATTTGATGAGCTTTGTGCTGAGGATATTGAGAAAATTAGCCTCAGTCAGGAACAGTGAAGAACAGTGATGAGAAGAAGGTAAATATACTGTATAGGATGAGAACTGGAGGATGCGGATTAAAGGGTTAGTAGATATGAATCTTGCGATGCTACAGTTAGGATTTCAGAGGTCCGCATGAAGATCTGAAGGAGTTATGGCTGCCGGTATAGAACCGGGTCCGGCAAGTATCCGGAGGTGACAGAGGATCACAAAAAGGTCCGGTGAGGTCCGGAATTGTATCATCCTAATCTGCGGATTGGACGGAGTGTTTGGGATGTCCTTGTGATGTGTCATCCTGGTTTGTGTATGATTTGGAGGTCCGGAAGTACCTCTTGCATTATGACAGTGGCGACAGACTGTGCTCTTGAAGTTCCGGATGAGGAAGACAAGAGATCCCAGTAAGTAGAGGAAGTGCGGATGTATCCGGACATTCAGACAGACTTGTAAAGGTTCTTGAATCATGTTTAGGTTGTGTTGTTGGTCCGCATTGATGGTAGAGCCCGGAATTGAAGTTATTCTTCCGGATGAAGTTATTGCTCTGTTTAGCCGACCGGATGAGTTGTTCATCCTGCGAATGTTCTTGTGATAGCCGACCGGATGTGTTATTCATCTTGCGGATACTCCTATGGTTGTTTGCCGACTTAGATGCTTGTTCCTAAGTCGATGTCTTGTATAAATAGTGATTTGTGAATTCATTTCAGGGTGTGGCATGTGGATAAGCAGGATATAGCAAAGAAAGGTGCGAAAGGCAGAGCAGAGATTGTTGGGCTTAATTGGAACTGATCCGGACATAGTAGAGATGTCGTTCTCCAGTTCAAGACTGTGATTTTCATCACTTTGTAGACAGTGTGTCTCCTTGTAGGCAGTGGGCCTCTTTGTGAGCAGTGTGCTCGGGCAGTGAGCCCTTATTGGCATGTGCCATTCATTTCTTCTTATTCTTCTAACAGAGAATAATTCTTGGGTTAATCACCCCGTGGTTTTTCCCTTAACCGGGTTTTCCACGTCAAAATCTTGGTGTTCAATGTGTTGATGCTTATCTGCTCTTGTGTTTATGTATTGTGCTTCCATGAATGATTATTTGATATGCTGCTAACTAACAACAGAGAATTAAGTGTTTAAAAGAGAACAAGTTCTATACAACTGATTCACCCCCCCCCCTCTCAGTTGTATGCCCTAAATCCAACAATTGGTATCAGAGCCAAGTTCCTCTGATAGGAGCTTAACCGCTTGAGGTGATCCAGGATGTCGTCATACAAGAAGGATAGTCCGAAGTTCGATGGAACCAACTTCACTCTCTGGAAAGGTCGCATGAAGTGTCATTTGGAATGTATGGGAAAAGCATACTTGGCTATGATTTCAAAACCATATATACCCCCACAAGGTGGTCCGACAACTCCAGATGAAACCACAGAAGCTGAAAACAATCTGCGGACTAAGGAAGCTCTTCTAAGCGCATTGAATGACTCAGATTTCTCGAATGTCATTGACCTACCAACTGCATATGAGATCCTAACTAAACTGGAACTTCTGTATGAAGGAGATGAGTTTGTCAAAAGTGCAAGATTGCAAAGTCTGAAAGGGAAATTTGAAAGATTGAAAATGAGAGATGATGAAAACATTACTACCTTTATGCCAAGGGTAAATGAGTTGGTATGTGGAATCAGAAATGCTGGTGGAACTCTAGATGAAAATGAGATTGTTTGCAAAATCCTAAGATCCCTTCCTGCTGCCTACAAAATCAAAGTTGCTGCCATTGATGAATTCAGAGCCCACACAACAGTCACAAGAGAACAACTGGCTGGCAAACTAGCTGTGTTTGAAATGACCGAGTTTGGAGATGATCCTCCCAAGACTGAATCTGCTTTCAAAGCCAGTGCCTATGTGAAAGGCAAACAGAGATTTGATCCGGGTGAAAACTCATCAAGGAAAATGTCATGGTATGATCAAGCAAGAAGAGACATGGAAGAAGAAGAAGCAGAAACAGCTCAACTTGAAGCCCTCATTGCAAAGAGACTGCCAAGAGGATCCGGTAAGTATGAAGGAAAACTACCCTTTAAGTGTTTTAACTGCAATAAGATTGGTCATTTTGCCTCAAGATGTCCGGAAAGATCTGCAAGATCTAATACTCACAGACAAAGGTTTCAAAAGAATTGCTATTATGTTCATGAAGAAGATGACAATGAAGGAGTAACAGATGATGAATCAGATCCAGGAAGCAAATCCGGAAATGAGTGGGTGTTTATAGCCATCAAGGAAGAAGATTCCTTACTCTCTGAATCTGTCAATCACAAAGTTGTTGAAAAAGCCTTGGCTGCTCAAGTGGAAGAAAAGGATGATTGGGTTATTGACAGTGGATGCTCTCACCATATGACTGGTGACAAGAATAAGTTCTTAGACTTGGAAAGATATGAAGGAGGAATGGTAAAGTTTGGTGACAATTCTGCTGGCAGAATCAGAGGTAGGGGAACTATTTCCTTTGATGGTAAGAGCAAAACAGGTAATGTACTATATGTTGAAGGATTGAAGCACAATCTTCTCAGTGTTGGTCAGTTAGTGGACAAAGGCTATGATCTCCGGTTCAAGAATGGAAAATGCAGAATCTTTACAAGCTCCGGAACTGAAATTGCATCCGGTACTCAGACAAGAGGTAACATCTTTCATCTGGTTGGTTCAAATAAAAGTTGTTTGTTTGTTCAAATTGATCAGAGTTGGTTATGGCATAGAAGAATGTGTCATGTAAATTTTGATAACATCATCAAAATAAGCAATACTCAGGCTGTGAGAGATCTTCCAAAGTTGATAAAACCTACAAACAGTGTGTGTAAAGAATGTCAGTTAGGCAAACAAAGCAGAGTCTCTTTTAAAAGCAAAGATCAGTCTTCTACCGGATTGTTGGAATTAGTACATACTGATCTATGTGGTCCGACAAGAATCAAGAGTCTGCAAGGTGATAGATATTTCATGTTGTTAATTGATGATCATTCCCGGATGATGTGGGTTACCTTTCTAAAAGAAAAATCAGAAGCTTTTGAGAAGTTCAAAATCTTCAAAGCTATGGTGGAGAATCAAACCGGATTGAAACTAAAGTGTCTAAGGTCTGATAGAGGTGGTGAATTTACATCTGGTGAATTCATTGACTTTTGTGAGAAACAGGGTATAAGGAGACAGTTGTCTGCTCCTAAGACTCCACAGCAGAATGGAGTAGTTGAGAGAAAGAATCGGACCATCCAGGAAGCTGCTAGGACAATGATGTTGGAAGCAAATGTTCCTCAAATGTTTTGGAAAGAAGCTATCAGCACTGCAGTCTACACTCTCAATCGAGTTCAAATCAGAAACAACACCGGTAAGACCCCCTATGAACTTTGGTTTGGCATCACTCCTACTGTGAAATATTTCAGGGTATTTGGTAGCAAGTGTTATATTAAAAGAGATGAAGATCTAGGAAAGTTTGATGCTAGAAGTGATGAAGGAATTTTCTTGGGCTACTCCACTCAAAGCAAAGCATACCGGTGTTACAATAAGAGATTGAGGAAAATGATAGAAAGTACCAATGTAAAGGTTGATGAAGGAATTGAGAAGCCTTCAAGATTTTATGAATTTGATGAAGATGACCAAGATAGTGTTCAAGGAACTCAATCCTCTCCGGTGAAACAGAGTCAGCCTGATCCGGTAAATCAGGAAGAAGAGTTAGGTTTGAATGAGCCTGATCAAGAAACAGCAGTACTGGATACTCCCAAAATTCCAAGGTATGTAAAACTGAATCACTCTGAAGATCAGATCATAGGTGACAGAAGCAAAGGTGTACAAACTAGAAGGAATATTGCTCAAGATCAGAATGAATGTTGTCTGATTTCAAAGATTGAACCTAAAACAATGAATGAAGCCTGCAATGATGAAAATTGGACCAAAGCGATGGAAGATGAACTGATGCAAATTGAGAAAAATCATACTTGGGATCTTGTTCCCAGACCTAGAGACAGGAATGTAATTGGAACCAAGTGGGTCTTCCGGAACAAACTAAATGAAGCTGGTGAAGTAATCAGAAACAAAGCTAGATTGGTCTGCAAAGGCTACTCTCAAATAGAAGGAATTGACTTTGAAGAGACTTTTGCTCCGGTAGCAAGAATTGAAGCAGTCAGATTACTTCTTGCATTTGCTGCCTTCAAAGATTTCAAGGTATATCAGATGGATGTCAAGTCTGCCTTCCTAAATGGTGATCTGGAAGAAGAAGTCTACATTGAACAACCGGATGGATTTCAATTGTCTGATAATAATGATATGGTCTGCAAGTTGAAGAAAGCTTTGTATGGATTGAAGCAAGCCCCAAGAGCATGGTATGAAAGGTTGGATAAGCATCTTGTGCAGATTGGATTCAACAAAGGTACTGCTGACAGCAACTTATATTTCAAAATTGATCATGAAAACATTCTGATTGTTGAAGTGTTTGTGGATGATATCATTTTTGGAGGAAGAGATAGTATGTGTAAAACTTTTGCAAATCAGATGAAAAGTGAGTTTGAAATGTCTATGCTTGGTGAAATGAATTTCTTCTTGGGTCTGCAAATTACTCAAACAAAAGAAGGGATCTTCATCTCTCAGACCAAATATGTGAAAGAATTGTTAAAAAAATTTGGTATGGAAGACTCAAAGCCTATGAACACTCCTATGGCAACCGGATGTAAGTTAAGCAAAGATGATGATTCTCCAAAGGCAGATCAGACAAAGTATAGATCAATGATTGGTGGATTGTTGTATCTCACTCAAACTAGACCAGATATAATGCAAGCTGTTGGTCTTGTGGCAAGATTCCAGGCTGATCCTAGAGAATCTCATGTTATGGCCATCAAAAGAATTTTTAGATACTTGAAAGGGACAGTTGAGTATGGTCTATGGTATCCTAGAGATCCGGATTTCTCTCTTCATGCTTACACAGATGCAGATTGGGCAGGAGATGTGGATGACCGGAAGAGCACTAGTGGTGGAGCATTCTTTTTGGGGAAGAGATTGGTTTCTTGGCTAAGCAAGAAACAAGATGCAATATCTCTGTCTACAACTGAAGCAGAATACATTGCAGCAGCAGGTAGTTGCACTCAAATCTTGTGGATGAAGCAGATGCTAAGAGACATCAAAGTTGAATATGAGGAGCCTATTACAATTTTCTGTGATAATTCAAGTGCAATTAATATTTCCAAGAATCCGGTATTGCATTCTAAGACTAAGCACATATCTATCAAATTTCACTTTTTGAGAGAACAAGTAAACAAGGAAGAAGTCAGATTGGAGTATGTTCCCTCCAAGGATCAGATTGCAGATATCTTTACAAAACCTCTTCCCAAGGACTCTTTTGAATATCTCCGGGAGAAGTTAGGGGTCATGGCCCCTCCGGTGATGAACTAAGATGCACTGATGTGCATCAGTCCGGTGGCAATCACAGTCATATCTTGTGATCCGGACTAATGGGGAGCTGCAACTAAGGGGGAGCAGCTGGTATTATTCTGATGCATAAGAGTTGCAAGTATGAGCCCTTTGCCATTGATGTCAAAGGGGGAGAGAAGACATGTGAAAAAACAAGTGGTTGATGATCAAAGGGGGAGCAGCAAAGGAAGACATGTGAAGAGTTGTTGTTGATAGGGGGAGCTGTGACAGAAAAGAGAAGTTCTTGTCCTGATGGTTTTTCACATCATATGTTGCCATCAATGACAAAGGGGGAGATTGTTGGCAAGTATGAGGTGAGCCAGTGTTGTCATTGATGTCAACATACTCATACTGCACTGACAAGAAGGATTTGATGAGCTTTGTGCTGAGGATATTGAGAAAATTAGCCTCAGTCAGGAACAGTGAAGAACAGTGATGAGAAGAAGGTAAATATACTGTATAGGATGAGAACCGGAGGATGCGGATTAAAGGGTTAGTAGATATGAATCTTGCGATGCTACAGTTAGGATTTCAGAGGTCCGCATGAAGATCTGAAGGAGTTATGGCTGCCGGTATAGAACCGGGTCCGGCAAGTATCCGGAGGTGACAGAGGATCACAAAAAGGTCCGGTGAGGTCCGGAATTGTATCATCCTAATCTGCGGATTGGACGGAGTGTTTGGGATGTCCTTGTGATGTGTCATCCTGGTTTGTGTATGATTTGGAGGTCCGGAAGTACCTCTTGCATTATGACAGTGGCGACAGACTGTGCTCTTGAAGTTCCGGATGAGGAAGACAAGAGATCCCAGTAAGTAGAGGAAGTGCGGATGTATCCGGACATTCAGACAGACTTGTAAAGGTTCTTGAATCATGTTTAGGTTGTGTTGTTGGTCCGCATTGATGGTAGAGCCCGGAATTGAAGTTATTCTTCCGGATGAAGTTATTGCTCTGTTTAGCCGACCGGATGAGTTGTTCATCCTGCGAATGTTCTTGTGATAGCCGACCGGATGTGTTATTCATCTTGCGGATACTCCTATGGTTGTTTGCCGACTTAGATGCTTGTTCCTAAGTCGATGTCTTGTATAAATAGTGATTTGTGAATTCATTTCAGGGTGTGGCATGTGGATAAGCAGGATATAGCAAAGAAAGGTGCGAAAGGCAGAGCAGAGATTGTTGGGCTTAATTGGAACTGATCCGGACATAGTAGAGATGTCGTTCTCCAGTTCAAGACTGTGATTTTCATCACTTTGTAGACAGTGTGTCTCCTTGTAGGCAGTGGGCCTCTTTGTGAGCAGTGTGCTCGGGCAGTGAGCCCTTATTGGCATGTGCCATTCATTTCTTCTTATTCTTCTAACAGAGAATAATTCTTGGGTTAATCACCCCGTGGTTTTTCCCTTAACCGGGTTTTCCACGTTAAAATCTTGGTGTTCAATGTGTTGATGCTTATCTGCTCTTGTGTTTATGTATTGTGCTTCCATGAATGATTATTTGATATGCTGCTAACTAACAACAGAGAATTAAGTGTTTAAAAGAGAACAAGTTCTATACAACTGATTCACCCCCCCCCCTCTCAGTTGTATGCCCTAAATCCAACAGACAGGTTTTGCATTAGGAGATATTGCTAAATGATGTACCACAAGTGATGGATCTAGACCCGACATGTCAGCATAAGTCCATGCAAAATTGATAGCTCTTTTTATTAAGAATGCTGTGAAATTTCTTCTTTCCTGTTCTGAAAATGATGCTGCCAAATATGTGATCTTCAGATTCTGCTCTGTGCCTAAGTTCATGTCTTGAGATTTTTCAACTAGCACTGCTGATTTTTCATGATAATCAATGGTGACAGGAGGATCAAATCCCCCATCCTTGGGCACCTCAGGGAGGTTTTCACCCTCGGATATGTCCTTTATTTTTATTTTTTCATGGTCAAGAGGTGCCTTTCAGTTTTCACCTAGTGACCTATCATTTTTTATTCTATTTATTTCACTTTTGCGACTGAAGGATTTGATGCTTCAGCCAAAATATGCTAGTTTAGGGAGATCCATCATGAAACCTTCTTTATGATCACCCAATGGAATGCCTTGTCGTAATCCCATGAATTCAGCAATAGCTTCATCATTTTCAATTGTGTCCAATATAGGTGCCCCCTGTTGGTCCCAATCGACGAGGTCAGGATATACGAGTGAAAGGGTAACAGATGAATGGTTTTGGCTAGAGGGAGTGGTAGAGATCATGAAGATGGAGGTTTGTTGAAAAAGGTCGATGATATGAAGGGAGGAGTCATTAATGATATTCAAATTAGAAGTCTCTCCTACCGAACAAGGTTCGACTTCCGTATCGAAAATGCACTTAATGTCTTTGGAAGGCGGTACCTCTAGCTGAAAGCCAAGGCCTTGCTTATTAAACTTCTTAGACACAACAATGGGTTCAATAGGTTCTTGTTCCTATGATCCTAATCTACCATATTCTTTGTAGCCCATGTTCTTAATGATGCAGAACCCATTGTTATATCTCTCCACTTCAAGTTGTACTTGGTCATTCTCATCATAGAATATCCAAGAATTAATGTCATCAATGTCTTCATCATCAAGGAATCCACCTTTAATCAATACTATGGGGGAGCTTTTATAACAGCTGTGGATGAAGATGCTTTGGATGTAGAAGGTTTACCATGAGATTTGGGAGACAAGGGAAGAGTTCCAACACAACAAGATTCTTGCAATGTGTACTCATCCAGACCATGTTCAGTGTACTTGATACAGAGATTTGGAGTGGCTTTGCTAGATGATGGCTTGAGTAGGGCGGATGGGTCTACATAAGATGAAGATGGATATGCTTTGGTGTTGATAAGAATGTGATTAGGGCTTTGATATTTACCTTGAAAAGCATGACAAAACTCAAATGGATTAGGATCGGCACGGATAGTAACTTCAACACCATTATGTGGAAATTTGAGACATTGATGGTATGTAGAAGGAACTACTTTGAGAGCATGGATCCATGGGCAGCCAAGGATAATGTTGTAAGGAAGCTCAATATCAAGGACTTGACAACAGGTGTCAGTAGTGACCGGACCAACTTGAATAGGCAAGTGAATAATTCCTTCAGTATCTCTCTCGGCATCATCATATGCTTTGATAGTAATGACCTTGGAAGTGTCAACATCTTTCTCAGAATGTCCCAATTGTTTTATTAGTTTTAAGGAACATATATTAAGACTAGCTCCACCATCCACTAAGATTTGTTTGATACAGCAATGGTTGACGAATACTTCTATGTGGAGGGCTTTGTTATGTGATGGGTTGATAGATGGTCGAAGATCTTTGTCAGAGAAAGTTAGGTGGCAAGGAGCTGTAATGCTAGCTACCATAGATTGGAATTGTGTAGTATCGATATTATTAGGCACCGAGGATTCCTATAATGCTTTATCAAGTATATCCTTGTGGGCGGGTGATATGTGAAGCAATTCAAGGATGGAGATATGTGCATGTGTTTTGCGAAGGTGATCAAGGATATTATGGCTAGAGGATGGTTGAGGAGGATTGACAGGTGCTCCTTGAATGGTAACATGGCCTCTTCTAGTAGTTACGACACAATTGAGTGCTTTGCCTTGGATAGTAATGGTAGAAATGTGAGCTTAGTCAATGCGGTCAATCGTGGATGACTCATAATTGTAATGGATGGCATTCCCAGTATGAGGGTTACTTGGTTTGTCATGAGATGGAAGTGGATTCTTGAAAGCATCTAAATCGTAGTTTGATGTCAGTTGCTGTGTAGGTTGTGATGTTAGAGGTGTGATTTTAATTAAACCTTGATTGATGCAATCTTGAATGACATGCTTTAAGCACATACAACCATTTGTTTTGTGTCCCTTGACTCTATGGTAGTCGCAATACTCATTCTCTTTGTACCAAGGAGCTTTGAAGAGTGGTTCATTGTTGGGTGGTGCATCCAGTAATATGATATCTCCCGCTTGGACAAGTTTTTGAAATACTACCTCCATAGGTTCCGCTAAAGGAATAAATTATCGTCAAGGTGTTGGATTTATTCTTGGTCGGTTTCGTTGAAAAGGTTGATTTGTTGTAGATGCGGCTTGAATGTTAATAGGAGATTTCACTATTTGTATGTTCTTTGCATCCATGATACCATCATTAACAACATTCTTGTTCCTACTCGAAAAGTGAGATTTATCAGTGGAGTTTTGAGGATTCTCTTTGTTATCTCTAAAAATCTTGATAGTACCCTTAGCAATTAAAGCACATTCAATGATGGTTCCTTTGGAAACAAGTTCATCAAAGGTGCTAGCACTTTGCAATTGTAATTGGAATGAAATCTCAGGATGAAGATTTTGGATGAAGATATCAAGCTGTTGTTTCTTAGGTATTTCCCATGATAGTTTGATATCCATATTACGCCATCATTGAGTAAATGAGGAGAAAGCTTCACCATTGTGTTGTTTGTTGTTGACAAGGTCATTCATGTTCACTTCATGTTCAATGTTAAAAGAGAAATGTGGTCAAAATTTGTTTGCTAGTTCCACAAAGACTTTATTCCCAGAGGTAAATGAGAGAACCATTCAAGAGCTTGTCCTGCTAAGCTTCGGGGAAATAGTCTCAAAAGATATGTATCATCTTAAGCAACATCGAGACATGCAACAAAAAATCCTCTAAGATGGTCTTCCGGATTTCCTTTTCCTTTGTATTTGTCAAATTGTGGAATTTCAGAGTGTGGTAGAAAAGGTGTCATATGAATTGACTTGTCAAATGGATAAGCACATATGTCTCCTAAGGAAAATGTCTTCTTGCTTTGTCTTACCGCCTTCTTAATCATTTGTTCAACATCCACTTGAGAAAGGTGCTATTGTTGCAAAGGAGGTTGATGGTTTGGAGGTGAAGTGTAATATGGTGTATATTGTGGTTGCTATTGCAAGATGTATGAGGATATGACCATTTGTTGAGGTTGCATGCTCACAGTATATGTCAAAGGATTAGTATGTGACACATGTGTGTTTGAGGATTGTTGTTCTTGAGACACAAGTGGTGGTTGGGTATATTGCGATGAATTAGTGCCAAGGGTTTGCATCACATGGGAAGTGGAAGATGGATTGACATTGGTCAATAGTTGTGAATTCAGAGTTGGATTTGTGATATGGTAAGTGATGGAAGGATTGTTAGATGCGGAAGAAGGATCGACATTTGGGTTTGTGTTTTGTACAACATGAGGATTGGTATATGTCATGTGTTGGGTGACAATGGGTAATCCTTGGGTTGCATAAGACAGATTGATGGTTTGTGAAGGATTATATGAGGATGGCAGAAGTGATGTAAGCTAATCAACATAAGAGACATTGGCACTAGGATTAGCTTGTGATGCAATAGGTGGGTCACTCATGTCAATGAGACTAACATTGGGGTTATATGGTGTGTTGTATGGATCTGTGGAAATCGTGGAGACCATATTAGCAGTGATAGGAATATGAATGTGGGATGTAGTTTCCACATGTGATGCAATAGGAGTAGCGGATTGCAACGGCTATGAAACTTGTACAGTTTGTGGTGTTTAGATAGCTTATGAAACTTATGGAGTTTGTGATATTGGGATAGCTTGTGATGTTTGAGGAGTTTGCACTTGGGCAACATGGACAGCTTTTGTTACTTGAGATTGAGATATGGTCATGGTAGGAGAAGGCATATGTTGTGGAACATGGAAAGGTGGAATGCTTAGATTTTGTGAAAGAAAAGGAAGTACATTGGTTGGAGTTATCAAAGGTTTTAGAGTGTACTCTGAGAGTGATGCGTTAGATGGAGTAGTAATAGGCAATGACAGAGATGGGTTGGAAGGTGGATTTTGTAGCATGGACATGGTATGAGATGGTGTGGCTATAGTGGATGGTCCCTTTGCAACAATAGCGGGAGTGTTTGGATCATGTTCTCGAATAGCGGATATGTCAAAGTCACTTGGTAATTTGGCTCCCATACTTGCTAATTGCAAGAAGTAGCGATTAGGATCAGAAAAAACAAGCTTCTCAAATTGATCCCATACGTGTGTGTCTCTAAATTTTGATAAGTCCTCTTGGGATTTCTCTTCATAAGTCTCTGAAAATGTTTGAGGTTGCACTTGTTGTGAAGATGACGGTCCAACGGTGTATCCTTCAAGCACAAACATGTGAGAAGGCATGCCGATTGTAAATTGAGTTGCATGTCTAAGGGGCATTGATCGGGATTGTTGCATCTTGGCTTCCATCTTAGCTTGCAATTTTGCTTCCATTTCAGCTCTATATTGGCTCCTACTTTGAGGCATGATGATTGATGTTGAAAATTGGACTTGGCTTGTCAAGATTGAGACCCAAAAGGTGATGGTTTGCTGATTGTTTGGTGTTGGTTTGTTTTGCTACTTTGTTGGTTGCTTGGTTGTTTTTTGGTTGCTGTTGATTGTGTTGGCAAGAGACACTATATGGATTCATGGTTGTTGTCATTGATGGCAACAAAGGTTATCCCACATATCCGCAAGTTATGGTGTGTCTCTACCGGAAGTCAGAATGAAGATTGTTGTGGTCCGGTGAACAAGAACAGAGCATGTGGCAAGGTCCGACAGATTGGTCCGGATCTCTCAGAGGAAGTGTCTTGGTGCAGTGCGGATTTGGGGAAGTTAAGAGGACTACCTTGAGTAGTATATTCCAAGGATTTAGCCTCCGGTGATGAACAAAGAAAAAGATATGAATAGTTGAGTACCAGATTCCTGAGAGACAGTGAGAACAGAGGAAGAACTGACTGACAAAGTATCAGACTATTTTCCGGATGTGTTACTATTGATGGTAAAGGTTGTGAAGGCATGAATCATGTTTGGCCGACATGATTAATGATATCTACAAGTATATGCTTGATCCGCATTGCTTGGTGAGCAAGGATTCAGTCGACAGAACAGAGTTTGTAAGAAACTAGACTGTTCCGGATGCCGACTAGAAAGGTGATGAAATTACTTGTGCGGATATATATAGAGGATGGATTTAGTTGTGAAGGGTGTAATTGTGTGATGGTGTATGCGAATAAGTGCAGAACAGAGCAGAAGTAGTAAGAAAGATCCGGTATGTGAAAGGATAGCAGAATAAAGAACAGAGGAAAGATGAAGTGCAGCAGATCAGTGTACTGAGCCTAACCGGAACTGAACTCCAGCATATATAGATGCTTCCAATCAGTTCAAGACTGTGATTCTTATCACTTTGTAGACAGTGTGTCTCCTTGTAGGCAGTGGGCCTCTTTGTGAGCAGTGTGCTCAGGCAGTGAGCCCTAATTGGCAAGTGTCATTTTGTAATTCCTTATTCTCCTAACAGAGAATAATCTTTGGGTTAATCACCCCGTGGTTTTCTCCCTTAACAGGGTTTCCACGTCAAAAAAACTGTGTCATGTGTTTTTCATTTCATGGTAATGTTTGTTTGTTTGATTCAATGCTGCATTGATTAATAAGAAAGTTCAAAAGAAGAAATAATTAGGATAACTGATTCACCCCCCCCTCTCAGTTATCAACAATTGGTATCAGAGCAAGGTTCCTCCTAATAGAGCCTAACAGCTTGAGGAAGATCTGGGAGTTCAAATGGATGCATATGGTTTAAGGGAGCAACTCAAGACTGCCCTTGAGGATCTTGAATAGTCAAATTCTGAAGTCAATGAATTAAAGGAAAGACTCAAACAGGCTGATAAATTCATGAGAGAATTAAAGGACAAATTAAGTCTCTCTATGAAAAAGAGAAAGGAGCTGCTCCAACAATTGGCAAGACAAAGTGAAGAAAGCAATACAGATGAAGAATTGACTGAGAAAACCAAGTTATGTGAAAAATTATCAAAAGAAGTCATTATGTTAAGACATGAAATGGAATCAGGAACTATAAAGTTTACTCAAGAGATTGAAGAAAAAAGAAAAGCTGAAGACAATCTAAGACAATCTCTTAAAGAGAAATCAGAAGAATGCCACCAGATGGACAGGATTATCAGACATCTTGAATCTGATCTTGAAGATGCCAAAGATAATGAAGAAAAACTTGAGGATCAAACTGTCTCTCTCAAAAGAGATCTTCAAACAGCAAATGAATATAAAGAAAAATTCAAGACAAGTTCTGCCCAACTTGAAGTACTTCTTGGAAGTCAAAAGAGAACAGATGACAAGTATGGTTTGGGATATGAGAAAGGAGAAAGCTCCGGATCCGGTCAAAAGAATTTTGGATCAGAAAATCCAAGGAATAGGCCTAGAAGACCTCCGGTAAGACAGCCCAATGCTCAAAGATATCCATCTTTCAATGGATATTGCCACAGCTGCAATCACTTTGGTCACAAAGCTAATCAGTGTAGAAAAAGGATGAATCAAACTAATCCATCCTTCTCCGGACAGTGCTTTAACTGCAAAAGGTATGGACACAAGTCTCATGAATGCAGAAATATGCAAATAAACAAATCATTCAATGGTAGATGTTTTACATGCAATAGAGTAGGTCATATGGCTAATCAATGCAGATCAAGAGGTTATCAGTCAAATATGCAAAGAAATGTTATTTGCCAAATCTGTAATAGGTCCGGTCATAATGCTAAAGTCTGCAGAAGCAAGAATCAGGACAAAAGAGGTTCGGTGTATAATCAGAATCAAGACAAGGGTAAACAAAAGATGAATGCGGATGAAGTTAGGAATCAGATGAACAAGATTTGGATGAAGAAAAGTTTAGAGAATGTAGAGGTTGGATCCGCACCAGACTCTGGTGCTGATATTTCTTCCGGAAATTAAAAAGTGAGCTCTGGCTCAGGGGGAGACTCAAAGAAAATCCTGTTCCCCCAGCCAATCAAGTGGTGCTGGATGTGATACAAGATGCGGAGTAAAGGGTTTGAAGATATAAGTCCTGAGATGATCTAGACAAGATTTTAGAGGTCCGCATGAAGATGCAAAGAAGTTGTGATTGATCAAGTAAGACCTATTCCGGGAGATGCTCTGAAATGACAGAGGACTACAAAAGGGTCCGGAGAGATCCGGAAGTACATTATTTTGCTCTGCGGACTGGACAAAATGTTTGGGATGTTCTTGTAATGTGTCATCTCAATTTATTCATGATTGAAAGATCCGCATGATGTTCATAGATTAGAACTGATCCGGGATACTCCAAGCTATCCGGATAAGGCAAACCGAAACAATATAGGTGGAGCATTTATTGCAAACAGATATTAGGGTTTGCGAAATGATATAAGGGATTTCTCATAAAATCATTTGCTCATTATGCACTCAAGAAGAAGCGAAAAGTGGAGCTCTGCAACAAGACTCATCAAGCACACCGAAGATCTCCTGCCGAAGTCATTACATACAGAAATCAATCCAGCTACTCCGTGCAACCGAAGATGCAAAAGGTATTTTCCACTTTCGATATCTTGCTACAAATCTTTTGAAGAAATGGCTACTCCAAATATAGTAAAAATCTCAGATAGGCCCCGACCTGAATTTAAGAAACATCCATACAAGTCATTGGAAGTAGATCCCTTAGGAGCATTTTCCAGTGTTCCTCACGGAGTTTTACACACAGAAGACATTAGGGTTTACATACATGCAAGCATTAAGGAATTTGGGGAATTCAAATTGAGAGATCTCTATCACAAAGAACTGATAGACAATGCTTTTGAGCTTAAACCAGAGTATAAGGGTATCCAGAAGAAACAATTTGATCAATTCATTCATTTCCCCTCCTTTGAAGAAGATGAATGGGTCCGGTATGTACTGAGCAGGATGCATGACAACTTCCTATGGCTGGATAGACCCTGCAAGATCACAAAAGAGACAATTAGAGCAGTAACTGGTCTATACTCTTCCGGAGGGATACCTATCCTCAGATTTGTCAAAAATAACATTGTAACTGAGGCCACCGGATCAAAATTTGATAAGAGGGCAATGACCATTGAAGATATTTCTGATCCGGATATCAAGTATGCGTCCATGATAATAGGATACAAGATCTATCACTCCAGCAGGGAGAATTCTGTATCCGGAACTGTAGTATATACTGCCTATGAAATGCTAAGGAAGAATGCAGAATATGATCTCTGTGAACTGCTCTTAAGCCAATTAATGGAAAATATACAGAAAATCAAGAAGGACAAGAAGAATTCCTTTAAGTATGGTACTCTTATATTATGTCTATTCTTCTACTTCATGAATGAGCTGCCCGGATCAAGTGGATGGGCATGGCAGAATGACAAACCTGTTGCAGTCCAAATAAGAGACTATCTACATGGGCTTGGGGATGCCAAAGCAAGAAATACAGCCCTATGGGGATACTTCAAAAACTTCCAAAGCATGATGCAAGCAAGAGAAAGAATTCCCCAGTCTCTTGTTGAAAAATACAAAGACTCAGTGTGCTTTATGGTGGACACTGATCAGTGCCTAATGGAGGCAGTGGAGCCAAGGACTGTATGGATCATGCCCATGGGGTATGAAGTGGATGAACAGATAGTGGAGCTGCATGTTCAACACATGCTAAGTCAGCCCAAAGATCCAAAGGCAAAAAGGTTTGGAACCTTTGAGGAGCTAAGTGTAAAGATCCATGTAGAACTCAGGGAACCTGAGATAAAGAGGAAGGTGAGAAAAGAAGTAGAGCACATTGCTCAAGGCCTAGGCATCTCAAAAGAGGCACTTGATGCCAGCCGAGAAAAGAGAAGAAAATCTGAGGAAGAAAAGAAAGAGGCAGAAAAGAAAAGTAAAGAAAGTGTTCCGGTTGAAACTTCCACCCAGACCAGATCATCAAAAAGATCTGCACCTCCCACAACCAAAAGTTCAAAACCAGAAGTCCAGGCATCCGGTAAAAGATCTAAGACAAAAGCCACAAGGGCTTATGAAAGCCAAAAGGATGAAGAGGAAACTGAGTCAGATGAGGGAGTAAAAGAAATAAAGAAGCAGAAGAAGAAAGGATCCGGGAAACCCTCCACAGGCCAAGACAAGGAAGAAATGGAGGAAGAATTTGCTGAAAAGCCCACTCTATCCCTAGACAGTGTAGTCAAATCAGTCACTGTGGATGGGAACCTTCAACCGGTGGCTGAATTTTATGATGACTACAATGAGGCAGATCAAAAGATCCTGCAAGAAGCTATAATAAGGTACTTGAACATCTACAATAAAGCTTTTATTGAGATTATCTCTGAAATCCCTAAAAGCCTAGAAAAGGAATTAGAAATAAGAAAGAATAATGCTCAGGCAAAAGATCTTGAGATCCGGGAGCAGATAGCTATTCAGCTATATCCTCAAATTGATCCCAAGACAATGAACATAATATTCAAAGACTGCAAAGATGAGTTCAGAAGTAAAGCCAGGATGAATCAACTCATGCTTGGTGAGACTGACAAGGTGGCCAAAGAGACAGAAGAGATCCTCTGGAAGGCCTTCAAAAGGTTCAATCTTCCTGTTGTAGAGGACTTAGGTGCAGAAACAGCTGTGGACTTGGAACCCTCTGCTCCAGAAGAAGTGGCCTATGAACAGGCTAGCATCTCTCCTCCGGTTTCCCCTACAGTCTCTGGATCCAAAGAAGAAGAGAAATTACAGGAGAAGGAAGCAGTGGTGAAAGATGAAGAGGTTGACAGTACCAAGGGTGCAGAGAAAGAGAAGACTCCATCAGAGAAGACCATGACTGATAGTGGTAAGAATGTGGAAGGAGAGAAAATCCCAAAGGACAGTTCCAAGACTGCAGAAGAAAAGAAACATCTGTCTCCGGCAAGAGACACTGCACAAACTGTTCAACAATTTTTGAGCAAAGAAACAATAGAGATCGATGAACCGGAGCTACTACAAGGCCCATTCAACTTTGATTCCCTCTCTCTGGTGCAGACAATGAAGATAGCCTCATTTGCAAATGCTAAGGCAAATGAAAAGCTCCTAAAGTCTCATATGGAAGATTGTGAGTTGATAGAGGCTGCTTCCGGAGTGCTTGAGAAGATTATGCCATCGGTCCAGATAGATCCGGCAGCCTCCTCTTCCGGTAATCTCAAAACCTTAGTCAGCAGTGTTAATACACATTTTGAATCTTTAGAAAAATTAGCTGAAGAAAAGGTCCAGAAGGAGTTTTTGGATAAAAGGTTCTCTGAGGTTCAGGGTTTGATCATTAATGATAGGAGAAACATGAACATTGGGATAAAGAGCTTAGAAAATGCTCTTAAGGATGGCGGTGAAATATACAAATTTTGTATCTCCTGGTCCAAGGTAACAGTGGACATTGAGAAGAAAATAAAAGCGCAAGAGGACACACTACTAAGCTTGTCTCAAAGTTTTGATCCTCTTTCTTCCTCTATAACAAATCAAGAATGTCAGATTATTGCAGTCTTGAGTGAAATCAAGAAATTGGAGAAGGAAAGGAAAAATAGAATAAGCAGGTTGAGTGAGCTCAGGGGGTTAATTGTCCCTAAGCTAGAGGCCATGCATGAGGCCATAGCAGAAGCTCAAATCACAGCCCAGACAAGTGATCCGAAAGATCTAAAAAGGGCAGATGCATTTGCATTTTTGTTGAGTGGTCACATTTTAATTTTGGATAGAATGAAGCAAAGTTGGGCTACAGAACTGATCCAACTGAAGACATCTTTTGCAGACATTCTTCAGTATATGTGAGTATGTAAATATGCGGCTATGTATAGAAAATTTTTGAAAACTTTGGTGTGCGGACCCTACCCTTTGCCATTGATGTCAAAGGGGGAGTGAGGAGCAGTGAAAAATGAGGAATCCAACTAAGGGGGAGTTCTAGAAATTGTATATAGAGCATCAGCCAAGGGGGAGCGTAGTATAAACACTTAGTCATTTTTCACTAAGTGTTGCCATCAATGCCAAAGGGGGAGATTGTTGGCAAGAGACACTATATGGATTCATGGTTGTTGTCATTGATGGCAACAAAGGTCATCCCACATATCCGCAAGTTATGGTGTGTCTCTACCGGAAGTCAGAATGAAGATTGTTGTGGTTCGGTGAACAAGAACAGAGCATGTGGCAAGGTCTGACAGATTGGTCTGAATCTCTCAGAGGAAGTGTCTTGGTGTAGTGTGGATTTGGGGAAGTCAAGAGGACTACCTTGAGTAGTATATTCCAAGGATTTAGCCTCCGGTGATGAACAAAGAAAAAGATATGAATAGTTGAGTACCGGATTCCTGAGAGACAGTGAGAACAGAGGAAGAACTGACTGGCAGAGTATCAGACTATTTTCCGGATGTGTTACTATTGATGGTAAAGGTTGTGAAGGCATGAATCATGTTTGGCCGACATGATTAATGATATCTACAAGTATATGCTTGATCCGCATTGCTTGGTGAGCAAGGATTCAGCCGACAGAACAGAGTTTGTAAGAAACTAGACTGTTCCGGATGCCGACTAGAAAGGTGATGAAATTACTTGTGCGGATATATATAGAGGATGGATTTAGTTGTGAAGGGTGTAATTGTGTGATGGTGTATGCGAATAAGTGCAGAACAGAGCAGAAGTAGTAAGAAAGATCCGGTATGTGAAAGGATAGCAGAATAAAGAACAGAGGAAAGATGAAGTGCAGCAGATCAGTGTACTGAGCCTAACCGGAACTGAACTCCAGCATATATAGATGCTTCCAATCAGTTCAAGACTGTGATTCTTATCACTTTGTAGACAGTGTGTCTCCTTGTAGGCAGTGGGCCTCTTTGTGAGCAGTGTGCTCGGGCAGTGAGCCCTAATTGGCAAGTGCCATTCTGTAATTCCTTATTCTTCTAACAGAGAATAATCTTTGGGTTAATCACCCCGTGGTTTTCTCCCTTAACAGGGTTTCCATGTCAAAAAAACTGTGTCATGTGTTTTTCATTTCATGGTAATGTTTGTTTGTTTGATTCAATGCTGCATTGATTAATAAGAAAGTTCAAAAGAAGAAATAATTAGGATAACTGATTCACCCCCCCCCTCTCAGTTATCAACAGATTGTTGTTGGGTTGCTTGGTGGTTTGTTTGTTGATAAACTTCCCTAGAGGATAGCTCACACACTCAAGGGAAAAGTTAGTTGGTGATGTTGTTTGCTGGTTTTGCTAGGGCTAAGTAAAGCTAAAAGGATAATGTTTGGTTGCTGGTTTTGCTGGTTGGTTGTTGTTTTGGGGTCTTAAAAGGATGAAAGCTCAAAAAGTCTAATGGATTGATATGCTCAAGATAGAATACAATGCTCAGGTGACTATGGATGCTCAGAAGACTATCTAAAAGCTGATTACATAGCTAAGAATGTTTGAAAGTGCTATTGATTGGGCTGGATGGATACTGATTGCTGATATTTAACTAAAAGTGACTAGTAATAGCTCAAAATTGACTCAGATGAGGCCAAAAGAGATGGATAATGCTCAAAAGCATTATGGTTTTGTCTTAGATGATAGACTATAGTGTTGACCAGAGGCGACTAGTTTTACCAGAGGCGATCAATTTCAAGCTAAAAGTGATTTACTATTGTTTAAAAGCAATGTGGGTTTGCCAAAAGCGAGTAGCTACGAGTTAAAAGTGATCTGAATTTTGTAAGAAGCAAACAACTACTGTTTAAAAGTGATTTGGGTTTCTGTAGGTGAGTAGTTAAGGTTTAAAGACGATCTGTGTCTGTCAGGAAATATGTTTGAATTATGTCTTTGACAAGAAAATAGTGATTCTAGTCACTCACACTCACAACAATCACAAACTTGTACAACCTAGGCTAGGAAAGGACTGTATTTGTTGAGTCCCCTTACCATGCCTATTCAAAATGGATAGCTTTAGGATCTTGGTAGCACTGGCTCCTCTTCACGGCACTCACTTCTCACGCATACCAAGGTCTAGGTTTTCCAAGGCTTGTCCCCCCACCAAACCTTAGGATTGTCCCTGCTATCTCTACTAAGAACCATGAGAATCAGGGTGGCTTCGAAGGTCCCACCTTTTGCATCAACAAATAGAAGGTTTTTGGCTACTACACAAGGTTGCTAGTAAGGGCATCTATTCGGGTGGCTATACATGCGACAGTGCTACTCTCTGTTGTGAAGTCTCCCAACCTTCAAGGGTTATGCCTTGGAGGGTTTGGGGGAAGGTTGATTGTCAATATAACATGACAACACCTGTTGTTTGTGGATTTTGACACAAACACTTTTCTTATATAGTAGTCGGAAGGACTTGGTTTTAGCCCATTACCACTTGGGTCATACCCCTTCTCACATTGGGAAGGTAGGCCCTCTAAAGATAATAACAAGTTCTCATACACCTAAGATCCATTTGATAGACAAGGGGAGAGGATACCATTTTTTTATTAAATTTGGGTTACAAACATACATAACATGCAATCCAAAAAAGATAAATCAAGCACGAAGAAAATAATGATTCGTTTTAAGCACCAAGCCTAAATGTTCCTAAATTAGTGGTAAAATATAATGCCTTGGACCAATCAAAGCTGCAACAGATATGTTAGTAGTTTCACAACCTCCTTTTCTTGGACAATTGATAAGATGCTACACAAATAACTAATTAGTAGCCAAGAAAACTGAACTGTAAATGATAAAATTGAAAGCGGCACAGTTACCGGAGGTGATCAACTATTTATCAAAAGCAATCTATATTTGGTTGAAGATGAAATGTTATTGATCAGAAGCGACACATTCCAACCTAGATACGAGCTGTTAAGACTCAAAAGTGATGCAAAAAATTAAAATATGAATTGTTAAGGCTTATAAATGACCAAATTATGCCAAATGTGTAAAAATCCCTGCAAAAGTCAGATGTAAACAAAAAACCCTAATTTGCAGGAAGCGATCTAGACAGCCAGAAGTAATCAGTTTCAGCTTAAAAGTGACACAAATTATGACAGATGCGACCACTATTTGCTCAGAAGCGACACGAAAAAGATAGGAAGTGACCACTGTTTTCTCAAAAGCGATCCAGAAAATGCTGAAAGTAGCAGATTTCAGCTGAAAAGCGATGTGTATGTTCTTGAAGCAACTGGTTTTTTCTCAGAAGCGAATGAAACTTGCTATAAGCGCTCAGAAAATCTGATCTTCACAAAAAAATAACTTCAAACAATAAAGTTAATCAAGGACGTGGGTCCCATAGGGCATGCCAAAATGTGATAGGTAAAAATCAAGTTAATAAGATCAAGCATATAATTGAAAACTTAATCCTACCACCATCAAAGAATCGAATCCAAGTGAAGTCAAAAGCATGCAATTCAAGAACAATATCACCTAGATTATATGATTCCTTATTTATGATGTTCATTGCTTCTCAACAATGAAAAATTATTAAGATAAAAGCTGCCATGATGGATGGATGATAATGATAATATGCTAGATGGATGCTAAAGTGTTCAATATGCTCGGGATGATAATGTGGATGCTATGAAAATGTTGGATAGATGTAGTATGGAATGAGAGGGTGTTTATAGAGAACTCAACCAAAATCAATCGGTGGTAGAGATTTAGTGGCTATGTGAACAGCTAAGATTAAATGATAATCATAGATGAATGTGTAGATAACAAGTGGAGGGAAGATAAGGCTTATGTGTGACTGTGTACATAAAAAGTACTACATGTGAAAGATATTAAATAAAAGATGTAGTACCACACATGTCGGCTCATGAAGAAAGATGAAGATAAGTGATAAGAGAAATTAATTAAAAAAATAAAAAAATATTTAATTAATTGGAAAGTGGGATTATGAAAGGAATTTTAATTAAATAAATAAGATTTATTTAATTAAAATAGATAGAAGTAAGAGATAATTAAATAATTAAAGATTATTTAATTATAGCTTAGAAGAAATAGATAATGAATTAATTAAATAAATATGAATGTATTTAATTAATAGAAGAAATAAGTGATAGGGAAATTGCTCAAGTGTGTTAGACAAATGTAGATGATAAATAATGTGATATTTGATACTAATGATAATTAGGTCAATTTTGGGTGTCTACAGTTAATAATGGTTCTATAGTTGAATTGCATGGTACTTGTATGACATAGTAATTGTATAGTGGCTATAGAACTATATGTTATAGTTTCATATTTGGATTGTGGATTTTAAGTCTAATGTCTGAACTACAAAGTCTCTATGCTACGCGTACGTAGGCAAGGCCATCATGGATGAGCCCTCGAGACATTAGGTCAGCCCTTAGGGCCTTAGGTTAGTATATTGCTATTTGATATGTATACTGATAAACTTTGTGAAACTAATGTCTGCATTTAGTTGTGCAGTTATAGGTCTATTAACTGTGCAAGGTAATGGAGCTATGGAAGCATCCTTTTATTTTTGTGAATGGAGGGAGTAAATGACAAATGTGTATAACTATGAAAATTACGATGTATACAACTATACTTTTGTATTTTGAGGCTTATTAAGTTAGCTAAGAATGAATATTCTCCTATTCTCTTATTATTAATTTTCATTACTTCTCAAGTAATTTATTTATTTATTGATATTTACTGACATTTTCTTGAGTGGGCACGACATAGGTATCAGAGCCCCAGGTTGCAACACTTGGGACCTTTGGGGTATGAGTGTTAGTAATGTAAATCCATTTTTAGGTCTCATCATGGTAAGTAGAGGTAAATTTTGATTGATTAATGATACAGAATGGACGTCTAGTAAATCAAATTCAACTTATATACAAATATGTTCATAGATGCTCTTGAAAAAAAAGGAAGTGCTGTAAACTTCTGTAAAAAATTCTTGGAAGGATCTTAGAGAGATGGAGGAAAAATGGCTAAAAATTGCAGGGGTTGATCCTATCCTAGAGAAAGAAGGTATGAAATTTGTTGAAAATTCTAATTTTCTGGCTAGATTAATGTTTTGATTTCAATAATTGGAAATGTTAAAAAACAACCATAGCTCTATGTGAGCAAAGCTTTGTGTGATCCATTATCATAGCTATGTGTGAGCATAGATCGGTGTGAGCCATTATCATAGCTCTGTGTGAGCCATTATCATTGCTCTGTGTGAGCTATTGGGATTTGATGTTGTAATGTGTGAGCTATTGGGAGTTGATGTTGCTCTGTGTGAGCTATTGGGAGTTGACATGCTCTGTGTGAGCTATTGGGAGTTGTTGTTATTGCTCTATGTGAGCTATTATTTTTTTATTGGGAGCTACTATTGTCTTAAGGGAGCTACATTTGTGGAAAAAAGGGAGTTTTCTAAACTTTGATTATTCAAAACTATTGAATGCTCATAATTGTATAAGTTTCATGATTAACTACTTTTGTGGTATACGTTAGAGCTTCATGTGGCTTGAGACCACCATACTTCCCAACCCCTAGCTCCATGATGTCATCTTTATAATGAGGAAAGAATATTGTTTATGATTGTTAATAGTTGACTTTGAATCTTATATAACAGTTTTAGACCTTCTGTTGGTCTGTTAATTTGACACTAATCATCCCAATTCTAATGAAAGCATATATGATGTATGGAAATGATAATTGTGATACTTAAATGTTAAGAGTTGTTTGCAATGAATTTGATTATCAGAAAAAATTAGATGATATAAGTATGTTTTATTTCGATAGAAAGAATTATATAACTGAAAGAATGGAATTACTGTTTGTTGCTGGAAAAGAAACAAAAATTCTATGAGCTGAGTCAAACTTGGATAGCCAAGGTAAGAAAAGAATGAACTGTATTTCTATTATGAATCAAGTGAATGTTGGAGTTAAATCTTGAAAGAAATATGTTGTTATTGTTGCATGTTTAAATTTGTCATAAATGATGAAATTTTATGAGTATTATTCCTATGTTGCCTGAAATTGGTGTTGTGATCAATGAAAAAATCTAGATTATTACTAATTTTATGGTTGCAGATCATGTGAGCTAACTCTGGTTAGATGTATTGAAGTTAGGAAATATTCATTTCTCCTGATGACTTCTAGGAGGAAGTCCATTTCTAGGGTGAAGAATGTAAGGTATATTTGAAATCTATTTATTAATTATGATATTTTATTGAATACTAATTAATTAGTTATATTGTTTCAAAATAACTATTTAGATAATTTAATGCATTCTCTGCCATGTGTAAGAAATGGTAGTTAAAAGTTTAGCAAAGGGATATTTGGTGAGTAATATTTCTTTTCAGTTTCTAATGAATAGAGTTAATTTTAGAAAATTAGAGTGAATGGGAGTCCAATTTGGCTTATGAAGAGTCATGCGAAATAGTTTTAAAGAGACCAAGACATGAATGGAGGATATCTTTTAGCTCTCTAGATTTCTTGAAGATGCAGGTTTTTGATGAAAAATACAGTTTTCTTATCATCCGAAAGATCGAAAAGAATAGGGTGTGAGTTTTTGCTATTGATTTTACTCAATTATCAGGTATGATTTTGATTGATCTTGGAATTTGAATTACTTGGAGATATCATCTTCCTAAGGTATTTTGTCAAACAGATCTTGTGATTTTTATCAGGTTAATTATATTGAGTGTAACGATTAATGCGGTATTTTGCTTGGAATAAACTTTCTATGTTCTGAGTATGATTCATTTTTGCAATGGAGATAACACCCTCTCGTATTCACTTTTGGAAATTTTGACAATTTATGATATTGGGATGAGATTCTCCTTGATAGTCTCTACGTGCTATCCTAAAATCATTTATCACTTCCCTTTGCATCTTACTGTGAAATAGTTTGGGTGCCTATTTTGTGCCTTATGTATTGTTGAAAACTTGTTTTAGATGCTACCCCATTCTCATCTACATGCTACATGTTCCATTACCATCTGATGAAACCAAAATCTTTGATCTATTGGAAGATATCTCAGTGTTCTATGATTTCCAAAGGTTTTATGTAAGGAGCTCATTTTGTGCTTCGAAGACCTATCCATTTTTATTGAAGAAATGTTATGTTCTTTATAAGATTCTTATAATAGTATTAATACATTAATTGGCCAGCCAAGCACATCTTTTATCCAACCAAAAATATTTAGACATTTCTAATCCTATATGAGATTCCTTTAGAAAACATATCTATTTGATCTTGGCATGTTTAACTGGCAGATTAAGGAAAATGAATAGGGTGTTCTTTAAATAACTGTATGGCCAAGAGGGACAACCATGCATTTGTAATGCTTATAAATTCTTTAAGATAACTCCGTTAAAGGTGTTGTATAGTTAGAAGTTACAAAAAACTTAGAACCTACTCTTTGAGGGCATCAACTTCTATTTTGAGTATATAAAATATAAATTTGCTTCCTTCCTTCTATGGCATCGACTGGAATAGAAAACATAAACTCTATTTTAATTCCTTGTAAATTTGTCTCCTCATGAAAAGTCATTGTTGTTTTTGATGAAAATGGTTCTCATCTCTTATAAGACTCCTATTAGTGAGGTTGAAGCAAAAGACGTCTAATCTTTAAGAAGATAAATATACCAATTACAGCCTTAGGAGTATCTTCCAGCACTGTGAACATGGTGACGATTCTGGTGAAGTCGGAGCAATAAAAAGCACCTTCCAGTAAGGAAAAGCTAAACTTCATACAATGGCATGAGGTGGCCATTCTATTTACCAGGAATATATTTCAGCGATAGAACATTTCTTTCTATTAAGACTGAATGTTTCTTTATTTGTGAGAAATATCTATCAGCTCTGATTTTGGTTAGAACTTAGGGGAAATAGATCTATGTTTGATTTCTTGTTTGGAGGGTTTAGGCTCATGAATTGTCTTGATTGTTTCAAATGATGTAGCCTCTCTCTTTTTATGTCAAATAGTTTAATGGCTTTATCTCTTCCTCCACATTTAAGTTTGCCTAAGATTTTAAAGCCCTTAATAACAATTCATTTTTGTCCAGATCTAGTGATCATTACATTCCATGAGATGACAGGTCTAAGAGGCACTCTTAAACAGTTTGTGTTCTTTGCATGAGTATCCTAACTGCTGGCAAAGGCTGTAGAATTCAGCTTTACACCCGCATTTGCATTTTCTTGAAAGATTCTAAGCCTTTACACCTAATCCATTTTGTGTGTATCTTGCAGTCATTGCATTCTTGCAAATGACATCTCTTAAGGCATACTATTATTCATCTCGCACTAGCAAAATTGTGTAATTTGGATTTATACCCTCTGTTGCATTTTCTTTAAAGTTCTATAATGTAATAGAATCCAACTTCACAATGCAACCACATCATTAAGCACCTAACCAATTTTGTTGTTATTAAACAAGAAAAATTGTTATTAAGAATAAAATTTGTTATTATTAGTTCTAAATTATGAATCATTTTCTTATGTTGTGAGAAATGAGTTAATTTTTGTCTAGAGTTGCTTCTTGTATTGGAAATATAATGTAGCTCTCTTTTTCTTGATTGTTTAATTTTCCAGAAGCTTAATTGGGATATTACATTTCATTAAGTCTATTATGGTTAACTACTATGATATTTAGATTTAATGTTTGTTTTGGGTTGTACTTCTATCACTTTGTATAGGGTCATATTGTAACACTAGAGAATTTATATATCTAACTTGATCAACTTTACGAGGTATTGATACCAATGTTTGGACTATGTAGGCGATAGGAACAATACTAGATTCACTATAATAATATTGTAATTCCTAAAGAGTTAGGATAATTATGATTATCACTTAAGTTTCCATAGTAACGTATGAATTTATTTTCCTATTCAAGTGAAGTATGAATTCCTTTTATTATATGAAGATCATTATCGATATCTTAATTAGTAGAGATAAGGATGTTTATTTGAGCCAATTCACAATCTTTTATGATTCCCTTGTTCAATGACTTACATCTAGATTGATTTTAATTTTTTGGGCTTGAGATTATTGTTCCCACCCATGTCATTGGTTATGTTGATAGCCTTTCATAATTAATTTCTCACTTGGAAAGTATCAATAACATTTAACCTTTTAGGATAGTGGCAACATGTAATCATTACTTAAATTAAATTTGTCGATAACTACTAGCTGGTATGTTCAAGATGGGAATTATGGTTAGAATAAAGGATAGGTTTGTTCTATTACTTGTGTACCATTAGTAAACTTTGAATGGGTCACATTATACCTTCCATCCTATTATGGTACTTGTTATTTATTTTAAGTTGTTATATGAATGTGGATAGAACCTTCCCTTTAGATGTTAATTGATTCTTTTTGTTGTTTATGTACATGAATAATGATTAGTGGTTGGGATTATATCTGAGTTGTATAGATCAATAATGGATGAATTGCACTATCAGTTCTTTTCTTACTTATTACATTAGTGGTATGTTACCATATAGGGTTGATGGTTCTATAACCCTGTAAGTTTAATTTCAACATTGCTATTAGTCAATCATATAATCAGGTCATCCTTATGAAATCTATGACCTCTTATTGGATTAAATTTACCTTTCCATCCTAGTTGGGAATTAAGGTGTCTCAACCTTGGTAATTCCTTGTATTATTTTTTATTGTATTTATTTATTCATTGCCTATGATGTAAATTAATTGTAAATTTCATATTGTCATCTTGTGGGATGTGGCACGGTGATGTGTCATCCTACATGGAAGATGACAACTTGTAATTTTGTCCTCACACAAGGAGATAGGCATCCCACTTAGTGGTAGGAATATTTTCCATGTGTCAGCATCTAGGATGTTGTGTAAGGGAATATTGACCGAAATAGTCATGACAGATTCCTATGACAGTTTTATGACATGTAAGAGTCAGAAATAGGAAATTCTATGACAGGTACAGACAAGTGTCGAAGAGCATCTTTGGGGAAGGCATCTTTGGGTGCCTCAAGGTGGGTTATGACATGTAAGAGAATATGCTATTCATAGCATGTGTATGATAGATTCTCTTACAACTATAAGTCATTATGCTATGACAGATTCTATGACAATCATAAGAGTCGTAGAAGCATCTGTCATTACCCATTTTGGGAATAGGTGACCACTTTGGGATGGGGTGACATGACAAGTGTCAGGACCATTCTATAAGCTTGGACAAGTGTCCATAGATGTGGGGTTTGGGCCATGAGGCCATGTTGGATTCCCATTCCCAGATAAAGCCAAAACTGCCTTGTAAACTCTATTTAAAATAGTTGCTTTGAGGGGGTGATGTACTACAGGTTTTATAGGTACTATTATGCTGCCAGATCATCTTCAGATATGAGTGTCGAAGACTCTTGCAAGAGCATTGGCTCTGATTTGTATTGTAATCTCTTTGTTTACGTAATACAGTTGAGTAGTGTTTTGGAGTGTGGGGTTTTTCACCCGTAAGGGTTTTCCCCACGTTTATCTTATGTCTCTCTCTTCTTCTGTCATTCTTTCTTCCTTATGTGTTTTCTACAATATCTCATGTTAATGGTTTAATGTTGTTGTAATAGTTAGGATAAATTTGAATTTGCACTCTCCTCCCCTTATTAGATTAGTGTAGGAAGTGATTTCCGCACACCTAGCTTCCTTTCAGTTGGTATCAGAGCCTAGCCAATTTTGGTCTTAGCTATTGGGTAGGGGTTTTTTGAGCTGATCTTAGGTTGAGAAGGATTGTTGTGTAGAGTATTCTGTATCTTGTTGTAGCAAGGAGATGGCAACCACACCTGGAAGGTTAGAGATTGAGAAATTCAATGGCACTAATTTCAAGTTGTGGAAACTCAAGATGGAGGACCTACTTGTTGCTCATGACCTGTGGGAAACTATATCCAGTGTGAAACCTACAACAATTTCACAAGCTTATTGGGACCTCAAAGATTAGAAGGCTAAGGGTCTCATAAGACTCTATTCTATTGAACATCCATGAGGAGAAGACAACGAAGGATCTTTGGAAGAAGTTGGGTGATGTTTATCAAGCCAAGTCCTTAGCAAACAAAATTTTTCTAAAAAAGAAGTTGTTTGCTCTAAAGATGGAAGATGGAGGATCTGTTGCAAATCACATGAATTCTTTCAACATGATCATTGTACAATTGACATCTGTGGGTGTGAAAACGGAGCAGGAGGATCGTTGCATGACCCTGCTTTGTTCTTTGCCAGATTCATGGGATCACCTTGTCATGGCTATCGAAAGCACCACTACCACCTTCAAGATGGAAGATGTGGTGTCCTCGCTATTATCTGAAGAAATGTGGAGGAAGACATCTGAATTAGCCAAAGAGGCTCTTGTGGTTTGTGGAAGACCCATGGAGAAAGAGAAGAAGAAAGATAAGAAAGCTGAGAAGGGCAGATCCAAATCCTGTGGGAGATCCAAATCTCCTGGAAAATCCAAGGCTCTCTGTTGGAACTGTGGCAAGTCTAGGCATTTCTGAAAGGAATACAAAGAGGAGAAGAAAAAGAAGAAGAAAGCTCCTGATTCAAATTTTGACAAAAATGTTGGTGATGCCTTCATCACAACCCTGGCCACCCTTGCATCTGATGATGTGGGGTTGATTGATTCTAGTGCATCATTCCACATGACCTCGCATCGAGACTAGTTTACCAAGCATGAAGAGTTTGATGGTGGAAGGGTGTACCTTGGTGATGACTCTCATCTGAAGATTGTTGGTCATGGAAGAGTCTCAATCCAATTCCCTAATAGACGAGTGAAGGGGATAACTAGAGTTATGCACATTCTAGGCCTTGCACGGAACCTGCTTTCAGTAAGTATGTTGAATTATGTAGGTGTGTAGGTTGTCTTTCTGAAGGATGGATGCAAGATGACAAGAGGATCTATGGTGCTTGCAAAGGGTACTTGGAGGGGTACTCTATTTCAGCTGGAGGCATGCACTTCACAGTGCAATAGTTCTTCTGACTCAAGGAAATGAGTTGTCACTTCATCCCCGCTATCTGAACATGTAGTGAAGAAATCTATTGTAATTGGTTCCGATGGTAGTGTACATGCCATGGAAGCGAAGCTTCTTGCTGAAAAGATTATGTTATGGCATTTGAGATATGGCCACATTAGTGAGAAGGTCTATGTACCTTGAAAAATAAAAACCTCATTGAGGGGTTAAATGATTGTAATCTCGAGTTTGACTTTTGCAAACATTGCATTTATGGAAAACAAAACCATGTTTAGTTTTACTCTAGTTCTCACAAGTCTTCTGGTGTATTGGATCTAATTCATTTTGATGTATTTGGTCCTGTGAATGTTCCTTTGATTTCAAAATCTATATATTTTATATCTTTCATAGATGATTACAATAGAAGGACATGGCTTTATTTTATCAGAAGAAAGACTGAAGTCTTTAGTCAGTTTAAGGAGTTTAAATCCTTTGCTAAAATTCAGACTTGTAAAAAGATTAAGTGTTTGAGAACTAACAACGGTGGTGAGTTTTGTTCGGCAGAATTTAATAAGTTCTGCAAGGAGAAAGAGATTGAAAGGCATAAGACAACTCCATATACCCTAAAGCAAAATGGAGTTGCAGAGAGGATGAATAGGACACTGATGGAGAAGGCTAGGAGTATGCTTAGTGGAGCAAGCCTCGAACAAAAGTTTTGCGCTGAAGCTGTTGCCACTACTTCCTATCTAGTAAACAGATCTCCTACATCAGCTCTTGTTGGAAAAACACCTATGGAGGTGTGGTCTGGTAAGAAGCCTTTAGTAAGGCATCTTCGTGTTTTTGGTTGTGAGGCATATGCACATGTGCCTAGGGAGAAACAGTCTAAGTTGGACAACAAGGCTATTAAATGTATTTTCATTGCCTATGGCATCGGTGTGAAAGGATACAAGCTTTGGGATCCCATGACTGAAAAAGTGTTGTATAGCAGAAGTGTTATCTTCAGAGAGCTAACACCTTCTTCTATTGTTCTACAGCCAAAATAGCCAGAAAAGAAAGAAGATGCGGTTCAGTTTCTGTCTACCCTTGAGAAGACTGAACCGATAGACCCTATGATGCCTGATGATGAGGAGATCTCTAACAACTCTGGAAGTGAAGAAGAAGAAACAAAACCTCAACCTTAGCTATTGAGGAGGTCTACACGAACAAGAAAGCAACCTGATAGGTTTGGTTATTCATTACTTGATTCTTGTTGTGCTTTTTCTTTACTTTCTAACACTAATGAGCCTAGAACTGTGAAAGAGGCTATGGGCATGAAAGATGCAGGTTCCTGGAAGGAGGCCATGGAGGATGAGATGGCTTCTTTGGGAAAGAACAAAACATGGGACTTGGTGCCTTTGCCTGATGGACAGAAACCGAATGGTTGCAAATGGGTGTTCAAGAAGAAATTTAGTGCAGGTGGCAGTGTTGAAAAGTACAAGGCTAGATTGGTTGTGAAGGGGTACTCACAAGTGGAGGGAATTGATTATGGTGAAATTGTCTCTCCTATTGTAAATCTGACATCCATTAGATTTTTGTTATCTCTTGCAGTTACTTATGATTTAGAGGTAGAACAGATGGATGTGAAGACAACTTTCCTTCATAGTGATTTGGAGGAAGAAATCTACATGTCATAGCCAGAGCATTACATAGAGAAAGGTAAAGAAAATTTGGTTTGCAAGCTTAAGAAGTCTTTGTATGGTTTGAAGTAGTCTCTTAGGATGTGGTACTTGAAGTTTATGCCTTTATGTTGTCAATTGGTTATCTAAGATCGAAATCAGATCATTGTGTGTATTACAAGTTTGACAATGATCACAATCTCATTATTACATTGTATGTTGACGATATGCTAATGATTGGGAATGGTAAGAATATGATTTTTGATTTAAAGTCTCAGTTGTCAGTACATTTTGAGATGAAAAATCTTGGGGCAGCTAGGTACATTCTGGGAATGGAGATCAGAAGAGATAGAGCAAATAGAAAACTTTGGTTAAGCCAGAGTAAGTATGTGAAGACCATGTTAGATAGGTTCAGCATGGTAGATTGTAGACCAGTGAGTGTTCCTGTTTCATTGGGAACAAAGTTATCTATTAGTGATTGTCCAAAATCTCCTAGTGAGGTGGAGGACATGAGCAGAGTACCTTATGCTAGTGTTGTTGGGAGTTTGATGTATGCTATGGTCTGCACAAGACCAGACATTGCCCAAGTAGTGGGAGTCCTTAGTCAATTTATGGCTAATCCTGGATGGGTACATTGGGATGCAATTAAGAGAGTGTTCTGATATTTGAGGGGTACTTCTGAGTATTCCATATGCTATCACAGAAATGCTATAGGACCTCCGCATTTAGTTTGTATTTGTGGATTTGTGGATTTTGATTGGGTAGGTGACATTGACAGCAGGAGATCCACCACTGCCTATGTGTTCACTATGTTTGGTGGTGCAGTTAGTTTGATGAGTAAGCGACAATCTGTGGTTTCTTTGTCCACTATAGAAGCTGAGTATATGGCTGCAACTCATGCTTGTAAGGAAGCCATTTGGCTTAAGAGATTATGTTCAGATATTGGTGTTGATGCAGGTCAAATTACGATCAGTTGTGACAGTCAGAGTGTAATTTACTTTGTGAAGAATCTAACTTTCCATGCCAGAACAAAGCATATTGATGTACAGTTTCACTTCGTACGAGACATGGTAGAGGATGGGAAGGTAAATTTAGAGAAGGTAGATACTTTGAAGAATGTTGCAGATGCATTGACAAAGCTAGTGGGCATAGAGAAGTTTAGATGGTGTTCAGAGTCTATAGGCCTCTCGGCCTATAGCAGTTAAATCCTATTAATTCTATTGGCTCTTACAAGGTGTTCAACAAGTGAGAGAATGTTGTAAATTAAGGTGTCTCAACCTTGGTAATTCCTTGTATTATTTTTTATTGTATTTATTTATTCATTGCCTATGATGTAAATTAATTGTAAATTTCATATTGTCATCTTGTGGGATGTGGCATGGTGATGTGTCATCCTACATGGAAGATGACAACTTGTATTTTTGTCCTCACATGAGGAAATATGTGTTCCACTTAGTGGTAGGAATATTTTTCCATGTATCAGCATCTTGGGTGTTGTGTAAGGGAATATTGACCGAAACAGCCATGACAGATTCCTATGACAGTTTTATGACATGTAAGAGTCAGAAATAGGAGATTCTATGACAGGTACAGACAAGTGTCGAAGAGCATCTTTGGGTGCCCCAAGGTGGGTTATGACATGTTGTAAGAGAATATGCTATTTATAGCATGTGTATGACAGATTCTCTTACAGTTGTAAGTCATTATGCTACGACAGATTCTATGATGGTCGTAAGAGTCATAGAAGCATCTATCATTACCCATTTTGGGAATAGGTGACCTCTTTGGGATGGGGTGACCTGACAAGTGTCAAGAACATTCTACAAGGTTGGACAAGTGTCCATAGGTGTGGGTTTTGGGCCATGAGGCCATGTTGGAAGTGTTGGCAAGAGACACTATATGGATTCATGGTTGTTGTCATTGATGGCAACAAAGGTCATCCCACATATCCGCAAGTCATGATATGTCTCTACCGGAAGTCAGATTGAAGATTGTTGTGGTCCGGTGAACAAGAACAGAGCATGTGGCAAGGTCCGACAGATTGGTCCGGATCTCTCAGAGGAAGTGTCTTGGTGCAGTGCGGATCTGGGGAAGTCAAGAGGACTATCTTGAGTAGTATATTCCAAGGATTTAGCCTCCGGAGATGGACAAGGAAAAAGATATGAATAGTTGAGTACCGGATTCCTGAGAGACAGTGAAAACAGAGGAAGAACTGACTGACAGAGTATCAAACTACTTTCCGGATGTGTTACAGATGATGATAAAGGTTGCGGAGGCATGAATCATGTTTGGCCGACATAATTGATGATATCTACAAGTATATGCTTGATCCGCATTGCTTGGTGAGCAAGGATTCAGCCGACAGAACTAAGTTTGTAAGAAACTAGACTGTTCCGGATGCCGACTAGAAAGATGATGAAATTACTTGTGCGGATATATATAGAGGATGGATTTAGTTGTAAAGTGTGTGAATGTGTGAGAGGATATGCGAACAAGTCCAGAGTAGAGCAGAAGTAGCAAGAAAGATCCGGTATGTGAAAGGACAGCAGACTAAAGAACAGAGGAAAGATGAAGTGCAGCAGATCAGTATACTGAACCTAACCGGAACTGAACTCCAGCATATGCAGATGCTTCCAATCAGTTCAAGACTGTGATTCTTATCACTTTGTAAGACAGTGTGTCTTCTTGTAGGCAGTGAGCCTCTTGTGAGCAGTGTGCTTGGGCAGTGAGCCCTAATTGGCAAGTGCCATTTTTGTAATTTCCTATTCTTCTAACAGAGAATAATTCTTGGGTTAATCACCCCGTGGTTTTCTCCCTTAACAGGGTTTCCACGTCAAAAATACTGTGTCATGTGTTTCTTATTTCATGGTTAATGTTTTGTGTTTGATTTTATGCTGCTTCAATTAAAAGGAAAGTTCAATAAGGGAAATAATTAGGATAACTGATTCACCCCCCCCCTCTCAGTTATCAACAATTGGTATCAGAGCCAAGTTCCTCCTAATAGAGCCTAACAGCTTGAGGAAGATCTGGGATTTCAAATGGATGCATATGGTTTAAAGGAGCAACTCAAGACTGCCCTTGAGGATCTTGAACAGTCAAATTCTGAAGTCAGTGAATTAAGAGAAAGACTCAAACAGGCTGATGAATTCATGAGGGAATTAAAAGACAAATTAAGTCTCTCTATGAAAAAGAGAAAGGAGCTGCTCCAACAGTTGGCAAGACAAAGTGAAGAAAGCAATACAAATGAAGAATTGACTGAGCAAACCAAGTTATGTGAAAAGTTATCAAAAGAAGTCATTATGTTAAGACATGAAATGGAATCAGGAACTATAAAGTTCACTCAAGAGATTGAAGAAAAAAGAAAGGCTGAAGACAATCTAAGACAATCTCTTAAGGAAAAATCAGAAGAATGCCACCAGATGGACAGGATTATCAGACATCTTGAATCTGATCTTGAAGATGCCAAAGATAATGAAGAAAAACTTGAGGATCAAATTACCTCTCTCAAAAGAGATCTTCAAACAGCAAATGAATATAAAGAGAAATTCAAGATAAGTTCTGCTCAACTTGAAGTTCTTCTTGGAAGTCAAAAGAGGACTGATGACAAGTATGGTTTGGGATATGAGAAAGGAGAAAGCTCCGGATCCGGTCAGAGGAATCTTGGATCAGAAAATCCAAGGAACAGGCCTAGAAGACCTCCGGTAAGACAGCCAAATGCTCAAAAATATCCATCCTTCAATGGATACTGCCACAGCTGCAACCATTTTGGTCACAAAGCTAATCAGTGCAGAATGAGAATGGATCAGATTAATTCATCCTTCTCCGGACAGTGCTTCAACTGCAAAAGGTATGGACACAAATCCCATGAATGCAGAATTATGCAAGTAAACAAATCATTCAAAGGTAGATGCTTTACATGCAATAGAGTAGGTCATATGGCTAATCAATGCAGATCAAGGGGATATCAGTTAAATATGCAAAGAAATGTTATTTGCCAAATCTGCAATAGGTCCGGTCATAATGCTAAAGTCTGCAGAAACAAGAATCAGGACAAAAGAGGTCCGGTGTATGATCAGAATCAAGACAAGGGTAAACAAAAGATGAATGCGGATGAAGTTAGGAATCAGATGAGCAAGATTTGGGTGAAGAAAAGCTCAGAGAATGTAGAGGTTGGATCCGCACCAGATTCTGGTGCTGATATTTCTTCCGGAAATTAAAAAGTGAGCTCAGGCTCAGGGGGAGACTCAAAGAAGATTCTGTTCCCCCAGCCAAACAAGTTGTGCCGGATGTGGCACAAGATGCGGATTAAAGGGTTTGTAGATATAAGTCCTGAGATGCTTCAGTCAAGTTTTCAGAGGTCCGCATAGAGTTATGAAGAAGCTGTGTTCGATTAAGTTAGACATGTTTAGGGAGGTGCTCCGGTATGATAAAGGATTACAAAAAGGTCCGGAGAGATCCGGAAGTGCACGATCTTGTCTTGCGGATTGGACAGAGTGTTTGGGATGTTTTTGTAATATGTTACCTAGATTTATTCATGATTTAAAGATCCGGATGATATTCAGTGATCAGGACTAATCCGGGATACTCCAAGCTGTCCAGACATGGTAAACCAGAATAATGCAGGTGAAGCATTTATTGCAGACAGATATTAGGGTCTGCGGAGCAATATAAGGGATTTCTCAAAAGTTATCTGCTCATTCTACACTTGAGAAGAAGCGAATAGTGGAGCTCTGCAACAAGGTTCATCAAGCACACCAAGGATCTCCTGCCGAAGCTATTGCATATAGAAATCAATCCAACCACTCCGTGCAAACCGAAGGCGCATAAGGTATTCTTCGTTTTTCATTGCCTCACTGCAAATCTTTGAAGAATGGCTACTCCAAACATAGTTAAGATCTCTGATAGACCTCGCCCCTCATTCAAGAAACATCCCTACAAATCATTGGAGGTAGATCCACTAGGAGCCTTCTCTAGTGTTCCCCACGGAGTCTTACATACTGAAGATATTAGGGTCTACATACACGCAAACATTGAGGAATTTGGGGAATTCAAATTAAGAGACCTCTATCACAAGCAACTGATAGACAATGCTTTTGAGCTCAAACCAGAGTATAAGGGTATCCAGAAGAAACAATTTGAGCAATTCATTCATTTCCCTAGCTTTGAAGAAAATGAATGGGTCCGGTATGTACTGAGCAGGATGCATGACAACTTCCTTTGGTTAGATAGACCCTGTAAGATCACAAAAGAAGCAATTAGAGCAGTAACTGGTCTATACTCTTCCGGGGGGGTACCTATCCTCAAATCTGTCAAGAACAACGTTGTAACTGAGGCCACCGGATCAAAATATGATAAGAGGGCAATGACCATTGAAGATATTTCGGATCCGGATATCAAATATGCATCAATGATAATAGGATACAAGATCTATCACTCCAGCAGGGAGAATTCTGTATCCGGAACTGCAATATACACAGCATATGAAATGCTAAGAAAGAATGCAGATTATGATCTTTGTGAACTACTACTAAGCCAATTAATGGAAAATGTACAGAAAATCAAGAAAGACAAGAAGAACTCCTTTAAGTATGGTACTCTCATTGTATGTCTATTCTTTTACTTCATGAATGAGCTACCCGGAACAAGTGGATGGGTATGGCAGAATGACAAACCTGTTGCAGTCCAGATAAGAGACTATTTGCATGGACTTGGGGATGCAAAAGCGAGAAATACAGCTCTATGGGGATACTTCAAAAACTTTCAGAGCATGATGCAAGCAAGAGAGAGAATTCCCCAGTCTCTCATTGAGAAATACAAGGACTCAGTATGCTTTATGGTTGACACTGATCAGTGCCTAATGGAGGCAGTGGAGCCAAGGACTGTCTGGATCATGCCCATGGGGTATGAAGTTGATGAACAGATAGTAGAGCTGCATGTTCAACACATGCTAAGTCAGCCCAAAGATCCTAAGGCAGAAAGGTTTGGAACCTTTGAGGAGCTGAGTGTGAAATTACATGTAGAACTCAGGGAACCTGAGATCAAAAGAAAAGTGAGAAAAGAAGTAGAGCACATTGCTCAAGGTCTTGGAATCTCAAAGGAGGCACTTGATGCCAGCCGGGAAAAGAGAAGGAAGGCCGAGGAAGAAGAGAAAAGCAAAGAAAGTGCTCCGGTTGGAGCTCCCACCCGGACCAGATCAACAAAGAGATCTGCACCTCCTTCAACCAAAAGTTCAAAACCGGAAGTCCAGGCATCCGGTAAGAGATCAAAGGCAAAAGCCACAAGGGCTTATGGAAGCCAAAAGGATGAAGAGGAAACAGAATCAGATGAGGGAGTAAGAGAAGTAAAGAAACAGAAAAAGAAAGGATCCGGTAAGCCCTCCACAGGACAAGACAAGGAGGAAATGGCAGAGGTAACTGTTGAAAAGCCCACTCTGTCACTAGAGAGCATAATCAAGTCGGTCACGGTGGATGGAAACCTTCAACCAATGACTGAATCCTATGATGACTTCAGTGAGGCAGACCAAAAGACTCTGCAGGAGGCCACAGTGAAATATCTTAACATATATAATAAGGCTTTCATTGAAATAATATCTCTTATTCCTAAAAGCCTAGAAAAGGAAATGGAAGTGAGGAAAAATAATGCTCATGCTAAAGATCTTGAGATCCGGGAGCAGATAGCTATTCAGCTATATCCTCAAATTGATCCCAAGACAATGAACATGATCTTCAAGGACTGCAAAGATGAGTTCAGAAGTAAAGCCAGGATGAATCAGCTCATGCTTGGTGAGACTGACAAAGTGGCACAAGAGACAGAAGAGATCCTCCGGAAGGCCTTCAAAAGGTTCAATCTTCCTGTTGTAGAGGACTTAGGTGCAGAAACAGCTGCTGATTTGGAATCTTCTGTTCCGGAAGAAGTGAGCCCTGAACAGACAAGTGAGGACTTGGGACCCTCTGCTCCAGAAGAAGTGGCCCATGAATGAGCAAGCATCTCTCCTCCGGTTTCCCCTACAGTCTCCGGATCCAAAGAAGAAGAGCAATTGCAGGAGAAGGAAGCAGTGGTGACAGACAAAGAGGTTGACAGTTCTAAGACTGCAGAAGAAAAGAAACATCTGTCTCCGGCAAGAGACACTGCACAAACTGTTCAACAATTTTTGAGCAAAGAAACTCTAGAGATTGATGAACCGGAGCTTCTAAAAGGTCCATTTGATTTTGACTCTCTCTCTCCGGTACAAACAATGAAGATAGCTTCATTTGCAAATGCCAAGGCAAATGAAAAGCTCCTGAAGTCTCATATGGAAGACTGTGAGTTGATAGAGGCTGCTTCCGGAGTACTTGTAAAGATCATGCCATCAATCCAGATAGATCCGACAGCCTCCACTTCCGGTAATTTAAAAACCTTAGTCAGCAGTATTGATACACATTTTAATTCTCTAGAAAAATCAGCTGAAGAAAAGGTCCGGAAGGAATTTTTGGAGAAGAGATTTTCTGAAATATTAGAATTAATCTCTAAGGATAGGAAGATTGTAAGCATTGGAATAAAGAGCTTAGAAAATGCTCTTAAGGATGGCGGTGACATCTACAAATTTTGTATATCTTGGTCAAAGGCAACAGCAGCAATTGACAAGAAAATAAAAGAGGAACAGGACAAGCTTCAAAGTTTATCTCAAAGTTTTGATCCTCTCTCTTCCTCTATAATAAATCAAGAATGTCAGACTATTGCAGTCTTGAATGAAATAAAGAATCTTGAGAAGGAGAGGAAGAACATTACCAACCGGATGGGAGAACTTAGAAGGATTATAGTCCCTAAGTTGGAAACTATGCATGAGGCCATCAGTGATGCCCAGACCACCGCCCATACAAAAGATCCGACAGATCTCAGGCGGGCAGAAGCTTTTGCATTTTTGTTGAGTGGTCACATTTCAATCTTGGACAGAATGAAGCTAAGTTGGGCTACTGAAATGGTTCAACTGCAGACATCCTTTGCAGACATTCTGCAGTATATGTGAGTATGTAAATATGCGACTATATATAGAAAATTTTTGAAAATTTTGGTGTGCGGACCCTACCCTTTGCCATTGATGTCAAAGGGGGAGTGAGGAGCAGTGAAAAATGAGGAATCCAACTCAGGGGGAGTTCCAGAAATTGTATATAAAGACAGAGCATCAGCAAAGGGGGAGCATAGTGTAAACACTTAGTCATTTTTCACTAAGTGTTGCCATCAATGCCAAAGGGGGAGATTGTTGGCAAGAGACACTATATGGATTCATGGTTGTTGTCATTGATGGCAACAAAGGTCATCCCACATATCCGCAAGTCATGATATGTCTCTACCGGAAGTCAGATTGAAGATTGTTGTGGTCCGGTGAACAAGAACAGAGCATGTGGCAAGGTCCGACAGATTGGTCCGGATCTCTCAGAGGAAGTGTCTTGGTGCAGTGCGGATCTGGGGAAGTCAAGAGGACTATCTTGAGTAGTATATTCCAAGGATTTAGCCTCCGGAGATGGACAAGGAAAAAGATATGAATAGTTGAGTACCGGATTCCTGAGAGACAGTGAAAACAGAGGAAGAACTGACTGACAGAGTATCAAACTACTTTCCGGATGTGTTACAGATGATGATAAAGGTTGCGGAGGCATGAATCATGTTTGGCCGACATAATTGATGATATCTACAAGTATATGCTTGATCCGCATTGCTTGGTGAGCAAGGATTCAGCCGACAGAACTAAGTTTGTAAGAAACTAGACTGTTCCGGATGCCGACTAGAAAGATGATGAAATTACTTGTGCGGATATATATAGAGGATGGATTTAGTTGTAAAGTGTGTGAATGTGTGAGAGGATATGCGAACAAGTCCAGAGTAGAGCAGAAGTAGCAAGAAAGATCCGGTATGTGAAAGGACAGCAGACTAAAGAACAGAGGAAAGATGAAGTGCAGCAGATCAGTATACTGAACCTAACCGGAACTGAACTCCAGCATATGCAGATGCTTCCAATCAGTTCAAGACTGTGATTCTTATCACTTTGTAAGACAGTGTGTCTTCTTGTAGGCAGTGAGCCTCTTGTGAGCAGTGTGCTCGGGCAGTGAGCCCTAATTGGCAAGTGCCATTTTTGTAATTTCCTATTCTTCTAACAGAGAATAATTCTTGGGTTAATCACCCCGTGGTTTTCTCCCTTAACAGGGTTTCCACGTCAAAAATACTGTGTCATGTGTTTCTTATTTCATGGTTAATGTTTTGTGTTTGATTTTATGCTGCTTCAATTAAAAGGAAAGTTCAATAAGGGAAATAATTAGGATAACTGATTCACCCCCCCCTCTCAGTTATCAACAGGAAGCCCATTCCAAGATAGAGCCAAAATTGCCTTATAAACTCTATTTAACACAGGTGCTTTGAGGAGGTGATATACTACAGGTTTTATAGGTACTATTATGCTACTAGATTATCTCTAGATATGAGTGTCGAAGACTCCTGCAAGAGAATTGGCTCATATTTGTATTGTAATATCTTTATTTACGTAATAGAGTTGAGCAGTGTTTTGGAGTGTGGGGTTTTTCACCTGTAAGGGTTTTCCCCACGTATATCTTGTGTCTCTCTCTTCTTCTGTCATTCTTTCTTCCTTATGTGTTTGCTACAATATCTCATGTTAATGGTTTAATGTTTCTATAATAGTTAGGATAAATTTGAATTTGCACTCTCCTCCTCTCATTAGATTAGTGTAGGAAGCGATTTCCACACACCTAGCTTCCTTTCATTATTGGATTAAATTTACCTTTCCATCCTAGTAGAGATATACTCTGTGAATTACCTAGGTATTTCAATTAGAGTGATAGAGTGTAGAATGATATTTATATTGGGGTAACCTAGAAGGTAGTTGACAAAGGATCCTTCTAAAGTTGGATTTTTGTGTAATTGAAAGAACTCGTCATTTGGACTTAGCATTTAGCTATTACTTTTTTGTAAATTGTTTATGATTGGTTAGTAAAATGATTAAGCTATTGATGCATGATATCTCATGTTAACTAAAGCTTCATTATGTAATATACCATGTTTTTCTTTATTGTTACAAGATGATAAATTCATATAGCTATGTAACATTTTGAGAATGTGCCTATGGAAACATGTGCATAGTATCATGGCAAGAGGGAGAATGGTGAAATGATTTGGTTAAGTTAATAGTCATTGTTATTATAATAACCTCCTTATTGTACCTTATAAGGGTTCATTTGTATTGGAATCTCTACAATTGAACTATATGATGTTATTCTGCATGCTCTCTAATGTTAATAATGGTTCTATAGTTGAATTGCATCATACTTGTATGACATATTAATTGTATATTGGCTATAGAACTGTATGTTATAGTTTCATATTTGGATTGTGGATGTTAAGTTTAATGTCTGAACTATGAAGTCTCCACTCTACGCGTACGTAGGTGTAACATTGGAAAATGACCCCTTGGGGGCTTTTCCCTCATAAGGTTTAGCTCCCAGGTCTTTAGAGTGCTTTTAAGACATTTTAGTTCATATTTTAGCATCCCAACGGAATGAGGCCTAAGTCCCATGACAAATAGGACCTAGGTGGACCCCTTGAGCTGTACCCTGGCCAAAATAGGGGGGGAGGACTTAGGCACCCATGCCCTAGTCTTGCCCTATTTTGGGGCAGTCCCAATTTCTAGGTGTCGGTTTATGACCATTAGGAGGTTATTTTACTGACGCGGTAAAGTTTGATTTTTAATATCTTGGTAGGAATGCTTGTAGGTGCATAAATAAGGATGTGTAGGCATTCATTTGTAAACTAGATTGTTATTGTGAACTCTAGGCATTCTCAAGGTGATTCAAGGCTTTCTATTGTGTTGCAAGAGCAGACTTGTATGTTTTGTACATTGATATTTGCATATTTGAGCTTTAATCTCCTCATGGCATGAAGAGCATCTTCCTCCATGAGAGTTTTATTACAAGGTGACATAATATTATGTTTTCATCATTGATTCCTTTGGTTTTTCCCTCTTCCTCACAAGGGAACACACTCTTTTATCTTACAACAATGTTTGGAGACTTAAGTGTCCTCCAGGCTTTGACCAAGGCAAACCTATAAATACCACAACCCCCAAACCAAGTCTTGTGATTACAGGTTACAAGTGTCGCATCTGGAAGAAGTGGAGTTGCAGAAAGGAGTGGAAAGCATCAAGGATTCAAGATCTAAAGAAAAGTCAGACAAAGGAGCACTTCCAGGACTAGGGTACTTGCAAAAGTGTCCTTCGTAGACATATCTCAAGAAATATAAGTTACAGGGCTAATCAGTGTCGGAAGGAGGTCCAGATTCCCCAAAAAAGCAAGTACCTTGGACTTGGGCGCCCGCACCAGTGTCCCCGACTGTTCTGCTTTAGAACCCCAAAAATAGGTATTCTGTAATTTGGTATTTTACTCCCATCTACAAGATCTTTTTCTGTTATTCGTCAATTTGTTGTTGTATTTACATAATTAGGGTTTTAATGGTTAATTGAGCACAGTAGAAAGAAAAATTGATAATTAATTACCTAATCCAAGCTTCCCCTCATTTTCAAGTGACCTAGGGTATGATAGTGCTCGCCACTCGACCCTAAATCCTTCAATGTTAGGGTGAAAGGAGGATTTTAACATCTAAACCATAAAAGATCAATAAATCCAATTTTACCCTAAACATTTTGATGAACCCATGTTTTTGGACTTAAATTGCAACTTTTTCAGTGTTTGTCTTCAGATTTGGTGTGATTTCATTAATTCATTTGGTCATTTACTTTATTGCATTGAGAAAAATTCAAAAAAATTGAAAAATTGGAAAAATACAAAAAAAATTGCATTGTTTGGCTTACTAAATTATGTCAATTCTTTCTATTTTTTCCTAATTCATGATTTTTGCATCAGATCTGATATAAACTACATAAAATACAAAAATTCAAAATCTTGCTTTGCATTTTCATCATTTAATTGCTAGGGTTTTGTGGAAATTTTGTCAGTCTTTAAATAACCTAGTAATTCCAAAATCTAGGGTTTGTAGGCAAAATCTTTTATCATATTTTTCTATTGATTTTAGAGGCTCATTCAAATTTTAATTTGGATTTATTCTTGCATTTTAGTGTGAATTTGCAATTAAATTTAAATTATTTGCATTTTTTGCATTGAAAATTTTAACAAAACTAGCAATTTTGGTGCATTTTCATTAAATTTACATGGGAATTTTGCATGATTAAGCTTGAAAACCATTTTCAGATCTGAGAGTATTTAATTCCCATAATAAATCAGACATTAAATCATTTTCATAGCATTTTGTTCCAAAATCTCAAACCTAGGGCTTCGAAAACGACAATTTTCACTAATTTTGGCCTTATTGACTTCATAAATTTGCACCATAGGTGTGTTGTGAAAGATATTTTTGCATTAATTTTATTTTATCAGGGTAATAACTTGCTTACCCTCATAAAAATATTGACAACACCCTTTTTACATGCTCTTGTAGTGAAAATTCGGTAAAAAACTACACATTTTGGCTATTTTTGCCCTAGGGTTTGGCCTAGTTTGCACTCCAAGCGTGTTGTGATCAATTTTATGGATTTATGTGACTGATATTACTGATATTCATTTCTCTATTTCCTAAAATTCCTTACAACACCCCTTTTGCTAGGTCTTGGAGTTGATAAACCATGAAAAACTGCATATTTTGCTATATTTTCACTAGGGTTTTACCTTAAGTGGCGCTACAATCATGTTGTGTTGAGTATTTTTGCATCAAGTGGCTGTTATCACTGATATTATTTTCTATCCATCATCATTTTCCTCACAACACCCTTTGTTATGCTCTTTTGCATTGAATTTTGGTGAAAAAATTGCCTATTTTGACATAATTTCACTATATTTTGACTTGGCATCATCTTGGATTTGCATCAAGAGTGTGTTGAGAGTGATTAGATTATTGTTTTGGACTGATATCATACATATAACTCTCTTCCCTTGACTTAAATCTTCATAGCATCTTTTGTGTCATTCATTGGCTTTGAAAAAGTATCAAAAAATCAAGCATTTTGGCCGTTCTCCTAGGAGTTGTTCTCTTAGTTTGCGCAGTGTGTGTTATATGATTTTGTACAAAATTTATGACATGCTGTCCTAAAAAAAATATCCATTTGAGAAGAAGCAGAAGATTAATGGGATCTAGTGCTCTGGAAGAAGTTGGTACTTTGGACACCTTCTTTACAAAGGGAGAGAATCAAATTGGGCAAGATATTATACATCCTCCAACCTCAATGGAAGAACAAACTTTTCATGATGTTGATAATACTATTGAGGCAACAGGATATGTATCTGATGAGAAAATAGAAAAGTTGGATAAAGACCTAGCTGAATTCCAATCATTCATGGAAAATGAGAGAATAGCTAAAGAAGTCGTTCCTACAATTCATAATATAAGAGAATTGATAAAAGAAAGACAAGATGGTGTTAATGCACTTTGTGGTCTAGTACATATTGTACAAACCAATATCATACCAGTGGCCAAGTGTGCGCAAGCAATAATTAATGCTTTATCACCATCTCATACTTAAGTTTCCATACCTATACCAAATACAAGAATATCCACTTTTACATCAATGATCTTAACAACTAATGTGAACACTTGTAATGCTACCACTGGTATTGGAGTATCTAATGGCACTAATTACAAAGTTGTGGGATTTGATTATCAAATTTTGGTTCCTAAAGGGACTTTCTCTATGCATAACTGTTCTCAACCACCTATTCATTCCACTCAATTCCAACCACCTATTAAATACTCGCAACCATCCTCCACCTATCATTATGGCGAACTACCATTAGCTTATTCTCAGCCTCCGCCTATTGTATATCAAGATCAATCACCTCCTCACCTTGGTTCTAATTCCTCACAACAAACCACATCTCCCAATAATGCCATCCTAAACCAACTTTTACAGGGCATGACTGCTTTGCAACAAAAGGTAACAAACTTGACAAATTCTTCGCAACCTAGTCTACCAACATATCATGCCTGTAATCCGTTATCCTATGCAATATTGAGAACTCCTATGCCTGAAAGGTTTAAGTCACCCGCTTTGAAAAATATGGTGGAAAAGGTGATCCTAATATTCATGTGACAGCATGTACAACTATGTGTAGTGATTTTTATTTTGAAGAGGATTTGTTGGCAAAACTTTTCCCGCGATCTCTCAAAGATACTGCTTTAGAATGGTTTTTCTCATTGCCTCCAAATTCAATTCACTCATTTTTTGCAGTTGATTGATCAATTTTTACAACATTTTCAAGCAAATATCAGACCCCAAGTCACTCTTATTGACTTGGTTCAATGTAAACAAGGTCTGAAAGAAAAGTTGATTGAATTCATTAGTTGATATCAAGGACTTTATGCATAAATTTAGTATCAGATGAAAGATGAGGATGTTCAAAAGATATTCATTACAAATCTGCAACCTAATATTCATGTTAATATTCTCTTGATGAAATACAACTCCTTTCAACATTTATGCACCGCTCTTGGTGATTATCAACTTTCGTCTAATCAGTATGAAAACCAAAACTCATCAGCTCAAGTTAGTCAATCCTTGGGTGGATCATCGGAAAACAACTTTAGAAGGAACAATAATAGGAGTTTCATCAAGATCATGTTGTGATGTTCACAAAACGCCCCATTTTACTCCTTCGCAAAATGAGGACCCCTGCTGTGGCTGTTGCTTTTGCTTGTGTGTGTGTTGTTCTGCTTGGTGGTAAAGTGAAAAGGAAGTGAATGTTGCAAACCTTGTTGAAAATAAAGAAAAATAGCATTAAGTACCAAGGCAAAATATGGGTGGATTCCTTGTCAAAAATGAGTGAGGGTTGCTTTTTGAACCATTTTAAAATTTCCTGTATTTTTCAAGTTATGAGTGTTTTGGTAAAATGTACAAGCAGGTTTGTATGTTGCATATACAAGGTCCTTTGTATATAAGGTCGCTTGCATACAAAGTCCTTTGTATATCGGGTTGCATATACAAGGTTGTTTACATACAAGTCATTCATATACAAAGTCTTTTATATATCGGGTCCTTGTGTTAGTCGCAAAATGGGTTGTCGAGTTTTCTAAGTCTTTTGTATATTGGGTTGGATATACAAGTCGGGTTGTATATACAAAGTTGTTTTTATACTTTTATGCTTGTATGCATGTCACTAACACTTTATTTTTTACATACAAGCCGCAGACCTGATGAAGTTGAGAATTAAAATGTATATTCAGTTAAGTCCAGCGGATACATTTTAAGTTTGTATGTTTGGCAAACGAAACATACAAAGAAGATATACAATGATATATGCATGCTGCAGACTCGACGGAATTTAGAGGAGAAATGAATAAAAGTGATAAGTCTGCCAGATGTATATTGGGCTTTGCATGTTTGAGATGCAAGGGTAAACATGCAAAGTAGATGTACAAGGCCGTGTACATGTCGTGGAATCGAAAGTTTATAAAATGTGGTTTTATTGTTGTATGTTTGCACTTTGTGCATGTACATGTTTTGGGACATACATTGCACTTTGTACATGCAAGGCAGAATTCAAAAGGAATTAAAATCTAGTATATACAATGTATCACACCTTAAATCATATTAGAAGATACATTGCATTATATACATGTCGCGGAGCCGAAAAGTGAATAAACTCCGGTTTATAAAAAGTTGAAGTCCAAAAAGGACATACAAAGGCGTTTGTATGTATTGTGCCTTGTGTGCAAGAAAATATACAAGCGATAGATACAAGAGAAGATACCATCCTTGTATGCAAAAGAAAAGATACAAGTTAGAGATGCATTCTCGGATGCGAAGAGAAAATAAAAAATAGAAAGGTCCTTGTATGTTTTACTGCTTGTATGTCTACAATGTACAATCCAATATGCAAAGAGATATATACAAGCTGGATGTCAAGAAGAAGTTAAATATAGAAAATTCTTTGTATATTGGAATGCTTGTATGTTTAAGAAAAAAGTTATGATCAAATTGAAAAGTGAATTTTAAATCCAATTTTATTAACTTACGTCTGTTGGCAGGTACGCAGGTTTATTGATGTGGAAGCCATCGCGGTTAAGAGGATAAAGAACTGGCCCGACGTTGATTGTCTCGCTGATGATGGAGAAGTATACAGAATGAGAAATACAAGCAAAGCCTACAAAAGGTTTTATATGCAGAATTGACAGGTGGCGTGCACGTAGATATAAAGATGGAGCTTTAATGGTGATGACATCACAGGAGGCGAATCAGATCACAAAAGATCGCAAATGAAGCAGGAGGAGTAAAAGCTTTCAATGTGGAGAAAAATCAGGTGGAAAGAAACATTATTAAAAGGAACAACAGTTATTTTGGTGACTGTTAGGGTTTCCAAAGGGCATCCTTACACTCATTATGGGTATGCTGCTTAGAGATTTTTGGCGGGATTTGTTTTCCACCGATTGATGTTGCACTTGAAGGGTGGACCGTTGATTGACTAGGGTTTTGGAACCATATTGGGGATAATTAGAGCTATATATTGAGCCCCTTTACTTTGTAAGGAAAAAAAAGGGGGACATCAACCATTTTAAATCTGACTGAGACAATTTCATATAGGAGATCGGATTACTGAGACTAATGAGGACTGAATTATTGAAATGTCAAGGTTCTTTCTTCAGATCATTGTAAATGTACTTGTTCTAAATTATACTGGATGGAGATGAAACTTTAGATTACATCTTGAATGTAAACTTTATGTAATCTTCAAGTTGATTTCTGGATATGTAATGGTGAATGTCGTGTTCAATAGAAGCGCTTTCATATTATTGCATGTTGTTGTCAACTTTTCCTTTGAAGATTTGCACTGGATCATGCGGATTTGTGGAATGTCCTGATGAAGTGATTCTAGTTTTCTTCTCTTCATTGCTGTATCAGAACATGTATGTGGATCAGTGATCTCAGTCAAGTAATTTTGGGAATCTCAATCTTTAAACCCTATCTTTGTCATTTCTTTTTCTCAATTTCATTAAATCAGCTCCATAACTACAAATCATGATAAATAATAACCAGAACAAAGAAATATGTTGACATCTCGTAGATAACTGAAAATCATTAGCATATTTGAGATAAATGCATGTAGTGTTGAAAATATCATGCAAAGAATTACAAATAATGGTAGAAATCATGTAAATATCCACCTGTAGGCACATTATTTGAGTGAACTCATAGTGTAGAGGTAGAATTGTTGGAGTTTTATGTAGAACAGACATAAAGGATGGGATATTTGGAGGAAATATTGAAGAGCTTTGTAGGAACAATCGAAATACGTAAGGACCTTAAATGATTAACAACAACACACATCAACCACTGAGTAATGTTAGTAGATTATGAACTAATCAATGGAGACTTGGGATCATGAATTCTTTGAATTCATTGTATCTTTCAAGATAAATAAAGGTTATTGTGTAACTTTTATTTCATGTTTGTTTGTGAGCAACATCATCATTAATAGATCAATGGACCAAATACAAATGTGTCTACTATAAATAATCCAAAGAAAGCATCATATCAACCAAGAAAGTTTACTCCAATATCTGAGTCCTATCATTCTATCATGAATCAAGTTGTGAGTAATAACATTCTAAAACTTCCCCCAATCAAGCATGTTGATCCTAGTAAACAAGGACCTTACTTCAATGCTAATGCCTTTTGTCATTATCATCAGATGCAAGGACATGACACTAAACAATGTATGCGTCTTAAACATGAGATACAAGACATTATTGATACAAATGTCATCCAGGTATCTGGTGTGAATGACAATGGAAATAAGTCGGTTGCTCCGCCAAATCAGAATTTACAAATCTTCACTAATCCTTTTCATAAACATATCAAAAATAATATGGTGGAACAAGATTTAGTGGAAGTAGACGAGGATGATTACTTGGACTATGATAGCATCGTGGGTATGATTGAAGTGGATAAGGAATAGATGGATACAACACCTCATCCTCAAAGAAATGGAATTTATGCTGAGGTTCCTCCTCCATTATCCTTATATGGATTGGGAGATAATAAAAATGTCTTTAAAAAGAAAGAACAAAACCTGATACAAACGAGCAAGATGGTACAAGATGATTCCCGTTACTATCCTAGAAAGATTCAACAATGACAACTCTCTAAAAATTGGAAAAGAGCAAAACGGCAATCAATAGTCGGAAACAATAATGGTTCTACCTCTCATAAGCAACAAAAAGTCTCATTTAAACAAGGATTTAATGAACAAGCATCATATGACAACAAACAAGACTCTCATAACAACCACTCAAATTTTTCTTTAAACATGATTGAGTACCTCTCCAAGAGGTTCGAGAGCTCTAACATATAATTTGAAGACCCTATAGGTACGTATTTCTAACCCTTTATCTCTCTCATAATGTGCTTCCCCTGTGATGTGTTATATATTTTTTAGGCCTCCTGGGATGACCTCGGATTCTCCCGTAAGGTTCAGGATACCAGGAGACCGCCTCTATTGTGACCTTCTTCTATTTGTATCATCACTCTTCTAAATTGCTCTCTCTCTGATTTCATTATTGTGTGTTGTGTCTTATGGACATAGCATCATGGTTGGTGATTTGAAGGCACCCTCCTACATGACTGTCTCTAAGACACTTGTTTCTCCTCTCTGATTTATTATTTCCCTTCCTCTAGTGTTTCCATCTAGTGGGTGGATGACGACAAACATTTATACTGATGTGGACCTAGTGTCCCTTTCGAGAGCAATCAAAAAATGGACTTAGTTCCTAATATGATGATGGGGTTGTATATCTTATCCAACACTTAGCTAGTGGAAGCACTCGTAACATAGTGAATTTTATGATGTTTCTATCATATTTACAAACCTTAACAATACTGCTGGTCCGTGCACCTTTGTTTGCCTTTGAATCTAGCCTTGGTGGTACTCGATTCAGAGAGCTTCATGATATAGCCCCTGGTTATCCTTGAACTCCAAATTCGTTGTATAACCTTGGCTCTTTGTGTGGTTAATCATATGCATTAATGTTGTTGTTTATCATGATGTTGTAGGCACTAACATGTTTCTTGTAGGGATGTGTTTGTGGGAACATTTGGCGATCGTAAAGTACATGTCACCTCTAGGGGGCATGGGCTTTGCAAAAGGTCAGTGTTCCCTCGTGTGTTTTCTTCCTACCTTAATGTGCTTGATATCGATAACTGATATCAACCACCTTAAGGTGGAGGCATATAAGGTAAGCTATCTGTTATAGATGTTAGCAATGTGTTTGACCTCAGATGCAAAGACCTGTGCCAGAGTAGTGTGTCATGCATCCTGAGTTTGTTTGCAATCAATCAATCAATCATATAAGCCCTCTGCGGAGGTGGGATATCGAGCATATCCTTTTTCTTAAGCTCTCTACGGAGGCGGGGATGGTGTATTTCTCAGAGAAGATTGCCTCATCCTGTCATTTTCAAAAGTCCTTTGCAGAGGCAGGGAGTGGTTCTGTGACTAACTCAACCCTTAAGTGTGTCTTCGGTGATTTTTGTGGCGAAGCGCAATCGTCGGTGTGTGCCTGTAATGTGCCTAAGATGGTGATAAGCCTAGAAATAGGGAACACACCATCGCTTGTCTGCTGTGTTTTCTCCATGTCTTCAAGTGTGTGTGTTTTAGTGTGCTTGTTTTTTATGGTGTGTTTGTTGCCCCATATGCAAAGACCAGTGCCTTGAGTAGTGCTTCATGCATTTTTGGAGGTTTTACGTGTATTGCATGTGCATTGCCCCATATACAAAGACCAACACAATAAGTGCATCATGTATTATGGGAGGTTTGTTTACTTTCCAATACTTGCATTTGCATTTCATATATATATGAGAAAAATAAAAGAAAATATATCATTTCTATCTTCCATGCATTGATGTGTCTTCTATGCATTGACTGTCTACTCCATGTTCTGCATGACTGTTACTGTTTTCTCCATGTTTTGCGTACCTGTTACTGTCTTGTATGCGGTTGGCGTGTCTTCTCCGTGCTTGGTGTGTTTATCATGTTTGTGACCTTATTTTAATGCATGTTTGGGCCATGCGTTCATAAATACATTAAAGTGGGGGCTAAATGTAACATCAAAAAATGTCCCCTTGGGGGCTTTTCCCTCATAAGGTTTAGCTCCCAAGTCTTTAAAGTGCATTTAGGACATTTTAGTTCATATTTTAGCATCCCGATGGAATGAGGCCTAAGTCCCATGACAAATAGGACCTAGGTGGACCCCTTGAGCTGTACCCTACCCAAAATAAGGGGAAGGACTTGGGCGCCCATGCCCTAGTCCTTCCCTATTTTGGGGCAGCCCCAATTTCTGGGTGTCGATTTATGACCGTTAGGAGGTTATTTTACCGACATGGTAAAGTTTGATTTTTAATATCTTGGTGGGAATGCTTGTAGGTGCATACAAAAGCATGTGTAGGCATTCATTTGTAAACTAGATTGTTATTGTGAACTCTAGGTATTCTCAAGGTGATTCAAGACTTTCTATTGTGTTGCAAGAGTAGACTTGTATGTTTTGTGCATTGATATTTGTAGATTTGAGCTTCAATCTCCTCATGGCATGTAAAGCATCTTCCTCTATGAGAGCTTCACTACAAGGTGACATAATAATGTATTTTCATCATTGATTCCTTTGGTTTTTGCCTCTGCCTTGCAAGGGCATGCACTCTTTTATCTGACAATGGTGTTTGGAGACTTAAGTGTCCTCTAAGGTTTGACTAAGGCAAACCTATAAACACCACAACCCCCAAACCAAGTATTGTGATTGCAGGTTATAGGTGTCGCATCTGGAAGAAGTGGAGTTGCAGGAAGGAGTGGCAAGCATCAAGGATTCAAGATTTGAAGAAAAGTAAGACAAAGGAGCACTTCCAGGACTAGGGTGCTTGTAAAAGTGTCCTCCGCAGACAGATCTCAGGAAATAGAAGTTATAGGGCTGATCAGTGTCAGAAGGAGGTCTAGATTCCCTGAAAAAGTAGGTACCTTTGACTTGGGCACCTGCACCAGTGTCCCCAACTGTTCCACTTTGAAACCTCAAAAATAAGTATTCTATAATTTGGTATTTTACTCCCGTCTGCAAGAGCTTTTTTCGTTATTCGTCAATTTGCTGTCGTATTTGCATAATTAGGGTTTTAATGGTTAATTAAGCTAGTAGAAGGAAAAATTGCTAATTAATTCCCTAATCCAAGCTTCCCCTCATTTGCAAGTGACCTAGGGTATGATAGTGCTTGCCACTCGACCCTAGATCCTTCAATGTTAGGGTGAAAGGAGGATTTTAACATCTAAACCATAAAAGATCAATAAATCCAATTTTACCCTAAATAGTAGGCAAGGCCATCATGGATGAGCCCCCAAAACATTAGGTTGGCCCTTAGGGCCTTAGGTTAGTATATTGCTATTTGATATGTTTATTGATGAACTTTGTGAAACTAATGTTTACATTTAGTTGTGCAATTACAGGTCTGCTAACTATGCAAGGTAATGGAGCTATGGAAGCATTATTTTATTTTGTAAATGGAGGAAGTAAGTGGAAAATGTGTATAACTGTTAAAATTATGATGTATACAACTATACTTTTTTATTTTGAAGCTTATTAAGTTAGCTAAGAATGAATATTCTCCTATTCTCTTATTATTAATTTTCATTATTTCTCAAGTAATTAATTTATTTATTGATATTTACTAACATTTTCTTGAGTGGGCATTACATAAGGAGTACCATACAATATAGGTGACCATGCATTGTTATCCTAATAATCATCCAAAATTAGTAGAAAAATAACTATCCATAAACCTAGGCATGATAGACTAGCAAGTAGTTTGTTTCTAGGTGTTCTTAGGTCACTAGTTATTTTGCATATAATTGGTAATGTTCTTAGGATTTGATACAATATATGAGGAATTTGTTCTTAGGGTTATCTTTTCATGATACATAACAAACAATATGAAATGAGCAGAACTTGAAACATGACTGTTGTTGATAGTGTGCATTTGTTCAACTTACAAACTATGATTGTCTTCTCCCAAAGTGTCAATACCTTTGAATTTGATATAGTATATGCATTCTACAACCTCTTTGAAGCCACCACTACCTACCACTCATAATAGGCATTAAATTCCTACCTTCATCCTTTGCAGCTGATTATTTTGCTATCATCATCTACCCAACTATCCTTTTTTTCCATCCTTCCTTGAATGGATTCCTTCAATGTTGTTGCAACTTCCTTTGCAACCCAATCATGGCCTCCAAATAGCCCTTCAAATCTCTTTGTCATAAATCACATTACTTGTAATGTCCTTCCATAACCATGGCTCCTTATTGCCACCCTTTCTACTATTTTGCTTCCTTCTTGTAGCCTCTTGATCTCCTTCTTAGATATTATGTGCATCTCACAACCATGAAACCAACTTGTACCTTCATTACACAACTAATGCAACACCTACATATTCTTCCTACATCCACATCAGCAACCAATACTTCCACTACCACCTCTTCATCTTCATGAGCCGTTCTTATTTGGTTGCTTCTACTCTAGTAGCAACCATGCACTCTTCAAGCATAAAATACCAAACTCCTCATTGTTGATCTTACAACCTCTCTTTCTCCACATGAGAACTCTCATTATGCTACCTTTGTTGCATGTGTGTGTGCAACACCATCACTCCTCTTCATGACCCCTTGGCCACCTTGCAACATTGCCTCTTATGCTACCCTCAAACCTCAGCAATCTCCCTATTTTAGCAAGTGTGCCTACCCCAAGCACCTCACTTCTTTTGTTGCAAGTGCCCATGACTCCATGGGTACACCTCAAGCTGTCGCAAGTAGCCTCTACTTTACTATAACTTCTGTTGTTACAAGTGAGACATTGCTCACTCTCTCTTTTGCTACAAGTAGCCACCTTCTACTTTATCTCCCAATTGTTGCAAGTGAAGTAATGCTCACACTCTCCTTTCGTTGCAATTCCTATGGCTACAAGTAGCCACCTTTCCTAGAAGTGTATTTTCACTATGGTGACTCCGTTGCCAATGGTTGTTTGTAAAAATACCTATAGTAGCTGCAAGTGCTCTTTCTCCTCCAAATTTGACTAGTTCTATGCATGCTAACTATTAGTCCTTTTTATCATTGTCATCTCTTATCTTGTAATCCTAAGGAGTACCATAAAACATATTGATATCTTCATAATATTTCATTTGATATAGTAATCTTTCATGTGAATAGGGTAGTGAGAGTCTATTGCATATTTTGAATATCTGGCCTTAATAGTGATCTAGAGTTTCATGATAGTCTTCTATGTTTATGATGTGACAGTCTATGTGGTTATTTGTAATAGTTATAGAGCAATTTTATATTCTATCATTGTATATGATAATGTTCACATATGGGATATACTCAAAATATAGTTTAGGACAACTTGTTTTACATGAAATGGTGATCTTCCGTCAAGTATATCATAATAATCCTAAATACCTCCAATAATTTTTATGATAGTGGCGGCTATCTTTTCATCATGGGACAATACCTTTACATCTTAGGGTGATGGTTGATAGGATAGTGGATTATAAACAACTTCATGATAGTCATGGTTGATAGGATAGTGCTAAAACTCACAAAAGATCCTCCTTTACAAGTAGGTCATCATGAAACAAAACTCTGCCCTAAATTTTTGCACCTTATTATTCTGCCCTAACCCTAACTTTGCTGAAAATCAGATTTGTAGAACCATACCAAAACAATTGATAAAGGATAGGCTCTACTATCATGAATCAACTCTTATTAATTGTCATTATCAGCTATTGATAAAGGATAGGCTATGCTGTTATGAATCAGTTGTTATTCATTGTTAATTGTTATTCATTATCATTATTCATTGTCATTATCAAAGTTCTAATTATCATTGTCTTATTCATCATGCTTGTAGAAATCATCATCATGCTAAGGAAACAAGAAAACACTCTAACACCAGAAGAGTGTGAAGCTGAGAATGAGAGGAAAAGAGAAAGAATGAGGTGAATTTGTGAAATTAGGAAATTGTCAACCTTACAAGAAGACATTCCACCATTGCCAATTGAAGAGGAACATGACACATCTAATGAAGCTAAGAGAGAGATGGAATTGACGAAACAAAGGGAACGAATGCAAAACCTCTGTTCAATGAGGAAAGTGAATGTCCAAGTTGGAGGCACTCCATTGTCCACAAGTCAAGTTGAAGGAACACCATCATTATCTTCTTGAATTGGAGACACTCCATCTTTCACAGGTGAAGTAGAAGGTACATCTTCATTTTCTTCTCAATTTGGTGGAATGCCATCATTCACACATCAAGTTGAAGGTACACCATCTTCTCCATCTCAACTTCAAGGCTTTTCATCTTTTTCATCTCTAATTGAAGGTATGTCATCTATCCCATCTCAAGTAATTATTGAAGAAATTCCTAATGTTGAGTCAACTTTACCAATGAAAACACCTCCTAGAATTTTGCATACGAAGCCTAAGTTTCTAATCAATATCGATGAGAATGTGTTGAAGCCCATGCAGGATAAGATTCCCAAGCGCACTTGTCAAAGATATGTGAATAAAATATGGAAATTATTCTTTGAGAATTTAAATGAAACTGGAAGATGTCAACTATTTGTTGAATTGATGATAAATCTAAAATTTAGGCCCTCTATGAAGATTCTTGGCCTAAGAACATCAGATGCCTCGAGTGAAAAATCAATTGTCAAGAATCTAATGAGTGTATATGAGAGTGTGGGTTCCATCTCACACACCAAGGATAGTAATGTCACACGACGTGTCATTACGATGACAATAGTAAGCCAACAAATAAAGAAAGCTCACCTCATTAGAAAGACAAGTCAAGCATTGAAAATAAGTAGAAAAACTCTAATGAGAGATGTTGGAAGATGTGAAAGAGTTGAGGACCCAAATACCAATGAATTGTGGGCATTATCTAGGAGACTCCCATGGAAAGACAAAGTTGTTGTTGAAGCCTTGAGATCCATCAATGAAGAATTTTGGAAAAATAACACAAGGGTATCTCCTAATGCAAGAGATGCTGTGAGAAGGAAAATTGGTTGTCCATCCACAATAACCTCTCAGTTTTGGTCAACTCCAATCCATTTGACCATGCCAAAATCAAATGCATTCTTGCAAAATGCTTCAATTTCATGCAGTGGAAAGGTGCTTGGAGTGACATTTTGCATTTCATAGGTCATGGGGCCAAATGAAATTCACCAACGCATTGGGGTGGGTGGGTAAATGCCAAGGGAGGTCTTGTTTCATGTGCCAAGCATCCTAATCATTTCGGGCTATAAGCTACCGACAAAGTAGAAAGTTGCTAAGACTAAAATTTTGCATTCCACAGGTCATGGGGGTGAAACAACTATGCCAACACATCTAAGTGGGTGGTTAAATGCTAGGGGAGGTCTTGTTTCGTGTGCTAAGTGTCTCAGTCATTTCATGTTGCAAGCTACCGACAAAGTGGAAAGGTGTTAGAAGTGACATTTTGCATTCCATAGGTCATGGGGCCAAACGAATTTCTCCAACACATCGGGGTGGACGGGTAAATGCTAAGGGAGGTCTCATTTCATATTCCAAGTGCTCTAGTCGTTCGGGGTAGCAGCCTAGCAGCAAAGTCCCTTAAGATCCCTAAGATGAAAAAACTGCCAAAGTTTGACGGAGTAGTTCTAGGAATTTGTGGCAACTGGAAACATTCTATTTGGACCTACATGTGCATGTGAAGTTTGTCCATAATAACTTCTCTTAGTTTTGGTCAACTCTAGTCTATTTAACCGTGTCAAAATCAAATGCATTCTTCCAAAATGCTTCACTTTCATGTAGTGAAAAGGTGCTAGGAGTGACATTTTGTATTCCATAGGTCGTGGAGCCGAACAGATTTTGCCAACGCATTGGGGTGGGTGGGAAAATGCTAGGGGAGGTCTCGTTTCATGTGCCAAGCATCCCAATCATTCTAAGTTGTAAGCTATAGACAAAGTAGAAAGTTGCCAAGACTAAAATTTTGCATTCCACAAGTTGTGGGGGCAAAATGACTGCACCAACACAAATGCTAGGGGAAGTCTCGTTTCATGTGCCAAGTGTCTCATTTGTTTCAGGCTGCAAGTTACCGACAAAGTCAAAAGGGGCTAGGAGTGACATTTTGAATTCCATAGCTCATGGGGCCAAATGAACTTCACCAACGCGTCAGGGTGGGTGGGTAAATGCCAAGAGAAGTCTCATTTTGTGTGCCAAGAGTCCCAATCATTCAGGACAGTAGGCTACTAACAAAGTCCCTTAAGATCCCTAAGACCAAAAAATTGGCAAACTTTGACATAGCAGTTCTCAGAATTCATGGCAGCTGGGAACATTTTGTTTGGACCTATAGGTTCACATGGGGTCCTTCCACAATAACCTCTCTCAGTTTTGGTCAACTCATATCCATTTGACCATGCTAAAATCAAATGCATTCTTGCAAAATACTTTTGTTTCATGCAGCACAACCTTGCCAGGTGCTATATTTTTTGATATGCTCATCATGAGGTTGAACTGACTGCGCCAACACATCAGGGTGGGTCGGTAAATGTTAGGGGAGGTCTTGTTTCATGTGACAAGCATCCCAGTCATTCTGGGCTGCAACCTACCGTCAAAGTGATTTTGTCAGTAGCTTATAACCAGAAACAACTGGGACCCTTGGCACACAAAACGAGACCTCCCCTAGAATTTACCCACCCACCCCAATGCATTAGTGAAGTCTGTTTGGCCCTATGAGCTATGGAATGTAAAATGTCACTCCTAGCACCTTTCAAGTTTGTTAGTAGCTTGCAGCCCAAAATGACTAAGACACTTGGCATGTGAAATGAGACCTCCCCTAGCATTTAACCACCCACTTGGATGTGTTGGCATAGTCAGTTTGACCCCACAACCTATGGAATGCAAAATTTCAATCTTAACAACTTTCTAGTTTGTCGGTAGCTTACAACTTGGAACAACTAGGATGCTTGGCACATGAAACATGACCTCCCCTAACATTTACCTACCCACCCCAACATGTTGCCGCAGTCGATTCAGCCCCACGATGAGAAGAATGAAAAATATGGCACCTAGCAATGTTGTGTTGCATGAAACTGAAGCATTTTGCAAGAATGCATTTGATTTCAACATGATCAAACAGATTGGAGTTGACCAAAACTAAGAGAGGCTATTGTGGATGGATCCCACATGCACCTATAGGTCCAAACAAAATGTTTCCAGCTACCACGAATTCTGAGAACTACTCCGTCAAAGTTTGTTAGTTTTTGCTCTTAAGATCTTAAGTGACTTTACCGGTAGCCTGTTGCCCTAAATGACTGGGGTGCTTGGCACATGAAATGAGACCTTCCCTAGCATTTACCCACATACCTCAATGTGTTGGCAAAGTTCATTGGGCCCCATGAGCTATGGAATGCAAAATGTCACTCCTAGCACCTTTCCAATGCATGGAACTAAAGCATTTGGAAAGAATGCATTTGATTTTGGGACGGTCAAATGGACTGGAGTTGACCAAAACCAAGAGAGGTTATTATCAATGGACCTATAGGTCCAAATAGAACATTCCCATCTACCATGAATTCTAAGAGTTGCTCCATCAAAGTTTGGTAGTTTTTTCGTCTTAGGGATCTTAATGTACTTTGCCTGTAGCCTGCTACCCCGATTGACTAGGGCACTTGGCACACAAAACAAGACCTCCCCTAGTATTTACCCAGTCACCCTGACTCATTGGTGAAGTTTGTTTGGCCCCATGACCTATGGAATGCAAAATGTCGCTCCTAGCACCTTTCCACTACATGAAACTGAAGCATTTGGCAAGAATGCATTTGATTTCGGCACGGTCAAATGGACTGGAGTTGACCAAAACCAAGAGAGGTTATTGTGGATGGACCCCACATTCACTTGTAGGTCCAAACGGAATATTTCCATCTACCACAAATTTTAAGAACTGCTCCGTCAAAGTTTGGCAATTTTTGCTCTTAGGATCTTAAGTGACTTTGTCGGTAGCCTACTGGCCTCAATGATTGGGACCCTTGGCATATGAAACAATACCTCTACTAGCATTTACCCACCAACCTTGATGCATTGGAAAAGTCCGTTCAGCCCCATGACCTATGGAATGCAAAATGTCACTCCTAGCACCTTTCCACTACATGAAATTGAAGCATTTTGCAAGAATACATTTGATTTCGGCACGGTCAAACATATTGGAGTTGACCAAAACTGAGAGAGGTTATTGTGGACTGACCCCACATACACCTATAGGTCCAAGTGAAATGTTCCCAACTACCATGAATTCTAAGAATTTCTCTGTCAAAGTTTGCTACTTTTTTGGTCTTAGGAATCTTAAGCGACAACACTATCCTAATATGTGTTGGCAATGCTAAAATGTGAATAATGGTATGATGAATAGTAAATACTCTTAGGACCTTGATGAATATCCTAGCAATCATATGACTAGTTTTTTAATTGCTATATCCTCCCAAATGGAAGCTTTGCTCGTCATATAACAATCTCACCCTCCCAATCCCAAAGCTAAGTGATTGCCTTCTTGCTGATGACTGTCACATTCTTGACTTTAAGACTAATTCATGATTTCATGCTTGTCTATAAGTGTACTGTGTCATAGTTGGTCTATTGGCCTTGCTAGGGTTGTCTTTATGTGGGAATGACATGCTTGACTTGATGGGTTGTCTTCCCTTCTTAATTTAGGATTTCTACTCTCTAATTACTAACACAACTATCTCTTCATTATGACAGTCCTCTTCTTTCTCTCTTCTACACTCCCTACTTGTAGACTTCACATTTGTAACACCAAGGTATAAGTATCCTCTAGGAAGACAATAATGCCTTTGATACATGATAGTCAACCTAGGGCTGTCTTTGATCTTTGTATGACAAACACCTAATCAATTCTAGCTACTTGTAGTACCTCTAAGCATCTCCTATAATATCACCATGTTCCTGGTCATTAACATGTGTCCTCCAACAACAATACAAGTGTACCTACACTATAATAAATACTTAGAATGGCATACCTACAATTATGCAGTTGAGAGTTCTCCTTCAAAATGGCTTGAGGTTGGAAAATAGCGGCATTAGATTTATGTAAGTTTCCATGCTAAAATGCAACACCTAAAACTCATTGCTGCCTTCTATAGCTCACTATAATTGTTTGCTATTCTACCAGATAACTATCAACATAAACCTAGAACAAAGTCCATCAACTTCTTTCACATGAGAAACCTTACTAAGAACTTTATGTAGGTGAATAATGCACCAAAGTCCCAATAGTAAAATTAAAAGTTATAAATACTGAATTGTTTAGAATTAGAAGAAGTTTTCTAGGAATTTAGAAGGTCATGTAAGTTAATTTGTTTGATTTTGGACAAAGGGGCAACCTAGTCCTTATCTAACACCTATGCTAGTAGCCTAGTTCACTAGGGAGAAGCCTAGTCTAGAGAGTTTCTATAGGTATAAAAAATTATAAGAGGTCAAGAATAGTATGTACAAGATTCTATTAGATGTAAAATTGTCAACATGTAGTGGAAGATGTGAAACCAACTAAAAACTGGAAGCAAGTCATAAAAGCCTATATAAGAAATAATGAAAAAGAAAGTAAATGGACAGTCATAGGAGGCTAGTCAAGGACTGCCATAGTTTTAGGGGCAGTTATGGAGTCATTTCTTGTTTGAAACCCTCATCAAGATGGTATTATATGTAGATATAGGATATCTTTAGTTATGCATACCTGAAAGAAGGACATGTTGTAGTTCCAAAAATGTCACCATGATGCAAGAGATAGTTTTGATGTCATACACCTTAAGGCTTAAACTATTCATAAAAACTCCTAGCATGAACTCAAGTTTTCAAAAGGACTTCATCACTAGTGTTGGATCACATCTAGAGACCTAAAGTTGACTACCATTATTGCAAACAGGGCATAGACAACCATCAAAGCATAAAGGATATAGGAATTTTGTCAGATGTTGTAATTGCAACTACCCTTGTAGACATGTATGCAAAGTGTGGAAGCATAGACAAGGCAAGTGGACTATTTGATACAACACCTCAAAGCATAAAGGATATAGGATTTTTTGTCATATGTTGTAACTGCAGCTACCCTTGTAGACATGTATGCAAACTATGGAGCACAGATTTTTTTAGTGGCGAATCTTCGCCAATTGGTGAATAGTTCAAATATGGAAATTCAAATTTGGTGAATATATTTCAACCAACGAGGGGCTCAATCACCCAATTTTTACAAAAAAAATATTTTTTCTTGGTTAAATCGCTAGAAAATTATTTCTTTAAAGCAATAAATTAAATTATTTTGCCAAGTAAATTATTCGTCATTAGAGCTGATTCACCAATAGTTTATAATATAATTATAAATATTAATTGGATTCGCCATTAATATAATATTCTTGTCATTACTTTCAGGGTAATATCACCATTATTAATAAGTTATCCTATACTTTAGTGTGCTAATTTTGCTTTAAATATGCCTTTGACGCAGCACCATTGATTATCATTTTAATCAAATGGTTATGGTTCTATTCCACACCCCCCTTAGCATGTGCCTTTTAAAAGGCTTTCTGGAGCCCAAAATTTGTTTTGGGCCACACGATTAGATTATGATCGTGTGGCCCAAAACAAATTCTAGGCCCCAACAAGCCTTTTAAAAGGCACATGTTAAGAGGGTCACGGAATTCAATCACAGCCGTCTGATCAAAACAATAATCAATGGCAAGAATTTAGTTTTATTTTAGTCTTTTTTTAAAGTGAAATATTTGAAAAATACTTAATCCAATGCATTTTGGATAGTGAATTTGTGATAGAAGCGCGTCAAGGCCACTGTCCCTGGACCACGCGAGGGGGTGCTGTGCCCTTGACCCTGACGGTGGTTGCCGCCCCCAAGCCCCCACTTCAAAATTAAAAAAAAAAAAAAGAATATATGGGGGATTGCGTCGACAAAATATGTAATTTTTTAAAGGAAAAAATTGCCATTAAAATTAATTTCTTTAGTAACTATTTGCTAAGATTCGCCATTGGTTTTATTTTTTTAGTGATTTTTTCCTAGGATTTGCCACAATTTTACAATTTTTTTTAATAATGTGCATAGATTCACTAGAAAAATTAATAGTTTTATCAAAAAAAAGGAAAGATTCGCCAGGAAAATTATGGCACTTAGCTAGGATTTGTAGGATTTTATAGGTTTTTTTAGGGGGGGTTCCTTAAAGTTATCCCTTCTATGGAAGCATAGACAAGGCATGTGGACCATTTGATAGAACACCTCAAAGCATAAAGGATATAGTATTTTTTGTCATGTGTTGTAATTACAGTTTCCCTTGTAGACATGTTTGCAAATTGTGGAAGCATAAAGGATATCAGAATTTTGTTAGATGTTGTATTTGCACTTGCCCTTGTAGACATGTATGCAAAGTGTGGAAGCATAGACAAGGCATGTGAACTGTTTGATAGAACACCTCAAAGCATAAAGGATATAGGATTTTTTACCATATGTTGTAACTGTAGCTGCCCTTGTAGACATGTATGCAAACTATGGAAGCATAGACAAGGCATGTTGACTATTTGATAGAACACCTCAAAGCATAAAGGATATAGGATTTTTTGTCATGTGTTGTAATTACATTTTCCCCTGTAGCCATGTCTGCAAACAGTGGAAGCATAAAGGATATCAGAATTTTGTTAGATGTTGTATTTGCACTTGCCCTTGTAGAAATGTATGCAAAGTGTGGAAGCATAGACAAGGCACGTGGATTGTTTGACCTAACTCCTCAAAGCATAAAGGATACCAGAATTTTGTCAGATATTGTATTTATAGCTACCCGAGTAGACATGCAAAATTGTGGAAGCATAGACAAGGCATGTCAATTGTTTGACCTAACACCTCAAAGAGATGTTCTGTCATGGAATGTAATGATTACAAGATATGCAAAAAATGGATTTGTTGAAAAGGCTGTAGAAACTTTCAAGCAAATGCAATTGGCATGTGTAAAGCCAAATTCCACAACCTTTGCTAGCATCCTCCAAATTAGGATCTTTGGAACATGGTATGGACAACCATCAAAGCATAAAGGATATAGGAAATTTGCTAGATGTTGTAATTGCAGCTACCCTTGTAGACATGTATGCAAAGTGTGGAAGCATAGACAAGGCATGTGGAATGTTTGATCTAACACCTCAAAGCATAAAGGATGCCATAATTTTGTCAGATTTTATATTTGCAACTACCCTTGTATACATTATGCAAAGTGTGGAAGCATAGACAAGGCATGTCAATTGTTTGATGTAACACCTCAAAGAGATGTCCTGTCATGGAATGCAATGATTGCAAGATATGTAGAAAATGGATTTGTTGAAAAGGCTTTAGAAACTTTCAAGAAAATGTACTTGGCATGTGTAAAGCCAAATTCCACAACCTTTGCCAGCATCCTCCCTATCTCTACCAAATTAGGATCTTTGGAATAGGGTATGGACAACCATTAAGGCATAAAGGATATAAGAATTTTCTCATATGTTGTAATTACAGCTGCGCTTGTAGACATGTATGCAAAGTGTGGAAGCATAGATAATGCACGTGGATCGTTCAACCTAACACTCAACCATGAAAATTGGAAGCATAGACAAGGCATGTGGATTATTGAAAAGGCTTTAGAAACTTTCAAGCAAATGCAATTGGCACGTGTAAAGCTAAATTCCACAACCTTTGCCAACATCCTCCCTATCTATACCAAAATAAGATCTTTAGAACAGTGTATGGATAGGCATCAAAGCATAAAGGATATAGGATTTTTGTCACATGTTGTAATTGCAGCTTCCCTTGTAGACATGTATGCAAAGTGTGGAAGCATAGACAAGGCACGTGGACTATTTGATAGAACACCACAAAGAGATGTCCTCTCATGGGATGCAATGATTGCAAGATATAAAAAAAATGGATTTATTGAAAAGACTTTAGAAACTTCCAAGCAAATGCAATTGGCACGTGTAAAGCCAAATTACACAACCTTTGCCAGCATCCTCCCTATCTATACCAAAATAGGATCTTTGGAACAATGTATGGACAACCATCAAAGCATAAAGGATATAGGAATTTCGTCACATATTGTAATTGTAGCTACCCTTGTAGACATGTATGCAAAGTGTGGAAGCATAGACAAGGCACATGGACTATTTGATACAACACCACAAAGAGATGTCCTCTCATGGGATGCAATGATTGCAAGATATGCAAAAAATGGATTTGTTGAAAAGACTTTAGAAACTTTCGAGTAAATGCAATTGGCATGTGTAAAGCCAAATTCCACAAACTTTGCCAGCATCCTCCCTATCTCTACCAAAATAGGAATCTTTGGAATAGTGTATGGACAGCCATCAAAGCATAAAGGATATAGGAATTTTTTCACATGTTGTTATTGTAGCTGCCCTTGTAGACATGTATGCAAAGTGTGGAAGCTTAGACAAGGCACGTGGACTATTTGATACAACACCACAAAGAGATGTCCTTTCATGGATTGCAATGATTGCAAGATATGCAAAAAATGGATTTGTTAAATAGACTTTAGAAACTTTCATTCAAATGCAATTAGCACATGTAGAGCCAAATTCCACAACCTTTGCTAGCATCCTCCCTGTCTCTACCAAAATGTAGCTGCCCTTATAGACATGTAGGCAAAGTGTGGAAGCATAGACAAGGTACGTGAACTGTTTGACATGATGCCTTGGAATGCAATGATTGCAAGATATGCCAAAAATGGATTTTTTTGATAAGACTTTATAAACTTTCAAGAAAATACAATTGGCAGGTGTAAATCCAAATTCCACAACCTTAGCCAGTATCCTCCTTGTCTATGCCAAAATGGACATCCATCAAAGGATAAACAATATGGGAATTTTGCTAGATATTATAGTTGCAACTGCCCTCAAAGACATGTATGCAAAGTGTGGAAGGATAGACAAGGCACGTGAATGGTTTGGCATGATGTCTCAAAGAAATGTCACCTCATGGAATGCAATGATTGCAAGATATGAACAAAATGGTTTTTTGATAAGGCTTTAAAAACTTTCAAGAAAATGCAATTGGCGGGTGTAAAGCCAAATTCCAAAACCTTAGAAATGGTATCTTTGGAACATGGTATAGACATCCATCAAAGCATAAAGGATATAGGAATTTTTTCAAATGTTGTAGTTGCAACTACCCTGCAAGACATGCATGCAAAGTGTGAAAGCATATACAAGGAACGTGAACTGTTTGACACAATTCCTCAAAGAAATGTTGTCTCATGGAATGCAATGATTGCAAGATATGCACAAAATGGATTTTTCATAAGACTTTAAAAACTTTCACAAATGCACAAAAGAAAATTTCAATCAAATACAATTGGCAAGTCTAAAACCAAATTGCACAACCTTATCCAACATCCTCCTTGCCTAAGCCAAAATGGGATATGGGGAAAATGGTGTGGACAACCATCAAAGCATAAAGGATATAGGAATTTTGTCACATATTGTATTTGCAGCTACCCTTGTAGACATGTATGGAAAGTGTGGAAGCATAGACAAGGTGCGTGAACTATTTGACACGATGCCTCAAAGAAATGCACAATCTCATGGAATGTAATGATTGCAAGATATGAACAAAATGGATTATTTGAAAATGATTTATAAACTTTCAAGAAAATGCAATTGGCACGTGTAAAACCAAATTCTAGTAACGATAATTGATCATCATATTAAATATTTAATATAAATTGTCATATATGTATAATGTCATGAACATAATATCTAGTTTATATGCAAAGCCATATAGGCATGTCCAAACAAAGCCATACAGGCATATACAAAAATATACATCAATAACTTACAAAAATATGTATACAAAGCCATCTAGGCATACAAAAAATGTCCCAAAAACTAGTTTCCTATGGACTTTCATCAAATAATCAGCGGCCCTTGCTTGACTATGAAGATGGAGAGCCAATCAATGACTTATTCTCTCTTTGCCATCGAGTCGACCTCCACGACAGATGTTCATTCAGCTCCACCTATTAATACAATCAAACAATATGCACATTAATATAGAAAACATGAAATATATAACATCACATATGTAATCGATCACTTACCGCTATCCAATGATCACTCTTGATCATCTTTTCTCTCTCTTCGTCCGTAGTTGGATAGGCTAGAGTTGTGACCTCCTGTGAGAAGCATCAAGAAGCAAAATTGACTAAACATAAATATCATTTATGTACATCAAATGACATAAGATAAAACAAGAAATACAAAATTATGACATTTTCATGTTATTGGCTCATACCTCGGTCAAAGGATTTGAAGACATCATGGTTGTAGCAATGCCTACCTGCGTTGACTCACAAAGATGAGGAGGAGTCTCCATACTCAGCATCTGAAAATAGAGTTTAAGATTATTTGACAAAAATAAATACATAACATTATTTAAATGCATAAAGATTAGAAATGGTTAAATTTACCTCCGTATAAGTGGTGGTTTTGCATCTAGGGGACCAAGGAAATCATGGAGGTGTCAGTGAAGCTCCCTATTGAAATCATCAAATTGTCACAAAATAATATTACCACTGATATATGTACAATAATTATGATCATGTGATAAATTACATACCTGCTGACTTGACCTCCTCTCATAACCCGCGAATGGATGGCTAACAGAGGCAGGATGAAGACTCTGACCCTGGAATTTCATTGCGCAGACAATTACATACATTATTTTTAACTTATAATATAGATAGTCATATAAAATTAATTATAAATTTCAAATAAGAATATATTAAATCAAGATGAAACTTGTAAAAAGTTACCTGAGAGTCAATACCAAATATACGCTATAAGACATCATCGGTGAGAACAATGTCATCCAATATGGATGTGTCCATCATTAGATGATGCCCTTGCATCGTAGCATCCTGTCGAGAGTCCTGTCATGAGTCCTATGTCCCATAATCACACAAGTTCCCACATGAACTGCACAAATGTGGGGACAAATGATGCCTACTTCTCTCACCCTCATCAACCTGGGTAAGATCATCGACGTGCTATGCTAGAAATTGCCTGAGAGTAGTCAATGAATGTAATGTCTCCACCTCAACACTCTCCTTCAAAGTCAAAGGGAGTGACACACGTTCTGGCCTCAACAGGGGTCTAGGTACATAGTTTTCATCTCACTGAGCCCCCTCTCTATCTTGGGTAGAGCCACGACCTCTTCCTTGGAACTCTCAAATGTCAAAATAATTGGGAATCTTCTTGAGGACAAACTTGCAATAGAGTTTCCTCAAGAAATATTGTGGCACCTCATTGTTGTTGCATGGATGCTCATCAAAGAACATGTACCATCTATCCCAAAAGTTCTAGGATATATATTGATTCCCACACCAATGAATAGGGAACCGTTTGCAAGTTTCTTCTAATATTTAGCTAGTTTTAGATAAAGTGTGCACATATTTGAGATTTTGTAATTTTTTCATTTTTCACTTGTTCATAAGAGAATTTGTCGGCATAGTATTGCTGACACCTCTCCCTATAGTCTTAAAATTTGGTGATTTGTTTTATCACCGATTCGGTGTGGGAAACAATCTCCTCTAATGACTTCACAAGTGCTCTCCTACAATCGGTGCTTGCACTAGGATTGTTTAACATTTCAATAAGGGTTTGAAGATGTCTTTTGTTTTCTTCTATTTTCCCTAAGTAGTTTTCTTGAGTATCTCTTACATTGTGAGGATGTGAAGGTGGGTTTTGAGGGTTTGGAGGGTTTTGGGGGTTGTTTTGAACCTCCTCAAATAGATTTGTGTTTTCTCCTGCCTCACTAACTGTAAATGTAATATAAAAACTAATCAAACATTGCAAAACTCAAAAAAAAATTTCAAACACACAAAAATTAATCAAACCCTACCTTCTTCGACTGCTAGATCCTCCAAATTTGCTTCATGACATCTTTGGGAGTGGGTTCGGCGAGGTGGCATCATGAAAATGTTGATTTCTCTCTTGCACTTGCTTGGTTTCACTTTCCTTGAACATGTCCGTGCTTTAATCCTTATGTTTTATGCAAAATCACTCTTTTGGCTACAGGTAATGGTAGAAATGCCTATTTTTTGCACTTTAAAGAAAAAGAAAATGCGAGCGCATTATAACGCACTTGCATTTTGCTCTGTTTTGGACCAAAAAGTCCCATGGTAGCAAATTTTTTGTCCCCATCTTTGTGCACTTACCCTGCTTTGCCAGAGGGTCTATAGGTCCAATGAAGTCAATAGCCCATTTCTAAAAAGGTAATTATGTTGGAATTGGTCTCAATGGCATTTCATCTCTTGCAATAGGTCTTCATGTCCTTTGACATAAATCACAATGCTTTACATATCTCTTTGTATTTTGAAAAGTGTAGGCCACCATAACCCAGCTAGTTTGATCTTTCTTGTTGTCATGTCTCTGGCATTGTGTCCTCCTGATATCCCTTCATGCACCTCTCTTAGGATGTCTTCTCCTTCATGTTCATATCATACCCTTATAATGATATCATCCTTCTCTCTAATGTGCAATTCTCCTTCAATCAATGTATATGGAAAAGATTTCAGTATTAGGTTCTGTCTTTCTTCTGCTGACATCTTTGTTGGAGGATCACCTGTAGTCAACAAGTATGTTATGTCTGCCAGTTCTTCTAGTACTACATTTACTCTTAATAGGTTTGCACCAGGTAGTTCTTCTTCATGTACCTCCAGATCTTCCCCAGTTTCAATTATGGACAAGTAGTCTGGTCCTTGATTGTGCTTTCTCGGCTTCACCATGATTAAGAGTTCAAACTCCTGAAACAAGAGTAACCATCAGCAAATTCTTCGTTGGATGATTGATTTGTTGATTAGGTATTTCAATGGTTCATGATCAATGTAGAATACAAAAGGTGTTGACAAGAGGTAATGCCAGAACTTCTGTAATGCATACACCATTTCTAGGGCTTCTCTTTCAATTGTGGTGTAATTCCTCTATGCTTTTGATAGTTTCCTACTTGCAAATTCTATAGTGTGATCCTTAGAGCCCCTTGGCTGAGTTAGTACTACTCCAACTACAATCCCTGATGTATCAACCTGAACATGGAATGTGTTCTCCTAGTCTAAAAATATGAGTATTGGTGCTTCTATTATCTTTTGCTTAAAAGTGTCAAATGCATTTTTGTGTTTCTCATTCCATGTGATACTCTTGCACTATTTTTTCTTTATTAATTCTTCTATAGGTGATGAGATAGCTACATAACTCTTGATGAATTTCTAGTCATACTTGGTATACCATAGGAATTTTTTGACATCAGATGTAATTTTTGGTGGCTGTAAGTTTTGAATAATGGAAACTATTAGGGGTTCAACCATCAATCTTTTTTTACATATTATATGGCCCAATAGTGTTCCAAATGGTACCGTAAAAGTGCATTTCTTCAAGTTTAGAGATATTTGCAAGCTCCTACACTTATTCAACATCAACCTTAATGTTTGTGTATGATCTTTTACCAGTCCAAATATAGTCCAATCATCCAAACAAACTTCTAGGAAATCATGTATAAACTCCTTGAATGCGTTGACCATGATTCTACTAAATACAACAGGTACATTTTTCAACCCAAATGGCATAACTGTGTACATGAAAGATCCTAGTTCAAATGCAATGAAACCAAACGTTACCAAGAAATGTAGAGGAGATACTGGTCTAGAGATCTAGTCCTCAGTCAATTCTTTGTAGTTAGTTAATACCACGGTCAAGTAGCTAGAGATTGACAGCAAAACATAAAGAATAAAAAAATAGAGCATCATATACACATCATAGAAAGATAACACAGTATTACCCAGTACCAGAAGATCTCCATATATGTATTAGTATTCATCAAATGCATACATCATCTATTCATCCTCTGGTAGGTCTAAGTCTCTGCCTCAATAGTTACAAACATGAATTTTGTCATTCTTACATAAGAATACATCATCTATCATACTCTTATTCCTCTCTATCTATCATGATATCCTATATCTATATATACTCTATCTATTACATATAGCGATGTGTTTCTGGATGGCTCTCCTTTATGCTCTATACCCTGCTAACAATTCCAACACCTGGATGGTTTTCTAATGTGATCATTTATAAGTCTAATGTGTTGGAATTTTTACTCTCCTGCTTCAAGGAGTTGTTGCATTCATTATCTTTATTCAAATAGCCTAAGCCTATGTTTTTGTTCTTCAATTGTTGGTTGTGCTTGTTGAGGCCTACGGTTAATTGATTTGATCTCCTCTAGGATCACCCCCACCCACTCACCTCTAAGTCCAGGGCACATTCGTATGTATGAATGGAGAGATTTGGTTTGAGTTTACCAAGAGTTGATTTTGTGCTAACTTAGTGTGAATACCTAAGGTTTGCTCGATTTTTTCTTTGTTTGTTGAATAGGTTGACCTCATGATGGAATCAAGGGGTTTTGTGCTTGCTTCTTTTTTTCTTTTTTTTTTCTATTATTTTTGGTGTTTTTAATGTGTTTTTATGAATGCAATCTAAATGTATGCAAAGTGATATTTTTGTTCTTTTCTTTTATTTTTAGAATGAAAGTGAACTAATTAATTTAGGAATTTGAATATGAATGCAACTAATTATGGATTTACCTACTGCAATTGATCTATGTTTTTACATTTTTCTGAAGGTCGTTTTCAACTATTAAGAAAGAAAGTGTAGAATTATAAATCTAATCTAACAATGCAGTGTACTTGAAACAAACTAATTAAATGCAATCTAACTAGCCTATCATGGAAATTGCAACGATCAAATTACTATTTCTAAGAGCAAGATTTTGATTATCTAATTACTAAGAAAGCATAAAAGAACCTAAAACTGATGGCACACGAGCTTGACGTATCCTTAGAGATCCTTTTGGCAACCTTTCCTTCCTCTACAGTAGTGGGGTAATCCTATTGGTGGCAAGGATTAGATGGTAGTTGATTCAAATGAGAGCTTGTGAAAGCTTGGATTAAAGCACTTGGGCTTGCAAAATTGCTAGCGTAACAACATTGTATGAAGCTTTTTGAAAATCTTGGGCAAAATAACACTAAATAAAAGGCTCATAAGTCCTACAACAAGCATGAATATGCTAGTGGAGAGCAAAAGCTAAGCAAAAACGTGATTAAAATAATTAATTTGCCTCCCTTTGAGCTTGGGGGAGGGGTTATTTATAGGTTGGATTGAAGAATAATTAGTGGGATTGATTGGGGAGTTAACTCCCTTGATCGGAGAGTTAACTTAATTGATTGCTCAATGAACTGGGTTGATGAGACAGTGAAGTAATCTTGAAATCTTATCACAAGAGAAGAAATGGAGTTAGTATGAGAGAGGGAGGAGCTAAGAATAGTCCAACTATGCTAAATTTGCATGATTAGAGTTGATTGAGAAGCTAAGAATAGATGACTCTAAGTTAGGCTCAAAATTCCATGTAAAGTAGAGCAAAAATAGAGCTTTTTCAAGCTCAAACTCAAAGTAAATGCACAGATGAAAACACGAAAAGATCAGCACTTTTACCAGCATGGTGGCTTGGGGGGAAATCCTAGTCAAATGGGGGACAACCAAGTTTAGACAAGGTCCTAAGTGGAAACAAAGTAATGGAGAATGATCTTGGGAGGTTGGAGAAGACACCTATCAACTTTATTTTGTAAAATTGTTGTTAGAAGGGTGGGTCACCCTTATTAGTAGTGTGATTCCCCAAGGGGTGACCCAAAATTAATAGGGGGTGACCAGGTCAAGTTGAAAGGTGAACAAAAACTAGGGTTGGGGATGAAATTAGTATGTTTATTCAAGGTCTCTAGAAGTTAGAAAAAGATGAAATAGGTCGACAGGACATAGGTTCCCTAAAATATGACACTTGTAGGTCTTGCGACAGAGCCAAATAGTGAAGAAGACAAAGAGTTAACAAAGGAAGAATTAAGAAGGGACAAAATTTCATAGGTTAACTATGGGATAACAAAGGAATAAAGTAGAAGAGAAATCCAATCCACGTGTCATCAAGAGGAACACTTGCTGAGAGGTCATATATACACACTTACATGTACATGTTAAGGATCATAGCTCATCATAGCATTACCATGTAGGCCCATGCATCTTTTTGGTTCTTACATATTTGCCCCCTTAGGGACAGTAGTCTATATGAAGGATAGGTATCATTCCTGAACTAGGCCTTTACCTGTTGTTGATTTCCTACAATTGTACCTACAATATGAAGCATTAGTTTGACATTTAAAACATTTTTCCAATAAATATTGAATTTGAAATGATAAACATACCATCGACTGTGTCATATGTATACCTGAGTCGCTTCACTTCAATAGGGGACTTGTAAATATGCAAGCACACAAAACTAGGGTGCAAGAGCACTACAAAAGCTAAAAACTACTCTAAAATGCATCAAATGAAAATAAACTAGTAGAAGAGGAGAGTGGAAAAATATGAGAGCAAAGGTCAATGGTGATTGAATTACGCAAGCAAACAGTTAGCAGAAAGCTCTCGGCAAGGGGATCTTGAAGATGGCTGTGAATCTTTATCCCACTGAGAAATAGGTATGCAAAGAGTGAAAAACCCCTTTTCCAAAACCTAGTTTTTGTCTTGCTAATTTCCATCAAAATAATCTATCATTGTGAAATTTTCTTATTGCTAAATGTTATCTTCATAGTTTCATCATGTTTAAGCCTTTTCATTTGTTGAAATTGGTGAATTTTAAGGGTTTTTCATTCAAATTTTACCATGTTGGGACATCTAGTTGACTCACCCAGTTTGTCAGGGCTGATCCCCTAGGGGATCTTGTTGATAGGTAGATCACCTAGGGGGCAACCTATGTTGCGGTGTGGTTTCCTAGGGGGGATCTACCTCGGTGAACCGGGGGATCAGGTTTAAATGATTCTTCATGTCTTGCTTCATTTGGGAATGTCATTAACACTCTGATTTTATTGCTAACTCTTCATTTTATTAAAATTTTTCTTGAAATATATGTTTTTTGTGAGTTTTTACGAGTTTTACAATTGTTTGAGATTTTCTGAGTTATAATGAGATCTAACTTATGGTTCATGTAGATTCAATGGAATGCAACATGTGAGAAGTTATGGATTTCTGAGGCATATGAGGCTCTTTCTTTGAGAGATCTAGCCCTTTTGAAGAAATTTGTTTTGGACAAAGTTTCAGTGATTCCAGTGGTTCATCCTTCTTCATGCATCCTTTGCGATATCTTGACTTACTAGATGCAGACAAGAACACCTTTAGGTTCTTGTAAGTTTCAGGGTAATGGACCATTACTCTTTATGGTGTGTATCGTATCCTTGGAGTCCCTATGAGGGGACAATAGGTTATCTTACACAAGAGGGAGTCAGAAGGAGATAGATGATCATGGGCCAATATCATGGTGGTGGATAACCAAGGAGAGTAAAAAGGGGTACAACTTACCTCTATCCTTGACTTGGTGATTTCACCTCTACAAAAATTTCTCATTGTTTTGATCACTTCCAGATTATCAAGGGACAATGGGTTAGCGAGACTTCAATGGTGTTGGACACCCATAATATAGTGTATCGAGTAGGGCACATTATTTTCTTAGGGTGTTGATATCCTAGCCATGGTCTACCAGGGACTTTTATCATATTGCAAGATGAGGGGCACTTGCTTTCAGCCATCCCTCTTTAGTCATGAGATGGATTTTTGAGCATAATCATCCATACCAGAAGGGTATGCCACCTTCCGATCCTAGATTATCAAGGTCTTTGTGATGGATTCACCTTGGTTACCTTGATGTTAATACCCATGTAGTGGCTACTCTTACAGATCCAAAATTCATCCTCAACCCTTATGTTGACACGGAGGGTTTGTGGTCAAGAGACAGATAGATTCAAGATTCATATAGAGAGGTAACACACTTGACGAACAAACTTGGTGTAGCTGTGGCACATCACTCCCATCAGGTCCTTCAGTAGTTTGGGGAGGACTATCCAAGGGATTTGCCCCCAGTCCCTACTTGTTATAGATTAATTTAGGAAATGGAGGAGGCTGAGGAGAGGATGATTAATTGGACACTTTTGACTCCTGGAGTCCCTATTACTAGACCAGTTAGTGTTACATAGCCATGGTAGAGACATGCGAGAGGACCTCAATCTCACGGATTGGTGGTCATGGAGGATATCAAGGATTTGAGTGATGAGGAGTATGATCCTTTGAGAAACAGTGGTGGCGAGCAAGAGGTTGGAGGAGAGGTTGAGATATCCTTAGATGATATAGTAACTTCAGAGACTAGTCCCCCAACCCATGATCTGGATGATCCTGATGAGGCCATGAGATGTCTTGATCCTACTTGGTAGCTTGGTGACCTCGTAGGAATACTCTCCTTGCTTCTTACCTTTTATCTCTTCTTCTCATTAGTTTTTAGTTAACACTCTTTCTTTTCTTTCTTAGGTAGCATCGAGGAGTGTATGGCCTTCTTTCATGATACTTCTATGAATTTGGTGGCTCCACTCACTAGTTACTCATGGGAGCGACTACTTGTTGATCCTCACTTTCCTACTAAGGTCGGTTGACACACTAACATCTTTTCTCCTAGTTATCAAGGTTGCCAGGAGAACCTTTCTTTGAGAGTGAATATTCACACTCTTGAGGGAAAGAATGTCATTCTTCGAGAGATGTCTCATTTTGGATTTTGATGACTTGATTCATGAGCTAGTATAGCCGGTCCTTATCATTCTCAAGCTCCTAATAGGATTCCTTATTCTCATTGATCTCATGGAGACTCGACTGCTATTCGAAGGCCTAGGAGTAGGAGTCTTGATGGCTCTATTGGATAGAGATTTCCTTATAGACCTTTTTACTTCTTTCTTATCCTACCCCCTTGCATGGGGAGACTTGTTTCTCATGAGAGCATTTTGCTTCTAGATCTTATTTCTTCTTTTGTTGTAGCAGATTTAAGCTTTGAATTATTCTTATGGTCATAACTGTCATATATGCCTATCTCTTGTGCACTTTGGAAATTTCAAATTTTTTGCATATTTTTTATCTTTTTTAGAATATATGTGAATGGAATGAATGATATGAAATGCAAAGAAACATAATGCAAATATGCTTCTACTTCTATAAAATGCTACAAGTTATGACATTGATTTTATTTCTTTGGATCATTTCCTAATTTTGAGATGAATACATGATGGAACAAACAATGTGACTACTCTTTAATAAGATTTTTAATTTAGGGGATTGTAGATTATTCTGGTATAGGAGACCTATTTAACTTTATGAGATAGGATTTTAGAACTCCAGTGGGGATGGGGAAGAGATGGAGTGCTTCTGAATCATGAGCTTTGTTGGAGGCTGAACACTGATCCTTACCTAGATAAGACTATTTGACAATCTTTCAACTTGGACAAGTAACAAATTTTATTGGTGTTTGCTAGACTTAGATCATAGATGGAAAACAAGATAGACCTGTGGTAAAGGAAATAAGGGAAAAATAAGGGTCCCTAAATAGAAGATGGTCCTAAAGACTATTAGGTTGTTGGCTTTGATTAGCTAGTGCGTGTGTGTGCTTTGTACCTTTCTCTTTTATTTTCTCTGATAGAATGTCACCCTTGAATCTTTGAGCTTAGATTTATGTCCACCCATGGGTATGGACATTTAGCAATCTTCTCTCTATCACTCTTTTTTTGTAACTCTCTTTTTTTTGTATTTTTCTTTTTTTTTATTTTTATATTTTGAATTTTATGGAAATGAATGCTTTGGAACTTTCTAAGTACTTTGGTAATTCAATAGATTTGGTCTCTCTATTCTCACTTTTTTTATCACTCATTTTTTTATTCACTCATATTTTAGATTGCTTCCTACAGAGTTATGATCCTCCTAGTGTTTTTTTTGAGGAAAGATAAGGGGCTGAGCATCACCAAAAGTTTTCACTGTCCAGTTAGACTTCCTTTCTACTAGGGAATAATGGGTAAGGTCTACTTGCAAGATTCCTTTGAACACTGTAGGTTTGAATATTAACTTCACTTAGACTTAACAACATGAATTATTAAGATTAGGATCAGTGTTGACCTAAAATCTAGGCTTTGATTAGAATCACTAGGAATGTAAAAGAGGAAATGGCGATTGTGAATATAAGGGATCTAAAAAAGTAAAAGGATCACACTATACCTAGGTAATCTTATACTCCTTACTGAACCAAAATCAAACACAAGCATGTCACTCACTAAGATGCAAGATGGAACAGAATGATGTAGAAATGCAGTAAACATATTTTTTGATTTTGAGATTTTATAATTTTTTTGGATTTTTGGAATATTTGATTTTTTTTGTATTTTTATGTTTTATGACTTTTATGATTTTCAGACATAGTACTTCTTAAGTTGAAATGTGTTGAAAGTTTTGCCAAATTCTTCACCTTCCATCATGCAAAGAGATATGCACCATTACTAGCATCTTCTTTGACCATGTAAGGGCCTATCTAGTTGGGCTTAAACTTACGTCCTTCTCTAGCTCTTTTTTCAATCAAATTGTCAATCCTAAGTATTAAATCTCCCACTTGGAAAGGTCTTGGCACAACCTTCTTGTTATACTACTTCTTTACCCATGCAAGGTAAGAGTCATGTCTTTGTACAACTCTTAATCATCTCTCATCTATCATTTCCAATTCAGCTAACCTTGTGGCATGGTATTCTTCATTGTCCAATAGTCCTTGTAAGGATACCCTCAAACTAGGTAACTCCACTTCCAATGGTAGGACTGCATCTGATATGAAAGTAAGAGCATATGAAGTCATTCCTATTAGTGTTCACACACTATATCTATAAGCCCAGAAAGCAAGATATAACTGTAAATGGCAATCTCTTTTAGAATCTTTTACAATTTTTACCAAGATTGATTTCAATGTCTTATTTGTTATTTTTGTCTGCCCATTTCCTTGAGGATAATACATTGATTCTAAGTTGTGATTATTATGGAACCTTTCACACAGTTCCCACACTGTAGGTTCTTGAATGATGAGGCGTTATCTATCGCTATCACTTGAGGAATTCTAAATCTATATATGATTTGATTCAAAATGAATTTTGTGATCACTATTCCTGAAACCATGGTTAGTGGCACAACCTCCACCCATTTGGTAAAATATTCCATTGTTGTAATGATATATAGGTGTCCTTCAGTCAAAGGTGGGGATATATTACCTACTAGGTCTAATCCCGATGTAGAGAATGGCCAAGGAGTGAATATTGGTTGTAAATCCCTTGTTGGTGTGTGATGAACATGTACATAAGCTTGACACTTCAAACATCTTTTTATGAATTTGATTGCATCTCCTTCTAGACAAGGCTAGAAATATCCTAACCGATGTATTTTCCTTATTGTGACATGGCCACTAAAATACATCCTGCACAAATCCCACTGTGGCATTCTTCTAGAATCTTATGTGCTTCCTCTTTATTAACACAACAAAGTAATATACCATCCAATGCTCTTAGATATAACACATCATTGATCAACACATAATTTACAGAGAGAACACACAAGTGTCTTTTTCCCAAAGGGGTCTTTGTTTGCTAAATAGTTCACAACATCCCTGTACCAATATAAGGCAACATACTTCTCAATATTAATTGCACAAATCTCTTCATCTAGAAAATCTTCATTTATAATCTCTTCTTGAGGAATCATATTATCAGCTAACCAATCAACTATTATTTATCCTTTGACTAATTTCTGATTGACATACATTAATCCAAATTTTCTTAGTGACATTACAAATCATCCCGCCCTTCTAGACAACATTGGTTGATTCAAGAAAGTTCTCAATTGTTTCGATCATATTATGACTCTGGTTTCTTGGTTTAACATATAATGTTTCAAACTTCTGGTGGTGAAGACTATAGCCAAACATTCCTTCTTAGTTTGAGTATAACTCTTCTCATATTCCAATAAGGTTTGACTAATGAAGTATATCACCCTTTCCCTTCCATCATCGTCTTCTTGGGCCAACATGTAATCTATGGAAATGTCAGTGGCCCTGAAATATAAGATGAAGGGTTTATCATGTCTAGGCAGCATCAATATTGGTGGAGTTAGCAAGAATTTATTTACTTGTTCAAAAGTATTTTGACAATCTCCCGTCCAAGTTATCCTGACTTGTTTCTTCAATAGCTAATTGATTTGCTGAATTTTAAAAGTCAAGTATGAAACGTATGATTGCACCCAATTATCCTAAAAAGGTTATCACTACGGTCTCACTAGTTGATGGAGTAGCATTTAGAATTGCTTTAACTTTAGCACAGTCTACGTCTATCCCTCTTCATGAAACTATGAAACCTAGTAGCTTACCTATCATCACCCAAAAAACACACTTCTTAGGATTTAGTCTCACCTTATGTTCTTGTAATCTAGTGAAAATTTTATGAAGGTCCTCTACATGCGTCGATTGTTGTTTAGACTTGGCCAGGAGATCATCATCATATGTTTCCACCGTTTTCTGGATGAGGTCATGAAAGATATGAGTCATAGACCTTTTATAATTAGCCCCTACATTTTTCAACCCAAAAGGCATAACCATATAACAAAAAGTTCCCTAGGGGGTTGTAAATGTCATCTTGTTTTGGTCAGCCTCTAAAATTTTAATTTGATTATATCCCGAAAACCTATCCATGAGGGAAAGCATCTCGTATCCTATAGTTGAATTGATTACATGGTCTATGGATGGTAAGGAGAAGTCATATTTTTGGCAATCCTGATTAATGTCTCTAAAATCAAGACATATCCAAGTTTTTCCATTTTTATGCAAGACACACAATGTTTGACACCCAATTTGAATAATCCATAGGTTTTACGAATCTTGCATTCAACAATTTCTTTAATTCCTCTTTCACCATTTTAGCTACCTAAGGTTTTATGGGCCTTAGTTTTTATTTTATGGGTTTTGCATCAAGTTTTGTCACTAGATTGTGTACTATAACTTTTGGATCTTGTTATGTATGAAAAGGAGATACATGAAATGAAGTTAAGCATACCAAATCAAACCCTCCTTTCACAATAACATTTAAGGACAAATCTGAGCCAATCACTACCAAGTGAAGGTGGACTTAGCTACAGACTTTGTGCTCTTGTTTTCTATGGAAAGATATGATTCAATAAGGTGTTTTTATCAAACCCTAGATCAACAATGCATAAAACCCTAGTTCTATGATGATCGAAGCATAAATTTCAAATGGTGATAGATACAGACAATCTGAAAGAAGAATTAAGATCAGTGAATAGAGGAGAACTTGATTCTAGAAGCAGAGATGTTGGAGGATGATAGGACAGGTGCCCAAGTCCTTGGAGTGAGAATTTGCCAAAGATCAAAACTGAGAAAATGCTCCAGAGAGTGCCCAGATGCTATATCCAAAGCTTGATTTGTCAAGAGGACAATGGGAAAAATACAAGGCAAGTACCCTAGTCCAGTATGGAGGAATAATCATAAGATTCTTCCAGATCCCAAAACCTTATCCTTCAAACCACTTCTTTGCACTTGCACTTTTTAAACTCCCACACCTGTAACCTGTACACATGAAGAAAAGGGTTTGGGGGTTGTGGTGTTTAGGATCTTTCATTGGTCAAGCCCCAAAAGGACATTCAAGTCTTCCAACACCTTTGTTAGATAGAGTGCATGCCCAACTAGTGCAGAGGCCAAATCTAATGATGAAATGAAATGATGGAACACAAATTGATGTCACCTTAGAGGTGAATCCCTCATGGAAATGAAGATTTTTCAAATCATGAGGAGATGGATTGATGAAGCCAAATCTGCAACAAACAAACACAATAACAACACAAGCTTGCTTTGAGATAGTGAATGTCTTGAATGCCTTTGCTTTAAGATCATAAGTTCGTATTATCCTTCTCTAGTTCAAAATGAAGATATAAACCTATTTAAATATTCTTTCCTGCTAACATTTGTAAATCAAATAACAAGAGCCAACAAAGGGAAACCTTTTGAGAGGGCCCAGGATGACATGAATTAAATTTCACTCTGACAAATTAGGTTGGACTTGGGCATGGGAACCCAAGTCCCAAGGCCCTTTTTTGATCATGATTAAGGATTAGAATGGGCCCCTGAGTCCCATTTGACATGGGTTTTGGGGGAAATTGCATCAAGATGAATGTTTAATTTGTAAAGTGTTAATACAGGGACCTAGGAGCTAAACTAGGAGGTAAAAAGGCATAGGGAAACCTTTTACTCCTTAACATTTAGCCCCCACTTTAATGTATGTATGATCTTACGATTCAATGCATACATTAAAGTATGGTCGAAGCACATCAAACATGCCAAGCACATTAAGCTAAGGAATACCTAAATCTTGGAGGACTATTTCTAGCCCCCAATCTCAGGTAAGCACTAGAAGAGACATGAAAGTCACGCAAGGCACGAGGAAGACAGTGAGAAGCATGCAATACACGAAGAGGATATGAGAGTAGAAAAACAATACATGAAGCATACATGAAGAGAAGAAATTTGATTTTATAACTAGATAATCCTAACTATACAATGGGGGGAGCTCATCACTAAGTTCCACCATCAAAAGCATGCAGGACACATGGAAGACACGCAAAACACACAAGGAAGACACATAGAAAACACATGGAATACATGAGCGCCGCATAGTATGTCATCGATATAATACATGTCTTATACATGACAAACATGAGAGATGGGAAGGAGCTTATTACTAAGTCCCACCATCTAAAACACATTTCAGACACACCCAACGATTGAGTTACGCTACCACAACTACTAAAGACATGCTTAAGGGTTAATGATTTAAGACCCACCCCACCTCCATAGAGGACTTTATTAAAAAGTATGTGCACTAGCTCAAAAGATACACCATCATGCCTTCCACAGAAGGGATTTCAAAAATGCCACCCCACCTACATCGCAGAGATGCCTTATGATGAAAAGGAAGCATGCTCACAAAGTTCATAATCTTGTCAAGCACATTCTTGTCAATGTCTATGGAAAACATGCATAATATGCCCCCACCTTAAAGTGGTTGACTCTGCTTGCTAGAAGCAATTACGTTTAAGGTAAAGTTGAAAACATGCAAGGAAACAAGAGCTTTTGTAAAGCCCATGCCCCCAAGGTGACATGTGCTTACGATCATTGAATGTTCACAACAATCACACATGTTAGAACCAAGTATAGCCGTGAGGTTATACTTCAAGTATCTCAAAACTAAGTGTAGCACAAGGTGAGACACAACACATATCAAGGTGCATAGAGCAGATTAATATTGCAAAGGATTTGTTATAAGATTCTTCACAACACAACACATAACACAAAGTGATTCTACTAGTCAAACGTTAGCATTATATCAACCCCATATTCATATATGGATTGGGTCCATTTTTGCTTTCTTGCTGAAGGGACACACAGTCCTTATCAGTATTTATGTTTTATCATCATCTGCCAACTAGTAGGACCATAGAAGAATGGAAACAATAAAAATGAGAGAGGAAATAAAGTGCCTTAGGAACACCATGCAGGAGGATGCACCCAAAATACCCTCCGCAATGCTATGCCCCTAAGGCACAACACACAACAATAAAAAAGAGGAGAAAGGAGTATAGAATAATTGAGAAACAAATAGAAGAATGTTATGACAGAGGTGGTCCCGTTGTATCCTTGACCTTACAAGAGAATCAAGGGTCATCTAAGGGGACCTAAACAAATATTTAACACAACATGGGGGAACACAAAATGACATATCAATATATATATATATAGGAGAAGGTAACCCTTGAGAGAAACTAGAATAGGTGCTACATTGAGTGTGGCTAAAGGAGAGAGAAATACTGACCTAATTCAATGGGATATTTCCTGGTGGACAATCCATGTCTATCATCGCAGGATGTATCACAATAAGTTTTGGTCTTGTTGATATTGTATTAACATTAAGTTTAGGATGACGATAATCTTTAGTGGGCTTCAAAGAATGGTATCCAATACCCGTCGAGTAGTTAATTGCAGCAGCTTGTAAAGGTACTCTGATTCCTTGTTGGTTTAAACCACAACCATTGCCTCTGTAGTTGCAATTTTTGTAAAGGATTTTAAATCCCTGACCATAGAGAGAGACTCCATATTTTTAGGAGGGTCCTCATAAGTCTCATATTCTATAATGTAAGTAAGAGTATTGTCTTTGTTTTCTACCAAGGAGACTTTAGGTTTCTTAGGTGTTTCCAAAGATTGCTTGGATGAGATTGATGAGACTTTTGATGTGTCAGGATTAGAGTTATTAAGTTTATATTCCCCCGTAAAGAAAGGAGTAAAATCCAATGAACCCCAATCGTCACCAAAAAGTGCATTTGATGGTTTAGAGTCTTGTACAACATTATCTGTGGCAAGAGGTATTGATGAATCAGCTTGTAAGTTGTTTAAACTCTTATGATTGTTAACTTGTTTTTGCATTTCAGTATGTAAACATATATTCAGTTTAGGATTTTCTTCAATGGTATGGAGCTTCTTTTCATAAATAAACTTTATTTATCGATGAAGGGTAGATGGAATTACCCCCATGGCATGAATCCATAATCTACCAAGAATGATGTTATATGCAAGCAAACCAGGCATGACATGGATAAGGGTAGGCAATGTCCCAGGTCCAACCTTTATGGGTAAAGTTATGGTACCTAATGATTGTCTACCAACATTATCAAAGCCACTAATGTTAAGTTTATCTGGTTTGATTAAAGATGTGTCAACCTTGATTTTATGTAGCAAATCAATGCCACAAACATTATAAAGAGTTGATCCATTATCAACCATAACTCACTTTATCAACTTTTTATTTGATTGGGATTACAAGAGGATCATATTGATCTTGGACTTTAGTTGACGGTAATTCATGTTGTTGAAATAGAATATCCATTTAGGTCACATGCATACAATCTAATAGAGCTGCTACATCATTTGGCTTAATAGCAGGTGGTACAATCACCTTTTGTAAAGCTTCGTGGACCATTTCATGGTATGTAGGAGATATTTGTATTAAATCCCAAAGAGAGATCTTAGCTCGAGTAGCACGAAGTTGTTTGACAAGATCATATTCTTGACCAACATTATGAGTAAGACGAGGTGGTTGAGGGAGCATAGGTTGAGAAGATGGAAGAGAGACAGAAACATGTGGTGCTTTCTTACTTTGCTTATTATTATAGGTGTTGTAGTATGAGCAATCATGTGATGCTACGGCACATTTTGAACACCTTGATTTCTTTGAGTGATTTGTCTTGCAGAATTTAGAATGTAACCCAGGGGTCGAGGTGGTTTTGGATCACCTTGAACTGTAATCACTAGTTTTAAGCAAGAAGGTGCATTAGGTGCCCCTTGTATAATCATCTTAGGAATATTAATATTGTTTTGGGGGAAAAGGGATGAGGGTTAATGTTTGGTTTAGTTTGAATCCTCCTTTCCACAAAACATTTCAAGGGATTTTCAACCGAGTGCCTCACCTATCAAGAGGAGAGTTAGCTATCAGATTTGAGTTGCCACTTGGTTTTCTATTGGGAAATTCAGATGTGATCACACAAATTTTCCAATTAATATCTTTATGTCCTTAAAACCCTAATTTAAGTAAATAGTAATCAAATCTATAAATTACGACAAATGCTGCAAGAAATAGAGAGAGGGTAGAGAACCTTAACTCATTGTTTTTCGTACATGGAAAATGGAAAAATCTGGGACAACAGTGATGGTGCCCTAGTCTAGTATGCCACTTTTGCCGCACAGTCCTGATCTCCTTCCAGCACTAATCTCTACTATGTTTTTTGTTTCCTGTGATCTGAAAATGCAGGACAAGGTTGATGGCGCCCTTGTCTTGAAAAGTTGAATAGTGTCCACTTCTTTTTAGATCCAGAATCCTCAATGTCTTCCTTCCTGCTCTTCAACTCCACTTCCTCCAGATCTGACACCTGTAACCTACAATCACAAGGAATATGGGAGGGGTTTGTGGTGTTTAGAGGCTTGCTTCAGTCAAGCCTTGGATAGACATTCAAGTCTTCCGAACACCATTGTCAGAGAGAGTGTGTGCCCTTGGGAAGTAGAGGAAAAAACAAAATGATAATGATTGATAAAGCACAATAAATGATGCCTTGATGATGAAACTCTCATGGAAGGAAGAAGCTCTTCAATGCCATGAGGAGAAGATGTAATTCAACTTGCAAACAAACACAATAACAATGCTATGCTCTACAACACAATGATAATCACAAGTATGCCAATAACTCATAATCATAAAAACTTGCCAATGATCTTCTAGTTTGAAAATGAAACCCTAAACATGCTTATATATGAAACTACTAAGATTCCTGCCAAGAATTACGTATTTGAAACTTATGATGTCAACCTGGAGACCAAATAACGGTCACAAAATCGACATTTCAAATTAGGACATACCTAAAATAGGGCTGGACTAGGGCACTAGCGCCCTTGTCCACCCCCTATCTCTGCTTAAAATTCAATGAAGTGCAACCCCCTAGGTCCTATTTGCCACAAGACTCATGGGTTTTCTCATTGGGAGTCTGATTTAACATGCAAAATGCTCTAAATGCAAATCTAAAGACCCAGGAGCTAAACCTTTAGGAAAAATCCCCCAAGGGTGCATTTTTCTGGCATAATAAATACACTTTTCTACTATCCCCTTAGTGGGTAGAAGAAATCTATTAAAGGTAATTGAATTAACATTTCTTTTATTTTGATTAAGGTCAACATTCATCCCTAAAGAATTTAATGTGAGGGACCTTTCTTCATCCACCAATGCTTCATCTTTTAAAGGGAGAGCATTGGAATGAAGGGAAGGGAAAGTATTGTTAAATGAATTGTTGATGGTTTTATCTTTAGTGATGTCCAAAGGATTTGAACATGAAACCAAAGAAGAGCTACCCAAGGTCTTCACATCCTTAGAGATATCCAAGGTTCTTGAACATTCATCCAAAGGAGGAAGATCAAAGGTATTCAATTCCTTAGTGATGTCTAAGGTGTTTGAATAGTCAACTAAAGGAGGAATAGAATAACTCATGGAACCATCATCATCATCATATATTTTAGGTATTAGTTCCAAGGTATTAATGGAAGAATTTTCACTCATCTTTCTCATGAGCATTCATGGAGATGTATTCAGTTAGATCTTCTAATATTGAAGGGTTTGTATTCATGAGAGCTATGAAGTTGTCAAAATCAGATACATAATCAAGGATTTCAAATGAAGAGCATTTAAATATATCCTTATGATACATGGATTGTATACGAGTGAGAGTATGTTGAAGGTCAAAACTAAGAAAATGCTCCAAAGAGTACCCAGATGCTATAGACAAAACCTGATTTGTTGAGAGGATAACAGGAGGACTATGACGCTGGTGCCCTAGTCTAGTACGGAGGAATATTCACAAGATTATTCTAGATCCTAAAACCTTATCCTTCAAACTGCTTCTCTGCACTTGCACATTTTGAACTCCTGCACTTGTAACCTGCACACATAAAGAAAATAGTTTGGGGGTTCTGGTGTTTAGGAGCTTGCCTCGGTCAAGACTCGGAAGGACATTCAAGTCTTCCAACACCTTTGTTATATAGAGTGCATGCCCAAGGATGGTAGAGGCCAAATACAATGATGAAATGAAATTATTGAACACAAATTGATCTCACCTTAGAGGTGAAGCCCTCATGGAGATGAAGATCCTTCAAATTATGAGGAGATGGATTGATGGAGCCAAATCTGCAACAAACAAACATAATAACAACACAAGCCTACTCTGAGACATAGTGAATGTTTTGAATGCCTTTGCTTTAAGATCATAAGTCCATATTATCCTTATCTAGTTCAAAATGAAGAGATAAACCTATTTAAATATGTTTTCTCACTAACATTTGTAAATCAAATCACAAGAGCTGGCAAAGAGAAACCTTTTGAGAGGGCCCAAGCCAACATGAATTAAATTTCACTCTGACAAATTAGGCTAGACTTGGGTGCAAGCGCCCAAGTCCCAGGGCCCTTTTTTGGTAATGATTAAGGATTAGAATGGGCCCCTGAGTCCCATTTGACATGGGTTTTAGGGGAAATTGCATCGGGATGAATTATTAATTTGAAAAGTGTTAACACAAGGACCTAGGAGCTAAACTAGGAGGTAAAAAGGCATAGGGAAACTTTTTACTCCTTAACAGATCTAGCCCAAGCATATCCACATACATCCAAGAAAATACATCAAAAATTTTGATGAGAAACTTGGTGTATTCTTCTAATTCTTCATCATCTATGTCTTCCACCAACTTTAACATTCTCAGTTTTTGGGGGTTCCTATGTTGAGATCAATGGTATCACTTGTTAATGGTGGATGCCCTTCTTTGAATTTCTGTGGTGCGGGTCATAAATCCAAGTTTTTATCTACTTAGAGAATTTCCATTCTATCTCCAAAAAAATCATCAGGATGAGGGAGGAGAATGTATCCCTTCTTATGGTAAACCTTTAGAAACCCATCATAAGCATGTAAGTATTCCAAAATAGCTTCATCATATTCACCGTAATCTTTAGTTAGTATCTCTGTTCGATCTACTAAATAATCTAGAATGCTTGGTAACTCATCACCTTCCAATAATGGTTTGCCTCGTATTGATATGATAAATTCAGAGTTTTGAAGCTAAGAATAAGGTGAAAACATAGCCACTGAGGTAGCCATTGAGTCTTCCACCTAGTGTTCTTCTCTTGATATGGATTTTATAGCAAAGAAGTAAAAGTATTGTATGGACCTAATCATTTTGATCATGTTTCTTAATTTTCCATGACTCGGTTAATCACTAGTTAAGAATCCCCAAAATGTGAGTTGTTCTTGATTCCCATTCTCATGGCTAGTACCATTCCTAGGGATAGAGCCTTGTATTCAACAATGTTGTTTTTGTAGAAGAACTCAAGTTTGAACATGAAGGGAAGAACCTTTCCCAATAGATAAGTGAGAATTATTCCCACCTCTACTCCTATTTTGCAACATGCTCCATTGAAGTGAAGGATCGATAAATCTTGAATGTCTTGTGATCTTGATGTTTCCCCAAATTTGTAAGTTGATTTCCATTTTTCTTCTTTTTCTTCTCCCTCTTCGATGATTTATACTATCCCAATTGAGAGACTTTTGACATCATAATTTCTCATGCAAGGGATAGCCACTAGGCCAATTAGAGCATGAGATTTTGTGGTATGATGGCCAAAGGGGAATTCCTTGGGGTAGTATGAGTCCTGGTGTGAAATATCGAGAACATTTGTAATATCCTAGGATATTTTTATTCCCCCATGATTTTTATGCATGCATTTGCTTCCTTTTCCTTTTCTTATTACTCCTTCCTGTAGATACTGAAAGGATCAAGATCTATTTTTCTTGGATGATAAAAGTGGATTTCTTGAAATAGGGTAGAGGCAACAACCTTCATCTCATGAATCCAATGTCTTACAACGATCATGTTGTAATTAGTTTCTTTGTCGATGACATAGAAATCTATTGGGATAGTCTTAGGTCCTAAAGTAAGTGGTAAATTGATCTTTCTAATTGTTTGGATATCATGACTATCGTATACCCTTAAGATAGTGGCTTTCTATTTAATGTCTACTTTACTATATCCCATTCTTTGGAGGAGAGAAATTGGTATGATGTTGATTATTGACCCTTCCTCCACCACTACTCTTTTGATGGTGACTTCGTTGACTTGTATTTGTATGTATAGTGGTGAATCTTTGTTTTCACTTCCATCATTTTGTAAAATTTTTGCAATGTCGAAGGTAAAGGGTGTCAGTTTTTCTTATATTGAGAATCCTACCTCCAACACATCTAAGAAGGTTTTTCGATGTGAAGGGGAGGTTTTGAAGAAATTTACCACTTACGAGAAGATATTTTCTATTTGATCAACTTGTTCCACTTCTTGGACCACAAAAACTTCTTTAATTAATTCTATATGGTTTGAGGCTCTTTGGTCAGGGACATTTTTACTATTTTGAGCATCTTTCTCCTTTCATTTAGATTGTAAGAAGATGAGGAATTTTCTTTGTTGTTCAGAGCTAAGTTTTGAAATTGCTTTGTTATACACATAAATTTTTTTTGTGTCATGAACTTTTGTTCCATGAAACAAGCAATATGTATCATGGTTATAGGAAAAATGATTTAATCCTTGACTTCCCTTTTGACACCATTTATCATTTTTTTATGGGTTCCTTACAACGTTGATGTCTTTTTCTATTGAAATTTTCAACACATTCTTTTCAAGATCTTTCGAGGTTTTAATTTTTCCACTTGTGTCATACACTTTCCATCTACTATCAATGGCTGCTTGATCAATTCACAAGGCACTTTCCAAAGATTCCTCATATGACTTGTATGGAAATTTATGTACTTCCTCTCTTGTGTCTGTATTCAAAGCATGCAAGAAGAGGTTGCACAATTCGTGGTGATCCATATTTGGAGCACTTGTTGATGAGTAAAGAACTTATCTCAACCGAGTGACAAAATGTGCCACTAATTCATTCAATTCTTATTTCACCATGAGAAATTCCTAGATTCCTATTTTCACAAGTTTGTTCATGTCAAAATCCATGACAAACTCTCCTATTCTAGTTTCCAAAATGAGTGCATCGAAGCCTCTTGCAAATGGTAATACCAATCCAAGGCTATCCCTTATAATGTTTTTGGAAAGATCTTCACAACAACCCCATCCCAAGGGAGGAGTTCTCTTATAGCTATGGTATACACCTTAATATGTGAGTTAGGATCTCCTTCTCCTTTGAACTTGGGGAGATCCAAAAAAGGTCACAATAATGTCATGCTTCTTAGGACCAAGTCAAATGGTTCTTTTAGATATTCTAGGTATGTTCCCAAAAAGGCACTTTGCAATTGCAAGGTTAATAACATCAATCCCATGGGTGGATTTTGATATCCTAATGCCATAGCTTGATTTGCTTGACTACCCTAAACCATTTGAAAATTTTGCATTGGTGGATTCCTAGTTGTTAATGTTTTGTTACTTCTATTTCGAGAGTAGTACTTCAAATAGGGGGTTTTGAGATGCTCCCTGGTCTTGCTCAACCCTAGTGTTTTCATGTGATTTTTGTCATCTTTCTGGAATGATTTGCTCTGCTTCAAGAGTCCTAATTCATTGCACTAACATTGCAATGTGATCCACAAGCATAGGGCCTCTTGGTACTTCTTCATTTCTCAGAATCTCACTTCATACATTTTCATAATTTAGTGATCTTGCTTGTTCTCGCAAGGCATTCTCACATTGTTCTTCTCGCAAGGTGACACATAAGGCCTCTTGAGCCTCCTTGGCCTCTTGTAAGTATTTTTAAAGTCACCTTACTCCGTCATACAGGTGAGTGCTTGAATTTCTCATCAAAGGTTGGTCCACTTGATGGATCCCCGATCTCACTTGTACTCTTCATGCCTTTTGAGGTGCAAGTTGAATTACCGAGTTGTGCTCCCATGTGGGATTGTTCAATGTCAGAGAATGCCTTGGTTCTCTTCTATCATGTTTATAGTCTAAGTCTTCATATTTGTAACAAATTGAGATTGGTTCATTTGTTCTAGGTGGCACATACCTGTCAAAAGAGGGAGTTTCTAGCTCCCTAGAGGGAAAATTCCCTAAGTTTAAACTTGGTTCTATCATATTCAGGGGTGTCATAAACACCATAGAATAAATGGAATGTGTGAAGGAAAAGATAGAAATAATGAAGATGATAGTGACAACAAGGATGAAAATGATTGAGAAATAAAGTTTGAAATGAGATCTTGCAAGGACATGCAAAAAGCTCATCTAATTGGTTTTACTCTTCGCATCGGGTTCACCAAAATATGTACACTTCAAACCATGCCTCAGTAGCGCGAGGTAGGTGAGTCAGCTTTGACAGAGCACACAAACCCTCTCCTTTCCATAGGTTAACCTCTAATTCACTCTTTCTCTCGTGGTAGAAGCCAATCGAGAGGAGGGGAGACTCAGGATCAGTCCTGCTTGCTTGGGAGCTGGACTTCACGAAGAGCGGTTGGCCAGTCCCGGGGGATTTCTTGGGAGTTATTTGCTATGTTATGCTCAATGACCATTGTTGTGGATATAATGATATGATCCAAAGGGTCACTAATCACTAATCTCCTATTTGGGTTCCTAACATTCTAATGTCTAGATGGTTGTCTATTGTGATCATTTATAAGTATAATGCACTAGAACCTTTCCACTCCTGCTTGAAGGAGTTGTTGGATGTGTTGTCTTTGTTCAAATAGCCTAAGCCTATGTTCTTGTTCCTCAATTGTTGGTTGTGCTTGTTGAGGCCTAAGGTGAATTGCTTCAATCTCCTCTAGGATCACCCTCACCCACTCACCTCTAAGTCCAAGGCACATTCGTATGTTTGAACAGAGAGAGTTGGTTTGAGTTTACCAAGAGTTGATTTCGTGTTGACTCAGTGTGAATACCTAAGGTTTGTTTTATTTTTTCTTTGTTTGTTGAATAGGTTGACCTTGTGATGAAATCGAGGGGTTTTGTGCTTTCTTATTTTTTGATTATTTTTGGTGTTTTTAATGTTTTTGTATGAATGCCATCTAAATGTATGCAAAGTGATATTTTTATTTTTTCTCTGATTTTGGAATGAAAGTGAACTAATTATTTTAGGAATTTTAATATGAATGCAACTAATTATGAATTTACCTAATGCAATTGATCTATGTTTTTGTATTTTTCTAAAGGTCATTTTCAACTATTCTAAGAAATGAAAGTGCGGAATTATAAATCTAATCTAACAATGCAATGTACTTGAGACAAACTAATTAAATTCAATCTAACTAGCCTATCAAGGAAATTGCAACAATCAAATTACTATTTCCAAGAGAAAGATTTTGATTATCTAATTACTAAGAAAGCATAAAAGAACCTAAAACTAAAGGCGCATGAGTCTAGAGTATCCTTAAGATCCTTTTGGCAACCTTTCCTTCCTCTCCAGCAGTGGGGTACTCCTCTTGGTGACAGGGATTGGATGGGAATTGATTTGAACAAGAGCTTTTGAAAGCTTGGATTAAAGCACTTGGGCTTGCAAAATGGCTAGCGTAATGATGTTGTATGAAGCGTTTTGAAAAGCTTTGGCAAAATAACACTAAATAAAAGGCTCATAAGTCTTGCAACAAGCATGAATATCCTAGTGGAGAGTAAAATCTAAGAAAACCATGATTACAATAATGAATTTGCCTCTGTTTGAGCTTGGGAGAGGTTATATTTATAGGTTGGTGTTAAGTGGAAAATATGCAAAACTATGCCTTAATGCTAGCCTAAAATGCTTGTTTTTTTTCAAATTTTTCAAATGAATGCAAGATTTTTGAATGTATGATGATTAATATGATATGAATGAATACGACACTGATTACAACACTTAGAAAGATGCATGTCCAGTAAAAACATGGGCTCAACAAAATGTTAAATGGAAAAAGGGATGAGGTTGAAGTGTAGATTCAATCAAATCCTCCTTTCACCAATAACATTCAAGGACAACAATCAAGCCAAGTCACTACAGATGGAGAGGACTCAGCTACAGGTTGATGTCACTTAGGAATGATATGTAAAGATATATTAGATTGCTAGATATGTTAAACCCTAGTTCAATTAAGTCTTAAACCATAATTATATGATTCTGGATACAGATGAGCAAGGTACGACAAATGATCACATAGGAAGGCACTAAATACAGATTAGAAACATACCAAGATTCAAATTTTTGAAGGTAGAAAATTTGGGGACACTGGCGCAGGTGCCCTAGTCCAAAATGCCACTTTTTCTGTAGATCTGGAACAATGAGGTGATGAAGACTGCAACCTACTTCAGAGTTTCTGGTACTAACAGTCGAGAGGACTACGAGGTAGGCACCCTAGTCCAATAGGCTAGGTTTTCTATAGTTTCTTCTCATATCCTAAATCTCTATCCTCTACTCAGCTTCTCTGTAACTCCACTTTTCAAGATCCTACACTAGTAACCTATAATCATAAGAGGGGTTGGGGTTGTCATGTTTAAGAGCTTGCCTCGGTCAAGCCCTAGAATGGCATTCAATCCTTCCAACACCGTTGTTAAATAGAGTGTGTGTCCTTGGTGGACAAAGGAAAAAACAAATGATAAGATAGATTGATTGAAACACAAATAGATATCACCTTGGAGGTGAAATTCTCACGGAAAAATGAAGCTCTTTCATGGCATGAGGAGATGGATTGATGAAGCCAAATCTACAACAAACAAACACAATAACAACACAATTTTAAACTTTCGTAATTCAAATTCAAGAGGCCGACAAAAGATACCATTTTAATGATAATAAGCTGACATCCAAAATTTAGGTCCCGACAAAATAGGCCTAGACTAGGGCACAGGCGCCCAAGTCCAGGGGTACTTTTTGAGTCAAGATTTAACATTAAAGTGGACCCCAAGGTCCCATTTGACATGGGTTTCGGGGGAATTTACTCTGCGATAAGTTTTACACATGCATAATGAGATTAATGGGACCTAGAAGCTAAACTACGAGGTAAATGTCCTAGGGGGATATTTTCTGACATAATAGTTGGATTAAAGAATAATTGGTGGGATTGACTGGGGAGTTAACTCCCTTGATTGGAGAGTCAATACAATTGATTTCTCAGTGAACTGGGTTGATGAGATAGTGAAGTAAGATTGAAATTTTATCACATGAGAAGAAATGGAGTTAGAATGAGATAGGGAGGAGTTAAAAATAGTCCAACTTAGCTTAATTTGCAATATTAGAGTTGATTGAGAAGCTAAGAATAGATGACTCTAACTTAGGCTTGAAATTCCATGCAAACTAGAGAAAAAGAAAGATTTTTTGAGCCTAACCTTGAAGTAAATATATGAAGGAAAACATGACAGGGTGCCACTTTTACTAGCATGGTCACTTGGGGGCAACCATGGTCAAAAGGGGGGTGACCAAAGTTAGACAGGGTTCTGGGTGGAAACAAAGTCATGGAGAATGATGTTGGGAGGCTAGAGAAAACACCTATCAACTTTGTTTTACAAAATTGATGCTAGAAGGGTGGGTCATGCATATTACCAGTGTGATCCCCCAGGGGCAACCCAAAAATAATAGGGATGACTAGGTTAGGTTGAAAGGTGAACATAAATTGGGGTTGGGGATGAAATTAGTTTGTTGATTTAAGGTCTCTAGAAGTCAAAAAAAAGATGAAATAGGTCGATAGACATAGGTTCCCTAGGATATGACACTTGTAGGTCTTGTGCCAAGGCCAAAAAGTGAAGAAGACAAAGAGTTGACAAAGGAAGAATCAAGAAGGGACAAAATTTCACAAGTTCACTAGAGGATAACAAAGGAAGAAAGTAGAAGGGAAATCCAATCCATGTGTCATCAAGAGGAATGCTTGTTGAGAGTTCATATATACATGCCTACATGTACGTGTTAAGGATCATAGCTCATCATAGGATTACCATGTAGGCCCATGCATCTTTTTGGTTCTTACAATCCCCAGGTCTCACTACATCGCGGTGTGGCTGTACATAGGTGGGCACAACCCTGTGTACCCACTGCACCTACCCAAACATCTTTGTAACTTAATCATAATAGAAAGGTGTTATAATGTGATTGAGGTGACCAACAAAGAGTTGATCCCTCTACATCTGTGCTAGCTATAATCATTGTCCCATCCAAAACCTCATATCTCTATAAGGTCTCCAAATGATGTCTACACTCTGTAGCCTATGAAAGGTCACTTTTTGGTGTAGCAAGTCTCCAAACTACCACAACCTCCTCAAGGTGTAGGTGTGTGCTCATGACACTGACTAGATAACATCTATAGGGAACCCTGTAGGCCGCATGCATGTAATTTTCTCAAAATCCCACACCTAAAGGAGCATGCAGGTCATCAAGCTCTACATCTCGTAGTGCACGTAGTGACCTAGATCATGATACAAGTGGATGAGCATGATTTGTTGCCAAAAAAATATCATCCTCTACTCCTTCATAGCTCTAATAGTGTGGATGATGCCACCATGAAGGTGGGTGCCTCACCCACCCTTTGTAGTACACAAGGTGATGGTAGCGATCATGATGTGACAGATCAGTAGTGTGACCATCGTGTCCTGCTCCATCCAAATGATGTGGATATGTCATGAGTCATCCATAGGCATGGTCTAGCCTAGGTAGTAAGTCTATCCCTCCTAGACATATGATGCTAACCTTTGCTCAATGATTGTCACAATGTGACCTCGCACTAGTAGCCTAAGGATCTGGTACATGTCTTCCAAGGTCATTGTTGTCTATCCTGTCGGTAGGAAAAAGGTAGAGGTATCAACATCCCATCACTCCATTAGTGTCATTAGTATACTATCATGGAACCTCATTGTTGGTATAGTGTAGACCCACCAGAGCCTGACGTATCGAAGGAGACCAACCTCTGTGACTATCAGTGCACTCACATAACTACGTAGCAATGTGTATATGTGTCTTCCAATGTGCTCTTGCATCATCAGTGGATTATGTAATCCCATAAAAGATATCATCAGTATTACATCATTAAATTAAATCCAAAATTCAAGAAATTCCAAAATTTTGCTAAGTGTAAGGATGCTTGTACCTAGACACGAGCTCCTTTTTCGAACCCCAGTACCCGTTTTAGACACTAGCACATCCCAAAGACCCAAGTGCATCCTACAGGCACTAGCACATAGGAAAGACACTAGCACCCCAATGAGTCCTTCAGCATACAAAATGAGGTAATAAACAAATACGTAATTAAATTCTCAGCTCACCTCGTGAAATGTCTGTAAAGGGAGAATTTTTGGAAAGTTAGGTTTTTGGTAGTTTTTGGTGTATATCCTCCTTTCACCCTTACATTCAAGGACCTAGGGTCAAGTTGTAGTGTACTATCATACCCTAGGTCACTATTGAAATGTAGGGAAACTTAGATTTTTATGATTTAATTGATAATTTCCTTCTCTTATGCTCAATTGTACCTTAAAACCCTAATTATGCAAATACGACAGTAAATAGATGAATATCAAAAAATGCTTCTGCACAAAGATGTAAAATAACAAATAATTGTGCACTTGTTTTCAGGGTTCTAAGGCAAAAAAGTCAGGGACTAAAGAGCGGGTGCCCAAGTCCAGTGCCCTACTTTTTGTCGAGATCTAGAAACAAGGTCTACAACTTGTATCTATTGTATCAGAGGTTTTCTCATTGTGGAACTTTGAGGACTAATGAGTTGGCGCCCAAGTCTAGGTAGCTATTTCTTTCACTAATCTGTAATCTTGACACTCTGTTGTACCCTCCTGTAAATTCACTTTGACTGCAACTCCAACTTGTAACTTGTAATCATGAAAACTTTGGGAGGGGGTTTTGGTGTTTAGAGGCTTGCCTTAGTCAAGCCCTAGAGAGACATTCAGAAGTCTTCTAAACACCACTATTAGGTAGAGAGTGCGTGCCTTGGGAGGTAGAGGCAAAAACCAAATGATAAATGCTCAATAATCACAATAGATATCACCTTGTAGTGAAGATCTCATGAGAGGAAGAAGCTCTTCATTCCATGAGGAGATGATTGCTCAAATCTGCAAACACAAACACATAGACAACACAAATCTACTCTTTCACACAATGAGTGCCTTGAATCACCAATGCTCATGGAAGTTGATAGCTTGTAATCATCTAGTAGTCATCTAGTTTACAAATGAACGCCTAAACATGTTTATATATGCAACTACAAACATTCCCGCCAAGATTTTATAAATTCAAACTTACCGTGTCGGCCTAGGGACCAAATAATGGTCATAAACCGACACTTCAAATTTGGGCCTGACCCAAAATAGGGCAGGACTAGGGTGTGGGTACCCAAGTCCTCCCCCCTATTTTAGGTAGGGTTAGGCTCAAGGGGTCCCCTTAGGCCCCATTTGTCATGATACCTAGGGTTCATTTCATTGGGATACCAAATTATGATGTAATATGTCCTAAATGCAGCTAAGAGACCCGGGAGCTAAACCTTTTGAGGGAAAAGCCCCCAAGGGGACATTTTATGACATTACATTTAGCCCCCACTTTAATGTATGTATAAACATGAGGCCAATACATGCATTAAAGTATGGTCAACAGACACAACAAACACACCAAGCACTAAGAAGACACGCCAAGCACATTGAAGACAATGATAGGCACATAAAACATAGAGAAGATAGTTACAGTCACGCAAAACACGGAGAATACATTGAATGCATAGAAGACACATTAATGCATAGAAGACAGGAATGATTTCTTTTTTTTTCTTTTTCTCATTTATATAAGATGCAAATGCAAGTACAGGAAAGTAAACAAACCTCCCATAATGCAAGATGCACTCATCATGCATGTCTTTAAACTATATGTATGGGGCAACACACATGCAAGACACGCAAAACCTCCCAAAATACAGGATGCACTCATCACGTAGGTCTTTAAACTACATATGGGGCAACAAACATGCCACACAAAGAAAGCACGTCAAACACACACACTTTGAAGACATAGAGAAAACATGGCAAACAAGTGATGGAGTGTTCCTATTTCTAGGCTCAACACCATCTCAGGCACATTACAGGGACACACCGACGATTGGGCTTTTCCACAACAATCGCCAAAGACATGCTTAAGGGTTTAGTTAGTCACATAACTGCTCCCATCTCCACAGAGGACTTTTGAAAATGATAGGATGATGCAATCTACGCATGAGAAGTACACCATCCCCGCCTCCATAGAGGGCTTAAGATAAAAAAGATATGCGCATGATATCCCACCTCCACAGAGGGCTTAGATGATTGATTGATTGATTGTAAACAAACTCAGGATGTAGGATGTACTCATCGCGCAAGTCTTTAAACTACACCTAAGGACAAACACATTGCTAACATCTACAACAGATAGCTTACCTTATATATGCCCCCACCTTAAGGTGGTTGATATCATGCATCGATATCAAGCACGTTAAGGTAGGAAGAAAACACACAAGGGAACACTGACTTTCGCAAAGCCCATGCCCCATGGAGGTGACATGTACTTTACAATCACCAAATGTTCCCACAAACACATCCCTGCAAGAAACATGTTAGTGTCCATAATCATGATAAACAACAACATTAATGCATATGAAATCTAAGGTATGCAAGATTCAAGATAGACAAAGTGCACGGAGCATTAGTATTGTTATGATTTGTAAATGAGATAGAACACCATCAACATCACTACACGGAGAGCACGAGTGCTTCCACTAGCCAAGCGTCAGATAAGATATACAACCCCATTGTCATATTAGGAACTAAGTCCATTTTTTTATTTCTCACAAAAGGGACTCTAGGTCCGCATCAGTATAAATGTTTTTCGTCATCCACCCGCTAGATGGAAACACTAGAGGAAGGGAAATAGTAAATAAGAGAGGAGAAACAAGTGTCTTAGGGACAACCACATAGGAGGGTGCCCCCAGGTCACCAACTGTAACACTATGTTTGTAAGACACAACACACAACAATGAAATTAGAGAGAGAGGCAATATAGAAGAATGATGATACAAATAGAAGAAGGGCACAACAGAGGTGGTCTCCTTGTATCCCGGACCTTACAAGAGAATCAAGGGTCATCCCAGGAGACCTAAACAACACATAACACATCACAGGGGAAGCACATCATGAGAGAGATAAAGGGTTAGAGATACTTACCTGGTAGGGTCTTCATGCTAAGTCTCGTCATCAAGTAAATCATCATCATCCTCCCACTCCCAAATTTTAGAGGAAAGTGGGACATAAGGTACCATAGCCCAAGATTGTTCATTGTTAGGATCATCTTTGTTTGTTACAATGTTTGGATCAATGTTTTCTTGTTGAGATGCAAGGTAAGCTCGTCGCCTTCTCTTCCTCCATTTTGCATGTTGATTTTGTTTTTCTTTACGACTTAGTTTTTGTAAGATAGGGCTTTGCTCTTCCATGGATTTTTGTGTTGTAGAGGAGGAATCATCATGATCAAAGTTTACTTCTCTAGGTGGAATGTTTTGTTGTCAAACATTACCTCTTGATCCCTGTAAGGATGACAGGGGAGGAGCCTCAGCATCATGATGGATTTGTTCTTTTATTGTAGGGAAAGTGTCATTGATTTCATCATTTTGTACCAACATACCCTCATGGGGAGAATCATTTTTGAAAGAGTGACTAGAGGATAATTTTATGTCATCATCACATGGAGCAGGTATTGAAGCACTATTGTCATTATCTTTTTCGTTGCTACTCATTGAGAAGAACTCAGTTAAGCTTTCTAATATCATAGGATGTTCACTCATGAGGGTTAAAACTTGGTCAAAATCAAGATCTTTGATAAATGCATGTAAAGATACCATTGAAAAGTGACATGAAGGTGCCATGTATATATTTTCAAATCAGTGCCAAATCAGATTTTGAAAGCTTGCAAAAGACAAGTGCAAAGTTATATGCAATAATGACCTAAATGCTTTATTTTTTGTACTTTTTCAATGCAAATATATGAAAGCAAAGGTGTTGTAAGGATTTTGATCAGGGGTAGAAAATTATATGTCTGATATCAATCCAATATAGAAATAAGATCCTTCACAACACACTCTTGATGCAAATCTAAGATGATGCCAAGTCAAAATATAGTGAAAATACACTAAAACATGCGATTTTTTTCACCAAATCTCAATGCAAAAGAGCATGACAAAGGGTGTTGTGAGGAAAATGATGATGGAAAGAAAATTATATCATTAATAACAGCCTCTTAATTCTAAAATATCTATCACAACACACTTATAGTGCCACTTAAGCTCAAACCCTAGTGAAAATATAGCAAAAATGGGTAATTTTTCATAGTTTTCCAATTCCAAGACCTAGCCAAAGGAGTGTTGTAAAGAATTTTAGGAGGTGAAAAAAATAATATTAATGATAGAAGGCACTTCAATCCATAAAATTTGTTACAACACACTTGGAGTGCGAATTAGGCCAAACCCTAGGGCAAAAATAGCAAAAATGTGTAGTTTTTCACCAAATTTTCAATACAAGAGCCCATTAAAAAGGTGTTGTGAAGATTTTTAGGAGGTACAGAAAATAATTACCCTGATAAAAATATATTAGTGCAAAAATATCTTTCATAACACGCCTATGGTGCAAATTTAGAGAGTCGATAAGGCCAAATCTGGTGAAAATAGATGTTTTTGAAGGCTTAAGTTTGAGATCTTGACACAAAATGCTATATGAATGTTTTGAAATCTGATTTATGATGAAAATTACATGTTATCAGATCTGAAAATGATTTCCAAGCTCTAACATGCAAAATGCAAGTGCAAATCTAATGAAAAATCAATGAAAATGCTAGTTTTTGTTGACTTTTTCTATGCAAAAATGCAAATTTTTAAAATCTAAATGCCAATTTGTTCAAAAATGGAAGACTACAGCCAAATGAAAATTTGAATAAGTCTCTAAAATTAGTAGAAAAATCTTAAACAAGATTTTACCTACAAACCCTAGATTTTGTAATTACTAGGTTATATGCAAAATTCACAATTTTCAACAAAACCCTAGCAATTTTATGATGAAAATGCAATGCAAATTACTGATTTTTTATAATTTAAATCAGATGTAATGCAAAAATCATAAATTTGATGAAATTCAAATTAATTCATGCAACATGCAAATCCTAAAATGCCATTTTTTTCTAATTTTTCCAATTTTTCAATTTTTTTGTAAATTTTCCAATGCAATAAGATGAATGATACTATGAATGAATGAAAATCAATTCAAATCTAAAGCAAAACACTCAGCAAGGTGCAAACAAGTCCAATAATATGGGTTCACCAAAATGTAAAGGGAGAATTTTTGGATAGTTAGGTTTTTACTAGTTTTTGGTGTATATCCTCCTTTCACCCTTACAATCAAGGACCTAGGGTCAAGTTGCAATGTACTATCATACCCTAGGTCACTATTGAAATGTAGGGAAACTTGGATTTTTATGATTTAATTGACAATCTCCTTCTCTTATTCTCAATTGTACCTTAAAACCCTAATTATGCAAATACGACAGTAAATGAATGAATATCAAAAAATGCTTCTACAGAAAGATGTAAAATAACAAATAACTGTGCACCTATTTTTGAGGTTCCAAGGTAGAAAAGTCAGGGATTAAAGAGTGGGCACCCAAGTCCAGTTCCCTGCTTTTTGTCAAGATCTGGAAACAAGGTCTGCAACCTGTATCTATTGTATCAGAGGTTTTCCCGTTGCAAAACTTTGAGGACTAATGAGCGGGTGCCCAAGTCCAGGTAGCTATTTCTTTCACTGATCTGCAATCTTGACACTCTGTTGTACCCTCCTGCAACTCCAACCTGTAACCAGCAATCATGAAAACTTTGGGAGGGGGTTGTGGTGTTTAGAGGCTTGCCTTAGTCAAGCCCCGGAGAGACATTCAAGTCTTCCGAACACCATTGTCAGATAGAGAGTGCATGCCTTGGGATCTAGAGGCAAAAACCAAATGATAAATGCTCAATAATCACAATAGATATCACCTTGTAGTGAAGATCTCATGGGAGGAAGAAGCTCTTCTTTCCATGAGGAGATGATTACTCAAATCTGCAAACACAAACACATAGACAACACAAATCTTCTCTTTAACACAATGAGTGCCTTGAATCACCAATACTCATGCAAGTTGATTGCTTGTAATCATCTAGTAGTCATCTAGTTTACAAATGAATGCATAAACATGTTTATATATGCAACTACAAACATTCCCGCCAAGATTTCATAAATTCAAACTTACCGTGTCGGCCTAGGGACCAAATAATGGTCATAAACCAATACTTCAAATTTGGGCCTGACCCAAAATAGGGCAGTACTAGGGCGCGGGCGTCCAAGTCCTCCCCCCCTGTTTTAGGTTGGGTTAGGCTCAAGGGGTCCCGCTAGGACCCATTTGTCATGATACCTAGGGTTCATTCCATCGGGATGCCAAATTATGATGTAATATGTCCTAAATGTAGCTAAGAGACCCAAGAGCTAAACCTTTTGAGGGAAAAGTCCCCAAGGGGACATTTTATGACATTACAGCATTAAGCCTTGCTCCATGCGATGTCTCAATGTGTCTAGCATGGGCACTCAATAAGCTCATCTATGCAACATATTTCTGCTCCAAGGTGCTCAGAATACTCTAAATTTACCAAATTTGAATTTACAAATTGTTTAGTATGAAAAAGGAGAATGACAATAACTAGGATGCAAACTAGATCAAACCCTTTTCCATATAACATTCAAGGTCAAGGCTGAGCTAAATCACTACCAAATGAAGGTGGACTTAGTTGTTGACCTTGTGCTCATGTATGTTATAGATGGATAAGATTTAACTTAGTCTTTTCCTCAAACCCTAAGTTAACAATGCACGCAAACCCTAGTTTTACAATGATCTACTTATAACAGAGAAAATATGACAAAACCCATAAACCAATTGCACAAGGATAATTAGGGGAATAATAGAAACTATCTCTTGAAAGTAGAGGTGTCAGTGGACCTGCATGGTACCATTGAGGTCCTCTAAAACCACCGAGGTCCTTCAAAACTATTGAGGTCCAACTAAAGGAATCAACTGAAGGTGCAAACTAGAAAGTTTCTCTGAATGTTGGTCTAATGCGAGATCCAAACCTAGAAAAGATAGTGGGACGTGGCCGATATCACCCAAGTCCTTGGTAAGGGAATATTTTGTAACTGTCTTTAGATCCCAAAACCCTGTTCTACACTCAATCTTCCTATAGCTCTATATTTTCTAGATCTCACTCCTGTAACTTGCACACAAGAAGATAAGAAGGGGTTTGGGGGTTATGGTGTTTAGGGACTTGCCTCAGTCAAATCTCATAATAGCATTCAAGCTTCCCAACACCGTTGATTGATAAAGAGTGTGTGACCTCATGGGGAAAAGACTGAAACAATGATAATATGATGATTCAAATGATGATAAACAAACAATGATATCACCTATGTGATGAACCCTTAGAATGATGAAGATCTTTCAACTCCTAAGGAAGAATAGATGATAGCTCCATATCTGCAATAAAAACACAATAACAATACACACATATACTCTAGAATCACAATGAATGCTCTTTCTTGCTTCACTTAGAGATCTCAAGTTATGCCTTTTTCATCTAGTTTAACAATGAACTCAAAAACACACTTATATATGCTTTCCCACTCATAATCATCAATTCAAACTAAAAGAGATGACAAGGAAAAACCTCTAGAAAGGTGTAAAGCTAACATACACTAAATTAGCCCCAACCAAAAGGGAGGGACCTAGGTGGTACCTCCCAGGTCCTTTATCCTCCTTTGGGTCTAGGGTAAGCTAAAGTAAGGGGCTCATATTCCAATTTCATCGCAGTGTCGGGCAATTTTGTATCAGGAGAAACATTTTGAATGTATAATGCAATTAAGGGACCTAGGAGCTAAACAAGGAGGTAAAAAGATGTGGACACTTTTTACTCCATAACATTTAGCCCCCACTTTAATGCCTATGTGATCCTACGATCAATAAATGCATTAAAGTATGGTCAAAACACATCAAGCACGTCAGACACTAGAGCCAAAAGTACACCCTAAGTTTGGAGGACCATTCCTAGCCCCAAGTTTAGGCAAACATAAGAAGACACATGACAAACACACAAAACATGAGGAAGATAGTAAAGAAGAATGCAATACATAGAGAAGACATGAATGTAGTCACACAATACACAAAGCATTCACGAAGAGAAGACATGATTAAATAATTATTCAACACTAATAGGCAATGGGGGAGCTCATCGCTATGCACCACCATAAAAAACATGCAAAACACATAGCATGGGGGGAGCTCATTGCTATGTGCCACCACAAAACATGCAAAACACATGACATGGGGGGAGCTTATCGCTACGCGCCACCACAAAACACATAAAAACACACAGAATACATGAGCATAGTAGAGTGTGTTGTCGACCCACTATGCATTTTATACATAGCAAACATGGGCAATGGGGATGAGCTCATCGCTACGCTCTACCATTTAATACATGCCAAACACACCTGATAGTCGAGCTATGCTACAACGATTGCCAAAAACATGCTTAAGGGTGAGTAACTCAAGACCTGACCCTACCTCCCACAAGAGGAATTTTTGAAAAAGGATGTGCAACCACTCAAGGGAATACACAACCCCACCTTCTACAAAAGGGCTTTCAAAAGTAAGTCATGTAATCTCTTCAGAGATCTAGACAACTTCACCTATATCATGGAGATGCCTTACAATGAACAAAAACATAAAGCTCCACCTGCATCACAGAGATGCCTTATAGTGAAAAGGAAGCATGTGCTTAAAGTATACAAGCCCACCTACATCGCAGAGATACCTTATAGTGAAAAGGAAGCATACACAACCACACAAAACAAAGTATACAACCCCACCTACATGATGGAGACACCTTAAAGTGAAAAGGTAGTATATGCAACACATTTTATCACAATATCTAAGATATCCAAGCATTTACCATAATATATGACCCCACCTTAAAGTGGTTGCTCCCACTTTCCAGTAGCAATCACATTTTTAGGTAAGGTTGAAAACATGTGAGGGAACAAGAGATTTTGTAAATCCCATGCCCCAAAGTGACATGTTCTTACAATTGATGAATTGTTCCCAACAATCACAATAGAAACACATCAATATCATTTTCTAACAATCATTAATCAACAATATGCATATATGAAAGTTAATCAAAACAAGCTTTGGCTAGAAAATCTAAGCTTAGATAATAACCACATCAATTCATGAAATTGATACAGAAATAAGGCATTATGCCACTAAAATAAACCAAGGCAATACTTATGGGTTCGGAACCAAGTATAGTCATGAGGTTATACTTCAAGTATCTCATAATGGAGTGTAGCTACAAGGTGAGACAAAAACATTCCAAAGTGCATAGAAGTAGATTTAGAGTATTGCAAAGGTTTATTAGAACAATTACACAATATGATACATGATCACATCACAACACAAAGTGATTCTATTAGTCAAACGTCAGTAACAAATTACCCCTGTCTTCATATATGGACTATTAGTGTAAATAGTGTCATTATCTAACTAGTTTAGATATCACCTCTTTGAAGGTTTGACCTATTCACACATAGGCTTAAGTTTACTTAGTCTTTTAAGAATTTATCTCATTTCGACATGTGCACTCACATATGAGACACCTATTTCCTTTTGAATTGCCACTTGCCCTCACACATGTCATGTGAGTTAGACAAGTGTTGCATGCATGTAGGGATAGTCAATAGTTCAGTCCTACCTTCCTACCTCCTTCTCCCTGTCTATTTATGTAAGGCTTCTCATTCCATTTTACACACTCTCATTATATATGATAGATATGTTATTGTGCTCCATTTTTCACTTGTGGAAGGTTATTCAATTTGTGCTTGTTGATCTTGGTTGCTCCAACATGATATCAGAGCCATGCTTGCACGTTCCTTCCCGAACTGGTGACTCCAACACTTAGCTCTACCACCAGAGTGTCATGCAGCCAAATGGATCACCTCATTGAGTTCAGAAGGCCCAAGACAGTTAAGGTAACCCTTCAAACATCGTGTTTCGGTAAAGTCAAGTTTTTTGAAAAAAATTTACCCCTAAGTTTGTAAGGCCTCCATTTCCATACTCGTACAGATTTTTGTAACAAAATACAAAAAAAAACTGTAGAAGGCACATTTTGCCTCCTGCAATTTTTTGTTTTGGGTAATTTTTTTGTATTTTGGGTTAGATTCGTGTTTTTGTTGTGCAGAGATCTTTGTTTTTTGACCCTATTCTAGGTCCAAACTGGTTATTTCAGCTCTTCAGTGACCTCCCAAAGACACCTTTGGTTTATTGAAGGTTTTCCTATATGTTCGTAGGCAGTCACATTTTCTATCAATTGTTATCACTTTTGAATGGACAGACCTTGGCTCTCTTCATCAATGATCCTTTTTCCTCTAAAAAATTGTTGAGGTGATTGTTTCTCGGCCATCAAGGGCCTCTCTTTTTGCTTGGCCATACCTAATCCCTGTTGCATGTGGACATTAGGGCTTATAGTTTGCACTTGAGGAATCTGTAAAGATAATATTCTTATCTCTTCCATGGCCACGCAAAGCTCGCATAGCAAATGCCATGCACTAGCCTCGAAGCACTCCATCGAAGCACTAGAACCTGTGTTTTGTAGGCCACGGGATTCAATTTCTCCGATTGGCTCTTCATCATCAAGATATATGTACATGCTGACCTCAAAATCATCCCCATCAACTTCTTCCTTGATGCTCTGCTTGTCAAATTGTTCCTTTTTGGTTGCCTGGCTTCTCAAAGCATGAGATCTGGCTCCTTGAAGATTCCCCTTGGTCACTCCTTGGCCAAGTATTTTGGCCCTTCTTCAAGATCTCAGTGTAGACACCTAAAAATGACCTTGTCGTCACATCACCTGCATTTCAACATTAATTGAATAATCTAATTATTTAATTAATTTCATCAAAATCATCAAATTCTTCCAAATCTCCTAAATTCGACATTAATTGAATAAATTTTATTTATTTAATTAATTTAATCAAAATCAACTTTATTCTTTCAAAATTGAATAAATTAATTATTTAATTAATTTATCATCCAAATCCTTTCATCTACAATTAAATGATTTTTATTTAATTAAATCAAATTGTTCTTCCAAATTTAAATAAATCATGCAAATTTATTTAAATTATCTCAATCTCTAAAAATAAAATATAATCAAATATTTTATTTATTCTTCTAATCATGCACAATAAATTAAATAAATTTGTTTATTTAATTTGCCTCAAAAATCTTCCAATTCCTCTAAAAATAAATCTTGTTCATCATGCACACAAAATTAAATAATTTATTATTTAATTTATCTCAAATCATGCAAAAATCAAATTACAAGTTGAGTTAATTGACTTAATCAATCTTGTTTTTATCAACAACTCTTAAATTAGAAAAAAAATATTCTAATTTATGAAATCAAATCCTATCTTTATCAAAAAGCAATTATCTCACACAAAAATAGCTTTTTGTGTGACACATGTCAAGTGCACATTCATCATGAATTCTAGATTTATCTCATCCATTGATTCCATTGAATTATCTGGACCATTGATCGATCTTTATTGAAACCTATATAAACTCCCATCATCTCATAACAAATCCTCTTCGATCATTTAATCTTTTGTATCCATACAACACATTGAGGATTCATCGCATCATTGAGCACACTTCTACCTTTTGAGCACAAACACAATCTACATCCGCTTGTTGCAAACATGGTTTCACAATTTATAGAGCAATCTACATTCGACCAAGAGATCCAAACAGTCTAGGTGATAGCTTCTTTGTTATTAATTTGACTTATTCATTGATTTGGTTATTACTTAGATAGATCTTTTGATGTTATGGGTAATTGAGTTGTTATTATCATTACTTTTGATCTTATCATTCAACCTCTTGATTTTTCCTATACACATTCTGGCATGCTCGGTAGGACCACTAATCACTCTTTTTCTTTAAGAAATTGATTTTTTAAAGTATAGTATGGAACAATGCACATCAACACATAAACGCACCTTTGGCATTACAATGCAGTGCCTCTGGTATAATAGTACATCACCTTCGGGCGATACTGTAGTGCCTCTAGTAGCACAGTACCACGCTTTTGGTAAACAATGCAGCGCACTTGGCACAACAGTAAAGCGCTTCTAGTTTATTAGGGTTTCTAACTCATCATACTTATCATTCATTGACTGACAAGCTAATTTATTTGTCTTTCAATTATCATTTATACTACCTAAGCTGATGTATTTAGGAATATTATTATTTTTTGAGTTAACCTTTCCTTTCACAACATCTTGTGGGTTGTTCTTGATTCTAGGTTACAGATCTCATCATCTATTAACATCCCAGATCATCCATTCAACCATGAAATCATCTTTTGATCTAGTTTTTTTGACAAAATATGATTTTTTTTAGTTCTGGTGCAGCAAAGCACTTTTAGTAGTACAGTAACTCATTTTTTACAGCACAGTACCACATTTCTGGTAGCACAGTGGATCGCTTTTTGTTCTGTAGTAAATTGCCTTCGGTAGGATAGTTCAGCACTTTCAACAATACAGTCATTCACCTTTGGTAACATAGTAAAGTGCTTTTGGTCACTTAAGTTGTTTTTTGCTAACTCTTTGAGTTTGTGTGGAACTAATCAACTTGTTACAGCTTCTTAGTACTCACACAGAGCAAATGGGTTTCTCTAACATGTTCTTGCAGGATGAGCATCAAAGAATCTCAATCTATCGCACTTAGTCTTAGAAACATATTGCTTTCTTAAGGGACAATTGAACCAATTATCTTTTCCAATCTTAGGAACATATTGCTTTCTTAAGAGACAATTGAACAAACATCTATTTTGCAATCTAAGTCTTAGGAACATATTACTTTCTTAAGAGACAATGGACATGAATACAAAAACACTTCAATTTTCTAAGGGACAATGGACATGAATGCCAAACACTTCAATTTCATAAGGGACAAATGACAACTACAATCGTGTGTGTGCCTAATCTAGTTGCACCTTATTTTTCTTATAACGGGACAATTGAACCTTTGTTTGACGTGCTTGATCTTACTTTTTAGTTATTCCTTTAGAAGGGCCTACTTTTAGATTGCACTTCATCTAAAAGGGACAACCCTAAGTGGATTTTTCCATTGAACCACTATATAAGAGGGATAAGGCAAAAGCCAAGTCCTAACCGACGTCAACCTTACCTTGTGGTGCCAAATCAAAAATAGGTGTACTAGCACTTTGTGGAAATGATTTTCACATTGTGCGAAGTGTTTGATACTCTTAGTAGGATTGGTCAAAGCTTTTAGTAGCTTGTCACATTTCTTGTAAGGCGTTCGTCCCTCAAAGTTACTAAGAACTAATCTAGATATTGACTACCCATTTCACCTCTAAACGTTGCAGTAATCATCAATGCAAGGGGAATCGATTCAAGCCCCCAAGATAATCACCATTGCCTCCCTTGAGAAGAGATAGTATTACCTCAGCCATAAAGCTCTTGTGACCTACTTGAGTTTTTTTAGGGGAGGGTGAGATATCCCTACCTATCGTCTCTTGCAAAGATACAAATGTACAACACCTATATGGAATGACATTTGGTCGACAGAGAATTAAATTGTGAGCTAATCTACTGCAATGAAACCATGTCTCTAGGGATAAAAAGTGCTTGAATTGTTTACAATTGTCTTATACTCGTAGAAACATTGGGCTTTTTCATGAGCCTTGAACATACACTATCTTTTGTGTCAGTCCTTTTGGTACTTTATTTGATGTGTTTTCTCTTTCCAAAGCAAATCCAATCAAAATTTGCCTTATAAACATCACTAACACTACTTCAGCGCTTTTGGTATAATAGTAACTTGCCTTTGCTAGCACAGTCTAGTGCCTTTGGCATAATAGTTCAATGCTTCTGGCAGCATAGTCTAGTGCCCTTGGTAACACAATCCTGCACTTTTGGTAAAACAGTCTAGTGCCTTTGGTCTAGAAAAAATGTTCATGAAACTACCTCAGCAAAATCCCAGCAAAATCTCAAAACATATTGTCTTAGTGTATCCATGGTAACCACTAGACTCTAGCAATCTATGAAGGCTAAGCAAGCTGCCCCAAGGAAGCTCAAATCACCTCATCATACACCTCAACCAAGCCAATCCAACATGACTCCAAAGGGTACTCCAAAAACACCAATGGAAAGACCAACCAAATCTCAAAACAAGCCGCAACATGATCAACCAACCAATCCTCAAGAAGCTAATGTCCCTTTGGTAGATGTAACTCAATTCACTACTAGCATGCCTCATGATTTTACTACATCCAGTTATACCATGGTTCAAGTCCTATCTCAAGAAGAGCAACACTTTGAAGAAGGTCAATCCTCTCAAGAAGATAGACAAGACCTTGATGAAATCATGTAAGATCCTAAAGCCATAGCCGCGTTTGACAAAATCCTTAGTGAGAACCAAGATCCTTTCTTTCACTTACTAGCAGAGAAAGGAGCCAAATTACCCCAATATTTTGACCTATCCAATCTTAAAGAGCCAAACAAAATCCATGACGTTATAACTGCGGTCCAAACTATGTCAATTGTTACCACTCCCATACTTGAACAAATCTCACAAGGGAGAATGACTAAACCTTTTGATGCACAATATGAGAATCCTATTTATCAAAATCCAATAGCAGAAAGATCCATAACAACTCTTATGACTCCTATGGAAATTTACAAACACCAACAAGAGACTCTACATCATCAAGCAGAACTAGCAAGACATGTCACTCTACCAAAATCAAATACATAGCAACCTCCTAAAATGCCCACACCAATCGCAAGTGGAACATTGGCTACCCCATCATGAGAAGGTTTCCCACCAAATTACAATCCAGGAAACAAATATGTAGCCATGCAACAAGGGTCTCAACAAACACCACCCCCAACATCATCAACCCTCCGTATCATTAACCCAAACAATCTCATGCAACCCCAACCATCAAAAAAAATCAACACAACCTATTTCCCTCCACCACAGCATTCTTCTACACTCAATCATACCTATCACCATCTTAGTCAACCCCAACCATCACAAAACCCATCTACCTATGTCCCTCTGCCACAATGATCATCTACACTAAACTTTTTCAACACATATCTCAACCAACCACAACCATCACAAAACCCATCTACCTATGTCCCTCCACCACAGTGATCTTCCACTCTCAACCTAACCCACACCTATCTCAACCCTCAAAACTCTAAGAACCAAACTTCCTATGGCTATACTCCACCATCACAACCAAATTCAACAAACTTTAGCTTTCCTCCACATAATTCTTTCTTCACACCACCTCCACAATACCAATGATAGAATTCTTATCTACAACCATCACAAAGCCTACATTCTTACCTAGCACCACCCCCACCTCCCCAAAATCAAAATACCCAAAACCAACCCAATGCAAACCCAACATACAACACAAATGATCCTAACCAATCATACGACCCTTATAACACCAATGCCCATGGCTTCCACTACAATCTTCTATATGGGCAACAACGACCACCTCTAGGACAACAGGAGATGTTTCCAAACCCTCCCACAACTATGGAGATAAAACTTGCAGAGGTTCAACAACAACTATTTGATCTTACATTTGGTCACACCAAGAAAACCTTCTCTTTGGAAGAAGTTTGTCCTTATCCATTTGATCAATCATTACCCATGATCCCTTTTCCTCATAACTTCACTATTCCCAAATTTGATAAATACAAAGGAAAAGGAGACACAGAAGACCATCTTAGAGAATTCTATCTCACTTGCTTTGAGGTCTCACATAATGACACATATCATATGCACCTCTTTCCTCATAGTATTGGAGGTCAAGCTATAGAATGGTTCTCGCACCTACCCACGGGTATCAAATCTTTTAATGAGCTTGCAGAGAAATTTGCCACCCATTTATCCTACAACACAAAACATGAGGTCTCTATGACTAACCTATGCAATAATAAATAGAAAAATGGGGAGACTCTCATCTCCTTCCTTCAAAGATGGAGACAAATGGTTAGCAAATTCCCATTCAAGATACCTAAAAAGCAACTTGTTAGCATATTTGTGTAGAACCTTAACCAAGAATTGGGTTTCCATTTGCAAATTCTTAGTGCTACAACCTTCGACAAAATCACCTACAAGTGCATCAACATTGAAAAGGCCTTCATCACTAAAGGCGTGGTAAAAATCTTCAAAGAAACTAAAGACAATGCTCCTCAACAACAAACAAATGATAAGCCCAAGTTTTGGAACAAAAATAAAAATGTGGTCAATGATGGTGTGGTAGATTCTAAACATGTCCAAACACTGCAAACACCCCTTCATCTTTTAGCAAAACCAAGTCAACCTCTGCCTCAATAAAACCAACAAAAACAAAGACAACCAAACCAAAACCAACAAGAACGAAAACAAGAGAAACCTTAGCAATATTACCCTCCGTGACATCAATTCACTCCCTTGGGAGAGCCTATAGAGTCTGTTCTATAGAAACTTATACACAATGGACTCGTCACCTTACCAGATGCTCCCCCATATGGCAAACATGTTTACAAAACTATACAATACAAAGAAAATGAATATTGTGAGTACCATAGGACCAAAGGACACAGAACCATATCATGTATGAAACTCAAACACCTGATCCAAAACCTTATCAACAGAAAACAAATCACTTTCAATGATGAACCACCAACTCAAAACACCAATAAGAATCCCAACATGTACAAGGATCCATTCGCTAACCATGGACAAGGTCCACCTCTGGATAAAGGTAAAGGTGTTAATAAAGCTTCAACTTCCTATGACTCTATTGTGGGTCGTTTTGAAGAAAGTCGTGTGTCTACCCTCACTATCAAAGGTAAATCAAAGGATTGCGTCATCACAACTCATTGTGGTTGTGTCACCCTGTGTGGTCCTACACCAAGTCTCCCAACTTAATCTGATTATAATCTTGTCAAACATCTAGGGAAAACTCCTACACAGATCTCTATCTTGGACCTTCTACGGTCATCGCATACACATAAAGCTGTGCTTGAAATAGCCTTACAAGAGTCTTCGGTTCCTAACAACATAGCGGTCACGAATTTCCAAGCTATAATAGGTAACATTACATCACCTTACAATGTGGTCTTTTCTGAAAAGGACCTCTCATCCCATGATCCACGTCATAATGATGCCCTTCACATTGAGGTTCTCATCCATAAGCACAAGATCAAATGCATACTCATAGATGGTGGTGTTGATCTCAATATCTGTTCTCTCAAGTTACTTAAACAATTGGGATACTCTAAGGATCATGTCAACATTGATCAAAGTATTACAATCAAGGGGTATGATGATGTTGAGCATCGTTTAGAAGGTGTTATCCACTTGCCTATACAAGTAGGCCCCGTCATGCTTGAAACCAGGTACCAAGTCCTTGACATTGAACTACCTTACAATATTATCCTAGGATGCCCATGGATCCATGCCATGAAAATTGTTCCCTCCACGTACCATCATTCTCTCAAGTTCCCATTCAATGGTACTGAGATCACTATCCCAGAAGATCCTAATCCCTTTGAATTATGTCATGTCTTACAAGGCAGTTATAAGAATTCCAACCAAGTGCCAAACAATGACAAAGACCATGAATCCCCATTGTATGTCAACTCTGAAAAACTAAAAAAAGCCTCCAAAGTTGAACCTAATCCCCATCCTATTCCCGAAATCAAGGATCACATCCATGATATAGGCTTTGGAGAATATGATATCTCAAAATCTTGTTGTGTAGGGTGGATACCCCTATCTCCTAAATCCTACGGCCAACCGCTCATAGCCAAAGTAACTAAGAAAGAAGCTATTCCTCCCCCAGCATCTCTAACCCAATTCCAAGAGGGAAAATTATTGGCAAACTAGTGAAGACATCTCTTCTTGGCTCTACAAAGAGAAAGAACCAGTCATAATACCAGTCAAACAATATGGCAATGGCCTCCAAATTGTGAAGAACATGGGCTACAAAGGGAAAGGTGGCCTTGGAAAAAATAATCAAGGTGAAATGGAACCTAATATTGTGAAGAAGAAACTAGACAAGAAGGGGTTAGGATTTGGTAGGAAGGTACCATGTGCCTTAGACATCAAGGGTATTCTCGACAAGGTAGCACAAATTTATCTCACAGATTCAACATCTAAAGAGGATATCATCGATGAATCTTACCTCCACATGACTGACCTATTCACTGAATCCTCCATATTTATGCTATCATCTGTATCTTTAACATCCACCACCAACACCTAGATTGTAACACTTGTCTACCCTGAACTTATCGATTGGGACCAATAAGAGGCCCCCATTCTAGATGTATTTCAAAATGATGAAGCTATTGTAGAGTTTATGGGACTTTGGGATGGTATCCCTCTTGGCGATCACAAAGCTAGTTTTGTAATGGAACTAGAGAAAACTACTTATTTTGGTGAGAATGCCAAATCCTCCAATCGCAAAAGTAAAAATAAAGAAAGATATCTAGGTGAAAACCACACTGTGGCACCTCCTGATCACAAAACAATAAAAATGAAGGATGTATCCAAAGGTGAAAACCCACCTATGGCACCGGAGGATGGAGGATTTGACCTTCCCCTACCATCTAAGTATCAAGAGAAATCAGCTCTCCTAGTAGAAGATTCTACATAGATAAATCTTGGCACAGAGCAAAATCCTAAGACCACATTCCTTGTAGCATCATTATCAGAACAAGAGCACAAAAATCTTACCAACTTCTTCTTACAAAGAACCATCAAATTTAAATGGACCTATGCTGATATGCTAGGGTTGGACCCTTCACTAGTAGTTCACTATCTCACAGTTGATCCAAAAGATAAACCAGTCAAGCAAAAGCTAAGAAAGATGCACCCACAGATCACTCTCTTGGTGAAAGTTGAAATACAAAAATTGTTAGATGTAAATTTCATCAAGCCTATTAATTATCTAAAATGGGTTTCAAACATTGTATCGGTGGCTAAACCGAATGGGGGCATCCGCATGTGTTCTAACTTTAGAGATCTCAAAAAAGCATGTCCTAAAGATGACTTTCCATTGCCAAACATTGATATCATAGTAGACTTGACTGTTGGTCATGAAATACTTTCTCTAATGGATAGATTTTCTAGCTACAATCAGATAATGATAGCAGAAGAAGATCAGCATAAAACAACTTTCACTTGTCCTTGGGGTACCTATTGTTGGTGCACCATGCCATTTGGTCTTAAAAATGCAAGGCAACTTATCAAAGAGCAATGACAGTGATATTCCATGATCTCTTTCATCACATCATGGAGGACTATGTTGATGATATACTAGCAAAGTCTTCTAGGGCAGATCACATACAGGTTCTAGGCCAAATATTTGACAGACTCGAAAAATATCATGTACAACTCAATCCAAAGAAGGGTGTCTTAGGGGTAACCTTAGGAAAACTATTGGGATACATACTATCTCGCAGAGGCATTGAAGTAGATCCAACTGGTGTAGGAGCACCCCATTACCGTCAAGAAGCCCCCTATTATCATTTTTAATTATTGTAAGGCCTAGTGCCAATTGTTCTGATTCAGACCAATGTGTCCCATATTGTAAAGCCACATGGCACCTTTTTGTAAACAGATAGGAAGTAGTTGTAACTGTCCGAGTTGTAACTGTCGTGTAATAGATGGCAGAGGTGACAAATCGATTGAGATTCCACCATGTGTAACTGCCAAGAAGTGAGCCTTTAAATAGGTAGTCCATGTTTGTTAAAGATGACAGAAGAGGAAGAAGAGAAAAGAGGAGCAATAGCGAAACGTGTAATTTTAGAAAGAGAAATAAAATTTAGTGTTTTGTAAGAGCAATCAAGTTTTGATTCATTCCATTGGTCGAGACCTCGGTCGAGACCAGTGGAATGTAAATCTGTTTTTAGTTCTCCTCTCTGTTGTTCTGTGTATTTTGATTTGTACTAGATTAGAAATCTATGTGTGTGTTTAGTTGCAGAAAATGGCAACAGTATTATGGAAGATAGTTACAACCAAATGGGAAAAGAAGAAAGCCTCATGAGCATAAGTATCGGACTGAGAAATTGATCATGGGCCGACGGTTGAAGGTCATACCGATCGGGAAGATTGTAGTGAGGTATCGCCGACAAGAAATATCGGCGTGAAATACACCGTTGGGGAATTTGTTAGAGGCTTCACCGATAGTAATGGGTCATGCCGATAGAAGGAGTGCATTGGTGTAAGTATGTATATCGGAGGACAATGGAGGAGTCACTCCGACAGTATAAGTCTGGGCGATGGATGTTAGCCATCAGAAAGAATAGCATGTCGGTGAAAGAAATTAGGAGGTGGCCGATAGATTAGGTCTGGCCGATGAGAAAATGGAAGCATATTTTGGTATTATGTGGTCTTAAGTAAGGGGTTATTAAAGAAAATGAAGCCTAATCCCTAGGTTGGTGGGTTTTAATGGGTTGTTCGCCCTGTTTAGTAAGATATTGTCTGTTCCTCCGCATCACCAACAAAAGTAAAGGCTATAGTAGAGTGCCTCCACCAAAGAATCTGAAAGCATCAAGGAGTCTTCAATGAAGGTTACAATCCATTAGGCAATTTATCTCACAACTAGTAGATAAATGTCAACCATTTCAACACTTGCACCAAAATGATGTCTCATTTCGATGGGATGATAAGTGTCAAGCAGCATTTGATCAACTCAAAGAATATCTATCAACACCTCCTGTCTTGGTACCACCAGTCACCGATAGGCCTTTGATCTTGTACATCTCAACTACAACTACAGCCCTAGGGGCTCTTCTAGCACAGCATTATGAGTCAGGAAAAGAACATGCAATCTATTATATCAGTCAAACCTTGGTGGGTTATGAACTCAATTATTCATCTATGAAAAGAGCTTGTTTAGCCTTAGTGTTCGCTTCCCAAAAGTTGCGGCATTATATGCTAAACCAACACATGAATCTAATAGCCAAAATTGATCCATTGAAGTATCTCCTAGCAAAAGCATCTCTCATAGGAAGACTAGCTAAATGGGTCATGATCCTTAGTGAGTTTGACAATGAGTATGTGGATCGTAAAGTAATCAAGGGACAAGCCCTAGCAGATCAACTAGCAGACGCACCTATGAAAGATGCACATCCTATGGTATCTAACTTTCCGGATGAGAATCTCTTCAGTCTCTCTACCTCAGTAATGTGGAAATTATATTTTGATGGTTCCTACACACAACATGGATTAGGGGTCGGCATCCTTTTTATCACACCACAAAATGACTATATCCCAAAGTCATATTGGCTTGCATTTCCTTGCACCAACAACATAGCCGAGTATGAAGCACTCCTCATAGGTCTCCATACAATAGTTCAATGGGACATCACAGAACTATAGGTATATGGAGACTCAGAACTAGTCATTCAACAAGTCACAGATGAGTATCAAACAAAAGATGAAAATTTGATCCCCTACAAGAAACTAGTGGATGCCTACAAACCACACTTTTCTAGCATCACTTTTGAACAGATTCCAAGCAAGCATAACAAAGCTATAGATTCTATGTCATTTGTGGGGTCACTTATAGACATGCCTGCAAACACACAGAAATGTGAATTCTTGATCGAGCAATTGTTGATACCAACAATCGATGTTCCAACTACTGAAATCATCTGCAAAATTGTTGGTCCCAATTCCCCATGGTACGAAGATATCTATGAATACCTTAAAAATGATACCTTTCCCTTTGAGCTATCAACCACCCAACATAAAACCTTTATTCGTTGATCCTCCTGTTACACCATTCTGGGTGATACACTATATTGTAGAAGTTTCGATGGTATCCTCTTATGATGTCTTAATGTGGAAGAAGTTGAAGCTACCTTACAAGACATACACAAATGTGTCTGTGGTGCACATTCTACCAGTCCTAACCTCTCTAAGAAGATACTTAGAATAGGTTATTACTAGCCTACAATAGAACAAGATGCTTTACAGTTTGCTAAGAAGTATCTACAATGCCAATAGCATGGAGATTTGATTCATGCACCAGCTCATGAACTACAACCTATGACTACTCCATGGCCTTTTTCACATTGGGGTCTCGACCTCGTAGGACAAATCTACCCATCCTCATCCAATGGCCACAAATTTATCACTACCGCCACTGAGTATTTCACAAAGTGGGTCAAAGCCATTCCCATGACTTATATCACTGACAAGAAAATAGCTAAATTTATCCTCAATTACCTCATTTGCCAGTATGGTATCCCCCAAGCCATTGTCACTGATAATGGGATACCATTCAAGAATCAAGATGTCTGTGCCTTGTGCACCCAATACAATATCCAACATCACATTTAAACTCCCTACTATCTGCAAAGTAACAGCCAAGCCAAGGCTTCCAATAAAACCATTCTCAAAATCCTCAAGAAAATGGTCAATGAAGCTGGTCATGATTGGCACCTACAACTCAATCCCACCCTATAGGCCTACCACACTAATATCAGAATATCAACTGGTGTCACACCCTATGCCTTAGTCTATGGCTCTAAATCCATGCTACCTATAGAGGTCGAGATCCCATCCCTTAGAGTATCCATGTAGAACCTAATTGATGGAGAGGACTAGCGCACTTCTAGATTAGCTGAGCTAGAACTACTAGATGAGATCTACCTTGCCGCGCTTAATCATCTCTGTGTTTATCAAAACTACCTCCGGCATAATTAACAAAAAGATCAAAGAAAGATAGTTTCAAGTGGGTGATCTTGTCTTAAAAGAAAAAAAGAGAAATGAAGCAGATTGAGAAAAGAAGGGTAAGTTTGAGCCTAATTGGTTAGGATCTTTTGTTATCACAGCAACATATGGATCAAGGGCTTATACTTAAGAAACACCTAAAGGCATTCCTCTAGATGAGCCACTCAACAGTATTCATCTCAAGAAGTTCTATACCTGATCCTCAGAGTATCCACAAAAAAAAAGCACACACACACACAAAAACAAAATAATCCATCCTTTGGTGAAAACCTGGTAAACAAGCGCCTTGGATAAGTAGCATAGTGAAAACTTGGAAAATAGGTGTTATGTGTAGAGTCAGCATCCATCATCTATCTAGTCTAGTTCATTCCATGTCTCTTTCATAATAAATGTCATTCATCCATCCATAATAAAACCATTGACCTTGTTTGCATTTACATCTCCCTATCTAAAATAGCTTGGAAATTTGTCAATGTTCATCATTGTCATCCCATGTCATTTATCAAGTTCTCCATCGTCATCTATCCTATGTCAGTCATCCATACAAACACCTTTACCAGAATAGAGGCAACTCTTTCCTTAACCTAGGTCTAGGAATGGATTCTTGTTCATGGCTCACAAAAACACAAACACTTCCAACACTTCAAACACTTCCAACACTTCAAAACACTTCATCCTTTGATGCAAAGCACAAACAAGAACAAAAACACTTCAAAACAAACACAAAAACAAATACACGACAACACAAACACACTAAACCAAACCAATCGACCATATCAACTATCTTATATAGATTGTCATGCACTCAAAACTAGACCAAGTGTCTTATATGAGGTGTTTCATTTCTGAAACCAGACATTATCCATTCAATAGATAACACCCTTTAACAGACACATTGTTCCTACAATAAGGTTGTTATCTACCCAATACTATCCTACATCATCACTCTAACTAGAACTACATATCATCTAATCTCAGTCTTAAGGTACCTTGATCCCATGGATATGGGTATGTAGGCAGTCTAGAAAACAAAGGAAGTTTCTAGTACTTAGGTACATAAGATATCATCATTTCACCTCTCCAGGCTCAAACACCTTGACCCATTCATCACTCTACCCAGAACTACATATTTATCATTTTTCATCTTTCATCGTAATGTGCCTTGATCCCGTGAATACAGGGTATGTAGGTAGTCTGGAATACGAAGGACGTATCTAGTACTCAGGTACATATGATTCATCATTCTTCACCCATTTTCAATCCATTGACATGTAATCTTTCTAGTCTTCTATTTATCACAATCCATTCACCTCGACTTGACTAACTCAAGCAACAAAACAACAAACAAACGCATCCTTACAAAGCAAAAGTCCTTAACAAACCTGAAGCAAAGAAACCTACTTGCAGAGCTATATGTTGTCCTACATATTGATTGCCAACATCTGTTACATCAAATTTCAACCAAGCACCAGATCAACAAACTTGTTTTATATAGGATGTTCCATGATCGAAACTAGCCCAGGTGTCTTATACGACATGTTGCATTTCCTGAAACTATACATTATCCTTTCAACATATAACACCCTTTAACGGACACATCATTCCTACAATAAGTTTGTTATCTATCCCAACCAATCCAATCTATTCTGAGCAACCTCTTTGGCAAGAAAATGTGTTGACTGTATGTTTACTTTGTAAGTCAGTCAATTTATTTTTGGTTTATCTTTTTGTTCCTTTCCCATTACCTATTCAAGACTACCTTGATTTATCTATATCTTGGTATGTTATGATGTAGTATGGATTGGGGGCATATTGTTCATTGCTTTTGTGTGCCATGTTTGAGGAATGATCTTTAGTATCTTTCTTAGCAGCATATTTATCTTGTGTGAGTGTTACAACCTAGCATCTTAGATATTAATATACTTCTTGCATTTATGTATTGAAGTTTATTTTATGTTTAAGACTATGGCTCATTCACATGTCCAACAAGGTTAGATTATGTCTAAGGGATCTAAGTTCAAACCACTTCATTGTAGAGTCAACATCCATGCACTCGGATATCACAGCACCTTGGTCTTTTCTACCTTGGTGGCAAACTATCCATGTTCTATATCAAAAATAAGGATTGCTCTTTATAAACATTTGTGAAACCATTGCAACAAGCTCATCCATTTAAACCATCTATTTATCCATGTCATTATATGGTTTTTCAAGAAAATATCAATCAAAAGTCTTTCTCTCATGTTCTCTTCTTTCTTCTATCTCCATCACCATCTGGTGCATATCTACAAAAACCACATGTTAGATATCCCATATCATATCATTATCATATAATCATGTCATCATATGTCATAGCATCTATATCATCATATAATATCATTATGATGTCATCATGTGTCATACATCTATAAGCATCATATAAGCATATACATCAGCACATAAATCCATAATCATAAATACATGTCATCACATCCATGTCATACAGAAATGCATAACCAAAAGCATGAACAGAAGTGTGCATAATATGTCATCATATATCATCATTTGAAGATCATCAAAATACAGGTGTACGTATCTACATCAATAGTCCATATGTATACATCCAAATATACATCAATAAGTACATCATAGCTATCAAGAGCCCACAAAATATACAATGTCCATCATGATACAAAACTGATACAACATATACCAATATACATTCTCTAGTGTCAGCTAGTGGGTAGAGCTACCCTCATACTGTGATCCATGTCCTTTGCTTGTACTCAGCCAAGGTCCCCCTACTGGTCCTCCTTCCCCTGGCTGTACAAATGGTCCTCTAACTAATGACACTAACTACCCCATCTTGTGTGATACAGATGCCCCTAACCTGCTTCACTCTTGGTAGCTAGGCGCCTGCTGATTTGCTGATACCACACCAACGTAGAGACCCCTGTAATACTTGGCCTCTTTGCCTGCTGAAACCAGCTCTCCCTACATGCAAATGAGCTCACTGTGTAATGTCCTCTGATCGGCACCTAATGTGTGGCATACCTCATCTCTCTCTCGCCTAACCCTCTGAAGGGTGGCCTTTGCTATCAAACGCAATTGTACTGCTGCATCTCTCTCCAATGTCAACTAGGCAATCTTCCCGTCATCTGCTACTAGTGCTAGCACGGCTTGTACCACTACCAAAGTTATCTATGGCATTGCTGCTGCCTATGTGCATACCTAGGCCTTGACTTATCTAGCCTTTGCCCTCACTGCATCCCTATCTCACCTCAACCTCACCATCCAGAGCTCCAAGCGAGTCCTCCGTGATCTCCTCCTGTAGAAGTTGTTGTGTCTACTGCAGTTCAGTCTCTACAACTGGACCCTCCACCTTCGCCACCTATATATCAGCCTGCTGGCCTCTGTCCTCCCCACTAGCCTAATGTCTAGCCTGCTCTCTAGCCTACCACCTCACCCTCACCTCTCCAGCTGACACTAGCACCTCTCGTACTGCTCCTACCACCCCTGGTGTGGTCAGTCTCACTGGCTTGTGTGTCTGCCAGTATGTGTCATATGCTGGCAATGTCCCTAGTTCAGCCAATCCTGAATCCCAATCCCACCTAACTAGGGCAAGTCCCTACAACTCTACCAAAGTTGTGGCCACTGGAATCTCAGCAGCCCAATCCCCAACCTCCCACCGTGTCCTCGCATGTGTTGCCTCTCCAATGGGAAACCCCTGTGGCAAACCAAATTGTCTCAATACCTACTCTAGAAGGTATCTCTCAATGGTCTCCACTCATTGGCCAAACAGATAATGGGCCTGTCTACAATACATCAGCTACTTATGCTCATCCTCCCATGCCTCACTTAGTAGCCATGGTCTCCAAATGAAGATATCCATCTTGTCAATCTGCCACCTCCAGAAGCTCACAGAACCAAGACGCATGTGTGTGATCACTCCCTCATATAGAAAAGCATATGGTTCCCCCCTTTCGTAGTGATGCTGAGTCATCGGTCTGATAACTGGGATGTACTCCCAAGCCCACACTTGTAGCAATGTCACACTAGTTGATAAGCTCTGTCCTCTTCGATATACACAGTCATGTAAGTCTCAGTATAGCTAACCCAACACACATGGGCCCCATGCGTAACAGATGCCATGTGTAAACATCCCTAATAGTACAGTACCCCATCCAATAGATAACCCTCAAGATCACCTATCTAGGTAGAGGAAGCCACCAACCAAAGTAGCCACAATCCATCTGATCCTGTCACACAGTCTCGGAACATCGACCCAACGGATCTCATGATCCTCTATTCGGAGGTCATCAGTGTAGAAAACCTCTCTCATGCCAGCCTCACTTCACTCTGGGTCATAGTCAACTCTCTCCCCATCAATCAGGATCTTGAGGATGCGATATACATCCTCAAGTGTCACAGTAGCCTCCCCTATTAGAAAGTGGAAAGAGCAGGTCTCACTGTGATGTCTCTCAACAATAGCTGTCAAAAGTGCAAGATTCACCCTAATGTGTGTCAAATGTGCCACATGCCATAGTCCCATATACTCCAAAAATGCATCATCCTCCCAAGTTATCTATACCACCTCATCTGCGATGACGTGGTGTCGGTCCCTCGACATCAGAGGAGGAAGGACTCTCCGCATCCACAAAACCACTTGTCATACATTTTGCAAATTTTCTAAGTCTACTCAAGTCAAGAAGGACATCAACAAGCACAACACTATGACGCAACTCCTAGGTCAACCCTACACATCTCTAACCTAAATAGGTCAACTCCTAGGTCAACCCTAGAGACACATGTTCAAATCCACCTAGGTCAAACTATCTAAAAAGCTAAAAGCGCCTTGATTTTCCCAAGTGCGCTTCACTGTTCTACCCTACACGCTTTACTTTTTACACATAAGTGCTTTACTATCAAAACCAAAGGTGACTTGATTTTCACAAGTGTGCTTCACTGCATGGCCAAATGTGCCTTACTGCATTGCAAGTGCGCTGCGATTTTTACAATCCTACAATCAATAGCACCTAACTATTCTACCAGCTGCGCGTTACTGCACTTCCAAAAGTACTACAGCGATCTACCAACTACGTTGTGGCACTCACCTTAAAAACCAAATGTGTTGAGCTTTGACCAAATGTGCTACACTGACCTACTAAGTGCACTTTAGTGCGCCAAAAGCACTTTGCCTGACCGCCAAAGGCGCGCTGGCATTGCACAGCGCTTTTGGCTGACATAATGCAAAACCTAGAAAAAAAGCCCTAGAAATGACCTAGAAACTTAACACAAGCAAGTTATCAAACACTTACCGCTATTGGTGCTCCTGCTGGTCTCCTATAGGTCCACACTTGCTCTGACTGATGCTTATGCACAGGGATCGGCATCTCTACAAGTTGTAAACTCTCTCCAAATCAACTCTCTCAAACTAAGCAAGGAGGCTACAAGCTCTAACTTTTGACAACTCTAAGTGTGTAATTGAGGTGTGTTGACCCCTTGGTACCTATTTATAGTGTCCCTACACTTTTTCTTCCCAAACCATGTCCTATTTTTCTTCATGTCTACTATTTTCTACATCGTGTCAGCCTCCATCTACCTAACCTCGCCTATCTCCAACACAATCTTCTAGTCAAGCATCAACCCAGTTCTTCTGTCGCTTCCCTGTCTTTTCTCTCGAGGGGGCATCCTATGCCAGCTACACAGGGGTGGCTAGCTACACTAGAGCATCAAAATTGTATCATGTCTTCAACAATCGATTTCTTTGAAGCAACGTTGTAAACTGCATTGCATCAAAAAGGGGGCAAAATGTAGACACCTAAAAATGATCTTGTCATCACATCACCTGCATTTCAACATTAATTGAATAATCTAATTATTTAATTAATTTCATCAAAATCATCAAATTCTTCCAAATCTCCTAAATTTGATATTAATTGAATAAATTCTATTTATTTAATTAATTTAATCAAAATCAACTTTATTCTTCCAAAATTGAATAAATTAATTATTTAATTAATTTATCATCCAAATACTTTCATCTACAATTAAATAAATTTCTTTACTTAATTTGCCTAAAAAATCTTCCAATTCCTCTAAAAATAAATCTTGTTCATCATGCACATAAAATTAAATAATTTATTATTTGATTTATCTCAAATCATGCAAAAAGCAAATTACAAGTTGAGTTAATTGACTTAATCAATTTTGTTTTTATCAACAACTCTTAAATTAGAAAAAAAAAAGCATTCTAATTTATGAAATCAAATCCTATCTTTATCAAAAAGCAATTATCTCAAACAAAAATAGCCTTTTGTGTGACACGTGTCAGGTGCACATTCATCATGACTTCTGGATTTATCTCATCAGTTGATTCCATTGAATTATTTGGACCATTGATCAATCTTTATTGAAACCTATATAAACCCCCTCATCTCATAACAAATCCTCTTCAATCATTTAAGATTTTGTATCCATACATCGCATTGAGCATTCATCACATCGTTGAGCTCACTTCTACCTTTTGAGCACAAACACAATCTACATTCGCTTGTTGCAAACATGGTTTCACAATTTATAGAGCAATCTACATTTGACCAAGAGATTCAAACAATCTAGGTGATAGCTTCTTTGTTATTAATTCAACTTATTCATTGATTTGGTTATTTCTTAGATAGATCTTTTGATGTTATGGGTAATTGAGTTGTTATTATCATTACTTTTGATCTTATCATTCAACCTCTCAAGTTTCCCTATTCACATTCAGCTTTCACTCTTCCAGAATTTGGAGCAGAATTCTTGCATTAATCTCTAGTGGTGTCACCACAGCCAACCACACAATCCACAGCCCTAACTGTCAAGACTTCAATACAAGGTTGAAATCACACAGCACCATTCGCCATAGCCAATAGTCTTTGTTTGAAAGTTAGAGGCTCTATTGAAGGATTCTACTCACTAGAGATCACCCAGTTTTGGGTCACCAATCTTCATCGACCCTAGCTAGGTCTTTGTGCTTGGTATCCATTTTTTAAAGTGGGCCCTATTCCAAGGCTCTATTTTGTGGAATTCGACCTTCAATGGCCCTCTAAACAGCTTGTTTCTCCCACGCAAGTAGACCTCATCAGGTTTTTTCTCCCATCTACATTCTTGCTAGGCCTTGTTCATGCTCTATAGGCTTTGGTCATTGACTTTATAAGCATTGTAGAGCTCTTTGGTCCTCAGTTTTGGAGGATTGTGGTGTTTACCTTTGGTGTTTCCTTTGTCACAGAGGACACAAAACTTTCATGTAGATAACTACTGTCTAGGTCACAGTTTATTACATTGAATGGTTGGCATCTAATACTAGAGGAAGTGGGTCGAAGTTGAACATTCATGCTCACAATTTGAAAGCCTATCAAGTGGAAGTCATTGTGGTCATCGTTGGTTTTCTTTTGATCTCTTCTAAGGCCATGACTCTGGTCTCTACTCTCTAAATTGGCCCACAAAGGCCCCTCAATCCATCTTGACCACATAGACTCTAGCTAGGAAACACTTCTTCAATCTCACGATGGTGTGCCAGAGTCCTAATTAGGCCTCTTTAATCTATTTTTTGAGTCCTATTTTGGACTCTTTATCCATGTACACGTACTGCAGATCTATGGACTCTATCACCACTCAATGGCTCCCTCTTAGTATTTTCCATATTACTGGCCGCCTACCCCGCTAGCATATTCTCCAATGACCAACGTCCAAGGTCGATATTTCAGGTTACATCAGATGTAAAAGTTTATACTATTGTTTTTCCCTATGTTGCATTGTGGTTAGTAGGTCAAAGAGGTCGCCATCATATTTATGACAGTCACAGTTAGAGTTTATGTTACATTCATATTGTATGTTAGGGTTTATGTAACATCATATGTAACATTGTATGTTGTAGCCTACAAACACTAACATTTTATGTTGTAATATTCACAACTATTGTAACTACTGGAGAAAACATTTTTGTCAAGCAGACCACCAAGTTTGCCAAATTTCCTGAATAGGGCCTTTTTTCATTTTGTCATAACTTTTGCCCATGAAGACATTTTATCACACAATGGAAAGGTGTTTCCATGTGCTTTTTTATGGAGAATTCAAAACAAAAAAATGCCTTTTTGACCAGGTTTTTAATCCCCGAAGTCCATTATACTCGCAATTTTTGACAGGGTATAACTTTCGCCCATGACATCAAAAATTTGTGAATTTTTTTTTTAAATTGCTCAAAATTTCACAAGGAATCTAAATAGACATGTAATTTTAAGATTTGGATAGCCCATTTTGTAAAAATCATCATGCATTATAAACTATTGATTTGGCATCCAATCTTAACACAACTTGTAATTTTTCTTGCATATCTTTTTGGGGGGCTTCTAACCTAGTCATAATCCTTTTGGGGGGTGCAAGATTTCATTTCTTCTTTGATAAGTGCTTAAAATTTGATCATGTATCTCACCCACAACCCTTTCCATTCAAGTATTCCCAATAAACCTCATAATAAATGGAAGATCAAATGTGGATATTGTAGGCTAAAATAGTATATCACAAAACAATGTCATCATCACAAAATTGATGAACTACGACAACAAATTGTTGAATGCACAAGACAACTAAGAGGGGGGTGATTCAGTTGTAACAAAACTTCAAACCCTCACAAACATTCAAATCCACATTATCCTTTAAACATGTTATGATGATTAAGCATGAAAAGAAAATAACTGAAACTAAATCATAAAAACACCACACACAAGAGAACACTAGATTTTATGTGGAAAACCCTAAAAGGGAAAAACCATGGTGAGGATTAGCTCACAATATAATGTAGTAGAAATACTGAATTACAAATGCTCACTACTAGAGGGATCACTTCTCAAAAGAGAGAATGCTCACTGCAAGTGGACTCACTGTCCAAGTGGACTCACTACCCATTGAGAAAGAAAGAAAGAAAGAAGAGAAGAGTGGCTCACTACCAGGCTTTGATCTGATATAATTGCATCTAACCTATGCATGGAGTTCAGTTCCATTAAAGCTCAATATCCATCACAACACAAACAACATCTTTGCAGCAACACTAAAAATAGTAGACACCTTATGCTCACTACATCCAGTAGCCGAACACATGAAATCTCTCACTACACTAATCAAATTTGTATTATAAGCATCATATCCCTCATGCATCCATCCATCCATGACTCCTTGAAACTTATTTATACCATCATCAATCATGAAAACATTCTCCAAGGTCAGTAACATGACTTAACCCATAAAATTCAAATTAGGTCTGGACCTAAACATTCTTGCAGAGGAAAGGAATGAATGCAGACCACACCATGCCTTAGCATAGACCTAAATCCACTCTAACATGCTTCAACATGCTTTCACAATCAACAAAGCACAGCCACAATTAGTGTAAACAACCAAGTCGGCCAAACTTATGTTAACAGTATGAACTTTTAAGTGCACACTTCCTCAAGACCAAAAGATGACATGTGGACCATGCACCAAGCATAAACATGATCTAGAAACATCCAAAAGCACCTAAAAACCAACAAGTTCCTTTGCAACATCTTTCACCTAAAGAAACTTCACACTGGAGTACTTAACCAACTATATCATGCTCTGTCATCATCTGCAACTTAAGAAATGTACTTGCGGATCACCAAACCATGAACCACTTGAGATAAAAGAAAATATAGACTTTATAAGCACAAACCTAGAACCGTAACACCTAAAACCATTTTACAAATAAATGTGGAGAAAAATACTTTCTCCCAGACACACTACAAGCACTGTCAAATATTGTTCTCAAACTGGTGAACACAGCTTCCTTTGCACAATGATCTGGAGCACCAAATTCTAGATTTAGTATCTTCAAACACTTCTAAACAACATATCCAAACCACATACATAGATCTCCAACACAAAAGAAATGCAGAGAAAAAACTCGAACATCACTTTGTAAGCCAGAAGACTTCTTCAACACACTATTTCCATAATTAATCAAATTTTCTCAAAGCACTTGGAAGCCCAACAATAGAAGCATATCCTCAACATCTTCAACACCTCTATAAAGCAACCAAATCACTTTTAGCAAGACACCTTAATCAAACAACAACCTCATCAGAAGACACAGTTGACACCAATGACAACACAAGCCTGTTGACATCAATGACAACACCGATTAGCACATATTTGCGACAATCTCCCTCTTTGTCATTGATGGCTACACATGATGTGAAAAACCATCAAGACACAATTATGCACCAATCTTCTTTTATTTGTTACTCTCCCCCTTTCTTTTGCACATCTTATTCTCTCTCTCTAAACACTAATAGTTCTTTATCCCCCTTGTTTTTCACATGAACTCTCTCCCCCTTTGACATCAATGGCAAAGGGTGTCACAACTTTCCCTTTTCATGATACTACACATACTTGCACTATTCACTACTTCTCTATAACATCTTTTTCTTTCACTACTCTAAATACTCCCATTGACTATAACAATCATCATGACTACTACCTGCTCCCCCTGAGAGGTAGCCTTGAATCATCAGTCCATAAAAGAATGAATCTTGAAATCCACTGGACTGATGCATCTCCTTATGCATCTAGTTCAAGGAAGGAGGGGAAATAACCCCTAACTTCTCCCAGAGATACTCAAATGTATCATTAGGAACAACCTTAGTAAATATGTCAGCAACTTGATCCTTTGTAGGTACATACCCAAGCTGCACTTCATCCTCTACAACCTTCTCTCTCAAAAAGTGATACCTAATTGAAATATGCTTTTTCTTTGAATGCATCACCAAATTCTTTGAAATGTTAATAGCACTTGTATTATCACAAAAAATAGAAATTAGCTCATCATACATAACTTTGATATCCTCCAAGGTTTGTTTCATCCACAACACCTATGTGCAGCAAGATGCTGCTGCAATGTATTCTGCATCTGCAATAGACAGAGATACTTAATCCTAATTTTTACTTAACCATGACACTACGCTGCCACCAAGAAAGAATGCTCCACCACTTGTACTTTTCCTGTCATCTACATATACTTCCACAATCATAATTTGATCTCCACTTACTTTGATGTTCAAATTTCTATCTGTAGAGCCTTTATTGAATCCTTTCTATAATAAGTACTTATCTAACCTTGCATACCAAGCTCTGGGAGCTTGCTTCAATCCATATAGTGTGTTCTTTAACCTGCAAACCATATCTGGCTTATATCTGACAATTGAAATCCTTCTAGTTGGTCTATGTACACTTCCTCTTCTAATTCATCATTCAAGAAAGCAAACTTCACATCCATTTGATATACTTTGAAATCTTTATGTGCTGCAAAAGCTAAAAATATCCTAATGGCCTCCATTCTTGCCACCAGAGCATAAGTTTTCTCATAGTCTATTCCTTCCACTTGTGAGTAACATTTACATACAAGTCTTGCCTTATTTATTATCACTTCTCCATTCTCATTCAATTTGTTCAGGAATACCCACTTAGTTCCAATCACATTTTGTTCTCTAGTCTTGGGACAAGTTCTGAAGTCTAATTTTTCTCAATCTGCATTAGTTCTTATTCCATAGCCTTGATCCAATTCTCATCCTTGCATGCCTCAACCACTATTTTAGGTTCAAATTTAGAAAGTAAACACAGATTTACCTATTCGTCAGCAGTTGTGCTTCTTGTCAATACACCTTTGCTCTTATCACCAATGATTTGGTCTTTAGTGTGATCCTTCTGCACATACTTGGGAGTTTTAGGGATTCTCTTTGGAGCTTCTTGTTCTTCAACTTGTACTTCCATTTCTTTAGCTTCTTCTTCTTCTCCACAAGAAGACTCATCTGATTCATATCCATTAAGCTCTGAAATCTTCTATATATCTTCATCAATTTTGACATTCACACTCTCAAAAATCTTTCTTAGCCTCTTGTTGTAGCACCAGTAAGCTTTGCTTTTGTTAGAATACCCAAGAAAAATACCTTCATCACATCTTGCATAAAACTTTCCTATTTCTTCATCTCTTCTGATATAACATTTGCTTCCAAAAACTTTAAAATATTTAATAGTAGGAATCCTTCCATACCATAGCTCATAGGGAGTCTTTGTGTCATTTTCCCTTAATTGTACTCTGTTCTGTATGTAGACAGTAGTATAAATTGCTTCTCTCCAATAGACTTCTAGTAGGTCTTCTTCTTTGATCATTGTCCTTGCATCTTCTTGAACAGTCTTGTTCTTTCTTTCAACCACTCCATTCTGCTGATGAGTCCTAGGGGTAGATAAATGCCTCTTTATCCCATGATTCTCACAAAACATGTTAAACTCGTTAGAAGTAAATTCTCCACCTCTATCAAACTTCAAGCATTTGATCTTCATATCCATTTCATTTTCAACCATTGCTTTAAAGGCTTTAAACTTGTCTAGGGCTTCTGATTTTTCCTTAAGAAAAATGACCCATGTTATTCTAGAACAATCATCAATAAATAACATAAAATACCTATCACCTTGAAAATTCCTTACTCTAGTAGAACCACAAAGATCTATATGTACCAATTCCAATAGTTTGGTAGATGAATGATCCTTGACTTTGAAGCTTCTTCTTGTTTGCTTTCCAATCTAACATTCCTTACAGACAACATTGATGGGCTTTGTAATCTTTGGCAAATCTCTCACAGCTTGAAATAAACTTATCCTTACCAGGCTATCAAAAATTATCTGACACAATCTCCTATGGCATGGCCAACTCTCACTAATCTAAGTCATAAGGTAATAACTAACACCACCTTTAAGATGATAAACATTTCCACCTGTCCTCTTTCCAGCAACAATTACTATTTCGGAGCTTTTTTGATCTCACAGCCATCATCCTGAAACATAAAACTGTAACCCTTGCTATACATCTATCCAACACTCAAGAGATTATGCTTTAAACCTTTGATATAAAGAACATCGTCAGTGCTATGCTTTCCATCAAAACTGATTGAACCTTTTCCACAAATTTTAGCAACTTCACCACCACCAAACCTAACTACTCCAGCATCATATTTTTCAAGTTTAACAAACTTACTCTTATCACCTCTCATATGATTTGAGCATCCACTATCAATGATCCAGTCATCTTTTTCTTTTCTAGCATGAAACGCAGACATTATAGTGCCTTCAAGGTTAGTACTTGCTTCCGGACCTGTTTCCTTCACACAACTTCCAGAGTTAGCAGAAACATTTTCATCTCTTAGGGATATGAATAAGCATTCATTATCATTATCATCCTCATAATGAGATTCATCATCAAATATAATTGCATCTTCTCTAACATAGTAACTTTTCTTAACAATCTTACCTCTATTTTCCCTATTCTGAATTCTCAGAGCTCTATCTGGACATCTGAAGCATAATGACCTATTTTTCCACAACTGAAATATTTAAAAGATAACTTACCACTAAACTTTTCAGTACCCTTTTTCTATTGAAATTAGGGCAGACAACTGAGAGGGGGGGTGAATCAGTTGTCACAAAATTTTATCTTTTGTTGCATTTAATCTTCTTCACCACTTATTAACATATTAATGAAATAACCATGAAAGCATGAATCAACAACACATGAGAAAAAACATAATCAACACACATAACACCAAGATTTTTATGTGGAAACCAGGTTAAAGGAAAAACCACGGTGGGGGTTAACCCACGAGATTTATTCTCTGTTAAAATAATAGAAAAATGGGAAGGCACTTGCCTTTGGGCACACTGTCTAGAGCTCACTGCTCAAAGGAGGCTCACTACCTATAGAAACATTCACAAGATTAACATAGAAAGGTTGAAGTGAGAAACAACATCTTCTTCATGCCAAAGTTTAGTTCCATTGAAGCTCACAACACCTCTGCTATGCTCACAAACAATTCCTTGCTACATCCACATCTTTGTTGGCAAGAGACACTGTGTGGCTTTATGATTGTTGTCATCGATGGCAACAAGGTTCATCTCACACATCCGCAGCACATAGTATGTCTTTACCAGAAGTCAGATTGAAGAGTGTTTTGGTCTAGTGAACAAGAACAGAGCATGCAGCAAGGTCCGACAATCAGGTCCGGATCTCTTAGAGGATGTATCTCAGCAAAGTGTAGACTTGGGGAAGTCAAGAGGAGTACCATGACTGCTACATTCAAGAGATTGAGCCTCTGGTGATGAAAGAGTGAAAAGATATGAGCATCTAAGTGTTGGATTCCTAACAGGCAGAGCAGACTGAGGAAGAACTGACTAGCAGAGCATCAGACTTTAATCCAGATGAGAAATTGATGATGGTCAAGCTAATTGAGAGATCATACATGGTTGGCAGACTTGATTGATGACTTCTAACTCTGTGTCTTGGATACACATCACATATTAAGCATGGATTCAGTCGACAAATTAGTGCCTTGTAAATATCTTGAATATTCCGATTGCCAACTAGATAGATGTTGAAATCCTTGATGCGGATATATATATACCAAATAGATTTTGATATGAAGGGGTGTGTGTGATGATATAGTGTACGAATAAAGGAAGAGAGCAAGTGAGTCTCTTGTAGGCAGTGTGCCTCTTGTGAGCAGTGTACTCAGCCAGTGAGCCCTAATTGGCAAGTGCCATTTTTGTACTTCTTATTCTTTTAACAGAGAATACATTCTTGGGTTAGTCACCTCGTGGTTTTTCCCTTAACAGGGTTTTCCACATCAAAATTAATGTGTTATGTGTGTTGATCTTATTGCTGCTCTTATGGTTATGTATGCTTATTTGTTTTGATGTTGCACTAATTGTTAACAAGGAAAGAAAGTTAAAATATTTAGAATAACTGATTCAACCCCCCTCTCAGTTATTCACCTTGTTTGCAACAATTGGTATCAGAGCCAAGTTCCTCCAAACAGAGCCTAACATCTTGAGGAAGATCTGGGAATCTCAATGGATATGAATGGTATGAGGGAACAACTTCAGTCTACCCTAGATGGTCTTGAGAAATCTCACTCTGAAGTCAATAACCTAAGGGAAAGACTCAAACAAGCTAATGATTTCATAAATGAACTCAAAGAAAAACTGAGTATCTCTATGAAAAAGAGAAAGGAACTACTTCAACAATTAGCAAGTTAAAGTGAAGCCAATGATACTAATGAAGATCTGAATGAGAAAAACAAGTTATGTGAGAAGCTATCAAAGGAGGTCATTATGGTAAGACATGAAATGGAATCAGCGGTTATGAAATTCACCCAAGAAATTGAAGAGAAAAGAAAATTTGAAGATAATCTAAAACAATCTCTCAAGGAGAAGTCAGAAGACCACCACAAAATGGATAGAATAATCAGGCATCTAGAATTTGATCTTGAAGAAGCTAGAGATAATGAAGAACAACTTGAGAATCAGATAGACACCCTTAAAAGGGATCTTCAAATAGAAAATGAATACAAAGAGAAATTCAAGATAAGCTCTACTCAACTTGAAGTTCTTCTTAAAAGCCAAAAGAGGGTAGATGACAAGCATGGCTTGGCATATGAGAAAGGTGAAAGCTCTAGATCTGGTCAAAAGAACTCTGGATCAGGAAATCTAAGGAACAGGTCTAGAAGATCTCTGGTAAGGCAACCAAATGCTCAAAGATATCCATCCCTCAATGGATACTGCCACAATTGCAATAACTTCGGTCATAAAGCAAACCAGTGTAGAAGAAGAATGAATCTGACTAATTCATCCTTCTCTAGACAGTGTTTTAACTGCAAAAGGTATGGTCACAAATCTCATGAATGTAGAAATATGCAAATAAACAATTCATTCAATGGTAGATGCTTTGCATGCAATAGAATGGGACATATGGCTAATCAATGCAAATCAAGAGGATATTAGTAAAAAATGCAAAGAAATGTTGTTTGCTACAATTGTAATAGATCTAATCATATTGCCAAATTCTACCTAAGTAAGAATCAGGGTAACAAGGGTCCAGTGCATCCTAATCAAACTCAAGACAAAGGAAAAGAAAAAGTGAATGCGGATGAAGTTCAAAGGGAGATGAACAAGATTTGGGTGAAGAGAAATATAGAAAATGCTGGGGATGGATCCGCACTAGAATCTAGTGTTGATATTCCTTCTGGAGAATAAATTAGATGAGCTCTGGCTCAGGGGGAGTCACAAAGGAAAATAAATTCCCCCAGCCAGTCAATTAGTGCCTAAATTTGGCACATGGAATGCTACGGATTAAAGGGTTCTGAGAGATATATCTAAATAACCCTCAGTAAAAATATGAAAGATCCACAAGAAGCTTTGAAGAATTTAATCATCCAAGATTGATCTGGTTTGACAGCCATCTGGCAAAAGTAGGATTTTTTTTTGTTAGATCTGGTATGATTCTAAATTGAAATATCTTGATCTGCAGATAAATGGGATGATTTGAGGAAAGGAGATACATTGTCAATTATTAGTAAGAATAACTCTAAGTACATCTCAGTGATCCAGAAAGATCTCTCTCAAAACAAGACAGCTAGAATGACTTAAGTTGTGCATTTATTGCAATATGAAATTAGGGTTTGCGCAGAGATAAAAGGGTTTCTTTACTCATCATTTGCACCTTTGCATTCGAGAAGAAGAAAGAAAGAGCTCTGCAAACAAGATTGCTTCAACCCTCTCAAAGATCAACCTCAAAATCTGATTCAACCAGTGATCTTTTTCAGCTCATATCGTGAACCCTAGAAGAGTAATAAGGTATTTCTATTCTTGAATATCTCTCTTTGAATCTTTTGCAAGATGGCTACTCCAAATGTTGTTAAGATCACTGATAGGCCATGCCCAAAGTTCAAGAACATCCTTAAAAATCCCTAGAAGTTGATCCCTTAGGCGTATTTTTTAGCATTCCGCATGGGGTTCTGCATGTAGAAGATGTTAGGGTATACATCCATGAAAATATTGAGGAATTTGGAGAATCAAAGCTGATGGATATCTACCATAAACAACTAATAGATGAAACCTTTGAACTCAAACCTCAATATAAGGCCATCCAGGATAAGCATTTTGGACATTGCATCCACTTTCCTTATTTCGCAGAAGATGAATGGGTCTGGTATGTCCTTAGTAGAATACATGATAACTTCATATGGTTGATGAGGCCATTCAAGATAACAAAAGATGCCATTAGGGCAGTAACCAGATTACACTCATTCAGTGGGTTGCCTGCTCTCAAATCTGTCAAAAATCAGACAGTGGGTGAGGCTACCAGATCAAAGTTTGACAAGAGAGCAATGACAATAGAAGATATCACTGATCCAGATATCAAATTTGCCTCTATGATAATTGGCTACAAAATATATCATTCCAGTAGGGAAAACTCTGTATCCAGAACTGCAATATACACTACATATCAGATGCTAAGGGAAAATGCAGACTATGATCTATGTTAGCTTCTCCTGAGTCAATTGTTAGAAAACTTGCAAAAGATCAAAAAGGACAAGAAGAACTCATTCAAGTATGGTGGGCTAATACTGTGTTTATTCTTTTACTATATGAATGAGCTACCCAAATCAAGTGGTTGGGTATGGCAAAATGACAGACTAGTTGCCATACAAATTAGAGATTATATGTATGGTCTTGGTGATGCCAAGGCACAAAGTATAGCACTCTGGGGATACTTCAAAAACTTCCAAGGCATGATGCAGGCTAGAGAGTGAATCCCCCAATCTCTAGTTGAAAAATACAAGGATACAGTGTGCTTCATGGTAGACACTGATCAATGCCTAATGGAGGCAGTGGAACCCAGAGCAGTCTAGATTATGCCAATGGGCTATGAGGTAGATGAGAAAATTTTGGAGCTACATGTTCAACACCTACTAAGTCAGCCAAAGGACCCTGAGGCAGAAAGGTTTGGAACCTTTCAAGAATTAAGTGTGAAAATACATGTTGAATTGAGACAACCAGAGATAAAAAAGGGAAGTGGAGGAAATTGCCAAGAAATATGGCATATCAAAGGAGGCAGTTGATGCCAATAGAGAGAAGGTAGAAAGAGCAGAGAAATAAAGACAAGAAGCAGAAAAAGAAAGTGTTCCGGTGCAAGCCCCCTCTCGGACTAGATCCTCAAAGAGTTGTGCACCTGCCACTTCTAATAGTCCAAAAGTCTCAAAACCAGAAGCAAAGACATCTGGAAAAGGAGAGAAGAGAACAAAGACAAAGGCCACAAGGTCATACACAAGCGAAAAGGATGATGAAGAGATAGAGACTGATGAGGAGATTAAGAAAATGAAGAAGAAAAGGAAAACTTCTGGGAAATCCTCTACCAGTGAAAACAAGGAAGAAGAAGAAGCAGAAAAATTTATTGAAAGGCCTACTCTTTCTATTGATGATGTCATCAAGGTAGTCACTATAGATGGGAATCTGTAGCCCATGATAGAATTTTATGATGAGTATAGTGACATAGACAAAAGGATCTTGGAAGAAGCTACAGTTAAGTACCTAAACATTTATAATAAAGCATTCATTGAAATCATCTCTCTAATTCCCAATAGTTTAGAGAAGGTACTTAAACTCAGAAAAGACAATGCCAAGGAAAAGGATTTGGAGATTTGGGAACAAATTGCAATTTAGCTCTATCCTTTGATTACTCCAAAACAAATGACCATGATCTTCAAGGACTACAAGGATAAGTTCCAGAGCAAAGCAAGAATGAACAAACTTATGCTCAGAGAGACTGATCAAGTGGCCAAAGAGACTGAAGACAGCCTCCAAAATGCATTTAAAAGATTTAATCTTCCTATTATAGAGGACATAGATGATGAACCTTGTGCCATGGATGACAAAGGACTACATACATCAAAAGAAGAATCTATTGAGAAAAATCCAAAAGAGCCAAAGGAGATAGGTGAGGAGAGGACTAAGGATTCCCCTGTTCTGGAAGAGAAAGTCCAGGAAGAAGTAAACATCTCTCTTCTAGATCCCCTAGCAGACTCTGAAACTGAAGAAGAAGAAAGAAGAGAAGAGAAAATTAGTCAAGAAGAAGAGGTAAAGGGAAGAGAAGAAGATCAAACAGAAAAGATCCCAGATGACAGTTCTAAAGTGGGAAAAGGAAAGAAGACTGTCTCCGGCAAGAGACACTACTGAGGTAGTAAAGAGCTTCTTGAACAAAGAAATGTTAGAGATAGATGAACCAGAATTATTTCAAGGACCACTCAATTTTGACTCCCTCTCTCTGGTCCAGACAATGAAGGTAGCATCTTTTTCTCAAGCTAAAGCAAAAGAAAAGCTTCTAAAGTCTCACATGGGAGACTGTGAGCTAATAGAGATTGCATCCGGTGTGCTAGAGAAAATCATCCATCCTTCCAAAAGGATCTTTCAGCCTCCTCATCCAGTAATCTAAAGTCTCTTATTAATTCTATTAGCACACATTTTGATTCTTTGGAGAAATCAGCAGAAGAAAAAGTATGAAAAGAATTTTTGGGCAAGAGATTCTCTAAAGTACAGGGACTTATAGAAAATGATAGGAGAAATCTAGATATTGGGATAAAGAGCCTAGCAAATGCTCTTAAAGATGGTGGAGAAGTATACAAATTTTCTCTAGCTTGGTCCATAGTAATAGATGACATTGCAAAGAAGGTGGAAGAGCAAGAGGGTAAACTGCTAAGTTTATCTCAGAATTTTGATCCTCTCACCTCATCCATAATGAATCAAGAGTGTCAGGCTATTGCCACTATAAATGAAATAAAGAGGCTTCAAAAGGAAAAGAAGAATAGAATAAGCAGGATGAGTGAGCTAAGAGGGATAATTATCCCTAAGTTAGAGGCAATGCATGAGGCCCTAACTGATGCTCAGACCACAGCCCGAACCAGTGATCCGGTAGACTTAAAGAGGGTAGAAGCTTTTGCATTTTCGTTGAGTGGCCACATTTCAATTCTGGATAGGATGAAGCAGAGTTGGGCAACAAAAGTTGTACAGTTGAAGACTACCTTTACAGACATACTTAAGTATATGTAAGTATAACATGTATATATACTTATGCGGCTATGTATATGTTGGTTTTTGTAAATTTTGGTGTGCGGATTCCACCCTTTTCCATTGATGTCAAAGGGGGAGTGAGGAGTAGGGAAAAATGTGGAATCTAGCTAAGGGGGAGCTCTGGTAAAAGTGTACATAAGATAGCACATCAGCCAAGGGGGAGTTTGCTATGACACTTAGTCATTTTTCACTAAGTGTTGCCATCAATGCCAAAGGGGGCAAGAGACACTATGTGGCTTTATGATTGTTGTCATTGATGGCAACAAATTTCATCTCACACATCCACAGCACATAGTATGTCTTTACTAGAAGTCAGATTGAAGAGTGTTTTAGTCTGGTGAACAAGAATCGAGCATGCAGCAAGATCTGACAATCAGGTCTGGATCTCTCAAAGGATTATCTCAGAAAAGTGTGGACTTGGGGAAGTCAAGAGGAGTACCATGACTACTACATTCCAGAGATTGAGCCTCCAGTGATCAAAGAGTGAAAAGATATGAGCATCTAGGTCTTGGGTTCCTGATAGGTAGAGTAGACTGAGGAAGAACTAACTGGCAGAGCATCAGACTTTAATCCAGATGAGAAATTGATGATGGTCAAGCTAATTGAGAGATCATACATGGTTGGCAGACTTGATTGATGACTTCTAACTCTATATCTTGGATATGCCTCACATATTAAGCATGGATTCAGCCGAAAAATCAGTGCCTTGTAAATATCTTGAATATTCTGATTGCCGACTAGATAGATGTTGAAATCCTTGATGTGGATATATATACCAAATAGATTTTGGTATGAAGGGGTGTATGTGATGATATAGTGTATGAATAAAGGTAGAGAGCAAGTGGAAATGGGAATACAAGTCTGATATGTGACAGAACAGCAGCACTAAAGCAAAGGAAGAATAAAGTGCAGTAGATCAGTCTATTGAGCCTAACTGGAACTGAACATCAGCATATGTGGATGCCTCTAGTCAGTTCAAACGCCTAGTTACCTTCCTTAACTTTGTAGATAGTGAGTCTCTTGTAGGTAGTGTGCCTCTTGTGAGCAGTGTGCTCGAGCAGTGAGCCCTAATTGGCAAGTGTCATTTTTGTACTTCTTATTCTTTTAACAGAGAATACATTCTTGGGTTAGTCACCCCATGGTTTTTCCCTTAATAGGGTTTTCCATGTCAAAATTACTGTGTTATGTGTGTTGATCTTATTTCTACTCTTATGGTTATGTATGCTTATTTGTTTTGATGCTGCACTAATTGTTAACAAGGAAAGAAAGTTAAAATATTTAGAATAACTGATTCACCCCCCCTCTCAGTTATTCACCTTGTTTCCAACAATCTTTGCATCACTTCCACATTTCCATGACTTCACAACACTTATTTATACATGACATCAACTTTGGAATGAACATCAAAGTCAGCCTTACAATCATCTATCTGGAACATTCTCCAAGATAGGCATTACAAGCAATTACAATCACAAGACTTAAAATACTTCATGTGAACCATTACACTTTCAACCAAACATAGATGGGACTCAAATCTTCCTTGAACAACATGTCATGCTCCATAAAACTCTTCTTAGATCATTTGCAACACACACCAAGCATCTAGTCAACCAAGACTAGAAAGAAAAGCAACACCCAAGGAGAAATCTTCAACTACGAGCTCAATCCTTAATGCGGACCACCAACACAATAGGCACATAATCCAAAGACCACCACAAGCACAATGAAATCAACAAGAACAATCGCACCACCTCAAATCACCAAAATCACTTGCATCTTCATACTAGAACTTAAGAACACTGACTATCATGACTGTCACACTAGAAATATTGCTTGCGGACCTCCAAACCACAAACCACTTGAGTTGAGGATACACACCATCCCAAACATACCTCTAGAACCACAGACCATAATATTTTAGTGTGGAGTAATCCAGACCAAATTCCTATCACTTTGTTACCTCTAAACAACTGTAAAACTCAGTTCTACTCAGATGACCATAACTTCACCAATCCTCCATGTGGACCTCTCAAATCTTAATTGGAGCAACTTTAGACAATCCTCTACAAACTCTTTAATCTGCAGACTCTAATCTTTGTCTCACAGGAAATGTGGAGCAATCTACTTTGCTAAACTGCACTATCTTAACTATCTCTGATAAAGAGATATGTTGACATCAATGACAACACATCGTAGGCACATATTTACAACAATCTCTCCCTTTGACATTGATGGCAACATATGATGTAAAAAATTGATTCAACTATCAAGACAAGAACTTCTCCCCCTTTCTCTTATCACACCTGTAACCACTTTCTTCACTGCTCCCCCTTTCACCAGCAACTACTCACTTGCATCCAATTTTATCACATTACTTCGCTCCCCCTTTGACATCAATGGCAAAGGGCACATATTTGCAATCATCCCTACCCCTTTTTGTTTCTTAGATAAAACCAAACTGAACTCCAGATTTAACATACTGACTACTCCGCCTGAGTAGCATCCCCTTAACACCAATTTGGATCACAAGATATGACTGTGTGTTCCACCAGACTGATGTACACTAGTGCACCTTAGTTCTGGATAGGAGTGGTAATAACCCCTAGCTTCAATCTAAGATACTCAAAAGTATCCTTAAGTAGAGGCTTAGTGAAGATATTTGCAATCTGATCATTAGAAGAAACAAACTCCACTCTGACTTCATTCTCATTTACCTTCTCTCTCAAAAAGTGAAAGTTGATGGATATGTGCTTTGTCTTTGAATGCAACACCAGATTCTTTGAGATGTTTATTGCACTTGAATTATCACAGAAGATTGTAATAGGCTCTTCAAACACAATTCTGATATCCTTCAACATTTACTTCATCCACAAAACTTGAGTACAATTACTTGTTGCTATATACTCTGCCTCTATAGTAGACAAAGATATTGCCTCCTGCTTTTTGTGAGCAACCAATAAACCAATCTCTTTCCAAAAAAAATGCACCACCACTAGTACTCTTCCTATCATCCACATCGCCTACCCAATCAGCATTTGTATATGCATGAAGAGTGAAATCATCATCCTTAGGATACCATAAGCCATAATTAGATGTTCCCTTCAGATATCTGAAAATTCTTTTGACTGCTACAACATGAGATTCTCTAGGATCGGCTTGAAATCTAGCAACAAGGCCAACTGTATTCATAATATTAGGTCTGGTATGAGTCAGATAAAGCAGTCCTCCAATCTTAGATCTATACCTTTTCTGATTTGCCTTAGGGGAATCATCATCTTTACTCAACTTGCATCTGGTTATCATAGGAGTACTCACTGGTTTTGAATCCTCCATTCCAAACTTTTTCAACAACTCTTTTACATACTTAGACTAAGATATGAAGATGCCCTTATCTGACTGAATGATTTGCAGACCCAAGAAGAAATTCATTTCACCAAGCATGGACATCTCAAATTCACTTTGCATCTGATCAGCAAATGTTTTACACATGCTCTAATTTCCACCAAAGATGATATCATCAACAAATAGCTCAACAATCAAGATGTGTTCATGATCAATTTTGAAATAAAGATTACTGTCAGTTGTGCCTTTGCTAAAACCTAACTTTAGTAGATACTTATCTAATCTTGCATACTAGGCTCTTGGGGCTTGTTTAAGTCCATACAATGCTTTCCTCAACCTGAAGATCATATCTCCTTGATCAGACAACTAGAATCCTTCCAGTTGCTCAATGTATACTTCTTCCAAATCTCTGTTTAGGAATGCCAACTTGACATCCATCTGGTAAAATTTGAAATCTTTGTAGGCAACAAAGGTAAGAAATAATCTGACTGCTTCGATTCTTTCCACTAGAGCAAAAGTTTCTTCAAAATCAATTCCTTCTACCTGAGAATATCCTTTGCACACCAATCTTGCTTTGTTTCTCACAACTTCACCATTTTCATTCAATTTATTCCGGAAGACCCATTTAGTTCCAATTACATTTTTGTTTTCAGGCCTAGGAACAAGATCCCAAGTATGATTCTTTTCAATTTGCATTAATTCTTCTTCCATTGCTTTTACCTAACTTTCATCATTACAAGCTTCATTCACTGATTTTGGTTCAATCTTTGAAATCAAATAATACTCTTCTTGTTCTTCAATAAATTTTCTTCTAGTTTGAACACCTTTATTTCTATCTCCCATAATCTAATCTTTAGAATGATTCAACCTTACATACCTAGGAGTTTTGGGATTTTCTTGAACTTCTAATTCTTGAACCTGTTCCTCAACATTTGCACTAGCTTCTTGAGTCACTAGATTCTTCAGAGCAATCTGAATCTGAGTTTTAGTTTGAACTTTTTTTCCTTTATTTGGACTTTCATTTTGATCATCTGACTCATGTCCACAAGATTTGGAAGGTCTCTCCTTGCTTTCATCAACCTTGACATTAGCACTTTCAATGATCCTTTTCAATTTCTTGTTAAAGCACCGGTATGCCTTGCTTTGGTTAGTATAACCCAGAAATATTCCTTCATCACATCTTGTATCAAACTTTCCTAGATCTTCATCTCCTTTGATATAGCATTTACTACCAAAAAATCTAAAGTATTTCACAATAGGAGCATTACCAAACCACAGTTCATAAGGTGTTTTACCAGTATTACCTTTGATCTGCACCTAGTTAAGAGTGTAGACAACAGTACTCACAGCATCTCTCCAATAGACATGTGGAATATTTTCTTCCATCATCATGGTTCTAGCAGCCTCTTGAATAGTCCAGTTCTTCCTTTCCATAACTCCATTCTGTTGAGGAGTCCTAGGAGCAGATAATTGTCTTCTTATTCTATGTTTTTCACAAATTGCATTAAACTCACCGGAGGTAAACTCTCCACCTCTGTCAGATCTCAGACACTTTATCTTCACACCAATCTCATTCTCCACCCTAGCCTTAAACACCTTGAATTATTCAAGAGCCTCTGATTTCTCTCTCAAGAAAGTGACCCACATCATCTAGGAGTAATCATCAATCAACAACATAAAGTATATGTCTCCTTGCAAACTCCTATAACTCTAGCAGGACCACACAAATTAGTGTGCACAAGTTCCAACAATCCACTTGAAAATTATTCTTTACTTTGGAATGTAGTTATGCTATGTTTGCCCAACTAACATTCCTTACACATACTATTAGCAGGTTTCACAAGCTTTGGAAGATCTCTCATAGCCTGAGTAGTACTTATCTTGATAATATTATCAAAGTTTACATGACACATTCTCCTATGCCATAACCAACTCTGATCAATCTAAGAAATCAAACAACTTTTACCAGTACCACTTAAATGAAAGATATTAATTCTAGTCTGTGTACTAGATGCAATCTTAGTTCTGGAGCTTCCCAAAATTTTGCATCTTCCATCCTTGAATCAAAGATCATACCCTTGTCAACCAAATTTCCAACACTGAGAAGATTATGCTTCAACCCTTCTACATACAAAACATCATTAGTGTTATTCTTACCATCAAGAGAGATGGATCGTCTACCATGGATTCTATTAGCTGAATTGTCTCTAAACTTCACAATTCCACCATCATATCTTTCCAAACTTACAAACTTACTTTATCACCAGTCATATGATGAGAACATCCATTGTCAATCACCCATTCATCCTTGTCTTCAACCTGAGCAACCAAGGCACTTTCCACATTCACACAACTAGCAGATTCAGTAGGCACCAGATCTTCTTCTTTGATAGCAATGAACACCCATTCATTTCCAGAGGTACTTCCCATATCAGATTCATCATCTATGACTCCTTCATCAACAGCTTCTTGGACATAGTAACACTTCTTCTAAACCCTAGGTCTGTTAGGGTTTGGCTTTGAAACCTTCTCCGGACATCTTGAAGCAAAATGACCAATCTTATTGCAAGCAAAACATTTGAAAGGCAACTTTCCTTCATACTTACTAGATCCTCTTGGTAATCTTTTGGCAATAAGGGCTTCAAGTTCATCAAGCTCAGATTCATTTTCTTCAAGTTCCTTCCTTGCCTTCTCATATCTAGTTAGTCTTCTTGAAGAGCTTTCACCTGGATCAAATCTTTGCTTCCCAGAAACATAGGCCTTAAATGTAGATCCTGATTTAGGAAGAGAATCACCAAACTCACTCATTTCAAATGTTAAAAGCTTTCCAACCACCTAATCCCTTGTAACTTTTGTCATGGTCCTAATCTCCTCAATAGCAACAACTATGTGCTTGTATGAAGCAAGTAAGGATCTAAGCACCTTGCCAACAATCTCTAATTCGTCTAGTTTTCCACCAGCACACCTGATACTGCACACAAGTTCATTCACCTTCTACATGTAGGAAGTGATGTTTTCATCTTCACTCATCATCAAACTTTCGTATCTACCCTTCAGGCTCTGTAAACTAGCACATTTGACATATGCATCACCTTCATACAGAGTTTCCAACTTCTCCCAAATTTCATGAGCAGTTTACAATTCCAAGACATTTGCCATTTATGTATCAGTTAGGGTACTCAACAATTCTTCTTTAGCTTGAATGTTGTTTTCAGCGTCTTTGATTTGATCTGGAGTCGTAGGACCATTCTACGAAGGAGTATACTTATTCTTGGTTATCAACCAATAAGGATCAACCATGCATTGTAAGTGACATTCCATGCAATTCTTCCAAAGAGAGTAATTTGTTCCATCAAATCTCAGACTGTCCTTCTTGTATGTCAACATCCTAGATCTCCTCAAGTGGTCAAGTTTCTTTTAGAGGAACTGGCTCTGATACCAATTGTTGAAATTAGGGCAGACAGCTGAGAGGAGGGGATGAATTAGTTGTCACAAAACTTTTATCTTTTGCTGTATTTAATCTTCTTCACCACTCATTAAAAAATTAATGAAATAACCATGAAAGCATGAATCAACAACACATGAGTAGAAACATAATCAACACACATAACACCAAGATTTTTACGTGGAAACCCAGTTAAGGGAAAAACCACGGTGGGGGTTAACCCACAAGATTTATTCTCTGTTAAAAGAATAGAAAAATGGGAAGGCACTTGCCTTTGGGTGCACTGCCCAGAGCTCACTGCTCAAAGGAGGCTCACAACCTATAGAAACATTCACAAGATTAACACAGAAAGGTTGAACTGAGAAACAACATCTTCTTCATGCCAAAGTTTAGCTCCATTGAAGCTCACAACACCTCTTCTCTGCTCCCAAACACTTCCTCGCTACATCCGCAGCTTTGCGTCACTCCCACATTTCCACGACTTCACAACACTTATTTATACATGACATCAACTTTGGAATGAACATCAAAGTCGGCCTTACAATCATCTATCTGGAACATTCTCCAAGATAGGCATTACAAGAAATTACAATCACAAGACTTAAAATGCTTCATGCAAACCATTACACTATCGGCCAAACATGGCTGGGACTCAAATCTTCCTCAAACAACACGCCACGCTCCATATAATTCTTCTTAGATCATCTACAACATGCACCATGCATCCGATTAGCCAAGACTAGAAATAATAGCAACACCCAAGGAGAAATCTTCAACTACGAGATCAATCCTTAATGCAAACGACCAACACAATAGGCACATGATCTAGAGACCACCACAAGCACAATGAAATCAACACGAACAACCGCACCACCTCAAATCCCCAGAATCATTTACACCTTCATACTGGAACTTAGAACACTGACTGTCATGACTGTCACACTAGAAAGATTGCTTGCGGACCTCCAAACCATGAACCACTTGAGTTGAGGATACACACCAACATCCCAAACATACCTCTAGAACCGCAGACCACAATATTTCAATACAGAGTAATCCTGACCAAATTCCTGTCACTTTGTTACCTCTGAACAATTGCAAAACCTAGCTCTACTTAGATGGCCATAACTTCACCAATCCTCCATGTATACCTCTCAAATCTTAACTCGAGTAACTTTAGACAATCCTCTACAAACCCTTTAATCCACAGACTTTGATCTTCATCTCACTGGAAATGTGGAGCAATCTACTTTGCTGAAATGCATTGTCTTCATTGTCTCTGACAAAGAGATATGTTGACATCAATGACAACACATCATAGGCACATATTTGCAAGATTTTCATCCTTCTCACAAAGTTAGCTTCCACTTCATCAAGGTCTTCTAGATCTGATTCCATAGTCTTCTCTGATTTTCTAGCCTTAAAAGATGTCTCATCCTTTGTAATTCCACTAGTTGTGCCAAACTCTTATTTCAAAAGCAGTTAAAGTGCCAAGCAACTGATCTTTGGTAAACTGGTTCAAATTTTGTAATTCTTTAATAGAAAAAACCTTATGATTGTATGCTTTAGGAAGAGTTCTAAGTACCTTCAATATTAATTCTTTATTATCTATACTTCCACCAAGTCCTTTGATGCCATTGCCAACTTCATCCACCTTCTATAAGTAGCTTGTAATGTTTTCATCTTCAGACATTCACATGGTCTCAAAAGTGAGCTTCAAGTTCTACATTTTAGCTTGCTTGACCTTATCATCTCCTTGATAAACACTTTCCAACTTTTTCCAAATTTCACTAGCAGTCTTCAAATTCACAACTTTCACCAACTCAGAATTAGTACGTCCACTTAAGAGAGCTTGTTTTACCTTACCATCTATTCCAGTAGCTTTGATCTCATCTTCAGTACCTATACCATTCTAAGGTACAGTGTAATTAGACCTAACGCATTTCCAGATCTCATAACCAAGATCAATTAGAAAGGCTTCCAAAGTGCATAGTCGGATCCATCAAACAAGGGAATCTAGTTCTTGTGCACCATCCCAGATCTACCTTAGGCTGTTAAGCTTTCTTCAAAGGAGCTTGGCTCTAATACCAATTGTTGAATGCACAAGACAACTGAGAGGGGGGTGAATTATTTGTAAAAAAAACTTCAAACCCTCACAAACATTCAGATCCACATTAACCTTTAAACATGTTATGATGATTAAGCATGAAAAGCAAATAACTGAAACTAAAACATAACAGCACCACACACAAGCAAACACCAAATTTTAGATGGAAAACCCTAAAATGGAAAAACTATGGTGAGGATTAGCTCACAATATAATGTAGTAGCAATACTGAATTACAAAGGCTCACTGCCAGAGGGCTCACTACCCAAAAGAGAGAATGCTCACTGCAGGTGGACTCACTGTCCAAGTGGACTCACTGCACACTAAGAAAGAAAGAAAGAACATAAGAGTGGCTCACTGCCAGGATTTAAACTCATATAATTGCATCTAACCTATGCATGGAGTTCAATTCCATTGAAGCTCAATATCCATTACACCACAAACAACATCTTCATAGCAACACTAAAAATAGTAGACACCTTCTGCTCACTGCATCCTGTAGCCCAACACATGAAATCTCTTACTACACTGATCAAATTCACATCATAAGTATCATACCCCTCATTTATCCATCCATCCCTGACTCCTTGACACTTATTTGTACCATCATCAATCATGAAAACATTCTCCAAGGTTGGCAACATGACTTAACTCATAAAATTCAAATTAGGTCTGGACCTAAACATTCTTGTGGAGGAAAGGAATGAATGCAGACCACATCATGCCTTACCACGGACCTAAATCCACTCTAACATCCTTCAACATGCTTTCACAATCAACAAAGCACAACTGCAATTAGTGTAAACAACCAAGTTGGCCAAACTTGTGTTAATAGTAAGAAATTTTAAGTGCACGCTTCCTCAAGACCAAAAGATGACATGTGAACCATGCACCAAGATCAAACATGATCTAGAAACATCCACAAGAACCTAAAAAGAAACAAGTTCCTTTGTAACATCTTTCACCTAAAGAAACTTCACACTGGAGTACTTAACCACCTATATCATGCTCTTTCATCATCTACAACTTAAGAACTGTACTTGTGGAGAACCAAACCATGAACCACTTGAGCTGAAGGAAAATAGACTTTATAAGTACACATCCAAAACTACAACATGTGAAACCATTCTGCGGAGAAATGCAAAGAAAAATACTCTCCCTAACACACTGCAAGCACTATCAAACAGTGTTCTCAAACTGGTGAACACAACTTCCTCTGCATAATGATCCGCAATACCAAATTCTAGATTTAGCATCTTCAAACACTTCTAAATGGGTCAGTGCAAGAAGTTGGGTCCACTTTTTGGCCAAAAAGTGGAAGTGTTTTCCCTGATTTTTAGAATTTCTCACATTTGACCTAAACATTTGAGGCACTTAAAGATTGAATCTTAAAAAAAATTAGTAATATGAAATGTAGTACTTAGAGTCTAGTTTCCAAATATGTAATTTATTTTAATACCCATATGATACAAATTGATTTTCAATAGGCATTTCTGAAAACCACTGTTTAAAAGTCACTTTTTTTTTACCATACCATGCACATGTACGACCAACATAATTTGACCTAAATAAAAGTATTTTTCTAAATCCTTTTGGGGAAAGATGTGTAGTACAGTGAAGTTTGATGAGGATATTGTTTTATAATTTTTTTCCAAATATTTTTTTTAATTAATTTTTTATTGGCCCTAATTGTTGTTTTTGAAAACCCTCGTGTACGGCCAACATAATTTGAGCAAAACTAATCATAAAATGAATTTTTTTTTCATTGTGTAAAGAATGATGTTTAGATTGGTGACATATAATTTTTTTTTGAAAAAAAATTAAAAATTAAAAGTTATTAAAAAAATACAAACACCTATCATTTCAAGTTTTTGGACCAGTTTGCTCATAAATTAAATAATAAATAGAAAAATAAGTCCAATAAAAAAAATTACATATTTGTAAACTAGACACTGTCATCTATAATGGGTTTTAATTTCGTAAAAAAATTCAAAAAAAAATGTCGTCAGCCATATAGGTAAAGTCAGTCTTTCCTCTTGTTCTATACTTAGACAAATACTTGTAGGTCCAAGGCTCAAGTTTGGCTACCCATGCCTTTCCCGAGCCTAAAACAAAACCAAAAGTGTGGGTGTGAAATTCAAAATTTTAGAAACAGGTACCTATTTTAAAATGGGGACCTATTCTAAAAAATAATAGAAAACAAAACGGGTACCCGTTCTAAAAAACAATAAAAAAAATGGGTACTTGTTTCTAAAAATTATAAAAAACAAAATGGGTACCCCTTTTAAAATGGGTACCCGTTCTATAAAACAAAACGGGTACCTATTTTTAAACGGGTACCTGTTCTAAGCTCGGGTGCCCGTTCCTAAACGAGTACCCGTTTTCTTTAAAATGGGTACTCGTTCCTGTCGGGATTTTTTTTTTGCACGACACTTCCCCTCTATGTGGACCCAACTCCTTGCTCTTACCCAAACAACATATCCAAACCACATACTTAGATCTCCAACAAAAAAGAAATACAAAGTAAAAACTTGAACACTTTGTAAGCCAGAAGACTTCTTCAACAGAATGTTTCCATAATTAATCAAATTTTCTCAAAAGCACTTGGAAACCCAACAAGAGAAGCATATCCTCAACATCTTCAACACCTCTACAAAGCAACCAAATCACTTTTAGCAAGACACCTTAAATAAACAACAACCTCATCAAAAGACACAGCCAATGAGATCCCATCTCCACCATCATCACCTGTTGTTGCATCTGAATCCAAAGTTGATATCTCCTTGGCTTCTAGTGATTCTTTGCACTAGGATATGGTTATCACCTTTCCATATCCACCACATTGGGAGACATATCTACTTGAGATTTCATGTCCTTTTGTAGAGTCCCACATCGCAGATTTGGGAACATCATTAAGGATATTCGTCTTCTATTCAATGATAGCTTCTATGAAGTTGTATCGGCCTTGTCTTCTTCAGATATGATTGCTCTTACCTTGCCTAAATTAGATTCTATCATGCTAGATTCTGTAGATATTTATGAGTCTGCTTTTTTTACTCTGTCATCATGTATTTTGACATCCTCTATAGTTATATCAGATTATTTTGGTTCAATTATCACCATAGATCTATGGTCGCTATACTTGGATCTTCACATTTGTCACATGTTCGCATTAGCTTGGAGATCCTTGAGCATCCTTCGAAGACATCATGGGCATCATCTTTCCCTTTGAATCATGTACAAAATTTTTACATCCCTAACTTACAATTAGACTTAATCATTAACTTTGCATGATAATTAGATGGATTAGTCATAGTTAACTGATTTGATATTGTGGAACTATCTGGTTAAATCTTTAATTATGAGGTTAATGATTGATGTTAATTAGTTTTGAACATTAATTAATTTATATTATGAGATATGATTATGATGCACTGATCATGGTTTTATGGTCCTGAGTGTGAACAGGAAAAAGTAATGACCTTCAAAGAAAGAAGGAGGGTATCATCCTGGAGGAAGAGTTAGATGTTGAGAAAACAAGGTTGAATAGTCATCTAAGTATCAATTTCTATGCCCTTCATAATTCCTCTCTAAGTTGTCATGAACCATGTCTCTTTTCATAGTAATTCAATTCTTTGTGAGTCATTTTATCGATGGTGCTATCATGACAAGATTTAACAACTAGACAACGTTCTTGGAACGACGTCTCAAGCTGAGTGACAGTCATGTTAAGAGTCGATGAGATCTCTCATAACCCTATTCTAAAATAGGGATATTAATTCTTTATTTCTAGTCTTTCGACTAAGGTTTATCGTCGATGTTGGGGGAGTATTACTCAACCCTGAACATCCTAAGATTTTATTGTGATACCTTTTGTTTTCATTATTATGATGAACTTTAATAGTATATAAGTTCTTTAACCCTTATTATTAGTCAAGGGTGTTTATATATATATGAACCTCTTTAGAGGTCGATGATAATAGTTTTGACTATACTTATAACTATCTTATCTTATCTTTTTACTTGCCACCCCGATATCCTTAAACCCACGAGGAGTGGGAAAGGAGAAATGTTAGGCTGAGTGGACTGTGTGCATCAAAGATCCCACAAAGTGGCAAGCCCTCAACGCATGCAAAGAACATGCTTTAGTTGGTTATTGAAATACTATCTTGAGAGACTTAGTGGATAGCATAGAGAGTCTTGTTGGTTTTTCTTGTTGGAGAGACTTGGAAGAGGAAGTATGTGTGCGGGGTGGTAAACACCGAGAATAATATTCTCTTATTGCAGAGAGCTACATATTGTTTGAGCAACAAGAGAAGACGGGGAGGCTCAAGATTTGCAAGCTAAATTCTTATCTCTATGTTATAAATACAGGTATGTCTATCTTAGAGCTCTCGGCTCATATGTCTTATAGACATCAATACAGTTTTAAACCCTTCATTTGAAAGAACGTCGACACTGCAAACTTTAGAGAATGAGTCATGCATTGCTCATGACGTGTTGAGATGTGACTGTATGTTTATATGTGCATCTTGATGATTGTTTTGGGTAGTCAAAGGCTCTTGAAACCTCAATGAAATATAATTTATGATACTTTGAAAACCACTATTCTTTAGTGGCGCTCGGCCAGCTTGAGGCCATAAAACCTATGTGGGAATGCATGCATGAGGCACCAACAAGATACAATTATTCCTATGCACCATGCATCTTTAATGATGTCTTCTTTTATTTTGATTTCTAGTTGATAATACTTGCAACTCATATATGCTAATGAGCCCAATAGGGCATTATTAAATAATGAATGGCTACTCGATGGTATCGGCCTGTGGAGCAGTCCATACCATCATATCTATGGCCATAGCCATGATTAAGTTTAAACACGGTTAACTAGAGATAATTTGGGTCGTGCTATTTCACTTGATACCTTATTTTGCCAATTCAATAGTAAAAGATGACAAGAATCGATTTGTTATTAATAAATATAAATATTTTGTGAACATAATGACTTTTTGAGGAGGGTAAAAGAGTACTATTCTTATACTGTAATAGTAAGGCTTTCATGACAGCCGAGACTGCAGTCTTGTTCTCATTAAGAAGTAGAGTCCTGAAATGTCCTTGATAAAGAATCTACCCTAGTTATATTAGAAGCTAATGGTAATATATGAGATGAATGTTGACTTTATAGATGGCTATTATGTTCTTATATTTGACTTAATGAAAGTTTCTTAAGGAAGGACTTAGAAAGGGTTCAACTCTATCAGTCTTTATGAACCTTAAAAAGGATATTTTGATTTGAGTCTTTTATGTTTTAACTTGAACAATAGGTAAACAAAGTAAACATTGACCGGGTAGGGTAAGTGTTGAAACCAAGAATAATAGTTATTACTTCAAGAAAAATGGGATAATGTGATGTGGAGTCACTAGTATCCAAGTGTCTATAAAATCAAGAACCTAAGTATAGGTTTTTGAGATAACAATCGAGTGTCCAAGGTTTCGACATAATTGTATTGAAACCCAACTATTTTAGACCAAGAGTGGTCAATTTTGATATGATTTACAAGGTGGAACAAGGTGGCAAGGAGTAACAAGTTCCTCATTACAAAAGTAACCCTTTTAGTCATAACCAACCTATGATGGGAGTCGAGTGTCCTAGTATGGACAAAGAATAGAATAGATCCCACTTGTACTAGACCTAGAGAGAAAGGTCAATCTGAACTTACTGTAGGACATGACAACTTATAAGTTGAGTCAAGGTGGTGGACATACGACAACGTTCAATGCATAATGTTTATGTATGAAAATCTTTGGACAAATTAATGCATCTGTCTCTGCATGCATTGTCGGTCCACAGTGCTCCAGATGGCCTAGTGTCTCCAGTAGTGTCATACATAGTTAGAGTGGATCTATAGTTGTGTGACCGTGAGACATTAAGAAGGACACAAAACCAAATACTCAGATGGATAACCAAATGGTTCCTAATATCTAACCTTTCCGCAAAGGGTAGGGCCACTTCCAGTTAGGAATTTGGGTGAGGGACCGTAGGTCCATGGTTGGTGGAAAAGCACCACGATGATGCTCTCCTTCCCAAGCATGAGATAAGTTGAGGCGTATGGAGATAGACATCATTTGTTCCTGATACAGTTTTTTTACATTTTATGACCCGTTGGTCAATTGTAATGTATAATTTGATATTGATGCCTTGAGCATAACTTTGTACATACATACTGAAAGTATTTCATTGATGATATGTAATTGGATATCTAATTGTAAGCTTTGTTATACTCTATGAGAATAACATGCTTAATTGAGGAAATGATAGTGAATCATTATTGTTTAATATGAAATGAATAATCATATTGATAATTAATCTCTTGATTTAGATGCATGATTATGTTAAATCTTGAGCATTATGGAAAGTGTTGTTACATATGGTATCAGAGCTACCAGGTTTAATACATGGACCTATGAGCTCACTACTTGATGATTATTTGTATCCAACATTAAGTATACTAATGTTTGGATGTTCTATGCCAGAATGATAAGAATTAGAACAACTCCTCGAAAGAAGGTAACGGAACATGGATGTTACCTATGTCAATAAAAGATCTTGAAGGCATGAGCCTCAAGGATGAAGAAACTTGAACAAACTAGCTACCTGGTAGGAGCATGGTTAACTGATGAGGAAACCTTAATCGATTCTGTGAAATGCATCAAGCAGGAGTTAAGGAAGGCAGAAAGGATGGCTGCCCCTAACTCTACTGATGCATCAACAGGACCCTCTGCCCCTAAAGCACCAACTGAGGAAAATAATCCTAGGGATTATGATGTACCTAAGGAGATTGTGAAGGAGTACCAATGTGTACCCTCATCTCCTAAGATAGAAATGAAAATATGAATATGGGAAGTTATCCCAAGTTGTAAATGACTTGCAGTACCAAGGTGTAAAAACAATTTTGTAATTTTGGTGGATTATATGTAATCCAATGAAAACTACAATGCAATAAAAAATTCTAGCAATATTTCCTTTCTTGTTAAAGATTACATGAATGAGAATTGATTTGTAAAATGAATGAATTAAATAACATGGAAAAACTAATCTATGATTAATCTGTAAACTTCAGGAAGAAGTAGATTGCAGCAAAGGTTCATATTAGAACCGGGATGGGAGACAGCCAAGAAGAAGGATATCCTTCAGAATACTCTAAATCTAAGTTAGACTAGATCCTGACTTTATTGAAAGAAACAAGAATGAGGGTAGAAACTCTCGAACAGGAGGTCAGGGGCTGACAACAACCCAGGTGGGATGCCTATGATGGGGGTGATGGTGAGGAATGCCATAATGATACCACCCAAAGTGAGCAAGGAGAGAATAACTCTGAGCCAGGAAAGAAGACTATAGGAGGAGCCATATGGCTTTGGAAATATCCCAAGACATGAAAAAGGTCATGCCTCCTAAATTTTATGGATCCATAAACGGAGATGCCGCGGAGGCATGGCTTACAAAAATGGAAAAATATTTTGAAATTAGAAACTATAATGAGGTCACTAAAGTTGTGTGGGGAGCATTCCAGCTGGCAGGTGAAGCATCCACATGGTGGATGAACAAAAAGGTGGAACTAGGCTTGAGGTCTACAAGCCGTACATGGGACAGGTTCATAGAACTTTTTAGGCAAAGATGGTTGCCTCAACTATTCTATGATTAGAAACTTATAGACTTTTATAATTTGAAATAGGTTGATATGACTGTGAATGAATATCGGGAAAAATTCACCTGACTATTGAAGTATGTGCCACAGTACCAACAAGATGATAAATTCTGCATTCAGAAGTTCATAATGGGGTTGAATGCCCAAATTGGGGGCACAGTTGATGTTCATGGTCATACTACAATGGACCATGTCTATGAAAAGGCCATCAAATAGGAACAAAAATTTAAAGCTATGTCGACTTATAGAGAAAGGAACTGAAAGAGATATAATTGGTCTCAATCCTCGCAATCCTCTAAGAAAAAGGGGAAGAAACAGGATTATTTTGAAAAAAATGATAAGGGGGCCAAACATAAGAAAACTGAGTCCAAGGGATAGAAAAAGAGGAATAACCACTCTAGGAAGAATGGAGACAATTCTGGAAAACCTTAGGAGAGGCGCGGACCAGTGGGAGGGTGCTACACTTATGGCAGAGCTCATTACGCCAACCAGTGTCCTAACAAGACACAGGGAGCACAACCAAGAGGAAACCCTCTACCCTCTCAATAAGTGGCATTCCAGCAATGCATTCATGTAGCTTTGGACAATAGGCAAGCCAAATACCAAATAACTCTAATTGAGACAACAGGTGAAGGACCCAGGAGTGGTGGTGATCAAGCCCATCAAGATGCTCGAAACATGTAAGCTATGCTTACGTAACAAAGAAATAACATAGTGCAAGGTCCAGTGGGACCAATATGTAGAGGAAAATGCCACCTCAGAAAATTATGATGACTTTCATGCTAGATTTCCTCATTTTTTCTGAAACATTTGTTTTATTATTCTCTTAAAACATTTTCTTATTATGATGATTTACTCTTAAGACAATTAATCATCGGGGACGATGACTCTTATGGAGGGAGATATGTTACAACCCCAACTTACAATTAGACTTAATCATTAACTTTACATGATAATCAGGAGGATTAGTCATAGTTAACTGATTTGATATTGTGGAAATATCTGGTTAAATCTTTAATAATGAGGTTAATGATTGATGTTGATTAGTTTTGAACATTAATTAATTTATATTATGAGATATGATTATGATGCACTGATCATGGTTTTATGGTCCTGAGTGTGAATAGGAAATATAACGACCTTCGAAGAAGGAAGGAGGGTATCATCCTAGAGGAAGAGTTAGATGTTGAGAAAACAAGGTTGAATAGTCATCTGAGTATTAGTTTCTATGCCCTTCAGAATCCCTCTATAAGTCGTCATGGGCCATGTCTCTTTTCATAGTAATTCAGTTCTTTGTGAGTCATTTTATTGATGGTGCTATCACGACAAGATTTAACGACTAGACGACGTTCTTGGAACGACATCTCAAGCTAAGTGATAGTCATGTTAAGAGTTGATGAGATCTCTCATAACCCTATTCTAAAATAGGGATATTAATTCTTTATTTCTAGTCTTTCAACTAAGGTTTATCGTTGATGTTGGGGGAGTATTACTCGACCACGAACATTCTAAGCTTTTATTGTGATACCTTTGTTTTCATTATTATGATGAACTTTAATAGTATATAAGTTCTTTAACCCTTATTATTAGTCAAGGGTGTTTATACATAAATATATATATATATATATATATATATATATATATATATATATATATATATATATATATACGAACCTCTTGAGAGGTCGATGATAATAGTTTTGACTATACTTATAACTATCCTATCTTATCTTTTTACTTGCCACCATGATATCCTTAAACCCACAAGGAGTGGGAAAGGAGAAATGTTAGGCTGAGTGGACTGCATGGATCAAAGATCTCACAAAGTGGCAAGCCCTCAACACATGCAAAGAACATGCTTTAGTTGGTTATTGAAATGCTATCTTGATAGACTTAGCGGATGGCATAGAGAGTATTATTGGTTTTTCCTATTAGAGAGACTTGGAAGAGGAAGTAGGTGTGTGGGATGGTAAACACCGAGAACAATATTCTCTGATTGTAGAGAGCTACATATGGTCTAAGTGACGAGAATTTGGGGAGGCTTGAGCTCTGCAAGATAAATTCTTATCTTTGTGTTATAAATAAAGGTATGTCTATCTTAGATCTCTCAGCTCATATGTCTTATAGACTTCAATACAGTTTTAAACCCTTCATTTGAAAGAACATCGACACTGCAGACTTTAGAGAATGAGTCATGCATTTCTCACGACGTGTTGAGCTATGATTGTATGTTTATATGTGCAACTTGATGATTGTTTTGGGTAATCGAAGGCTCTTGAAGCCTCAATGAAATATAATTCATGATACTTTGAAAACCATTATTCTTTGGTGGTGCTTGGCTAGCTTGAGGCCATAAAACCTACGTGGGAATGCATGCATGAGGCACCCACGAGATACAGTTATTCCTATGCACCATGCATCTTTAATGATGTCTTCTTTTATTTTGATTTCCAATTGATAATACTTACAACTTGTATATGCTAATGATCCCAATAGGACATTATTCTGTAATGAATGGCTACTATATGGTATTGGCCTGTGGAGCAATCCATACCATCATATCTGTGGCCGCAGCCATGATTAAGTTTAAACACATTTAACAGAGATAAATTGGGTCGTTCTATTGCACTTGATAACTTATTTTGCCAATTCGATAGTAAAAGATGACAGGAATCGATTGGTTATCAATAAATATATATGTTTTGTGAACATAATGACTCTTTAAGGAGGGTAAAAGAGTACTATTCTTATACTGTAATAGTAAGGCTTTCATGACAGCCAAGACTGCAGTCTTGTTCTCATTAAGAAGTAGAGTCTTGAAATGTCCTTGATAAAGAATCTACCCTAGTTTTATTAGAAGCTAATGGTAATATATGAGATGAATGCTGACTTTATAGATGGTAGTTATGTTCCTATATTTGACTTTATGAAAGTTTATTAAGGAAGGACTTAGAAAGTGTTTGACTCTATGAGTCTTTATGAACCTTAAAAAGGTTATTATGATTTGAGCCTTTTATATTTTAACCTGAACAATAGATAAACAAAGTAAACATTGACCAGATAGGGTAAGTGTTGAAACCAAGAATTATACTTATTGCTTCAAGAAAAATGGGATAATGTGACATGGAGTCACTAGTATCCGAGTGTCTATGAAACCAAGAACCTAAGTATAGGTTTTCGAGATAACAATAGAGTATCCAAGGTATGGACATAGATGTATTGAAACCTGACTATTTTAGACCAAGAGTGGTCGATTTTGGTATGATTTGCACGGTGGACCAAGGTGGTGAGGAGTCACAAGTTCCTCGTTAAAAAGTAACCCTTTTAGTCATAACCAACCTATGATGGGAGTCGAGTGTCCTGGTATGGACGAAGAATCGAATAGATCCCACTTGTACTAGACCTAGAGAGAAAGGTCAAACTGAACTTATTGTAGGACATGACAGCTTATAAGTCAAGTCAGGGTGGTGGACATATGACAATGTTCAATGTGTAACGTTTATGTATGAAAATCTTTGGCCAAAGTAATGCATCTGTCATTGCATGCATTGTCAGTCCATAGTACTCCAGATGGCCTAGTGTCTCCAGTAGTGTCATACATAGTTAGAGTGGATCTATAGTTGTGTGACCGTGAGACATTAGGAGTGACACAACACTAGATACTTAGATGGCTAACCAAATGGTTCCTAATATCTAACCTTTTCGCGAAGGGTAGGGCCACTTATAGTTAGGAAGTTGAGCAGGGGACCGCAGGTCCGTGGACGGTGGAAAAGCACCAGGATGATGCTCTCCTTCCCAAGCATGAGACAAGCTGAGGCTTATGGAGACAGATGTCATTTGTTCCTAATATAGTGTTTTTACATTTTATGACCTGTTTGTCAATTGTAATGTATAATTTGATATTGATTCCTTGAGCATAACTTTGTACATACATAGTGAAAGTATTTCATTGATGATATGTAATTGGATATCTAATTGTAATCTTTGTTATATTATGTGAGAATAACATGCTTAATTGAGGAAATGATAGTAAATAATTATTGTTTAATATGAAATGAATAATCATATTGATAATTAATCTCTTGATTTAGATGCATGATTATGTTAAATCTTGAGCATTATGGAAATTGTTGTTACAAGAATTCAAAGACCTTCATACTTCTTCTTGTATGTACCTATCCAAAATGGGAAGATTCTTTGTGCACTTCTATGGTTCAATTTCTTCCTAAGGGGAGAAATGTTGTTTAGCATTTTTGGATCATCTTCAATGTCCAGTCTTGAGCATCTACTAGCACTATAGGAGGTATTTTGAGGGGAGGATGCATGGTTAGTCTTCTCATCTTAGTTTTGGGAGGATCCATCTCTTCTCATCAAGTTCATTGCTTCATATTTTTTAGGGGGGTCACATTGACTTTCTCATCTTCTCTCTCCTTTGGACAGAACATCATATTGTAGTTTAGTGTTAGAAGTTGTCCTTGGGGGGTCATGTATAGTCCTCCTTCTATCTTCTCTTCTTCACTTGTACAATTCTATCATGTATCATTTCTCTTTTGGAAGAAAGTTTTTTCCCACGGATTTTCTTTCTTTCTCCACTTTATGAGAAATTTATTTGTACATGGGTACCTAACATGGCCTAGTAGCTAAGACCCATATTTGTATTCTCCCTAAGTTGAACTTAAGGGGGGGTGTTAGTATAAATAGTGTCATTATCTAACTAGTTTAGATATCACCTCTTTGAAGGTTTGACCTATTCACACATAGGCTTAAGTTTACTTAGTCATTTAGGAGTTTGTCTCATTTTGACATGTGTACTCACACTTATGAGACACCTATTTCCTTTTGACTTTCCACTTTCCCTCACACATGTCATGTGAGTTAGACAAGTGTTGCATGCATGTAGGGGTAATCAGTAGTTCAGTCCTACCTTCCTACCTCCTTCTCCTTGCCTATTTATGCATGGCTTCTCATTGTATTTTACACACTCTCATTGTATATGATATGTTATTGTGGTCAATTTTTCACTTATGCAAGGTTATTTAATTTGTCCTTTTTGATCTTGGTTGCTCTAACATGGTATCAAAGCCATGCTTGCATGTTCCTTCCCAAATTAGTGACTCCAACACTTAGCTCTATCATCAAAGCATCGTGGAGCTAAATAGACCATGTCGTTGAGTTTAGAAGGCCCAAGACAGTTAAGGTGACCCCTCAAATGACATGTTTTGGTAAAGTCAAATTTTTCAAAAAAAATTACCCCTAAGTTTGTAAGGCCTCCATTTTCATACTCGTACGGATTTTTGTAACAAATGCAAAACAATTTTACAGAAGGCACATTTTGCCTCTTACAATTTTTCATTTTGGGTAAATTTTTTGTATTTTGCATCGGATTCATGTTTTTTTGTGCAGATAACTTTTTTTTTGACGCTATTATGGGTCCAAACTGGTTATTTCACCTCTTCAGCGACCTCCCAAAGCCACATCTGGTTTATTGAAGGTTTTGTTATTTGTTCGTAGGTGGTCACATTTTCTATCAAGTGTTATGAATGTTGATCAGATAGACCCTGGCTCTCTTCGTCAATGATCCTGTTTCTCTGAAAAGTTGTTGAGGTGATGGTTTCTTGGCTATCGAGGGCCTCCCTTTTGCCTCAGCCATACCTAAGCCCTATTGCATGTGGACAATAGGGCTTATAGTATGCACTTGAGGTGTATGCAAAGATAGCATTCTTTACTCTGTCGCGGCCACACAAAGTTCATGTTGCAAATGTCATGTACTAGCCTCAGAGTCCTTCATCAAAGCACCAGTACCTATGTTTTGCAAGCCATAGGATTCAATTTCCTTAATCAGCTCTTCATCATCAAGATATATATACATGCTGACCTCAAGATCAGCCCCATTAACTTCTTCCTCGATGCTATGCTTGTTGAGTTGTTCCTATTTGGCCACTTGGCTTCTCAAAGCCTGAGATCTGGCTCCTTGAAGATTCCCCTTGGTCACTTCTTGGCCAAGTATTTTGGCCCTTCTTTAATATCTCAACCTTCACTCTACCAAAATTTGGAGTGGCATTCATGCATTAATCTCTAGTGGCTTCGCCATATCCAACCACATAGTCCATAGCCCTAACCGTCAGGACTTCAATACATGGTTGAAATCACATGGCACCATTCGCCATAGCCAAAAGTCTTTATTTGAAAGTTAAAGGCTCTATTGAAGGATTATACTCACCAGAGGTCACCAAGTTTTGGGTTGCCAATGTTCATCGACCCTGGCCAAGTCTTTGTGCTTGGCATCCATTTTTTAATGTGACCCCAACTCCAAGGCTCTGTTTTCTAGAATTCAGCCTTCAGTGGCCCTCTAAATAGCATGTTTTCTCCCACTCAAGGAAACATCATTAGTTTCTTCTCCCATCTACATTCTTGCTAGGCCTTGTTCAGGCCCTGTAGGCTTTGGTCGCTAACTTTATTAGCATTGCAGTGCTCTGTGGTCCTCGATTTTGGAGGATCATGGTGTTTACCTTTGGTGTTGCCTTTGTCATAGAGGACACAAAGTTTTCATGCAGATCTCTACTGTCCAAGTCGCAATTTATTACATTGAATGGTCAACATTTGACACTAGAGGAAGTGGGTCAAAGTTGAAAATTCATGCTCACGATTCAAAATCCTATCAAGTTGAAGCCACTGTGGTCATCACTAGTTTTCTTCCATTACAGATCTCTTCTAAGGCCACGACTCTGGCCTCTACTCTCTAAATCGACCCACAAAGGCCCCTCAATCTAGCTTGACCACATAGACTCCAGCTAGGAAACACTTCTTCAATCTCATGGTGGTATGCCAAAGTCCTAATTAGGCCTCTTTACTCTATTTTTTGAGTCCTATTTTGGACTCTCTGATCTGTGGACTCTATTAGCACTCAATGGCTCCCTCTCAATATTTGCCATATTACTGGCTACCTACTCCACTAGCATATTCTCCAATGGCTAGCATCCAAGGTCGATGTTTCAGGTACATCATATGTAATAGTTTATACTATTTTTTTCCCTGTGTTGCATTATGGTTAGCAGGTCAAAGAGGTTGCCATCATATTTATGACAATCACAGTTAGATTCTATGTTACATTCATATTGCATGTTAGGGTTTATGTAACATTGTATGTTGTAGCCTACAATCACTAACATTTTATTTTAAGTATAAACAGCTTATGTAATAATAACAACTATTGTAACTGCTGGAGAAAACATGTTTGTTAGGTAGACCACCAGGTTTGCCAAAGTGCCTGAATAGGGCCTTTTTTTATTTTGTCATAACTTTCATCCACGAAGGTGTTTTTTCACAAAATTATAGTCAATGGAAAGGTGTTTCCATGTGCTTCACTTTAGCGAAGTCAAAACAAAAAAATTGCCTTTTTGACTAGTTTTTAATCCCGAAGTCCATTGTACTCACAATTTTTGACAGGGCATAACTTTCACCGACAACATAAAAAATTAGTGATTTTTTTTTAAATTGCTTAGAATTTTGCAAGGAATCTAAATACAAATGTAATGTTAAGATTCAGATAGCCTATTTTGTAAAATCATCATGCATTATAACGGTCAATTTGGCATCCAATCTTAACACAACTTGTAATTTTTCTTGCATATCTTTTTGGGGGCCTTCTAACCTAGTCATTATCCTTTTGAGGGGGAAAACTTTGATTTATTCTTTGATAAGTGCTTAAAATTTGATCATGTCTCTCACCCACAGCCCCTTCCATTCGAGTATTCTCAATAAACCTCGTAATAAATGGAAGATCAAATGTGGATATTGTGGGCTAAAATGGCATATTATAGAAGAATGTCATCATCACAAAATCTATGAACTACGACAACAAAGTCTTCATGCATTTCAACTTTCTATTGATCTTAATAAAGCACTTGTAGAAAAATCTCAACTCACTAAGCCATCTTGTGAGACATCATCAGTTGGGTATGTACATTGTAGTCAGATGACATACATTGAGATCCCATCTCCACCATCATCACCTGTGGTTGCATCTAAATACAAAGTTTATATCTCCATGGCTTCCAGTGATTCTTTGCACTAGGATATGGTTATCATCTTTCTAGATTTGCCACATTGGGATGCATATCTACCTGACATTTCATGTCTTTTCATAGAGTCCCGCATCACAAATTTGGGAGACATCATTGAGGACATTCATCTTTTATTCGATGATAGCTTCTATGAAGTTGCAACAACCTTGTCTTCTTCAGATATGATTTCTCTTACCTTTCCTACATCAGCTTCTATCATGCTATATTCTGTAGATATTTATGAGTCCACATTTTCAACGTTATCATCATGTATTTTGACATCCTCTATAATTGTATGAGATACTTCTAGGTTCAATTATCACCATACAACTATGGTCCATGTACTTGAATCTTCGCATTTGTCACACATCGACATTGGCTTGGAGATCCTTTAGCATCCTTTGAAGATATCATTGGCATCATCTGTGTCTTTGAATCATGTGCAAAATTTAGAGACCTTTATACTTCTTGTATGTTCCTATCTGAAATGGGAATATTATTTGCAAACTTCTATGGTTCAATTTCTTCCTAAGGGGAGAAATGTTGTTCAGTGTTTGTGGATCGTCTTAAAAATCTAGTCTTGAGCATCTACCAGCACTACATGAGGTATTTTGAAGGGAGGCTACTTGGTTAGTCTTCTCATCTTAGTTTTGGGAGGATCCATCTCTTCTCATTGAGTTCATTGCTTCATATTTCTGGGGGGTTACATCGACTTTCTCATCTTCACTCTTCTATGGAGGGAACATCATATTGTACTTTAGTGTTAGAAGTAGTCCTTGGGGGTTCATGTATATTCCTCCTTCTATCTTCTCTTTTTCACTTGTACAATTCTATCATGTATTATTTCTCTTTAGAGGAAATTTTTTTTCCCACAGGGTTTTCTTTCTTTCTCCACTTTATGAGAGATTCATTTGTACATGGGTACCTAATATGGCCTAGTATCCAAGACCTATCTTTGTATTCTCCCTAAGTTGCACTTAAGGGGGTGTTAGTTTAAATAGTGTCATTATCTAACTAGTTTAGATATCACCTCTTTGAAGGTTTGGCCTATTCACACATAGGCTTAAGTTTACTTAGTCTTTTAGGAGTTTGTCTCATTTTGACATGTGTACTCAAACATATGAGACACCTATTTCCTTTTGACTTTCCACTTGCCCTCACACATGTCATGTGAGTTAGACAAGTGTGGCATGCATGTAGGGGTAGTCAGTAGTTCAGTCCTACCTTCCTAGCACTTTCTCCTTGCCTATTTATACAAGGATTCTCATTGTATTTTACACACTCTCATTGTATATGATAGATATGTTATTGTGCTCCATTTTTCATTTGTGGAAGGTTATTCAATTTATGCTTGTTGATCTTGGCTGCTCGAACATGGACTAGGTCCATTTTTGTTTTCTTGTTTAGGGATGCACGGTCCTTATCAGAAGTGTATATTTGTTGTTGTCATCCATCGACTAGTAGAGCCACAAGTATAATGGAAGAATGAAAGCACAAAAGATGAGAGAGGAGACAAAAGTGACTTAGGGCCAAAACATGGAAGGATGCCCCCAAATCACCCTCCACAATATTATGCCCCCATAGCACCATGCACAACAATTGCAACAAGAGAAGTATAGAAGAATGGAGAAACAAATAGAAGGAATGTCACAATAGAGGCATTCTCCTTATATCCTTGACCTTACAAGAGTATCAAGGGTCATCCAAGGAGACCTAAACAAACAATTAACACTAGATGGGAGAACACAAAACATCAACCTATATAGCTAAGAGGAGGCCACCCTTGAGAGAAACTGGAAGAGGTGCTATGTCGAGTGTGGCTAAATGAGAGAGAAATACATACCTGTAGTAGTGCGGTGCTTGATTACCAAGATTTTGTATGTTTGAATTTGGTTGATGCTTAATCTATTGAGAAAGTTTCTAATGGGATATTTCTTGGTGGATAATCTATGTCTATCATCTCATGAATTATCAAATTGAGTGTTGGACTTGTCAATATTGTGTTAACATTAAGAGTAGGACAATGGTAAGCTTTGGTGGTCTTCAAAGGATGTTATCCAATACCAGCCAAAGAGTTATGTATAACAGCTTCTAAGAGTATTTTTATTCCTTGTTGTTTTATGCCACAACCATTACCTTCATAGTTACAATTTTTATAAAGGATTTGAAATCTATGACCATAGAGAGACACCATCTCTTTAGAAGAATGTGAGTTCTCATAAATTTCATATTTTGTAGTGTAAGTAAGAGTATTGTCTTTGTTTGCTATGAAAGAAACTTTAGGTTCTTTAGGTATTTCTAAAGATTGCTTGGATGAGATCGAGGCAACTTTTGATATTTCAGGATTAGGGTTAGTAAGTTTATATTCCCTCATAAAGGCAGGAGTAAAATCTAATGAACCCCAATCATCACCAAGAAGTGCATTTGATTGTGATTTGGAATCTTGCACAACATTATTTACGGCAAGAGGTATTGATGAATCAACTTTTAAGTTATCGAGAATCTTGTTATTGATTACTTGTTTTGCACCTGAACTTGTAAACAACTTTCCGGATTCAAGTCCGCTTCAATGGTTTGAAGTTTATTTTCATAAATAAACTTTATTGATTGATGAAGGGTAGACAGAATTGCCCCCATGGCATGAATCCATGGTCTACCAAGGATGATATTATATGAAAGCGCACCGGGCATGACATGGATAAGGGTAGATAATGTCACGGGTCTAGACTTTATGGGTAAAGTTATGGTACCTAGTGATTGTCTACCAACATTATCAAATCCACGAATGTTAATTTTATCCAATTTGATTAGAGATGTGTCAGCCTTGATTTTGTGTAGCAAATCAATGCCACAAACATTAAGAGTTGATCCATTGTCAATAATAGTTCGCTTTATCAACTTTTTATTTATTATGATAAAGATTAGAAGAGGATCATAATTGTTTTGAACTTTAATTGATGGTAATTTGTGTTGTTGAAACATAATATCCATTTGTGTCGCATGCATATAGTCTAACAGAGCTACTACATCATTTGGCTTAACAGCAGGTGGTAGAATTACCTTTTGTAAAGCTTCTTGGAGCATTCTGTGGTATGTAGGTAATGTTTGTATGAGTTCCCAAAGAGAGATATTAGTGGGAGTAGCACGAAGCTGCTCAACAAGATCATATTCTTTACCAATATGAGTAGGAAGACGAGGTGCTTGAGGTAGGATAGGTTGAGAAGATGGAAGAGAAATAGGCACATGTGGTGCTTGCTTACTTTTCTTGTTGTTACGGGTGTTATATCTGTGAGCAATCATGTGATGTTACGACACATATTTAACACCTTAATTTCCTTGAGTAATTTGTTTTGCATAATTGAGAATGTAACCCAAGGGTCAAGGTGGTGTTGGACCACCTTGAACTGTGATCACTGCTTTGAAGTGAGGAGATGCCTCATGGACAATTATTTTAGGAGCATTAGTACACTTATTCACTATCTCCTTAGTGGGCAGAATAAGTCTATTAATGATGATTGAACTAACATTGTTTTCATTTTGATTAAGCTCAACATCCATCCCCAAGGGATTTAACGTGAGAGACATCTCTTCATTCACTAATGTTTCATCTTTTGAAGGGAGAGCATTGGAATGAAGGAAGGGTAAGGTGATGTTAAGGAATGTGCCAATGGTTTCTTCCTCTTGTGCCAAAATGTCCTCACCGATGGGAATCATTTTGGGAGAGGTATCCAAATCATAGGATGAAATAGACAAAACTAGGTCACCATAACATGTATTAATTAGAGAGTACATCCATGGGAATAGACATGGCATTGTCTTGACTTGTAGTAGAATAAGAGCCATAACAATCATCTTTCTCATGATTATTCATAGAGATGAATTCGGTTAGATCTTCTAATATTGGAGGATGCTCACCCATGAGGGTTATGAAGCTATCAAAATTAGATATGCAACCAAGGATTTCATATAAAGAGCCTTTAAAGATATCAATATCTAAAACATAATGATGCATATTAATGAATTTGTAAAAATGTTCAAGATCTTTGATATATGCATGCAAAGATACCAAAGAGAAATAACATGAAGATTCCATAATGAAATGTCTTGGAACAACAATGTACAATTAAATCTATTCATTTACCAAATACCACCGATATGATAATAAGATTGCAAATAGAGACCTACAGGTGCAAGAGAAGCGAGTCTTCCAAAAATTGTGATATTCTTGCTAACCACAACAACTAAGTCATGCTAATGTAGGATGTGTAGTATGTGCAAAAATAAGTGCCTAAATGATTTATCCACTTAAATGCGACAAAGATTTTGAGATTTTTGCTTTGATGAAGATACACTACATGCAAGAGTAGCTAGCATTTACTAGCAAAACCCTATATTATAAATGCTCACTTCTAGACCAATTTTTTTTTATGCAAGCCTTATCTTTGAACACAAATGAAATTTATGATATGATAAAGCAATGTGATATCAGATTTGAAACAATCAGAAAGATGCAAATGCTTGAAGCTACGGGTTCACCAAAACGTTTAGTATAAAAAGGAAGAATGAAAACAACTAGGATGCAAACTAGATCAAACCATTTTCCATATAACATTTAAGGACAAGGCTAAGCCAAATCACTACCAAATGAAGGTGGACTCAACTACTAACCTTGTACTCATGTATGCTATAAATAGATAAGATTCAACTTAGTATTTTCCTCAAACCCTAGGTTAACAATGCATGAAAACCTTGGTTTTATAATGATCTACTTATAATAGAGAAAATACAACAAAAACCCAGAAACCAATTGCACGGGGATAATCAAGGAAATGATAGAACCTGTCTCTCAAAAGTAGAGGTGTCAGTGGACCTAGGCGGTACCACTGAGGTCCTCTAAAACCACCGAGGTCCTTCGAAACCACAGAGGTCCAACTAAAGGAATCAGCTGAAGGTGCAAACAGGAAAGTTGCTCTGAATGTTGTCCTGATGCTAGATCCAAAGCCAAAAAAGGAAGGGGGACATGGGTAGTACTACCCAAGTCCTTGGAGAGGGAATATTCTATAATTTTCTTTCGATCTTGAAACCCTGTTCTACACTCAACCTTCATGTATCTCTGTATTTTCTAGATCTCGCTCCTGTAACCTCCACACAAGAAGATAAGAAGGGGTTTGGGGGTTATGGTGTTTAGGGACTTGCCTCAGTCAAATCCAAGGATAGCATTCAAGATTCCCAACACCATTGATTGATAAAGAGTGCATGCCCTCATGGGGGCAGAGGCTAAAACAATGATAATATGATGATTAGAATGATGATAAACAAACAATGATATCACATATGTGATGAACCCTTAGAATGATGAAGATATTTCAACTCCTAAGGAAGAATAGATAATAGCTCCATATCTGCAATGACAACACAATAACAATACACAAATATGTTGTAGAATCACAATGAATGCTCTTGCTTGCTTCGATTCAAGATCTCAAGTTATGCCTTTTTCATCTAGGTTAACAATGAACTCAAAAACACACTTATTTATGCTTTCCTGCTCATAATCGTCAATTTAAACCAAAAGAGCCGACAAGGAGAAACTCTAGAAAGGTGTAATGATGACATACACTTAAATTAACCCCAACCAAAAGAGAGGGACCTGGGCGATACCACCCAGTTCCTTTATCTTCCTTTGGGTTTGAGGTAACCTAAAGTATGGGGCCCATATTCCAATTTCATCTTAGTGTCGGGCAATTTTGTATCGAGAGAAACATTTTGAATGTGTAATGCAATTAATGGACCTAGGAGCTAAAAAAGGAGGTGAAAAGACATGTGGACACTTTTTACTCCATAACACAAATGAATAGTAAAAATAAAAATCTTTCTTACTATTTATAGTAAATTTTTAAAATTTTCACCTTTTTCTGAAGCACTCCTCATGGAAACTTTCATAACTTGGGCCTCCAAACTTTGATTTTCACATGGTTCATTACGTTGGAATTTGATTCCACCCACTATTCCATCACATGCCTTTTTCTCTAGTGTTATTTTACAAAATGACCTTACCAAAGGTATTTTCACCAATTTTTCAGAAAAGTGAAGCCGTAGGTTTCTACCATGTTTCTACATTCAAATTTACAAGTAGAAATAGGGGGCATATATCTACCCTCATTTTTCACTCTAGATCATTTTTCTCATCTCATTCCCCCTAGAAATTTTTTACTAATGCACCCTTTTCACCCTGCAAGATGATTTTGTTTTGCAAGATGCGGTCCCTAACAATGTGGTGTTGTAGGTTCCTAAGATGGGGGTTCCATTGTCTCAATTGGAAACACTCTGTATCCTCTACAGTATCCTTTTAGGTATCCTTACTAACCATATTTGCTTTCAGTACTTTCTTTAATGTATTTTAGCATGCATATGCACATAGTGTCATACACCCGCTAAAGTGAGGGCTAAATGCAACCTCATAAATTATGCTCGCTCACAATTTCACATTATGTTTGGTACTCGCTTTAGTGTCCATGCCTTTAGCATATTTTAGGATCATTTCCATCCTTGGCCCTACCCTCAACCCACGAGATGTGCTTTTACACTACTTTGAACCTTTTTGCTTATTATGTCCAAAAAACCATAAAAGTGCCAAAATCCTAGCTTTGTCCCAAGATAATTAGACCTTTTAAGAACTAAAATTACTAGGACTCTAGTACTTAGCGCAAATGTCTGTGCCACACACAGATGTCCCGAAAGCCTCTATCAGTCTTGCAATCATCTTTGGAAGTTGCCTTTTTACTTGTGTGATTCACCAAGATTTTCTAGATGCTTATCCACGCCCAAATGGCTCATTTCCTTGATTTTTCACCTTTGCCATCTCTATTTAAGCAAGTAGATTTGACATTACAAAAGATCAATTCTTTTTTGTAGAGATTCTCTACCAAAATTGAGATCAATTTATTTTCATAGTAAAGCTCTACCAAAATTGAGAACAAGCATTACTGTGATTCATTTTATCAAGCTATTACTATGCTATTTTCATCGAAGTGTGGAGAACTCTGAAGGATTCCAATTGTAACCACTGCCTACTGGACATCTTTCACCCGCTCGTTGTGAGGTCATAAAGTTCTAATTAATTCTCATTTTTACACCTTGATTAGCACAATTCATTTGGTATATCGCATATCTTCATGGGTTGATTTACATTTCCTACTTATCTCTTGCATGTGGAGATCACTGTGTAAATCCACTCTAAGCCACTGAGTAGGATTTATTTTACCAATATAGTATTGTTATTTTTCACTGCTCGTCACAATTCTAGATGCACTTAGAATTCAGAGCACACACTATTTTATCAATCAATCAATCTAGCTAGTATTGAAGTGGAAACACCAAAATGAGGTTTGACTGAGACAAACTCCTAGATAGACAAACCCTTCTTTGTCTCTTTATTTACATGCTTCATCAGGAAGTCTCACGACTCAAGGAACAACTGAAAGGACTGGCATGAAAATCAAGGATAGGAAATCATATCATACCTACATTGTACAAACTACAGTGCAGCGTGTAGACATCCACACTATGCACTATCATCCTAGACAATGGGCTTCATCCTCTAGTGTCAGGTTCCTTATTATTGTATCTTTCTATTTTTGCATTTCATTTTCTAAAAATTTTGTCAATCTCTGTACTTTCCCATTTTAGTTAGTTTAGTTATCTATTTCCCTTCGATTGTAAGAAAGGGATATATCTCAAACATTCTCACCCTTCTAGATTGGTTAGTGGTGAGATACACATTTTCATTGGCTAGTACCCTAATGGTCAATAGATAATTATTTTTTATTATGACTAGATTAGTTAGAGGCAATTTTTTAGTAAACAACATCAACCATATTAAGGGCAAGGACAATCATGTGGTTGATGCTCTTAGCTAGAGACATCACATTGCTACAATAGCTACTATTCGAACAACGTTCCAAGAATGGATTCTAAAACATTATCTAGGACATGAATTTTATGAGCAAGTTAAGAAAGCACTCTCTAAAAATTTGTGAGACTCAATATGATGGGTATCAATTCAAGCCCAGTGGTTTATTAAGGTACCAAAATTGAATGTATGTCCTAGACTAGGGAGGGTTGAGGACATTTGTTCTAAGAGAAAATCACTATGCACCTTACTCAAGCCACCCAAGAGTAACTAAGTTGATGGCTGATCTAAAACCACTATGTTTCTAGAAAGGACTCAAAAGGGATGCAACCAAATTTGTGGTTAGATGTTTAGAGTGTCGATAGGTTAAGGCTAAGTGCCTCCTACAAGAATACTCTATCCCCATGATGTTCCAGAATGGAAATGGAAAGTAATTAGCATAGATTTTGTCCAAGGACATCTAATGTCAAAAAACCACCATGATATGATCTTGGTAGTAGTAGACAAGCTCATAAAGGTTGCTCACTTTATACCAAGAAACTTGACAGATGGTGCACTAATCCTTGCAAAAAAATCATTTAGGAGATCTTCAGACTCCATGGAGTTCTAGAAAGATTATTTAAGATAGAGATGTGCAGATGACTTTAAGGATTTTGCAAACCTTGTTTTTAGCGCTAGGAACTCAATTAAAATTTATTTTAGCTTATCACCCTAAGATTGATGGTCAAACTGAAAGGGTGAATCAAGTATTGGAGGATTTACTATGAAAGTATCGCATAGACTAGGAGTAAAAATGGGAGGAGTACCTACCATTAGTTGAGTGTGCTTATAATAATTCCTATCACTTTACTTTAAAAATAGATCCATTTAAAGCACTGTATGCCAGAAAGTACAAAACACTCATTAGTTGGGATAGACTAAAAAATAGGGTGTGCATTGGGCCAAAGATGCTAGCATAAATGGAAGAGAAAGACAAATTGATAAGGAAAAGATTATCTAAAGCCAATGATAGAAGAGTTATCTGAACTTAAAGTGAATGGAAAGACAATTTGTCATCAGAGACAAAGTTCTTCTTAAAGTAAAACCACACAAGAGTTCCATTATGTTTGGAAAATTATCTAAATTGACACCCAAATATGTGGGCCCTTTTGAAGTGTTGGAAGTCATTAACCCAATTTCTTGTAAATTAGCATTGTCCTCTACTCTTGCCTGATTGTATAATGTCTTTCATGTGTCCTACTTGCAAAAGTATTTTGTAGTTTTTCTCAGGTTCTTGATTGGAACTCTTTATAGGTTATAGACCCAAGAGTGGTAATAGTAGTGCCTCTCAGAGTGCTCAAGGTTCACAAGTTGTAATTGCATAATAGAGAAGTGACTCAATGCAAGCTTTGTGGGACTAATATTTAAAGGAAAGTGCCACATGGGAGGACTGTGAGGAGTTTTATGAGACTTATCCTAATCTTTTTGCATAATAATTTATACACTTGATATTTCAAACAAGATTTTATTATCATGTTTGATTTGTTAGTGTAGGTTTTATTTCCTAGTTGGTTATTTTATTTTCCTATTCCTAGGTTTTCCTACACTTTAATTAAGCTTTCTTAGGTTTATAAAGTATGTTTACTTAAGTGAGTGGGTGTTGAGGTGTAATCCTCTTCCATGGGAGTTACATTTACTTTTATTAGCACTGCTTTGTGATTACTCCTTATTGGTTCGACTTGCCACCTCCTCCCTCTCCTTGAGCCTATATCAACATGCTACCTTGATTGTATTTTCATATGTCAGAGCTATAGATCTCTCCTTATGCTATTGTGACATTCAAGCATTTACATCAAATCTCTCAGTATCATTGTTATGTTGATTTTATTTCTTTTGCATTTACAGTTTGATTCTAACTATTACATTTCAATTCTAGGTTGTAATCTTCTTTCTCAAATTATAACATGGTATAAGAGCATATTTTGAAATATTAGATTCTTAGTTTGAGAGATTTTGGGGGGGATAATAAGCTTTGTTTGCAATTTTCTTGAAAACCTAGTATTCTCTTCTCTTGCACCATCGAATGATCTGCATAATTAAAAATGTTTGATGGAAAGTTTTAACCTCTAGGGTTCAATATACTTGTATTTTATAAATCTGGTTTGTCACACCATTTCTAGTTATACTAGCAGCATTTTTCACTATTACAACATGTCCAGGAGGCTCGAGAAAGTCTAGAATGTCTTTTGTTTCATCAGATTTGGAGATCGTGTGTTAAAGTTGCGAACGAGGTTTTCAACTTAGATATGGAAATTAGCTTTGCATGTTGTATGTTTTGATCAACCTTGTAGGTTACAACATGCCTTTTCTTATCTTAGGTGGCTAATTCAACTTTTACATGCCTTTTTTTTTGCTAGAGGCATTTTTGCATTAGATTCACATCTTTTGCATGTTGGACAGAAAAATGTTTTCTGCATTTTGTACAAAGCATCAAAAAAATTTCAGGGTGTCTGTTAATTTTTTCATGAAGCAAATAGATCTTGTGGAAACTTAATCAGAAAGTTTTTATAGGCCCCCTCTCCATTGGCAAACTTGATTTTTCTGGCAAACTTTGAAGGCTCATATCTTGGGCTCATGACTTTTTCTCAAGCAGTTTTTTTATTTGGGATAATTGTTCATACTCTACACACTAGTACAAACATTTTTTTGATTTTGATGCATGGATTTTCCATAAATTATAGATTCTCATAAGCAACGATGCATAGTTCTCCTTTTGGAAACTTCAAAGACTAATAACTTTTACATACGACCTCATACTAAGGTGATTCCTTGTTTGAAAGTACATGATTTTTAGAGGACTTTGTAGTGGTGTTGTTTATTTTATTTGATTTTTTTCCAAAATTATACTTTTAGCATATACTCATTTTTGAATATTTATAAAGAATTGTGATCAGGTCCACTCAGTGTTTCTTGTTGGTGGAAATTGTAATGGCACTATATATTTTCTTGGGGGGGTTCTTTGATTGAGTAAAAAGGGGGTGTCTCTTATGTGGTTTCTTGAGTTTACTTTCTCTACTTTCCTCACCAAAATAACTACAACAAGAAATCTTTCTTTTCTACACTAAAATGGATCAAAATATAGTTCCAATACTCATGCCTACAACTACTTTGAATGGAAATCTAAAATGGTAATCTATCTAAAGAGACAAGGATTGTATAGAGTAACAATGGGGCTTGAAAATGAACCTACTAAAGATGTAGATAAGCTTGAGTGGTTTAACAAATGTGATGAAGCTTTTGGGACTCTATGTATGTTTGTATCTCTAGATTTACTTTTCCATGTTGAATCTGTAACCACACCTAATGATGTATGGACAACTCTATCTAATCTCTTTGGTGCTCAAGATGAAATCAGAGGTAATTTGTTGGAGAATGAGCTAATAGGGTTAAGTCCTTCAAGTTTTGATACAATAGAAGACTTATTCACTAAGCTTAAGTCCATTAGATTGTAGTTGAAACAGTGTGGGATTTAAAAAGAGGATAAGCAATTGATCCTAAGTATTCTTTCCAAACTTGGTTCTAACTACTCAGTTTTTGTTTCTACTTTCCATGCTACAAAGTGTGCCCTAGGATCTACATACAAAATGCCTTCTCTAGATGATTTTGCTCATGAGCTTACTAAGTAGCAAGATAAGTTGATTCAAATGGGTACCTTGAAACTTTCTAAGTCTCATGCCTTGGTTGTAAATTGAGGCACTAAAGATCAAAAAGAGTCTAATAAGAAATATAAGAAACAAAATAACCAAGGAGAAAAGAAACAAGATCAAAATTTGGCTGCCCCAAAAGAAGCTAATGAATCCTCTTCTTCCAAAGGCCACAAGCCTAAGAAGGAGAAAAATAAGTGTGTGTATTGTAATAAATTTGGTCATGATGAACATAAGTGTCTTCAAAAACAAACTGATCACCTTACTTATCTTCTTGAAAAGAACAACATTAAGGTACCTAATTCTATCAAATAGAGTTCATCTCAAGAATCTTCAAAGGACACAGATAAAAGTAAGGGGAAAGGAAAGGGTAAGGCCCTAGTTGTTGTTGCTTCATAGCCTAAATCCTGGATTATTGACTCGGGTGCTTCGCACCACATGGCTTCATCACAAGGTAGTTTTTCCTCCTTGGAGTCATGTTCCATGCCATCTATTTTATTGGGTGATGACACTCCTACTGAGGTGCATGGGAGAGCGTCTATTGATGTGGGTAAAGGAAAATTTCATGATGTTCTTTGTATTCCATCTTTGTCAACTAATCTCTTGTTTGTTTATCAGATCACTCACACTGGCTCTAGCAAGCAGGTTGAGTTCACTCAAGACATACTGGTAATCAGTGAGATGCACAGTAGGTCTATAATTGCTATGAGAAAAGTTGATCATCAGTCTAGACTATATCACTTTTCTCACTTCCTTCTTGATTCTCCTTCACTTGCTTTTCTCATTCAGTCAAATGAGGTGAGTTGTTTGTTGCATCAGTAGTTTGGCCAGTTGAACTACCACTACATGCAGCAACTTAGTCAATAGGGCATGGTTTCAGGGTTGCCTTCTATTCAATTTTCTGATGGATTTTGCCAAGGTTGCATTCTTGGTAAGCATCCTGAAGAGAAGTGTAATAAATGCAAATATTGGAGGGCCTCACAACTCTTGGAGTTAGTACATAGTGACTTGGTAGGACCATTTCCACATCCTTCTTTCATCAGGGCTAGATATGTTCTGACATTCATTGATGATCTTTCTAGATACACATGGGTATATTTTCTCAAACAAAAGTCTGAGGTCTTTGAGCCTTTTCAAGACTTCAAAGTTTTTGTAGAGAAACAGTCTGAAATGGCCATCAAAATTTTGAATACAGATAATGGGGGAATATGTCAAACAAAGGTTTGAGTAGTTTTGTACCTCAGAGGGCATTGATCTTGAACACACAGTTCCCTACAGTCCTCAGTAGAATGGTGTTGTAGAGCGAAAGAATAGGTCCTTGAAAGAGATGGCCAATTGAATTATTCTCTCCAAGTCAATGGCATCTCAATATTGGGCAGAGGCCATCAACTATGCGTGTTACATCCAGAATTGGGTTCCTCATTGAGTTGTGAAGGGGGTCACTCCTTTTCAAGATTAGACTGGTTAGAAACCCACAATAAAGCACTTTCAAGTGTTTGGTTCTCCTGCATGGGCCCACATTCCAATAGAGAAACGCAAGGTTATGGATCTATAGAGAAAGCCTTGCATATTTGTTGGGTACCCAGATGGTATCAAAGGTTATAGGCTTCTTCATCCCACCACTCATGAGTTATTCATCGAGAGGAGTGTTTGTTTTAAGGGGGATGTTTTTAGTTCTTCTCCTACCACTTCTCCATCTACAATCACTTTGGATACATTACGGCATGATGCTAGTTCTTCCAGGATCTTATCCTCCTACTCTTGATGAGGAGTCTTCTTCCTCCACTTCATATGGCGATGATGATGATGAGCATTCATATTCCTCCTCTCCTAGTCATCATTTAGAGGGTAATGACTCTCCTACAAATTCCCCTATTGGGCCTCTTTGGGCTCATCAAACACTGCAGTCAGCAGGTGATTGGATTGATGATCCTTTTGATACTAGAAGAACATGGTCACAATTCAAGCAAACTCCACATCTCTTCATTACTTCAGCTTTTGATCCACAATCTTTTCAAGAAGCTCTTGGTGTCCCCGAGTGGGATGCTGCTATGCAGGAAGAGTTTAGTTCCTTAGAGAGGGACCATACATGGGATTTAGTCCCCCTTCCTAAGGAAAGGAAACTTGTTCAATGCAAGTGATTCTATCAAGTAAAATTTGTCATAGATGGGTCAGTTGATAAGCATAAGGCTCACCTGGTTGCAAAGGGATTCTCCCAAGTTCCTAGGATTGACTACTCTGAGACTTTTGCACCAGTTTTCAAAATGAGTTTCATCTAACTTGTTCTTGCTATTACTGCAACCCATCATTAGGAAGTTCATCAGATGGATGAGAAGAGTGCTTTTATTCATGGTGACCTTTAGGAGGAGATATATATGGAGCATCCACAGGGGTTCATACAAGATCCTTCACTTGTTTTTCATCTTTGGAAGTCTCTCTATGGCCACAAATAGGTCCCTTGGGCTTGGTATGCCAAGACAGACTCCTTCCTTCTGTCAATTGGGTTTGCTCAGTGCCATTCTAATCCAAATGTGTACATTCTGTAGTAGGATGATACTATCACATTCCTTGTTCTCTATGTGGGTAAACCCATAATACTAAGTCCCAAACTTGGGACATTAAAATTTTGAACACAGATGGAGAAAAAATTTACAAGATACCTCCGTTCGAAGGTAATTTAAAAATCACCACCGAATGAAGGTGAACCTTTGTTCGAAGGTTTTTATGCACGGGACCTTCGAAAAAAGGTCATTTACAAAAAAGGAATAAAAGGGACCTTCTTTTTTATTCTTTTTTTGGAAATTTCCATAAAAGGAATAAAAGGGACCTTCATTCTAAGTTCCCCTTTATTCCTTTTTTGGAAATTTTCCAAAAAAGAAATAAAAAGGGACCTCCAAACAAAGGTCCATTTATATTCCTTTTTTAGAAAATAAATTCCCTCATTGACCTTCATTTTCCAAAAAAGGAATAAAAGGGACCTTCAAACAAAGGTCCATTTTTATTCCTTTTTTGGAAAATAAATTCCCTCATAGACCTTCATTTGAAGATCCTTGGATACCTTTGAACAAAGGTACTTTCATTCAAAGTTCCTTCAAATGAAGGTCCTAGAAATGACCTTTGCACCTTAGTCCTCAAATTTTCCTCAAAATTTTCTATTTCAAACCTTGGGTTGGACCATGAAATAGAGTCAACATGATAGGATGATTTATAGGATCCTAGCCCTTGGAGTAAGCTTTCCAACAAGTACAATATTGAATATATTTATTTTGATTATTACATTTATTTTCTATTTTCTATTGAACATAGGTTTTTCGCCGAACGTGAAGGTCTTTGTTTGATACATGTGGAAAAATAGAAAAATAGAGATTTTTTTTTAAAAAAATATCTACGCACTAGGTATTGATGTCCTTGTTTCAACAAAAAAAGAAAAAAGTGAATTTGGATACATATAGAAAAAGTAATGTTGTATGGTATAAACCTATGTCTAAATTATAATTAATCTCACTTCAAAAATTAATATAAATAAATAAATAAATAAATTATGAAAAGATATCCATGCACTAGATATTGGTGTTACTAATCTATATTTAAAAATTTAGAATTTTATCCTTTCTATAAAAAAAGTTATGTTGTATGGTATAAATGTCACTTTTTAAAAATATTGTTAACTATAAAAAATAAGTTATTAAAAGTTACATAAAACAAATTCACAAATCATTTAAAAAAAAAAATTAAAATATATTTAGAATCTACACACGAAATCTCAAAAATCACTAGTTCACTCATCTTCAAATTCTTAACAGCTTAGTTTCTATAGGTGTCAGAAAGTGAAAATTTGGTTAAAAATGTTGATTTCAATATCCTACTTTGGCCAAAAAGTGGGACATAGTATTGTGGGATCACACATGTTGATGACTTTTTTATTATAGGGAGTTCCTCATCCACCATCAAGGCAGTGAAAACTTCCCTTCATGATCATTTCCTGATGTCAGACTTGGGCCTTCTGCACTACTTCTTGGGAATTGAGATCTTTAATCTTCTTACGATATCTTCATTACACAACCCAAGTACACACTTGTATGCTCTCCAGATTTTGCACAGCTGACTTTAAGCTTGCACTGTCTTCATTCATGTCTAGGTTCAAACTTGAGGCTCATTATTCTTCACTATTGGTTGATGCTACTTTGTATCACTAGCTTGTTGGGAATCTCATATACTTGACTCGCAGGAGGCCTGATCTGTCACATGCTATGGGCCTGGTCTCCAGGTTCATACAAGAGCCACATGAGCTATATTAGAAAGTAGCTAAGTAGATTATTCATTATGTACAAGGCACTCTCAATTATGGATTCACTATGTAGTGGGCATGGATATCGACTTAGTGGGACACATATGCAGATTGGGCAGGCGATTCTCAAGATTGCAAGTCTACTTTAGGGTATTGCTTCTCACTTGGTTATGGTCTAGTTTCTTGGTTGATAAAGAAGTTATTCAAGACACCAAGATACTGAGAGGGGGGGTGAATCAGTATCCAATCAAACTTCAAATCCTCTGGAGCAGATTAAAACTTAAACATTACAACATTAACATAAACATGAAAGATCAACATAATGCACATCAACACATATCACCAGATGTACGTGGAAAACCCCAAAAAGGGGAAAAACCATGGTGAGGATTAACTCACAATATATGAAGCTCACTGCTATAAAAATTACAACTTTGTTTTAGGGCTACAAAAAAAAAAAGGAAGCTACTACTCCCTACTGACTTTGTTTTAGGGCTACAACTCAAGGAAGATACTAGTCCCTGAAAACTTTGTTGTAGGGTCACTCCCAAGGAAGATACAACTCCCTGTAGACTTTGTTTTAGGGCTACAATCCAAGGAAGCAACTACTCCTTGAACTGAGAACAAACTCAAAAATGATTACAGCATGACTGTCCTTCTCCTGCCCGAAAACTGACATTGAAGCTCACACCTTTGATGATTGCATTTCTACCTCTTCACTCCTCTTTTGATGAATGGATCAATTAGGCACACTCTTTACTTCCCTCATGTCACAAAATGTCTTCAAGATGAATCAAGACAGCCCTTATTACTTCTGCTCTTTCTCCTTCAATCGCACATTATAATGCATATCACATTCATATTCTGCTCTTTACACACTCATATTCTCATCTTTGGAATCATACTTCACCTAGATCAACTAGGTTCACAATATATACATGATATTACATTGAGTACATTACAAGTTGGCCAATACAACAAGAATATTACATATTACAAGTTGGCCAGAGATCACACAACATGAAACATGTAGAGGGAAAGCTCTAACATGAACTACATGCTACTCCAAGAAGAAAAGAATGCCTTGCGGACCCCAACACATACTTAGCCCGGTCCTAAACATTATTCATAGCATCATCCTTCAAGGAACAACATTCACATGCTTTACAAATTTGAATTAGATCACCCTTAAGCAAGAAAACCTAAATCTTGTAGCACAACGAACATCACAATCTTGGAGGAACTCATGAATGATTAAACATTACTTTTTCTTCTTCTAGATGAGTCAACAGAGCCTACACAACATCTCCAGACACTCCTTGAACTCCACACAATAAGAACTTTGTGGCGCACATTATCATCATTCCTCAATCGGCCTCAACAACAACTCTTCTCAAACTAACTTGAAAACCTTGTGCGGTACAGGAAACAAGAGAGATCTTCATGCTCTTCAATCCTAAAACACTCTAAGACATCTAGAATATCCACACAAGCTCATATAACTGATCTATATACTCTTCCACTGGCACAAGTTCTCATTTACATATATCCTAAAAATAATTAAGCATTTGGAACCATCTGTATCACCTTTGTCATTTGAAAACTGAACTTGTAGACCAACAAAACATCTGAAACTCATATGGATGCACTCATACACTATTCTGAACATATCCTCAAAACCACACAACCATATCTATCACTGTGGAGGAATGCAGAGCATTCCAACATGCCTTCATCATCACTTTACTCTACTAGAGCATAGACTAGAACTCTGTCACTCATAACTTTCACTACAGAGAAGAAAATGACATGAAACTTTGGATTTAGCACCTTTACAGCATACTAAACTTAACTTCTAAACCACATAATCATGTCTTCAAATGTGTAGGAATGTGGATCATTTTACTAAGGAGTCTTTCAGGCAACTTTCTGCAATAGAAACCTTCACTAACATCCGGAGGTCAGAACCTTCTTGTAGCAACTCATACTTTCTTAGGATCATTAGGAAGGATCATACAACATGCTACAAGTCATCAGCAACATCTTCTCTTCCTCAGCATAGCTTCTAATTCCCATCTTAATATATCATCTTCCATCTTAATGCTTCTAATTCCCATCTTAATATTTCATCATGAAATCATCTCTACTGACCACAAACATGCTCAATACAACTTTACTTGACATTAATCAAGGAATGACATCTAACCATGAACATTAACAACAAACCATAAACATCAGCAACCAATCATGAACATTAGCAACCAATCATGAACATCAGTAGCCAACCATGAACATCAGCAACATCATTGCATCTCTGTTACTACACTGGTATATCATTAACATGAACATTTACATCAACCACATAAGATAACCACAAACTGAGTGCTAACATCACTCTGAGTGTTGACATCAATGACAACACATATTGCCAATAGAATTAGTCTACAATTTCTCTTTCATCTACAGATGCTGAGTATTGAGGAATAGTTAATACTTCTACTAAGGCTATTTGGCTTCAAAACATTCTCATTGAATTTGGTATTCTCTTCTAAAATCCTACAGTCATCTTCTATGACAACCAAAGTGTGATATAGATCTCTCGCAATGTAGTCCATCATCGGTAGACCAAACACATTGAGATCTACATGCACTACATTCAGGATTTGATTCATGAGCAGGTCATTGATCTCAAGTATTGTCCGACATCAAAGCAGATTGCAAACATCCTCACCAAACCCTTCACTGAGAGCAAGTTCCTTCATTTGCGATCTTTGTTTGGGGTGTGGTTGGTGTCCACTTTGAGAGGGGCTTTTTAGTCCTTCCGTCTTCTTTTCTCTTCTCTTTTTCTATTCTAGGGGGTGTTCTCTGTATTTGTGGGGGGCTTCTATTCCTTTGTTGGGGGGGCTTCTTCTCTTTGGGGGAAATTCATTGTACATGGGTACCTCATTAGACTTGATTTTTTGGGACCCATATTTTCACCCACCTAAGCTACACTTAAGGGGGCGTGTTAGTGTAGGTTTTTATTTCCTAGTTGGTTATTTTATTTTCCTATTCCTAAGTTTTTCCTACACTTTAATTAATATTTCTTAGGTTCATAAAGCATGTTTACTTAAGTGAGTGGGCGTTGAGGTCTCATCCTCTTCCATAGGAGTTACATTTTCTTTTATTAGCACAGCTTTGTGGTTACTCCTTATTGTTTGGACTTGCCACCTCCTCCCTCTCCTTGAGCCTATATAAACATGCTACATTGCTTGTATTTTCATATGTGAGAGCTATAGATCTCTCTTGATGCTATTGTGCCATTCGAACATTTACATCAAATCTCTCAGTATCACTGTTATGCTAATTTCATTTCTTTTGCATTTACAATTTGATTCTAACTCTTTCATTTCAATTATGGGTAGTAATCTGCTTTCTCAGATTCTAACATGATTGAGCCATCGAGATGATGAATTTTTCTAGTGGAGAAGGATGTTACACCCCATTTTTGGTTATCTATTTGGAACATATTAAGTGTGCGAATTTAATATTTATTATTCCATTTTGTACCACACTATAATGTGACAAATGATACTTTATTTATCTTGATAGAATATTTATGATATGGAATTTGATTATATGCAATTGATATCTATTTAAATTGTGATTATGATTTTTTCTAATGAACTAACTACTATCTGGATGGGTATGAGGTGGATGCAGGACAACATTTTCTCCACCCACGTGGCGAGGGAGAGTATCATCTAGGAGAGGATGATAGATAGAAACAAGTTAGCAGTAAAACCAAACTAACTGAGAACCCCACACACATCTACATGAGTTGGTAATACAACTATATGTTGATGCATGGTAGATGCATAAGAACATATTACGTGTCATCAAAAGATAGTCATAATAGTTTAATTTTATTATTCAATTTGATATTTTAGAGTCAATCATTATTTCAATAGCATTATATAGTTATGATTTTTAGTTCCTTACTGCAATAAGGGCTAAGAATATTCATGCACATAAGCTTGATGCCGTTCTCATTGATCCAATTATTTAAATATAAGTTTTATAATGTGATCTTATTGCAAATCCATTATTATCATTGGTGTACTTATAGTTTTATTATATTTCTATTTTATCTCCTGTGTATTGTAACCTTGGCTAGGAATAGGAGTGTGGAGCCATTATGGCACATTTCCTATAGTGGATACTAAAAATAGTTGATAGGAGTAAGGAGAACTAAAGAACAAAAAATAGTTGCATTTTAAATGAGACTATTCCTATTCTCCTAGGTGTGTCCTTGAGAAAAAAATACTCTCTTGTAGACTATAACTCAAAAAAAAAAATTGATAAGGATAGCTTAGTTTTTAGGAGGTCATACGCTAAGGGATTTACTCAGGACATAAGGGAGAGAACAACAATTTCTATTGGTGATACCAACGTGGGTGTGAAAGGAAGAGACCATGGTTGGGGGAGAGAGACAGAGACAAAGATGGAGAGACAAGGAGAGAGAAGTGTAGACCACATAGGTATGTGGTTCACATTGTTTTTGATATAGTAAGTGGCAAAAAATGGTGTTGATCCCATTATACATCAGCCAAAAAGGTGCACCAAAGTTCCATCAAAGTTCCATTAAAGAGAAACAGACCCAACCAGAAAGAAACAACCAAAAAACCCCATACAAGGACGCAGAGGGCTAACAACAGACCAACAGAAGACCAACAACCAAAAGCACAGAAAAAGCCCCCGACGCCTAATTGAACAACTGGTCCCAATCTTCAGCCAGGAATTGGTAGAGTTATTGGTAATCCTTGAGCTCTATATATTTCATTACCTGGCTAGTAAGCTCAACATCATGGAGGACCACAAGAGTGGTGGCTGACCAGTGCATGACTTTTGCAGAGAACTTGGCTAGAATCTTAAACTTCCTCTCTAGCTCGGTGAGTCTTACAGAGAGGGCTTCTCTCTCCTTGTCTTTGATGTTTTTCTTACCACCCATTTTCTTCTTGCCAGCTTCCTTCACCACTTTCTCCAAGCTCATAGAGTCAGACCCCTGGACATTGAGTTTAGGAAAATTACTAGGGCTGTCATCGGCTTCGACTAGCACTGTCTCATTTTTGTTCTCCTTGTTGTTAGAAATTTCCCCACCCATTTGTTCAACCTCTGCCACCATCGTAACAACTTTGTTGTTTTTTCATCAGAAATAACAACACCCTCCAAGCCTGCAACATCCTCCTCCATCTTAGCAACCACCTTCTTTGGGGGAATGGGACTAGGCTTAGCAGCAAACCTTGTCAACCTCCTGGTCGACGGCACCCAGGGTTTACTTTCAGGCATGGAAAACTCCTCATCATTAGTGTTGTCACTCCCTCCGTCACCTTCCTCAGAGCTAACCTCCTCCACCACTAGGGAAATATTTTTAGCCTTATTCCCATTGTCCGTACCACTTCCCCCCTCCAAACTCACCCTATTCTTCTTTTGTCGGGTCTCATGGGAGGAATCACTAGATAAAAACTTTCTTTTGACAAAAGTCTTGGTAGAGGTCTTAGGGATCTCATCACTAGTCTTAGGCTCAGGGCTTTTACCAGTGGTAATCTTTTTCTTTCCAAACTTGAGGGATTTGGCATACTTCTCTGGGGTGATTTCTGTAATTATCATCAGGCTAATCTTATCAGGGTTGGAGTAGGGCAGCAAAGGAGGGTCAACCCTAGTAGTCGTGAGGGCTTTAGAGGGGTAGAGTGCTAAATGGAATTTATAAATTCTGAAGATGAACCCCTGATGGAGTGGGATGAGGGGCTTGTTAGGGTTGTGGCATGTTGTTCAATTGTAGACATAGTCAAAGCTTTCAGAGACGACAAGTAAAATGGAAAACTAATCAACTTGCTACGAAAAAAATGATTTAGCAGAGAAAAATTATAGTGGAAAAAGTGTCTGAATCTACCTTTAAGAGTGAAGTATTTGATAATCATGTGGTACACCTCATCCCATGGTTTCAACAACATTTGTCTATCAAACCCTCCCTGTAGACTGTGTAAGAGCTCACCTTTCTTTAGAAATAAATCCATACCATCCAAGTCAGAGACTTTGCTCATTTTATTATGTTTGATACCATCAGTAAACATACCCGTCACCACCCCGATCACTTCCTCTAAGATTTCAAACCCCACATCGCCCACCTTGACTTGTCTGCCCTCCAACAAATACAGGAACTGCATTGAGAGGTTTTCGTCATGACCTTGCAGGCATTCCAGATAGGAAGCCACCCCGCCCTCCTAAAAAAATGTGCCATAGGCTCTCATTGAGTTTGAATCTTCATAGGATTCAGGCTCAGTATGAGACCTATCTCTCCCCATTCTTAGTTTGCACCAACTTCTCACAGTCAAACTAGATATGAAATAAACACCGGTTAACTTAGAAACTTTCAATCTGTAGAAAATATCCCACATACCAATATTATTTACCTTGGGTATGGAAGATAAAATTAACTCACAAAATCTTTATCCATACAACCCTGATTAATCTTTAGCAATTATTTAAATTATATGGTTGGATATTATTGTAGGTTTGTATGCAAGAGTTTCATATAATTCAGGTTGTATTTTGTGTTCAGTCTTATGAACCTTCATACAAATTATTTTTGGATGGTATAAGTGAGATTGTGAGAGTTGAGGTTTTTTTTAGAAGTTGTTGTGAGTAAAGTCATCAAATTCTTTTAAAATTCTAGTAAAATATCCTTAGGTTATAGAATTTCATTTTTAGTTATCTTATTAACCTTTTCCTCAAAAAGTCATTTAGATTAGGTGAAGTTACCAAGAGAACCAGCTCACTCTGGAGGTTCACTCCAAGTTTTAGGCAACCCACAGGCCTAGGAGTGTTCCCATGTGTCACCAAGTAGCTAAGTTGATAGCTTAGCATTTGGGTGCATACTTTGTTGATAACAGTTTTTGGCACGCCTGGTGGCACTGCTTGGACTGTTTCAGTCCAATAGTATGTTCATATATTGCTGATATTTGGTGTGTATGTCAGTGATCTCTGCCTTTGGAGGAAATAAAACAACACATCTAGCAACTCTAATCTCAAATTTAATGGTTTCAGTATGATCAAGTGCTTGTTTATTTCAAAAAAGTCTAATTTTCTTGTTTTCTAGCTTTTGAATGAACAAATATGTCTAGGTTTTATGGAAATATGTCCTACCATCCACCATACCATGAAAATGCCACCTATCCATCTCCATATCAGCCATATCAGACCAATCATGCTACTAGTTTCAATTCCATGGCTTTTCAAAACCAGCACACCCAATATAATTGCCACCCATCCATCCCTACTTAGCCTCCATATCGGCCTTCATATACTCAAAATTAGCTCCAAGAGCGTGAAAAGGAGGAGATTGCAAGCATAAAGAGTATGTTGTTTGTGTAGACACCTAAAATTGGACTGCTCTGCAAACCAATTTTCCGTACCTCGCACTCATCTACTCCCCCAATCTACATATCCCTAGTGATCAATTAATTCACCTAATTAATCCATTTAACCTTACAACCCTATCCTCATCAATTGAATGAATATTCCTAATATTTATTTAGTTGATTTATCCATTTCCCCAATCCCTGTTAATAAGATAAATCCTGATTATCTGATTAACCTAGACTTAAGTTAATTAAGAAAACACTTAATTAACCTTGTCTCCCACTCATCCACTAAACTGAATTTAAAATTCAGATGTCTCCCACTATCCTCCACTCTTCCCAATCACTGAATTTAAAATTTAGTTGTCTCCCACTCACCTCCACTCACTGAATTTAAAATTCAGTTGTCCCCCATTATCCTCCACTCTTCCCAAAATGAGAATTTTTAATTCATCCTCTAGGAATAAAAGATTCACTTTTATTCCTAGCCCTTGATCTCATCAAATGAATCCTCACCCTCCATCCTCATCTCCAAAATTCTATAAATTGGGCCTCTCCCAAGCCATTTTCATAAGACCACTTCATGCATTAGAACTCTGTCAATCACTCCAAAATCTCCTCATCTCATCAAACCTCTGCCAAAATTATCTCTCATCCTCGTCTCCATCTCCATCTCAGTCCAAATCACTCATATACATTATGTTGTAGGCATTGAGCAATCCACATTAGTCATTCTAATCAAGGGAAACATCTGAGGAGCTACGTGGGTGCATCTCCTTCCCGCATGGATTTGTGAGGTCTTCATGAAGGTATAATCATGTTATTTTACATTCGATTAGTTTTAAACTTTCATTTTGATTTCACTTATCACATTTGGCACACCCGGTATCGAATCCAATCGTCAATTTATGCAAGTTTTGTTGTCAAAATCTTTTTTTTCTAATAGTTTTTGTCAAGTTTTGGAGGTAAAGTGTTGCAGGTTTCATCTTGGGCAACAACGGACATCATTTTTGTGCTCCGGACGCTATTTCTGTGAAATTTGACAGTAAACTTGCCTATGTTTTGTGAAAAAAATTTTGAAAAAATTTAAAACTTTTTAGGGTACAGTCTGTACCGTATGGATCCGTACCATACAGATCCATACCGTACGGAACCGTACCCCAACCGTACTATTCTATGCACTTGCTTGTTTGCTGTAATCACTGGTTTTTGCAGGTTTTTGCACTGGTTTTTGCGCAAGTTCTGTTTAAACCGCCGCTGACAATTGCTTCACCACCATCACCGCTTCCTCTACCTCCAAGCTCCCGCCGCCTCTGCTAAACACTCCCGCAGCCTCCGTCGAACCCTGACAACTACTTCACCACCATCGCCGCTCCCTCTACCTTCAAGCTCCCGCCGCCTCTGCTAAACACTCCCGCAGCCTTCGTTGAACACTGCCGCAGCGACCGCCACATCCCCACCACCCCTGTCGCCACTCCACTCAACACCCCCCATTCCCTAGTTGCCGTCCCTTCCACCGATCGACACCCCCTACCGACCTTGCCGCTGTCGCCACCGCCAAATACCTCCCCGCAGCACCCGACCACCGCCCGAACACCTCCCCTCCAGTCGCCGCTACCCTGCACAACCTCTGCTCCCACCTCCCGTGTAGCTCCCCCACCACTTCCTATAGTCACTACCACACGCCGCCCTCCGCAGGTAAACCCAGATCCTAAACCGCCTTGGCTCTTGATCACACCACAACCGCGGGGTCAAAGGGATAGGGGCTAGTAAAAGCCCCTTATTTAGCATTTTTTTTTCAAAGGATCACACCCCTAGTCATATTAGCGACCACAATTATCTAACTGCTAGACAATCAAACCACCAGCATGTGACCACTTAGCAATAAACTGCCTGCGGTTAACCTAAAACAGTCAGGGTCTCCTAGTGCCTTCTATAAACCGAAGGAGGCTGATTTTTTCAAACTTTCATAACTTTCTCATACAGAGGTGAAATCAAGTAAACAAATAGTCATCGAAAAGAGGACTCCAAATACTATGCAGTTGTGAGGTTTTTATTAGGTGATTATACCTTTTCCCCACCTTTTTCATCAGTCAAAGTCAAACTTGCTTAAAAACTTCAAATCATCATATCTTTTGCAATTTTGATCAGTTTTCAACGAATTTTTTTTTCAAATCACATAAAATCTCCTGAAGAATCTATTTATGCACTTATTTTCTTTGTATTAGTTCAATTTTTATCAAATTCTCAGTTTTTGCATCATAATCTCCTTGGCTAGTCTACTTGCTTCGTTGTCATTTTTGTGACTTGCAGGTGATCATTCGGGACTGGAGCAACATCCGGAGTAGCATCTACATCAATTTGGACAGCAAGTTAATCAGGTGCATTTGTTTCATCCTTTATCTCTCAATCTTGCTTTCATCACACATTTCAATTTTGGGACATAAAACAAACATTTATCTTCATCACATATCAAAATTGGGATTAAAATGAATAATGTGTCTTCAATCAAACCTTGATATTGGGCTAAAAAGAATCACTGCTTGACGTGTCTTCATCACATTTCATTTCTCTAAGGGATAATTAATCAACTGTGAGTGTGAATCAAGTGGGTGTGTGTATGCTTTCTCCTCGCACCGCAAGGTGATCTTGGAGATCAAAAACACCTCACCTGATTCGCTTTTGTCAATCCCTTTCCTAGGAGGCCTGCTAGGGGATTTCATCACCCCTAGGGATGACCTCATCCGAGGCTGAATCGAAAGACACCCTCTTTGAAATCAGAATCCTGTCACTCTTGGGTAAGCCCCAAAGAACTTTCTACCTTTGGGAAGTGAAGGTGAAGGATGGGTTACCCCCTTCTCCCGGCTGTGTGACAGGATTTCACTTTCAAATCCTTAGTCAACCTTGTCTAAACATTGACCAAACCTAACTGGCCATACCCCATCAAACTAGGCATTAGGGCATGTTGATTTGTCTTACACATGTGCTTGTTAATCACTATCATATTCTGCAAATTCAAACGTCAAAATTACTTGTGTCTTGTGTGAGTGATTCTTGTTTGTACATGTGATCATTTGCTAAACATTGCCAAACCAAACTACAACATCAAACACATAAGACAAGTCATTCATCACATTCAAATCCAATCACACTCATCCTAATCACCCATTCTTAACCACCTTAGTCCTAATCACATCCAAGTCATCCATAATCAATCCTACTCACATCCTTGTCACCCTACATCATCAAATCATCACCACTCTATCTAAATCATTATCCAAACAACATCATTCTAATCATTACACAACATCATTCTCTCCATCCTTCTCAAATCAACCTCCATCCCAATCATCCCTAAGCACATCCTAGTCACCTTCATCCTAATCAACTTCATCCAAACAATCCACATCATCATCCAATCATAACCAAGCACTTGCCAAAAAAAGACTTAAGATTTAACCACATGTGTGCTATCATGTCAACCTTAGAGGACTTCCAAAAGCTCCTTCATATGCTTCACCACATGCATGCAAGCCAACCCCTCTAGAGCATCGAACCTTTCAAAGCATTCAAGAATTGATTCAAATAGGTTGAACAAGCCACTCCTCACACATACAATACCTCTCGGAATAAATCCAACACCTCTTGGCCACTTGCAAAGTCCAACAACCATCCTATCTAGCACCTATCCCATCATATCCACCTACACATCAAACCAATTCTGCATCAACTTATCCCACATCATATCAACCAAATTCATCCACATGTCATATCAACCCTTTATCAACTTATCACAACCCTTATCTATATCAATCCATATCCCAACACTCATTATCCTATGCAACCCCTCCATCATCATCACATCAACACATTTACCAACATCAACAACAACTCATATCACAACAAGAAGTCCAAACACCATCCCAACCTCCACAAATTCCACAACAACCTTACATGTCATCATCTTCAACTTCATACCAACCTAATTCATCCACCTATCATGTCAATGCCACATCAACAAATCAACCTTCACCCCAACATTATCCAATTTCTCATTCTAACATTCCAACATAGCACCAAGCCCATCCGCGAGGCAACCAAGACTATCAATGGCATCCCCAACAAGCACTAGTGAGCCCAAATCCACCTTTGCAACAAGCAGCACATGCAAGTCCAAGTGGTCCCTTGTACATAAATCAAATGAGTCCAAGTTATCCTAGGCAAGATCTAATAACCTTTGACAAGGGAAATACCAATCTAGAGTGCCCTCCAACACCATCATCCAGTCCAATACCTATCCTTGAACCCATCCATGAACCATCACTACCTAATCCTATCACCCACCTATCCAATCCCAGTCCTATTTCTACACCATCCACCATCATTATCCATCCATTATATTGTTCTTCAACCCATACACTCATGAAGGACATCATCCATTGGCTATTAGCAAGGAATCAAACACCCTCATGCAATCCAACACTCACCAAACCTCTTGAACAATCTCCTATCATAACTCAAGAACCATCCTGCAGCCCTATTCAAGAATCCATAAGTCAAGCTCCTATCACATCCATCCAAACACCTATCACACCCATCCAAGCACCCACTACATCTATCCAAGTCACTCCCACTTCTATCCAAGCACACGAGCTATGTCAAGAAACAAATCCAAAGCATGTTCAAACATCAACCCCTTCTCCTAATCAAGATCTAACCATCCCATCTGATCCCATCCCCGATCCCCTCCCATCTATTGGTCAACTTATTGATCACACAATTTCTTCTACCACCCCTTTACCATCCCCCATGAATCCTTTACCTCCATCTACCAATCCCATCCCAAATCCATCCTTCTATTCACTTGGAACAAGCACTCTCATCCACGGTAAACCACTTGTAGGATGTGAACAACTTCCATCCACCCCCTATCTATCTCCAACAAATAAGGGACTCGCGTCTTGTTTCCAAAGTACCAAACATCCCATTGCATGTCGCATGCTCCAACACATGAACTATCAAGGCAAAGGCTTAGGCCTTCATGAACAAGGCATCTTGGAGCCCATCCACACCACATTCCATCCATCCTCACATGGCCTTGGCTATGCATCCCAAGAACAACAATCTACACAAGTTGATACCATCCATCCACCTTCCAAAATCCATTCATCCAATCCCAAACATGGTGCATCTCATCACACTTCCAAAACATATGTCGCCATCCCTCCTCCATCATCCTACCATTTGCAAAAGCATGTGACCATTCATCTTCCCCCATCAAATTTACCTCCACTCCTTCCAACTCCCAAGATCCCTATCAAATCCACTTTACCTCCTATCCTACCAACTCCCAACATCCCTATCCACAAATCCTCTTATCCTCCCATCCTCCCAACTCCTAATATCCCAATCATCAAATCACTTCATCCATCTATCCAAAAATCCATTTTTTACCCCTCCATCCATAAGTCCACTAAAATCCTAAATCAAGACCAACAAAAGCACACATCTTTCAAATATGAAGCTTCCACCAAATCCATGGGATTCAAGTATTTGAATGCCTCAACTCATAAAGCACAAAAGCCTAAGGATATTATCCCTTCCAATCAAAATACAAAATCAAAAAGGCTATCCAATCCCACACCATCACAAGAAAAAGCAAAAACAAAAATGGTGTGGGTCCCTAAATGAAATGAACCAAACTCTAATGAGGCATCCACATCCCAATCCACCCCAAAATCCCAAATCTCCCCCTCCCTATCTAAAAATCCCATAATTCCTAAGTCTATTCGGGTCCCTAAAACCCCAAATCAACCATCCAACAATCCCCCATCCCGATCCCCATTACTCCCAACTCCACATCCAAAGTACAAGCTTCCAAATACATCATGATGTGTGCAACCACTGGTCTTGGTTCCACTCCACCACTTGCAATTCCCACATACCTCCATCTCTTTATCTTTAGTTCACTATCCTACATATCTTCCCCATCACATTTCTCTAGTCCATGCTTTTGCATAGTCCACATCATAATCCACATCATTATCCACATAATCCACATCATTATCCACATAATCCACACCATAATCCATTATCCATAATCTATTCCATCTTCTCCTATCTACCAACATCCATGCAATCATCATCCATAATCCTATCCAACATGGGACCATCTTCTCATTGCTATGGAAACAGACACTAGAGTCCCCCTTCCATCAAACAAGTCAAAAAAGCAAAAAAGCAAAAAAAAAAATCAAAAAATCAAGAAAATAGTAAAGAGAAAAAATCCGTCCAATGGTGAAAACTACTCCTTGTGGCGCCTTGGGCAAGTACCTTGATGAAAACCACTTGTGGGCATCATGCGTAATCCCTTCTCCATCCATTTTGTATCCCTACACTTGGGGGCAAAACCATATCCTTCATCCACATCCATAATATCCTTACACATCTTATCCACTGTCTTATCCTTATCCCATCATATTCGTATCCACTATATCTCCCACCTTAGATCTTGATAAAGACAAGGGGCAAAATATCAACAACATGTGTTGGAGACCTCTTGGCATACTTCCTTTCCAAGTATATCCTCCATTCATCTATTGTAAAGACCATCCATTCACACATGAGCCCATCATGCAAAATTCTTTAGACATTGGGGCATATGATTCCTTGCAACCTAGCCCTTGGAGAAAATCCTGCAATCCCCCATCCATATATCATGCATACCTATCCTACCCCTCTTCCTTATCTTCCATCTATCTAACATGCATCCCTATCACTTGTCCATTCATCTATCATGAATCAGTTATCCATCATCCTTTCATCGCCAACCCCCCCTATCCAACCCCATCACTTTCACCTCTAGACTTGGTGTTCCCTTGTCATTGGTATTTAGCACAAAGGCTATCCACATGAAATCCAATGCAACCATCTCATAATAAACCATTCCTTTTCAAAAAATCACAAAATCCAAAAACATCAAAAACTCAAAAAATCTAAAAACATCACAAAATCACAAAACCCAAAAACATCACAAAATCAAAAAATACAAAAACAATAGAAAACACACAAAATTCCAAAAATAATCTATGCATCACACAAATAAAACTTGCTCCATCACACTCTCCTCATCATCACATTTATCATCATCCCATATCATCATCACATCTATCATCAATAAGCTTACACTAGATCCAAGCATCACCTCACCTATCAAAGCATTGTCCTTAATCAAAATCATCAACTATCAAATCAGCATCAATCATAACTTGTCACCATCATATCTTAAGCCAATCTTACAAAACATCAATCCCATCATCAATCAATTCCTGCCTTAGGATATATCTTTCCTACGATAGGCAGAATCTATCACATCATCATCCATTTTGGCAAAAGATACAATGGTTACTTGTTTGGTTCATTGGTTTTTTGGTTTTTGATTTTTTATCTTTTGTCCTATTCGAAGATCACATCAAAGCTACCTTGATCTTATTATATCATGGTATGTGGCAAAAACATCTAGAATGGGGCATGGTCTTGCTTTTGTATGCTGTGCTTATGGGTTGGTCTCATTACTCCAAGCTAGTATTCATATCTTGATTGATCATAGGGTTGGTTCTAGCATATTGATCTCCTTATGCATCTAAGGTTCATCATACCTTTTTTGTACTAAGGGCTTATGCTATGAGTCCCCTTCCCTCGTCTAGACAAGGTTGTACTATCTTGGGCATGCATGAGATCATCCCTTTGTCTACGTGTCTAGTCCATGCAAATGTTGGATAAACATCATCACCCGGGTCTTCTATACCTTGGTGAACATATCCACTTTGCTATATCAAACCTAGGATTGCTCAAATTCAGTTTCAGCACAATGATCACCCACCAATTATCTCTGAATATCATCATCCTTTCATCCCACCACTTATCCTCTGACTAGTTCAACCAATATGTCCCATCCATTTCGAGAGCACAACCGTGTTCTTGCAACCTGCCTATCCTCTCGAGGGGGCATCACCCTTACCAATTATCCTAAACCTTACCCTATTCTTCAAACCAAAATATTTTTTTCTATCCAATCCATCTCTATGTTTTAACTTCTTTGAAATGGTGTTACTTAGTTGCAACACCATCTCAAAGAGGGGCAAATGTAGACACCTAAAATTGGACTGCTCTACAAACCAATTTTCTGTACCTCGCACTCATCTACTCCCCCAATCTGCATATCCCTGGTGATCAATTAATTCACCTAATTAATCCATTTAACCTTACAACCCTATCCTCATCAATTGAATGAATATTCCTAATATTTATTTAGTTGATTTATCCATTTCCCTAATCCCTGTTAATAAGATAAATCCTGATTATCTAATTAACCTAGACTTAAGTTAATTAAGAAAACACTTAATTAACCTTGTCTCCCACTCATCCACTAAACTAAATTTAAAATTCAGATGTCTCCCACTATCCTCCACTCTTCCCAATCACTGAATTTAAAATTCAGTTGTCTCCCACTCACCTACACTCATTGAATTTAAAATTCAGTTGTCCCCCATTATCCTCCACTCTTCCCAAAATGAGAATTTTTAATTCATCCTCTAGGTAAAAGATTCACTTTTATTCCTAGCCCTTGATCTCATCAAATGAATCCTCACCCTCCATCCTCATCTCCAAAATTCTATAAATTGATCCTCTCCCAAGCCATTTTCAGAAGACCACTTCATGTATCAGAACTCTGTCAAAATCACTCCAAAATCTCCTCATCTCATCAAACCTCCGCCAAAATTACCTCTCATCCTCGTCTCCATCTCCATCTCAGTCCAAATCACTCATATACATTGTGTTGTAGGCATTGAGCAATCCACATTAGTCATTCTAATCAAGGGAAACATCTGAGGAGCTACGTGGGTGCATCTCCTTCTCGCATGGATTTGTGAGGTCTTCATGAAGGTATAATCATGTTATTTTGCATCAGATTAGTTTTAACCTTTCATTTTGATTTCACTTATCACAGTTTGATTTCATGCATGACTTCACAAAGTAAGTAGAGGAGATCAAGAGGTAGCATGAGTATAATCAGAAACAAGAAAAGATGGCTTATCAAGCCTACCTCTATGAGCAAGGGATAGAAATACAAGGGCAACATCTGCCCAAAGGAATCTTCACCACATCTAATCCTCTTTACCTATTTTGGTTGTGACACCCTCACCTTGTCCACTCTGATATTATTATTACCAGGAAATTTTTATCCTCACAAGCATCTAAGCAATGTGTGGAAGATACAATTTGTGATTCAATGCACAAGTAGTAGACATCTGTCAGTTATCCCAGCTTCATATCAAGAACATCAACCATTACAAGAGATTCAATGATGCATTTGCCATGTATATAGTGAGGAGATTGTGAGGAGAGTTGCATAGGAGATTGACAGGTGCTGCTAGGGCCTTCATTGAAGAATATGGACGATATTATATTCAATATGATAAGTTCACTTACATAAGGATTCAAGGCTTCACATCATATCCGTATAGATTGCCAAGGTATCCTACTAATACGATGGTGATGTTAGAAGTATCAAGACAATTGTTAGAGTTCCATAAGATGCAAAAGGCAAGGAAGAAGGCCAGGTTGCAGTTTCCTCTAAAGCTTGGTAGATACTATTCATGTCCATCATTACAAGCAGCTGAGCACTCTGAGATTGAGCTTCAAGCATATCACTTGCATCTTCATGATTCAAGGAGGGATAACTTTGATTCACATGGAGCAATCAAGTAATCATATCCTACCTACCAACATATAGAGCAACTTGAAGATCATTGGGCAAATGCCATTGATGATGATGATCTAAGGATGCAAAAATGTTCAAGATTGAGATGGGATTTGGTAAGGGCTACAAAAGTGTTGAAGATTCCTGATCAGCTAGATGATGACAGGACTCTTTCAGAGGATGAGTATAACAAGGTACGAAATCTGCCATATACCATTGATTGGGCTGAAAGAGAAAGAACATATGATGAAGAGTTGATAAAACCTATTATTGCTATCACTAAGGAACATGCAAAAGACCAAGTACAAGCATTGATAGATGAAGGGAAGAGCCTTACCTACACAAAGATGGGAGAAGTTGAACAACAAGTACAACACATTGCACCTAACAGAGATTCATGAAGTAAAGAGAATGAAAGAGATTCAAGTCAAACAAAGAAAAGGAAGCAACTTGAAGATACATAGGGGGAGTCAAGTTAGAAAAGGAAGAGGATAAGTGTTGAGACTGCTTCATCTAGACAGCCAGGAGGTACTCCAAGGAATCATGATATAGTTGTGCATTAAGTTGAAAATGAAGTCCAAGACGTTCCATTTGAGGAAATACATTCAAGTCCACATGATACCAAAATAATTGATGAAGGCAACACTGATAATCAAGATGAATCTGAAGAGGAGACATTGCCCATACAAGAGAGGCAAGTTCAAAGATAAGAGGATCTTTCATCCTTTCTGGAATGGTTACAAGAGAAAATCAAAGAGAGTTGTGCAATAGAAAAGTATCTAGGATTCAGGCTCAGTATGAGACCTATCTCCCCCCATTCTTAGTTTGCACCAATTTCTCACAGTCAAACTACATATGAAATAAACAACGATTAACTTAGAAACTTTCAATCTATAGAAAATATCCCACATACCAATATTCACACTCAAGTTAATAAGTATAGTGTCTCTTCACCTGTCAGGGGTTGTTGGCAAGTGACATTGCTCTAATGAATGTTGAATGTTATCATTGATGGAAACAAAGAAAAGAGATTCCACCGGCATGGCAAAGAGACTTTACTCCGGAAGAATAAATGACTAAGTATGGGTAATATAAAGTAAGTGACAGTATTTGAGATGGTATGCCTCCATAGTTAAAGACATTTATATGCAGTTCAGGTATGTTGTTCATAGCTCCCTAGTGATCACTTGTTCCAATGTTCAAGTCATGACTTCCTTCAGAAGTCATATGGTGAAATAGCTAAGTCCGGGTGAACAGAGTTAAGTCAAGAACAGTGCACAGTACCAAAGAAAAAGGGTCTGCATTCCTCCATTGTGGCATATTTTATCTTGTGATTCTAAGGTAGAAAAGATACACATCATTACTACCTGAATCTAGAGTTATACCTTCTGAAGTTCCTTTGATCACATTCTACAAGTTGTTCTTTATCGGCTTCCAATTTGACAGTATTTCATTGTGACAGAGCAACAGTTCTAAGATCTGCATTTTGCTATAAAGGACTATTATGTCATGTGGATCTAAAGGTATATCAAAAGGTTAATGATGAATGTTGGATATTATTTCTAGAGTTTCATATGGTCTGCAGTGGAAATCATGATGTGATAGTTGAATTAGTCAAGTGTGTTCTTAAGGGACAAGCCGACAGGCATGTTAGATCTATTTGTAGAGAAGATATATTATTTGAACAATCAATCTAAGTGCTTGAATGTTTGGTGCCGACCTATGTGAAGACTATTGTATGTATTTTCGGATCCACATTCCTATTTGAGCACAAGATCAAGCTGACAAGGTACAACACTTGTATACAAGTTTCATGTCTGGGTTGCTGACCTGATTGTGAGATGAATCTTATTGCAGATATATATATTCAATGGATTTCGGCGTTGGATGCATGTATGTGGTGGAGAATGTGCAAATTTAATATATGCATAATCTAAGGTAGTTTGCAGAGTAGAAAATGATAATAAGGGTAGAAAATAGGGGTATATGTAAAGCAATGCAGTAAAGCAGGGCAAATAGTATGAAGTCCTTTGAATCTGTATACTAAGCATATTGGTACTACATTTTAGCATTTTGTAGATGCACCTATAGCAGTTTTCTTTTGGCAATGAGCCAATCCTTCTAACTTCTCTTTTATCTTTCTAGCAGTGAGCCTTTTTGCAGTGAGCACTTCTTGGACAGTGAGTCCTTAGGCAATGAGCCCTAAGGCAATGAACCTTCATGTACTTCAATATTTCTATCATAATATATTATGAAATAACACTCACCGTGGTTTTTCCCTTTTTGGGTTTTCCACGTAAAATCTTGGTGTCTATGTGTTATGAATTTGTGGCTGCTCAAGTCTCATGTTTACTTTGCTTTCATGTTATTAAATTTGGTAAGTGGATTAATGAATGTGTGAATGAAAAGGTTTTAAGAATACTGATTCACCCCCCTCCTCTCAGTCTTCTTTTCATTCAATAATTTGTATCAGAGCAAGGTTCCTTGGAAGAAGCTTAACAACTTGAGGAAGATCTGGGAAGGTGTACACATGGCAGCTAGGAGATATTTCACTGAAACCTCATATGAAAGCAATGATGAATTACAAGATGCTCTTGGAGATCTTGAAAAATCTAAATCTCAAGTTAGGGATCTAAAGGATAACATACAAGAAGCTGATGAATGCATTATAAAGCTAAAAGAACAAGTCAAAAAGTTCAAAGAAAAATACAAGTAGGTTAGTGAACAATTTACATCAATAAATGAAACTTTGGATGATTTGAAACTAGAAGTTGTAGAAAGAACTAAAGCAGAAGAAGATCTGAATCTGTTGTTAAAAAGAAAGCTAGAAGAATGTGCTAAACTTGAAAAAGAAGTTGCAAGCCTGAAATCAAATTTAGTGAAGGCTAAGAGCTATGAAGAAAAGTTCAAAATAAACTTTGCAAAGCTTTAGGAATTGATTGAAATTCAAAAGAGTCTAGCTGACAAGCAAGGCTTGGGATTTAAAAAAGGAGAAAGTTTAAAATCAGGCCAAGCAAACATTGAGTTTAAGCAAAACAAAGGCAACTAGTTCCAGAATCAGAAAAGAAGACCTAGAAGACCTCCGGTCAAGCAACCAAATGCTCAAAGGTACCCATCTTTCAATGGCCATTGCTTTAATTGTAATAAGTTTGATCATAAGGCTACTCAGTCTAGGAGTAGAATGAATCAAAATGTTCCATCATTCTCTAGTCAGTGTTTTAATTGCAAGAAAATTGGTCATAAAGCAAATGAATGTAGAAGTATGATAAGGAATGGTTTTTACAATGCAAGGAATACTCAACCCTTTAATGGGAAGTGTTTTGCATGCAATAGATTTGGACATATGGCTAATCAATGCAGATCTAGAACAAATCCAATCAATAGAAGGAATCAAGGACAAAGGAATGTGGTATGCTACAATTGCAATAAGTTTGGACATGTTGCAAGATTCTGCAGAAGCAAGAATGAGAAAAGAGACTATCCTACAGAGAAGAGGGAAATAGAGCAGCGAAAAGATAAAGGCAAGAACAAGATTGATCCAATGGAAATCAAGAAAGAAATGAGCAAGGTTTGGATTAAGAAGGATGTAAATGAGGTCAGAAATGAATCCGCACCAGTTTCTGGTGTAGATGCTTCCTTCGAGAAGTAAATTGGAAGCTCTGGCTCAGAGGGAGCAGTACTGAAAATCCTAATCCCCTAGCCAGATACTCAGTGTTGGGATCTAGCATGAAGATTTAATGTGAAGCTTCATATGACATATCTTTTGAAAGGAATTCTAGAAGAAAAGGTTCTAATGTAGAGCATTGCGGAGCAAATCTAATCAACTGTGCTTGACAGTGAAGAGTTTTGACAACTTTTTGAAAGATAGCATTTATGATGATTAGGTCAAGATAAAACAAAGGATTAAAAAGGAGTTCATTCAATGGACACTTCATTTTGCATTCAATCTCTCAAGTGTCTAAGGCAAATTGAAGTGAAATTCCAAGAAACTATAGTGATTTCAAAAGCAACTCAAGGCAAGATCAAGCAAAACCCTAATTCGATAAAAAGAGGTATTTTCATATTTGAAACCCTACTATGAATTTATCTAAATCTTTACAAATATGGCATCTCCTCAAGTAGTTGACATCATTGAGAGACCACGGCTGGAATTCAAAAAACATCCATACAAATCAATAAAGGTCAATCCTAATGGTGCATTTTCAGAAATTTTGTTTGGTGTAATGCATGTGGAAGATGTTAGGGCATACTTTCATGTTGCTCTTGAAGAATTTGGTGACAGTAGGTTTGACAATCTCTAGCTGAAACATCTAAGTCGTGGCAATTTTGATTTGAAGGAAGAATATAAGGCGCTAAGTAAGAAGAAATTCATTCAGTACATAGAATTTCCAACATTTGTGGAAGATGAATGGGTCTGGTATGTCTTAAGAAGGATACATGATGAATTCATGTGGCTGGAAAAACCATTTATGATCACAAAGGATATGATAAGGGCCATAACCAGATTGAATTCTACTAGAACAGTACATGTGCTAAAAGCTGTGAAAAATGACACAGTGATGATGGCCACCGGAGCCAAATTTGACAAAAATGTTTTAACAATCAACAAAATTGAAGACCATGCAGTAAGGTTTGCATCTATGGTAATTGGATACAAAATCTACTTTTCAAATCAGGAGAACTCTGTCTCAGGTACTACTATATACAACCTATGAGATGATTAAGGAAAATAAAGACTATGATCTTTGTGAATTGCTCTGGCAACAACTAATGGAGAATATAAAGAAAACAAAAGAAAGAAAGTATCCCTTCAAATTTGGTACGTTGATAATGTGCTTATTTTTCTATTTTATGCAAGAATTACTAGGAATGGAGTTGATCTGGTCTAGTAGTCAAACAATTTCAATACAAATTAAAAATCCCCTGAGGAGCATAGGAAACAAAGATGAATAAAATATAGCTCTGTGGGGCTATTTTAAGAATTTTCAAAGAGCTATGCATTCTAGACAAAGGATACTTGAATCAATTATTGAGAGATATAAAAATGACATATGCTTCATTGTCAACAAAGATCAACGTATGTTGGACTATTGAGCCTAGAATAGTTTGGATTATGCCAATGGGGTATGAAGTGGATGCAGATGTATTAGATAGTTATGCCAAGTACATGTGTCAAGCAAACCTAGGGATACTTCTGGACCAAGATTTGACACTTATGAAGAATTATCTGTAAAAACCCATTTTGAATTAAGGAAACCTGAAACCTAGAAAAAGATGAGGAAATTGGAGGAGGAATATGCTCAGAGCATAGGGATTACAAAAGAAGAAGTTGCCAAAACAAGGGCAAGAACATCTGAAAATTTGAAGGAAGTTAATAAAGCTCCGTAATCTCATAATGTACAAAAAGAGCCTCAAACAGAAAGGGTTGTATATGAATCAGTCAAGGCTCCAAAATAATTTGAAGCAAGGGTAGAGGAACCTGTTGTAACAAGGAAAAGGACAAGGGGTTTAGTCTCTACAGGAATTACATCAAAAACCTTAGGTCTGACCTCATCTGTTATTGTAGAAGTACCCACCAAGAATCCCACTGACAGAAGTTTCAAAATACAAAAAACCAAAGGTTATAGAATGTATGTCAGTATAGGAGAAGATGAGGAAGAGACAGAGTTAGATGAATAAGTAAAAAAATGAAAATTGAGGCCACCAAAGCCTCTGGGAGCAGCAAGAAGAAACCCTCTGGTAAGGGTAGAATTGAGAAAAGGCCAAGGAAAGATAAGTCTCAGACAGGAGAAGCCACTATAAGTCTTGAAGATGTCCTAAAAGCCATAACAATTGATAGAAATTTGAAACCCATAGCTCAATTGTATGATGAGTATGATGATCTAGACAAGAGGATCATTAAGACTGCTATCATCAGATACTTGGACATCTACAACAAATCCCTTATTGAGATCATTACTGATCTCCCAGACATCTTGGGTAGTATAATGTCTGCAAGAAAGGAAGCTTCTATGGCTAAGGATGTTGAACTCAGAGAGTATACACTGATAAAGTTATGTCCGGAGATCACATCGGAAGAAAAAGCAAAAGTCTCTAAAGTGTTGCATGAAGAATTCAAAACAAAGAAGAGGATGAACACTCTCATGTCAGATGACATTGAGAAAGTAGTGAAGGATACTGAGGAAATCACTTTGAGAGTGTTAAGGGAACATCATCTTCCAACTATATATGATAGAGCAGAAACAAATGTTGAAGTTGATACATTTATTCCTAAGGAGAACATGGATCAAGGATTGGATAGAAACTTTGAAGAGCCAAAAGAGAAAGATAATCTAGTCCCTACTACTGGTTTGGATACTGTTGTTAAGGATCAATCCAAAACAAGTATTTCTCCAAAACAAAAAACTAATGATCAAATAGACAAGGAAGTAAAACCTCATGCTAGCGAACTAACAAGTTCACAAACCTAGGCCCCCATTGACTAAGCCTTCATCAACCACTTTCCATGCCTTAGATAGAAGCGATGAAGAGCCAAAGGAGAAATATAATCTAGTCCCTACTACTAGTTCAGATATTGTTGTTAAGGATCAATCCAAAACAAGTGTTCCTCTGGAACAACAAACTAATGATCAAATAGACAAGGAAAAGATTGAGGAAAAAAACAAAGATGATGATTAAGAAGAGGAATGAGCTGAAGAAAACTCTGCACTGGAACAAAAGAATGATGCAAATGATGTCATGGATTTAGATCCTCCGGAACAAAACCAAGAAGAAGAAGTCTCTGGTATAGCAAGATACACTATGGAATCTGACAAGGAATTCTTGGAAAGAGAAAAACAAGTCTTGGATGAGCCTAAATTTTTGCAGGGACCAATAAATTTGAATTCAATGTCCCCTATGCAGAAATTTAAATTGGTATCAATTGTTCAAGCAAAGGCATAGGAAGAGATGATGAAAACACACATACAAGACAATGAGCTTATTGGTGCAACATCTGATGTACTGGAGAAGTTGATGCCTAAATATTAGAAAAATACATCATTATCATCAATTGATCAACTTAAAGGTATGATAAAATCAGTCAGCAATCATTTTGAATCTTTTGAAAAATATGTAGAAACAAAAGTCAAAAAAATAGTTTGATGAGATAAGATTAGCTGAGTTAAAGACCATGTTGATCAATGATAAAACTTCTTTAGACAATGGAATAAGAGGTATACAAAGTACCATAAAGAAGCCTGTGATTTGTACAAATTTTGTTTATCATGGCTGGAAGCCACAAAGGAGTTAGAGGTGAAGATTAACGATCTAAAACTGTAGCTAACAAATATTTCTAAGTCATTTGATCCATCAATTGAGTTAGTTAGCAGTAAAGAGATAGAACTGATCAATATCCATAATGAGTTAAGTAATCTAGTGAATAAGAAAAATCAAATGAAAAATAGAATGTGTCAATTGAGAGGACTAATAAGTCCCAAGCTAGATTCAATGTCAAATCTTGCAGCAGAAGCACTCCAGGTAAGTGCACTAATTGACACACCTTCTGATAGACAAAAACAGAGAAATTAGTCTTCTTAATAAGTGGTCATATTCAAATTTTGGACAATGCTAAGAAGAGTTGGGATAGAGAGTTAGTTCAAATCAAGAACATTTTCAATGACATCCTATAACCCACAACAAATTAAGTTGAAGATTGTACCTATACATATGTGGCATAGTATGACAGTTTTTGCAGCTTTTACATTTTTGACACAATTTTGACTCCTTCACATACACCTTTTCCATTGATGTCAAAGGGGGAGAAGAAAACTAGTGAAACATAGGTAAACACCTGAGAGGGAGAAGAAAAATAGAGTTCATATAGTAAGGGGGAGCATTTTTCACTAAATGTTGCCATCAATGCCAAAGGGGGATATTGTTGGCAAGAGACACTACTCTGAAGAATATTGAATGTTGTCATTGATGGCAATAAAGAAAAGAGATTCCACCAGCATGGTAAAGAGACTTTATTCTGGAAGAATAAATGACTAAGTATGGGTAATACAAAGTAAGTGACAATATTTGAGATGGTATGCCTCTGCAGTTAAAGACATTTGTATGCAGTTCAGGTATGTTGTTCATGTAGCTCCCTAGTGATCACTTGTTCTAGTGTTCAAATCTTGACTTCCTTTGGAAGTCATATGGTGAAATAGCTAAGTCTGGGTGAACAGAGTTAAGTCAAGAATAGTGCATAGTACCAGATAAAAAGGGTCTGCATTCCTCTGCTGTGGCATATTTTGTCTTGCAGTTCTGAGGCATAAAAGACACACATCATGACTACCTGAATCCAGAGTTATACATTTTGAAGTTCCTTTGGTCATATTCTACAAGTTGTTCTTAATCAGCTTCCAGTTTGACAATATTTCATTGTGACAAAGCAATAGTTCCAGGATCCACATTTTTCTATAAAGGACTATTATGTCATGTAGATCTGAAGGTACATCAAAAGGTCAATGATGAATGTTGGATACAATTTCTAGAGTTTCATATAATCCGCAGTGGAAATCGTGATGTGACAGTTGAATTAGTCAAGTGCGTTCTTAAGGGACAAGTTGGCAGGCATGTTAGATCTATTTGCGGAGAAGATATATTGTTTGAACAATCAATCTAAGTGATTGAATGTTTGGTGCCAACCTATATGAAGACTATTGTATGTATTTTTGGATCTGCATTCCTGTTTGAGCACAAGATCAAGCCAAGGTACAACACTTGTATACACATTTCATGTCTGGCTTGCCGACCTAATTGTCAGATGAATCTTATTGCGAATATATATATTCGATGGATTTTGGTGTTGGATGCATGGATGTGGTGGAGAATGTATGAATTCGATATATGCATAATCTAAGGTAGTTTGTAGAGCAGAAAAAGATAATAAGGGCAGAAAACATGAGTATACGTAAATCAGAGCAGTAAAGCAGGGAAGACAGTATGAAGTCCTTTGAATTTGTATACTAAGCATATTGGTACTACATTTCAGCATTTTGTAGATGCACCTGTAGTAGTTTTCTTTTGGCAGTGAGCCAATCCTCCTATCTTCTCTTCTATCTTTCTAGTAGTGAGCCTTTATTGGAGTGAGCACTTCTTGGATAGTGAGTCCTTGGGCAGTGAGCCCTAAGGTAGTGAACCTTCATGCAATTTGGTATTGCTATCATAATATATTGTGAGCTCACACTCACCGTGGTTTTTCCCTTTTTGGGTTTTCCACATAAAATCCTGGTGTCTATGTGTTATGAATTTGTGGTTGTTCTTCTCATGTTTACTTTTCTTTTAGGTTATTAAATTTGGTAAGTGGATTAATGAATGTGTGAATGAAAAGGTTTTAACAATACTGATTCACCCCCCCTCTTAGTATTCTTTGCATTCAACAGGGGTGACATACTTTCTTAAATTCACAATATGTGAATGAGTATTCCCTTTCCTTTCATGATTAATATTCATTAATTGGTCATCATTAGAGGATCTGCAGAGAGTCATTGAGTTGATATCCCGATTGCTCATGTGTTTGGACATGTGAAACCCCTCCTTAGGCCTCCACATCCGACTGATGTGAGGGAAATCATTCGTATGGTGGTAGACCCAATCTCTGACAAGTATGAGCTGGCTTGAATCCGTCACACCACCCAAATCTTTAGTCCTCAAATCTAGATGGCAATCTACATGAGATCCCATATGGCGCCTAATGTACTCCCTAGGCCAAGAGATAGAGGGGTTTATAAATTCAAACATGAGAGACCTAGAGTAGGACTTTGCTCCTTTCCAAGAAGGTTTTGAATCTGAACAGGTAAATTATTCTTTCTTTTCCAACATCTCCATGTGTCCAAGGTCTACCAAAGGTTGGCCAACCCATCTGCCACTTTATTACCTTCACAGTACACAAACAATAAGCAGATGATGTCATCCATAATATCCTTTAGCTTCCAGCCGCTGTTGGACCTGCCAAGAGCCACCTCGATAATAATTTTTGAATCTCCTTCCACTTGAAACTTGTCCACTCCCATAGAATGAGAAATTTTGAGCCCCCACAGCAGGGTCAATCCCTCTGCCACATTATTAGACTGGATATCGATGTAGCCTACATAAGCAACAATGAACACACCCTGACTATCTCTGAAAATCCCTCCACCACTGGCCAGCGCAGTGTTCTTTTTTTAGCTCCGTCAAAATTAAGTTTGATTCAGTCCAAGGGAGGGGGTCTCCAGAAGGTGTTTTGTCTGACCATCTTTCTAGAATTTTCAATCTTGGTCATGTCTGTTGTTAGTCCCCAATTCTTGGCTATCAGCACTTCCACCAAAGTAGGGGGTTTCTTGGCCGCATGAAGAGTGTTGGAGAACATGTTCTTAGAGACCAACCTGCTAAAGTAGTAAAAGACCTCATTAACAGTTCTAGCTTTTCTCTTAATATTCTATTGTTTCTTTCCTTCCACACACTCCACCCCAGGTGTGGGGGAATTTGTCTCCAAAGCTCTCTAATCTAGGGGTGAGAGAAAGGAGTAAGCCACTTTGGATGAAATCCTTTAGGTTTTCAAGGAAAACTCACTCCAGGTTAAGTTTATCTATAGTTTTTCCCCATATATCTTTAGAAAAATCACAATGGAAAAGAAGGTGCTAAATGGACTCTTCTTCTTTTAGGCATAGAACACATCTATTGACCAATTGGAAACCCTTTTTATTGAGGTTATCGGTAGTAAGGATTTTATTATGCGCTACAGACCACCAGAAGAAGTTTATTTTAGGGATCAGTTTGTTGTTCCAGACACTCTTCCAAAACCAACCCCCTGTCCAGTGTTGGTCAGCAGATTGTAAGTTGATTTAACTAAGAAGATCCCCTTTTGATCCTGCCCCCAGAGCATTTCATCTTCCCTAGGAAATATCAAAATTATGTACTTGTTCAACTTCACTTGTAGAGCCTAACAATCCTGATTCTCAGGTTGATTATTGTTCCAACATTTAGAGAGGTTCTTCCACTACCTTTGGCTGTGGATGTGGCTAATAATGAAATTGTTGACCAAGCTCCCAAAATGGTTAAAAACTCTTTCCTTAGTGGTGTTGTTCTTCTTATTAGACATGGGTCCCTCCTCGAGCCAATTGTCCTCCTAGAACCTGATTTTGTCTCCCTTACCCAACTTCCATTTGATGCCTTGGGATAGAGTGCTTCTAGTTTTAATCATTTTGTTCTAGATAATAGAGCCTTTTAGAAGGCTCTCTCTATCAATAACCCCTAATTTATCCCTATTTTACAGGTATTTGGCTTTCATAATCTGTACCTAGTCTTTCTCCTCCTTAAGGAAGGTCTACCCAATCTTGGCTAGTAAGGCTTTAATCATCCCCTGGATTTTTTTGATTCCCAATCCCCCTTACAATTTGGGCAGGCAAACTTTATCCCACTCAACCAGTGAGATCCTCTTCTTTTCCTCAACTCCAGTCCAGAGGAAGGTTCTCTGGATCTTCTCCAATTTCTCTGTCATGTATCTAGGCATTTTAAAGAGGGATAGAAAATAAGTGGGGATGCCCTGCAATGAGGCCTTCAAGAGTTGATGTTTTCCTACTTGGCTAAGGAGTTTACCTTTCCATCCCTCCATCTTCTTTTGGATTCTTTCCAGAATAGTGTTCTAGAAAGTCGGGATCACTTCCTTGACCATGAGGGGCAGACCTAGGTAGGTAGCTAGGAGCTTAGCCTTGTTACATTCCAGGATGTTTCTCACCTTATCTTGTAACTCCAAGTCAGTGTTGAAGAAGAACACATTACTCTTTTCATAATCAATGCACTGGCTAGAAACTTTTGCACAGGTGTTCAGTAGATTTTTCCATCTTTTGGCCTCTACCACTGAAGCTGCCCCAAAGAGCATAGTATCGTCAACAAACTATTGGACATCAGACGGTCCCAAGGTGGACACAGCTTTGACACCCTTGAGGGTATGATTATCTAGGTGGGAAAGGATGTTTCTACTCAGGACCTCTTCCATAATTATAAACAAGTAGGGAGAAAGGGGATCTCCATGTCTGATACCCCTACCAGCATCAAAGAACCCCTGAGGAGTGCCATTGACCAGGACTGAGTACTTGATAGTGGTGACACATTCCTTTATTAGAGTAAGCATTCTATCTTGGAACCTGAACTTCCTAAGGACCTTAAATAGGAAATCTCAGGAGATTCTATCATAGGCTTTAGATATATCCAGTTTGAGAGCCATGCTCAGATTGTTACTTCTGTCCATCGAGTGAATGATCTCATGGGTGAATATTGCAGCATCCATAATCTATCTATCGAGGACAAAGCCTTTCTGGCAATCAGATATAAGGCTGTCTAGCAATAGTTGGAGTCTCAGGACCAGAGTCTTCATGATAATCTTATAAATGGTGTTACATAGGCTAATAGGGCGGAAGTCAGCCATGGACTTCGTGATGCTCTTCCTAGGGATAAGCGCAATGAAAGTGGCATTGATTTTCTTAATGATTTTGCCAGTCTTGAAAAAGTCCTTGACCGCAGTCATGACATCATAACCCACAATCTCCTAGAAGTCTTGGAAAAAGGCCAAGGGAAACCCGTCTGGGCCCAAAGCTTTGAAGGCCCCCATAGAGAACACAACCGCCCTAACTTCCTCCTTAGTAATAGACTTAAGAAGCCTATAGTCATCTTCCTCCGAGAGGATAGAGGGAGTGTTGTCCAATAGCTTGTCTTCCTAACTTTTGTCAGAAATGTTTCTGTGCTCTACCAGGAAGTTTCTAAAGTAGTTAGAGGCTAGGCTTCCCAATTCCTTGTCTTCGAGAATTTCCCTATTGTTTTCATCAAGCAGCTTGGTGATTCTGTTTCTCTTTCTATGCTTCATGGCTGACTGGTGGAAGAAAGAAGAGTTCCTATCTCCCTCCTTCAACCAGTAAACTCTAGACTTTTGTTTCCAGAAGATCTCTTCTTTACTTATGATGTCCTTAAGGTTTTTGAACAGAACCTCTTCCATGTTAAAAGTATCCTCACTCGGATCCCCCTTGGCCATGTTGTCTTGAACTTCCATTAAGCTGTCAGTAATGTGTTTTTTCTGGTTCATCATGTTCCCGAAGCAGAATTTGTTCCATCCTTTAACTTCATGCTTGACATGGGTAAGTTTTGGGTGAGTCTAAACATAAGAGATCCATGCACCGACATACTCCACCAGTCAGCAATGCAGTCCCTGAAATCTGGGTGGGATGCCCACATAATTTCATACCTGAATGGGAATGGCCCCTTGGGGGCACCATCAGTCCAGGAAAGGAGGAGGGCATTGTGGTCAGAGATGGTGTGAAGTAGGCAGTAAGGATAGAATTTTGCACCATATCCCAATTAGAAGAGACAAGCATTCTATCCATCTTCACCTGAATCAGCTAGTCTCCCCTTCTTCTGTTGGTCCATGAATAGAGTTGATTATTTAATACTATATCCATAAGCCCAGTCTGGCTAAGGAAGTCTGCCAGGTCCACCATGTTGTTCGAGTGGTCTGTGCTACTCCCAGATGTTTTCAAGGGGAAAAGCAGGGTGTTGAAATCTTCCTCGAGCATCCACAAAGTCCTCTCAGCATTAATTTTAGGGATTAAGCCATCCCACAGGTCCTTTCTGGCATTCCTAGTGTTGGGGGCATATATATTGATCAGCTTCCAAGTTTTCTTATTCATAGTGCATTTAATTTCCAAACTATTTTTGCTATGCGAGCAGTAACAACCCGAAATGTTATATTTGTTCCACATAATAACCAGGCCCCCTGACACCCTAGTAGAAAGGCTAATAATGTAGTCAGCCATGGGCCAGATATTATTAGCAATCTTTTTAAAGTTATCTTCAGACATCTTAACCTCTTGGAGAAGGATGATATCAACCTTATTGTAAAAAATGCAGCTCCTAACCATGAGTTGTTTCTAAGGACTGTTTAGCCCCCTCACATTCCATGAGATGACCTTCATTTATGTGGTCTTCTGGAGATAGCCTCCAGTGTACTGTCTCCCAATGGCTATTTCCTTGGTTGCTTCTTTGTTTCTGGTTTCTCTCTGGGACAGTCTACCCACCTTTCCTTCTATCCCCACATCCGCTGACTTCTTATGGTGGCCTTTCCCCTTCTTTTTTGGGGTAATCCACCCCTCCTGGTTACTAGGACTAGCCCCAGGAGAAAGAACCCTTGTCGGTGATAGAATAAATTTCTCTATGCTTGCTTGTTCTACTATCTATGCTCCTTCAGACACCTTAGTACCTGAACCTGCTGATTGTCCTCCTTCAGACATCTTAGTACCTGAACCAACATTATGAGGCTTGGGAGTCTTTTCATTAGGGGTTAGGATCTCCCCATCTTCTGTCTCAATCAAACCCAAAGAAGTGCCCTTCTACTGATTTAGTTGTTCAGCTTTAGAATCCCTTTGAATCTGAGGCAAAGAGAGCGGTGAAGCCTTAGTAGTTGATATTGGATGTTTAGCTTCAGGGTCTCCCTGTGTCTGGGCCTTTTCCAGTTGCTTTGTCATGAGACGAGACTTGATGATATCAAGCAAGGCCACTTTGAATGGGTATTCCTCCATAATATTATCCTCCTCCAAGGCCTCTTTATCTTTTTGTTTCCTTAGGTTTTTACATTCATTGATAAGGTGTCCTTTTTTGGAACAATTTTGGCAAAAGGTGGTAGCATTCTCATACACTAGGTGTTGCTCCCAGCTACCATATTTAGACTTTAAGTTAATGGTATTAGGTAGAGATTTATGAATATCTACACTAACATAGAATCTAGCAAACACTAACCTAGTTTTATGCTTAGTGGTGTTGTCTAGAGCGATGAAACGCTCAAAAGAGTTCCCTATCCATGTGAAGATCTCCTCATCCTAGAACTCCAGCAGAAGTCTCAGAAGCCTAACCCAGACCGGGGCCGACCTACTAAGTTCTATAGCCGCATCAAACCCCAGTTTCCAGTGCCCTAAGTAGAGGTTGTGTTTGCCATACAGCCAGGGGTTGCCCGCCAAAGTCGCTACCAAGTCCTCTCTGGAAGTGAACTTAAAAAGGAAGAGGCCACCTGTCATGGTGCTTGTAACCACGCTTCCTTTGAGGTGCCATCTCGAGGCCACCTAGTGTCAAACCATGTCTATGTTGGGCCTTAAGGCTTGGAACTTACCTACCAAAGATAATTCCAAGGCTAAGGTTATTTTATCCATCATCAGATCTGGGATCTGGAAGTCCATTCCATTCACAAGCTCTGACTGCACTGGGGCAACAAAATCTTTGACAGGCCTTCTAGTCTCCCCTAGTAGTGCTTGTTTCCAAGCCTTGGGATCCAACCCTAAGACTGGAGATTTGTGCTCATGAGTACTGACCGAGGTAGTACCAACATCAGTAGGATCCACCTGAGGGCCCAGAGGGGGGGCAGGGGGCCCCCCAGGGCTGACGGCCACCATGAGCAAAATAGGTTCAAATAGTGTAAAGGCGGGAAAGTTGCAGTGTTAAATGATTGTTATGCTACATCCACCATTGTTATGACTACTATGATTATGGTGGTTTAGGTTCCAAGTGACCTATCCATGAATCATGTCTAGGGCTACAAATTTGTCTGGTGGCCTCCGATACATAATCCAGTGCAATTACACTTTGCTTCACATTGTTTGAACTTCCATTAAGCTGTCAGTAATGTGTTTTTTCTAGTTCATCACATTTCTGAAATAGAATTTGTTTCATCCTTCAACTTTGTGCTTGACATGGGTAAGTTTTTGGGTGAGTCTGAACATAGGAGATCCATGCACTAGGATACTCCACCAGTTAGCAATGCAGTCCCTGAAATCTGGGTGGGAGGCCCACATAATTTCATACCTGAATGGGAATTGCCCCTTGGGGGCACCATCAGTCCAGGAAAGGAGGAGGGCATTGTGGTCAAAGATGGTGTAAGGTAGGGCAGTAAGGATAGAATTTTGCACCATATCCCAATTAGAAGAGACAAGCATTCTATCCAGCTTCACCTGAATCAGTTGGTCTCCCCTTCTTATGTTGGTCCATGAATAGAGTTGATTATTTACCTCTATATCCATAAGCCCGATCTAGCTGAGGAAGTCTACCAGGTCACCATGTTGTCCAAGTAGTTCGTGCTACCCCCAGATTTTTTTGAGGGGAAAAGAGGCGTGTTGAAATCTCCCCCCAGCATCCACAAAGTCCTTAGATCTTAGCATTAATTTTAGGGATTAAGCCATCCCACAGGTTCTTTCTGGCATTCTTGGTGTTGGGGGCATATATATTGATCAGCTTCCAAGTTTTCTTATTCATAGTGCATTTAATTTCCAAACCATTTTTGCTATGCGAGCAGTATAGGACAGTCAGTAATGAATGTAAAACCTAAGGAAACAAAAAGATAAAGAGGCCTTGGAGGAGGACAATATTGTGGAGGAATACCCGTTCAAAGTCGACTTGCTTGATATCATCAAGTCCCCTCTCATGACAAAGTAATTGGAAAAGGCCCAGACATAGGGAGACCCTGAAGATGAACATCCAATATCAACTAGTGAGGCCTCACCTCTCCCTTTGCCTTAGATTCAGAGGGATTCCAAAGTTAAACAGTTGAATCAGCAGAAGGGCACTTCCTTGGGTTCGATTGAGATAGAAGATGGGGAGATCCTAACCCCTAATGAAAAGACTCCCAAGCCTTAGAATGCTGGTTCAGGTATTAAGGTGTCTGAAGGAGGATAGTCAACAGGCTCAAGTACTAAGGTGTATGAAGGAGCACAGATAGTAGAACAGGCAAGCACATAGAAATTTATTCTATCACCCACAAGGGTTCTATCTCCTGGGGCTGGTCCTAGTAACCAGGAGGGGTGGATTACCCCCAGAAAGAAGGGGAAAGGCCACCATAAGAAGTCATCAGATGTGGGGACAAAAGGAAAGGTAGGTAGACTACCCCAGAGAGAAACCAGAAACAAAGAAGCAACCAAGGAAATAGCCATTGGTAGACAAAGCACACTGGAGGCTATCTCCAGAAGACCACGTAAATGAAGGTCATCTCATGGAATGTGAGGGGGCTAAACAGTCCTCAAAAATAGCTCATGGTTAGGAGATGCATTTTTGACAATAAGGTTGTTTGGTGGTTCACATTGTTTGACGAATCATATCATAGTCAAAAGATTTATATGAGGTATTGATAATAGTTTAAATGTTGAAAACTAGGTATTATTATAGAAATCTATCTTATATATATATATATATATATATATATATATATATATATATATATATATATATATATATATATATATATATATATATATATATATAGTTTTTTCGGTCAACTACATAAGGAGACAAATCTAGATACGAAGTCCACCTTGTGATGAATGAGGTATCTGTAATAGAACTTCAATAGGGAGTTCAGCCCTTTACATTTTATTTGAGGTTGATAGTATGGCTAGAAATGTTTAGTTTGATCTATTATTATTGTCACATAGTAGTATCGATAGAATCTAGTCATTCATGCAAATTCGATACCTCTATTGATAACAATGTGTTTTCATCCATTGATGCTTCTATTATTTATATTAAGTTGTTCTTTGTACATCATGATATGTATACTCTATAGTGTTATGTCTAGATTGAGATGCCTCTAAAAACAATTATAAATAGGTTGGTAGTTCCTATCAAAACAATGTCAAACCATGATAATATACATTATCCTGGATCTACTTAGGATGTTCATATGATTGATCATCATGATTTTGTAGGGACAACACATTCAAGAGTTGTTAGTGATATATGCTAAAGGATGATTTAGCTCTGTCATAGTGTTTAAAACATTGGGATAGTCGAACCCTCTTTTGGCTAGGAAAGATTCCTTGTGGTTTGTCTAGTCCAATATAAGTATGGAGATAGTATTGTATTTTGTCTGTGACAATATGGAATTATATAGTTTTTATTATTGAAATTATAAATGATTGTATTACTTGTAAATAGAAAATGACTCTTTTTATAGTCATATTACATGCTTCAAAATATGGCAATCCATTGAGAAAGAATATGGTTGCATTGTTTGTTATTTGATTAATTTGATCTCATTATCAAGAGTATGCTTAGTCAAAGTAGTTTTGTAATTTATTGTATTAAAATAATAAGGAATAGGACATTGTTAATCACTATTTTCTTTGGCATATAATATATGCATCTATTCTTATATATTTCTATGATAAAATACAAATATGTATTCCATGTATCTACACATATATCTACATGCATTATTATACTTAATATATTGATAGAACCAATTCAAGGGTAAGGGATACCAAGAGATCTTAAAACAATAGGGTTCGTATACTTTGTATTAATGATAAACCCTTGAACTCAGGGTAAGGGATATCAGGAGATTATAAAATAATAGTTATTCATATATCTTGTATTATTGATCATATTTCATACCCTAGGTAGGTAAGACCATCGTAGGGTAGGGAATACCAAGAGATTGGGAAGTAGATCGATAGTTTTATGCCAATATAAGGCCATCTAAATTATAGCAAAAAACTAGTAGGATCATCTTAGGGTAGCATATACCAGGAGATTGGTAACCAAAGAATAATTTATATCTTAGCCTAGACTCGCACTTAACTAGTTAATACTAGTTGTTAGAAGAGTCAATCAAGATATAGTAGTGTCATGAACAGATGACCTGCATTTATGCGACTAATAATTTAACTCTTTGGTCAAAGTGATACAATAGCTATAAGCATCATTAATTCACTATACCTATAGGTTTCATGCTAGTAAAAAATCAAGATAGCTAGAGGGTATCTAGGGACTACATGATTGACTACATGTGACAGTTATTCATATTTGCACTTGGTTCTCAGATTTGGTTCTACTGTAGACATCCCTATCTATTACCCTTGTTACAGGTTTGGGCCTCTTCTAGTGGGAAGATGAGCAGTAGAAGATGTGCAATGGACCACTAGGTCTATGGTTGGAGGTAAAGCACTCAGATGATGCAGTCTCCCTCCTACAACTGGCCAACCATATTGCTTGTACCCAAATGGGATGATTATGACTAATGGTCAACTAAATTGAAATGAACAATCAAAATATGTATAATTTATGTACCCATGTGGATTGGTTGGATAATAGTCATAATTTAGATTTGTATCTTATTATTATTTTAATTTCAAACATGTATCATGAAAATCTATGTAATGATGTAACATTGGCATCTTTATTTTGAAATGTGGAATCTATACAGTTTGAGAAAAGAAATTTAAATTTGTAGCATTTGTGAGTTATTTAATTTTAAATTATTCATTAATTGTTATTGTTTTTCGGGTGGGTCATTTCACATTAAGCACTTGATCAAACATGTAGACATGTTAAGGACACCTTTAAGGTTCATTGCTTACATTTTGAAGGCATTCTATTGAACTAATGGTACCACACAATAGAATTATTATCAACTATTTTGTATGCTTTAGATGAAGACTACAATAAGAATAAGCATCTATGGCAAGAATAAAATGACTACATCAAGAATAATATGATTACAACTATGAAAACTTGTAAAAGACAAACAAACATAGAACAAATATTTTCTACTCATGAAATATTGTTCTTACACCTATATTGCTCCACTTAGTCAACTTGTAACACCTAATATCAATGCTCTCTTACACGTGTCATAACATATAATTCAAGTAGTGGGATGTATTGTACAAGAAATCTCCAAGATTCCTTTAATGGTGGTACCTCATTCCAAGAAGGACCAAATCACATGATATTGCAATTACAAGATTTGCAAAGTGTAAAATACACCTAACTTAACAAGAAAATAGATTAATCTATTTCTTGTAATTTTATGCAAGAGATATCAAATAGTTTACATAAATTCTAACATTAAAATCATAATCATACTCTAAATCCCATCGTAACATAATTCAAAAATTAAATAAATATAATATTAAAACAATAATCAACAGCAAATGAGACATTACATTGTACAACTATAGATTCATCTTTAAATCAATTTGAGTGATGTATATTATCAAAACAAATGTTCAATGTTAGGCTTTTAATTATTTATATGTCTTTAGATTTTTATAAATAAATGTTAAAAATGCAATTAGTTTTAATTAGTTTCAATGTGAAAACTATAATTGTGTGTAAATTTCCATCTATCGAGTTTTAATTAATTTTAAATATTATAATTAACTTTAAGTTGAATTCAAGTGAATTTTACTTTCAACTTATAATTTGTTTAAATATGTTAAAACATATATTAGGTAGTTGTATAAATTCTTTTAAATTGTATTTAATTTTAAAGACGGCGTCACATTCAAAAATCATACTTGGACCACTTCGACAAACTACCTAGTTTCCCTTACTCAAACAACTTAACAAAACGACTTCAATTGTTTTTGGAAAAACAGGTGAAACTAATCCCTCATTTTTCAATGTAAAAAAAAAGCATAAAGTAGAAAGTTATGGCCTCTCTTCTAGATTACCTACCTACTTTGAAAAGTCCCACCATCTAATTTGATGTATCATTTGTTTTAAATAGATCCTTCCTTTTGCATGCCGACAAACCTACGAGTTCTATATCAACGTCCAATAAATTACTATTATAATATCCTTCTGTACATTGTATGAAGCCACATTTGACGCATATTCAATGTTTATCTCATTATTTTTATTTTTTTATTTACTCACTGGCAAAAGAGTCTTGAGACTTGCCTTCGAAGATGAACTTCCAACGCAGTAACTTTGACAAACAATGTAATTATTAATGCAAATAATTATATAAACTCTAGAAATAAAATGAGATTATAGTCTTTAGTGAGAAAAGATTATAATTATTATAAAAAATAAGTATTTAATTAAAATAAAACTTTAAATTTTATATTTAGAATGTTAGTGAATTGTGCAATAATAAATGTGAATTTGGTTGGACTTTTTTTTTCCACCTTGTGAATTATGCACTTAATAAATGTGAATTTGGTTGGATTTTGTTTGTTTTCATCTCGTAAGATTTATTATCATTATTTTTGATGAAATGGGTATTTATATTAATTATAAAAGTTTGTTAAAATACATTATAACACAAAAAAGGGTGGGTGGAGGTAGTCACACTCCAAAGTCTAAGCAAGGCAAAGCCTTATACATCACATCAAAGAGAAACAAACACCACTGTGAGAGCTAGAGCACCACTAGTAGGAGGTAGGTCATGGTCATCTAATTTCCACACCTTTATTATCCTATTGATCAAGAATGGGCTCCCAACCAGTAAGAGCACCATCACAATTATTATCCTTATTAGCTTGCACTTCCTCAAGGGGTTGACTAGCAACCCTCTTAGGAGAGATAGCCACCAAGGGAATTTGCCACTGTTAGACGAATCAAGAGCTCTTGCTTGTTGTTATAGTTGTAAAGTACCATATGCTTTGTTATAGATATAATTAATGCTAAGTTTGAATCCACTTTGTAAGAGAAACATTAAAACTAATATTAAATAAAATATTACGATGTTTTTCAATATAATAATACTTTTTGTAGAAAGATGTATTAAATATAATCATATATATGATGACAAATAATTTATTAATAGATTTGTGTCATAAAGAAATAAAATAATGACACATTTTTAATTTACAAGTTTATTATGATTTTTTTTAAAAACCAATAAAAATAATATTCAATTATTGTATTACTTTTAACCATTCACAATTTAATAAAATATTTCACATTTATATTTAATTCTAATTTACATAGTTAATATTTATAAAATATTAGCATAAAAAATTATAAATTACAATATAATAAATATAAAATTATAGATTAAGAAATTATCTATAAAACTTTATAGAAATTCTTTAACAATGTTAAACCCCATAACTCTAACCAAACCATCTTGTGCATTGTGCACCTAATAAATGTGAATTTGGTTGGACTTTGTTTGTTTTCATCTTGTTGAATTTATTATCATTATTTTTTATGAAATAGGTATTTATATTAATTATAAAAGTTTGTTAAAAAACATTATAACATCAAAAAGGGTGGGTGGAGGTAGTCACAATCCAAAGTCTAAGCAAGGCAAAGCCTTATGTGAGAACTAGAGCACCACTAGTAGGAGGCAGGTCACGTCATCTAGTTTCCACACATCTTTATTATCATACTAATCAAGAATGGGCTCCCAACTAGTAAAAACACCATCACAATTATTATCCTTAATAGCTTGCACTTCCTCAAGGGATTGAGCTCTTGCTTGTTGTTATAGTTATAAAATACCACATACTTTGTTATAGATATAATTAGTGTTAAGTTTGAATGCGCTTTGTAAGAGAAACATTAAAACTAATATTAAATAAAATATTATAGTGTTTTTCAATATAATTTTTTTTTAGAAATATGTATTAAATATAATCATAATATAAAATATAAGAGCACTGAAATTATGGTGAAGAAACATGGATGAATCTGTGGTTCGTATTCCTCTGCATTGTTCTGCAAAACGAACAGAAGAGGCAAAGTACACACGTCATACCAGTCTTTTTAATTGGATGTACATGAGTTTTGCAGTATAGGACGAATAACGTAATGGCATCTTAGTACATTTGCTATTTTCGCAGCATCCAGCATTTATTATTAGTTACTGACGAATCTGTTAAATTAACGAGCATTAATTAAAAAATGGTGAGAGAAATACAATGGATGAAACAGAAAACATCATGATGATGGAGTATGGTAATTATTCCCTTTTAACTTTGTTAAATAACACAAGCGCAAGCTCTTCACACCTTCACTGCCTGCCACCTATTCTCCCACGCTCTACCTATGCAAAGCAAAAGAAAAAAAAAAAATTCTCTTTTAACTGTTAGTCTTCCAAATATTCTTCTCATATTAGAAGCACACTGCATATTGATTGAGAGTTTGAGGTAGTTTCATATGTTATAAGCCCCCTGTAGACTTAAAATCAGGCGGCACGATATCGTAGACTATAAACTGATCCATTCCATTCCATTCTTATATGTTATAAGCCCCCTGTAGACTTAAAATCAAGCCGCACGAAATCGTAGACTATAAAAGGACCCATTCCATTCCATTCTCATATGTTATAAGCCACCTGTAGACTTAAAATCAGGCAGCACAATATCTTAGACTATAAAAGGATCCATTCCAGTCCATTCCTCTGTGTTGCCCTTTCTGGGTTGTTTTTAAAGTTGTGAAAAGGAGGAGGAGGAGAAGCAATACAAGAGACAAGAAGTAGCAGAAAATGCTTGAAAGGTGAGGTTTTTTGTGTTTTTAGTGGTTTTTTATTGTATTTCTATGTTTGTGATGTGATTGTGATGACGATGATGATAATAAATCATGATCGTTCTTAACAATTGCTTTCATAGTGCTAGTGTTTCTAGAAAAACTGTGTTTGCTTTTTTGTCTCGACGTTTCGGATCACACTCCATGATCCATCATTAGGAGGAAAGGAAGAGAATGCAAATGGAACAAAATTTGAGAATGGTGGCACGGATTGACAAAGGCATCTACTTCCTCTGTAGCACGCGTACTACAGTGCTCTTAATTTTTTTTAGAAATATAATTTCAGTGCTCTTAATTTTTTTAGAAATATGTATTAAAAAATTATAATAATAAATATAAAATTATAGAATAAAAAATTATCTATAAAACTTTATAAAAATTCTTTAACAATGTTAAACCCTATAACTCTAACCAAACCATACTTTGAATCCTATTAATTATAACAAAATATATAAACGGTGTGATATATATAATGAAATGAAACCAAAAAAAACTTCAACATTTAAAAAAACAAAGATAAAATATTTTTCAATGATATTATTGAAATTTTGTAAATATATTATTGTGCGCATTTTTAAGTCTCCTCTTTATTTAATTATAAAAAAGAGGAAAGTATTATCTTATTAATTTTCCTCACTTCTTCTAGATGACCGAGTAAAGCTATCACTAACTTAAATTTATTAAAGAAATTAAATTTGTTTTTACTTAAGTAGTTTTTTCAAGAATTCCAAATGAAGCATGTAAATTTGTATCAATTTTAAATTAAAAAAATTTAGAAGTTGTTTATTGAAATGAAAATAAGAGGAGTTTAGAATGGTTTAGTTATTTTGACATTTAATGTAGTTTTAGTTTTTTGGGTTAAGAGGAGGAATCTAGAAGTTGCATTAGAGTTTTTGTTTTCTACTCTCAATTTATGTGTTTTAGGGTGATATTGTGCATAATCCCATCCTTTCTTATGTGGTTGCATCCATATAAACATGATCTCATCCTTCAATTGCAAAGATGTCTTGTATAGTTGTTGTCTTATCCACTATAAACCTACAACTCATACCTATAATAAAAATGTTCTATCTAGGATAAGGGTGTCATGGGCACCGTTAGCGACTTGATGTGCTAGGGCATGGAAGCGCCTAACTTCTCCCTTGTGCCTTGATCAACTCCCACAAATACATTTGAAAAGTTAAAGGTTGGACCTTGAAAGGAATGCATAATACTTAGGCGATTAGGTATAGTATTAGTGTGGGTGTATGTATGAAGTGTTTCTTAGGCTTCTTGTTTCTACTAGGCTATGGTTGTGTGTGTTGATGTGTTTTTACCTGTAAATTCCTATTGTTGCTTCTTTTCTCTTTTTCTCTTGCGTGTTGGGTGATCCCATAATAGTGCACACCGTTCTTTGGCCTAAGTGGAACATTGAAATTAGAATTAAAGTCAGCAACCAAATAATTAAGAATTTGAAGACTATGTTGACAAGTGATTTTTGAGTTTATATGTGTACATTTTAAAGATATTTTTAAAAAAATGTCGCATTCTTTAAACATTTCTTAATAACTTATTTTTTATATGTTATAGTATTTTTAATGAGTGATATTATTCTATAATGCATAATTTTTTTTTATCAGTGAGTTAGGCATAAGGTAGCCGTACCCTATAGTATTAACTAAAAGGATAAAAATTTACAGAGCTCAAAAGGACTGCTCCAATGGAGGACCAAAAAATACTCCTATACATTTCTATAAATCTACATGTATACTATCTTCTATTTATACTATATATAAACAATATTATCACCCTGCCACTATGCATGCACCTTTAATCTTCCTATTTGAGCTCTGTAAATGTTTCAGAAAATCCAAACCTCATTTGGTTATATTTCTATGCTCCATCTCCTTATCTCCAATTGCCCTGATGATGAAGGGAACCCACATCCCTAAATAATGAGGGTTGATGGAAGGCCAAATACCTTGCCTTTGAGGAAAGCCCAAACCCAGCACCACTTCATCCAATATTTTCTTCAAATTTCCTTACCACATTGGTTTAATCAACATTTTTGCAACCTCCCAAATACAATCTTTTGGCTCTCCTAAATCCAGCATCACGGCTACCAACATGGAGGCAATGTCAGTATTCACCCGGTGCCCGTGGGTTGTCGACAAGAAGATGTCACCTAATATCATTCTTACCGCATGTAGAACCACTATATATTTTGTCTTAAAACACCTTCAAATGCAAAACAAATATCTCTCCTCTAAAGGCAATTTGCCTCTTCTTCACTGTTAAACACGCCATTGTATCTATTTTTTTTAATGCCATGGCCATCTACAACTTTCCAACATAATCTCTTTACGCAACAACCCAGAGGTAGTTAACATCATTACTGCCATTTCAATTCACATGCCTCTTCTATAATTCTCACGAGTGATATGACCAGGCGTACTTTGCATCTATTTATTTTTGCATAATGTGAAGGGATGGTGACTCCCCTACGATATTCCTCCACATTGTTTCATCCCCACCATCTATAAACTCTTCCTTCATTTCAGTTTCCACACTCACAAGTCACAAGCTTGTTTACCTCCACATGTGCTTCCCGATACACATGCTTCACTTGGAATTAATCAACTTTATCTATCAACTCCCGGCAGCAGTATAATATGTTATTCAATTTCCAGTTTGGGTATTTTCCATTTCTTATAGCATTAACAGTTATCAATGAGTCCCCCTCTATAATTATTTTCTTCAAACCAAGTTTAATTCCTAATTGGAGACCTGAATACACTGCTTGGAGTTTTTCTTTGTTATTAGTTCGTGTTGGTAGCTTTTTAACCACTACACCAATCACAACTCCATCTTGGTTCCTAATTATGCATCCTACTCCAATCATTCCAAGGTTTCCTCTCGACACCTCATCGAAATTTATTTTAAACCATCCTTCTTCTAGCATCCATTTGACTTTTGCTCTTGCTTTCACTTTTGGATGATCCCAATACTTCCCATGAATGGGGGATAATGCATAATTTGTTTAGAAATAAGATATACTCATAGTTTCTTAAACATAGATCATCAACACTAATATCTAGTGCATGCATATTTTTTCATATTTTTTTGTTGCATAGTTTATTTATTATTATTATTTAATTCAAAGTAATTATATTTTAGAGTAATTTTATTCCATAACACAACTTTTTTTGTGTATATCAAAAATAATTTTTTGTTGAAACAAGGTCATTGATACGGAGTGTGTACATATTTTTAAAATATTTTTCTACTTTTTTTTATTTTTCTAGGTGCATCAAACAAATACCTTTAATTTTGGTGAAGAACCTATGTTCACTAAAAAATCATAATTACATAAGATATATTACAAATTATACTTTTTGAAAAGGTAACTCCAAGGGCTACAATCCTACAAAATTTCATGTCATGGTGACTTTGTTTGATGGTCCAACCCTTATGTTGAGACATAAATTTCTTCTGAAAATTAGGTGATAAAGGGTAGATGATCCACCCAAGGACCTTCGAATGAAGGTACCTTTGTACGAAGATATCTTCATTCAAAGGTATTAAAATATTCTCATATATAAACAAAAAGATGTATATTATTCTAAATCAAAAAAAATTATTTGGTTTCATTTTTTAGAAAAAAAAAATTCTTTATTTGTATTTTTGAAAGGAGGATATTTTTTAATCAAATTTTCAAAAGAGAAATGTTTCTAGTTAATTTTTTCAAAGGAGAAATTTTTTTAGTCAATTGTTTCAAAGAAGATTATTGTGACACATTTTTGTAAGGAAGAAGATGGGAAATAAAAGAACTAGGCAAAATAAGACAATGAGTTCATATTTGATAAAAAAGACAAGAAGATAAATGAAGAAAAGATGCAAAAATATTTCAAAGAGAGAGAAGGTACATTTTTTAAATTTGTATTCTTTAATTTAAATATCAAATAGATTAATTTCAAGTGCTTATTTCATCAAGATCCTTCTACATGGTTTAAATGCTTTGAATCTACTTACTTTCTTGGTACATCTATATATCTTGCTTGAGATTTGATTGATTGTTTTCCCCTTGCAAGTGGTTATTTTAAATTTTAGGTAAAAAACCTTATGCCAAGGGTTTTAAAATATCTATAGAAGAGATATCATTTTTGAATAAGATGGAGCCCCCACAAAGGGTCTAGTGAAGTGGGGAGGGGTTAAACTCCAATACCCAAGCCTCAAACAACCATTGTACATGGCCTTGAGCTTCCTCATTCTTTTGGGTATATTGGAAGACAAAACAATAGAATTGTTTTTGAAACCTCTACCTCTATGCAACCTTTATTCATCTGTAATATGTGATGCACTAATAAGTGGTTAGCCATGAGAAGTTACTCACATTGTACCTCAAAGACAAGATAGTGGACTACGGGGACAATCTATCCTTTGTAGTTACACTATTTATGAATGGGATTAGTATATTTGCAAGCTCATAAGCTAGATGCACCTTGTAGAAGCCTTCCCTCTTTTTTCTTATTTGTGTGTTCTTTCAATCTGTTTTGTGTATTAGTGTAGTTTTTTCTTAAGTTAAGTTTTCTTAACATCGAGTATTTGGTTGTTTTCCTCTTTTGGGTCAACCTATAGTGCTTAAATTCTAAACTACAACTTTCATCTAAGTCTTGTAGTTGTTGTCAACCTCTACCCCTTTCTTACCTGGCACTTCATGCTACTTCACTCCTTTCTCAGGTCTTCTTGGGACCCTACCCCTTACCTAGTGGACTAAATTATAACTTTCACAAGTGTATCCTCTTATCATTTCTTGGAACATGAGTTGTTTCTTCTTACAAGTTCCATCAACTAAACCTCTTATAAAACCCTCAAGAGTACCTTTCAATTTTTTACTAGACACTTCTTTACCTCATCCCAACAACTAAATTATATCTTTCTTAGATTAAACACCTAATTTTTTAATACTATGTACTTGAGTTATCTTTTTCAAATTGGATTTATCCCTACAACATTGTCCTAAATTTTCACAATGTCATTTGACTTATCTTTTAAATCTCACAAGTATTTATAACTCATCCTCAAGTTCTTATGTAACATTTTAAAACAGGCTTCAATTTGTTACAGTTCACTCACTAAATTTTTCACAAGGCCCACAATGCATTCGTGTACACTTCAGTACTTCATTACTTGTGCCTCTTCTTAAACCTAGCCCTTTTGTAATTTCATACTAAATTTAACTTTCACAACACTGGGTGTTAACATTTCTCAACATCAAGTGTTAACATTTTAAAATGGCCTTCAATTCATTGCATCAATCCTTGATTTTTTCACATGACACCTCTTCACTTTGTTAAATTACAACACATGTTAATAAGTATATTTCCTACACTATACAATGTATGTTTCAACTTTACTTTTGCTTCTTCTTGTGCACCCCTAGCCTTTAATTGGTCATAAGTATGAATTTCACAATACCCTCTTAACTATTTCTCAATGTACTCTCTTTCTTTAAGTAAAACCATCAACCCCACTGACCTTATACTACCTTTGTGACTGATCTCATCTAGGAAACACCTAAATATCTTTATCTTAATTACCTAAAATTTTCATACTTTTGTACACTATCACTTGAATTATAAGTCATCTATGTTTTACATGTTATGACATTGACTCTACTAGGTTATTTGATCTCTTCCTATTTCTTCAAGCCTATGATATTGACTCTACCAAGTTATAACATTTATCTTATGATCTCATGTTTATATATGTGAAGGGGATCAACACATTGAAACTAGAGTTGAAGTCCAACCTAATTTAGATACTGGAGTAGAGGAGACCTAACCACACATTAATTTCATAGAGGAGGCCCAACCACATATTAATGACAAAGAGGAGGCCCGATCACATATTGATGTTAGAGAGAAGGCATAACCTCATATTCTTGATGATGCCCAACCTCATAGATCATTCAATATTGGAGAAGGGTCTCAATCACTTCCCTCTATAGATGCATATGTGAATTTAAATAAAGAGGTTAAGGAAAAACTTTCTAAGAAGTATATAGATCATTTAGTTAAGATTGATATAGATAAATTAAAATGTAATGTTGAAAAACCTCAAGGTCAAGTTACTAAGAGGTCATTGAATAGAATCTTCAAGGAAATATTTGACAATTGCTTTAAACATCATGATACAATTGGTAAAGCCCAACTATTATTAAGTATACTTACTCTTGATGAGATGAAGGATACATTACAATTTTTGGATGTAGATTTCACATAAAAGAGGAAAACACACCCACAAAAAGATGTTCAAAATATGGCAAAAGGTTTGAGTTCCATTGGCAAAAATCTCACCATGTTGATAAAAACATTTCAAGGAGAGTGATGTTGAATTCTACTGTAAGTCTAGAAATTTCTAGAAAGTGTCAAATTTCTTCACTTTCAAGTGAAATTGTCTTAAGTAGAAAGACAATATCAATATATGTGAAAAGGATAATTTTTTTGGATGATAATACTATAGAAGTAAATTAGGCATTTATGTGTAGGGATCCTTAGTCTAACAAGATTGAAGAAGGTGTTAGGATGTTGATCTTAAGTTTTTGGCATGAGTATACTCATCGTTCATCAAATAGTAGAGATGATCTTAAACATATGATTGGACCGAATGATTATGAACATCCAAAACATTTGTTGGAGATAACATAACATGAGATGTGTGTTGCATTTTGCAATGCCATTCCTCATATTAAGATTGGACAAACAACATTTGAAATGTTAAGGCCATGGTACATGAAGCCAAGTAAAGTGTTTGAAATGTGTTGTTGTCATCAACATATTGAACTTGATATTTACTATCAAGTATTTCAAAAGATCAGACAAGAAAGTGATGGTGTTGAAAATGCATCCCCTAAATGGGTAAGCAAGTTCGTAGCATCTATCATATTTGATAAATTTTATGATGATGCAAATGGTCCAATGAAATGCATAAAAGGACTCTAACATCACATAGTTGTTCTAGCATGTTGGAGACATCACAATAATATAGATTCAATTGAACATCTCTAAGTTGTAGGATACACTTAGGAATAATAATTTTGGAGAAGATTATTTTAAACATATATAGCATGCCTATGTAAATAGATGATTTTGATATGTACATATTGACATAAAATATATTTTATCATGTATACTCCACTATAGAAATAAGATGTAGAGAAAGTGAATATAATGTGTACATGACAATTATTGTAACATGGTGATTGATATCACAAGGGGATTGTATAATGTGTTAGCATTAAGGTGCCATCAACCTTGTAAATCCTATGTAATTTATTCCTATTATTGTTTGTAAATCATCCATAAGGGATGAAAGGTTTCACTAGTAGCGATCTTGTTTCAACCGCATGTTTATATCTAGTCCTCGATGTTAATTCGTCCACAACGGGGGGTCGTAGGGGGTCTCCTCCCTACGAGGGGTCCGGGGGGATCATCCCCCCGGTGGGGGGTCTGGGAGCCGCGTGCCCTAGTGGGGGCTTGGGGGCAGCGCCCCCGGAGCCAAATTTTATCATTGTAAATCTGGACCGTTCATCATTAGGTCACATATCTAACAGTCGATATTATGTTGGTTTTCTTTCCCTAGAAGGTAACCCCCTTTTATAAGGATATTTGTACTACATTTTTAGAAAAGTTGAGAATAACAGGTGGCACTGGATTGAAGACTAAAGAAGAAGAGGAAGTGCATGTATTGTAATCTCATATTTGAAGATAATACAACTTGGAGCCTCTCTTTTTAGTGGAGTTTTTTACCCGAAAGGGTTTTCTCCATGTTACATACTGTGTTATGTGTTTAGTTTTTAATGCATGTTATTTCTGTGTAGTGGGTTTTTATTTCTATTGCAATCTCCATTGATCCTACATTGTTTAAAGGACATTAATAAGGTTTGAATCAAATTTTCATTGTGTGGTTTGCACCTTCATTTCTAACATAATGGTTATTTGGATGATTTTAGCTAACAACTATACTTGTGATAGCTCAAACTTATCTTAATTTCAATGGATAAGCAAAAGGAAGAAGAGCATCTCACTACTCTTTCACTAAGAAGGTTGAAAATATAACTGTAGTTCAACATTACAAAGTAAAAAATTAGTAAGAAAACCAATAGGAGGGCACAGATTGTCATGGGATAGCAATGAATAGACATCACATGGGGACTATTTCTTTAAAGAAATTATGGTAATTCAACACTAATCTTATTTTTGCAAGGAAACAAGTTGTAAAAGAATGAATCTAAAGGAGGAAATTGATTTCACTTTGTAATGCACATGATAGTTTACAACTTTTTATTTATGAGGAAGGTGTCATCATCATATTGGTGTAAAAACATGTTTAAAGTATCATTTCATGAGGATATGTTAAAAATACTTGTGAATCCTTCCAAGTAATATGAGGAGGAAGAGTAGTGAAAGTGGTTGTTCTTAAATAGCAAAGCCATAAGGTTTTCAAGATGGAGATCCAAGTTCGAATCCCCCAAGTAACACCTATAGTTGGAACTCCAAGTTGTGGCTCTTGAACTTCCATTGTGGCTTCTATGTTGAGTATGTGGATGGGGAGGATGTCCCCCTTGTGACCTTCACTAGAGTGGGATAGCCTAAATATCCTCACAATTTACAAATTAAAAAAAATATGAGGAAGAGCATTACTTATTTTCATTGAAGACTTTTCCTTGAGATGAACAAGCACAATTAGACAGACATATTATTACAAAAGGCAATATATTGAAATTGCATGGTTGTATATAATCTTAATATGTTTATGTTAATGTTGAGCAGCAACCCATGCAAAGATATTGAAAGATGGGAATAAATCATTTGACTTGTAAGGAATTAAGATTTTGTATGATCTAAAGATCATCTTTGGTCATCCAAGTTGTAATTTTGAGGAGGATTAATAAAATTTTCAAAAAAAATTGGTACTTTCTACATTTTATATTTTACATTTTTGGGTCCTTGGTGTAAAAGTCGCCAATGGACTCAAGGAAGCCCATGATCACCTGCAACCAAAACAACCTTCCACAATGAGAAATAAAAGCAATAAAAACACTTTATATTGCCAAGAATAATGATGCATAAAACATACAAGATGCAAATCTTGACTTGACATAATTACTCCATTGCATAAAATGTACAATGAGAAACCTTCCTTATATAGGCAAGGTTGAGAGGTAGGGCAAAGGCCAACATAGACATAAAAAGTAAAATGTCCAAGGCTGACATAGACACAAGTATTTAAATGACAACTAGAGGATAATAAGATGCCTTTTAGATGACACAAATATTAAATGTCCTAATCACCTAAGTAAACTTAACATGTGAATAGGTGCTAATATAAAACTAGTTAGGTAATATACCCCAATCACACCAACACCCCCCCTTTAGTGCAACTTAGGGAGAAGTAGACAAATGCAAAGATGCAAGAATGGGTCTCAGCTACAAGGCCATGTTAGGTACCCATGAACAAAAGACCTCATGTGGAGTAAAGGAGAAAACCTCATGGGAGAAACTGCTCCCAAAAAGTGAGAATGCATACAATTAAGTATGCACAAATGGAGTGATGGAAGGACTCAACAAAACCCCCCAAAAACAACATCCATCATGAATATACAATCAATAACCCCCCAATAAGAGGGAAAGAAAGAGACAAGATGTCCCCCCATAATGAAGTAGCTTCTATGCCAATGGCACATACATGAAGACAAAACATGATCTAATGCTTGCAAACAACATTTCTCCCCTTGGGAAGAAACTAATCCACTAGTATATGTCAAAGAAACTCCAACTACAAAACAAGAGATGAGGGAAGAAGTCTCATGAAGTATGATGTCTCTGAAAACTACTCAAGTGTCCACATGTCAATCAAAAGATGCCACAAAATTAGGTGATCCATGCCTAATCAAAGAATGTGACAAATCAAGACAATAGGAAAACTCAAGATCATCGATCTCCAAAGACAAAGATGATGTGACAATAGTCATGCTATAACTATCATCAAAGAGGAGATAACCCCTGAAATGTGTCATCCAAATCAGAAATGTGAAACTCCACAAACAAGAATGATATGTTTGTATTTAATGTGAAAATGAAGATAGGTTAATATGTGGTTAAGATAGTTTCAACCAAACCCTCCTTTCACATTAAAATTCAAGGACATAAACTGAGTTAAGTCACTACTATTGCAAGAGGACTCAACTACAGATTTGATGTCATTATGAGATGATAAGGAAAGATAGAATGGATTGATGAATTTGTCAAACTCTAATCTAATTAAGCCTCAAACCCTAATTATATGATTCTGGATACAGACGAACAAGATACGATAAATGAACACACAAGAAAGCACCAAATATAGATTAGAAACATACCAAGATTCAGATTTTCAAAGGTGGAAACTTCAAGGACAAGGGGGTGGGTGCCCAAGTCTGATAGGGTAACTTTTCTATGGATCTGGAACAATGATCTGTATCAAACTACAACCTACTTCAGAGTTTACAGAAATGCCAAAATGGAGGACTCTGGGGTGGGCGCCTGAGTCCAGTAGGGAATGTTCAATGCACTTTTCTTTAGATCCTAAATCTTTATCTTCTGCTTTGCAACTCCACTTTGCAAACTCCTGCACCTGTAACTTGTAATCACAAAGAGAATGGTTTGGGGGTTGTGGTGTTTAGTAGCTTGCCTCGGTCAAGCCCCAGAATGGTATTCAAGCCTTCCAACATTGTTGTTAGATAGAGTGCGTGCCCTTGTAGGGCAAAGGCCAAATCTAATGATGAAATAAATTGATTGAAGCACAATAAGATGTCACCTTCGAGGTGAAAACCCTCACAGAGATGAAGAGCCTTCAAATCATGAGGAGATGGATTGATGAAGCCAAATCTACAACAAACACATACAAACACAACACAATATTGCTCTGCAACATAATGAATGCCTTGAATGCTCCTTGCTTGATAATCATAAGTTCACCTTTTTCATCTAGGAGTAAAATGAAGTCCTAAACATGTTTATATATGCATTCCTGCTAAACTTTCGTAATTCAAATTAAAAAGGCCGACAAGGGAAACCTTTTTAACGGTCACAAGCCAACATCCAAAATTTAAGTCCTAGCAAAATAGGCCTGGACTAGGGTGTGGGCACCCAAGTCCAGGGGTGCTTTTTGAGTCTTAATTAACATTAAATGTGGACCCCTAGGCCCCATTTGACATGGGTTTCAGGGGAAAATGCTCTGGGATAAGTTTTAAACATGCATAATGAAATTTAGGGGACCTAGGATCTAAACTAGAAGGTAAAAAGTCCTAGGGAAACTTTTTATGACATAACATTTAGCCCTCACTTTAATGTATGTATGCTCTTACAATCCATACATGCATTAAAGTACGATCGAAAACACATCAAACACACCAGGCACATGAAGCTAAGACACACACAAAGATTGGAGAACTATTTCTAGCCCCTAGTCTCAAGTGAGCACTAGAAGACACATTGAATACATGCAGGACACGAAGAATACAACAAGAAGGATGCAAAACATGATGAAGATATGAGAGAAGTCATGCAAAACATGATCAATACATTGATATAACTTTTTTATATATGAAATAAAATCCTAACTAAGGGGCAGGGGGAGGCCATCGCTACACCCTTGATACTACACCACAGGGAAGACACGCAAAACAAAACTCGAGTGTGGGGGGAGCTCATCACTATGTCCTTGAAACCACACAAGGGGAAGACACAACAAACACATGAGGAAGACACACAGAATACATGAGCTTCATATAGCATGCCATAGACATACTATATGTATTATACATACAAAAATGAGTGATGGGAGGAGCTTATTGCTAAGTCCTACCATCTAAAACATGCCAAATAGTCTTGACAGTTGGGCTATGCTACCATAACTACCAAAGACACGCTTAAGGGAGGATGACTCAAGATCCAACCCCACCCCCCGATGAGGACTTTATATAAAAGGATGTGCACTAGCTCAAGAGATACACCGTCCCTACCTTCCATAGAAGGGCTTTGTATAAAAGGATACACACTAGCTCAAGAGATACATTATCCTGCCTCGCGGAGAGGCATTTTTTATTGCAATTTAAATAAGGATATGCACTAGCTCAAGAGATACAACATCCCGGCTCACAGACAGGGCTTACAAACATTCTTTGTTAGTGTCAAAATAAGCAGACAGATACCTGTTGATGATTGTTTTTACACATTCATTAAAATTCACAAAATGAACCTAACTGTCTTGAAAGATATGAAGAAATTAATTAAGATTACTTAATCCCAAGTTTCTGTATGGTCAGGTCTTGACCTTGTGGATAATTCAGTAGGTTAATGTGAAGCTATAATATGCAAGGGGCCTTACTTGATTTAAGGTGTTTTATGACTTACTAGACTCTAATTATGCAAACTATCACAAATATCAATATTTTCTTCATTCCTTTGCATAAATTTGTTACTGTATCACAAATCTTTATATGATTTATATTAACACAAGCTTTCTTTTCAAGTATTATGAAAACTGTCAAATATCAACTCAGTTGTTCATGTTTCCTTCAAATATTAGACAATCTCCTTTAAATCTCTGCGTTTAAGCTAAGTATTTCAAATGGTTTGGGAAAAGTTAGAGAAATCTAAATTAAACTTCATTCAACTACAGGATCTAAATGCTCTGTTATACACATTGTAAGAAGCACAACAAACTTGATTAAATCCACAGACTAAACCTTTAAATGTAAGCCCTGAGTATTTTCACGAAAATACATTAAAGATTGCAAGCTTTTAGAGAGATAATATTTCAAATACAAAGAAGAGCCAGAAGACACTCTAAATATAGACGCAGAATTCTAGATTCATTTATATTCAAAACACACAGTCATATATGATTTACAATGTATGAATGGCTCCTTGCTTCAGTAATCAACTTACAGAAAACTTACAAAACATCTTACAGATATGGTAAGGAAGCTAGATGTTCCACGCATTCCTTATTGTAGACACAAGTGACCTCCTTCTATTCTAAACTAAAAGGTCCCTCTATTCAAAATGCTAAGATAAATTACAACTTCCAGCTCTGTTCTACAAATCCCTGTGTGTAACTCATTACAGAGTAAAGGGGCTCAATATATAGCTATGATTATCCCCAATACGGTTCCAAAACCCTAGTCAATCAACGGTCCATATCTCAAGTGCAACATCAATGGTGGGAAACAAGTCCCGCCAAAAAATCTTTGAGCAACACACCCATACTGAGCGTAAAGATCCTTCTTGGAAACCCTAACAACCATCAAAATATCTTCACCATTAAAATATCTTCTGTTGCTTTGCCCTTTTAATATTGCTTCCTTCCATCTGAATATCTCTTCTCACTGAAATGTTGTGCTCCTCCTGCTTCTTTTGCGATCCAATCTGCCCTTTGTGATGTCATCTCCATTAAAGCTCTGCCTTAATATCTACCTACATACCTGCAAATAGACATAAAAAATAGATTTAAAATGCATGCTGACTTCATTAATTTAAACCTCTTTAGAATGTTAGATGGGCATTAATTACAGCAATTAATGAGCTAAAAGTTTGGCCTTCAATTGCAATGTTTGCATTTTTAAACTTCCCTTTTTATCGTTACTTAAACTGTGCATACATACCCATTTCCTTGTATGTTCCTTTTGTATGTTCTCTGTACTTGTACCTTTCACTTTGTATATCGCTCCTTGTATATCTCGAAAACATATACAAACCCTCTTTTACCTTTTTATCCCTCGTGATGCTTTTACTCCTTTGTATCTCAGATATGTATGTTATGAACATACAAGCATTTAAATATACAAAGAACTTTCTATATTGAACTTCTTTTCGCATCCGACTGGTATCTATCCTTTGCATCTTCCACCTTACTTATCAGCTTGTATATCTTCATCATCGGAGTAACTCACTTAGTTGGGGCGATCTAAAAAACTCACTTCGATCACACATATCTGCCTGATGCAATTTTTTATCAGTGAGAGTACAAGTGATTCCTGCTGAAAAGTATCTATCGCCGAGAGGCATAAGATCTCCGGCAAGCTAACTCACGCCGATGAGTGGTGGAGCCCACATTACTTTTCATTTGTATCCCTGCGATACATATAACACTTGTATCAAACCTTTACATGTAAAGCCCAAGATACATACAAACTCCTTTGTATGTCCTTTCAGACTTCAACCTTTATGAACCACAGTTCACTCACCTTTTGGTTCCGCAACATGTATAAAGTACAATGCATTTTTCGATATACTTTAAGATATGATGCATTGTTTTAACCAAATTTTAATCTTTTCTGAATTCCACCTTGTATGTATCTTGAAATGTATGTAACCGAAACATACATATACAAAGTGCGAAACATACAATAGTAAAACCAACTTTAATACTTTTTCGAATCCACGGCATGTATATCATGTTGTACATTTCCTTGTATATTTTCTTTCACTCAAACATACAAACCCCGATATGCAAACGACGGACTTAACTGATTATTCATTTGAACTTTGAACTTTTCTGGCCCGACTTGTATGTAAGAATAAAATGTTACCGAAATGCATACAAGTATAAAAATATACCAAAACCCGACAACTCCCACATGTGACTTGCACAATGACTCGATATACAAACAACTTTGTATACGAGCGACTTTGTATATACAAACAACTTTGTATATGAGCGACCCGATATACAAACAACTTTGTATATGCGACATGCAAACCCTTTTATTGTACATTTTACCAAAAACATACATATCTTGCAAAATATTATGAATTTTAACATGGTTCAAAAAGCAACCCTCACTCATTTTTGACAAGGAATTCACTCATATTCAGCTCTAGTACTCAATGTTATTTTTTCTTTATTTTTAACCAGGTTTGTAACTTTCACTCTCTTTTCCCTTTTACCACCCAACAGACCCACACACAAAAGCAAAAGCAAAGCCACAGCAGGGGTCCTCATTTTGCTAAGGAGTAAAATGGGGCGTGTTGTGAGCATCAAAACAACTAGCAACCAAACAAAACAATCAAATTAAAACCATTAAAGAAAATTAAATGAAATAAACTCATAACTTCCAACTATCTTTTCAGCAAATCATTATCCAACTTGAGACTTAATGTATTCAATAAGGTGCATGAATCTTCCCTTCAGTTTAAGTGGGTGCATGTGATTAATAATCCTCATCTTGAAAATCATTTGAACAAACTAGTGACTGATATTAGACTACATAGTTGATGTCATTCCCTCATAGCCAACCGAATAGAGCCTTGTTGCCAGCAGGCGTCTATAGCCCTGACAAGGTTATCGTTACAATTCTCCTAAGTAGAGCCCCACTGCCAGCAAGCATCTATAGTCCTGGTAGAGTTACTTAGATGGCTTAATCTGGATTTTTAGTAAAATTCATTTTATTATTTTATATTTTTTGTATTTGATAGAGATTTCATAAGATATTACAGTTGTAACTTCATGATGCAAGGAATGATCACTTGCTGAAATTAAGCTGAGAATTATAATGGTAGCAAGGGTGACCTCTGATTTTTCACCTAATATCTACACTAGTATGTTCAACAAACCCAAGGATTTTAGGTGTGTCATTTTGAGAAACTTCCCTTGAATACTCAACCCACAGTTATTGAATACAAAATTTCACAAGTCAAACAACTTTCTACATTCATGACAGTCACAACAAGTTATGTATAAATTTCAAATAATTAACCTGAATGTTATGAATTTTCTATTGTTTTCAGTGGTTGTCAGTCTGCTCCTACATACTTCAAAGCAAAACCAGCATCCCTACTAAGACAACACAACACAACACACAAACCAACAAACACAACAAAACAAAAACAAGAGAACAAAACAAAAATAATAGCGAAACAAAACAAAAACTGTACATTATTTACATTATGATACACATAAACTAACTGCCCTCACCTCAAGCCTGAAAGTAATGTTTCAAGTGTTGGCCATTAACTGGTAATGGCACATCTTCCCTAGTCAAGGTCTTGAGCCTAAAAGTATTGTCTCCAATTATTTCTGCGACCTGTAATGGATCTCACCATAATTTGTCAAATTTTCCATGATTTCCTTTCCTTTCATGTGCTTTATCCTAGCACAGCAGTAAGTCTGATATTCTAAACATTTTGACTCTTGCTCTTTTATCAAACCATCTCTTGACTACTGCTTGATGTTTGGCAAATTTCTCAATGGCTTGATCTCTTTTCTCATCTAATTGTAACATTTGTATTATTCTGGCCTCTCTATGATCATCAAAGCCTAATTCATTAGCAAACTTCTAGACTGGTATTCTTAAATTCACTAGAAGTATGGGATTAGTCCCATAAACTAAGTGATAAGGTGCATTGCCTAAGGCTGACTTAACCTTAGTCCTATCTACCCACAACACATATTTCAACAATGTGTTCCACTCTCTAGGATTATTTTCAGTTAGCTTCTTGATTATATCCAATAAAATTTTATTTGTAGACTCAACTAACCCATTCCTCTGAGGATAATAGTTTGAAGAAAATTTTAAAACTATCCCATATTCAAATGCCCATTTAGAAAATTTTAGAGAAGAAAAAGCAGGGCCATTATCACATACCAACGAATAGGGAGTTCCAAACCTAGTTATGATGTTTTCTTCAAGGAACTTGATAACTACCTCAGTAGTAGAGAACTTGCAACATGTGGCTTTAGTCCACCTTGTACAGTAGTAAGTTACTATCAGTATAAACTTATGTCTTGCAGATGATGGAGGATTTATGACCCCAATGAAATCTAAGCCCCATTGTGCAAATGGTCGAGACTCAATCACTGGCTGTAATGGATTAACCTGATTCCTTCCTTTATCTGCTGTAGTTTGACAAGTGTGACAACTTTGAATATGACTCTCTGTATCTTTGAACATTGTAGGCCAGTAGTACCCTACTCTCAATATCTTATGCGTTGTAGCTAAATGACAACCATGAGCAGTTCCATATTTGTCGTGCAATTTTGACAACACCTTATCTGCTTCAACTCTGTTTAAACATCTTAAATATATTCCTTCATGGTTCTTCTTGAATAGAAGACCTCCTTGTACCATGTACTTCTAGGCTTTAATCTTTAAAGTTCTCCTCTGAGAAGATTTCATCTTATTTGGATATTTGCCTGATATTAGAAAAGTGTTCAAATCATCATACCACCCTGATGCATCATTAGTATTCAACACATACTGCTGTTTCACCAAATTTGGATCTGTGTTTGCTATGGTCTGCACTAATGCTTGTCCTCTGACCAACTTCATTGGGATAATTTCCATATCGAACTCTTGCAATGTTGTGATCCATTTAGCTCTTTTTTCTCTAGGCTCATTCTGTATCAGCAACATCTTCACGGCTGCATCTGGTACTATGGCTCTAACCTAATTGCGTAAGATATAATGTCTAAACTTTTTCATTGCTCCTACTAATGTAAATGCCTATCTTTCTGTATCAAGATATTCCAGCTGTGCATCCTTCAGAGGTGCACTCATGAAGGCTATGGGATTTTCTTCGTTGTCTTCTCTCTTTTGTGTCAAAGTAGCTGCAACTGAATGTGAAGATGCAAAAGAATAAATGTAAAATGGCTTTGTATAATTTGGACTTGTCAACATAGGAGCATCAGAAATGGCCTCCTTAATATCTTCAAATGTGGCTTTAGCTTCTAGTGTCCATTCTATCTTTGCATCCTTCTTCAGCATGGCGTTCAATGGTTGCACAATTTCTGCAAACCCTGTAATAAACTTCCTAACAAAATTAATCTTACCAAAAAATAACTTTAGTTCTTTCTTACTATTTGGTAATTGCAATTTTTTTATTCCTTCTATTCTATCAGGATCAATATATATCCCATTTTCAGAAATGACATGTCCTAATAATTTTCCTTCAGTTACGCCAAATGAACATTTCTTTGGGTTAAGGGAAATCCCGTACCTTTCACATCTTTTAAGTACTCTTCTGAGATCCTCAACATGAGTGGATGCATCTTTAGAGTAAATAGTTAAATCATCCATATAAATAACAATGCACTCACCTGATAATCCACGGAATGCAATGTCCATGGCTCACTGAAAAGTGGCACCTGCATTGATTAGACCAAAAGGCATTCTTCTGTATGCATAATTTCCCCATTTGCAAGTAAAAGTGGTCTTCAACCTATCCTCTTTATCTATTAAGACCTGGTTATATCCTGAGAATCCATCTAAGAAAGACATCATTTTAGCCCCATTAATTGCTTGCAACACTTCATCTATTGGAGGCAGGGAATAATTATCTTTTTCAGATGCCTTGTTCAAATTTCTAAAATCTACACATAACCTAATGTCTCCACTTTTCTTTCTCACAGGTACTAAATTAGCTACCCAGTTTGAATGTCTAACTGGAAAAATTATTCTAGCAGACAACAATTTTTTCACTTCTTCAAAGATCAAAGGCTCTAAAATGGTATTCACAAGCCTTTATTTTTGCCTAAATGGTTTGACATCAGGTTTCAAGGGTATCACATGAGTTATGATGGACGTATCATATGTTTTCAAATCTTCATACGTCCACGCTATGACATGTTTGTACTTGTTAGGGGAAATTTAGATTAAACAATGAATATGCAATGATAAACAATATCAAATACCCAAAACTCAATAGAATAGTGAACTAAGAAGATTAAATCAAATAAGCAATGAATCAACAAATTCAAACCTTCTTTAGATTGAAACTTCCATTGTTGCCTATCAAAAATAGTCCTTGTGTGTATGAAAAGGGCCCTCAGTGAGTGCACTTCTTTGCTTTGTCAAGAATGTTGATTGAGAATGGCTATGGTGATGTCGCAATGAAGAGAAGCTTCACAACGATGGTAGTAGTGCGTAGTGCGTAGTAAAAAGCGTGATCACAAGCAATGAAGGAATTGGTGCCAAAGGCACGCTATAATTCCTGCAGAGTAACAATACTTAAAGCTTGGATGAATGAAATGGAAGAATGAGGTTGAATTTATAGACTTGGGAGAATGAAGATCAACGGTATAGACAAATGAGAAGATCAACGATTGAGAAGAGTTGAGGAATGTGCAACGAATAAGAAGAAGACATGTGTCACACAAAAGTTGTTTTATTTGAGTTAATCACTTTCTTTTCTAAAGATAAGACATGCTTTTCATAAATTAGAAAGTTTTTTTCTAATTTAAGAGAACTTGATAAAAACAAGGTTTGATTGAATAGATAACTCAACTTAAGATTTGCTTTTGCATGATTTGAGAGAAATTAAATAATAAATTATTTAATTGTGTGTGCATGGAGAAGAAGACTTATTTTCAGAAGATTTAGAAAGATATTTGAAGATAAGAAAGCAAATTAAATAAATAAATTTATTTAATTGTTGTGCATGATTTGGAAAACTAAATAAAATATTTGATTTATTTTATTTTTGAAGATTGGGAGAATTTAAATAAATTTGATTTGATTTATTCAAATTTGGAAGAATGAATTTGATTTAATTAAATAATTGAGAATTATTTAATTGTTTGGAAGAATTTAATTAAATAAAAGGGTTTTATTTAATTTTGACTTTAGAAGAGGTAATTAAATATTTTGATATTTAATTAATTTAGAGGAATATGAATCGAATAAATAAATTTGATTATTTGTTTATTGATAGAGGAATTAGAAGGGAATAAATATTAAGAATATTTATTTAGACTGAATCGTGTCATTTTTAGGCATATACATTTTGCCCCTCTTTGATGCAATGTAGTTTACGGCGTTGCTTCAAAGAATAAGTAGTTTGATAATGATACATGCCCCAGTTTTCCCCTGGTACAGGTTATGACAATAGGATGCCCCCTCGGGAGATTGGATGAGAAGAAGGTAGAAGGACGAGAGACGGACAATCTCACGAAGACGAAGGAAAACTAGGTTAGGTTGGAAGGAAACAGGACGTGTTTCAGAGAAATGGGAAGAAAACTAGAAGAAACGGATGCGGGAAGTAGTCGTAGTCACCACATAACCAAATTAGGGTTTGCAAGCTATAAATAGGAGCTGGGTCGACAAGACAATTCATTTGCACACTTGTCTTAGTTTGATTTGCTTCAGAGAGCTTAGAACAACATGGCAGCCAGAGAGGCGGATATTCCACGCGAGGAGCATCGATTCAAGTGCATTCGTCGATTTGACCGGCCAGCAGAGGTAGGACCCCCGGTATGTATCTTGAAAAACTTCTCCTAGGGTTGATTTAGGTAGCAATAAATGCTAGGAGAAATTAGGGTAGATAGAAGTGCAGAAATGCAGAGCAGCGCATATGTAGCACGAAACAGTGCATATGTGTTTCTGCAGTGCATACGTAGGATAAAGCGGTGCATCTGTGAAATCGGCCCATATGTAGAAAAATGTGGTGCATGCATAATAAAGCAATGCATATACGGTATGTTGCGGCGTATATATCAGAACTGCACATACGTAGAAAACTGCGGCGCAAGCATGTGTTTTTGCAGCACATTTGCCAGAAGTGGCGCATAGGACAAGAAACGGTGTTTTTGTGAAAAAATGGTGCATTTACCACCTTGTGTGGTGCATATGTCACAGATAGGTAGATTACTTAGCGAAATTGACTTGATTGGTGTCCTGTTTGACATGTCAATCGATAAGCTATCTCTGAGATTGCAAGAATCTAGTCAAGAGATGTAGTTTGTTGTTTTGATCAATTTGAAATGCCAAGTTAGTTGACATGTTTCAATAGATATGTTGAGTATGGTACTTGCAGCTTTAGGTTGACACCTTGCTTTGCGTGCTTGCAAGAGGAGATACGGGATACGTTGCAGTCTAGGGAGCAGTTCCCTATGCCCTTGTTGCAGAGATATATGCTAACTGAGATAGATAGAGAGGCACTTGGCGCTATGGGACTTGATTACATTTGCTTCATGCCTGAGGTGCGGGCGAACCATGGCTTGCTAACTGCTGCTGTGGAGAGGTTCCACAGCGAGGATGGGACATTCCACTTCTCGACTGGTGAGATGACTGTGACACTGGAGGACGTCTATAGGATTTTACATTTGTCGATTGATGGCGAGCTTGTGGAGTATGATCCACAGAGAGGTGCGGGACTCACTGAGTGCAGGTGAGTGTTTGATGACTCAGAGTTGGTTGGACAGGTCATCCCATGGCAGGATATCCACGATTACTACGACTACTTCCCAAGGATTGTAGCAGGATTGATTGGAGGCGTTGTATGCCCTGACAGGAGATCACATGGGTTCTCCATTGGATGGGGTAGGATCATGGAGAGGATGGTGATAGAGGGCACTCGATATGCTTGGGGTGTCTGTGTGCTTGCCCATTTATACCACGATATGCATCAGGTGGTGTATCACAGGAGCACTAACCTTTCTGCAGGCATGTCACTATTACAATTTTGTCTATGGGAGCACATAGCGATCACGAGACCGATATGTGTTTTTGCAAGACAGAGGGGAGAACCATACAGCTATGGTTACGCAGGGGTGATTTTCCAGCATAGGCTGGGAAAGATGGAGTATTGGAGACATGCCTTGGATGGGGTAGATGTGGTCATCTGGTGACCATATCTAGACTGTGAGCCATGGGACGACGAGGTAGATGAGCTACCCTACTATTTTTAGATGAGATGGTTGATAGGGCAGACCTGCCACATAGTAGAGAGGCAGATTGTTGGTAGAGTACTGAGATAGTTCAGCAGGAGGCAGGGCATGCCATAGGGGCAGGCTTGGTTTGCACGGACACATGCAGAGAGGGTTAGATGGGAACTGATGGCATCCTACGAGTAGGCCCTACCAGAGTTTCAATAGACACCTTATGTCACCTAGGACATGAGGAGGGAGATAGCAGACGCTGGGACGTCACAGGATTATGAGGATTAGTTTGCCAAGCATCCATTCCTAAGATATTCAGGACCTGGGGTGCTGGTACCTCGCATAGATGAGGCAAACTCAGATGATGAGGGCCAGGTTGGCCAGAGGAGGAGGAGGGGGAGAGGGAGAGGAGGACAGAAAGGGGGCAGAGATAGAGGAGATGACGAAGGAGGGGGGAGGAGGTGGGGATGATGGAGGCTGACCTAGACAGAGGTGGAGGGTTGGGGAGGGACCAGGGCTCACAGAGAAGCAGGTGCCACAGGAGGTACCACAGGTACAGTGAGGACAGATGTCACCACCTCAACAGGTGGCACAACAGCAGGCGGCATAGCAGCAGGTGGCACAATAGTAGGTGCCACAGCAGTAGGTGCCCCAGGGTCCAGCACAGGTAGATGTCCATAAGAGGACTATAGCTACATTGAGAGGGCAGGTTAGACAACTGTACGCCCAGCTCAGGAGAGTTGAGGCCTGACGAGAGACAGATGTAAGTACATTATAGGTCTAACTAGAGAGAGGGACATGGTAGACACTCAAATACGAGTTATCCGAGTGGAGAGGGATACCGCAGTGGCAGCCCTGGGGACAGATGCGACGAGTAGTTTCCTAGTTGGGAAGGTACAGCAGGCACAGGCGCAGCTAGCATAGGTACAGGGAGAGCTGGCACAGGTGTGAGGGAAGCTAGCACAGGTACAGGAGGAGCTTACGAGAGTGCAAGCCCAGACGCAGTATTACCGTGGATTATACCATGGTGTAGTGCCTGTTAGTCAGAGGGCTCCGAGCTACAGGAGTCAGTCGATGGCCTCACAGAGAGCAAGTCCATCGAGGTCAGGGGCCTCCGTGATGGACCCACAGTAGTCTGAGGCTGGCAGAGGAGGAGGAGGAGACACTGCCAGTAGCAGTGGTCCTCAGCAGTAGGGGTAGAGATTTGCAAATTTTAGATCCTATGTATCTTTTTGATGGCTCAGTTAGCCGGATAGACCTGTACCACTTTTGTACTTTTTGAGGCATGTATCACCATCCATTGGGATGTACTTATTGTATATGACACTGATTCAGAGACAGACATTTGGATATTGTACATTTGGACATACTTTATGATATTTATATGACGATGCAACTATTTTGATTCTCTCTATATGGATGAGTCTATCATGCACTTTTTATTGCATGATGCGATGTATGTGTTTATCTAATGCAGACTTAGATGTTTTACTTGATGTTATGAGATGCTATCTGATGCAGATTTGTGATATGATGCTATATGACCTAATGCAGGCTTAGATGGTTTACTTGATATGCTTCTTAATGTGTGTGAATGTGACTGGTATCTATATGATTATGCAACTTATGTGATGCACTTGATCTATGTTTTTTTTTTATTGTTTTCCGTTTCGACACTATATGATGATTGTAACAAGCTGTAAATGGATGACTTAATGCACTCTATTATGTATGTAATTGATTTAATCATGTAAATGACTATCTCATGTGATATGATATGCAACTATATGCTCTATTTTTGTGATGTCCAAATGTATTATATCGACACAGAAATGACAGGATGATAGATAGAAGATTGATTGACAGAAGAATGACTTGATAGAAAGATTCACAAGTTTCACCTTGTATTGTTACTTTGCGTTGATTGGATCTTTATTGCATGGGCTATGGATGTATGGATGTGTAAATGGATGTATACTGGATGGATTTGATTTTGATATCTTGACGGTGCAAGTATTTTGAAGTGCTTATTTCATCATTGGGCAATTTTTTTTTGGTACTTTTTCTGAAATGTTGTAAGTTAATACAAGCATCTAGGTATAATTGAACCGAGATGACCTGAGCATTGCTTACATGGATTTTGCTTTAGCAAGATAATACAAGCATCGAGGTATAATTGAACCGAGATGACCTGAGTATTTCTTGCATATCAACAAACAAGGATTGCCCCCGTTCATGTTAGACCTTTGGATGTCCTCGATGATGTTTTACCGATCATGTCCGTAGACAAGGCTTCACATTACTAAAGATTAATCCACAAACAAAAAACAAAGAAATAATCATGCCCCCATCATAGCATCTCTAGCTTTTTGGCATCCTTGAGTAGTATAGAAAGGCATGATAGTAAAAAGCAAGACTCGGTGTTTTAACCATGTTTCCAATCCACAAAACATTTTTACATTTAGATGTGTTTATTTCTTGCCATAATTTGAGTAAAATCATTTAGAAGGCCTTAGGTGTTTTTTTGCTTTGCCTTGGATAGGTTAAAGTGTTGCGTCAAAATTTCTGCTTGAAGAGCGGTTCTGCTTACATTTGCTTGCCTGGTGAGAAGACTTCACCATCCTTATTGGTGAGATGGACCCTAAGGGACTGACCTATTGCCTCGGGGGCCCATTGCTAAATGGTCTTGCCTACCTGACGACGCAGAGGCAATGTAGTTTAGGGTAAACCCTAATGGAGCATGGATGGACTAGAAGAAAGACGATGAGAAATGGGATAGATGGGACAATGGAGCCTCGGGGAAGCATTTAGAATAATGGCCTTGCCTACGTGATGACGTAGAGGCAACGTAGTTCATGGAATTGGACCATGGATACCGACGAGAGACCCTATGCTAGGCTGACACGGTAGGTATGATATGGGACAAAACCTTGGTTGACAAGGCCAACAAAGAGATAGAGTATCAAGCCACGATAGGTTACTGTTAGGATTTTATTATGGGATAAATATGGGCCAAATGGGACACAAGGAAGAATGGACTCAAGGTGATTGGTTTCCCAAGGTGGAGAAGGCAGTTTATCACAAGTAACGTATGTATACCAGGTTTTCACCACTTGCTTTTATTTGCACGAAAAGCTAGAAAGTATACATGACACCTGATTGCCAGGTTTTCATCATGATACCTATCCAAGGCGCTTGTTTGCCAGGTTTTCACCAAAGGACAATTTTTTTGTACTTTTCTATTTTTTTGATTTTTTTGTATTTTTCTAATTTTTTTATTTTTTATATTTTATGCCCCCCTTACATTAGGGTTCTCCTAGGTATAGAACTAACGAAGATGCATGCTGTTGATTGGGTCATCGAACAACTCACCCTCTGATGTTGCTAACTGATATGCCCTCGATCCATAAGCAGCTACAATCACATAAGGCCCAAGCCAGTTGGGTTTGAACTTGCCCTTCTTTTCCCTATCCTGTTGATTGTGGGGATTTTCCTTAAGGACTAGATCTCCAACTTTGAAGACTCTTGGGCAAACTCCGTGGTTATAGCTTCATGACATCATTTGTTGATATGCTTTGAGATGGTCAAAGGCTTTCTATCTCCTTTCCTCTAGCAACTCTAGTTCTTGCAATCTGGAGACTCTGTATTCTTTATTTGATATGAGACCTTTTAACGACACCCTGAGAGATGGTAATTTGACCTTTATGGGAAGGATGGCTTCTGAGCCATAGACAAGGGAGTAAGGTGTAGCACCTGTGGGAGTGCATATACTGGTTCTGTATGGCCACAAAATGGGATTGAGTTGAATGTGCCAATCACGGCCAGCATCATTGACTATTTTCTTGAGGAGTTTCAAGATGGTTTTGTTGGATGCTTCATCTTGACCGTTGCCTTGGGGGTAATAGGGTGAGGAGAAACAGTGTTGGATTTTGAATCGGTCATAGATTTCTTAGACATCTTGGTTTTTGAAGGGTCTTCCATTATCCATGATAATGGATGAAGGAATTATGTATCTACACCTAAGGTAATTTAGGATAAATGAAGATATTTGCTTACCTGTGACGGTGATGAGGGGAATGACTTCAATCCACTTGGTAAAGTACTCAGTGGTGGTTATGATGAATTTGTGGCTATTGGATGAGGGTGGATGGATCTTTCCCACAAGGTCAAGCCCACATTGGCAAAAGGGCCAAGGTGTCGTTAAAGGTCTCAACTCTTGAGCTAGTGCATGTATCAGGTTCCCATGTATTTGGCACTGCTTGCACTTCTTGACAAACTGATATGAATCTGTTTCCATGTTCGGCCAATAATAACCCAAATGCATGAGTTTCTTGGCTAAGGAAGGACTGCTAGAGTGTGTCCTGCAAATCCCTTCATGCACGTCTTGTAAGGCAGTTAGGGATTCTTCTCATTCTAAACAACAGGGTAAAGTACCATCTAGACCATGTTAGTATAGGGTATTGGCAATAATGGTATAGCGAGAGGTTTGGTGTATAAAGGTTCATCGTTGGTTTGAAGATAGGTCAAGTGGGAGAGTGTTGTCCTTGAGATAAGTGTAAATCTTACTGTACCAAGGTGAATCAGATCCAACTAAAAGGCATATGGAATGGTTCTCATGAAGATCATAAGCTAGTTGTCAAATAGTTTCCACTAAGAACTCGTACCGTGACTCATTCTCTGGTATCTCAAGAAGAGAGGCAATGGTTGCCATGGCGTCTGCTGCTTTGTTCTCAATCTAAGGTATCTACTCAAAAGAGATGATCACAAAGTGTTCCTTAAAGTCATCAACCATCCGCTTGTAAGGGACAAGCTTTTCATCTTTGGTTTGGTAATCATCATTGACCTGATTGATTATTAGTTGAGAATCACCATAAACATGTAGCTCTTTGATTTTCCACTCTGTTGCCATTTTGATACCAATGACTAAGGCTTCATATTCTGCTATGTTGTTGGTGCATGGGAATAACAAACGGTAAGACTTTGGAATGGTGTCACCATGAGGAGTCACAAACAAGATTCCTGCCCCTGATCCATGGTTTGTGTAGGACCCATCAAAGTATAGTTTCTAGGAATGTGTTGAGATAGTGAATAAGGATTCATCTGGAAACTCAAATTGCATTGGTGTGGAGTCCTGTAGTGGTGCATCTGCTACCTGATCAGCAATGACTTGCCCTTTGATAGCTTTTCTGTCTACATACTCAATGTCGTATTCGCTTAGGAGCATTACCCATTTGGCTAGGTGACCTGTGAGAGCTGCTTTGCTTAGTAGGTACTTTAGTGGATCTATTTTTGCAATAAGTTTGACTGGATGTGCAAGCATATAATGTCAGAGTTTTTGGGAAGCAAAAACTACTGCAAGACATGATCTTTCTATCTATGAGTATTGCAACTCGTAGCCCACTAATGTTTGACTAATATAGTAGACAACTCTCTCTTTATTCTCATAATCTTGTTGTGCTAGAAGAACCCCAAGAGCTGTAGGTGTAGCAGATATGTATAGTATCAATGGTTTCCCTTGGATAGGAGGCATAAGAATAGGTGGATTCATAAGGTATTATTTCAGTTTGTTGAATGCCTCTTCACATCTCTCATCCCATCTGAATGGAATGTTCTTGTGTAGGAGATGACTGAATGGTTGACACTTGTCTGCCAACTGTGATATGAATCTACGGATTGTTTGTAGCTTGCCTTGTAGCGATCTTAGTTGTGTTAGAGTCTTGGGTGGTGGCATATCCATGATAGCTTTGACTTTGGCAGGGTCCACCTCTATTCCATTTGCTGATACAATAAAGCCTAGAAGCTTGCCTGAGGTGACTCCAAACACACATTTCTTTGGGTTCAACCTGACTTTGAATTGCTCTAATCTCTGAAAGACCTTCTCTAACACATCTAGATGTGATTCCCTTGTCAGTGACTTTGCTAGGATATCATCTACATAATCTTCCATGGTTACATGCATCATGTCATGAAATATAGTGGTCATAGCACGCTGATATGTGGCTCCTGCATTCTTTAGCCCAAATGGCATGACATTCCAGCAAAAAGTGCCCCAAGGACATGTAAATGATGTCTTATGCTGGTCTTCTGATGCTATCCTAATCTGATTATATCCTGAGAAGCCATCCATGAGAGATAACATGGTATGCCTTGCTGTCAAGTCAACTACGATATCTATATTTGGCAACAGAAAATCATCCTTGCGGCAAGCTTTGTTTAGATCTCTAAAGTCATTGCATAGTCTGACTCTTCCATCTTGTTTGGACACTAGTACAATGTTGGATATCCACTCCGGATAGTCTATTGCTCTGATAAACCCTACATCCAACAACTTCTTCAGTTCTTCTTTGACCAATAGTGCTATATGCGGATGCATCTTTCTAATCTTTTGTTTGACTGGTTTCACTCCTAGATCTAATGGAAGATGATGTAGAATCAAGTTTGGGTCTAGAGCTGGCATGTTTGCATATGACCAAGTGAAGTTGCCTCTCTTTTTCTTGAAAAATGGTACAAACTTGGTCTTTTCTGGTGGAGTAAGAGATTTAACAAAGTGAATGATCTTAGGCTGTTCTTCTGTTCCAATGTTAACCGGCTATGTGGGTTCCACAACAATCTGAGACTTCTCTTGGTGCATGTCATTGGGGAGAGTGTCAAGACTTCCATCGTCAGGTGCCATAGTTGGGTTTTCACCTTCGGATGTGTCCTTTCTTTTTACTGTTTCGGGATCTGACACTACCGCAAAATAGTTTTCACCATCAGATCCAATTTTGATTTTGATATTTTTGCGACTGGAAGGCTTGGCACCCTCTCCAAAATAAGCCACGGTATTAAGTTCAATAGCAAACATAGCTTTATGATCTCCTTTGGGTAGGTGGTCCCTAAGTTCCATGTAGTCAATATAAGCATTGTCATTTTGGAACATATCTAGTTGAGGAGTTCCTCGTAGATCCTAGTCAATGAGTTCAGGATGCATAAGGGGGAGGGAGTCAGAGGATAGATCTGATTCATTGATAGTTTGAATGGATATACTAGGAGTATTGGGAGGGGGAGTGTTTGGGATGGTACTTTCCTCCAAATTTTTTATTGCGATAGAACTTGAACCTTCCTCGAAAGTCATATTCTTAGAGATAGGCAAATCAGACTCTAGTAGTCTATTTGGTAGCGTTTGTCCCTCACGGTAGGGGCTATAAGTTTGAATGGTATCACATTCTTTGTCATCATATGAATGCTCTGTCATCTCATCCCACTCATACTCATTGGAATCTATGTCACTATCCACTTGGAGTGTATGTATCATTTCTACAAGTCAAGCATTTTCCTTAGCTTTGCCCTTACCTTTATATCCTAGGCCATTTGTATATCTAGCCAATGATGATGAAGAAGGTTGAATGGGTTCTATGATTCCTTCTTTTCTTAGGCCGATAGGGCCTTGTCCTTCGTAACCCATTCTGTGTAGGATAACTTCACCTCACCCATAGAGTTCTGTTGGGAGCCTAGGTGGTTCTTATTGTGTGCTCTCTTCTTCTTCGGTATAAAGCCATTGTAGGACATCTCTTTCTTCTGTTTCATCGGATAAGGTCCCCCATTTGACAAAGGGAGCTGTGGAAGGTATAGGAGAAGCAAATGGCTTTTGAAAATGCTTGGATCGACCAAAGGATCTAGGAGATAAAGGCATTTTGGCTAGATTGAGGCTGTGCTCAATGGAGTATTCCCCAACTCTGGTTTCTTTGATAGTAATTTTCTACTCTTTGGGCTTTGATGAGGAAGCTTCAGAGGTATGGTCTTGCTGTGGGGTAGGGGATGTAGATGCTCTATTGTTTGGTATGATGCAATCAGGTTTTGAAAGGACAGAGTTGCAATGGTAGAAGGGGTCAGGGTCTCCTTGGATGGTAACTTGCTTGCCATTATGTGGGAATTTTATGCATTGATGATAGGTAGAGGGCACAACTTTCATGGCATGAATCCATGGTCTCCCTAGGAGAATATTATAGGTGAGCTCCCTATCTAGGACTTGGCACACAACATCTTTTCTGATATGTCCCACTTGTATGGGTAATACCACTATTCCCTTGGTAGTTCTCTCCTCTTCATCATAGGCTTTGAAAGTTATCTTCTTTCTTGGATCGACTGCATTCTCAAAGAACCCCAATGTAAGGACTAGCTTTAACATGCAAATATTTAAACTAGCTCCACCATCAATGAGGACCCTCTTGACATGGTTCTTGCGGATGAAGGCGACAATATGTAGAGGGGTGTTATGAGGTTGAGACATAGAGAGGTCATCTTGTTCAGTGAAAGATATGGTGCTTGAGGAGGTCAGATTACCTACCATGGCCTGAAACTTCTCTTGGGCCAAGTTAATGGGGATGATGGTTTCCACTAAGGCTTTATTGAGAATCTCCTTATGAGAAGGAGATAGATGCAACAACTCCAAGATATAAATATGAGCTGGAGTCTTCTGTAGTTGGTCTATGACATTATACTGACAGAAGTTGGACTGAGAAGGTGACGACCTTGGAGGGGAAGTATTCAATGTGACTTTACCACTACGGGTAATGATACTACAACCATTGCGGTTAGGCTCTGATTGTTGATTGGGCATGACAACATTGATTTGTGGGACATGCTCAGATAGGCAATTGATGGTATAGTTGAATGGCACACTTGCATAGTTGGCATTACTATTCCCACTATTCTGATTTGGCCTATTGCGGTTGTCGTTATTGCTACCATTGTTGTTATTGCCATGGTTGTTGTTGTTTTTGTTATTATTGCCGTGGTTGTTATTGTTGTTGTATGGCTTGTTGTGATTGAGAAGTGGGTCCCTGTAAGCCACATGCATCTCATTGGAGGTATGTTGTTGGGTTCCTCCTTGATTTTGATCAAGCACATCTTGGATAACATGTTTGAGACGGATACAATTATTGGTAGTATGTCCCCTTCCTCTATGATACTCACAATAGTTAGTGTCTTTCCAATAGGGAGGTTTGATGATAGGCTCATAATCACTTGTTGGTGGTAGAGAGATTTCATTGTTAGCCAATAACTTCCGTAATGTGGATTCTTGAGACTCACCCAGCAGTGTGAACTTTCGCCTTGGATTTGCACTAAACCATGGTCGTGGCTCCCGAGAGAATTGTTTGTTGGGCATAACATTGCTTGCTTCTCCTTTGAGAGTGAATATGGGTTGTTGCTTGGGAGCCGCCACCTTGGCGTCAACCACTCCGTCGTTGACAATATTCTTATTCTTGGTCCAAAACTTTGATTTGTCAGTCGTATAGTTGGAGGTGGGTGTGTCCTTGTATAACTTGATTTGCCCCTTGGCGATCATAGCTTTTTCAATAAACAATCCCATTTCAATGACTTTTGAGAATGATCTAGGGCATTGTATTTGTATTTGATAGCCGAGATCGGTGTTGAGGTTATGGACAAACATCTCCATTAGTTGCTTCTTAGGTACATCGTATGAGCACTTGCTTGCTAGTTGTCTCCATCGTTGTAGGAAGGTGGAAAATGATTCACCACCCTTTTGTTTGGTGTTGTATAGATCAAGCATAGAGACTTCATGTTCAATGTTGTAAGAGAAGTGGGTGATAAACTTGTTGACTAGCTCATCAAAAGTTTTGATGCCCGGTGGAAGCCGTGAGAACCACTCCATAGCTTGATTGCCTAGACATCTAGAGAATAGTCTCATTAAGTAAGTCTCATTGTGAGCTACTTCTAAACATGTTGCGTTGAATTCCTTGATGTGATCTCTAGGGTCCCCTTTCCCTTTGTACTTGTCAAACTTAGGAACTTCGAATCGATAGGGAAATAGTTTCATGACCAAGTTTTTATCAAATGGGTATGGTGCAATATCTTCCAAGTAGTAGTTTTTAGTATTTGTACCCATCTTGAGATCTGACATTTGTTGCTTTAGACCTTCGAGTTCTTTTCTCATTTCTTCCATGGGAATATTTTGGTCTATGGTTTTTTTCCTTTATCTTCTGCATTTGGGTCTAGGGTTTTCTTTCCCCTTTCATGATCATCCTCTATGTTTTCCAGGATTGAGTTTATATCGAAATCAGCGAGTAGTTTAATTCCAAGACTAGGAAGATGATAGAAATACTTGTGAGGGTTGTCATGGAGCACTTTCTCTACTAAGCGTTGGAATTTTTGATCTTGGATGCTTCCTTGATAGTCTTCGTTAGAGATTTTCTCGTCACTATCATGAGGTGTGACAATGTGGTTGGATGATCCGGCCATTTCAAGTTGTTTTTTGTAGTGAGATCTAGTAAGAACCATGCAAGGTGATGTGGGACGCGGTGGAATGGGACTAGAGATTTAGGCGAGGTGCCAATGGAGACTGCTGAGAATAGGATACTTATGACAAGATTTTGACAAAGGACTTTCTCGATCAATGATTCCAAGTAAGACGACTGGTACAAGACGGTAGCCACTAGTAAGGGTACTCAATACCTATCTTACTGTGTAGGGACTAGTCGTGCACCAAGACCTACTAGCAAAGTTCTGTGACTAACTAGCTTTACTTGAATCCAACGTGATACGAAAAGGGGGGCCTATGCTGACCTAATATGGGATAGCTTTTGACTTTTGACTAGAAAGACCTGATAGAAGGTGAATGGGATGACCAATGAAAGAGAGATTTTGATGTGAAATGGATGGAAAACTGACTGCAAGGTGAGACCTAATCTCTGATCCTGAAACTAAACTAAAATGGGTACCCAGAACTAGTGAAATTTTTCTTTTGAAAACTATGCAAGTGCTCACTATCGTGTATGTGCTGAAACAGATGTACTGTAGGATTTGATATATGCGCCAGAAGTTGAGATATATGCGTGGGACTGGTAAGATGGATATGCGCTAGAACAGTCAATAAAAGTGTTGAAAGTCGCTACAAATGCGCCGAAAGTTGGCATGGATGTACAGGAACAGAGGACGAATGCGCCACTCTAGCTTTTCTCAATTTTTTTTGCAAATTTTTGGTGTTTTTGGTACTTTGGTTGCAAGAATGTTTTTCTAATCTGATTTTCTGAATTTATGGCAAGAAAACACAGCAAACACAAATAATTTTTTTTATGGTTTTTTATTTTTTTGTGATTTTTCTGACTCTATTTGGACTAAAAGAAAAAAAACAAGTACAAAATCCTAGGCTAGAAATGGATTATAAGGGTTTTTGGCCACTAGAACAAAAAGGTGTTTAATGAGGGCAACCGTTCGAGTGGTTACACATGCGGCAGCACTAATCTCCATTATGGAGTCTCCCAGCCTGCAAGGGTTGCGCCTTGGAGGGTTTTGGGGGAGGTTGGCTATCAATGTAACACAATTGCACTCGTTGTTTGAAGCTTTCGCTCCAAGCATAATTTATTTATAGTGGCTTGGAAGGGCTTGGCGTCTAGCTTGTTACCACTTAGGGTCGTTCCTACTTGGATAAGCGGTGTCCAAGAGCAGGCCCCTCTAAAGGAAAAACGCATGTGAAAATGATACTTCTGGCATTTTGGTCACCCAAGATAGGGGAGAGCATAGGTCTGGTATCATTCCTAAAAACACAGTATACAGTGGTTCTTTTTCCCCTAGTTAAAATAGAAAAAACTAGATGAGCTATCTACTTGGGCAAGCACAGAACTTTGAAGTGATTTAGCAAGATAGCAATGTTCTAGTTTTAAACAAGATAGCAATGGTGAGTTTAGTTTTAATCCACTTAGCACGAATAGTTAACTTTGAAATGATGGTCAATCGATATAGCAATGGTTCAGTTTTAACCCAGATGGCAATGATGAGTTCAATTCTTAACCACGATAGCATGAGTTGTTAACTTTGAAGTGATGGTCAATCGAGATAGAAATGGTTTAGTTTTAACCTAGATAGCAATGATGAGTTCAATTTTAATCCAGATAGCAATAACTTTGAAAAGATAGCAATGTTGCAATGCAAGATAGCAATGGTTCAATTACCACTTTCCTAATTAAAACTATGTGAGATTTGCATGAACATCAATATTACTATCCTTTAAGAAATCAAAGTGTGAGATAATCGAATGCAACTATATGAATCTAAACCAGTGCCTAACCTACAAAATAGATCAAGAGTATTCCTGCAAAGATGTCAGTGTTAGCAAAATCTTCCTAGAAAACCCTAAAAATCACTATTCAGACAAATGCACCGCTTCAGAGACTAGATGCGCAGAAACAGTCTATAGAAGCGCAGTAATATGTATGCATCGTAACAGAGATTATAAGCACCGCTAGAAAGTGTATATGCGTGGTAAGAACAGAAGCACCGTGATAGGTTGTAAATGCGCTGAAACAGTGAATGTATGCGCAGCATAAATAGATGCGCTGTGACAGGGCTGAAATAGTGAATGTATGCGCAACAGAAACAGATGCACCGTGATAGTCAATAGATGTGCCGTGATAGTCAACAAATGCGTGTGGGGCCCAAAAATGTTAGGGGAAATTTGGATTAAACAATGAATATGCAATGATAAACAATATCAAATACCCAAAACTCAATAGAATAGTGAACTAAGAAGATTAAATTAAATAAGCAATGAATCAACAAATGCAAACCTTAGATCGAAACTTCCATTGTTGCCTATCAAAAATCGTCCTTATGTGTATGAAAAGGGCCCTCAGTGAGTGCACTTCTTTGCTTTGTTAAGAATGTCGATTGAGAATGGCTATGGTTATGTCGCAATGAAGAGAAGCTTCACAATGATGGTAGTAGTGCGTAGTGCATAGTAAAAAGCGTGATCACAAGCAATGAAGGAATTGGTGCCAAAGGTGTGCTGTAATTCCTGCAGAGTAACAATACTTAAAGCTTGGATGAATGAAATGGAAGAATGAGGTTAAATTTTAAGACTTGGGAGAATGAAGATCAACGGTATAGAAAAAATGAGAAGATCAACGATTGAGAAGAGTTGAGGAACATGCAACAAATAAGAAGAAGACATGTGTCACACAAAAGCTGTTTTATTTGAGTTAATCACTTTCTTTTCTAAAGATAAGATATGATTTTCATAAATTAGAAAGCTTTTTTCTAATTTAAAAGAAATTGATAAAAACAAGGTTTGATTGAATAGATAACTCAACTTAAGATTTGCTTTTGCATGATTTGAGAGAAATTAAATAATAAATTATTTAATTGTGTGTGCATGGAGAAGAAGACTTATTTTCAGAAGATTTAGAAAGATATTTGAAGATAAGAAAGCAAATTAAATAAATAAATTTATTTAATTGTTGTGCATGATTTGGAAGACTAAATAAAATATTTGATTTATTTTATTTTTGAAGATTGGGAGAATTTAAATAAATTTGATTTGATTTATTCAAATTTGGAAGAATGAATTTGATTTAATTAAATAATTGAGAATTATTTAATTGTTTGGAAGAATTTAATTAAATAAAAGGGTTTTATTTAATTTTGACTTTAGAAGAGGTAATTAAATATTTCGATATTTAATTAATTTAGAGGAATATGAATCAAATAAATAAATTTGATTATTTATTTATTGATAGAGGAATTAGAAGGGAATAAATATTAAGAATATTTATTTAGACTGAATCGTGTCATTTTTAGGTGTATACAGTACTCTTTCAGAACATCCATAATTTCTTTCCTCAACTCTTCAGAGTAAGCCTTTCCAATAAGTACGTTTTGTGGACTTTGCCCTGTTCCAAGGTTATACGGATCACACTCACCTCCCTCAGTTTTCGGCAAATCTTTCTGTCTTAATACCCCATCAAAGTCAAAAATCTGTTCTAACTCAATCACTCCTTTAGGTAAGAAATTGCTTTTTAAGTTGATTATGTCTTCTTCATCCCAAGACACATCAGGCCTTTCTTGTTCATCAATAATTTGAGCTTCAAATACCTCATTGCAAGTTAGAAAATCTACAATTTGTTGATCCCCTTCAAATACTTGGAAATGTGTAACATTATCTGGTATACTAGGAACATTTACTAATTCAACAATAAATCTTTTTAAACCCGACAATGTTAAGTTCGAAAGTGCTAGCAGCAACTGCTAATGCATCAGGTCTATGGTTCAATTCTCTAATGATATGTTCTATGTTGAAAGCATCAAATGAATCTATCAAATCCTACACCCTATGCCTGTAACAAACCATCTTTTTGTAGTTGAATGCATACAATTTCCTTACTTTCCTGACCACTAACTCAGAGTCTGAAAATACCCTAATCATTTTTACCTTTTTCTTGATAGCCATAACAAGTCCATAAATCAAAGCTTCATATTCTGCAATGTTGTTATTACAAGAAAATTGTAGCCTATACGCTGCTAAATATGACTTACCATGAGGATCTATAAGCTCCACACCTACACCTGCACCCTGATTAGATTTAGATCTGTCGCATTTCAGTGTCCACATCCCATCTTTATTCTTTTGACCCTTTACTTTGGCATGTTTTCCTTTTTCTATGACACGTGAGGTGCTATCTTGTTCATTCATGAGCAATTCATTTTGACCTACTTGCATAGTTATACTTTCAGTTTGTAAATCAGAATGACAAATACTCTTGTCCTTTGTTTCTTCTTTTAAATCTTGGATCAACACATCTATGTTATTCTGAAAGTATTTCTCTGGTTGATTAGGATCAACCCTTCCTTCTTGCAGTCCTACTCCCTTTTAGCATTTTATGTACTGATATTCAATAATGTCTCTGCACATTCCACAATTTTCTTCAGAATGAGGCTTATCATGAACTCTACACATGTTTTTATACAATTTACATTGAACTAGAATATTTTGTTCCATGCACTTTTCCATTTCTTGTCTGATGACTTGACCGAAACTGTTTATTGCATTGCTTTCTTCATCAGAAGAATTTCCATCAGACTCAATGAACAATACTGTTTCTTTACTGACATGTTTTTCTCTAAAATTTAACATCAGGATCTCTTCAATTTATACTCCCTTTTTAGTGATTCTATAAACACTAGGTTCAACGGAAGCATACAATATCTCATTAGTCCTATTGTACTCTATAATCATGTGTTTCATCCCAGGTTCAACTTCTATCCTGATCTGATTTGGAACGCCTCTCTAAGGTAACCACATATGTGAAAAATCAGTGGCCATATATCTGTTCAATGTTTTAGACCAGTCTCTACTCAACAACATCCCATAATTCATAGGTATATCTACTACTTGAATGTCAATAAACTGACTTACCCTAGGATCTAAGGCTAATTGCATTTGAATATGCATCAGTTCTCCTATCACATTAACCTCAGTTTTATCCAATTGCGTAACAACCTTAGTAGATTTGGTAGGAGTCAGCCCTAAAGTTTTGCATATTCCTAAAGGCATTACATTAACTGATGCACCAGAATCTACCATGCAATTATGTATGTTCTTTCCACACATTCTAATGGTTAACAAGAAAGGAGGAGCATCCTTCTTATCTGCATACATTACCACATTAGTGTTGGAAGGCTGCTCAATTTTATTATTCTTTTCTTTGGGTTGTGAATCTCTACTAGGAACACTCTCATCAGCAGAAACCTCACCTGTCACAGATGTATCCAAGGATTTTATGAAAGCATTTCTGACCCTTGGACTTTTCAATAATTCACACAAAGGTATACTGACCTTAATTTTCTTTATCTCTTCAGATAAATAACTCATCAACCTCATTGTTTCTACTGTCTCTGTTTTACTTGTTTGGACCTTTTGTGCTACTGTTTCATTATTTGCATGATGATTAGCCTTCAGTATAGTAGGATTATTACTAGCGTTCTGATCTGGGGGAGTATTGAAATTGTTAGGAGAAGTGGAAGTAGTGAAAGGACCCCCTGGCCTAGTGTTATTTCTCAAATTGTAGGTGTGATTTTTGTTTGACTGCTGAAAAGCTTGGTACCTCTTATGTTTCATATAACACTTCATTTTTAGTTTCAAAGGGAAACTGAAATGCATTTAGTACAAAGGCTGATTCAGGATATAGGTTTTTGCAAAAATAAGGTTCATCCTCTAACAATTGATCCTCTTCTTCTCCAGTTGCAAAGGTAAAAGTCTCTAAGACTAAAGCAGTCTCATATCATGAGGGCACTACTTCATTACCTTTGGGAATGAGAAACTCAGAAGTGGAAGCCTATACATCTACATTGAAAATACTGGCTACTAAATGGAACTGAGGACAATCTAGTTCAGCATGGGCACTGGTATTATGAAATCTGCAGCAATTCTTCAATGTTGTATTAGCCATTTGAATTCCAGTTGTTTGTTTTGTATCTTGATTATCTAAATTCTCAAATGGAGAAGCTACAGTGCCATTATTTGGCCCTGTGTTCCATGTCTTAGGTGGCCTTGGCTGATTTTGATTTATGTTGTTATTACCCCAGGCCCTGTTATCTACCATAGGTCCTCTACTTTGCATCAATTGTCCTGGATTATGACTTTGATTCTGATTGTAATTCTAGTTTTGATTTGAACTTTGACCTTGGTTATAATTCTAATTATGATTCTGGTTATGGTTTGGGTTGTAGTTCTGACTATAGATTTGGTTATGGTTTTGATTGTATCCTTGGTTGTTTCTACCTTAGAAATTTTTATTTCTTAGTTGTGTCATTTAACTAGTCAATCTTCTCAAGTGTGCAGTAATTTCTTTGATTTCTTCTCTTTCCTCTTGTGCCTTTGCCACAAATGTATCCTGAGGAAGTTGGAAGAAAGATGACCATTACTCTGATTATTATTGGCAGTGTTACCAGTATAAGGAGCTATGGCCTGGATTGGGATAGGGTTATACATAGATGTGTATGTAGGAATAGGATTCAATAATGGAGTATTATGTGTAGGGGCTCCATTCCATGATTGTGTTTGACTTTGTATCCCAAGATTTCCTCCATTAGGAAATGAATTATAAGTTGTTTGCCTCATCTTCTAGTTTACTAAGGCTGCCTCCTTATAAGCTTTGGATATTGTATCTATGTCAGCCTTTCTTTTGACAAACATAGCAATTAATGGATCTAAGGCAACGCAATACATGGCTAACAATGTATCTGCATTTACTATGTAAGGAGCTACTAACCTAGAATAAGCCTTTTGAAATCTATCATTAAAATTATCAATCAACTCTCCTTCACCTCTCTTAATTGTAGCCAATTTGTGATATAAGGTGGAAGGATCAATTGGTCCTCTAAATCTAAACAAAAATGTTTCTTCCATAAGTGCCTAAGAAGAAATATAACTGTTAGGAAAGTTAACATACCAGTTAGAAGCCTGCTCACTGAAGGTCTAAGGAAACAACCTACACACAACATCCTCATATTCTAATCTGGCCCTAAAGCATCCCTCTTTGAATATTCTAATGTGATCTTCTGGATCCTGATGTAATTGATATTTAGGACATATCTTTTTAGGATTTTTTGGCATCTCATAATAATCAGTGAACTGTATGGGAAAATTAACATTAAAGTAAGCCATTGCAGGTACTTATGCTTGACCTGGACCTCAGGGAATACCTAGATTTCTAGGTGGAATACGATTCCTAGGAAGACTGGGACCAAGATTTAAAGATCTAAATGAAAAATTGTTAGGACTCACAATGTTATGGATGCTAAAAGGTGATCCAGGAGGCGTTCCAGATGAACCTCCTGCGTGTGATATTCTAGGATTCCAAATCAAAGGACTCTTACTTTGCCTTTTATCAGGTAATTACACAAATATATCTTCTAAACTAGATCTAGACCTGGTCACTCTACCACTATTATGAGCCAGCTTTACTTAGGAAAAAACCCTAACTCCAATCAGGTCCTCCTTCTAGTGCCAAAAAATTGTTGATGATTGTTTTGACACATTCATAACAAAAGTCAAAATTCACAAAATGAACCTAACTATCTTGAAAGATATGAAGAAATCAATTAAGATTACTTAATCCCAAGTTTCTGTATGGTCAGGTCTTGACCTTGTGGATAATTCAGTAGGTTAATGTGAAGCTATAATATGCAAGGGGTCTTACTTGATTTAAGGTGTTTTATGACTTACTGGACTCTAATTATGCAAACTATCACAAATATCAATATTTTCTTCATTCCTTTGCATAAATTTGTTACTGTATCACAAATTAATTACAATGTTAGATGAACATTAATTACAACAATTAATGCACCAAAAGTTTGGCCTTCAATTGCAGTGTTTGTGTTTTTAAACTTCCCTTTTTATCGTTAGTTAAACTGTGCATACATACTCATTTCCTTGTATGTTCCTTTTGTATGTTCTCTGTTCTTGTACCTTTCACTTTTTATATCACTCCTTGTATATCTCAAAAACATATACAAACCCTCTTTTACCTTTTTATCCCTTGTGATGCTTTTACTCCTTTGTATCTCAGATATGTATGTTATGAACATACAATCATTTAAATATACAAAGACTTTTCTATATTGAACTTCTTTTCGCATCCGGCTGGTATCTATCCTTTGCATCTTCCGCCTTGCATATCAGCTTGTATATCTTCATCATCAAAGTAACTCACTTAGTCGGGGTGATCTAAAAAACTCACTCTGATCACACATATCTACCCGATGCAATTTTTTATCGGTGAGTACAAGTGATTCCTACAAAAAAGTATTTATCGCCAAGAGGCATAAGATCGGTATGATCTATAAAAATTTCTCCGGCAAGCTTACTCACGCCGATGAGTGGTGGAGCCCACATTACTTTTCATTTGTATCCCTATGATACTTATAACACTTGTATCAAACCTTTACATGCAAAGCCCAAGATACATACAAACTCCTTTGTATGTCCTTTTGGACTTCAACCTTTATGAACCATAGTTCACTCACCTTTCGGTTCCGCAACATGTATAAAGTGCAATGCATCTTCCAATATACTTTCAGGTACGATGCATTGTTTTAACCAAATTTTAATCTTTCCTTAATTCTGCCTTGTATGTATCCTAAAATGTATGTAACACAAAGTGCGAATCATACAATAATAAAACCAACTTTAATACTTTTTCAAATCCACGACATGTATATCATGTTGTACATTTCCTTGTATATTTCCTTTCACTCAAACATACAAACCCCGATATGCAAACGACAGACTTAACTGATTATTCATTTGAACTTTGAACTTTTCAGGCCCGACTTGTATGTAAGAATAAAATGTTACCGAAATGCATACAAGTATAAAAATATACCAAAACCTGACAACTCCCACATGCGACTTACATAATGAATCGATATACAAACAACTTTGTATACGAGTGACTTTGCATATACAAACAACTTTGTATATGAGCAACCTGATATACAAACAACTTTTTATTCAAGCGACTTTGCATATACAAACAGCTTTGTATATGAGCGACCCGATATATAAACAACTTTGTATATGAGCGACCCGATATACAAACAACTTTGTATATGCAACATACAAACCCTTTTATTGTACATTTTACCAAAAACATACATATCTTGCAAAAATTGTGAATTTTAACATGGTTCAAAAAGCAACCCTCACTCATTTTTGACAAGGAATTCACCCATATTCAGCTCTAGTACTCAATGTTATTTTTTCTTTATTTTTAACCAGGTTTGTAACTTTCACTCTCTTTTCCCTTTTGCCACCTAACAGACCCACACACAAAAGCAAAAGCAAAGCCACAACATGGGTCCTCATTTTGCTAAGGAGTAAAATGGAGCATGTTGTGAGCATCACAACAATTCCATTATATATGCCCCCACCTTAAGGTAGTTGATGTCATTTACCAATATCAAGAACATTAAGGTAGAGAGAAAACACACAAGGGAACAAGAGCTCTTGCAAAGCCCATGCCCTTAAGGTGACATGTGCTTACGATCACTGAATGTTCCCAAAAAAACACATTGATATGATTTGCTAAGATAAACAACAAGATGGTTAGAAATCTTATTCTAAGATAATGACCAAAGTAATTCATCAAAGCTATGCATGAAAACAGTCACATCAAGGACCAAGGCTATACTCATGGGTTTGGAGCAGAGTATAACCATTGGGCTATACTATAGGTACCTCAGAACTGAGTGTAGCAACAAGCTGAGATACCAATCAAAGTGTACAAGAGCAGATTGAGTGGATTGTAAAATGTTGGTCATAAGAAATGCCATAAGATCATATATCACATGGAGTGATTCTACTAGTCAAGCATCGGATATATGTATAGATCAACCCCATCTTCATATATGGACTCGGTCCATTTTTGCTTTCTTGTTGAAGGGTCGCACGGTCCTTATCAGTATTTTTTTTTTTTCATCATCTGCCAACTAGGTAGAATCACTGAAGAAGGTAAACAATAAAATGAGAGAGGGGAACAAGGTGCCTTAGGAACACCATGTAGGAGGATGCCCCCAAAACACCCTTCGCAATGCTATGTCCCTAAGGCACGACACAACAACAAAATAGAGGAGAGGAATGATAGAAGAATGGTCACAATAGAGGTGGTATCCTTGTATCCTTTACCTTACAAGAGTATCAAGGGTCATCCAAAGAGACCTAAACAACATATAGCACAACATGGGAGAACACAACATAGAGAGGAGGCCACGTAAGCAAGAAAAATTTTGCTACGAAGAAGGTGGCCAACAAGGGTTAGAAATACTTAACTGAAACACAACCGGACTAGCGGTTGTCAGGGAACAAATCATCTTCTTCCTAGTCCCAAATGCCAAGGGAAAGAGGCACATGAGGAACAAGTGTCCAACCATTATCCTTTAATTTATCGACCTTAGGCTCTTCTTTGCTTGATTCAATGTTAGATGGTGCAATGTTCTCTTATTGTGGTGGTATATTTTGAGCCAAGGCTTGTTTCTCTTTCTTCTTTCTCTTGCTAGTCTATTCCTTCATGTTTTATTAGTGATGTTGTCAAGATGATTCTTATGATTTTCCATAGTTTTCGGCATCTCAAAAGAAGAAGCAAACATGTGATTATCTCTTAGTGATGCATTGCTTTGTTTTCTACAAGTATCTCCTAATCCTTGTAGGGATGATGGAGGAGGAAACTCAACAAATATCCTCTTACCTCATAGTCTAGGGAGTTCTTGTAATGCAGGTTGTTCCTTTTTTGTTGTTTGTTGAATAGGGGGTCTGACCAATCTAGATAATAATTGTGCTTTGTATCGTCCATATCCCAAGAAGATTTGATCTGTTCATGGTTCAGGTTCCTCAGTAGGTTCGAGCCAAAAGTAATCAAGGATGATGTTTTTTTGAGTAGTCATAGGTTGCCATCAAGTATGGTGAATAGTTCGTATGGATCTATGATGATGAAATTTTAAGCATTGGTGAAGGGTTGAAGGGACAGCTTTCATAGCCTTGAGCCATGGATGGCCTAGTTTTATACGGAAGAGGTTAGATGTAGGGATGATATCAAATGATTGTTCTAAATCTTTATCAAGTACTTGGATCATCAAAGAAATTTTTCCTAAGGTTAGAATGAAAGCTCCATTGTGTGTTTTGATCATCATGTCTGTAAGCTCATAAGTTTCTTGTATCAATTTATGTGAATAAAGAAACTCTTCTGTAGCTATGTTAGTCATGTAATTTGGATCAACAAGGGCTCCTCTTACAGGAGTCTCCATTATGTTAACGGTAATGTAAAGGGGACCTTCAATGTCTCCCAACATTCTATCATGTGGTGTAAATGTTTTTTCTGGTTCAGGGGTCTTCCTTTTGTTATAAAGTTGGGGAGAGACCATAGCATTGTTTTTATGATGAGAAGCCATAGATGTGAGTCTGTTTCACACTAACGCACTTATTTGAGGGAAATGGGTTATTAAAAACACATGGAGTTCACAACAAACAAAGTGGGTAGAGGAAAAAGTACTACACAACAAGGCAAAGTAAGTGATTTTAAAGGTTTTGATCAAGGAAATGTGTATTAGGTGTATAAACACTTAGTGTTGAAATACACACTGTGTAATTAAGGATATGCAAATTTTCAATCTAAAGCATTAAATAATGCACAATTTTCAAATGATAAATGAATATGTGTTTGAAAATGAGTGCAAGATCTGAACTGAAAGATATTTATGACAAATGCAATGAAGCAACACAAATCTATGTTTTTTTATTAACTAAAAATGCTCAAATTTTTTACTTTTTTCAATGCAAATGTGCTAATGTTGTAAATGTAAATGCAACAACACTATAGTCCAAAATCAGATTTGAAATAGTGTTTAATTGAGTAGTAAAATCTAAAACAAGATTTTAACTACAAACCCTAGCTTTTGAAATTACTAGGTTACATGATAAATGCAAATTTCAAGTAAAACCCTAGCAAATGAGATATGCAAATGAAAGGTAAATAATCATGAAAGGTAAATAATCATGAAATGATGAAATGCTATAATTTATCTCAGATTTGATTTAAATATCAGAAAATTAAATGTTTTCAATGATATACAAGGAAAATAGTGCAAACTATGCCTTAATGCAAGCCTAGGATGCTTATTTTTTTCAAAATTTTCAAATGTATGTAAGATTTTTTAATGTATGATGATAAATGTGATATGAATGAATGTAAAACTGATTTACAACACTTTTCAAAATGCAATTTCAATAAAAACATGGGTTCAACAAAATGTTTAATGTGAAAATGAAGATAGGTTGATATGTGGTTAAGATAGTTTCAATCAAACCCTCCTTTCACATTAACATTCAAGGACATAAACTGTGTTAAGTCACTATTGTTGCAAGAGGACTCAACTATAGGTTTGATGTCACTATGAGATGACAAGGAAAGATATAATAGATTGATGAATTTTTCAAACCCTAATTATATGATTCTAGATACAAATGAATAAGATATGACAAATGATCACACAAGAAGGCACTAAATACATATTAGAAACATACTAGGATTCAAATTTCTAAAGGCAGAAACTTCAGGGACAAGGGGCAGGTGCCTGAGTTTGATAGGGTAACTTTTATGTGGATCTAGAACAGTGATCTATATCAGACTGTAACCTACTTCAGAGTTTCCAGAAATGCCAAAATGAAGGAATCGGGGGCAGGTGTCCGAGTCCAGTAGGGAATATTCTCTACACTTTTCTTCAGATCCTGAATCTTTATCTTCTACACTTCTTCTCTACAACTCCACTTCGCAAACTCCTGCACCTGTAACTTGCAATCACAAAGAGAGGGATTTGGGGGTTGTGGTGTTTAGGATCTTGCCTTGGTCAAGCCCTGAAATGGCATTCAAGCCTTCCAGTATCGTTGTTAGATAGAGTGTGTGCCCTTGCAGGGTAGAGGCCAAATCTAATGATTAAATAAATTGATTGAAGCACAACAAGATGTCACCTTAGAGGTGAAAACTCTCACGGAGATGAAGAGCCTTCAAATCATGAGGAGATGGATTAATGAATCCAAATCTGCAACAAACACATACAAACACAACACAATACTACTCTGCAACATAATGAATGCCTTGAATGCTCTTGGCTTGATAATCATAAGTTTGCCTTTTTCATCTAGGTGTAAAATGAAGTCCCAAACATGTTTATAAATGCATTCTTGCTAAACTTTCATAATTCAAATTGAAAAGGTTGACAAGGGAAACCTTTTTAACGGTCACAAGATGACATCCAAAATCTAGGTCCCAGCAAAATAGGCATGGACTAGGGCATGGGTGCCCAAGTCTAGGGGTGTTTTCTAAGTCTTAATTAACATTAAATGTGGACCCCTAGGCCCCATTTGACATGGGTTTCAAGGGAAAATGCTCCTGGATAAGTTTTAAACATGCATAATGAAATTAAGGGGACCTGGGAGCTAAACTAGGAAGTAAAAAGTCCTAGGGAAACTTTTTATGACATAATAGTTTGCAAGATAAGAGTCCCAATGAGGTGGATCTGGAAAAAAATAAACATCTTATTGATTTGGATCAAGGGAAGTCTCAATCAATGAATGTGAAGGATCAACAAGTGTCTCTGTAGGACGAGGAGTGGAAACCTCATAATCCAAATGTTCCAGGTGTTCCAAAGAAGCAAACTCTGCATTTGTGTCAGTCATATGGTATATTGTCTTAATCATCAAGAGGTACAAGACAATCTGAAATAGGATCATCTGGGAATGGTAGAATATCAATATCATCATACATCTCCCAAACTTTGGTCCATACAAGATGAGGACATGCAAGGTCTATGATTGAACTCAATGTATCATCATCAACATGGTAACCAATTACTCCTGGAACTTGATCCTTTTTGGAATGCCAGACAAACTTCTTCCCATAAGTACTTGGTTGAGGAACAAGAGCATATATATGGAAAAATATGAAGCCAATGCAAGTGTTTCAAGATGCCATCTCTCCATTGTTTATAGTTCCCCTTTTTCAAGATGATTAGAGACAGATGAAATGGAAAACCCATAATGACTAAGATAGATCTCTCCAAATTACAAAGACGTGAAACCTTCAGCTAAAATTATGAACTCCCTAATATATCAACACTCCCAGCAAAATATGATCATGACACTTTAGAATTAGTACAATTACAATTTCCACAAGCTAAAATAGCAAAGTGGTCTTTTGATCTTAGTGCATGCCAATGCCAAAATTGGGCTTTAATTGAAAGCATAAATTTTGAGAAAAAATGGATCAAACTGATGACAGATCTAAGAAGTACTTGAAAAATTATGCACTTTCAAAAACCATTTCACCAAAAAATGTTACTGTATGAGCCCAAACGGAGCCTCAAAAGTTCCCAAAATGCGAACTACTCAGCAACAGTGATGAAAATCTACAATTTTTGAAACAATTAGATACAAAAATAAAAATTTGATTGCAACACTGTGAAGCCTACAAAATTCTAACCCAAATAAAAAAAAATCTCACAAAAAGGAGCTCAGATGACTAAGATATAGGCCTGTAAAGTTAGAGTGAAAAATTAAAACTACCTCTAATGCCCACCTATGTCGACCCTTGTCATCTTGTGTGATAGTTGAGTTTTGGTACGTTGATCCTGATATTGGAACATTATGAAATATGCTATTTGATTATTTTTATAGTTCTTTGTGTGTTCTCATGATTTGGCATCGTTGCATCAATCTTGCCAATGAGGTTGTTTCCATGGAGGTGTTCTGATGGTGTAGTATGGATGCTTCATGAGATGTTTTGTATGACCATCAAGGAGTTTTTGATGAGGTCATGTTATGTATTGTTATATTATTCGAGCTTCAGCTTCACTATTTTCATTTAAATAACATGTTGGGTGGGTGGATATGATTTCCTTCAGTATGACTATGTTAGATGATTAATTGCATATTGATAGTTTTTTTAGAATACTTGATTTAATTGAAATGTACATTTTAAATGATTAATATGTATTTATGTAATTTCTATCATTACTTTCCAGGAAACTGTTATGTTGGGTAGATGCACTTAACATTTGCATTGAGTGTGCAGGGAATTATAGGTATTGACCAATGAGTGAAATGTGAAGTAGATGACATGGGACGCTCGATCATCTCACCTCATGATCCTTGTTTTTTTTTAAATTAGTGAAAACCTCATCCAAATTGATTGTGATTCCATATTCTCCTTGTGATAGACTTGTGAATGTCTTCTTGGGTGTGTTTGATTTATTGCTTATGTGATTTTGCATGTGCATGGTATGTGTGAAATATCTTATGGTGTTTTTGAAATTGTTAATTATGCTTTTATTCCCTATCTTAGAGGAAAAGCAATTTAACTAATTTAATTGAGTTGTGAAGTGTTTAATTTCAAAAAAGGCATTGTATTTTATTTAAATGTGTTTTGGAAATAATGTGTGTGTGGTGAAATGCATTCTAATTGTGAAGTTAGAACTATTTTGTAGGGAAAGGAATTATTTATGTATTTATGTGTCAAAATATTTAAATTTGGAAAGGCATTTATTTTATGCTTGGTGATCGAAATAAATTTAATTCTATTTCGAATATATATATATTGTATGTTTGGAGTAATGAAGGGTTAGTTAAACCTAATCCTCATTAGAAGCTTATAAGGAAAAAAGTAAATTGTATTATTTATTTTATGAATGGTTTCAAAATGGAGAGCAAATAGGGAATTTGAAAACCCTTTTTGGAAGAAAAATTGATTTTCTCATACTGGGAGATTGCTTGGTCAGATTGGATCAGTTTGAGTTAGGTAATTCTCCTGTTGGTTATGTATTTAATCTTATTTAGTAATTGTTATTTCGTAGGAAATTCCATTTTTGGAAAATTGAATTTCCTACCCAACCCCTATAAAAATTTTCTAAACTAAAATGTTTTGTGAAAAGTGTATTGTTTGATAAAATAGGAACAAGAGGGCATGTTTGCATTTATACTTTTCAAATTTCTTGGAAAACATGAAAAGTGCATGAATTTCCTTGTTTTGACCTATCAAAAATTGTATAAAAAATTATGTGAGTGGAAAAGATTATTGTTGGGTTAATTTAGAACAAGAGGGTGTTTTCAAAATTTTGTATTTTTTGTAATTCAAAAGTTGACTTTTTTGAGTCAAGGGTTTTGGGAAGGATGCTTCAAGATCCATTAATAGTGGACCCTGGATATTCCTAGAATTATTTTATTTTATTTAATGAATTTTTTGGGAAATTCTAAATGATGTATGTTTTGTGGAATGATGTATTCTCCCATATATTTAATTTTATAGTTGCATTGGGAAGGTACCTTCAGGGGTAAAATACTCTTTTTCTATTTTTAGGTTCCTTGAAGGAGGAAGCCCTTGGTTGTGTGGGTTGGATAGTCCCCAACTCATTGGACAATATTGGATGCAAGGAGTGCACTGAAGAAGTGCCCCTTGAGCTTGTTTTGAGTGTTTAGAATGGTTGTTGTACACCTTGCATCTCTCATACATGTGTGGCGGATGTACATCTTGAGGCTCTTATGTGTGAGTGGCAGATGTGAATCTTGAGGCTCTTATCTGTGAGTGGTGGATGGGCACCTTGAGGCTCTATGCATGAGTGGTGCAATCCTTTCCTTAAGGCTCCTATGAGAGTGGAATGTCCTTACCTTGAGGCTTCTATGAGAGTGGTGGCATCCTTACCTTGAGGCTCATATGAGAGTAGTGATACCATTATTGATATGATTGTTGTTGAGTGTTATCCTTTCTTGTGCATTGATTGGTGTGTGTACCATATGTTGCCTTTATGCTCCTTGTAGTGTGAGTAGTTGCATGTGCTTTGTGAGCACTAGTGATGCGAGTGTTACCTTATTGTACTCGTGTGTTTCCATCTTGTGACTCTTGTGTGAGTGATGTGTTTGAGACATTATACTTGATCAAGTGTTCTATGCATTACTTAGATTGGTGTGAGATAGCCTTCATAGTAAGTTTGCCATGATCGTCTTCTCCATAGCTCGGGGGTTGCCTAGATTGGAATAGGCATCTATTGTGCTCGACGATGGCAATATGGTTGGGAGGTGGGTAACTTTTCTTCACTAGTCCTTGAGTAGATCTTTCTAGAGCTGGATGAGTTCCATGTTCATTTCTAGACTTTTTGACTTATTGTACTATGTACCTATTGGGGCATTTTAGTGGCAATGTATTATGATGTATATTCATGATTTGTATATTTTATCCATTGGAGTGGGATCCTTCCATGTTTTGGAAGTAGCCTCCGTTATGATATATTTTCATGATGTCATTTGGGTAGAAAATGAATCATGTTTTGGATGGAAATTTATCATTTTGTGACTTTAACTCGTGTTGGAAATAGTTAACTGATGATACTGGAGTCCTCCATTTTGTATCCTATACTTATAAGTTACTATGTTTATTGATTGGGATATATTGTTCCCACATTATGATTGATGTTTCCATGTTTGGCTTTGGCTCGATTCGATGTTGGTGTCGAATGAGCATGGAAATCCATTTAGAATTTATCATATTTGGTATGTAGGTTAGTAAGATAGAAATGTTATATTTCGTTATATATGATTGGTTGTCATGATTCAAGATAATTTGGCATCTTGCTTCTGGTTGATTAGTAGTTTCCTAGTGTTTTGAATCCTTGTGGTTGTGTCATTTTGTTGAGGTGTCATGGTCGACCCTCCTTTCATCTTGTAGGTTGAATGTCAACATGGAATGGTTAGGCCTATGTTGTGCCTTGTTGTTGTGTTCCTTGTGTGGTGGACCTTTTGCTTCTTGGAGTGCTTAGAAAGGATTCTTTATTATATACTTTGCATGATTGGCCTTTCCCTAGTCTTGAATGATTGATGTGTGATGCTATGATTTTTTTATGTATCGATGGGGGATGCCCTATGATGATGTATGTGCTTGTATGGATTATTTTTCCCTCTTCTCCCTTATAGGGTGACTAGAAATGGCCATGTAGTGAATGTAAATGTGTAATTTTTGAGAATTATGAACTTTTATTTTGGTTATTGGTGAGTTTTATTTTGGCTTGTGAGGACCAGCTTTGCTTATTTCATCTTTGGTTATGAGTAGCTTAGCCACAAATCTTCCACTTTATTTTCAGGTAACTCTTCTGGTTACATTTGATTTAGTGTTGAAATTATGCACATTTATTTACCTTATTGTTGGAATTGAGATTTCTTTTACTTTGGTACTCTTGAAAGTGTTGTGGCTATACTATTGTCTAATTGTTTGGACTCCCTAGTACTGTGTTGTGAAATGTTCTTCTCTACCCTATCTAGTACTAGATGTTGGGTAGAATGTTATGAGGGAGTTGAGATGGAAAAGCTTTATGACAAGAAGTTTATGTGGGTTGTTATGGGACGATAATTATTCATCTATTTCTTTATGTTGCTGTGTGTGTTGTGGTGTAAGTTATGCATTGGTTGCATCTTCTTTTGAGTGGTGATTGTGGATTAATATTCTCTTGATGAGAAAATTTGTGTGTGCTTAATTGACATGATTGTTGTTTGAGAAAATCTAGCGTTATTTTTGAATGATGTCTAGTGATGGTGTGGGAAATATGTTATATCTCCCTCATCTTTCTCTTTGGTCTTGTGTGGTTAGTGTGGCCAACCTTGAATAGTTGGAGGTGTATGTTGTTTTCTTTTATTTGGGTGTGCTTACCAGTGTGGTGATCCTACCTTGGATGACTTCTAGGAGAAAGTCTATTTTAAGGGGGTGAGGATGTAATGTCCACCTATGTCGACCCTTGTCATCTTGTGTGATAGAAGAGTTTTGGTGCATTGATCCTGATATTGGATCATTATGAGATATGCTATTGATTATTTCTATAGTTATTTATGTGTTCTCATGATTTGGCATCATTGCATTGATCTTGCTAATGAGGTTGTTTCCATCAAGGTGTTCTGATGGTGTAGTATGGATGCTTTATGAGATGTTTTGTATAACCATCAAGGATTTTCCAATGAGGTCATGTTATGTATTGTTATATTATTGGATCTCCAGCTTCATTGTTTTCATTTAAATAGCATGTTGGGTGGGTGGATATGATCTCCTTCAGTATGATTATGTTAGATGATTAATTGCATATTGATTGTATTTTTAGAATACTTTATTTAATTAAAATGTGCATTTTAAATGATTAATATTTATTTATGTAATTTCTATCATTACTTTGGCTATTGTTACATTTTGGACAAATGCACATAATGTTTGCATTGAGTGTGCAGGAAATTATAGGTATTGACTAATGAGTGAAATGTGGAGTGGATGACATGGGACACTTGGTCATCTCACCTCATGATCCTTGTGTTTTATTTAAACTAGTGAAAACCTCATCTAAATTTATTGTTATTCCAGATTTCCTTTGTGATAGACCTATGAATGTCTTCTCAACTGTGTTTTATTTATCTCTTGTGTGATTTTGCATGTGCATGGTATGTGTGAAATATCTTATGGTGTTTTCAAAAACGTTAACTATGCTTTTATTTTCTAGCGTAGAGGAAAAACAATTTAACCAATTTAATTGAGTTGTTATGTGTTTAATTTCAAAAAGGCATTGTGTTCTATTTAAATGTGTTTTGGAAATAGTGTGTGTGTGGTGAAATGCATTCTAATTGCGAAGTTAGAATTATTCTGTAGGGAAAGGAATTATTTATTTATTTATGTGTCAAAATATTTAAATTTGGAAAGGCATTTTATTTTATGCTTGGTGATTGAAATAGATTTAATTATATATATATATATATAAAGTTCTATATTGTATGTTAGTGAAAATTAACTTTGGAGTAATGAAGGGTTAGTTAAACTTAATCCTAATTAGAGGCTCATAAGGGAAAAAGTGAATTATATTATTTATTTTATGTATGGTTTGAAAACCCTTTTTGGAGGAAAATTTAATTTGCTCATACCAGGAGATCACTTGATCAGATTGGAACATATCAACAACGGAAAAGAATCCCCTCCTCTATACCTTCATTTTGAGTCAAGTATTTCTCTTGTTGGTTATGTATTTAATTTTATTTAGTAATTGTTATTTCATAGGAAATTCCATTTTTGGAAAATTGAATTTCCTACCCAAACCCTATCAAAATTTTCTAAAACTAAAATATTTTGTGAAAAGTGTGTTGTTGGGTAGAATTGGAACAAGAGGGTATGTTTGTATTTTCAGTTTTTGGATTTCTTGGAAAATATGAAAAGTGCATGAATTTCCTTATTTTGACCTATCAGAAATTGTGTAAAAAATTATGTGAGTGGAAAAGATTGATTTTGGGTTAATTTAGAACAAGAGTGTGATTTTAGAATTTTGTATTTGTTTCTAATTCAAAAGTTGACTTTTTTGAGTCAAGGGTTTTAGGAAGGATTCTTCAAAATCTGTTAATGATAGACCCTGGATGTTCTTCAAATTATTTTATTTTATTTTATTAATTTTTGGGAAATTTTGAATGTTGTATGTTATGTGGAATGATGTATTCTCCCATATATTTAATTTTATAGTTGCATTGGGAAGCATGCCTTCAAGGGCAAAATACTCTTTTTCTATTTTCAGGTTCCTTGAAGGAGGAAGCCCTTGGTTGTGTGGGTTGGATAGTTTTGAACTCATTAGATGATGTTGGATGCAAGGAGTGCACTGAAGAAGTGCCCCTTGAGCATGTTTTGAGTGTTTAGAATGGTTGTCATACACCTTGTGTCTCTCATATGTGAGTGGTGGATGTACATCTTGAGGCTCTTATGTGTGAGTGGTAGACATGAATGTTGAGTCTCTTATGTGTGAGTGGTAGATGGGCACCTTGAGGCTCTGTGCATGAGTGGTGGAATCCTTACCTTGAGGCTCATATGAGAGTAGTGATACCATTATTGATATGCTTGTTATTGAGTGTTATTCTTTCTTGTGCATTAATTGGCTTGTGTGTCATATGTTGCCTTTATGCTCCTTGTGGCATGAGTAGTCGCATGTGCTTTGTGAGCACTAGTGATGTGAGTGCTACCTTATTGTACTCATGTGTGTTTCCATCTTGTGACTCTTGTGTGAGTGATGTGTTTGAGACATTGTACTTGATCGAGTGTTCTATGCATTCCTTGGATTGGTGTGAGATGGCCTTGATAGCAGGTTTTCCATTATGGTCTTCTCCATAGCTCGAGGATTGCCTAGAGTGGCATAGGCATCTATTGCATTTGATGATGGTAATATGGTTGGGAGGTACATAACTTTTCCCCATTGGTCCTCACGTAGATCTTTCTAGATCTAGACGAGTTCTATGTTCATTTCTGGACTTTTTAACTTATTGTTCTATGTGTCTGTTGGGGCATTTTGGTGGTAGTGTATTATGATGTATATTCATTCTGATGTAGGAGGATCCCTAGTTCAAGAGTAATCATTTATCAACCAAAAAAATTTACATTTCAGTTTGTTTGCAATTCAGTTTGTTTCTTTTCATTTTCCAGTTCAGTTCAGGTAGTTCAGTCAGTAGCAATTTCTATAGTTTGGTATGCATTCAACCGTAGTTGCATCTTAGACCTTGTAGAGCTGGACTTAGCATCTACATTCATTCATGCACAACATATCCAAAATTTAGAGCATTTGGATCAAGTACCGAAAAGTTATTGCTATCAGAAGATCAACTATTTTCTCAAAATAGAGCATCCTAACAATCTCAGATAATCAGCTAAAGTAGAAGACCTGTGGAGTATTTCATGACCTTTAAAGCTTAATGAAACATCATTCTATGTTGTTTGGTTAACAGCTGACCTTCCCCGAGATCTGCACATCATTCCATTCATTTACAGAGGAGTTCCATTCATTTAGGTCTGACCTATCCAGGCACACACATTACAGCTCTTCATTGGAGTTTGTGAATGCAGAGGAATCTTTTGTACTAGAGATGATATATATTGATGTAATAGATGCCTAGGAAAGTAGTGATGATCATGAGAATAAGTTCATAGTTTAGATTTTGGCATGAAGGAGCTTCAAAGCTATATCTAATGTATATTTTGATATTCTGTAATCAAGCATGTGAGCCTTAAATGTAAGCCCACATGTTGCTGACCGATTTGTATTTGAATTCTATGATATACTTAATGACTGAATCTGCATTTGCTTCATATCTTTGAGTTGTTTCTGTTGTGTTTACTCTAGCTACACAGTCTGGATAGTTCTCTTTGGGGCCCTCCTAATCGTGACTACACCACATTATTTGTATATTTTATTCATTGGAGTGTGATCCTTCCATGTTTGGGAAGTAGCCTCTATCGTGATGTCATTTGGTTAGAAAATAAATCATGTTTTGGATGGAAATTTATCATTTTGTGACTTTATCTCATGTGTTGGAAATGGTTAACTGAGGATGTTGGAGTCCTCTATTTTGAATGTTATACTTGTACTATGCTATGTTTATTGATTGGGATGTATTGTTCCCACATTATGATTGATATTTCCATGTTTGGTTTTGGCCTGATTTGACGTTGGTGTCAAATGAGTGTGGCAATCCATTTGGAATTTATCATATTTGGCATGAATGTTAGTAACTTAGAAATGTTATATTTCTTTATATATGATTGTTTATCATGATTCAAAATTATTTGGCATGTTATTTATGCTCAATTTGTAATTTCCTAGTGTTTTGAATCCTTGTCGTTGTGTTTTTTTGTCAAGGTGTCATGGTCGGCCCTCCTTTCGACTTGTAGGTTGAATGTTGACATGGCTTGGTGGGTTAGCCACATGTCAACATTGGTTGTCTCTTTTGGAGAAGCATGTGCCTTGATCCACCTTCTCTCTCGCGCCTTTGTATGGCACTTGGTTGATTTTTCATGCTTAGTGTGCAATTGTGACATGTGGGTGTCACACTTGCATCACAAAAAATTGGTTCGTCATGTGTTTATCTACTAATGTCCTACTATAAAAGTTTGGGCATTACATCACCAATGGAGAGGGGGTCAGTAAAACATTGTGATTAAGTTTCCATAAAATTTGTTTGCTGCATGCAAAAACTAACAGATACCTAGAAAGTTTTTTGATGTAGCAAACAAAACTTAGAAAGTGTTTTTCTTTCTAACATGCAGAAGATGTCAATCTAATGCAAAAAATGCCTCCACTAACAAAAAACTGCATGTAGAAGTTGAATCAGCCACCTAAGTCAAGCAAAGGCACACTGCAACTTGCAATTTTGCACCAGGATGCACTAGAAAATAGATCTTGGCATAAACTCTCAAAAAAGAGGGAAGGAGATTACAAATCTGAAGCCCTGATACCATGTTAGAGTTACCAATGGACTCAAGGAAGCCCGAGATCACTTGCAACCAAAATAACCTTCCACAACAAGAGAGAAAAGCAATAACAGTACTTTATATTGCTAAGAATAATCATGCATAAAACATACAAGATGTAAAGATTGAATTGATACAATTACTCCATTGCATAAAATGTACAATGAGAAACCTTCCTTATATAGGCAAGGTTGAGAGGTAGGACAAAGGCCAACATAGACATAAAAAGTAAAATGTCCAAGGCCGACATAGACATAAATATTTAAATGACAACTAGAGGATAATAAGATGCCTTCTAGATGACATAACTATTAAATGTCCTAACCACCTAAGTAAACTTAACATGTGAATAAGTCCTAATATAGGACTAGCTAGGTAATATACCCCATTCACACCCCATTCACACCAACACTTGGGAAGGGAATTTTCCCAAGAATTCTTTTTGGTTCTTTCATAGGTTTATTTAAAATTCCTTTAAGTACCTTATTATATTCATGATCTAAACTTTCCATTGCTTATCTAAATTTCACATTTAAAGCCACAAACTTGAAGTTGTGATCTTGATAAGTGGGTATACTAAAAATAAAAAATCCAACAAATGTTTTTAGTTTTGTGATAATATTTTTCTCACTTGATTGTCTATTTCCACTTCCAAGATGGGCATGGGTCACTACAAATTATGGTGACTCCTCTATTATCACCAAGAACCCTAATCTACTTTTTTTAGTAATTTTTCTATTTTATTCTTATAACGATATATAATATCTAAATTCAAAGCATGAAGGTAGTGTAGATGACATGCCTACTAAGTTTTCCCATTTTTTAAACACTCTCAATTGAAATTAAATTTATGTTATTCAACTACTGAGTAATTCTTCTCTAATCACCTTTATTCAATTATTGATTATAATACATTAAGTTTGTTAATTAGTGTATTTCATCTTGAATTACCAACTTAATCTAGATAATGGGACCAAAATCCTTCAACAATTTTTGATTCGTAAAAGAACTAAAGATAGCACAAGATTAGTACACTCTAAAAAAACATCGAGTAATTTTCTAACTAAAATTAAGAAATTACCAATACTACTCAACAAATTGGAAGACACACTTTGTGTTAATGATGATTTTTCTTCTAACAGTAGAAGTTACACTTCTATTTTAGGGGTGGTCTTACTTGTTACACTAGTGATTATGATTATGTTGAGGTGATTTTATAGATTATGAAGTGGCATATTTTCCATATTACTAAAGAAAACATAAGAGAAGACTATAACATTTTCACTTTAATTCTTGACAATTGATATCCCTTTGGGGTACAAAGGGAAGTTGTTAACATTACAACAAGAGACAAATGGTATGGTGAAGTAGATGATGAATACATGAGTGAATAGATGTATGAATACTAACAACATAGACTTGATAGAGTAACACACAATTATATGTTGGTTTATATGCTCAATTCAGCTCTTTGTACTATGCAACATAATGAAGAGGTCACAAAGATTTGAGAGTGATCCTCCTTTAATCTCTTTTTTTAAAATTTCCCATTTAGTGGAGAGGAGATGTTGTGATAGTTGAAAATACTATGAGATGAGAAATTAAATATGATTAGAGTTTAGGGTTTAGATTTTGGGTTTTAGAGTTTAGGGTTTAGGGTTTAGATTTTAAAATTTTGCATGTCTAGGGTTTGGATTTTACGTTTTAGAGTTCAAGATTTAGGGTTTAAAGTTTTTGGTAATTGACTTTTTAAAGAAAAATGAAGACTACTTAGAGAAAAAAAATTGAATTTTTAATAATCTAACATAAAAATTGAAGGAAAAAATATAAAATACCTTAGCAAAACCGAAACTTCTAAATGTTGAACCTCTAAACCTCTATAAAGTGGGGTCATCACATCTGTTTGCATAGTCCAAATACCTCTATTTGAAGGCAAAGTCATTGTCATTCTTGTTTCTTTCACTATCATGGGTCCTACTCAGTATGCTAAAACAAAGGCAACAATAATTTGATGTTTTGTTATTAAAAAACATTAAAAAAAAACCTTTGCTCAAAGGTAATATTCAAACAAAGATGTTTATTTTATTCCAAAAAAGGAATAAATGAATTTGTTCGAAGGTTATCATCAAACAAAGATCCCACCTTCAAATGAAGGTAAAGATGACATCACCTTCAACCAAAGGAACCTTCATTTGAAGGTTTTAGTTTTGTTGAAGGTTGTTTTCAATATTTGTTGCATAGGGGTCATTGTTTGCCCTGTCCCACAAGTGGGAAACACTATTATGAGATCACAATCCTTTAAATCCCTATTTAATAAGAATAATTTGGTCATTTATGGTTATTTAGATGTGAGATAATATTAACATGCAGAGTGAAGTGGAAAAGTAGGAATTAAATGAGAAAATTCATATTTTGCACACAATAATGTGCAATCTAATCTAAAGGTTAGGACTGTAAACATGGTAGTATCTTAGATGACAAAAAGGCAAGGACTGGAAAATGGATAAGGTGTTTAGTTATAGAAGAGGTTGATTATGATATATAATACAATTTTAGAAATAGTTAGTGTGTCAAATAATTATAAATGATATTTTTATTTATTTATTAAATATGGTTCTAGACAAGAGGGAAAGTGCAAAGCAAGCACTTTCATCTCTACAATCATCAATGCCACAAAAGTTAAATTATGGAATATTACACATGAATATTTGAAAATTAAATCTTGTGTTTAAAATAATTAAAAAATACATATTATTATAATATTGAAATTTACATACCCATGCTATTTTCTATTTAGATTTGTGCTAATTTTGAGTAGAGTGTCTTGATACATATACATATTGACAAATGGTGTAATTTTATGCAAAGTTAGGTCTCTTGCCTATGCTACCCACCAACACTTTACACATATTACTACACACATAACCCTCATCCCCATTCATATGCTTACACATCCCTATACATTTGTTATATCTGCTTATTTAACACACCTATGCATGCATATTTTTCCATACACATGCTACCCACTATGATCTATCCCATTGTATTTTTGTGACTAGGTTGAAGTCACTAAGACATCCTTGAGGTTATGGATTCATCCTACCCAATTCAAAAAATTACTCAAATTTAGTCAACTATCCCTTATACCCTTCCTACCTAGGGTCGACTAAACACAATTTTGTGTAAATATGTGTTGTTATGTCCTTGTATTTAAAGACACACAATGCATTAATTCTAATGATCTAATACATCAAGGAATAATTCACCTTTACATGCTTCAATTGGTGTACTAAAAGGAATCTAGTTCTACACATTGTTATTTTCAATCATATGTACATAATTCTATGGGTTAACCTAAGAGAACATGTCCCCTTGTGATATATCTATGTATGTAGAAATATGAAAATCAAATAAGGAACAAATGCATACAAATACCTATTATATATTGAACATCACATCAAGAGCAAGTAACTAAAGAAAGGAAATGAAACAATATTACTAAATAGTCTTTGTTGCCCTTGATATTTGATAATGGTTGTAATATGTTGGTTTCTGAAACTAGTAGCATAAAATTACTTGAGGATTGCTTGATACTTGATCTTGATAGCATGACATTACTTTAAAAATGTGGATGATAAGAGCTTGGTCAAGGTTTGATTTATAGATTCTTAGATAATAGGATGAATGGCTAGGATTAAGAGGTGCAATGGATGGTTGAGATTAAGAGGTGACAATAGATGGTTGAGATTAAGAGGTGACAATAGATGGTTGAGATTAAGAGGTGCAATATGAAATGGAGGGTGTAAATTAAGAGGTGGAGGAATAGGGCTTCTAGGGCATTCTTTATGTGAATGGTGGAGATTAAGAGATGTAGTATGAATTGAGTGGTGGAGATGAAAAATGAGTTTGACTTTTGGGACACTCATTTATTATTTTTGGCAAGGAGATGAGGATGAGGACAAGTGGAAAATAATTAATTAAATAATTTCATTATTTAATCAATTATTGGAGAAAGATGATGTGGGAGGATAAAATTAATTAAATAAATTAAATTTATTTAATTAAGGGATAGTCATGGATTAATTAATTAAATAAATGTAATTTATTTAATTAATTTGGGTGTTGGAGAAAAAGGATTTAATTAATTTAATTAAGGGATAGTCATGAATTAATTAATTAATTAAATGTAATTTATTTAATTAATTTGGTTGTTGGAGAAAAAGGATTTAATTAATTAAATAAATATAATATATTTAATTAATCTAGATGATGGGGAAAATAGATTTAAATTAATTAAAAAATATAATTTATTTAATTAATTTGGGAAATAGGATAAATGTCTCACAAGGTGACATAAGATGGTGTTAGGAGGGTGGATAACTAGATGATGTAGAAGTGTCATAGGGACATGGTCAATTTTGGATGTCTACATTTTTCCCATCTTTGATATGGATGTCTACATGCTGTGACTAAGAGAAGGGACATAATTTTAAAGAAGGTAAGATATGGATGGAGGGAAAAGGATGCCCCAATCACTTGAAGGAGTGATGAGGAGGAATGATAGATGGATGTAATGCCCCCTCAAGAGGATAGACAGGTCAGAAGAATATGGGTATGCTCTCAAAATGGATGAATCGATAGGTCAAGGAGATGGGGGAGATATAGGGGTGGATAAATAAGATGTTATGTTGCCTTAACTAAACAACCATAAAGTTTGATATAGCACTAGACAGTATGCACCAAGGTATAAAGACTAGGGTGATGATGTGCCATGTGCATGAAAGGACTCACTCAAAAAAGATAAAAGGTCACAAGCACACATATGCCTTTGGGCACCATGATATGAAAGACCGTGATGACATTGTAGCAATATGTTGCAAGCACTTGATGAAAATAAAAGATAAAATGATAAATACACACAAGCAAGAAAGCAAGCATGCACAAATGATTAAAAAAAACAAGGTTATTGCCCCTGTCAAGATGAAAACCAAAGATTGATTGATTGATGATTGATTGATGGATTCAGTTGATTGGATGATAAGGATAGTGTTGTGGTAATGATATGATGAAGGGGGTAAATCACAAAACACACAACAAAATAAATTATACACAAAAAATAGGAATGTTCTTTTATTGATTTGGACAACACATTACATTACAGAAGCTCAAATACAATTAGAGGATTAATCCTCCACAGGCTGCAACACATTACAGCTTCCTATCTCCAGACTCTAGAACCTTCTACCTTTTGTAGCTCTAAATCTACTAGGGTTTCTATTTTTCTGCCTTATCTTGACTCTACACTTTCCCCCATATCTCTACTATTGCCAAGGGTTCCCAAAAAAGGTTATAAATAGCCCTTTTTGGCAGCCTCCAATCAAATTTAGAATTTTGTATCTCCCTCCAAAAATAGGTCAACTTCTAGGAGCCATAACTTTTGATCTGGGTGTCTGATTGACGAACCATTTGAAGCACTAGAAATCTCGTAGAGTGCTCTATGCGCTAAGAATTTGCTTTGCCAATTCCACCCATTTTTGGGGCCGTAAGGGGCCATTTAGTGCCTCAAACTTGAATTTAAAACTTTTTTAGGGGTTTTTGGGAAACATAAACTTTAATATCTTTCATCCCACAAATGATCATTGCTTGATTCCTTTGCCAAAGGTCTTATTTTTCAATTATGAAGCTTCCTATAAATTTTCACTTCCATACGTGTCTAAATGCAAACTTTCCAAAAATAACAGTTTGCTATTTTTAACATTTTAGAAAAACGGAAGGTTCTACATCATTATTCAAGTGATTATGGAACCAGAAATACAAATTTTAAAAAGAAATGAAAACAACATCAACAATTTTGAATCATCATTTTTTTGGGTGATGCAAGATTGCCCTTACACCACTGGATGCTCCTACATCATGATATATCCCAAGAACAACACAAGGATTAGGGAACGATACATCCCAATGATGATGATGATGTTTGATTAATTGATCAAGTTGACAATAAGGTTGGAAACAAAACCAAGGGATGATTTTGGATGATTGGACTAGATTTCTTGAGTAGATTGATATAGATTAAGGATGACTTACATTTGGATTTATTGCTTGGAGTTTTTTTGATATTTGATTTTTTTTGGATTTTGGAATTTTTTGATTGTTTTTTATTTTGGTATGTTTTAAGATGATAAGTAATGCTAATGGTGCTAACACCAAAAGTGTAAGATAGGCTATGTGATATCACCATACATGTAAGGACACAAGACACACAAGTATATGAAGCTCAACCAAGAGGACAAGGCAATGAGATGTACCTGTCAAAAGGAATATTTACTAAGGAAACTAATTCCAAATCAAGCCAGAATCCACTACCCCCGGTGTATGACAAGGGTAGGGATACAAGAGGGATGCAAGGGGTGTGTGATGGCCAATGAAGACATGGAACAGATATGGGATGATACGGATAAGACTAAGACATGGGAGGAAAATAAGATGATGGAGACATGCAATAGATGTGACCAAAGGGATAATAAGATCTGGCTACTACACATGGTGCCTGCAAGCAGGTTTTCACCATGGTACTTATCCAAGGTGACATAAAAGTGGTTTTCACCATAAGATAGATTATTTCTCTTTACTATTTTTTTTGTATATTGGGATATTGCAGCAGGCTAAGCATGGAAATGTATGATATCAGGTGGAAGTGTGGACTTTGGAACAAGTAGACAATGATCATGATTGTGATCAAAATGTGGAAGTTTCATTGCAATGAAAATGTCACTAGAATGGGTACCGTGGATACCATCATGCACCTCCTTAAGTGAAAGATTAGCCTCTTTTATGTTTAGGCAATGTAAATGGGAACAATCATAGCCTCATCAAGTAGGGATAATGTAGAATGTATGTGGGATGACATTATGGAAGGTGGTGGAAGTGTTATGGAGTGAAAGTGATGGGGTACCAACAATCTCACTTTTAGGAATCTTCTTTGGATTTGCTTTGATACTCAAATGGATTTGCTTTTCTTCAAATAAATGCTCTTTGGATGTGAGGGGTAAAATGGATTTTTCTTTGATTTTGGATAGCCTATGATTTCTTTCTTTGAAGTTCAATGCTTTAGTTTTTGTAGGCTTCTTTTCTTTTGTATGCATAGGACTAAGGAGTTCAATATGCACTCCATCATTGTGACAAGTAGCATGAGAATTTGGATTTTTTTGGTCCCAAGAAATGGAAGTGGTGGATGACGATGATGTTTCAATGGCTAAGATGGCATAGACATGGAATAAGGATGAAATGTCAAGATATTTGGAGGAGGCATTGATGGTCCCATCGATGGTATGATCAATGACATTAGAAGGTTCATCAAGACTCATGGATGGAACATGACAATCCTTGGTTTCCAAACAAGGAGGCATGTATACTAAGCCATGGGATGATGGAGATAAAGATAATTGTTCAACATGAAAGGAATTGTGTAGCTCATATTCTCCACAACCTTTATCGACGATCTTGACCTTTGTAATTTTAGGATCCTTAGAGGAAGATGAAGTGGATTTTATAATAAGAGGATCTTTGGAATACGGGGAAGTGGAAGGAAGATCATTTGGATGGATATAGGAGGTGGAAGAGGTGATCTTCTCTTTAGCAAAAATAGCATTTTTAGAACAAAGGTTATCTTTATGAGAGACAACTTCCAAAGCTTGACAATACTCAAAGGGTCGGGGATCCATGGGAATAGTGACTTCCACAACATTATAATGGAACTTCAAACATTGATGGTAAGTGGAGGGGATGGCTTGCATAGCATGGATCCATAGGTGGCCAAGTAAGACATTGTATTGAAGATCAAGACCAAGGACACAACATGTAGTGTGTAAAAGAACAAGTCCCACTTGTATGGGAAGACATATGTTGCCTTTCGATTCTTTCTTAGTATCACCATATCCTTTGATAGTATAAGGGCATGGTTCCAAGCTAGCTTTTGGATATCCTAACTATTTTATTAACTTCAAGGTACATAGGTTCAAGCTAGATCCATTATCCAAAAGGACACACTTAACTTAATGTTTAGAAATTAGGACCTCAATGTGAAGGGTTGTATTATGAGATGGATCAATGGGGCCATGTCATGTTGGCTAAAGACAAGGTGGTAAGTGGATGAAAGATGACCAACAAGGGCTTGGAATTGATCAGGATCAATGTTAGGTGGAACTTGGGATTCTTGTAAGATTCACTCCAAGATAGCTTTGTGGATGGGGGGGAGCCTTAAAGAGGTACAAAATGGATATTTGTGCAGGAGTCCTCTCAAGGTGGTCTAGGATGTTGTAACAGGAAGGTTGGGAAGGCGGGGAAGATGGGGGAGGCCTAGGTATGATAATTGTACTACATCTTGTTACAACAACATAATTAGAAGATGGGGCTTTGATGGTGATGGTGGTAACATGTGAGGTATCATAATCAATTCGATAGGTATAATGGAATCATAATTATAAGGGACCTTATTATAGCAGATATTATTGGTGTGAGTATCTTGGGGTTGATTGGAAGTAGAAGGAGAGAATGAAGTGGATTGTGTTGGCAACATATGCATGATGATGAAGAGACTGATCAGTATGGCAGTGTGCAGTGTTTTCATTGATGGCAACAAAGGGTAAAGAAATAGTTGTGTTGGTTTGGAGAATGGAAACAAAGTGTAAGGATACAGTTGTATTGGTTCGAAGAGATTCAACAAGGTATACAGATACAGCTGTGTTGGTCTGGAGAAATTGCTAAGTATGATATGGGAGAGAATACACCTAAGTGTTGATCCAGAAAAGCTACTAAGTGCAATATGAAGGGGAGTACACCTAAGCATGATATCTTTCCATTTCAGAGTTCCGTAGTTAGGCACAATTTGCTGAAGATTTGTCTAAGATATTTGTAATATAGAACCTATGATAGGGTCACAATATTTTAGTCTGTATTTCTTTACTATGAAGAATTTTGCTATGCGGTTGTAAGGTAGTATTGGTGCATACTAATGGAGTCTAAATTCAAAGATTCAGGTCTTGAATCCCTCCGGAGTGAAAGATAGAGTTGACAAAATACCAGACTCTATATTGATAGTGTAATGACAGTGCCAATGGTATATATTGGAATGCTCTACATTCCACCATAGATGAATATCTTGTTATGTGGATTTGAGGATAAGTTTATGGATGTCATAAGTGTGTAGTATTCAATTGGTAAGCTTTTTTCTAGTCTGCATGTTGAGTTGTGAACTAATAGCTAGTTCATGCTATAGCTACTTCACCAATTGATCTGACCTAAAAGTGTTGAGGTTGTGCGAAGTCAAGTTATGTATGGAATAAAGTCATGGGAGTAAATATAGGTCATGCCAACCTATATCAATGAGATACATGCTTTGGTTCTACTACAAAGTGTATTGGGTTGTGTTTTTGGCTGACAGGTCAGGAAGTCACACGGTACATACATTGTGCTGACCTGATTGATGTTTTGCTTGAATGCGGTATATATACAAGATTAATTTATTGTGTGAAGATGAAGTGTGTGCAAAAGAGAAAAGTGTGTGTGTGTGTGTGCAAGTGAAATCTAATGCAGAGAAGAATCAACTAAGATTGTGGTGAAGATGAAGTGTGCAAAGTCAATATTTTGAGCTTCAGTGAAACTGTATCTCCAGCATGAGTCAGATGCATTACTAGTAGTTCATATTTGGTAGTGAGCCACCCCTTCTTTAATATCTTTCTATTCAAGATAGTGAGTCCTTTAGCAGTGAGCCACCTATAGTGAGCATTCTCTTTTGGATAGTGAGTCCACCAATTGTATCAACCTTAATCGATTATATATTCTGAGCTAATCCTCACCATGGTTTTTCCCTTGTTGGGTTTTCCATGTAAAAATCTAGTGTTCATGTGTTATGTGCTTTAATGGTTGATTTCATACTTTCCTTTCTTACTACAAATTAAATATGTATGTGGAATGGAGGTTTAAATGATTAAGTGGTTTCAGAGAATACTGATTCACCCCCCTCTGAGTATTTTGGGTGTTCAACAATTGGTATTAGAGCCTGGTTCCTTGGAAGAAGCTTAACCACTTGAGGAAGATTTTGAAGTGCGAACACATGAAACCTGGGAGATATCCTATCCCTCCAGAAGAAATCCTTGCTATTGAATTTATTGAAGAAGACTCAATAGTTGACATGAATGGAGATCTTGAATCAGCCCTTGAAGATTTGGAAAAATTTCAATGTAAGAACAAAGATCTAGAAGAAAATATTAAGGAAGCAGATGAATGCATCAAGAAGTTGAGAGAGAAAAATAAGAATTTCAAAGAAATATTCAAGGAAGTAAATGAATAGCTTAATCAATCAAGTGAGACAATCACTAGTCTAAAAATACAAGTTGAGGAAAGAAAAAGAATTGAAGAATGCCTAAATGAAAAATTGAAAGGAAAACTTGAACAATGTTCAAGGCTTGAACAATGTTCAAGGCTTGAACAAGAAATAGTGGTCTTAAAGACTAAGATGGAAAAAACAAAAATTTAAGAAGACAAATTCAAGAAAAGCTCCATATTACTTGATGAAATCATTGCAAATCAAAAGGCTCCTAAGGATAAAGAAGGATTAGGATTTGAAAAGGGTGAAAGTTCAAAGACAAGAAAAAATGGTAAGAAGAACAATAACCAAAAGAGGGATGTAGTCAAGAAGGATAATAATAGATGGGTCTGAAACTAGAAGAAAAACTTCAAGAGGCCACCTATCAGACAACTAGTTGTACAAAGGTACTCTGGCTATTGTTACTCTTGCAATAAATTTGGACAATAAGGCTATGGAATGTAGGAGCAGGATGAATCAAAATGTCCAATCATTCTTTTGTCAATGTTTTACATGTCAAAGAATTGGTCATAGAGCTAGAGAATGCAAAAATTAGATGATGAATGGTTACAATAAGGGTATGATGGTTTCATCTTTCAATGGTTACTTCTATAGATGCAATAGATTTTGGCATAAGTCTAATCAATGCATATCCAAAATGAATGGAAGTAGGCTTGTTCAAAATGTCAGATGTTTTGGATGCAACAAATTATGTCACATTGCTAAATTTTGTCGAAGTAAGAATGTGAAGGTTGATCCAGTAAAGAAGAGTGATCCAATGAAGAATGTGGATCTAGTAGAGATGAAGAAAGAAATGGACAAGGTCTAGAAAAAGAAAGAAGAAAATAAAGTGAATGTTGAGGTTGTACTAGTCTCTGGTGCAGATGTTTCCTCTAGAAACTAAGTAGAAGGCTATGGCTCAGGAAGAACTTTAACAGAAAAACTTTAAGCCCTTGCCAACAATATGGTGTTGATGCTCTTAGCATGTGGATATGTGGTGTAGATTAACATGCTTGACCTATTGGAGAAAATACTAGTAAAAAATATTCTATTGTGGAAGATTGCAGAGCAATTAAAAGTGACTATATCACAATTGAAGCTTTAACAACTTTATCAAACTATGCATTGAATGTGAATTAGGTTTATTCTATGTTATGAAGATGCTTGGATTAAGTATGTTTTGATCCACATTCATGACAAATTCATGTGGCTGGATTCACCGCATATGATAAGAAAGGAAGCCATCAGGGATGTGAAAGGGTTATGTTCCACCGGAACAGTTCCAACTCTAAAATTAGTTTAAAATGATGTGGTAATGAAGCTCACTAGAGAAAAGTTTGATAGGAGAGCCCTAACTATGAATGGCATTGAAGACCCTACTGTGAAGTATGCATCCATGATGATTGGATACAAAATTTACTTCACCAACAGAGAAAACTTGCAACTGCCAGAAACACAACATATGAGATGGTCAAGAATGGTGTAGACTATGGCTTGTGTGAACTACTGAGCCAACATTTGCTTGAGAACCCGTAGAAGACAAAAGACTCAAGATAGCCCTTCAAATTTGGTACTTTAATTATTTACTCATTGTTTTACTTCCTTAAATAAATTCCTGGTGCAAAGAACATTGTATTGTTTGGACATGCTCTAGTAGCAGTACAAATCAGAGACCATCTGAGAAGGTTAGGTAACTTAGAAACCCAAAATGCTGCATTATGGGGTTTCTTCAAAACATTTCAAGAAAACATGCAAGCAAGAGAAAGAATCCCAAAGAGGGTTGTAGAGAAATATAAGGATGACATCATCTTTATGGTTAGCAGAGATGAATGTTATATGGAAGTAGTGGAACCCAGAATAGTCTAGATTCCAGAAATGGGTTATGAGGTTGTAAAAGACATAGTTACAGCTCTTGTTGACCTAATGTTTACCAAACCAATAGATACCACTACAAAAATGTATGGAACATATAAAGAGAAATCTATTGAAGTGCATCTAAAGCAGAAGGAGAAAGAAAGTAAAGGAAAATGTTAAGAAACTAAGATCTAAGGTTGAGGAGATGATGTCACCAAAGGGCCCTGCGGAGAAATCCAAAGGTACATTTGATACTCTAGAAGAGTCTTCAAGCATAAGAAGGTCAACTAGGACCTCTACCTCCTCTGTTGCTACTCCAAAATCCTCTAGAGCCATGCCTGCAGCAATTATATTGAAGAATGAAGCATCCAATGCTTCCATGCAACCACAACCTTCCAAGGAAAGAAGGATAAAAAAAAAAGGCACAAGAGAAAAATACATTAGTCACAATGATGATGATGAAGAAGAGGAAGAAGAAGAAGGACCTAAGTTGGTCCAAAAAAAGAAAAGAGAGCCTCAAACCTCTAAAGAAGAAACTAGCACCAAGAAAGCAAAAATTGATATTATTATAGAGGAAGAAAGTGAAAAAGAAAAGGAAGGCTTCATCTTCAAAAGAAGAAAAGAGAAATCTAGTGAAGGACTTTAGTCTTCACAACAATTTAGAATGTTGGGAAGGGTTTAGGGTTTAGTAACTGTTGGGTCTCAAAAATGCAAGTTGTAGAATCTAAGGGGATGCTAAGCCCTATGGTCGAATCTACAATGTTTTTGAGCCAATGATTGGAGTTTGACCTTAACGATCAACTTCTCCCTACACTTTAGGTCCTGCTACAACCTAGGCGGGTGAACCTTGGATTATTAAAGCAGGTTGTATGATTAAATCAATGTCGGTTTGCTGCTAGTTTATCCAATTACACTGGCATACTTGTAAATCAGATGAAATACTGTAAACTATTTCTAAGGAAAGTAAATGATTTAATCTAAATTCTAACAAAAATAAATAACAACTAACATGAAATGAATCTACAACAGAGTAAAGATTTTAAACATAAAATAAATCAATAGTTTGATTGGTGCTTTGTCTATTTGGGCAACGGAGTCAGGATGTTAGAAACAAATACTTGTATCAGGTAATAATTCAATCTGATTGGCACATACAATAGTTTGCAACTTGTACAAACATGCAAGGAAGAAATTATTAATTCATTCTTAATAATCCAAAGGACATAATTGTATTAAATGCAAAACATTAAAAGGATTTTAATCTTTCCAGAAAGAAACAATTTAAATTTGCAAATTAACAAATTAGATCAACTCTGGAGACAAATTAATAAACCTAATCAATTAATCGTACTTAGTAATCCATTCAACATTCTAAGATTACTATAATTGATGAGAAAGGATTTAATTCTCCTTGAGAAACCAATCAAATCAACTATACTGAATTAGAAAATGTAACCAGACAATTTTAACATATCCTTAACACATTCAAATTGAATAATCAGAAAATGAATGACATGGAGATAATTAAATTGATTGAATTAAAAACAACAAACAGATGATACTATCACAGTGTATTTTGAATTTGAATCCTCAACTGCTGCCTCAGAATGTATCACGCACCATAGCCTTTCTCAGAATGAAATTGCATAGAAGGATCAAATTTGCATCTGATTGAATCAAATCTAGCCTAATCTAATCCTAAAATGTTTGAATTGTCTTTTTGTAAAAATATCTATTTCTAACCTAATTCTAACTCCATTCTCCGGGTCCTGGGATCTCTATTTAAAGAGATGCAACAAGCCTCAGACCCGTTACATTCATTTTGCAGTTTAAATAACTGATATAATGGATATATGGTTTCACCTGATAAGAAAATAATTAGTCATCCGGTTGCATTCTTTCATCTCCGGCTTGAAACATTTTGTCTTCCATTAATTTGATCCTCTTCTTGAAATCACATTGTTATATTAATCATAATCCTGCAAAAACAAATCAAATCATTTATTAGATAAATCATATATAAACATATAACTTACATTGAGGTAATCCTTAGGACCTGTGGCGTGCGGTATAGTTTCCTTACTTCCGTTGTATATTCGCTCATGTATTTAGGGTTTTATCCTTTCCATAGAAATCCCTAACTTCTTTTACTTTATGTTGAATGCCTTTGGCAAAAAATGAAATATTCCATATTAACTTTCATTATAGTATCATCACAAATAAAATAATTATTTCATTTCTTCTTTGGCCATTAATCTTTGTTTTCACATTTGCTAGTTATATTTTTCATATTTGTTGTGAAAATAATTACCCCTAATTAGGGTTTGACAATAACCTTCATGAAAATAATAATCATCATTCCTTTTTACCTTCCCTTACCTTCCCTTAATTATTATTTTTCATTTGTATTAACCCGCACATCTTTCACTTAAGTTGGACAAAATTAATTCAAAAACTATTACTCCTCGACAAAATATTTTACCAACCTATATATGCACTTGAAAAAAGATTACCACTTGGTTAATTTATTCCAAAAAATATTGTATCTCCAAGCAAAAATAAATTTGATTATAAAATCTTCATTTTGTAATTTGATCATATCCACAAGTAAAATGATTCACCATTCATATTTTGGTGAAAATATTTCAACATCGTATCATTCTTTATCACATTCATTTTCCTTTTATTGTTGTAGGAAAGTACTAGGTAATTTTTGTTTACTTCAATCTCTTTTATGCTGCTAACTTTTTCTTCAGATAATTATTTGTTTTCTTAGGTTGGCTATCAAAGACAGTGCTTTAGTATTTACTTTTCTCATTATACGTAATCTATTGCTTATTTGATGAAATTGTAAATTAGTTATGTTCTTTCGTAATATTTTCTTGGTGAAATGGTTATCTATTGAATTAATCCCTCCCATATCTTATTTCAGGATGAAAATATCAAAATTTCTCCTTATATCAGGTTAAATCTTCTAAAAAATAATTTACCTCTTTACAAATGGCATCCACATATTCCTTACGCCTTCATTTTCTAAGATCATTGTCCTATAAAATGCAGTAATTTCCACCGTGAAAATGTTTTTATTTGCATTACTGTGTCATTTTAGGGTTTCACAAATAATTGGCAATCGTTGTTTAACTTCTAGTGGTCTGAGTTATGTCTGACAGGAATGTGATCATAAGGTGGAGGTAAATTATTATGAAAATGCCTCACAAATGAACCAAAGTGATTGACTTGATTTATTGTTTGATTTGCTCCTGTATCGTGTAGTTCTGGAGGACGATCAGCTGTAAGCAACAACAACAGAATACAGTCCTGACTTGCCTCCACCACAGCAAGGAGAAAATTTGAAATAGCTGTTCCAGCTGATGTTATGACTGCTGTCGGTTTGTGTGATCCCCTTGCATTAGCACTGATCCATTTGCCAGAGCAAATTCAGCATCCTTGCCTAAGAGTATCCACAATTTGACGTGACTTCTCCATCATTAGGAAGGGCAAAAGATAGGACATTTCAAAGGAATTATCCTTTGGTGCCTCGCTGAAAAGTACCAGTCGAAAATCAACGAGAATTTCCTCCAGATGGCACAATGATTTAGGTAAATTAATACGTTGGAATTCATCTACTATTAGTGCTTCCCACTCTGAATGTTTCAGATGCTCAAGATCTGCAATTGCATATCACAGGTTGTGAGAACTATTTGAACCATCACACATCCACTTTCGTTATAGAGAGCTTGCTTCCAAATAACTTCTCTTGAATTACGATTTCCATTATAAACTACAAAATTTACAAATGAGTCACATCGCAGAAATTCATCTTCCCAACTGGATATTGTAGTAGATGGTAGAACAACAAGAATAGGCCGTGCCACTTCAAATTCTTTGATCAATAACAATAGGAACATTATTGTTGTTGAAATTCATTTCTGATTGACTTCATCAATAATTACAACATTTTGGTGATTTTGCCAAAATTTGTGAAGTTTGTTTATGGACTTCATTTGGTGAGAAGGTTTATCTACTCCTTTTATCCATTCAGGTCTCTCTTTCAACTTTACATATGCAGCATCCTGCAAGTTCTTTGCCTTGATTTCCCTTCTGGAAAAAGCTCGCCACTGTGCCTCTTTGGAACTCTTTTCATATGCTTCCATGAGTTTACTTGCTGAAGTTGAACAAAGAACATCTAAACCTTCCAGTTCCCATGTACACTGATCATACTCTAATCCCTTCCACTTAACAAGCCATTCAACTTTGCATTTCAATAGATTATCACATCCTTTGAGTGAGTGTTCGGAAGGCATTAAAACTCTCTTTCGGATAAGACGATGTGGCTCAGTCCATTGTGGATTCCATTGTAGGACAGTTCCTTGCTGAAGTTTTTTTTTTTTTTTTTAAAAGTAGATAACTGTTTGGGAGCTTCCTTCATTTGCTTTTGCTTGGAGGCAATCCTAGTAGTTATAAAATCACGTGATGCATCTATAATGATGTCAGATTCAATAGCCTGTGCTTGAGAAGAGAAAGATTGAGTAGAAATATTTTCTGGATCAATTCTCAGAGCATTTCTATAACATTTGATTGATTCCTTGTACTCCCGGTCTGGTCTGAACAGTACAAAAGACAATAAATGTGCCAGCACACATTACTTTTCAAATCATTCATTAAACCTTGTCATACAACTTCAAATGCTTCTGTCTTGCTATCCATACAATTTAACATCAGACCGTTTATTGGCCGATGTGGAGAACTCTCAATCCTGCAACCATCTACTAGTTGTTTGCCAGCAAAGGAGTAGCCCCGATTCCAAGGTCAATTCAAGTACGTCCGGTAAAGTCTTGAACCTACGCAAGACTGTTGTAGTGGTGCAGATCTATAGTGCCTTCCTTGATAATAAATGATGGAGAAAAATGGGCGTCTAGGGTTTCTTCTAAATTTGCCAAGGCTAAGATTAAAGATGAAAGCTTACCCATTTCAAAGGCATTTGAGGAAGTTCTTTTTTAAGAAGCATCCTATTCCTGTGGATTTGAGCCACAAGTGATGGAGGAGGCAGATTGAGCTAGCTTGCAGTTGTGTTTTGGTTTATGTTAGAGGGGGTACATGTGTGGTAAAGGTGGGGAAGGTATCTCAGGAGAGGGATGAAATTGTGGAGAATGTTAGTGTTGTGATTGATGGGCTTGCGGAGTTGATACCAAAGAAGTGGAAGAATGTTAGGTCTTTGCATTTGAATATGTTGGAGTCTGTGGCATTACCAATTTATTAGGTTATTTTGGAGAGGCCATTCAAGATTGAGAGTGTGGGAAGTGAGGCAGGATTGTAGATTTTGGTATGAAAGCTTGAGAAGGAAGTACATGCTAGGGATTCTGAGGAAGGAGAGAAGAAGATGTTCAAGAAGGGAAGAATCCATATTGTGTGATACATGGACCATATGTTGGGGGACATGTCTAATGATCTTTTGGGTGACAAGGATCAGAATGAGGGTCTATGTATAAGAGTCAAATTAAAAGGGGGAGTATGTACATAGTAAAGAAAGATCGATTTTGAGATAGGGGGATAAGTTTTGACTTGTAGATATAAAATTAATTCCTTGTCATTAATGACAAAGGGGGGGAAGTTTTGGTGCATGTTGCCATCAATGACAAAGGGGGGACTATTGGCAACATAAGCATGATGATGAAGAGACTAATGAGCATGGTAGTGAGTAGTGTTGTCATTGATGGCAACAAAGGGTAAAGACAATGTTGTGTTGGTCTAGAGAATGACAACAAAGTGTAAGGATACAGTTGTATTGGTCCAGAGAGATTCAACAAGGTATACAAATACAGTTGTGTTGGTCCAAAGAAATTGCTAAGTATGATATGGGAGAGAATACACCTAATTGTTGATCTGAAGAAGTTACTAAGTGAAATGTGAAGGGGAGTACACCTAAGCATGATATCTTTCCATTTTGGAGTTCCACAGTCAAGCACAATTTGCTAAAGATTTATCCAAGGCATTTGCATTACATAACCTATGACAGAGTCACAATATTTCAGTCTGCATTTATCCAATATGAAGAATTTTTCTATGCAGTTGTAAGGTAGTGTGGGTGCATACTAATGGATTCTAAATCCAAAGATTCAGGTCTTGAAGCCCTCCAAAGTCAAAGATAGAGTTGATAGAATACCAAACTCTATATTGATAGTGTAATGATAGTGCCAATGGTAATTGGAATGCTCTAAATTCCACCACAGATAAATATCTTGTTATGTAGATTTGAGGATAAGTTTATTAATGTCAAAATTGTGTAGTATTCAAGTGGTAAGCATTTTTGTGGTCCACATGTTGAGTTGTGAACTAACAGCTAGTTCATGCTATAACTACTTCACCAGTTGAGCCAGCCTAAAAGTGTTGAGGTTGTATAGAGTCAAGTTATGTATGGAATAAAGTCATAGGAGTAAATATAGGTCATCCCAACCTATCTCAATGGGATACGTGCTTTGGTTCTCTTCGCAAAGCATATTGGGTTGTGTTTTTGGCCGACAGGTCAGACAGTCACACAGTACATACATTGTGCCGACCTGATTGATGTTTTTCTTGAATGCAGTATATATACAAGATTCATTTCTTGTGTGAAGATGAAGTGTGTGCAAAAGAGAAAAGTGTGTGTGTGTGTGTGTGTGTGTGTGTGTGTGTGTGTGTGTGAGTGAAATCTGATGCAGAGAAAAACCAGATAAGATTGTGGTGAAGATGAAGTGTGCAAAGTCAATATTCTAAGCTTCAATGGAATTTTATCTCCAGCATGAGTTAGATGCATTACTAGCAGTTCATATTTGGCAGTAAGCCACCCCTTCTTCTATCTCTTTCTATTCAGGACAGTGAGTCCTTTGGAAGTGACCCACTGTAGTGAGCATTCTCTTTTGGACAGTGAGTCCACCAATTGTATCAACCTTAGCTAGTTATATATTGTGAGCTAATCCTCACTATGGTTTTTCTCTTTTTGGGTTTTCCATGTACAAATTTGGTGTTCATGTGTTATGTGCTTTAATGGTTGATTTCATGCTTTCCTTTCTTACTACAAATTAAATATGCTATGCAGAATGAATGTTTAAATGATTAAGTGGTTTCAGAGAAAACTGATTCACCCCCCCTCTCAGTATTTATGGTGTTCAATAGATTGACCATGCTTTCGAAGAGGATCTTGAAAAATACCCAATTATGCATTAGATGAGAATTTGGAGTTTACTTCTAATTTACCTTGATCAATAAGATCTTGGATACAATGTTTGATCCTCATACATTTGTTTGTAGGATGTCCATGGACATTATGATACCTACAATAATCCTATGGATTATACTAAGCAAGCTTAGGGTCATTGTCACCCTAAGGCTTAATCAAAGGGGTCATAAGAAAATTATTGTGTAACACCTTTAGAAATACTTCCTCAATAGTTTCCCCTAAGTCGGCAAATTGACGTCGTAGATTAGAAGGTGTCCTAAATGGTCCTTTAAGAAGTCAAATGGTATTGTTCTTGAGGACAGATTGTGAGGATTGTGATGTTTGAATATGCTTTAGATCAATGACTCCATCACTAACCACATGTTTATTCTTAGCCCAAGGTTTAGATTTTTCATGTGTTTGATTGTTGTCTTTGGTATAGTTTTTGGGTGAACCTTCATCTATAAGGGCCTTCTCAATAAGGACACCTTTCTCAATGACCTCATCAAAGATAGATAGACATATTGAACACACAGAAGTACTGAGAGGGGGCTTAATCAATACTTTTCAAATTCTTTCCTTTTAACAACATTCAAACTACCATAAGCATTTACAACATGAAAAGAATAAGAACACACAAGCACACATCCATAACACCATATTTACATGGAAAACCCTAGAAGGGAAAAACCATGGTGAGAAAGCTACTTGGATTTATTGTCCAAATCCAACCTCACAAATAAAAATAAGATTACAATATTATTTATGGGTTACAACCCAAAGGAAGCTGCAACTCCTTGAGTAGTTACAACACTTACAATATTTCCACAATAATTCTTCAATCTCTATAACACAAAACTTATCTGACTCAAATGTCCTCACAAAAACTGACTGCTGATCACTTTAGCCTCTACCCCACTATCTCACCTCTGTACAACTGCAATATCAACCTCTGCCACAACAAAACAACTTCAACAACTCTTCTCCATCATCATATCACCAACAATTGCCTCCGTAACAATATCATATTACATAAACTGGTCTTTTACACATTTCATCATGAAATTTGCTTCTGCAGTAAGTTTATTCACACAATATCAATGATTTCACACACTACTCCACATATATCTCACTTTACACCTTTGATCTTACATTTATATCCTCTGCAAGCTTGAAAATCTTTCTCCTTGGTCGGCCAAGATGAAACATGTAGTGGCCACAACAGTCGGCTCTAAAACATATGCGGTAAGTAGAAATCAAGCGTGGTTCAAGAACAAGGCATAATTAGGTTCTATTCTAGCTTAGCACATACTTCCAAGCTAGTGCACACTCCATACACATGGTAAAGTCTTCATCGTACACCAAGTTGGCACCACAAACCCTTATCCTTCCTTGCATTCGGCTCTAGACCTAAAGCAGTACTGGAGGAGACAAAATTACATCATGCGGACCACACACTGAATATTATATGACTTGAAAAATAGTCTTGTATACTTATTTTATCATTTCATGGATATTTCATGCTGGTGCAAAGACTTGAACTCTGATGTCGGTGTCCTTAACAACCTCTTCTTACACAGTCTTAAGATAAACAATGAACAACATACTTACAGTGAACATAATCATTTGAAACTTGAACCGCACATACCAACCAGCCATAAGAGCTTATCATTCAATTAGCAAAGCCAAATACCAATGTGCAATGAACTGCAATGGCCTCCACTATCTCCCACTTTTTACCTTAAGCAATAGCTTAACTTGTCTTCACACAAAAGACTTACGAAGAACCATATGTGGTACATATAATCACTTGAAACTTGAGACATGCATACCTGATACTCATTTCTACCTATCCTTAAAACCGCCAAGTCATATATTCATCTACGGAGAAGTGTGGAGCATTCTCCTGTCTCTTTGTGACTGTACTTACTCTATTTTACAACTGCCTTCACTCTTCTGACTCCAAAATACTTTGCGATGACTTTCATGATTTGAAATTTGGAATATACATTCTTTACACCTATTTCTACTTATCTTCCAAACCGCAAGGTAGAATCTTCAACAACGGATATATGTGGTACATTTATTTGAGCTTGTGACCCCTTTACTGACTAGAAATTTACTTAGGCAAATTTCCTTCAAACTTTCACAAATTTCTTCATCTGAAGGCAAACATTATGAGTTCATATCACCAAAACATAGCATGAATGCAACTTAACTCATCAAACAGTTCAAATGCAATCATTTTCTTAGCATATCAAGGATATGGACTTACACATGAACTTCAAATGATGTGGTATGATTGTGTATAGATGATACTGATCCATATCCTTTACTTCACAACTTTTGATCCCACAGAGATTCAAAAGCATTAGGGTGGCATTTGTTTAGGAAACTATATTCTAGTTTTTTAGTATTTTTTTTCCATTTTTGTCTACATCCTAGTAATTGGCATTTTCGAAGGCCTCTAGAGTGGAATTTGGGGTCAAGACTTTTTTTAGTTTCTTTAAGCAGTAGCCACAGGCATAGTTCGATGCAACTCAATCTATCTCTTCAAGAGATCTTTCCAATGAGTCTAAAATGTCTAGATTTCGACTAGCTAGCTAGAAGTTATGAACCTGCCTAGTGGGGTACAAAATTTAGTAGTTTTTTGAAAATTTTGAAAATTTGAATTTTAGTAGTTTTGTCACCTTCCAACTATCCATTTTAAATTCTATGGATAAGGTGACCTTCACATTCTTGCTCATTGTATATATCCAACTTTTGATGCAATAAGAAATCCTCTTTGGTTACCTACAACTTTTTACAAGTTCTCCACATTGAGCATTTTGTTTATTTTCACAATACCATAGGCTCAGCACTTAGTATTGTTATCTAAATTCTCCATTAAAATTCAGATTAGTGGTATTAGAGCGGTTCACTCCTGTATGTCACATCGTGCATAGTCTAGTTATGCAAGGTTGGGATTATAGACAAGAGACCCTTCACATTACCTACCCTTGAGACGCACATGACTGAAGATGGGAGAACAAGGAGATGGATCCAACCCTTTCAAGGAGCTGGTACAAGAAGCTTTGGCAAAGCAACATGAGGATATGATGACTAAATTCTCTTGAATTCTCCAATGAAATCATCAACCAGAAGGTGCAGCTAGAGCACCATTTCATGGTCACACCCCATTCAAGGTACAAGAAAATTTTGACATTCCAAATTTTGAAGGAAAAATTAATGTAGATGTTGTTGATGATTGGCTATCAAAATTAGAGAAATATTTTTCTGTAAACCACTTCACAGATGTTGAAAAAATAACCGTTACACTCCTCAAAGCTGAGGAACATGTGAAACGATCTTGGGAGAATAGACTACTAGCCAGGGATGATGGCCTTGACAGCCAAGGATTTCAAACATTGGAGGATGACAATCCCACATGGGGAGAATTTGTGGAATACATCAAGGAGGAATACTACCCTAAAAATTCATATGAGGAGTACATACAATGGCAATTACTTCAACAAAAGAAGGACCAATTTGTTCAAGATTATACAAATACATTTCATGCACTTTCTGCAAAATTGGGAATCTGTGACACACAAAAGCATCGGGTATTGAAGTATCGTAGTGGGCTTCATCAGTATATCCAAAAAGAAATGGATTTCTTACATATTGAGACCTTGGGTACCGCCTTCAAATATGCAGTAAAGATAGAGGAGAAATTCAAACAAAAGGGGAAGAAGGATTATCCCTCAAACAACAAATTCAAGGGTGAAGGTTGTAACAAATTTGGTGGGAAACAAACAACCAAGGACTTTTCCTCAAAAACCTCATCAACAACAAATAAAGGTAACTAGAAGATGTGGTGTGAATTCCATAAGATCCCTGGTCATAACACTACAAACTATCATGCCACGAAGACTTTGTTGGCAGAAATTTGTCAAGGAGAGACAGAATAGGAGTTGCTGCCTACAAATCCTTGTGAACAAAATGATGGTGAACAAATCATTGAGGCTGACCCACATGCCATAGTTGCCACTGCCAAAGTCATGCCCCATGAAGATGATGAATGCTTGTTCCACTCACATATGTGGGTAAATGGAAAGGCTCTTCATTTCATTGTTGATAGTGGAAGCCAAAAGAATTTGATCTCTGCTAAAACTATGAAAAGATTGAATCTACAAAAAACACGACATCCACAGGCATATCATATGGGATGGGTAAGTCAGGGACAAGACATTCTAGTGAATAAATAGTGTCACTTACCTTATTCTATCAAGCCATTCAAAGATGAAGTAATATGTGATGTGGCACCTTTGGATGTATGCGATGTATTGTTGGGGCACCCATACATGTACAAGCGCCATGGAGTCTATGAGTCAAGGCCACACAGTGTTACCATCAAGTTGGGAGAAAAGAGGTATCGAATACCTGAGGTAAGTCCTGCAAAACCAATATCTTTGATTATTGCAAAACAATGTAAGCATTTGATTGCTCACACTGGAAAATTTGTCCTACTAATGGTTCAACCTAAGGAGGCAAGGTCCGTTGTGGCCAACAGTCATACCAAAGTGTCCACTACCACAGCTGAACAGAAACAGATGGAGAAAATACTGACTGTCAACATATCAAGATGTATTCAATTCACCAATAGGGCTGCTACTACACTACCAAGTCAAGCATCAGATTGATCTAAATCCAGGGACACCATTACCAAATGGGCCACTGTATAGAAGGTTAGTTTTGGAGAATGAAGAAATCAAGTAGCAAATTCAAGAGTTGATCAAGAAAGGACACATTCATCCAAGTGCTTCACCATGTGGAAGTCCAATTGTTTTGGCCAAAAAGAAGAATGGAACGTGGAGACTTTGTATTGATTATCAGGTTCTCAACAAGATCACTGTAAAAAATTGATATCCACTCCCTCACATTGATGATTTACTAGACCAGCTTAGGAGGGAAAAATTTTCACCAAAATTGACTTGAAATCTGGATATCACCAAGTCCCAGTTGAGCCATCAGATGTGTGGAAGACTGCTTTCAAATCCAAGGAAGGGTTGTTTGAGTGGCTAGTCATGCCTTTTGGCTTGACCAATGCCCCTGCCACATTCATGAGATTGATGGATGATGTCCCCAAACCATTCATTGGTTCTTTCATTGTCATCTATTCAGATGACATACTCATCTTTAACAAAACATGGGGTAACCATCTGCAGCATGTTCAGCAAGTGCTTTCAACCTTGCAACAACACAAGCTATATGCTAACAGAGATAAGTGTTCTTTTGGCATGGAGAGTATTCAATATTTGGGATACATTGTGGATAGAATGGGTGTTCGTGTGGACCCTAAAAAGATATAGGTTCTCAAAGATTGGCCATCTCCCAAAAGTCTCACAGAACTTTGTAGCTTCTTGGGTCTAGCCAACTTCTATCAGAGATTTGTACTTGGTTTTTCACGTTTGGCATGGCCTATGAATTAGGCATTGAGGGGAGGACCAAGGGAAAAATTTTGTTGGACAGAGGTACAACAGAAAGCATTCATGGACTTGAAGAGGAGGCTATGTTATGCTTTAGTACTAACACTTCCAGATCTACAACAATCTTTTCAAATAGAAATAGATGCTTCAAACTATGCACTAGGGGCAGTTCTCATGCAACACGGGCATCTAGTTGCCTACCATAGTGAGACTTTCTCTGACATAGTATGTAAGTACCCCACCTATGATAAGGAGTTGTATGTTATTGTGCAAGCCTGCAAATAATGGAAACATTACATTCTGGGGAAGGAGACTATCATTCACAAGGATCATAAACCTCTATAATTTCTACAAACACAAGGGAAGCTACAAAATGATAGGCATCAAAGATGGTCTGCCTACTTGAAACAATTTCATCTCAATATCTGCCACAAGAAGGGAGCTACTAACAAAGTTGCAAACTGTTTGAGTAGACCTCTGATCATAGCCCTGATAGCAGTATTAGATTCTTGTGGCCACCACACAACAGATTGGCCTCAGTTGTATGGCGTAGATCCTGATTTTGCTGAGATCTACAACAATCTAGCAGAGGGGAAACAAGCCACTAATTTCTACTTGAAGGATGGGATTCTTTGTCACATAGGACACATATGTGTTCCAACCAAGAAGTGGAAAAAGATGATATGGGAGACACACTATAGCCATGTTACAGGACACTTCAGGGTGGAGAAGACTATTGCTATACTTTAGAGGTATTTTTATTGGCCCAAATTGAGACATGATGTCATTTTATACATCTGAGCTTGTACTGCTTGTGCCATTGCAAAGCCTGCCAATCGTAAACAAGGATTGTATACACCTCTTCCAATCCCTGACCAACCTTGGCATTCAGTTTCAATGGATTTCATGCCCGGACTACCTTCTACCAGACATGGGCATGATTGTGTATATGTGGTGGTAGACAAGTTTTCAAAAATGGTTGTCATAGTGGCTTGCAAGAAAGCAATCTCTATGGAAGAAATTGCCAAGCTTTTCTTTGAGAATGTTTTGGTACAATTTGGATTGCCACAAACCATCATATCTGATAGGGATAGTAGATTGCTTAGTAATTTTTGGTCAGCACTTTGGGTCTTGGACACAAAGTTGACAAAATCCACTGCTTTGCATCCCCAAAGAGATGGGCAGACTGAGGTGGTGAATCGGATGATCATTCACATTTTTTGGATGTACCATTCCAACATCCTTGGACTTGGGATAAAATCTTACCATATGTATAGCATAGTTACAATCGAGCACTACATGGTTCCATAGGGCACAGTCCATTTGAGGTATGTCTTGGCTACCAACCATTGGCTCCAATTGATGTAGCATTGCCGACTATGATGAGTGACCCATCAACACATTCAGAAAAAGAGGCAGATAAGGAAACTAAGTTTCTGGAGAAGATATGCCATATTCAGCAACAAGTCCATGAGATATCACAATATAGTAATCAGAAATACAAGGATAGACATGATCAACATCGTACACCTCATCAGTTTAAGGTTGGGGACAAGGTTTGGCTTCATATTCAGAAAGAAAGACTTCAAGGGCCTCATAAGAAACTCCGTCCTATTCGATATGGTCCATACACCATCATCAAACAAGTTGGTGAAAATGCTTTTGAACTCAATCTACCATCTTTTCTTGGACTACATCCTATATTCAATGTTGAATTGTTGCAGCCATATTTTCCACCATTGTTGGAGACTTTAGATGTTGCAGAACATATAATTTTCTCATATTTGAATTCAAACACTACTGCCCCTCTCACATGTGATCAGATTACTGATGTTGTGGTGAAAACATTGAAGAAACAATAGATTCCTCTCTATCAGGTGGTACAGGCAGGACAACTTCCACATCAAGGAAAATGGTTCACTAAGGACTAGATTGAGAAGAAATTTCCTCATCTACTACAATACATAGGTGCAATGGGGCCCATTGCCTCTCAAGGGGGAAGTAATGATCCCGCAGAGATTCAAAAGCATTAGGGTGGCATTTGTTCAGGCAACTATAATCTAGTTTTTCAGTATTTTTTTTCTAGTTTTGTCTACATCCTAGTAATTGGCATTTTCAGAGGCCTCCGGAGTGGAATTTGGGTCAAGACTTTTTTCGGTTGCTTTGAGTGGTAGCCACAAGCAAGGCTCGATGCAAATCAATCTAGCTCTTTAGGAGATCTTTCCAACGAGTCTGAAATGTCTAGTTTTCGACTAGCTAGCTAGAAGTTATGACCTTGCCTAGTGGGATCCAAAATTTAGTAGTTTTTTTTTTAATTTTGAAAATTTGAATTTTAGTAGTTTTGTCACCTTCCAACTATCTACTTCAAATTCGATGGATAAGGTGACCTTTCACATTCTTTCTCATTGTATATATCCAACTTTTGATGCAATAAGAAATCCTCTTTGGTTGCCTACAACTTTTTACAAGTTTTGCACTTGAGCATTTTGTTTATTTTCACAATACCACAGGCTCAGCGCTAGGTATTGTTATCTGAATTCTCCATTAAAATTTAGATAAACTTTTCTTATCAATCTCTTCTTTGTCTTCTCCTCTGATCACCTTGGCATATATTCATCACTTTACTTCTCTATCTCACAACACTTCTGATCACTTATCTTACTATCTTCACTGATCACCATACTATTGTAATCTCCCTTTAACATATCTGGTGATATCACTTACAATGCAACACTCTACACCACTGTTGACATCAATGACAACACATACATGCAACAATCTCCCCTTTTTTCATTAATGGCAACACATAACTTGTTATGTACACATTTCTCCCCCTTTGACATCAATGGCAAAGGGCTAGTGGTCTTCCTTTGTTCTGGAAAAAACCTGTAGGCTCCCCCTATCTGAATATTTCTTATAATGCCACTCCCCCTAAGGAGTAGCCTCTATCTCTTCAAAACTGGTGTTAGTAAAAATCTGGTTCTTCATTTTCCTTAACATCTACATAGATGATATATACAGAGTGTCTGGCACTTATTAATCCTAACTTATTCTCTGCATATATGCAAAATCATCAAAATTTGTCTTACCTTCATAAAATTATCTATTTACTTGGAAGGTAGAACATTCTTATAGACCACCTTCAATTAGGCAAGCGTAGTGTCCCAGTTCTTCTTTGTAGATGAAAAAATGTACAATTGGCTCTCAAGATGAATGTACAAATCTTCTACTTCCTCCAAAGTATCCAACACCTTCACTTTTTGTGCAACATTTTTATCTTCAATTAAGATGCTAGTCAAAACTACTAGCCTCATACTTACCACTTCCCTTAGTTGTCCTATCTCACTCTTTATTTTCTCCCTTTAATTATTTTCTCCCTTTGATCCAATGGTTGGGAATGTAGATTTTCTATTTGAACTCTAGTGGTTCCATCTTTGTCCTTCAATGGATCATATGCTTTGGTTGCTTGAATTAGTTGTGATTCAATAGAATTAGCTTGACCCTTTATGTTCTTTGTAGTTGTAGGTCAGTTCAAACAAAACTAATATAAGACTTTGGTGTTCTCTACACATTTCTGAATGGTTTTCATATTTTCTTGAAAATTATTATGTGCCTTAGCACATCTACTAGATGCCTCAGCCAATCTTTTACTGTTCATTTGCTCTGTTATCTTCAACTCAGCTTGCTTCTCAAGGTAAGATGAATGAGCCTTGAAAGACTCCAGCATGTGTTTCATTTATTGAGTAGGAGGCAAGGATGGATCTCTTTTTGCATTAGGCAATTCTTCCTGTATTATCTTAATTGCCTCTTCCAATACTTCAACTTATTCCACTTGTTACAGAATCTCTTGTCTTGCGATGGACTAGAGTATATCTCCTAGTTGTATCTTTTGGAGGGGACATACCCCAGATAAGTTAACTTGTCCATCTAGCAAATATAAGAGTTCCAGAGTAACTACTGGTTGAATTTACATTGTTGAGCTAATAACTCCTTAATTGAATCAACCAGAGATGAGGAGGACGATGTGTCTTGTTCCTTTCCTAAGCTCTCCCCTGTATCAATATTAGCCTACCTTGTTGTTTAGGGTTATCCTATTGTTCAATATTTACTAGAGGAGGGTTATTGTGCACATCATTGTGATTAGGTGAAGCATTTCCTTCACCTTGCTCTACATGTTCTTCATTTTGTGTTGATGGCTCTTCTTTCTCTTCTTGAGTATCTTATTATTGTGAGTCACGCGAAAGAGATAATGTACTGTGCATGGTGGAGAAATTTGTGGTTCCTCCATATTCTCTACTCCTTTTATTCCTTCTAGAATTTTATTTGTCACAGCTTATATCTCTTTCAGATATCTATCTTTGTCACTTTCTTCCAAGCTCATGAGATTGTCCACCCTTTGCTTTGTTCTCAATTCTTGAGCTTGCATTTGAGCTAATTTATCTCTTTCTTCTTGTGATATGGAAGATTCGGCTTTATCAAGGACTTGTTGTCTTAGCTTGTCATCCATTTTAACAACTTTTTCTCTCCTCTGCCTTAGAACATCAGCTAGGCTTTCTGGAACTTACCCAATAATGTCATTCAAAGGGACATCAAATTTGAGCATGTACATTACAATAAATTTCTCAATGGTGCTCTTGTCTTTAGGTGGCACCTTTGGATATAAGTCTATTGTATCCTTTAGGATACCATGATACACAATAGCATTGAAAATAGCATCTAATGAAAGAGGTGTGCGTTCATGTACCACTGGAGGAGCTTTCTTGGACTTCTTCTCTTTATTCTTTGGCTGAGAGGTACCTTCCTCTCCTACTTCTTCTTCACTCTCTTCTACCTCGTCATTATTGACCTTCTTTCTTTTAGCAGGTTGCTTTTTCCTTGGTTGATTCTTTTCACATGCTTTCATTTGAGTCAAAATTTCTGATGCAGCTCTTCTTCCTATTGAGGCAGTTTGAGTTGATCCAGAGGGTTGTGGTGCATTCACAATAGTAGAAGTAGATCTGCTAGTCCTTCTTGGTCCTTGTGTAGTTGGTGAAACACCAGGAGCATAATGTGTTTCCTCTATAGGGGCTTCAGATGCAGATTCAAGTGAAATATCCCATTTCTTATGCAACCTACCTTTATTATTCTCTAGATGCTCCTTCACATTTTTCTAGTTCATCTTATTCATGATCTCATCATAGGTACCAAACCTCTTAGTAGATGTATCTTTGGGTTTACTGAGAAAAATATCAACATAGGCCTTAACTCCTTCAACAGAGACTTCATATTGCAATCTAGGAATCCAAATAGTCCTCAGCTCAACTGCTTCCATGTAAGAAGTCCTTATCAACCAAAAAGGTAATTTTCCCTTCATACTTCCTCACAACATTTGATGGGATTCTATCTCTTGATTGCATGTTGGTTTGCAGGTTTTAAAAGAAACCCTAGTACATTTGTTTGAAGTGATTAGGATCACTGAAACTCCTTATATGACTTTTAATTTGTGCTACAATAGGAACATCTTGTTGCCAAACCTTTCCTCTCAAACCAAGTAACACATTCATGAAATAGAATGCAAGGCAAATGATCAAAGTACCATACCTAAAGTTATATCTAGTTTCCTTTGTTCTCCTCAAGTTTTCCAAGAGTTTTTCTCATATGACCTCATGCAGAGGTCAAAGTCTTTACCTTCCTTAACCATCTGATAAGCAGTATGGATTGTTGTCCCAATGGTAGATCCCTCTCTATTTTTATAGTAGACTTTATATGTGATCTCCATAGTGGCATATCTAACACTTGGATTGATGAAGGGGGTAAATCACAAAACACACAACAACATAAATTGAACATAGGAAATAGAACTTTCTTTTATTGATTTGGGCAACTCATTACATTACAGAAGCTCAATTACAATCAAAGGAATCAATCCTCCATAGGTTGCAACACATTACAACTTCCTCTCGCAAGACTCTGGAATCATCTGCCTTCTATAACCCTAAAATTAGCTAGGGTTTCTATTTTCCTACCTATTCTTGACTCTACGCTTCCCCCCCTTAACTCTCCTACCACCCATGGTTCCCAAAAATGGTTATTAATAGCCTTTTTGGCGGCCAACAACCTAATTTTAAAATTTGCATCTCCCTCCAAAAATAGGTCAACTTCCAGGAGCCATAACTTTTGATCCAAGTGTCTAATTGACGAACGTTTTTATGTGTCAGAAAGCTCGCATAGTTCTCTACACACTAAGAACTAGCTCTATAGGTTCTAGCCATTTTCAGGCTTGTACTGGGCCATTTAGTGCCTCAAACCTAAGTTTGAATAATTTTCAGGTGTTTTTCAGGAAACAGAAACTTTAATATCTTTTAGCTCGCAAATGTTTTTTGCGTGATTCCTTCGCCAAAGCTCTTATATTTTTTTATGTAAATTCCTATAAATTTTCACTTCAATCCATGCCCAAATGCAAACTTTCTAAAAATAGTAGGTTGCTATTTTTAGCAGTTTGGAACAACTGAAAGTCCTACATCATTATTCAAGTGATTATGGAACCAGAACCACAAATTTTGAAAAGAAATGGAAAGAACATCAACAATTTTGAAACACAACTTTTTTTTGGGTGATGCAAGATTGCCCTTATACCATTGGATGCTCCTGCATCAGACACCCAAGGTAATTTGAGAAGTGACCCTGTCACGTCTCAGGTGTTTGTGTGAGGAAAACCCAAACGGTCAACCTCTGCCTTAGACAACCAAGAAGAATCTTCAACAGGTCTTCCTTTCCATTTCACCAGATATTCTTCATATTTCTTGTTCCGAGTACTTCCCACATGGCTATCCAAGATCTCTTCTATCTCCTCCATTGAAGTAGATACCGAAATACTCCATTGTTCTTCTGTTGTTCCATCCTTTGTGCCACCCTCATGATATTCTATTAAATCAGCAATGTTGAACACAAGGGAAATATTAATCTCACTTAGCAACTCTACCTCATATGCATTTCCTGAATCATGCTTCTTCAGGATTCTGCACGGTCCAAATTTCTTCATTTTCAACTTATTGTATGTTCCAATTGGGAACCTTTCTTTTCTCAAGTGAACCATGACTTCATCTCCTACCTAGAACTCCTTATACCTCTTCTTTTGATCTGCCTTGGCCTTGTATTGAATATTCATCTTATTAATGTGCTTTCTCACCTCTTCATACAAATTCTTCAAATGTTCTACAAAATCTTCAGCCTCGGCACTTGTCTTTTCTCCTTTGTCCAGATTCATTAACTCTAAAGCATTTCTTGGACTATTTCCATATACAATCTAGAATGGTGATTTACCAGTACTCCTATTGATAGAATTGTTGTAAGCAAATTTTTCTTGTGGTAAAATCAAATCCCAGCCCTTGGTCTTATCTCCTACTAAGAATTGTAGCAGGTTACCCAAACTCCTATTCACCACTTCTGTCTATCCATCAGTCTATGGATGGTGTGCAGAATTGAACTTCAAATCTATCTTCAACTTCTTCCACAATGTCCTCCAGAAATAACCAACAAACTTGGTATCTCGATCTGAAACTATGCTCTTTGGTAGATCATGTAATCTCACCACCTCTCTGAAAAATAATTCAGCAATATGAACATCATCATTAGTCTTCCTGCAAGGAATAAAATGTGCCATCTTCAAGAATCTGTCCACCACCACAAAAATGGAATCATGTCCTCTCTGTGTCCTTGGTAAACCAAGAACAAAATCCATACTGATATCATCCCATGGCTTCTCTAGTACAGGTAATGGCTGATATAAACATGTGTTCTGACTTGCTCCTTTTGACATCTGACATACTCTGCAACTCTGCATAAATTTCCTCACATCCTGCTGCAACTGTGGCCAATAATAATTTTCACCAACAATAGCAATGGTCTTATCTCAACCAAAGTGTCCGGCCAATCCTCCACTATGCTTCTCCTTAATCAGGTTCTATCTCATGGAACTCCTTGGAATGCACAACTGGCTTCCTCTAAACAACATGTCATCTTGGATTATGAAATCCAACCATTTTGTCCTATCCAAAGTAACAAGTTCCAAACAAGCTTTCCAGGCCTCTACAAAATCTGGATCCTCAAGATACAAACTTTTGAGCTCATCAAACCCAACAACCTCTATCTTCATTTCTGTCAACAAATTTGCCTTCTGCTCAAGGCATCTGCAACTCTATTGGACTTCCCACTCCTGTGCTTCAAAACAAAAGTATAGCTCTGCAAAAACTCAACCCATTTTAAGTGTCTTTGGTTCAACTTCCCTTGACTATTAAGATACTGCAAAGCCTACTGATCAGTATATAAAACAAACTCTTTTGGCAACAAATAATGTTTCCATTTCTTCAAAGCCTGAACTATTGCATAAAATTCCTGATCATAAGTAGAATACTTTTTCTTGGCATCATTAAGCTTCTCACTAAAATAGGCAATGGGCTTACCTTCTTGGCTCAAAAGATCTCCTATACCACTACCACTAGCATCACAATCTACCTGAAATACCTTATTGAAATCTGGAAGTGCCAAAATAGGTTGTTCTACGACCTTCTACTTCAATGTATCAAAGCTCTTGTCTGCTCCTTTAGTCCATCTAAAATCTTTTATATCCCCTCTCATTGTCTCAGTTAGGGGTGCACAAATGCTACTAAAATTCTTGATAAACTTTCTGTAAAAACTTGCCAAACCATGAAAAGATCTTACCTCCATTGCACTCCTTGGCATAGGCCATTCAATGATAGCCCTTACTTTTTCTGGGTCCATCTTAAGACCTTCCTCTGAGACAACAAATCCCACGTATACCAACTCCTTTGCAAAACTACATTTCTTTAGATTAATCAGCAACTTCTCCTCCCTTAGCTTCTCTAGAACTCTTCTGATATGCGTCAGATGCTCATCCCAAGTCTTACTGAAAATCAAAATATCATCCAAATAAACAATAACAAAACTTCCCAAAAATTCTTTCAGTACCTTGTTCATGAGCCGCATGAATGTGCTCGGTGCTTTGGTTAGCCCAAATCACATGACTAACCACTCATACAAACCTTCATTTATCTTGAAGGTTGTCTTCCATTCATCTCCTTCTCTGATACGGATCTAGTGATACCCACTCTTCACGTCAATTTTTGTGAAGTACTTGGCTCCACTCAAACAATCCATGATGTCATCCATTCTTAGCAATGGAAATCTATACTTGATCGTTATCTTATTGATGGCTCGAGAGTCTGTACACATCCTCCATTCTCCATCCTTCTTTGGTACTAGTACTATAGGTACCGCACATGGACTTAGGCTCTCCCTTATCAGTCCCTTTCTCAACAACTCCTAAACTTGTTTGTTCAGCTCTTCATTCTCTGCAGGGGTCATTCTGTGGGCTGCCTTGTTTGGCAAACTGGCTCCTAGTATCAAATCCATTTGATGACTTATCTTCCTTACTGATGGTAAACCTTCTAGTACATTATCAAAGATAATGTCCTAGAACTCTTCCAACATATCTAAAACTTCTGCTAGTACATCTTCATAGGTCTCTTGACTGATCTTAGGAATCAATGCAAAGCAATGATGCTCATGCTTCATACCCTCCAAAAATTTCCTACCATCTACCAAGCAAATTCTAGCAGTACTACATACCTTTTCTTCCACCTCCTTCAAGGGCTTCAACTTATGATGAACTCCATCCTTTGTTAGGGAATATGTGTTTGTACGGCTATCATGGATAGCGCTCATATCATACTACCATGGCCTCCCCAATAGCATATGACATGTATCCATCAGTATGATATCACACAGCACCTCATCATGGTAGTCACCAATCTTGAACTTCACTAAACACTGCTCATTGACCAAAGCTCTATGGTCCTTCTGCAACCATGCAATCCGATATGGATGTGGATGCTTTCTTCTTGTCAACTTCAACTTGTCAACCATCTCTAAAACAAGATTATCAGTGCTTCCACTGTTAATAATAATATCACAACACTTACCTTCACATTTGCACCTTGCATGGAATCAACTCTTCCTCTGATTGGGTTCTTTCTCCTCATTCAGCAAGGTTCTTCTAACGACTAGGGTTTCTCCCCTTTCAACATCTTCAAAATGCTTAGAATGTGCATCTTCATCTACATGTGCAACTCGTGCATTGCCTTCAGGTCTTCTATTTTCCTTCCTTGATGTTACTGACACTCATATGCTCGATTCCCTTCTTCTCCACATTGGAAATAGGTTCCTCTGAAACCTCCTCTTCTGGGTCCTTGCCCAGGTCTGCCTCTTCCTCTTCCTCTTTGCTCATCATTGTTTTGGTCATGAGGGTGGTAGGTATTATCTCTTTGATTTCGACTAGTGCTGGCTTCTTCACTTTTCTTTGAATCTTCATTTTGGCCCCCATAGGGTCTTCCACTAGTCCTTCTGCCTTGACCTCTTCCCCTTTGCTTGTTGTCAAATCTTTTATTCAGCTTCTCTTCCACCTTTAGGGAAAATTGGTATGCATCTTCTATGGTGGTCATTCTGACCAGGCTCAACTCCTCTTGAAAACTTGGCCTCAACCCATTAATGTAATAGGCTACCTTCTCCTTGTTGGGCTCTACATAGCTTGTCCTAATAGTAATATTATAAAACTCTTCTGTATACTCCTTAACAGACTTGTTACCTTGCTTCAGTCCTTGCAGCTTCTTCAGCAACTCCATCTCATAGTCCATAGGAATGAACTGCTTCTTTAGTTTCTCCACCATCTGATCCCATCTGGTGATATTTCCTTTTCCTCTTCTATTCCTCTCTAACTGGACCTCCTTCCACCAAATATTGGCATGGCCCTTCAATTTTTTTTTTCAAACTTGACTCGATCTGGGTCTTCTACATCTTCATACTTGAAATATTCCTCCATGTCATTGATCCAATTAGTAAGTTGTTCTGGATTCAAATCTCGAGAATATGTAGAAACTTCAATTGTGGGCCTCTTTCTGATCTTCGAAATGGTCCTCAACAACCTAACTTCTGTAGGATCTCTTGCAGCTTCTTGTTCATCCTCAGATAGCTCTTCTTCAACTTTATCTTCACTTTCTTCTCTTGTTCTCGACTCAAACCCTCTTCGCAGCTCCTCTTGCAATGCAACAATTTGCCTTTACAGGGCTCTAAAACCCTCTTCTATCAAAGCATTCCTCCCAATATGGTTTCTTCGTGGAGGCATCTTGATCTCCGCAGCAAACCCACAACCTCAAGTCCTGGTGCAAACTACCTCATGGTCGGTGATCTGTCTACACACTTAGGAAACATGGCTCTGATACCACTTGATGAAGGGGGTAAATCACAAAACACACAACAATAGAAATTGAACACAAGAAATAGAACTTTCTTTTATTGATCTGGGCAACTCATTACATTACAGAAGCTCAATTACAATCAAAGGAATCAATCCTCCATAGGTTGCAACACATTACAGCTTCCTCTCGCAAGACTCTAGAATCATCCGCCTTCTATAACCCCAAAATTAGCTAGGGTTTCTATTTTCCCAACTATCCTTAACTCTACGCTTCCCCCCCTTAACTCTCCTACCACCCAAGGTTCCCAAAAATGGTTATTAACAGCCTTTTTGGTGGCCAACAACCTAATTTCAAAATTTGCATCTCCCTCCAAAAATAGGTCAACTTCCAGGAGCCATAAATTTTGATCTGGGTGTCTGATTGACAAAATATTTTATGTGTCAGAAAGCTCGCAGAGTTCTCTATGTGCTAAGAACCCTCTCTATTGGTTCTGGCCATTTTTGGGCCCGTACGGGGCCGTTTAGTGCCTCAAACCTGAGTTTGAATAATTTTCAGGCATTTTTTTGGGAAACGAAAACTTTAATATCTTTTAGCTCGTAAATGATTTTTGCGTGATTCCTTTGCCAAAGCTCTTATATTTATGTTATGTAACTTCCTGTAAATGTTCACTTCAATCCATGCCCAAATGCAAAGTTTCTAAAAATAGCAGGTTACTATTTTTAGCAGTTTGGAAAAACTGAAAGTCCTACATCATTATTCAAGCGATTATGAAACCAGAACCATAAATTTTGAAAAGAAATGGAAAGAACATCAACAATTTTGAAACACATCTTTTTTTTTGGGTGATGCAAGATTGCCCTTACACCATTGGATGCTCCTGCATCATGGATATGTTATATCATTCATAGTCAATGTCCTGTTATCAAATTTGGCTCCTCTTAGTTCAATGACCTTCTCATTCTTAATAGATTTCATCACTGGTACAAGTCCGGTGGAGCACAACCTAGTTACTTCCCTGATTGCATCTTTGGTGATCTAGTAGGGTTTATCTAGAAACATAAAATCATCATGAATCCTTCTTAGAATGTATCTTAATCATTCATGCTCATCACAGAAATCAAGAAAATCCTTCCATATGTCTAATCGTTTGGCTCCCATGGGCAAAATTTAGGTTGTAATTTACATCATCATCCAAGAGTTGATCTCTAAGCTCCTCAAACTTCATATGATCTATTTCATCCAGCTTAGAGTGAATGTAAATCCTAACATCTTCAAGATACACAACATATGCCAGAATGTTTGAAAAGGCTCCACCCCTATCTACCTCCATTGCTTTGAATTGATACTTATATTTTGGTCTCAGGTTTTTAGAAAAATTAACTACTTGCAGAGTTTCCATTTTCAAGCTTCTTTTAATTCAAACACTAGGGTTTTAATAGTTTAGATAAATACCTTTGTTCTTCAGTGCTAGGGTTCCAAATTAGAGTGCTCTGAATCTAGGATATTCCTTTATCTCAATTTGCCAAGTAATCTGAAAGTCTTCTTCTTTCCTTAGCTATGAATGCAAAAGCTTTGCTTTCAAATGAGATTTGATCATCCAAAGAAGGCATAAGTACTTTATAATTTTTTCCTATCATTCCTTATTTAATGCACCTTTATCTGGTTAGGTAAACTACTATTGGATTGTTTTGTAAACTCACAAAGACTCAAAAACCTTCCGCAATTCTCCGCATCATGTGGTTTTGCTTTGGAAATTTGGGGAATATAAATTATCTTACCTTATCAACATCTTCAGCTGATTTCATTCCAACTCATATGGATTCTTAGCTTCCATTTGCAGAAGCCACAAATACTCAGGGGGGAAAGAATAGATATACATTGATTAGCTCCCCTGACCCTTATGTCATATCTAAACCAACAATGAAGTCTTATGCACTGGGCAGAAGCACAAATTCTTCCTTCTTCTCATCATCTTGTTATGTCTTCCTTCTCCATATCCTTGTCATTTCCTTCTTTTGTTGAATCATAATTTTCTCTATCTTCTTATGCTAAACAAGTGGTTTCATAGAGACACTCTTACAGAATCTTGCTTTATGCCCAAAGTTGTTGCACTTGTAGCAAACATTGTATTCTAGAGTTACACCATTTCTCCTTACTTGAGTTCTACATTCAACAGCCCTATGACCAAACTTATTGCATGCATAACAATAGCCATAGAAGGAATGGGAGTTCACAACATCATGTTTTGGAGGCACATATGAATTCTTCCTCATGTTATCATTTCTTCTAGACTTAGTTCTACAATCAATAGCCTTATGGCCAAACTTATTGCAAAAATAATAGTGACCATAAAAGGATTGAGAGAACCTGGGATTAGTAGTTTGTCTAGGAGGAGGTCTCTTGAGGTCTTTCTTCTGATTGCTGGGCTATATGAAGTCATCATCATCCAACTCATACTCCTCATCTTTAGTCTCCTCAGAGTCATCAGTGCAGGGCTCTTCCTTTTTCATTTCAAAAATTCCTTTAGGTATATCTGTTTTAGGATTCTAACATTTCTCAAATCCAATACCACCTTTATTCTTTAGAGGTCTTTGATAGTTGATTATATCATCAAGGATATTGGTGATTTTCTTCAGTTTTAGACCTTTGTCTATCTAATCCTTTGCTTTCTCCAATTATTTCCTTAGAGATAATTTCTTATGCAAGTTCGGCGCATTCAACTGATTTGTCATTTATCTTAGCATTTAGACAATCTGCAACCTTCTTACCTTATTCAACTTGAGCTTTCAGTTTAGCAATTTCTTCTTTTGATTCTTTGAGCTTAATCTTACATTCTTCATTTTCACCTCTTGTTGCACCCAGATTTTCTAGGGCAGAGATAAGTTCTCCTTCATAATCAACTACACAGTCTTCTGGATTATAGGTTGTCATGTATATATAATTATATGGAGGATTCTTGTGATTAAATAGTACTTCAGCTCCCATGTGTTCCACTCCAAGATCCACCTCAGTTGTTATGTTGCATTCAAGGAACCTTGCTCTAATACCAGTTGTTCAACACACATAAGTACTGATAGGGGGTGAATCAATACTTATTTAAATTATTTCCTTTTAACAACATTCAAATTACCATAAGCATTTACAACATGAAAAGCATAAGAACACAGAAGCACACATCCATAACACTAGATTTACGTGGAAAACCCTAGAAGGGAAAAACCACGGTGAGCAAGCTGATTGGATCTACTATCCAAATCTAGCCTCACAAATAAAAACAAGATTACAATATTATTTATGGGCTACAACCCAAAGTAAGTTGCAACTCCCTGAATAGTTACAACACTTACAATCTTTACACAACATCTCTTCAATCTCTGTAACACAAAACTTATCTGACTTAAATGTTCTTCTCACAAAAATTGATTGTTGATCACTTCATCCTCTGCACCACTATCTCATATTTGTATAAATACAATATCAACCTCCACCACAACAAAACAACTTTAGCAACTCTTCTCCATCATCATATCACCAACAATTGCCTCCACAATAATATCATGTTACATAAATTGGTCTTTTCCACATTTCATCATGAAATTTGCTTCTGCAGTAAGTTTATTCACACAATATCAATGATTTCACACACTACTCCACATATATCTCACTTGACACATTTGGCCTTACATTTATATCTTTCAAAAGCTTCAAAATCTTTCTCCTTGGTCAGCCAAGATGAAACAAGTAACATGAAATGTGTAGTGGCCACAACAGTCAGCTCTAAAACATATGCAGTAAGTAGAAATCAAGCATGGTTCAAGAACAAGGCATAATCAAGTCCTATTTCACCTTAGCACATACTTCCAAGATGGTGCACACTTCATACACTTGGCAAAGTCTTCATCATACACCAAGTTAGCTCTGCAAACCCTTATCCTTCCTTGCATTTGGCTCCAAACCTAAAGCAGTACCAAAGGAGATAAAATTACATCATACATACCACACATTGAATATTATGACTTGAAAAACACTCATGTACACTTCTTTTATCATTTTAGAATGTTTCATGCTAGAGGAAACACTTGAACTCTGATGCTAGTGTCCTTAACAACCTCTGCTTACATAGTCTTAAGATAAAATAATGAACAACATACTTGTGGTGAACATAATCATTTGAAACTTGAACAGCACATACCAACCATCCATAAGAGCTTATCATTCAATCAGCAAATCCAAATACCAACATGTGGTGAACTATGGTGGCCTCCACTATCTGCCACTGTTTACCTTAAGCAATAGCTAAACTTGTCTTCACACAAAAGAGTTCCAGAGAACCATCTGTGGTATATATAATCACTTGAAACTTGATACATGCATACATGATACTCATTTCTACCAGTCCTTCAAATTTCCAAGTCATATCTTCATCTATCTAGAAGTACAGAGCATTCTCCTATCTCTTTGTGACTGTACTTACTCTATTTTACAACTACCTTCGATCTTCTCACTCCAAAATACTTTGTGGTGACTTCCATGATATGAAAATTTGAATATACATTCTTTGCACCTATTTTTACTTATATTCCAAACCGCAAGGTAGAATCTTCAATAGCGGAGATATGTGGTACATTTATCTGAGCCTATGACCCCTTTACTGACTAGAACTTTACTTAGGCAAATTTCCTTCAAACTTTCACAACTTTCTTCATCCGATGGAAACATTATGAATTCATATCACCAACATACAACATGAATGCACCTTAACTCATCAAATAGTTCAAATTCAATCATTTTCATAGCATATCAAGGATATGGACTTACACATGAACTTCAGATGATATGGTATGACTGTGTATAGATGATATTGATCCATCTCCTTTACTTTACAACTTTTCTAACCAATCTCTTCTTTATATTCTCCTCTGATCACCTCAGCATATATTCATCACTTTACTTCTCTGTCTCACAACACTTCGGATCACTTATCTTACTGTCTTTGATGATCACCACATTGTTGCAATCTCCCTTTAACATATCCAGTGATATCACTTACAATGCAATACTCCATACCACTGTTGACATCAATGTCAACACATATGCAACAAGACAATGGACTTGAAGATGAAATGTCATTTTTAGATGAGCATTTTGGATGAAGAGATTAACCAATTATTTTTAAAGGATTGGCCATGGGATTCAACTTACAATCCTCTCCATATTTGTAGGTAAGTGGTGAAGCTTTCTCCATTATTTTCTTGGTATTACAAAGGTCTAGCATTGTGGTCTCATGCTCAACATTATAGGAAAAATGTGTGACGAATGTTTTAGCTAGTTGAGCAAAGGTTTTAATAGACCCATGAGGAAGATGTTGAAACCATTCTAGGGCTTGACTCACCAAATTTTGTGGAAGGATTTTTAATAGATAGATATCGCTATAAGCAACCTCTTGACAAGCCATGTAAAATTTATTGGCGTGGTCTCTAGGATCTCCTTTTCCCTTATATTTGTCAAATTCATGGAATTCAAATTTAGGAGGAACATGAGTCGTCATGATTAATGGATCAAGGGGGTAGTGACAAAACTCCTCAAACTTGTAAGGTTTGCATTGTGCCCCGATTTCATATCCTTTAAGGACATCTCTTATTTGGTCTTGTAAGCTTTGAGAGGAATACCCAAGAGGGTTGGAGTATGACAAGGATTGAATGGGATCTTTGAGTTTAGCTGAATCATCTCCTAGAATTTTCATGATCAAGTCCTTATTCCTTTGATGACATCTACAAAGGTGGGTGAAACCTTGGGTTGATCATAATCAACATCAAGTTAATGTGTGTCATTAGGATTATGTTGTGGAAAAGGTTTCATATGATGAGATTCCATGAAGCCAAGTGAGTATCTAACTTAATCATCATACGCACTTGTGTGAGGAGGTGAAGTGGGTTGATTTTCAATGTGAGAGTCCATGATTTTCTTGGTTTGTGATCTAGTTATGTGGGGTCATAAAATGAGAGATCATGATGATGTGGAAAAAGATTGATTTGTTGGAGATCTTCAATTAAACTAGAGATAATGAAGGATTGGATGACAACAAAACTAGGGATGACGTGGATGGGAATGATTAGACTAGAAGGATGATGATGATTTGGACTAGGTTTGGGATTAAGATCAAGATACAAGACCCTATTGGATTTGATTTGATGGACTAAGGATGGTGTTTTGGGAACAATATATCCCAAGAAAAACACAAAAAAATTATTAGGGTTAAAGGATTAGATGATGGGTTAAAAGATTAGGGTCTTGATCAAGGGCTAAATCTCAATTTAAAGTCTAAGACAAATGGGATGTGGAAGATAAAGTAGAGTAAATGGATGGAAGAGAGAAAATGTGAAAAGGATGGAAGCAATGTGGACTATGGATTTGGGTCTCAAAGAAATCAACCTTAAGCTAAAGTGTGACAAGGATTCTCTCAAAATGTTGAACTATGGACCCTAAGATGTTAGAAATGTTTGGAATGGTTTTGAAAGCTTGATTTTAGGCAATGTAACAAACAAGATTACACAACATGCACAAGATTTACAAATGATTTGGATTTTGGATTGGGTTATGCAAATGAACACACATGCAAAACACAACAACACCCTAGATTATTCAAGTAGGTGTGATTCTTAGTGTAGGCCCACACTCAATACCTCTTCAATATTCCTACCTAACTAGGAATATATTTTCAAGAGAGGATAGTCAGGGAGCAAGTGGCTCATGGTTCACCCTTTTCCTTTCCTTGGAGACCTTAATGCCTTACCCAAAGAACTTCTATCTCTACTCAAGGAGGCACATGGTGAGTAACTTCATGCTTGGTACTAAACCTTGCACCACACTAAGATATTGGTTGAGAGGTCTTAAGATAGGCTTTACAAGTTCTCTAGGGCTCATCCCCCTTAATACACAAGGTACATGGGGTCCAAGTCTATGAACACTAGTCCATTGAAGGTATGTGATACAAGTGATTAAGAAAATATCGCTTCACCTTGTGTCTGGAATCACCTGGGGCCCCAAGGTTGTGCCAATGACAATGTAACTAGATTGAGGTACAAATTTCATTCTCCCCCTTTGATATACCCCACTAGAATGTGTGATTGAGGTCATCCCTTGGGGTGATGAAATCCTCAAGCAGGCATCCTAATGGGAAATTATTCCAATTGCTTTTGATTCCCAAGATCACACTAAGTGCAAAGGAAGAGCATACACAACTTGGATCCTTAGGTGACAAAAGTGAAACAAGTGGTGTTTTTGATACCCAAGACCACACTAGATGTAAGGGGAGAGTATACACACACACTTGATCCACACAAACAAGATTAATTAACCCTTAGAAAAGAAATGTGTGTGTGAAAATGAATGTGACTAAAGGATGCTTTTGATTCCCAAGATCACACTAAGTGCAAGGGATGAGCGTACACACCCCAAGTCACAATCAAGATCACCAAACAAAGAAAACATAAGGTTTCAAATTATAATTCTTTGACAAGAAAACCTACAACACACTTGTTAGTAGTTTGATAGATTTTAGCCTTTGACAAGCGAACCTACAAACAAGTGTTAGCTCAAAATAAGGATAAATTTGTAAGAAAAAGAAATAGATGTTAAGATATAGCAAATTAGATGGCACCAATAGATTCCTTGTCATTTTATATGTAAATTTTAAAAAAATCATCAAATTTTGATATGACTTGCAAAAGTTATGACCATTTGAAGTTTGAAGGGACGTTTCCCAGGTAAAAACACCTTAGAACTGAGAAAATGTACCCCAGAACTGAGAAAAAGCACCCCAAATAGAGAAAATGCATGTTGATACAAAGCAAATGTGCCCTGATAGAGGCAAATGCACCCCGATATAGGCAAAACCTAGCAAATGTGCTTCAAAATGATGCAAATGCACTACAGAAAGGAAATGTGCCTCAAAACTAAGTGAATGTACTAGAAAAAGTAAATGCATCTCAAAATTAAGCAAATGCGCTACGAGATTTGTCAAATAAGATACAAAACTAGAAATGTCATACTTGAGTGCAAGTATGCACTTCTAGAGTTGAATGCACTAATTTGTAGATGGACCAAGATCTGGTAAGTAAAGTCTGCAAAAAGAGAACCAAAAAAGCACAGAAACTAGAAATAGATCACAGAAAACAAAACCTAGTAAGCCCTATTTTGCAAATAACCCAACAGGGTTAGTAAAAACCAGGCAATGGCAAATGCACGGTTTTATGCAAAAGCATGTCATTTTAGAGCAAAAGTGCATCGATGCAATCAAATGCAATCTGTTACAATTGAATGCATGCTGCTACAGTTGAATGTGTGGCATCATTATCAAATGCATCATTCTGTAAGTGAATGTGCTAACCTGTACCTGTCATGGAAAACACACCAAACTTCTACAAAAACCAGTCAAATTTAGGGACGTGGGTCCCATCGGGTGTGCCAAAATGTGTATGCAGAAATATGAAAATCAAATCAAGAACACATGCATGCAAATAACTATTGCATATTCAACATCACATCAAGACCAAGTAACTAAAGAAAGAAAATGAAACAATATTACCAAATAGTCCTTCTTGCCCTTGATATCTGATAAAGATTGTAATATGTTGGTTGCTTAAACTAGCAGCATAACATTACTTAAGGATTGCTTAGTACTTGATTTTGACAGCATGATGTTACTTTAAAAATGTGGATGATAATAGCTTGGTTGAGGTTTTATTTATAGATTCTTAGATAATAGGATGAATGGCTAGGATTAAGAGGTGTAATAAATAGTTGAGATTAAGAGGTGCAATATGAAATGGAGGGTGCAGATTAAGAGGTGGGGGATTAGGGATTCTATGGCATTATTTATGTGAATGGTGGAGATTAAGAGATGTAGTATGAAATGAGTGGTGGAGATGAAAAACTTAGTTTGACTTTTGTGACACTCATTATTTGTGGCAAGGAGATGAGGATGAGGACAAATGAAAAATAATTAATTAAATAATTTCATTATTTAATCAATTTTTGGTGAAAGATGATGTGGGAGGATAAAATTAATTAAATAAATAAAATTTATTTAATTAAGGGATAGTCATGGATTAATTAATTAAATAAATATAATTTATTTAATTAATTTGGGAAATAGGATAATTGTGTCACAAGGTGACATAAGATGGCATTAGGAGGGTGGATGACTAGATGATATAGAAATGTCATTTAAGGACATGGTCAATTTTGGATGTCTACAATATCAATAGCCCTGCCAAGGTATTCTTGAATATTTTTGACCCATAGATATTAGGAAGCATAGAATAAATCAAAGCATTGGGAAAATTTAAGAACAAAAATATAAAAATACCACAATATAATTTTACATGTACATGATAGATCTACGATCACAAATTTATCCCTAATCCCCAAACTTTTCCCTACATAATTTATCAAAAGAATATTCTAATTTCAAGGCAATTACCAACTTGTTATTCATTGTTCCTGTTATTGTAAAATTGGAATGATTATCAATAATATCAAAGTAATCCAATAAACTCAATGAAATAGGAAATAATCAAGATCAAACAAACAAAGCTAAAACCTTGCAAACCTCAATACTTTATAACTTCCATTGGTCGCCTATCTCAAATGATCTTGTGTATGAATATGGCCCTCAAAAGGTGCACTTCCTTGCTATTTTCCAAGATGTCAAGTGAGAATGGTTGTGATAGGTTTGCAAATGAAGATGAGCTTCAAAAACAATAGTAATGGTGATGGTGACGAGTTGATCGCAAGCAATGGAGGAATTTGGTGCCAAAGGTGTGATGTAATTCCTGCAAAGTTAGGGTACTAAAAGCTTGGATGATAGAAATGGAGGAAAAGGGTTCAATTTATAGACTTGTGAGAGAAAAGATTAACAGTATAGAAAGAACAAGAAGATAATGGTTGAGAAACCTTGAGAGGATGTGCGCGAATAAAAAGAAGACAAGTGTCACACAAAAAGTTGTTTTGTTTGAGTTAACTGCTTTCTTTTATAAAGATAAGATTTGATTTCATAAATTAGAAAGCTTTTTCTAATTTAAGAGTTGTTGATAAAAATGAGATTGATTAGATCAGTTAACTCAACTAGTGATTTGCTTTTTGCATGATTTGAGAGAATTTAAATAATAAATTATTTAATTTTTGTGTGCATGAAGAAGAAGATTTATTTTTAGAAGATTTGGAAGATTTTTGAGGAATTAGAAGATAAGACAGCAAATTAAATACATAAATTTATTTAATTTTTGTGCATGCTTTGGAAGAATAAATAAAATATTTTATTATATTTTATTTTTAGAGATTGAGAGAATTTAAATAAATTTGAATGATTTATTTCAATTTGGAGGAATAAGTGATTTAATTAAATAATTAAAATTATTTAATTGCTTGGAAGAATAAAGTTGATTGACTTCAATGAAATTAATTAAATAAAGGTAATTTATTCAATTAATGGGAGGAATACAAACTAAATAAATAAATTGATTTATTTATTTATTGATAGAGGAATTTAGACAAAATAAATATTAAGAATATTTATTTAGACAGAGTTGTGACATTTTTAGGTGTATGCATTTTACCCCTCTTTGATGAAATGTGTTTTATCATGTTGTTTCAAAGAATAGATTTTTCTGATAATGATACATGTCTCAGTTTGCCCCTTGTATAGGTTTAACGACAGGATGCCCCCCAGGAGATTGGATGGGAAGAAAGGGTTGAGGGATGCGAGACGGACAATCTCACGATGAAGAAGGTGAAAAATAGGTTAGGTTGAAGAAAAATGGGTCACGGTTCAGAGAAACAGAAGGAAACAGGCTTGGGAAGTAGTCACGGTTGCCACACAGCCAGTTACGGTTCACTTGCTATAAATAGGAGTTGGGTCCACAATACTAGTCATTTGTACACTTGGCTTTTGTTGATAGGTCTCTCAGAGCTTAGGAGAGCATAGGAGCTAGAGCAGTCAGTATAGATATGGATATTCCACACGAGGAGAACCAGTTTGAGCACGTTCGATGGTTCAGGTGACCAATTGAGGCAGGACCACCGGTATGTAGTTTGACAAAACTCACCTAGGGTCATTTATTAGGCTAATAAATGCTAGGGAAAAAAAAGTAGGATAGATGTGCCGAATCAACTTCTAAACCCGCGCATATGTTATGAAACCGCGCATATGAGATATGTTGCTACGCATATGAGATATGTTGTTGTGCATATGATAAAACCGCGCATATACGACAAGTACCGATGCATACGTTATGAAACTGCACATACGATATGGGAAGCTGCGCTTTTGATATGATTCGGCGCATTTGCGTTGTATTCCTATGCATTTGTTAATGTTGTGCACATGTTATGTGAAGTTGCGCTTTTGATAGAACTGCACATATGTGATAAGAACCGGTGCATTCATTGTGAAGTTGCACATTTGCAACTTGGTTCAGTGCATTTGCATTAGGATAGTCAGTTTACTTAATGAATTTGACTCGAGTGGCATCTTGCTCGATGTGTCAATCGATAAGCGATCTCTGAGATTACAGGAATCTAGTCAAGAGATGATATGTTGTTTTGATCAATTTGATATGTTAAGTAAGTGATAGGATAGTTTGATAGTTTGAGCATTTTTGTAGTTTTGGTTGATGTATTGCTTTGCTTGATTGTAGGAGGACATTCGTGATATACTCATGTCGTAGGAGCAGTTTCCTTTGCCGTTGTTGCAATAGTATATGCTTACAGAGATAGATCGGGAGGTGCTTGGTGCTATTGGATTGGACTACGTGTGCTTCATGCCCAAGGTTCATGCGAACCTCAGTTTGCTGACTACCATGGTGGAGCATTTCCACAGTGAGGACAGGATGTTCCACATTCCTACTGGTGAGATGGCTATTACCTTAAAGGATGTTTATAGGATCATGCACTTACTGATCCAAGGTGAGCTCGTAGAGTATGAGGCCCAGCATGATGCCAGACTAGCAGAGTGCAGGTGCATTTTTTATGATCCAGAGCTAGAGGGTGAGGTTATCTCATGGTAGGACATACATGATTTGTATGACTACTTCCCAGGGATAGTGGCAGGGTTGATCAGTTGTGTTGTCTGCCCCGATAGGAGGTCACATGGGTTCCCCATTGGTTGGGGTAGGACTATCGAGAGGATGATCACATAAGGCACCCGCTTTGCCTGGGGTGTCTGTGTACTGGCTCACTTGTATCACGATATGCATCAAGTGGTCTACCACAGAGGAGCTAGTTTGTCGGTAGGTGTTTCACTTCTAAAGTTTTGATTATGGGAGCACATTGCTATTACCCGGCTGATATGCCTCTTTTCCAGGTAGAGAGGTGAGCCCTATAGTTATGGATACCCAGGTGTTATTTCCCAGCATAAGCTGGGAAAGCTTGATTATTGGAGACATGCACTAGATAATGTGGATAGAGTTATCTGGCATCCACATCTAGATTGTGAGCCATGGGACAATGAGGATGATGAGCTCCCCTACTACTTTCAGACTTGGTGGCTCATTGGGAGGACACGACACATATTGGAGAGGTAGATTGTCAACTAGGTACAAAGACAGTTTGGGAGAGTACAGGGTTGGCCACAGGGTCAGGCACGATTTTGTCAGGACACACGCAGAGCATTTGAGATGGGGCCCAATTGCATCCTATGATGAGGCTCTTGCAGACTTCTAGTAGATTCCCTATGTGGTGTGGCTGATGCAGAGGGAGGTGGTAGATGAGGGGATGACTCCTAACTATAAGGAGTGGTTTTCTGCCCACCAATTCCTAAGGCATTCACGACTGGGAGAGTTAGCTTCTCGCCTGGAGGAGGTGGATTCAGATGATGAGGATGGTGAAGATAGGAGGAGGAGGAGATATAGGAGGGGGAGAGGGGGATGAGGAGATGGAGATGATGGAGGGGATGGTAGAGATGGAGGTAGAAAGAGACAAAGGAGGAGAGCTGGGGAGGGATCCTCTTGGCAGTAGGTAGTATAGCAGCAGGCCGCACCATAGGTTGGACAACAGTAGGTAGTTCAGCAACTGGCTGCAACACAGCAAGTATAGGGATGGGTATAGGCATAGCAGGTGCCCCGGTAGTAGGTTCCACAAGTTCCTCCCCAGCCTAACCTATAGCAGCGGGATATTACTATGTTGCAGGGTCAGGTCAGATAGCTCAGGGCATAGTTTAGGGCAGTAGAGTCTCGGAGGGAGGCAGACGTAAGGATTATATATGGGCTCACCACGAAGCAAGATACAACATTGACGAGGGTGTGGGCTCTTAGACTAGAGAGAGACTCAACCTTAGTTTCCTTGGGTACTGACGGGGCTACCAGTTTCTTAGTTACACAGGTGCAGCAGGCTTAGGCATAGCTTGCGTAGGTTCAGGATGAGCTTGCTAGAGTGTAGGCCCAGACTCAAGGTGAGCTTGCTAGAGCGCAGGCTCAGACTCAGTACTACATGGGTCTATATCATGGGGTTGTGCCAGCAGACCATAGGACACCCAACTATAGGAGCCAGTATGTGGCAGGCACATCTCAAAGGGCAGGGGGTTCATGGTCTACAGTGTCTGCTATGGGTCCATAGCAATCGAGAGCTAGCAGAGGAGGGGACAGAGAGGGCAGTGCTGGGAGCAGCGTCCCACGCCAGTAGGGCTAGTTGACAAGTTTGTACCAATTTTTTCTTATGTACACACTTTTGATGGCTCATGGATAGACTGATATGTATGTATTTATATCATTTTGCATTGACACCGAGACATGTATCATTATTTTTGTGATGTATACACTTTATATGATTCTGACTCATAGATGGACTTTGATATTATACACTTGGACATATTTATGTTATATTTATATGATGATGCAGCCTATTGATGGTCTACATGCTTTATGTGATATCTAATGGATGCACCTTACTTTTGATGTCTATATGGATGCAGTTTATGATTCTACACTATGATGCTTTATGAGATATGATTCTAGGACTTTGATATGATGATGATCTAATGCAGACTTAGATGTTTTCTAATGATCTAATATGCAAATGGGAATGTTATCTATATGATTATGTAGTTTATGAGATGATCTACATGTACTTGTTTATGTTTTTTATTTTTCTGTTGATACTATGTTATGCTGATGCAAATGTATATGGATGATCTAATGCACTATTATGTATGCAAATGATTTAATCATGTTAATGACTATCTCATGTGATATGATATGCAACTTATGCTATGTTTTTGTTATGTCCAAATGTACTCAATTGACACAAAAATGACACAAGATAGATAGAAGACTGATAGAAGCAATGTGAAGCTTTTGTATGTAAACATTGATACTCTACACAAAATTTTTATTGCATGGGATATGGATGCTTTGTGGATGCTTTCTGGATGTGAATGGTTTTTCTATCTTGATATTGCAAGTATTTTGAAGTGCTTATTTCATCATTAGGAGATTTTTTTGGTACTTTTCTCTTTTGAAATGTTGTAAGAAAATACAAGCATCTAGGTATAATTAAACCATGATGACCTGAATATTGCTTACATGGCTTTTGATTTAGCAAGTTAATACAAGCATTGAGGTATAATTGAACTGAGATGACCTGAGTATTTCTTGCGTATCAATCGACAAGGATTGCCCCTTTTCATGTTTAGACCTTTGCAGTCCTCGATGATCTTTTGCTGATCATGTCGTTAGACAAGGCTTCACATTACTAAAGATTGATCCACAAACAACAAGCAAAGAAAATAATTGTGCCCCCATCATAGCATCTCTAGCTTTTGGCATCCTTAAGTAGCGTAGGAAGACATGATAACAAAAATCAAGACGTTGTAACCTAACTTGATCACAAATACAAAACATTCTTGCATTAGATGTGTTTTCTTGCCATAATTTTAGATAGAATCATTTAGAGTGCTCTAGGTACTTGTTTGCTTTACTTTGGATAGGTTGATGTTTTGCGTCAAAACTTCTATTTTTTGAAAGTGGGCTTTGTTGTGCTTGCATGCCTGGTGAAAGGTATCACAATCCTTATTGGTGTCCTCAGTGAACAAAGTGGCACTATAGAATCCAACTCCTTAACCAGGTCGAGGACTTGCCCCCAGTCAAGTAGAGGTATCTAGTTTATTATGGATGAAATGATAATGGATACAAAGAAACGGACCCTAAGGGACTGACCTAGTGCCTTGGGGGCTCATTGCTAAATGGCCTTGCATATGTGACGACGCAGAGGCAACGTAGTTCGGGGTGAACCTTGATGGACCTAAGACCTAGGCAATAGGAAATGGTGTGGACTCAGATAGATAGAAGGACAGACGACACGTGATGGAATGGATGGGAGATAGAAACTTGGGGGCGCATTGATAATGGCCTTGCCTACGTGATGACGTAGAGGCAACGTAGTTCAGGGTGAACCCTAATACTGACGATGGATGCTAAGATATGTTGACACTATGGATATGGTATTTTGACAACCTTAGGTAGTAAGGTGACAATGGTTATAGAGTATCAAGCCATGATAGGTCATTGTTTTGTTATGCAAGGTGTTTACTGTGAAACTAGCATGATTAGATACTGGAAAATGGTAGGAAGAATAGACACAAGGTGATTGGTTTCCCAAAGATGGAGGAAGTGGTTCGCATCGCAAAGAGCACCTATTTGCCAGGTTTTCACTACTTTTCTTTTATTGCACGGGAGCCAAAATACACATGACGCCTGTTTGCCAGGTTTTCATCATGGTATCTATCCAAGGCATCTATTTACCAGGTTTTCACCAAAGGATGATTGTTATTTTTTTTACGCCCCCTTACATTGGGGTTCTCTAGGTATAGAACCGGTGAAGATGCATACTGTTGATTAGGTCATCGAATAGCTCACCTTCTGAAGTAGCCCACTAATATGTTCCTGATCCATAAGTAGCAATGATTACATAAGGACCAAGCCAGTTGGGTTCAAATTTTCCTTTCTTTTTCAGATCCTGCTGATTGCAGGGATTTTCCTTAAGTACTAGATCACCAACATTGAATACCCTTGGACAGACTCTGTGGTTGTAGCTTCATGACATCCTTTGCTGGTATGCCTTGAGATGGTTGAAGGTGTTCTGCCATTTCTCCTCCAAAAGTTCTAACTCTTGCAATCTGGACACTCTGTAGTATTCATCAGTAATAAGACCTTTTAACAACACCCTTAAAGATGGTAACTTGACCTCGATGGGCAAAATGGCTTTTGATCCATAGACAAGGGCGTATGGGGTAGCACCTGTGGGAGTGTGTATATTGGTTCAATAGGCCCACATAGCGGGATTGAGTTGTATGTGCCAATCACGGCCAGCATTGTTGACAGTTTTCTTGAGGATTTTCAAGATTGTTTTGTTAGATGCCTCTGCTTGGTCATTGCCTTGTGGATAGTAGGGGGTGGAGAAACAGTGTTGGATTTTGAATTTGTCACAAAGGTCTTGGACATCCTAGTTCTTGAAAGGTCTTCCATTATCCATGACGATGGATGAGGGAATTCCGTATCTGCAGATGAGGTAATTGAGGATGAATGAGGCAATCTGTTTTCCTGTGACATTGGTGAGTGGAATGGCTTCAATCCACTTGGTGAAATACTCAGTGGCGGTTATGATGAACTTGTGGCTTTTGGATGAGGGAGGGTGAATTTTACCCACAAGGTCAAGTCCCCACTGACAAAAGGGCCAAGGTGTCATTAAAGGTTGTAGTTCTTGAGCTGGTGCATGCACAAGGTTTCCATGTCTCTGACATTACTTGCACTTCTTGACAAAGTGACAGGAGTCCATCTCCATGTTCGGCTAATAGTATCCCAAACGCATGAGTTTCTTGGCTAAAGTAGGACCACTAGAGTGTGACCCGCATATTCCTTCATGCACTTCTTGCAAGGCAGTTTGAGATTCTTCACATTCAAGACATCAGAGTAAAGTACCATCCAGACCTTGGCGGTATAGGGTATCGGCGATGATAGTGTAACGAGATGTTTGTTGAATGAAGGTGTGAGGCCTACCCTTTCATTCCCATATATTTGACTACTTTATTTTACTACTGGTGATACATATTAGACTTATGGGACTATTGATCCCGATTTGCAAGACTATTAGATTTTATGCTTTATGTGGATTTATTATGTTTAGTATGATTATGATGTGATTGGACATTGACATTCATTCACTGATGAGGTTAGACATGTGATTTACATTATGATGTTATTTGGATACTATGCATGTGATTTTATTTAGAAATTTGTTATGTAATTATATCTGCGATGGATGTTTGAAATGTAAAATTTAGAATTTAATTATTATGTGATTCCTTGATGCTTATATGATCATGTGATGATGTGAGTGTATGTTTCACTTTGCTTCAGCTATTATATACATGTGGGATTAACATTTCATTTGAGTGCTCAGGTATTTCTAATGAAGCCATGGATACTTGGAGATCATCCCACACACTGTGTTGTTTTCACATGTGAAGCCAATCTAGCTCCAACAGGAACCAAGATCAACTATGTTTGCATGATGAATTTTTGTAATGTAGTTGCATGGTGTTAGTTGGGTTAGGTCTACCCTTCTTTTATTGATTTCTAATTGGTGTTGTAAGTTGTAATGTCATTTGAATTTCATTTTTGAGTTATAATTTTTGTGACCGCTTTTATGTGTTTTTACTCAACCTTTGGTGCTCAAAATGGGTTAAATTTGACCCTGGATTGTACCCCTAGGGTCTAGGGGTCATTTGGGCTTGTGTAACCTTAGGTAAACTCCCATTTGGTCACTTTAACTTCACCCTGAAGTAAAGTGACGAAAATGGAAGCTTGGGAGGGAGAGGATGAGTGGGTCAAACACTCAACCTCTTCCTTTCCTCTTCCCTAGGTTGGGGGAATCTTCAAGACCCCTTAATTATGGAGGACTCAACTCCAAGCCTCTCCCATAATTAGTGAGGGTACCTTGGGGTTGAGTGGGCCTTCTTAGGAGGAGATGATTGGGGCACATGTGGCACCCACTCCTTCTTTGGCTCCACCTTTCGCTCCCACATAATTGAGAGAGGACAAGTGGATGGGGGAAAGACTTGGTGGATTGGGTGAATGACATGTGTCACCACCCCATTCCAAGAGTCTTGCTAGTAGTTGGGTGGAGGAGTGAGGAGGTGACATGTGTCACCTCCCCATTCCTCAAGGCTCATGAGAAGAGCTTATTTTAATCCCTCTTGAATGGGAGGGAGGGGGTTGTTGAATCTTTTGGCAATTTTTGAATTTTAATTATTTTGAAAAAAAAAAGTTAGAGGTGAAATTGGAGGCTCAACTTGGAGAAGGAGTTAGAGGAGCTCTTCTCAACTATCTTCCATTTGGGCTTTATAAGGTAGGATTCAAGGCAAATGCCTTTCCTTGTGCATTTTTTTTACTTGCATGTTGTGTGTGTGTGAGTTCATTTTGTTGTTGTGGGAAAATTGGGTATGGAAGTTGTGAGAGCCTCTCCCTCTTGGGAGAAAATGCTCAACATGTGTGGGGTGGGGGAAGAGTGAACCTCCTTGAGTCACATCCTTGGTTTGATGGAGTTTATCCTTGAGGGCAAATTGTGAAATTGAACAATATGTGTAAATGAGAAATTTGGGATATGGCATGAGAGCTAAGAGAAAGTTGTGAAATCATGTTTATAAGTGTGGGCTTGAGCCCTTGAGGGATTTATGTTTCGAGAATTTTTTGGAGTGGCACTCGTGAGTTGAGTGATGTCCACTCCCCTACCCCATTAAACTCATCTTGAGTGAGTTGTTGTTATGTGAAAACCATGGGAGTATTCTTGTTGTTGTGTTGAGTGAATTTGTTGTAAAGTGGTGTGTGCTTACCTCGTGTGAGGATGACCTCCTAGCTCGAGGGTGACTCATGATTGAGTCAGTGGTAGGGATGAGAGCAGATTGAGTGTCTTCTTTTCCCTTCTTTGTGTTTTATGTAGGTTTTCTTTTGGAGCTAGCTGGTGTTGAAGAAATTTTTATTGTCTTTAAGAGTTTTTATTTTTGTTCTCTTAAGAGAGCATGGCCATGAGAGGCCTTGTGTATCATCTTAGTTTTCAAAAGAGGAGACCCTTGTTCTCTCTCTCAAATTTGTATGAGATATATCGTTACTTGTGTTGTAATAAACTATTTACATTTGCAATTATAAGACTCAGTTTGCAGATTTTAAATGCCTTATGATTTAAAGAAAAGTAGAGCACTAAAAGAAAAGCATGTTTATATTGGTTTCACTTGTATGTTTAATTTTCAAAATAGGATAGTTGCTCTTTTATTGTGTGAGACAAAATAAAATTTACATCTTTTTTTCTTAGGAGAAAGAAATTTAGTTGTTGCTGTTATTTTGAAGGATTAAACTAAATGCTTTTATTTAGAAGAAAATTAAATAAATCTTAAGTAGAGTTGTTTCATATTGGTTGTATTATGTCAATATTAGTGTTTTTTTGTGTCGAAGAAATGTTTATTCCATATTTATTAGAATATATGTTTTTACAAAAAAAAAATGATCAGTTGCTCAATATAAATATGTTAGAGATAAATATTTCCTTTGCTTAAATGTATTCAAAAAAAAAATTCTATGTGAATTAAAATGACATATATATTTGAATATGCAGTTATATATATATATGGATATATATATTTATATATTAGACAATTTAATATTGTTAAAGAAAAGAAAAAAGAGACTACATCTATGTATACAACAGTGGATAAATATATATATTCCCTTATTGCTATTGTCATTTAATATTAAATAATAAACTATAGTTTTGGAGTGAAACTGTGTTTGCCAGAGATTATATATATATACATATAGGGCGGGGGGATTCAAACCCCCCCACCGTCGCCGCCTTTAAAACTAATGGAGTGTGGGGAGGGGTCGAAACCCCACCCACACTCCATTGAAGTAGAGTGTGGGTGGGGTTTCAGCCCCTCCCCACACTCCCATCCCCCTCTTGCTTCCCACGCTCCCCTCAGCTCGCTTCCCACTTCAGACACCACACTCCCCTTACCCCGTGTAACATCCACGCCCCCCCCACACAACCCTTTCCCCCTACAGCCTCCCTATGATCCATCCCCTCTGTCGGACTCTATACAGTTCCACTGCCCTCCACTCTCCACAGATCCGTCGCTGGGCACTCCTCATAGCCCCGCCACTCTTGGAAGCCATAGAACGGATCCCTAAACCTACAAAACATTGTTTGAATATTGTTATTTTTTTATATAAATAAAAATACATATATATATATGTATATAGAAACATTTAAGCTTGGAGACCTCATGTGTATCCTTCCTGGTGTGGCAGCCATGAAAGCTCCCCTACTAAACCTGCAAAACCATTCCCAAGCAAGAAGAAGAGAAGTAAGAAATGTGAGAGGAAAAGAGATGAGGGAGAGAGGAATGGAGGCTAGGGTTTCTCCTTCCCTCTCATAATGATATTGTTTTTTTTTTTTAATTTTGAGTGGAGGATTAGGGTACTCTTGAATATTTAATTGGGTATTTTATTTCCCTCTTTTAATTTAACCCTTTAGGTAATTCTTTTATTTTAGCTAATACTTGAGATGTGAAGGAAATTAATTATGTGTATGAATTAAGTTATTGGTATAGTTCCAAAAGAGTAAACTTGGGGATTTTAATTTGCCTTTTAAATTTTAGATCATTTATAGTTTAATTTTTAGATTGAGCACATTATAATTTATTTTAATTAATTTTTATTGTGGTAGGGATTAAATGCTTCATTTAATCCTCCTCCTATTTAATTATTAAAATATATTTAATTTAATACCAGTGGGGTTAATCCATTGTTTGTAAGCCTTGACCAACAAGGTTAAAATAAATTTAGATTGTTATTGGTTTAGTAATTAATTTAATTAATCTAGAGTGATTTTATTAGTTTAATAAAGATGTAGTTTTAATCCAACTTGGAAACCTAGTAAACTATCTAAATGAAGTTAGTATAACATGCTTCCATGATCTGGTCTACCAAGAAATTAGGAATAACGTAAAGGATGCAGTGATAGCTCTGATTGATAGAGAACGTGAAGGAGAACAAATTAATCAAGCTTTGTTGAAAAATGTTCTAGACATCTTAGTAGAGATTTCATTAATGAGATTGGGAGTTTTTAATTAATTTAATTAACTTTTCTAATAAACCCTAATCATGCCCGTGAGGCATTATGCTGCTAGATTTTTCTAGAATCTAGGGTTTAGCTAGGTTAGTGAATTTTAACCTTGCTTAGGATTAAATTATTGTTTTTACCAATTGTCGACATTATGTTTTGGAATCAATTATATTTCTCTTGCACTAGAAATTAGCTTTTGATCTTGACTTGTGTCAAAATCTCATCATTCACATAGGTCAGTCTAGGGTTTTGATCTTTGATCCTAACCCTATTAGCGATGTTAATTGCATTGCATTGACCCACCTAGTTGACCTTCATCGCATAGGGGAATTGCACTGGAGATCACATTACCCCACCTTCAACTGATTTGTTTACGCCTTATGCATATTGCCACTGAGCACGCTTACGCATGTGATGTGGTTTCTTGGGAAGCATGGAAAAAATTTTGGTATTTTGTGTCATGACCACATGACAGATGTGGACATGACACATGTGATGCATGTTGTGACCGCATGGGAAATGTGGGCATGACAGAAGGTTTGGCATTGGTTGTTGGATAAGTCAGATGGTAAAGTGTTGTCCTTAAGGTAAGTATAAGTCTTACCATATAAGGGTGAATCAGATCTGACGGGAAGGAAAATGGATTGGGTTTCGGGGATGTCATAAGCTAGTTGTGTGACTGTCTCCACCAAGAACTCAAAATGTGACTCATTCTCTGGTATGTCGAGGAGTGAGGCAATGGTTGCCATGGCATCTGCTGCTTTGTTTTCAATCCTTAGTATCTACTCAAAGGAGATGATCACAAAGTACTCTTTAAAATCATCCACCATATACTTGTAGGGAATGAGCTTGTCATCTTTTATCTAATAGTCATCATTGACCTAATTGATGATGAGTTGTGAATCATCGTAAACATGAAGTTCTTTTATTTTCCATTCTGCTGCTAGTTGAAGGCTAATGACCAAAGCCTCATATTCTGCTATGTTGTTTGTGCATGGAAAAAGCAGACGATAATGCTTAGGTATTGTGGTGCCTTGAGGAGTGACCAACAAGATGCCTGCCCTTGATCCATGGTTTGTATAGGAGCCATCAAAATAGAGTGTCCATGACTATGTTGTGATAGTGAAGATTGATTCATCTGGAAACTCAAACTTCATTGGAGTGGTATCTTGTAATGGTGCCTCGGCCAACTGGTCGGCAATGACTTGACCTTTGATAGCTTTTCGTTCTATATATTCAATGTCATATTCACTTAGGAGCATTACCCACTTAGCTAGGTGGCATGTGAGAGCTGTTTTGCTTAATAAGTATTTCAGGGGATCTATCTTGCAATAAGCTTGATGGAATGTGCAAGCATGTAATGTCATAGTTTTTGGGAAGCAAAAACCACAGCAAGACAAAATCTTTCAATTTTGAGAGTATTGCAGTTCATACCCCACCAATGTGTGACTAATGTAGTATATGGCCCTTTCCTTGCCTTCATTGTCCTGTTGTGCTAGAAGGGCACCCAGAGTTGTCTGTGTAGCAGATATGTAATGAAATAGTGGCTTGCCTTGTATAGGAGGTATCAAGATAGGTGGATTCATAAGATACTCCTTAAGTTTGCAAAATGTTTCTTCACACTTCTCATCCCATCTGAATGGAATGCTTTTATGTAAGAGATGACTTAAAGGTTGGCACTTGTCTGCCAGTTGCGAGATGAATTGGTGGATTGCTTGTAATTTTCCTTGTAATGACCTTAGATGAGTGATGTTATTGGTGGAGGAATCTCCATGATAGCCTTGACTTTTGTAGGATCTACCTCAATCCTGTTTGTTGATACTATAAAGCCTAAGAGTTTGCCGGAGGTGACCCCAAACACACTTTTTTGGATTAAATCTGACTTTAAACTATTCTTGCTGCTGAAATACTTTCTCTAATACATCCAGATGAGACTCCCTTGTTAGTGATTTGGCAAGGATGTCGTCCACATAGTCTTCCATTGTTACCTGCATCATATCATGGAAGATAGTAGTCATAGCACGTTGATATGTTACTCCTGCATTCTTTAACCCAAATGGCATGACACACCAACATAGAGTACCCCATGGATAAGTGAATGTTGTCTTATGTTGATTCTCTGGTGCTATCTTGATTTGATTGTATCCCAAGAAACCATCCATAAGAGAAAGCATTGTATGCCCAACTATTAAGTCCACAATGATGTCTATGTTAGGTAATGGAAAATCATCCTTGCGGCAGGCCTTGTTAAGATCTCAAAAATCATTACAAATTATGACTCTTCCATCTGGTTTGGTGACAAGTACAATGTTTGAAATCCACTCAGGATAGTCTATTGGCCTGATAAACTTGACATCTAGTAGCTTCTTGATTTCTTCTTTGACTAGTAGTGCAACATGAGGATGCATTTTTCTGAGTTTCTGCTTTACAAGTTTTACTCCCGAATCAAGTGGAAAATGATGTAAGACCAAGTTTGGATCTAGACCGGGCATATCTATATATGACCAAGCAAAGTTGATCTGTTTCCTCGTGAAGAAAGGTACAAATTTTGTCTTTTCTAGTAGAGATAAAGATTTAACAAAGTGTATAATCTTAGGATTACCTTCTATGCCGATATCCACTGGTTCCGTTGGTTCTACCACAATCTGTGACTTCTCCTGATACATGTCATTGGGGAGAGTATCAAGCCTTCCATCGTCTAGTGCCTCAGAGAGGTTTTCACCATTCGATGCATCCTTTATTTTTACTTTTTTGTGACTAGAAGGCTTAGTACCCTCTTCAAATTAAGCTATGGAATTGAGTTCTATGGTGTAGCCAGCTTTATGATCTCCTACGGGTAAGTGGTCTCTTAGTTCCATGAAGTCAATATAGGCATCGTCATTTTGGAATATGTCAAGTTGGGTTCCTCGTAGATCCCAATCAATAAGCTCAGGATGTACTAGGGGGAGGGGGTCGATATATTGATCTGATTCAGTGGGTGTTATGTTAAGGATGGATATGCTGTTAGGATGGGGAGTTATAGGAACAAGGTCTGGTATGGTACTTTCCTCAAGATTGTTTATCTCGTGCGAACTCTGACCTTCCTCGTAAGTTGTGCTCTCAGGAATAGGTGAATCACACTCTATTGGTCTATGCTTAGGCATTAGTCCCTCATGGTAGGGGCTGTAGGTTTGAACAGTATCAATTCCTTTGTCTTCATAGGAATACTCTGAGAGTTCATCCCATTCATATTCATTGGAATCTATGTCACTGTCTTCTTTATGGATCATTTCCACAAAACAAGTGGTAGCCTTAGCTTTTCCTTTGCCTTTAGCTTTGTCTTGGTATCCTAGCCCTATTGTGTTTTGCACCGATGAGGATGAAGAAGGTTGAATGGGTTTGATGATTCCTTCCTTTCTTAAGCCAATGGGGCCTTGTCCTTCATAACCCATTCTGTGTAAAATAGATTGCCCATGCCCATAGATCTCTGTTGGGAGCTTAGTTTGTTGGTCTTGTTGTGTGTCATTTTCATCAATGTAGAGCCATTGTAATACATCTCTTTCATCACTTTCATCTGACAAGGTACCCCATTTGACAAAGGGAGCAGTAGGAGAGTCAGGCATTGCAGATGGTTTTGGGTAGGGTGAAGGTCATCCAAAGGATTTTGGAGATAGAGGCATTTTGGATAGACACAGGCTATGCTCGATGGAGTATTCTCCTACCCTAGTTTCTTTGATCTTGACTTTTTGCTCATTACCTTGGATGTGGAAGCTTGGGAGCTATGGTCCCATTGGGAGATGGGGGAAGTGGAATCTCTATTGTTAGGGATGATGGTTTCAGGTCTTGAGTGAATGGTGTTGCAATGTTGGAAGGGATTGGGATCACCTTGGATGGTAATCTCTTCACCATTGTAAGGGAATTTGATGCATTGGTGGTAGGTGGAAGGCACAACTTTCATGGCATGGATCTAAGGTCTTCCTAGAAGAATGTTATAGGTGAGGTCCTTGTCAAGGACTTGACATACAACTTCTTTTGTAACTGGTCCAACTCTTAGTGGTAACACCACAGTTCCCTTGGTAGCCCATTCTTCCTCATCATAGGCTTTGATTGTCATCTTTTTCCTTGGATTCACTATATTTTCTAAGAACCCTAATGTAAGGACTAGTTTCAAAGTTCAAATATTCAAACCTACCCCTCCATCAATGAGAACCCTTTTGATGCGGTGTTTGTGGATGAAAGCTTCGATATGCAATGAGGCATTATGAGGTTGTGACACAAATAGATCATCCTGCTTAGTGAATGAGAGGATGTTGGATGAGGTAAGGTGACCTACCATGGCTTGAAACTTTTCCTGGGCCAAATTGGTGGGACGGTGGTTTCCACTAAGGCTTTTTCAAGAATTTCTTTGTGTACTGGTGATAGACGCAAAAACTCTAGTATGGAAATGTTGGCCGGAGTTTTCCGTAGTTGGTCTATGACATTGCATTGGTGGGGGATAGATGATGAGGCTGACGACCTTGGAGGAAGTGTGTGTAAGGTAGTTTTTCCACTATGGGTAATGATGGTGCAATCAGCTTTGGCATTGGGATCTATTTGTTCGTTGAATGTGAGCATATTGATTAATGGGATATCCTCAGTTATTCTATTAATAGTGTAATCGAATGGTACATTTGTGTAATTTGCATTGTTGTTTCCATTATTACAGTTCTGCCAATTGTTGTTGTTGTTGTTGTGGTTGTTGTTGTTATGCTGTCTGTCATGGTGATTGTTGTTGTGCTGTCTGTCATGGTTAGGGAGTGGATCCTTGTATACCACATGTGATTCGTTATCTAGATGATCTCTTGTGCCGACACAGTTTTGGTCTAACAAGTCTTGAATGACATTTTTTAGATGAATGCAGTCATTAGTTTTGTGTCCTCTTCCCCTATGATACTCATAATAGTGGGTCTCATTCCACCAAGGAGGTTTTACTTGGGGTTCATAGTTGCTTGTGGAGGGAAGGGTGATCTCATTATTTGCTAACAATTTTCTCAAGGCAGACTCAAGTGATGCTCCCAATGGTGTAAACTTTCGTCTAGAACAGAAATCCCATGGCAATTGTCTCTGCTCATTCAATGGAGGTTTGTTAGGTGTTGCGTTGCTTGAAGCACCTATGAGGTTGAGGATTGATTGTTTTGGGGCCGCTACTTTGGCATCAACCACTCCATTGTTGACTATGTTTTTGTTCTTGGTCCAAAATTTCTATTTGTCCATGGTGTAGTTAGAGTTAGGATTGTCTTTGAACAACTTTATTTGCCCCTTTATGATCATAGCTTTTTCAATAAATAATCCCATCTCAATCACTTTCGTGGATGTGGTAGGACCTTGAAATTGTATTTGGTAGCTAAGATCGGGGTTGAGATTGTGGACAAACACTTTCGTCATTTATTTCTCTGGTATATGATGAGGGCATTCGCTTGCTAGTTGTCTCCACCTTTGTAGGAAAGCGGTGAAAGATTCACCACTTTTCTATTTCATGTTGCTTAGGTCTAGCATAGATACCTCATGTTCAATGTTGTATGATAAATGTGTGTCAAACTTGTTTACTAACTCATCAAAAGTTTTGATACCTGGGGGTAGTCGAGATAACCATTCCATGGCTTGTCCTCCTAGTGATCAAGGAAAAAATCTCATGAGGAAAGTTTCATTGTGGGCTACATCTAGACATGTGGCACTAAATTCTCAGATATGGTCCTTGGGGTCACCCTTTCCTCTGTATTTGTCAAGCTTAGGAACTTCAAACCGAAAGGGGAAGGGTACCATGTTCAAGCTTCTATCAAAGGGATATGGTGATATATCCTCCAATGAATAAGTTTTAGTGGACGTCCCTGTTTGGAGGTCCTCAAATTTCTGTTGTAAGGTCTGAATTTGCTTCATCAACATGCCTATAGGTATGTTGGGGTCCATTATTTTTTTTCATTGTCTTTTTCAGGGGTGCTTTCCTCATTTGTGCTCTTTTCGTGATTTCTTTCCTCTCCTGGTTGTTTTAATGCATTGACGTCAAAGTCTGCGGAGAGTTTAAGCCCTTGGTTTGCTAGGTAGAGGAAGAGCTTTGAAGGGTCTTGGTTGATGACATTGTCCATCATGTGTTGGAATTTCCTATCTTGGATGGCTTGTTGTATGTCATTCTATGAGATTTCCTCATCACTGTCATGAGGGGATACAATTCTGTCTAATGTTCCAGCCATTTCAAGTTGCTTTTGTTTCTGGGATCTAGTTAAGACCATGCGGTGCAGTTTGGGATGGGATGTTATGAGATTAGATACTTTGACAAGGTGAGTTTGAAGGTTGCGGTGAAAGGGATACTTGTGGTGAAAAGATTTTGACAAGGGTTTTCTGTGATCTATGATTTCAAATGAATCGGTCGATACAAAACAATAGACACAAGTAAGGAGGTTAGTAATCCATTTACTTGAAAGGGACTAGTCTTGCACCAACACAACTAGTGAAAAGTTCTGATAGAGAAGGATGATATATCCTGATAGTGGAGACTTTACTAGCGATTGTTTGGGTTTAATAGGATCTAGAATTATCTTGTCGTAACTTGGTTTGATACTTTTTGGCTTGTTTTTGGGTAGATTTGGATAAGGTGGACAAGACGACTGACAAAAAAGGAGGGTGCTACAGAAAATGGATAGGAGAAGTGACTACATGGTAAATTTGATCTTTGAAACTGGAACAAGGTTGAAATGGGTACTCAGAAAGGTTGAAAATTTTCTCTCAAAAGACTGGGAAATGCCCACTGTTGTGGATGTGCAGCTACAAATGTGCTAAAACAGAGGATAAAAGTGTAGTAGGTTGAGGTATATGCGCAGCTCTGGTAAATCATAGAAGCATAGTAACAAATAGTAAATGTGCAGAAAGTTGAAGTATATGTGCACTAGGTCAAAATAAATGTGCAGCTCTGCAGTGCAAATGCGCAACTCTGAGTTTTTTATTGATTTTGTAAGGTTTTTAGCACATTTTTCGATGTTTTTGGTTTCTTGGCTGAGAGTTGGTCTTTTTTATCTGATTTCTCAATTATGGCAAGTAAGACACAGCAAACACAAAGAATTTTTCATGATTTTTTTAATCTTTTTTTTGGTAATTTTTGGACTCTTTTTTACTAAAAAAACAAGTACAAATCCTAGGCTGGGTAGGACAATATAAACTGAATTCTCACTATTTCTAGTTGAGGCATCTTCGGGAGGTGATAATCACCCTTCCCTGCACTAGTTTATAGGGGATTTTGGCTTCTAAAAACAAAGGATGATTAGTAAGTGCAACCGTTCGAGTGGTTATACGTGCGGTAATGCTAAGTTCTCCATTATGGATTCTCCCAGCCTTCAAGGGTTGCGTCTTGGAGGGTTTTGGGGGAGGTTGGTTGTCGGTATAACAAAACAACACTCGTCGCTTGAAGCTTTCGCTCCAAACACAATTTATTTATAGTGGCTAGGTAGAGCTTAGCTTTAGCTTGTTACCACTCAAGGTCATTCCCACTTGGATGGAAGGATATCCAAGGGTAAGCCTCTCTAAAGGAAAAACATGTGAAATGATATGTTTGGCATTTTGGTCACCCAAAAGAGGGGAGAGCATAGGCCTAGTATCATTCCAAAAACACGAAAGACAATGGTTCTTTTCCCCTAGTTAAAATGAAAAAGACTAAATGAGTTAGCTACTTGGGCACACACATGATTTGTTAACTTTGAAAGCAAGATAGCAATGGTTCAATTTTATCCTCCTAGCATTAGGACTATATTCAATTTGTTGATGCAACAAGATCAAATTACAATCCTCCTAGTTAGAGAAAAATTAGATTTGCATGAGCATCCATTTACTTTCCTTTAGATCAAGAGATGAGTTAACAAATGCAACTATATAACTAAACCAGCCCCTAACCTGCAAGTAGATCAAATAATATTCTTGCAAAAAAGTGTTAGCATTAGCAAAAACCACAAGGAACAACCCTAAAAATCACTGTCAGAATAGATGCATAGCTACAGAGCTTATATGCACAGGTACAGAGTACAAATGCGCAGAATTACAAATGTGCTGAGACAGACGTCAAAAGCACAGAATCAGACAGTATATGTGCAGAAGTATCAGATGTGTCGATTCAGAGGTCAAATGCGTTGAAATAGGGCATGGATGCACTGATCTATCAGATGTGTGGAAACAAAGCTCAGATGCATGTTAGAAATTATCAAATGCCCAGAATCTCCATGTGTTCGAAACTTAAGCACAAAAACTTAGTTTTTGGGTTAAATTGGGGCAAGGCCCCACGGTGGGCGCTAGAAATGTTATCATAAAATTGGAATGATTATCAATAATATCAAAGTAATCCAATAAACTCAATGAAATAGGAAATAATCAAGATCAAACAAACAAAGACAAAACCTTGCAAACCTCAATACTTCATAGCTTCCATTGGTCGCCTATGTCAAATGATCTTGTGTATGAATATGGCCTTTAGAAGGTGCACTTCCTTGCTATTTTCCAAGATATCAAGTGGGAATGGTTGTGATAGGTTTGCAAATGAAGATGAGCTTCAAAAACAATAGTAATAGTGATGGTAACAAGTTGATCGCAAGCAATGGAGGAATTTGGTACCAAAGGCGCATTGTAATTCCTGCAGAGTAAGGGTACTGAAAGCTTGGATGATAGAAATGGAGGAAAAGGGTTCAATTTATAGACTTGTGAGAGAGAAGATCAACGGTATAGAAAGAACAAGAAGATCAATGGTTGAGAAACCTTAAGAGGATGTGCACGAATAGAAAGAAGACAAGTGTCACACAAAAAGTTGTTTTGTTTGAGTTAACTGCTTTCTTTTATAAAGATAAGATTTGATTTCATAAATTAGAAAGCTTTTTTCTAATTTAAGAGTTGTTGATAAAAACAAGATTGATTAGATCAGTTAACTCAACTTGTGATATGCTTTTTGCATGATTTGAGAGAAATTAAATAATAAATTATTTAATTTTTGTGTGCATGAAGAAGAAGATTTATTTTTAGAAGCTTTGGAAGATTTTTGAGGAATTAGAAGATAAGATAGCAAATTAAATAAATAAATTTATTTAATTTTTGTGCATGCTTTGGAAGAATAAATAAAATATTTGATTATATTTTATTTTTAGAGATTGAGAGAATTTAAATAAATTTGAATGATTTATTTAAATTTGGAGGAATAAGTGATTTAATTAAATAATTAAAATTATTTAATTAGTTGGAAGAATAAAGTTGATTGACTTCTATGAAATTAATTAAATAAAGGTAATTTATTCAATTAATGGGAGGAATATGAACCAAATAAATAAATTGATTTATTTATTTATTGATAGAGGAATTTAGACAAAATAAATATTAAGAATATTTATTTAGACAGAGTCGTGTCATTTTTAGGTGTATACAGTTCCTAATCTCAAGGCCATCAAATTCAAATCTACATTACATTTAGTGTCATATTTGGTTATAGAGCTAAGTATCATTAATCCTAATTATTTCCCACATTTATATTGCAAATTATTATAATATAAATATGTAGTACTAAGATCAATCCATTAAATTAATTAGTCTAATCTATTTGTGCTTACATGTATGTATTCTATTGACATTAGGATAGTATGGACTTAGAGAGGGCTCCTCATAATATAGCTTTTGATCCTATCTATGTATTGACATGGTTTATGTGTCTCTTACATCTACCTTTGATGTAGCCCTTGATTCACATGATTATAATATTGTGGGGTACACTAATCAAAGGTTAGGAAGGGGACAAAATGTTAGTTTACCACTACCCATCTTGCCTACTAATTAACTTAATTTACATCCTATGCCTCAAGCTACATCTAAGAGAAAGGAGTTATTATTATCAACAAATGTAGAGTACTAAAGCCAAAATATATTTATGGGACTTAGTGTGTACATCATCTTTTTATAGAGATATTATACAAAAGTCCTTATAGAAAATATAAGTTGCATTTGATGCTAATCCAAAATTAGTTACATCTTTGATAAAATTTATTGGCCATGGATAGTCATGATTTATCATTCAAGAGAATAAATAAATTCTAGGTTAGAAAGTACTTAAGGAAGCATTACTTTTGCATATGGGTGTGTGCAAAAATATGGGGGACTAAAAAGTGGCCAAAACCATTTTTTGGTCCAAGAAAAATATAACGTGAGCATGTTATAACACACTCACATTATGGCTTGGTAGTAATCAAGCCTACCCTGAGCCATAATGTGCTTGCGTTATCTCTGAGTATCAATAAAAAGAAAAAAATAAAAAGTTGTGGGTTATTTTACTCCAAAATATCAAAATGCGACTAGGGTTTTAGTGCAAGCATGTTTAGAGTAGCTGAAGGACAAGCCACTAAACAATGCCATCATGACATTCTCACACTCCACGACGTCATGCACAAGCTCCACAAGGTGAACGAGCTCAACAAGATAAGATTTCCATGTTTTTATAATTTTGAAAATGAATCATTTGTTTTGCAATGTTTTGATTTGATTTTTTTTCAATTTTCAACAAATGAACCCCCTTACATGCCCTCGAACCATAATTCTCCAAATAGAGGGCATGATGAAATTCCAATTGAAGAGGGGGCACAAAATAACCATCCTCAAAGTCCTTCAATTTCCTGACATCCTCATGAAACACAAACAAACATTATAGGGAAAATTGTGGAGAATAAAAAACAACTTGAAACCTTGATTCAAACATTGAAAAATCTAAATCCAACCAATCCACACTAAAGATCCCTTGCAACATCCCTTCAATCAATTATTTCTCACATAGATTCTATGACTAACCAAATTAACAAATAGACATATTATAGGGAGAATTTCTAGTAATTCTATTTGACAAAATTGTCATACAGATGAAAGATTAAAAAATTGAAATTTGACCTATGTGCCTTATTTGTTGATCCTAGAACTAATGATTCATTACATAAGAGTTGCAAACGATTCCCCATTCATTGGTTCCAACACAAAGGAATAGCTCAAAACTTTTTGGATAGGTGGTGGATGGTGTTTGATGATCCACCATGCAACAATAATGAGGTCCCACATTATTTTTTAAGAAAACTCTATTACGAGTTTATCGTCAGTGAAATTCTAAATTATTTTAAATTGCAAGATTTCTATGGCAAAGGTAAAGGCTCTTCATAGGATAGTAAGGGAGCACATCATTCCCAACCATCTAGCAAGACCCCTAGCCAAACCATCTGTTCAATATGTCACACTCCCTTCTACTATGAAGGAGAGTGTTGATGTGGAGACATTGCAATCTGTTAGTTTCCTCACATAGTCATTACTACAACATGGTAGCCATCTTTCACAAGTTGGTTAAGGTGAGGCTAGTAGGCATCGACAGTTACCATATATTTGCCATTCTTGTGGAGCTCTATGTGATTATGGATTCAAGGATGCTCACGATACAGACATTAGAGAGGATGCTCCACAGTTTTAGGACTATGCCACACAGGGGCAGAAGTAGGAGTAGGACACATCCATATTAGAAAATATGGTAATAATAGATGAGTTGCTGGATATGACCTCTGGTATTGATGCACAGGTAATTTTCTATAAGATTCTATAATTTATTATATTTCTATTTGAAATCTATAATTAACTATATTTTAATCTATTATAAGTCAAAATTAATGTAAAGAATTGTATGTATTACGAAATTCCAGGATCAAAGTACTCATCCTACATCTGTCAACCATCCAATGCAATGTTAGGAGTCGATGTCGAGTCAACAAGTATGTAATTTGTAGCAAAAAAGTAAATATAGTACATGTAAACTTTTTGTCATATATCAATGGTAATCTTAAAATGACAATTTGATGATGAGCAGGTGGATGTTAGAACTCCCACATTAGGAGGAGTTGGTGGGGCTGATCATAGATCAAGTTTCACTATGGTAAATTTTATTATTTTTAATAATTATGCATTTAAATAATGTTATGTATATTTTGATTAGATAACATTGTTCTATTTTCAATTGATAACAATAATTCATACTCCTCCTGATATTCATGACACATTAGAGGTGGGCACTACTGCAGTTGTTTTGTCTTCAATGCCTTTGATAGAGGTATGAGCTAGTAATATAAATGTCATTATGTATTTCTTATTTTATCTCACATCATTTAATCTACATAAATGATATTAATCTTTACTCTAATTTTCTTCATGCTTCTCACAAGAGGTCACAACTCCAGCTCATGTATCTACAGATGAAGAGAGGCAACAGATGATTGAGAGGGATCATCAGTTTGTGGTAAGTGATTGATTACTTATGTCATGTTGTAAATTTCATGTTTTCTATATTAATGTGGATATTGTTTAATTGTATTAATAGGTGGATCTTCAAAAAGATTATGAGAGGATGTTCAGTCGATAGATGAGATAGCATGAGTTGTCGACTTCTTCTCCACCTTCATGGCTAAGCAAGGGTCATCAACTATTCGATAGAACTCCATAGGATTTTTGATATTGGGACATTTTTTGTATGCCTATATGGCTATGTAAACATACATTTCTATTTTACCAATGTATATAATTGTACATGCCTATATGGCTTTGTTTGTACATGCCTATATGACATTATATATACACTATATGGAATTTTCATGACATTATGTATATGACATTTTACATGATATATATGATGATCAAATATTGTTATAGGATAGATAATGTGTCATGTTTAAAAGTTTTGATATTGCCTACTTGTTCTTCAATGTTTCCATGAACCTCTCTAGTGAAGACTGTATCACATGCATTAAGAAAAAGATTATTGTGAAGCATTTACAATATTTTATAGTTTTACAAAACTAACTAATTCTTAAAGCATATATATCAATAAATGTGATATGACTGAAATTGTATCAAAATATCCCTTAAGAAATTCCTAATAGGCATGGAGACATCTGATCATGCAACTACCCAACTTGACAATACAATCTTATAGTTCATACAAAGAAAACCCTTCCTTTTTAGTACTACAACTTGTGATGCTTGATTCCATAAATTACATTTAGGTTATAGGTGTTTGAAATTGGCTCAAAGACAAACCCCAATTACATAAATTATATTTATGCATATATAGCCTTTTGTGTCTCAATTCAATTCATATAGTACTAATGGCATATATCTTCATTCAAATCATGACACATACATCTTGACTAAGCATAATATATTAGCATTAAACACATATCTTGATAAACACACAATTGTAGAGAAAGATTGCACTTGCAAGAATAGAAATTCCACCTAGGATCAATGAATAGGTATATGAATAGGGGAGAAGATCTCATGGTGGATATACATGTCAATAAAATTAAGACCAAGGGTACAAATCATGTGTTCAAATTACTTTTAGATGATGCTTGTAGGTTTCAACAATGGTAGTCCATGCTCATAAATGAAAGTAGGTCAACCTAAGGAGAGTAGAGCTATAAATGTGAGCCCACAAAACATTCGTGACATCAACAATTTAGGGCTTGAGGTAGGGCAAAAATGACACATGCCTATAGTAGTGAAAAAAAGGATTGCATGATCCAAAATTAGCATTTGTGTACACCCAAACCAAGGAAAGGGGTCCCAAATAAACATAAATGTGAGCCCAACACATCTCCTAAAGAAGCATTGATCAACCACATGTATATACAACAACCAACGGATAAAATAATCTAGAAATTAAAGATGTATTTGTATTGTAGTAATAAAAGACCTTCCTATAGTATATATCATCCCCAATGGTGAGAAATCATCATGTACACATCACCAAAGGAGTCAACATATTACCTATGTGTATGATTTTGTTGTCACTATAAGATAAAGCCCTAAAAATGGAGATTATGGTATAGCTTTCATTTTGCATGATCATTAAAAAAAGTCATATGTGGCACCATCATTCAAGAAGATCTCTATGGATAGCTATCATGTTTCATTGGTCATGGTCTGGGACTTCCCTATACCATCCTCTAAACCATCATCCTCATATGCATGTAGAAAACCATAAAAAATGGCATCAATGGTACATTTAAATAATCCTTGCATGTGGTTGGTTAGCATGTGTCAAATTTGAGTGAATCCCCACCATCCACATGAATTCCCATACATCCAATGGTGTGGGCACTATGCATGAACTAAGTAGTGCACTCAAAATATTGGCCATTGAGGCTATTTACTTGCTCTTAAATGAGATATCACCACACAATTTGATGCAATTAGTCATTAGTCTATTGTTGAAAAGTCTTCAAGTAGAGAGGGAAAAACGGTGAGCCCACCACCCTCACCACACATGTTCCACATGTCACTCATTGATAAGACACCACACCATGGTGGAATCCATGTTGACATAACTCAAACCTAGCACTACTAAAGGAAACATGTGGTGGGCAATGATAGAAGATCAATGAACTCAAAAAAGTGAATAAGGCTAAAGTGTAAGGTAATTAATATGAATCTTGGATCTTAGGTCTCTTAAGAGACTTTGCTAGAACCCTGTAGCTCAAAAGGATTAAAACACTTGGGGAATGAAATGGGTCCTCCTCTAACCTTCACCCACCCACCTTGACGTGTTGGCATAGTCAATTTGGCCCGACGAGGTGAAGAACGTAAAATATGGCTCTTAGAAATATTATATTGAATGTCACTAAGGCATTTTGTAAGAATGCATATGATGTTTGCATAGGTAAACTATTTGGAGTTGACAAAAATTGAGAGAGGTTATTGTGAAGGGGCTCAACATATAGCTATAAGTTGAAACAAAACATCTGTAGGTGCCATGAACTCTGAGAACTACTCTGTCAAAGTTTGGTAGTATTTAGCTCTTAGGTCTCTTAAGAGACTTTTCCTGAACCCTATAGCCTGGAAGAATTGGCACACTTGGGAAATGAAACGAGGCCTCCCCTAGAGCTCACCCACCCACCCCAATGTGTTGTCTTTGTTGGTTCAGCCCCACACAGTTTGAAAATGTAAATAATGGCTCTTGGCAACATTATACTAAACATAAATGACACATTTTGCAAGAATGCATCCATTGTTGGCACAGTCAAACCATTCTGAGTTAATAGAAACTAAGAGAGGTTATTGTGTAGGGACTTAACATATAGCTTTAAGTCTAAATGAAACATTCGTAGGTTCCACAAACTCTGAGAACTACTCTATCAAAATTTGGTAGTTTTTGGCTCTTAGGTCTCTTAAGAGACTTTGTTGGAACCCTGTAGCCTATAAGGATTGGTACACTTGGGGAATGAAATGAGTCATCCCCTAGAATTCACCTACTCATCCTAATATGTTGGTGCAATCAGTTTGGCCCCACAAGGTGCAAAACATAAAATATGGCTCTTGGCAACATTATGTTAAACACAAATGATGCATTTTTTAAGAATCCATCCATTGTTGGCACAGTCAAATTATTCTAAGTTGATAGAAACTAATAGAGGTTACTTGATGTTCAATTTTAGGTTGAAATGAAACATCCATAGGTTTCATGGACTCTGAGATCTACTCCATCAAAGTTTGGCAGTTTTTAGCTCTTAGGTCTCTTAAGAGACTTTGCCAAAATCCTGTAGCATGGAAGGATTGGCACACTTGGGGAATGAAATGAGGCCTCCCCTAGCATTCACCCACCCATCCTAATGTGTTGGCATAATCATTTCAGTCCCACAAGGTGAAGAATATAAAATATGGCTCTTGGCAACATTACATTGAGTTTCACTGAGGCATTTTGCAAGAATGCATCCATTGTTGTCATGGTCAAACATTCTACGTTAACAAAAACTAAGAGAGGTTATTGTGGAGGGACTTGGCATCCATCTTTAGGTTGAAATGGAACATCTGTAGGTGCCACAGACTCTGAGAACTACTTCATCAAAGTTTGGTAGTTCTCTTAGGTCTCTTAAGAGACTTTGCCAGAACCCTATAGCTTGGAAGAATTGGGACACTTGGGGAATGAAAAGAGGCCTCCCTAGTATTCACCCACCCACCCCACTATGTTGGCAAAGTCGGTTCAGCACAAAGAGGTGTAAAACATAAAATATGGATTTTGGCAACATTATGTTGAACACAAATTATGCATTTTGCAAGATTGCATCCGTTAATGGCACGGACAAACTATTATGAGGTGATAGAAATTGAGAGAGGTTATTGTGGAGTGACTTGATGTCCATTTGTAGGTTGAAACAAAACATCCATAAGTGCGACGGACTCCAAGAACTACTCCATCTAAGTTTGGTAATTTTTGGCTCTTAGGTATCTTAAGAGACTTTGTCATAACCCTACAGCTTGGAAGGATTGGTACACTTGGGGAATGAAATGAGGTTTTCCCTAGAATTCACTCACCCACCCCAACATTTTAGGATAGTCATTTTCCCCACGAGGTGTGAAATGTAAAATATGGCTCTTGGCAACATTATGTTGAACACAAATGATGTATTTTGCAAGAATGAATCCATTATTGGCATGGTCAAACCATTTTAAGTTGATATAAAATGAGAGGGTTTATTATGGAGGGACTCAATGTCTAGATGTATGTCAAAACAAAATATCTATAGGTATCATGGACTCTGAGAACTACTCCGTCAAAGTTTGGCAGTTTTTGGCTCTTAGGTCTCTTAAGAGACTTTGCTAGAACCCTGTAGCCTGGAAGGATTGGCACACTTGGGGAATAAAATGAGGCCTCCCCTATCATTCACCCACCCACCTTGATGTTTTGGTATGGTTGGTTGGGCTCCATGAGGTGTCGAACATAAAATATCATTCTTGGCAACATTATGTTGAACATAAATGATGCATTTTGCAAGAATGCATCCATTGTTGGCACAGTCAAACCATTCCAATTTGATAGAAACTGAGAGAGTTTATTGTGTAGGGACTTAAAATCTAGTTTTAGGTTGAAATGAAACATCCAAAAGTGCCAGACTCTGAGAACTACTCCATCAAAGTTTGGCAATTTTTGGATATTAGGTCTCTTAAGAGACTTTACTGGAATCCTGTAGCCTATAAGGATTGACACACTTGGTGAATGAAACAAGGCCTCCCCTAGTATTAACCCACCACTCCGAAGTGTTGGCATAGTCAAATCAACCTCATGAGGTGTAGAACGTAAAGTATGGCTCTTGGCAACATTATATTGAATGCCATTGAGGCATTTTGTAAGAATGCATCCATTGTTGGCATAGTCAAATTGTTTTGAGCTGACAAAAAATAAGAGAGGTTATTTTGGAGGGACTTTCAACTTCCAAATTTAGGTAAAAAAAAAAACATTTGTAGGTGCCATGGACTACGAGAACTACTCTATCAAAGTTTGGCAGTTTTTGGCTCTTAAGAGACTCTCTATCCAATGTAGCCTAGAACAACCAAGAGAATTAGCCACCAAAAATACACCTCCCCTAGTATTCACTTGACCACTTTGACATGTTGGCACTATCGGTTCTAAAGTTCCAAGAGGTGCAGAATGCAAAATTTCACTCCTAGCACCTTTCCACTAGATGAAATTGAAGCATTTTGTAACATTGTGTTCCTTGCCACCATAGGCAAATGAAATTGACTTAGAAAAACTAAGGTATGTATTTGTAGGTGGACGTGACATCCACCTATACATGTGAAAAAGACATTTCTAGGTGCCACAACTAGAGAGAATAGTTGGTCCAAAGTTTGGCACCTTTTTGTCTTAGGGTTCTTAAGAGACTATCTCCATCCAATGTAGCCTAGAATGACCAAGAGGCTTGGCCACTGAAAAGACACCTCCCCTAGCATTCATCCATCCACCCTGATGTGTTGGTGCTATTGGTTTGGTCCCAAGAGGTAGAGAATGAAAATTTCACTCCTAGCACTTTTCCACTAGATGAAACCGAAGCATTTTGGAACATTGCATTCCTTGCCACCATAGGAAAAATGAAATTTATTTAACAAAAAAAAGGTAGCTATTTGTAGGTGGACCTAACATCCACCTATACATTTAAACAAGACATTCCTAGGTGCCATGGTTTGAGAGAATAATCGGTCCAAAGTATGGCACCTTTTTGTCTTAAGGCTCTTAAGAGACTGTCTCGGTCCAATGTAGACCAGAATAATTAGGAGGCTTGGCCACCAAAAAGACACCTCCCTTGGCATTCACCCACCCATCCTGATGTGTTTGCACTATCGATTTAGTCCCAAGATGTGTTGAATGTAAAATTTCACTCCTAGCACCTTTTCACTAGATGAAACTAAAATGAGAAGCAAGCTTAATGAATGCACTATAAGAAGAAGGAGACACAACAAACTATAGTGAATCCTCATTAATTAAAGAATATCTAAACACAATTTTCATGTATGTGAACACAATATATAGGAATGTGAAGAATTGAACATGTAATTATGCTAGGGCTAAGAAGTCTCATAAACCCTAGATGTATCAACAAAGTTAGGGCTAAGATGTACTAGATGTATATATAGTATTAGCTCACAAATAATATACATATGGATTAGAAACATACCTTAAGAAGTGTACATTTATTATACATAACTAAAGGCGGGTAAATTTATTTTACATAATATACCTTAAGAAGTGTACATAACAAAACTTTATGTCATTCCACTACAAATGGACTCAAAATAGAGATAAAAATTTACACAAAGCTTCATATCATAAAACACAATAAAAGGAATACTAAACATTGCATGTTGAATTGATAATCAAAAATATAGAAGGTGAAATTAAGGTAAGGAAAATTATCAAAAATGTAGAAGGTGAAATGTTAAACTCTCTCTCTCTCTCTCTCTCCTCTCTCTCTCTCTCTCTCTCTCTCTCTCTCTCTCATCTCTCTCTCTCTCTCTCTCTCTCTCTCTCTCTCTCTCTCTCTCTCTCTCTCTCTCTCTCTCTCTCTCTCTCTCTCATCTCTCTCTCTCTCTCTCTCTCTCTCTCTCTCTCTCATCTCTCTCTCTCTCTCTCTCTCTCTCTCTCTCTCTCTCTCTCTCTCTCTCTCTCTCTCTCTCTCTCTCTCTCTCTCTCTCTCTCTCTCTCTCTCTCTGTGGATATGCTAGACTCATAGAAGATAAAATGAGGATAAGCAAATCGCATCGAACCATATAGAAACTGAAATGAGGATAAGCAAATCATGCAAACATGTATCTCTCTCTTTCTCTCAACTAAACATATATTGTCAAACATATAGAAGGTTAAATTAAGGTAAGAAAAAAATGTCAAAAATATAGAAGGTGAAATGAGCATATACTAGTTTATTGTTAATTTTAAGCTTCTCTTTGCTTCAAGAATATAAAATTCTCTACTAATAGTACCAACCATGAGAAGGTGGAAGATTGTTTGGCACCACTAAGCTACATTAATAACACTACTAGAAATAAATAAAGAAAAGAAAAGAAAAATGTAATCAAATCACAAAAATTAAGAAGTGTACATAGCATAACTTTGTGTCATTCCACTAATTCAATCCAATGAACCATGTGGATTTGCTCTACTCTTTATGGTGTGAAGTATTGCTTTATGGTAAGACTTGTGAACTTTCCACAAGTTCTTATTCAATGGTCTACCCCTATATTTTATCAATTGAACATTCGATGCCACAACAAGATTATGAATAATGAAGGATTTTCCTATGTGTGTCAAAGTCCTCAAATAACCACACATTAGACTTCTTCATTGGATACCTTCTAATCCATGTTCTAATAACAACCACCAATCTTGTAGGATACTCAATGTTTTCTCCATCTATAACAAGGGTTGTAATTTCTTTTTTGCCTCAACACAACAACATAAATAATAATTTGTTCCTTCGTCATAGTTATCTTCATTGCATTAACTGCATAAACATGTCCTACATTAAATTGCACAAAAAAATTAATTCAATAAATGATACAAAAATATTACATCATAATTGAAAATATATTAATTTTCATTAAAAGTAATACGCCTATAATACCTAGTTCAACTAGATCTGAACATGGTTAAAGTCAATTGATGATTCCATCTACATGAGTTGTAGTGCTCCTAGAAGTTGATACGTCTCAAGTGGGCTTAATTTCTAGTGCACACCATTCATCAACCCATTCTTTTGACTCACACTCATTCCAAACAAAATCTATACATGACGAACAAAAGAACACCATCTACCTCAAATGAAATGTCCATGAAGCTGCATTTGAGCTTCTAAAAGAGTGGAACTTACTTGATGTTATCACTGTATAACAATCTTCATATTTTGCCATGTTAGCTTCTTCTATCAACCAAAAAATCTACGAACTATAGACTTGCCTTCAATACCTAGACCCATTGTAGAGTTACACATTCAATAATGGATGTTACATCTGTCAACTTTACATTATCTTTGTACTTCAATTCTTCTCATGCTAAGGCTCTTTAATACATGCTATAGCACCATCATGCTCCCCTTTTCCATGCTCAGCCTCAAATAAATTCCATATATGTTGAACACCACTCATTATATGCATCCTACTCAACCAATAGAACATCTATGAATTCTTAAATTGTGACAACCAATAGAACATCTATGAATTCTTAAATTGTGATGTACAATTATCCAACCATATGATATGTTGATCAAACATGATGTTCCTGCTACTCAAATTACCATAGAACATATGAAAGCAACCTTGCACAAACTCTATAGACTGTGTGCAATCATCACTAATATAAAAAGGATACTCCCTCAAGATCTTTCTATTTTCCTATGTATTGGCGAGTGCATGAGTGAATGCCAATGCACAAATATAGCAACCTGAGTGGAGTTGTAGTACCCATGATTGAACCTCATTCTATGGTTGTATTGTATAATTCTCTACAAAGTCTACAATTGACATGATTATATGAAGAGGAAATGATTCCAAGAAATTGAATTGCAGGTCCAACCATCAAGCTCTGTGTATGCCTTGCATACTCATACACTATCTTTTCTTGAAAAATGGGCATAAATGCAGATACTGGTATTTATTCACTCACCAATTCACACATTTTTCCTCTTTACCATCTTTTAGAGTGTATACCACTGACTTATATTCCCAAAAGGTACTAGTTCATTTCCAATTGCATGTGCATTCTCCATGTGTACACAAGTTTTCAAACATTGAAAACCACCACAACTATCACATGTTCCATCCAAACATGATTTCTTATAAAACAATTGTCCATCTACTCTTTCACAAAAATGCTTGAATTTAAATCTCCTGTCAATTTAGGTGGAGCTTCTATCAATACACTCCTACAAAATATCATTAGTATTCAAAGATACACATATTTGTCAAAAAACATCATAATGCATAGAAAAATTCATGTGAACTCTACAACAACAAGTTGTGCATGTGTGATTTATTTTGACATAAAAAGGGTTTTCCATTTCAAAATATCTTTGACTAATTTGAATTTGAGGATATTTCTCTACAAATTTGGAGAAAAAATTATGTTTGAGTCATATCCAAAAAATGCTTTGGATGTGGCTCACCGATTTTGACAACCAATTCTCCTTTTACAACATCCTTTTAATTAGAGATACTCTTGTGTTATTTCTCTAAAATTCCTCAATTAAGGATTTAAGGCTTCAACTATGACTTTATCTTTCTGTGGAGTCTACTAGAAAATGCCCATAGTTCATTTTTATTTGGTTGCTCAACTCTTTCATGACTCTCAATGGCTTTCATCAATGTTTTTCTACTTATCTTTAATGCTTGACTTGTTTTCTTAGATCAAGCAAGATTTCTTTGTTTGATTGTTCACTATAGTAGATGTAATGACATGTCGTGTAGCATTACTATCTTTGTGCACAAGGTGAACCAATGCTTTGATATGCCTTGATTAAGTCTTTTACAATAGATTTGTTGGTATTGCTATTTGATGTTCTTAGACAAGAATCTTCATGATTGGCCTAAACTTAAGATTTTTCATCATTTCAACAAACAATTGACATCTTTCAGTTTCACTTATGTTCAAAAAACATGTTCCATATCTTATTCACATTTCTTCTACAAGTACATTTAGGAATCTTATCAGCATTGGTTTTGAAATATTCTCATCAATTTCAATAAAAACTTAGGCTTTTTACGCAAAATTCTAGGAGGTGTTCTCAATGGAAAACTTGAATCATTAGATAAATTTTGCTCATTCAACACTTGATCAATTGATGTAACATCTATATTCACATTGGAAAAATGCTTCATCATTTTCAATCAGTGATTGAGCATTTTCTACAATATCAAATTGAGATGTAAAAGATGACATACCTTCAGCTCCCGCATCTAATTTCTTACTTTCATGAGATTTTTGCATTTATTCGCTTGGTTTCTCCAAATCCTTCTCTCTTAGATGCTTCATGATCAATTCAAATGGAAAAGATGGTTGATCTTCATTTATGGATTTTAATTTATTATTTTCATGAAGCTGTCTCATTCATTCTCTTTTCTTTGCCTTCTCAGCTTCACGCTCCTCTCATGTTTGAGTTTTTAGTCATTTCCTTGGCATGATATTAAATATATATCAATCTAAAATAAATGGTAAGAAACACAAACAATAATTGACAATTTATCAAATTCAAATACAAAAACATGCAATTAGAATATTTTTTGTCGATGTAAGACAAAAAAAAAATTAGTTCAATTTGTCAATTAATTATTCCAGTTCCTTAAAACATGAAAACAATGATTTGCAATATCAAATTTGATTTAAAAACATGTAATTGGAATCTTCTACATCGATACAAGAATAAAAAGTAAAATAAATTTGTCAACCAATCATTGTAGATCCCCAAAAGCATCAAAAGTGTGTGTGTGTGTGTGTGTGTGTATGTCAAAAAAGCACAGAGCAGGGGAATAAACATAGAATGTGGGCCCAAAAATCATATGATATGCATTTTTGTAGGCCATTGCTCAACATTTTAACTGATCTAAAATGCGAGTGCATTAGCTTGTTAAAACGTGAGCATGTTTTTTTACTACATTGGGAATTCCAATCCTATGGGTTGGATTTGCCTTGGGCATCCAACCCAAAGGGTTGGACCTACCTTTTAGATGTCAAAGACATGTTTTCAACAAAACATAAAAAATCAACTAAATCTTGAGCATGTTCTCTATCAAGTTTACATGTTTGTCAATGTTAATATGAAAATGCCAGGATGAATTCAAAGTTTTTTATTAGATTTCTAACAATGTATTTTCTTCTAAAATCTGATACATTAAGGTTTCCATCTCCAATTTATTTTTCTAATGTGTTCTTTTTTGCAAAAAGCCTATGTGTAGTATTTATGTGTCATTTTTTATGTGTTCATCAAAATTTGAAACAAATTACATTTTTAGATTCTAGACTCTATTCTATACACATTGAAATTTTTTTATTTTTTATTAGTTTTCAAAAAAATTAGGGGGCAGCACACTCAAATTTTTATTTTTCAAGATGTTTCCACTTTGAAAATTCATAAAAAAATCATATATTCATTAAAAAATTAGCAGAAAATTTAGGCATAAACTATGTGATGTTAGCTAATTTTCCACTAAAAAAATTTGTGAAATACTTTAAAAAGTCAATAATTTAAGGGGAGCACACCATATGCTATGTTATATTTTTCTGACAAAAACAAGAACACTTTGTGTAATCCCCCTATTTGAACCTCTTAATCTCCACTATTTTTAGAAAGAAAATAATAGTTTAGAAGCTAGATTCCAAGCACTACAAATCTTGTTCTTAATATATCTTCTAACTTTGAGTGTGGCTATCTTCAATTTCTCATCCAAGATTAGTTTTTATTGATTTCAGGGAAAAAAAAGTGGCCACTTTTGACCCCATTTTCATCCCCCATTTCCATTCACATACCCATATCATGGTGGAATGTGGTGAAATAGCCATTAAATAATCCTTAGTTGATAATTTGGATCTAGCCTTAAACATATAACTTAGGATTATTTCAAACAATTGGAAGTAGACTTATCCATCATTAAACCATCTAATATTACTACTAGAGGATTTGATAATATGCCCAAATCTTGTTTGGCTACTATTTTTCTTCCAATCCAAGCTAGTCCATGTAAATAAGATACATTGTTTCATGTTATGCCTAAAAATTAAATAATAATTGTGATTAGTGAAATCCAAAATGAAGTAAAAAACACAAAAACAATGCATAAAACACAAAGATTATACCTCACAAATGGATTCACAATCCAAGATAGGGTGGAGAGTGATGCACCCAAACTCACTCTTGCTTTACCCAAATGAAAATGGTTCTGAAATGCTCTCAAATGGCTTAATGCAACTCATAAGTTAAACTAGCTCAAGAAAGATTTTAGCATAATAACATTACTAGAGAATCAGATGATGAAATGGCATAGGGAGTGTTGTATTTATAGGCATTTTGAGAGAGGATTTGATCTAAGAGTGGAGATTGATTTGAAAGATCAATGGTGGAGGATGAACATGATGTGGAGGTTCTAGATTCAATCTTGAAAAATGGAGGGCTAGGAATAAAGATGAATTTTAAATTCATCTTGAGAAAAGGGTGGAGTTAATGAGGTTGGGTGAGATGGATTATAAGTGAATTAAAAATTCACATGGGGAAGAGTAAAATGAATTAAAAATTCATTTGGGGAAGAGTGGGATTAAATGCTTATGACATGTGTAAGAGGTTTTAATGAGGTGGTTGGCATGTGTATAAAAAATTATTTTATGTGGCATAGATAATAATTTTTTATTAGAGATGTGTGGAAAAGGGTGTTAATTGGGGTTTGACCATTTTAATCAAGGTTATTAGCCTAATTAATATGGCTGGAAAAAATTAGGAAATGGCTTAGTGAGAGGTTAAGATTAATTAAATAAGCTTTTATTTAATTAATCCTAGGCCTAGGGTCATGTAGGTTAGGCTAGCTAATTAAATAATAGATATTTAATTAGCTGGGGTAGGGATAGGTCGATTAATAGGCTAAATTAATTAGAGAAACATGATTTACCTAATTAATTGGGTTTAGGAAAAAAGGGAATTAATCAAATAAACATTTGCACATTTATTTATTTAATTGGGTAATGTTAGACTATTGAATTAATCAAATTAATTCAATTTGGCCGGATGAAAGGAGGAAAAATAGGTGTTAAAGATGATAATTAATTAAATAAAAATTTAATTAATTGTTTGGAAAGGGAATAGGTGTGTTTAGTGATGCTAGGAGTCGATTTGATGATGAAGACATTTTTAGGTGTCTACATTTGCCCCTCTTTGACGTGGCATCAAGACCTAGTAGGGATGTGGCGTTAAGTCAAAGAAAAATATGCCCCAGCTGCCGAGAAAGAATGAAATGAGTGAGGGATGCCCCCTTGAGAGGTCGGTTGGAAAAATAAATTTTTTCAGGCGAGCTCTCAAAAGGATTAAACGGAGGTGAAAGTCATTTAAAGGATGGAAAAATAGGTTGACAGGAAGAAAAATGAGCAAAAAGGTTGTGATCTGCACCCTGGGAAGGAAAAAGTGTGTGGAAGGATGACATGGCTTACTATAAGTAGAAAAGTGGGCCCTAAAAGTGCCACATTTGTACAGATAGAGCCACTTAGACGAAGGAGAGAAGAAGATGATGGTGAACCATAACCCCCTGTTCCTGCATTTTGAGCACATTTTCGAGCGATTCTAACTGTACAGGAGATCACCAGAGGCTGGCCCATAGGTAGGTTCAAACCCTAGCTTTGTCATTTTTTCACATTTATTGCATTTATTATTTCAGGAAAATAGATTTTAGGGTTCTGGCGCTATCAAGGAATCGATTGGTGCTAAAAGGATGCGGATTGGCTTCATCCTCTGGATTAGCACCATCTGACTAGGGTAAACTAGGGAGAATCAATGCCAAAACAAGTCATTTTGGCACCATCATCTATATTGGCACAATATTGTGCAGGATTAGGATTTGGCAAAGTGGCACTAAATAGGGTGACATGTGGCACGATCATCTCGATCAGCACAATATGGGGAAATGGTGCTATCTAGTGGATTGGTGCCATGCTGAGGTGTGGTGCAATTTGGGGAATTAACACCATTTGGCATCATGGAGCCATCTTGTGGGTTGGTACCAAAGGGGATTGTAGCACCATTCTATGGAATAGCGCCTTTGGCTAAAATGGTGCATAAGATTTACGTAGTAGCATGATCTTCTGTTGCGTCGCCATATGGGAATCGAGTAGCACCATCTATGAGGTTGGCACAAAAAAGGGTTATTTGGGTGCCAAAATGAATTTGGCCTCTAGTGGAAGAAAATTTGGTGCAAAGGGTTTGATTTTGGAAGAAGAGATATGTTTTGACAAGCATTTGTGGATGCAGGTGACCATATCTTTCATTGTGAGCTCACAGGAGCGACGCATGCCTTCTGTGATGTAGCTATTTGATGGCTTTGATGGACCGACAAAAGGTTGACTTGCGAGGTTAGGACTATTGACAGTATCAGAGATGCCAATGTTACGAGCTCATAGAGCACTGATGATGGCCCTCTTAGAGCATTATCGTCCCAAAACGTGCTCCTTTCTCCTGCTGACAGGAGAGATCACTATCACACTTGAGGATGTTTATCACATCTTCAAGTTACCTATTCATGGAGAGCGAGTGGTGTATGATGTTAGGAGAGGACGAGGGGCCTTAGGCAGAGCATTTGCCCCAAGCTGGCCAAAGTTATTAGCAAATAGATGAGAGATGAACTATGAGGCGACCTTGGTAGCAAGTGCAAATCAGTTCACCTTGTTCTTGTGTGCATTGATTGGGGGTGTAGTGATGCCAGATCGGTGGGCTGGAGGTTTTTTGGTCGGATGGGGAGAGATGATAGAGGGGATGGTTCAAGATGAGACTGTCTATGCCTCAGCACCCTTTATGCTTGCATAGTTGTATCATGAGATGCATACAGTGGTTTACCATTATGATTCAGCATTATCAACTAGAGTTACACTACTGCATGTGTGGGCGTGGGAGCATATTTCTATCACAATGCCGAGAGGAGGATATTATCGCCATCCGTTCGAGGCATTTGTATTTTTGTATCGAGATACTAAGTACTCCTACACAAGGCAGGTGCGGTATTAGTGACAAGTGTTGGATGATCTGATTTGAGTCACCTGGCATCCCTATATCGAGGTAGAGCCATGGCTAGATGATGATACTCACATGCTATATACATTCCAACCATAGTATTTGATGGGTCGAGGTGACCACACCATCGACATGTATTTGTCGTCACGAGTCATGTGCCAGTTTGGCTTGCGATAAGATGTTCCTAAGCAAATGGCGATATCCGCGCGTACACCACAAGATATGAGATGGCCACTGGCCATATAGCCTTAGGTGGCTATAGGCGACTTCATAGCTTTTTAGCCACTGGTGTGGGATTGGGGGAGCAGAGTGAGAGATGCAAGTACCACACCAACATATGACACATGGTAGCAGATGTGGCCACCTACTCGTATGACATATCTAGCTGAGGAGCCAGACATGACTGAGGAGGCAAGAGTAGATGAGGAGGATGTTGTTGTTGAGGAAGAGATAGTGGTAGAGGAGGTGGAGATAGGGGATGATGATCCAATCAGGGTATTGGCAGTGCCAATATATAAGCAGGTGGAGGTTGCGAGAGGATAGGGGAGAGGGAGAGGTAGACAGCCAGTGATACCACCATTATAGGGGTCATTATAGGGATAGCAGCAGGCCATGCCACATGTACAGGCTCCTGCACAGTAGGGTGAGGGAGTACCACAGGTTTTATAGCAGCAACAGGTTCAGATTGGACAGGTGCCAGATTAGCGAGTACCTTGGCAGTAGGCACCAAGACGTCAGCAATAGAGGGCAGACAGGGAGCTTATGCCCCCTCCACAAGTACCTTTACAACAACAGGTACAGGTAGCTGTTATAGCACATCAGACACCTGGGTTGGATGTGAGGCATAGGAATGTGCAGTAGCACATTCTTGAGACTACCATGGGATTCACAGGGGCTGGGCAGACAGAGGTAGGCAGCTCAGGGGCAGGGGTTGATTCAACTCTGAGAGAGCATTCCTCTTATCGGTGCACCTAAGGTGAGCATGAGGAGGAGATACAGATCTTGCAAGGACAAGTTGCCAGTTTACATGAGACCTTGGAGAGGTAGGAGCAGGAATTAGAGTAGTTGTGGGGAGCAGCTGCATTATTAGATGGAGTAGATGGGCAGGTGGGTGCGCTACAAGCACAGTTATCACAGGCACAGGCCCAGATAGCCACCTTGACAGGAGAGAGGGACGCAGAGAGAGCCCAGCAGTAGGCTACAGAGATGAGGGTCCAGCTGGCAGAGGGGTGGCTGGTGAGCTTGCAGGGGGTTGTACCAGGGACAGGCACGGGTTCAGTGTTAGCATTGATGCAGATACAAATTGCACAATTGTAGGGACAGGTGATAGAGAAGAGAAGCCGGGCTGAGTATTATCACGTAGCCTACTATTCGATTATTCTATAGGGTTAGCGAATCCTCGGCTATAGCCAGCAGAGCGGTTCTTAGATGTCTAGGTCGCGCAGGTCCAGATCCATTCAGTCAGTTCAGTAGCCGATGGGCCCCCTACCACAGGTGCCACAATAGCCACCACAAGAGCCACCACAGTAGTAGCAGCGATGCCCTAGATCTCCTACCGATTCAGGCAGGGGATCATCAACCAGGGCTGACATATATTGGTGTACATTTTTTAGCCCTTTGAGGCCTTTTGTATCATGACTTGTATTATTTTGAGTGATGTACATTATGTTTTGGCGATATATGATGATACCTGATGATCTATGATGATGATGGTTATGCATTTATGCTGTGTTATGGATTTGATATATGCACCTATGTTTTATGATGATGTTTATGTTTATGAATTCATTATGTGATGTGATGCAGTTATGGTTTTATGCATATTATGATGATGTTTAAATGAGGTTTTGACATTATGGATGCACTTATGATGTATGTGATGATTTATGACATGTGATGGATATACTGATGATGTAGATGTTGATATGTTGTTATGGTTTGCTTATGATTTACTGATGGGATTGTTACCTCATGTCGACCACATAGTTGTATAATATGATATGATGTTATGGTTTATTTGTGATGATGATGTGATAAATGGTTTTGTTTATGTGATGCTATGAGTAATGATGACACTGATGGTACTTAGTGGGCTTGCTAGCAAGCCCTTATTAATGGTAATTTAATTCATGTATTAATTGTTGTAATGATTTTCTGATGTTTCTAATATCTGATATGACCTTGTGGATGGATGCTTTATTATGATATTTATGATGTGTGCAGATGGTACTTGGCGGGCTGTATCCCTCATGTCTTCATTATCATGTTATGAGTTGATTTTATTTCATGGATAAATGATGTTGCAGATGTAATGCATATGATGATGACGGATTATACATGTTATATGATGATGTTATGTTTTTCCTATGTTATGTATGCATGTTTTGATTATGGATTATGGATATAAATGTTCAGATTAATAAACATTTATTATGGATGCAACATGTAATGGAATGAAAATATATGCTCACCTTAATAAACATATATTATGTATGTAAATGGACTAAAATGAAAATGCAATGGTTTAAGTGATTATGATAATGCAACTAATGACCTAATGTAATGATTTATGAAGTGATCAAGTCATGACACATGTGATGTTCTTTTACAACCCTGGGTGATGGGGCTTGGTGGTAAGGGGATAGGTGGGGATGGGGAACTGGTTTATGGGTTGGGTAAGGGTAAGTTAGGGAGGGGAATGGGATAGATGGAAAGTCAGTTGCTAGGTCATGATATACCACATCATTGAGGTGAGGGGATTTGTTTTGGTTCTAGATGTGTTAGATTGGTTGAAATGGGTTGAGGGTAGGTGAGAAGGGGGGTTAGTTAAAATTGTGGGGAATGGATAGATGAGGGGGGATTTACAAATCTAGGCCCAGATGGTATGGTTGGATGAGTGTTGAAAGATGAATTGAGCTAGCTATAGTAGTTGCATAGGATTACCTGAGAGCATTTCTTGATTTATTGTAGCAATATAGGATACGTTTCACAAAGGTATGAGATGACCTAGGTGATGATATATATCCCACAATTGCATGGACTAGACCCACAAACAATAGGTTGATTTCATGCATGCCCAATGTAGTATAACCTCACCTAGCAGAGGGAAGGGGACTCATAGCCATGAGTATTCATAGTACATCTAAGGTGATAATGCCTGTATATGCAAATGAGGCACACCATGCTAGAACTGACCCACGCTTCAAGATATGAATACTATCCTTGGAGTAATGAAATCCACCCACAAGCACAGTATATAGAAACCAACAAGAGAGTGAAATGATTGACCATACTTAGTAATTATTTCACCCCTACAAACAGAAGTGAATTGTATGTTATTTGCCAACCACTATGATAATAGTGCAACCTGTCTAGTCAATGTTGCATATCATCATACTAGTTGAAAGAAAGTTGCTTTCCTACATTTAGAAGAGAAAAATCAAGAATCAAAAGACCAACAAAAAGAAACAAAAATCCATTGTGTGCTCTTGCCAAGATAAGTGTTGATAGGATGACGGATTTTGTCCATTGTAGGAACGATATGTCCTCAGATGCGAATCAGTTAAATTTTGTTAAATAATTTTCAAAAGGTGGGCAAAAGGATAGTCGGGCTAGGTGTTAGATTATAGTTGGTATGTTGATTGATGATTTTTGCGTGAGGTGTGATGTTTCAGGCATATGCTTAGCGTGTGTATCATTTGTTGGATCTAGCAAGCTCAATGAATAAGGACCATCCAAACGGGTTGGATGGGTGCATCTTATGTACCTAAGTAATAGATACTTCCTTTGTATTCTAGACTGCCTACATACCCTATGTCCATGGGATCAAGGTACTTTCAAGATGCGAGTGAGATGAATATAGAGTTCTGGTGGGACTTGATGATGTTTAGGATGGAGGTTGAAGATGAGATGTACGATGATGATGCAAGTGTTTTTTGTATTTTTCTGCTTTTCCCAATGTTTTTGTATTTTTTGGATTTTTTTTGAATTTTTTTGAGTTTTTTGATGTTTTTGGATTTTTGGATTTTCTGATGTTTTTGGATTTTTGGATTTTGTAATGTTTTTGGATTTTTTTGAGTTTTCTGATGTTTTTGGATTTTTGAATTTTCTGATGTTTTTGGATTTTTGGATTTTGTGATGTTTTTGGATTTTGGATTTTGTAATGTTTTTGGATTTTTGGATTTTGTAATATTTTTGGATTTTCTGATGTTTTTGGATTTTTTGATTTTGAGTTGTACAAGAGGAAGCTTACAAGGATCTTTCTTCCATGGGTTAGCCTTGGGTGGGATGATGCGGGGTGGGTGACTGATGTTTCATAACTCCAAGCCATGGAAGGTGTTTAATATGGAGTGTTGTGATGGAGAATAGAGCTTATTAGATGGTGGAACCGGCCACTACACATGCTTCTTGAAACAAGTTTTCACCATGGTACCAATCCAAGGCATCACCGAAGTGATTTTCACCATTGGACGTCTTTATTGTACTCAATTTTTTCTTGATTTTTTGATTTTTTTTTGTATTTTTGCTTGGGATACTCGATGAGTTATGCATAGGATCTTTTCAAATGTAGAATATTCATGGGCTCATCCAAAGGTTGCCCCTCAGGTGTTGCAAGCTAATATGCTCCTGATCCATAGCTGGCAGTGATGAAATAGGGTACCAACCAATTGGGTTCAAATTTTCCTTTATTAGGGCATTCTTGCAGATTCTTCTAATTTTCCATGAGGACAAGATTGCCTATTTCAAATTTGCAGTTCTTGATTTTCTTGTTGTAGCTTCTTCGTAAGCAATTTTGGTATGCCTGCAGATGGTTGAGTGCGTCCAAGTGTTTCTCATCCAATAGTTCTAGCTCGTGCATCCTTGCAACTCGGTACTCCTCATCAGTGATTATGTTCTGTAGAGATACTCTAAGTGATGGGAGCTCGACCTCTAGGTAAGATGGCTTCAAATCTGAATACTAGGGAGTATGGGGTGGCTCCTGTGGGTGTGCAGATACAAGTGTGGTAGGCCCATAGGGTGGGATTGAGTTGGAGATGCTAGTCATAGCTAGCTTCATTAACTATTTTCTTCAAGATACATAAGATGGTTTTGTTTGAAGCTTCAACCTAACCATTACCTTGGGGGTAATATGGAGTGGAGAAATGATGTTGGATTTAGAATTTTTCACACAAGGTGCAGACTTCCTAGTTTTTGATTGGTTTCCCATTATCTGTGATAATGGAATGGGGGATGCCATAACGACATATGATGTAATGAAGGATGAATTTGGATATTTGGATTCTGGTGGTGAAAGTGAGTGGAATTTCTTCCACCCACTTGGTGAAGTATTCGGTGGCAGTGATGATAAACTTATGACCATTAGAGGATGGCGGGTGAAACTTTCCTATGAGGTCGAGTCCCCATTGTGAAAAGGGCCACGGAGTTGTTATCGACTATAGTTCTTGTGATGGTGCATGGATGAGGTCCCCATGCTGTTGACACGATAGGCACTTTTTCATGAACCGGTAAGCATCTCGCTCCATGGTTGGCCAATAGTACCCCGTTCTCAAGATCTTTTTAGCTAAGGTAGGTCCACTTCAGTGTGCCCCACAAATGTCTTCATGTACCTTTTGTAAGGCCACTTTAGCTTCCCTAGAGTCTAAACATCGTTAAAGTGTACCATTAAGACTCCTTTTGTATAGGGAGTCACCTATGAGAGTGAAGTGGGAGGCTCGGCAGATGAAGCTTTTTCGTTGTGAGGATGAAAGGTTGGGGGGAATAATTTTATCATAGAGATATAAATATGTCTCTTGATACCAAGGGGATAGGGGACCAATAATTTTGCACACTAGTTCCAATTGGGGAACTTCATAGGCCATTATAGGGAGTTCTTCGATCAGAAACTTGCACTTCTTGTTGTCTTTCTTCATGTCTACCAGGGATCCTATTGTGGCCATGGCATCTACAACTTTGTTGTTTAGCCTTGGAATCTATTCAAAGTGGATGTCATCAAAATAATCTTTAAAATCATCCACCAACCTCTTGTAAGGCAAGAGCTTGTCATCCTTAGTCTTATACTCAGTGTTCACCTGACGGATGACCAGTTGTGAATCTCCATAGACCATAAGTTTCTCATTCCTCCATTGAATTGCCATGTGGAGTCCTGTCATAAGAGCCTCGTACTTTGCTATGTTGTTGGTGCATGGAAATGTAATCTTGTATGACTTGGGGATGGTGTCTCCCTGAGGAGTAACAAATAAAATACCTGCCTCTGATTATCAATGTGTATAAGCCCATCAAAGTACATTTTCCATGGTTCTGCTACTGGTGCTACAGTCAATATGGACTCATCAGGAAACTTTGCAAGTGTAGGATGCTCTATCAGGATGGGTACCTCAGCTAATTGATTAGCAATGACTTGTCCTTTAATGGCTTTTCTTTTTGTGTACTCAATGTCAAATTCGCTTAGGATCATTACCCATTTAGGCATTCGTCTTGTAAGGGTGGCTCTGTTTAGTAGATACTTCAGCAGATCAATCTTGGCAATGAGCTTAGTTTTATGATTAAGCATGTAGTGTCTTAACTTGTGTGAGGTGAAGAAGACAGCTAGGCATGCTCGCTCGATGGGAGTATAGTTCAGCTCATAGGTCACCAAGGTGTGGCTGATATAGTATATTACTCTTTCTTTTCCTTGTTCATCATCTTGTGCCAACAAGGCCCCTATAGCTATTTTAGTTGTTGAGATATAATAGGACGTGCTCTCCTTGTTTTAGTGGAGTGAGAACAGGAGGGTTAGCCAAGTACTTCTTCAACTGATCAAAGGTAGCTTGACATTGATTATCCCACGCAAAGGCTATGTTCTTTTTGAGCAGATGCTAAAATAGTTGGCATTTATCGGCAAGTTGTGCTATGAACTGGCAGATGGATTGGAGCTTCCCCAGTAGGATTCATAATTGCTTCAGTGTTTTTGGAGGGGGTATCTCTGTTATAGCTTTGACTTTAGTAGGATCCACTTTGATTCCTCTTCACGAGACTATGTATCCCAAGAGTTTACCAAAAGTGACCCCGAAGACACATTTTTTTGGATTCAGGCGCACATTGTATTGCTCCAATCTGTCAAAAATTTTAGCCAACACATCTAGGTGTTCTTCTCTAGTCTTGGATTTTCCCAGCAAGTCATCTACATGGTCCTCCATGATGTGATGGAAGAGGTCATGGAAGATAACTGTCATGGCGTGTTGATAAGTTGCCCCTACGTTCTTTAAGCCAAAAGGCATCACAACCCAGCAATATATCCCCCATGGGCATATGAAGGAAGTCTTATGTTGGTCTTCCTCTACAGTTCTGATTTGATTATACCTTGAAAAGCTATCCATTAGGGATAATATCTCATGCCCTACAGTGAGGTCCACTATAATGTCAATGTTGGGTAAGGGAAAGTCATTTTTAGGGCATTCTTTGTTAAGGTCTCTAAAATATGTGCAGCATCGGATGCGCCCAATGACTTTTTCTATAGGTACGATGTTGGACACCCACTTGGGATAGTCGATTGGTCGGATGAATCCCACATCTAGGAGTTTCTTCAGTTATGCCTTAACAAGGAGTGCAACCTGAGGATTCATCTTTCTTAGCTTTTGTTTTACAAGTTTTGCATCGAGATGTACCGCGAGATGATGAACAACCAAGGCAGGATCTAGCCCTGGCATATCAGCATAGGTCCATGCAAAATTATAGCTTCTTTGTTTGAAGAAAGCTAAGAAATTCTCCTGTTCTGTTGTGGTAAGAGATTTTGCTCTGAATGTGATCTTTGGTGCTTCCTATGTTCCAAGGTTCATTTCTTGCAATGGTTCCACAAGGATCGTGATCGGTCTGGATATATTTGATCTATCTCAGGAAGGCCCATGCTTCCATCTTCTAGTGCCTCATGGAGGTTTTCACTAGGAGATACGTCCTTTATTTTTACTTTTTCTTTGCCCAAAAGTTCCACAGAGTGGTTTTCACTAGGGGGCGTTGTCTTTATTTTTATATTTTTGCAACTAGAAGCATGGGTGGTCTCGCTGAAATAGGTTGACGTGTCAAGTTCCATGATGTACCTAGCTCTGTGATCTCCCAGGGCGAAGTGATCTCTAAACCCATCATTTATGCTATGGCTTCATCGTTTTATGCTACATCAAGGATAGGAGGTCCTTGTTAGTCCCAATCTATAAGGTCCGGGTATACAAGAAGTAGGTCGTTAGATGTGGAGGTTACGGTGAAAATGGTGCATATGGAGGATTCGAAGAATTCAGCGAAGTCACTAAAGGAGTCTTGATGGTCTGCTTCATTAATGTTATCGACTGCAGGGGAAACCTTAGTGATCTCACCTAAGATACACTCGCCACTAGTTAGGATATAATGTTGTTTTCCATACCCTAATCCTTGGGAGTAGGGATTCCCCGTTGCTTGAATTGGTTCTACAATCCCTTGTTCATGAAGGCTAATACTGCCTTGTCCTCTATAGCCCATGTATTTGATAATTTCTAGCCCTTTGCCATAGATTTCAGCTGGTATGGTAGGGGCTTCTTGTTCTACTTCTTCTTCTCTATACAACTAGGAGGATACATCTTCAAGAACATCTTGATCAAGGAGATGCTTTCTTTCAAAGATGGGTGATGGTTTGCATTTGATGACGACTGTAGAGATATCTTCTTCTTTCGGAGCACCAAATGTTTTAGGATTGGGTAAAGTCCCTACACAAAAGGTACCGTGTAGGTCATATTCCCCACATCCCATGTCACTTATCTTGATTTTGACCTCAGGTGGCGGAGTTGTTTGGGATGAAGTGGTAGCAATGTTAGCAGGGTCAACATATGAGGTAGATGGTGTAGGGTCAGTTTGGGAGGTGGTTTTCTTGATAGCCTTGTTGTATGGATAGAAAGTATGGTTGTGTCCTTCCAAGAAGCTGCAGTATTGGAAGGGACGGGGATCGACATAGATAGTTACTTTCATGCCATTATGAGGGAACTTTAGGCATTGATGAAATGTGGAGGGCACGGCTTGCATGGCATGGATCCATGGTTGGCCAAGGAGGATGTTGTAAGGGAGGTCAAGATCAAACACTTGGCACTTGGTTTCCAAGATTTTCTGCCCTACTTGAATAGGGTGTTTGATGGTGCCTTCAGATAGCCTCTCAATGTCATCGTACCCCTTTATGGTTATACTTTCACTGGAATCTACAACCACATCAGAGTATCCCAAGTGTTTTAATAATTTAAGAGTGTAAAGGTTTAGGCTGGAGCCACCATCTATTAAGACTCTTTTTATGATATTTTTATGGATACAGACTTCGATGTGTAGGGCGTCATTGTGTGAACCATCAGAGTGGGGAAGTTCTTTCTCAAAGAAGGTTAAATGGTGAGGCAAAGTGATATGACCCACCATGGCTTGCAATTGTTCAACATTCAGGTTAGTGAGGACCTAGGTTTCTGTTAGGGCTTTGTCAAGGATTTCCTTATGAAGGGGAGATGTACAGAGTAGTTCAAGAATGGAGATATGGGCGGGGGTTTTACCTAGATGATCTAGGAGGTTGTATTTATGGGTTGATGGTGGACGGATGGATGAATGATTTGGTTGATGGTTTGGTGTGGATGTGGATGTTTGATCGATGGTGGGAGCCGCATGGATGGATACACGGCCACGACGAGTAGTGACAGAATAGACAAGTGACTTAGCTCAAAGGATGATTGTGTTGACATAGTTAGATGACTCTTCTATCTGATCCACAATGGAGTCAAAAGAAGCAGGAGGGGGAATGATGTGGTAAGCTTGGTTTGAGGATGAGTCCTTTCCTTTGTTGTGGTCAGGTAAAGGGTCCTTGTAAGCTCCAAGGTTGGCATTGGGTGATTGCTGTGGGATTTTCTCGAGTTTGACTCTGCCATTATCTATGAGATCTTGTACACAGTGTTTTAGCTTCATGCAATCGGGTGTTTTGTGGCCTATGGCACGGTGGTAGTCACAATAGTTGTTTTCATTATACCACACAAGTTTGAATTGATTTTCGTTGTAAGGCCTAATGGGTGGAAGAGTTATCAAATTATCTTTTAGAATTTTGTCCAAGACCTCTTCGATTGGTTCTCCCAAGGGTGTGAATTTCCTTCGAGGGGTATTATTTTGTTTTGGTGGTCCTTTTGGGATATTTACATTGTTTTTGGTGGGTGCGTTTAGGGGTGCTTGGTTTTGTACATTTTGGATGGCCTTCACATCAATGATGTCATCGTTGAGAGTTTGTCATTTGATTGCGCATTGTTATTACTTGTGTTTGGGGTGTTGATGTTGACTTTATTGTTGTTGTTGTTCTAAGGTTTGTTGTCATATAGCTTAATCGAACCCTTGGCAATAAGGGCTCTTTCGATGGTGGTGCCTTTGTCAATGACTTCTTCAAAAGTGGATGCACATAGGATTTGTAAATGGAAACCCATTTCTTGGTTAAGGTTAGCCACAAACATGGTGACTAATTTCTTCTCAGGAATTGGCCAAGGGAGTTTGCTCACCAAGCCTCTCCATCTTTGCAAGAATGTGGCGAAGGATTCTTTGCTCTTCTGTTTGGTGTTGCAAAGGTTCGTCATGGATACTTCGTGTTTGAAGTTGTAGGAGAAATGGTTAACAAACTTCTCTGCAAGCTCTAGAAAAGTCCTAATGCCCAGAGGAAGGTGTGCTAACCATTTAGTAGCTTGACCACCGAGGCTTCTAGGAAAGAGTCTCATTAGGTATGTGTCATTGTGTGAGACTTCAAGGCAAGCGATGTAAAACTCACTAAGGTGGTCCCTAGGGTCTCCCTTTCCTTTATATTTGTCAAATTTGGGTGTCTCAAAGTTCTTAGGAAAGGGAGGCATTTTGAGCATCCAATCAAATGGGTATGGACAAATATGCTCAAAAGAATATTGTTTACACTTGCCACCATGTTGCATGTCGTCCACCTTTTGGATTAGGGTCTGTACAACACTTGTTAGGTCCGGTGTTGGTGGAGGTTATGGGATGTATGTCTGTTGGTTGATGAGTTGTTGGAGGTTAGGTGGAATTTGGTATTGCTTTGTTGGGTTTTGGAGGACGAGGTTTTGGTTTTGGTTAAGTTGAGTGAGGTATTGTTTGTAGGTGTGGAGTTGTTGGAGGACGTGAGGTGGTAATTGTAGATTAGGATTGTGTTGTGTAGATGATACCATGGGATGTACATATGTGAAATTAGATGGGTTGGTGTTAGATGGATTGGTTGTGTTGTGAGGTGGTTGTGAGAGAAATTGACTCATGTAGGCTACGGTGTTGGGGTTGAGGGGAGGCACACTTGTGGAGTCACTCATGTGTGTGGGGTTGCTAGGAATGCCTAGGATGATTTGGATAATGGATATGGTTGGGTTTGTCATGGTGGCGAATGTGACAACGAGGTTGGAGATGGTAGGATTTGAGACATTAGGGATGGTTGATACATTGGTGGGGATTGTGGATGTGCTAACATTAGAGTTTGTGGGAGCAGTAGATACGGTGGTGTTTGAGACTTGAGATATGGTAGGGTTTGTGTGTGACAGAAGGTTGTGAAGATGTGGTGGGATTGGTGTTGGATGTGGATGGTTGGGATGGGGTAGTAATGTTGGGTAGTTGCACACCATTTTTGAGAAGAAAATCAAGATATCTACTAGGATCTGATCTTAGAACTAGATCAAGTATATCCATGTTATCAGGATCTTGTGTGAAGTTTAAGATGTCTTGATCTACTTGGTTGATGGTGGTGTTTTGGGTAGGTGGGGGTGGTGGTTGTGATTGTAAGAAGGTGAAGGGATTTATGTTGGGATTGTATGGAGGCATTTGCAAGACCATGGGTAGGTTGGGTATTTGTTGTACAATTGGTACATTGTTTTGATCAGTTGGAGGCATTCCCATGCCCATGTTCTTTCCAAGGTTGGCCATCTCTTGATTTTTCTTGTGTTGGGATTGTTGTCGATGAGGATTGCACCCTTATGCAAAGTTGTGACACTCTGCAATCCTTCAAAACATGGGGACAAACTCAGGCTGTGGGTGACCTATAGTGAGTTTGAACCTCCAGATTGTGGCCTAGTTCCCTTAAAATATTCTATTTGGATCTACGATTTTTCTATTTTAGAAAAGGGTAAGAAGGAAACTATAAGGAAATAAAACTCTAAATTTGGTGATGCACCTAGTAAGGATGGAAGATTTGCAATCTGGTTCACAATAGAATTCAAAAATCTGACCCACACAATCCAATCTTGGCATAAATATCACAAAAAGTACTTGGAAGGCTGGAAAATAAACTCTTTATGAAGGAAAATGTCTTTTCACGAACTATTTTTAGCAACACAACCTAAGACTTGTAATACACTATGCTTAACACCTCAAGTAAGAGTGAGACAATAGTTTTAAAGGTTTTGATAATTAAACACAGTAAAACTTCAACAAATCATTGCATACAATTAGCATCAAATGGAAAGGCAACTACTTGATTCCAAAAAATAAAGGAAATATTGCATGAAAACAAAGAAATTGGACCTGTAATCTGCTATGATCTCTATAAACCTATCAAAAAATGAGCTACAAAACCTTCTTCTCTCTGAAAGTGTAAAAGAGCAAAAAGGCAAGAACTCGAAAGATGAGTTACAAAACCTTCTGTCTTTCAATGTGTAGAAGAGAAAAGAATGCCAGAACTAGCAAAACCCAAGTTTTTCTTTACAATATATAGTTTTCTCTCTCCAAGAGACATGAAAAATATAATTGCAACTAACTGCCTCTAAAAATAAGTCCTCCAAAGTGATCCACGAGAAAACCAAGAAATCCCTAAAAATAAGGGCTCAAATTGTCACAAAATGTGCAAAAATAGCTCCAATGACCTGTTGATAGGTGGCGACTGATCAGGAAACTACTATACACTAGCCATGTATCCTCACCGGGGTTCAGGGCCGAGCTGGGCCGTGAGCGGGGGTTCGGGGGCGGCAGTCCCCGAGAAAAATTTTTTTAGGGCCGACTTAAAAAATCCTAGGGCTGACTTAAAAAATCTTATTTTTTATGACCGAAATAAGAAAACCCTAATTTTTGTAACCGACAAAAAGGCTTGATAAAAAGCGGCCAAGGGTTAGGGTTTGACTATTGTGTTGTAGCATTTGTAGCGGTATTGAGTTACAGGGATTGCTGATTGTAATCGGTTTGATTTACTGGATAATAATATTGGACTCTCTGTTTGGTGGATGTAGCCTGAGTTTGGGTGAACCACGTTAAATCTTGTCTCTTGCTGTTATTAATTCTGTGTATTTCCATTTCTTTGTTTAATCTTTATTTGCATTTAATTGATATCTTCTGCTGGCTAACCCTAACAAGTGGTATCAGAGTGGGTTGTGTTCGATTATCGTCTGCAGGAAAGTCTCACGGTTGAGTGGGAGCAATGGCGGACGAGGGTAAAATGAAGGTTGATTAATTCAATGGGCAGAACTATCAGTTATGGAAGATGCAGATGGAGGATTACCTCTATCAAAAGGATTTATGGAGGCCGTTGGAAGGAGTAGCCAAGAAACCGGCAACAATGTCTGATGAGGATTGGAATCTTCTTGACAGAAAGGCACTGGGAACCATTCGGTTATGCCTGGCACCGTCAGTGGCATTCAATATAACGGAAGCGAAGACAACAGATGGTCTGATGAAAGCTTTGGCTAAATTGTATGAAAAACCCTCAGCCTCAAATAAGGTATTTCTCATGAAGCAGTTGTTTAATTTGAAAATGGTTTAAGGTGGATCTGTGACAGGTCATTTAAATGAATTTAATACGATTGTCAGTCAATTGACTTCTGTAAATGTAAAATTTGATGAAGAAGTTAGAGCTCTCTTGATATTATGTTCATTGCCTGAAAGCTAGGATAGTTTGGTAATGGCGGTTAGTAACTCTGTTTCTGGTTCAAATACCCTAAAATTTGATGATGTTGTTGGTGTTATTCTAAGTGAGGAAATTTGTAAGAAAAGCTCAAGTGGATCCAAATCAGGTAGTGTTTTGAATGCAGAAATTAGGGGCAGATCAAAGGAGAGAGGAAAAGGTTCTGGAGGTCATGGGAAGTCACGAGGAAAATCAAAGGACAAAAGATCCCAAACCAGAGGACAGAAGGATTGCTAGTACTGTGGAAAACCAGGTCATCTAAAGAAAGATTGCTGGTCTCGAAAAAATAAAGAAGGAGACAAACAAGAAGGCAATAAGGAAGCAAATGTGGTAAGTAATAAATCTGAAGATGATGCTTTGATTCTTTCCCCAGATAATGCTGATGATTCATGGGTTTTAGATTCAGGGGCCTCTTTTCATGCTACGCCCCATAGAAGTTATTTTCTTGATTATGTCCAAGGGGATTTTGGGCTGGTTTATTTGGGAGATAACGAACCCTGTCAGATTGTTGGAAAGGGAAGAATCAAGATTAAGTTGTAGAATGGGAATCATTGGCTACTACAAGAGGTGAGGCATGTTCCAAGGCTCAGTAGGAATTTAATTTCAGCAGGGCAGCTAACTGAACAAGGTTGCACTGTTACATTTACTGATAAAAATTGGAAGGTTTCAAAAGGTGCCTTAGTAGTAGCAAAAGGTGTAAAAGTAGGCACCTTATATCTTTGTACAGGTCATACTGTTCCTTCTACTTTAGATGTTATAGAGGAAAAACAAACAGGTTTAGGAATAGTTGCTGTAGGTTTGCAGGAAGAGACTGGAAAAGTTGCTGCAGGTTCTGAAACAACACTGTGGCATAATAGACTTGGGCATATGAGTGAAAAAGGTATGAAGGTACTTCATTCTAAGAAAGTTTTACCAGGTCTGAAATGTATTAATATAGATTTCTGTGAAAGTTGTGTGTATGGAAAACAAAAGAGAGTCAGTTTTCTCAGAGATGGGAAGCAAAAGAAAAATGAAAAGTTGGAGCTTGTGCATATAGATGTATGGGGACCAGCTTAGGTATCTTCTTTTGGTGGCTCTCAGTATTATGTTACATTCATAGATGATGCAACTAGGAAGGTCTGAATTTATTTCCTTAGACAGAAATCTGATGTATTTGAAACATTTAAGAAATGGAGAAGCTTGGTTGAAAATGAGACAGGTAAAAGATTAAAATGTCTCAGATCTGATAATGGCGGTGAGTATTGCAGCAAAGAATTTGAAGATTATTGTTCCTTTAATGGAATTCGTAGGCAGAAAACAGTTCCAGGGACTCCACAGGAAAATGGAGTGGCTGAACGCATGAATAGGACAATAATGGAGCGTGCAAGGACCATGAGATTGCATGTTGGACTGCCTTTAAACATGTGGGCAGAGGCTGTCAACACTGCTGTATATTTAATTAACAGAGGTCCTTCAGTTCCTTTGGGCTGTGGTATTCCAGAGGAAGCATGGACTGGTAAGAAGGTGAGTTATTCTTTTCTAAAAACCTTCGGCTGTGAAGCATTTGCACATATAAATTCTGAAAATAGAACCAAGCTAGATGCAAAATCAAAAAAATGTACCTTCGTTGGATATGGCATTGATGAATTTGGTTATAGGCTTTGGGATTTTAAAAATCAGAAAATTGTGAGAAGCAGGGATGTTATATTCCATCAGAAGTTGTTGTACAAAGATTAGTTGCAGCAGCATGAGAAGAAAGAAAAGGATTATGTGGTGCTGGATGATACTCCAAATAGTGATGTTCCAGTGGCTCCTCATGCTCCGCAACAGCAACCAGAAATACCACAAACTCCAGTGAATGTTAGATGGTCAACAAGGATAAGTAGACCTCCTGAAAGGTTTTCTCCCTCTTGTATTCTATTTTGTTAACAGATGCTGGTGAACCAGAAGGGTATGATGAAGCTATGCAGGTGAATACACAAGTTCAGTGGGAGCTTGCCATGCAAGAAGAAATGGACTCCTTGCTGAAAAATCAGACTTGGGAATTATGTAAGTTACTTGTAGGTAAAAAGGCTTTACCAAACAAATGGGTTTACAGGCTGAAAGAGGAAGATAGAGGTAAGAAACGATTTAAGGCCAAGTTAGTTGTAAAAGGATTTGCACAGAAACAAGGCATTGATTTTGATGAGATATTTTCTCCGGTTGTCAAGATGACTTTTATTCATACTGTTTTAAGTATTGTGGCTGCTGAAGATTTGCATTTGGAACAACTAGATGTGAAAACTGCCTTTCTCCATGGTGATTTGGAGGAGGAGATATACATGGCACAACCACAGGGATTTGAGGTCAAAGGTAAGGAGAAACAAATGTGCAGATTGAAGAAGAGTTTGTATGGCCTGAAACAAGCACCTCGGCAATGGTATTTTAGGGCTAACTTAAAAAATCCTAGGGCCGACTTAAAAAATCTTATTTTTTATGACCGACATAAGAAAACCCTAATTTTTGTAAGCGACAAAAAGGCTTGATAAAAAGCGGCCAAGGGTTAGGGTTTGAGTATTGTGTTGTAGCATTTGCAGCGGTATTGAGTTACAGGGATTGCTGATTGTAATCGGTTTGATTTACTGGATAATAATATTGGACTCTCTGTTTGGTGGATGTAGCCCGAGTTTGGGTGAACCACGTTAAATCTTGTCTCTCGCTGTTATTAATTCTGTGTATTTCCATTTCTCCGTTTAATCTTTATTTGCATTTAATTGATATCTTCTGCCGGCTAACCCTAACATGACCTTCTCCATGTGTTTGACCAAGAAGTTGACCAAAACCCCTCAAATCACTCCTCAAAACATGCAAAAAGGCTCCAAGTAGCCTTAGTTAACTCAACTCATCAATTTGCATGATTTTTCTTTTACAAAAATTGATGTGAGTGAATAATAAAGTAATTAGAATAATTACTCTATTGTTAGTTACAACTTGTATTATTTCTGATTTTACAATTTGTAAAAAATAATAAAGTAATTTGAAGAATATTACTTTACTATTTATTTACATGGTTTATTTTGTAAAATCATGTATGATGAAAAGAAAAATACAACTCCTTATCTCTCCAAATATAATTGCCTAATTTGCATGATTTGAGCCAAAATTAGGACTTTAGGAGAAAATAAAAATCCCTTATATCTCCTTGTGAGAAAAAATACCTATTTGCATGCTATATGCCTCAAAGGTAAAAATATACCCTTATAACTCCAAATACATCATCAAAATGCATAAAAACACTTATTCATCATCAAGAAACCCTTATGACTCCAATTTTCATCAAGGAGAAAATAAATATCCAACTCTGCCTTATAACCTCCACATATAATGCAAAAATTTGGCCTTACTACCATATATCTCCATCATGCAAAACATGTCCTCTAAAAATTATTATCATGCAATGATAAAAACATAATGTCAACCCCTGCCACCTTGCAATCTCTTATCTTTACATATCTTTTGTCTTTGACTGGATCAGCAAGGCATAAAGAATATTTTCCTTGACCACATTTGGTCACTTTGCATGTATGAATTGTTACAAGGAAACTTGTCAAAGCATACACTTGCAAGAAAAGGAATCTTAGACCATCCTTGGTATAAGCATCACTCGACTATATAATAGTCGACCACAAGGTAATAAGTATTTTGCTTTGATTCTTGCATTAATCATATCACTTACCTTCTCTAATGATCGCCCACCCTTCGACTTGGAATCATGTGCAAGGAACACATACCTATCGGACTTTTCTAACAATGATGCTAGGAGATATATCATTAGAGTCTTGACCTCGATCGACATTTTAGATAAGGCAATAATGGATAATGTAATGATTTATTATTTGTAAAGTCAAAAATCACAAGGAAGAAAAAAAGCTTTTGAACAAAAGGGTGAGAAACCCTAATCACTTGGTCATTTTCACTTGCTCTTTCACCCGATCATCGCTCTACAACTCTCTCTGGTGTTAGGGTTTAATGGCTTCTCCTTGGGTTCTCTGCTATCAAACTCCATGATTTCTCTGCATTTTTCAGAGTGGAAAAAGTGACAGAGAGCGGTGAGTATGGCATTTCTTTCATTTCTGTGGCTTTTTTATCTTGAATGGCCATGGCCATTACATGCTTTCTTTCCTTTTTCTTGTGACATTTCTTTGACAACATTATTTTGTCCTCTATGTTGAAATCTTTTGCAAATGTGAGAAAAAAATCTGGTAAAAAGGAAAACCTCCTAAGGAGGCCACGACCATGTATTTCTTCTCTCTGCAACTTTGAAGGTAAACCCTTTTGCTTCTCTTTACTATAAGCTTCATTTTCATCTTTTTATATGCAGAAGAAAACAAGGCTTCAAACCTGGCCATCTGGGTATTGTTATATTCTTTCTTCTATGATATGGCCATGCATTCTATAGCCTTCTTTTGGGTTTCTACTATAAAATTTGAAGGGTTTTCAATTTTAAAAATGAGGGTTTTCTCAAAAATGCATATAAATACCTTATATATTCACAGTCATACTTGAAAATACATGTACTATTCTTCCTTTGACTATCTCTGCAAGAATGAAGAAAGGCTTCTTGATCTATGACAAGGGTTTTTTCACAAATGGATGTATTTGCCATTCCATGGCACAGCTATGAAAGAACCATATTGTAGCATCATTGTTTTCTTGTAATGGCAAAAGATGTATTAGGGTTTCATAAAAAACCCATATGGGTATCTCAAAAAAATTCTCTTTCAGGCACGGCCATACTTGGAAACACATTTTTGTGCTTGCTTCCTTCATTGTATGACTGAAACAAGACAAGGGTTTCAATAGGAAATGAGGATTTTCATTTTTATCATCTGGGTATCTTCTTTCAGGCATAAATCTTGCTTTTTTCTTTACAGCTATGGTAGAAATAATATACTGTGTTGATTCCTTTTCTCTGTATGCATAAAAAATGAATTAGGGTTTTACCCCTTTTCAAGGGTTTGCATTTTTTATAAAAATAATCATAGCATCTATTCACTATTCTGAGCATCCCTTCTTCATTCCTATGTATGAAACATGACTTTGTTCAGAAAACTGGAACTAGGTTTTCAAATTTTAAAACATAGAAATACTCTCTATTGCCATGGAGACTCGCTCTTTCTTATTCTGTAACTTCTTCCACTGAATTTGGACATTCTTGAGTGATAATTAATGTCCTTTTTTGTAGTTCTGAGGAATAATATGTATTCTTTTCTACAAAAAGATCATATAGCAGTCTTATATATATGAATCTTTTCCCTTGAGCATGGAATTTAGCTTGATATTCATTTTGTTTTGACTGGTCAACTATCAGATAATCTTCATCATACTGCTCTTTCACATTTACTTTGGTATTTTGATCCTTCTATAGCATGCTTATCATATCATTGATCTCTTTCTGTTCTCTTCCATTATGACATATACTTGATATAATGGATCTTCTTCTGTATCATTTAATTAGATCAAATGAATCTCTTAGCCTGATTTTGTTCTTTTCTCCTTCTATCATTGTATTAGTTAGCAACTATAATGTATGAATAATAAATACTTGACTGTCACCAGTCAGAGGTATTACTGTCTTGCTGTCTTGATCTTCTACTATATCACTACCTGTAGATACTTTTATCATTCTGTCAGGGATAATGATACCTGTACTTGATGTATCACTCATTTGAAACTGTAGCAGTCATTTGATCTTTATTTAATGTATCTTCTTCATTGATGACTGTCAGATGCTGCTCATGATGCATTTCTCTTATTTTGTCCTTCCATCATGGCATGACCTGTATTATTTGTTTTAGCTGCACTTGATCACCTTGAGCACCTGTATCTAGTCATTCTACTTACTGTCCCTTTATCATAATTAGATAATACTTTTCATGATATGCCCTGTAACTTATGTAAATGATACACAAGCTCTGTCTCCTAGAAGCATTATTCTGGTTCTTTATCTTCATCAGGTATAGCAATGTAAACACTTATATGGTTGATAAAGTCAATTACATACATAAGTGTGACTTGTCTTCAACTATAACATCATATGCCTGAATTTATGTTTTCAGCACTTTGTCAACTTGACTCAGGCATTTTAAACTTGTTTGATTTGTTTCAATCAACTGCAATCAATGTCATCATGACACACTTTCTCTATAAGTTGATTAAATGATGCATGATATACTTTGAATGATGCATCCTGTCTTATTCTGATATTCCTTTTCAAATGAATAAAAAGGAAACATGTTGGGCTCAACCCTTGTGGGAGCCACATTTTCTCCACATGTTTAAATGTCTTCAAATTAGCAACATCACTCTTCCTATACCTGTACAGTGAACAAACAAGTTAGCATAAAAACATACCTGATGGTATTGATTGGTCCTCTTCATGATATTCTTATTTATGGGGCATGTATGATTTGATCTTTCATATGAAATGCATGATGTGACAAGGTGATTTGTCTGCTGATAAAAGCATATGATAACATTAAATATCTGGAGCTCTTATAGGACTTTCCCCAATTTTTTGTAGGTACAACTTGTTGGTTTTTCTTCTGAATCAGCATTAGGGTTTGCCACTTCTAATGCACAGGTAGATTCAGCCAACTGAATACAGGAGGTTGCGTGAGCTCCTACCCTTCACTTCTGGTTCTGCTGCACCAAGGGGGGTGTCCCTATTTGATAAAAGTATAACCTTGACTAGCTCAATGACATAAGGATTTAACTTGACAGCAATAGGCAGAATACTCTCATGTATGGACCAAGATTTGTGTAACAAATCACAAGGTTGGCAGCATTCTTGGACATGATGTCTGGTTGGGTATGAGAGCATGCAGGGATCCTAATCCTACTCCTACAACTAACAGGTGGAAGGATGAAATGGTTTGATTTGATTTTTGGATGCAAAACTGGACATGGTATATAACCTCAACACAGAGCTAGATTGGTGCCTATCTAGGGCTTGGATTCGGTAGACATACACCTATGAATGATCAGCATGAACAACTAAAACTGGATTTCAGGGGGATATACATGATATTTGCCTTACAGATATCTCCCAATATAGAGTGTTAAGCTGTCTATACTTATGGCATCCCTATTGCAGTATACCCTTCCCAATATTCAATTTGAAAACAGTTTAATCTACCCCTTGAGCAGAAGTTAAAAGATTAAACATTCAACACAGGAATTCTATGTTCTAGAATCTCAGACATTCCTTGAATGCCTAGACTTAGAAGAAAGATACATGCAAAACTGGAGACAAAATCAGCATAACACATGCAAACATAGCATTATTCATATAAAATTGACCATGAAATCAGTGGATTCATGCACAAACGTACAATAGGAGATGCATAAACTCGCAAGTTTTGCTGCACAGAGCAACCAAAACCAGTTGTATCTTATTACAGAGCCAAAATGTCTAGTTTTCAACAACGTCAAAAATGGTAACACAGTCTGCCTATATTGGCCAGAAAGTGTACCCGTAGCAATTAATTACATGGTCAAAAATCAAAAATCTGCCAGATACAGACTCCACAAAGGAATGGCACTCAGAAGTTATTGCAGCAACAGACAAGAGAAGCCTCGAGCCCTACGCCGCCATCTGGGAGTCTTCACTCAAAAATCAGGTGACATGATCATGTGTACCATTGCCCATACCTCTACATCATCGCCATTAAAGGCCTCAACCACCCGCGGCCTACCTGGAAACCGTCGCTACGTTCAAACAGAAGTTCCCGCCAAAATGCACTTTACTGAAGTTTCAAATGTGCAGGAAGAATAGTCCCACATTGGTGCCACGGAGACTCCTTCAATACCTTAAAAACATGGTCGCGAGCATAATAGGTGTCGAGCGCCTTTTACCGCGCTTGACGCATAAGCCTTCTCCAAAAGCCCATCGCCAAAACCCAAGCCATCGGTACACCCCAGAATTCTCCTTCCGATCTCAACGGTCTCGCCGACTGCTACCTTCGCTTCCCCATCGGCCAGAGATGCATCATCGGGCCAACCATCCAAACCTTCACCGATCTCATCAGTTACACCGATGAAGCCACCGCAATCCCCTGTCGGCCAGACCAATACCGTCGGCCAAGCAAAAGATCCCTCTGCCGATAGACCACACTCTCACCGATGCACCAACGAATTATACTCTGCTCCTTCATCGGCGAGACCTCCCACTGTCGGCCCACCACAATCCATCCTCGCTGACAACACAAGTCACGCCGAAGACCATACACAACACTTCCCTTCATCGGCCAGAGATTAGTCTATCAGCCAACCATTTCACCGTTCACCCGACAATACAACCCATGCCGATAGACCCTGGCTCTTCCCCTTCCGTCGGTGTAACACACACCATCGGAGCATCCAAAAAGCTTCCTGCCGATCTCAAAGGTCACGCTGACAACATCTTCGCCAGCCACACACTGCTCCTCCATCGGCCAAACTCCTTACATCGGCGGGCCACAAATTTGCTTCGCCGACAGCCAAACACACGCTGATGGACATCCATCGGCCAGACCAAAACAATCGGAGCACTCAAGAAATCTTTCGCCAATGAGGCCGATCACTCCGATAAGACCAAAAACGTAAAGTGCTAAACTGTTGAACCGTTGAACCACGAACTGGTTCAACCCGATGGTTCAACCGAGAAGTTCAATGCTGAACAGAGCACTTCAAAAAGAACATTCGTCGAACACAAACACAAAGCCTCGAACCGTTGAACCCCGAACCAAAAGGGTTCAACACTAGGGTTCAACGCGATGGTTCAAACATCAAAAATAATACTCCATAGGCAAAAAAGCTTCGAACCATTGAACCTTGAACCAAAACAAAAAGGTTCAAGAGGGAGGTTCAACGATGCAATATTTGCGCAAGGCAAATGCATAATGCGACCCGTTAGAAGAAAAATGAACCTCAAACCACTAAACCATTGAACTTAGAGAAAAAGGGTTCAAGTTCAAACCAAAATGTCAAAGACACAAAAACAAACGCATGCTGATGGAGAAAAGACGAAGACCCCTCCTCAAGAAATGAGATGCAGATGCTGAAAAACACTGAAGGGGTGCCAAAACTTAGAACCTTTTGGATATTTCAGGATGGTGCCTGCATGAAAATTGCTAAATTAACTGACAGTGAATTCAGGCACCAATAGTGGCTCTGATTGAAGACGTGCAGGTGCAAGACTGCAGCGAGAACCCCAGATCTCTGGAATGCAGACCAATGCCTTATCCATTGGGCATAGAGTCATGAAGTTACCATGATCTGCATCACCAATCAAACTTGATGGCCTAAGGCCACCAAGAAAAGGAAAACCAATATTTCCCCTTGTCAAACACCTTGTTCTCATCTACATACACTGGGTCAAGCCTGAGAGTGCTACCATGATCTGACCATAAGCTACCTTGGTCATTTGCATGTTCAACCTTCTGATTCAGTTTGTCACTATCACCCTTATGCAAACAACCCTCAGCATTAGGGAACAAATGGATGCAGAATGTATCAAGCAATGCATACTCAAATGGCATAGAACACAGGTTATCATCACTATGCATTGCAAAATGATCTCCTAGTTGGACTAAAAATTGAAAGCACTCGAAGTCCACCACACAACTAGGAAAAACAGAGCTCTCTTTATACACTGGCCTCTCAAAAGAAAAGCTTTCAAATTCACAATTGTGCACATCATGCACACAACCAATAGCAGCACCAAACTAGAAAAGATCAGGCTCTGGCATCTTTTTACAATCACTTACCTGATGTATGTTGTTTCCTCTTTCATCAGGATGAGAAACAGAATCCAAGTCAAAAATAATGTCTAGATCCTCACCATAATCAGACAGATCCTCATCATCACATGTGTCATAAATGGGTGACCCAGGTGCATCAGTTTCATCGTAGTATGCCATTGGTTCATGGGCAGTAGAGCACGCATTTTTATCACTAATGGATTCACTCTGTGGAGGAGTATCAGCCTGTGTGTCATAAGCAAAACAACCATCGAATGAAAAACAATCATGCTCTGCACTAGCACTTATTTCAATTTATGACTGCTCTTCATGATCTCCATGTGTTTGAAAGGTAGGCAATGGGTCACACATGGGACTATTTTTCTGTTTGCTTATACCTTCTCTGTCTTGAGTACAATACTCACAATTGTCTCCACAGGTCCATTCCAAAAGTTGCTCATTACTGTCCACAACCTCGTTGTGGTTTTCATGGCTAGCTGCCTCATCATTGCAATGGGAGTCTTCATTAGTTCCTTCATTGGCATCCTTAACTGGTGAACAATCCAGTTGAGCTATATTGTTAGCATTATGTTTAGATACAACAGTCTCAACCTCTATGCTTTCATTTTCATTTTTATCTGTACATGATGCTTTAATTATTTGGTCATTTGCAGCTTCACAACTATTTTTCACACCAAAGCCTGTGGACAGGGGTTTCAACAAGTGCTCATTTCTGATTTTTTCTATATTTTCTACGAACTTGTATGCCATCTGCATACTTGTCACCTTGAAATCCCTCAATAATGCACTAGAGCCCTCCTCAAAAGCCTCAAAGAATATGCCTACACAGGCTGAAATATTAGGTCTGAAGACTTCTGGGATCTGTGAAAAGGCTACTGCAAACCTATGACTGAAATCAACACATGGCTCTTCATCTTGTTTTCTGATTCTCATCAATTCTGCAACAAGATCAGCGAGTTCTTTTGCAAATTCTTCCTTGAAACAGTCAGCAAGCTCATCCCAATAGGAAAAGGATCCTTTTGAAAAGCTCAAATACCAGTCTTTTGCTTTTGCATCAAAGGACCTAACAAAAAACCTCATCCACATATCCTCATCTCTGAATGAATGCTTTCCCATGAACTCATGAAAATTTTGGATATGTGCATTCCCATCACATACACTGTGACCACTAAATCTGGGCATCTGACAGTATATCCTAGCAGGCATAGTTTCTACTTTATAGTCAACCCATGACAAATCTAATTGGTCATACAAAGGATCAAAAGGGGTAGCAGGAGGTTTAGCTTTCTGACTGGCAGACACAACAGGGTTATTGTTTTTTAACTGGGCCTGCTCAGCCTCTAAGAATATCAACCTATTTCTTATCTCTTCTATTCTTTTATCCAACATTTCACCGCTGAGTATGGGATAATTCATACTTGGATTCATAAAAATCTTACTCTTAGACATCCTTTGTCTACCTAAGACCTAAGGTTTCCCCTAGCATCTAACTTATGTAGTAAAACAACAAATATAAAGGGGAAGGAACAAGGTACCTTTTCTCATACAGATGCTGAAGCCTGAACAGCACATTTTTGTCACAACACACATCAACTTTTCATGTGCATTTAGATCTTTTGCAGAGTCGCCACCTCTCTAGAGAGGACAAAATTTACAGCAGCTGAAAGCTCAACACATATTTTTCTGAGTTCATACCACCAGCAGAGCATCATCATTCACATGAAAGACTCCCCAGCATAGTCACCATTTTTGTTGGTGACTCGGATGGGCACACAGATATTTCACCAGGGAGGACAAAAATAACAATTTTCAAATCACCATCCCCAGCAGAGTCGCCATTTTTGTTGGTTTTTCTTCTGAATCAGCATTAGGGTTTGCCCCTTCTAATGCACAGGCAGATTCAGCCAACTGAATACAAGAGGTTGCGTGAGCTCCTCCCCTTCACTTCTGGTTCTGCCGCACCAAGGGGGGTGTCCCTATTTGATAAAAGTATAACCTTGACTAGCTCAATGACAGAAGGATTTAACTTGACAGCAACAGGTAGAATACTCTCATGTATGGACCAAGATTTGTGTAACAAATCACAAGGTTGGCAACATTCTTGGACATGATGTCTGGTTGGGTATGAGAGCATGCAGGGATCCTAATCCTACTCCTACAACTAACAGGTGGAAGGATGAAATGGTTTGATTTGATTTTTGGATGCAAAGCTGGACATGGTATATAACCTCAACACAGAGCTAGATTGGTGCCTATCCAGGGCTTGGAGTCGGTAGACATACACCTGTGAATGATCAGTATGAACAACTAAAACTGGATTTCAGGGGGATATACATGATATCTGCCTTACAGATATCTCCCAATACAGAGTGTTAAGCTGTCTATACTTATGGCATCCCTATTACAGTATACCCTTCCCAATATTCAATCTGAAAACAGTTTAATCTACCCCTTGAGCAGAAGTTAAAAGATTAAACATTCAACACAGGAATTCTATGTTCTAGAATCTCAGACATTCCTTGAATGCTTGGACTCAGAAGAAAGATACATGCAAAACTGGAGACAGAATCAGCATAACACATGCAAACATAGCATTATTCATATAAAATTGACCATGAAATCAGTGGATTCATGCACAAACGTACAACAGGAGATACATAAACTCACAAGTTTTGCTGCATAGAGCAACCAAAAGCAGTTGTATCTTATTACAGAGCCAAAATGTCTAGTTTTCAACAACGTCAAAAATGGTAACACAGTCTGCCTATATTGGCCAGAAAGTGTACCCGCAGCAATTAATTACATGGTCAAAAATCAAAAATCTGCCAGATACAGACTCCACAAAGGAATGGCGCTCAGAAGTTACTGCAGCAACAGACAAGAGAAGCCTCGAGCCCTGCTCCGCCATCTCGGAGTCTTCACTCAAAAATTAGGCGACATGATCATGTGTACCATTGCCCATACCTCTGCACCATCACCATTAAAGGTCTCAACCACCCGCGACCTACTTGGAAACCGTCGCTGCGTTCAAACAGAAGTTCCCGCCAAAATGCACTTTACTGAAGTTTCAAATGTGTAGGAAGAATAGTCCCACATTGGTGCCGCAGAGACTCCTTCAATACCTTAAAAACATGGTCGCGAGCATAATAGGTGTCGAGCGCCTTTTGCCGCGCTCGACGCATAAGCCTTCTCCAAAAGCCCATCGCCAAAACCCAAGCCATCAGCACACCCCAGAATTCTCCTTCCGATCTCAACGGTCTCACTGACCGCTACCTTCGCTTCCCCATCAGCCAGAGATGCATCATCGGGCCAACCATCCAAACCTTTGCCGATCTCATCAGTTACACCGATGAAGCCACCGCAATCCCCTGTCAGCCAAACCAATACCGTTGGCCAAGCAAAAGATCCCTCTGCCGATAGACCACACTCTCACTGATGCACCAACGAATTATACTCTACTCCTTCATCGGCGAGACCTCCCACTGTCGGCCCACCACAATCCATCCTCGCCAACAACACAAGTCACGCTGAAGACCATACACAACACTTCCCTTCATCGGCCAGAGATTAGTATATCGGCCAACCATTTCACCGTTCACCCGACAATACAACCCATGCCGATAGACCCTGGCTCTTCCCCTTCCGTCGGTGTAACACACACCATCGGAGCATCCAAAAAGCTTCCTACCGATCTCAAAGGTCACGCCGATGACATCTTCACCAGCCACACACTGCTCCTCCATCGGCCAAACTCCTTACATCGGCGGGCCACAAATTTGCTTCGCCAACAGCTAAACACACGCCGATGGACATCCATTGGCCAGACCAAAACAATCGGAGCACTCAAGAAATCTTTCGCCGATGAGGCCGATCACTCCGATAAGACCAAAAATGTAAAGCGCTGAACTGTTGAACCGTTGAACCACGAACTGGTTCAACCCGATGGTTCAACCGAGAAGTTCAATGCCGAACAGAGCACTTCAAAAAGAACATTCGCTGAACACAAACACAAAGCCTCAAACTGTTGAACCCCGAACCAAAAGGGTTCAACACTAGGGTTCAACGTGATGGTTCAAACATCAAAAATAATACTCCATAGGCAAAAAAGCTTCGAACCATTGAACCTTGAACCAAAACAAAAAGGTTCAAGCGGGAGGTTCAACAATGCAATATTTGCGCAAGGCAAATGCATAATGCGACCCGTTAGAAGAAAAATGAACCTCAAACCGCTGAACCATTGAACTTAGAGAAAAAGGGTTCAAGTTCAAACCAAAATGTCAAAGACACAAAAATGAACGCATGCCGATGGAGAAAAGACGAAGACCCCTCCTCAAGAAATGAGATGCAGATGCTGAAAAACACTGAAGGGGTGCCAAAACTTAGAACCTTTTGGATATTTCGGGATGGTGCCTGCATGAAAATTGCTAAATTAACTGACAGTGAATTCAGGCACCAACACAACTGATCCAACTGGAGCTGAAGATGAGAACTAAAGATCAACTATCCAACTACTCAACAACCTCCTTACTCAGGCAATGATGGATATTTAGTTTTATCATGTGTTCTTCCTTATTTCTTTTATCATCAGATATATAGCTTGCATATATCTGCATTGCTCAGTTTAGTTACTCCTACAGCTTGTGTGGGACACATTTGGACACTTCTTTTAAACATGATCAGTTAATTTATCTTATGCACTTGATGTATGTATGTTTCCTTTTTAATCAATGCATAGGATAAAGTAATAGATATTGAATTGTATGTTCCAAATATGACATGAAATGACAGTTTAAATAAATATCCTTCCTTTTTTCTTTCAAATATGATCAATTGAATAATCAATCTATCTTATAACTCCTGAAAGATAACACTATGTTAGATCAACTGTATTTCTTGAATGATTAATTCCTTGACATCCTAATTCACTTGTTATGATGTTTCATCAGTCCTGATTGGACTGATGGGTTATCCTGACAACTGAATATCTATCTTTGCTTTGTCAAGACATCAACTGTTCATTAAATGCAATAACTTCAAAGTTTTCTTTTATTCTTCCTGAAACAACTGCACTTAGGTCTAACTAAATTTAGTGTGAACAAAATTTAATAACATTTCTGGCGACCTCTCAGGGGTGTTTGCCTGCTAAACAACTTAGAACCAGTAGCCTTGCAATTCCATTGGGCATACAGTCTTTTTCTATCCTCAACTTTAAAAATAATTTGTAACTCAACACTGACTAAACACTACAGCAGCAATAGAACTGAAACTGAAACTAAACTGACTTGCTTATAACAAAGCTAGAAACATGTGCAAAAGCACTTCTTAGAAAACAAAAAAATAACTGAACTAAATGTGCAAAAGCACTTATTTGCAACATAAGGCTGCTTCTCTAATAGCATAACTTGAGGTGAATCCCATTAACTGGGATTGGCAACACCTCTCCATCTAACTTAGCAATCTAGAATGCATTGTGTTGCTTGCATCTTGTTATTATGTATGGTCCATCCCACATTGCATCAAACTTTGTATGCTGACTAGGTCTGCTCTTTAACTCATTCCATTTGAAAACTAGATCTCCCTCTTTAAAGACTCTTGGGACTGCTCTTTTATCAAATGTCCTTTTCATTTGGGCTTGGTGTATTTCCAATGTTTTCAAGGCCTCTTTTCTGATTTCTTCAAGTTCTATCAGCTGTGCAAGCCTGATTTCCATTGGTTGTTCTTCAAGTAATTCTAGCTCTTTTATGTAACTGAGTGTTGGTAACTCCACTGATATTGGTAACTTGGCTTATTTTCCATATGTAAGCACATACGATGAATTACCTGTTGATCTTTTAGGTGTAATTCTATCAGCCCATAAGGCTAATTTTAACTTATCATGCCAAGACCTCTGATTTTCATCAACTATTTTCTTTATGATTTTAATCAGATTTTTATTAGTTGATTCAGCCTGCCCATTACCTTGAGGGTAATAATTTGATGAAGTATTCAAAAATGTGTTATTCTTGACAGACCAATCAGATACTCTTAATCCAATAAATGCTAAAGCATTATTTGAAATAATAGAGTCAGGAGTACCAAACCTGGACACTAGATCTTGATAAAAATTCAGGACTAATGTTTCATTAGCTTCCTTCAAGGCAACTGCTTCAATCCATTTAGTGAAGTAATCAGTAGCAGTCAAGATCCACTTGTGTCCTTGGCTACAAGGTGGATTAATAGGACCAATAGAGTCCAATCCCCACTTGCCAAATGGCTACTCTACTTAAGTTGGATGTAAGGGCATAGCTACAAGTCTCTGTTTTCCTACAAAAACTGAACATTTTAAACATTTCTTTACCCATTCATGTGCATCCTTGAACATGTCAAGCCAATAGTAACCATCTCTCATAATTTTTAGAGTTGTTGTTCTAGCTACAAAATGACCTCCAGAAGGTCCATCATGAAATTCTTCTACAATCATTTGAATCTAATTTGGTTGCACACATCTTAGTAAAACATTATTAAAGTCCCTTTTGTATAAGATTCCATCAATTACTGCATAGGGAATTACCTGCAATCTCTAATATCTTCTTGTAGATCTGTCCAGGCCTTAAGGACAATCACCAATGTGTAGATAATGGATCATATCATGCACCCAACTTGTAGGGGAATTTGGGACAATAGCTGCTTCATCATTCTGTAGCACTGTCTTAGGTTCTCCTTCAAGTTCTTTACTATATTTTTCATGATCTGCAAGCTGTTCACACAGTCCTTTGCCTTAAACTAGCTTGGTGACTTTAATTTGGATGTCATACTCCATAACCTTTATTATCCACCCTGCTCTCTTATCACTTAAATCCTTACTAAGCAAGAATTCTTTCACTATAGGATGGGCAACCATTAACTAAATTCTATTATTTGAAAGCATATGTTTAAACTTCTTTAGGCTCTTGATAACAACCAATACATGTTTTTCAACAAAAAAATATCTTACCTCATAGTCATGCAGAACTTGGCTGAAAAATACCATGGGCTGTTCCATTCCTTCATCATTATGCTGTCAAAGCATAGTTGATATAGTATCCACACTGCCAAATGCATATAAAATAAAGTCTTTATCAAAATTTGGATTTATCAATGTTGGAGTAGTAGCAAGTGCCTCCTTTATCTCTTCAAAGCTCTGCTTTCCTTCTTTGGTCCAGCTGAAGGGAATATTCTTTTTCAGCATTGTTGTAAGAGGTTGTAAAAGTGCTGCTATGTTAGGAATAAACCTTCTTACAAAGTTAATTCTTCCTAGAAATATCTGTAAGCCTTTCTTATGTGCAGGAAGAGGATATGTCAATATTGCAGTGATTCTTTCAGGATCAATTGATATCCCATCTTTAGACACTATGTGTCTTAACAGTTTACCTTCATGAACAGAAAAAATACTCTTCTTTGGGTTAAGTGATACCCAAAACTCTCTACATCTCTCAAAAATTAGTCTTAAATGATGAAAATGCTCTTCAGCTTTTAAAAAAAATAGTCACATCATCTAAGTATACAAGCCCAAACTTATTAATCAGACCTTGAAAGGCCATGTCCATTGCTCTCTGGAATGTTGCACTTGCATTTGATAAGCCAAATGTCATCTTTCTATATGCTAGTGTACCCCATTTTGTGGTAAAAGTTGTCTTGTACTGATCTTCTTCTTTTACTAGAATTTGATTATAACTTGAATAACCATCCAACAAAGAGAATCTTTTTGATCCTAAAACAACCTATAAGATTTGCTCCATGGAGGGTAAAGGATAGTGATCTTTTAAAGATGTTCTATTTAAATCACGGAAATCAACACATAATCTAATTTCTCCATTCTTTTTTCTGACAGGAACCAAGTTAGAAACCCATGAAGTATGTTTGATAGGAAAAATGATATTACCTTCAATAAGTTTATTCAGTTCAGTCTTCATAAGCACTTCCAGCTTTGGGTTTAGTGGCCTTTGCTTCTGTCTGACAGGTTTTGCCTTGGTTTCAAGCTCTATTGTATGCTTAGCCAACTCTGAGTTGAAACCTTTTAGATCTCCATATTCCCATGCAAATATATCACTAAACTTTTGACAAAGCTAGATGAATGCTTGTTGTTCTTCCTTTGTACGTATCTTTCCAAGCTTGAGTAACTTCCCTTTAAAGATCTCAATAGGTTCATATTGTTCCTGTTTCACTGACAAGCTGGCCTTATCCTTTCTTACTTGATCATTAGTATTAAAGATTCATTCTAAGGTCACTAAGCCCTTAGGTAGCTTATTTGATCTTAACTGAAGTATTTGATCATCATATTGTTGCATAAATTTTTGTTGATTACCTACAGAAAGTTCAGCCTCTTCCATCAAAAAATTTACAATCTATTCATCACTATCAAATACCTGCTAGCTGGTATTATTATCTGGAACTGATGGTATAACAACCATTTTAACATATAAAGAAGAATGAATATTCTTCATTTTTGCAGGAATATCATATTCGGCTCCTATGGCAGCTAGTTTGTCAGCCTGTTTATTATCAGTTCTAGGTATAGATATCATATTAAATGCATCAAATTCTTCTATCATGTCCCAAACTCTGTGCTTATACAATTTCAGCAAATCATTCTTTGTAGCAGCAAGATTTCTAACTTGTTTAATAACTAATTCACTGTCTCCAAAGACCTTTAAACATTTGATTTTTCTCTTCCTAGCCCATTCTAATCCATGAACTAAGGCTTCATATTCAGTTGTGTTATTAGAACAGCTGAAAGCAAATCTGAAATATGAATAATATTTCTCACCTGTGGGGGAAATAAGAACAGCTCCTCCACCAGCACCAATCTTGCTTATAGAACCATCAAAATAAAGTTCCCAAACATCATTTTCAGCTTCAATAGCTTGTTGTTTTTCTCCTTTAACTAGATTTGGAATGACTGTATTTTTCTCCTAGATCATATACACGCCAAGGCGTATCTCATCCATCTGCTAAAATGGATCTGTTTCATGGTTCTTTGCTAGCCACTGGTCTAAAACCAGATTAGGAATTCCCTCCAGAGGTGTACTTGGGTCTTGAACAGGAATCATATCTTCTTGATCAAAAATGGAAAGGTTGGCATTTATTGAAATGGGTGTATAAGGTTCAAGGTGATCATTGGATAATGGCTTAGATTTGATTGTAACCTTGGTTCCATATCTAGTTCTGAAGAACAAATGTGTCCAATCAGAAGACAAATAACCTCCTAACCTTGTTGTAAATCTCTGGATAAGTAAATAGCAAAGGTAGGTGGCAGATCAATGACATAAATATCCTGATATGTAACAAAGTTTGGACAGGCATGCAAAGTAAGGCCTAAATTTTTGAACATTCCAACTGTATTGACCTTAGTTCCATCCATTTGTACAACACCCTTAACAATAGGTTCATATTTCAGGCCTAACTTATTAGCTAGCTATTTTGGCATAACTGAGCTGCTGGCTCCTGAGTCTATCATGCAATTATGTACTAAATGGTCACCTACAATCAGAGTGACATAGAATGGTGGAGGTTTGCCTACTAGTTTAGGCTATTCTACTCTTTTTTCTACCTCATTTGTAAACATAACTTGAGGTTGATGTGCTTTTTGTACTTCATTTGACAAAGACAACTGAGATAATGCATCTTGTAATAAATCCTTTTGTCCTGGAATATGTAAAGCATCTAAAATAGACATGCTTACTGGTGCCTTTTTCATATGATCCAAAATATTGAAAATAGGACCACTAACCTTTTGTTGTATTTTCGGGACAGTACCTCTGGTTGGTTGTTTATTTGCTTCTGGCTGTCTTTTTTCAACTATTGGTTGTCCTCTTGACAAAATATGCAGATCATTAGATGTAAAAGCTTGATTCTACCCTTGTTGGCTTGTAGATACTATACTTTTACCTTTATCAACTTATTTTTGTACATTTCCAGCTTGTTGTTTGTTGATATCAGCTTGCTGATTTGCATTTCTAGCTTGCTGCTGCAAGTCAACAACTCTCTTTTTTTATCTTGTGTTTGCTGCAATATTAGTAAAAGACTGTTTTTGACTTGATAATTGATTCACACCACAAAATTCATTAGCCTGCCAATTCATCAAAGCTACATTAGGATTAACATACTGAGTCTGAGTATCCAACTGGTCATTCACATCAGTTGCTGAATTTTCAGTACCAACATAGTTATTCTGTACCATTAAAGCTTGACTTACTATCCCATTCAGGCAAGTAGCCTGATTATGAGGCTAATTACATGGGTGACACCATGCATAATCCTGAATCATATTATTTTGTATAGGCATAAGCTCCTTTGATGAGCTAACAACATTTGGATTGTACTACTGATTTGGCCTATTATTGTAGTTTCTTCTTAGACCCTGATAGTCTGTCTGACAACTAGGTCTATTTGCTTGGTATGGGGCTTGGTATGGTCTTGTATCCTGATTTGCTTGAACTTTGAGGCTTACTAAGTTATTATTCATAGTCTACCATAACTTTGTCATTTCTTGTTGATTGTCTTGTAATAATTTGGCCATTTCTTGTGTCACTTCTTTTGTGATTTCTTGTACATCACAATGGATTGGATCAACATTATTTTTCACATTCGTTTGATAGCCAAAGGCTGGTATAGTAGGAATTGATGCAATAGGAGGTATTGATAATGGCATTGAAGGCTGAATATCAGGAAAAAATGGCATAGGAGGCCTTGGTACAATTTTACCAGCTTGTATTAAACTATTTCCTGCTCTTATTGCAATATCAAAAGCAGCTGGTAAAGTTACCCCACCCATAGATTGTATCATAACAGCAATATCAGAATTTAATGCTCTCAAATAATACAAAAAAACATGTTCTGGTGAGGGTTTCACTATTTTAGGAATCCTATTCCATGTTTTCTAAAATCTGAAATTGAAATCTGTCATTTACTCTTGTGGAGCTCTCTTAATAGTAATCATTTGTTCAACTAATGATAAATGATCAGATTTATCCTGAAATTGCCTATTCAAAGCAGCACCTAATTCATCCCAAGATGTAATTGAATTGAATCTTAAACCTCTAAACCATTGAAGAGCTTTACTTTTGAAAGATGCAACTAATAGCCTTATTATTACATTTTCTTTTGTGATATGGTGAACAGAACACAATGATGCTACATCTCTGATATGCTCAACTAGTGTAGTCCTATCTTCTCCAGTGAAACTTGGCAGAATTTTTAATGCAGCCACTGGTATATCATCATGTTGCCTCAAATTCAAAGGGTTGCCTCCATTAAATGTGACAAAAGGTTGATTTCTTGGTGGTGGTGGTGGTCAATTTCCTCCACCTCTTCCCCCTCCCCCTCCTCCTCCTCTAGGAGGTGGTATAGGTCCTCCACCTCCTCCTCCTCCTAGTAGAGACATTGTAGTAGATGGTATTTGAGTTGGTACTTAGATTGGAATTACTTCAAATATTTCTTGTAACATAGGTTCTTCCTCTACAAGCTCTAAAAGAAGAAGTTCCTCTTGGAAAATAGGAATCTGCTCTCTTGGGCTTGTTGGTGGAAAACTATGATATTCAGATGATGAACTTGCAAATAATGGATTCTGGTGAGAAGCAAACTCTAGATGTGTACTTGGTAGATCTGAAACAACTATTGAATCTGCTGATTTGATTACTTTATCTGTTTTTATCCTCCTCTTTGGTGGAGATAACTGAATATGCTTCTTCTCAGAATCTTTATTTGACCTTGTTTATTTTTTCATAAGCTGCAAGATCTAATCTATAAAACCAAAGTATTAGAGTCGCCAGGTACTTGAAAATGAACCTCTAAAAGGTTGAAAATTCTGTTGTTCATACCAAAATAGTAGAAAAATAAGTTCTATTGAACTGAAAATCAATTCAAAAGTCTCGTTGGGCGTGCCAAAAATTGTGTCCTAACAGTTTACCTTCATGTCACTCAAGAATGTCCAAATTCAGTGGAAGAAGTTATAGAATAAGAAAGAGCAAGTCTCCATGGTAACAGAGAGTATTTTTGTGTTTTAAAATTTGAAAACCTAGTTCTAGTTTTCTGAACAAAGTCATGTTTCATACACAAGAATGAAGAAGGGATGCTCAGAATAGTGAATAGATGCTATGATTATTTTTATACAAAATGCAAACCCTTGAAAAGGGGTAAAACCCTAATTCATTTTTTATGCATACAAAGAAAAGGAATCAACACAGTATATTATTTCTACCATAGCCATGAAGAAAAAAGCAAGATTTATGCCTGAAAGAAGATACCCAGATGATAAAAATGAAAACCCTCATTTCCTATCGAAACCCTTGTCTTATTTCAGTCATACAGTGAAGGAAGCAAGCACAGAAATGTGTTTCCAAGTATGGTTGTGCTTGAAAGAGAATTTTTCTAAGATACCCATATGGGTTTTTTATGAAACCCTAATACATCTTTTGCCATTACAGGAAAATAATGATGCTACAATATGGTTCTGTCATAGCCGTGCCATGGAATGGCAAATACATCCATTTGTGAAAAAAACCTTGTCACAGATCAAGAAGCCTTTCTTCATTCTTGCAGAGACAGACAAAGGAAGAATAGTACATGTATTTTCAAGTATGGTCATGAATATATAAGGTATTTATATGCATTTTTGAGAAAACCCTCATTTTAAAAATTGAAAACCCTTCAAATTTTATATCAGAAAACTAAAAGAAGGCTACAGAATACACGGCCATATCATAGAAGAAAGAATATAACAATACCCAGATGGCCAGGTTTGAAGCCTTGTTTTCTTTTGCATATAAAAAGATGAAAAGGAAGCTTACAGTAAAGAGAAGCAAAAGGTTTTACCTTCAAAGTCACAAAGAGAAGAAATACATGGCCACGACCTCCTTAGGAGGTTTTCCTTTTTACCAGATTTTTTTCTCACATTTGCAAAAGATTTCAACATAGAGAACAAAAGAATGTTGTCAAAGAAATGTCATAGGAAGAAGCAAAGAAAGCATGTCATGGCCGCGGCCATTCAAGATCAAAAAGTCACAGAAATGAAAGAAATGCCAGTCCAAGTCAAAATGCCATACTCACCGCTCTCTGTCACTTTTTCCACTCTAAAAAATGCAGAGAAATCATGGACTTCAATAGCAGAGAAGCCATTAAACCCTAACACCAGAGAGAGTTGCAGAGCGGCAGTCAGGTGAAAGAGCAAGTGAAAATGACCAAGTGATTAGGGTTTCTCACCCTTTTGTTTGAAAGCTTATTTTCTTCCTTGTGATTTTAGACTTTGTAAATAATAAATCATTACATTATCCATTATTGCCTAATCTAAAATGTCGATTGAGGTCAAGACTCTAATGATGTATCTCCTAGCATCGTTGTTAGAAAAGACCGACAGGTATGTGTTCCTTGCACATGATTCCAAGTCAAAGGGTGGTCAATCATTAGAGAAGGTAAGTGTTATGATTAATGCAAGACTCAAAGCAAAATACTCATTACCTTGTGGTCGACTATTATATAGTCAAATGATTCTCATACCAAGGATGGTCTAAGATTCCTTTTCTTGCAAGTGTATGCTTTGACAAGTTTCCTTGTAATGATTCATACATGCAAAGTGACCGAATGTGGTCAAGGAAAATATTCTTTATGCCTTGCTGATGCAGTCAAAGACAAAAGATATGTAAAGACAAGAGATTGCAAGGTGGCAGGGGTTGAAATTATGTTTTTATCATTGCATGATAATAATTCTTAGAGGATATGTTTTGCATGGAGATATATGGCAGTAAGGCCAAATTTTTGCATTATATGTGGAGGTTATAAGGCAGAGTTGGATATTTATTTTCTCCTTGATGAAAATTGGATTCATAAGGGTTTCTTGATGATGACTAAGTGTTTTTATGCATTTTGATGATGTATTTGGAGTGATAAGGGTATATTTTTACCTTTTAGGCATATAGCATGCAAATAGGTATTTTTTCTCACAAGGAGATATAAGGGATTTTTATTTTCTCCAAAGTCCTAATTTTAGCTCAAATCATGCAAATTAGGCAATTGTATTTGGAGAGATAAGGAGTTGTATTTTTCTTTTCATCATGCATGATTTTACAAAATAAACCATGTAAATAAATAGTAAAGTAATATTCTTCAAATTACTTTATTATTTTTCACAAATTGTAAAATCAGAAATAGTACAAGTTGTAACTAACAATAGAGTAATTATTCTAATTACTTTATTATTCACTCACATCAATTTTTGCAAAAGAAAAATCATGCAAATTGATGAGTTGAGTTAACTAAGGCTACTTGGAGCCTTTTTGCATGTTTTGAGGAGCAATTTGAGGGGTTTTGGTCAACTTTTTGGTCAAACACATGGAGAAGGTCATCTTGGAGCTATTTTTGCACATTTTGTGGTAGTTTGAGCCCTTATTTTTAGGGATTTCTTGGTTTGCTCGTGGATCACTTTGGAGGACTTGTTTTTAGAGGTAGTTAGCTGTAGTTATATTTTTCATGCTTCTTGGAGAGAGCAAACTATATATTGTAAAGAAAAACTTGGTTTTTGCTAGTTCTAACATTCTTTTCTCTTCTACACATTGAAAGACAAAATGTTTTGTAACTCATCTTTCGAGTTCTTGCCTTTTTGCTCTTTTACACTTTGAGAGAGAAGAAGGTTTTGTAGCTCATTTTTTGATAGTTTTATAGAGATCACAGCAAATTATAGGTCCAATTTCTTTGTTTTCATGCAATATTTCCTTTATTTTTTGGAATCAAGTAGTTGCCTTTCCATTTGATGCTAATTGTATGCAGTGATTTGATGAAGTTTTACTGTGTTTAATTATCAAAACCTTTAAAACTATTGTCTCACTCTTACTTGAGGTGTTAAGCATAGTGTATTACAGGTCTTAGGTTGTGTTACTGAAAATAGTTCTTTTTTGTTGTGAAAAGACATTTTCCATCATAAAGAGTTTATTTTCCAGCCTTCCTCAAAAGTACTTTTTGTGATATTTATGCCAAGATTGGATTGTGTGGGTTAGATTTCTAAATTCTATTGTGAACTAGATTGCAAATCTTCCATCCTTACTAGGTGCATCACCAAATTTTACAGTTTTATTTCCTTATAGTTTCCTTCTTACCCTTTTCCAAAACAAAAAAACCGTAGATCTAAATAGAATATTTTAAGGGAACTAGCCCATAATCTGGAGGTTCAAACTCACTATAGGTCACCCACAGCCTGAGTTTGTCCCCATGTTTTGAAGGATTGCAGAGTGTCACAACTTTGCATAAGGGTGCAATCCTCATCGACAATAGGGATCTTGTTATGGGCATGCAAGGATATGGATTTTGATTGTGGGATGGATGAAGGTTGAGACCTTAGAGAATTTGGTTTGATTTATTGGACCCAAAGAGGATATGGTAATAGAATGGGATAAAGATTTAGGTGTAAGAGAGTATACTCCCTATAATCTAAATCTAAGGGTGAAAATAAATTATGGTATGATTTTTGATTATAGGTTTTAACCTTTGGGAGATAAATCTCAAAAAGGTGGCAACCTAAGGATGGTAGATGTCAAGGATATTGATTTTCACATAAATTAGGACCAAAAGGATGGAGGATAGAATGGATTGTTTGAGGACAGTTTGATGAAAGAGATTTTGATAATGATCTAGGGGATGCTTCAACTAAGGAAAACCTTAGGTGATTTAGATGTTTGATCAAATAGATTTGGATGATGTTTTTGGAAAGGGATATTGAAGTCAACAAATGAGCTCAAATAGGTCTAGATTTTGGGTGTTGCACAATGGATGTTTTCTCTTTGCTGAAAGTAGACTTATGACCTCAAGCAAAAAGGGATGATTATTCTACTTGAAGGTAGACTAATGACCAATCAAGAAAAAGAGGGTGTGAAAGATGAAATCTAGATTCAACTTTAGCTCAAAGATTGATTTTGGATATAATTTTTGGTGTTGGTTGATGTTTTGACTATGAGATTTTGGATGTGTTTGGTGTAAAAGAGATAAATGGATTGGGGGATGAAATTGTAGAAGGATGTATTTGGTCTAAAAGTAGGTAAAAATCAAAGGGGATGAAAAGCTATGGAAATGGATGGATTATGGTTGAATTCAATAGTATGGTGAAGGGTCCAATAGTGGAAATGATTTATTCTCTAAGGTCAAAATGGGAATATGGATGAGAAATTTGGAAATCAAGATGGTTGTGATTTTGAGGGATTTTTGGAAAGGTGAATGTGGATTGTGGATGGGCAAGTTCTAAAGGTCCCAAAATAATTTTCTAAGGTCATGGGCAAGTTGACCTATAAATAGTGCCAAAATTTAGGTAGATGGTGCTAGAACAGAAAGCAATGGTGCCAGTAATCTATGAAATGGCGCCAAAACAAGTCAATGTTTGACAATGTTTTAGCAAAGGTGGATTTTGGTGGAAAACTTGGATTTTATGAAGATCAAAGGTTGGTCAAATGTTGTAATGATGTCTCAATGGTGTTGTTTCTTGGCAAGTTTTTGCAAACACTTCAAACAAAGAGCACACAATGGCCAAAGGTTTGTTGTGACATAAATGTGTATGTTCAAGATGCCCCTCAAGGCCCAAATTTCCATGGGTATAACACAATAAAAAATACTTGAAAACAATGCTTAAACTACCTAAGGTCAAGGTGAATGGCGACTTGCCAAGCCCACAACTTGGAATCTCTAATGCAAATGCTAACACGCTAACAAATAGGTGTGTCTCATTATATTGTGTTCTTGAGAGAGGATGGATAGGGGCCTCTTGCACTGGAAGGATGATGCAACCAACCTTTTCCTGGAAAGCTACGTATAGCTTATGCTAAGCTGAGGATTTCCATCTCATCTCAAGGGAGCCATATGGTGAGAATCTTGGGGACAAAACTAGCTATGCCCTTGTCTTGAAACAAATAGCCAAAAGGCCAAAAAAGGGTACACTTCTAACCAAAGGTGTTTAGTGGGGGAACATTCGAGGGATCGGCACGTTACAAGCACTCAATAAACCACTTAAGGTTTTGACTAGCTCTACTAGGAGTTTCATATACACAAAGGTACTACTTCCTTTCAAGCTAGCATCGAATGGTAAACACTAATACCGATTCAGACTTGGCTTTCACCTTATCCTGTTTTATATAGCAGACCAAATGAAAGTATTGCTTGGGGTCGCCAATGAGTTCTCCTTGCGGATGTGTCTCAAAGGCAGGCCCACTCTAAGAAAATGAAAAAGAAGAGCGTAGAACCATTTCTCTTCACCCAAGATCCTTGTAAAAGGTGAGGGGAGAGGATACTTTGATTCTATCCCTTGGGTTCTACTAACAAAAACATGCAAGTGCACAAGACACACCAAACAAAAGCTAATGTTCTTTTTAAACCCAAATTGAAGTGTGCCTAAAGTTGTTGTTGTAAACACTTGTTAATTTTAATGCACCAAATTCAAGTGTTATATACTTGGCTTCTTTTCCTTTATTTTTAATTTTTCGTGTTATCTTTATTATTTTATATATTTCATTAAAAAATTTCTATTTTTATGTTTATGGATTTGATTTACTTTTTCATTTATTTAACATGATTCTTGTCTCACATTTATTTATTATATTATATTTGTTTCATAGATTATATAATTTCCTTTCCTTTCTTTTCATTTCTATCTCTTGCTACTTACCCAATTTGATCTAGTTCCTTATTTTTATTTCGTCCTCTCTTTTCTACTTTGTGAACCCTTCTAATTTTTATCTAGGTTCACTCCATGCAGTTATTTGGTTTGATCTTTTATCATTTTCATCTTTTGCAATTGTTTATATTTCCTTTCTCAATCCATTGCCTCTTTCCATTTCAGCTAGCTTGTTCCTTAATTTGTTCTCTTTTTAAGAATATATGCATATTTATCTATGATCTTATATTACATAAATCAATTTCTTTGTACATCGATTTATTTTGTTATTGTCTCATAAATAGATATATATAGATATTTATTTATCTAGCTACTTAATTCCATATTCTCATTGTTATTTTGTTAAACATATTATACATATTATTTGCAGGATCTATCACATCACTCTTTTTACATCTCTTTCAATATATTTCCTGATTGATTACTTTGTTATTCTTTCTTGTATTATTGTGTGATAATTCCTTTCACTGCATGTTCTTTGGTTTGTAACTTAATTCATCATTTTTTACTTATTGTTTGGTCCTCCTCACCAACCCTACCCCCTCATGTTCTTCCTTTTTAAAGGGTAAGTTTGCACAATTCATAAACATCCTCTTCCTGATGATGGATCACTAAGTGTGATCCAAAACGTTGAAGCAAAAACATACACAGTTAAATCGAGAAGCACTCTCTAGCATTATTTCATGGACTGTGGAAAACTCATGCCTGCTAAAACAAATAGTTCTTTTTAGGTACACCAAAATGAAATGTTTGTTTGAGGATTGTTTGTCAAGCAAGTGTTAATTTTAGTACACCAATTCCAAATGTTTTCTAAACTACCAAGTAAGGGTTCTTTTTATGAGCACCAAGATGAAATGTGATTTATGCTAATAAAACCCTACAAGATGTTAGTAGTTTCAAGATTGTGATCTTGGATGGTCGAATATAACCTACAGAACAGAGACAAACCCCTGTACAGATCACAAAGTTAGCACATAAAATAGCACCGAAATAGATGTAAAAGGCACGACAGAGACCTAAAATCGCACCACAGAAACAAAAAATGGTGCCTCTGACTGTTGATAGAACAGAGACCTCCTACCCTAGAAATAGTGCTATAGATTGTTACAATGGCACCAAAATTACAAATGGTGCTACAGATATTACAAATTGCATTGAAATTAAAGATAGCGCTAATATGACCTGAAATAGTGCCAAAATTACAAAAGATGCCAAAATACAGAGAAATAACGCTGATGTATTTGAAAGTCTAGCTTTCTCGATTGGTTGCAAAGGAAAGAGTCATTCTAGGTCTGAATAGCACCGATACGATACATTGTTGGTCAAAGCTTCAAAAAAGACAAGTTTAGTTGCAAGATATTTGTTCAAACAAAGTTAGTGGTTGTTTATTAGCCCAAAGACCTTCAAAATACCACAAACAATGTTGCAAATGATGTCCTAAACAAACCAACTAAACAAGAGTTAGAAAACAAGATGTTGGGTAGATCTTAGGAAAATTTCACCATAGTTTCCCCTTGTCTCTGTGTGTTTTCTATAAAAACCAAGAGCCAAAAATGCTAAAAGTGTCAGAAAACAAGAAGAAGAAGAAAAGATTCAAGGCTTTAGGTGAGTTGGTTTGTCGTCCAGAAATGGCACCACAACAATCGGAGATAGCGCCACTATTTGCAGAAATGGCTCCACTGTGCAGAGGAATGATGCCAAACAGAGAGTGTTTAGTGCCAAGACCTACAAGAACACATTTTCTACAACAAAACACTCATAAAAATGTTAGATAGAGACCTTGTGGATCCCACTAGGCATGCCAATGTGATTAGTGAAATCCAAAATAAAGTTAAAAACACAAAAACAATGCATAAAACATAAAGATTATACCTCACAAATGGATTCACAATCCAAGATAGGGTGGAGAGTGATGCACCCAAACTCACTCTTGCTTTACCCAAATGAAAATGGTTGTGAAATGCTCTCAAATGGCTCAATGCAACTCACAAGTTAAACTAGCTCAAGAAAGATTTTAGCATAATAACATTACTAGAGAGTTGGATGATGAAATGGCTTAAGGAGTGTTGTATTTATAGGCATTTTGAGAGAGGATTTGATCCAAGGGTGGAGATTGATTTGAAAGATCAATGGTGGAGGATGAAGATGATGTGGAGGGCCTAGATTCAATCTTAGAAAATGGAGGGCTAGGAATAAAGATAAATTTTAAATTCATCTTGGGAAAAGGGCGGAGTTAATGAGGTTGGGTGAGATGGATTATAAGTGAATTAAAAATTCACATGGGGAAGAGTAAAATGAATTAAAAATTCATTTGGGGAAGAGTGGGCTTAAATGCTTATGACATGTGTAAGAGGTTTTAATGAGGTGGTTGGCATATGTGTATAAAAAATTATTTTATGTGGCATAGATAATATTTTTTTATTGGAGATGTGTGGAAAAGGGTGTTAATTGGGGTTTGACCATTTTAATCAAGGTTATTAGCCTAATTAACATGGTTGGAAAAAAATAGGAAATGGTTTAGTGAGAGGTTAAGATTAATTAAATAAGCTTTTATTTAATTAATCCTAGGTCTAGGGTCATGTAGGTTAGGCTAGCTAATTAAACATGATTTACCTAATTAATTGGGTTTAGGAAAAAAAGGGAATTAATCAAATAAACATTTACACATTTATTTAATTAATTGGGTAATGTTAGACTATTGAATTAATCAAATTAATTCAATTTGGCCAGATGAAAGGAGGAAATATAGGTGTTAAAGAGGATAATTAATTAAATAAAAAATTAATCAATTGTTTAGAAAGGGAATAGGTGTGTTTAGTGATGCTGGGAGTCGATTTGATGATGAAGACATTTTTAGGTGTCTATAATAATATCCTTCAAGGGTCTCCATGGTTGCATGTTATTAGAGTGATTTCTTTTACTTTGCATCAATGAGTTAAATATTGGCATGAAGAGAAACTTTACCATATACCTATAGATCCTAAACATTATAACAAGTGTGCTCAAATAGATACATCTAACAATTATAATTACCCAAAACGAACCCGTAGAAAATTATTCTAGCACTTTACATGATGTTGATTAGGGATCATTAGATTTTATGCATTGTGGTGTTGGTGATCATGTGGACCTTGAGGATTATGGTATTCCATCTTTATATATGAATCCATCTATCTATGGTAAAATACTTGAGGCATATAAGGATTTAAAGGAGACATGCATATGTCAAAGTCCTGATGAGAGGGATACATCTTATCATTCACCATCCCCTCCTCCTAAGCCATCCTTTAGACAAATTTATAGGTCCCAAATATAATCTTATCAAAAAGTGTGGTTATAGAGGAACTAGACTTGGAAAGAACAAACAAGGTTATATATGATTTGTTAAACCAAATTTAAATAGAAGACATTATGAATTAAGTTATTAATCTTTGGACATAACTAGATGATTAGAAGAGTGACAATGAAAAGGAAAAGAACCTCACATTGACATTGATCCTAATCTTGATGATTCTTCTTGTTCCTTTATTACTTGTCACATTGATTACAAGATCCCTTTTAGGGTTCCATGGACCATTATTAGGGTTCATTGATTACATTAGATAACATTTGTGGTATTGTTCATGATACATCTTATGTACACACAAAAATACTTACGAACCTTATAAAAGCATAACATAGATCAAAACATGTGCATCTAAATATAGAATCATAATAGTCAAACACAAAACCATAAACATAGAGTGTCTCATGATATAAAATGATCAAATGCTCACATATATTGAATGTCAAAATACATATACATGAACAAAATACAATGAATATATCTCTTAGGGGAGGTGCTCTTGATGATCCCTCCCTCACATCACTCCATCAACTATCATGAGTCCCCATCTAAGAGTAGGACTGAGACCAAACTCTCTCTCATAAAACCATGGATACTCGAGATAGTTGACCAATCTCCTCGTGTAGTGTGATAAACTCTACCTACTATGCCTAGATGGTGGTTTGTGCACTCCCTAGATGACCCATCAAATGAGCAATGAAGACATCATTTGATGAAGTAGGAATCACTCTCTATGCATTGAAATATATGACCTCTTACTCTATTGTATCCCTCTCTATATGTATAGCATCTAGGTCTAGCCAAATCCTCTACTACTCTTAGATAGCTACATACATCTCTACCTCCACTCTAGCCCACTTGTGATATTGATGCAACCTTTGTAGGGACACTTCTATAGGCCATCCTATCCTAACTCATGGAGTCAAAGTATGGTGCAAATGATCTATCATGTGTATGATATTTTACTATATATTTGATTGTGATGTTTGGTACACCCTAATTCATATGCTCAATTGTAAGAGAGACAAGTGCCTCCCACTCAACTACACTCCCTACATGCTCATATCTTTTGTTAGCCAAATGTTCATAGATGAATAAAAGATTATTTTAAATGCAATATCATGACTAGTATACCTAGATCTCTAGCTTTCTAGTTGACATATGTTGGTACCTATTGTAGGGGTGATATCTAATAATCCTTTTAGATCAACTCCTCCTACTATGGATGCAACTGTAGGCACATTGAGAGGATAGAAAGATGGTGGAACCTCTTCACCAACTGGATGCATCATAATATTTTGAGACCCTTGCATCATCCTAATTGGTTGTTTGCATTAGGGGATCTACATCATTCTTGTCAAGTTTTACCTACTCTATAGATGGAGGCCTTTCCCTCTCCCCCACTAGAATGGTGATCTATGATGCCTCCTATATAGCACTGACTTAGGGGTCACAATCTAATAGAGACCAAACTAACATAGCACTCAAGCATGATAGAGAAACTCTATTACTATGTCATATCTACCATATATCTATCTAGACCACCTGATACAACCTAATTGATATATGTTGGGTGAAAGTTCAAAGTTGTGTCCCACTTCAAGCCAACTTATAAGCATAAATGAATTTAAGCATTTCCAACTAAAATTCAATTTCAATTAAACATATGGTCTAGATAGATTCATTATAGCTAAATTAAATTTGTGCCACAACTTTTTTAACTGGAAGTGTCCACTAGATACATATGTAGCATTACTTTGGAGCTAATTTACAAAAAAAAAAATTAAAAAAATTAATGTTCTCACAACTCCTACTGACATAACTAATAAACCCTTTTGTAGATCTATAAGTGTAGTTTTAAAAAATATAATTTTTTAATAGTTTAATTAGTATTTATATTCTATTTATTTTTTTACCAAAATTAGGTCATCAACACAAAAATATAAGGTCAATTGTCTTCTCCAGAAAAAATACTAAAGTTTATTAAAAAAAGTGAAAAAATATAATGCACTAGAGGAGAGATTCCATGTCAAGATGATATAATCATTTTGTAATTTAGATAAATAGTTAAGACAAAAAGTGGCACGTCCCATTGAAACAATTATGTTTTCAATACATGAAACTTTCAAGATTTATTTAAAAATATATATTTATCAAAATGGGAAAAAGTTAATCCATGCACTAAAGTTTCAAGTTATAAATGCAAAAAAATAAATTGAAAGAAAAAAATGAAATTTACTATTTATAAAGAGTGGCATCTTGCTTAACCTCATTTTTTAGTATTTTATCAACAACTAAATTATAGTGTCAATTTTACAAAAAACTACATTCAAATAATTTTTTTAAATACAAACATACAATACACTAAAAAAATTGCATTTCATTAGTTTACATTATTTCAAAATCCAAAACATATATGTCACTTTCTAGTGATTCAAGTTAAAAAGTTACATCAATGTTGGAAATTTCCTTTATAAAAGTGAGACACAACTTTGAACTTACACCCTATCATCTATGTCCATGGCCAACTGTGAGTATGGTCTCTAAGTGATGTGTGTAGAGTCAATCTATCAAACTCCTACCTCCATGCTCTGAGGGCCCTCCCCTCTCTCAACCTATCTATATTTGTGGTATCCCATCGGACCACTAATGCTACTTGTAAACTTGCTACTACTAATGGTAACCCTGGGGACATGGTACTAGTAGATGCTTATAAAACCAATACTATAGTAGCTTCTAGATGGCCTTTGGAGAGGCATGGTTACCTCATCAACAACCGTATGTAGATCATCATGGAGCTAGGCTAGGAGATAGTGGTGCATTTCAAACATTATATGTTACTCCTTAGCCTCTTGACATAACTATATGAGATCATATGATATGTGAAAGCCTTGGCCATCTAGTAGAATGAAGAGACCAATGATGAATAATATCCACTTGTACCCCTAAGATGTGGCACCCATTATAATATCAATGAGTGATACACCACACTGACAATAGTCTACTCACCTTCCACATCACTGATACAACTCTTGATCATGTTATAGTGTGGTATTGTGGGTCTCCACTCTCTTACCCCTCACAAGAATAGGTATAATCCTCCACATATCCTTGATTTTAATGGCCATCTCACTTTCAAGGAGGTGAAACATGGTGGTGTTGGAGTCCCACCACTCATTAAGTGTTGTGAGCACGTGTGTATCATAATGTAGTGTGGGTAGTGTGACCATAGATATGAGACTTGTTGCATCTAGGAGTGCCTAATCTACATCATCCTTGATAGGTATCACAAATAGATTGACCACCTACAAGGTTTCACAAATGCTTGTAGATTTGTAGCTCTAACTACATAAAAAAAAGAAGACATAGATGTCATTAGAATACATTCAATTCTAAAACCAATAAAAAATTACAATTCTATATGCTACTATATCACTGTGATGGCCTAGATAGTCCAGGGATAGGAGACTAGTCCACACCTAGTGGTACAAGTTCACATGTCCCCAAAATCAATGGAAAATACATTAAAAAATTCTAAACTTTGAAATTTTTGAATTTAATTCTATTAAATTTGTCTTTCAAAGTGACTTAGTATGTCAACAACCTCTCCATGCTTGATTTGAAATCACACTTAATCACCCCTAGTAGGCACATTGCATCATCTAACCACCATTGTCACATAATGCAAGAATGCTCTAAAGATCTGAATGTAGTGGTTTTGTGAGGGTGAATGTGCAAATGAAAGTGATATTTTACTACACACCCTCCTTTAAATTATAGCTAAGTAAAAACTGTTGGCAAGAGACACTATATGGATTCATGGTTGTTGTCATTGATGGCAACAAAGGTCATCCCACATATCCGCAAGACATGATATGTCTCTACCGGAAGTCAGAATAAAGAATGTTGTGATCCGGTGAAGAAGAACAGAGCATGTGGCAAGGTCCGACAGATTGGTCCGGACCTCTCAGAGGAAGTGTCTTGGTGCAGTGCGGATTTGGGGAAGTCAAGAGGACTACCTTGAGTGGTATATACCAAGGATTTAGCCTCCGGTGATGGACAAGGAAAAAGATATGAATGGTTGAGTACCGGATTCCTGAGAAACAATGAAAACAGAGGAAGAACTGACTGGCAGAGTATCAGACTGCTTTCCGGATGGGTTACTGCTGATGACAGAAGTTGTGAAGGCATGAATCATGTTTGGCCGACATGATTAATGATATCTACAAGTATATGCTTGATCCGCATTGCTTGGTGAGGAAGGATTCAGCCGACAGAATGAAAGTTTATAAGAAACTAGACTGTTCCGGATGCCGACTAGAAAGGTGATGAAATTACTTGTGCGGATATATATAGAGGATGGATTTAGTTGTGAAGGTGAAGTTTTTTTGTGGAGAGATATGCGAATAAGTCCAGATAAAGAGCAGAGGTAACAAAAAGGATCCGGTATGTGAAAGATAGCAGAATAAAGAACAGAGGAAAGATGAAGTGCAGCAGATCAGTGTACTGAGCCTAACCGGAACTGAACTCCAGCATATGCAGATGCTTCCAATCAGTTCAAGACTGTGATTCTCATCACTTTGTAGACAGTGTGTCTTCTTGTAGGCAGTGGGCCTCTTGTGAGCAGTGTGCTCGGGCAGTGAGCCCTAATTGGCAAGTGCCATCTTTGTAATTTCCTATTCTTCTAACAGAGAATAATTTTGGGTTAATCACCCCGTGGTTTTCTCCCTTAACAGGGTTTCCACGTCAAAAATACTGTGTCATGTGTTTCTTGTTTTATGGTTAATGTTTTATGTTTGATTTTATGCTGCATCAATTAAAAGGAAAGTTCAATAAAGGAAACAATTAGGATAACTGATTCACCCCCCCCTCTCAGTTATCAACAAAAACTTGCAATATGCAAGTTGTGTGTCCTATGACCTCCATTGAACCACTATGATCATATTCATAATGGAATACATTATTCACATCAACATTTGACTTGCATGCATTTGGGCTTATTTTTCGCACATAATGCATTTATTACAATCCTTTTCTTACAAATATGACACTTTTAACATATGACATATATGGAGCACCACATTATCTATGATGCTTATTTAGATATACATTGACATATCCTAAGTTTGGACATGTGTTGATTTGTCACTGATTTTATCATTCATGTCATGTGTCACGCACATATATTTCTTTATCTTTCTTGGACCTTGCAATAGATTCTTGACAGACAATGATATAATTTCACATGTGCTTTCACACCTATCTATTGACATGATTCACATTATCACTTATCACATGATGTTTATTAGGCCATTTAGGGCTATCTTATTTCATTATTACACTATGACTATGAGCTTATATTGATACATATTTCAAGTTACATTGGGGCATCATGCATCACCTCTTTTATTTTTGAGATATAATTTCCATATCTTTACACAAGGGGGGCACTATGCCTTATGGTATTATCTTGCCCATAAAGGACATGTTCCTTGAAATGGGTCTTCATATTGACATCTTACATTGTTGTGCTCATGTAATATGTTCATGTCTTAAGTAGCCACTTTATTATATTAAGGGTATCACACCTTCCCCTTACATATTATGCCTTCATGGACATATATTTACATTTAGAAGCATCAAGCTTCCCCTTTACACAATGTGCCTACTATTGCCATATCTTGTGACCTATCGAGCACTGTTGTGGCTTCATGCATTTTATGGTAACAGAGTAAAAGCACAAACCTGTGTCACGCTTTTTAAAGGAATTGGCCAACACAAACAAAATATTTCAACTTCGACCTCATAAAAACTTGACATTTATGTTTTGAATTTCAAAATGATGTAAACTAATGAAATGTAAAACTCTTGATGAATTTTATGCTTGTAATTTTTTAAAAAATTATTTTGATATTTTTTATATATTTAAGAGCAGATTTTAAATTTTTGAAAATTTTAGGAAAAAGTGACGTCGAGTCCACGTCACAAACAAAAGAGCAAACAATCTTATTTTTCTCTATTTTTTTCCCAAATAGATTAGTTCAATATCTAGTGCATGGAAGAAAAAAAATAATTTTCAATAGTCAAACTTACTATAATTTGATAGTTTTCATTCCACATCAACTTTTGTATAAGTTTTTTATCATTTTCAAAAAACCAATTATACCCTTTTGGAGAGGAATCCTTCCTCAAGTGCACCATATAATTTTAAAAAAAAAATCAATGTGGTTTAATAATTGTTTTTAATTTCTAATTAGTGCCATCTTTGATTATAACAACTCACTTCCAATATTTTAAATCAAAAACATATTAAAACTAATCAAAATATCAAAAAAATGTACATACTTGGATTGTAGACTCAGAGCTCTCCAAAAGGGTATTTTTAGTTTTTTCAAATAATTCATTCTGACTGAACAAATATTTACTTTAAGTTGAGAGTTTCAGAAAATATTGAAAAAGGAATAGGTGGCTGCCAATAAGGATGCCACATAGATATTTTAGGGCGAAACAGTTTCAGGCAAAACTATTTTGCCCTAAACTATCTTATTTTTCTTGCCACAAATAATACGATAAAATAACTTTTTTTGTTTTTAATTACTTAGTTTTGGGCGAAAATGACTCACCCAGAAATGACTCGCCCGAAACTATTTTTGACACGTATGGGCCACATAGGCATGACGTTGTTTCAGGCAAGAACTACTCGCCTGACTCGTGAGGAACAATTTTGTTATCCCAAAGTGTGACACAAGTTTATGCTTTTACCCAACAAATTCATGTATTTTATTATAGCTTCATGCCTTTCTTGCAACTTCATGTCTTTTTTATGACATCATAGCTTTTATTGTAGCTTCGTGCCCTTGTTTCAACTTCATGCCATAGTTCCTTATGTATTTACATAAGTGTTCCTAGCCATTGAGGGCCACATCACCATCCTTTGCCCATGTCAAGGGCAACATTATTATTCGATGATACCATCTTTAGTCCATGTGCTTACCATGGCTATTATTTGAGGTACATGATCTTTACCTGATGAATTATTTTATAGTCACTGTTATATATGCTTACATTTAATTTTCATGTATTGTTTTCCCCCTTTTCTTATAATTCCCTGTATCATATGGATACAACCAATTGTTGTGGCATATCATGTCACTAACATTTTCATGTTTAGTTTGTAGATAGTTACATATGCTTACAAAGACTCATCTTCAGTTCTTATGGAGAGTACAAATACAAAAGGAGATACTTGCATTATCATATCCTTGTAGGATCTATTACTTTACATGGATCCCCTTTCATATCCTTTGATGTTTGAATATTTAATTTGCATGCATGTTTGTGAGTGCTAAATACTTTTAGATGCATGATCATTTTAGGATTCATATGCACCTCAAAGTGTGGGGCAAAATGTAATGGTGAATTTTGCATACACATGCCATTTCTCATTTAATTTTGTGTCCATTTTGAGGAGAGTGCCTTGATACATAGACATATTGACAAATGGTGTAATTTTGTGCAAAGTCACGTCCCTTGCATAGCATTGCCAACCTATCCATTACACATATTCCTATACATACCCCTTATCCCCGTCTATATGTTTACACATCCTATACATTCACCATATCCACTTGTCATGCTACACATTATGATCTAGTCCCTTTCATGTCCCGAGACTAGTTCATAGTTACAAGGACATCCTTGTAGTTGTGGATAACTCCCACCCAAATTCTAAAATTTAAATTCAAGTTTAGCTGATTCTTGCCTATACCCTTATTGCCTAGGGCTATCTAAACACAAATTTGTGCAACGTGTTGTTATGTCCTTGTATTTGAAGACAATCAATGTAGTCATTCTAATCATTTGATCACATTAAGGAATCATTCACATTTACATACTTCAATTAGTGCACTAAAAGGAATCTAGTTCTACATAAACATCCTAGGAGCATATGCATGACTGAAGATTGTTGTTTTTGACCATTCATACACATTTGTTGATTTGGGAGGACATGCCCCCTTATGGCATATCAACAACCATAATAAGGTATTCTTAAATACTGCTAGCCAATAAATATCAAGAAGCATAGAAGAAATTAAAACACATTAGGTGAAGTGAAGAACATAAGTTTGCAAATACCATAGTACAAGTTCACAAGTCCATGGTTGCAAATTCATCTTAATCCTAGGACTCTTCACTACACAATCAATAGAATATTTTGATTTAGAGACACTGACTAGTCTATTATTCATTGTTCATGATCTTAAGACAAAATAAATTTAATATAATTTGAATTATAAAACTAAGTACTATTATTCCTAATTAATTTCCCACATTTAATTACCATTGCAAATTGTTATACTATTCATACAATGCCAACTTAATCCTAAACTAAACATAAAGAAAGTTTACAATTATAATTAAATTATTCAAACATTAAATATTTTTAACTTATATTTTGTTTTATTATAATTATAATTAAAGATTACATTATTAGATAAAATAAAGCATTGAAATTAGTACTAATTTTTAAATTAAAAATGAATACAAGTAGTTGTTGGAGTTTTAAACTATTATAAAATGACACATATAGCATCACTTGAATTTTTAATTAATATTTTAAATATTAAATGAATTAATTTAAAATATTTTTAATTAAATATTAAATAAATTTAAAATATAAAATATTATGACATTTTATCAAAGATTTAATTGTGTAGTTTTAAAGTCAATTCTATTGATTTATATAATAAGTACTAAATGTACCATTCATAGTCATGAAAGTTATGTTCGACTAAACTACTACTAATAAAATATAGGTCAAATTTGACTCAAAAATTACATAATTAAACCCTAATAAAACATCTTAATTTACTAAAAAACCACCACATTTATAATAAAATAATAATATTAATTACACTTTCTATAAATTAATTAAAAATTGTATAGGATACTTCTCAAACCCTAGATATAAGGTGCTCAACCCTAAATATAAGGTGCTCTCTTGCCAAACCTCTTTCCCCTATTTATAGATATTTTAAAATATTTGGTAGATGAAGATAGTCCTTGAATTAAACTCTCATCCAACTAATTTACACGCTATGCCCATTGCCTTTCAATGAGAAGGACGTTTATACTTCAAACGTCTCCTAAGTTTAGTAGAAGTCTAAAGAAACGTGCAATGCAATTTCCATATGAAAGAGAAGGGGCTACAACTATTATAATAAGTAATGGTTAATTTTTTTAAATTTTTTTTTCAATGACCTTGTCCATATTCACATTAATTTTTAAATAATTTAATTTTCTCACTTTTCCTTCCCTGGTTTAACTTTTGTCTTTCCATCTTATTTAAAGAGTTAAGTCTCCACTTTATTTTTTAATTTTTTTCTCATTTTAATGAAAGATCATTAAGTGTGATCCAAAATGTTATATAAAAAAAACTTATATAGTTGAGTTCAAAATTATTGAAACTTGCAATTACATTGTTTTTAATATTTTAGTATTTAATTTTTGTTATGAAATAGGGTTTATAAATTTTATAAAGTAATTTATAGTATATTCAAAGAGTTTTGGGTTAGTCTAACATGTTTTACTACATAAGTTTCAGGAGTATTTATTATTTTAGAAATATACAATTTATTGTTTAAACTAATAATGTTGGAAAAATAATTTTGATGGTCAAGCTAGGATTAAGAGTTTATGTATTATCTCAACTTCCTCTTATTGATAATTTGAGTGACATTAGATATTTCTCTTTAAACTCAATAGGGGTGTAAGATTTGATTTTATCAACAATATTGTTAATATCATCGTATTCATTATTTCAATATTTAAGACAAAATCTAGTGTCTTTAGCTCACCCTTTTTAATTATGTGATATTGACTACTCATATCATATAACATTGAGTTGTTAATGGAGATTGTGGATAATTGTTTTTGCAAAGAGGACAATATAGTCAACATATAGTAGAAGTATAACAATGATCCTGGTAATATTAATAATAGTGTCTCCCTCCTTCACTGATAAGAGAGAGAGAGTGCCTTGCTTCACCTTGACGTACTATTTATATCCATTGTTACATTTCATTTTGGCTATAACCTTTTCATAAAGACTAAATAACAACTCTACAAAGCTTATGATATAACATTATTGAAATTGTACCATAATTTATAACATTGTAACTGATCAAACCCTAAATAAGATGGGTAAATGAAAAGCCTAAATAATAATTGTATAAAGCTTATGACATAATATTATTGAAATTGTACCATTTAGAATATTAAAATTGATCAACCTTGAGTAAGAAGTGTAAACACTTAAGTTAAATATCTAGAGTTGAGATTATTAAGTTTATTCTAATGTTATTTATGGAGGGGACTATGGCTCGATTTTAACTTTGGAGGCTATTCTAATCTTTTTAGTTGGGATTGAAGGAAATGATAGTATGATTTTCATTGATAATTTGGAGTAACAAATTTATTAGAAGAATAAGATGATTGTTAATGTAATTAACCTAAAATGATTAAGATCCATCCTCTACATTTGAATATGAACTCAACAAATATTTATAGTTATAGTCTACATATTGTAATTTAACCTAAAGTTATTAAGATCCATCCTTTGTAGGTGTACAAAGTTGGAACCATGGACACTACAATTTGCCTAAAAGACAAAAAGAGGTAAATCACTTTCATGGGGAAGGTGTCAAACTACAGGTTGAAGAATTTTTTAAAAACAAAGTTGGTGATAGTATTGCATGCCATTCATATGGTTTTGGACGAAATGTTTTTGTCCACAACCCATCGATACAGGGTCAACATAGACATATCTTCAATGCTCGTTACAATCTTCTTGGGCTTAGGAGAAGCAAAGGATGTTATTAGGGTGGTGGTTGAGTTCCTAATCAAACCAAGATGGTGTTGTGGGTTGAAAAGAATATTGAGTGATGTTGTCTTGGGATTGGGATTTCTCTTGGGAAATGGAACATGGCCAATGATTCTCCAACCATATAATGGCTCATGGGCTCCCTTCATCATTGGGATTGTTGGGCAGAATGAAGACGAACACAAACATAAGGCAAAATGGGGAGCCAAATTCTTGAAGGCGGTCATTGGTGTTGCTCCCTCGTAGGAGGTTGACTAGTCCTTTACAATTGAGACATGTAGCTTGGACTCCAACGAGGAAGATGTCATGGTGGAGGCATAACAGGTATGAAGACCAGAGAGTGTTTCTTTTGCTAGCAAATGGGTTGATGACGATTCATCAGAGGAAGTGGTGTTGTTGCCAAATAAGCTTGTATAGGTTAATGAAATACAATAAATAAAATATATAATAGACTCTCTGTGTGTGTGTGTGTGTGAGAGAGAGAGAGAGAGAGAGTTCTACACCTATAAGACAAAAGTAGAGAAGCTGTAATATTATTAACTTATGCCCTATGGGGTTTTTGTAATCAAATTATCAAAGCAATACAATATACCCCGAGGGGTGTTAGATAGAGGCCCTCCATTGGAATAGACAATTGTTTATTTTTTTTGGTTGAAATCTTTTACGGGAATGACCCCCATTGGCCAAATTTACCCATGAAAAAAAAAATTTAAAATATAAAGTATTAGATGTCTTTACAAAATTTAATTGTGTAAAATTTTTAAGTCAAATTCATTGATTTCTATTTTATTACTAGTAGTTTTATGAATTCATTTTTCATGAATATGAATGGTACACTTAACATTCATTGCATCTTGGTGATGTTCACAGGGTGAAACATTGTACTTCTAAAAAATTACAATGAGTACTAAATCTACCATTCATACTCATGAAAGTTATGTTCAACTAAACTGTTACTAATAAAATATAGGTCAAATTTGACTCAAAACTTACATAATTAAACCCTAATAAAACATTGTAGTTTACTTTTGAAAAACCACCACATTTATTATAAAACAATAATATTAATTATACTTTCTATAAATTAATTAAAAATTGTATAGCATACTTCTCAAGCCCTAAATATAAGGTCTCTCTGCCAAACCTCTTTCCCCTATTTCAAGATATTTTAAGATATTTGGTATATGAAGATTGTCCTTGAGTTAAACTCTCATCCAACTAATTACGCCGAAGGCACTCCCTTTGTGAACAGACCGACTAATTTGGCGAATCAACGGTTAAAAATCGTCCACATCAGCTGGTAAGACGATTGAAACCATCCTGAGCATTGCATTTCCGTGGCCGTTTTTCAATCCGCCATCCTGTTTTCTCCTTCTCCGTCATCGCCGTTTTTCCGCTTGCCCTCTCGTAAAGTTTTTCTGTGGTTTGTTATTAATCTTGGTAAAGTTTTATGTCTGCGTGGAGAAACGAAAAAATTCACGCTGAGAAATTTTCTAAACTCGTCGGTTGTTTTCACACCGGTAAAAAATCATGTCAGAAGAAGTCTCATTTACTTTATATGTCCCCTGCCGGATACAATGGGATTTTTTTCCAAAGGGAAAGGAAAACAATTGAAAGCAAAAATGTATTTTGAAGTCATTAAAAAGCCAATTCCTCTTGGGTGTTTTAAAAAAAAAAAAAATTTAAAGTTTAACTAAAGCCACCTTCATATTACATACAAACTCTTTAAAATTTATTATCTATATGGACTAATAATTGATTATCCCAAAAACATATTATTTAATTGTTAATCATTTATTTTTAAATAATTTTAAATAAAATTTTCTTTTTTAACTTTATAAAAAATAAATATTTATTTTAAATAAAAAATTTCTGAATAATAATTTATTGATAAATACAATTAATATTAATCATATATAATTGTAGAGGTTGTTCATAAATAGTAATTACACTACGATCAAAAAGATCTTATCCACCCATTGGTTTACCGTTGTTTTTTCTCCGCTCGCCTAGTTTCGTTATCCATCGTGGATTTCACGGTTACTACCATTCTATATTTTGGAAATAAAGGCGGTAATTGACATTCAATAGATTATTCGAGGATGATAATCAGTTCTTTAATTCTGAGAATTTTCCATCACTTGAGGGATCGACATTGGAACTGACGTCATCAACAGAGAGACAAGGACCTACAGAGTCGCCTAAAGTGGTGCAAGTTTCCTCTCAAAAATATTGTACAGACAATGTACATGCACTCCAAGCTCTCTGGAATGAGTCTGCAACTATGGAAGTTTGAGCTTATGTGAAAAAAATAAGAAAAAGAAAAAAAGACAGACCTTGCAGCAATTGAAAATTTAGGCCTATGATTTCCCCGCTACTTTAGACTCTATTTTAGGGGGAGCCTATCAAATTAAGGGCAGGATCCCATGTTGTTGTTTAACTTATTTAGGGTAGTAGCCACTGTTCAATTTTTTAAGGAGATAGTCATTGGATCTCACTGGGTCTTTTTTCACCATTTTTCATTTTTCATTCGCCGTCTTTGTTTTTCATTCATCATTTTTCGGGCAAGATTAAGAGAATTTCAATGAACAAGGGGCATCGCTTCACATAGTGTACATGTTAATATCTAACAACTCCGTACCCTCTAAATCTCATGCCCGCACATGGTTTGAAAGTTTCAATTTTCCACATATACGATATAAGTTTCAAGGTTTCGAAGTGGTAAACACTAATTTACACCGATGTGAATAATCTTTTCTAAGATAGATAGTTTTAATAAAAATGTTTTAAATTGTTATCGTTACCTTTTATGTCTTAGACTTGTTAGGGTGATTTAAAAGTTTTTTAAATTTATATAGACTTTATATAAACATAATACAATATTATATATATATATATATATATATATATATATATATATATATATATATATATATATATATATATATATATATATATATATATATATATATATATATATATATTAATAAAAACTACTTTATAATATCAAAATTATATTTACAATTATAAAATAAAATATATTATTTTATTTTCTTAATAAAATATTAGTGATTTTTTTAAAATTACTTATTTTATTAAATCACAATAAGTAAATAAATTATTAATAATAAATAAAAGATGTATATATATTGTTAATTGTTAGGATGTAATTGCATTGGGTATTATTAAGATGTGTGAGTGAAGGTCTTTGGACTTTTTTTTTAAATTGTGACCCTTTGAACTTCTTGGTTTTTGTTGTTGTTATTCTTCTTTGGATTGTAGGCTAAGGAATTTTGTAGTTTGAACCTTTTAACATAACAAAGATTTTCTTTTTCTTTATTACACAAATTTATGCCTCTAACATTGAGGATGATGGAAGAGAATGGACTCCACTATTTCATAAACTTTTATTTGTGGCATATGTATTTTAATGAAGTTCGCGAGGGGGTTTTGTAGAGCAGAGATGAGTTCCATCATAAAGTACTAAATAAAGAAGTAGGAAGGATAGGGCAATAATTTGATGGAGAGAACCTTGCTCATGTTGTTGTTACTCTTGTTTGGATTGTAGGCTAAGGAATTTTATAGTTTGAACCTTTTAACATAACAAAGATTTTCTTTTTCTTTATTACACAAATTTATGCCTCTAACATTGAGGATGATAGAAGAGAATGGACTCCACTGTTTCATAAACTTTTATTTGTGGCATATGTATTCTAATGAAGTTCGCGGGGGGGGGGGGGGGTTGTAGAGCAGAGATGAGTTCCATCGTAAAGTACTAAACAAAGAAGTAGGAAGGATAGGGCAATAATTTGTTGGAGAGAACCTTGCTCAAAAAATATCAGTGTGCCCATTGAACCTATGGAATTATGCCAACGGTGGCTATGAGCTTAGTTTGCCAAGCTTCATTCATGTTGTTTTATTGAGTTTGTGAAGACTACAAACCATGTTATCTTCTTTATATAGACACTATGTCTTTAAACTATTGTACCATGTTGTCTTATAAGTCCAAGCAAAACAACTATATCTCTAATTTGTCCACACAACTATTATTCATTCTCTAATTAGCCTTAAAATATACTACACAAGGGTAAGTGATTACAAATGGGGGGCCAAAAGGGAGTAAAAAGTGATCACTTTTTCTTGAAATAACAAAAAATTGAACTTCAACCAGCAATTCAAAATACCTATGCTTAAAATTTGATAATGTGATAACCCATATATATCCCATATACTACAACAAAAGTTACCTTGAGATAACTCAAAGACAGTCACAAACTCTACTAAATTCAACTAATTACATGTAACAACATACCAATAAATGTGATATTAGGGATTGTATTCAATCCCCTAAAAAATGCATTTAATCCTTGGAGACACCCAAAACCAAAGACTTGTACTATTAAATCCCTTCTTGTTGTTTACAATTTGTAAAAGCATAGTAAAACCCAACAAACAATAAAATGATTGACACCCTAATGACACTAGGAAATGAAGACAACAAGAAACTCCCCATAACAACCATGAAAAAAATCAATCCACCTTTTTACAATACAAAAAACTAAAATATATAACATTTTATCACTTCCTACAATATATTGCTAGGGACATTCACCTATTTCCATCAAATTTGCACTTTTCCCTGTATAGTTCTACATAAAATCAAATTTGGACACTATATTCTCCTAAATAGGTGAAAATAATGAAGGAAAAGTTGTCCAAACCCTCATTACTTTACTTATGCCTTCTGGGTATTGAAAAACATATCCACGTGCCCTCAAATTTGTCTGAACACTATTAAAATTGTGTCTTAGATTTGACCTCATACTCTTTCAAGATTCTTGTGCAATAAATACATATGCACAACTAGAAAATGGATGGAAAAAATATACAATTGAATAGGTAAAGTAAATGAAATATATTATGTATTATATAATATATATTCATTGGTAGGATGGAATAGGCTATATTTTATTCTATATTTTGAGTGAGAGTGATAATGATCTTCCTCTCTAAGAAGATAAAATCAATACAATATTTTACATTACACCATCTTCCCTCCTACATTCAATTCAACAATGGTTCCTCTAGGAATTATTCAAGAATTTTTTTACTTCATAATTATTCAAGAATTATTTTTGTAGATGATTCAAATGGTCTACACCACTGTTTTTCCATGCCACTGTCAGAATTGTCCTTTTCCTAGTCTCCATCATCGGGTTTTGTTAGTCGGGTTTATGTTCCTCATTCATTTTTGTTCGCACATTTAAAACTTGCAAGGATGAGTTTGTGTCCTTTGATACGATTTGATTGTACACTAGATTTTGCCTCGAATCTTTTAAATGAGACTTTATCCCTGAGCTGTGTGGTTGCCAACTTGCCTATTTTTAAATTTGCTAACAAAATAGGAAAGAAACGATGGAAAGTATGAGGGAGGGCGCCATAGAGGCCTCATGGCCCTTGTAAATTTAAATGTAAAAGGGCGTATGATTTAAATGTCTCCTTTTATTTAACACTTTAAAAGTTTTTAAAAAGATTTTAATTATACCTATAGACTATAAGATTATAAAATAAGATTATAAATAATATAAATATATAATTTTATATAACAATATATTTAATAGTTTACATTATATAATATATATTAAATATAATTAAATATAGATTTATACAATATTTATAATTAAATATTATATTAAATAATTATTCGAGTATAATAATGATGTTATAATTTAATGTTGCCAATTGTAGACCCATATGGTATTTGAGTAACGAATTCTTTATTTTTTACTTGTTTTCACTTAAATAGATTAGTAATTTCTTATTTTTTAATACTCATGTTCCCCCAAATTAAAGAGTCTAGCAAAAAGAACAAGCCATATAGATGTCTATCAACATTATATCAAGGATCTCATCCAACAATCTGTGATCTGTCTTGATTATTGTAGGATAAATGAGTAGATAGTTGATCTTTTCATAAGGCCTTATGTGAGACTAAGTTTGTTTATCTTAGACCTATCTTTTAGGTTTGAGAGAAGTCGCATGATTTTATTATGGTTGTCATTTGAGGGGTTAATTTGAAGAAGTACTTTAAAATTATGTTTCTTTACTTATTTGAAAGGTCATTTACATAGATAGGTATACATTGGCAACATTTTCCTAAACAGACCATGAAGATTCATCTTTAAAAAAATGACACATAAGTCAAGCTGTAGAAGTTTTTGATTTTTAAATATAAAGGAATATGTAAGTAAAGGACCAAAACATGACTTAGAACTCAACATGATAGGGAAAGATATATCCAAAGGGTTTGACTATGGTTGAACATGTCTAATTAATTCAATAACAATTGAAATGTCCTTGCTAGAAACTAAATGATTAGAGCAATTTTGAGTTCAATCAAACACATACCACATATGGTAGAGATAGGACCTATGGGATATGAGAGATTTAAACTATGTCTAAGAGATTCCTTTTGGTTGCTATGACATTGAATTTCCTTCTTTGACTTAGTTTTAAGTCTCTTATTACAAAAGCTCTAAAAGAGGGTATTCTAATCATTCGATTGCTTGGTGTTGCATAAGAAATTTAATAGTAATGGACTATTACTAACAATTTATGTGTCTTAGAAAGTGTAATGTAGGTTTAAGGAATATGCAAGAGCATTAGAGAGTTGTACAATCTTTAGAACATAAATGTTTTATGTGCTTGTATCATGTAATAAAGCTTATAATGGAACAAAACCTAATTTATAGAGTAAATTTAGGGATGCTTTATTAGGATTTCTTGATGGTCACAGATTCTTTAATCAAATGGAGTGTTTTAATCAAATGTTTTTAAGAACTTTCCATTTGTAAGGTTTTATGATGTAATTTTTTTTCTCATTCTTCTTATTCTGTTCTTAAAAACATTTCTTATGTTTTTCATGATGTATTTGTTTTAAAAATAATTTTTGGTGGTTTGGAGTTTGGACTACTCAAATTATGAAATTGTCAAAAACATACTCACTAGGAAATATGGGTTTAGGAAATTGCCTCTCTCTCTCCTTTAGGTAGGACCAATCACTTAGGTACGTTGTGTGAATGTGTCCTATCATAGTCGCTTTGTGTGTTTAGCTAGCATTGTGTTTCTATAGTGACATCAAAACATAACATAGAGGAAGAAAGAAGGGGAGATAGAGACAAAGGGATAGATAGATGTGAATGAAACTGAGGTGCAATGAATGAACAAGAATATAGAAAGTGGATGCATGCAAATAGAGACTACACACCAAACATGAAAGTTCACACATTTTAAGTACCTACTAAGAAAACCACAAGGATCTAGAGATCCATTAAGATTATGCAAATTGGTTCATGACACTTGAAAAAAAATACATATATCCTAGGGATACAAGACAATCTTCATTCACTTAAAGACATGGAAATTGAACTTCCACACACTTGAAGACATGGAACTTGAACTTCCACAACTCCTCGGCGTACCCATTGCACACCACGGTGTGATTGCTAGTTTACATGCTAGTGCCCATTGCCTTTCACTTAGAAGGATGTTTATACTTCAAACGTCTCCTTAGTTTAGTAAAAGTCTAAAGAAACGTGTAGTGTAATTTCCATGTGAAAGAGGAGGGGCTACAACTAAATAGTTATAATATTATAATAATGGTTTGTTTTTTTAATTTTTTATTTTAATGACCTTGTCCATATTGTTATAAGTTTTTTTTTTTTTTTTTAATTTTTCAGATTACGTGACATAGGTACATATATATACATATAATTTTGTTTTCCTTTTCTTTATTTTTCTTTTTAGTCTTTTCCTTTAATTGTTCTTCCCCTCTTTTTTTTTATATTGGATTAAAGCAAGAAAGATATTACAGAAAACAAATTACAAATCAAATAATAGATGTAGCTGTGCATGCATTGACAAAATCATGCCATTCCATCCTATTTAAACTATACTTTAACTCTCTATTTTTCTCTTATTGGAATGAAAGATCATTTAAAAAAAATTACAAAGACTAATCCAAAACCATTCAGACTTGCAATTACATTGTTTTTTAATATTTTGGTATTTAATTTTTGTTATGAAATAGGGTTTATATATTATTTTATAAAATAATTTGTAGTTTATTCAAAGAGTTTTCGGTTAGTCTAACAACATGTTTTACTATGTAAGTTTCCCCAGTAGTCATTATTTTAGAAATATACAATTTGATTTTTAAACTAATAATGTTAGAAAAATACTTTTGATGGATCAAGTTAGGATTAACAGCGTATGTATTATCTCAACTTCCTCTTATTGATATTTTGAGTGATGTTAGATATTTCTCTTTAAACTTTATATGGGTGTAAGATTTGATTTTATCAACATTATTGTTAATATCATCATATTCATTATTTCAATATTTAAGACAAAATTTAGTGTATTTAGCTCACCCTTTTTTGATTATGTGATATTGACTACTCATATCATATGACATTGAGTTGTTAATGGAGATCCTCGATAATTTTTTTGCAAAGAGGACAATATAGTCAACATATAGTAGAAGTATAACAATGATACCAACAATATTAATAATAGTGTCTCCTCCCTTCAATGATAAGAGAGAGAGAGAGGGGGGGGGGGCTTGCTTCACCTTGATGTACTATTTATATCAATTGGTCATCAATTGTTGCATTTCATTTTGGCTAATAACAACTCTACATAGCTTATGATATAACATTATTGAAATTGTACCATTTATAAGATCAAAATTGATCAACCCTAAATAAGAAGGGTAAATGAACAACCTAAATAATAACTCTACAAAGCTTATGACATAAAATTATTCAAATTATACCATTTATAAGATTGAAATTAATCAACCCTTAATAAGAAGGGTAAATGAAAAGCCTAAATAATAACTCTACAAAGCTTATGACATAACATTATTAAAATTGTACCATTTATAAGATTGAAATTGATTGAGCTTGAATAAGAAGAGTAAATGAAAAGCCTAAATAACAACTCTACATATAACATTATTGAAATTGTCTCTGCTCTAGCTAGATTTCTGCTATATGTATGTGGCAGAGTTGTGTTTTTTTAGACTATTGTTGTGTCTTTTTAGTAGTTGTCCAGCGTTTTGCTGCTTTCTTTTATATGTAATTCTTTATATTATTTGCCTTGTTTCAATATATTAAAAAAAAAAGACAAAAAAAAAAAACATTATTGAAATTGTACCATTTATAATATTTGAAATTGATCAATCTTGAGTAAGAATGGTAAACACTTAAGTTAAATATGCAGAGTTGAGATTCTTAAGTTTATTCTAATGTTATCTATGAAGGGGGCTATGGCTTGATTTTAACTTTGGAGGCTATTCTAAACTCTATAGTTGGGATTGAAGGAAAAGATACTATGGTTTTCATTGATAATTTGGAGTAACAAATTTATTAGAAGAGTAAGATGATTGTTAATGTAATTTAACCTAAAATGATTAAGATCCATCCTCTGCATTTGAATATAGACTCCACAACTCTATTTATAGTTATAGTCTAATCCAAGGTTATGGAGGGGTTGATTTCTCAAGTTTGGCTCTAGAGGCTATTCTAAATTCTTTAATTAGGATTGAAGAAAGAAGATAGAATGATTCTCATAGATAATTTGGAGGAGTAAATTTATTGAAGGATAAATGATTGTTAAAGTCATTTAAGTTAAAATGGTTAAAATGGTTAAGATCAATCAAACTATTAGAAATGTGTCTACATTTTTTGATCCTCAACCTATCAATTGAAAGTTTCTCTCTATCAAAAAATATTAAGGGATTGAGAAACTCAATCACAAGCCATCCAACAAACCTAAAACCCTCTATCCTTAAAAAAAGAAACAAACAGAAAGAGGAGGAAGAGAAGAGGAGACGAGGAGGGAAGATGTAGGAGAAAGAGGAGAGGAAAAGAGGATCAAGAGACTTTTTTATTTCATTAACATGCGCTCTCTATTTTTATTTCCTACATCATCAATTTTGTCGCGTGAATTTTGCAGGCTTGATTTTTCAATCATTTTTTTACTCACAGGATTGGAAAAGGAGGGGAAAGAGGGCCGGGAAAGAGATGGTAGAAGGGAAAGGACGGCACGCGGGCGGCTTAACTTCAAGTTAGATTTTAGTGATTCATTATAATTCCGTATCTTCTTTTTCCTCCTAATTTTCTAGTCTCAAATTTAAGAGAGTTTCAAAAATAATAAAATTTTGTTAAAACAGTTTCAATTTCGATAATAAACCAGATTATAATCAAGGTTTACACTGGCAGATACCGCGTATTTTCCTAAAATTGGAAAACCTCACGTCTCCACCTAATTTACATTGTCAATGTGTCATCATCCTCATCAAGTTTTACTGGCTTGGGATTTAGATCCAATCCAAATTCCACGTTTGACAAACAGTCTGAAAAACTTTTCAAAGTGGTTAGAAGCTTCTACTGATTTGGCCTTGATCCCTACCAAAAGCAACCACTCAACTTGCCCACTACAAGAGGGATCTTCAGCCTTTTAATACATCCAACAAAATAGGCCCTGTTATTCCTATGTTTTAGCATTAGATTGAGGCTTACTATTCTGGTAGGGGTGGCACAAAAAGAAGAGTAACTTGGCAGGAAGAAGGAGAAAAAGGTGCAATGGGGTTCCCAAGCTTTTCTGGTGTGTCTACAGGACTTCTGGTTGTAATCAACACAATCCTCTCAGTCCAATCCGTTAAGGACATTGCCAAATCACTTATGCGTATTTTGGGTTTGTTTTTTACATCTGCTGCTGATAATGTACAAGTGAATAGCAGGAGTACCCAACTTCTCAGAAGGGAATATTCTAATTCTAATCTTGAAACATCTTCAGAGACTGCTCCAGTTTTGGGGTCTGAGCTCACCCAATTGCCCATTGTAGCCGATGAAATCAGGCAGAATCTACCTGTTGTGCCCTATAGAACACCTACAAATAATACCCATGTGGGGGAATGTGCTGTTTGTCTGTGTAAGTTTGAGGAAGGGGATCAAATAAGGGAACTGCCGTGCTCTCATTTCTTCCACAGAATTTGCCTTGACAAGTGGTTGGATCACCAACAAACAACCTGTCCTTTATGCAGATTGTCCCTCATACCAGAAGAGACTGCCATTAGGCTGAGGAGAAGAGAGCAGGAACTAACAGAAGAGCTTATGTTCTGGTTCTCCTCCTTCCATGGCCACGGATTTCACAGTATGTGGTGGCTAAGGTAATCATATTTATTTTTGATCCTGCAGTTGGGTACTTTTTTTTGTAGGGGATTAAAAATCTGTGCTTTTTAAATGTTCTTCAGTCATATCTTTTTTCATTAAAAAGATCACAGTTCTTTTATTATTCTGCTGATAAAATTATTTGGGTATTTCTATTAGGTTTTTTTAGTAAAACAAATTTGCCTCTCATTGTGTTGGGTACTTTCAGGGCCTAGGGACATACCTTCTGTCAATTGTTGCTGGAGTACTGTCTATCAGACATTCAACCGGGCATTTTATTTGGACAATTGTGCCTCAAGATTTGTACATATATAGTGCTTTTATATCTTCTTCTTTTCAGCATGTAAATCTATTTATTTTCCACTCAGACCCAGATGGTCTGTTGGATTGAATTTTTCAGCAGCAGATCTCTTCAAAGTAATATCTCTGTTATTACATATTTCTTTTTCAATGGTACTATCTTTTGAGAGGCTACTATGAAAGTGAATGGTTTGGTTGTTCTTGATCATCTTTGCAGTATGATTTGCATATATGTTTGTCTTATGGGGCTATTGTTGGTTATTTTATATCCATATGTGTGTTCTTCATAGCAATTCCATCTCCAGTTTATAGTTTGTATATGCGTTTGTCTCTTGGATTATATGGATCTATTTCACCAGAGACTTTGGGAACTCTCTGAAAATGGACAATATTGGATGTGGACCCAGGACTGCCCCATATGGCTGAGTGCCTTAGTGGTGTGCATCAAGCCCACCCACATTTGGGTAGGACAAACCCTCCTGGCAGAGGTGAGACTATTGGGCTTTTATCATTTGGAGGGCTGGGGTGATTCCTCTTGCAGTTAGATGTAATCCGATGGTCACATGGCTCCCCTGGCTACGTGTGATTGGTGTAGTACATATGTCTGGTGCAAAATTTCTTCATAGCCAAATGTCTGGCGGAAAATTTCTTCATAGCCAATCTTGTAACTCAGGCATCTTAGTAACTGTTGGTTAGTGTTTGATGCCTAAATCTTACCAGCTGGAAGAAACAATAACTACCCTATATGGCATAATGGGCTGCTCTCCCAGTGACGTACTTACCTCTTTCAGGACTAAGTGTGGATTGCTAACCTGCCAACAGGAACGGTTCTTATTGCATTAGAGCTCATTTCCCTTTACTCTCCTGAATAGTTTATCTGTTTTCTGGGGATCTTTCATCTTAGTCTGTAATTCTTATGATTGCTTAAGTATCTGTGATTGCTCTGAATATTCTCATTGAAAAATGGATGTATGATAAGTTTGAATTTCATGAATTGAGCATAGTCAGATCTCCTTGCAGATCTCCGATTTAATAATGTAATTTATCATCATGTTTCAGTTTTTGCTTTACAGATATTAATATATCATGGTTCTGAAAAATATCTAGTTCATAGCTATTCCCTCAATGGAAAAGAAAAAAGAAACTAAGTTTGTAAACCTGTATTTGTCCAAGGTGAAAATATGTTTCAAACCAGGTGTTTTGTATCACACTAGACCCAGCTTGGCACAAAACTTTTTTAGGCCTGCAAAAAATGATAAACAGGCAAGGCAAACTGCTGACTAGCCTCAACTGTGCACCTCATCTGCAGAAGTGCTTTGATCTATCACTACTACTATGTACACATATTCTATGTAACACACCTAAAATAGTAAAATGTACTTCGGAAAACACAAAAAATTGTCATAATAAGAAACAAAACAGACGGTGACCAAAACATTTTCCATATTCTATTTTCAACTCAAGGGACTAGATAATAAGTTGTTGAATATTCAGCCCTTAAAAGTAAGTTATCTCTTATAGTTTGAACTAAATCCAGATGGAAAACTTTGCATGTAAAAGAAGGGCACCCATAGATGACACTTCAAGATTTTCCTATTTCTGTATGTTAAATTATTGCAGTATGATGGGATAGCGTTGAATCAAGTTATATTTTGTTTGTTTTCTGTTCAGGTTAATGAAATTTAACAGCTTTTGGAAAACAAAAGCAATTCCTGTAGTATTTGATAAGGCATTTCTGTCTAATAAAATTGTAATTTACATAACATAGAGTCCTCTATAGTGAACCATACGAGGAGGATTCCTTTAGAGAACTAAAGAGCGTTGAGTAACTATTAGGTTTGTCCTCTCGATGTTATGATCCATTTGATCTATGGCTTTGTAACTGTTAATAGCTGAACAAGAACAGATCCATACCTTCCAATTACTGATGGGAATGCGGTCCCCATGGAGGGGGCTTGGGCTCCTATTTTTACTCTGAGGGCAGTCCCATTGAATTGACAAAATGCAGCTACAGAATAAATTGAATCTTTCCCTGTAAAAAAGGATTCCCATATATATAGCTGCAAACTTTAAGCTGGCCTGGGGAGGGGGTCTGAAAGTTTAGTCTTATATGCTATGTGGCAGCTTGCATGATATTTTTTTATAAGTTCTAATTTCAATTTGTATATAGTTCAATAATTTCTCATCTGAAAATCCTCTCTTCCACTTAAAATTTCTTAGCATAAAAAAATTCAAAAATTTATGGTACCCCTTGCTTAAAATAGGCTCCTAATTTTCCTCAGCAGCACCTGCAGAGAAATTTTAGGTAGCCCTTTGCATGGGACCTTTGCCTTGGAAAGCATTTATGACATTTTATTGGGGTTCAATTAGGCCAGTGCAAGGCAACTCTCAGTGTTATATTGTCTGTGGGAGTCGGATTCTTTTGGTGTTTGCCTTCAGGGTACTATTTATGCTCGGAATTATCACGAGTTTCAAAAAAAGTGATCTGGTGCTATTGAGGCCAGGAGTTTATGTGGGTATTTTGATTAAATTCAATGTAATATAGTTTTGTATTGATGATTTTTTTTTGAACATTTCTTGATTCTCCAAGAACATGATTGCTGAAGAATCAAAAGAGGTTGTTTAAGAACCTACCAGCATTCTGGTTTGTATAAAGTGCCTAATTGTTGGCAAATTTGTTGTGTGTTGATAGTGGCTGAATTGCATCTGTTGGTTTTGGAAGATCAGCTATATGATTATACTCTCTTAGGCAGTGCCTACGTATCAATTATAGAAATCAACGGATTGCAATGTGAGGTACTCATCAATTACTTTGCAGATAAAATGATTCCAACCATTTTCTTTGCCAGGCTATCTTATAGTACTAGATTAATCTAATCTGTAGTGACTTAAAGATCAAATTTCAAACCTGCAAAAATCTCTCTTATAATAATTTTTTAACTGAGACACTATTGGAAAAGAAAAGATACCATGTTAAGTGATCAGAAGTTCATAAAGGTATTTCTTGAATTCCTTATCACATATTAAATCATCACATAACCTTGTCGCGTTTATCCTGAATTATTATAGAATCTCTTGCAAGTGATAAATGGTACTAACGAAAAACCCTCTTGAGATTTCAGAACATGCAAGTGTTGAAAGTTAAGCAAATTATCATGTGATACCTATGTTCAATACCATATTCGAGGGTTTGAACAAGGACATTTATGAGATTACCAGATTATTTGTGCTTTAGATGTGTACATGAATTCTGAATAATAACATTTATGAGATTATCTGGTTATTTCTGCTTTAGATGTGTACATGAATTCTGTATCTTGCTATGTACCATATCTACAAGGGGAGAAATGCAACCTGCAACTGTATCAGTGTGGGGAAAAAAATCTCCCTCCAAAAATTTGGAACACCTTGCAAAGACACAAGACAATTTTATGAAGTGCTGTTATAGAAAGGATCAACTTCAAAATGCATATATGGAAACAATGAAAAACTAATTGTATAAAGTTATAAACGACTAAAACTTCTGGGAAAACTAAAATTAAAAATTTAGGGCACTCAATTTAGGACATTTATGCCTCCCAACGACTTAAGTCCCAAAAAGCCCCCGACCAATGGAGATCTTATAGTGAACTGAAACTTCAAATGGTGTGAGATAGCCACTTAGGTTTTTTTAATAAATAAAGGTCAAAAGTATTGTATCGAAAATATTACAATATCAAAGTTTGGCCACCAACACAGTGATGTTCAAATATAATTTTGAGAAGTATCATAAAAAAGATTCAACTTCAGTTTCAGAAAATTGATAGAAAAATATGTTAGAACAAAAAAATTGTTTGCATTTAAATCTGGCACATTCTAATGTGGCACTGGTTTTCAACTAAACCTTGGTAGTGACCCTCCTAGAGTTATCGATGGGGCACTTCTTAAGGATATGTGTGAGTGTTTCCTCTGAATCCATGCCCCACATATGTGATCTGCCCTCTCTAAGCTTCTGAAAGCTTCTCTCATGGAGGGATGTTTTTGGAGACTTTTTGGAGTTGGCTTTTATTATTTCTGTAGAATTCCTGGGCTGGAAAATCATGGCTTCTAATTTGAACACCATATGCCACTTTGATTGAAATGCAAGTATAATTTTCTCAAATTGCTCACAGTGGCAGTAAGCATGGAGTTGACAACTCAAGGAAGAGGTAATGTTCAACTTTAGGTGATTGGACAAGAAATACAAAATCAATAGCAAGGCCTTGTTGTTGTGTACAGAAGACAAATATAGTTTTTTAAAAAGTAATTTATATATTATTTAAATAAGGTGTACAATTCTTTTCCCTCTAAGATTCAGTCTCAACTTTAGGTTATACAAGTCTTTGCCATTTAACCACCTGAAACTGTACTAAAACTAATTTTAATTTTATATTTGTGTTAATTTTATATTTATCTGTATACATATACATACATATATACACACAATTGAGATTGCTAATATATATGTGACATTCCCCTCATAACTGTGCTTATTTTTTATTGAGAGATGTTTAATACGGAATAATTAAATAATAATAATAATTTTTGGTGTAATTTTAAAAAAATAATTTAATAATAAGTTTTATAAAGATACAATTTTGAGAGAAATGTATTCTCTATAATCAATTAATGTATATGAGATTTTTGGAGTTTATTAGATTATAACTATGTATGTTTTTTTGGGGGGTTTATATCAACATTTTGGATTATCCATGATAGAAAATCAGTGCAAGCTTGAGTTTTTTAGCATTTCAATGTTTCAAGGATGGGGAACATTTTGGAGACGGGGCACGAGGACATAATGGCCTTTCCCCTCCTTTATCTCCAATTTTCTCTCCAAAGAAAGGGATGTTTCCTGAGACATCCCTTTTGGGGGGACCTTGTGGGGATGGCCTGTCATCTCCAATGTCTGAGTAACATTTTAGGGAGATCAATATGTCCCATATGCCTGTCAATTTTAAATCAACAAAAAAAATAGAAAACCTTCTTGACCCCATTTTAATGCTTTGTTCCTTTGCTTATCAATTAAAGAGTGCATGGTTGAGTACATGATAACTAAAATCTACAGTAAGCCAACAATGGACTACAGAGTTGGGTCAAATAAATGACAAGTGGTTCCAGGTTTATGGAGCAAGGTCTGGTTATCAGTCTAAAGCAAAACTTTACTCCAATGGTACTTACCATTGTTAGTTTGTGTGTAGTTCATTGGTTCCATGGATCTCCACAGAGTTGATATTCTACACCTTTTTTATTTTGCAAGGTAACATAAGCTTGAAAATATATCTTTTTAAAAATCATGAAGATAAACAATAATGTTGGAAACAAAAGAAGATAAGATACCACTTATTCCAGATATAAATGGCAAAATATCAAGTTTGTTGATATACGATATTAATTAAAAAGCACCAAAAAAAAAACTCCGAGTCACTTGACCCTAAGTATAGATCCAGTGAAGTAAATTTAATCACTAGACTTATTTCATTGATATATGCTATTTATTAGCACTTTACCACTTCTAATTCTCAAGCACAACAAGAACACAAAATACAAAAGAAAAAAAGTTGTATCACAAAAAGCAAGATGACTTTTTGTTGATACTTTGAATTATCACTAAAATGATTTGTTAGGTTGAGAAGTAGTTTAAATACATTTATTAGATATCCCAACTCTGTGTAAGATTAAAAAAAAAAAATTGTGAATGGCATAAAATAGTGTTTCAACATAAGATTCTATCAATTTATTTCATTCAAATGAATGATTGACAAACAACCTGAGAGAAGAATGTCAAATGTTTTCTACGGGGGTGTGACAACCTATAATAAGTTCCATAAGATTTAATCCACCTCCTTTTGGCTTTGAGTTATTAAATAATGTTTGGAGTTTGCAACAAAATTCTACATAACCATCAATTTTCTAAGAGCTAACATATAGTTTGCTCTTACAACATTCAATAATGTTTTGTTTCAATTATTTGGTTAGTCATTATCTCTAAAATTTAGAATTTTTTAAATTGATAATAAGATTGCAAAATAGTTTTTAAAAAGACATGCTAAGAAAAACACAAATCTTTATCATCTATCTTTTAAATACTACTTCTACAATCCTATTATCATTTACTATCGTTGCAATAATAAATCATAAATGTGGCATGAACAAAATAATATAAACATAACTTTGTTTTGTTTAAAGCTCATATTTATAATTTTAATGGTGTATATACATATTCATATTATAAATTTCTTGTAAATTAGATTACATAGTTTGTTTAAGGGTGTGGTTTTGTTTTTGTTTTATTAAATTTTTGTTAGTAGAAATGACTTAATAGTTGAGCAAGCTCCAATAGATGAGATAGCATTTCGAAATTTAAATATCAAATATGTTTAATAATATGGTATTGTAAGGGTAAAACGTAGATCAATCAATTGAATTATATAAGACCCAAACATCAACAGAATAGAAGATAGCAAGAAAGATTGAATGAAAATAACAATGAATAACACAAAGCAAACCTTCCCTGAAATCGATGCTTCTGTTGTTTGCCTATTACAACCGTCCTTTTGCAGATGAAGTAAGCCCTCAGAGAGTGCACTCCTTTAAGCTGTGTTCGAGGAAGTCGATGGTAAATGACTGTAGTGATATGCAATGAAGATGAGCTCCAAGGCAAGTATGTGATCTCAAGCTAGTGAATGACAAGAGGGTGCCAAAGGCGCGCTGGTGATATTTCTGCAGAGTAACAATATAGATAGCTTGGATGATTAGAGTGGAGGGATGAAGCTTCATTTATAGACTTGGAAGAATGAGAATCAATGGTTGTGAGGAGATATGAAGATCAACGGCTGAGGATGGTTGAGGAATGTGCAACTAGTAGAAATGTGACAAGTGTCCCAGCTTCATCATGAAAAGGGGGATGTGACAAAATTGATTGAAGAGTTAACTCCATTGACTGAACAGTTAACAGACTTGATTGATCAGTCAGAAGAATGAATTGTGGGATTGATTGGATTGATTGAGGGATTAACTCAATTGACAGGGTAGTTAACACTTTTGATTGATTAGTTAACTAACCTCTGATTTGAGAGGAAATAGGCCATGTGGGTGAGAAAAAATAAGGTAATTAAATATTAAATATATTTAATTACATATGAAACCTGATGAGGTGGACAAGGTGAGGTGGAAAAGGTGAGGTGTAAAGATGAGGTGGATTTTTGGAATTAGAACTTAGGATAGAGGAATTTGGATAAATTAAATAATTTATGATTATTTAATTGTGTAGGACATTAGAAGAATTTTAATTAAATAAATTGAATTTATTTAATTATGGAACAGTGAATTGATTAAATAAATTTAGAATATTTATTTAATTGATAGAAGAATGGAATAAATATTTAGAATATTTATTAAATAAATTTAAAATATTTATTTAATTGATAGAAGAATGGAATAAATATTTAGAATATTTATTTAGGATGATTTGTGTCATTTTTAGACGTATACAGGTATTATTAATTGTGACTTCAAAATTGTGAGTGTTGATTACTATTATTAATAATGGAATAAAATGTACTTATTAGATCCAAAAAGTAATAAATCATGTGATCTCATATGACAGAACATGACTTAATGTACAACTATAAACCTAACCTCTTTTAAGACTCTTTTATGATACCTCAATAAAAACATACTAATATCAATAGGTCTAAACTTTAAAGTATGAGTGACGAAGATAAAAAAGCAACTCAATATACAACTATAGACCTAACCTCTTAAAGAATCTTTTATGATACCTCAACAAAAACTACCTATATCAATAGATCTAAACTTTAAAGCACAAATGACGAAGATAAAATAACATGTTATCATATACTTTGAACCAAGGATTACTTGTATTTAAAAAAAAACACCTATTCTCTAACCAACTACACTTAAAAAGATGTTTTTCAAGGACTATATAGGAGAATATATACCAATTAAAGTGGTACATTCAACATAAATTTCAACCTATACTATCTTGCCATACAAGAGGCCCACCAAGAAGCTTTTCGTAGGCATTAAGGCTGGTGACCTTAAATATGCTCTTTAATTCATGACAGATTATTTCAAAGAGAATGTTGTGGCCCGATGAACACCATACATTTTATATTCTCTTTTTTTTTTTAAGCCTAGCTATGGCAAGGGCTTCAACAACCGCGTCTTTTTTAGCCAAAACGATTTGAAAGCTTGAAAATGAAAGGGTGCACTAAGAAAAGGAAAATTAAGGTGCCTAAATTATTTAACGCTAACTTTGAAATATGGGTTTGGATGGAGACTCTCCATTTAGATTAGATGAGTCATCACAATAAAGTCCACTCAAAATATAAACAATAAATATATGTTGGGGGCATTTAAACTTAAAAGATTGACAAAATAAATGATTTTATAGTATTAAGGAGAAATAAAATATACTTTGTTTTAAAACTATACATATGAAAAATAGTTTTTTATTAGAATATATAACTATAACAATTACTAAAGAAAATTACAAACTAAATTAGGTAGTTTATCAGCTGCAATAGTCACTAATATACAATCAAGAGGCTAATAAAACAGTCAGTGAGAATACGAACAAAACCACCTCCAAACCACATCATAGCATGAAGCAGAACAACAACAAAAGAGGTCCTCTAACTGAAGAATCACTGCACCTTTTCTAGAGATTGCACCTTAACAACATTATGAAGTTGTGCTTGAAGATTGTGCAAAATATTTTTGAGATTTGCTTTAGGAAAAGGGTTATGAAGAGAAGACGAAAAGTTGGTAACATGGAGGGATAGATTTGCACAAACTATCTAAGTTTCAACTTGGTCGAGAAGAAAAGTGTCTAAGAAGGCAACCATACAACACAAACTAGCATGACAAGGTAAGGATAAAATATAAAACACATTTTTCAAAAGGGCATTCAGGTGTTTTCCTTTGAGTTCCTTATTAAGACCCAAGGGTTCGTCATCATGCTAAATTAAATGGTTCCACCAAATGGAAGAGTTGGCGAAGCTTAGGCCATGATTCAAAGATTTGTCACACTAGTATAGATATTTTGAGGTGATTTGACAGGGTTTCTAAATGGAATTAAATGGAGAAAATCCACGAGTTTCAAAAAAGGGAGCAAGAAGGAGTTTGCCCCACCACTTAATCCTACTCTAGGAAATTTCGTCTGAGCTAGATTGGATATAGAAGCGAGCAAGGAGTTTCCACGGTGAGTCCCCCTCTAAAGCTTTGACAATCCATTTAGTAGCAAGACAAATACCTTGGGTAAAAGGATCAATAATTCCCAAGACCCCTTTGTGTTTACATTGGATACAATGAAGCCAAGATGTGGATGGAAGGCCTTTCTTATTACCCCATTTAGCCCAAAGAAAGATTCTAATCAATTGAGTCAACTACTTGTAGCAAGTCTTGGAGGGAAGCCAACGGGGTGAGATATACACATGGCTGACAAGGAGAATTTTGTTGGTAACTTGAATACGACCAGCCATGGACAAAAAACAGTCAGTCTAGTTTAGAAATTTGCTTTTTAATTTTGGTCATGAACCAATTCCACATATCTTTTCAAGGGAGACACTAATGCCAAAGGGAATGCCAAGATAACATGTGATGGTGCCATGTTTAATTTCTCTCCATTCACTAGGAATCCAAGAGGGGTGAGGACATGGGCGGGTTATGATGAATTTAGTTTTATGCATGGCCAGTTTAGAACCCAAGATGGTGCAAAATAGTTCCAAAATATATAATGTGTGGGTAACTTCAATAGTCGAGTTTTGGATAAATAACATGTTATCATCAGCAAAGTGGGAGTTAAAGGCTTGGGTGTTGCCAAGTAGCAAAAGACCTTGAATAAGCTTGGTGGACAAGGCATGCTAGAAAAGATAACCAAGAGCATCAACACTAAGGATGAAGAGGAATGGGGCAAGGGGGTAGCATTGGCGAATGAATTTTTGCAAGGGAAATTTGGGAGAGAGAGAGAACCATTGATGGTTATTTTGGCATTGGCATCCATGAACAACATTCTGACATGATTTTAGATATAGGTCCAAATCCAAACCATTTTAATATATTAAGAATGAATGGCCAGTGGATGCGGTCATAAGACTTATCGAGTCAAGATTAATAATGAGGGCATCTTGGCCAAATTGTTGTGCCCATTCAACAATCTCCTAGGCAAGAACTAGATTGTCTAGAATAAATCTACCCCCTAAACATCTGGTCTATTCAAGTCTCACAATATCCTAGGTGATGGGTTTATTCCTACGAGCCAAGGCTTTATTAATAATTTTGTGGGAGGTATTGAGTAAGGTGATGGGCCTCCATCCATTAATAGTGTCTTCATCTTTGCCTTTAGGAATGAGTTTGATCAACCCCTGATTTATAATTGGCCCCAGAGATCTAGTTTCAAGGCCTTCAAGATAAACGTGATAGAAATCTTCCCGTATGTAAGGCTAGAGTGCTTGGTAAAATTTCACCAAAAAACCATCTAATCCAAGGCTCTTCTCCAAAGCTACAGAATACAGGGCTTCATTAATTTCTTCAATAGTTAATTGGCGGTCTAGGAAATGACTATACTCAGGGTCTATTTTGCAAGGTGTGTAGCTTGCAACACTCTCTTCAATGATGGACAAAAGAGGATCTGCAACAGAATCATCAATGAAGAGGTGTTTGTAATGCTCATGGAAGGTTCTCATAATGTTGGCATGGCTAGATTGTGGAGTGCCATTTGCAGATTTTATGTTAAAAATTTGTTCCTTCTTATGTTTATGTTGCAAAAAATGAAAGAATGTTTTTGACCCCGTATCTCCATCTTAAATCCATTGAAGGCGAGCACAAATTTGGGCTCCTTTACCTTTGTAAACATCTAGTTGTCTAAGTAAATTCTCAACATGGGCAATTGATTGTTGAATGACAACGTTATGGGGGTTGAAGGACAATAGAGATCGACGATGTTCCAACTATCTCTTAAGAGATTTCTCAAGTCTACAACACATAGTAGCAACACGTCTCCTATAATCACAAAGAAACAACATGTAATGGGCAATAATTCTCTCTCACTAGCTAAACCATATATCTTGTTGGGGTTTAGGTTCAACTTTCCAAGTGGTAAGGAGGCCATCAATGCAATCCTACTACAAAGGTGGGAAATGTTCATTTTATATAGAAGCTCATTGTGAAGGTGGTGGAATTTGTGGAGAGGGTGGTGAGGATAAGGCGATGGTTAGAGAGAGTGGCTGAAAGGTCAAGATGAATAAGATGACAAGAAGTGGAGGGAATAATATGACAGTTACGAGACAAGTAGAAGTGATCCAAATGACTCATCTTCCTCAAGAAGCTTTCCTGACAATTGTTCCAAGTATACCAGTGTGGGTTTTCGAAATCGACTTTACCCAATATGAGGTCCTGGATGCGAACATAGTTTCAGGCCAAAGTCCAAGCATCAATTTCAGATTAGGACAGGTGAGAAGGCTATCCCAACTATGATCAGAGGCATGTTCAAACCATGTTGAAGTCTCTCCCAATAAGGCGTAAAAGATTGATTAATATATAAATGTATTAAATTATTATATAATAAGTAAATTGTTGAAATAAATAAAAATTTAGAGATTGTTTTTTTTTTGACAATGTCAATATGTAGATGTGATGGAATTAGATTATTGATGTGCTTTCAGGCCACTTTTTTTATTGTAAAATTCAAATCTAAAGCTATATAGTTCTCAAGTAGATATGTTTATAATCCATGCTTATAGCTAGATGCAACTACTACTATAGTCCTGACTTGCCTCCCAAGATTTTGCCCTCCCTATGTGATCCTGTCTCTATTAGTCACATGCTCCCTAATTCTTCACCTATTATGCAACAATGAAATTGAGATCAACATAGTGTTAAAGTACACCTTTGAGGGCTTGTTATGCAAGGATTGGAGTGTTATATGTCTTTAAGCTTGAGTCAAGCCTCTTATTTTTATTGTTCACAATTTGTATGAGAGGAATTTAAGTGATGAAATGTAAGATGTGATGTAGGAGCATCCTTGGGAATTGTGGTAATCTTGTAATATGTCTAGAAAATTAGATTTTGTGGTTTAGTTTAGTTGTTTGTTAGTATGTGGTTGATAGTTAGTGCTAGAGAAGATTAGCGCATTTCACCGTATTGAGAGATTGGATCTTGCAGTTTTGGGATAAGTTATGTTTCTGGTTGATTGATCTAGTGTTAAAGTTTTAGAAGATTTGGATGAGTAGAAAACTACAAATTGGTTTGTGAGTATCTATGGGTTGATAGTTGTGTACAATTGTGATTGTTTCCATTTGTGGAGGGTTATTTGGAGTTTGTGATAGCTAAGGAATATTATTGTGGTTTTGATTAACTGTTGGTAATACATGTGGTGTATCAAGTGGAGGTTCTTTGTTGCTTTACCATTTGAATTTGTAAGTTTGTTATTTTTGGTTAGTGAGACATTTCATGTGGTTTTGGGGTTTGAGTGATCTTGTGGCCGACATAGATCATTGGGGGAACTAGAGGATGCTATATATACTTGGTTGTGAGTGTTTAAAAGAAGGAAGAAGACATGGTAAAGTAGAAGGTTAGAAAATAAGTTTTGGTAGTGAGGGTAGGAGTGGAGTAAGGTCTAAGCAACAAAGTGAGGAAATAAGAGTATGATGTGGAGTGCAATCTGAGGAAGATGGAAATGTGGCATGTAGAAAGATAGTGGGTGTCATTGTGGTGGAATAGTGTTTAAATTCTAAAGTTATATTGTACTTGAATTATCATTGTGTAGCTCATGTGATAGGTTCTTGAAGTAATTCTTTCATAGTTTAGTTGTTGTGCATGTAAGGACCCCATTGTGGCAACTATCCATTTGTGAATCTTAATTGTAATCAAATGGTTGTAGCCTAGCATGTAAGAGGGCCCATTGTGGGAAATTGTGGAGTTGTCAATATGGTGATAATTATGCAAGCTTAATAAATGAGAATGTTGTTATTATTTCTATGAGATCTCTATTGCTTGCAGTTTTGCATGTGTGTTGTTATATTGGCTACACGGCTCAACAATCCTTCATTGGACCCTCCTTCTGTGATTGCATCAAGATGTGTGATGTAGTGAATGTTATTACTAATGCAGGGTTGCTCTAGTATGAATGCTCTTAGACTACTTTCGTAATGTGATGCAAGGGCATACTAGGTCAATAGGCAATCTTGTAGCAACCAAAAAGAGAGGTTTTTATTTTCAGTTTCTTTGTATTGTTGTTTCTTAGTTTGTGTTTGGAGTTTCATTTTGTAGTTTCGTTGGTATGTATTTTGAGGTATTGTGATGTTGTTGTAGTAACACAAAGGCATATGAGTGTGGCTTTCTTGCTACACACCTTGCTGAATAGTTTGAATTACTTGGGAATACCCTTACTTCAAAAAGGAGGGGGGAAAACCCCTTTTCTACATCCTCCTATAGAATACTCTTAACAATCGCTGCATCCCATGTAAAGGTAAATTTTGCCAATAAAAATAGAATAATTATTTACCACTTTTAGAAGAGGAATCGATAACCTAACTACCCAACATCCACCTTAAAAAATTGAAGGGCGAAACAAACCCCTATAAACTCCTAACCTCACCTAAGGAGACCCCACACCTTAACACAACATTTAAATCAAATTTTAAACCCTAGTTACTCAGCACACACCAGACATACAATGGACGGCCTATCCAACCAAGCTGACTCAGAAAGCCTAATTATTAGCAAAAAGACAACACAGACGATTAATTTTGACGTCCAAATCAAGACAGGAAAACTATTTTTCCTACTTGAGAGTCCAAAGTCCAGACTTGCCTCTTTCTCCCACGTGAAGAACGTACCTAAAATTTATCAGACATTGCTTATCTCCCCCACATCAACGCTTGTTATTGATTTTTGCTCCCTAAACTTGCTCACTTGAATCACGTGTTTCAAAAACTCCCAGAAACCATTTGCCGCCCTTGATCAGATGATTATGAAACATATTCCAGCTTTGAAAAAGAGGCTGCGCTTTGTCAAAACGAAGAAAAAAAAGTATTAAAGGTACTGGTGATTGATCTGTTTTCCAGATCAATGGTGGGCATAGTCTCTTCGTACAGTCTTTTCTTCCCATTTACAACATGCTTTAAAAAGTTTCGTAAAGGAATTGTCGGCTACCAAGCCTAAGTTTAGGCCAAAGAAGAAATCCAACAGTCATGAAAACAAATGGGCTCCTCAGAAAAATATGGCAGTTTACGGAATTTGAGATAACTTCTATTGAGTACAATGGAAAATTGGGCTATCCTTAAATATTATCTATTTCAACAGTCAAACTGTCAATTTTGGTCAATAAAAATAGGATAAATATTTACCTTTTTTGTTGTGAATGAGGTGTAAAATTGCTATTAACTATTTAACCATTGAAATAGATAATATTTAAGTAAAGCCTGAAAGTTCTGAGTTGATTTCCATGTCAAAAACTCTCCTACTGTTTCAATTTTGTCTATTTTATTTAGATATAAAAATAATGATGAGAAAGTTCTGAGTTGATTTCCCTGTCACAAATTCTCCTACTATTTCAATTTTGTCTATTTTATTTAGATATAAAAATAATGACAGGAAAGTTCTGAGTTGATTTCCATGTCCAAAATTCTCTTGCTATTTCAATTTTGTCTATTTTATTTAGATATAAAAGTAATGATTTTACACTGCATCAAACAAGAATATGTAGGGGGGCCTACTCTTATTTGACTATTAACTTTTAAATTATTTTTTGCTCTTTGAAATAAAGGATGTTAAATATGATCATCAGTATCACCTCTATTAATATGTTAATATCTTATCCTAGACGTTCATATATTAAATTTTAATTCTCAAATAATATATTTTTTTTCTATCTAATTAAAATGACTCTTTAATTTGATTTAAACTTATTTATCCAAATTTATTAGATTGTTCAATTTTTTATTGTTTTAACTTGTGAATGTCTTTAAACTAAATGAAAGTTTCTATTTCTATTTTTATGAGAACTCCAAATTTATTAACATCTCACTTATTAAATAGTCCAACTCATAAGATTCTAAACTCCATTTTGAAGTTATTATTAAACTCCATTGTACATTTTTAAGTTCTTGTTTTGATTGCAACTTAATTTAACCATCTCAAAAGTTTTATATCTTTCATTAAACAAAGAGACCATTTTAATATTTATATATAAATCTATATTAGAAATATATATAATTTTATAATTAAATTAGAAGGCTTCCCACAAAAAAGAAGTTGTCCTAACAATAATAAAATATGTCTATATACCTTTGTTAATGGAGCAATCCATAATTGTATCGTGTTTAGTTGTTTCTTGTAATCCTCCTCCCAAAGGTTTCTTGAAGTTGGATTCTAATGAAATAGACACGTAACATAGGTTTGGTTAGTGCAAGTTTGTGATGTGTTATGCCTTGGGCCAATTCCTTTAAGGAAGATCTTTCTTTTTGGGTTTTAGGTCTAATAATGAAGTTGAGGTGGAGGTTGTGCTAGAAGGCCTTAAGTTTGGCTTCTTCCTTAGGATGTAATAAGTTGGCTGTTGAAGGAGATTCTTAGGTCATTATCTCTGATTTGTCTAATAGATCTAGGAAAGATTAGAATCTTGACAAAATTCTTTTAGAATTATGTCTCATGAGAAAGAGGTTGGAATGAATCAATTACCCTTCTCTACTGAAGTCAATGATAATCTTGTTGAAAAACCTTTCAATTTTAATGATGAACTGAAAACTCCAGAATCATATAATATTGCAACACAAATTAGTTACGAAGAAATTAGAGATAATCAACAGAATAATAAACTAATAGAATAAGCGATCAAAGAGCAACAATAAGATTTACGTGGTAAAAATCCAACAATATGCCAGAGAAACATCCACAGAACAAAGTATCAGTATTCTTATTGTTGAAAGGAAAAATTACAATCTTCACACAACTACAATTACAATTTCTTTTTTGCCTTTGAAGGCTACAAAGATATATAATATCTTCAACATAACCGCCACCGTTAAATTTAGATGAAAGTAGATTTTTCTCCCTTTTGGAAAAAAGTAGATTTAAAACAAAAGATAAGATTATAGGGAAAAAAGTAGATTTAAAACAAAAGATAAGATTTTTAATCTTTCTTTAAAAGATAAGATTTTTAATCTTTCTTTGAAAGATAAGATTTTTGCTATCTTTCTTTGTTTTCACAAATCCAACAATCTCCACCTTGACAACAATTTACCAAATACTTTGTTCATACTTATTCATCACCTTTTCTGCAAGCCAAGAGAAGCCAAACACCACCTCAGCTTCTCTAACTGTATTAGTTTTGTAAACATGTCTGCACAATTTTCTTGCGTATGGACTTTCTCAAGAGCTACTCCACCCCCATCAATAACCTGTCTTATAAAATGGTATTTAAATTCAACATGCTTGGTCTTGCTGTGATAAGATGGATTTTTAGCCAAATGAATAGCACTCTAACTATCACAAAATACATTCACCTTATCCTGCATTTTTCTAAACTCACCCAAAAGACCCTTTAACAAAATTGCCTCTTTGCATGCATGTGAGACAACCATATATTCTGCCTTAGTAGTGGATAACAAAACCGTTTCTTGAAGCTTTGACATCCAACAAATAGGTCCTCTTGCAAGAGTAAAGACATAACTTGAATTAGATCTCCTTTTATCCAAATCACCTGTAAAATCTGAATCAACATATCCACAAACCAAATCATTGCAACCATTATAGGTAATACAATAATCAATTATGCCTCTGAGATAGTGAGGCGCCCATTTCAGTGCTGCCTAATGCTCTTTACCTAGATTTTCCATGTATCTACTGACAACACTAACTACACATGTGAAATATCTGGTCTTGTATGTATACCATTGCATGCACATTAAACTTCCTATTGTGTTAGCATATGGCACACAAGACATATAATCCCTTTCTTCTTTATTACCAGGACATAAACTTGAAGAAAGATTAAAAGGAGAAGCCAAAGGGATATTTACCAGTTTCACATTCTTCATACCGAATCTCATGAGTATCTTCTCCACATACTTCTATTGTGATAATCAAAGTTTACCATTTTTCCTATCTCTATGTATATCCATGCCCAAAATTTGTTTAGATGCTCCTAGATCCTTCATATCAAACGTCCTAGCCAACTGAGCCTTTAACTTGTTGATCCCTACCATTCTTTTTCTTTCTACAAGCATATCATCAACATATAACACCAAGATAATGAATAAACCATTTTCCAAACTTTTAAAGTAAACACAATTGTCATACTCACTTCTTATAAAATTATGGCTCACCATAAAGGAATCAAACTTCTTATACCATTACCTAGTTGATTACTTCAGGCCATATAATGAATTCCTGAGTTTGCAAACAAATCTTCTTTTATGATCATGAACTTGAACAAACCCTTCTTCTTTCAAATCTCCATGCAAAAATGTTGCTAATGCTAATACTACCCGAATACAAACAAGCTTAACAATTGGTGAAAAAAATTCATGGAAGTCAATACCTTCCTTTTGAGCATACCCTTTTGCTACCAATCTTGCTTTGTACCTTTCAACTTTATCATCAACACCTTTCTTCCGTTATAGACCCATTTGCAACTAATGATTTTCTTACCCTTTTGGAATTTCTACCAAGTCCCATGTTTTAATCTTCTCTAAGGCATCCATTTCTTCTTTCATTACTATTTTCCATTTAGCACTTTCAATATCATCTATCGCTTCCTGATAACAAATAGGTTCCCCATCATTAGATAGATAAATTATAATAATCATACCTCTTAGGAGGATTTTTTGACTTGTGTAGATCTCCTTAAAGTTGGTTGTGGCATTTCCACATTTTCCTGTATATATTATGCATCTTCATCTTCATCTTCAAAAGCTTCTTCTTGCTCCTTTTCATTTGTAGATGGCTGAGTTTCCAACTGAATTTGCTAATTTTGTGGTACTTGTTCCTATTTCATTTCAACTTCTATGTCTGATTTATGAGAGGAGATTCATCAAAAACTACATCTCTGCTAATGATGATTTTGTGGACAGTAGGATCCCACAATCTATTTCATTTAACTCCATCACCATAATCAACAAAGATAGTACTTCTCTGATTTGGGGTCCAACTTAGAACACCGATCTTTTGAAATAAGAGCATTAGCATCACAACCAATTTTTTTTAGATTTCAGTAATTACAAGAATTACCTATCCATACCTCTTTAGGAATCTTACAGTCTATTGCAGCCGATGGTGACCAATTTACCATATAGCATGCTATATTGACTGCTTCTGCCCACAACTCTTGCTCCAACTTGGCATTACTGAGCATGCTCCTTGCTCTCTCTATAAGAGTCATGTTCATGCGTTCTGTTACATCTCCAAACTTTGACTATGCTTTACTTTTACTTTCATGTAATTAGTGGATAAGTTATCATGGATTAATGATTTGACATTTAGGAAAATGTCAGGATAAATAATTGATTTTATGAATTATGATTGATGCATAGAATTAGAAATGAGATCAAATGATATTGATATTATTTAATTATGATGTATATAGATTTATTGATAATACACTACAAATAGTTTGTATGACTATGAATGTAGCCAGGAAATAAATTTCCACCTCCAAGAATGGAAGGAGAGCATCATCGAAGAGAAGGGAATAAATGTTGGAAAGAGACAGGTTTTGTCATTCGAGTTCCAAGTCATGTATTTAGTGAACCTTCTTGAGACAAGCTATGTATTAGTTAACTCTCCTTGTTTAAGTCATCTCAATTTGACCATTATCAATTTTTTGTTAGGGAAAGGTTTTCCGACGTCAAACATCATTTGATTTGGTCGAGAGATATTCAGGAAATATTAGTGAGATTATAGTTTAACCATTTTGCTTTGTCAGGAAAGTTTTTAGATATATTTCCTTGTTTGGCATAATTACTGATGCTGATGTCAGCATAAGGTTGCGAGGGGGAAGAATATCTCAACCCCATTCTCACACCTTACCAAGTGATTAATATTAACCTTCTTAGAAATGGTATTGTTACCATTATGTTGATAAATTATATTTATTTATTTGTATATTATTATATTGATAAAGAAAATCTATTTCATTAAGTCATAAATATTTATCCTTTTTTTGTTAAGCTTTCCTTGGATTACAAACACTACATTCACATAGTGCAACACATACTTCACATTCCACGTAACGTGGAGTAAGTGGGGAATAACCCACTATGGCCACAGAGCTATTATTGCTGAAGGAGAACATCTGGATGGATGCATGTTCCTTCGAGGAGAATTCTGAGGGAGGATAAGTAGTTATCCCATGGAGTGGGGAGAACAACATGGATCATTCTCTTGAACAATTTTTCTTTTAGAGAAAACAGTAGGAAGGATAAAGACACAGTCACATTATTGTGTGTGTTGGTTGTTATATGCGAATAGAGAAGAGATATCATACTCAAGAGAGTTGATATGAGTCTTAGAATTGAAGAGAGGACATTGAATATATAAGCTGATACTCAGGGTTTGGAAAGCATAAGAGCACCAACCCAAACGAGATTGTGTTGATACACAACACCTCGTGTTGTTATCGCAGTTGGTTCAACTGAACAAATTCAAACAGGTATTAAGTATGTTTGTTTCTTACTTGACAATAACAATATTTCTATGTGTATTTTAGACTGAAGGAGTAAAACATAACTGGTTTTGGTAAGCCTGATACTCTAAATGGAGTAGCCTAATGTATTTGCTGAGTGTTATGTGGGCAGTTCTTTAAACAAAGTCAAACCTATGTATTAAAATACAGTTCTACTGATAGAAAACTGATAGGCTTAGAATCTCAAACCAACAGATTGGTTGATATAATATATTATCACTATGTGTATACAAAACTTTGTAGCCTCTATACGGCTCAAAAAGACTGAAAGACTCTATTGTCATATATAAACGAAATCTTTTGAATATGTTATATCTGAGCAAGATTATTTGATATCAATCTTTTTAATTTAGATTCATGATAGAATAGGTTCATACATCTCAATGAGATGAAGGCTCTTTGTAATTATTCCTTCACTTGAGAAAAGATGTTATTATCATTGTTGAGAACGATGTGTGACACATAATTATTTTCTTACTCAGTAGCATGATAGGAGATATCATGACATAATCAAGAACTTAATCTTTATTTATTTCTAGTCCCTTCCTTATGGAAAGACATATGACCAGAAATGACCAAGAGGTCAGATGTATTATTATGAGTTTGGTGCAGTGCACCTAGAATAAGCTTTAGGGCAATATTTGAAAAAATTAGTGTTAGAGATTTAAATAGAGTTTTAAAATGTTGTAATATAGCCTTTTAGAGGCACTAGGTTATAGTGGAAGCCTGAAATAGGCAACTTCTTTAAGTTAGGACTGTTGTTTCCTATAAAATAGGACAGTCTATTGTTAGACATTTAGTTTTTTTTAGTAAAATCAGTAGCTTTAGGCTATTTTGAGCCTTATTCCCATGATGGGTATGGAAAAATCATGTTAAAAACAATTGTAAATGCTTTTTAAAAGGGGTGGTGGTCGAATTTCAGAGGAGAAAAAAAGTTTGAATGAAGAAAATGAAAAAAATTTAGTTTGCTGTCCACATATGACTGTTCTTGATTTTTTCTGCTGTTTCTCAGTTTGTTGCAGACCATACCACAAGTTTTTGAAGAATATTTATGCCATGAAACCTATTGGATGTGCTAGAGGGGTGAGATAACTAACCAATGCTATTGGTTTGAGGTGATTTCGTTCATTTTTGTGAAAGTTATCACGTTTTTTCTAAAAGCTGCCCAAAACCCTATTTTTTTACTGCAATAGTCCTGTTACCATCCATTGCACGCCTCTGTACGGATAGCTATAGGGGAAAGACATATATTTATGGAAAGAGGGTTGAGATACCTTTCCAATGAATCTAGTCTGAGGTCTTGATTTAATTTTTAGAAGGAGATATTACATTTTTTCTAAGACTACCTGTGTCATATCAACAAACCATTGATTTGGGGGTTTTAGAGAGTTTTGTTGTTTTCCCACTCTATATTGCTGTGTTAGGACCCCAAAATGGGTGGGATGACCTTATGATGTTGTACTTTCTAATGGGTTTTGCATGCAGGAGCAAAAGACAAGTGAAAGTTGGAGTTTGGGGCTACGGAGGCCTCTTTGTGTCATTTTAAGGAAAACTAGTGTTGGAGGAGTGAAGATTTGAGCATAAAATGAGTGGAAATGAACTTAGACCCACAAAACCTTCAAAATATGTCTATTTGTATCTTAGTGCATTCTTTGGAACAGGAGTGAGGAGTTTGGGCTTGAGTTAGTGAGTACTTCCTTTGCAAAATAGCCCTAATTAGGCCTCTTGAGAAATCGGTGCAGTCAAGATTTGAGTGTTGCATTCCAAAACAACCTTATGTGCATGTTTAGTATGTTGAAGGGTAAGATAATTGGTATCCAAAAAGCCCATAAAAGTTTGGATAGGAGGTCTGAGTCAAAAGTTATTGCATGACAGTCCTAAAAAGAGGGCTACAAGGAAGTGAGTGGGTTAGTGAAGGAAGTGGTACAAGGAGGTACCCTCAGTGCATGTTGTGAGTTTTGTGAGCTTGGGACAGTCAAACCTAGTTAGTCTAGGGTCCCTAGAAGGTTTGGGAAGGTCCCCATATGTTTGAACCTATAAATGGTGATATTGTGCTATGATGTAACAATGGAGAGTAAGTGGACAGTCTTGTCCTGTTTGGTGTCAAGTGTTGCTGTTTGGTCCACTGAGGCCTAAATGAGTTGTTTCCCCTACCATCCCCTTTATCCGCTTCCTCCTGTGTTGTTAGTTTGATCCCTTTGTGGTCCTTTGTGTTGTTACCTCTGCATCAAATTGGTATTAGAGCACAGTTAGTAGGTCTATGAAGTGTTGAGTTGAAGAGGCAGTTTATCAAGATGCCTCCAAGAGCAAGAAACATGGCTCAAGAGATGAATGAGCTGAAAGAGAATCATGCTAGAGAGTTGAGGGAGCTGAAGGAAAGAATGGCTACCCTAGAACAAAATCAAAGAAGAGGAGTGGCTTTAGGTGAAGAGATTGAGTCTAAGGAAGAAGAAGAAGTTGAGTATGAAGATGTGGAAGAAGAGTTAGACCCTGAGGATCAGAGGATGGTAAATTTGCTAAGGGTAGTAAAAGAAGACAAGCACAAGATGAAGATAGATGTGCCAAAGTATGGAGGAAGCCTGAATGATGAAGAGTTGTTAGATTGGGTTACAGCATTGGACAACCACTTTGATTGTGAAGAAGTTCCTGAAGATCAGAAAGTGAAGATTGCAAAGACCAAGCTAATAGGTCATGCTTTGTTATGGTGGGATTATCAGCAGACAGAGAGAAGAAAGCAAGGAAAGGCAAATATTGTCTCATGGGACAAGATGGTAGCAAAAATCAAAGGTAAACTCTTGCCTAAAGATTATGAAGTTCAAATGTTTAAGAAGCTTCAAGGTTTAAGGCAAAAAGAAATGGATGTTAAGTCATATACTAAAGAGTTTTATAAGCTGAGTATAAGGTTTGGTCAAAATGAAACTGAAGTGCAAAAGGTTGTGTTGATGATGATGTTAGTCATACACAAACATAGAATAAAAGTTACACAACAACCTTTACTCATCTTGAAAGATACGATGAATTTAGAGAATTCATGATCCCAAGTCTCCGTTGATTAGGTCTTAATCTACTGACGTTACTCAGTGGTTGATGTGTGTTGCTGTTTTCCATTCAGGGGCCTTACGTATTTCTGCAAAGTTCATCATTATTCCTCCAAATATCCTGCTCTGTATGTCTGCTCCACATAAATCTCCAATAATTCTACCTCTGCACTGTGAATTTAGTCAAATAATGTGCCTACAGGCTGATATTTGCATGATTTCTACCACTATTTATGATTCTTTGCATGATATTTTCAATACTGCATGCATTTAACTCAAATATGCTAATGATTTTCAGTTACCTACGGGATTTCAGCATATTTCTCTGTTCTGCTTGTTATTTGTCATGACTTGCAGTTATGGTGATGAATTTATGAAATTAAAAAAAGGAAAAGGGTTAAAGAATGAGATTCCCAAAACTACTTGACTGAGATCACTGATCCACATACAAGCTCCCATACATGCAATGAAAAGAAGGAAACTAAAATCATACTTCACCAGGACATTCCACAAATCCGCATGATCCAGTGCAAATCTTCAAAGGAAAAGTTGACAACAACATGTAATGAAATGAAAGCGCTTCTAGTTGAACACAGCATTCACCAGTACATATCCAGAAATCAACAGGAAGATTACGTAAAATTTACAATCAGGATGTAATCTGAAACTTCATATCCATTCAGTATGCTCAAGAACAGGTACATTTACAGTGATCTGAAGAAAGAACCTTGACATTTCAACAATTCTATCCTCATTAGTCTCAGTAATCCGATCTCCTAATTGATTCTACAGTAATTGGCCTTATTGCCAGATGTGTCTGTGTATCTCTTTCTCTCTCTCTAATGGCCTTATTGCCAGATATATCTATCTATCTCCCTTATTTTTGACAAGCTCTGGCTCTTATATAGAGCAAATGCCAGAAAACAGTTACAATGATCCAAGGATCAGGATCCTCTCATAATAATCAACAGTCCAGATGAAAAGCACATGCTTCGCCAGTTGGCAAATGTACAACTGGCACAGAATATTCCAGCATCTTTGATTTGATTCGGTCTCCAGTTGGCAAACAGCATATTTGACAATATCCTCCTCACTTCTGGTTCATGTTGCCTCCATGTGCAACTTTGTAATTATCAGCTTCAGCTCTAACAGCATCATGACTTCCTGCAAGTAAACAGACAAACATTAAGTTCATCATCATTTGATAAACAACAGGAATTTAAACATTTTATTAAACATGCCTCAAAATGTGTAGCTACAGGCAATCGGGCTTCAAATCAGTGGAAAATATGCACTAAATGCCTAAACAGCGTTAAAAAAACACTCGGGTCAACCATTGTTGACTGGAAAATGCAATCGGGTCTTTAAATTTCCATCGCTTCATTTTCCCACCCATTTTCATGTATATCGGGTTCAAAATAGTGCATATACATCGCAACATATACGAGGAACCAATCGCTTTTAACAAATTATTTCAAATCCGGCTTTGCATGCTATCGGCGAGACCACTACTGTCGGGAAGAAAAATTCAAAGCGCGGCCGATGGGGAAACTTAGAGCTTTCTACCTATCTGCAGGATATTGTGAATATGATGCTCCCCCTTCTCGAATGTCCTGATGACGTCACCGTCATGTTTTGCTTCTGTATATTGGGGAAAAGAATGACATCATCATCATCATCATGTCGAAGGAAAATAGGAGGATATGAAATATGATCCTGCTGCTGAGGAATGGAATATGATGGTGACGTCATCGTCATATCCGGGCTTCATTAAAATGCAAAAGATGACGTCACCGTCATGTTTAGTTAAGATCAGGGGATAAATGTAATATCGGGTCACCTAAGGAAGATGATCAGGTGGTGAATGTAATATGACCCCTTTGCGGCCAAGGTAACCCTCTCGAAAGATCAGGATGATGATGATCATCAGGATATCCGGGGCTTTTGTTTAAACTTAGAACATGACGTCACCGTCATGTTTGCGAACCGGATCATGTTTTGGAAAATATCCTGCCGAAGGGAAATGTGATGATGATGTCCTCCTAATATTTGCTTCTTCGTTTATCAGATCAGGATGACGTCATCAGGATATTTGCAAAAGGTCATATTTCTCGGCAGGAGGACATTACGAAATATCGGGTAGACAAACAAGATCATGATGATCTTGACAACATGACAGGATAAAAAATATGATGATCCTCCTCATCGAATATCATGATGACGTAACCATCATATTCCGTCTTCGAAGCATGAGGATGAGTTGAGGTCATCATCAGGTTAGCGCTAGGGTGATATTTAAAATATGATCATGCTAAGGAATGGAATATCACCCTCCCTTAAAAGATAGGGTGATCATCGTGATCATGCAAAAGGAGATCAGGAGGATATGATGACGTCATCATCATATTAGTGAATATCAGCAAATATGACCCTCCCTTGAAAGATCAGGATGATGACCCTCCGATAGGACTTTGACGTGCGCATGCAAATATGCAGATAGTGGATTTTCTAAGCAGGGTGATATTATAATATCAGCATGATATTATAATATCAAGGGATGTTATAATATCATGATGCTCGTTGTTATGAAATATCGGGTTACACTCAAAACATTATGCTCACGATGCGCATAAGGTCATTTGACGGGTAAAGGGCACTATCACCTAAGATTGACGTCCGGATATTGGGACTGCATGATTTTTATCGGGTGATAGATCAAGATCATGATGACCTTGACAACATGACTGAGGATAAAAAAATATGATGATCCTCTTGCGAATATCAGGTTTGACCAAAACTTTGACTGTGCATAACTTCCACATATGGACGCATTTTCTAGTGATGTAAAAGGCAAACCTGCCTAGAATTTCAAGCTCTTTCTAAATATGAGGTCATAGAAACAAAATATGAACTTTGACAAACTGACCTCATGATGATGACCTACCTCATCCTGACCTTCATGATGATGATGCACCTGACTCATTTTTACCAAACCGCCAGAAAACAGACAACACAAGCCAAGCCAAAAGTTGGGTCCCTGTTTTGATAATGCAAAATGGGGCGTGTTGTGTAACCACACAACAACTTGCCACCAAAGAAAACAACAAAATTCAAATAATTCAAAAGGTGAGGATAAATTAAAACATAAATTTCCAACTCCTATTAAGCATGAGCATCCTAATCCTTTCTAACTGGTATCATGTTCATCAATGTAACAATGAATTGATAAGGGATCAATTGTGTGCATGTGATTCATATACTCATCTTGAAAGTGAGTTGAATAAGTCAGTGACTGGTGTTAAGCTACGTAGTTTGGTTCATCCCTCATAGCCAACCGGATAGAGCCTTGCTGCCAGCAGGCGTCCATAGCCCCGGCAAGGTTATCGTTGCAATTCTCCTAAGTAGAGCCCCACTGCCAGCAAGCGTCTATAGCTCCGATAGAGTTACTTAGATGACTTAATCTGGATTTCAGAAAATCCATTTTATTATTTTATTTATTTTATATTTTGAATTTAATTCTTAAGATATAACAGTTGTAGCCTCATGATACAAGGAATGGTCACTTGTTGAAATTAAGTTGAGAATTGCAATGGTAGCAAGGGCAACCTTTAGATTTTTCACTTAACACCTACACTGATATGTTCAATAAACCCAAGGCTGTTAGGTGTGTCATTGTGAGGATCACCTTGACTCAAGAAAAGTAGTACTGATGAATATGATACCACAGACCTGATCAAGAATACCTATACTGATATGAATTACAACCTATGTAAAAACTTATATTAAACTTTTGAATTCTAACAATTTATGTAGTGTTCTTAAGTAACAAGGTGCACCAATTTGGCCCAACCAAAACAAAGACTCAACAACGCAAAGCAAAAAGCAACCTGTACAAACAGCTAACCTACGAAAGGAAACAAAAGAAACAGAACAAGAAAGCAAAACAAGCAAACTGTACAAACAACTAACCTACAAAAATTATATACAAACCACTATTAGGCAAACAAAAACCAAAAAAAGACCCAAATACACCTGTATTTGCATACTTCTTTTGATTGTGCAGGAGTCTTAGGGTATCAGTTATGGTTCTCAACCTAGCGAATTTATCTTTATATTCTGAAAAATATTCTGATATTCTGAATTCACTGTATTCAACAGAATAACTCTTGATGATCAGCAACTGAGGCAGCTCATCATGTTCATGATTAATCCATATGCATGTCTTATCTCTCAAATTTCCATAATCAAAATAATAATCAACATCATTTACTATGGAAAGGAGAAATACAACCTGGTGTATTTCTGATTTTGTTGGACATGCTTCTTCATTGGCAATTGGTCCTCCCTTTAATTCTATATTTTCATTGCTTAGCCCAATGCCTGGTCTCTCTTCAAATTGAAGGATGTATGACTCTTGATGTATTAATTCTTCATCTTTATCCAGCCTTATCCCTTCATTCTGGATGTTCAGTTTATCCTCCAGTTCAGGAAACTTCTCAATATTTTCTTCAATTTCCTGCACATCAGCATCTAAATAAGTATCTTTATTATCATAACCTGATATACAGAAATTTATCATTTCTAAATCACTTGACTGTAAAAGAGAAACAACTTTCACTTGATAAGGACACTCCCCTGTTTCATTCTCAAAATATTTCTGGAGTGACATCTGATTATGCATAACAACTCCAAAGTCTTCTACATCTTCATCTTTCAGGAATTGTTCATTAAATAATTCACATCTTCTATCTATTAGAGGATCTGGTTCCATTAACCTGCAACATTCTTGTATTTGATCATTTAATTCAAAGAAGTCAGGTAATAAATCAGCATTTATTTTATTTTCTATGACTCCCTGAGTTACTATCATAGGAACTTCATCATCAGCAGTGAATTTAAATTGCTCTACTATCTGTTTACACTTCTCTTTACCATAGAATGACTCCAGGAAAGATGTTTCATCTTCTTTATCAAAAGTATTAGGATCAGAATCAAAAATATTATCCTGATGAGTGGTTTCTTCTCTAAAATTTTTAAAAGATTCATACCTGCATACTGACTGATCCTTACTTGTATTAGGAAGTAGAGAACTCCTATCAATCCCACCATAAAATGAATCAAGGAAAGATGTTTCCTCTTCATTACCTTCTGGAACTGATTCAGCTATTGTATTTTCTAGAATCTTTTTCAACATGATCAAGCAAGGGTAGCAATCTCTCTCTGAATGCTCTTCATCATGTAATCTACACCAGCTTTCAATCAAGACATCGTCAATGGGTAAACCTAATAATTGACTGCACTGTATATTTCTAGACAAGTATAATTCAAAATCTTCAGAACGATCCACTTCAGTGTCTGGACAATTAATAACTTCTGGTGTTGCATCTGCTTGTTGTTCCAGAATTTCCTCATTTTCCTGGCAAATTTCAACCCTGAACACATCCGGGAAGAATATTAGTCCTTTCAAATATAAATGCAACCTTGTAAGGAAAGTTAAACAATTTATTTCACTGTGTTCCATAGTCTGGTGTATCCTGCAACAGGTGGATAAACCAAAGTTAGACAAACTGTGAGGGTAAAGCTACCTACTCAAAGTTTCCTGAAATAAAGGAATGTTAATTTGACAATTGCCTTCATATACATCCATCAAAATGAGACTCTATTTTTCAATTTTTTAGTATTTTGAAATTTTAAGGAGATCCATCATATCTCAGAATAAAACTTGAAAGTTCAGAAAATCAAACTAATCTTTGATGTTTCGAGCTAGATCTTTGCAAAGGTGCAACCAAAACATCTCAGATAAGAGATATTTGCAGACATTTAACTGAAATGCTGAAATATTTATGCAATATTTGTAGAAATCTAGAAATTCACAGCTCAGGCCCTCCTTCTAGCGCCAATTTATGTTGCGTTAGAAGCGAGGGGCCTGCAGATTAATTGCAAGACTTAGGGCAAGTGGCTATACTAAGGTAGGGGATATCACTTCAACTGAAAAGAATTTATTTGCTGAGAAACAGCTCAGCTCTCCTTCTAGCGCCAATTTATGTTGCGTTAGAAGCGAGGGGCCTGCATAAAATGAATGATGACTGAAGCAATAGTGTCTTTTCCAGTTCTGCCCTCCTTCTAGCGCCAATTTATGTTGCATTAGAAGCGAGGGGCCTGCATAAATGTTAGCAAGATTTAGGGCAAGCGGCTATATTAAGGCAGGGGATATCACTTCAACTGAAAAGAATTTATTTGCTGAGAAACAGCTCAGCCCTCCTTCTAGCGCCAATTTATGTGTTGATGATGATGTTAGTCATACACAAACATAGAATAAAAGTTACACAACAACCTTTACTCATCTTGAAAGATACGATGAATTCAGAGAATTCATGATCCCAAGTCTCCGTTGATTAGGTCTTAATCTACTGACGTTACTCAGTGGTTGATGTGTGTTGCTGTTTTCCATTCAGGGGCCTTACGTATTTCTGCAAAGTTCATCATTATTCCTCCAAATATCCTGCTCTGTATGTCTGCTCTGCATAAATCTCCAATAATTCTACCTCTGCACTGTGAATTTAGTCAAATAATGTGCCTACAGGCTGATATTTGCATGATTTCTACCACTATTTATGATTCTTTGCATGATATTTTCAATACTGCATGCATTTAACTCAAATATGCTAATGATTTTCAGTTACCTATGGGATTTCAGCATATTTCTCTGTTCTGCTTGTTATTTGTCATGACTTGCAGTTATGGTGATGAATTTATGAAATTAAAAAAAGGAAAAGGGTTAAAGAATGAGATTCCCAAAACTACTTGACTGAGATCACTGATCCACATACAAGCTCCCATACATGCAATGAAAAGAAGGAAACTAAAATCATACTTCACCAGGACATTCCACAAATCCACATGATCCAGTGCAAATCTTCAAAGGAAAAGTTGACAACAACATGTAATGAAATGAAAGCGCTTCTAGTTGAACACAGCATTCATCAGTACATATCCAGAAATCAACAGGAAGATTACGTAAAATTTACAATCAGGATGTAATCTGAAACTTCATATCCATTCAGTATGCTCAAGAACAGGTACATTTACAGTGATCTGAAGAAAGAACCTTGACATTTCAACAATTCTATCCTCATTAGTCTCAGTAATCCGATCTCCTAATTGATTCTACAGTAATTGGCCTTATTGCCAGATGTGTCTGTGTATCTCTTTCTCTCTCTCTAATGGCCTTATTGCCAGATATATCTATCTATCTCCCTTATTTTTGACAAGCTCTGGCTCTTATATAGAGCAAATGCCAGAAAACAGTTACAATGATCCAAGGATCAGGATCCTCTCATAATAATCAATGGTCCAGATGAAAAGCACATGCTTCGCCAGTTGGCAAATGTACAGCTGGCACAGAATATTCCAGCATCTTTGATTTGATTCGGTCTCCAGCTGGCAAACAGCATATTTGACAATATCCTCCTCACTTCTGGTTCATGTTGCCTCCATGTGCAACTTTGTAATTATCAGCTTCAGCTCTAACAGTATCATGACTTCCTGCAAGTAAACAGACAAACATTAAGTTCATCATCATTTGATAAACAACAAGAATTTAAACATTTTATTAAACATGCCTCAAAATGTGTAGCTACAGGCAATCGAGCTTCAAATCAGTGGAAAATATGCACTAAATGCCTAAACAGCGTTAAAAAAACACTCGGGTCAACCATTGTTGACTGGAAAATGCAATCGGGTCTTTAAATTTCCATCGCTTCATTTTCCCGCCCATTTTCATGTATATCGGGTTCAAAATAGTGCATATACATCGCAACATATACGAGGAACCAATCGCTTTTAACAAATTATTTCAAATCCGGCTTTGCATGCTATCGGCGAGACCACTACTGTCAGGAAGAAAAATTCAAAGCGCGGCCGATGGGGAAACTTAGAGCTTTCTACCTATCTGCAGGATATTGTGAATATGATGCTCCCCCTTCTCGAATGTCCTGATGACGTCACCGTCATGTTTCGCTTCTGTATATTGGGGAAAAGAATGACATCTTCATCATCATCATGTCGAAGGAAAATAGGAGGATATGAAATATGATCCTGCTGCTGAGGAATGGAATATGATGGTGATGTCATCGTCATATCCGGGCTTCATTAAAATGCAAAAGATGACGTCACCGTCATGTTTAGTTAAGATCAGGGGATAAATGTAATATCGGGTCACCTAAGGAAGATGATCAGGTGGTGAATGTAATATGACCCCTTTGCGGCCAAGGTAACCCTCTCGAAAGATTAGGATGATGATGATCATCAGGATATCCGGGGCTTTTGTTTAAACTTAGAACATGACGTCATCGTCATGTTTGCGAACCGGATCATGTTTTGGAAAATATCCTGCCGAAGGGAAATGTGATGATGATGTCCTCCTAATATTTGCTTCTTCATTTATCAGATCGGGATGACGTCATCAGGATATTTGCAAAAGGTCATATTTCTCGGCAGGAGGACATTACGAAATATCGGGTAGACAAACAAGATCATGATGATCTTGACAACATGACGGGATAAAAAATATGATGATCCTCCTCATCGAATATCATGATGACGTAACCATCATATTCCGTCTTCGAAGCATGAGGATGAGTTAAGGTCATCATCAGGTTAGCGCTAGGGTGATATTTAAAATATGATCATGCTAAGGAATGGAATATCACCCTCCCTTAAAAGATAGGGTGATCATCATGATCATGCAAAAGGAGATCAGGAGGATATGATGACGTCATCATCATATTAGCGAATATCAGCAAATATGACCCTCCCTTGAAAGATCAGGATGATGACCCTCCGATAGGACTTTGACGTGCGCATGCAAATATGCAGATAGTGGATTTTCTAAGCAGGGTGATATTATAATATCAGCATGATATTATAATATCAGGGGATGTTATAATATCATGATGCTCGTTGTTATGAAATATCGGGTTACACTCAAAACATTATGCTCACGATGCGCATAAGGTCATTTGACGGGTAAAGGGCACTATCACCTAAGATTGACGTCCGGATATTGGGACTGCATGATTTTTATCGGGTGATAGATCAAGATCATGATGACCTTGACAACATGACTGAGGATAAAAAAATATGATGATCCTCTTGCGAATATCAGGTTTGACCAAAACTTTGACTGTGCATAACTTCCACATATGGACGCATTTTCTAGTGATGTAAAAGGCAAACCTGCCTAGAATTTCAAGCTCTTTCTAAATATGAGGTCATAGAAACAAAATATGAACTTTGACAAACTGACCTCATGATGATGACCTACCTCATCCTGACCTTCATGATGATGATGCACCTGACTCATTTTTACCAAACCGCCAGAAAACAGACAACACAAGCCAAGCCAAAAGTTGGGTCCCTGTTTTGATAATGCAAAATGGGGCGTGTTGTGTAACCACACAACAGGTTGCTAGGTATATTGGTGGTTTGAGATTTAACATGCAAGATGAACTAGTGTTGGCAAATCTAAGGAGTGTTGAAGACTGTTACCAGATGGCAGTTAGAGTGGAAGAGAAGCTGAAAAGAAGACAAGCTAAGTCAGCCAAAGGTAGAGGCAATACCTCTAGAGGCAGAGGATCTTTCAATACAAAGCAAGTTAGTGAAAGTCAAGAAGACATGAACAAGGCACAAGGACAAGGTGTTGATTTCAAGCAAGGACAGAGTGCAGATTTCAGAGGTAGAGGTAGAGGCAGATTTGGTGGTGGAAGAAGTGCAAATACCTTTGCAGGTAAATGTTACAATTGTCAAGAGTTTGGGCACCCAACATATAAGTGTCCTGAGAAGCAAAATTTTTCAAGTGATGGTGAAAGAAAGAGTGAGAGAAGGACTCAATTAGTCTAAGAAGAAGAGTGTGGTAGTTCTAGTTACACAAGGTGTGATGCTGAGTCAGGAGAAGCATTGATGCTAAGAGAAAGAGCACTACTAAAGACCTCCAGGGAGAAGGAGTTGATTTAGAGGAGAGCATTGTTTAGAACAAATTGCAAGAGCAAGAACAAGGTATGTAAAGTGATAGTGGATTCTAGTTGTACTGATAATATGGTGTCAAGTGAAATGGTGGACAAATTGAAATTGAAGAGGGTTCCTAGGGAAGTTCCCTACAAAATTTCTTGGGTGAGTGATCATCAATCCATTTTAGTGATTGAACAAGCATTAGTTGAGTTTAAGATTGGAGCATATGAGGATAGGGTACTTTGTGACATCCTACCAATGGATTGTTGTCATGTGATACTGGGAAGACCCTGGTAATTTGATAGGTTTGCAGTCTATGATGGAAGAGCTAATACCTTCACTATCAAGAAGGATGAGAAGACTTTTGTGCTACTACCATTAGAGGAGCAGTCAAGAGCAGAAAATATGATCATGTTTGGCAAGAAAGAGCCAGTGATGTTTAAGGAGAATGAAAACAAGGAGTGTGCAGCCTTTTCAAGGCATAAAGTTGTTGAAACAACAAATAGAAAGTGTGAAGCTGAGTTGCAGCCAGTTGTGAAGAGGAATGTCTTCATGTGGTAGAAGGAGGTGACTGAAAATGTGAAGTGCAAGAGTGTAGAACTGTGGTAAGGCAACAAGTGAGTGGAGGAGTCTTAGTAGGGACAATCATGTGCCCTGTAATGATGAGTAGACAGCCAAGTGAAGCTAGTGCAACAGTTTGCAAAGTTCCTAAGATAGTAAACAAGTTAGATAAAGGTATCACAGAGGTTGGTAAAGGTGAGATGACAATAGACAGTGGAAATAAGAGTAGTATGAGACAATGGTATGAGAAAGGAGTTGAGAAGGAAGTGTTAGAAACAGAGGTAAAGAAGAACGAAGCTAACAGAGCACTCTATGACAGAGTGAAACAAATTTCAAAGAAGGACAAGAGAAAGGATAACATAAACAGTGAATAATCAAAGCAAAATGGACCTGTTGAAGGCAAGTATGAAGGTCAAATGTGTGAAAAGCTTCAACAAACTTTCCAAGAGACTTGGAAACATTTCAAGCCTAGGTGTATGGTGCAGTGCACCTAGAATAAGCTTTAAGGCAATATTTGAAAAAATTAGTGTTAGAGATTTAAATAGAGTTTTAAAATATTGTAATAAAGCCTTTTAGAGGCACTAGGTTATAGTGGAAGCCTGAAATAGGCAACTTCTTTAAGTTAGGACTATTGTTTCCTATAAAATAGGACAATCTATTGTTAGACAGTTAGTTTTTTTTAGTAAAATCAGTAGCTTTAGGCTATTTTGAGCCTTATTCCCATGATGGGTATGGAAAACTCATGTTAAAAACAATTGTAAATGCTTTTTAAAAGGGGTGGTGGTCAAATTTTGGAAGAGAAAAAAAAGTTTGAATGAAGAAAATGAAAAAAAATTAGTTTGCTATCCACATATGACTGTTCTTGATTTTTTCTGTTGTTTCTCAGTCTGTTGCTGACCATACCACGAGTTTTTGGAGAGTATTTATGCCATGAAACCTATTGGATGTGCTAGAGGGGTGAGATAACTAACCAATGCCATTGGTTTGAGGTGATTTCGTTCATTGTTGTGAAAGTTATCACATTTTTTCTAAAAGCTGCCCAAAACCCTATTTTTTTACTGCAACAGTCATGTTCCTGTCCATTACATGTAATGCCCCATCATGCAACCCTAGAGTGCAAGACTGAAAGTGCAACATAACAGAACTAATTTTTTTTTTTAAAAGCAAGTCAAAGCAATAGCAGTAACCTACGATATCACAACATAAAGAAAAATGCACTTCTAACTCTTCTAGGGAAACATAACTGCATTAGAGAATATAAAGTAAAAACCACATAAGAGATAATCAATTACTACTGCTATAGAAAGATCAACTTATCATTGCAAGATAGTCTATTTACAAAATTACATTGCAAGATTACAAGACCGATCGTGTCGGTTTACAATTGAATAAATAAGAAAGCATACAACTCTGAAGGAGGAAAGCAAACTGGAACTGGAACACCTCTGCACAGAACTTGAACCGCGTCTCCAAAAGGACCAATGGATAGCTCTTACCACCCAACCATGTGGAACCCTGAGGCCCACCCCTTCGAGTTAGGAGATAATGACGAGGATTCCACCAAGCCAAAGAACTCATCAAAATTAACCAAACGGTAATAGGCTTGACACAACTAACCATATCAACCAAACTGCACAAGACAAAACATCACTCCAGAGGTACCAACAAATAGGAAACAATAGAACTGCATAAGGAGAGTGTCATCACATGGTCCTAACATGGGTTACCCAGGCTATCTATCCCCAGAAGCTGGCCCCCATCTATGGTTACTCTGGCAGCCTCTCTCTAGGCACCGGCCCCATAGGGTGACACATGCGGAGCTGACAGGTCCTCTCATGGAGACAAGGAGGTCGGCCTTGCCAACCAGGCCTTCTCATCCCATCCTTAGCCTATGAGAGCACTCAAGGCATGGGTGAGGTCTCTTATTTATCTTGTTAAGTGTTATAATACCCCAACCCTCTTGATTAAGTTATTAAGTTTTCCACAAGCTTACAACTTCCATGGGGTTACCCAGGCGTCCTCTCACTAGGCACCGACCCCACCATGAAAGCCACTCCCTTAGCGTTCTTGGGTCAAACATACATACCACAACATATAGGTATAAAAGTCACAAATCAGATCTGGGCCATAACATATGCCTTTCACTAGGCCATAACAAGAAATCCATAATCTCTTCAAAATGAAGCAAAACCATTAAGAACCAAGTACTGTATTCAAGAGACCATTCCCCAATCATTGCAAGATGCAAAAATCCAGATAACCCAATGCCATAATTTGAACCAAGGCCAAGAACTATCCCTCTAGAGTTAGGTACACAGACACTATATCACAAGAAGTTCCTCAACCAAAATGGAAGCCAAGGGTTAACACTTGACACTTGTTTGCAACGAAAGACTCAAACCAGGAAATGAGCTTAAACCAATTGTATCATCCCTTCCATTATATTGTAAGGTTTCCCTTACATGAACAAGAGCCATAATATACCATATTAACTGAAATAACCCATAAACATCATAGGCCTTGGAAAATACAATTTGACTACATGACTAAAATTCATATCCGACAATGTACCGTCTTTACAAGAAAACACACATAGACACAACTCACCCCCAAAATAGACACAAAGATCCAACACAAACGTGAAGATACAACATGGAGGCATCCAAACATTAGAAAATCGATGAACTCCTTATTCAAACAAGAAAGCAACTCAAGAGACTATCTCAACTTCTAATAACAACTTAATCCACAAACTTACCTTCTTATCATCATAAATCACCAGCTTCTATTAGACCATACAAATTTCAAAATGAATGACTATAATCCTCTATGATTCAATTATAAACATGAGTCACTAGAGAACATTTACTTATATACATAACATACATATCTAAAGCTTCCAACAACTACTAAAAGCACTTTCACAACAAAATTCATTCCTTTCCCGAGGAACGCGAGGATAAAATACAACATTTAGACATGATAAGGACGACAACCTCAAAATAAAAGAGATAGGAAATATACTCATTGCTAAGGAATATTCTAGCATATAAAAGTATCGATCCCTACCAACACAAGACATGAACTTCTTATCAACAACAACCACACATACATATTTAATTCTTAATAATCGCAACCATAAGAAAATGCATTTTCCTATTTCATCTTTTAACAACTACCAATATCATCTTTTTCTAACTACCCTGGAATGACTACCCTTAAAATAAGCTATAACAATAATCATATGATACCAAGAGCATACCACTCCATTAACTTAAACCAACTACAATTTCAAGTAGCTCGACTGTAAATTTATGAATCTATTAACATCACTAAAAGTGTAACTTCCAATACCTTTACCTACTGCCAACATCCATAAAAACAGAAATATACTCCTTCCCAAGTCATTTAACTATCTCAATTTCTAATAAACAATTTTAACCACAATAAATATTTTCTTAAGAACATAAAATACCATCATCCGATACACAATTACAATTTCACAACAAAACTACTTTAGCATCTATGATTCAAACTATAACTCTATCTAAAATTGATTAGCCATAACATCAATTCGCACTAAAACTCAAAAATATTATTTATTTATAAAAAGGATAGTATATAACGAAATCACAACTAAACAACGTTATAATTAAGAAGATAGAATGAGTTTAACTAATCCTTAACCATTCTAAACGAAATCAATTTATTTCTAGTTCATTCCAAAATAAAAGAGCTCTTCTACCCCATTGATATGAAGTTTGGATTAGTAAGGTGCTAAACTCTCACTACACAATCCACGATAGTTAAAACTTTTCGATACTTTCATAATACAACCATTGGCAATAACTTTTATATTCTTAAGCAATAATAACTATACCATAAGAGAATAATACAGTTGAAGTCTACTTATTGCTAAATTGAACAATATTGTAAATAATCTAGACAATTTGCAAGAGGAAGACATATACGGGTTTAAACCTAATTCAATTTACACTAAACATTAAAGCTATAAATACACTAGTGCCTTTGCATAGGAGGAAAGGAAATGGAACCAATGTCACTATCCATCATAGTTAACATTTCATCCCAAATTTTTATGAACCTAGGGACTAACTTTGAAACCTTGTAGAGAAAGATTAGACTATAAAAAATCTAAATCAAATCTTCACCAAAACTTGAATAAAAATATTCCTTATTATCACCTAGAGTTAAGAATGGACTCAATCCAACAATTATTCCAAAGAATGCTAATCCCTTCCTAAACATCATGACCATGAATTGTGTTCTTAACTTGAACATCAGAAATAATCCTAATGGTTTTGTGACATCCAATTCCAAGGTGTTGGTAGAAGCAACTAACCCATCACTATTACAAATAGACTCAGCAATGAATACAAACTCTTTCAATCACAAAAAACTTCCAAAATCAAAACAATGAATTTCTAATTATCAAGATGCCATTACCAAAAGGCATACTTATAAGGAAAAAGCGGTTGTTTTCTAATTGAAAAAAAAAGGTTTTTCCATAAACAAAACTCTTCATCTAATATACAACCCAACACCTAAAGGCTTCCTAGAGCATGGCTCCGGCTACTGCAAAAACAATTGCCAACAAACCTATCTACTAGCACTTGCACCTATAGGAGGTTCAAGGAATACGCCGATAGGAACAACCGATGAATTTAATTCCGAGCACTATAATGCTCGCATATAAAAACTGAACCATCAATAAAATGCTTTCAAGCTTGGAAAGAACAACAACTGAACTTATAAGATACAGAAAGAGTTATAGAATTTCACTAAAAAGAACATAGTTTCCTCGGCTCTTCCTCTGTTTCCCCTCTCTGAGAACTATTTGGAGATAATTTGAGGGTTTTATCGAACTGCCCTTTGAATAGGGTTTACCGGAAGTTGCCGGTTGTTTTTGTAGCACTTTAGTTAGATATGCGGAATGCTAGGAATATATTTACGTGTGGCGGAATATAATTGACAGAAGTTAACTTTAGCTGTCTCAAAATAAACCGAATGGTTGTGGAAAAGAGCTTGGCCGATAAGAAGAACTGACGAGTTCAGAAAATTTCCCGGCATGAGACAATTTCGAGCACTAAATAAGGAACTCAAAAAGATTAAGGAATCAGTTATAAATAGCTAACGATGATTCTATACAAGCCACTATGGCTTACAATCAAAATGCAATAACATCGACTACACCCTAAACAACGATGATAGAAAGGTCAACAATAGCGACTAAGAAAAGTAACCCTAGACATAAGGAAATTAAATAGCAACTAAGACATTGCTATGGTGGTCGACTGCGAGTGGCTAAAGATATAGTAAACCTTTTCTTAAAAACAAACTCGACGCTTAGCATAACTCGCGGTCTGAGCATAGAAGGAGATTAACAACGTTCACTGTCAAATCCATTTGAGGTTAACCATACCCACCGGACCACCAAGAACCCCCACTACCATATGACGACTCGCCCAAAGTTTCCTGATCAGAACTATGTTTTAATAGAACATAACAAAGAGAGTGACAGCGAAAACACCAGTGTCTGTAGAGGAAAAAGTAAACTAAACTGGAAGTTTCTAAAAAGAAGTTCGAGCTTCTAAGATTACACCAGCGACCTCCCAAAAGATATAATCATCAATATAAATATATCCCTCTATATGCTTCTAGCTGTTGTAATTCAAAGGCAATGGTGACAAGAATGAGTTTCTATTACCCAAAATAAAATTTTGAAGGCAGACATGAAGGTAATTGTAAAGCAGACTTCACAAGGTTTGGTCAAAACCCATGATATGCTTGAAGGATAATTTTCTAATGGAGGTAATGAGAGAGACACAGGGTCATCATCCAGGTTGCAGAGATAAAAGGACAAAATTCCAAGGTCAAAAGAATTATGAATAAAAGGAGGACCAAAAAGGTGGTTGCTTGCGCAAAAAGATAGCCCAAAAAGAACATATGCAAAGGCCTTCTGCAGAATGGATGAATATTAGCACAGCCTTCTAAACAAAATCAACTCAACAAGTAGCCACAGAATATAGAGGAAGGCACTTGAAAACAGAGGAAGGCACATTGATGTGCAATTAGGATCCTCTTCTCACTGGACAATCCACATCTGTCTGAGAGATTAATATGTGAGATTAATATGCAAGATCACAGGGAGAAGGGTTTGATTAAAGCTTAACACAATGCAAGTTTATAGATTATGGGCACAAGATTAAGACAGAGGCTCAACCAGAGGAGTCCATCTTGGAGGAAACTATAGGGGTTGGAGTAGCATTCAACCACACAGGGCACACACAGACAAATAAATTCCCAGATACATGCAAGTTTCACAAACAGGACAAGCTAGATCACACATAGAATATGTTGTAATAAAAATTTAACTTACAAGCTCTAATTTTCATAGAGAGAGACAAGTTACATACTCAGTTTCCAGCCCTTCCTTGAAATTTTCCAATTCTTGCAACCAACTCCTTGCTCTTCTCTTTCCAATTCCTCTCCCAACAAGATTTTTTTTCCTTCCCCTTACAAAAATGAATCAACTCATAAAATAGATGCAGACATGCATCCGTTACCCGACAACCCACTCCTCAAGAAATTTAAAATTTTACTAAAAATAGAGATTCAAATCTCCCAACTTCAAATTGACAACTCAAGGTATTTATTTCACATAGCAAAATTATTCTGAAACCACAAACCAAAAGAAAACATAAACTAATAATTACCCGTAACTCCCATATATGACATAAATACTTTTGGGCAAATAATTAATTCTAGACTATTATAAAATTAGCCAAGGTATCAATCCCAGTTCTACGCCAAGCAAGTATTATCCAAAAACATAAAGAAAGCATTATTATTTTAATGATAGTTCATGAAAATATTACCAATTACACCTAGGCACTACTTGACAAAACTGGACAATACTTCCCAACACATGGCGACCAACAATCATGAGGCAAGAACCAAGCAAGTACCAAGCGACACAACATGACTCGAGACCACAACAGAAGACGAGGACCGACCTAGTGGAATAGACCTCACGTTATCCCTCATCACTGATACCCATTGGTGTAAGAACCCGCTCGAACATGCTATATCAGGTGGAGTCAAGGTTCGGTACCTGCAGCCTATGTCAAACAATTGGTTGTATATGATCAAGTTCATATATGTCTACATACGGAGAGTTAGAGAGTTGCAGCGTAACAGGGTACTCGAAGCGAGTAATGTTACACCGTCCCTGCTCTTGGACAAGATTATAACCATAGCATTTGAAACTAGATGTCAACAAATCTAATAAAACATGCAAATATTAATCTATTACTAATCATGTCCAACATATCATAACTGAAGTAGTCATGACTCATAATACATGTCTAAATAAATCCATTGAACATAGTCATCAAGGTCAAAGTGAGCATAAACCATAACATACTAATCCAATGTCTCAAAATTGAATCAATGCAATGAACGACTAACAACTGTCTCTGATTGATAGAGAGCAATGCAGAATTATCACTATCACAGGCCAGCGACGAGGGGGCACTACATTGCACGCCTCTGTACGGACAACTATAGGGGAAAGACATATATTTATGGAAAGAGGGTTGAGATACTTTTCCAATGAATCTAGTCTGAGGTCTTGATTTAATTTTTAGAAGGAGATATTGCATTTTTTCTAAGACTGCCTGTGTCATATCAGCAAACCATTGATTTGGGGGTTTTAGAGAGTTTTGTTGTTTTCCCACTCCATATTGCTATGTTAGGACCCCAAAATGGGTGGGATGACCTTATGATGTTGTACTTTCTAATGGGTTTTGCATGCAGGAGCAGAAGACAAGTGAAAGTTGGAGTTTGGGGCTATGGAGGCATCTTTGTGTCATTTTAAGGAAAACTAGTATTGGAGGAGTGAAGATTTGAGCATAAAATGAGTGGAAATGAACTTAGACCCACAAAACCTTCAAAATATGTCCATTTGTATCTTAATGCATTCTTTGGAATAGGAGTGAGGAGTTTGGGCTTGAGTTAGTGAGTACTTCCTTTGCAAAATAGCCCTAATTAGGCCTCTTGAGAAATCAGTGCAGTGGGTTAGTGAAGGAAGTGGTACAAGGAGGTACCCTCAGTGCATGTTGTGAGTTTTGTGAGCTTGGGACAGTCAAACCTAGTTAGTCTAGGGTCCCTAGAAGGTTTGGGAAGGTCCCCATATGTTTGAACCTATAAATGGTGATATTGTGCTGTGCTATAACAATGGAGAGTAAGTGGACAATCTTGTCCTGTTTGGTGTCAAGTGTTGCTGTTTGGTCCACTGAGGCCTAAATCAGTTGTTTCCCCTACCATCCCCTTTATCCTCTTCCTCCTATGTTGTTAGTTTGATCCCTTTGTGGTCCTTTGTGTTGTTACCTCTGCATCAGAGTTGTAAACTCAAAACCTATTTGGGTTGATAGATTAAACTTTATCAAAAGACTAGTTATGAGAAAACAAGAAATTCCATTAAGATATTATATGGATGGGAATATATCTAGTAGATGATGTCTATTCATATTATGTGAAATGTGAAGTTGAACATGGCCAAATGGTCTAAGAAAACTAGAAGCATTTATTATGTTATATCTATTATTTTAGAGAACAAGGATGTTCGATATTTCCATGTTATGGGTTAGAGAAGATTAACCCTAGAATCAATCTAGAAGGGTTAAGAAACCTAAAACTCTTAAGTCAGATATGACTTTACATATAATTGGTCGACATTCAGTGATCAAGAAAACCCTAGAATAAGACAAAAAGAGTCTAAAGGGTACTTCGATAAATTTAAGTGTATCTTGTTCAAGTTGAACTTGCTTTTATGTATAAGGCTATTGGATACTTGCGTAAGAGAGTAAAATGACAGGAGATCATAGATCCTAGAAATTGCAAGTATGCAAAAGAGGGACTCTCTGAAAAGGTAGAATTACCTAATCCTATATATATTGTATATATATCCTAGACTAAAGATTGATACTAAGTCAGATTGACTAGAAAAGAATATGATACAAACAATTTATGTCTAGAGTTGCTGTAGGATGGGATAGTCTCTAAGTCAAGTTAGAAGTGTGTAAACTCTCGACTACATTCATTGTGAAATGTCTATTTATATTAAATCATTGTCCAAGTAATGCATCTGTGTCTACATGCAATAGTCAGTTCACTATGCTCTAGATTTGCATAACCATCCAGCAGTGTCATAATTAGTTAGAAGGGATCTATAGTTGTATGGACATGTTGGTTATGTAGGACACAACACTAGAAACTTAGATGGAAAAAATTGTTGGTTCCATATATCTATTCCCTTCGTGAGGGGTAGGGCCACTTCTAGGGAGGAAGGTGTGTGGGGGACCGCTAGTTTGTAGTTGGAGGAAAAACACTTGGGTGATGCTCTCCTTCCCAAGCAGATGACAAGCCAAGACTTATGAAGACAAATATCAAAACTCCAGATGTAGTATGTTTATTATTATGACTTGAAAATCAAATTTATGTAAACTATTTTGATTGCCATCAGTAAAATATTGTAATTGTAAATTGAAAAGATTTCACTAAAATGCTATATTTGAATATGTTGTAATTTTCAGTTTTGAAAATATTCAGAAAAGATATGCTTTTTATTTATTTGATTACGCAAATGATTAAAATGTTAGCAAACAATGTTTATGATGATTATGTTCATTTTACTTTCTAGTGAATTTGGTGTGTAAATCCAGGTAATATGAGAAGACATGTTACATATGGTATCAAAGCTACCAGGTTCAATACATGGACCTATGAGCTCACTGCATAACATCTTCCTCAGACATTAACAGTTGCTAATGTTTGAATTTTCTTTTTCCAGAATGGTAAGAACAAGATTAACCCCAAGGAAGAAGGTAACAGGAAATGGACGTTACCTAAAGGCTATGAGGGAGCGAGCCTCAAGAATGAAAATCCTAGGCCAAACTGGTTACATGGAAGGCGCATGGTTAACTGACACTGAGACCTTCATTAATGCTCTTAAGTATATCAAGCAGAATAAGGAAAAGAAGTACAAAGTAGTTAAGGCTATTGTTCCTATCTTTGAGGGTGAATCAGTTAAACCCTCTATGCATAAGGATTTAATATTTGGATGTGATCCTAATGCTATTGTCCTTAGTCAAAAGGTTATGGATGAGTACCTGCGAGTACATCCACTTCCCAAGACTAAATTGGTAAACCTCAAGGATGAGGATAACCCCAGGAAGATTCCCCTTTCTAACAATGAATTGCATTTGTGCAAGATGATAAAGTTTGTAATAAATGATGGATATTATGTGATCCACAGATACTATAATACAATTTCAGAATTTTGGCAAAATTTCCCTTTCTTGTTTAAGATTGTATAAATGAGAATGGATTTATGTTTATGAATGAATTCAATAGTATGAAAAACTCATTGAATGCTTAACATGAAAACTTCAGGAGAAGTAGAGTTGCAGCATGGTTCGGACAGGAACCAGTCTTGGGGGTAGCCAAGAGGAAGGGCAACCTTCTAGCAACCCCGATCCAAAACTTGATCGAATTTTTGCCATGCTCCATGAAACGAGGGAAAGGATAGGAAATTTGGAGAAAGAGGTCAGAGGTCAGAGTAGACCTGGACATGAAGCCTTCCACAAGGTTGAATATGAGGGTCATCATGAATGTACCACCTAGAGTGGGCATGGAGAGAATAACTTATAACTGAGACAAGATGAGGATAAGAGGAGCCATTTGGCCCTCAAACTATCCAAAGATATGAAAAAGGTTACACCTCTCAAATTTGATGGAATTGTGAGTGGAGATGCCACTAAGGCATGGCTCATAGAAATGGAAAAATATTTTGAAATAAGAAACTATTCTGAAATAAGCAGAGCGATATGGGGAGCATACCAATTGGCTAGTGAAGCATCCACCTAGTGGATGAACAAGAAGATGGAGCTAGGATTGAGCTTCTTGAGTCTAACTTGGGAGAGGTTTGTGGAACTCTTTGTTGGTGTGAACATATAATTCACACATATTAAGTTGACTTAGTGAGTCTTCTAGATGTCTAGGTGTTTCTAGTTGTGTGTTGAGTTGTTGATAGTTGGAGTGAGTTGTCTTATCCTCCACATGTGCAATTAGTTATCATCATCTAATTGGCACATGTTGTAGGAATATCTCCACTTTTCACTCCACCTTCTAGCTCTCACCTTGCCTTTATAAGCAAGGCTCTCTCATTGTATTTCATATAGCATATGACAGTCTAATACAGTTGCTCCATTGTTTTAGCATCTTCTCTTGTCATCTTTGTGTGGAAGGTTGTTTTGATTGCAGGTGATCCTGGCTTGTTGAGTCACATTGACTCTTACATGGTATCAGAGCCTAATCTGCAATTTCCTTCCCTCATTGGAGAGGTTTTGCTGGGAGCTATATGTTAGGAGCATCCTAGAGCAAATCTGACATCATGGTTACAATTAGGAGGCCCAAATCTGTATAGATCGGCTGTTCATTCACTGAATTTCATCATAAAAAATTTTGGCAAAATTTTTTTGCCCTTGGTCCCTTGGCGAAAAATCTGTATAGTTGTACCATCATCTGCATCAGTCTGCATCATCCATTGCACAGGTCTACATCATCATTGGTTGAAGGCATAAAAAAAATTGGTCTGGTATTTTTTGTTTTCTGCTGGTTATATATTTTTGGTGGGGATCTATATAGTTTGGTTGAAAAATTAAAAATTTTGCCAAACATTATTTTTTTTAAAAAGGCTTCTGCATTGTTTTAAAACAAAATCAAAAATCAAATCAGGGCCAAGAGTACCCCCGTACCCTGTGTCAGGGTTCCCACAGGCATCTTGGTAGCGTTTATTTGCAAATCCATGATCTTTGACGGTCTGTAGGTCTCCAAAACCCTAGGGAGATCTTCGGACGTGGATGGTCAACAGCATTTCAGAGGTTTTAAAGACTTCATACGCGGCAGATCCTCTAACCGCAGACAGCCCCCGATCTGGCTCGATCATTTGTCACCGGTCATCAACACTTACCATCCTTGGCGACCAATATATCTACCTTCGTCGACCAATTCTCCTTAGTCAATAAAGGATCCACGGTTTCCATTCAACTTGGCGACAGTTTAAAAGCACAATTGGCGGACAATTTTTTCAAGCTGATGATTTCCGTGGGAAGTCTATGATCTGCCATTGGTGGACCACAATACATCAACCAATAGTTTCATAGCAGTGCCTTCACATCAAAACCGGCATCCTCTCCAAAACTAGGCGGTTGTTGTTTTTATCCAGCGGTAATACTGGTTCCGTCAGCAGTTTTGCTTCTCCTCCTGGTGATCAACAAAGTATTCGGTGGTTTATTCTGTGTTTTGTGGTAGCCTACAACATATTTCCACAATTGGCATTTGATTACATTATCCAGTCGTCGATCCAAAATTGGCAGCAAGCTTCAAATCCGGCGACCACAACCATCTCCGGCCTCTTTGCATAAAAAACATTATTTTCTATGGTTAGTGAAGCCTTACAGTCATTTCATTGATCTCAACAGGAGTTTGAGATCACAAGCGACATATCATCGTCGATCATTATCGACCACATGTATTATTCTGGGGAGATCTAATAGTTTGGTGGTTGCAGTCAACTCTCAACAATCTTTTGGTGGTGCCCACAACAAGCTTTGACGGTTTCTTCGGATGTTTTCATGCCGTAAAATTGTCTTAGCTCATCAGTTATTCCAGGTAGCATATCTCCGAAACCTTCCTTTCACACAATGACATTTTAGCATGTCAAGTGGTTTCAACAGTGTCTGGTGGTTTTGACCACGTAACCAACAACTTTTACAAACATGCAATTTACATCTGCCGTTGGTTTTTCACCAATATCGGTTGTTTTGACCGGTCAAAGCTAGTTTTGCCCTCACAGGTGGTTTCTGTGCCCAAAGGTGGTTTCAGACCTTTCGGTGGTTTTGTATCCAGATGACTATTTTTGCTCTCTGGCAGGGAATATTCTGCCCAGAAACAAAGAATATTCCATCAGGGACCCTGTTTTGCCCCTCAAAGCCCTAAAATAGGGCTTTTTTCTTTTTTGTACAACTTTTGCCCAAAGTATCGAAATTAGGCAAACAAGATATCGTTGGAAAGCTAATAGAGAGCACTTCGCAGTGGTGTCAAAATTTTTCTCTAATTTTGCTGTTTGACAACATTTATTGCAGGTCGAAGACAAATCTTCTTTTTTGGCTCTCGAGCTCATAACTTTTTGCCACAATCTCCAATTTTCACGATACAAGCAGCATTGGAAAGGTATTCAAAAGCTCTACACAACCATCCATGCACTTTTTTTAGATTTTTCTCTAGGTGTATTTTATTTCATTTGTCAGCTTTTTGGCATCTGAGTGATAACTTGGACATTTTGAAACTTAAGGATGTGAAATTTATTTTGAGAGGATTTGTTTGCTGTAATACATCATTGTGAGTGATTGAAATCTCACTGGGATCTTTTTTTAAGAAATTTAGTTATTTTTCCCAATTTTGGTCCTTTGAGGACAATTGTAAAACACACTAAATATAAAGTGCCACAACAAATTGGGGGGGCTCTCTTACATAGTAAAGGGGTGTTGTTGTCTTGTTGTCTTTCCTTTTCATCATGGATGTGCCTCAATTTCCACTCTTAACTCCATATAATTATCTTGAATGGAAGACAAACATGGAGTTTGTGTTGTATAAACAAAAGTTACATAGAATAACTTTAGGCACAGATCCTAAACCCACAGGTGCTACTGAGAGAAGAAAATGGTTAGATAGAAGAGATGAGGCTTTTGGCACACTTTGTCTTGCTATTTCTCCAGACTTGAGATTTCATGTTGAGTCTTGTACTACACCAAATGAGATATGGACAACACTGGACAATCTATTTGGCAAACAAGATAAGATAAGAAAGTTCAAATTGGAAAATGAACTAATTGCACTTAATCCTCAAGACTTTGATCAAATCAAAGACTTCTTCACCAAATTTAAGTCTCTCAGGTTGCAACTCAAACAAAGTGGTCTTGAGAAAGAAGATGAACAATTGATTCTATCTATTCTTGCAAAATTGGGTCCTGCATATTTAGTTTATGTTTCTACCTTTTATGCTACAATGGATGCCTTTGGTACTAAGTTTACCATGCCTTCACTTGAGGATTTTGCTGCACAACTCACAAGAGAACAAGCCAAGCTACTACACATGGGCACATTGAAGTCACCTAGAAAACAGGCTCTAGTTGCAACACAAAGCACAAAAGATCCTAAGGCTTCACATAATAAGGGAAAGAAACAAAAGGATTCAAAGTCTAATGAGCAAGAGAAAGAATCAAAGAAAACCCCCACCTCTTCTTCCAAAGAGGAGTCCAATAAGAAGAAGAAGCCAAAGTGTTCTTATTGTAAGAAATTGGGTCATGATGAGACTAAATGTTATGAGAAAAAGTTTGAAGAGACGTCACCACTTCTTCAAAAACATAACATTGAGTATTCTCCATCAACAACAGTTTTACCCAAGTCTTCTTCTTCACCACAATCATCATCTACATCTACAGGAACAACAAGATTTGCTAATTGGTCAGACAAAGGACAAGGACAGGCAATCTTTACATCAACAAGTCTACAGTCAGAGAGATGGCTTCTTGATTCTGGAGCTTCTCATCATATGGCATCTTCACAAGGGATGTTCTCTTCATTTCAGTCATGTACTTCGCCACCTATTTTGATGGGTAACAACACATACATGCATGCAAGTGGTAAAGGAACAATTGATGTTGGTGACTCGTGTACATTCAACAATGTGTTGTGTTGTACCATCATTGACAACCAATCTCCTTTCCATCTACCAGATTACTCATTGTGGTGCAGGGAAGACAGTTGAGTTCATTCCTGATTCTGTGATCATTCATGACTTGGAGAGCAAAGACATCATTGCAGTTGGGATGGCTGATCATGCATCTCACTTGTACACTTCCTCCCATTTTGTTTCTAATGATGATGTAGATCCATTGGTTGATATTCACACTCATGCATCAAGTGTGAATCATGTTTCTCAGGAGAAGTTTGGTCACTTGAACACTGGTATTCTTGCATCTACTTCGGTTCCTGAGACTAGTTTTGAGCTTCCTCCTTCTCCTGCTTCTTCAAAGATTGGCATTGACATAGCTTTATCCACTTCAGTTGAGCAGGATATTGTTTGTCTTCCAGATTCAGGTTTTTGGGATGAGTACTTGACGGGTATTGCAGAATTGTTTCATGAGTCCTATCTTGATGACTTGGAGGACATCATTGATGAAATTCATTTCCTCTTTGAAGGAGTTGAATCTTCTACTTCGGATGAGCATACACCTTCTCTTCTTCACTTGTCACAGTTTGGCACTGAGATGGAGTATGTTGAGTATCATTCGGAGGATTCTTTGTCTTTGGAGATTGATGATCTTGAGTTTTCATCTTGTCTTGGATTGTTGCATGCAGCACCTGATCATGTGGCATCTTTTGGTTGTGACATGTGGACACTTGAGCAGTTTTCAGAGATAGCATACATCATGAAGCTTTTTCCCTCATACCTTGAGATGGAGTTTCTTCGACATCAGCCTTTGGACTTGTTTCTTCCTAAGGGGAAGAATGTTGTTTGCAGGCTTTGGATTCTCTTCAGCATTCTTCTTCAGGCTTTCACCATCGGCACAGGAGCTACTTCATTGTGGGGGGGACCTATAGTCTCACACTTGCTCTCCTATGGGGGGGTAATTGATTGTATATAAGTGTTGGATGTATTCCTTGGGGGGTCTTGAGTCCTCCTTCCATCACATCTTTCATTTGTTTTCTGCATTCTCACTTTTGGAGAGGAGTTTTGTCCCATGTGGTTTTCTCCTTTTCTCCACTTGAGATTTGTTGTACATGGGTACCTAATATGGCCTAGTAGCCAGGACCCATCCATCATCCATCATTGCATATTTGTTTTAGTCAACTACTCCCTAAGTTGCACTTAAGGGGGGGTGTTGGTGTGAACATATAATTCACACATATTAAGTTGACTTAGTGAGTCTTCTAGATGACTAGGTGTTTCTAGTTGTGTGTTGAGTTGTTGATAGTTGGAGTGAGTTGTCTTATCCTCCACATGTGCAATTAGTTATCATCATCTAATTGGCACATGTTGTAGGAATATCTCCACTTTCCACTCCACCTTTCACTCCACCTTCTAGCTCTCACCTTGCCTTTATAAGCAAGGCTCTCTCATTGTATTTCATACATCATATGACAGTCTAATACAGTTGCTCCATTATTTTAGCATCTTCTCTTGTCATCTTTGTGTTGAAGGTTGTTTTGATTGCAGGTGATCCTAGCTTGTTGAGTCACATTGACTCTTACACTCTTTAGGAAAAGATGGCTGCCATAATTGTATTTTGATCAGAAGCTCATAGATTTCCAAAACTTGAGACAAGGTGACTCATCTATGAATGAGTACTGGGAGAAGTTTAGTTGTCTCCTTAAATATGTTCCTCAATACCAGTAGGATGAGAGGTTCCATATCTGAAAGTTCATCATGGGATTAAATGCCCAAGTTGGAGGAGAAGTAGACGTGCATGGTCCCACCCACTACAATGGACCAAGTTTATGAGAAATCTATTAAATAGAAACAAAAGCTAAAATCCATATATGCATATCGGGAAAAGAACCATAAAAAGTTCAATTGGTGACAATCCTCCTAATCATTTAAGAAAAAGGGTAATAAGCAGAATTTTAAAAGGAAAGGTGATAAAGGATTCAGGGATAATCAGAATGAATCCAAGGGTGATAAGAAAAATAGCAACAATAACTCTAAGAGGAATGGAGATTACTTAGGAAAGCCTTTTGAAAGGTGAGGACCCCCGGGAGGGTGTTTTTTGCGTGGTGCTGACCATTATGCCAATCAATGTCCTAATAAGACACAAGGGACTCAACCATGAGGAAATCCATTACCCTCACAATAGGCAACCTTCTAACAGCAAATACATGTAGCCTTGGATAACCGACAAGCGGAGTACCAGATTACTCCAATTGAAACCACAAGTACTTTGTTTGGTATTCCAATTTTAGTTTTAATAGATACTGGTCCCACATAATGTTTTATTTCTCCAAAAGTTTTAAATAAGATATCTAGAAGAGCTGGTTACATGGAAAAATCATGGTCAGTAGAATATGCTAACCAGACAAGAGCTCAGGTAGAGCAATATTTATTCGAATCCAAAGTTGAACTCCCAAGCTTTCCCATTGAAGTAAACCTTTATGTAGCCCCCTTAGGATCATATGATGTCATCCTTCAAATAAATTGGTTATGGAGGCATAGGGCTAAGGTGGATTGTTTTGCTAAAATAGTAGAATGCCTAGATGACCTAGGGAATAGATTTTTTCTTCAAGGCACTACTAGAGAGGTCAAACTAAGGAGAATATCTGCTCTATAGATGAAGAGAGCCCAGTGAAAAGGGTGTCAACTCTTTGCTATCAAAATAGAGAAAATAGATGATCACAATTTTTTTTTTCCAAGATGATTTAATGTATTATGAGTCTCAAAAACTCCAAGGAGTTGAAGAAAGAGAATCCATAGATCAAGAGAGATCAGATATGGACAAGTATCCCTTTCTTCAAGATTTTGAGGATGTATTTCTAGATGAATTCCTAGATTACCTCCTAAGAGAGATTTTGAATTTTTAATAGATATAATTCTAGGATCAGAACCTTTATCCAAAGCTCCTTATTAGATGACCACAATAGAGTTGATGGAGCTAAAGGCTTAGTTGTAGGAATTATTAGAAAAAGGATTGATAAGACCCAGTGTTTCGCCCTAGGGAGCACCCGTGATTTTTGTTAAGAAGAAAGATGGCACATATAGACTATCTTATGCTAAAAAAAACAATGGTAAAGAACAAGTACCCATTGCCCTGTATTGATGATCTCTTTAATCAAATGTGAGGGGCAATGGTATTTTCTAAGATCGATCTTTGATCAAGATACCATCAATTGAGGCCAAAAGATGAAGATATCCATAAGACAACCTTTAAAATGAGGTATGGACACTATGAGTTCACTGTCCTACCCTTTGGATTGATGAATGCACCTACAACATTCATGAACTTAATGAACAGGGTGTTCAGAGATTGTTTGGACAAGTTTGTCCTTGTTTTCCTTGATGATATTCTAATTTATTCTAGAAATGAGGAAGAACATCTCCAGCATTTGTGGATTTTCTATAGCGATTGATAGAGCATAAACTTTATGGCAAGCTCTCAAAGTGTACTTTCTTCCAAAAGGAAATACATAACTTGGGTCATGTATTTTTAGCTAAGGGAATTACAGTGGATCCAACAAAGATCAAATCCATTCTAGAGTGGCCTGCACCAAAAAATGTGCATGTTGTCTGTAGTTTTATGGGCCTAGCAAGATATTACAAAAAAATTATGGCTAACTTTTCAAAAATTGCCTATCCCATTACTTCTCTACAAAGGAAAGGCAAAAGATTTGATTGGTCAGAAAAATGCCAAGAGGCATTTGATCAACTTGTTGATGTATAAAATTGCACAAGTTCCAACACCAACATGGGAAGTTTCAAGAATGTGAGACTTGAAACAACCTCCAGATTTTAAAGAAGCTGGCTCTTCCTATTTCAATTGGGTTTTGAGCAAAGGGAAAGAGATAAACAAGATTACAGATACAATAAGCATATCTAATTTATGGCGATGCGCCTATGTAAAAAAGTACTTCTTCAATTCAAGCACAGTGAAGCTATTCTCAAGATACAATTATATTAAAGAGCAGATACTACATGATCAACATAAATAGATATAATGAATATTATCAAAGGCTTATAACCAGATGACTTTGCAAAGACACAGATGATATCAACCAAGGCACAGAACAGAGTTCTTATTAATCTTCCAAAAACATAAAAGGCATAGAAACATGCACAGATATATTGACTTTCTTATCAAGAACAACAAAATAAAGGCAAAATGACATAAAATGGTCACAACAAAGTCTCTTACCCCTCTATTAGATTTCTAATTAAAAACTTATATCAAAAGTCAAGTCATAATCCCATTCGATTACAAATTTTGCATATTTATAAACAATAGACTCAACCCAAGATTGCTTGCAACAACATGAATCATCAATGGCCAAACAGAACTGAAGATTACTGAAAGTCCATGGCGGTTATGATCTTTTGAATCTGTAACGGCCATCCCTCCTACGCGCCCATTGGCTAGGGCAAAATATTATGTGGCACACTAATTGTATCGAGACTAAGACACATGGCAACACCCACACACATAAGGCTTCAAAAGAAATTATGATAGGTGGCAGCGTCCGCATATACTTAGAAACTCTTTTGCCTTCAAAGAAATTCATAGGAATTAGCCACTTGTCGTACTCCACAGTCTCCAAAATGATACATGTCCTACCCCGCCAAGCCTTTAAAAACTATATCTTTATACCCGGGCGCCTTTCGTTGTGACATCTGTCACAACCCGCTTCACTTAGAAATTGAGACACAATAATAATGGGACCCACTGCATTCATAACTCATTACCCACATAGGGAATAAAACTAGGACAGATGGTGGCACCCACAACAAAACAAGCTAACACATGACAACCTCCTCAACACAATTGAAACAAATGACACTTTTGAAGGATCCTTCGGAAGTCGACACTTGTCGTGTTCCATTGCAACTGTGAATTAAAATGTTCCATGCTACAAGAAGATATTGAATAAAGTAACCCTTTCTCCACTATCACCACGTGGCACCCTCCGCAGGCTTGAAACAAAATGAATTGTGGCCCACCATATATATGCCAATATCAATATAAACTCTGAAAAGGGACACACGACATCATCCGCATAAAACTCAAAAGGACACATGGCGGCCTCCACAAGCATATAGCAAGAAAAGAAACTTTTTAAGACTACTTTCGCTAGTGACACATGACACCTTCCACAAGCTTGAAACAAAATGAACCAAAAGATGTTACTCGATACGTGGCGCACTGCGCAGCAAAATCAAAAGGACACATGGCACCCTCCGTGTAAAACTTGGTGCTTTTTTCATTGTTGTGGCTTTGACACTTGGCGCGACTCGTGCATAGAAACGTTTGAGGCATAGAAACATAGAGACATAAATAATAAGCCACTATAACTTTAATCGCAACATTGCTGAAACTGAAACAAAATGTAGAGACACTCTACAGTTCTTGGCGACCATCAGGATTTTTGAGCCTGCTTTGAAAGAACCCAAAATGAATAAAAAGATATTGGATTTAAAATAAAACTTGAATTATAGATTTTGCAACGTTGTCTGATATACAAACCATTCTAAATCTGAGAGCCCCTATCTACTCTGCAAATCTTGAAAAGAAAAATCAAGATTAATTATATCTTTATGGGAAAATGTTTACAAAATTTGTACCACAACCTTTAATTGAAATTCCAGCTGGGCCATAGGTATCAACACAGTTTCAACTTCCTTTACTGATGATGAATCACTCAAACCTTGGAAAATTGTCTAATCATTTTGCTTGGTCAAAAGAAGGGCCTTGATGTCATCTATCATTAACACTATGTTACTATCTGGGAAAGGTGAAGGAAGTCCCAGTTACACCAAATCTTCTGTGTTTCTTCATATTCTTTACTCCTTCCTTCACTATATCTAGGAGCTCATGACAATTTGTAGCTACAAAATTACAACTCAAAACCTCATTAACCTTCTTAGTAGCGATCATTCTATCATTGATACCTGCTGCTGATAACGTTTCATCTGTTGTGTCATACAACATTTTTAACAAAAGATGAGAGTCAGAAACTCTTAATGAAACAGTAGATAAAGTGGCTTGCACATAAGTCTCTACCTTCTCACACAACTGCTGAACATTTAACAAAAAAGTTAAAGATGGCTTTAGCTAAATAATCTCCTCAGAGATTCTCTTCCATACTGAAACATATAGCTCTTTCACCAAATTTAGAACTCTAGCATTCTGTGGTCTATTAGCCAACTCAATTGTCAGCTGTTTTATTCTTTGTTGCTCAGCCATGAGTTGTGCCTAAGCTGCACTATTGGCATTTTGCTCACTCAATAATTTTTGTTGCAACTGTGTTGACTCTTGCAATTTATCCTGATACTTTTTTTCTATAGTGGCTTTTTCCTGTCTTAAAACAGTCACTGCAGCCTTTTCCCATGCCAGCTCAGTCTTAAGAGAAGCAATCTAGGCTTGTACAACCTGATGTATCTATAAAGAAACGGTGTTCTGCAATTATTTGTTCAAATTATCAATCTCATTTATTTTGGACTGAATCTCCCAAGTGAGATTACTACTATTCACTTTCTCTTGAGCCAAATCACTTTTTGCCTTTTGTAATTTCTTAGACACTTTCAAATAGTCTGTAGCCACAACAGTTGCATTTTCATTCATCAGCTCAACCTTGTCATGTGGCCTGAAGAGAGACATATTCATGGCCACAACATTCATAACACAATCTTGGGGTTGCATTTGCTCATTTGGTTTTACTACATTTGGGGACAAATGTGTCACTATCAATGATTGTTGAATGGGGTCATAGAGTGACCTCACGTGAGCCACAACAGGGATTTTGTTTTCTTTTTACCTCTTCTTTTCCATCTTGGCCTCTCTGGCCTTTTTTGCTGTGTCTTCTTGAGCTTGGAAGGTAGGAGGAGATGCAATATAACCTCTAGCAAAGGGGTGACCTTGAGGCAGGACATAAGGAATAGAAGATAATTGTTAGCTAGGAGAAACTTGGGGAGGGGTCCATTTGGGCACAGATGGAGAAAATAATGGTAGGGTTATGGCCTGTGAGAACATGGTCGGTGCACTGGCAATTGGGGCAGAGGTTTGTGTAAGCACAACAGAAGTGGCAGGGGACATGGAAACCTGAGTACTTGGGATTGCCACTCCTAAATGAGGAGAAAGAGACATAGGAGAGAAGGGAGAAGAAGTACTTTTTTGAGTCACAGAACAGGTAACTAGCACTTGTTGTTGCTATGGTGCTACTACTTCTTCTTCTTCTTCCTCTGGCAAGATCAATCTCCTTACTTTCAAAGGCTTCTCTATCGTTTCCTCTATTTCTTCATCTTCAATATTTACAACCATTGGTTGTTGCAAAGGGACAATTTTGGAACCCCTAGATGCCGAAGCTGTATGAGTTCCTAGAATTGGTGATGACACAACTCCTTTTCACTTCTCTAAGGTGCTAAGGGATTGAGGCCATGAAGACCTAGGATCAACAGATGATGTTTGTCTTGTTTCTTGCATTCTTGGGGCTGACTCTATTTCTTCCTCTGGTTCCTCACCCTTCCTCTAAATTTTGCTTGTGTCTGAACTTGAGACTGGGGATGGATGCCACTCATCCCAGATTGACTCCCATATCTCATCATTTTCAACATTCTCAAATGAATGTGTAATCTCAGAGATCTCTTGCCTATATTTCCAATAGGCTTCAATCTTTTCTGTTCTCCATTCTTTTGCTTTTAATGATTTCCTTAGACCAGTAGTCATCTTCAGCTTAGGGTCATACTCTTTCTCTTTGACATAGAAGGTTTCCCATGGTCTAGGCCCCTCATAGGGCAAATCAGTTAATTCTACATATAGATCTGGGTTATCTTCTTTTGGAAACTATTTAGGTCATATTTCCATTTATCTTCTATAATAAGAAAACCAAGGGCAGCTAACTTTCTTAATAAGAGGCTCTCTACTCCTCTAACTTCAATTGTCATGTTTCCCCTGGCCCATGGGACATCATACATCTTTTTCTTTCTTTTCTTGTGGCCAAAATCATTATCTACCACTGATACTTGACGGGTAACCTCTAAGAATATGACCCTAGGGGTCAATACTTTAGGCAATAACTTAGGCTCTTCGGTGAAACCTTGGACTCTGATTATGGTAGTATGGGCTCCAAAGAAGTAGTCACAGGGAATTGGGCAATTGGTTATAAAACCCCTTATACTCTATGTCATCCTATGTTCCACAGGCTCAAGACTTAACTGCCCAAAAGTGGGGGCGAGAAAAAACTCCCAAGACTCATAGGGATCTGAGGTATCAGATAACACATGTGTCCATGCAGACATAGGGATGGTTCTACTATGATCTAAATCTGAGTCATACATATTTAAGGGCATATGCTGTATAAAAAGACCAAAATTTTGATACAACATAAGATGGAACAGGAATGCGGAATACCTGAATACCCGCTTTGTTTTGAAATTGGCAAGCTGGTCGATCATGGATGCAACAATTTGCTTTGAAAAATCCAGTCGATACTCCTAAGATTTATCCACAGTTTTCATTCTAAAAATGATTGCCAATTGCCAGTCATGAACTATGTATCCTCCTTCATTCCAAAAATGAAAGCTATCATTGAAAGGGCATCCTGAACATCATGGTTAAATTGTGCACGACCAGTGGGTAGTGTAGGCATCTAAGTATTATCTTCGCCCAGATGCATCTCTGCATTCAAAAATTTCAGTGTGCTATGTAAATTCGTCCATGTGCCTTGCATCTTGGCAATAGTTGGAAATGTTGCCATTCTATCATATTGCAAGGCCAACATGTCCCTTATGGTCTTAGGTGTAATACGAACTATGAAAGAACCCTGTTGGATAGAATTTGATGGTGCATGAAACAACTCCGCACACAATTCAATTAGCTTGGGACAAGGGTGTACATTTGGAACCAGGAACTATGCCAATTGAGAAATCCATATTCTCATACCAAAAGTCTCATACTGCCCCTTGTTCGCTCAGATGAGGCACCTCTGATGTGCTCCCTCTCAAAGATTCTTGGTGTTCTTTTGAAGAGGTGTATCATATATGTCATCTGGATAGTCTTTCACTTGATCTGGGTCAATAGATAATCCTACTTCAGGAACCCTTGTTCTTGGATAGGACTTCCTTGGTTACGCAAGTGCCGAAGCATATGACTTGTTGTTCTACAATTTATCAGTCGATTCAAAAATTCCAAGTCCTTCCCATGGTGACTATGTCTCAGACATATCCGTATCTTTGTGAGAAGAATAAGAAAGCTTTGACATAGAAAAAAGAGCAAAATTGTTTTAGCAGAGTTATACTTAGTTGAAAAGCACTTGTGAGGAATAGAGCTCGGACGTGATAGTGTGATTTAGAGTAGGAAGATAGAAGCAAATGGTGCTTTCAAAGACTTAAAACCTAGCTTATTGGGCCTTGTGGAAACCATAAATGACACATCCCATCTTATCAAGAGACAATTAATGTATCTTTTTGAAATCCACGTTGGATGGAGTGTCAGATATGTTATGAGAGTGGCTATCTTTCTGAAAAAGTGTGTACTTTCATGGGATTTTGGAGATTTCTGAACAACCTTAATAAATACGAGGGATAAAAGAGAAGGGGATTTGCATTGCTGACACGTGTTCACTGAACACTTATTTGAAAGGGAAAGCAGCAAAAGAAAGCGGGAAAACAAAAAGCGAGAAAAGGAAATAAAAAAAAACTAACTATGATACATGATGAGCCCCTTCTTAGGTGAAATGTTTCAGAAAGATCCCATTTACTGGAATATCTTTAGGTTCTCTATTCATGGTCTCTAGCTCAAATGAATTTTGTTGCTTGTAAGAACGAACCTTATAAGGGCTTGTCCATAATGATTCAAATTTGTTGTGTCGACTCAGCTTGGCAACTCTTTCATCCCATTTCAATACCAGAGAGCCAACTTCAAAAATGGGATTAGAAGTCTTGTTGTCAAACCAATTCTTAACCATTTTCTGATGTTTCATTACTGATTCATGTACCTTTTCTCTCTTTTCTTGGACTTCCAACAGCTCAACAAGTCTAACTTGCATTGGGGTATTTTCCTCAATTTCTATCTATTTTAACATTTGTAAAGTAGGGATCTCTAAACTTAGTGGCATTACTATAGGTTTACCATAAACCAACTCATAGGGAGACATTTTAGTTACTTGCTTTGGTGTGATCCTGTCAGCCCATAGTGTTGTATTAACTTATGCCACTCTCTCTGATAATTAGTCCCTATCCTTTTTATGAGTTTGATAAGGTTCTTGTTAGTGGACTCTGCCAGACCATTACCTTGTGGGTAATAATTTGAAGAAGTCTTCAAATATATCCCATTTCTTAAAGAAAACTCAGATATTTTAGTTCCCAAAAATGCTTTAGCATTATCTGATATGATGGTATGAGGAGGACCAAACTGAGAAGTTATGCCTTCTAAAAATTCTAGTATGACCCTTTATGTTGCCTCTTTGAGTGGTACTGCTTCACTCCACCTGGTAAAGTAATCTATTGCTGTGAGAATCCATTTGTGTCCCATATTTGATATTGGATTGATCATGCCAATAAAATCCAAACCCCATTGAGCAAAGGGTTCATCCACCACTATGGGACTTAGAGGCATTGTTGTGTTTCTCCTCTTGCCAGTATAAAACTGGCAAGCCTGGCATTCTTTAACCATCTAATGGAAACTGTAAGTAGAGTGGGCTAGAAATATATAGCTTGTGTCACTTTGATTGCAGTAGTCCTTGCTAAAAAATGTCCACTTAAGGCTCCATGATGCAATTCGTGTAATATTCTTTGAGCTTCATCTTTCTCTATACATCTTAAGAGTATACCATCAATATTCCTTCTAAATAAGATCTAATCAATTAGTACGAAATGGATTCCTTGTTGCCTATAGTACCTTTTCTTATCATGGGAGAGTTCACTTGGGAACACCCCATACTTCATAAACTGTATCCTATTTCTGACCCAATAATCTTGGTCAACCTCTTGGAGTTTCAACACATTTTCATTTTCTGTTTCTTCAGATACTGATCTTTCTATGTCTTGGGTCATGTATTGGCACAATCCCTTGCCTTTGACTAACTTGGTGGGTCTTACTTCTACATCATATTCTAAAATATTTGTTATCCAATTGGATCTTTTCTTGGTGATCTCACCCTCCATAATATATTCTCTTACACTGGGGTGAGCCACTAATATCAAAATTTTATTTCATGTTACCAAATGTTTGAATTTTTTAAGGGATTTTACCATGGCGTATGCTTACTTCTCCATGAAATTATATCTTGACTCATACTCCCTGAGAGTCTTGGAGAAGAAAGCTATTGGATGCTCTCCTTCCTCTTGATCATCTTTCTGAGTTAGAACAACAGCAATGCTGAAATCTCCCCCATACACATATATTATAAAAGTTTTAGAGAAATCTGGGTTTCTAAGTACTGGGGCTGTTGAAATGGCTCTCTTGACCTCTTCAAAAGCATGTCTTCCTTCTGTAGTCCATTTGAAAACTAGATCTTTTTTAAGCAACAATGTCATTGGTCTAATTAGACTTACAAAATCAGATATAAATTAGCTGACAAAGTTAATTTTCCCTAAAAAGGATTGAACTGCTTTCTTGTTGACTGGTAGAGATAGATTCATTATAGCTGTGACCCTCTCTGGATCAATGGAGACCCCTTCCTTTGACACTACGTGTCCTAGAAGTTTACCCTGAGGCACAACAAAGATACATTTCTTGGGATTTAGAGAGATCTTGAATTCTTGACATTTCTTGAAAACAACCTCTAAATGGTCAAAATGATCTCTATTATTCTTATAACAAATAGTCAGATCATCTAGATAGATCAGAATGATCCTATTTATAAGCTCCCCAAATGCTACATCCATTGCACGCTGAAAAGTAGCTCCAACATTTGAAAGGCCAAAGGGCATCTTAGCATATGCAAATGTTCCCCACTTTGTAGTGAACACAGTCTTATGCTGATCTTCATCTACTAACCAAATCTGATTGTATCTTGAGAAACCATCAAGCAAGGAAAACCTTTCAGACCCAACCACAATCTGTAAAATCTATTCCATAGAAGGCAAGGGATAATGATCTTTCAAAGATGCTTTATTTAGATCCCTGAAATCTACATAGAGTCTTATGTCACCATTCTTCTTTCTTACAAGCACTAGGTTTGACACCCAGGTTGAATGCTTAATTGGGAAAATAATCTTTGATTCTAGGAGCTTTTGCAGCTCATCCACCATCAGGGGTTCAATTCTAGGATTCACTGGCCTTTGCTTCTCTCAGTCTGGTTTGGATCCTTCAGTAAGCTCTATGGTGTGCTGGATGATATCTCTATTATAGCCATGGAGGTCCTCATAGGTCCAAGCAATCACCCTATCATATTTGTCACATAAAGCAATCAACTTCTCTTTTTCCTCTTGGGTTGTAGCAGTACCTTTTTTTAACTTTCTTCCTTCACTAACTTGAATTTCAGAATAATCCTCCTTATTTGCCTTAAACCTCCTCTTCTCTAGGCTTGCATCTTCTGGATCAAACAAAATTTCTAGAGTAATTAGTCCTTTAGGGAGTTTATTTGATTTTAGCTGGATAATTTTGTCACCACATGCTTCCTCAATTTTGGGATGTAACTGGTCAGCAAACTCCCCTAATTTCTGTAAAAATGAAAGTACTTGAAGATCATTGTCAAAAACATGTCAATTTTGATCATTGCCTGGAATTGTTAGTCTTACTATAACCTTAACTAACTCATGGTTAACTAACAAATCACTTGTTGGGTCAAATTGTGAACCAATTTGTGTCATTCTATCTGCTTCTAAATTTTGGGCTCTGGGCACTACCTCAATATTGAAAGCATCAAAGCCATTTATCAGGTCCCAAATCCTGTGCCGATAGGACCTCATTCTTACATTTTTGGCTATTGCTTTCTCTTTGATTTGTTTTACCACCAGTTCTGAGTCTCCTCTGACTATCAGATTCTTGGCCAACATTAGTTCATGCACCAAAGATTCATATTCAGCGTCATTATTGGTACAGGCGAATTGAAAGCGAATGGCTCTTAGAATTTTCTCACCATTTGGGGTAGTAAGGAAAATACCTGATCCAGCACCATTCTTGCTCCTAGCCCCATCAAAATTTAAGGTCCAAATTTCTAAATCTCCTTCAGATTCTCCACTTTTTGATACTTCTTTCCTTATAATATTCAAGATTTCTTAGTCTTCTTCAAAAATAACATAAGTGCCTAGACCAGTAGAGTCATAGTTTCCATAAGGATCACTCTGCATCATGGTCAACAACTGATTGTTCTCTTCTTCTTGTTGGTCATGTTCAGTCCAGTCACCTAATTCTTCAACAAAGACTCTCTCCTCTTTATTCATCATGGCATGGGATGCTTCTATTTTGGGGGTTGCTTCATTAGTAATATGGTCTTTGGATCATGGCTCAAACAATACTTTCATCTTTGTCCCATACTTGATTCTCAAGATTAGGTGTGACCAATCTAGTGACATGTAACATCCTATTTTGGATGTGAAATCTCTGGACAAGCATAAACCAAATATAGGGGGAATATCTATGACTACCACATCCTGATTGACAGTTATATTGGCACAAGTATATAGTTGTAATGGAAGTTGTTTGATTTTTCCTATAGTTTGAATAGATTTCCCATCCAACTGCATGACCCCTCTGGCAAGTGGCTCATACTTTATCTTTAAAGTATTTGCTATCTATTTTGGCATTACTGTAGTATTGGCTCCATAATCTATCATTGCATTATGCAACAATTTTTTCCCAACTATTAATGTCAGATAAAATGGATCTAGTTTAGATTTACCTACTTCAGATGCATTGTTCAACAGAGCTATTGTTTGTAGAGGTATAGTATCTTTATGTTGGATCTTCCCTTTATCAGTAGCTTCTTCTTTAGCACTAGTGTATTTAGAGGCCTCTTGACCTTGCAGAGATTCTTGTAACAGTGTCTTCTACTCAGGAATAGCCAACATATCCCAGATTGATACATGTGCTGGAGTTCTTTTCAGTTGATCCACCACGTTCACAGGTCCTAATGCTTGTGTCTTTGAATAATAAGGGTACCTTGTCTTTTCTAGCATCTGATCCGAGGCTACTTGATTCTGCACCGGCTGGGCCACTTCTTGCCTAGAGACTAGAATGTGATGATTTTGAAATGGAGGAGTTCTGATAATCTCATTATTTGTGACTTCAGGTTGCTCCATCATTCTCCTCTTTGATCTGGTATAATAGTCTGACTGTACCAATGGTTTCTTTGAAGTGGATGCCTCATTCAAGAACATTGAATCTTCCTCTTCAATCCATGAAAATAAGGCATGTTTAGGGGTTATTTACTATTCTTGTTGTATAGACATCCCTTGCATCTGGGCAACCATTACTGCATTCTAGACACCAGGGGACTGATATGGTGGAATATTAGATGTTGAGAATTGTCCTTCTAACCCTCTCTATTCTACTATCTTTTGCTACAAATTACCTCTGGGGTAGTCTCTGGGCATATGGGCATTGTTGCAGGGAAAGCACCAGGCATTTGTGTCATCTGCTAAGTTATTTTGTCCTGGAACTATTTCTCTATTGGGATTATGAGGAACAGTTTGTAGAGGTGTAGGGACTGAAACCAACTGGTTTGAAGGCTGAGGATTATTTTGCCTTTGAGGGTCTTGATATTGATTTGGCTGAAAAGGGGGTCTATTTCCTTAGAAACCTTGATAAGGAGGCTTTGAATAGAGATTTTGTTGTCTCTTTAGGTTAATTATTTCATTTGAAAAGGTCCTTAGAATATTCTTGACATCATCCATTTCAGATGGTTGAGCAAAGGTGGTTGCCATAGCTTGTTGAGGTACTGGGAATGAATGCATGGACACAGGTGGAACTATAAGATTAGGAGCTTCTTGTGGTAAAGGTAGGGATATTTTTGGGAACATGGGCATAGGAGGCATTCGGGGCAATTTTCTAGTATCTATCAAGTTATTTTCAACCTTGACAGCCAACTCATATGCTTCTGGCAGTGTCTGACCTCCTAGGGACTGAATCATTATTGATATATCAGAATTAAAAGATTTGAGGTAGAACACAATAGCCATACCTGATAATAGTCTTGCTATAGCAGGAATTCTATCCCAGGTTTTTTGAAATCTTGAGTTAAAATTAGTCATAGCTTCTTGTGGTGCCCTTTTGATAGTGATTAATTATTGCAGCAGGGAAGATTTATCACCTTTCTCTTCAAATCTTGCAAAGAAAGCATCACCAAGCTGATCCCATGTAGATATTGTATTTGGAGTGAGAGATCTATACCAATCCAGAGCCTTTCCTTTGAAAGAAGCTGCTAGCTGTCTTATTTCCACATTCTATTCAGTAATAACATGCACTACACACACATCAAATACATCTTGTAGATGTTCCCTAGGTGTCTTGAATTCTTCTCCACTGAACTTAGGTAGAGCCTTCAAAACATTGGATGGAATAGGATCCCAAGTGGCTGGTGGCATTGGGAGAATAAGAGAACTATCGGTGTTCCACTTTGCATAGTTCCTTGGAGGTATAGGTGCTCCCATATTTGTTCCTTGTGTTACTGTAACCTAATTCACTCTTCTCCTTGGAGTAGTTACTAATGGTGGTAAAAGAATACCTGGATTAGTAGTAGACTGAGCTCTTGTTGTAGGTCCATAGCTCTGGCTCCTTGTCACTCTCTGACTCATACAATCTTGATAGGAACTTCAAGAAAGGTCCCACCGGGCGTGCCAAAAACTGTTGATGTATAAAATTGCGCAGGTTCCAACACCAACATGGGAAGTTTCAAGAATGTGAGACTTGCTACTTGAAACAACCTCCAGATTTTAAAGAAGCCGGCTCTTCCTATTTCAATTAGGTTTTGAGCAAAGGGAAAGAGATAAATAGGATTACAGATACGATAAGCAAATCTAATTTATGGCGATGTGCCTATGTAAAAAAGTACTCCTTTAATTCAAGCACAGTGAAGCTATTCTCAACATATAGTTATATTAAAGAGCAAATACTACATGATCAACATAAATAGATATAATAAATATTATCAAAGGCTTATAACCAGACGACTTTGTAAAGACACAGATGATATCAACCAAGGCACAAAATAGAGTTCTTCTTATTAATCTTCCAACAACATAAAAGGCACAGAAACATGCACAGATATATCAACTTTCTTATCAAGAACAACAAAATAAAGGCAAAATGACATAAACTAGTCACAACAAAGTCTCTGACTCCTCTATTAGATTTCTAATTAAAAACTTATATAAAAAGTCAAGTCATAATCCCATTTGATTACAAACTCTGCATATTTATAAACAATATACTCAACCCAAGATTGCCTCCAAACATAACTGAAGATTACTGAAAGTCCATGGTGGTTACGATCTTCTAAATCTGTAACGGCCATCCCTCCTATGCGCCCATTGGCTAGGGTGAAATACTATGTGGCACACTAACTGTATCGAGACTAAGACACATGGCACCACCTGCATGCATAAGGCTTCAAAAGAAATTATGATTGGTGGCAGCATCCGCATATACTTAGAAACTCTTTTTCCTTCAAAGAAATTCATAGGAAATAGCCACTTGTCACACTCCGCAGTCTCCAAAATGATACGTGTCCTGCCCCGCCAAGCCTTTAAAAACTATGTCTTTATACCCGGGTGCCTTCCGTTGTGACATCTGTCACAACCCACTTCACTTAGAAACTGAGACACAATAATAATGGGACCCACTGTATTCATAACTCATTACCCACATACGGAATAAAATTGGGACAGATGGTGGCACTCGCACAAAACAAGCTAACATGCGACAACCTCTGCAACACAATTGAAACAAATGAAACTTTTTAAGGATCCTTTGGAAGCTGACACTTGTCGCATTCTGCTACAACTGTGAATTAAAATGTTCCATGCTACAAGAAGATATTGAATAAATTAACCCTTTCTCCGCTATCACCACGTGGCACCCTTCGCAGGCTTGAAACAAAATGAATTGTGGCCCACCATATATATGCCGATATCAATATAAATTCTGAAAAGGGACATGCGGCATCATTCGCATAAAACTCAAAAGGACACATGGTGGCCTCATCAAGAATATAGCAAGAAAAGAAACTTTTAGAGACTGCTTCCTCTAGTGACACATGGCGCCTTCTGCAAGCTTGAAACAAAATGAACCAAAAGATGTTACTTGATACATGGCGCACTCCATAGAAAACTCAAAAGGACACATGGCGGCCTACACGTAAAACTTGATGCTTATTTCATTGTTGTGGCTTTGACACTTGGCGCTACCCGCACACAGAAACACAGAGACACAAATAATAAACCACTGTAACTTTAATCGCAACATTGCCAAAACTGAAACAAAATGTAGAGACACTCTACACAACTAAAAGAGAAGTTGACTACAACACCAATTTTAAAGGTACCTAATCCAAAGGGTCATTTTGTAGCCATCACCAATACCTCAACAGAAGGATTAGGAGGTGTACTTGTGCAAGATGGGAAAGTTATTGCCTATGAGTCTAGAAAGTTGAAAACGTATGAGCAAGATTATGCTCCTCATGATCTCGAGTTGGAAGCAGTTGTTCATGCACTACAAATGTGGCGACATTACTTGGAAAACCATTTGAATTAAGAATAGAACATCAAGGACTTAAATATTTGTTTACTCAACCACATCTTAATGCTCACCAGAGGAGGTGGTTAGAGCTAATATCTGATTATGATTTTGAAATCAAATACATTCAGGGCAAAGAAAACTGAGTGGCAGATGCCTTAAGGCAAAGGAGACATATCTCCTTAATGATCTCTATTCATTCTGATTTTAAGAATCAAGTGTTACAAAAGTCAATGGGAGATGAATACTATGAGAAGGTTAAGCAAGCTCTCGCGGACATCCCTCATGATTCTAGGTATGATAGATTTCACTTTGAATTAGATGGACTATTAAGATTCAAAGGAAGAATGTACGTTCTAAACTCTAAGGAGTTAAGGAATATCGTGTGGAAGGAAGTTCATTCTGCACCCTATTTAGGACATCCTGGAGTGACGAAATTGCTAGCTGATGTAAAACCATTGTATTTATGGAAAGGAATGAAGAGGGATGTTGCAAGGTTTGTAGTTGGATGTCTAGAATGCCAAAGGGTGAAAGTAGAACATCATCACCTGACAGGACTTCTATATCCTCATGAGATTCTAGAATAGAAATGGTAGATCATTAGCATGGATTTTGTACAAGGACTTCCTATGTCTAGAAATAGGCATAACACCATTCTAGTAGTGGTAGATAGACTCACTAAGGTAGCACATTTCATACCCGGGAATTTGATAGATGGAGCACCAGTCATAGCCCAGAAATTTGTGCAAGAGGTTTTCTGGTTGCACGATATTCCTAAGAAGATCATCTCAGATAGGGATGCCCACATGACATCAAGGTTTTGGCAAACCTTATTTTCCTCACTTGGAACTCAATTAAACACAAGATCAACTTATCACCCCAAGACAAATGGCCAAATAGAAAGAGTAAACCAAGTGTTGGAAGATCTATTGAGAATGTATTGCATGGATCAACAATACAAATGGGAAGATTACCTTCCTCTTGTGAAATTTGATTACAGTAATTCCTATCGTTCCACTATCAAGATGGCTCCATTTGAAGCATTACATGGAAGAAAGTGCCAAACTCCTATAAGCAGGGATACGCTAGAAGATAGGATTAGCCTTGGTCCAAAAATGCTATCAGAAATTGAAGAACAAGTTCATCAAATTACGAAAAGGTTAGCGGAGGAAAATGATAGACAGAAAAGTTATGCAGATGCTAAGTGCATTTCAAGACATTTCTCATTAGGAGAGAAAATTATGGTAAGAGTCAAACTACAAAAGAGTTCCATTAAGTTTAGAAAGTCATCCAAACTAGATCCTAGATATGTGGGTCCCTTCAAAGTTCTCGAGGAAGTTAACCTAGTTGCATACAGGATTGCTCTACCACCAACTCTTGCCATGATGCATAATGTTTTCCATGTTTCTTATTTGGAAAAGTATGTTGCAGGAGATAATCATATTCCTATTCTTGATTGGAATGCCTTATAGGTGAAGGATCTAGGGGTGGTAATGGTCGAGCTCATCAAAGTGCTTGAAATACGTAAGATATGCTTGTGTAATAAAGAGGTTACTTGATGTAAGGTCCAGTGGGACTAGTATGCAGAAGAGAATGCTACCTAGGAGAATTATCATGATATTAATCAAAGGTTTACTAATCCATTTTAAGTTTTTACTATGTTGAACAAAAACCTTTTCATGTTATAAACTTTGGATGCATTGGATCATTGAGGACGATGATTATTATGGGGGGAGATATGTTACATCCCCAAAATTTGACTATACTTTGCTTTTACTTTCATGTAATTAGTGGATAAGTTATCATGGATTAATGATATGACATTTAAGAAAATGTCAAGATAAATCATTGATTTTATGAATTATGATTGATGCATAGGATTAGACATGAGATTAAATGATATTGAGATTATTTAATTATGATGTAACAAATTTATTGATGATACACTAATCATAGTTTGTATGACTATGAGTGTAACTAGGAAATAGATTTCCACCTCCAAGAATGGAAGGAGAGCATCATCAGAGAGAAGGAAATAGATGTTGGAAAGAGACAGGATTTACCATTCAAGTTCCAAGTCATATATTTAGTGAACCTTCTCAAGACGGGATATGTATTAGTTAACTCTCCTTGTTTAAGTCATCTCATTTAGACCATTATTGATTTGTCATTAGGGAAAGGTTTTCTGATGTCAAACATCATTTGATTTGGTCGAGAGATATTCAAGAAATATTAGTGAGATTATAGTTTAACCATGTTCCTTTGTTAGGAAAGTTGTCTGATACATTTCCTTGTTTTGCATAATTATTGATGCTAATGTCAGCATAAGGTTGCGAGGGGGGAGAAGATCTCAACCCCATTCTCGCACCTTACCAAGTGATTAATATCAACCTTCGTAGAAATGGTATTGTTACCATTATGTTGATAAATAATATTTATTTATTTCTATAAATTATTATGTTGATAAAGAAAACCTATTTCATTAAGTCATAAATATTTATCTTTTTTGTGTTAATCTTTCCTTGGATTGCAACCACTACATTCACGTAGTGCAACACATACTCCATATTCCACGTAATGTGGAGTAAGTGGGAAATAACCCACTGTGGCCCCAGAGCTTTTATTGCTGAAGGAGAACATCTGGATGGATGCATGTTCCTTCGAGGAGAATTTTGAGGGAGGATAAGTAGTTATCCCACGGAGTGGGGAGAACAACATGGATCATTCTCTCGAACAGTCTTTCTTTTAGAGAAAATAGTAGGAAGGATAAAGACACAATCACATTATTGTGTGTTTTGGCTATTAGATGCGAATAGAGAAGAGATATCGTACTCAAGAGAGTTGATATGAGCCTTAGAATTGAAGAGAGGACGTCAAATATATAAGCTGATACTCAAGGTTTGGAAAGCATAAGAGTGCCAACCCAAATGAGATTGTGTTGATACACAGTGCCTTGTGTTATTATCACAATTGGTTTGAAGCGGAACAACATCAAATAGGTATTAAGCATGTCTATTTCTTACTTGACAATAACAATTTTTCTATGTGTATTTAAGACTGAAGGAGTAAAATGTAACTAGTTTTTGGTAAGACCGATACTCTAAATGGAGTAGCCCAATGTATTTGTTGAGTGTTATGTGGGTGGCTCTTTAAAAATAGCCAAACCTATGTATTAAAATATAGTGCTGCTGATAGAAAGTCGATAGGCTTAGAATCTCAAACTAGTATATTGGTTGATATAACTTATTATCACTGTGTGTATACAAAACTTTGTAGCCTCTATATGGCTCAAAAAGACTGAAAGACTTTATTGTCATATATAAACGAAATCTTTTGAATTTGTTATATCTAAGAAAGATTATTTGAGATCAATCTTTTTTATTTAGAGTCATGATAGAACAGATTCATACATCTCAATGAGATGGAAGCTCTTTGTAATTATTCCTTCATAAGAAAGGATGTTATTGTCATCATCGAGAATGATGTGTGTCAAAAAACTATTTTCTTACTCAACAACATGAGAGGCAATATCATGATAGACTCAGGAACTTAATCATTATGGAAAGACATACGACCAGAAATGACCAAGAGGTTAGATGTATTATTATGAGTTGTAAATTCTAAACCTATTTGGGTTGATATATTAAACTTTATCAAAAGACTAGTTATGAGAAAACAAGAAATTCCTTAAGATATTAAATGGATTGGAATATATCTAGTAGATGATGTCTATTCATATTATGCGAATGTGAAGTCGAACATGACCAAATGGTCTAGAAGAAAACTAGAAGCATTTATTATGTTATATCTATTATTTTAGAGAATAAGGATGTTCGATATTTCCATGTTATGGGTTAGAGAAGATTAACCCTAGAATCAATCTAGAAGGGTTAAGAAACCTAAAACTCTTAATTCAGATGTGACTATAAATATTATTGGTCGACATTGAGTAATCAAGAAAACCCTAGAATAAGATAGAAAGAGTCTAAAGTGTACTTCTATAAATTTAAGTGAATCTTGTTCGAGTTGAACTTGATTTTATGTATAAGGCTGTTGGATACTTACGTAAGAGAGTAGAATGACAATAGGTCATAGACCCTAGAAATTGCAAGTATGCAAAAGAAGGACTCTCTGAAAAGGTAGAATTACCGAGTCCTATATATATTGTATGTATATCCTAGACTAAGGATTGATACTAATTTAGATTGACTAGAAAAGAATATGATACAAACAATTTATGCCTAGAGTTGCTGTAGGATGAGATAGTTTCTAAGTCGAGTTCAAAGTGTGTGAACTCTCAACTACATTCATTGTGAAACGTTTATTTATATTAAATCTTTAGCCAAAGTAATGCATTCATCTCTCCATGCATTAGTCAGTTCACTATGCTCTAGATTTGCTTAACCATCCAACAGTGACATACTTAGTTAGAATGGATCTATAATTGTATGACCGTGTTGGTTATGTAGGACACAACACTAGAAACTTAGATGGAAAAACCTGTTGGTTCCATATATCTATTCCCTTCGTGAAGGGTAGGGCCACTTCTAGGGAGGAAGATGTGTGGGGGATCGTCGGTCTATGGTTGGAGGAAAAGCACTTGAGTGATGCTCTCCTTCCCAAGAAGATGACAAGCCAAGTCTTATGAAGACAGATATCAAAACTCCATATGCAGTATATTTATTATTATGACTTGACAGTCAAATATATGTAAACTATTCCAATTGCCATGAGCAAAATATTGTAATTGTTAAGTGAAAATATTTCACTAAAATGCTATCATTGAATATGTTGTAATTTTTAGTTTTAAAAATATTCAAAAAAGATATGCTTTTTATTTATTTGATTATGCAAATGATTAAAATGTGATGCAAGGACTTCCCGAGGTCATAACTTTTGACTCAGATGTGGGTTTTCTATGAAATTTTATAGGTGGATGCATTATGAGGTGGCATGTGGTTTCCCAACTGACCCTAGTTGGTTGGACCTCGTCTTGGTACTTTTTCGGGGCTTGAAACTTTCATCTTGGCCCTCAAAATTGCAATTTAGTGTTTTTTCCTAGTTTTTTAAAAGTTGCTTTTTTAATAACTTGAAACTCATGTTTCATATTGACAATTGTCAGATTTTGCCATTTTAGGTAATTTTACATTCATATCTTGAGAAAGTTTTTCGAATGGAAATGCATGATAGAGGAAAAGAAGGTGAAATTCGCATGCACCAAATTAAAGGGTCATGCAATGATTTGGTGGGATCATCTTCAAAAGGAACGAACAAGGAAAGGCAAGGATAAGATCAGGACATGGAATAAAATGGAGAAGAAGTTGAGAGAAAAAATTTTGCCTATAGATTATGTGCAAACCCTTTTTCGTAGGTTTCAAAATTTAAAGCAAAACCTCTCTTTTGTGCAAGATTATACAAATGAGTTTTATACATTGTCTATACATATAGAGCATCAAGAAACTGATGAACATATGGCTGCTAGATATGTGAATGGCCTGAAATTCTCTATTCAAGATGAATTGAGCATGCATCGACTCAACAGTATGGAAGAGGCTTACCAATTGGCTCTATAGGCTAAAGAAAAATTAATTAGATAGTACCATCAAAGGAATAGAGAAGGAAGAAGGGGTACATCAACCGCATTTCGAGGAGGTTCGAATTATGGTAGGAGAGAGTCATCCCATGGATTGGAAAAACAAGTAGACACTCAACAAGATCCTCCGAATCAAGAATGAGGAAGGGGATTTCAAAGAGGTAGAGGTTATGGTAGCGGTAGAGGATGGGAAAACTAGAGAAGACCTTTCACTTGTTTCAGATGTGGAGAAGAAGGTCATAGGGCATTTGAATACTCAAATTATAACATGCAAGAAAGAAATCAAGGAGGACAACCTAGGGTGAACTTGATTCAAACGCAACATGAAGTGGAAGGGATAGAACTAGGGGTTCCACCAGATGTGGGAGAAAGTCTCATGATGACAAGAGCAATGGTGATTCCAGAGAAGGAGAAAACACAAGCCAAAAGCTCTGTGGTTCATGGCTTTGAACCAATATCCTCATAACCAGATGCACTTTGGGTGGAAAGGTATGTCAAGTTATTGTTGATGGAGGTAGTTGTGAAAATATGGTTTCTAAAGAATTGGTAGAAAAATTGAATTTGCACTGTGAAAAACATCCTCATCCGTACCGCATTGCATGGTTTAAAAAGGGAAATGAAGTCACTGTTGATAAAACATGCCTAATTAAGTTTAGAATAGGAAAGATCTATCAGGATGAGATATGGTGTGATGTTGTCCCAATGGATGCCTGTCATGTGTTATAGGGAAGGCCATGGCTGTATGATAGAAAAGTTATGCATGATGGAGAGAAAAACACATACACCTTTTGGAAAGATGGCTATAAGGTGATTTTATTGCCTCTCAAGGATGAAGGAAAAGGTGAGACCATGTTGTTTGAAAGAGATATTGTTAAAGAAATGAAGGTGACAAGGTGATGCTATGCATTACTAGTGAAAAAAGGTGAAGATGAAGACATTTCAGTTCCCCTAGAAGTAGCAGAGCTATTGAAAGAATTTGTTGATGTTTTGCCTAATGAATTGCCTGATGGTCTACCGCCAAAGAGAGATATTCAATATCATATTGATTTGATTCCAGGAGCAACTCTACCCAACTAAGCAACTTATAGGATGAATCCAACACAACATGCAGAGTTGAATAAGCAAGTAACAAAACTCATATGTAAAGGTGTGGTGAGAGAGAACATGAGCCAATGTGCTGTACCTACATTGTTGACCCCAAAAAAACATGGAACATGGAGGATGTGCACTGATAGCAGACCAATAAATAAGATTACCATCAAGTATCAGTTTCCTATACCTCATATGGAGGACATTATGGATGTCTTTGCAGGGGCCAAATATTTCAGCAAGATCGACCTACAAAGTGACTACCACCAAATCTAGATCTGAGAAGGGGATGATTGGAAGACAACCTTTAAGACTGGAGATAGATTATATGAGTGGATGGTTATGCCATTCAAGTTATCAAATGCACCTAGCACATTTATGAGATTGATGAACACTATACTACGACCTTACATTGGTAAGTTTGTGGTAGTTTATTTTGATGATATTTTGGTATTTAGTAACAACAAAGAAGAGCACCTACAACACTCGAGGATCATCTTTGGTGTGTTGAGGAAGGAGAAGCTCTATACCAATTTGAAGAAGTGTAGGCTCATGCAGAACAATTTGGTTTTTTTTAGACTTTGTCATTTCTAAAGATGGTGTTAGAATGGATCCAGAAAAGGTCAGGGCAATTCTAGAATGGGCTAGTCCAAGCAGCATCACGGAGGTAAAAAGTTTTTATGGCTTGGCCACTTTCTATCGAAAGTTCATTCAAAATTTTAGTAGTATTGTAGCTCCTATAACAGATTGCACCAAAGGAAAGGAGTTTTTATGGACCAAGGATGCTGAGGAGAGCTTTAAGTACTTGAAGCAAAAGGTAACAGAAGCACCTATACTTGCATTGCCAAATTTTGATAAGGTATTTGATGTAGAATGTGATGCCTCCCATGTGGGAATAGGTGCTGTACTTAGCCAAGCTGGAAAACCTATAGCTTTCTTTAGTGAAAAGTTGAATGAAGTGAGAAAGAATTATTGTACTTATGATTTGGAATTTTATGCAATTGTTCAAGCATTGAGGCATTGGAGACATTATCTAGTTCCCCAGGAGTTTGTATTGTTTACAGATCATATTACACTAAGATACTTGAACACACAGAAAAAGTTGAATAGTAGGCATGCCAAGTGGGTCTCTTTCTTGCAGGGTTACAATTTTGTGTTGAAGCATAAGTCTAGAAAACAAAATCAGGTTGCAGATGCATTAAGTAGGTGTGTTGCACTTTTGACCACAATGGAAACTAAGGTAATTGGTTTTGATGCCATCATGAGTCTGATGATGGTTTTTGGGAGATTGTGGAACAATTTGTGAGGACCACCCTTTTTACTTATGTTGTTATGACTATTTACATTACTGTTATTGTTATTTTTTTATGTTTGTGGGATAGCAGTTCCCGGAATTGTCAAACTATTAAACTTTATTATGATTTTGGAAAAACTAATTGGGTGATGTTTGGATAAGTTTACATTTCAGAAAAGTTAAATAGGTGATGATGGAAAATTGTAATATGATTTCATTTATGTTAATTAGAACTATGTCATGATAATGCATGTTTTTAAGTTGCTTCGGCTATGATGATTTTATGTGGTTACTGATCTTGTAATTTAGTGTGTAGGAATTACTAATCGAACCACAGATTTCGGAGATCATTCCGCACCTCGTTATTTGTTATTCCCTGTTAAGCCGATCTGGTTCCACGAGGAACCAAGATCTCTTTGTGTTTGATGTGATGATGTAATGTGGTCTTTTGTATGGTCGGGTGGGTTAGGTTACCCTCATGTAACATTATTTTATAATTTGTGTTTTTTTGAATTTCCTTATTTTATTTAAATTTATGAGGCCTTTTCTTGTGCTTTACCTTGACCAGGGGTGTCTTGTATGGGTTAAAGTTGACCCTGGGTTATACCCCATGGGTCCAGGGGCCCATTTGGCATGGGTAACCCTTGAGTAACCTCCATCTAGTCATCTTAACTTCCCCCTGAAGTTAAGTGGCGAAAATTGGAGGTATGGAGGGGACATGATGGGTTGTACCAACACCCAACCCATCCCTCTACAATCCCCAAGGTAAGAGATGACTACAAGCCCATCCATTATTGAAGGATTGACTTGAAGTCACCCCCTCCATTAGTGAGATTCCCCCATGTGCTGTGGGGACACCCATGTGAAGGAGGGAAGAAGGGGCATGGGTCACCTGTCTTTTCCTCCTTTAACTCCTTTTATTTCTCCCATGCGAAAGAGAAATGACATGAGGAAAGGGATAAGGGGTACTCTCAGGATGGGTGAGTGACATAAGCCACCAGGACAGAATAGTGGTTTTGGGAAGGGTGAGGAGGTGACAAGTGTCACCTCCCCATTCCTCGAAACTGAAAAGAAATGGGGATATTTGTTTCCAATTTTGGAAGGGAGGGAGTGAAAATTTTTTGGGAGAGTTTTATTATTATGGTCAGAGAATAGGAAAGTTAGCTGAGAGGAGAGAAAAGAGAGAGAGGAGTTGTTGGCTAAGGTTGGAAGAGAACTCAGTGGAGCTCTGCATCAGTTTCATTCCAGGAGGGCTTTGTAAGGTTGGTTTGGTCTTTACCTTTCTTTCGTATATCTGAATGTGTATGTAAAGAGTGTGAAAGATGATTATTTGTTTGTGTTATAGTTGTGTTTTCTGTGGGGTTTGTTGTCGGGTTGTTTGACAGAGCTTCTCCCACTTGGGAGAAATGCTCATCAAGTTTGGGGTAGGGGAGGAGAGATCCTCCTCGGGTGCATACCTGATTCCATCTTTTGGGATGTTGAAAGCCTTGAGGGCATGTATCTATGACTGTATCTTTGACTTGGAAGTCAAATGTAGATTTCTTAAAAGAACTTGTGATCAAACTTGGTTTGAGGCCAAGGGAAATTCTGTTGGTTAAATTATTTGTAAGGGTGACACTCTGTAGTCGAGTGTGTCCACTCTCCTGCCCCTTATGAAGCTCACTGTAGTTGAGTTTCCGTGTTGTGTAAATTACCCACGGGTGTTTGTGTGCTTTGGGATTGTTGTTGTTACTGTTGTGAAGTGGAGTGCTTGAGTTACCCAGGTGTGAGTATGGTCTCCCTAGCTCGGGGGTGACCCTCTTGCGGGTCTACGAAAGGGAGGAGAGCTAGATGAGTGGTGTTTTCTTCTTTGTTTGTCTTTGATACGCAGGTTTTCTCTTGGAGCTTCTGGTTGGATATTTATGAAGAAACAGCTTATTCTTCTTTGTCATGAGAATTAGGCCAGGTTCATTTCATTAGATTTGAAGAGAGAGCACCTCTCTTGTTATTGTTGTAATTTATTGTTACCCTGGGAGTGAAGGAAGTCACCTCCCTGATCTTGTTATTGATGGACTTTTACTTGGTTGTCACAAGCTATCAGTTGTATATTGTTGGGAGAAGGAAGTTCATATCTCGGAAGTTAGTTGTATGTATCCATGGTTTCAAATTCTCTTGCTATTTGTAGTGGAAGAGTTAACTTTTCTGTAATATGAATGTGGTAAACAAATACCTTAAATTTTCAAGTTATGTTGCTTTGTAAACCTTTTGAAAGGAAGAGTTCATTTCTTATTTGTAATCTAATCTGAGTTTGTTTATGTAATTAGAAGAATAGAACTGCTAAACTAATTAAAAGGTCAGTTTTATGGTTCATTGTTCTAATGGAAAAGATAGTTTATAAATGATTAAGTTTTCTTCTTCATAAGTAATGGATTCAGTTATTTTGTAAGTTTTAAAGAAAATCTATTATATAATTACTTCTGTTTGTCCCAAAAGTTGAAATGGACATGTATTAATTGCCGAAATAAACTGATAAAAAAAAACTTCATTTTCTTAAGTATATATATATATATAATCTTTATTACTTGATCATTTTAATTGACTAAAAGAAACTGAATAAAGTGTTTAATTTGAGAAAATTATGAAATATAGATATATATATAAATATATATATATAAATATATATATATCTATATATATATAACAGTTGTTATTTAATTATCATTTTGACAGAATTAGAGATACTGAATAAATTGTTTGATTGAGAAAATTATGAGATATTCTGAAAACTGAAATATATATATATATACATATATATATATATTAATTGATATGTAATTATCATTGAATAATAATAAACTCGTATTAAATTTTATGGCCGCCGAAATAAAAGCGAAATTAGAAATCGCTGTGTAAAACACAGTCAAAGCTTGCACGGTGGGCGGTGGCGAGTAATCCCCACTGCAGTCTCCATTTGTTTTATTAGAGGTTTGGGGAGGGGCGGAGCCCCACCCACACCCCACATCTTGGGATGTGGGTGGGGCTCCGCCCCTCCCCACATCCCTCCACCCCTTCGACCCCGCCGAGCTCTTAACTCCGCTCCATAGCAGCGCTTCGCTGCCGCTGTTTCTTGCGGCCTCTGTCCCTCTGTGTGGCCCGACCCCTGCCGCCAGTCCCCTGTCACAGCAAAAACATAAAATGTTAAGCATAAAAAAAAAGTTAGGGCTATTTAGCCCTAACATATATGCATTGGTTCATTTAAATAACAAAAAAATATATATATATGTTTTGTTTGTGGATATTCCACTTGGAAGATATGTCTTATATATATATAATTATCTCTATTTATACCTTATGTTTTGAAAGGGAATTGTAAATCAATATAGATATAATTATATATATAGTTCTATATGTATATATATTACATATATATATTTATATATATGGGATATATATACATAGAAGAGGTTTCATGGACCATTTTATGAGGCCCTCTCTATAATTCATAACAAGGAGATTTGCAAATTAAAATAAAACAAAAAATATATATTCATAGTTAGGTTTTATTAAGTGTTGAACAAAACAACCAAAGAATTTATGCTTCCTTGATCAGGGTTTTATAAAGAGGAGAACCTCCTACATATATTAACAATGATATAGGATTTACAATAAAGAGTATTAATATTAATTATTAGTAATAATAACAAAAGTAATTATAATTAAGAGAAAATAAAATTATAATTTAAAGAGAGCATAAAGGAATTTACTGTGTTACTCCGGGAAGAGTTTCTTGGAAGTTTCACTATCAACGCGGTTCAATAACCGGGAAAATGAAGAGGAAAATTACACGTCACCTTGCTTAAAAGGTCACTGGAAATAAACTTAAGGAGTCATCACAGACATTCCATGTGAGGCCATTTTAATCTCAACTGTAGTAAACGTCCATATAAGTAAACTTGTAAGAGAGTCAGAAGAAGAAAAAGTAACATTGGAAAAACACAGAGGAGAAAATGCGCGACAATTCCCACATGGGATAAGAGAACTAAGTCGATGGACCCTCCAGCCAAAAATTTGCTTAGGAACAAGTTTAATTAATACATACAAGAGAAGAAACCTAGATCGGAGAAGACTAGGAGACCGAGTCCAGCGAAGTAGTAAACCAACCTATGTGACCTGGATCATCCAGAAGTTAGGTTTAATATTAACAATAGAAACAGTGATAACCCTGATTGATGCCCAATATGAAGAAAGGAAAATGAAAGAGAGAGAGACCGAAATATAAACAAACTAAATTATCAGAGAAATAGTTAAGGTGAGCGCGATAAAGATACAATCAAAATTAAGACCCTGAGGAAAGGGAAGAGAGAGCAAACGAATCGCCTTGTTGAGAATGCTAAGTCGAAGGAGGAGTATGTTTTAGGAAGCAAGAGAGGAGACAGACAACCATGCCTTGTTGAAAAATGATTAAATAGGGAGATCACGAGTAGGTTTAGTCAGAACAAGGCGTCGTGGGAAGTTGTTAATCTATCAGTGAACCACGTGCGTAAAATAGTGTTGAGTAATTCCCACTTACGCCGTAAGGCGTTATGCTGTCGAAATTTTGCCGAGATTTAGATTTAGGAACCCTGATATTTTAAACCTAGCAGTGACGTTAATGGCGTCGTAGAGACCCCCTTGTTAGTCTGCTTGCGTCAAGTTGCACGCAATTGTACTTGTACCCCGCCGACAACTGTAGTGTTTTTGCCTTGAACGAACACCACCGAGCATGCTACGCATGCGAAGGGGTTTTTAGGTAAGTGCGAGAAATTTTTTGATATTTCGTGTCATGACCACATGACGGATGTGGCTATGACACGTGTGATGTGTGTTGTGACCACATGGAAAATGTGGGCATGACATTTGGTATCAGAGCCATGTTTAAACACTGGGCGTATTTGGGCACGTTGTTATTCCGCAACTTTGGCTAATTAGTTTCTACCTTGTTTTGTAAGGATGCCTCCCCGTGTTCGACGAGCGCGGTCACGTCACACAGCGTCTGTCGAGGTGCACACCGATTCCTCAGCTGAGGGACTAGCACCCGTAGTTACAGCAGCACCACCTGCACCACCTGAACCACAAGCACCACTAGTACCACAGGCGACACCAGTATTGGATATAGGTCCACAGATCTTACAGGCACTGCAGGCTATGTTAGATAGGTTACCACCAGTGATTCCTGAGCCACGTGTAGAGCCTCGTGTTGATCCGCGAGAGGAGCCACGTAGGGAGCCACGTGCCGAGTCACGTATTGAGCCACGTGGGGAGCCCCGCGTTGATCCACTAGAGGTGCCACGTGTGGAGCCTTTCGTTGAGATTCTCGACACAACAGTAGAGGAGGTAGGGTCAGCTTTTCGTGCACGGAGCAGGAGTCCTCCGAGACCTTTGAGACGAGATGAGAACCAGAGGGCAGAACAGGTTCATCATGGATTGTATGAGGATGGTGTGGAAGAGCCAGTTGTGAGACTTAGAGATAGAGGAGACCCCATCAGAGATCTACTTAGGCTCAACCCACCCACCTTCGCAGGTGCTACAGAGGGAGCCGTGGCCGAGGCTTGGCTGATTAGTTTGGACAGGTGTTTCACATTGCGACCATATGGAAGCAACACGAAAGCACGAGTGGCAGTCCATCTTCTTAGGGATGCAGCAGCTACCTGGTGGCACACAGAGGAGTGTAAGCGCCGACTTTCCGTGGATACACTCACATGGGACATCTTCATTGAGCGCTTCAATGCGCGATATTTGTCCGAACATTACAGACAGCGCAGGATTGATGAGGTCCATGATTTACAGCAGAGGGGACTCACTGTTACTCAGTATGAGAGCTGATTCATTGAGCTTTCTCGTTACGCAGAATACCTCCATGACGAGAAAATTTTAATACACAAATTCATCAGAGGGTTAAATCACAAGATAGCAGGACCAGTTCGTATGGCAAATCCCCAGACCATGAGCGAGGCTGTTGAAAAGGCCCTTATATCAGAGGAAATTCAGGGACGAGGGCAGAATTCACGCCCACAATACCAGGAACGTACTCCCCAACAACAGCAAAACTTTTGAAGGCCTCAAAACACAACACAAAGAGGAGGATATAATCCTTCGTCATTACCTCCTAGGCCTCCACAGCAGCAGCAACATCAGCAAAAATCTAAATTTCATCAGAGGGGTCAGGGAGGATAGAATCGTGGATGGCAGCAGCAGGGTCCACGTAGAGATCAGAGACAGCAGGGTTCATCGGCAGGACCCGCGAGGTCCCAGCAGTCTTACAGAGGCTCACAGGGGTCTACGGGACGGACTGGGCAACAACAGTCAGGCAGAACACAGTCAGGGCAGTTACAGGCAAGAGGACCATGTTATGTGTGTGGTGGGGCAGGGCATCTGGCTAGAGAGTGCCCGCAGGGATTTACTGCAGGGGGACAGCCCCGATCAGGAGGGTCTGAGCAGACCGTAGGTGACGTGGGCAGATCCCACCACATGTTTGCAGCGGTTGATAATCACCAGGCCGACTTCCAGGCCTCCGTCATCGAGGCAGCAGGTACGATTGGAGACTTTCCCATCTCGATCCTTTTCGACTCAGGAGCTACTGACTCCTTTTTGTCTACTACGATAGTGGAGCATTGCAGGCTGGTGGCTTCTAGGCAAGACATTAGGTGGGAAGTTGAGTTGGCCTTAGGGGCTAGGATGTCAGTAGATACCTTGGTTAAAGACTGTGAGATCACATTGGGATCATTCACCACAACATGTGACCTTAGGATTATGTCGTTAGGATCCTACGGTGTAGTTCTGGGTATGGATTGGCTTGCGGCACATAGGGCCAAGCTTGACTGCCGCCAGAGGATGATTAGTTGTTTAGATGATCATGGTTCGTCGGTTGAAATAGTGGGCATTCAAAAGCCCATGGCTGTTAGTATGATATCCGCTCAGCAGCTTAAGCGCTGTATGCAGAAGGGATGCCAGATGTTTGCCATCACGGTCAGTGATAGAGCAGAGGAAGAACCTGAGGCTACTTTAGATGATCACCCTATCCTTAGAGAGTTTGCTGATGTATTTCCGCCGGAATTACCAGGTATGCCTCCACGCAGAGAAGTGGACTTTCACATCGACTTAGTGCCGGGTGCAGAACCGATATCCCGTGCACCCTATAGGATGACTACACATGAACTCACCGAACTTAAGCTGCAATTAGAGGAATTACTTGAGAAGGGGCACATCCGACCTAGCGTTTCGCCATGGGGCGCACCAGTTATCTTCGTGAAGAAGAAGGATGGGTCTCTTCGTTTATGTATGGACTACAGACAGTTGAACAAGGTGACGGTGAAGAACCGTTATCCTCTGCCTAGGATTGACGACCTTTTTGATCAGATGCAGAGAGCCAGAGTGTTCTCGAAAATTGATCTAAAATCTGGGTATCACCAATTGCGCATCACAAAGGCAGATATTCATAAAACCACTTTTCAAACCAGATATGGCCATTACGAATTCACAGTGGTACCCTTCAGGCTGACGAATGCTCCTGCAGTGTTCATGAGTCTCATGAACGGGGTGTTCCGTACTTACCTAGATCGGTTTGTGATAATATTTCTAGATGACATTTTGATTTATTCACGGACTGAAGAGGAGCATGTGGAGCACTTGCGTCAAGTTTTGCAGCAATTACGAGAGCAGCAGCTTTATGGCAACTTGGCGAAGTGTGCCTTCTTCAGGACAGAGGTGCAGTATTTGGGACACATTTTATCAGGCGATGGCATCTCCGTAGATCCATCTAAAATTAGAGCAATTCAGGAATGGCCAGCACCCACCAACGTGACAGAGGTCAGAAGCTTTATGGGGTTAGCTGGGTATTATCGTCGGTTTGTCGAGGGCTTCTCCAGGATAGCACATCCCATTACTTCCCTTCAGCGAAAAGGGAAGGGTTTCAATTGGACCGAGCAGTGTGAAAAGGCCTTTGGAGTCCTCAAGGAGTGTCTTACCAGTGCTCCTATTTTAGCGGTTCTAGATCCTACAGAGGATTTTGTAGTTTGCACAGATGCATCATTAGAAGGTTTGGGAGCCGTGCTTATGCAGGGTGGTAGAGCGATCACATACGAATCGCGGAAACTAAAGACACATGAGTTAAACTACCCTACTCACGACTTAGAGCTCGCAGCAGTTGTTCATGCTTTAGTCTGCTGGAGACACTTACTCCTAGGTCGACACCTTGAACTCCATTCAGATCATCATAATTTGCAGTATATTTTTACACAGCCAAATTTGAACGCCCGTCAACGGCGTTGGATGGAATTCCTATGCGAATATGACTTCGATGTCCACTAAATCAAAGGGAAGGAGAACGTGGTCGCTGATGCTTTGAGTCGAAGGCGCCATGAGATCCAGACCCTGACCTTGAAGGTGGACTTGAAGGATCGCATCTTACAGCATCTGTCGGAGGACGAATGGTTTCTTGAAGTGCAGCAGGCATTATTAAATCAGAAGGCCCTTGAGGGAAAATTTACAGGATATACCCTTGAGTCTGATGGTATGCTTCGACATCGGCAGCGCATCTATGTACCCCATGCGGGTAATCTTCGTACAATAATCCTATCAAAGGCTCATAGAGCACCCTATGTAGCACACCCAGGAGTGAAGAAGATGCATGCTGACTTACGACAGCTTTATCATTGGGCTGGGATGAGGCGTGACATTGCCGAATTTGTTGCTCATTGCCTGGAATGTCAGAGGGTCAAGGCCGAACATTAGCATCCAGCGGGACTGTTGTACCCTCACGAGATACCTGAATGGAAATGGGACACCATTTCGATGGATTTTATCGTTGGTCTACCTATGTCCTCATGTCGCCATGATGCTATTATGGTGATAGTTGACAAGCTGACCAAAGTGGCGCATTTTTCACCAATATGCACAACATACAATGCACCATCAGTGGCAAAGGTGTTTCTTGATCAGATTGTTAGATTTCATGGGGTACCTCGCCGCATTATATCTGACAGAGACTCCGTATTTACGTCTTCGTTCTAGAGAGCCTTACATCAGGCATTGGGCACACAGCTCAACTTCAGTTCAGCCTATCATCTGGAAACCGACGGATAAACAGAGAGAGTTAACCAGGTGTTAGAAGACATGCTTCGCATGTATGTGATGGACCATCAGTCTAGATGGGAGGAGTAACTATATCTAGTCGAGTTCGCCTACAATAATGGGCATCATAGCTCGTTGGGTATGCCTCCTTTCCAGGCATTATATGGCAGACCATGCAGAACACCTTTGAGTTGGGATTGGATAGAGGACAGAATGGTCATCGGTCCAGAAATAGTTCAGAATATGGAACAGCAGGTCAGACAGATTAGACAGAGACTTCAGGAAGCACAGGACAGGCAGAAGAAGTATGCCAATGCTAAGAGGACAGACCGAAGCTTCTCTGTGGGGGAAAGAGTATTTTTTGAGAGTGCGGCCGCACAAGAGTCCAATCCGTTACGGAAAGGGCTCTAAGCTCGCACCTCGATTTGTAGGACCTTTCAAAATTTTGGAGCGGATAGGACCAGTAGCCTATCATCTAGCCTTGCCACCTAGCCTGTCACGTATCCACGATGTATTTCATGTATCAGTTTTACGTCAGTATATTTCTGACTTATCTCACGTGTTGGATTGGAGTGCTCTTCAGGTAGAGGCAGACGGATAGCTGGCGTTGGAGCCAATTCGCATATTGGCTCGTCAGACGCTGGCCCTTCGAGGTCGAGAGTTGGACCAGGTTAGAGTCCAGTGGGACCTATACGACGAAGTCACAGCGACATGGGAAGATGCAGAGAGACTGAAGACCCTTTATCCTCACCTTTTTGATGACTTCCAGGAGGAAGTACCGTCTTAGGGGGAGAGGATGTGAGGACCACCCTTTTTACTTATGTTGTTATGACTATTTACATTACTGTTATTGTTATTTTTTTATGTTTGTGGGATAGCAGTTCCCGGAATTGTCAAACTATTAAACTTTATTATGATTTCAGAAAAACTAATTGGGTGATGTTTGGATAAGTTTACATTTCAGAAAAGTTAAATAGGTGATGATGGAAAATTGTAATATGATTCCATTTATGTTAATTAGAACTATGTCATGATAATGCATGTTTTTAAGTTGCTTCGGCTATGATGATTTTATGTGGTTACTGATCTTGTAATTTAGTGTGCAGGAATTACTAATCGAACCACAGATTTCAGAGATCATTCCGCACCTCGTTATTTGTTATTCCCTGTTAAGCCGATCTGGTTCCACGAGGAACCAAGATCTCTTTGTGTTTGATGTGATGATGTAATGTGGTCTTTTGTATGGTCGGGTGGGTTAGGTTACCCTCATGTAACATTATTTTATAATTTGTGTTTTTTTGAATTTCCTTATTTTATTTAAATTTATGAGGCCTTTTCTTGTGCTTTACCTTGACCAGGGGTGTCTTGTATGGGTTAAAGTTGACCCTGGGTTATACCCCATGGGTCTAGGGGCCCATTTGGCATGGGTAACCCTTGAGTAACCGCCATCTAGTCATCTTAACTTTCCCCTGAAGTTAAGTGGCGAAAATTGGAGGTATGGAGGGGACATGATGGGTTGTACCAACACCCAATCCATCCCTCTACAATCCCCAAGGTAAGAGATGACTACAAGCCCATCCATTATTGAAGGATTGACTTGAAGTCACCCCCTCCATTAGTGAGATTCCCCCATGTGCTGTGGGGACACCCATGTGAAGGAGGGAAGAAGGGGCATGGGTCACCTATCTTTTCCTCCTTTAACTCCTTTTATTTCTCCCATGCGAAAGAGAAATGACATGAGGAAAGGGATAAGGGGTACTCTCGGGATGGGTGAGTGACATAAGCCACCAGGACAGAATAGTGGTTTTGGGAAGGGTGAGGAGGTGACAAGTGTCACCTCCCCATTCCTCGAAACTGAAAAGAAATGGGGTTATTTGTTTCCAATTTTGGAAGGGAGGGAGTGAAAATTTTTTGGGAGAGTTTTATTATTATGGTCAGAGAATAGGAAAGTTAGCTGAGAGGAGAGAAAAGAGAGAGAGGAGTTGTTGGCTAAGGTTGGAAGAGAACTCAGTGGAGCTCTGCATCAGTTTCATTCCAGGAGGGCTTTGTAAGGTTGGTTTGGTCTTTACCTTTCTTTCGTATATCTGAATGTGTATGTAAAGAGTGTGAAAGATGATTATTTGTTTGTGTTATAGTTGTGTTTTCTGTGGGGTTTGTTGTCGGGTTGTTTGACAGAGCTTCTCCCACTTGGGAGAAATGCTCATCAAGTTTGGGGTAGGGGAGGAGAGATCCTCCTCGGGTGCATACCTGATTCCATCTTTTGGGATGTTGAAAGCCTTGAGGGCATGTATCTGTGACTGTATCTTTGACTTGGAAGTCAAATGCAGATTTCTTAAAAGAATTTGTGATCAAACTTGGTTTGAGGCCAAGGGAAATTGTGTTGGTTAAATTATCTGTAAGGGTGACACTCTGTAGTCGAGTGTGTCCACTCTCCTGCCCCTTATGAAACTCACTGTAGTTGAGTTTCCGTGTTGTGTAAATTACCCACGGGTGTTTGTGTGCTTTGGGATTGTTGTTGTTACTGTTGTGAAGTGGAGTGCTTGAGTTACCCAGGTGTGAGTATGGTCTCCCTAGCTCGGGGGTGACCCTCTTGCGGGTCTATGGAAGGGAGGAGAGCTAGATGAGTGGTGTTTTCTTCTTTGTTTGTCTTTGATACGCAGGTTTTCTCTTGGAGCTTCTGGTTGGATATTTATGAAGAAACAACTTATTCTTCTTTGTCATGAGAATTAGGCCAGGTTCATTTCATTAGATTTGAAGAGAGAGCACCTCTCTTGTTATTGTTGTAATTTATTGTTACCCTGGGAGTGAAGGAAATCACCTCCCTGATCTTGTTATTGATGGACTTTTACTTGGTTGTCACAAGCTATCAGTTGTATATTGTTGGGAGAAGGAAGTTCATATCTGGGAAGTTAGTTGTATGTATCCATGGTTTCAAATTCTCTTGCTATTTGTAGTGGAAGAGTTAACTTTTCTGTAATATGAATGTGGTAAACAAATACCTTAAATTTTCAAGTTATGTTGCTTTGTAAACCTTTTGAAAGGAAGAGTTCATTTCTTATTTGCAATCTAATCTGAGTTTGTTTATGTAATTAGAAGAATAGAACTGCTAAACTAATTAAAAGGTCAGTTTTATGGTTCATTGTTCTAATGGAAAAGATAGTTTATAAATGATTAAGTTTTCTTCTTCATAAGTAATGGATTCAGTTATTTTGTAAGTTTTAAAGAAAATCTATTATATAATTACTTCTGTTTGTCCCAAAAGTTGAAATGGACATGTATTAATTGCCGAAATAAACTGATAAAAAAAAACTTCATTTTCTTAAGTATATATATATATATAATCTTTATTACTTGATCATTTTAATTGACTAAAAGAAACTGAATAAAGTGTTTAATTTGAGAAAATTATGAAATATAGATATATATATATAAATATATATATATATAAATATATATATATCTATATATATATAACAGTTGTTATTTAATTATCATTTTGACAGAATTAGAGATACTGAATAAATTGTTTGATTGAGAAAATTATGAGATATTCTGAAAACTGAAATATATATATATACATATATATATATATATATATACATATATATATACATATATATATATATATACATATATATATATATATATATTAATTGATATGTAATTATCATTGAATAATAATAAACTCGTATTAAATTTTATGGCCGCCGAAATAAAAGCGAAATTAGAAATCGCTGTGTAAAACACAGTCAAAGCTTGCACGGTGGGCGGTGGGGAGTAATCCCCACCGCAGTCTCCATTTGTTTTATTAGAGGTGTGGGGAGGGGCGGAGCCCCACCCACACCCCACATCGTGGGATGTGGGTGGGGCTCCGCCCCTCCCCACATCCCTCCACCCCTTCGACCCCACGGAGCTCTTAACTCCGCTCCACAGCAGCGCTTCGCCGCCGCTGTTTCTTGCGGCCTCCGTTCCTCTGTGCGGCCCGACCCCTGCCGCCAGTCCCCTGTCACAGCAAAAACATAAAATGTTAAGCATAAAAAAAAAGTTAGGGCTATTTAGCCCTAACATATATGCATTGGTTCATTTAAATAACAAAAAAAATATATATATGTTTTGTTTGTGGATATTCCACTTGGAAGATATGTCTTATATATATATATATATATATATATATATATATATATAATTATCTCTATTTATACCTTATGTTTTGAAAGGGAATTGTAAATCAATATAGATATAATTATATATATAGTTCTATATGTATATATATTACATATATATATTTATATATATGGGATATATATACATAGAAGAGGTTTCATGGACCATTTTATGAGGCCCTCTCTATAATTCATAACAAGGAGATTTGCAAATTAAAATAAAACAAAAAATATATATTCACAGTTAGGTTTTATTAAGTGTTGAACAAAACAACCAAAGAATTTATGCTTCCTTGATCAGGGTTTTATAAAGAGGAGAACCTCCTACATATATTAACAATGATATAGGATTTACAATAAAGAGTATTAATATTAATTATTGGTAATAATAACAACAGTAATTATAATTAAGAGAAAATAAAATTATAATTTAAAGAGAGCATAAAGGAATTTACTATGTTACTCCGGGAAGATTTTCTCGGAAGTTTCACTATCAACGCGGTTCAATAACCGGGAAAATGAAGAGGAAAATTACACGTCACCTTGCTTAAAAGGTCACTGGAAATAAACTTAAGGAGTCATCACAGACATTCCATGTGAGGCCATTTTAATCTCAACTGTAGTAAACGTCCATATAAGTAAACCTGTAAGAGAGTCAGAAGAAGAAAAAGTAACATTGGAAAAACACAGAGGAGAAAATGTGCGACAATTCCCACATGGGATAAGAGAACTAAGTCGATGGACCCTCCAGCCAAAAATTTGCTTAGGAACAAGTTTAATTAATACATACAAGAGAAGAAACCTAGATCGGAGAAGACTAGGAGACCGAGTCCAGCGAAGTAGTAAACCAGCCTATGTGACCTGGATCATCCAGAAGTTAGGTTTAATATTAACAATAGAATCAGTGATAACCCTGATTGATGCCCAATATGAAGAAAGGAAAATGAAAGAGAGAGAGACCGAAATATAAACAAACTAAATTATCAGAGAAATAGTTAAGGTGAGCGCGATAAAGATACAATCAAAATTAAGACCCTGAGGAAAGGGAAGAGAGAGCAAACGAATCGCCTTGTTGAGAATGCTAAGTCGAAGGAGGAGTATGTTTCAGGAAGCAAGAGAGGAGACAGACAACCGTGCCTTGTTGAAAAATGATTAAATAGGGAGATCACGAGTAGGTTTAGTCAGAACAAGGCGTCGTGGGAAGTTGTTAATCTATCAGTGAACCACGTGCGTAAAATAGTGTTGAGTAATTCCCACTTATGCCGTAAGGCGTTATGCTGTCAGAATTTTGCCGAGATTTAGATTTAGGAACCCTGATATTTTAAACCTAGCAATGACGTTAACGGCGTCGTAGAGACCCCCTTGTTAGTCTGATTGCGTCAAGTTGCACGCAATTGTACTTGTACCCCGCCGACAACTGTAGTGTTTTCACCTTGAACGAACACCATCGAGCATGCTACACATGCGAAGGGGTTTTTAGGTAAGCGCGAGAAAATTTTTGATATTTCGTGTCATGACCACATGACGGATGTGGCTATGACACGTGTGATGTGTGTTGTGACCACATGGAAAATGTGGGCATGACACAATTGAAGGCACCAGTATCTGGTAACTTGGATCACTTTAGGGGTGAATATTTTATGCAAGATGGGTATCTATTTAAAGGAAAACAACTATGCATACCAGCTAGCTCTATGACGGAAAACATTATCAGAGAATTTCATAGTAGCGGGTTGGATGGACATTTTGGCAAGGACAAGACAATAGCCTTGATAGAAGATAAATATTACTGGCCAAAGATGAAAAGGGATATAACTAAGTATGTAACAAGGTGTAGAATCTGCCAAGTGGCTAAGGGACATTCACAAAAAATAGGGTTGTATATGCCATTACCAGTACCAACTGCACCATGGACAAATTTGAGCATGGACTTTGTGTTGGAACTTCCACATACTCAATGAGGTAATGACTCCATTTTGTAGTTGTTGATAGGTTCTCCAAGATGGTTCATTTTATTGCCTATAAGAAAACTAATGATGCAACGAGGGTAGCAGAGTTATTTTTTTCAGAAGTTGTTCGACTACATGGTGTTCCAAAGACTATTACCTCTGATAGGGATACTAAATTCCTCAGTCATTTCTGGAGGACTTTATGGAAGAAGATGGGGACTAAGTTACAATTTAATAGTGCTTATCATCCTCAAATAGATGGGCAAACAGAGGTAGTCAATCGAAGTCTGGGAAATTTGTTGAGGTGTATTGTTGGAGAAAAGCCAAAACAATGGGACGTGGCATTACCCCAGGCCGAATTTACCTATAATAGTTCTGTTAACAGATCAACAAGAAAGTCCCATTTCCAAATTGTGTATGGCAGGAATCCTCAGGGTGTTCTAGATTTGGTACAACTACCAATGAAAGATAGGGTCAGTGATGATGGGGAAGCATTTGAAGAACACCTTCAATAGTTGTAGAAATATGTGAGACAGAAGTTGCAGGATAGTAATGAGAGGTACAAGAATATAGTGGATACTAGTAGGCGACATCAGACATTCAATGAAGGTGACTTAGTGATGGTAAATTTGAGAAAAGAGCAGTTTCCTAATGGAACATACCACAAGTTGAAGTACAAGAAAATTGGTCCTTGCAAAATTATGAAGAAGATCAATGATAATGCATATGAGGTCAGTTTACCAGATGATCTCGATATTTCTCCTGTGTTTAATATTTCTGATTTATATGCATTCCATGGTGAGGATGATGTTGAAGATAGTCAACCAAAAGTGGCATGGCACCACCACATTCCCCATAAGAAGAAGGAAAAGAATGCACAGGTTCTTGATAAGAAAACTACCTACACTCGGCAAGGGCATTACAACAAGTATTTAGTACATTGGGAAGGATTGCCACCAACAGATAGCACATGGATTATAGAGTGGGAAGTGTAGAGGTTAGATCCAGTCAAATGGTAGTAGTTCGAAGACACTCACTTGCAGGAGCTACGTTCTTTTCTAGTTTTCCAAATCTTTGGCTCTCACACATGATTAATGGCACAATTGTATTGAGTGTATGTTGTTGGCTACATCAAAATGTTAGAAAACAAAGCTTATGATGATTATGTTCATTTTACTTTCTAGTAAATTTAGTATGTAAATCCGGGTAATATGAGAAGACATGTCACACGTTCAGCAACACCATTTTGTTAAGTGTAAACTATGGTTTCATGCATTTCAATTCCAACTTCCTTGCAATAATTTTCAATTTTGAAAGATTTGAACTCACCTCCATTATTTGTTCTTAAACACTTGATTGACCCACCAGTACTCTTTTCAACCAAAGCTCTAAACTGCTTAAATACACTAAACACATCAACTTTTCTTTTAATAATATAGACCCACACTTTTCTAAATGTTACAAAATATGGTGATCCGCCAAACGAAACTGTAGGGGATGGCCCCCAAACATCTGAATGATTATAATCTAGGATACCCTTGCTTGTATGATCACCTATTTTAAACTCCTATCTACATTACTTCCCAAAAACACAATACTTGTAGAAATTTAAATTTAGAGATTTTAAATTTGGAAGTAACTTATGGTTTACCAGTACCTTTATCCATTTCTCACTCATATGACCCAATCATTGATTCCATAAATGTGTAGATTCATTTATACTTTCAGATGCCACTGTTGGTTCACTTATTTTAGTACTCCCAAGTAACTTGTAAAGGTTCCCTGTTGGAAAGAAATGGAGAGGGATACTAGTTCGGAGATCTGGTCCTCAATCAAGTCTTTGTAGTCAGTTTATACTCTTGTCAAGTAGTTAGAGATTCATAGAAAAATACCAAGAATAACATATGCAGAGTATCATAGACCTATCACAACACTAAGACACCAAAGAATTATTTGGTAACACAGATCTCCATATATATATAAGCAACGACAAAATAGTATACATCCATTATCCAATAGGTCTTAGTCTCTGCCTCACCATCCTACATACATGCTTTATCTAACTTCTATGTCAGTACCATCATATCATCATCATATCTCATATCCTATCTTACTTATCCTATCCTACATATATACTATATCTATTACATATAGGGATGTATCCTTTAGTATCTTATGTCAGCTTCCAACCTCTGCATGATGTATGCACTAGCTTTCGGTTAGCTCTGCTCCATGCTCTGTATCCTGCTAACGTCATCCCCCCTTCAAAACTATGTCTTGTCCTCAAGACATGTTTTTCTCTAGTTAAAATTATTTCTTGAGTCTGGCACCATTGACATAGCCAACTAATATTTGGGCCTCCATGTTTTTTAGTCTGACTGCACTGGAATCTGTAATTTCTTCAATGTAAAATGGTCATAACCACCTTTTTTTTAGTTTTCCCTTCTTCTTAATTTTGCTGTCATATAGGAGTACTAGGTCACCTTCATTGAATGTCTTGTTCCTCAAGTTTCTATCATGTCAGGCTTTCTGTCTTTTCCTTTCCAGGTTCATATTATATGCTGCCATCAATATGTCCTCATCCATTTTCTCTAATTCTTCAATCCTTTCTGTGAGAGAGTCTTCTTCACCCAGATTGAGAGTGCATGCTGTGCAGAAGTTCAGAAATATAAAGTGTATCGGTATTGTAGCATCTTTTCCATACACTAGTTCATAGGGAGTGAACTTAGTGTTTCTTTTGTAATTTGTTCTATATGCCCAAAGTACCATAGGTACTTTTAGATCCTAGTCTGTCTTGTTCCCATTGCACATCTTTGTTAATGTTACCCCAATGATCTTATTCAAGGCTTCACTTGCTCCATTTGCTTGTGGATGATATGGTGAACTCTTGTTGTGTGTTATCAAGAAGTTGTCTAATAGTTCTGAAATCATCTTGTTTACAAAATGTTTACCTTGATCACTGGTTATACTCAACGGGAAACCAAATTTGGTAATTATGTTCTCATAGATGAATCTAGCAACAGTTTTTGTGGTACAATCTTTAGTTGGTTGTGCTTCAGCCCACTTAGTCAGATATTCCACTCCCGTAATGATGAATCTAGATTTTGACTATTTTACCGGTGGGTCTATAGGTCCAATGGGTTTATTTTATACATAAAACATTTAAAACATTTAAGCCTACAGCTTCTTGAGGGTTTCTAGTAATAACAACTTCATACATATAGTTTAATGCTATAATGTCAACAATTTTCTAAAGGTTATTGGCATACCTGAATATTGAAGTCAACACTCCCCTATCAAGCTTCCTCTATTTTTTCTAATCTTTTGATCCAAGAGATATATCCTTCTCTCTCCCTTGACCGGGATCACTTAATGCTCTAACATCCGTTCCCTGCCAGTTATAAATTAGTTCATGCATAGTTATTTCCCCTATTTTCTCAACCATTTACGATTTACAGAGCTTAGAAATAGGAAATATGGAGCTTTTTCTACTTCCACTCTTCCAAGCATCTAGGGAAGAATATGATGAGAGTCAAGTCCAAAGACTCTACTTCTTTTTACCACAAGCTAGATATTTTAATTTAGCCATAACTAAGTTATAAAATAATTAAAAATATTAACAATAGTACACCTATTTCTTAGATGTCACTAATGCATTCTTTTGAATGCTTCTATTATTCTATTTACAAGCACAACTATCGACGATGAAGTCTAGCAAAGTTGACATAGACCTCTATGATAAGATTAGACTTATTTGGTCGATTACTCACGTCGAATTGACATTCATATTTGTACACAACCTTACTGATTGTCGATGTAAAAGTCTAAGCCATCAGCATGACGACAACAATATTAAACAAATATGAAATGATCACAATGTTGAAAATATTACTGAGGTGACTGGAACAACATATAAATTAAGACTTAATCTGATATTGACTTAACCTCTAATGTGAGTGTGTGTAGGTATTCCTAGATATCACAAGGATCATTGTATTCACGTGATCTAGCACCCTCTCCATGGTTATACTCTCTCTCCTCATCTTGGAGGGGGGAAACACTATTCCTACATCCACCTCAGTCGCACAACAGTAGTTAGTCCATCACATTATTTAACCACATGCATATTAATAACACCATAAACAATTATTCTTTGCATATAAAATAATATAAATTAAATGCATTCTCTATTATAACATAACATTACTTTCCTAATATTAATTTCACTGACTATTTGTCTACTTGAAATAAAATGATAAGTATGTTTCTTTAAAAATGGGGTGTGACATATCTCCCCCATTAGAGATCATCATCCTCGATGATTGTGTCAATAACAAAATAAATATAAATTTACATCAAGTTTGCATAAAAAGATGTGGAAACTTTTGATAAAAAACATTGTAATCCTCCCAAGTACCATTTTCCTCTGAATACTGGTCCCACTAGACGTTGCACTGAGTAACCTCTCTATTACGCAGGTGGATCTTGTGTATAATGAGCACTTTGAGAGGCTCGATCATGACCACCCCTAGGTCCTATACCTGGAGAGCATTCCAATCAAGTATATGATTAGATCCTGATATATATTTCTTCAAGTATGGGAAAACATCGTGCATTCTAGCAAGAGTTGGTGGTAGAGCTATCCTACAAGAAACCAGATTAACCACTTCTAGGACTTCAAAAGGTCCAACATATCTAGGTACTAGTTTGGAAAACTTGCCAAACTTAATTGGGCTCTTATGTGGTTTGACTCTTAAGAGAACTTTATCTCCTACTAAAAATTGTCGGGGTGTTCTCTTGGCATCAACATAGCTTTTATGTCTATCATTTGCTTCTTCCAATCTTTTCCTGATCAACTTTACTTGCTCTTCCATCTCTGAAAGCTTTTCTGGCCCAAGGCAAATGATATCTTCTAGCTTATCCTAGTTTATAGGAGTTTGACACTTCCTGCCATACAATGCTTTGAAGGGAGCCATCTTAATTGTAGAATGATAAGAGTTAAATTATATTCAAACTCAACTAGTGGAAGATACTCTTCCCACTTATATTGTTGATCCATGCAATACATCCTCAACAAATCCTCCAGTATTTGATTAACTCTCTCAGTTTGACCATCTGTCTCCAGATGATAGGCTGAGCTTATATTCAGTTGTGTTCCCAAAACCTTGAAGTTATCTAAGCATCTCTATCTGAGATTATCTTTTCAGGAATTCCATGCAATCTAAAAACTTCTTGCATGAATTTCTTAGGTAAAATAGGTGCTCCATCTATAAGGTTACTGAGTATAAAATGAGCTACTTTAGAAGGTTTATCCACCACTACAAGAATAACATCATGCTTATAGAGTGACATAGGCAATCCATGGACAAAATCCATACTAATCACTTGCCATTTCCATTCAGGAATATCATGAGGATACAAAAGTCCTGTTGGGTGCTGGTGTTCGACCTTAACTCGCTGACACTCTAGACATCCTGCCACAAATCTTGCAGCATCATTCTTCATTCCCTTCCAAAAGTATAAGGGTTTCACATTAGCTAACAACTTTGTCACTCCATGATATCCTAAATATGGCATAGAATGCACTTCTTTCCACACAGTTCTTAAATCTCCCCAATTTGGTACATAAATTTAGTTATTAAATCTCAATAACCCATCAGGTTCAAAATAAAATCCATCATACCTCATATCCTAAGGATTTTCTATTAGAAATTTTAGAATTTGCTCATAATATTCATCTCTGACCAAATTCTTCAATACCTGAGCTCAGAAATCAGAGTGCACTAACACTATTACCGTAATGTGCCTTCTATGACTCAAGGCATCAACCACTCAATTTTCTTTAGCAACCTTAATATAATTAATCTAAAAATCATAATCATAAATGAGCTCTAACCATCTTCTCTGATGTGCATTAAGGTTAGGTTGCGTGAAGATATACTTCAAACCTTAATTGTTAGATTTTAGTTCAAATTGTTTTCCCAACAAATAATGCCTCCATACTTGGAGAGCATGCACAATTGCCGCTAATTCCAAATCATGAGGGGCATAATTATACTCATAATATCACAACTTCCTAGATTCATAGGCCACAACTTTGTCTTCTTTCATGAGCACTCCACCTAACCCTTTTCCTGAAGTGTCAATCACAACAACAAAACGACCCTCTAGGTCTAGCACTCTAAGAATTGGAGTTGAAGTCAATTTCCTTTTAAGAATATTGAAAGCTTCTTACACTTTTCAGACCATTCAAATCTTTTTCCTTTCCTCTGCAAGGAAGTGATGGGATGGGTAATTCTGGAATAGTTCAAAATGAACTTTCTATAATACCCTGTTAATCCATAAAACTACGCACTTCATGCACATTTTTAGGTGTAGGCCATTCCAAAATAGACTTTATCTTTGAAGGATCTACAACAATTACTTTAGCTGATATGACATGGCCCAAGTACTACACATCTTTTTGAAAGAAGGTACATTTGGATAGATTTCCATAAAGTTTGTGCTCCCCGATTCGTTGCAGAACTATCCGCAAGTGTTGATGGTGTTCCTCCTCATTGCGAGAGTAAATTAAAATATCATCTAAAAATACCAAAACAAATTTATCTAGATGGTCTCTAAAAACATTGTTCATCAAATTCATGAATGCTACTAGGGCATTGGTCAAACCAAAAGGTAAGACTGTGAACTCATAATGCCCATACCTTGTTCGAAAGGCTATCTTGTGAATGTCTTCTTCTTTCAATCCCAATTGATGATAACCTAACCTTAGGTCAATCTTTGAAAATATAGTTGCGTCACACATTTGGTCAAAGAGATCATCTATGTATGGTAAAGGATACTTGTTCATAATCGTTGCTTTGTTAAGCATACAATAATCTATACAAAGGCATAGAGTGCCATCTTTCTTCTTAACAAAGATCACTGGCACTCCCCAAGGTGACACACTAGGTCTAATCGGTGCTTTTGACAATAGTTCCTAGAGTTGAACCTTTAGCTCCATCAACTCAATAGCAGTCATCCGATAAGGTGGTTTGGACACTGGTTCAGAACTAGGAAAAATATCTATTGCAAAATTAAAAACTCTTTTCAGGAGAAAACTTGGAAGGTCTTGAGGAAACACATCTTGAAAATCATGGAGATAAGGGTACGCTTCAAAATTTTTTCCTTAAGTTCCTTTTCCACTTCATCTTTCACCTCATCCATCTTAACTACAAACATCTGGAAACCTTTCCATTTTGCTCTTTTCAATTGCATCGTAGAAATTTGCCTAATTTCCATTTCTCACTAAAAACCTTGGATAAGGACAACATTTGCATCATCATCTAGGCATTCTACTATTTTTTAAAGATAATCAACTTTTGCCCTATGTTGTGATAACTATTTAATCCCTAAAATGACATCATAAGACCCTACAGGTGCTACATATAGATCAAACTCGGAGGAAAAAGTAGGTAGCGTTAATCTGGCTTCAAACAAGCATTGAAATACCTGAGCTCTTGATTGGTTTGCAAACTCCACTATCCATGAATTAGCCATGAAACCAACTTTCCTAGACATCTTATCAAGTATTCTAGGATTCACAAAATTTTCAATTGCTCTTGTATCTATAAGAATAGAAATTGGGGTTCCAAATAGAGTACCTGTAGTTTCAATAGGGGCAAGTACACCAAGTTGGTATACAAAAAAGTGTCCAAATGAGTAATTTTTGCAAAAACGCACTCATGTTATGTTTAAATGTCCATAACCCACTCATGTTATGGCTTGGTGAATACCAAGCCATAACACGATTG